>JAQPPZ010017110.1:8809457-11607936 GCA_028583015.1 Wollemia nobilis
GTTGTATCATCTACAAATTGTTGATGGGTGATGTTGTCGATGTTATTATTAACCTTAAGGCACTTATCAGCCCATCTTGTTAGCCTTCTTCATGTTCCTACCCAAAATCTTTGCCATAATAATGAACAAATATGGTGATTAAGGATCTCCTTGTATAAGACCTCTATTGGCTTTAAATGATTCAGTTACTAACCCATTGACCAACATCGAGTATCAAACTGTAGAGACTCAAGCTTTAATCCATATGACCCTTTTCTTACCAAATCCAAACTTTTCTAATACTGCAAAAAAAAAATCCCATTTAACCCTATTATAGGCTTTACTCATATCATGTTTTAAGATCGTTGCTTTCTCTTTTCTTGAAGCTACTGAATGCATAACTTCATGAGTTGCTATGATCCCATCCAAAATTTGTCTCCCTTTCACAAATCCTCCTTGCTCTTCTAAAATAATTGTCTAACAGAGGTCTTAAACAATTCGCCATCACTTTGGAGATAATCTTATATGCCATATTACATATGCTTATGGGCCTAAATGAATCAAACAATTCTGCATCCTTCTTTTTTGGAATCAGGTTGAGATATGTTGCATTTAATTTATAAGGCATGTATTGTTTTACCCTAGATTGTACCACTACCACCAATAAAGAATCCTTCACTATATCCCAATTATGTTGATAGAATGTTGTAGAGAGCCCATCCGGACCAATGGATTTATCCTTATCAAAAGAGAAAAGAGATAAATGAACTTCCGCTAGATTAATAGGCTCCATTAGTTTCCTATTGTCTTCATCAGTTAGAATTGAAGGTACTTCTTGTAGTAGTTTCTCATTAAGAACTTCAAAGTCCTTTGATCCTAGAATATTTTGGTAAAAAAACCTTGCCTTCTTTCTGATTTCACTCTGGCAATCAGAAACCCATTTTGCTAATTTAATTCTTCTAATTTTGGATGTTGATCTCTGTACTATTGCCATCCTATGGTTTTTTTTTGTATTTTTATCTCCTTTTAACCAAGTCTGTCAGGATTTTAATCTCCAAAATTTCTCTTCCTTACTCAAAATATTATGATATTCACTAAGCAACTCCCTTTCCTCTAAGCTTGGATTATTATGATCATATTTTTTAAATTTTGAAAACTTATCTTTTAGTTCTTCTTTCTTCTAAAAAATGTTTCCAAAAGTGTTCTTGTTCCATTCTTCTAATCTAGATGTCATTGATTTAATTTGTTTAGGAAGTGTAAGCCCACCATTTCCTGAAGAATTTCATGTTTTTGCTATCATATCAACAAATTGAGGATGGTCTTCCCACATCTGCTCATTTTTAAAATATGATTTTTTTTTTTAATTCAGTAACCAGCATTTTAACTCTTATTGGCTAGTGATTTGAACCAATCCTTGTCAAGGTATTAATTATAGCACAATCCCTTCATCTAGCCAATGATCTGAGAGTATGCATCTGTCTAATTTTTTTGCTATTAGGTTTTTGGCCTCTCTTGTTGTTGGTCCATGTAGAGTTGTCTTCTTCAAACTCAACCTCCCATACATTATTGTTTTGAATAAAAGCTGAGAAATCTCTCATACTTTGGGTAATTTTCCTAATTCCCCCAAATATTTCATCCAAGTTGGTTATGGCATTAGAATCTCCTATAATGATGAATCGGGTTTCTTGATCTTAACTTCTCATGAAGGCTTCAATCTCATTCCATACTTCTAATATACCTGATTGAGATGTATGTCCATAGATATTGATAAGGATGAAACAAATATCTATCAATTAACATGTGACTAAAGAGGCTATCCACTGCCTAGTTTTATGAATGGTTACATAGGAGTTTCTAATAGTATTCCAACATGTTAGAATTCCCCTTGCTACTCCTTTATAATCCATAGCATCCCATTCACATCTCGCCCATACTGCTTTCATAGTTTTGGAAACTTTTTCCTTTGTCATTTTAGTTTCTTGGATACAAAAAATATCAAGCTTTAACATGTAATCCTAACCACAAAAAGTGTCGCATAATATAGATTAAACTTTTTTCTATTGATTTTGGCATAGTATACAATGTCATATAATATGTTGGAATGGCCTTTAAGACTAACTTAATTAGTTGCACTCTTCCTGCTAACGATAACCATCTACCTTTCCATGCCGGTAGTTTATTTTGAACTTTACTTATAACTGGATTCCATAATTCTATCCTCATTCTCCCCTCAAATAAGGGCATCCTTAGATAAGTTGTTGGCAAATTTGCCTCCTCCATTTGAAGTAACCTACAAATCCTTGCTTTGATTTTAGTTGGAGTGTTTAGGAAGTAAATTTTGGATTTTGTTCTATTGCCTTGATGTTCTTTCCTATTCCTTTAATAAGATATTCAAAGCTCTGGCCTCGTTTATCCTTGCCCTCCCAAAAAGGGTTGTATCATCTAGCAACCGTTGATGGGTGATGTTGTCGATGTAATTACTAGCCTTAAGTCCACTTATAAGCCCATCTTTGTTAGCCTTTTCAAGTTCCTACTTAAAAGCTCTGCCATAATAATGAACAAATATGGTGATAGAGGATCTCCCTGTCTAAGACCTCCCTTGGCTTTAAATGATTCCGTTACTAACCCATTGACCAACACTGAATATGAAATTGTAGAGACACAAGCTTTAATCCATCTAACCCATTTCTTCCTAAATCCAAATTTTTCTAATACTACAAAAATAAAATTCCATTTAACCCTATCATAGGCTTTACTTATATTAAGTTTTAAGATCATTGCTTTCTCTTTTCTTGAAGCTGTTGAATGTATAACTTAATGAGCTATTATGATCCTGTCTAGAATTTGTCTCCCTTTCACAAATCCTCCTTGCTCTTTTGAAATAATTATGTCTAACAATGGCCTTAAGCAATCGATTCACTATAATTGATTCGTCATCACTTTGGAGATAATTTTATATGCCATATTACATAGGCTTATGGGTCTAAAAAAATCAAACAATTCATCATCCTTCTTTTTTGGAATCAAGGTAAGATATGTTGCATTTATTTTATAAGGTATGTATTGTTTTAACCTAGACTATTCCACTACCCCCAATAAAGAATCCTTTACTATATCCCAATTATGTGGTAAAATGTTGTAGAGAGCCCGTCCAAACCTGCGGGTCTATCCTTATTAAAAGAGAAAAGAGCTCAATGAACTTCTTCCAGAGTAATAGCCTCCATTAGTTTCCTATTGTGTTCATTTTTTATAATTGAAGGTACTTCTTATAGAAGTTTATCATTAAGAACTTTAGACCTTGCCTCTTTTTTAATTTTACTTTGGTCTTCAATCCAAACCCCTTCTATTGTTTTAATTCTACTGATTTTGGATGTTGATCTTTGTGTTATAGCCATCCTATGAAAAGACTTTGTATTTTTAACTCCTTTTAACGAAGTCTGTCTTGATTTTAATCTCCAAAATTTATCTTCCTTACTCAAAATATTATGATATTCACTAAGCAACTCCCTTTCCTCTGAGCTTGGATTATTATGATCACCTTTTTGGAATTTTGAAAGTTTATCTTTTAGTTCTCAAAAATGTTTTGTTCCATTCTTTTAATCTAGATGTTATTGATTTAATTTGTTTTGGAAGTACATACAACCCGTCATTTCCTGAAGAATTCCACGTTTGTGCTATCATATCAACAAATTGAGGATGGTCTTCCCACATCTACTCATTTAAAATATGGTCTTTTTTTGAATTCACTTACTACCATTTTAACTCTTATTGGCCAGTGATCTGAACCAATCCTTGTCAAGGTATTCATTTTAACACAAGTCCCTTCATCTAGCCAATTATCTGAGAGTATGCATTTGTCTAATTTTTCTTCTTTTAGGTTCTAGCCTCCCTGTTGTTGGTCTTAGTATAGTTGACTTCAAACTCAACCTCCCATAGATTATTGTTTTGAATAAAAGCTGAGAAATCTCTCATACTTTGGGTTGATTTACTAATTCCCCCAAAATTTTCATCCAACTTTATTATGGCATTAAAATCTTCTATGATCATGAATTGAGTTTCTTGGTCTTTACTTCTCATAAAGGCTTCAATCCCACTCCATACTTCTAATCTACCTGATTGAGTTGTAGGTCCATAGACATTGATAAGGATGAAATGAATATCTACAAAGTAACATGTGACTAAAGAAGCTATCCAATGCCTAGGTTTATGAACGGTTACACAGGAGGTTCTAATAGAATTTCAACAAGTTAGAATTCGCCATGCCATTCCTTCAGAATCCATAACATCCTATTCACATCTTGCCCATATTGCTTTCATAGTTTTAGAAATTTATTTCTTTGTTATTTTAGTTTCCTAGATACTAAGAATATCAGGTTATTACTTAAACTAAGGTCCCTGATACACCTCTGCTTTGAGGGGGCATTAGCACCCCTTATATTCCATGAGATGATAATCATGTCTCATTAGGGGCTATTGGCCCCGCCTACGAATTACCAATATCATTTTGTTGTTTGGTAAAGAGAAGTTTAACCAACTTAGTTTGTGTTCCTTTCTCTATGTTTGCTCTTGCTTCCTTGGATCTCACTTGATAATTTGAGGGTTTTCCTATTTTTGCCTTGCCTATATCAAGAGTAGGTCTTATTATTCTATTCCTCAATATTCTTTCACCACTTTCTTTTTCATTAGACTTATCCTCTCTTGGCTCTACTACGAAAGCTTTTGACTTGTCCTGCTCATTTTCTAGTATTTCCTTATTAATGGTAGAGGTATTAACATCTAACATTGCATTTTCTCTACCAATTTTCTTCTCCTGAATGGTGCATGGTACTTCAAGAGAATCTTCAAAATTTGATGAGACACATTCCTTAGGTTCATCGAGAATGTTGTCCTTAAATCAGGATCATACTGAATATATGATTCCTTGTTAATATTTTGAACTTGTTGTACTATGCCCTCTAAGCTTTTATTTTCTTTTTCTTCATAGGCTAAAGCCTAAAAAAAAATGGTTTTTCTTCCAATACCCTTCCTTACTAGTCTCCATTGTTTATTTACTTTCATCTATCTAGACCTATTTTTTGGAAGTTGAAAACCATCCTCATCCATATCCATTTGTAAGTTTCTCTTGTGGTTTTCTACATATGTTTATGTTGGACTCTTCTTAGGGCATGATCTTCCAATATCCCCCACCTCATGACATCTTCTACATCTAAAATATATGTTTTCATAATCTATGGTTGGGTCCACAACTTACCCCCATTCTTAAGAATGATTGATTTTGGTAAAGGTTTACTTATATTACTCATGACCAATATTTGAGCATAAATAGCCAAGAATCTGTCTTTTGTAGTCTTTGAAATCTTAAGGAATTGTCCCAGAGTGTTGGTTATTGCCTAAAGGTATCCATTTCATAAAATTCAATGGGTAATCCATACATCCTAACCTAGACTGGTACTAGGGATAGATTTACATTCTCAGGCACAAAGCCTTCATACTAGTGGGTAAGGAAGAGAAATGTTCTTGCGATAAACCAAGGACCCCTGTTAGAATTCTATCTCTTTCCTCCTTGGAACAAAAAATGGCTAGGAAGAAACCTTTGGGAAGAAAGGATAGAATCACTCCTGGAGACTTTCAACTCCTATCAATCCATTTTCTCAAGTTTGAAGCCCTTGTCCAAGACTCATCAAATTTCTTGTTGCCATTTCTGCAACATGGTGTATAATTAGCCTTCCAGAAAATCTTCCCCTGCGCGGCCATGGAGTTTTGCATCAGGTGCCCTGGCACATTTCACCCTCAAAAACCAAGGAGGAACCCGACACTTCGCTCCGACTTTTTGGAACAGCAGTGCGCCCAGGCCGTGCGCCCAAGGTTGGGCGCATCTAGGCCGTGTGCCCAAGGCTAGGCACACCTTTAGCATGCGCCCAAGGCCGGGCACACCCAGGTCGTGCGCCCAAGGCTGGGCACACACAGGCAATGCGCCCAAGGCGGGGCGCACACAGGGAGTGCGCCTGTTGACTCTTTTGACCGTCGTGCCATCACCTTCCGGAGGCACTCCACATCAGCAATCTGAAGGGCATCCTTATCCGGTCAGGTGCAGCCCTTTTGAGAAGCTTCCAGACTGGACGTTTCGGGATTTCAAGCATATCTTCCACGGAAGCGGTCCCCGCGAGTGAGGAGGCAGCGCCAGCGAGCTGGATCTGTCAGAGCATTGAAGGGGTTCAACGGCATTTCTGAGGAGTCACTAGTCTCTGCCATGCCTGGTTAATACTTTGTGACTGTACTTCCTTGTAATCCTTATCTTGGCTTCCACCGCCATATTTTGTTATTCAGCATTTATTGCTCAAGCGGCAGAATTCTCTATATAAGCCCGCTCTTTTATTGTAAAATGGATGGATGTTTGCTAGAGGCTAAATGAAAACCTGAATTCTGCTATCAATACAGCTGATGTCTGGCTCTAGACCTGGACTTCTATTTTCATGTGTATGTCTTCTATTGCTTATCTTCTATTATTCCATGCTTTAACTGTAAACTTGAATTCTATTATTTGGATTTAGTTTCTGATAAGGTAGGGACTCTGGAGTAGCCCTGGAGATTATGCATGCTAGTTGTTCTGGTTTAATTTTTGTTAGTTATCTGTATTTGAGGGCTATTTGGTTCAGAATGCAATAGAGTTTTCGTGTTGTTAGTCCATCACCCCTGTTCTATCTGGCCTGTGGCCATATTTCCCATCCCTTTCAGTCATTTCCCATTTCTTTCCTGTTCCTTTATCTCAAAACCCCCAGTTAGAATAGCAAGGGAACCAGCCCATCTCTGGAGATCGGCACGGGAGGCATTTCTTCCTCTCGGCCTTTCAATGTTGGCCGGGTCTAAGGCGCACTAAAATACCAAATCCTTACCTAAGGCAGATCTCTGACCAACAGTTTTTGGCACGCCCGGTGGGACGCAAACGTTCCACTGCATAAGCAGTACTAAGAAGTTGATGTTCGTCTTAATACTGACAAAACCTGAACATCTGGCGACTCATACGAACTCCGGTACCTCCAAGCCTCGCAGACCAGCTTAAAAGATCACGCCTTCATGCGTACAAGGTGGCAGGTTAGAAACTCAGAAGAAGAAGCCGAGTTCTACGAACTTGACATTGACGCTCTGGGAGAGCATCCTAGAGTGGTCAGGCCAAATATTCCACTAGACGGGACATCCTTGGAAGAAGCTACTGTTGCTACACGACATCCAACTCCCGACAGCACAACAACTAGCTTGCCCCCAGTCCCGCCTAATTCTCCGGATCACCAACATACTGAAGTTCCACCTAGTGTTGATTCGGGTGCCCCAAGTGTGCTCGTTGTTCCGGCTCAGCCGCTCCAGCAAACACTCCAAGCAAATCCGCCACCCCAGATGACGCAGCCAGCTCCCGCTAGGCAATTTGTAACCTGGGATCATACAGGCCCCCTGAATTTAGGGGCTCAACATACAGTACCACCCGCAGCCTTGAAAGCTCTGCCCACCTACGATGGTACGGGGAAGACAGCGGCCGAGCACATTCAAGACGTTGCCGGGTTGGCAACTATTCACGAGATTACCAATGAGGATGTCATGGTGAAGTTGTTGGTTCTCTCACTAAGAGGTAAGCTCCTCTATTGGTACCGGTCGCTTCCGGCCGGAACTATCACTTCATGGGATCAACTGGCAGAGCAGTTGGTAAAGGGCTTCAATGAACAAGCAGACCCTTTCTCTCTGTTGCACCAATTCACCTCCATACAGAGGCATCCACAAGAAGAAATAGCTGACTTCAACGTCAGGTTTGCTCGAACCTGGCTAAGAGTCACTGACGGCCTTCGGCCCACCCCTGAGCAGGCAACCTTCTATTACTTAAGGTCGTTTCATTCAGACATTAGTATGGCCATCCGACAATCCAATGTCAGAACGTTCCCAACGCTGTACCAACAAGCGCAGAAGGCGGAAGCTGACCTGATAGCTATTGGGAGGATGCCTCCCAAGTCATCAACTCCTATCTACCCGGATTTCCCTCAGAACATGTACCCAAGTGCATCTGATTCATCTGCACCTCCGGCGTACCCTAGTCAGCCGTGGGTTCACAGCCCACAAAGTCAGGTAGTGCCCACTCCGCAGCCTCAGGCACCAATGCCGCGGTATCCGACTCCTATGGTCCCGCAGTTGTCGGCGCCTCCTCAGTACCCTGCATTACCCGCACCAATGGCACCGTTACCATTACCAGCGCCTCCGGCTCACGCAACGCTAAACCCGGAGCAGGCTAAGGAGCTAAGAGATATATACGGGTTTATGAAGAATATGGCGAATGATATGGCTATCATGAAGAAAAGCCAATTCCGAGATCAGAACTATCCACCACGAAGGCCTCCGCCCCAAATCACAAGAGACCAAGCTGCTCCCGCAGGGAGACCTCATGAAAGGAACTCTGCAGTATTGGAGTACGACGAGGCCGGTACATCTGGTAGGGCCAACTGGTGCTCCACCTGCAATGACCCGCATAATGAAGAGGCCTGCATAGTCCATCAGAACTATGTGCAAACGCTCTCAGACAATGGATCCGGCGGACAGGTAAATATGATAAGAGAAGTTGACCGCAATTATATGATTCCCCCTGTCGAACAGGTTTCAGTTCTGACGAAGGCGGGCAAAAGGCCGATTGAAGTCGATCCGGTTCAGATGGAACCACTTAGAGTGCCGGTCGATCCTAAGCGGCCAAGTAATAAAGCTGCCATGCCATCAGGGAGAGAGCCAGTTCCGGCCGGAGAGCCTGCGGACAATGCCCGGTTGAAAGACTACTTGCCTCCAAGGGCAAGAACGGGAGCTCCTCAGCCACAAGCTTCTACCTCTCAGCCCATAGCGGAAGCAAGAGATCAGGCGAGGGAGAAGTTACGGTACCCCTCAATTACCAAGCGCCAGAGAGTGGAAGCTACTCAACAGTACCGGACACGGTACGAAGCCACCAAAGACGGAGGGGAGTCCGGTGCTGGAGCATACAACGTTGTCGAAGAACTGAGGAAAATTCCGGCTAAGGTAAGCCTCTTTGACGCGCTACAATTACCTGGCCAAGTTGACTTGCTGCAGGAATCCCTCAAGTCCGTCAAGGGCAAGGGGAAACTGACTCAGACCGTCTTGGCACAACCATTGACTACCTCTGCCACGGGAAAGAACAGGCCGCCGCCGTTTTACCTATCTCTCAGAATGGAAGGATGGGTAGTGCACAATTGTATGGTTGATTCTGGTGCTGCCACCACTGTAATGCCCAAGGCTATATGTGAATTTATGGGCATGGAGTACACAAGGAGCAGTCCTGGGGTGCTCCAGTTGGACGGAACTCCGGTCAGAACAGTGGGAGTTATAAAGGATATCCCGATCGTGCTGCACAAGATGCCGCAGATCACAGTAATCCAAGAAGTTGTGGTAGTTGACTTGGAGCCCTATTTTAGCATGTGCTTATCTAGGGAATTCACTGCCAAACTTGGGGGCTATCTGTCCCTTGATTATTCACATCTGGAAGTCCCCTTCAAGGGGAAGAGGGTAAATATTTTTAATGAGAAACCCTCTACCTTTCTCATCGAAAGGATCCAGGATGTGGAGAAACCCATGGACTCTGTCAATATCATCGATGGAGCGGAAGAAGTAGATGAAGAGGTGGAGCTGATGGAGGAAGCTCTGGATGAGCTGCGCATAGAAGATGAGTTCTCTATGCGTGATTTTAATGCTATGATAGAATCAGACGTTGGGTGTTACTCGATAACTAAGCCCGAAAAGGCTAAATTGCCGAGTGATGCAGACCCCATGGATGACCAATTATGGAAGCTCTTCTTTGACGGCGCCCGATGCAAGAATGGCGCTGGAGCTGGAGTTGTCCTCGTCTCCCCATCTGGAATCCAGAAAACCTTCTCGTACAGGCTCGTTTGGAGCTGTACAAACAACGCCGCCGAGTATGAAGCCCTGTGTTTGGGGTTACGAAAGGCGGAAAAGCTAGGAATAAAGCAGTTACAGATATTCGGGGATTCTGAATTAATCTGTAACCAAGTGACAAATAAATGTGTTGCTAAGCAGCACTACCTCAAAGCATACCGTAACAAGGTATGGGATCTGCTAGAATCCTTCTCGGCTCTTAACATTCAGTCTATTTCGCGAGAGCGGAATAAGCATGCGGACGTTTTGGCGTCCATCGGAGCAAGATACTCCCCAGCCGAGAATCTAATGCAAAGGCCGAAGACAGTTAGGGTTATCTATAGACCCTCAGTGCCAGACAAAAATATCCACTGGCAAGTCTTTGACAATGACGAGCAGATCGTCAATTTTTTGATTAATGAGGCTGGAAACATTGAAGATAGAACCCTCAATGATGAGGAGTATGAGGGTCTCATCCAGCTGAAGAACAACCACCTCCCCAAGGGTTTGATAACCCTTGAAAGCTTGTTTGATCAAGATGACAGGGCCCTGCCCCACAAAATAAAAGTGGATGCAAAAGAATATCAAGAGTTAGACCTGGAGTCCGGGAAGACAATCAAAGTGGGAACTGATTGCACATTGCAGGAAATTGAACAGATCAGGGCCCTCTGCAGAGAATACCCAGATATTGTTGCGTGGAGTTACCGTGATTTGAAAGGATATAACCGAGACGTTTTCCAGCATACAATCGAACTCCAGGAGGGAGTCAAGCCCGTGCGGCAGAAGCAAAGGCCTGTAAACCCAAAGATTGAGGTACTGATGAAGGCTGAGCTTCTCAAGATGCTGGAAGCTAAGATAATCTACCCTATCAAGCATTCATCCTGGGTAGCAAACTTAGTCCCAGTCCGAAAAAAGAACGGGGATATTCGCCTCTGCGTGGACTTCCGGAATCTCAATCAGGCATCCCTGAAGGATCATTACCCACTGCCCCAAATAGATCAGATTCTTCATGTGGTGGCAGGGGCCCAGAGATTTTCCCTCCTGGATGGTTTCTCCGGGTACAATCAAATTTGGGTCAGGGAGGAAGACCAGTATAAAACTGCCTTCACCACCAAGTGGGGCACCTTTGCTTACCAACGCATGTCGTTCGGTCTTTCCAATGCCGGAGCGACATTCCAAAGGGCGATGGACTTGGCTTTTGGAGAGCTGCTCAACCGTGTCATCGTGATATACTTGGACGATATGACTGTTTTCTCCCACAGGAGGGAGGAGCACGGTGCGCATCTGCGACAGGTCTTTGAAAAGTGTCGGGAGTTCGGGATATCAATAAACCCGAAAAAATCAATTTTCGCGGTCAAAGAAGGCAAACTCCTAGGCCACCTGATATCGGAAAAGGGTCTTGCTATCGACCCCGCTAGGGCCGAAGCCTTGCTCAAGCTGCCTCTGCCGGCAAATAAGAAGGGCCTCCAATCCTTCTTCGGGCAAATAAATTTCGTCAGGAAGTTCATCTCTGATTTTGCCCAATCGGTAAAACCCATGACTGAGCTCTTAAAAAAGGATGTGGAATTCCTGTGGACTGATGAGAGGAGGCAGGCGTTCAGAGACATCAAACGTCGGATTGCCCAGGCTCCTGTTCTGGTTAACCCTGATTATTCCAAGGACTTCATTTTATATGCGGTCGGGGAACCAGAAAGCTATGCGGTCGTGCTCACCCAGAAGAATGAAGAAGGAGACGAGCGACCTATAGCATTCCTCAGCCAAGTGATCCTCCCGCATGAGGAAAAGCACAATTTTATTGAAAGTCAAGTGCATGCGGTGATGCGAGCGCTACAGAAGTTCCGACATTTCGTCTCGCAGAGCAAGACGATAGTGTACGTTGTGCACCCGGATGTCCGGACCTTCATCAGTCAAGGCGAGCTCGGTAATAGAAGGGCAGGTTGGATCTCAAAGATCCAAGGGTTTGATATAGATGTCCGGCCCACAAAGCTAGTCCGTGGCCGGGCTCTATGCCTAGAGCTTGCCAAGAGCGCCGCAGCTGAGGTAACAACTTGCCAGTGGGAAGATTCGCTACCACAGTGTAATCTGGCGAATCAGTCAGCAGACGACAAGGATTGGACTGAAGACTTGGTAGAGTACTTCAGCACCGGACAGTGCCCTCCCGGCCTTGATTCTTCACAGAGAAGGCGTTTCAGGCTTCAGGCCTGCAGATATGTATTACTCCCCGAGGGGTTGTTTCACCGAAATATCGACGGCGTCCTCCTGAGGTGTGTCAGGGGGACAAAAAAACAAAAAATCCTGGATGAATTCCATTTTGGGATGTCCGGGGGCCATCTTGCCGGAAGGCCGATGGCTTTAAAAATAATAAGGGCGGGCTATTATTGGCCCACCATTTTTTCGGATTCCTTCAGTGTAAGCCGGAAATGTGATAAGTGTCAGAAATATGTTGGCCGTGTCAAGAATGCCTCGTTGCCTCTGCACCCGATTCAGGTTGAGGCCCCATTTCAGCAATGGGGTTTAGACTTCATCGGGATAATTGAGCCTAATTCTTCGGCAGGGCACAAATATATTTTGACGGCTACGGATTATTTCACCCGACATCCCCGATCTCTGGACGGCGAGGGCGAAGAGTTCGATCCAGTTAGCGTCAGAATTGCCTAGCTGTTGCAGTTGGAAGAGGAAAGGGAGAAAGCCTATGAGGCTTTCATGAAGCATGTCGTAGCCACAAAGAAATGGTTCGGCAAGAGAACCTCCAATCGCACTTTTCAGGCTGGGGACTTAGTGTTAAAATGGAATGAGAAAAAGTCCAAGCCTGGCAATCATGATAAGTTTGATGCGTTTTGGGAGGGTCCGTTTCAGATTTCTCAGGTCCACCCAGTAAACTCTTTCACACTGCAAGACTTGAATGGGTTTACCTTGCCATTATCAGTTAATGGCGTACACTTGAAGGCGTACTACCAGTGAAGGGTAGTACAAGATTTTCCTGTACAGTTGTATATATTCTCTGCTTTTTTCCTTATGCATTCCAGTTTTCCTGTACAGTTGTAAGAGTGTCCTTTCGCTCCTTCCCGCACTAGCAGAATTGCAGTTTTTCAGGGCCAGGGCCCTAACCGGCAGGAGGAAGCCGATGGGTGCACTCCCTTTAATTTTGGTTCAGTTAAGTTGTGTACAACAAGGCAAATGATGGTTCCAAGCAGGCCAAGCAGGACCCCGCTGCGAGGGCAAGACCACTCGCTATCCGACGCCAAGAGAGTTAAAAGCCGCCGCACCCATGCGCACCCCAACGGCGCCGGCGGGCCCAAGGCGCCCCAGCCCGCCATGCGCCCAAGTCGGGCCCAGGAAGTGCGCCCAAGGTCGGGCGCACACGGAGAAGTGCGCCCAAGGTTGGACGCACGCTCCATGGCACGCAACTCAAGGATGATTGCGCCCATCCCGAGGAGGTTATTGGATACAATTTTAAAGGCGCCTCTAATGGGCACATTGACCGAGGCGCTGCCCACGGGGGAATTAAGTACAACGGTTGCAGCGCTTCACGCTCTTCAAGGATGATTGCACCCCACTTTGGTGGTTAGGATTGGGATCCGCGCCTTGCCATTGTTTACCGTGCAGAAGATCTTTTGCGGCGCCCCCAAAATTATCCCGGGCATTAACTCTACGCAGGCGACATTAATGCAGGTGGGTGAATGTCGGGTCTATAAGAAATCGGACTCTTCAATGGATACACCTTTTAGAACCCTGAATCTGTTGCACAGTCCACCATTGTTGAACGTCAGTGAAGCACTGTTCTATCTGGGCACTAGCGAATTATTTCTGAAGCACTCTCAGGGCAAGTTGTACCTGAACTTTGTCATCCGCAGAGCGCTCGAGGGTTTCACCACGAAAAATGGCAAGCAAGGGCGAGCCAAAATCTACGAGGGGCGAGCAGGGAGGAGTGAAAGAGAAAAAAGTAAAGCCCCTGCCGCCCCCACATGAAGACAAGCTAAGTAAGATTCGGGACTGTGTCCTCACCAGGACCAGTATAGAGAAGATGCGCATGGACGTTGAGCAGATGAAAGCTAAGGTGTCCGAAGTGCACAATCGGGCGGTTGCCTATCACTCCCTCCTATACTGGTACCTGTGCACACCTGTGCATCCCTGCCCGGAGTTGGTCTCTGCAATCGCCCAGGCCTACGACCCTCGGACTCGGTCTGTGAAGGATCCAGAAGGAAACAGACTGTTCTCCATTTCTACTGATAAAATCCGCGCGGCCTTTGCCTGTGGGCGGCAACCTCCTGATCAGGTCATCGTCCGAAAAATTGATACCAAGGAGCAGGCGGATAGATACACCAACTCGGCACAGATGAGGCGTTTTATGGAGGCCCATTGCGTAGAAACACTTGCACCCGGAGCCTTGCCGCAACTCCCTATGCCCTTACGGAAATTCAAGAACTTCGAGCTTTTCTCCATGCTGGCATGGATTACTGGCCAGGCCTCAGACGCCCAAGTAAATGCTTGGCAGGCGGTCGTTGCTGAATGCGTATCCCATGGGGAATTTTACGCCGTTGATGCTGCATCACGAGAGATAAGGCCCATCTTCTTCGACTGGGCCGATTGGGTGTCCCGGCAGCTGCACCTCCAGTTGTGCGCAATGCAGAAGGGAGGCGTGGCATTCCGAAGTTGCTCATTTCTGGTGTGGTACTTCTTCCACCAGCTACATTCACACCCCCGCTTTGCCTTCATCGACAAGAGTTGCACTAATGAGAAGGGCGAGGCGCTCCCGGTGTATCAGTGGACTTCAGCCCTGTCAAGGCGAGAGTCTTATTACAACTTCAACCGAGTTTTTCTGGGTCCGGCGCTGCAAATCATGACTGGTGCCTGCGAACGAGTGCCGAAAGAAATGAGAGATTATGTGATAAATCAGCAACTCGGAGACATTTTTCGGTTAACACAGGGGCTTGTGATACGGATTTTTGGGTTTTCTGGCAAACCCTTCCTGTTACCGTATTACGCTACTGAGTACCTTTTTGCCCTTGAAGTTGCTCGCCAGTGCGACTACGCAGATGATGTGTACGGCAAGGGGAGAAAAAGGCAGCACACCTGCCCCTGGCCCATCGAGCTTGGCCCCATCAAAGTGACGCAGAATAAGCAAAATGTTCATCTGGCGGTTACCCTGTATGATTTTGGTCTGATAGACCTGCCCCAACGGTGGAAATATGACCCAGATGGTGTCTTCAAAGAAAATATTGGGAAAGAAAAATTCCACCGCTGTCCTTGCCCGGAAATCGAGAAGCAACGTAATAACCCTTCTGGGCGGGACCTCGAATGGCACATCGAAAAGATGTTCTCCTTCCCACCGTGGCATGATTTTTATATCATGGAGGCTGAGTACAACCCTAGGCGGTTTCCGGAGCAGGACCCTGATGACCGAATGTTCAAATTCATGAAAGAGAAAGCGCCCCAGTGGTCGGAGGAGAAGGTTACAAACTGGTGGGTAATGAGGTGTCACCACAAGAAAAAGCTATCTGAACCGACGCTGCAGATAGATCAAAAATTTTCTGATATATTTGATGATAATTATGACTCCTACCGGCCCGTATTCTTCGGCGACCGTGTGCCCAGAAGTTTGGAAAGTCCCAGCAGAGTGGATGACCTGTACGCACTGCAAGAGCAACAAGCTAGTCAGGCGCCACCTGTCAAAGGCAAGGGTAAGCAGCCTGTCCGAGAAGAAAGGGCTGCTCCAAAGAAGAGAAGTGCGCCCGATGCACCCGCGCCCCAGAGTGCCGCGAAGAAGCCTCGCACTTTCAAATTTAAGGTCTCTGGCGCAGTCAAAGAAGGGAGCGCTTCAGAGGTCACCGTTCTGGCGCAGTAGGTATGGCGGGCCCAACCAGCGCAACAGTTGTTGCAGGCGCCATAGGTACGATAGGTGCAACGGGTATAGCAGCCGCTGCAAGCTGAAGTACCACTTATTGACCTGGAGGATGAAGCAGAGGGCGGAGAAAGAGAAGCCAGCCCAATTACACAGCAGTTCACCGCGTCGGCTCTGGAGACGTCCGAGCCCGCAGGTGCGTCTTCTATTCCTCTCTTTTTCTCAACTGCCCTTGTAGAAACCCCACTTCTCGGCGTCGAAACCCTAGTGCCCACCCACCTTTCATTCGGCGCCCCTGTTGAGGTCTTTTCCAACCCCCTCTTGCAGACGCAGCTCCATACTCCCCTACCGGCAGTTTCCAAGTCATTTGAGACTTTTGCAAAAGTCTCCAACGCCTTCTCCTTCCCGGTAACTTCTGTCCTCACTCCTCAGAGTTCGGTGGTTTCTGTTGCAACTTCTGTAACCACTGTAAGTCTTGGCCAACCTTCTCCTGTCCCCGCTCTCTCAGTTATTTCGACAATACCCACCATGGGGACAACTCCTCCTGAACCTAGCATCCCGGCTTCGGCCGTGCAAACCCTAGCGCCCCCCATGGTCTCTGCAGTCGTAACTCAAGCCCTTCCGGAAACACCTGTCCAATCAAGCCCTCAGCGGGCTCTGTTCCCCCTTACCCCATTCTTTGGAATACAAGAACCTGAGCCTGAGGAGCTAGATTTTTATGAAGGACCCATGGCCGAAAGCATCCGGAAGGCCCAACAGAACTCCTCAGCCTGGTTCAAAGGCCAAAAAGGAAAAGTGCGCAAGAGATTGCTCGGCCAGAGAAGAGGGTAGTCTTTGACCCTCAAAATATGCAGCTCCACCGGATGGAGAAGGCGCCCAAAGTACAGAAGCCGTTGAGTGAAATGACACCGACGGATTATTCCTATCGACAAACGATGGAGGACCTGAAGACTGCTGACCCTGCGGAGAAAGCGGGGAATATTCATGTTGAGGCGACGTCCCTCTACCTCCAGGTGGATCATTTCAAGGATCGCTGCTATAACGCTGAGGCCAAGAATACGCAACTTGAAGAAACCCTGGCACTCACGCGAGGGCAGCTCGAGGACGAGCAATCAAAAGTAAAATAGTTGCAGCAACAAGTGATTGACCTGGAGCAGGAGCTGAAAGACACCAAGAAAGATTATGAGGAGCGCCTCAGGATACAGGGAGAGGCTAAGGACCAGTTGCAGGTATTAGATGCTGAGATCCAGCAGCTAAGGGCCAAGTTGGAGAGTAGGCCAGAACCCACTGCAACCCTATCCAAGGACCGTACCAAGGAGGCGCGCGCTCACTTCTTAACTCACTTCAGGAACAGGGCACGCCGGGCAGTCGCCGTTCTGATGTTCATTTGGGAAGCCAAGCAGGTTGTTTCCCACGGCGCCTCCATTGTAGAAGAGGCCGAGGCAGAGGTCGACGAATGGCTGGAGCTGGCCATGAAGGCACGGGCCCTAGGACGGTCAGTTAAACTTGCACCAATGTCTGACCTGGCTCGCTCATGGGCAGTCGTTGATTCAACTCTTAGATCTTTCTTCAAGAAGGTCAAGGCGGCCCAAAAGGCCCGGGATCTCATAGACATGCTCGAGAGAGAGAAAGATCGCTCTCATGTACTTCGAGACTCTGGCACATAACGGTTTTTCGGGTTTCACCGATGAGCAGGACCATCTCCTAACTGAGGAAGAGCTGCAACCAGCGTGGGACTCCTTCGAAAATGACACCCTGGAAATTGACAGTTGGGAAGAGCCCGTTACTGAACTCCAGGTAATGCAGTATACCTCCAAATTTGCGATAATCCAAGCCTGTCTCGTGGATCTCAGTGAGAGGTTCAATTTTGCCGAAGTCCGCCATTTAGAAAGGTTTGGGTACCTTGTCCGAGAGCTCCAGAAGCGTAATGATATCCATGACAATGACTGGGCCTTGGTCCAGGCGACCTACAACCGCATTCAAAAGGAGCTTGCACCGCCCGAGTCCCCTCGCCGGGAGAAAACCAGGCGCAGGGCGAGATTCATACAATGGAGGTTCCCACTCACCAAGAGGGCCAAGGCGAAAACCTTGGGCCCCAACAAGACAAGGGTCAAGTGCCTCAAGATGAAGCGCCCCAGAGCGAAAGGGATAGACTGCAAGAGGAAGTCAAAGCGCAAGGAACAGATGAGGCGCATAAAGAGGTTCATGCTGAGAAAAATGTTGATACTCAAGAGGCAACCCAGGACCCTCAAGGTAACGAAGAGGATGAGCCCCTAGATGAGGTGCCAGGCCGGGATGAAGAGCAGCACAACGAAACTCATGAGGGAGAAGAGTCTGCTACCAGCGGGCAATCGGAGAGCGATGACGATTATGATGAAGATGATGACTCTGAGCCCAGTGGATAAGGCTTGGGATGTCGACATTGAGGCGAGCTCAATTTCCCCGTGAGCCGCCAGAGATGTTGCCATTTCTGCAACATGGTGTATAATTAGCCTTCCAGAAAATCTTCCCTTACGCGGCCATGGAGTTTTGCATCAAGTGCCCTGACACATTTCACCCTCAGAGACCAAGGAGGAACCCGACACTTCGCTTCGGCTTTTTGGAACAGCAGTGCGCCCAAGGTTGGGCGCACCTTCAGCAGTGCGCCCAAGGCCGGGCACACCTAGGCCATGCGCCCAAGGCCGGGCGCACCTCAAGCAGTGCGCCCAAGGCCGGGCGCACCCAGGCCGTGCGCCCAAGGCCGGGCGCACCTCAGCAGTGCGCCCAGGCCGGGCGCACTCCTTGTGTGCGCCCAAGTAGGGCGCACATAGGAGTGCGCTCGTTGACTCTTTTGACCGTCGTGCCATCACCTTCCGGAGGCACTCCACATCAGCAATCTGAAGGGCATCCTTATCCGATCAGGTGCAGCCCTTCTGAGAAGCTTCCAGACGGGACGTTCCGGGATTTCAAGCATATCTTCCACGGAAGCGGTCCCCGCGAGTAAGGAGGCAGCGCCAACGAGCTGGATCTGTCAGAGCATTGAAGGGGTTCAACGACATTTCTGAGGAGTCACCAGTCTCTGCCATGCCTGGTTAATACTTTGTGACTGTACTCCTTGTAATCCTTATCTTGGCTTCCACCGCCATATTTTGTTAATCAGCATTTATTGCTCAAGCGGCAGAATTCTCTATATAAGCCCGCTCTTTTATTGTAAAATGGATGGATGTTTGCTAGAGGCTAAATGAAAACCTGAATTTTGCTATCAATACAGCTGATGTCTGGCTCTAGACCTGGACTTCTATTTTCATGTGTATGTCTTCTATTGCTTATCTTCTATTATTCCATGCTTTAACTGTAAACTTGAATTCTATTATCTGGATTTAGTTTTTGATAAGGTAGGGACTCTGGAGTAGCCCTGGAGATTATGCATGCTAGTTGTTCTGGTTTAATTTCTGTTAGTTATCTGTATTTGAGGGCTATTTGGTTCAGAATGCAATAGAGTTTTCGTGTTGTTAGTCCATCACCCCTGTTCTATCTGGCTTGTGGCCATATTTCCCATCCCTTTCAGTCATTTCCCATTTCTTTCCTGTTCCTTTATCTCAAAACCCCCAGTTAGAATAGCAAGGGAACCAGCCCATCTCTGGAGATCGGCACGGGAGGCATTTCTTCCTCTCGGCCTTTCAATGTTGGCCGGGTCTAAGGCGCACTAAAATACCAAATCCTTACCTAAGGCAGATCTCTGACCAATATTTAACAAAAACTGCCTTATCTTTGAAATACAAGGATCGCTCCTCTGTGAGTTTCTCACTAACTCTACTAATTGGTCCATGGGAAGGAAACTAAAGATCAAAATATATTGAAATTTACCAGAATATCCTCTAGCAATTATAATATATGAAAAAACCCTATAACAATTTTCATGTAAAATTTTTAAGATAAGGAAGGTGAAAAAGGAACTTAGCTGAAAAATTCTATGCCCAGACTAAATGTCTTGCCTCACTGAAGCCGTAGCCCTCCATTGCTCCTCCCATCATCCACACTCTGGCTGACATATATTTGCATTTTCGTTTTTTGCAACATGAAAATTTGTCACTGCCTTTGTTTCGGATGGATGACTTCACAGGATCGTATCTCCCTCAATATTGTTTGGATTCCTTCATTGACCACTCATTTTAAATCTCTTCAAATTCTGCACAAATTGGGACATGAATCAGCTGAATCAGACAAACCTTTGCGAAGATATGGCTCCTAAAAGATGAGACACCTGTTGAAAGGATAGAACAAAAGGAACTAAAAGACTTGGGCCAAAAGCCTACTATATATATATATAAAACAGGCAATACATACTTCCTTAAGCATGTGTCCATTTGAGACATTTTTATGGGTATCTTCCACAATCTCCACTCAACATGGCTTTTGATTTTGGGAGTGGAAAAGGGGAGGAAGATAGGGAGAAAGTGAACCAGTCCAACAAGATTTTGATGTGAATCATGACGATTCATCAAAGAATACAAGAAAATTTTGAGTCACAAGAATGTACAAGGCTATACAAGATAAGTATAAAAAGGGTTCTAATATGCAAAACAAAAAATTCCATGGTTTAATTTAAAAAAATTTCAGGGTGGAAAACTCGTGCCAAAGACAAAAAATCTTTCAAAGCATAAAAAGGGGTTCCAATCCCTTCTGAGACCAAGATGTCATAAGCTTGCAACAACCAGGTTAATTTTAGAAAGAAAAGGAAGCCGTAGAAGCTCTTGTTTTGAAAATTTACATTGAAGCCACTTGAAAAGGCATTCAAAATTTTGAAGAAATGTTTAAATATAGAAGGCTGGCAATACAGCCCATCAAAGCCATTTGAAAGGCATTCAAAAAGATTGGAGAAAAATTAAAGGCTCATAAAATTGAAGCCATTTGAAGAAGTTTGAAATAGGTTTTTCAAGCCTTTTTTGTAAGGCATTTAAAAAGAGAATTGAAGAGTTTAAGTAGAAGTTTCATAAAATTGAATTGATTTGCAGCATGTGCAGGAAAATTCTTAAAGGGAGAGTCCTCAAGGAAAAGTTTTAAGAGGTTCCCCAAGGCACCTCAATAAAAGACGTTCAAGTGTAAAGAAATTGGACAAAGAAAACAGAAGTTCAAAGCAGCATTGTGAGTGTTCCAAATTGGAACAATTGGCATAGTCAAATCAGCGAGAATTGCATGAGAAGGAAAACACCCAAAGAGTGCTCAAGATTAGTAAAACCATTGGCATCAAGAAGAAGACTAGAACGTCCAATGAAAAGAGCAAGCAATCCGTGTATATAAATTGGTAAAAAACATTACAAGAGAAAGGCTGTGTAGCAATCGATTGTTTTGGGATATATTCTAAGCAAGGAGACAAATTAAGTTGCAGGTAATATTGGTGCCATTTAGGAACCCATTAATATATAGGCACAAGGCTGAAAGGCAACGCGGGGCATCATCCAAAAAGAAAAAAAATCCGGAATAGGGCACTCTAGAATAGAGTGTTGAAACGAGATGAGGACATTCAAAACAAGCCTCATGTCAAACGTAGGAGTCTCATGTTGAACGTAGAGTCTTACCTAGGAGAGAAGAGTTTCATGTTAAATGCAAAGTCTCAAGTAGGAGAAAAGAGTCTTACGTTGAACACTGGAAAAAAGAAGAGGCTCAAGAGAGTACTCTCACGTTAACAATTGTGAAAAGCAAAGCACCCGAAAGATAAAAAATCCTCACTTAGGGTGGTTGAACGACGTGAAATTATACACAAGAAAGGAGAGGCAAGGCGTGAATGCGGTGGGAACAAAAGAAAAAGGCAAACGTGAGGATGAAAGATTGAAGACTAACGATAAAGATGCAAAAGAAGAACGAGAAGACACTTGCACAGTCAAATACAAAGGTAAAGAAGAAGTTTGGGATGCTTGCACCAGATTATAAGTGCCAAAATTTCACAGGAAATGTTAGGTTTATGTACATTGCGAAGCAGAAATCATATGAAGCATTTGGAAGACAAACGCACATCCGAAAGTAATCTACTACACATTGTCGGGCAGAAAGGAAAAAGGAGAAACCAAGAGAACCCAGAAGATGAATCTAGAAGTCGAAAGCACACTTGAAGGTAAAGTGCGCACACCTTATGAAATTGAAACAAGGTTGTTCTTGGTTGATGAACATAAAGTAGACAAGTTAATTAAAATGAAGCAAAATATTGCTATCGGAAGTTTTAAAAGGCACAAAGAGCGCATATTTCCAAAAAAAGGAATGCATGCAGATTTAGACTCAAGAGGAAGGAGCTTGTGGTAATAATCAAAGGTTGAATACCACCTCACATCAATAGTGAGAAGAAAAACAAAGGTATAAAGAATCTTTGAAAAATATAAAGGTATTTTTGAGGAGCATAGTACAAAAAGATTAAATTAGCTATTTTAAGATTTCAACAAGAGAGAATATTATTTGAAAGGAGAAAATAAAATATTTTAGAAGAAAATATTCCATAGAAAATGTAACATTCCCTCTACCTCAGCAAGACAATTCTATTGCACTTTTGAAGCATCAATTGAAATCCGAGTATAGGCATATTTATACTCATTGGAAAGAGCATTTCAAGGCGGACTCCGTAAAATAAGAAAAAATCAGATTTTGAAAAGGTTTACTATGTCTAGTTGAGCACCAAAGTTCTTGTTACTTGATCCCCAATTGTTGAGGAGAAACAACTATCCTACCTGGAAGACCAAACTCATGACACAACTTGATTTTGAGGAAGTTTGGCAAAAAGTAGATGGAAGCATTACCCTTCCTATTGCAGAAGGCGAAGATAGAAAAGAGTTTGACAAGGTAGACCAAAAGGCAAGACTCATCATCATGTTCGGAGTAGTGGATGAGGTCCAAACATACATTAGAGATACGATCATAGTCAAGGATGCATGGGAGAAGTTGAAGACAGTTTTTGAAGCCAAGAATCAAAATCAAATTCTATTCCTCCAAAGTCAGCTTCATTGTCTGAAGATGAAGAATGGAGAAAAGCTGGAAGGTTTCATGAGCAGAATAGTAGAATTGTGAGCATAATTGCAAGCACTAGGAAACCAGGTATGTGATGAAATGCTAGTTCCTATTATTTTGAGATCACTTCCATCCAAGTATAATGTTTTTGTGACTACACTAAATATTACTGAGCAAACACCAAGCTTTGAGAAGCTAGTGACTCTACTTCAGAAAGTAGAGGTCTCACATACTATAGAGGAAGAAAAACAATTACTAAAGAGGGAAGTAACGATTCAAAAGAGGCATGAGACCTCTACAACGCTTCCAACAAAGAAACAATTTTCAGAGATCTCAAAATCAAAGGAATGATTCTCAAAAAAATGTACTTTGTACATGCAAAAGACGTGTGAACATTGTGGAAGAAATGGACACACTGTGAGGGATTGTTGGCATATTCCATTCAAGAATGGATCACCTTCACGAGAGATGAATTGGGAACAAAATAGGTCATCTTCAAATAACAAAACTAGTGTTGGAGAAAGGCACATCAAAGTAATGTAGCCAAAGAGAATCAAGTGAAAGAAGAAGAAGAAAAAAAGAATCAAGAAATTGAAGAAGAAGAACATGTGTTTGTTGCACAAGCACAATCAAGCCAGTCAGAACAAGTCATAGATTAGAAAAATTCAAGTCATATAACTAGAGACATCAAAAATCACTCCAAGCCATAGGAAGACAAGATAAATGATCAAGTTTTGAAAATTCAAAAGAAGCAGACTCTAGAACCCAAGATTGAAGATAAATAACTTGAAGATAGCAAAAAAAACAAGAAATCAGTACATCAGACTCGATCTTTGATAATACATCAAGGAAGCATGAATACATCACATATGATCCAAGTTTGTATCTCAAAAGGCAAAAGGGGGAAGTTTTAATGATCAATATATATGTAGATGATTTGATCATCACATGAAATTCTAAAAAGATAATTATAGCCACAAAGGAAGATTTGAAGAGATCTTTTAACATGACCGATCAAGGACTATTCCACTATTGTCTAGATTTGGAGTTAAAATAGAACAAAGAAAAGGAAATATTGGAAAATGAACCATATCAGAAGGTTTGAGAAGGCAAGAAAAAACACAAGGAATTGAAGACAATAGAAAATCAAACACTTAGGTCAAAAGAAAAACAATTGAAGATTATAGAGACAGTGCCTTATCAAGAGATAGATCACTACAGATTACCGAAAACATCATATAAAAATTTGGAAAAGCAACTGCAAAGAGCAAAAATACCTCAAGGACTAAAATCCTTGAAGTGTTTCAAGAAACTAAATATAGGAAGAAAAGAAGCACTTTAGCTTTTACAACAACTGCAATCTGCAGAACAAGTTAGTTACTGTCAGCAACAATACAAGTGGGAAGGCCCTGAATCTGAGCACTAAGGATCAACGATGGTATTAGGAAGCTTTGAAATCTACAAACCTTTGAATAATTATTTTGTAACAAATGTATTTGGAGTGCATTTTCTGTAGAATCCAACACTCCTAAGTATTGAAAGTAGTAAGCCTACACTAAGGGGGGAATTTCTCTCAAATTCCTACATCACCCTAGACATTGTTCTTTAGTCATAAGCAAAATAGAGCTTTTGACTATGATGTAATAAGGGGGGGTATGTTAGGAGTTATTACATCATAGACCATGTGAGTAGTCAAGTGTTATAACCACCCCTCACAAGGTACACATATGTAATATAGGACAAGGTAGTTGCAAGTTTGTTTGGTTTTGTTTGAAGGTTTGCTATGCCTAAATTAGGCATCCTATGTACTTAAATACCCTTCATTACCATAATGCAATTCATTCAAAGCTTAAGTTCTAACATGAACAAGGTAATTATCAGACAATTCTTATGATTTCCTGTGTCTATGGATCAATATATCAACGGGGGACCATCAGCATTTTTGTCTGAGCTTTATCAATCGGAGGGCTTGGAAGTAGAGCCCAGGTGTCATCCAAGAATCTTCCAGTATTCCAGAGACCAGTTCTAATGTGATGTCCAGTAAATGAGAGATATTATGTCATGTTGATGTGACAGAAAGCAAGTTCGGTAGGAAAACTGAAAACATTACCAAGATTGGCATTGGTAAGACTGGGAATATTGTTCTCAGTCAAGGATGGGCAAAGGATAGAAGACTGGGAAACATCATATCTATTAAAATTGCACAACTTGGAAATCTTTTTTAAGAAGTTTATGACAGACAACTTTTGTGAAGAACAGATGAATCTGCAGGAGATTATCAAATGGAAAGGTAAGGTGCAGGATGAAGTCATGATTGTGAGAATGCACTATAGACAACTCCTAAGATGCTCTTGGCAAGTGAACATGTAAATGATTAAATTGAAAAGTAGAAATACCAAACATGGGAATGCCTTACCTCGAGGAAAATATGCATTAAATTTAAGAAGGCTGACATTGTTTCCTTTCCATGAATTTTAGTCAAGAATATTAGTCAGCTTAAGAACCAGTCAGTAATACTAGATATTGGGACTTTATACTAAACCAACAAAGAGGCCTTATATACCTTTGTTTGAAAACAAATCTCATGTTTGGAGAAAAATGAAAATAATAGTCTCATCTTACTATTTTTTTGAGGAAAGTAAAGCTGAAGTTAATCTTTTTGTTTAATGAGGCTCTGTGTTGAAATCAAGACCTAATGTTGTTTCAAAAATTGATTTTTCATTGTTTATTCTTTTTGAAAGTCATGAAAATAATGTTCTTGAACTCTCTGCATGCTGAAAACCTTTGCCACTTTCCTCTTTCAGGTATTTCTACTTTCTGTAGACTAACAGAGGTCATTGCATTGATGATTCAAATTTTGCTTTTGGAATTATGGTATTGGTTCTTCTCAGTCAACAGTTGAAACTACAAAGAATGGGATTAATCATGTTAAAAGTAATTTAGTCCAAGGCATATTATTTTGGAACTCATATTCATGCTGGTTTTTGTGCTTGTATTAACAACTTTTTGCATGAAATGTTTTCCTGTTATTTAGCGTTGGTTGAGTTGGCAAAATCTTATGCCTTAAACGACTTCTTAAGCTCTTTGATATGTTGTTCCAGTTTCAGAAGTTAGTAAATTCCTTCGTAAAATCCTCATTAAAAATTTGAGTGAAAGCTTATGTGGGATTTTGTTGTTTAGTTGTTTTAGGATTAGGTTATATATATGTATATTATGTATGTATGTTTGTGCATGTGTGTGTATGTATATAATTTTAAGTGGTAAATGTATACATATGATCATGTAGTGTGTGAAATATTTTCCACAAGTTTGACACTGTATCTTTGGGTGTCCCCGGGTCTACTCCAAGGTGTCAATGTAGACCATAGGAATAGATCCTTTGCGGGGGTTGTGAAACTTCTCACTTTTCACTGGTTTTGCCCTGTTTAACAGTTGAATGGTCAATGATGTTTCTATGCCTTTTTTTGGAAACATTCTTGTGGCTAATTTTCTACCATCCTGGCTTTCTAGTCTTACTTTTTGTTAGTTGGAGAAATAAGCTTAAAATATAAATCTTCTATATGGGTTCTGGAAGCTCTCTCTCTCTGAAATTAGTTCTTTTTTCCTCACTATCAGGATGTAGAATATAGTTTCAATGTTCGCATTCAGGGTTTCTCATGGTATATGAAATTTGTGAGCTGGAACAGGTGATAGAAGGGATGAGTAGAAGGCATAGTGAGTGGGTTAGAGTTAAAGGTGAAGGAACGCAGAGTGAGACACTAGAAAATCCCTCTCATGCAGGGAAGGTATCACAGCGGGGGCCCCCTAGGGAAAAACAGGAGAAAATGGCACCCACCAGTCAAAATCAGAGTGTTGTACAGCGCCGTATGTTAAGGTCACATTATCATGCACTTAAGACTTCAATTGCTGGTAGGGTTTTATTATTGTGGTGTTTTCGAGAGAAGGAATTTCACAAGTACTTCTATTAATCTTGAAAAAAATAATGTTAGGTTTTGTGCCTAAGAATTGACTGTGAACCACTTATTTAATGCAGAACAGAGAGAAGACATATTGAGAACAGATTCTAGCAATTTTGATTCTATAATCAACAAAGTTGAAAGCCTGCACAATCTTGGTAAGCTTTATTGGCTCTATGTAGTTTTAGAGAGATTTATTTGACCTGATAGCTTGTTTTCTTTCATTTTTATTCTTATGTTTTAATAAGCTATTCATGGCTTCCATTGGGGCCTATTCCCATAAAAATATCAAAACATTACATTTGCTATGAGGTCAATTAGACCATATCCAGCTTGCCTTTCTATGAAAGATATTTTTCATCTTCTTCAAACTGTTATGTTTCTTCCAACAACTCTTTGATATGGTTTTCATTAAGAGAGAATCTCCCTTGGCCAGCTACCTTTCAAAATTTAAATGTTGCCAAGACAAAGAGCAAAACTAAGATTGACTAAATTATTGGCTACGAGGTTCCCCTTTATCTATATATGGTAACATTTCCAAGATATTTCCTCTTATAATAGTTGATGGACATAAAAAATAACACTATTGTTGATCCAATCCCTACATCTGTTTTTCTTGACAGCACTAATAATAAGTAAATCCCTCCCGGTTGAAATCTATCTTCATCCTTTTTCAATGGCATTCTTGATCTTTGTAAGAAGTGACATAGCTTCTGTATAGTTGTTAATTGATGTTTGATATGATTCTGAATAAGGAGAATTTTGTCTTCATTATTCCAAAAAACACTACCACCACTAGCTTTGCTTGGATTCCTTTGGAAGCACCATCAAAATTAATCTTGATGAACCTAACTTCTGGACTTCTCTATTTTACCATATGTCAATGCATATCCTTTGTTTTAACTCTATTGTCAAATGACCATTTACATGTATATTCAAATCTTGTAATCAAGAGGCAAGTACCTCTTTGTCTACACTTGAAACTTCCCATGATGAGCACCATGCTTATAACATTTTGCAAGAGAGGTTTAATACGATTCCAAACATAGGCATGATTTTGAGATTCATGTTTGAAAAGTCTAATTTTCCTTCTAAGCAAATATATTCCAACAAACAATGGCAGGACCAATCCTCCACAAAATACCTAATGCTTAATCTTTGAAATGATTAATCTAGCATCTCATCAAATTTCATGGAGCTACCCAGTATATATAATTATTCTTTTAATTTTTAAAGTAGCCCAAATTGTGTTAGCAAAGGGATGAAAAAGAAGATGATTTGATGTTTCTTGCTCCTTACAGAAGGTACACCTAAAAGGTTGATGGTGTTGTCTTCTTTGGAGAATATTGTAGTAATACTTTTGCTTTAGATTAAGAATGTTTAAGCCTTTCATAGGGCCTCAAGTTACCAAACATTTTTCCAAGGGAAATGCTTGGGATTACAGAATTTTGATTGCTTCAAACCCTTAAATCTCCCTCATCCATATTGTTAATAGAAATCCAAGACATGGAATTTGTCTCGCATCCTTTGGATCAACATCCAATCGTGTAGCTAGAGATTGCCTGTACTTTGGCTTAACGCTCTCACGAAGGTGAAGAGAGATTTGCACTGCAACTAGCTTCTCCGCTCTGTGAAAGGTAAGCCTGTTCCTCCTCACATTGTGGATAAAGTTGTATGTGGACCAATTCCTCTCAATAGCGGAGGAACGAGCAACTTGGGAAAGAAGCTTAATTGCAAAATGTTGTAAGTTAGGTGTATCATCCCCATATATATGCCAACATCCAATGGAATTTGATTAGGCAATGGTAGCCCTATCCTCTCTACACTTTGGTTAGTTGAAGCAAGGACCCCTAAGATTCACAAATTTGAGCCACTCATCTCTAAATTTTGAGTCTTCCTTCATCACATACATATTTTTAAGGGATTCAAAAGCCCTTCTCTCACCTCTATATCATCATGGGGAGGCACTCTCCCAGGCCTAGGCTCATACCACATTGGGTTTATCGCATATGCTACCATATGAAGAAGGATGTTCATCTTATCCCACCTCCTCTATATTATAAGTCTAATGTGGGTCCCATATAATGTTGGATCTCTAGCACAAATGATTCTTTTCATCTCCCCTAGCAAGCTATCAAAAGTCTCATAGATCTCTCCTAGATTAGGAGCATCTGTATCAACATATTTAATGACTGCAACAATTGGAGCAACGAAAGACACAATGTACCTACAAGAAATCAAAAAACTTATACTATATGAGCAATCCAATTTGAAACTACAAAAGTAAAACTAAAATAGTTATGAGATAAAAATGAAAAATAATAAAATCATAAAAAAAAATAAACATGAACCAAATCTAAACTTCAACATTTCTTACTTGGCTTGAGTCCACCAACTCTCATCCAATACTTTGTCTTTGATTTTTTTCTCTCCTCCGTCTTTGATTCCAGCCACCTCTTCCACTCCATGCATACTACCATGGTCTGTAATGTATCTTGCACCTCGATTCTCCTATAATAAAATGAAGTAGGTGGTGTATCTAGTATCTCTTGGTTTGATGAACTCCTTCTTTGAGAAGGACCGAAAGAGGGCTAAGAAAGTGTGATGGTTGCAAATGAACATTTGCGAGTCTTTGGCTTCTGCAACCATAGCCATCACCCAATCTATCCTCTCAATGTCCTTCAATGCATTGTTCAATGCATGACCACAACACGGGGTCCAAAAATTATGTCTATATGAGTGCTCTATCATTTGCCCCGCACGTTGGCAAACAGGGGCTGCATTTGTAATTACCTGTAGTGTACAACAAAAATAGTCTCATTTACACAATCATATAGAATTTCATAAGAAAAACGGAAATTGATTACCTGTAAAACATTGGAGGGTCCAACCTCCTCAATAGCCTCCGTCAACAAGGGGTACTGGTATTCAACATCCTTTCTTTTCCCCATGCAATCAATGGCTCGAAAAAAATAGGGACTTGCTGAACATGTGGCAATAATAATGATGAGTGGACGTTGATGAATATTAGTCCACCCATCCATGATGATATTGTCCCTTAGTCCACTCCTCAACCATTTGTCCCTTATCTGCTCCATAACCAAACTGCATGTGGAATATTGTTTCTCCAAGAGAGAGGTATGAAGCTTATGCACTCTAGGCATTGCATGTGAAGGCCTTGCCTTGGATGCTTTTCCTTGAAATAGGGGGAACGTGCAATATGGAAAGGAAGCCCATGTGCAAAAAATAATTGTGCTATAACATCATCTGCTTCCTCTCTTGCTTTGTACGTTAAGCATGTCATTTATAGTTCCACTTTCCCTTGAGGGCACTAGTGGCATACTAAAGGTTTGGGTTTCTTGTAGTTGTCTTGAGGAGGCTCCATGGTCACTTCTAGAGGTTTGGCCAAGCTTAGGGAAAGACATGCCTAAACCTCTAAGTTTGGCCTCTTGCACAAGCCTATTGGCTTCAACCACTTGTAGCCGGTTCATTTTTTTGCAAGCCCTAACCCCTGTTCCTAGTTTATCAGTAAGATGAGATTCAACCCTAGTATAGCTGCCCTTAAACTCAGTTTGACAAAAATTGCACAACCATGTTCTTGAGCCCCCATAAAGTTTTTTCCCATGGTCACGGTTGGTTACAAATTGCAGAAGAGGTTTTTTAAGATTAAATGGACCCTTGGCATGTTCTTTTAACATTGATGATGGACAATCAAAACTAGAAGTAGTGCTGCCCTCTTTGGAAGTTTGAGAAGGTTGCATATGAGAGGAAGAATCCTTATCAATATTTTGATTTTCCCCCTCCATTTGAATGTCACATGGGTTTCCCCCTCCATTTGAATGTCACATGGGTCTGATTCATATCCTTCACTGCTGCTCATGTTGAAACTTGAAAGAAAAATAGGAAAACAAACTTGGATGAGGTAATGAAAATAGGAAAACAAACTTGGATGTTGATTTGCTCCTCCTTTCTCTTGCTGATCTCTGTTTTGTGACTTCTTTTCTCCTCCTTGCTGCTCTCTTGCTGCTCTCCTGCTGTTCTCTTCACTGCTGTGTTTTTTTGGTGGGTAGTGTGTTTTTTCAAATGCTTGTAATGAGTGTGTTATAGACTTTTTTTAGGGTTTGGGGGGTGGAGACTTTCGTGGGTCCCACCCCCCTCATGTTTAAGTTTTAAGAAAAAAAAACTGATTTTTTTTTTTGGAAGTCTTATATGACGCCCAACTATAGGGGATGATTGGGCGTCCCGAGGATGGTCAGGGGATGCCCAACCATCCCCCATAGCATCCCCTCATAGCAAGGGTACCGAGGATGGTTGCCTATTGCTTGGCGGTGTCTCGGGGATGCTCCGCTTGTGCCTCGCAAAAGGGGGACGACGGGGAAACATTCTCTTTGCCGTCCCCCTTATGGGGGACGGAAGGGGGATGCTTTTCCGTGTATCCTTGCTATTTTCTTTATTTTGCAGTTTTTGAAACCTTAAAGTGCAAGCAACAAACTCTACACTACTTTAACTTTTATTGCAAGAAGATGATTATCTACTGCTTGAGGAACATGGAAATGATTTACTTGAGGTAACCTGTTCGACCTCCTTTGTTTTAAAAATTGCCTCAGCATCTTCCTTTGTACCTTCTAATTCCATTTGAATTTAAATTTACACATTGCAATTTCTCATCCCTTATGTCCTTTGTTTCTTCCAATGTTTTCTCCGAAGAAACTATGCAGGTCTTTGCCATTTGATGAGGCAGAGGGACTTTCTTGCCATTTTTTAGAGTTGGAAATCCTTGAACTAAGCTAGCCCCTACTACAATGTAATCTCCTTGCTTCATATTTAAGTTAGTCTCATAACTAAAACTTGTCTCTTTCTTGACTATTCTCTTGCCATGTGTTTGGTCTCATAACATTTGGGACATTGGAAATAACATGCAAATGTTTTCATAATCTTTGTGTTGCTCCCATTCTCTTGATTTAGATTTAATCTTAATGGATTTTGACAAAGATTTTGAAATATCAATGGCAACACCTATCTGGGTATACACAGGTAATGTTTTCATAATCGTTGTGTCACTTCCATTCTCTTGATTCAGATTTAATCTTTAATGGATTTTGGCAAAGGTTTTGAAATATCAATAGCAACACATCTGAATATACACAAAATGCTTTTGCTCCTTAGTAGTTGGACCCTCTTACATGAACTTCCCTAGAGAATTACTGATATTCTTCAAAACCTGCATATTGATAAACTCATATAGAATTCTAAATAACCTGATCCACGTTGGAAGTTTTATATGAATTTCTGTTTCCATAGGAAAATTCTCATTCCGTGGTGTTAGGTGTTAAATACAGGTCATCTTCCCCCAAACGATGGGCTGCCACACATTATTTTATCCGACTTCCAAACTGGATAAGATGACAAAGGGGAAAAACACTTGTGGAAGGAAAGTTATTGAATATTTCAAACTTGATCCCCAATTTCATTTAATCCACTTTTGAATCTCTGAAAAACTTGGCCAATATCCTTTGAACTTGCATATAAATCTGCTGCTTTTAAGAACCATTATATCATGCACGATCATCTTATCCTTGATACTCACTTTGTGTGAACATTATATCATGCGCGATCATCTTATCCTTGATACTCACTTTTTGTGAACATTTTCTGCTTGGATAGGGCTTAGCATAGGTTCTTTTTTTTTTTTTCTCCAATGAGGGCATCCTTTCCTCCAACTAAGGCACATCCTTCCTTCCAGTTAACTCTTCCATAAATGACTTACCTACCTTGTTACTTAGCCGTGTCTCATGCGAATCGTTTAATTTGAATTTATCTAGAGATTTGGAGTAAGAACTTTAGAGGTGAGGATCACTCCTTGATTACACTTACTTCCTGGTCACCAGCTCATTTTCGATTTGATTCCTCCATAAGTGTTCCATTGAAAAAATATGCTTTGAAGTAGTTGGATTTTTTGTTTTCTGAATTACTGAATCAAATTTATTAAATGTGACAATCAAAAAGGCATTTTATCTTAATAATCACTATCAAGGTGATCTATTATCAAAGAACTTTTTTTTTCTTCCTTCAGTGCAGAAACCTCGTGAGCAAGTGGCAGATGCAGAGACACTCTTTGATATCACAACAACACTCTTTGCAACAGTCAAGAGATCACAGAACAGTGATGGTGTAACTCCAGTTGATTTTGTTAGTTCTATCCGGGGAAACTATTGTGAACAAGCACACGGAAGCCACTCTTTGGAGGGAGATGATCAAATTGTTATATCTTGGAAAAAGCTTGGGCTTTTAGCGTCATCTGTTTTGCAGGATGCTCCAGGAGCTTCTACGATGTGAGACTTAGGGGAACTGTTTTAGACATTTACAATTTTCTAGCTAAATATTTGCTTTTCTGAGGCAATACTTGTGTGTCTGTCACAGGCTTGGTCCACTAGATAGCGAACCAAAGCAGCGGAAAACAGTTGTTCAAAGAAAGCGTTCCAAGCCTACAGAAAAAACACGACCTGAAGCTGTAGGCTATTGTGTCCCCTCTTGAAAGTCCCCTCTTGAAAGTTCTTCCTAAAGTTCCTTTTGTGTGGTTATGTGTGGATAATACATAGAGTCTTGGCATAGAGAAATCAGATTTTTCTTTCCTTTGACAAGTAATGTGTTCAACTTCAAAAGTCACCTTATGTGGTATCTATGACTTTTGTTTCTGTTACACTTTCTAGTTCTAATTCTGCATGTTCTGCAGGTAAAAGAGTCTGAGGAGGAGAAGTCAGAAACTGACAAGAATATGGCCACAATGTTTAACATTTTGCGAAAGCAGAGAAGAGCTAGATTGGAATGTTTGGTTTTGAATAGAACATCATTTTCACAGACAGTTGAAAATATCTTTGCCCTATCATTTTTGGTTAAGGATGGTAGAGTTGAGATAAGTTTGGATGAAAATGGCAACCATTTTGTTGGTGATTTTCCATGGCCTTTGCTTTCTGATGCATTTTCGGTTCAGTCATTCTGGTTTAGTGTTCTTCATATCTAATAAATTTCTTGTTTTGTAACCAGCGCCTAGAAATGCACCCACATCTCAAGAAATTCAATCTGGGGAAGCTTCTTATAGTCAGTTTGTTTTTCGGTTTGACTTCAGAGATTGGAAGGTAAATTAAAGGGGACCAGCATTATAGAGATGTATTAATTCTGTTTGTTGGAAATAAATGCTTGTAACAATTTTTTGGATATTTTGGCCACAGTTGATGACAGAGGTAGTAGAGAGTGGGGAGGAGTTGATGCCTCATAGAACCAATTCAGTTATGTTTACAAATCCTGAGAAGGCTCCAGAAACTCCTATTAGAAAAGTATCAAGAAATAGAGGCCTGGTGGTACCCGCAGCACTTGGCAGTGAGGATGAGGATGAATGTGTGAATGGGGAGGACGATAGGAGTTTTGAAAGGCCTGTGCAAAGGAAGAGGAATAGGTGCTTCTTATGATAAAGTAAAGTGAAATCGGTTCTTGTCCTTTCGGTGCTTGTTGGAAACCATCTCTGTTTCTATTGTTGCACCATGATGCCCTCAGGAGAGAGAACTTCTTTTAACATTTAGTATATGAACAATTTGATCTTTGCACAATATGTTTAGGTTGGAAGATGTTAATTCAGTCATCTAGTCTGTTTCTGCCCATGTTATGGTGCTGGTTCATCAGTGCAGTCATTTAAACTGACCCAAAATTCCAAGATGGGAAATTTGACCCATTTGTTGATGAGCAATTAACCTGTGACATTATTGTTTGTAACATTTTCATATGGACCTACTGTAATCTTCAAAACTGCAATCTAAATGGTTACTGCTTAAGGCTTGTTTTTCCATCTAACTCAACCCCAAGTACCTTAGTGTACATAGTTCAACACCTTCATTCTGCTGTATAGAATAGAGCAAATACTATAGTTGTTATTAGATTATATAGAGTATTCTGTCGAAACATTGACTCTACTATTGAAATTTCAGGCCTGGTCAATATTTGTAAATGCTTGTTCATATTTTTGATGGGTTTGAAACATCAACTATTCTGGAACTTTTTCTCTAGTGAAGCATGAACAAGTGTGATGTTTTTGCCAAGTTTGGTTTGTAATGGATTGGTGCACAATATTAGAAAGACAGGAACAGTCTTAGGAGAGAATATATCAGGTTTGCAAAAAGATCAGGACAACTTGGCTGTACACCGACTATAATTGATGATTGAAATGTTGCATATTGTTAATAATGAGGAAAGTCTTAGAATCAGTCATCACAAATATTTGGCATGGGAATCGTCTATGGCTACATCATGGCTACATCTGATGTTAAATATATTTCTAACGTAGTTGTACCTTCTTCATGTACACCTGTACCTTGACATGGTAATGGCACCATCATCTTTGGCCCCTTACCACCTGATTTTTGGTGACTGCTGAAGTTTTTGAACATGTTTCACTCATGATAGATTATCAAATGTCTCACTTAAATGGCAATTGAGCTCAAATCCAAGACATTTCTGTTTGGCAACCACAAAGTTGTGCTGTCTTCCAGAGGGACTATTTGAGAGCAGCATTGAGATTAGCAGTGTTAATTAGATGAAATTGTGTTAAATTGGTGGGGGTTTACAACTATTGGAGCAGGTCTGATCCTCAGCAGTTAATTTTAAATTCTTTGAAGTGTTACGTTTCCATGGTTTCATCTCTCTTACCACTAAAAATGGGGTTCACCTAGGAAAAAAGAACATTGCGATTAGCATGGAAAATATATCTCAATTAATGACAATATGGGAGAAGGTTTTGAATGAGGTTTTTGAAAATTACAATATCTGTAATTACATCAGTTCCAATTTTATAGGCCAATCTGAAATGGCCTGCAGATGGAATTTTCTTCAAGAAGACATTGCATGGAAAAACATTCACAATCATTTTTAAGAAGCTAATTGATTATTAGAGATTTTTATGTGTTTTAATTTTATTCATGACTCCTTGCATTTGAATGCGAATGTGAATTTAATAATTTTATTTGTTGTGGCACCTAGAATTCCCCTTCATCTGATTAAGAATGGTCTAGAATGGTCCATGGGTTCATCTCTCTTACCACTAAAAATGGGGTTCACCTAGGAAAAAAGAACATTGAGATTAGCATGGAAAATATTTCTTAATTAATGACAATATGGGAGAAGGTTTTGAATGAGGTTTTTGAAAATTACGGTATCTGTCATTACATCAGTTTCAATTTTATAGGCCAATCTGAAAGGTCCTGCAAATGGAATTTTCTTCAAGAAGACATTGCATGGAAAAATATTCGCAATCATTTTTAAGAAGCTAATTGATTATTATAGATTTTTATGTGTTAATTTTATTCATGACTTGTTGCATTTGAATGCGAATGTGAATTTAATAATCTTATTTGTTGTGGCACCTAGAATTCCCTTTCATCTGATTAAGAATGTTCTAGGAAAAAAAATGGACCAGCACCTAACTCATCCAAAAATGAAGAGTTGAGATTTGAAAGTTTAAAAGATCATTGGAAAATGAGAGCTTTATTGTGAAATACTATGTTTTAACCTATCATATTTGATGTTTTTATTATTTTTCATTTTGCAACATTTTTGTTTTAGCATCTTCAATAATTCTTTAGGTAAATTTCTAAAATCCATTTGAATCTTCCATGGGTTTGGGGCAATTTGTTGGGATTGAGGGGTTCCTATCTTACACCAAGGTTTCAATCTCATGGGTAAACCTTAACATTTATCAAATGGCATAAGCTCAACTAGTTAAATAACTTGACTTAAGGAAACCTAGGTTCAAATCTTGCCAAACAATTCATGCATAGTTGCCAAGTTGTTGTAATACAATTATCTGTTATGATATAATAAGATTGGAACCTAATGTGTATTTGTTTTATCCTAAACATATATGGTGCATAAGCAACAAGGATGTATATGTGAATGCAACACATGAAACCAATGAATGCAGATCTTGTGCCTACCAATCCTTATGTTGCTTTGAATAAATTGGTTGCATTTCTCATTCTCATCTAATTCATTCTTAGTATTCTAACCATCGGTGTTCTTTTGTTAAGATAATTTTATCAAATTATGTTTTTCCCATAATTAATGTACATTGCCATTAAATTACACTTGAAGGATTATAATTGGGTTATATTTTTTTTCACTTTAACTCAACATCACTATATATCACAACACTCAACATTTTGCACACAACTTCAAAACAAGTATTTGATGTTTGAAAATTTAAAGTTTATGTTGAGTTAATGTACGATGAAAAAAAGGAGCCAAATGTTATAGAAAAGCATGACATTCGATATAGAAGTATCTTGACAATAGTTAGAAAATTCTTCCAATTGTATGTCCAATAGTTTTAATTAACAGTAAAGGTAGTTAACATTAGTGTTTTAAAGCATGTCGGGATCCTATAATAAATTGTGTTTCTTTCAAGTTTAATCCTTTATTGATTTTTTTCTCTCAAAATCTCAGGCCAAGAAACTTGTCGTCTGTCGACAATTTCTAATCAAAACTAATACGTGTAGAGGCAACATGCAGATTTTGGCTTTAAAATCCCATTTTTGGGTTGTAACTCTCTTTTTTTCCCATTCTCTAGCACAGGGAATAAAATTGTAGAAGGTCAAACCACTCCAAACAACAAATCTAAACTGCTTTTTGGACTCAATTTGAAGACTGGACACCCGCACAAGGAGATTTCATGTTGTTCCTACAAAAATTTTCGAGGTATTTACAAATTCCCCAATTGCAAACTAGGTTTTTGTTAGGGTTTTTTTCAAAAAAAAAATTAAGTTCTTTTCAAATTAAAAATCATAGGTTAGGGCTACTAGGTTGTATTTTTTTTTAAATTTATTTTGTTCCCCCACCTCCAAAAAAATCTAGGGTTTTGTTAGTTTTTTTTTTTTATATATACAATATTTTTTTGGTTTGTTCTTTTTTTTCAACGAGTTTAAGCAGGATTTTATGAGGGGTCCCGATCCCCTCATATTGAGTGGGATTTGAATTTTGGACCTCTCAAAAGAGGCCAAAGCCCTTTACCATTCCAGTAAGTTTGCAGCTCAAAATATAGTATTTTCTTTTCAATGAGTTTACACGAGTTTTTATGAGGGGTCATGGTCCCCTCATATTGAGTGGGGTTTGAACCTTGGACCTCTCCAAGAGAGGCCAAAGCTCTTACAACTGTAGTAAGCTTGTAGCTTTTGGTTTGTTATTTTTATGCATGTAGCTATGCACTATTTTTTTGTTTGTTTTTAAAGCATATAGGCTGGGGCATTTGATTAATAATTTTTTGTTTTTTAATTTGTTGTCATATTAGGAAATAGAGATGGCTTCTTCATGTGAGGTCCCTAGAACCACCGTAGGCAGCAATGATCCTCCTACAAGTGGAACCCAAACAACTCCTTCATCGCCAACCCCAACTCAAAACCTAGGAAGAGACCCAATGTGGAAGCATGGGATTAGGGGAAACTTGTCAAACAAGATGTTCTAGAAATTTTGAGGTAAGGACATGCAAGGGGGCATCCATTGCTTCAAATTTCATTTGATTGGGTAACCAGGGAAAAATGTGGACCCTTGTACTAAAGTAGATGAAATGACTAAAGTTGAGGTGAAGGCTTTTATGTGCAACAAAGAGGCCAAGAAAATAGAGGACAAAAGGGAAAGAATTACAATGGGACAAGGAGTGGGGCCATAGGGATCCTTTTATGGGGTGAGGCCGAACTACATGATGTCCATGTCGCAGTCGAAGAATTTAGTCTTAGCCCTTGCACTTGGTGAGGTAATGCTAGTGGGAGTGGAAGTAGTGTGGGATGACACACCGACACTAGACAAACCACCATTTATGATATTGTATTAGAAAGGGATAAGGTGAAGGAGGTCATAATAGCCATAGCAAATTTTTGGTATTGTTGCAAAATTCTCTTCCACTTTGAACAACCCTTATTGGGAAGTCGTGAGGGCATTGAGTGAGTTTGGAAAAGGATTAAAAACATCTTCAACCCATGAATTAAGTGGACCACTGTTGAACGAGTGTGTCATCAATACACGTGCTCTTGTAAAAGAGTAAAGGATGATATGGAGGAAAAAAGGCTACAACATTCTTTCAAATGGATGGACAAATGTAAGAAACCACACACTCCTAAACTTAATGGTCGCTTCGGGTGGATCCATGATCTTCTTGAAGTCGGTTGATGCCTCACAAGAAGTAAAGAATGCACAATTATTATTCAGTTTAGTGGAGGAGGTTGTAGTAGGAGTGGAGAATGTTGTCGAAGCAATGACAAACAATGCAACAACATATGTATCTGTAGGTACATTTCTCCAAGAGTACTATATTTTGGATTCCATGTGTTGCCCAAGGCATTGACCTCATGCTTGAGATCAATGGCAAAATATCGTGGGTGAAGACCGTGGTAGAAGAGGTGAAAAACATTACACGGTTTATCTATAACCACACATGGGTGTTCAACTTGATGAGGGAGCACAATGATGGGAGGGGCATTCTTTGCCTAGGGCCCACTCGATTTGCCTTCAAATTTCATTGCCTTGCAAAGATTTCTCTTAGCATCACTTGCTTTGAAGCGGATGTTTGTGTCCAAGGAATGGGATGCCTCACTATTTCATGCTAAAGAGGAGCAACATATATCGAGCCAAGTGTATAACAATTTATTTTGGGAGAGTGTTCTAGAAATTCTTAAGTTAATTGCAATTGGCTTGTTGAGTTTACATTTGAATTTCAAAAATCTTATTTTATACTTTAGTATTACTTTTCCTAAATTTTTAATATTTACTATTTAATTACATGTGACTGAACCCTTGGTAAGGGTTCTTTGTCTTGTAGATGGTGAACAATTGGCAATGAGCTATTTGTATGAGGTAATGTATAAAGGCAAAGAGGCCATTCACCATTATTGCAACAAAAACCCATGCAAATTTGAAGCAATTAGCCACATTTTTTAGAAGAGATGGACATGGCAACTACATCAACTAATTCATGTCATGAGGTGCTTCTTAAACCTCAATTGTTTTTACAGTAATAGCCTATGTGGTAAGGAAGAGATCCAAGAAAGGTTCTATACCTGTGTTGAAAGGATGACAAATAACCTTTATAGACATCACCTTATCCATGTTGAGTTGCAATTATATAAGGTTGTAGGAGGGAGCTTGTTTGCATTCCCCTTTGCTAGAGAAGCAAAGTCAAGCTTGTGACCAGGTAATGCATCTAAATTTTTTAAGTTTAACATTTAAAAAAATTACGTAGTTAACATTCTTGTAACATAGTGTTGTAAATTAATACTTTGAATTGTCTTTGTATATTTATGGTGGGAGGACTATGGCTTCAAAACACCTACCCTATAGAGGATGGTTGTTCGCATCTTGAATCATCTTTGTAGCACTTTTGGGTGTGAGCACAACTGGTCTCTATTTGAGGTCGTACGCACCAAGAAGCGCAAGATGTTGAGTCAAGAGCACCTCAATGACCTTGTCTTTGTGCAATACAATCTTAATCTTTGCACAAGACAAGTGGAAGGTAGTGAATCCTACAAGGCAATTCAATTGGATGAGCTAGATTTACTATCTAATTAAATTGCTAAGAGTTATGTGGATCCCAAATTTACTATAAAGAACATTGAGGCACTTGAGGAGGAAACAAAACATTCAAGAGGATTGGAGGAGATATACCATGATGATCCTGCTTTTGAGCACCCTTCAATTCACCCTCCTGTTCAAAGCCAAGGCCAACCATCAAGTGGAAGGGGAAGAAAGGGAAAACAAAAAACAATTTAAATATTATTTTACATTTCAAAATATTGCATTTTTATGTTGTGTTTGCCATCTACGATGATTTGCTAATTCATAAACTATAATTATACTTTTTGCAATGAATATCTAATATAAAATCAAAATTTTAGCTCTTCAATTGTTGTTTAAAATTTATTTTTTTTCTTGATGAGTTCTTCTATAAACTTCCTAAAATTAGACTATCTAATTTTTTCCAAATTACAAATTTTAAAATTATAATTAAAATCATAATTTGTTAATAATAGTAAGCAAAAAAACATCTATTATAATTAAATTTATATTTATAAATTTCTTTAATAATCACAAAAGCCTTTGTATACATGTATATGTTCGGAAAAATAAGAACACATATATACAACACTTGTTCATAGTGTTATAGTGAACACTCTCCACACACCAAAGAACAATGGTATTAATGTCAATAAGTTGGACTTTAATTTATAAAGCTTTTTGAGATAGTTAAATTGATCAACATTAAGGTTGAATAAGTGAACTTTATATTGAGTTCTAAAACAATTGCCAAAGGCCAATGTTTATTGCAACAGGATAATCAAATTATGGAACCTAAGCCAAAAAGAAAGTGTAAAAACTTATAATGAGTTAACTCCTTGTTTTTTTGTGAGGTGGGTTGTGGGTAAAATAGTTACCAAAAGGTCTTTGAGTGTTAAAAGATCCCAGATATTTTAATAATATACTTAATAGTAATTTTTTTATTAATATAATTTAATTTATAAAAAATATTTTAATTATTAAATCTTAAAAATATAACTGTTAAAAAAAACTATCAAAACAAAAAAATATATTAAATATATTGGTATGTGATAGCACTTGTAGCATACAAATCCCTCGTTCAAATCCCACTAAGAATAAGAGGGTGAGAGGGTGATGCTTGTGAACGCATCTATCTAGTCATGTGGTTATTTCAAAATATAGAGGACAAAAATATATTACCACTAACACATGTCTAATTAATGTACACTATAATCAAGTCTTAGAATGTGTAGGAGCATTAGTATGTTGATGCACTCATAACATACATGTCCATCCTTCAAATCTTTGCAAAGGATAAAGAAGTGTGACAGTTAGGATGTAACAATTTTTTTTTAATTGTAAAAAAAAAATATGGTTAAATTGAGGTGTAATTTTTTATTTTTTATTTTTTAAAGTGGTTGAGTGCCACGGTTAGGATGTAACAATTTTTTTTAATTTTGTTGAATTGAGGTGTAATATTTTTTTGTTTGAGTGATTGAGTGTTTATAGATGGGTTGTTTTGAAAAGATTTTTTGGATAGTTGAAATTTTCTTGACTTTATCTTTATTCTATGGGCTATTTTTATCGAAGAAACTAAAATTTATATTTTTCAAGTTATACGTGTTTTAAATATACTCATCTTTGATTCGTGTTAGCATTGAACAATACATGAAATTGAAAAAGTGAATGAACAATTAACACAAATAAAACATTATACTCATCCTTTGATTCATGTTAGCATTTTTTTTAAATGAAAGGTCATTTTAATTATAAAAATAAAAGTTTTTTTACAGCAAAAAAAAAAAAAAAGTGTGGGTGAAAAAAAATCACACCCGGAATGCCATTAACTTATCTTAATAGCGGATAAGGACACCATGACCATCAATAGCAAACTAGAAATATTTTACAGTCAGAAAGGTTTTTAAAGAAGGGGACCTGTGGCAGACAGGGCCTTATCCATCTGAAGTGGGTGGTTCTCCCACCCATCAAAGCGCTCCTCACCCCAACCTGAAGCATGAGTAATTGGAGAAGAAGAACGGGACCGGCCAGATATGTCCATGGTTGCCTGAAGTCCCCTAACCATCATTAGACACAAACGCAGATTGCGGAGTGATCATAGACGCAGAATGCTGAGAGGTGTACATATCCAACTGCTGCAACATGCCTCCATAGTCACAGAATCTGCTCCGAGAAAATTAACACCCTGCATGACGCCCTGATTAATGTTAGCATTGAACAATATATGAAATTGAAAAAATGCATGAATAATCGGCACAAATAAAACATTATTAATTAATTTTATTTAAGATATGTGGGTCAAGAATATGTTACCGCTAGTATATCTTTAATTGTCAATGTTCTTACAAATGATATTGAGTTAACCAGTGCATGTAGAAATATGAATTCAATAAAATAAAATATAAGATCTCAATGAAGAATTTGAATTTATTTGTTATTTCTGGTTTAATTTGAATTTTAGTTTTGTCTAATGTTTCTTTATTTGCAATTTGTCTTATATAAATTATCATACTCTTTTTTTTTTAATTAGTTAAATTTGCATACTTTTTATTGTGTGTCTTGTAGGTTGAATAGTTCAATGCTAATTTATTTGATCCATGTCCCTCCCGTTATCAATATGATAGCTTCTTTTGTGATTTAAATATTATTTTAATATTATTATTATAATAAAATTAATATTTTAAATTTTCGTTATAAATTTTTTATATTTTAAGTGGGATTTAATTAAATTTTCTTTAGGTTTATGTTATATTCATATAAAAAAATTAATTAATTAATTTTTTTATTTTTAGAACTATTAAAATTATGAGTTAATTATAAATAAGTTGTTATTTTTAAAAATTAAAATTAGGAATTAATTAAAACAAAAAATTGTTTGGGTTCTTTCTTTAGACTTAAACATCCTCCTTAATTCTTATATATAATCTTCATTCTTAAAACATAAACAAAAAGGGATTTTAATAGCAAGCATACTCCTATGTAAAGTGCGATAATAGAAAACACTACTATGAGAGCCCTTCCTGTAATAAGTAATCCTAGTATCTTCGTTGGAATTTACAATTGCTTCCAATGCCATCAACAATGTTATATCATTAATATTCTTCTAACACATAATTTATAATCGTAGTAGAATTGAAAATTGATAAGCAAACACATTATTTGCAATAGAATTGGAAATTGATAAGCAAACACATTATTTATAGTGAAAAAACCTTATTATAGGTTTATCAAAATTGGGAGGAATTGCAAAAAATTAGTCCTTAAATTTATTTAATGTTTTGATCAAGAAAACAATTTGAGAAAAATTGGGGTTGATGTAAATTATCTCGTATCCCACTATGGATAAAAACAAAGATAAATATTTTGAGATCATAACATAATTTATTCAGCTTTTTGGTAGCTTTTAAAATCTAATTAGGACAAATGAATTGATGCTTTCTAGCAATTCATGTAGGCTTTGGGTAGTGGCTAAACGACAACAATTATCATAGGCACCTAATGTGACAATAACTTGCTTCAAACCTTAGTGGAGGTCATCAATCTTTCTAAAATTTCCAACCCTTCCTTAAGAAACATGACATTTTCAATAACAATTTTTATCTCTTGAAAATATTCATTATGATATTTGACAAACCATCTACATTAATAATATAAACTTTATCATCAATTGACATGAGTTTAACTAGTTAAAATCCTCAACTTTCAAGGAGAAGACCTAGGTTCAAATCTTTCCAAACAATACAAGAATAATTTTCAACTTGTAATACCACTATGTTGTCACAACGTAATACAATTGGGGCCCATTTCAATCCCATATAACTAGTTAAAAGAAAATAATACAATCTTACTCACAATTTTAATATTCTTTAAGTCTCTATCTATTGCTTAATGTCTTTTTGAGGTTGCTTTTCTTTTTATTGTTGGAAAATAAAATCACTAATCAATTACTTATGTTTACTTCCCAATGCCATAGCCAAACAAGTATAGCATCCATCATCATGATTTTTACATTGCAATAGTGATCCAACTTAAAACTCCAAACACCTTTAGCACACTCATATTTTTAAAGCTCTCATCTATTGATTAATGTCCTTTGAGTTTTTTTTCCTTTTTATTATTAGAAAAGAAAACTAGTAGTCAACAACTTATGTTTACTTCTAAAAGCCATACTCCTACTAGTACTTGCACTCCTCAGTATAATTTTCATGTTACAATAGTGATCCAACTTAAAGCTCCAAATACCATATTATGACTAGATACAAAAGATGCAAACCTAAAAGAAATTTCACAAGAGAATGTTTATAAAAAATTCTTAGACGCTAATATCATTCTAGCAACAAAAAACCTATTATAATTTTTAAATAACAAAGGAGCAAATTAAGGAAGATGATAAAATAATAATTAAGTTTGTAAACAAATCCTTATTCACATGTTTGTCAATAAGTTTTCTTTATCACAATACATTATCTTTTCTTAATATGAAAGGATTTGAAACGGTTATCACATCAACAATTTGAAAATATAAAGATTTGCTTACTTAGTTTTGGTTTGAAATGGATAATATTGAACTACAAATATCCAAATAATGAAATCCCTTGTAAGTTTGATAATAACTACAACCACCTTTGATAATATCAGTAATAATCTTACCTATAATAAGAGATTAATAAGATTGAGTAACCCCCAAATACTTCACATTGAGGCTAAACATAAGCATCACTTTTTGTTAAGATGAACACCTCAACCTATGTAATATAATTTTTGTTGAGGATACAAGCCATCTTATCCAACTGACAAATGAATTGCAATTTCATATTTAATAACCAAAAAATCTATGAATATTATTATTTTTAATTGTGTGGGAGATAATATTTATAAAATTCTCCATTACTTGTTATATTCCTATAGTCAAGGTTTTTTAATTGCAAAGAATGATTATCACCTTTCCTAATCTAAAAGGTCAATACCTCAAACTAGTTTATAATAAGTGATTTTTAATATCTTATGATGATGTAATCTATAAACCTTTTTGTATTTTCAACTATGCAACATTGTTGAATTACATTCTTTGAAAATTTTGAAATAAAACCAAAACTGAAAAGGAATCAAACAATACCAATAGTTTGAATAAAAGAAGGAAAAGATGGCATGCATAGTGAAACCAAACATGAAAAACATGATGAGGTGCCCTTGGATACTAATAATCTCCCTTACTATCAAACAAAGAAACTCTAACAATAATCAAATGACTAGGTGAGTAGGGGTAAAGGTACCCACCAGAACACATGCACAATTCTTAATAAAAGTCAAACCCATAAATTATTGGATCATAATATAATACAAAGATCATCCTATAATGTAAACATGGGCCCTTTGGTCAAATAATAACATAACACAATACAATGTGAACCATGGGCTATAGTGATTGATGACACATCTCAACATCCCTCTAAGTTGAATGGGGACCATATTGAGAGAACCTTATGAAACATCCCCCCTTGAGGGAACTCCTATGCCAAGATGAGTCTACAACCTAGTGAAGGTGAGCTCATGCACAACCTTGGTGAAGATATGCACAAGATGATATTTTCAAGGTACATACACAAGTACAAGATGACATTGGTCAACTTATGCATCTAAATATTAATGTGTTTGGTCTACTGATGCTTCACTAGATTATTGATATTGCCAACGAGGAGCATGCTATAATATTTTGCTCTCATGGAAGATATGGTATGTTGTTTCTTAGACACCCACAAAATTAGTCCAAATATAAGAGAGAACAAGTATTTCAATGTGGATTTTAATTTTTTGCTCATGAAGGTCACCATCCCAATTTGCATTTGAATGGCCCTATAGAATAATGAGAGCACTTATAGAATAATGGATGCATATGAGATCTAGACCCTTTATATAGAAAATAATATGCTCGTATATATTGATAGTAAAAGTTATCAGTGACTGAAAAAATAATCCCACTAAAAATTGAAATATACAATAACATAAACCAAAGAAGTATAATTAGCCTAAAGTTTTATCCTTGCAGAAAAAGGGGTAGAATTCAACTTATAATTTTCCATTTAAATATGTTGTAGCATACCTAAATCATATTATGGATGAGAAAGAATTTTTTTTAAAGAGAACTGAAATATATGAATGCATAAAATATAGTAAAGTAGTCTAAATTCCATCTCAAAGGAATATATAAGCCTTAACTTCATCTCTTAGATTAAATAAGGTAGATGTTTGATGATAATCAGATTTTCAATATAAAGCATAATAATAGGAATCTATCATAATGATGCTCGACACAAACATCATGCTCAACCTTGCATTGATGTAATCCACGATTAAGAAATAAAGGATAAATGTTATCATCCTATCAACTTTTCTAAAACACAATCGAGAGGGCTACCACTTTGCTTAAAAGGGGAGATGCATCAAAATTGTTTGATTCGATCATTATCATGTTTCACAAAAGGAGTTCCTAAACAAGGTAAGGCATCTCTCTACTCTACCCAGGTGAGAACTATTGAAATTGACTAGAGCAAATCTTCACTTTGCCATGAAACAAAGTGTTTCAATGAAGTATAATGACATGCCTTTACACTAAAAAAGACGTATAATTTATGCAATAATAAATAAACTACAATACACAGTGTTAAGTACCATAAAAAAAATTCTAAATATTTCAATCGTCCCTCATTATAATTTTAGGTAGTGTAAAACAATTGGCACTAGAATATATGCACATATGGAATTGGAAGAAGATTGTTTCATGTTTTAAATCTAATTTCGGGGGTGTTGAGTCTCTCCTTTAATATATATTTAATTAAAAAAATGAGTTGATTATGAAGTGATTTTTAATTGTAGTAGAAGCACCATATTTGTGAGAGTATCATCTACAAAGCATTGGTTACAAAAGCATCGTTCCTATAGTTTGCACCTCATAAGCATCGTCCTACACATAAGTGTCATCCCAAATACCTAAAGAGCTTAAGGAAGTGTTAAACCTTGATGAATGTATTGTCTAAATAAGTGATGCTTTTGTCAAATATAAGCAACACCCTTGGAATCTTTATTTGGGAAGGTTAAGACTAGGTAGTTACTTTAATAATTTGATATATTTATTAAAAAGCCTTCTTCCTTCTATAACAAGTGTGGTGGGTCACAATCAAATGGAATTAGCTCAAACAATTAGATTTCTCAACTTTCAAGGAGGATACTTAAGTTTGAACCTTGCCAAGCAATATACACATAAGTGCCAAGCAATTGTAATACCACTAGATGGTCATGATGTAATGTGGGTTGGGATTGTTGCAATCCCATGTAATCCATTTAAAAAAGTGTAGTGAGGTATTAAACCATGTAAAGGGTTAGGAAAACCTTATCCCTACCAATTCCTTCATAAACCTATTGCATTCTCCTTGTAGACATAGACGATCATGATGAGAGTAGTCTGACTCAGGTGAGAGGCAATTTTTGTCTTGATAAAATCTATTTTTCATCACCTCATGGGGTTCAATTAATGTAGCTTCAATACAACATGTCCATATCACTTTGATTCTCTTATAAACCTTGCATTCAAGCAAAAATTCAAAGGAGTAGTTGAGGAGCTTAGCTTTGGTAGGTATTGCTTTCCAAAAAATATATTTAAAGAACTAATTATATATACTTTAAAGAAACCCCCTTGTTTATTTTGAGTGTTGAGGGCTAAAGGCTCTATTTTTAGTCATCCCTTTTACTTCCACTCCAGCTAAGAGGACTAGATAAAATCCCATTTATGCATAGATAAAGTGTCATATGATAAGACAAAAGTACCCTCTAAACATTGGTACATTAGAATAACACATGTAAACACAGGACTTGTCCGCAAGGGAATCATTTATCACTTTGAAAGCACCACTTAAGTGATAATGATGCTTTAGTAAATAATTGTTCATTCAAGCACCCAAAATACATAAATATGTGCTTTAATAGAGTTAGCTTTAAAGATTTAAAATCTATAAAAATAAAAATAAAAATCCATGTTAGCAAATAAGGACATCCTAATATGAAAAATGTAAAAAATAATTAAAATACTTAAAGTAAATAGTCAATCCCATAAAATATAAGATAATTTGTTTATAAAATGGACAAGTAGAGAGTTTAAAAATTAACTTGCCAATGAAGAGTAGATTTAGTGATTTTACACCTTGATTACTTTATAACCTTGGTCGAGTTGCATAAAACTTATGAAAAAAACATGAGAGAATAGGAAATATCCATAGAAATCCATTTCTCACCATGATCCCTCATGTAAACTCCTTCTAGGGCCACCTTTTGTAATTTTTCTCCTCCTCCCATGTGCATGAATAATGATAAAATAAGAAAGAGAAATAAACCTCATTGTGATATTATGATTTCTTTAATATTATCTTAATGTGCACAAATAATGACCAAAAATAAAGAAAAATGGACTTCATGAGAGATTGGATAAAGTGTCTTCTTGTAAAAATATGGTCAATTGAATTTTAACTTTAGAGTTTTAAGTTAGGATGCTGAATTTATTTTTATGTTGTATTATAATTTCTTGAGCTTAGCTCATCCTATATTAATAACTAATTTTAAAAACCCATAAATAACTAAACTTTTATTTTTAATTATATGAAACAAAAAAAATCAATTTATGTCCTTGTCAAGACATCCCAACGGTATTGTAATGGTTCATCTTGGCAGGACCTCCCTTGTTTTATTAATGTACTGATGTGTTAATAATAAATGCATGATTCTATTTTTTCTATCAAGATGATTTGTAGTTGCATTTCATGCTTACTTGAGTTGGATTATGTTATTTTGTAGAACATGGTACTGTTGATGAATTTTGTGGTTGTAGGTCCAGGTACTCTCACGAGTGGATTGGTATGGAACAACCATCGAAGTTGAGAGAAGTATGAATTAAAAAATGACGGATTTTCAGTCTAATAGCCCACAGGGGTAAAACAATCATGTAGAAACTTATGCATGTATGTATGTATACATCATCGAGCAATGAGGTTGCTATAAAAGCAAAAGAGTCCTTACCTCTGTGCTTAGGGGTCCTTCGTAGGTGGTTGATAACCTTGTAGTTATCACAATATCTTCTACTTAGGGAATAGTAACGCTTGTGCATTATCTATCTTCTTGCTATTTATTGGATGCATCTTAGTTCGGGTGAGGACAAATTTGAGCAAGAGGCCTTGTGTTAATTAGGCTCTTAATTTATCGTTAGGATGCATTAATACTTGTGTTTTGAAGTATTTAATTGGTTGATTATTTGAAAAATAAAGTATTAATAATAATGTTAGTATTATTAATACTTAAAATATTAATACTAATGTTAACAATTAATATTAGCATTAGAAATTGGTCATAATATTAATTAATTTAATACTATGAAGTGAGTAAACAATTTAATTATTAATACCTTGCTTAAAAAGTATTAGTAAATTAATATTAACTTTATTAAGTTAATACTTTATAAAAGGGACACATTTAATAAATAAATATTATTATAAATAAAGTTCATATTTTATTTATTGTTGGAAAGCGTTTTGAAACATAGCAATTTGGGAAATGTTGGAAAGTTAATATTTTTGTAACGTAGCAAGAGGAAACAAAAGAGAGTTACCTAAATCTTTAGCTTCATCTTCCCTATCATCTTGATATCCCTCTTTTCTCCAAAATCCTATTTCAATCTTCTGGTTGTCAGGGGCTTGGAGGAATTGTTGACTAGGAGAAAGTTACTAGGTAGAAAGGATTGGGAAAATACGTGGAAGAATTTAGGTTTCCTAGTGAGAAGATAATTTCTTCTAATTTTATTCTGCAAGGAAGTGTAAATTTTTTTATGCTTGTTTTGTTGGTTTCACCATTTATTTTCCAACTTCCAATTTTTGGCTTGGATCATCTATGTGGACACCTAATTCTAAGGGTAAAGATTTGTTGTATATTTTCGAAGTTGCATCCAATTAGGAAATTCAATTAAACTTTGAATACCTTCCGATAGATCTAGATTGGTTGATAGGTATTTGAGTTGGTATATTTTTTAGTTTTCTTTAGAAAGATCCAAATTCAATGTTCTCCAAATTATGTTTTATTTTAAAAAATATAAGGATCAAGTGTGTCGTAAATCCATGTATTTTGCTGCGTTAAAATAAGGTCGGTTACCAAACTCTAAATCGTGAGTTTTTCTAGAATTCATTACCATCCCCAAGAGGAAACCATGATAGTGGGGACGGTTCTTGTTCTCTAGAGCATAAGCAACCATATATGTTCTCAAGAAAATAAAAAAATTTACTATGGAAGTTCTCCCAAATGTTGGAGATTGTCGATGATGGGCAACAAAAAGGGCTAAGGGGTAATCTTAGTGCACCTCTCCTATATCATATAAAGCCAGGAGCATGAACCTAAAAATCTATGACTTCAATGATTTTAGGTTTAGATTGGACTCCAACAACTATCATTGTTCATAGTGTTTCGTAAATGATCATAGGCTTAAGAAAATAAATGTTTAACCATCATGTCTAAGATTACCCAACCTAAATCTCGATTCAAAAAATATATTTCCTCGCTCTCTTTTTCCTTCTTTAGATCAAAAGCAAATGCAAATATTTGGAGCTCTTCTTGCACCAATTTCGAAATGTAGAGGGAGAGGCGAAAGATATTTATTTTAATCCTTAAAAAGTCTTATAAATATTTTTAAAGTGCTACATTTCTAGAATGTAGAAGCAATAATTCTTTAATGATTATTACATCGCCTTGGAAACAATGGCACATTAAGTTTTGAGATATTTTATAAAGGAATACCATTCTTGTCGAATGCCTTAGTGTTAGGTTATTAAAATTATATTTAGCATGCTTTAATTTTCAATCATATATAAGAAAGATGATTTCGTTATTCTAAAAAGAAAGATACAATTGCATTTCAGTTATTAAAAAAAAAAAGACAATATAAATACAATTATGTATTTTATGGATGTTTCTATTCTGGAAGAAAACTTTTGTAGACTGCGCATTTTTATTATAAATAAATAAATGATTGAAAGAACTAGTTAATAAAGTTACTTATGATGTCAATGTTGCTTTAATATTTAATCTTCAAAAGTAATGTTTTATTTTAAAATTATATATGGTTTTTAGTGGAAGTATGGGCTTCAAACAAACCATAATTGAGTGAGAGAAGTATGGGCTTCTCTCGTTTATGACTAATAAGTATTGGGAGAATGTTTTATAGTCTATGTTGATAATGAGATCTTGCATTGTTGTGGATTGATTTTTAATTGCATATCACATGATAGGCTTGCATTTGCATTCAAAGAGTTATCCTGATCCCTATACTTATGTTCACATGATCGATGGAGTAAGGATCTACCAAGTAGAAGACTTTAGAAAAAGGAAGACGAGACTAGTGACTATTATATATTAATGTATTGAAATGTAATATTTGTATTTGAAGATGAGAAAAACTTAAAAGGTATCATGAGTAGAAGTTATGCTATGTAATGATAATGATGGATATCTATGTAAACATTCTTGATGCATTATCATGAATTTGTTCAAAATATGAAAGAGAAATTACTGTTTTTCCTTCTATGTTAAGTTTATTTGGAAAATAATTATAGTTAGAGAGAGAGATGAATTATATGTTGAGCAAGGTGCAGAAAAAGAATTGCAAAAGTATTGTCATTGTTGTCAACATAGTCATATTGATGCAGTTGATGCAGTTCAGAGGTCAGTCAGATCAAGTGCAGATAGTTTCAAGGAAAACAGAAGTGACCCAGATTCAGAAATTGGCAAAAAGAGACAAGGAAGAAAACTGTCGCGATATCGCGACATGTTTTCTGTCACGATTTCGCGACATGGTCGAGGAGAGAGAAAATGCACGCCAAATTGTCGCGATTTCGCGACATGTCCGAGGAGAGAGAAGATGCGAGCAAAACTGTCACGATATCGCGACATGGCAGAGGAGAGAGAAAGTGAAAGCTAAACTGTCAGAGAAGGAAACAAAGGTGTAGCGATATCGCTACATGTTGAAATGAATGGAAACAAAGGTGTAGCGATATCGCTGCATGATGAAAATACATGGAACTAAGGTGTAGCGATTTCGCTGCATGTTGAAACAAAGAGAAACTAAGGTGTAGCGATGGCGCTACATGTTGAAACAAAGGGAGACTAAGGTGTAGCGATTTCGCTACATGTTGAAACAAAGAGAAACTAAGGTGTAGCGATGGCGCTACATGATGAAACAAAGGGAAACTAAGGTGTAGCGATTTCGCTACCATTCAAAGTTGCAAAAATTAAAGATGTAACAAGTCAAAAGCACAAGGCACAAAGTTGTAGCGATTTCGCTACTGCATGGAGCAAAGAGCGTACGGAAGCCAGAAGCGTCGCGATTTCACGACAAGAAGGATGATGACGTCAGCAAGAGCCGGAAGCGTCGCGATTTCGTGACATGTTCCATTTTCGCTGGAGTTGGCAAGGAGAGTTGTACGGAAGAGCAAAGTGTCGCGATTTCGCGACATGTTCCATTTTCACTGGAGTTGGCAAGGAGAGTTGTACGAAAGAGCAAAGTGTCACGATTTCGCGACATGTTTCATTTTCGCTGGAGTTTGCAAAGAGAGTTGTACGGAAGAACAAAGTGTCGCGATTTCGCGACATGTTCCTTTTTCGCTACTGCTGGCAAAGAAGAGTGTACGAAAGTCGAAAGTGTCACGATTTTGCGACAAGCAGGATGATGACGTCAGCAAAGTTGAAAAGTGTCGCGATTTCGCGATAGGATGAAAGGAAAGCTGCTGGAAGCCGAAAGCGTCGCGATTTCACGACAGCATTGATGATGACGTCAGCAAAGTTGAAAAGTGTCACGATTTCATGACAGGATGAAAGGAAAGCTGCTGGAAGCCGAAAGCGTCGCGATTTCACGACAGCATTGAGGATGACGTCAGCAAAAGTTCAAAGTGTCGCGATATCGCGACAAGATGCAGGGAAAGCTTCCAAGAGCCAAAATTGTCGCGATATCGCGACATGAGCGGGGGAAAAGCTTTCAATGCCAAAATGGTCACGATTTCACGACAACCTTCAGGGTGACGTCAGCATAAGTTAAAAGTGTCACGATTTCGTGATAGGTAACAGTCTGGCAGGTAAAACCCGCAGGAGCATGCAAGGTGACACGTGTCAAAAAAGCAGATAGTTAAAAGTTGACAGGTGTTGGACATGCAATGCAACGACCAAACATGCATAATTGAAACGCATTCGAAAAGCCGAATATGAAGGATAATAAAAGCATTCGAAAGGTCGTATTTGCAGACATTCTAACAGACGTATTTGAAGCATACAGAAAAGTCGAACATGAAGAATCGAAAAGCTTTCGAAGAATCACATATGGAATTTAGAAAAAGCATTCGAAAAGCCGTATTCGAAGAAATTGAACAGTCGAAGTGCATGAAACAAAATTGTCGTACTGCATGGTTTCAAAATACGTAAAACAGTCGAAGTGCATGGAACCGAACAACTGTATTGCATGGATTCGAACAGTCAGAGTATGTGATTCGATTGCATGCGTAATTGAAAGGTTATAAAAGAATAATCGTACAGAGAAGATGTTGCCATTGTTAGAGAGAAATTGTTGTAAAAGGAGAGTTAGAAAAGAATCAAGAGAAAAATAAGCGAGCCGTGAGAGTGTGCGAGTTGTGTTAATTGCGGACCGATCGGGTCGTGCATAAAGTGAAGACATTTTTATGTCATTCTAAATTTATCAGAATTGTAGTCCAAGTTGGTGCTTGGTACTAGGAGTTGGTGCTCCATCTGTTGTAGCAGAAAATTACAAGGGTTGGTGCTCCTTCCAGTTGGTGCTGGTAAAGTGTTTGTAAAATTGATTTTGCAAAGACTGGATTTGGATTGGAGTCCAAGCAGTCATTTTTGAGGAGTAGCCAAATTGGTGAACCTCGATATATTGAGTGTTGTGGTGTGCTCTCTTGTTGAAGTTGTTTTTCAGTTGTCAAGTTCTCTTTATTTCATATTAAATGCTGTAGATATAAAAATTAATAGCTACACTGATTCACCCCCCTCTCAGTGTCATTGTGTAATCATCAATTGGTATCGAGCCAGGTTCCTTGTACAAGCTTAATCAGCTAAGGAGATCTTGGAAGAAACAATGGCAGGTGGTGAAGGATTTTCATCCAACAAAGCTCCCTTATTTGATGGAACAAATTACACCTTCTGGAAACTCAGAATGCAAACATATCTGAGTGCATTGGGATACGATATTTGGGATTCTGTAGATAGTGGATACACAGCACCCACTACCCCTCCAATAGATACTACTGAGAAAAAGAAATTTGAAAACAACTCCAAAGCTAAGAATGCCATAATGTGTGGGCTTGTTGACAGTGAACTGATAAGAGTCATGAGTTGTAAATCAGCAAAGGACATGTGGGATAAACTGAAGAGCATCCATGAAGGAGACAGTAAGATTAAGAAAGCAAAACTGCAAACTCATCGAGCACAGTTCAAAGCACTACAAATGAAGGAAGATGAAAACATAGAAATTTATATGCTGAGAGTCAATGGAATTATTAATGCAATCAGAGGACTTGGTGAAGAAATTGATGATGCAGTTGTTGTGAAAAAGGTTCTCAGAACACTTCACAAAAGATTTAACTCCAAAGTCTCTGCAATAGAAGAGGCAAAAGATCTAAACAACTTCAGCATGGATGAGTTGCATGGTTCCCTGACGAGCATATGAAATGAGAATAGGACAAACCAAGTCTACATACGGGAGAAGCGACTTTTAAAGCACACAAGAATGTAAAAGCTGAACATGAATCTGAGGATGAAGGAACACTGGATGAAACAGAAGCCAATTTTGTTCGAAAACTCACAAAAGGAAAAGGAAAATATAGAGGGAAGCTACCTTTTAAATGCTTCAATTATGGAGGAGTCGGTCATTTTGCAGCAAAATGTCCAATGCAGGAGAGAACCAAAAATGGTGAAGGTTCACACCAAGAAAAAGGTGACTGGAAGAAGAAACAAAATTTCATAAAGAACAACTTCAAGAAGAAAAGCTTCATAACCAAGAATTTCAGCAGTTCTGAAGAAAGCACAGATGAGGAGTTTGAAGAAGAAGGAGGTGAAGCTCTGTTCATGGCACTTGAAGAAGAAAGAACAGAGGAAAATCAGGAAGGTGATGAAAATTCCAAGGATGAAGCTGAAGTGTATTTGGAAGGAGAATTGGTTGCTGCACTTGAAGAGTTGAGTGCAGAAAGGAAGAAGAATAAATTTTTTTCAAAGAAATTAGAGAATGCCACAGACATAATAAACAATTTGAAAATATAGACAGAGGAATTCAAGAAAATGTCTGAAGTTCTTGATGAACAATTAACTGTAAAGACAATTGAATGCAGCAAGCTAGAGGAAGACATTGTTAAGTTAAGGATGCAGTTAGAAGAGATGAATAGAAAATTGAACTGTTTTCATAAGTTTGAAGAAAGTACTTGTAAAGCTGGATAAAATGTTAAATAACCAAAGGCCTTCGGGCATCAAATTTGGTTTAGGCTTTGATGAAGGAGAATCTTCAAAGGATTCAAAGAACTTGAATATAGAACCCATAAAGAAAGAAGAAAAGATCAGGGTTGAACCAGAAAAACAAAATCATGCAAAAGAAAACAATAATGCCAGATTCAATAAGAATACTGACAAAGATGGATTCACAAAAGTCACACATCCGAAGAGGAGAAGAGTCATGGCTCCTACTTCAAATTGGCAAAGACCGGCACCCAGGTTTAATCATGCATTTTCTGGTTATTGTTTTAAATGCAATGCTTATGGCCATAAGATTTCAGATTGCGGGCATAATGTATCTCAAAGGAATTTTACCAGCAGAAATGTTTTTTCTCATTTAATGAATTATGCAGTTGAATGTTATAATTGTCATAATTTTGGACATATTTCTAGAAGCTGTAGAAGCACTTTTGCATCAAATAATTATCAGGGTAGAAAATCTCAGCCAAGTGGGTTGAAACAAAACCAAAAATTTCCTGAAAAACAAGCACATGCTAATGAAAGGACAAAGGCAAAACAAATAGCAAAATCTGCTATCAAACCAGAATGGAAAGAAAAGGAATCTTTGATTGTCCAGACTGCTTTTAAAGCTCAGAACAAATCAGCACCTTGGATACTTGACAGTGGTTGTTCCAGTCACATGACAGGTGACAAGCAAAAGTTTGATAATTTACAGAATTATGAAGGTGGTTCTGTGAAATTTGGAAATAATGATGGAGCAAAGATTGTTGGAAAGGGATCAGTCAAAATCAGTGATTGCAATATAAAATCAAAAGAAGTATTGTTTGTAATTGGCCTGAAGCATAACTTGCTAAGTGTAAGTCAAATATGTGACAGAGGTCATGATGTAATCTTCAAGAAGGAGGGCTGTGAAGTAAGAAAGACAAAAAATGGAAAATTAATAGCCACTAGACTGAGAACTTCAGGAAATCTGTATACACTTTCAAAAACTGCAGAAGGAACATGCTTGATGGGACAGGAAGATGAAAACTGGCTATGGCACAAGAGGCTTGGGCATATTAGTTTTGACAATCCGGCAAAAATCGGTTCAAAAAGAGCATTTAGAGATATACCAAACATTGGCAAACCTGTAAATAGCATCTGTGAGTCATTCCAAAAGGGAAAACAAACCAGAGCCACTTTCAAAGCAAAAGAATACTTCACTAGCAAGCCATTAGAACTAATTCACACTGATCTATGTGGACCCATGAGAACTGAAAGCATAAATGGACACAAATATTTTATGCTATGTATAGATGACTACTCAAGAATGACATGGGTACTATTTTTGAAACTCAAGTCAGAAGCCTTTGAAATGTTTAAAACCTTCAAAAATCTTGTTGAAAATCAATCAGGAAAAATAATTAAATGCCTAAGATCAGACGAGGGGAGGAGAGTTTATCTCCGAAGAATTTGCAGAATCTTGTCAAAAACATGGGATAAGAAGACAGTTTTCAGCAACTAGGACACCTCAGTGAGAATGGTGTTGTAGAAAGGAAGAATAGAACAGGTGTAGGAAATGGCAAGGACAATGTCGCGAGAAAACAAAATAGTCGACAGATTTTGGAAAGAGGCGGTTCATACTCGAGTTTACATTCAAAACAGTGCATCCTTGAGACCACATGAAAGCAAAACGACTTATGAGTTGTGGTTTGGCAGAAAAGCAACAGCAAGACATTTCAAAGTATTTTGCAGCAAGTGCTACATAAAACGGACTGAAGATAACCTCGGTAAATTTGAAGATAGAGCTGATGAAGGTATCTTTCTCGGTTACTCAACAAAAAGCAAGGCATACACATGTTACAACAAGAAGTTGAAGAAAATTGTTGAAAGTGCTGATGTAAAAGTTGATGAAGGTAGAGAACAAGAAACTACTTATCAAGAAAACTACCCTATGTATGAAGAAGTCATTGAAGGTGATGATGAAAAAGACAAGAGAAGAATCGGAAAATTGATCCAAATAGTGTAAAAACTGAATGCGAAGAAGAAGAAAATAGGAAATTTAAAAGCAGGCAACTGGCAGAAAAATCATCCAAGTGAACAGATTATTGGGGATCCCACGGATGGTATTCAAACAAGAAGAACAACAGTGAGGAACTATTCTCTGTTATCTAGTATTGAACCTAAAAATGTTGCTGAAGCAAGCACTGATGAAATTTGGATGAAGGCAATCAATGAAGAACTAGATCAGATAGAGAAAAACAATACCGGGGAATTAGTACCTAGACCAACAAATAAAAACATAATTGGTACTAAATGGGTTTTTAGAAATAAATTGAATGAAGATGGGCGAGGTTGTCGGAAATAAGGGAAGATTGGTATGTAAAGGCTATGCTCGGGTTGAAGGCATTGATTTTGAAGAAACTTTTGCACCGGTAGCAAGACTAGAGGCAATCAGAATGTTTCTGGCATTAGCAGTTCATAAAAACTTCAAAGTATATCAAATGGATGTAAAATCAGAATTTTTGAATGGAAAACTAGAAGAAGAGGTTTACATTGAACAACCCGATGGCTTCCAACTTGGTGAAAATCCAGATTTTGTTTACAGGTTAAAGAAAGCTTTATATGGATTAAAACAGGCACCCAGAGCATGGTATGCAAGGCTGGATAATTATCTAATTAAAAAAGGGTTTAAGAAAGGTTTGGTGGATAGCAACTTATATGTCAAAACGAGAGAAGGGTCATCTTATTGTTCTTGTTGTTTATGTAGATGACATAATATTTGGCGACAACATGGATGAATACTGCAAAGACATATCAATTAAAATGAAAAAAGAATTTGAGATGTCAATGATTGGTGAACTTTCTTATTTCTTAGGACTGCAGGTCAATCAAAATGAAAAAGACATTTTTATTTCTCAAGTTAAATATGTAAAAGAAATGCTGAAAAAGTTCACAATGGAAGACGATGAACCGGTCAAGCACTCCCATGACAACGAGTCGCAAGTTGAGCAAGGATGATAAATCTCCAGGATGTGGATCAAACAATGTACGGGTCTATGATTGGAAGCTCTCTGTATTTAACAGCCACTAGACCAGATATATTACAAGCAGTATGTATGGTTGCAAGATTTCAAGCCAGTCCCAAAGAAACTCATGTAACAGTTGTAAAGAGGATTTTCAGATATCTCAAGGGCACTATGGATTATGGGTTGTGGTACCCAAAAGGTAAAGATTTCACTTTGATTGCATATTCTGATGCAGATTGGGCGGGATGTATTGATGACGAGAAAGAGCACAAGTGGAGGAGCATTTTATCTTGGTGACAGCTGGTAGCATGGCACAGCAAGAAACAAGAATCAGTATCTCTATCCACTGCAGAGGCGGAATACATTGCAGCAACAACATGTTGTACTCAGATATTATGGATGAGACAAACGTTGAAAGATCTTGGTATTCATTTCAATGAACCAATTTCAATTAAATGTGATAACACTAGTGCTATCAACATATCCAAGAATCCAATAATGCATTCAAGAACCAAACATATTGCAATCCGATATCATTTCTTGAAGGATAAAGTTGCAGAAGGAGAGGTTAAATTGGATTTTATTCCAACTACAGAGCAAGTAGCTGATATATTCACAAAACCTTTGCCTAAGGAAGTATTTGAATACCTTCGAAAGAAGTTGGGAGTAGTCACACCACCCAAGCATCGACTAGCTATGGGAAACACATTCTCAGGGGGAGCATTCAAACTTTTTAAGTCTGAGAATGTTGTGCATAGACTCAGGGGGAGTCTCACATGACCCTTTGGTATTATTGGCAAAGGGGGAGAAGAAATTAAGCAAGGTTGCGAGTGTGTTGCCAACAATTCCAAAGGGGGAGATTGTTGAGCAAGGTGCAGCAAAAGAATTGCAAAAGTATTGTCATTGTTGTCAACACGATCAGATTGATGCGATTGATGCGGTTCGGAGGTCGGTCGGATCAAGTGCGGATAGTTTCAAGGAAAACGAAGTGACCCGGATTCAAAAAGCGGCAAAAAGAGACAAGGAAGAAAACTGTCGCGATATCGCGACATGTTTTCTGTCATGATTTCGCGACATGGTCGAGGAGAGAGAAAATGCACGCCAAATTGTCACGATTTCGCGACATGTCCGAGGAGAGAGAAGATGCGAGCAAAACTATCATGATATCGCGATATGGCAGAGGAGAGAGAAAGTGAAAGCTAAACTGTCGCGATTTCGCGACATGCTAGCAGAGAAGGAAACAAAGGTGTAGCGATATCGCTACATGTTGAAATGAATGGAAACAAAGGTGTAGCGATATTACTGCATGATGAAAATACATGGAACTAAGGTGTAGCGATTTCGCTGCGTGTTGAAACAAAGAGAAACTAAGGTGTAGCGATTTCGCTACATGTTGAAACAAAGAGAAACTAAGGTGTAGCGATGGCGCTACATGTTGAAACAAAGGGAAACTAAGGTGTAGCGATTTCGCTACATGTTGAAACAAAGAGAAACTAAGGTGTAGCGATGGCGCTACATGTTGAAACAAAGGGAAACTAAGGTGTAGCGATTTCGCTACCATTCAAAGTTGCAAAAATTAAAGATGTAACAAGTCAAAAGCACAAGGCACAAAGTTGTAGCGATTTCGCTACTGCATGGAGCAAAGAGCGTACGGAAGCCAGAAGCATCGCGATTTCACGACAAGAAGGATGATGACGTCAGCAAGAGCCGAAAGCGTCACGATTTCGTGACATGTTCCATTTTCGCTGGAGTTGGCAAGGAGAGTTGTACGGAAGAGCAAAGTGTCGCGATTTCACGACATGTTCCATTTTCGTTGGAGTTGGCAAGGAGAGTTGTACGGAAGAGCAAAGTGTCACGATTTCGTGACATGTTCCATTTTCATTGGAGTTGGCAAGGAGAGTTGTACGGAAGAACAAAGTGTCACGATTTCGCGACATGTTCCTTTTTCGCTGCTGCTGGCAAAGAAGAGTGTACGGAAGCCGGAAGTGTCACGATTTCGCGACAAGCAGGATGATGACGTCAGCAAAGTTGAAAAGTGTCGCGATTTCGCGACAGGATGAAAGGAAAGCTGCTGGAAGCCGTAAGCGTCATGATTTCACGACAGCATTGATGATGACGTCAGCAAAGTTGAAAAGTGTCACGATTTCGCGACAGGATGAAAGGAAAGTTGCTGGAAGCCGGAAGCGTCACGATTTCGCGACAGCATTGAGGATGACGTCAGCAAAAGTTCAAAGTGTCGCGATATCGCGACAAGATGTAGGGAAAGCTTCCAAGAGCCAAAACTGTCGCGATATCGCGACATGAGCGGGGGAAAAGCTTTCAAGGCCAAAATGGTCACGATTTCGCGACAACCTTCAGGTCAGCATAAGTTAAAAGTGTCGCGATTTCACGACAGGTAATAGTCTAGCAGGTAAAACCCGCAGGAGCATGCAAGGTGACACGTGTCGAAAAAGCATATAGTTAAAAGTTGACAGGTGTTGGACATGCAATGCAACAGCCAAACATGCATAATTGAAACGCATTCGAAAAGCCGAATATGAAGGATAATAAAAGCATTCGAAAGGTCGTATTTGCAGGCATTCTAACAGATGTATTTGAAGCATACAGAAAAGTCGAACATGAAGAATTGAAAATCTTTCGAAGAATCACATATGGAATTTAGAAAAAGCATTCGAAAAGCCGTATTCAAAGAAATTGAACAGTCGAAGTGCATGAAACAAAATTGTCGTACTGCATGGTTTCAAAAGACGTATTGCAGGGTTTCGAACAGTCGAAGTGCATGGAACCGAACAACCGTATTGCATGGATTCGAACAGTCAGAGTATGTGATTCGATTGCATGCGAATTGAAAGGTTATAAAATAATAATCGTACAGAGAAGATGTTGCTACTCGTTAGAGAGAAATTGCTTTAAAAGGAGAGTTAGAAAAGAATCAAGAGAAAAATAAGCAGAGCCGTGAGAGTGTGTAGAGTTGGGTTAATTGCGGACCGATCAGTGGTCGTGCATAAAGTGAAGACATTTTTATGTCATTCTAAATTTATCGAAATTGCAGTCCAAGTTGGTGCTTGGTACTAGGAGTTGGTTCTCCATCCGTTGCGGCAAAAAATTACGGGGGTTGGTGCTCCTTCCAGTTAGTCTTTGGTAAAGTGTTTGTAAAATTGATTTTTCAAAGATTGGTTTTGGATTGGAGTCCAAGCAGTCATTTTTGAGGAGTAGCCAAATTGGTGAACCTCGGTATATTGAGTGTTGTGGTGTGCTCTCTTGTTCAAGTTGTTTTTCAGTTGTCAAGTTCTCTTTATTTCATATTAAATGCTGTAGATATAAAAATTAATAGCTACACTGATTCACCCCCCCTCTCAGTGTCATTGTGTAATCATCATTATATTTATTGGAAAATATTATGAAAAAATAGGAGAAAGTGATCAATGAGATTTTATTATTATTCCTAGATATTGTTATACTTCTTTTACGTAAATAAAGAAAATAACTATTTTCTTTTTTTATGAAGAAATGAAATACCTAAACTCTCTACTCTTTATCAATATGTTATTTTGATGTTAGTATTGAATTTTGGTATGATTATAATAAAACTTTAATTTTACGAGATAGACAAATGTGTTGAATAGGACCCTTTGGTTAAGAGGTGGTTTATTATGGACATGATTTGTTAATCACCATATTAGTAAATCCTAAAATAAGTTGTACTCAATACTAGATGAGTTTTTGGGTAGACAAATCAACTAGATAATTTTTGGTGAAGTTGTTGACAAACCCTAGTGGCGATGCTTGGGTGACCCTAGCAGTGAAGCTTGGGTGATCCTAGTGATGAGGCTTACGATGGTCATTCACACTAACTAAAGCGGTGTAGTGATGGTACCTTGCGAGAAAGAAAGTGAGACCATGATCATTATTAGGTGATTGGTAATGGTCTTAGTTAGTCCATGGGTAGATAAAACTAACTAACTAAGGTATTACACTATAGTAATTATGCATAGATGCTAGTATGTAGGGTTAGGAAATAGGCATAAACTTTAAGTGATATGGGCCTTAAAGGGTAACCCTACGTCATGGTCAAGTTATCCCATATAGGGTAGTGTAGATAAATGGGGGGACCACTAATGGCATATTTTCTAATGGTGAAGTTAGAAGAAGTGAACCCTAGAAATTATGAGAATTTGACCACTCATGTCCACTTGAGTGTTGACTATAGCAATAATGAACTCGATATGGTTATGCCTTGACATTGTTGAATTTATTTGGTCTTATTAGTGAGTAAATTAATTCTTGTAGAAAAAAATTAGCTCTCTCCCTTGGATCGAGAATGAGGGTCATTATAGTTGGTACCAAAGCCTAGGTCATAAGACTCAATGCTTCCTTGAAAAGAACCATGTTGGTATTCTCTTTTTGTACTAACGTTAAGAAGGTTAAACTTTTATAGGGACCTTATATTGATACAGGACAAGCGGGTATTGCATGCCAACTTGATCGATTAGATCAAGGAGTAAAAATATTAGAAAGTATAGCTTCTTATTGAGAATCATGACCTTCCATAACCTAACCTAACTCATTTTTGTAACCATAAAATAACACTTGTATTAAGAGGAGGATCTTCTAAGAAGTTGGGGCCAGCTATGCAGGAAGAAATTGTAGCACATACCAAGAAGGAAAAATCATGAAGTTTAGGGGACTCCAACAAAAGGGTGAAAAATATTACATCTATATTAAGTTGCTACAAAATAATATGGAGCAATAAAAACAAATACCATAAACACTTCTTAACCGGGAATCTAATAACCAAATTAAGAGGGTAGACAAGAAGAAACTCCTGTTGTAAAAGTCCAAGGGGGTAAACCTCAAATTGAGGCTAAGCTTGCCAAGGACAAATAATATAAGGGTACCTAAATTTGGTGGAAAATAAGGAGGTGATGTGACTAAATCATGGTTGTATTAATTAGAGACATACTTTTCCAAGAATGAAGAATTAGTTAGAGACCTACTTTTCCATTGAAACACAAATTGTTTGGGCCACCCTTCATCTTATAGATGTTATCTTAGAATGGTGGAGGACATTTAAGGTGGATAGAGGAATTCAAATAGTGGACTTGAAATGAAGAGAATTTGTAAGGGTATTTAAGAAGATATTCCTAACTAAACAATTCTACGTAGAAAATTTTGAGGAATTTTCTATGCTTCAACAAGGTACCTTGATTGTGGAAGCTTATTATCAAAAATTTATCAAACTTTTGAAATATGTCCCTGAATAATGGATTAAGTAATATTTTAAAGTGCAAATGTTCATCTTATGAGTAGACCCTAAGATACAAATAGTGATCAACTTGCTTAAGCTCAAAACTCTACAGAAGGCACATGATTTGGCTTAGTAAGAGGAGACAAATCAACACACTAAAAAGACCTTCATAAATTATGGAGAATTGAAAGAAGAAGAACGACAAGAACTTAGGAAAAGGAAAAGCCCTGCATTTGCAATATGGACTAATGAACAAGTCAATAAAAACAAAGAAAATCCAAAAGAGGGATAAAATTTTAAAAATAAGAATAATGAAAACAAAGATAATTACAAGAAATTTTTTTAGAAGCCCCATCCTCAAAAGCAAAATAATTCAACAAAGAAGGATGATACAAGGAACAAAAGGAAAGAAAAATATCATGCACCTAAGACAAGTTGTTTCATTTGTAAGGGTCCCCACTATACGAACAAGTATCCTCAACAGGTAAATTAGAGTGGCAAAATAGAAGAGCAACCTCATAGAATTTATACAACAAAATAAAAATAAAACTTGGATGGGCAAGCAACTCCTATGTTGTTAAATGATAAATTGTTTAATAGAAATGTAAATGTTTTAATTGATTATAGAGCCAGAGAGTTTTATTTCTACTAGTATTATTGGGGATATGCCAAAAGAAATTGGATTTTTGGCACAAGGGTGGAAATTTGAGTATGGGTATGGGAAAATCTATTTAGTGACTCAATGCTTGTCCAATGTTGATATTTACTTACCCAATGCATCAATTTTTTGGCACTTAAATGTAGCACCGCTACATACCTTTGATATAGTTTTAGGGATGGATTGGTTGAGATGCCATGGTACCCTAATCAATTTCTAGGAAATGTGGAAGGATTATATTGATAAAGATAAGCAAATATTAAGGGTTCAAAGAAAGCAAGGGTCTTTCCAACCCCATTTATTGTTAGCCTTGCAACTTAAGAAGGCAATTAAAAGAGGTGGAATGTTGTATGTGATCAAATTAAATGGAAAGGAAGAAAGTAAGGGAGATTCAAAATTATTTAAGAAACATCTAATATTGCATTAATTTATGGATTTGTTTTTGAAATATCTTCTAGGCCTTCCACCTTGACGTGAATTTTATTTCACTATTGAATTAATATTTGGAGTCGAACGTATTGCTAGGACACTCTTTAAAATGACCACTATTGAGTTGCAGGAGTTAAAGGTGCAACTTCAAGGCTTGTTGGAAATGGGTTTGATTAAATCTAATGTATTGCCCTGGGGTGCTTTGATGTTGTTTGTAAATAAGAAGTATGGGTGTTTAAGGCTATGTATTGATTACAATATGTTGAAAAAAGTGACCATCAAGAATAGGTATCCCTTACCAAGAATTGATGATCTTTTTGATCAATTAAAAGATGCCACCATTTTCTCAAAAATTGATCTAAGATTAAGATACCATCAGTTGAGGATTTGTGATGAATACACACAAAGTAACTTTCAAGACAAGATATGGATACTATAAATTTATGGTTCTATCATTTGGTTTATCAAATGCAATTACGACTTTTATGAACCTAATGAACAATGTGTTGAGTAAATATCTGGATCATTTTATTTTGATATTTTTGGATGACATTTTAATTTATTCCCACACCAAATAAGAACATGACCAATATTATGATTAGTTTTAGAGGTTTTCAGGAAGAATCAAGTATACGATAAGTTGTAAAAGTGTGACTTTTATGTTTCATAAGTATAATATCTAGGGTATATTATATCTACTGAAGGGATTGTTATGGATCTGAAGAAGATTGAAGCCATACTAAGCTGGATTGCACCTACCAATGTGTCTAAAATTTAAATTCTTATGGGAATGACTAGATACTATAGACGATTTGTGGAAAACTTCTCAAGAATTGCATACTCTATTACTAGCCTCCAAAGAAAAAGGAAAAAGTTCAAATGGATGGAGAAGTACGAGGCTGCTTTTACAACTCTTAAGAATAAGCTTACTACGACATCAATTCTCAAAATATCGAATCCTTTTGGGAATTTTACGGTATGCACAAATACTTCTTTAGATGGGTTGGGATGAGTTTTATCACAAAATAAAGATATAGTAACCTATGAATCTAGAAAACTTAAGAAGCATGAGTTGAACTATGTTATACATGATCTAGAGCTAGCAACGGTTTTTCCATGCTCTTAAGGTCTTGAGGCATTAATCATTGGTAAAACCTTTTGAGATAAATTCTAATCACCAAAGTCTAATGTACATCTTTACCCAACCAACGTTGAATGCAAGGCAAAAAAGGTGGATAGAATTCTTTGTCGAGTATGAATTTGGTATAGAATATATCAAAGGAAAGGAAAATAAGGTTTTTGATGCCTTGAGTAGGAGGTTTATAACAGTTTTAACTTGAAAGCATGTTAACTTGATTAAATAAGTCAAAAAATGTAGTTATAAGACCCATATTGCATTGAAATCTGAACTAAAGCAAAGGAAAATATTGAAGAAAGGGAGTTTCAACATAAAATATAGGCTTATCTATTTTAAATATAGGGTTGTAATACCCAGAATCAGATATTTAAGGATAATAATTATGCAAGAGGCACATTATTCTCCATATTCTACTCATCCAAGAGGTGCCAAGATGAGAGAGAATATGAAAAAGGCCTTTTATTGGCCTGGAATGAAAAGGGATATCATTGGTTTCATTACTAGGTGTTTAGACTATCAGAAAGTAGAGGCAGAACATCAACATCCAGCTGGTAAACTATATCTAAATGATATACCCACTCAAAAATGGTAGGTCATATCGATGGATTTTATTGTGGGATTACCTAAAACTAGGTACCAACTTGATTTAATCCTTGTAGTGGTGGATAAATTGACAAAGGTTACACTTCATACTGAGGAACATTAAGGATGATGCATCAACAATGGCTAGTAAGTTTGCCAAGGAAATAATTCGATTGCACGGTTTCCCTGAAGTAATTATTTTATATAGAGACTCCATATTTATGTCAAAATTTTGGTAAGCTCTTCACCATACCTTGGGCACCAAGTTGAATATTGGTTCTGCCTATCATATGGAAAAATATGGAAAAACAAAGAGGATAAACCAAATTCTCAAATATATTCTATGCATGTATTGCATGGATCAAAAGTCTAAGTGGGAAGACTATTTGTATTTGGTAGAATTTGTATATAACAATGGATACCATGCATCCTTGGAAATGGCTCCATTTGAGGCCTTATATGGAAGAAGATGAAGAGCACCTCTATCTTGGGATAATTCAAAATATTTGGTAGTGATTGAACTAGACACTATGAATGAAATGGAGGAACAACTCAAGTTTATTCAGCAAAGGCTCAAGGAAGCAACCAATCGTCAAAAGAGCTATGCAAATTTAAGGACACCAAGGGAATTCTATGTGGGAGACAAAGTCTTATTAAGGGTGTGACCTAAGAAAAGTTCCATCAAGTCAACTAAGTTGGATCCTCAATTTGTTGGGCCATTTGAGACAATTGATAAGATTAGTCCAGTAGTCTATTGGCTCACCTTACCACACAACATATCAAAAATCCATGACTCTTTCCATATATCCCTATTTAGAAAATATGTTGTTGATCATTCTCATGTGTGGAATGTATCTAACTTTTAGATGGTAGGTGCCACAACTATTGAGGTGTGACCTATTAAGATCTTAGTGTTTCACTCCAAAAATCTAATAAATCATACCTCAGATCAGTGTAAGGTCCAGTGGGACCATTTTTTTGAGAATTGTGCTACTTGAGAAAATCTTGATATGATGAGAAAGCAATTCCCATATTTTTTTGAATAAAATATTTTGTTTTAGAAAGAAAAAACACAAGGGACTGTATTTAGTCCTAGGGGGAGTATGTAATGGCCTATCTTGGCAGGACATCCCTTGTTTGATTAATGTACTAATGTGTTAATAATAAATGCATGATTCTATTTGTTCTATCAAGATGAGTTGATAGTTGTATTTCATGATTGCTTGAGTTAGATTATGTTATTTTGTAGAACATGGTACAATTAATGAATTTTGTAGTTACAGGACCAAGTACTCTCATGAGTGGATTGGTATGGAAGAACCATCTGAGTTGAGAGAATTGTGAGTTGGAAGATGATGGAGTTTTAGTCTAACAAACAATAGGGGTAAAAAATCATGTAGAAACATTTGCATATGTATATGTATGCATCATCGAGAAAGGAGGTTGCTATAAAAGCAAAAGAGTCCTTACCTCTATGCTTAGGTATCCTTCATAGGTGGTCGATAACCTTATAGTTATCACGATGCTTCATGCTTAGGGAATAGTAATGCTTGTGCATTGTCTATCTTCTTGCTTATTATTGGATGCATCTTAATTTGGGTGAGAACAACTTTGAGCAAGAGCCCTTGTGTTACTTAGGCTCTTAATATATCATTAGGATGATTAATACTTGTGTTTTGAAGTATTTAATTGGTTGGCTATTTAACAAATAAGGTATTAATAATAATTTTAGTATTATTAATACTTAAAAATATTAATACTAATGTTAATAATTAATATTAGCATTAGAAATTAGTCATAGTATTAATTAATTTAATACTATGAAGTGAGTAAACAATTTAATTACTAATACCTTGCTTATAAAGTATTAGTAAATTATTATTAACTTTATTAAGTTAATACTTCATAAAAGGGGTACATTTAATAAATAAATATATTATAAATAAAGTTCATATTTTATTTATTGTTGGAAAGTTTTTTGAAACGTAACAATTTGGAAAATGTTGGAAAGCTAATCCTTTTGTAACATAGCAAGAGGAAACAAGAGATAGTTACCCAACTCTTGAGCTTCATCTTCCCCATCTTCTAGATCTCCCTCTCCTCTAAGAAATCCTATTTCAATATTTTGGTTGTCGGGGGCCTAATGGAATTGTTGGTTGGGAGAAAGTTGTTGCGTGGAAAGGATTGGGAAAATATGTGGAAGAATTTGAGTTTGTTGGTGAGAAGGTAATTTCTTCTGCAAGTGTAAATGTTTGTAAGCTTGTTTTTTTGGTTCCACCATTTATTTCCAACTTTCAATTTTTGGTTTAGATCCCCTATGTGGACACCAAAATCTAAGAGTAGAGATCTGCTATATATTTTCCAAGTTGCATACAATTAGGAAATTTAATTAAACTTTGAATACCTTTCGATAGCTCTGGATTGGTTGATAGATATATGAGTTGGTATATTTTTTAGTTTTCTTTAGAAATATCCAAATTCAATGTTCTCCAAGTTATATTTTATTTAAAAAAAATCAAAGGATCTAGATTTATTTTGGTGTCTTAAATCCATTTATTTTGTTGTGCTAAAATTCGGTTGGTTACCAAACTCTAAATTGTATGTTTTCTAGACTTCCTTGCCATCCCCAAGAGGAAACCATGATAGTGGGGATGAATCTCATTCTCTAGAGCATAAGTAGCCATATTTGTGCCCAAGACATTAAAAACTTTGGTATGGAAGCTCTCCCAACTGTTGGATATTGTCGATGGTGGGCAACGAAAAAAAGGGCAAAGAAGCAATCTCAATGCACCCCTCTTATATCATATAAAGCTAAAAGAGTGAACCTAAAAATTTATGACTTCAATTATTTTAGGTTTAGATTGAACTCCACCAACTATCATTGTTCATAGTGATTCGTAAACGACCATAGGCTTAAGTAAATCAATGTTTAATTTTCTCGTCTGAGTTTATCCAGCCTAAATTCCAATTCAAAATATATCTTTCCTCGCTCTTTTTTTCCTTCTTTATGTCAAAACCAAATGCAACTATTTTGAGCTCTTGCACCGATTTTGGGATGCAGAGGGAGAGGCGAAAGATATTTATTTTAATCCTTAAAAAGTTTTTAAAATATTTTTAAAGTGCTACGTTTCCAAAATGTAGAAGCAATTTTTTTTTAATGTTTTTTACATCGCCTTGGAAGCAATGGCACATTAAATTTTGAGATCTTTTATAAAGTAATACCATTCTTGTTGAACACCTTAGTATTAGGGTATTAAAATTTTATGTAGCATGCTTTAATTTTGAATCGTTTATAATAAAGATGATCTCAATATTTTTGAAAAGAAAGACCCAATTGCATTTTAGTTATTTATAAAAAATAGATAAGTAAAATACAATTATGTAATTTATGGATGTTTCTATTTTGAAAGAAAACTTTTGTGGATTGCGTCCTTTTATTAAAAATAAATAAATAACTGAAAGAACTAGTTAATAAATTTACTTAGGATGTCAACGTTGCTTTAAAATTTAATATTCAAAAGTAATATTTTGTTTTAAAATTATATATGGTTTTTAGTGGAAGTATGGGCTTCAAACAAACCATGAGTGAGAGAAGTATGGGCTTCTCTTGTTTATGACTAATAAGCATTGGGAGAATGTTTTATAGTCTGTGTTGATAATAAGATCTTTCATTGTTGTGGAATGATTTTTAATTGCATAATGCATGATAGGCTTACATTTGCATTCAAAGAATTGTCTTGATCCCTATACTTATGTTCACATGATTGACGGAGAAAAGACATACCAAGTAGAAGACTTTGAAAAAATATGAGACTCGTAACCATTGCATATTATTGCATTGAAATGTAATATTTGTATTTGAAGATGAGAAATACTTCAAAAGGTATCATGAGTAGAAGTTATGTTATGTAATGATTATGATGGATATCCATGTAAACATTCTTGATGCATTGTCATGAATTTGTTGAAATGATAAAAGATAAATTGTTGTTTTTCCTTCTATGTTAAGTTTCTTTGGAAATAATTAAAGTTAGTGAGATAGATAAATTGTTTTGATTGGAAAAGATGATGAAACAATAGGAGAAAGTGATCAAAGATTTTTGGTTATGATTCCTAGATGTTGTTATACTTCTTTTTATATAAATAAAGAAAAAAACTATTTTCTAGTTTTATGAAGAAATGAAATACCTAAATTCTCTAGTCATTATGAATATGTTATGTTGATGTTAGTATTGAATTTTGGTATGATTATCATAGAATTTTAATTTTGTGAGATAGACAAATGTGTTGAATAGGACCCTTGGGTTAAGCGAGGGTTTATTATGGGCATGATTTATTAATTGTCACACTAGTTAACCCTAGAGTGAGTTGTACCCAATGCTAGTTGAGTTTGTGGGTAGAAAAATCAACTAGGTAATTTTTGGTGAAAGTGTTGACAAACCCTAACGGTGACACTTGGGTGACCCTAGTAGTAAGGCTTAGGATGGTCATTCACACTAATCAAATTAGTATAGTGATGGTACCTTGCAAGTGGGCAAGTGTGACCATGATCATTATCAGGTGAGTGGTAATGGTCTTAGTTAGTCCATGGGTAGATGAAACTAACTAATCACTAAGGCATTACACCATAGTAATTATACATAGATGCTAGTATATAGGGTTAGGAAATAGGCATCAAATTTAAGTGATATAGGCCTTAAAGGGTAACCCTACATCGTGGTCAAGTCGTTCCATACAGGGTAGTGTAGGGAAATGGGGGGACCACTTATGGCATCTTTTCTAATGGTGAAGTTTGAAGAAGTGAACCCTAGGAATTACAGGAAGTTGGCCACTCCTGTCCACTTGAGTATCGACTGTAGTGATAATGAACTCGAGATGGTTATTCCTTAACATTGTTGAATTTATGGGGTCTTATTAGTGATTAAATTAATTGTTGTAGAAAAAAATTTAGCTCTCCCTTGGGTTCAGAATGAGGGTCGTTACAATTGGTATCAGAGCCTAGGTCATAGGACTCAATGCTTCCTTGAAAAGAACCAAGTTGGTCTTCCCTTGTACTAATGTTAAGAAGGCTAAAATTTTCTAGGAACCTTAAATTGATATAGGACAAGCAGATAGTGCATGCCCACTTAACTAGTCAAACCCAGAAGTAAAAATCCTAGAAAGTACAACTTCTTATTGGGAATCATTACCTTCCATAACCTAACACAGCTCCTTTTTGTGACTAGGAAATGACACTTGTATTAAGAGGAGGATCTTCTAAGAAGTTGGGGATGGGTATGCAAGAAGAAGCTATAAGACATCCCAAGAAGGAAAATTTTGGAATTTCAAGGGACTCCAACAAAAGGATGGAAAATATTACATCTATAGTTAAGTTGCTACAAGAGAATATGGAGCAACAATAGAAAATGCGAGAAACACTTCTTAACCAAGAATCTAATAACCATATTTGAGAGGGTAGATAAGAATAAAATCATGCTAGAGAAGTCCAAGGGGGTAAATCTTGGATTGAGGTTGAGCTTGCCAAGGACAAAGAATGTAAGGGTACATAAAGTTATTGGAAAAGGAGGTGATGCGGCTAAATCATGGTTGAATGACCTAATTTTCCATGAAGAACTACTCACTTGAAACACGAACTATTTGGGACATCCTTCATCTTCAATATGTTGCCTTGGAATGGTGGAATACATTTAAGGTAGATGGAGGAATTCAAGTGGTGGACCTGAAATAAAAAGAATTTGTAAGGGTATTTAAGAAGAGATTCCTAGTTGAACAATTCTACATAAAAATTTTGAGGAATTTTCTATGCTTCAACAAGGTGCCTTGATTGTGGAATCTTATTATCAAAAAATTATCAAACTTTTGAAATATATCCCTGAATATGAGACTAAGGAATATTTGAAAGTATAAAAGTTCATCTTATGAGTAGACCCTAAGATCCGAACAGAGATCAATTTTCTTAAGCATAAAACTCTACAAAAGGCACATGATTTATCTTAGTAAGAGGAGATAAATCACCACACTAAAAAGAGCTTTTTAAATTATGGAGAATTGAGAGAAGAAGAATGAAAAGAACTTAGGAAAAGGAAAATCCCTAGGTTTGCAAGATGGACTAATGAACAAGTCAAGAAAAACAAAGGAAATCCAAAAGAAGGACAAAAGTTTGTAAATAAGAACAATGAAAACAAGGATAATTACAAGAAAATTTTTTAGAAGCCTCATCCTCAAAAGAAAAATAATTCAATAAAGAAGGATGATACAAGGGATAAAATAAAAGAGAAATCTCATGCACCTAAGACAAGTTGTTTTGTTTACGAGGGTCCCCACTATGCAAACAAGTGTCCTCAAGGGTAGATTAGAGTGACAAAAAGAAGAGCAACCTCATTGAATTTATGTAGCAATAGAAAATCAAAATTTGGATGTCCAAGCAACTTCTATGTTGTTAAATGGTAAATTATTTAATAGAAATGTAAATGTTTTAATTGATTGTGGAGCCAGAGCTAGTTTTATTTCTACTAGTATTATTGAAGATATATTAAAAAAACTTGGATTTTTGGCACAAGGGTGGAAAGTTGAGTATGGGAATGGGTAAACATATTTAGTGAGTTAATGCTTGTCCAATGTTGATATTTTCTTATCGAATGGATCAATTGTTTAGCACTTATATGTAGCACCGCTATATACCTTTGATATAATTTTAGGGATGGATTGGCTGAGAGCCCATGGTGCCCTAATCAATTTCCAAGAAATGTGGATGAATTTTATCAATAAATATAAGAAATGACTGAGGCTTCTAGTGATCATTTCAGTTCAAACTCAGAGGATTTTTTGAATTCCTTAGAGAAGGTGAAAGTCACCTTTGGGAGTGATTTGGCAGCAACACCTAGTGATGTTGTTGGGGGCAGTACTTAACGCTCCAGACGACTATCCTCGAAGAATAAAAAGAATGAGAAATGTTTTATTTTGATCAAGGTGTCAGATTTAGAGCATAGTCAACAAATAATAAAAATGCAAAAGATTGTTAAAGATAGGTATGATGCCAAGAAAGATTCCCCAGCACTAGGATCGGATCTCCTTATCTTTTTGCACTTCCTATGCACGCTAGATGTGAAACATCAAGCCTTGTTAGATGCTCTTTAGGTTGTTGTTTCTTATGTTCAAGATATTCGTGGATTGGCTCCGAAATAGAGTGATGATTTGGAAGCAAAGTGAAATAGTTGCTTTCAGACTTGGTTTATTTTTGGCTTTGGATCCAGTCTTGTTTTTAGGTTTAGGAACCTTCTTTTTTGTTTTTAAAGTGTTTTCTAGTTGGGTCCTTGGATCTTGGTGTTTTTTAGGTCTCTGCTTAGTGTGTCGGAGTAGATATTGCAACCAGTGTTGGTTTTGTTTACTATTTTCACCAGATTATTGGGGTGTGATCCTAATCTCTGGCAGCCTCATTTTTTGTAAAAGGGTGGGGTCCCTTTCAAAACTTCATTTACTATATAATAAAAAATATAAGCAAATATTAAGGGTTTAAAGTAAGCAAGGTTATTTCCAACCTCATTTATTGTCAGCCTTGCAACAAATTGCAATTAAAAGAGGTGGAATGTTGTATGTGGTCAAATTAAATGGAAATGAAAAAAGTAAGGGAGATTCAAAATTATTTAAGAAACATCCAATTTTGCATTAATTTATGGATGTGTTTTCAAAAGATCTTCCAAGCCTTCCACCTTGATGTGAATTTGATTTCACTATTGAATTAATGTTTGGAGCCAAACCTATTGCTAGGACACCCTATAGAAATACCACTATTGAGTTGTAGGAGTTAAAGGTACAACTTTAAAGCTTGCTGGAAAATGGTTTGATTAAATTCATTGTATTGCCCTGGAGTGCTTTGATGTTGTTTGTAAAGAAGAAGGATGGGTATTTAAGACTGCATTAATTACAGGATTTTGAACAAGTGACCATCAAGAATAGGTATCCCTTACCAAGAATTGACGATTTTTTTGATCAACTAAAAGATGCCACCATTTTCTCAAAAATTAATCTAAGATCAAAGATACCATTAGTTGAGGATTTGTGATGAAGACACTCACAAAACAACTTTTAAGATAATATATGGACCCTATGAATTTATGGTTCTACCATTTGGATTGTCAAATGCACCTACGACTTTTATTAACCTACTGAACAATGTGTTGAGGAAATATATGGACCATTTTCTTTTGATATTTCTGAATTATATTTTGATTTATTCTTGCACTAAATAAGAACATGACCAAAATTTTGATTGGTTTTAGAGGTGTTGAGGAATAATCAAGTATACGAGAAGTTGTCAAAGTGTGACTTCTATGGTTCACAAGTACAGTATCTAGGGCATATTGTATCTATAGAAGGCATTTTTGTGGATCTGAATAAGATTGAAGCCATACTAAGCTAGCCTGTACCTACTAATTTGTCCAAAATTTGAAGTTTCATGGGAATGACTAGATACTATAGACAATTTTTGAAAAACTTCTCAAGAATTGCATACTCTATTACTAGTCTCCAAAGAAAAGAAAAAAAATTCAAATGAATGGAGAAGTGTGAAGTTGCCTTTGTAACTCTTAAGAATAACCTTATTACAACATCAATTATCAAAATACTGGATCCTTTTGGGAATTTTATGGTATGCACAAATGCTTCTTTAGAAGGGTTGGAAGGAGTTTTATCACAAAATGAAGCTACAATAGCATATGAATATAGAAAACTTAAGAAGTATAAGTTGAACTATACTATGCATGATTAGGAACTAGTAGCAGTTGTCCATGCTCTTAAGATCTAGAGGCACTGCTTGTTGGGAAAATATTTTAAGGCTAGATTACCAAAGACTAAGGTACATCTTTACCCAACCAACGTTGAATGCAAGGCAAATAAGGTGGATAGATTTCTTAGCTAAGTACGAATTTGGTGTAGAATATATCAAAGGAAATTAAAATAAGGTGGATGATGCCTTGAGTAGGAGGAGGCATATAACAATTTTAACCTAGAGTCATGTTGAATTGATTGAAAAAAGTAAAAAATGTAGTTACAGGACATATATTGCATCAAAATTTGAACTAAAGTAGAGGAAAATATTTAAAAAAAAGAGACTTTAACATAAAATATGGGATTTTATTTCAAATATAGGGTTCTTATACTAGGAATCAAATATTTAAGGGGAATGATTATGCAAGAGGTACTTGTTCTCCATATTCTACTCATCCAAGAGGTGCCAAGATGAAAAAGAATATGAAAAAGACCTTTTATTGACCTGGAATGTAATGGGATATCATCGGTTTTATTGCTATGTGTTTAGAATATTGTAAATTAAAGGCACAACATTAACATCCAACAAGTAAACTATATCCACATGATATACCCACTCAAAAGTGGCAGGTCATATCGATGGATTTTATTGTGGGATTACCTAAAACTTAGTATCCATATGATGCAATCCTTGTAGTGGTGGATAAGTTGACAAAGGTTACACACTTCATATTGTGGAACATTAAGGATGATGCACCGATGATGGCTAGTAAGTTTACTAAGGAAATAATCTGGTTATACGATTTTTTTGAAGTAATTATTTCATATGGAGACTCCAATTTTACATCAAAAGTTTGGCAAGCTCTTCATCGTGCCTTGGGCACCAAGTTAAATATCAGTTCTACCTAACATTTAGAAATATATGGACAAACAAATAGGGTAAACCAAGTCCTCGAAGATATGCTCTGCATGTATTGCATGGATTAGAAGTCTAAGTGGGAAGACTATTTGCATTTGGTAGAATTTGCATATAACAATGGATACCATGCATCCTTGGGAATGGCTCCATTCGAGGCCTTATATGAAAGAAGATGCAAAACACCTCTATCTTGGAATAATCTAAAAGACAAAGTAGTGATTGTATCATATATTGTGAAGGAGATGGAGGAACAACTCAAGGTGATTCGACAAAGGCTCAAAGAAATATTCAATAATGCAAATTTAAGGACACTAAGGGAATTCTCTATGGGAGACAGAGTTTTCTCAAGGGTGTGATCTAAGAAAAGTGCCATCAAGTCAACTAAGTTGGATCCTCGATTTTTTGACCATTAGAAATAATTGATAAGATTAGTCCAGTAGCCTATCAGCTTGCCTTACCACCCAACCTGTAAAAAATCAATGACACTTTCCACATATCCCTGTTTAGAAAATATGTTGTTGATCCTTCTCATGTGTGGAATGTATCTAATTTGCATATGATAGATCCCATAGCTATTGATGTGTGACTTGTTAAGATCTTAGGGTTTCGCTCCAAAAATCTAAGAAATCATACCTTATATCAGTGTAAGGTCTAATGGGACCATTATTTTGAGAATTATGCTACTTGGAAAAATGTTGATGTGATGAGAAAAAAATTCCCATTTTTTTTTTAATAAAATATTTAGTTTTAGAAGAAAAACACACAAGGTATTGTGTTTAGTCTTAGGGGGGAGTATGTAATGGTCCATATTGGCAAGACCTCCTTTGTTGTTTGATTAATGTACTGATGTGTTAATAATAAAAGCATAATTCTATTTGTTCTATCAAGATGAGTTGATAGTTGTGTTTTATACTTACTTGAGTTGGATTAAGTTATTTTGTACAACATGGTACTACTGATGAATTTTGTGGTTGTAGGACTAGTTACTCTCACAGGTGGATTGGTATGGGACAACCATCTAAGTTGAAAGAAGTGTGAATTGAAAAATAATGGATTTTTAGTCTGACAACCCACAAGGGTAAAAAAATCATGTAGACATATTTGCATGTGTGTGTGTATGCATCATAATGCAAGGAGGTTGCTATAAAATGAAAATATTCCTTACCTCTATACTTAGGTATCATTCGTTGGTGGTCAATAACCTTGTATTTATCACAATGCTTCCTGCTTAGGGAATAGTAATGTGTTTGCATTGTCTATCTTCTTGCTTATTATTGGATGCATCTTAGTTCGATTGAGGATAACTTTGAGTAAGAGCCCTTGTGTTACTTAGGCTCTTAATTTATTGTTAGTATTCATTAATTCTTGTGTTTTAAAGTATTTAATTGGTTGATTATTTAACAAATAAGGTATTAATATTATTATTATTAATACTTAAAAATATTAATACTAATGTTAATAATTAATATTAGCATTAGAAATTATTCATAGTATTAATTAATTTAATACTATGAAATGAGTAAACAATTTAATTACTGATACCTTGCTTATAAAGTATAAGTAAATTATTATTAACTTATTAAGTTAATACTTTATAAAAAGAGGGCACATTGAATAAATAAATATTATTATAAATAAAGTTCATATTTTATTTATTGTTGGAAAGTGTTTTGAAATGTAGCAATTTGGAAAATATTGGAAAGTTAATATTTTTATAATGTAGCAAGAGGAAACAAGAGAGAGTTACCCGAATTTTGAGCTTCATATTCCCCATCTTCTTTATCTCCCTCTCCTCTCCAAAATCCTATTTCAATCATCTAGTTGCTAGGGGCTTGGAGGAATTGTTGGCTACGAGAAAGTTGTTGGGTGGAAAGTATTGGGAAAATATGTTGAAGAATTCGAGTTTTTTGGTGAGAAGGTAATTTCTTTTGCAAGGAAGTGTAAATGTTTTTATGCTTGTTTTGTTGGTTTCACCATTATTTTTTAACTTTCAATTTTTGGCTTGGATATCCTATGTGGACACCTAATTCTAAGAGTAGAGATATGTTGTATATTTTCCAAGTTGCATCCAATCAAGAAATCCAATTGAAATTTAAATACATTTTGGTATCTCTAGATCGGTTGATAGATATCTAAGTTGGTATTTTTTTTTGTTTTCTTTAGAAAGATTCAAATTCAATGTCCTCCAAATTATGTTTTATTTTTATTTTTAAATATGAGGATCTAGATTTCTCTTGGTGTCATAAATCAATGTATTTTGTTGTGCTAAAATCAAGTCAGTTACCAAACTCTAAATCATGAGTTTTTCTAGAATTCCTTGCCATCCCCAAGAGGAAACCACAATAGTGGGGATGGATCTCATTCTCTAGAGCATAAGCATCCATATTTGTGCCAAAGATGTTAAAAACTTTGGTATGGAAGCTCTCCCAAATTTTGGATATTGTTGATGGTGGCCAGCAAAAAAGGGCCTAGGGGCAATCTCAATGCACCCCTTCTATATCATATAAATCCAAAAGAGTGAACCTAAAAATCTATGATTTCAATGATCTTAGGTTTAGATTGAACTCCAATAGCTATCATTGTTCATAGTGATTTATAAATGACCATAGGCTTAAGGAAATAAATGTTTACCACGCCTGAGTTTACCCAACTTAAATCCTGATTCAAAAGATATCTTTGCTCGCTCTCTTTTTCCTTATTTACGTCAAAATAAATAACAAATATTTTGAGCTCTTCTTGCATCGATTTCAGGATGCAAAGGGAAAGGCAAAAGATATTTATTTTAATCATTGAAAATTATTTAAAATATTTTTAAAGTGCTATGTTTCTAGAACATATAAGTAGTTATTTTAAAACGAAAATTACATCGCCTTGAAAGCAATGGCACATTAAATTTTGAAATATTTTATAAAGGAATATTATTCTTGTCGAATGCCTTAGTATTAGGTTATTAAAATTTTATATAGTATGCTTTAATTTTGAATTGTTTATAAGAAAGATGATCTCGTTATTATGAAAAGAAAGACCCAATTGCATTTCACAAGGTACATATAATTATGCAATTTATGGATGTTTCTATTCTAGAAGAAAATTTTTGTAGACTGCATAATTTTATTAAAAATAAATAAATGATAAAAAGGAATAGTTAATAAAGTTACTTAGGATGTCAATGTTGCTTTAAAATTTAATCTTCAAAAATAATTTTTTATTTTCAAATTATATATGGTTTTTAGTGGAATTATGGGCTTCAAACGAACCATAATTGAGTGAGAAAGTATGGGCTTCTCTCATTTATGACTAATAATTTGGGAGAATATTTTATAGTCTATGTTGATAATGAGATCTTGCATTGTTGTGGAATGATCATAATGCATGATAGGTTTGCATTTGCATTGAAAGAACTATCTTGATCCTTATACTTATGTTCACATGATCGATGGAGAAAAGACCTATCAAGTAGAAGACTTTGGAAAAAGAAGATGAGACTAGTGACCATTGTGTGTTATTGTATTGAAATATAATATTTGTATTTGAAGATGAGAAAAACTTTAAAAAGTATCATGAGTAGAAGTTATGCTATGTAATGATGTAATGGATATCTATGTAAGCATTCTTAATGCATTGTCATGAATTTGTTCAAAAGATAAAAGAGAAATTATTGGTTTCCCTTCTATGTTAGGTTTCTTTGGAAAATGATTATAGTTAGCGAGATAGATAAATTATATTTATTGGAAAATATGATGAAATAATAGGAGAAAGTGATCAATGAGTTTTGGTTATGATTCCTAGATGTTGTTATACTTCCTTTTATGTAAATAAAGAAAATACCTATTTTCTAGTTTTATGAAGAAATGAAATACCTAAACTCTCTAGTCTTTATCAATATGTTATGTTGATGTTAGTATTGAACTTTGGTATGATTATCACATAAATTTAATTTTGAGAGATAGGAAAATGTGTTGAATAGGATACTTGGGTTAAGAGGGGGTTTATTATGGGTATGATTTACTAATTGCCATATTAGTTAACCCTAGAGTGAGTTGTACCTAATCCTAGTTGAGTTTGTGGGTAGACAAATCGACTAGGTAATTTTTGGTGAAAGTGTTGACAAACCCTAATGGTGAGGCTTGGGTGACCCTAGCGGTGAGGCTTGAGTGACCCTAGAAGTGAGGCTTAAGATGGTCATTCACACTTACCAAAGCAATATAGTGATGAAACCTTGTGGGTAGGCAAGTGTGACCATGATCATTATCACGTGAGTGGTAATGGTCTTAGTCCATAGGTAGATGAAACTAACTAATCACTGAAACATTACACCATAGTAATCATGCATAGATGCTAGTATATAGGGTTAGGGAATAGGCATCACATTTAAGTGATATGGGCCTTAAAGGGTAACCCTATGATGTGGTCAAGTTGTCCCATACAGGGTAGTGTAGAGAAATAGGGGGACCACTTATAGCATATTTTCTAATGGTGAAGTTAGAAGTGAACCCTAGGAATTATGGGAAGTTGGACACTCCTATCCACTTAAGTGTCGACTTGTACAATCCCAATATAGCCTAGTCGGCTATATCTCCATTTTATTTATTTATCATTGATTTCATTTATAAATAGAAGGTTTGTTTATTAGTTTATCATCATTGAAGATTATACTTGAATCTGTATATAGATGCAAGACACTTTGCCCTCTCCAAATGGCTGAGACTTTGCCCTCTCAAAGTGGTTGTGTAACGGTTAGATTTGTTCATCATTAATTGAATTGGTTTACTTGTATCACTAAATTTATTTGTTCATTGTACATTGGTTTTATGCATGATAAATATTGTTAGTACTTGGTACGCTTCAAGTGGTATCAGAGCCACGATCCTGGAGAAAAAATCCACCACCCTTCTGCACTTCCAGTTTGCAGCAGCCCAAAGAAAAGCATTATAGGTCTGCGCAGTCACCAACATGAAAAGATAAAATTTTAGTGTAAATTCGAATGAGAGAATCAATTTTTAGGTGTTAAATAATTCTCTGCAGTCTCCAGCATAAGAAAACAACAATATTTCTGGTGAAAATTTGAATTCTGGTGATAAAACTACGTTCGCGGGCAAGTAATTAACGTTTCCAAGCAAGAAATGATCAAAATTCAAGTTCTTCGATGAAAATCGAATGTTTTCGACAAGAAAAAGTTATTTTTTGACAAAATTTGTGAACTTCAGCCAAGTATTACTATTTTTTGACTTATTTTAAGGTTTCGAACTCTTTCTTCATCGGATAGGTTTAGTGTCATTTATTTTTTTAGGACTTTAATCCCACATCGACTAGATTGTGTGCCGAAAACATTTTATAATCACCATATCACACTATTTGAATTGTGACCACCTCACAATGATAACGTTGGTCGTTCACATGATTGTGCCATGTGATGCACTGATAATTTATGAGAAATGTAACTATTTAACCGAGTATAAACTTGACATGTGGCAGATACTTGGACTGTGTAAACTTTGTTGACTTGTGCTAAGTCCGAATGTGGCATATTTTATAGTGACACGTATACGACAATCGGGTAAGTTTTGTGCGGGTAGGGAATGGTATAATATTTAAAAACCTTGGGGACTTTGTCCCACATTCACAACATGAAGAAGCATAAGGTGTTTTTAAGGTGGACGCGCAGATAAAAAGTTGATGAGTTGCTCACCTCCGGTCATCTACTGTATGCTATTGCTTAGTGGTCAAGGACTTGACCATTGCAAATTTGAATTTTTGACTATTGAATTGCTCTTGACCGTTGGAAATTTGAATTGTTGATCGTTGAATTGCTCTTGACCATTGAAAACCAATTTTTTTTACTATAGCTAACAATGTATTTTTCCTGTCCTTTTCAAAATTTTAAATTTGAATTTTGCAGCCAAGTGACCATGGCATTCAAATAAATTTACCATTGGAACAAGTTTGCATTCAAAATTTTGACTCCATCAACTTAGTGAAATGCATGAAAGTGCATGACTGATCCTATTGATTGGATACGAGTGGAAGAAATATTACAATGTACTGCTCTACTAGATGATGTGTCTATGAGTAAAAAGCAACACCAACCTAGAAATCAAGGTACGTATCATAATACCCCCACTAATATTAATAGTTTTGACCAGCATATTTTTTCTTCGCTAAAATCCATGGCTTCACCTTCACCTAACAATTTCATTCCTTCCTCTCCTACTCTTAAAAATCTAGGCCCTCTTTCTCCAACACACAATAACCCTCCAAATAACCATGCAAATGACATTAAAATCCCTCGTTATCTTGACCCTGAGTTGCAGTAATATCTCTCACAATAGGAAAAAAATGTTGATGAAATTATTACCACAGTGAAAGACATTCGAAGAATTCTAGTTTCATCCACTTCTCCACCTCCTCATGTCCACTGGTCACAACATACTGTTAGACCCCAAACGTTATTTAGTCATCAAGGACCAAAGTTTACTTCTTCTAACCAAGGCTCTGCTTTGATCTAGACCTCATGATAGGTGGTGCTTCCAATTTCTTGGAATGGTCCCATGATGTTCAGGGTTCCTCGCATTGACATGCCCCCCTTTGAATGAGTTGACCCTTGAGGATGGTTGGCCAAAATGGAAGGCCTTATCCGTTTGCATCATATCCTAGAAAAATGTCATGTTGCATTAGTAGCTTCTAAACTTGGTACTCAGGCTTATCAATGGTTGTTATGGCAGCTTCGTCAACATGGTCATCCTCTTTTATGGCCTCAATTTAAGGAACAATTTCTTAGAAGATTTGATAAGGGATCTTCCACATCATATGTGGTACTTCTTATGCAAATTAAGCAAACAGGATTAGTGGAAGACTATTACTCTGAGTTCACGAGTTTACTCACTTATACACAAGAATTGAGTCCAACAATAGTGGTCTCTACTTTTTGCTATGGTCTTAAGGATAATATTCGAAAGGAAGTTGAAATAAATGATCCTTATACCCTTGATGATGCACATCATATAGCCCAAGTGGCAGAACAAAAAATCCAAGATTTTGGTCCTCCATATCGTCGTGATTTCAACTCTTGTCGTGCTTATCGCAATGTTGAGTGTTCCACGAGATTTTTTTTCTTTAAATGTCGTTCACATCATCCTAAATACCAAGCTTGTGTAAAACGTCAGAGCTTTCTCTTGGAATATGAAGATGCATCAAGTTGCTGAGGAAGAGGATTTACCTCAACTAGAGCCATCCACAGATCCAGGACAGCAACCGACATACGTAAATGAAGCAGAACAAGAGTATGATATTGTGGATATTTTGGTTCATGCACTTAAGGGTCTTCAAGATCATCACACTATCAAGGTACAATAATTCATTAAACACCAACATGTTAATCTATTGATTGATTTTTTAGTAGTACACATAATTGTATCGATTTTAATACAACAAAATCCTTGGGCTTGTATATCAATACTTCAAATCAATATAAATTTCAAGTCTTGATTGTAAATGAAGGTACTACTCAATGTGTGGGCTGAACATCTAAATTTACACTCCAAATGGGAAATTATACTTCGATGGAAAATCTTTTTTCTATGAAACTAGGTAGTTCAGATGTGATTTTGGGAGCACAATGGTTATCTCAGCTCGACGATGTTACTATTAATCTACAAAAATTACACATCAAGTGGATAGAGAATGGAAGGGTCATTCGTCTTCAAGGAATTCAACCTCATCCATCCAATATGGTGAGTTCACATAGTATGGAGAAGATAGTAAAGAAATGCGGTTGTGGTTTTCTTGCTCAAGTGAATTCCATAGAGGTCAAATCCTTGGATTCATCTCTTACAACTCTTCCAAGGGATATTCAAGATATTGTGGATAATTATGAAGAAGTATTTAGTGAACCAAGGGGTCTACCTCCTAAGAACTCACATGATCATGCCATCCATATGATTCCTAGAAGTCTACCTTCTAATGTGCGTCCTTATCGCTATCCACAACCCCAAAAGTTAGAGATTGAGAAGTTGGTCCAAGAAATGTTAGAGCATGGAATCATTCATCCAAGCATTAGTCCTTATTCCTCACCAGTGGTGATGGTACGTCGTAAGGATAACTCATGGCGCATGTGTCCTGATTTTCGTCCTCTCAACAAGATCACTATCAAAGATAAGTTTCCTATCCCTGTTATAGATGACTTATTGGATGAATTACATGGTGCTAGATATTTTACTAAACTCGACTTGCGCTCTAGTTTTCACCAAATTTGGGTTAGGTAAGAGGATATCCCTAAAAATGCTTTTTGTACACGTGAGAGTCATTATGAGTTCCTCGTCATGCCTTTTGGCCTCACTAATGCTCCTACTTTTCAAAGTCTAATGAACCATATTTTTTGACCTTTTCTTTGTAAGTTTGTTCTAGTTTTCTTCGATGATATTTTAATATACAACAAATCTTGGAAGGATCACCTAGTTCAGGTTGATAAATTCCATTTATTACAAAAGGAAAACTCTTTGTTAAAAGATCCAAATGTGCCTTTGGGGTCCAAGAGGTATAGTATTTGAGACATATAGTATCTCATGAAGGATTCAAGGTAGATCCTCGTAAAATTAAAGCTATTTAGGATTGGTCTTTACCCAAATCCCTTAAAAAAATTATGGATTTCTGGGACTCATAGGTTATTACAAAAAAATTATCCGTAACTATGGCAAAATTGTGGCACCTCTCACTGCTCTTACCAAAAAGGATGCCTTTAATTGGAATGACGCTGCTTCTCAAGCCTTTCAATCACTCAAAGAGGTTATGTGTTCCACTCCAATTTTGGACACTCCTAATTTTAGCAAGCTTTTTTTCATTGAGTGTGATGCTTCTGGCACAGGTGAGCTTTTTTAATGCAATATGGTCACCCATTGGCTTTCGAAAGTAAGCAACTTTCAAGCAAGAATTTGGGTCGATCTACTTATGAGAAGAAAATACTAGGTATTTTACATGCCATAGAGAAATGGAGACATTATTTATTAAGTTATCATTTCATCATTAAGACTAACCATAGTAGCCATAAGTATTTCTTAGAACGTCTCTCATGCCCTAAATAGAATAAATGGATGACCAAAATCTTAGGTTATGATTTTGTCATTGAGTATAAGAAAGGTAAAGAAAATGTGGTAGTTGATGCTTTATCTTGTAAATACAAGGATGATGTGGCCATCAATGCCATATTCGGTCCTTGTCCACAATGGTTGTCTCAACTTCAAGAAGAATGACTTCCTGACTTAGAGACTACTCAAATCATTCAAGATATGGAAACAGGATTATCACTACATTCTTACATATTCATATGGAGTGCTTCACAAAAAATATCACATCTATCTTCCTCATTCTTCAACTATTAAATCAATGGTTCTCCAAGAATTGCATGCATCTCCTCTAGCAGGACACTCTAGATTCTTTAAAATATACCAGTGGGTGAAGAAATCATTTTCTTAGAAGGGATTAAAATCGGATATCAAGACATTTGTGGTTGAGTGGGATGTATGCCAATGTAACAAAGGGAAAATTGTTAAATATCCTGGGTTGTTGCAACCCTTACCTATACCTAACCGCCAATGGGAGCACATATCCATGGATTTCATTGAGGGTCTTCCCAAATCAAAGGGTAAAATAGTGATATTTGTGGTAGTAGATCATATTTCCAAATATGCTCATTTTTGTGGACTACTACATCCATATTCAAAAAGTAAGGTGGCTAAGGTATTTCTCAACTCCATTGTCAAGCTATATGGTATACCTAAAACCATTGTGAGTGATCGCGATTCTATATTCACTAGCAAATTTTGGAAGAAATTGTTTCATCTTAGTGGTACCAAGTTGAGTATGTCTTCTTCATATCACCCCTAGTTTGATGGTCAAACAGATATTGTTAACAAATGTTTGGGTACTTACCTTCGTTGTTTTGCTCAAGATAAGCAATATCATTGGATTCAATGGCTTTCCTTAGTAGAATGGTGGTATAATACTTCTTACCATTTTTTCCTTAAGATGTCTCCATTTGAAGATTTGTATGGTCAAAAGCCTATGACAACCACAGACTATGTTCCAGGATCTTCCAAAGTAGACCAGATAGATGATTTGTTACAACGCCAGATGATGCTTGAACTTCTTAAAAATAATTTGACCCAAGCATAGAACCGTATGAAGCATCAACATGACTTACATCATTTGGAACGATAATTCAATGTAGGAGATATGGTCTTATTGTGCCTACAACCTTATAAGCAATTGTCCTTGAATATCAAGTCTAATCAAAATTTGGCTCCTCGATTCTATGGTCCCTACAAAGTGGTTTGTCACATTGGTGAAGTAGCATATCATTTGGAGCATCCACCCTCTTCTCGCATCCATCCAGTGTTTCATGTATCTTGTCTCAAACAATTTATTGGATAAAAGGTGTAATATTAGATAGAGCTTCCATTACTTGATGAAGAAGATCGATTAACTCTTCAGCTTGAGGCAATACTGCGATCTAGAGTACGTCATATTCGATCATGCTAAATTCAAGAGTTCCTAATTAAGTGGTAGGACCTTTTAGAAGAAGATGCTACATGGGAGCCTGAGAGTATTTTCTAGTCTTTTTCAACTTTGAGGACAAATATTTTTGAGGGGGGAGCCATGTAACAATCCCAATATAGCCTAGTCGGCTATATATCCATTTGATTTATTTATCATTGATTTCATTTATAAATAGAAGGAATGTTTATTAGTTTATCATCATCAAATAATATATTTGAATTTGTGTATAGACGCAAGAGACTTCACCCTCTCCAAGTGGCTATGAGACTTTACTCTCTTAGAGTGGTTGTGTAACGGTTGGATCTATTCATCATTGATTGAATTGGTTTACTTGTATCGCTGGATTTATTTGTTCATTTACATTGGTTTTATGCACGATAAATATTGTTAGTACTTGGTACGCTTCACGACTATGGCAACAATGAACTCGAGATGGTTATGCCTTAACATTTTTGAATTTATTGGGTCTTCTTAGTAAGTAAATTAATTCTTGTAGAAAAGAAAAAAAAAATTAGCTCTCTCCCTTGGGTCAAGAATGAGAGTCGTTACATGTATGTTGTTGGAATTTCGTCTTGGTTACCTTAGTTCGAATCATAGGGATGGAGGCCCCCTATTGCTATGCCCCCAGGGAGTGTGGCCCCAGTTGTACCACCTATTGTACATCGACTTTAAAAAAATCAATTTATGACCAACCACCTAGTCATGGGGCTAAGCTTGTCCCTTCCCTTATTTTTTGCATAGGTTGCTTGATCTACCACCTATCATCAAACATATTAATAGCTTTGGGTGTATAGAATTCTTTAAGACAACATTGTCCATCATATATCCATAACGATGTAATCACAATAAGAAGGAATGTTCATGACCATGGAATTCATCATCAATAAAATATCATATAATTAAATCATATTTATGTAATTATCCATATGAACTCTAGGAGACATTTAGTCAACCTATTATTTTTAATAATCTTCTAGATCTACACTTACCATGATTGTGGTACTATAGTATAAGCTGAAGGAAGGATCCCCACCTAACCTCCCATATCCAAAAATCCCATGGATCTACACTTGACATATGAGAACTAGAATCCACAATGTTATGATAGATCTACACTTGACATATAAGGAACTGGAATCCACAATTTTATGTTCTTTATTTAATAACCACATGTCAAGGAGGCCCCCCACCTAACCTCTTATATTCAAATCTCCCATAAATTTGCACCTACAATATGAGGACCTGGGACCACAATTTTAGGTTGCACAAGTGAGAATAGACCTACAACCCTCAATGGATGCATCAAAGATCAAACAATAAGTAATAATAGAGGTCATATATAGAAACAAAACAACCACCACACAATCAAGGAAGAATAGTTGACTCACCTCAACAAGTTCTTCCAATTTCAATGATTGTATCTCTTTCATAAATTTCTCCAATTTCAATCTCAAAGTTAACAAGATAATTCCACAACCGTAAAGATAATTATATAATAGTAAACAAATGCTAATCATAACACACCACCATACCATGGATAGATAAGAGAAATAAAATGAACTTGTCCTTTTAATTTACTCATATCCTCTTTTCATAAATTCCTATTTATTATTTTTAGAAAAAGATATCATTTTTCCTTTTAAAAATCATATTCTTTTAAATTTATTAATAGAAGTTTATTTATTATAATTCATTTATGATTTTTTAATTGATTATGTAGGATTGAGATATAGTTCATTCTTATAACATCATGACCATATAATGGTATTACAACTTCACTGCACAATCGGAACTTGGTCTCTTTTGCTTAAATATCTAGAAATTTAATTGATTAAGATAATATCATTTGATATATAATTTAATTAATTATTACTAAATATAATTACTTTTATAAAAAAAACTATTAATTTTTATTTATAATTTTTTTAATAATTATTTTAAAAATATTAAAAAAATAATATCATTAAAATTATTTATAACAATAATAATAGTTTTATATACCCACCAAAAAAATAAATCATTTTTAAATATAATATTTGACATATAATAATTTATTTTTAAATTTATTGAGCTGTTAACCATATTCTAATTATCATGTGTCACATTCACTAAAAATAATATGTAGTATCACATCAATCATAAATTCTCTCATACATCTTTCATTTCAGTGAGAGATAAAATATAAATATCATACAGTATAATAATATTTATATAATGTACCAAAATTTATATCCAATAAGAATTAAAAAAACTATTCCACCATGGGGCATGAAACTCTTCCCCTTCTCTGCATAAGAGGGGATATGTTAAAATTAAATAGTATGTATTTATTATTAAAAGATATTATTTGAAACAAATGATTGTGGAAAAAGTGTATTTGTTTTTTTTATTTTTTTAAATTGGTTATATAAAATTGAAATAGATTTCACTTATATTATATTTTACTTGTATTATATTTTTATTAGATAGTAGTATTCCAACATAGTTTTTTTATATTTTTATTAGATAATGGTATTACAACATAGTTTTTTATTATTAAAAGAGATTATCAAATTAATATATATATATATATATATATATATATATATATATATATATATAATAATAATAATTATTATTATTATTTAGCGATTTCAAACAAATGAATATTAAAAAAAAAAAGTGTGTTATCTTTTTTTTTCCAATTGGTTGTTTAGAATTGGAACAAATTTCACTCATATTACATCATCATTATATAGTCTTATTACAACTAAGCTTAGATATTATTTAATGAATATTTGGAAAAAAAGTGTATTATGTTTTTTTTTCAATTGGTTATGTAAAATTGGAACAGGCTTGGCAAGATTTAAACGTAGGTCTCCTGCTAAAATGTTGAGGAATCTAACTAGTTGAGCTAATGCCATTTGATATATTATGTTTCTTAGTATGCGATTATAATATAAGATTTTATTTTGGATCATATTTTTGTTTTAAATTAAAAGGAATAACAAGGTGTTTTTCCAACACCTAATCCTCTTGATCGTATGAGTGTATAGATTTTAAATTTTTACCTCTTATCATATGAGTGTATAGATTTTAAATCTTTAAGCTTTGTAGTGTATGGATGATATATTGAGGGATCTCCACAATTGCCTTTCTCCAAGACCTAACTTAAATGTGGGCTAATACTTATCACTTAAAGGAAGTTGCATGAACTCTTCCAAGATCACTTTTGAAAAGTTAAGATGAATGCATTTTTATAAGGTTTAAAGCAAATTAATTATTTAAAGGAAGTTGCATGAACACTTTCCAGATCACTTTTGAGAAGTAATTTATTTCTATAAGGTTTAAAGCAAACAGTTAAGAGAATCATGATAAGAGAAATCTTCGAAGGTTGTTGATTTGTATAGAATCTCAAAGCAATTTCATCCATGGCAAAATCTAGAGACAATATTAGTATTTAACTCCAATTATTCAAGGATGTCAAGACCAAGTGCTTATACCTTTTTCTCAAGGTGAATTTCCAAGAATGCCCCAAACAACAGTAATAAACTATATCACAACAATAGAGCAAATGAATTGTGTATCATAGTCCAAATGGGTGCACAACAAGAAGATAGAAATCAATAGCCATTGGGGGTAGTCGTTAGAAGGCACATAGAGTGGTTTTATCATGATCAAATGCACCATTCAAGATTTAAGCTTCAAGGATGGACTACTTTCTTGAGGGGATGCACATTTTGCATGAGATTTCCCTTGTTGAGATCAAAATGTGGCAAATTAAAGGCCTTGAGATTTCTCATCCACTATTGAAAATGTGGGATGTGCTCATTTATATAGCATTTGATAATTGCCAAGATGGACATCAAGCTATCCAATCCCTTTACTTCAATTGTGCTAATCATCACATATTTTAGAGTGAAAAATATTTGGTTTAAATCATTTTATGTTTCTCTTTAATTTGTTTGGTTCAACTTTGGACTTGTCTAAAAACCAAAACCTTTTACAAATTTTTCAATTTTTCTCATTTTGTGACCTCTACAATGTAGTCTTATGACATGTGATATCAAGATACAATGTTTTCTTAATCCACCTACCAATCCTATTTTCTTTATTTTAATTTAATATAATAATAAATTTTGATGAAGGACAAACATATAACTAGATTTCAATTTATAAAAGCTAATGTTTCCTGGATAAAATAATTTAAATATTTTTACCATCTACAAAGCCATATGCCATATGAGATGGCTCGTCAATATATGGTTATCCAATTATAGGCTAGTAAACCCTACTCAATATATGGTTATCCAATTATAAGCTAGTAAACCCCACCCCATAGGATTCAAACCTTGGACCTATACTCAATTTCAAAGTCTCCACCATTAGATTGAACTCCCCTGGTGGACTACCAATATCTATAACTAAATTTTGCTTTGCAAGAGTTAATGTTTCTTAAATGAACTCCTGTAAAATATTACCAAATATATAACTAAATTTGATTTTGAGTTAATATTATTTAGATAAACTCCCTTAACATATTACCAATATTTTTCAAAACCCCAAATATAAAATCATGTAACAACACAACATAACCCAACCCAAAAAGTTTTCGTCTCTTACAAAAAAAAAATTAATAACTCTAACATAAAAGTTAACCCCTTCCTATAAACCATGGACCACCACCTTCGAGTTTGTCTCTAACTTCTAAACAGAAAGAATCATAATTTATAAAAACAAACCTCTATTAAAGTATCATAGAATTTATATTAGCCGTTTAATTTTAAGATCCATCCTATCATACTCCATGTAATATTTGATTAAATATATATTTTAAATATCTTTTAACATTTACTAGAAATTTTAAATTTATATAAATATATAGCATGGTGTATTTTATATATATATATTCCCTTATGATGATTAAAATTGCTATTTTTTTTTTCTTTATATTCCTTTTTCCTCTCAGGTCTTTAGATTAAGACAAGTCCCTCGAAAGAGGATAAGTACTTATCATAACAGTAAAAGAATAGAGTGTGGGTCTTAGTTGCTTTCTTTCACTATAGACCCCCCAAAAAATCCATCAACTGCAGCAAATCTGGAAATAATAGCTTCCACCTAGTTATTTGATCCATTCTTGAACTTGCATCTTAAACATATGCAACTCTAACATTCGAGCAAAATTCCTCTACATAAACATTGTTTTCTAAATGATATTTTCCCTTGTAGATGAAAGACTCATGTATTCCATTCTCACTGCTCATGCTAATAAAGAAAGCATTTTCATGTTCTCAACCAATTAAAGTACAAAAACATTAGCTTACCAGACTCATTTCTATATAAAATAAAAGATGGTTGCTTTTAGGTATTGTAAGCTACGCTAGCTAATTTTCTTCCCTTGCTAGCTAGAGAAGATGGATATAAAATAGGCATCAAGCTGCAACCTTGCTTTTCTCTGCTTGTGGCATAGCCAATTCAGAGAAGGCTGGACTATCCACCCCAACTCCCATAGCATGCAATCCATTGTCTACATAGGTAATTGTTCCTGTTATAGCAGAAGCAAGTGGTGAAGCCAAAAATGCGGCTGCATTCCCAACCTCATCTGGAAAATCAATTACAAAACCATGTATTAGATGAGGCAATTTTATTGACTTAACCAAAAACTAACATAAATAAATGTAGGATACTTTAGAAATATCTCAGGTAGTAAAAAAAATCAGTGATAATAAAATGCCATTACCGGACAACAACTCCTTCTGCAAGGGGGCATTTGCTTTTGAGTATTCAATTATGGTGTCTATAAATCCAATGGCCTTTGCAGCTCTACTTCTCAATGGACCTGCAGAAAGTATAAAGATAAAAAGACAACATGAACCAGGACACAACATATAAGTTTAGTTTAGTCATGGATATTGGAGTCGATCCCTTCCTAAAAGTTGAGAACATGTAATGTAGCTTGTTATTCACCTGCTGAAATTGTATTTACTCGTACATTGTAGCGTCTCCCTGCTTCAAATGCAAGTACCTGCAGAATTAGAACATCATCGGTCAGTGGCCTATCAGATCAAGCAACTACATATAAAATTGAACCATATCCTATTTATGCTTTTACAGAAAATACATAGCTCCCCTGCTAATACTTGCATAACTAGAACATTAATTCACTTAGTAAGAGCTGTATATTTTGTTATCAAGTAAAAGATAGAAAAATAGTTGGAATACCCTGGTATCACTTTCAAGAGCAGATTTTGCAGAACTCATTCCACCTCCATATCTGCAAACAATCCAAGATTGGCTTGTATATTTAATTTATTTCTAAATATATTATAAAGGCACTTTCGACTGTTGCCAGGAGTCAAAGTAAAATGACAAATCCAATATGAAAATACCCTGGAATGATCCTTTCTGATGCAATATAGGTAAGAGAGATTGTTGAGCCACCTACATCAAAAAACCGTGTCACACCCAGTTTGAGCATAGATACCATTTAAAGGATCATTATTCTTCAGAACATACATGGTTGTTAAGTAGGAGACATACTCATTGAGAAAAATGAATTATTCATTGAATAGTGTCTAAGGCAACAATTTCACATAGACAGGCTATAAGAACAAGATGAGAAATCATTTCAATCAAGATGAAGACATATTCAAAAAGAGAGCCACTGTTGGTGTGAAGAATGACGAGCAAGCAAGATCATATTAGGACAAACAAATCTTATCCCAGAGCAATGACGAACATCTCCGTGATTGTGGCTCAAAAGAACAAAACTATTTGCCAAGTTCCTCAGATAAACACTTAACAATTTCTAATGATCTTTTCAGTAAATAAAAAATTGGTTTCACAGCTGTAACAACATATTGTTTGAAAAAGTTTAAAAACTTGCAACAAAAACATGGAACTAGAATAAGTGAAGAAATTACAATTTCAATAAAAAGGGATACCAAAAAAGGGCTTGATGGAAGAACACGAAGCCAAGAAATACAATTTGATTATAGAAAGATACCGAAAAAAGGCTTTATGATGCATAGCAATAATAATCTAACTCACCAGGATTCATGATAGGAATAAAATACTTCAGCAATGACACAAAGGAATAACTTGAAGCTGAAACTGCTGCAAGATATCCATTTCTTGAAGTTTCAAGGAGAGGTTTACTGACCTGTCAAGAAAAATTTGGACTTTTACTACTAGCTTATAAAATAAAATCAAGCTAAGCTAGCACAAAGAAAACACGACACAAAACATTGAAATGATTTCCACTTACCTCTGGGCCATTTGCAAGTGAATGCACCAGAATATCGATACTTCCATAATCTTGTTTAACACAATCAGCAAGTTCCTGTTGAAATGTATGCAATTAGTTATTAGCCGCGGTATAAAAATATAACCCAATCTCTATGTTATACAAATCTGTAATTAGAATGTATAAATATGATGAAAATAACATCAAAACAATGCTATAGAAACACAAGGTATTACTCCAAAATAGATCCTGAAATAATATGCCTAGCATTACATCTTTGTAGATTTGCAAAGCATATAAGTAATGCCTCAAATAAATACCTGCACGGTCCATTTGGAAGCTCCAGCATATCGTTTGTTTGATTTTACCTATATTTTAAAAGAACAATAAAATTATTTTTCAAACTAGAAATACTGGATGAATCAAAAAACAAATCAAGACCTAAAAATAGGAATTGAACTAAGAAATCTAATTATGGATGTAGCATGGCTAATTATGTTTACATCTTCAGGAACATCCTCAGGTGTATCATAAACTGCATCCATGGGATAAACCTTAGAGATTTGCATCATTGACCCATTTGGGAGGCTGCATCAGGGAAAACATAGCTCTAATTATTTTAAGCAAATATCTAATTTCTCAATAAATAGAAGCATTTCCATTTTTATAAATGAATTCCAACAGGTCTCATGAACTAGAATTTTTGGTTCCTTACATGCGTGATTCATCAAACTTGCCTCGCCTCAAGCTGGTTTCAAATATGTTCATGGCCTGATGAGCTTAAACAGTTTTAGAAAATCACATAAAATAAATATATGAATTCTTGTACACATGACAAGGTCCCTAAATATAATTGGTCTTCATGCCAACCATTTAATTCCTCTGATAAAATGAAACCTAGTTCCAAGGTTATTATGACAATACCGGAACCCATGTGCCAACAAGAATTTCTGCACCAGCAGCAGCAAGGGACTTTGCTATGGCCCAACCATAGCCATTATCATCAGCTATTCCGGCAATAAATGCTCTTTTACCTGACAGGAAAAGGAAGATTCTTTAATACAAAATTAGCGACTTCTATTACCCTTATTTATGACATAAAGAGAGCTGCACAAGCCATAAGTTTTGAATGCAACTGACACTGCATACCCCAAAAGTTGTAAAATTTAGCATTGAAAACAAGTATAAATTTAAAAGGTCATTGCAAATCAGCAAGCACATATAACTCTCTTTAAAGCATTACAAATTGGATAGCCGATTAAAATAAAATTCGTGATTGACATCTGTTGAGATACAATTCTTATGTTTTTCATCAAAGCTAATGAAATAAGGGTCAACTAAACTAGGACATTAGACTTGCTTTGGTTTTTTGAGTTAGATAAGGGATAACATTAATAAAGAAGTCGAGAGGAAACAAACAAAAAATCAGAATGGTTTGAAATCAGATTAATGAAAATGAATGTAGCAGAATGCAGAAAGCATGGAATCAATCAGACCATAATGGCACCAAAAGATTTATGGATATGTTAGTTGACAATGTTACTCCTATTGATTGACAAATGGATACTAGGGTGAGTACCATGAAAGCAAAAGTGGGGGTTGATGAGGTCCTTGGATAAGAGTCACAAAGTTTTAAGGGAAATGGTAAAGTAATGTGTATTGCAGAAAAGTATTTTATTGTGTTTAATTTTTCTTCAAAGTTGTTGCTACTGATCCACTTTCTTAGCCCAGAGGGACTTGTCAAACGAGATTGATGAGAAAATAGAGGAAATGCTTATTGTTACGTAATTCTATGTATAATAGTTATATTGTAATCTCACTTTTTTTTTTTGGGTGTAGAACTTCTTGTTTGAACCCTCAAGATTACTGATGTAACATTATAGATGATGACATATTCATCTTCCAAATCATCATAAGGCTGAGCTGAAATGAATAGATTCTATTTTAGACAACAAAAACAATAACAAATTTAAAAGGTGAAGGAGTATGCAAGAATAATTAGATGATTTTTTTTTGAACATAAGAGAAACAAAAAAACTTCAAATGTCATTGAATCCATGGTTACCAAATACGGTCGTATTTGGGAAATTTTCCGCATTTTCAACATATCTGAAGGCCACCGTTTCAATAGGGCAAAAAAACATTTGATTATTGACAAATGATAACCTCAAAGCTATGTCAGCAATGATAGACTTCCTAGATTAAGCTATGCATTGTTGGCAAATTTGTTGCATCAATGTTGAGGGTTTGATAATCTGCTTAAAATTGAAAGATTGTTTATTTCTGCTGTTATTGCTTTGCAGCTTTTCTATGATTGTTTATTTCTCCTATTATTGCTCTGCAGCTTTTCTTATTCCTATGCTCGAGAATGCTAATTTCAACTGACAGGCAGGCACTGTTGAATTTGAAAGATAGTCTTAAGAACAACACAATATTGCTTATGAATTGGACAGGACCACAATGTCATCATACGAAGAGCTACTCCACTGCAAGGGGATTACACATGTGAATGTAAAGTTTACAGAACTGCTCTTGGATGACATGGGGCTCCAGGGATCCATTGAGAAGGATGCTAAAAGCTCTTACCAAAATATATTCCAACCAACTGAAAAATCTGACAGAATTGAAAGCAATCAGATTCTAGAAAAATCATTTAAATGGGCCTCTTCCAAGTCTCTCAGCCCTCTTAAAGTTTAGTTCATTGATTTTTTCTCACAATAGAATCTCAGGTCTTGTTTATCTTATTAAGTTTAATCTCTGTTTTGTATAGTATTTTTCAGTCTATTTGTTTTTAATATAGTTCTGTAAGTATTTTTGATATTAACATACTAAATTTTAAATATTTTTATATAATTCTTATAATTATTAAAAAAAAGAATTTGAAAAAATTATATTAGAACAAGATTATTTACAAGTTGGGACGAGACTCCTCCCAGCCTTAGCCAACAAGAGCACTCATTTCCTCCTTTTAACTTTCCAACAAACTTCCATAACTCTAAAGCCCAAGATCCTAAGAACTAACCACTTTTGGTTACAACACTAAAATGAGATCTGCATTGGAGCCAAATCTCCTAAACCATATGTCTGCAATGGCTGTCCAAATTAGCCAAACGTTGGATTTGCTCACCAACCTGCCCAATCCTCTCATCCTCAATAGCCATGCCACTATGCCATTGAACCCCTACCTCCTTCTTGGTACCCATCTTAGCCAGGAAGTCTACCACTGTATTCAAAGCTCTACCCAAATAAATCCAATCACATCAACAAATTCCCTCCACAACTCCTTAATTTGGGTGACAAGAATCCTCAGCCTCCAAATCTCCAAAGCAAAGTTCCTCATACAATCCAGAGCTCCTACCACAACTTGAGAAACCGATTCAATGATTATCCTCCTATAACCTTATCTTACCACCTAGATAGAAGCAAATTTGATAGCTAAGGCTTCTACTTCATTGTTTGTGGCCTTGCTCAGGCCCTACAATTCCCAATAGAGCACTATCCCAACATGATTCCTGTAGACCACTCCAATTCTAGCTCTAACCGGATTGCCTTTTGTAGCTCTATCCATATTAATTTTAATCCAGCCTTCTGGGGGTGTTTTCCAACTAACTCTGTCCTACCCCTCCTGCACTTCAACTTCCTTCTCCATTGTCCCTATATCAGCCTGAGTTTCCTCTTTAGCATACACTGCCACAATTTTTGTGACTTTGCTCCAAATGACCTGCCAAACGCCATCCAAGGATGAAAAGGTTTCTCGAAAAATTCTGTCATTTCTCTCCAGCTACAGTTGCCACCAAATAAACTTTAATCCAAGCTTCCAACCGATACGAAAAGCTTCAGATTTAAATCTGCACCTCTTCCATGTTTCCCAAATATTAATCCAGCTCAAATCACCATTGGCTCGGATATCTGGCGCATGAACGGGCACTCAAAAATCAGGTGGTCAGATGTTTCCTCACTTTGTAGCATAAAACACATTGGGATGGGCCAATGATTCCCCTACGTCTCTTTTAAATATATTATATATACAATTTACCATTTTTTTTCGCATTTTTCCGTAGTTTTTCTGTGGACCTTATTTTTCCGTATTTAAGGTCCACTGTATGAAACGCTTCGTAAGAAAGTTGTGACCTTGATTGGATCCTATTATTCAGTGCTTATATGAAAAGGACCCAGCTCCTCCTCAAGGTAAACTTGTTGCTTTAATGTTCACAGGCTACTAACGGAGGTACATTTAAGGGGTATACTGTATTTTTAGAATATCCTGATCACTGAAACTAATCAGAGGAGTCGAAGCAGTCCGCAGACATCCTGGAAGCCATTAGAGCAGATGGACAGCTAACTAGTCTATGCTGAATTTAATTATATGGAGCATTCTAAGTAGTAGACACACATCGTGGAAACCATGACAGAAGATTGATAACTATGTCTACAAAAAGACATTGAAAAGTAATATATGAAACGGATATGCGGTCAGCAGATATCCTCAATGCCACCATAGAACAGGGAAATTTAATTAGTGTGTGGCATTCAACCACAAGGCACACTTAGCCTAATACAACCTCAAGAAACACCAGTTTTGCTACTGACTTTGCTTTAATATTCGTAGAACCATCAATAGCGCATCTGATCAATACATGAAAACGAGATTTTGTTTCATTTACAAATTCCCTGGTTTCTTAATCTACTAAGATCAGTCTAAAGGGTCATCAAACATCCCTGAAGCTACAGTAGAACATGGATACCTATTTATCCAGGGACACAGACATGAGCTCTGATCATATAAACTGATGGAAAAATTAAAAAATAATATAATCATCCGTTTCTCGAACATGAATAGAATACTCGATACATAGAATCTACAACTAGAAAGAAAGGAGTGCAGACTGCCAATGAAATTCAATCCTTATCTTTACAAAGTTCCCAAAAGAGGCCAACTTAATTCCAAACATGCATTGGTGTGATACAAACAAAGAAAACTAAACATTATTTTTCTCTCTCTGATTAAATGATTGAACATCTCCAACAATCATACTGCGGAATAGTCAGTTTAAAAACTAACAGATCCATGATCCAAATTAAAGACTGATCCGATCACCAATCACTAGTTCCAACTTTCTGACACAAACCAGGCCTAAACTAGAATATAAATGTAGCCAACCTATCTAAGACCACTTTAAAGCCAGTAAACCTGACTTTAGTCCCCTAAAGCTACCTAACAACCTCATCCAATACTAGCAACCTGTTCTCAGAAAATCAAAGACAATAAACAGAAATAATGGGAATAAGATAACCAAACCTCTCAAATCTATTGACAGTCCAGAGGCAGCACCATTCTCAATGGCAGAAGCATAAATCTTGGTGGGTTTTTTGACCGCTGCTGTTTTTATGCTTTTTGACAGCTGGAGAGAAGTTGGTACAAAGGAGGAGGATTGCAAGTGTGTGCCTGTGGAAAAAGAAGCAGCAGCAAATGGGGCATTGAATGACAAGTTACAGGCACTGGGGCGGGTGGTCACATGGGCTGAAGTGGTCTTGGTGATGCACAAGGCAGCATTCCCCAATTGAAGTCCTGATGCAGCCATGGTCTTCAGGTACCTGCCAATCATATGACTTCAGTCTAGACCAAAAACAATAACAACAGAGAAGAGGTGTGTGGGCATTAGAGATGTGACAAATACCTTGATTTTCTGCAAATAGGGCTCCAACCCTCGTATTGTTGGGGACCTACGAAGAAATGGGTTCAGAAGAGAACAGACTGGGACGGATGATATTAATGTGGGTGTGCGAGGAATGCATGCAAAAGGCCTAGTTTTGAACTGGTTGGTCCTTGTTTTTAACGATGGGCGTCTCGTAACAATTGTCTAAGTCCCCTAATTTGGTGGTGATCACCATGTGTTGAGCTGAGATAGCAAGAGTGCTGATCGTTTTGATTCAGGTTGTCTATTAATTTATTTTTGTTTTGTGGAGTCGTTAGTGTTGGTTGTAGCTATTGTTTGTGCATTCATTAGGCATGAACTTCATTTTGGAGTGCAGGCGTTGGACGTTGGGGAGTTCGCCCCTTTCGAATTCTAAGGGTTTGGTGCGTGTCTGTTTTGAAGGGTGGGACCTAAAGCAGTGGTGTCTCCAAGAGGTGATTTGGCTTTTTACAAAAATTGACATGATGATTAGGGCACCTTCTCTATGAAGATATTCAAAGTTAAATCTTTATTACTTATTTATATTTTATGATTCGTAGAAGGTCGGAGGGTTGACTTTTGTTTTGCCAACAGATAAGTATTATAAATATTTTTTATAGATTTTTTATATGGGAAGATGTGTGAAATAATAATTTTTTATTGAGTTCTACTTCTAGAGATCGGCCGTCACTGATAATTATTAAATATTTTTAATTTTGTTTGATAAAATAATTAAAGGTTAATTAAAATTATAAAAGTTTTAATCTAAGAGTTATTATATAAATTATGTTTATTATTTAGTTATAATTGTTATATAGGATTGAAACAAGTCCTATCTATATTATATATTATATCGTTATGGTATTTTAATAACTTGACAATTATGTATATTTGTCTTGGGGTAAGATTTGAATTTAGGTCTCTTTTATAAAAGTTTAGACCATTGGAGAATAATATCATAGTATTTCAATAAACTACATAGCGGGTAATATTTGAACTAGTTTTTATCCTTATACATTTGAAAAATGCAATCTAAATCCAAATATTTATATTAAATCATTAAAATAAGTTTAATAATTATACATATAATATATTACTTGATGGCAAAATTTGAACTTACATCACCTCTCTTTTAAATCCAAATATTTAATCATTAAACTCATGTCATTTAATAAGTTATATTTAATCAAGTGTCATTATCTAAATTAGTTAAATTCATCTAAATTAGTTAAATTCATCGACATTTCAAAGAGGAGACCTATCAAGCTTTGTTGTAATATCATTATGTGGCGAGGATGTAATATGGGTGAGGCCCATTTCAATCCCATGTAACCCATTGAATTTTTTTTGTGTTTCTTTGGTACAATGGGAATTGGTAAGGTCCTTTTATTTTTAACTACATTTAGAAGGGTCAAATCTTTAGGGAAGTTGTTGTCAATCACATGTTAAATCCTTGAAGCTGCCATTATAACCCGTACTCATCTTTGTAAACCCGACCTAGAACCCCTACTTGTCTTTGTAAACCTAACCTAGAGTAAGGGAGACCCACAATGGCTCAGGTTGGTACCATTGTCGTTGACCCAAGTTAGGTCAGACTATGTCCTTTGCCCCAATAAGGCTTGCCTCCAAGGTTAGGTTTGAACCTGGGTCTCTTTTTGGTAAGCACCTAGAACTTACCAATCCATCCAACCCTATTGAAAAAAGAGTCATATTTAATATATTTTAATTAACTACATGACTTTTATCAAGGAACACTCTCATCAAAATACCAAAATATTATTTTTGTTGTTAGGTCAATTAAACCATATTTAAGTGATTTTTCATCTTCTTTAAGGTGTTATGTTCTCTTAATAAGCCTTTTTAACATCATTTTCATTAAGATATAAAATCTTGTTAAGCCAATTAAAATTTGAACTAAAATCAATACCATGATTAGCTATATTATTTGATATTAGCTTTTCCTTCTCTATAGATGTACTTACATTTATGAAATATTACCTTAAGTAATAGATAATGAAAGTCAACAATAATATTATTTTTTATACAAAACCCTATTTGTAATAGGTTCGGGAACCCTTTAAAACTCCTTCTACTACCAATAAAAAAGTATTATTTTTTATTCAATTCTCATATGCACTTTTGTTGATAGCAAATAATTTATGAGTCTCTCTCAGTTGAAATATATTTCCATCATTTCCCAATTTCAGTGTTAATCATTGGAATATATTTCCATCATTTTCCAATTGCATTGTTAATCCTTATAAAAAGTGTCTTAGCCTTTACAAAGTTGTTAGTTGAAGTTCTATATGATTACGAGTAAACGAGGAGAATTTCAAATTCATTATTTCAAAAAAACACCACCTCCATCATCTTTTCTTGAATTTCCTTTGAAAGCGTCATTAAAATTAATTTTGATTAACCGAATTTTTGTGCAATTTTATTGCATATTAGATCAAAAACATATCCTTTGTTTTTTTATGTCATTGTTGTTGATGACTCTTCTATGTATGTCCAAATCTTGTAACTAAGTTTTTTTTTATACATAGGAGAGTTGGGTACAACCACATTATTTTTAATAATTGTGTGCAGGGTTCAAACCACAAGGGTTGCTTCCACCAAACATATTCCACCTTGTTATTGTTGACTTGGCGTGAGAGGGACCACCGATCACCCGTATCGTTGTTGTCGGTCTAACACGCACTCAAAGGATTCAGATCAAACTACTACCTTTGCAAACAAGCTACCCCCAAGGTTTGAACTTGGGTGTCTTCTTAGTAAATGCTTGGCTAGACAAGCAACTACCAATCCACCTAGCCCTTGGGGATATTGTAACTAAGTTGTTACCACCTATTTTCTCACACGAACTTCCTATGATGAGCACCATATCTATAAATATTTTTAAGGAGAGAAAATAATACGATCAAACTTGAACCTAATTTTGGGATTTTATTATTCCTTTAAAGTCATAAATTCTAACAAATAACAATAGGATTTTTCCTCCTCATGATACATAATGCTTTAGCTTTAAAATAATTATTCTAATATTTTATCAACTCTTTCAATGTTGATGAAGTTAATCAATATATTCTCATATTTTTTTAAAAGTAATACCCAAAAGTTGCAAGCAAAGAGATAATAAAGAACTAAATGATCATATGTTTCAAAATCTTTCTCAACACACTATATTTGAAAGGTCAATATATCCTCTTCTTTGTATACTCTCTTGTAAGAATTGTACTTTAAATTGCTAACCGAAGAAATGTTCAGGCCTCATAGAAATCATTTAGTGACCTAACATTTTTTTAAGAAAAAACTTTAAGAGTACAAAAATTTGATTGCTCTAAATTCTCATATCTCAATCTGATCGAGTATTCATCATATTTTGATAGATTTCAAACCAACTCATCTTTTCACCTAAGAATAGGCAAATAAAACTATTACAATGTTTTTAAAACTCATTTACAATTTATTTTAGTCTCTTTCCTTCAACTAAATTACTAATAAAAATATAATAAATTCTATTTCTTATATATTTTTTAAAATTGTTTTTAAATTGGTTATATTGGATTGAAATGAACCCTTTTGCCTAAAAAATAGACAAATAAAACTATTACAATATTTTTTAAGCTCATTTACAATATTACAATAATTTTTGCCTAAAAAATTTGATTACTCTAAATTCTCATATCTCAATTTGACAGAGTATTCATCCTATTTTGATAGATTTCAAACCAACTCATCCTTTCACTTAAGAATAGGCAAATAAAACTTTACAATGTTTTCTAAGCTCATCTACAATTTATTTAAGTCTCTTTCCTTCAACTAAATTACTAATAAAAATATAATAAATTCCATTTCTTATATATTTTTTAAAATTTTATTTAAATTGGTTATATTGGATTGAAATGAACCCTTTTGCCTAAAAAATAGACAAATAAAACTATTACAATATTTTTTAAGCTCATTTACAATATTACAATAATTTTTGCCTAAAAAATTTGATTACTCTAAATTCTCATATCTCAATTTGATAGAGTATTCATCCTATTTTGATAGATTTCAAACCAACTCATCCTTTCACTTAAGAATAGGCAAATAAAACTTTACAATGTTTTCTAAGCTCATCTACAATTTATTTAAGTCTCTTTCCTTCAACTAAATTACTAATAAAAATATAATAAATTCCACTTTTTATATATTTTTTAAAATTTTATTTAAATTGGTTACATTGTATTGAAGCGAACCCTTTTGCCCCTAAAAAATATAGACAAATAACAATATTTTTTAAGCTTATCTACAATTTATTTTCCTTTCCTTCAGCTAAATTACTAATAAAAATCTAATAAATTCTATTTCATGACCTTATTTATATGACATTACAAATATATATATTTTATATATAGGGGAGTTGGTTATAACCACTATTTTTAGTAACTATCAAGCACATGGTTCAAACCATAGGGACTGCTCCCAACAAGCATATTGTATCTCGTTGTTGTTGATTCAGTATGAGAGGGAGACCACCGATCGCTCGAGATTTGCACCATCGTTGTCATATTTTATCTCGTTGTTGTTGATTCGGTATGAGAGGGAGACCACCAGTTGCTCGGGATTTGTACCATCGTCATCAGTTTAGCGCGCATTCATACGATTTAGATCAAACTACTACCTTTGCAAATTAGCACCCCCAAGGTTTGAATCCAAGTGTTTTCTTGGTAAGTGCCTGGCCGATTCAAATCAGACTACTACCTTTGCAAATTAGCACCCCCAAGGTTTGAACCTAAGTCTCTTCTTGGTAAGTACCCGACCGATTCAGATCAAACTACTACCTTTGCAAATTGGCACCCCCAAGGTTTAAACCTGGCCAGACAAGCACTTACCAATCCACCGAACCCTTGGGGGCAATATTACAAATATTTAGTAGTATTACAATAGTTGTCTCACCTCTTTAAATGTTTACTTTGAGTAAGAGGGACTTGGAGGGGTTAGGGACTGGAACCTCCGACCTCAAGCTTGCAAACATTTAGAAGAAACTGATCTATCTACTATCTCCGCGCAGTTTGACAACTATATTTATATCACTTTTCTAATTTTTTTAAAAAAATTAAAAAACATAACCAGTTATCATTTGGTAAACAACATTTATTTTAATAAAAAAGACAAAGAGGTAGCTGACCTAAAAGCAGGCCACCCAATAATTTAATGGACATGCCTAGGCTCCCACGAGGCATAGAGGACCTGCTCATAACATATATGTTTTTCATAGATAGTGACCTTCATTTATAAGATGGAAATTAGTTGTAGAAAACCAACTACCTTAGCTGCTTTTGCGGGTGGCCATAAATAACATTATTTCAAAGGACAAGAAATTCATTAGGATGAGTTAAGAGGTTTAATGAGGAAGGACCGTATTCTTTCACGCGAATTTTTATTTATTTATTTAATGTGTAGTGTAAGGATTGTATATAATTTTATTTCATGTATGTAATTGGATTAATATTTGTTTTAATATTTTATAATTGGAATTTTGTTCCATTTTTTAAGTAATATTTCTTATACAAAATTTTATTCCACTTTAATACTTATTTTTATTTATTGAGTAAATATTTCTTATATATACATATCCGCCGTGGTGATTGAACCCGGGTCACATCACCGATAATGCAAGTGGCGTCCTCCTTTAATACTTACTTATCTTGATTATTATGAATATTTGTATGCTCATATAGCACAACATTTTGAGCTTTTGTCTTTTTTTTTTTTAAGTAAATCAAAGTTTTTTTTTCTAGTAGATCCAAGATTCAAACTATGGCGTAGACGAGTGTGAGGGGAGTGTGTATGGTTGAGATCATGGTTCTCACACTAACCTCAATAAAAATAAGTAAACAAAAATGCTTAAAGCAAGCCAAAGTCAAGTTAGAATATACGTTTTAGTATAATTTCAAATCTAAAGAGGCCAAGGTAGTAGATTGATCGTTGTTTTTAATATTTATTAGCTTGAGGTTGGTTGTTCCAATTTTGAGCACTTTTGATGTCCTCTCACTTAAAGTAAAAGTTTACCTAAGATGAAAGGGAATTCCAATTTTGAGCCCTTTAGATGTCCTCTCACTTAAAATAAAAGTTTATCCAAAATAGGACGGGATATAGTGATAGCTCTCAAGCTATTGTACCACAAAAATAAAATGACGAAGACATTATCAATTTATTATATAATAAAAAAATCTAAATTTAAAATTTTTAATTTTTAATCCACAACATACACATAAACATTCATGCAATATCACCTAGGTATAAGTTAAAGAGTTATAATCTTATTACTTCAAGCAATTTGATTATTGTTATGTTTTAATTTTACTAATTCAAATTTTTTTAATTTAAGTTTAATTTTATTAATTTAAAAAATATTAGTTTAAATTGTAGGTATTTTAATTTTACTAATTCAAAAAATATTAATTTAAGTTTAATTTTATTAATTTAAAAAATATTAGTTTAAATTATAGGAGTTTAAGAAAATTAGAGGTTCAAATGTAAAAAACTTACCTCACTTAAAAAATAAATTAAAGGATTATTTATTTATTTTAAAATTAATTTATTGCAAATTTAAATTTGGTTTTTAAAGTATGAAGTGTAAGCTAATAGTATATCAAATATAAAAAAAAGATAAGTTAAAAAAACTAAAAAATGTTGATAATAATTAAATTTAAAATAAAATTTCAAGTTTTATATGAAATTCTTTTTGTAAACTAAGTATTCTTCAAGGCAATTATTATGGTTTATATTGAAAGATATTTGAAATAAACAAACAAAGTTGTTAGGAAAAAGCAAGAAAGAAGGACATAAGGTATAGATGAAATAAAACAATAAACAAATCAAATGTTATAATAAAAAATACTTATAAACATTTGTTTTAAAAAAAATTAAAACCATTAAAAAATACAATCAAAAGATATATACAATAACAAATATAAATTAGAGAGGAAAGATGTTTATTTTCTAACTAGAACCAAAACTTAACTATTTAAATGTAAAATAGACATATAGAACGTACAATAAAATGGAAGAAGAGAATATGTACCTTTTATACATCATGCACATGTTACAAAAGAAAAAAAATATTTTATTTAAAATACAAGAAATATAGTGACACATACAACTAATTATGTAAAACCTCTAACAAAAATAAATTTTACACAAAAAAAACTGATCAAATAAAATTTAAAGTTTTTTTTTGAAAAAGAATTTGAAACAATTATATTAAACCAAAATTATTTAGAAATTAAGACAAGACTCCTCCAAGCCTTAACCAACAAAAGCATCCATTTCCTCCTTTTAATTTTCCAACAAACTCCCATAACTCTATAACCCAAAATCTTAAGAACTAACCACTTTTGATTACAACACTAAAAGAAAATTTATATTAGAGTCAAATCTTCTAAAATATATGTTTGCAATGACTCTCAAAATTAGCCAAACATTAGATTTGCTCATGCCTAATACTTTCATCCTCAATAACCATTATTCCTAAAATACTATTAATTTCTCCCTTTTCAATACTATTGATCTTTCTATTTCATCTAATTCTCTAATTTTCCTTCACTTTTTAATTATTTACCCTTTTCCTTCTTTATCACTATTTTCTATTATAATAAATATATCTTATTAGCTATTTATAAAATTATTATTAAATTTTCCTTTTTCCCTTCACCTTTTTCTTTGATATTTTTTATCATAATAAATATATCTTATAAATTATTTTATAAAATTATTATTCATAAATTACTATTAAATTATTCCTTTTTCTTTCATATATTTTATCACTATTTTCTATGTATATTTTACTAATTATTTTATAGTGCTATGTAGGAATTTTGTTCTAGTTTAATATATATATATATTTTCTATTCATAGATTATTATTAAATTTTCTTTACTTTTCACGTTTTTCTTTTTTCTTTGATATATACTCCGAATACTTAATGGTATTATATTATTAAACTGTTATCTAAACTACACAAATTTAAATCATAACAAAACAACTAGCCTTACCTCAACCCAAATTTAAATAAATAAAAAAAATTAAAATATTTACCCTTACCATACTTGTCAGTATTATTATTTTCGGGTGTATTAGACTTATCTCAATTATTATTGCATAAGTTTTTCTTAACGACCTTAAAACACTGCACGTTAGAGGTTTCACCTATATACATAGTATTGAAATAGAAAGAAAATAAGTGTTATGCTAGTAGAATTATGATTTGTTGTTGGATGTTGTGTTTAAAAAGGAATAAAAAAGAAAAGGTAGTTGTTTTTATGTGTAAAAAATGAAAAATTAAAAGAAAATGGTATAAAACGTTGAAATTGCAGAAAACCCACGACTCTCTGTAACCATGGAGCAATTTAAGTTTTCTAAAGGGGCAACGTTCTTTGTGTTGTTGTAGCTTTGCAAGTATCTTCAGACTTGTCGTTTATGACAAAATTCAAGTTGACAATAACTTCGTAGAATCCGCACGCACTCGAAAATATCGCCGTCGGAGGTTTCCTCCAAGTTTTATGACAGCAATCGCCTAGGCAGATGCACTGATACGCCCTTCTTCGACTTGAGGACTCCAGTGTTAGAATTCTAATTCTGTGCAGAAAGAAATGGCGGCGATCAGTGGATCCGTCATGTGCTGTAGCGCGCAGGGCTTCAAGCACAGAAGAAATGGTGTGTTTCAGGAACAGCTTGGTTCGTTAAGATCATTGGGTGTCAGGTTTGGTGTGTTTGACCAGAGAAAAATAGAGCAGAAAAGGGTTCGGGCGGCGAGGCCTCCGATTGAGGCCACCAGCTTGAGGACGAAGAGAGTCCCCAGGCCAGAACAGGAGCTGGTTCCTGTGTCCCCTGAAGACCTTCTGGAAATTGTAAGACATTTAACATGCTTTCTTTTTCTTGGATTGAAGTGTTATTATTTTTTATTTATTTTTTGGAATACTGAATTTGTATCAAGACGGGATTGAGAATGATGTATTTTTATTTTTTTTGAGGGTCATATGACGATGATTCTTAGACATGATGTGGGAAAGATATTTGAAGCTTCAGTATTATTTTTTTTTATTATTTCCCCACACCAAGCTTTTTCGCGCTCTGTTATGATGCAATCTCGTCGAGGCATTTTGTGAAGCACTTCACATTCGTAACGCATTTGGCGGAGTAGTTTGTGTACGATGCAATATTGTTAAGGCTATTTGTCAGTTTGCGTTCGTAATGCATTTTGTCAAACAGATTGCATATGTTGCAATCTTGACGAGGAGCTTTGTCAAGGAGTTTGCGGACAGTGCAATCTTGATGAGGCACTTTGTCAAGCAGTTTACATACGTTGCAATCTTGTTGAGACATTTTGTCAAGGAGTTTGCATGCGTTTTTTATGCATTTTGTTGAGCAGCTTATGTACATTGCAACCTTGCTGAGGCATTTGCCAAACAATTTGCATATTCTGCAGTCTTGTTGAGGCATTTTGTCAATTTGCATATTCTGCAGTCTTGTTGAGGCATTTGCCAAACAGTTTGCATGTGTTGCAGTCTTGTTGAGGCATTTTGTCAAACAGTTTGCATGTGTTGCAGTCTTGTTGAGGCATTTTGTCAAACAGTTTGCATGTATTTGATATGCAGTTTGCCGAGCTAGGCATTTTGTCTAGCAGTTTATCTAAGTTGTGACTCCACTGAGGCATTTGCTAAGCAATTTGCATACATTGTGCTTTCTCAGTTTGCATGCATTGCAATTTCATTGAAACTTTTTGTCAAGCAGATTGCGTTCTTTGCAATTTCATTCACACATTCTGCGAGCAGTTTTCATAGTTTGGAATTTCATCGACTCATTTTGTGAGGCAACATGCATAGGTTACAATCGCATTGAGGCATGATGTCATGTAGTGAAGTTTTATCAAGCAATCTCCATGTGTTCCAATTTGATTCAGTGAATGTAATCTCATTCAGCTATTTTGTCAAGCCATTTGTATATGATCCAATCTTATTCAACCATTCTGTCAAGCCCATTTGTATACATTTTGATGAGTGCACACAAGTAGGAAAAAGGAATGATAACTTCTTCTCCCTTGTCTTAATTTTGATGGTTAATTATAAAAAGCGTGAGTCACAAAAATCATTTATGATAATCCCAATGCTAAAAAGGGTTCATGATCTCAATTCTCAAGGATCACTAAAGCTAATTGCAAAGCTAACAATGAGTGTTGATGTCAAAGCTAATATAGGAAGTGCCATGACAATTACCATTATTTACATAAATTTATAATTATTTTCATGATGCCTCACATCATACAAAAATTAACAAGAACAATTACAATTTGTACCTTTGTTTGATGTCTGCGCTTTTTTTTTTTTTTTTTGGGATCGATACTTCTTATACACATCCGTCGTGGGGGTTGAACTCGGGTCTCATCACCGATAATGCAAGTGGCGTCCTTGCCGGTAGACCACATGCACACGGATTGGTGTCTGCACTTCGAAAGGAGCTCTTCATTGTATGCAGGGAAAATTTTAAGTTATGTAAGTGAAGATATAATACTTGTAAAGTTTGCCTTTTTGAAGAATAAGAGATATAAGTATTAGAGTCCAATATTTGAGAAAAGGTAGAATTTTGTATTATTGCTTGTAAATGTTAGAAACTCTAATAGCTTTTACATTTTATATAAAAAATTAGCTAGTGTCTTTTTTGGAAAATTTTCTAATTGTTAACTATAATTATGAAAGTTTTGTTTAAAGAAATAGTCCATAAACTCTTCCCTGATTGCAGGTCCTTTGACACAAAGTTTGTGCAAGGAATGTTGTGAGGTATTGTCAGGTAGAAGCACACAAATGTTTAGCACATGCTCATCTTTTTGGCACTATAGCAATTGCTTAAGGTCTCTGACTCTCTGCATTTTCCTACATTCTAGCTGAAAGTGACTTGAGTAGAAACATCTAAATAATTCGAACATAATTCCCTGTGCATTTTGGTTATCTTGTATGTTCCTTTGGCACTTATCTGAGAAATGTTTGAATGTTTAGTTCTTGGTGAAAGCTTGTAAAGATCAACAATTCGTGGCTGGTATAACTTGCTTTCTGAAAAGCCCAACTGTCCATCTTTTTGAGGCATCTGGGTTGAGTCTAACTTATTGTCAATATTGTGTGCATCGTTTCTATTTCTTCCCTTTCTTAATTCTGTTCCTTTATTGTAGGTAAGACAATTCGTTTACACTGCTTCAGAGAAAATATTAGCTCTGTTTTTCTTCATCAAGTTCTTAGTATTCGAGAAGGTAGTTGAGATATTTCATATCATTTCTCTATGTTCTCAAAAAATAGTGTCTGATATTCTTTCTTTTCAGCCGACAAATTGAGAATGCTAGAACATAGTCAACATCAGTATGGAGAATTAAAAATGATGTTCAGGAAATGGATGAGATATACAGTATAGATATATTATATGCTTACCAAAACAATGATTGTCTGTTTAGGCCTTCAATTACTGCATTATCGATATGCCAATGTTTTTCTTTCATATCTGAGAACAACTTGAGTTTTTGGTTTGTCTCTAGTTCTTATTCATTGATGTCTTTCAAATGATACTGGGGGAATATTTAGCAGTTCATTTTGTTCAGTCTGCATCTAGAGTTTTTTTGGCCTTCTTTCATGTGGCTTACTCCTGGATTTTTCATCTCTGGATAGGAGAAAGACAACTTTCTAGTTGAGGAAGGTGTAGATCTAGATGACAACTCAGCTGGCATATGGACGAAACCGACTGTTCAGCGAAAGACCAAAATTGTATGCACTATTGGTCCTCCTACAAGCACACCTGAAATGATACGGAAGCTGGCCGAGGCGGGGATGAATGTTGCTCGTATGAATATGTCTCATGGAGATCATGCATCACACAAGAAAGTCATTGATCTTGTAAAAGAATATAATGCTCAATCTGCAGACAATGTCATTGCCATCATGTTGGATACCAAGGTAATATTTGGCTGTGAAACTACCATGGCTTAGTCAACAGATGATAGATTTCCATTCATTTAAAATGGATTTAGAAACAAGGTTACATGTGAGAATAAAAGGCGGTGCTTAAGACATATGTTTGATAGTTTATGTTATCTGCATGTTTTAAGACATATGTTTGATAGTTTATGTTAACTGTTTTCCAATTACACAGAAAAGTTCATTATGTTGCTTGCAGCATTTTGAATCTATTCTAGTTTGTAGCTTATATATTGTGATTTTGAAATATGGAATCATTTATAATTACCTTGAGTTATGATTTTTGTTCTTTCTCTCTTCATAGAAATTTTGTAAATTTAGTGACAGAAACTTGAAGTTCAAATCACTTATTCAGCATATAAACCAGAATTCAAAGTTAAAGGAAAATAGAATCTGTGAGCCATTACAAGTATAATTACTTAGGATTCCTACTAGATGGATCTGCACGCTCAAATAAATTTTCATGGAGTATATTTATTTCCTTTATTTTCTGAAATCGGCATCAAGATTCAGCAGCAAAAGGGGCCTGGCTCAAACTTTCAGAATCACCTTCTTCAAGCCTGTGTTCCTTATGGCTAGCTCCTTACTTCAGTACAGGCAAGTTGTATGCTTGAGACTGGTTGTTTTCTAACAAGTACCAAGAATGCAATTCTCCATCTAGTGACTTAAGAGCCTATGAGAAGCCGTCCCATCTGCTAGGGGTGGGCTTTTCAGCAGTTTAACCCAGTGAGATGTCTATATGGAAGCCCCATCACCTGCAGAAGGAATCAATGTAGGCTTTTAGCTTGAAAGGTTGGATGGAGCTGGGTCCTAACTTATGGGCTGGGTTGATGCAATGTAGACATGTACAGGTTTTTGATGGTATTAAATGTTTGGAAATATTTTGATCTTTGGAATAAAAAATAAATTTCCCACCATGGCAGTGTCATTCATTCATAGATGCAGATTTCAACCGTACCTATCTACTACTTTCTTTTTGGCCTTTTTGGGTCCTGAATTTGAAGTACATTAGTATGTTAGTTCTATTCAGTGATAGAAAACTCTCCGATTTCTCGCGAGTTCCTGATTTTATTGTGAGGAATTCGACTTACTGAGAAATTGCCCGGATTTTGTCAAACTTGGCCATGTGGGGGAAAACGCAGAAAATGCACAGCGGAAACTCATTGAGATATTCTGTATGTTGTATTTTGTTGGTTTTGATGATCAAGAATTTAAATTGAACTATTTTTTAATGAAGGTTTAATAGAAAACCAGCTTTCTAGCTCTCCAATTTTTGTTATAAATGTATTTTTCTTAAATTAAATTATTTTCTTTGATTTTTATTTTTGGACCAAGTTTTTGGGAGTTTCTGCCGAGTTTTCCCGAGTTACTGAGAAACTCTTTAAAATAGGAGTGCCGAGTTTTTGCTGGGTTGCGAGTTTTCCAATTATGGGTCTATTCTCATATTCTGCATTTTTGGTGGATTTAGTTCAAATTGCCTCTTCTTTTTTCATTTCTTCAAATTTGCCTTTTGTATTTAAATAATAAACAATCAAAGTTTTACTTTGCAGGGCCCTGAAGTCAGGAGTGGAGATTTACCACAGCCCATCATGCTTACAAAGGGTCAAGAATTCACTTTCACGATCAAAAGGGGAGTGGGCAATGAAAAGTGTGTAAGCGTGAACTATGATGATTTTGTTAGTGACGTGGAGAAGGGAGACACACTTCTTGTTGATGGTATTTTTCTCTTTTTAGCTTGAAATCTTGTTTTTCAGTTGACAGAAAAGGAGGGACGTCCTACTCTCAGCGTCATAGAAAGGGAAGAGATTTATTTTTGTCATTTAGAACAGAGTATCCTTCCTTTGAATATGAGTGAAGGTATAAACTAGTGCTAATATAACAATATCATTGTTTTAAGAGGATCAGTAAAGATGTTATGAAGCAGAGAGCTTCAGTTACTGAAGTTGAAGGCAAACATAAGCTCAAGTAGGAAATTCTGTATTAAGTACGATTTTAAGGCACAATTGGGTCTTTAAATAAAGACTGAAACTCTAGCAGATAAAAGAATATTTTGTCAATAATATTAGAAAACAAAAGAAATAGATTCTAATAATATCCAAGTCAGAGAATAGTCATCCAAACAATAGATTGGTGCAGCTTTCCTCAAGCATCTTATTTCTAATTATCCATGCCCTAATTTAAAGACAAGTACAAAGTGATAAACTCATGGCTGTAGAATGCGTATGGAATTATTAATTGTCTTGTGTGTCAATACTTATCTTTGAAATCCTGGTTGGATGATTTTGTTTTTATGAACACTACATATATAAAGCCCCAAGCTTATTGGTAGTATTAAAGGTCTGTTCATCAAACAGGAAAAGCCTTTTTGGTACACAAGTATGTGTTCTTTGTGGCATGGTGCATTCTGATGCTATAGTTACCAGTGATGGTAAGGTCTCTTGTTGAAATTCTGGTCTGCATTCTCAAACCTGTGCCACAATGTATGTTTCTTCGAGCATATAAAGCTCAAGCATCATTGAAGACTAAAAGCTATGTAGAGAATAGGAATAAGGAGCCACAAAAACATGCCTTGGAATTGTGCCCTATTGTAAAATATATCTTCTATTTTTTCTAATTTGTTCTAATTTTATCTTTTGCTCTCCCCCAACATTTGTTTCCTAGCAGGTCAGAAGGCATACCAATGTTTTTACTATTGGTATGCTTTCTACATTGTGTTTGCAATTGTCTTGTTCGTTTTCCCATGTTTATTTGCTTGCTTCAAATTTCTATGTATTTTAGTTGCTCTAGAACTCATTGTGTGGCTCTGGACAAAACACATTTACCATGAGCTATGACTATCTAAAGCTTCCAAGATCCTAAGTATCCTCAGAGCTGAAGTTTCAAAGACCCAATTCCCCTCTTTATGCTTAAAGTTTGAACCAATTGTCCACACCCTTCTTGGTAAAAATAAGGAGATGAGTCTTTGGACCCAACTTCAGATCTTGCATAAAATGGTAGTTTAGATGCTTGTATGCTCATTTATCACTGGTGCTGCTGTATGGTTGTGAGACGTAGGAGCCTGAGCTATGATACTCTTGGTGGTAATGCAGTTCAGAGTGCTGATCTCTATCCTATCCAAGGCCATACATACCAAGAAGACTCTACTACATGTTGCGTATTCAGCTAAATTAAGGTTATGTCTTATATTCATAGCAGCCATATTTAATGTGGTAATTATGCTCAACAGATTCCATTGCATGGAAACAAGCTGGAAAGAATAGACATGCACAAGTATGCCTTGAATCTTCTATGCCAGTCAAGCATTCCATTGGAGCTGGTATGTCCAAGCTAGCTACTGTATTCACACATATAGTTAAGAGGGAATCTCCAGTCCACTACATTTGTATCGAATTAAGCAATGTTTTGAAGGGAGATTATTATAAATACTTATGAGGTTACATGTAATGGAGTTAACCTGCTTGGACTAATTCATGTGAACCCTTGTCAACAAGATCCCTTTTCTACTCGAGAATCCTTGTCAACAAGATCCCTTTTCTACTCAGGTTCTATCTTCAGATGGATAATAAATTGATTACTTCTTAAAGGTGTATTTGAGTTTCTCAAGAGAGTAATACTCCTGCTTGAAGAAAATGGCAGGTAGAAACTGATAAATAGAAGAGAAAACTGCTTGTGACAGAACTAAATTGCAGATAATATAGGCAATTTCATAAAAAAATTGTTTATTGAGTCTTAATGACCTGGTTGTACTTTATCTATTGTTTAATTAATGAGGACACGACTTAGTATTACAAACCTAGAGTCATGCCTTAAAAAGTGTCCAAATTATTTACTTTCAGTCAATGAGGCAAATTGATGAAAGCTGAATTCTACCATTTACTTTAATTCTCGTAAGCATGAATCTTAGTACTTGGCTCAAAGGCCCACATCAACATGGGTATCTAGGGTTTTGTCTTAGGTATAGTGTGGCCTTTTAAAACCGCAAAACTTTTGTGAACCTAATATATCCTATAAAATATTAGATTATATTTTAATGTTATCTTATATGTATAACCTACCTTATCATTTAAAGGTTATTTAATAAGGGGTGGGTATGAAGGGTTATGACCCTTTATAATATAAACCTTGAATAAGATATATATGTATATCTCCTTGGTGGCGAGGGTATCCATCTATCCATCTTGTTGTTCATATCTCTTCTATATATACAATAATGTATGTCGAATCCTTTATGGATTTCATGTAATAGACCTATTCGTCCATTACAACTAGTATCTGAGCCATGCTCTTGAACTTGTGCTTCAACTTCAAGCTGGTGCAACCTAATAATGCAAGGGTGCAATTCAAGACACAGAAGGGTGTGACTTGAGATATGAAAGGGTGTGACTCAAATACGAAAGGGTACATCCTGATAACAAAAGGGTGTGATCGAGATATGAGAGGGTGCAACCCAAAAGCAAAGATAAAGAAAGGGTGCAACTTAAGATACGAAAGGGTGTGACTTAAGATATGAAAGGGTGCGACTTAAGATATGAAAGGGTGCGGCCCGGTAACGAAAGGGTGTGATCGAGATACGTAAGGGTGTGAGCTAAGATGCAAAAGGTTGTGACTCAAAATACGAAGCAAACCAAATACAAAAAGGTATGACCAAACATACAAAAGGGTGCGACCTGATTTCAAAAAGGTGCAAGCAATATTTATTCAAATTTTAAAAGAGGCAAAAAAAGGAAGTAATTATGGAGAAGTGGTAGTATTTATTGAGATACACCTTTTAACAAGGAATGAAGGGCCTTGTTATATAAAAAGTGAAGAACAGAAAAGTCACAATTATAATTTATATATTAAAAAAGAGTTCAACTTTAGTCTTCTCAGCGGTGCACCTAGTTTTATTCCAACAATTCCAGAAATTATAGGAAGTACGGTTCAACAAATTCCAAAGATTATGGGTATTGAAAATCCAAAAATTGGGTTTACAAATTTCAAATATTTTGTTACATTGCCTAATTCGATATGCTTACATTTAGATGGTGAAGCAACAACATGGTGGTTTTATGTTGACCCTGAACTCAAATTAAATCTAAATTGGGATAAACTTGAAGGATTTTTTCTAGGAAAATTGGAGTACGAAAATGACACCAAGTGACATTATAAAAGAGTTAACAAATTTTGAAATACTTACATCTGCAAAGCATGAAGAAAGAAATCATCCGTCTTCGTAAACACAATCACAATCTTCTCAACCAAGTTAAGTGTCTCAAGTTACAGTAGAAGAATTTACAAAAGATTGAAACACCTCTTGTTGTTAATGTAACATTTGTTGATGATTCTGCTAGTTCCATTGCTAGAGATATTGAAGCTAAACAACTATCCATCTCTGAAATTCAACCTAGTATTCATTTAATGGAAAAATAAATTCAAACTAAGGATCTAATATTACACAATTACACAATGATATTGTTTGTATTGGAGATCAAAATCAGAAACCTTATTGTACTTCTTATCTTGAACGTTGTCGACTTCAACAACCTGTTTATCAACATTTGCATCATCCAGAACGACAACAAGGTTTTTGATTCATATAAACAACCACCTTCTATACCATAGTGTCAAATCTATTCAAAGGACCTGTGTTGACGTCAACAATCATTTTATCAACATCCACATCACCTTGATAGACAAAAAGATTTTGGTTCTTATTAAAAGTGATCATATATTCCAAAGTTTTGAAGACTTTCATGGACTCTAGCTCAAAGGAAATTCTCACAGCATTCCCACTCAATTTCAATGTCTCTCAAGGTTGATCTAGGATGGATTAGTCCTGATTCCATGAGATGATATGCTTAGTATTTGCAGTGTACAAAAGCCAATCAATTTTGGGTAATGTCTTGAGGCAACCTGTACGGAATCAACTCAAAGAAAATATCCATTGCTATTTGAAAAATTTCGATGATGCTTCGAGGTCGAAGATTTTTCAAGAAGAGGGGACATGTAGTGAACCTGACTGCTACCTTGTTACAGATCCTATAATATATTTATATTATATTATATACGAATATTATCCTATATATAACCTACCTTATTAATAACCTATTATTTAATGTTTATTTAATAAGGCATGGGTATGAAGGGTAATGACCCTTTATAACCCTTGGATAATATCTATCTATCTATCTATATATATATATATATATATATATCCTTGGTACAAAGGGTATCCATCCATCCATCTTCTTATTTATATCTCTTTCATATATGACGATGTATACTGAATCCTTTATGGATTAAACTTAATAGACTTATTGGTCCATTACAAAAACACATGGAAATTAGATTATTCATCTTCCACCAGGTTTTATTGTTTTTAGCTTATTTTTTATCCAGGCTGCAATTCACATTTGAGCCTTCCTTTTCTGTAAATGGTGTCTGCAGCCTGCTTTTTGTGCAAATTGAACCTTCCAGCTTGCAAATCAAAGTTAAGTTTGTTTTTCGTTAGCAAATATTGTATTTCTTTTCATTCCACATGGATCGCTGCCTGTAGAGACTTTTATCAAAAACTTTTGCAATAAATTCCCAGCCAATTTCCACTCTAATTAGTATTCAAGAATTTGTTTTCTTTAGTTTTAGGCAAATGTTTTTTATTAGTTGGAGCTTATTTTCAACATTGCAGAGCTTAGAAATTATTTGGGGATCTGTAGAAAACTTCATCCTTATGTTTCAGTACATCGTCAAACATTATGGCACACCAAGATCTTCAATTGAGATTGATGAGGGATAAAGCAAAAATCCCGTGGAAGCATTTCAGGATTGTAACAGAGGGTTTACTATGCTTCTAACTAGTGTTTTCATTGTGCTCCGAAAAGAAATATTCATTTTGGTTCTGAGATAATTTCTAGGTATGGAGGTTATGTCATATTGATTGAAGTAAATCGTCAAATGCTATAGCTTTTGATATCTATACATTAGTATCCTTCAGTTTCTTAATATAACTTGACTTGGAGAGGATTGGTCTTGGTTTTTTTTTAATAAGTTAGGATTGGTCTTGTTATTATCACATATGCTTATGTTTTTTTTTTTTTTTTAAATTATTGTTTCTCCAGGAGGAATGATGTCATTGGTGGTGAAGTCAAAAACATCAGATTCAGTAATTTGTGAGGTTATTGATGGAGGAGAACTTAAATCACGTCGCCACTTAAATGTGCGTGGAAAAAGTGCCACCCTGCCTTCCATAACAGGTTACTCCTAAGATCATTTTGATCAACTCTTGAGCATGGGTTGTAACTTAAATTTTTGTTTTCCTTTAGAGATGCAGTCAAATATACCGCTTTTTTAGCAGTTACAATTTGAGAAGTTCCTCCTTATATCTTATATTTATATGCACAAGTTTTCATTCTTGAAATATAAATGATATATGCATTTGGTGCCTAGTTATTTGGTTGGCTGGTTGTTTTACTTAATTCAATATCTAGGATAGCTCAACTAAGTATTTGATTGCATCTGTTTCCTTTGTCTTTGGTTGTTGCAGATAAAGATTGGGAGGATATTAAATTTGGAGTTGAAAATGAAGTAGATTATTATGCTGTTTCCTTTGTTAAAGATGCTAAGGTGGTGCATGAATTGAAAGATTACCTCAAAAGTAAAGTTTTGGAGCAAGCTTTTATCTTTTTTACTGCAATAGTATTCTTTGTAGTGAGTCATCGGGTTTAATAAAACATGTTCTGTTATATATGTGCTGTAACATTTTGGAATTCTAGTGGTCAAAATCAAAATACTGTTGTTTCTGTACTTCTAAAGATGGTTTCTTGTAAATATTTGCAGGTTGTGGTTCTGACATACATGTGACTGTGAAGATCGAAAGTGCAGATTCAATACCAAATCTTCATTCAATTCTTTCTGCATCAGATGGGGTAAATGCGAGCTCCTTAGATTACAGGCTTGAGTGAGATAAGTTAATAATTTGTGATTGTCGTGATCTGTTTAAACTGAATAAAATATTGGTATCAAAAGATATTATACAAAAACTGTATGTGCCAGATCTATTACTACACCAAGATATGAACCTAACGACTTCAGTTGTCAAATTGTTGCCTATGCTATTCATAATGCCAAGAGTTGAATAATGTGGCCTGTAGATAGATATGCATTGTTCCTGGGTGGTGGCTTAGATGTGGGATTAGTGAGATGGGATGATTATGAACCTAATGATTATATAAAAACATGGCATTGAATAGTAAGATTTGATAAATCTATGCCACTGGGGCATTGTAGTAAGGATGTTAATCATTCTGTAACATAGGAAGAATAGGTTTTTGCAAGATGGTGGAGAAGTATTCCTTCCCTACCAGAGCAATTGGAAGTTCCATTGGGAAATTTTATTTGCCAAGTTTTGAAAATGCCTTTCACTGCTGCTAGGCCAGCTTCTACTTGTACTTACACATTTAGACTTGTTTTTATCTCAGTATGGTGGGACAGTGTTAACAGTTACATGGGTTCTTGTCCCATGGCAGTGAAGCTCAAAGCTTCTTAGAAAATAAGCTAAACGATAAGGTTTCTAATATGGATACGGTATTGGATATGGATACTTCAAATTTTCAAGAACTCCCGAATCCAGCTGGATACAACATTATAAAAAGCATGTATATATATTAAATATTGAAAAAAAAAACATATAATACAGAAATGTTTACACATAAGTTTTATATAAGATATTTTTACAATTAAAAAAACAAATTACCATTTTTTTAAAATTTAAAATTTATTTTTTAAAAAACTATGTAATTCTTTAATCTTATGTTGTGGATACAACTCTAGATGTGCCTAGGGAATATCCAAATGCATTAGATATGGACGAAACAGGGGCATGTATTTGGATACGTTACCAATGTATTAGGATATGTTTGGATACGGTATCCAGGAAGTATTGTATTGGTGTCTGTATCTGATATGTGGACTCGGTTATCTGAGTAGGAGGATTACCAGATACAGTAATAATAAGAGTTAGGTTTGCATAGTTTTGTTTTTGGTGGATATGAAGCTTCTTGAAACAATTCAGGAGGAACTGGTTCTGATAGCAAGTATGAGTGCTAAACAGAAGTCCAACAAAAAACTTAAGTACCTAAATCTAGAATAAAACAATCCTAAAAAGAGGGGAGTAAATCCAAAATAAGGGAACATAGATAAGCCTGTATAGATAAACCCATATAATACAAATAACCCTGTGAAAGGAAGGCACCTTGCCAAAAGGAGCCACCAATAGAGCCAACAAAAGGAGACTGATGGATATCAATTACCTAGCCTGCACTCAAGTCCAGAGTATAAGGTCCAATATTCTAATCAATCACATGAAAGGGCTAATATAGATTTTGATGATGTCCTTAGAGGAATGATATGAGCTGAGGACCTGGTTGGAATTCTGGGAGGAAGTAGGTTATTTCTCTTAGATCCTCTCCTAGTATTCATGGTTGATGATCCTCTAGAAGTACATAAAAATTGGTAATGTGGACCTCTCCATGTAGTTTGGATTATGAACAAAGTCATGTAGCTGACCCTCCATGCTTTTGTGGGCGAGGGGGCAAGTATTTGGGGAGGGATTGGCTTTTGGGGTTCCTCCCAAAATTTATAGGGGTGATGTCATATCATTATTCTTTTGGACCAAAGCTTCATCTGTTTTATCATTTAACTATATTGTGATTTGTTTCCATGACGTGTCATCTATCCTTATGCAGTCTACCTTGCTTAAACTGTTGTTTGAAATTATCCTTCTATTAAATAGCTTAGGCATATATGCACCCATTAGATTCTTTGAGAATATGAGCCATTCTTTGTTCAGTCTTCTTGGGTAAGGCACCTTTCGTCAAAGAGGGAAAGTTTGAAAAATCCTCTTGGGCTTATTTCTTCTTAAAAACTTAATTCCTTCACAGAGAATAAGCTCCATTTGCAAACATTTCTGAGGTAGGCATTGTTAATGGTAAGACCTACACCACTTTCCTTCAAGGCATAGCGAGTGCACTTGATGACATTTTGATATTAAAGAGCTAATATTTCCATAGTCCATAATGAATAATGAACGATTCGAAAATAAATCTATGTTTGGAAAACTTCACCTGGACTCATCCTCAAGATAAACCTAATGATGGAGGATTACAAACATGAGCTCCTTATAGAGATAACTTATGTGAAACCAAGAGCATGATATAATTCTGATGTAGAACATGCTCTAATCAAATTTAAGAAATAACCACCTCCCCTATCCAAGCATTAAATAAAATGCTTTTGAAAATTATCACATTCCAACTAATAACCAAGAATATAGGAATCATCAAGCAAGAGCCTGAGAGCCGAAGCTAACTATCATTATTAATTATTGGGAATCAGTGGTCTCCAAATGTGGGTCAAACCATTTCCACTATCCCTGTTGATATTATTCAGGTGTTGCACAATATTTATGGCTTCCCTAATTTTCACTAAATTGGTTCTCATTGGCTAATCACTTTGCATCTTTCATCTTGATTTGGTGGCCCATGGCACTTGAGTGTAAACTCGTAAGGTAGACCTGTTTGCTCTATTATGTCTCAAATCACTACAATGCTCCTTATGTCTGGTCTGGATTGACCTTCTTGTCTCTCCAATGTAAATTTTTTGACAACCACCACAAGAGATGAGGTACATCCTTTCCTATTTTTGGGGTCCATATTTCCCTAAGCTTTTTTAAAGAAAGTTTCTAACTTTCATATGAGGAAGTGCCAACCTTATGCCTTCTCAAGATTATAGCAATTCTATTAGAAACATCTTTCAAAACAGTAAGAAAGCACGAAGTAGGACTTCCTCTTTCATCTCTTTTTCTATTGCTTCTTTTCCTAACCTTCAAAAAAAGCTGTAGAAATCTGTCCTTTGTTATATCCATTTGACTTTGAAGACCTTGTTGAGATGATATATCTTATGTAGGTGCTTCTTATCAGGTATTCTAACCACCCTAGTTGCAAATGTGGTTAGGAGTCCTGCTGTTACGGTTGTTGGTGATGTGAAGTTGTGAACTAGTGTGAATGTATTTCTCATTGTGAGTTTTCTTACTGTAGATTTTCTGTCTAATAGAGTTGTCTACTTTCCTAATTGTGAGCACATCAAGAAAAGGAAGACAACAACCTTGTTCCACTTTCGTTTTAAACTTGATATTATTACACCTCGTGTTGAAGTGCGCCAAAAATGCTTGCAACTTCTCCTCATTGTCATCAATGTGCCTTTTCACAATATAAACTTTTAAATTACTTCTCCATTTCTAACTTAAGCATGACCATTGTAAATATGAGTCAGCTTGAGGATTGTTGCTTTTAACCAAACTTCTTTCAAGACTTGTACTTTTAAGATCTTCTTGCAGGAGATGTTGGAACTCAACCATGGATTCACCAGTATTCCTGTCTGTTAGAAAATATAGCAAAATTATGTGCAAGCAGAAAAACACAATAACACAGGAAAAAACAGTAACACAGATTTTACGTGGAAAACCTGCAATGTGCAGGAAAAACCACGGGGCAATGGCAGCTTGATCTTTTATTGATTTCGGCAGAATTACATTCAATCATCATTTACATGCAAGGGGTCATTCCCCTTTTATAGAAAAAACAAAAACTGTTCGTTTCCTCTTCCAAAGGAAGAGTCCAAAAACTGTTCGTTTCCTCTTCCAAAGGAAGAGTCCAAAAAACTGTTTGTTTCCTCTCCCAAAGGAAGACTACAGAATACTGTTTGTTTCCTCTTTATAAGCTGCACCACCATGCACCTCTCTGCTGAAGAACATTGGAGATCTGGATATTGACTTCACCTCCTAACATTCTCCCACTTGAAGTCGATATACAGGAATTCTTTGCCTATGTTTTTCCATCCAAGTGCCAATTGCCCAATGCTGCCCTTATCACATTTTCAGCAAGCCCAGAGAAGTTCTGCACCACTCAAACTTCTCTGTCTTGACCGGCTTAGTAAGCATATCTGCAGGATTCACTTCAGTGTCGATTTTCTGCAACAGGATCCTACCTTCTTCCACCACATTTCTTATAAAGTGGTACTTGACATCAATGTGTTTCGTGCGATCATGGAATGTTGGGTTCTTCACTAGCTGAATAGCACTTTGGCTATCACAATGCAACGTAATTTTCCCCTGCATTACCTTGAAGTCACCCAACAGTCGCTCTAGCCAAATTGCCTCTTTGTTGGCATGAGTCGCTGCAATATATTCTGCTTCAGTGGTTGATAAAGCCACCACAGACTGCAACTTAGAAGCCCAACTCACAGCTCCACCAGCAAGAGTGAAAGTATATCCTGTAGTGGACTTTCTCCCATCTCTATCTCCACCATAATCAGAATCCACAAAACCTTTAACTTGCAAACTATCCGATCCGTAGTAAATAGCAGCATCTGAAGTGCCTCTTAAATATCTAAATATCCACTTCACCGCATTCCAATGCTCCTTACCAGGATTTGCCATGTACCGGCTAACTACTCCCACTGCTTGGGCAATATCCGGTCTGGTGCTCACCATGGCATACATGAGGCTTCCTACTGCTGATGAATACGGTACACGAGACATGCTTGTCTTCTCTGCTTCTGTTCTAGGACACTGGTTGGAAGACAATTTTAAGTGTGAAAGAAGTGGGGTACTAACTGGTTTTGCATTCTGCATATTGAAGCGCTGCAGAATCTTTTCTATATATGACTTTTGACTTAACCAGATCTTTCTTCCTTTTCTGTCCCTGTGTATCTTCATCCCTAAAATTTGGTTTGCTGCTCCTAAATCCTTCATTTCAAATGTCCTAGCCAATTGAGCCTTAAGATCAATGATTTTCTTCATGCTGGGACCTGCAACCAGCATATCATCAACATACAACAGCAAAATAATAAAACTGCCATCATCAAACCTCTTATAGTATCCACAATGGTCAGCTTCACTCCTGCTGAAACCTTGGCTCTTCATGAAGGTGTCAAATTTCCTGTACCACATCCTTGGCGCCTGTTTCAACCCGTACAGAGATTTCTTCAGTCTGCAAACCAGATGCTCTTTGCCTCTTTCCTCATAGCCCTCAGGCTGATCCATATAAATCTCCTCCTCAAGATCACCATGCAAGAAAGCAGTCTTTACATCAAGCTGCTCCAGTTCTAAATCCTGTGCAGCTACAAGTGCAAGTAGAACTCTAATAGTTGTCATCTTCACAACTGGAGAGAAAATTTCATTAAAGTCAATACCTGACTTCTGCACATAGCCTTTTGCCACCAAGCGAGCTTTATAGCGTTCCAACAGCCCATCGCTGTTCTTCTTCACTTTGTACACCCACTTGTTTCCAACAGTCTTTCTTCCAAGTGGGAGATCCACAAGTTCCCACGTTTTATTCTTGCGAAGTGCCTCGATTTCCTCCTCCATGGATTTCCTCCACTTTTCTGCATTCTCAGACTCTCTAGCTTCCTGAAATGAACTAGGCTCACCATCATCAGTTAACAAAGCAAAAGAGGACTGATAAACATGAGAGTACCTTTCCGGACACTTTTGTGGACGTGTAGATCTTCTAACCCAATGATCTGTTGATTGTGGCTCTTGGTCTTGTGACTGTTGTGGCTGCTCTACTTGTTGTTCTGCATGCTGGTCAAAAATTTCATCATGCTGATTTTCATTTTCATCTTCGTTCATGTCTACTTCAACTGGTACAACATTAGGTGTTTGCTGTACCTCCTTCCTTTGCATGGATTTTTCATCAAAAATAACATCTCGGCTAATAATTACCTTGTGGGCAGTAGGATCCCACAGTCTATACCCCTTTATTGCATCTCCATAGCCGAGAAAAACACATTTGCTTGACTTCGGGTCAAGTTTGGACCTTTTTTCTTTAGGCACATGGGCAAATGCATCACAGCCAAAGGTACGCAAATGAGAGTAATCAAATGGCTTACCACACCAAACCTCCTCTGGAATCTGTCCATCCAACGCAGCTGTAGGTGACCTGTTAATGAGGTAAACAGCTGTATTAACAGCCTCTGCCCAGAACCTTTTATCCAACATGGATGCGCTGAGCATGCTTCTTGCACGTTCCATGATTGTGCGATTCATCCGCTCAACCACACCATTTTGTTGTGGAGTATATGGTACAATCTTCTGGTGCTTAATTCCTTCCTGCGTACAAAATTTATCAAATTCCTTGGAGCAATATTCACCCCCATTATCTGACCTAAGACATAAAACAAGCTTGCCCAAACTTTTCTCTACTCGAGTTTTGAACTCTTTAAATTTCTGCAAAGCTTCCGACTTCTTCTTCAGAAAATAAACCCACACTCTCCTAGAATAATCATCTATAAATGTCAGAAAATAGATGGCACCATTTAAGGACTGAGTGGGGACTGGTCCAAATATATCCGAATGTATAAGTTGCAGAAAATCAGAACTCTTACCAGGGCTTGCAATAAACCGAACCCTCTTTTGTTTACCAAAAATACAGTGCTCACAAAAGTCTAAATTATAAGACTTAATCCCGGAAAGCAAACCTCTGTCATGCAGAATTTTCAGACCTTTTTCACTCATATGGCCTAGGCGTTGATGCCATAGCATTACTGCATCCTGAACTGAAGTTGCTATCGCTGCATGGTTTGTCACCGTATCATCGCATAAACGATATAGGGTCCCATAAGATTCTCCCTTTGCTACTACAATAGCACCTCCGGTAATTTTGCAATAGTTGTTACCGAAAGTGACAGAATACCCTAGCTTATCCATCATCTTGATTGAGAGCAAATTCTTCCGCAAATCTGGCACATGTCGCACATCACATAACATCCTTTCTCTACCATCGTCCCCTTATGTCCCCTCTTCCCACAATTTCTAAAGGGTGATCATCACCCAAGTAGACCTTCCCACCACTATATGGCTGATATTTGTCAAACCAGTCTCTGTGAGGAGACATGTGGAAAGATGCACCCGAGTCCAAAACCCAGGTATATAAAACAGATCTGTTGTTGCTGATACAGAAAGCCTCACATGTTGCCGTCTCTCCAGAATTTACTGTACTGGCCTCAGCTGAAGGCTGAAATTGCTTTTCACCATTTTTTTCCTTTTTTAACTGCCAACAATCCTTCTTTGAGTGCCCTGGCTTCCCGCAATGCCAACACTTCCCTTTCAGCTTGCGTCCTTTAGACTTAGATCTGGACTGTGATCTACTTTGTTGACTCTTCTCGAAAGATCGACCTCTCACAACTAGGGCTTCATTGGTTGAGGGTTCCAAAGACGTTTTCCGCCTCAACTCTTCTGCCAACAAAGCGGCTACCACATCATCAAAAGTTAGAGCTCCCGATGATGAATTGTTGATGGTCATCACCAAATGATCCCAAGTCTTCGGGAGGGAACAAAGTAGGGTGATAGCTCTGTCCTCATCCTCCATCTTCACATTAATTGAAACCAGTTTATTGATAAGGGTATTAAACTCATTCAAGTGATCTGCCACAGATGAACCCTCCTTCATCCTTAGGTTGTAAAGCTGTTTTTTCAGAAAAACCTTATTTGTTGCAGATTTCGTCTCATACAACTTTTCAAGCTTCTTCCAAAGGGCTTCCGCGGTCTTTTCTTCAACAACATTGAACAAGACGGAGTCCGCTAGGCATAGACGGATTGTAGAAACCGCCTTCCTATCCAGCGTTGCCCACTCCTCATCTTTCATGCTGCTTGGTTTACTCGCGACCCCTTTCAAGGCTAGGGCTTGGTCATTTTGAACCAACAAATCCTCCACCTTCATCTTCCATAGGGCGAAGTTCCTGCCATCAAACTTTTCAATCTCAAACTTGGTTACACTTCCAGTCATTGTTGCAGCTCCCACTCGCACAAAACCCTAGGCTCTGATACCAGATGTTAGAAAATATAGCAAAATTATGTGCAAGCAGAAAAACACAATAACACAGGAAAAAACAGTAACACAGATTTTACGTGGAAAACCTGCAATGTGCAGGAAAAACCACGGGGCAATGGCAGCTTGATCTTTTATTGATTTCGGCAGAATTACATTCAATCATCATTTACATGCAAGGGGTCATTCCCCTTTTATAGAAAAAACAAAAACTGTTCGTTTCCTCTTCCAAAGGAAGAGTCCAAAAACTGTTTGTTTCCTCTTCCAAAGGAAGAGTCCAAAAACTGTTCGTTTCCTCTTCCAAAGGAAGAGTCCAAAAAACTGTTTGTTTCCTCTCCCAAAGGAAGACTACAGAATACTGTTTGTTTCCTCTTTATAAGCTGCACCACCATGCACCTCTCTGCTGAAGAACATTGGAGATCTGGATATTGACTTCACCTCCTAACGCTGTCACCTTGAATGGTTTCCATGGCTATTCTTGTGCCCCAAAATAATATAACATCATTGGCACAAATTTGAAGCAAACATGTTTTAGCTGTATTTGAGTTTAGCCATTTTCCTGTTGAAGTGTTGTTTGACACAGTATGGTTTGACCAATTGCCTAAAAGCTTGAGCTGTCAGGATTCCACAGACAGGTTTCATTTGGAACTGAAGTGTAGTCAGTTTCTATATTAAAATCTTAGCAGTTATGGATGACAAATGGTTAAGAGATTATGTTGCCTGAATTGCAATTTGTAGAAGAATTCCTTTTTGAAAGGGGCCTTCTTTAAGTTAAATATAAAGTCAGCTTCTGCATTTGGTTAATTTTCCCTTCCAAAATGTTTTTAAAATTGTAGTTTAGGCATGTGTTTGGTGGGGGCATCTGACTGTAGCCTCCATGTATCCCATGCCAGGGTTAGCAACTAAACGTTCATTGCCAGGTGTTATCCTGAAAAGGATGTCGAATGTGTTCATTTAGGTGGTAAATTATTCAGTTGGTGGTCCTGCAAGGGCAGTTGTTTAATGTTTGATTTCCTAAGCCTTATATCAGTGGTCAGAAGCTATGCTGAGTTCATTTGTGGTGGTAACTTCCCACGGGAGCAGACTTTGCAAAGCTACCTTTGAGTAATATTTTCTATTCACAATTAGTAAATATTTTCATTTCAGTGATAAGCATTTATCTATAAAATGAAATGGTCAAACACAGTAATCAAACATGGTAGGATGCATTAATTGAAAATTAGTAAATCTGTTATCTTTTGCATGACATTACTTCATAGACATTGTGGAACTAGAAAGCTAAACGAGTCTCTTTTGTATAACCTTTTTGATAGACATTCAGTAGGGTCATATAATATTCCATAGATTGGTGTGCATATTAGTAAATATCTTTTTCATATGGTCCAATTATTACAAACTTACATCAACTTTGCTTTCTTGCACATGGCCATGGCTACCATCATCACGGTCATACTTATTGAGGTTACTAATTGATGTATTGTGTTTTGTAGTATTGATAAATTGTTAAGTACTCTTATGGCTTGCCACTGCCTTGATCTTTTATAGGCAATGGTTGCTCGGGGGGATCTTGGAGCAGAGCTTCCTATTGAAGAAGTTCCTTTACTCCAGGTAAGACTTTAAATTTTATTTTTTTGCTTTGCTCAACATTTTTCATTATCTGACAGAATTTTATTCTTTGTGAACAATATTTCCTAATTTCCTTGGTTGCAAGATTTCTTAGAAAGGAACATCAATATCATATGAAAATTTCGCTTTTGTATATCTCTGCGCTTTGATTTGTGACGTGGATGTTAGGTCTTGAATTTTCTCTAATAATCTGGTCACCTCAAAAAATCATTGATAAATGATCACAAAACAAGATACTGTGACACTGTACTCCATGACTCATTCCACTGTTTCCCATGTAATCAAAATCATAGTACAGAAACGTGGACTCGCGTGGACTCGGCAAGGCCAATTTTTGACTCGGACTCGGATTTGGACTTGGGGAAAAAAAAACCAAAGAAATTGTAAATTTTCATTGGAAAAAGTTATTTTCATGCATATCACAATAAACTAGCATTATACAAATTCAAAATTAATACCGTAAGCGATACAACCTTAAACTACACATGAAAGTGATGAAACACACATCAATTAAACAAATTTTAACGCTAGGTAATATTGTTATGTTTATTATAATTTAAAAAGGTACAAGATGTGTCAAAATGCCTCATAGGCCCACTACAACAGTCAACTAATCTATCTAGTATCTAGCAATGCCTTTGCTGTTTGCCCTAGCTGAAGCTCTGGTCCTCTCTCTTTGTGCCTGTGCCTCTTCCTCTGCCTTTGCCGCTAACTCCTTTGCCATACTTTCAAAATCATCCATTGAAAAGAGAGGTTCCTGCTGCTCCTCTGGCTCTGCAATGGATCAATCTCATCTAAATCAATTGCTTCATAACTTGATCCCATTTTTTTTTTGTGGAGGTGAAGGTTGTAATGAACAAATACAAACTCATTCAACTTCTGCTGCGTGTGTCTATTGCACTTCTTGGAGTGAATGAGCTGCATGGTTGACATATAATTCTGATGGCAAAGCACTGAAGATTGAGCATATATGCACCAAATTCCTTTCACCATAAATTTAGAAAATGGCAAGAAAAAAGGAAACTAATAATTTTTGTAAAGTTGTAAATTAAGATCATTTTTAAAAACAAAATCAAAAGACAAAATCCACAATAAGTTGATTCATACGGGTTACCTAGACTCTGAGTTGCCCTTCCCTAAATGTATTGTGGGGTTGTGAAAAGGTAGCATTTACATCTCTTGTAATCTTGCAACGCATCTTGTATCATATTGCTAATGTCTTGGCACCATCTGGGTAAGTCATCGTTGAAGGCCCGACATCACCTCACAGTTATCATCAAATGAATGATCGTAAAAGAATTTAGGGTTGAGGTAGTATCCCGCTGGATGTAGTGACCTATGGCGCTGAGAAGTCCATCAGTGGTCAATTAGAACCCAAATAGGAAGGTATTTGGGCTCGGCATAATTATAAAATGAGGCAATTGCCTTTTTGGTCGTGTCCATGGCCTCATATAGGTATCCCATTGGTGATATTTCTCCATTGACAAGACAGAGAACCCTCACCAAAGGCTCTACAACTTGAAGTCAAACGAGAGATTTTCGTTAATGTTAGAAACTTAGCTATTTGAAATTTGGATTAGAATTTAAAATTTGCATACGAAAAAAATAAAACAAAAGGGCTTCTCAACTACATAATCGTATGCCATAATTGCAACTTAAGTCTTGTACCTTAATTGCCTCATTCATAGGTGTCCAAAAGGGTTTCTCAAACACATAATTGTACACCTTCTGGCCCTCACTAGAGAATCGATATTTGGCAACAGCTTCTCCATTCCATTTTTTGCTCACAGACATCCTCTTCAATGCCCCCTTTGCATAAAGAGGTTTGGCAGTATAATGAAGTTTGTGGCAAATTGTGTGACTCCAACTTGGACAAACTCCCTTCCATTAGTGAACTACCTCATTAGTTGGAGAACACACATATGGTTATAGATGAATTTTGTAATACATTTGGCCTCATTTACAACCTCGGACACCGAGGGTAATTTCCCAATGTCTTTGAGAAGCAAATCGAGACAATGGGCTACACACGGTGTTCAAATAATCATGGGGAATATCTCCTCCAAAGTCCTTGCTGTCACATATGCTTCTGCATTGTCCATGATAACTTGGACAACTTTCTCCTCCCCTCCCTCTAAGCCAACCTCCTCCAACAACCTGGCAAGCATTTCAACACTTTAACTTGTGCCAATGCATCCTTGAAGAATACAATTCCTCCTACAGAAGCAACCCAAAAAATAATCAATGTTCAATTGTTCCCATGGGTCTATGTGATGTCCCAAATATTTTCCAGCATTGTATATATTTTATTTTTCATGTTTTAGAGTATTTTAGGGTGTTCTTTAGCAAGAATTGCTAAGTATGATGTAAATACTTGTCTTAGTATTGTTATTTTGGTGTTTAGTTATGTTTTGGGATAAAGACCAAGTGCATTTATTGCCTTGGCAAGTGTATATCCGAAAATTACAACTCCCAAGACTGTTTTGAGGATAAGGTGTGATGTGTGGATAAGACCAAGCATTATTTAATGCTATTTGGCAGTTGTAAGTCAAAGTCTTTGATCCTAGTCATATTTTGTGAGTTCCAAGACTAATTTGAAGATAAGGATGAGGTTCATATTGTGTGAGTTCCAAGACTAATTTGAAGATACGGATGAGGTTTGGACTATTAAAGTAAGTTAGAGGCATTCTAAAAGGGCATGGCTGGACTTAGAAGAGATCCCAAGCCAACATTGGGCGTTGTGAGGCCATTTGGGACCATTTCAGCTAGAAGTTGGGTGGTTTGAGTGCCTATTTTGGCATTAAATACATTACACCCGAATTTCATATTGGATCTAAGGGTCACGATTTAATCATCCATTGAGAAGGGAAGCCTATATAAGGATGAGACATCTCATTTGTGAAATAGACTTGATTATTATTCTCATTTTGATATTTCTGGACAATTTGCTGTGGCTAGCAATTTGTATTTGGCTCTTGAAGAGTGGACAAGCTTCAGGAGAAGGAACCCTAAGAGCACTCCAACCTCTTAGAGGCTTTGTGATTTCAATTCCATTGAAACCCCAAAGCTCACATATTCCTTAGGGCAAAGTCACACAGGCTTTGCATTGGTGCTTCATTGAACCAATCAGTTGGAGAGATTAGATCTGCTATGCATGTTTGGCTACAAATAAACATCAGTTTCACTGAGTTTTCTGTGTGTGATTAGAACTGTGTGATTGCTGTAATTTTCTGTAAAACTGCAATTTTTTGTGTTATTTTTGGCTGGAATATTACAGTTTACCTGTTAGATATGATCGTGCAACCCCTTTTTCTTATTTTGCGCTGTTCTTCAACCAAATATTGGATATTCTCCACACATTTCTGAAGGAGAGGGCCCCTAAAACCATCATAAATGGGCGCCCTAAATCTTGGGTCACAAATGGTGAAGGCATTTACCATTCCCCACCAAAATGGAGAGCCTCATAGAAGGGACTGTCAGAAAAGCTTGCACAAGCCTTCCTCATGACCTTGTGCTTCTCTTAGTTCCATTCAGTCATGCCCTCAAGGATGGGTTGTGACCTTGGAGTTGAACATACCACAAAAAAGGACTCATTTGTCCCACTCTTTGGGTGTGCCACTGATGTACATGATCCAATGTGGTGCTGCTGAAAATGGCCAAAGCCTACCCTTTGCTGCAGGAGTCTGAGGAAGAGTAGCCATTGCTTTGCTTGTTCTTTTCTCCGTTGTTTCTTCTCATCATAATCTCAGAGGAGGGCATAGCATTCCCTCGTAACTTCAAGCTTTACTTTTTACATGGTGTGATGTCGTGGCCTCTTATCCTAGCCAAGTGTTATTTGAGGCAGTTTATGCCTCCAAAAACTGTGCTGTCACAAAAGTTGTAGTAAAGTTCCCCCTTTCATACTTCCAAGCTGAGTCTCTTTTTTTGGTCATTTTATTTCAATGTGGCTGCACATGGAAACGATAGTTTAAGAAAAGGGGGTAAAATGCCGTAGAGTTTTAAGCATTGACAGCTGAAACTTTGTTTTTTTACCTCAACTGTAACTGCTGGGTGGCTGTTAGATTCTTGAAAACTAGGAAAAATTTGTGTTTAGGATGCAAATGTGTGTTTCTTTTGGTCTGCCTTCACCTTCTCACCGCATATCTTTAGGTACAAGCTGAGTGGGCCTAATGGTGGAGACTTTGAAACTCTGAATAAAGGTCCAAGGTTTGAATTCTGCAGTGGGAAGGAAGTACACCATGCTTTGGTAACGGGAGTAATCGTTGGATAACTATATATTGGGTAAACAACATCCTCTATGAGGGTCGTCTCATATGGCCTATGGCCTTGTAGACGTTAAAAACTACTTTACCTTTACCTTTTACCTCTGCTCTCTCTGCCATTGCAAAAAGGAAAAATGAGGCCAAATTGAGGGGGGAAGAACTTTTATGCTGTTCCATGAATTTTTGCAGCCGCAGTTGAGTTTTTTCCTTGGGTTCGCCGAGTCGGTTCGAAAAAAGTGCAGGAGAGTTGACTCCGGTGTGGACTTGGCCTGTTCTTCAAAACTTGCCTAGTTTAGTAACTAAGAATTATTGTATGTTAAGAAATTCGGCCAACAAAAAGTAACTAGGAATGAACAATCCTAGTTTCCTGCAAGAAATGTCACAGAATTTCACTGCTGAGATCTTAATGCATTCCAAACAAAGATCTCAATAGTAATCTTTGTAATTTAAGCTCGTTCCTTAGAATGGAGCAAGAGGAGAAACATTGTTCAACATATGAGGTCTTTTGAAGAAATTTTTTGTTTATTTTTAAGGAAAGAGATTTGTATGTGGAGTAACTGTTGGTCCTTAAATGGGAAGCGTTCTTACACAGCAGTTTGATTACTAATTATAATTGATGCAAATTTCCATCAAATCATTTTTTAAAAATCTTTACCTCTTTTTAATATACTTTATTTTCTGAATATGAGCAGTGCAGGTTACAAACAAAACATACAACTATATGATTTTGTCCTATGTTATCAATATTGAAATCTTTGCTGGCTAAGACATTTAGTAGATTACTGTACAGAAAAACTTTGTGATTACTATGTCTTTTGAGTTATAGGCAGAAAACTAAAATGTGTTTGGTAATTTTCCATGTATTGTTTGGATTTCTAGGAGGAAATAATTAGAATATGCCGCAACATGGGAAAGCCAGTTATAGTCGCAACAAATATGTTGGAAAGCATGATAAACCACCCAACACCAACTCGAGCAGAGGTTTCAGACATTGCCATTGCTGTACGAGAAGGTGCAGATGCTGTCATGCTTTCAGGAGAAACAGCGCATGGAAAGTATGTGCTTTGATAAAGTTGTGTTTCATGATCTATTCTGGTTTCTTCCAATACACTGTTGCAAGGCCTCATGTCATAGGATCTTGTACATTGTAAGTGAATGCTAGTTTTATTAACTTCCAAAACAAAAGTTAAATCCCAAGCGATACTGGGCGTTGCTGCAGATATCCTTTGAAGGCCGTGAAAGTGATGCACACTGTCGCATTACGTACTGAAGCAACCACATTGGATGAAGCACCTCCTGCTAACCTTGGCCGTGCATTTAAGGTTTGTGGAAGATGTTCATGATGATTATACTTGTTTAGATATGTATATAGCCTCTGGAGGGGCATGTCATATATTTGTTTTGGTTTGATTGTAAAATGGTCACTTACAGGAGATAAATCTTATTTTTCCAGAAACATATGAGTGAGATGTTTGCTTTCCATGCAACCATGATGTCAAACACGCTTGGCACATCGATTGTGGTGTTTACAAGAACTGGGTTTATGGCGACATTGTTAAGCCATTATCGGCCTTTTGGCACAATATTTGCCTTCACAAATGAGTATTGCTCTTGGCCATTACGTTGCACAGCAGTTTTATGCTAAGAATCATGCAATCAAGTGATATTTTACAAATTTTGACTGCCACAGCAAAGTTTATTGGGGCTAGTTTCTGAATGTCTTTTGCTTGCTCGTTCTATCCAATTCCATGAATTGCAAAGCAGTGATCACTTTGTTGAAGTTTAGGCAGTGATTACTTTGTAGATATTTTTTGGATGCACATGGGTTTGACTAAAGTTGATGATTATTTGCCTGGTGGTTGCAGAGAAAGAGTAAAACAGAGGCTTGCCCTCTATCGAGGCATACAACCAATATATATGCCATTCACTGATGATGCTGAAGAGACCTTCTCTAAGGCTCTTTCATTACTGCAGGTAAAGACAACAGACAAAGTGCTTGTTTCTTACTTTGCAATATGCTTTCTAATACATACCTTGAAATCCTTCTCTATTTCTTGGTATTTCAAAGAGGAGTTGGTTTCTGGTAGCATTCCATGATGTGCCTTCTTGGGATTGCTAATATCAGATTCAAGTTAGATAACTATGATCAACCATAGCATGTGATCTCTTTAAATATGATTGCCGTTTTAGCATGTATAATCCGTTCATAGTGATGCTTTCTTTTATGTTGGATTGTGATCTGTGACAGATGTTTGTTTTCCAAATTCTTGAGATCCTAATTTTCCTTTCAGAAAGTTTTTAGACTGACAAGGCATTGTCTTTTATTTAGAAATTGGGCATGGTGAAAGAAGGCCAGGAGGTTGCTCTTGTTCAAAGCGGAAGGCAACCTATTTGGCGTTCTGATTCTACACATCATATCCAAGTTCGAAGAGTTCAGGGTTAAGTACTTACAAATGAATTACTCCTTCCATTTTGAAAGACCTTATCCTGTGTAATTGATCTGTAATTTTTCTGGTTTGGGAACTTCAATTTTTTAACTGATGAAGTGAGCATTATCAACAAGTCATTATGGTTGCTCGCATTTCTAGGAGATGAATAATTTTGCATGCTAGGTTTCAGGAACAGATCTTAAGCCTTTTCAAAATGTTTGTTTTGTTTATTTATAGCTTCTATGTTGAGAAGCCCTCGGAGTTGATATATGTTATGATCTGTCATCATCATATTGTCTCTTGTTTGAATAGCACATAATCTGCTACAAACAGTAACTATTTAGTAGTTCGAAGTAATGACATCAGATCCCCTGCAGACTCTAAAGCTGTGATTGCAATTGAGTGCTATTTAGTACGCCAAAGTAATGACGTCTGATCATATGCAGACACTAAAGTTAGTGTAATCAACTTATAATAAATGGCAGGAACATAAAATGTATTAATGAACAAGTTATATTATACACTTCCCGTCTTTAATTCTATTGAAAATGGAATTTTATGAAAGATGTTTCTTTTAAAGATTTGCAAAAATGTCTTAAGGTTTTAAATTTTTGTGTCAGAATGTAATTTGTTTTGTCTATCATTGTAAATCAATACACACATGCTCTTATGTAATCAACCCTTTAAACTCTACACAATGGTCTGGCCCGAGTGTTGTGCAAGTTAAAACAAAATAGAAGTTCGAGTTCACTCTCAGAGCAAGAGATGAGGTCAAGCATCTATGGACAACTCCTGCACTCAAATTAATAGACACGACCAAGTAGTAGTTCCTTTTTTAGTTTTTTCTTTTGTTTGAGTTGTGTGTGGGTTTGTGTGTTTTGTTTTGTTCGATAATTTGTAGACCTCTAACTGTTACTAGATTGTGTTTTAGCATCCTCTAATTGGGAGGAGTGAGATGAGGTTACTTGGAATGAAATTACACCATACAGATTTGGCGCTTGTAGATCGTAATTGAAAATATTTTAACATGGGAACAACACCTGAAAACTTGCATTCAGTTTGGTAAGTTTTTCAGAACGTTTCCTCCATTGCTAACCTTCATTGTTATAGGGTTGTGTGCACCCACACAACCGGGTTATGATAATTTCATTTTACTTGTAATGAAGAACACATTGAAATAATAGCCACAACCTAAGGGGTCTATACTTTTTTTAAAGAGTTAATAGTGCATCTGACAGGTTTCACGTGTTGCATGCACTTTAGTGTAAAGCAATCTTGTTATTGTAATCTACTTCTCATATTTGTTGATGGTTATAAGGGATCCCATGGAGTTTAGATATTGTACAAAACACTTGATGATTCTCCTAAACTAAACTCCTTCAATAGAAAAATGGATTAAAATTAAAAAACGTGGTTTCAACTAGAAAACATAATTTTTAAAATTTATTGCTAGGCATGCATAAAAAGATCAACTAGAAGGATACTTGTGCATGCCATTAATTGATGGGTTGGATGTTGGTAAGCACTATAGCCTCTTCCTTCAACATAAGGGAACTTCTTTTTTTTGGAGTTTGGTGTGGAAGGAAACTAGTGAAACTACAACAAGAATCAAATATAGAGTTTTCCTTTGGTGACCCAAGAGGTGGTGGCAAACACAAGACAAGTAGGATGATTTCAAAAGGATTGGGTAGATCCCTTTTACAATAGTTGAATGAGCTTATATTTTTAGAGAACGATATAAGTGGGTAGATCCCTTTAATAATTGGTAATGAAGAACACATTGAAATAATAACCACGACCTAAGGGGCCTATAATTTTTTTAAAGAGTTAATTGTGCATTTGAAAGGATTTACTTGTTGCATGCACTTTAGTGTAAAGCAATCTGGTTATTGGAATCTACTTATCATATTTGTTGATGATTATAAGGGATCCCATGGAGTTTAGATAATGCACACAACACTGACGATTTATTTAAAACTAAACTCCATCAATAGAAAAATGGATTAAAAGTTAAAAACATGGTTTCAACTAGAAAACATAACTTTTAAATTTTATTGCTAAGCATGCATAACAAGATCAATTGGAAGGATACTTGTGCATGCCATTAATTGATGGGTTGGATGTTGGTAAGCACCACAACCTCTTCCTTCAACACAAGGGAAGTTCTATTTTTGGAGCTTGGTGTGGAAACTAGTGAAACTACAACGAAAATCAGATATAGAGTTTTCCTTGTGTTGACCCAAGAGGTGCAAAACATCGGACAAATAATTGAACTGAGGATCCTCTGTCCTCTACCCCATCCGATCTCCCTTGACTGGGAACCATCATACTGGACTTCCCGCCTAAGACAAGACCCATACAGAAAACAGGAAACCAGGGCCCTAGCAGGACCTGAACCACCCCTAGCATCTAACCCAAACGCTGAAGCTAACCCACAAGTAGACAAAAACAAAAAAAGGCAAAAACTCTGCCCTGACAAAAAACGTAAATTAAGCATTGAGGGCCACCAACATTATCAAAACAGCAAACCACAGGGCAACAACACAGTAAGGAAGACACTAGTCCTCCTCTTCGTCCTCCTCCTCCTGTTCGTCATCTTTGTCATCTTCATTGTCGTCCGTCTCCGGGTTGTAGACCACCGACTTGTTGCTCTGGTACCCTTCGTTGAAGAAAACCTTGGTCAAAACTTCCTGCAGTTCCTTCATCTGGTGGTTGATGTTAGCTGCCGTGTTCAGGACGAACCTCTTCAGTTCCATAATTGAGGGGTCAGGACCCTCGTCTTCAGATGTAATCTCCATTATTTTGCAGCTTCCCTGAACTTGTTTGTTTTTTAGCCTCAGGGAAGACCTAATGGGCGGGTCCTCAATCCTCAATATTTTCCTTGTCGGACCTCCCTTAACACTTGACTCACCCTCTCTCTTCTTGGCAGGGGAAGGTTTGGGCACACCGGGGCTCTCTCTCCCCCTCGAGCTTTCGCCATGCGCCACCGGGGGATCCTCAGGGGGTGGGGCAGGGAGCTCGGCTTGGGGAACATTGAGAAGGACGTATTTATAAATGACCTTGAGAAGGCCTTGGTGCATGGGCATGGAGAAGCCTTTCTTGCTGTGGGACGAGGTTATAGTATGGTTCAGGGAGTTCATCAGAAATTGGGGAATGCTTATGGGGTTCACATCCCTGAAGAAGTTGATGAAAGCATAATGGAAGCTTAGTAGAAATTTATCGGGGTCCTCCGTCGTGATGAATTCCAACACATTCTTCATTACCGCATTCCAAGGAGTCGGGAGGTCCGTCCTTGTGAGCCCGTTCTTCGCCTCCTTGTAGATTTTCGGGTTGTCCTTAAACTCTTTTAGCTCCACCTCCCAGTGGTGCTTTTGTCTATGGATCGACCTTCCCTTAACCGATTGCCCAGTAATTGCCGCCAGAAGATTAACATCAATGACAATTTTGCGTCCACGGATCTCCACTCTACCATCCTCCCACGTCTCCATCACTGCCAGCGTGATTTCATCCTCCACACCCGAGAACAGATCAAAAAACTGGGTAAAACGTCTATCGGTCAGAATAGCCTGAGCAGCTGGCTCCATGACAACCATGTTGGGCTCAATGTAGATCATGTTTCTGAGGGTTACTGTCAAATTCCTCTCTGAATTATCTGAAGGCTCTCCACTCATGATTTTCGACGTTCTACCATAGCGATAAATAATTATAAGGTGGTGGCGCCTTTGCTTGGCTCGACCGTCCGTTGTTGGTTCCTTGAAACCCGTGCCGATTCTGGAAGCGTGCCTCCAATCGCCGTTATCTTGAAAAGCATGCCACTTCAACATAGGGATCGTGCCACCGTATCCCTCATCACATCTATTAGGATCCGTTATCTTGGTAATAATGAGAAGGTTAGACGAGAAAAGCCTCGCAGGAAACCGACGCCTCTCGAAAAAAGCTAACTCGTATCTCAATACATTTGGAAACTTGCACCTCCTCCCACGATACGTCCTCCTCGCATAATTGTCATTTTTAGGGATGAAGCCCACCACCTCGTAGTTCCTCCTCCTGATTATACGGGTTTCCAAGCTTGCCTTGGGCTGATTCCTTGCTATTTCCAGCCTAATTTCAACCAATGAGAAAAAACTTCTGAATTGGGCCCTTTGCCACCCCCCGATGGTAATCCCAAAGGGGCACGTGATCTGCCGGCGAAAGAGCCACGTTGACCCTGTCATAATCTTTCGCATTGGATGATTTCCTCCACGTCACCTGGGACCTCATGCGTCCACGTGATCAGTCCGTCAGCCTCAACACCCATGTTCGCCAACCTGTCCGTTGCCTTGTTGGCTTCGCAGAACACGTGTTGGGCAACCTTTTTCTTCTCTCGCATCAGCAAGGATCCTTGCTTCATTGATGAGGGCCTCGATCCTCCAGGGAGGTTTCCTTTTATTGTTGAGGAGGTTGATGATATTCAGGGAGTCCCCTTCCACACAACATTTACCTTGGACCTCTTGAAGGAGTTGCAAACCTCTCCAAAGTGCCCTTGCTTCGGCCTCGTTATTCGTCTTGATCCCAATATTTTTAGAGAAGGCAAGCACTACCTGCCCTTGATGGTCTCTCACCACACCTCCTACTCCTGCTTTACCAGGATTGTCCTTTGCTGCCCCATCAAAGTTGAATTTGATCCAGTCCGCAGGGGGGACGATCCACCTAGTCTCCGTCCTTGGATGAGGTTGGCTAACCCCGATGGATTCGTCTAAAGATAAATCAAGGGATTGGGCAAGGATTTTCTCATGAGAAGGAATGGATTGGGGTGATGAAGGAAAGATGCTCAGGTTTTCTTTAGCAAAGGCCAAAATTTTGTTGGTGACAGACAACGAGTCAAGGTTAGACTCGTTAAAAGCTCTATGGTTCCTTTCTAACCAAATCTGCCAAAGATAGTGATGGAGGCAAATCTTCCAAAGGAACCTAAGCTGCAAACTTATAAAGGGAGAAGGCCATTGTTGGAATAACTCAAGGACCGTGGCTGGCATTACCCACGAGATATTGAAGGTTTGAAGCACTCCACTAAGGATAGCGGTCGACCATGGGCATTCTAGAAAAATGTGATGGATTGACTCCCAGCTATTCCTGCACAAATAACACCGGTTAGGTAAAACCATACCTCTTCTTATCATGTTGTCTATGGTGAGAATTTTCCCTTGAATAACCACCCATGCAAAATGAGCCAGTTTGGGGATCAACTTGCTAATCCACACCAACTTGGTTTGAAACGACGGATCCTCAGGGTCAAGGAGCATCCTGTACGCGGATTTGACTGAAAATTCCCCACTTTCAGTCGCAGCCCACCTCAGGTGATCCTCAGCAGCTCTTATGGAAATGAATTGTTGGGATAAAATGAATTCTAACTCCTTTGATTCGGTTTGGAACCCCTGAGCCCTGATGGGATTCCATCTCAGATTACCTCCCTCCTATCTGAGAAAATCAGCCACCATAGGTCCAAAGTTGTCATCAATGTATTGTTTAATCCTTACTAGCCTGGGATCTGAGGCAAGGGCCTCCTCCCTAGCCCATCTATCCTCCCAAAATCTGATCTTCGTACCATTCTCGACTATCCATCTCATGCCTTTTTTTACTATCTCTCTACTTGACAAAATTGCTTTCCAGAAAGCCGATCCTCTTAACGGAATAGGTGTGTTCAGAAAATCAGATCCTTGGAGGTATTTCCTTTTCACAATGGCTATCCATTCATTCTCTTCGCTTGTGAGGACACGCCACGCTTGTTTAGCTAACAATGTAGTATTAAGGTGGGAGACTCTCCTCAGACCCAAGCCTCCTCCTTCTTTGGGTCGGCACACTTTGCTCCAACCAACTAGGTGGATCCTGCTCTTGCCTTCCGATCCAGACCATAAAAAATTCTTTTGCATCTGTTCAATTTTTTGGAAAACTCGAGCCGGGGCCTTGAACACTGACAAGAAGTATACTGGAATACTTTGCAACGAAGCCATGGTCAGGGTAGCTTTTCTCGCTTGAGATAGAAAGTGGCCTTTCCAACCAGCTAACCTTTTCTGGATTCTTTCCACCACATTGTTCCACATAACTCCCGAGGGTGCCCCAGTGAAAAGAGGTAGGCCCAGATAAGATGTTGGCAAAGTAGATATGGCACACCCCAAAATCCCTGCAATCCTATTCTGCCTTGGTATAGGGGTGTTGAGGAAGTAAATCTTACTTTTGTTGAAATTAACCTTCTGACCAGCCGCCTCCTCATACAGATTTAGGATGTATTTGATTCTTTTGGCCTCTTCCATAGAGGTTAAAGAAAGCATCAGCGTATCATCAACAAATTGTTGGTGGGTGACAGGGGCGGTTTGGGACGTGGCTTTGATACCAGAGATTCGCCCTGTTGAACAATCAGCTTTGATGGTCCTGCCCAAGGCTTCGGCCACAATGATGAAAAGCATGGGGCTTATAGGATCCCCTTGTCTAAGGCCCCTACTACTTTGGAAGAACCCGACTGGGGATCCATTCACCAAAATAGAGAACCAGGGTTTATGGATGCATCCTCGAATGAGTTTGACCCACTGATCATGAAATCCAAATTTGATCAACACCGCCTCAAGGAATTCCCAGTTGATTCGGTCAAACGCTTTGTTCATATCAAGCTTTAGGGCAAAGGAAGCTTTCTTGGTTTGGTTGGCCGAATGGAGGGCTTCATGAACCGTGATGACCCCATCAAGGATGGATCTCCCTTGAACTGAGCTTCCCTGACATTGATCGATGATAAGGGGCATAATACCTTTCATCCTATTTGCGATCAATTTGGTGAGGATTTTGTAGGTTACATTACATAGGCTCACTGGTCTGAAATCAGCCATAGTTTTAGGAGTTGCTCCTTTTGGAATCAAGGCTATAAACGTGGAGTTGTAGCTTTTAGGGATGTGTTTGGATAACTGAAATTCCCTGATAGCCGAGCATACATCAGCCCCCACAATGTCCCAGTACGTTTGAAAGAAACGAGGAGAGAACCCATCTGGTCCTGGGGCTTTGTCCGGATCCATAGAGAACAGGGCCTCTCTGATTTCCTCATCTAAGAACGGATCGGTGAGTCTCCTATTCATATCATTGTCAATTGCTTGAGGAATGGCACGCAATAGGGAATCTTTTGCATTGGCCTGGCATTGCACTTCTTCTCCCAGGAGGTTGCTAAAGTAAGTCACAACTTCATCTCTGATTTCATGAACATCATGAGTGGTGGAGCCATCTTCCTTGGTCAGATCTCTAATTCTGTTGTTGCTTCTATTTCTTAGGGTGGTGACATGGAAGAATTTAGAGTTAGAGTCCCCATCCTTGAGCCATAACGCTCTAGATTTCTGCCTCCAATACATTTCTTCACAGGCCAGGATATTGTGGAACTCAGCCAAAAGGATTTTTTCTTCTGATCTGGTTGCCTCATCATAATGACCATTTTCAATGCTCCTTTCGATGACACCCAGTCTATCACTTACCTCTTTCTTTTTACCAAACAAATTCCCGAAAACTTCCTTGTTCCAAATTCTGAGGTTATCTCTCACCATCCTTAGTTTCTGGGACAATTTGAACAAAGGGCAGCCTTGACCACTGTTCATCCACCATTGATTAATTTTCTCCTTAAGGTCCTTATGCTTAGTCCACATCGCCTCAAACCGAAAAGGCTTCTTTAGGCAAGAGCGTTGGGGAACCTCAAGTGGAATAGGGCTGTGATCATAAGCTATCTTGGGTAGGGAGAGCAGGGAAGAATCCCCAAAAGCCGTAAGAGCCTCTTTAGATAAGAAGAACCTATCCAGCCTCTCCTGAATTAGATTATTCCCCACCCGACGGTTGCTCCAAGTATACTTGGCTCCTTTTAACTTTACATCCATTAACTCGTTTGAGTTGACGAACGAATTGAAATCCTCCATGCTTCTGGAGGGCAGTCCGGATCCTCCTTTTTTATCAGACGGGTATAACGGTGTATTAAAGTCTCCACCTATCACCCAAGGAACGTCCCGAAACGCTTCACTCAAATGAGTCAGGTATACCCACAGTGAAGCTCTTTCTTGAACAGTATTAGGGGCATATACATTTGAAGTGATCCATGACCTATTGTTATCTAAGTCATGAAAAAGGACACTTAGGACCCTCTCCTCTGCCTGAATAACATTTCCTTCCACTCTCTGGGGGTCCCACATCGTCAAAAGGCCTCCAGAAGCTCCTCTCGCTTGCTTGAAAGCCATTTCCCCATGCTTCCAAATTCTACAGGCTGCAAGATTTGCCTGACCCTCATCCATTTTTGTCTCTTGAAGTAGCATAATAGTCGGATTGACTGTTTTCCTTAATGACTTGGCCATCCTTTGTTTAACTGGGCCATTAAGGCCTCTCACATTCCATGAGAGGATCTTCATTTAGATTGCTTGTTGTTTTTCCCTCTCCCCTTTCCTTGAGGTGGGGGAGATTTGTTGTTTCTGCTATCATCCTGACTTGTGATAACTTGTTGTAAAAGTGTCCTCTGTTTCCCATTTGCTATTTCATTGTCAATCTTGAGTTTGTAGTGGTCTGCCTCTGACATTCGTCCTCTCTTTTTTTCGCTCCCAAAATCAATCGAGGATTTCGTTGAACTTCTTGTCTATTTTGGGCTAAACTTGGGGGGGATAATTTGTTGTAGGATGGGACTAGAGCCCCCAATATTCCTTTGGGTACTTGTTATGTCGATACTTGACTCAACTCCCTCCAGGTTCAACCTGTATTCATTTGGGTTCTGGTGCACATTTTGAGGATTAATCAGGCCTTGAGACATATCCCTGGACGACCCTGCTTTTGACGGAGATTCTAGGGTTTCGGGCCAATCAATCTGAGGGTTATTATCCTCCTCATTTTCTTCATCTGAGTCCCTATCTGCTAAAACTTCAAACCTATTAGAACTTAGGGTTTTGGGACTTACCTTATCTCCCTCTTCGGTTTGTTGCTTTCCTTGCTCCTTTTGCCTGATTTGGGCTTGACGCTCGCTATTATTGAGGTCGATCCTAACCTTCCTGAAGGCTCCTTTACCTTGTTGGACCCGAGGTCCTTGATTTTTGAAAATCCCTCTACCATTGAACCCTCTCGGATCCGGTTTCTTCGGGCCTTCTTGCTTGGCGACCAAAGTTGGACATTGGCTTGAAAGGTGGCCTTGGTTTTTGCACTCCGTGCAAAAGGCCGGTTTATTTTCATACTCGACCAGTTGTTTCCTCAAGTAGTTTTCGTAGCCCAACTCAACAAAGGTTGGCAACTCTGATTCTAGATTTGCATTAACACAGATCCTTGCCTGAGTCATTCTTGTCCTTGCCAGAGTGGCATGATCAATAGCCACCATTTCTCCTATTGTTTTTGCTATTCCTTTAAGCCAATATTCATTAACGAATTGAGCAGGTAAATTCGGCAGGCGAACCCATATAGGGGTCGTGTTGATACTTTGCGTCTCCGGGTCGAAATCTTCACCCTAGTGTCTGAGGAAAAGGTTGCGCCTACCTAGGAACCACGACCCTCCAGTTAAGATTCGCTCCGCATCCTCCTTGTTGTTAAACCTTATTATGAAAAACCCTCTTGCAAGGGCCACTATCTCCAAATTGCCTACCGTTTTCCATTTGGTCCATGCCCAAGTCCTTATAGTCTCAATGTCAGGCCTTCCACCCAGGAACTTCCCAACCAACGAGTGCTTCTCCATAGCCAAAAACCCATCCATGATATTTGTTGGGGCGATGATCCTGTTCTTTTCTGGAACCAGGGGAGGAAAATCCTTAAAGAAGTCACCCCTAGTACCTTTTAGGGTTTCCGCGAAAGACCATGCATTTTTGGGTCCCGCAGCGCCTTGTTGGGTCCCTTTGTCAGGGTCCTTTTTGGGAGGGTCGGTCCCAATGGCCGTGCCTACTTGGTCGGACGACAAATCTCGACCGTCCTCAGCCTTGGTTCCTTCCTCTGGATCCTCGCCTGTCCCTTGCTCACTGCTCCCGCCTGTCCCCACTGTACCTCCGCTGCTCCGCCTCTGCTCTCCCCCTGAACCTCTACTGCTCCGCCTCTGCTCCATTTTTTGAATTCCTTGATGCTGGATTTTTTTTTTTGTTAATTAGGTTATTTGAAGTTCATTGTAGAAGAGTGCAAATGAACACCTACTTCTCTTTGGTATAGAGTAACACAAATGAAAAATTATTTCCAATTTTGCTTATTATATTTTTTTCAAATCAATGGTGGGATATTTTTGATGGTATATTGATGGCCGTCTTTAAAATTCAAATAGATCAAATCTTATTCTTGTTTTATTTAGATTTTCAAATTTTGATAAAGTCATAAAGTTGTTTCTTATAGATAATCTTATTAATCTTTGTGATTGATTGTCATTTTATGTTTGTTTAATATTGATGTTTATATACAATTGGACATATAAATACACATACATATGTCTAAAGATTAACATTGGAGGGCCTCTCTTCTCTTTATGTGAAAGGCAATTTTCTTCTAACACCATTGGAGAAGATTTTGCCCTTATGAAAAATAAAATAAAATAAAATACTCTAGGATAAATCACTTAAGGGTCAAACACCCATCATTCATACATACTAGGCCTCTATGTATGTCGAAACTTCAGTTTGATCCTTCCTTGCAGAAGATAACTTGTATCAATCATTAGTAGACTTTCTCAAATCTTAAGTTAGTATTCTGACAAAGCTCAAAGAACATGAGAGGGCTTTTGTAACATGGTTACACTTGATCCTTGGTCCATGAATTATCATAAGTTTACCTTTTACTTTCAAGTGTCCTCTTTGCCCTACAAGGCACCTCACCCATGTGATAGGAACCTTGTGTTACGGTGTGAAGCTCCTTGATCCTTAAAATTATCTTGAACCGATTAGTTAAAATGGCTAGATGTGTTGAAGATTATAGACTAGATATGACTCAAACCTAGGCCATCCTAGCATTTAAAATATAAAGGTTAATATTGAGACATATATCATAAAGAACATGAACATGAGTTTGGATCTATAATAAGGTTTCATTCAACCCTAGGTCTCTGGCCATTTGACCCTAGGTCCATGCATTGCCATAGGCTTGACCCCAACCTAAGTGTCCTTATGCCTCTTTGAAGCATTGTCCATGGGATTGGAACCTTGACTTGCGATGTGAAACTCCTCACTTTCTGCAACTTGTCCCAAACATGATTGGGCATCCTTTATATATTGTTAGCATGGACAATTTTATTATTTTTGTAAACATATATAAATTGAAATAACATTTATTTATTGTAATATTCTTTAAATTAATTGGGATAGAAATGGGATGATCCATATAACATCATTGACCACATAATGGTGTTATAACAACTTAACTATATATGTATTGTTTGACAAGCTTTGAACTTATGTCCCCTCTTTGAAAGTTGAGGAATTTAATTAGTTGAGCTTATGCCATTTGATATTTATTGATTGTACTTTATTATATATATCATTTTAAATGAAAATACGTATGTTTAATGAGCCACCATGGAGTTTAACTTATAGTAAAACCAACAACTCATCTAGGAGTTACAATACCTATGCCTAGTATTCACATACCTTGAACCTTTATGCTAACCTTTTTTATGCAAGATGATTTCTCTCAACCATTTAAGCTCAACTTGAAAAACTATCATTTCAATTTATATATTATTAATTATTTTTAGTTTACATATTACAAATAGTTGTATCGTTATGTATATTATTATTATTTTAATAAGCTATATGTGGTGTGTATCTGGGGCCACTTCATTATTGCTTTTTTATTAAGATATTCTTCATTTCCCTTTCTATCAAATATATCCTCTCTCTTTCTCAAACTATTATGTTTTTGCTACCAACTCTTTGACGTCATTTTGCCTCACCCATATTACATCTTGACCATATTATTACGTTCCAAACTTGGGTATGGTTTGATATTTGTTTTTGAAAATTCTATTATTCCTTTCAAGTCAAATTCCAACAAATAATGATAGCATCAATATTTCATAGAATACATAATGCTTTTGCTTTGAAATAATTAATTCAACATTCATCAACTCTTTTAATGTTGATGGAGCTACCTAATATATTCTCATATTTTTGAAAAAACAATCCTGAATGGTGCAAGTAAAGGGATAATGAAGAAATGATATGATGTTTCTAGATCCTTCTCACACAAGGCACACTTGAAAGGTCCATAATATCCTCTTATTTGTAGTTTTTCTCTTGTGAAAATCTTGCTTTGAACTACTCACCAAAGGAATGTTGAGGCCTTGGGGAGGGCCTTTAGTAACACATTCTTCCAAGGGAAATAATTGGGATTAGGAAATTTTGATTGCTTTAAATCTTCATACCTCAACTTAATTGAGTATCCGCCATCTTTTAATAGATTCCAATCCAACTCATCCTTTTGCATAGAAATAGACAAATAGAACTCTTGATACATATTCTAGGGTTCATCCACTATTTGTATGAGTTCCTCTCCTTCAACTAGGTTACTAACATAAATCTATAATTTGGAGTTGTTGCTCACATTAATATAATATTTGACCTTTGGACCTTCACAAGCTAGACATGCCTGATCCAACAGTTGCTATTTTGGATAAAAAATAAGATGATAAGTCTTAAATCAAGCATCAAAACAAAAATTTGTAGAATCTCCCTCACTAATTGACCATTTAATATCTTTCTTGATCAATTACAAAATATATAATATGAAGTTCTATGCTGGCAATCCTCTAGGTAGTGTTTGTTTTTTGAACAATTTCATCAAGAGAACCTAAAATATTTTTGAAGTAGCAATTTTGTCCAATTATTTCCTTCATTATTGAATAATCTCCAACCAAAATTTGCCCTTAATGCCAAACTCATAAATCCATGCTATTTCCATATTCTTTCCTTTGGAAATACTATCCCACTTATAAAGAGGAAAGCTAAATTTTTCCTCACATCCTTCCAAAGATAATACCTTCAAATTTTATCAAATTTGAATACTACATATTCTAGTAATATTAAAAGTGATACCATATATATAGGAATGGATTGCAATTCAGTCTTTATGAGTTGTCGCTTTTTAACCATGGTTAAGAACTTACCTTTCCAACCTGCCAAACAAGATTTCATTCTATCAAAAATTGAGTTCCAAAGTTCCCTTTTCTTTCCTTTATTACACAAAGGAATATCTAAATATATTGTGGATTCTTTTCAACTTTAAACCCTGAAGTATCCACAATAATCCATTACAAATCTAGGATGATGTTAATGGAAAAGATCTTGAACTTTATTTTCCAAAAATCTTCTCATATCATGCCAATATTGATTTGAACTCCATGGTCTCAATAATTGAGGAATGACCTAAAATAAAAGTATCATCAAAAAATTGGAGATGAGATTTGAAGGGACCATTTGTTGCAAATTGAATACCTTTGATTTGTTTTCCCATGTTTGCCTTTGAGAAAACTATTCCCAAAGCCTCCACAAGAATAATAAATAGATAAAGAGATAATGGTCATTTTGTTAGTGTATGAGATGATTCAAGGATCCAATAGGGAATCCATTGATCAAAATATAATATTCTGGAGTGCTATAACAACATTTAATCCATTTACACCAACTTTGATCAAGACCATTTTTTCCTAAGAATATCATGTACAAAACCCCAACAAACCCTATCATATAATTTTTTCATGTCTAATTTTTTCGTAAGCATACCTAGTTTTTTCATGGAAGAAAGACTGTATAGCCTCTTATGCAATGATTACACCACCAAGAATATTTTTTACCATGAACAAAACGCCTTGTTTCTTTGAGATAACATAATCTAGAATATTTTTCAATCTGTTTGCCATAATTTTTGAAATGATCTTAGAAAGCACATTGCAAAAGTTTGTTAGATGAAAATTATCAAAATATCTTGCCTGCCATTTTTTGCAAACTGATGTAATACAAGTGACATTGATCTCACACTACCACTTTTTTTCTTGACCTTTTCAACTACAAACAACATATCATTCTTTAATAAATCCTAATTTTTTGAAAGAATATTGCAGAAAATCCATTGGGGCCAGGTGCCTTGTTTAAATGGAAAGACAAAGCTATCTAATATAGCTTCTCCATAAAGATCTTCCTCATCAAGATTTCATTTTGTTCCTATGTGATAATTGATGGAATATTTTGCAAAATATTATCTTGAGCCTCCTTAACTTGCCTAATATCTAACATAATATCTTTGAAATAATTAATTACTTCCTTCTTGACATCTTGCTCAAACTTTCTTCCATATAAGGTTGAGTTTTTTTTATTGCAACAAAAATGAAAAATTTGTTTTGGTTGTATTATGAAAGAATTTGGTATTTCTCCCTTTCTTAAGCCGCCTCTCCCTAGATTTTTGAGATCGATATGACTTCTTTTGCAATATATCATGACAATAAAAAAATAATTACTTTTCTAACACAAGTATCATGGCCCATTCAATTTATTTCTATTACTTTTGTAAATATTTTAGCTTAGATTCATTTTTCTCCTTTAATTTAAATATGTTATTAAAAGATCTAACATTCCATGTCTTCATTTTCCTCTTTAGATATTTGATCTATTGAACAAACCTATACATATATGATCCTTCAAACTTTACTTCATCTAATTACAACCACCTAGAAGTATTCTATGTCTTGGAGCCACACAGGCCAAAATTAAAATGGATTTGGATGACCAGTATTGAGTAAATCACATCTCAATAGAATGGGTTTGTGATGTTATCTTGCTCACGATAAAATATATGAAGAGATTATAAACTTTGTTCGTAATCAGCTATTGGATAAAAAAAATCTATTCAATATTTTTGCTATATAAGATTTCCCAATGCATCTATTATCCCATATCTATTAAAAGCTTGAAGGAATAGTATCCCAAAAGACCATTTGAATTAACAAATGAAGTGAAATCATACATTGATTTAAACTATATCGAAGTATGACCTTCCTTTTTCGAAGGAGATAGAACTATGTTTAAGTCTCCCCCAAAAATCCATAGATCACAATATGAATAATCATTGTATTTGACAAAATGTTGGACATTTTGAGTCAAATTTGTCATTGATGTCAAGGAACGAAATTGTCATTGATGTCAAGGAATAAGCTACCGTCAATGTAAAAAGGTCAAAAGGAACAATGCAAAGGTTAATGGCAAAAGAGCTTCATAATATTTTTTAATATTATGTGGAAGCATAAGTAAGAGGGTTTTTATTAAAACCATGGGTGAGCAAAAATAAAAGGTTTTTCATAAAAGCCCAAGGAAGTTTTAATATTTATTTTATAAAATATTTAAATTTAAATTGAATTTAAATTTTATAAATAAATATTATTTATACAAAGTGGTAAAATCAAAGAAGGCTTTAATAAAGCCAAAATGATTTAAAAGTTAATTTATAATATTTAAATTCTAAAGAATTTAAATAATTTATAAATTAATTATTCAAATTTTGAAGGCGGCAACGTTCAAGTTTAAAGGAGGTAATTTGTATATAAAATATATGCCTTAGTGGTATTTAAATCATCCTTCGTTTGAACAAATAAAAAAGGCAAGTGTTGTGGTGAGAACTTGTGCGAGGAAGAAGACACGCTCCTTGTCTTAAGCGCCAGCGAAAGGGATAAGAGTGTTGAGGGCCAATACTTCATATCCACCGAGGCAGCGTGGCCTAGTGGTAAGTGGTCGCGAGTTAAGGTGCTTGGGTGCAGAGTGGTTTGCGCTCGATTCAGGGAAAGAGTGTTTTGGTAGTGTTAAGGTTGAAGTGTCGAGGAAGTACGCATGTTTTATTTTTTTATTGGGCGTCAACGAAGAGGATATAGAGCACGTGGTGCTCTTTGGTTTTCAAATGAGTGCCTAGCACTTGCGACAGCCGAGGTCGCGGCTAGGATGCACGAGGAGGCGACATCAAGGGTTCGAATATCACCTAGGCGAAGGTAATAAATTTTGCAATAATTTTAATTGCCTAAGGTGTAAACATAAGGCTTAGGGAGCTATAAGGGGTTATGAAAAGGGGTTTATTTTGATTATTAATTTTTGACTAAATGAAGGTATAAGGTGTTAAAATTTATTTTAAATAAAGTTATTGTGACATTTTTGATTTATCAAAAGGTGAATTTGAAGAGTGATAAAAATTGAGAGGACTTCTTATTTGAAGGTGACATTGTTGACATTATTTTTAGTGGTAAATATTATTTTTAAATTGGGAGATCATAAGGTGTATTTGGTCAATCATTTTTGTATATGTTTATGGATGCTTTCTTTAATATGGAGTGATAAGGTGTATGTGTGCTTTGATATTTACATTATATCTTTGAGAGAGTTTAGTATCTTCTAACTCCTTTGAGCTTGGCAAAGAAATGTTTGTGGTTGTGGTAGATATTTGAGGTTCCTTCATCATCAAGAAAAAAATATGAGCACATTCTTCCATAGTTGAGTTGATTGGTTGGTTTTTTGGAAAATAAGTTTGGAGTGAAAAGGACTTAATTAGGGTTTCCTTATTGAGTGTGTTGAGTTAATGCTTCAAGGTTTTATGGAATAAAGAGTTGTTAAAACATTATTTTATAAGCATTGTTGTTGAAGCCATTGGTTGTGTGAAGAACTTGAACTAGGGTTTGAAAAGAACATGAGTATCATTGTTATGTGAGATTGGTTGATGAAGCATTGTTGGGAACATTTTGAGTGAGTGTTTATATACTTGGACTAGGGTTTGTAAGAAAATATTGTTTCATTGAGTGATTGGTTGAGTAGAGTTGGTTGAGCCTAGTCAAGTGGATGTGTGAAGTGATTGTTCAAGTTTCATAAAACAAACTATTCTATATTCTGAATTGATTTGAGAAAGTGACTGAGCATTGTGATGAGTATAAAGCATATTGATTCTCTAACAATTCTCTTTATGTTTCTATGAGATTGGACAAGTTCAAGTGTGGACTTGTTGAGTAGATTTGAGGTAAGTCTTTGAGAAGACTTGTGGACATATTTGAGGACAAAGATTGAGTACAGATTCAAGGATAGAGTTTGGTGCATATTTGAGGATAGAGATTGAGTACAAATTTGAGGATAGAGTTTGGTGCATATTTGAGGACAGGTTTGTGCTAGATCAAAGACAAATATTGAGGATAAATTTGAGCTAGACCGAAGAACTGTGTTTAGTATAGATTTTAGATAAATCTTTGGAGGTGATAGAGTTGAGGATAAATATCTCCAGCCAGAGTAGGGACGATAGGTGTCTTTTATGGATAGAGTTCCATTTGCTAAGGGCAGTGGAGGCAGAGGTCTTCTAGATGATCACCAAACAGGGCAGAGATAGGAGATTGGTGTCTCCCGTGGATAGAGATACACTAACTTGATCAAGGGGATTGGTGTCTCCTTTGGACAAAGGTCCATAAACATTGTAGGGAAAGGATTCCCAGGAGAATTTATTTGAGACAAATTTATAAGAAATATTTTCTTCATGGAGTAGCCCACATTGGGTGAAACACGTAAAATCATGTCTCTCATGTGTGTGATGCTTTATGTGATGTTTACTACTTTAATATTTTTGATGCTATTATTTGGATTAAAAATTAAAAAGTTTTATCTTATACTGTTCACCCCCCTCTCAGTATAAGCACATGTTCTTCAATTGGTATCATAGCGGGTCTCTCCATGAAAAGACTAACAACTTGGAGGAGGATCCATCAATAACACACATGAATTCAAAAAATGAAGAGGAGACTATATTTGACATAAAAGAGGAATTCTTTTAATGCTCTTAGAAAGTTGGAAAGAATTAGAGAGAAGAATTCAATTTTGAAGGAATAAATTTAAGAGGATGAAGAAGCATGGATGAAACTTCTATAAAAGCTCACAGAACTCAAGATAAGAGTGGAAGAAGGAAATAAAATTGAGCAGGATATGACAGATATGTTAAGAGCAAGGGAAACAAAATGTGAAAGACACGAAGCATAAATTGTTTATCTAAGGAATAAAGTTGAAAGGACCAAGGTACTACAAGATGTAGAGGATAGGAAATCACAAAGGGAATTAAGTATTCAAAAAACAAAAACTTCAAACAAGGATAAACAAACAAATGATATCAAAAAGGAAGAAAGCAAAGAAGAACCTTGGATAAGAGTTAATCACAAGAGAAAGAATACTCCACCACAAACTCCAAGGCATCCAAACAGGTTACATAATTTCTTCCATGGTCATTACTTTTCTTGTAATATATATGGTCATAGAGTTGTACACTATATGAATAATGCAAGAAACAATGTTAATAGAAATTTCAATTCTTTTGCACCTCTTATGGATGATGATATTACATATTACAAATACAATAACTTTGGGCACAAGGCTTGATGGTGTAAAATGATACTTCTTCAGTCTAGAAAAATAATTTCAACAACTAGGAAATATGAAAGGAAAAATATTAAGGCTAGATCAATATTAGTTCAAACAACCCTTCATGCTCAAGATAAATAAGAACAATGGTATCTTGATAGTGGTTGCTGATGGGGGACCAAAAATTAAATCCAACCAAATCCGAATTTTCATGTAGAAAATTTGACACACGCTTTACAAGAAATAGAAACCCACTGTTCTATTCACTAACTTGCAAAGATTACATTTACAGCCCGTAGGCTTCACAAAAACTGGCACATAGGCACAGTTCTTTCACTCACTAGCCTGCAGGCGTAGTTTTATTTCCCTGATGTAGGCTGCCTCATGTTCGACGATCTGCCTGCATTCCCAGGAAGAATTATAGCAACTCTGATTGGGACACGCACCCAAGCCGATTTAGAATGGCTCTCGGCCCTCGATTTTGCAACTCGACTGTGCAACTCGCAACTGTAGTTTCTCCAACCTGCAACTGCCGTTTTCCAACCCTTTGTGCATGGCTCGAATTGCCATTTTATAAAATTTTGGGCGTGCCTCTCCGTCTTCCAACTGGTGGCCCTTTGCTTCATTTCCACCATGACTATTCGGTTCCATAACTACATTCTGCAACGGCCTCTGTAACTATCATTACGACTTCTGTTAACTATCACATTGTCGTTCTATAACGGCCTCGGAAGTTACCAACTGTCACTCTGTAACGGCCTCCGAGAATGCCACCTATCACTCTGTAACGACCTTTGAAAATGTAGCCTGTCACGATTTTGTGACACCTTCTTCCTCTTCCTCTTCCTCTTCTCTTCTGGTCGCGATATCACAACATGTTGCGATATCACGACATTTCTACTCCATCGCCTTCTCTCTCCTATTCAGGTCGTGAAAACCTGACATGTCACGATATCACGACATCTTTCCTCTCCTGCTCGTCCTTTTCTCTTTCGATCATGATATCGCAACATGTCGTGATATCGTGACATGTTGCGATATCGCAACATTTTTCTTCCTCACCTCCTTCTCTTCTTCGGGTTGCGAAAATGCGACATGTCACGAAATCGTGACATCTTCTCCTCTCTGTTTCCTCTCGCTTCTTCAGGTCGCAAAAATGTGACATGTCACGAAATCATGATATTTTCCTCTGCTGGTTCCTTCTTCGTCTCCTGGTCGCGAAAATGCGACATGTCGCGAAATCGCGACATTTTCCTCCCTTGGCTTCTTCTTCGCCTTCTGGTCGTGAAAATGCGACATGTCACGAAATCGTGACATCTTCCTCCCTTGGCTTCTTCGCTTGCCCTCTGGTCGCAAAAATGCGACATGTCATGAAATCGCGACATCTTTCTTCCTTGGCTCCTTCTTCGCCTTCTGGTCGCGAAACTGCGACCTGTCGCGAAATCGTGACATTTCTTTCTCCTGGCTTTCTCTCTCCTTGGCGGGTCACAAAATTGTGACATGTCGCAAAATCGTGACATCTTCTCCTCTGTGCCTTCTCTCTCTTCTATAGGTCGTGAAACTGTGACATGTTGCGAAATCGTGACATCTTCCTCTTCCGCTCTTCATCTTGCCTTTGGGTCGTGAAACTGTGACATGTCGTGAAATTGTGACATCTTTGCTTGTAGCCTCCTCTTGCCTGTTTGGGTCGTAAAATCACGACATCCTTGGCACCCTTGCTTCTCCTATGGAACTTGTCGCGATATCGCGACAATTGGCCCTGCTGGCTTCTTTCTCCATTTCCTATCGCGATATTGTGACACATTTCCTGTCGCGATATCATGACAGTTTCTCCTTGCTGACTTTCGTTATCCACTTGTGTCGCTATATCGCGACACATTTGCTATCGCGATATCGTGACAACTTCTCCCCGCTGGCTATGTTCTCCGCTTGTGTCGCGATATCGTGACACATTTTCTGTCGCGATATCGCGACAGTCTTCTCCGCTGGTTCCTCTCTCCTGTTGCTGTCGCGATATTGCAACACTTTTCCTATCGTGATATCACAACCTATTTTCCTCCATGCCTTCTTCGGATTCTTCTGTCATGATTTCATGACATGTCCCGAAATCGCGATGTCTTTCCTCCTTAGCCAACTTTTTAGAAGTGGCCCTCTTGCCACTGGATGCTTCTGCATCAGGTGCTACTGGATGCTCCTGCATCAGACACTCGGGGTTGGTGGAGAAGTGATCTTCACTTCTGGCACTGCTGCCCACCTCCTCGTCTACAGCCTTCAATGGTTTCAACTTCTAAAGCACTTCATATTCTCTTCCACTAGTTATTTCTCCCTGGTCTCTTCTTTTTCTGTTTATCCTCACGCCTTCTGCGTAGCTTCTCTCGCAGGGCTTTCACTTGCCTTAGCAAATCAATTCTGAGCAGCTCCTCTTACAGGGCTTGCACTTGCCTCTACAATGCTCAAAAATCTTCATCCTGCGCCATGTGACCATGATTTATTTTTGGAGGCATTTTGCTGCACTCCTCTCACAATCCTTCACCCCAGATCCTGGTGCTTTGCTTGCATGCTCAGAATCTTCTGGCTTTGATACCACTTTATGGGGGACCAAAAATTAAATCCAACCAAATTCGAATTTTCATGCAAAAAATTTAACACATGCTTTACAAGAAATAGAAACCCACTGTTTTATTCGCTAACTTACAAAGATTACATTTACAGCCCGTAGGCTTCACAGAAACTGGCACACAGGCACAGTTCTTTCACTCACTAGCCCGCAGGCGTAGTTTTCTTTCCCGATGTAGGCTGCCTCACGTTCGACGATCTGCCTGTGTTCCCAGGAAGAATTACAACAACTTTGATTGGAACACGCACCCAAACCAGTTCAGAATGACTCTCGACCCTCGATTCTGCAACTCAACTGTGCAACTCGCAACTGCAGTTTCTCCAACCTACAACTGCCGTTTTCCAACCCTTTGCGCATGGCTCGACTTGCCCTTTTATAAATTTTTGGGCATGCCTCTCCGTCTTCCAACTGGTGGCCCTTCGTTTCATTTCCACCATGACTGTTCGATTCCATAACTGCATTCTGCAACGGCCTCTGTAACTGTCGTTATGACTTCTGTTAACTGTCGCACTGTTGTTTTGTAACGGCCTCGAAAGTTGCCAACTGTCACTCTGTAACGGCCTCTGAGAATGCCACCTGTCACTCTGTAACGACCTCTGAAAATGTAGCCTGTCACGATTTTGCGACACCTTCTTCCTCTTCCTCTTCCTCTTCTCTTCTGGTCACGATATCGCGACATGTCGCAATATCACGACATTTCTGCTCCATCGCCTTCTCTCTCCTCTTCGGGTTGCGAAAACCTGACATGTGATATCGCGACATCTTTCCTCTCTTGCTCGTCCTTTTCTCTTTCGGTCACGATATCACGACATTTTTCTTCCTCGCCTCCTTTCTCTTCTTCGGGTTGCGAAAATGCGACATGTCACGAAATCGCGACATCTTCTCCTCTCTGCTTCCTCTCGCTTCTTCGGGTCATGAAAATGCGACATGTCGTGAAATCATGACATTTTCCTCCGCTGGTTCCTTCTTCGTCTCCTGTCGTGAAAATGTGACGTCGCAAAATCATGACATTTTCCTCCCTTGGCTTCTTCTTCACCTTCTGGTCGTGAAAATGCGACATGTCACGAAATCGTGACATCTTCCTCCCTTGGCTTCTTCGCTTGCCCTCTGGTCACGAAAATGCGACATGTCGCGAAATCATGACATCTTTCTTCCTTGGCTCCTTCTTCGCCTTCTGGTCGTGAAACTGCGACCTGTCACGAAATCACGACATTTCTTTCTCCTAGCTTTCTCTCTCCTTGGCGGGTCATGAAACTGTGACATGTCACGAAATCGCGACATCTTCTCCTCTGCGCCTTCTCTCTCTTCTACGGGTCGCAAAACTGCGACATGTCGCAAAATCGTGACATCTTCCTCTTTCAGCTCTTCATCCTGCCTTTGGGTCGCAAAACCACGACATGTCACGAAATCATGACATCTTTGCTTGTATCCTCCTCTTGCCTGTTTGGGTCGCAAAATCGTGACATCCTTGGCACCCTTGCTTCTCCTATGGAACCTGTCGCGATATCGCGACAGTTGGCCCTACTGGCTTCTTTCTCCATTTTGTGTCACGATATCGCGACACATTTCCTGTCGTGATATCACGACAACTTCTCCTTGCTGACTTTAGTTCTCCACTTGTGTCGCGATATCACGACACATTTGTTGTCGCGATATCGCGATAGCTTCTCCCCGCTGGCTATGCTCTCTGCTTGTGTCGCGATATCGCGACACATTTCCTGTCGCGATATCGTGACAGTATTCTCCGTTGGTTCCTCTCTCATGTTGCTATCGTGATATCACGACACTTTTCCTATCGTGATATCATGACCTATTTTCCTCCATGCCTTCTTCGGCTTCTTCTGTCGCGATTTTGCGACATGTCGCGAAATCACGACGTCTTTCCTCCTTAGCCAAATTTTCAGAAGTGGCCCTCCTGCCACTGGATGCTTCTACATCAGGTGCTATTGGATGATCCTGCATCAGTTGCTCTAGTCACATGATATGAGACAAAGACAAATTCAATGTACTAAAAGAAACCAAGAGAGGATCAATAAGTTTTGGTGATAATGGATCAACAAGGATTGGTGGAAGAGGAACTCTAAGTTTAGATAATGGGAAAACAAAAAAAGAAAATGTGATGTATGTTAAAGGGTTAAAACATAATCTGCTAAGTATAAGTCAACTTTGTGATCAAGGATATATGGTTACTTTCCATCTAGATAGATGTGAGATAAGAAAATCAGAAATTGGAAAAGTCATTGCCAATCAAGAAGAACCCCAAAAAATTTATACATGCTCAATGAGATCAAAGGGGAAAAGTGCTTTCTATCACAAGAAGATGAGATTTGGTTGTGGCATAGAATATTGGGTCACTTGAATTTTGAAAACATAGTCAACATAAGCAATAAACAGGCTGTCAAAGATTTACCCAAAATAAGAAGACCTCAAAGCATAATCTGTACACCCTGTCAACATAGAAAGCAAACTAGGAAAAAATTTAAATAAAAAGGATATGTCATATGAGCCATTGATTCTACACATACTGATCTGTGTGGTCCTACCAAAACATAAAGTATTCAGGGTGAGAGCTACTTTATATTGTTTATAGATGATTTTTCTAGAATGGTTTGGGTAGCTTTCCTGAAAGAGAAGTTAGAGGCTTTTGAAAAACTCAAAGAATTTAAGGAATTGGTTGAAAATAAAACTGGAAAAAGGATTGAGTGTTTGAGATCTGACAGAGGAGGAGAATTTACTTCAAATGAGTTTGTAGATTTTTGTGAACAACATGGAATCAAAAGAGAATATTCAGCAACAAGAACTCAACAAAATAGAGTAGTTGAAAGAAAAAATAGGACTATTGAGAATATGGCTAGAGCTATGCTAAATGAGTCTAAGATCTCAGATGGATTTTGGAGAGAAGCAGTCAACATAGCAGTATACATAATAACTAGGGCTCAAATGAGGGTAAACCATCACAAGACTCCATATGAGCTTTGGAAAGGAAGAACGACCACTATAAAATACTTCAAGATTTTTGGAAGCAAGTGTTACATAAGACGAGAAGATCAAAACTTAGGTAAGTTTGATCCAAGATGTGATGAGGGAATTTTTCTTGGTTATTCCGCAAGGAGTAAAGCCTACAGATGCTTCAACAAGAGAACATGTACCATTATAGAAAGTATAAATGTAACAATTGATGAGAAGATAGATTCAAGAGAACCAGTTCAGCAAATTGTGTATCAGGAAGATGGGAGTTGTCAAGAGGAGTTTTGTGAGGAATCAAATAAAGAAGAAGAAACACAAAGACTTCTTCCTAAAACTCCATCCTGATATGTATAGAAGCATCATCCAAAAGAACAAATCATTGGGAATCCAGATGATACAAGGAGAAGGATAATAACACCATCTCAACAAGCAAATTTTTCTTTGCTATCTAAGATTGAGCCAAAAGACTTCGCTTAGGGAAGTGAGGATAAGTTTTGGATTAAGGCAATGGATGAGGAATTGGATCAGATAGAAAAAAGTGAGACTTGGGAACTTGTTCCACGACCAAAGGACAAAAATGTGATCGACACAAAATGGGTATTCAAAAAAAAGTTAAATGAATATGGACAGGTGGTCAGGAATAAAGCAAGGTTAGTATGCAAAGGTTATGCACAGGTAGAGGGAATTGACTTTGATAAGACATTTGCTCTAGTTGCACGACTTGAAGCCATAAAAATATTTTTAGCCTTCTTGAGTTTCAAAAACTTCAAGGTATATGTATGTTAAGTCAATATTTCTAAATGGTGTTCTAGAATAAGAAGTTTATATTGAACAACCAGAGGGATTCATATTAGTAGATAAACCATATCATGTATGCAGATTGAAAAAGACACTGTATGGTCTAAAGCAGGCTCTGAGAGCATGGTACTCAAGAGTGGATAAGTATCTTCAGGAATAGGGATTCAGAAAAGGAATAACAAACAACAATTTATACATAAAAAAATGAAGGGAATGATCTACTAATTGTGGTTGTTTATGTTGATGATGGGGAAACAATGATAAGATGTGTAAATTATTTGCTAAGAACATGCAAAATGAATTTGAGATGTCTATGCTTGGTGAATTGTCCTTCTTTCTTGGACTTAAAATTTCACAATCAGAGAAAGGGGTATTTCTCTCACAAGCCAAGTACATAAAAAAATGTTAAAGAAATTCAGGTTAGAAGATTGTAAACCAGTAAGTACCCCCATGGTCATAGGAAGCAAGTTAAGTAAGGATGATGAATCTCCAATGGCAGATCAGAGATTATATAGATCTATGATTGGTAGCTTATTGTATGCTACAAATACAAGACAAGACATAGTACAGTCAGTGGGATTAGTGGCAAGGTTTTAGGTAGCACCTATGGAGACACATGTGGCAATGGTAAAAATAATTTTCAGGTATCTAAAAGGGACTATGGATTTTGGGCTTTGGTATCCCAAAAGTGACAGTTTCACGTTGACAACATATACAAATGCATATTGTGTTGGCAACATTGATGACATAAAAAGTACAAGTGGAAGAGCATTCTTTCTTGGAGATTGTTTAGTCTATTGGCTAAGTAAGAAGCAGGTTTTAGTATCCTTATCTACAACTAAAGTAGAATATATTGCAACAATAGCTAGTTGTACATAAATGTTATGGATGAAGCGAACTCTAGAAGACTTCAAGATAAAATATGATCATCCCATTCCCATACTATGTGATAATACAAGTGCTACAAGTATCTAAAAAATCCAGTGATGCACTCTAGGACAAAGCACATTCCTATTAAGTATCATTTTCTGAGAGAACAGGTGACAGATAAAAAAGTCAAGTTGGAATATGTTACTACAAAGGAATAAATAGTAGATATTTTCACTAAGCCAATTTCAAAGGAAACCTTTGAGTATCTTCGAGGAAAATTGGGAGTAAGACTCCCACCCTAGAATTAACTACCTCTAGAAGAGGTGGGGGAGGGGCTAAGCTAAGAGAATCATTCTTAGCCCCAAGCCCCAAAGGTGACCCTTTGCCATTGACGTCAAAGGGGAAGATATTTGGTATTTGAAAAGACATTGAGCCAGGGGGAGCAATGTCCCAAGGGGAGCAGAACAAAGAAAATATTAAGTTTTTGGTAAAAAAAATTTGGGTTGCCATCAATGACAAAGGGGGAGATTGTTGGACATTTTGAGTCAAAGTTGTCATTGATGTCAAGGAACGAAATTGTCATTGATGTCAAGGAATAAACTACCGTCAATGTAAAAAGGTCAAAAGGAACAATGCAAAGGTTAATGGCAAAAGAGCTTCATAATATTTTTAATATTATGTGGAAGCATAAGTAGGAGGGTTTTTATTAAAACCATGGGTGAGCAAAAATAAAAGGTTTTTCATAAAAGCCCAAGGAAGTTTTAATATTTATTTTATAAAATATTTAAATTCAAATTGAATTTAAATTTTATAAATAAATATTATTTATACAAAGTGGTAAAATCAAATAAGGCTTTAATAAAGCCAAAATGATTTAAAAGTTAATTTATAATATTTAAATTCTAAAGAATTTAAATAATTTATAAATTAATTATTCAAATTTCGAAGGCGGTGGCGTTCAAGTTTAAAGGAGGTAATTAGTATATAAAATATATGCCTTAGTGGCATTTAAATCATCCTTCGTTTAAACAAATAAAAGAGGCAAGTGTTGTGGTGAGAATTTGTGCGAGGAAGAAGACAAGCTCCTTGTCTTAAGCACCAACGAAAGGGATAAGAGTGTTGAGGGCCAAAACTTCATATCCATCGAGGCAGCGTGGCCTAGTGGCAAGTGGTCATGAGTTAAGGCGCTTGGGTGCAGAGTGGTCTGCGTTCGATTCATGACAAGAGTGTTTTGGTAGTGTTAAGGTTGAAGCGTCGAGGAAGGATGTGTGTTTTATTTTTTTATTGGGTGCCAACGAAGAGGATATAGAGCACGTGGTGCTCTTTGGTTTTCAAATGAGCACCTAGCACTCACGGTAGTCGAGGCCACGACTAGGATGCACGAGGAGGCAACGTCGAGGGTTCGAATCTCACCTAGGCGAAGGTAATAAATTTTGCAATAATTTTAATTGCCTAAGGTGTAAACATAAGGTTTAGGGAGCTATAAGGGGTTATGAAAAGGTGTTTATTTTGATTATTAATTTTTGACTAAATGAAGGTATAAGGTGTTAAAATTTATTTTAAATAAAGTTATTGTGACATTTTTGATTTATCAAAAGGTGAATTTGAAGAGTGATAAAAATTTGAGAGGACTTCTTATTTGAAGGTGATATTGTTGACATTATTTTTAGTGGTAAATATTATTTTTAAATTGGGAGATCATAATGTGTATTTGGTCAATTCATTTTTGTATATGTTGATGGATGCTTTCTTTAATATGGAGTGATAAGGTGTATGTGTGTTTTGATATTTGCATTATATCTTTGAGAGAGTTTAGTATATTCTAACTCCTTTGAGATTGGAAAATAAGTGTTTGTGGTTGTGGCAGATATTTGAGGTTCCTTCATCATCAAGAAAAAGGTATGAGCACATTCTTCCATAGTTGAGTTGATTGGTTTGTTTTCTGAAAAATAAGTTTGGAGTGAAAAGGAATGAATTAGGGTTTCCTTATTGAGTGTGTTGAGTTAATGCTTCAAGGTTTTCTGGGATAAAGAGTTGTTAAAACCTTGTTTTATAAGCATTGTTGTTGAAGCCATTGGTTGTGTGAAGAACTTGAACTAGGGTTTGAAAAGAACATGAGTATCATTGTTATGTGAGATTGGTTGATGAAGCATTATTGGGAACATTTTGAGTGAGTGTTTATATACTTGGACTAGGTTTTGTAAGAAAATATTGTTTCATTGAGTGATTGGTTGAGTAGATTTGGTTGAGCCTAGTCAAGTGGATGTGTGAAGTGATTGTTCAAGTTCCATAAAACAAACTATTCTATATTCTGAATTGATTTTAGAAAGTGATTGAGCATTGTGATGAGTATAGAGAATATTGAGTCTCTAACAATTCTCTTTATGTTTCTATGAGATTGGACAAGTTCAAGTGTGGACTTGTTGATTAGATTTGAGGTAAGTATTTGAGAAGACTTGTGGAAAAATTTGAGGACAAAAATTGAGTACAGATTCGAGGATAGAGTTTGGTGCAGATTTGAGGACAGGTTTGTGCCAGATCAAAGACAAAGATTGAGGACATAATTGTGCTAGACCGAAGGACTGTGTTTAGTATAGATTTGAGACACAACTTTGGAGGTGATCAAGTTAAGGATAGAGTTCTCCAGCCAGAGCATGGAGGACATGTGTTTTCTATGGATAAAGTTCCATTTGCTAAGGGTAGTGGAGGCAGAGGTCTTCTAGAGGATCACCAACTAGAGTAGAGATAGGATATTGATGTCTCCTATGGATAGATATCCACTAAATTGATCAATGGGGTTGGTGTCTCCTTTGGACAAAGGTCCATAAAAATTATAGGGAAAAGATTCCCAAGAGAATTTATTTGAGAAAAAATTATAAGAAATATTTTCTCCGTGGAGTAGCCCACATTGGGTGAACCACATAAAATCATGTCTCTCATGTGTGTGATGCTTTGTGTGATGTTTACTGCTTTAATATTGTTGATGCTATTATTTAGATTAAAAAGCAAAATTTTTTATCTTATACTGTTCACCCCCTCTCAGTATAATCACATGTTCTTCACAAAAATATGGAGGTTCAAGGTTCAAATCCAATGGGAGATAGATTTGTACACCATACTTTGGTAAATGGAGCTTTGGATAGATAAACATATATTAGGTAAATAACATCCTCTATGAGGGTCTTCTCATATGGCCTATGGTTTCATGAATGTTAGAAACTACTTTACCTTTTACCTTTTATATAACATCTTCTACATGGATAGACTTTCCTGTAGATTCGACCTTCCTCTTATCCCCAAATAGGGAATCCATATTTCTAGCTACAACATCCTTATTTCTAGTTAGAACTTTTTTAAATTACTTTCTTGCCATGCTAGCTAGCTCTCCCTAAAAAAACATTTTTTTCAAAGATTCGATACAATAAAAGGTGAGACTGACTCCTTCCTTGCACTTGTTTTTGTTTGAATTCATAATGTTTGCTTCCTACTTATACTCACAACGCTTGCTTGCTTTCTAAAACAAGGAAATATGAGGCTTGCTCTTGACTGTGTTATTTATTTGATATACATAGAAATGTTTAATATAAACATATAAAATCAAGTAACTTGAATGAAGATTGGTTAACTTAAGTCATCATTTTTTATAGTTAATTAAAATTATAGCTAAAGCGAGTTAGTGGTTTACTTTTCTAAATTGATTAAAGTTATAATAAATAATCAACAACCAAATAGTATAAATATAAAAATTAATGAAAAACATACCACAAACATATATGCAGTAAGCTAATGATATTCATAATAAGTTCTCATCTATTAAAATAATTGTATCATATTACAAATAGCTGTATCATTATATATATTATTTATTTGATATAATATATAATATGAACATACAAAATAAGGGAACTTGAATATGAACATACAAAATACTATAGATCATTATATATACTATTTATTTGATATAATATATAATATGAACATAAAAAATAATGTAACTTGAACGGAGATCAATTAACTTAAGTTATTAATTTTATAATTAATTAAAAATTATAATTAAAATGAGTTTTTAATTATACTTTTTTAAGATGACTAATGTTTTAATAAATATTCTACCCATAAGTAATGAAAATATAAAATTTAACAAAACAATATGAAGCAAACAAATATGTAGTAAGATAATGCTATCCATACTAAGTTTTAACCTAATAAAGTCCAATTTTCTTTGTATTTTGTTCCATCCAAATCTAATAAGAGATAAAATAAAAATATTTATACAATAAAAATAATACTTCTTAGTTACACTCTTTTAATAGATTGTATAGATTGAAATGGACAGTCTTTCAACAAATCAATATTGTGGTATTAATAGAATATTTCAACAATTATACATATATTGTTCATCAAGATTTTACTGAGGGTTTCCACATTAGAGACCACATTTTAATTCACTTGAGCTCTATTATTTGATATGGTTCTTAGTTGCATTTGAATATTGACTTATACTTGTTTTTAGTTAGATTTTACTTATTTTTCCCCTTAAATAAGTTATATGCGACTTCTATTGGGGGCCACTACCATCCAATTACCAAATATTACATTTGCTATTAGGTCAATTAGACCATATCCAACATGCCTTTTTATCACAAATATTTCATTTATTTCTCTATTAAATATATTCTTCAACTTTCTCAAAGAGCTATATTTCCATAATCAGCTACTTGACATCATTTTGATTAAGAGATAAAATCTCACTTGGCCAATTTCCTTCTAAAATTTGAATTTCACCAAGATGAAGATCAACACCGCGATTGGATAAATTAATTGTTACCTGATTTTCTTCTTCATAGATATGCTCACATTTCCAAGGGATTACCTCCAATAATAGATGACAAACATCTTACATAATATTATGTTTTATCCAATATTCACATCCATTTTTGTTGATAACATTAATGATAATTTGTGAATCCCCCTCAATTAAAATATATTTCCATCCTTTTTCTATTACAATTTTAATCCCTATAAGAAGTGCCTAAACCACTACATAGTTGTTAGTTGAAGTTCCATATGATTATGAGTAAGTGAGGAGAATTTTGCCTTCATTATTTCTAAAAACACAACCTTCACAATCTTTTCCTAGATTTCCTTGAGAAGCACTATCAAAATTAGTTTTGATAGATATATATTTTTTAAATTTATTATCGCAGATGACTTCCACCTTTGTTCAAATCCTTTAACCAAGTTGTTACCACCTATTTTTCTGCATTTGAGACTTCTCATGACAAGCACCATATTTGTAGACATTATGTAAGAGAGTCGATAATACGGTTTTAAACTTGAGCATTATTTTGAGATTTATTTTTAAAAATTCTTTTATTCCATTCAAGCCAAAAATTTCAACAAATAATGGTAGGGCTAGTTCTCCACATAATACATAATGCTTTAGCTTTGAAATAATTAATCCAACATGTCATCAACTCTTTCAATGTTGATGGAGCTACCCAATATATTTTCATATTGTTAAAAAAGTAACCCTAAATGACATGAGCATATGGATAATGAAGAAGTAAATGGTCAAATATCTCTAAATCCTTCTCACACAAGGCAAATCTAAAAGGTACATGATATCATGTTCTTTGTAGACTCTTTCCTGTAAGAATCTTACTTTGAACTGCTAACCAAAGGAATGTTGAGGCCTTAAGGAGAGCCTCTAATGACCAAAAATTCTTCCAAGAGAAATATTTGGGAGTAGGAAATTTTGATTCCTCATATCTCAACTTGACTTAGTATCCACCATCCTTTGATAGATTCTAAACTATCTCATCCTTTTGTTTAAAAATTGATAAATAAAACTCTTCAAACATATTTTAAAGTTCATCTACAATTTGTTTGAGTTCCTCTTCTTCAACCAGGTTACTAAAAGAAGTCTATGACCAGGAATTGATGTTCATATTAATATAGTCTTTGAACTTTGGATCTTTACAAGTAGGCATGCCTAAGCCAATGATTACCATTTTGAGTCTGAGATAAAGGAAAAGGCTTCAACCAAGCATCACACGAAAAATTGCAGAATTCCTCTTATTGAATTACCATCTAATATAATTCTTAATAGATTGTAAACTATCTGATATGAAGTTCCATGTTGATATGAGGGATACCGTAGTGGTATATCTTTGGTTTTTATTCAATCCTATGAGTCCTTGGTTCAATGTTTGAGACATATGGATGATGTAGCCCACACCAAGGTTCAAATCTTGACGATACCAAATAGGCTATATAGCTCAATGCCACTAAGTTGATGTATAAAGGGAAAGGGCAACCCTTTTAAAACCATATTTAAAAAAATAATTTCCATGTTGATGATCCTTTGGGTAGGGTTCCTTTCCTAAATAATTTCGTTGCATCAAGAGAATCTATATATTTTTGAAGTATTACTTTTTTTCCAATTATTTCCTTGATCTCTAAATAATCTCTACCCAAGCTTCTCCCCTATTTTCCCCCTAATGCAAAACTCATAATTTTACAATTTTGCAAGCTTGCTCCTCCAATATTCTTTCCTTTGCAAACCCTATCCCACTTATAAAAAGGAAAACTTAATTTTTCCTCACAACCTTTCCAAAGAAAGTCTCTTTGAATTTTGTCAAATTTTGATGCTATACTTACTAGTAATCTTGAAAATGACATCATATAAATAGGGATGGATTACAATATAGTATTAATGATTTATAACCTTCCTTCCATAGTTAAGATATTATATTTCCAACCAACCAAACAAGCTTTCATTCCATTCAAAAAAGATACCCAAAACTCCTTTTTATTTCATTTATGAGACAAAGGAAAACCCAAGTAGGTTGATAATTTTTTTCAATTTTAAACCCTAAAATATTCACAATAATTTGTTGTAAATCTACAACAATGTTAATAAAAAATATTGTATTATGTAGCATTAACGATTTGTCCAATAATATTATCATAACACGATAATATTGATTTAAACTCCATGGCTTCACTCACAGAGAGAAGACCCAAAAGAAAAGTATCATAAACAAATTGGAGATGAGATTAAAAGGGATCATTTTTTATAACTTGAATACCTATGATTTTTCCTTCTATTTTTCCCTTTGAGAAATCTCACCCTAATGCTTCCACAAGAATAATGAATAGATAAGGAGATAGTGGATCACCTTGACGAAGTCCACAAGATAACTTGAAATAACCAATAGGAAAACCATTGATCAAAATAGAATATTTCACAATGTTATAACAACATTTAATCCATTCACACCAACTATAATCAAAACCAAACTTTTTGAGAATATCATGTAGAAAATTCTAGGAAACCTTATTATATGCTTTGTTCATATCTAATTTCATAAGAATACATGGTTTTTCATGGAATGAAAAGAATGTATGGCCTCTTGTGCAATGATTATACCATCAAGAGTTTGTTTATCACAAATAAAACCTTCTTGATCCTCTAAGATAACACAACCTACAATGCCTTTCAACCTGTTTGCCATAATTTTTGAAATAATCTTATAAATCATATTACAAAAGCTTATTTAACAAAAATTATCAAAATATTTTCTCTTCTTTCTTTTGAACCACTATAATAAAAGTGGCAATTGATATCACTTATTATAGACTTCCCTTTCCAAGCCTCTTCAACCACAAGTAACATATCACTCTTCAATAAATCCTATTTTTTTGAAAGAAAACTGTAGGAAATCTATTGGGGTCAAGTTCCTTGTTAGAATGGAAAGAGAAAATGGCTTCACATAGTTCCTCCATATATATCTTCTTCATCAAGCTTTAATTTTGTCCCAGTGTGATAATTGATGGAATATTTTACAAAATCTTATCTTGTGCCTCTTTTTCTTGCCCAATATCTAACTAGATATTTTAAATAAATAATTGCTTCCTTATATCTTCTCCATCCTTAATATTTCTTTTATCTAGAGTTAAAATATCTTTAACATGATGAAAAGAAAAATGTTTTTGTTGTAGCATGATTTTTTTTGTAATTCTATCTCCTTCCTTGAGCCATTTCTCCCTAGGATTTTAGAACCAATATGACTCATTTTTCAATGCATTATGATAATTAGAAAGTAATTGTTTTTCTTTCACATAAGAATCCTGATCAATTCCATAAATTTTTACTATCTCTTGTAAATTTTTGAGCTTGGATTCAATTTCTTTCTTTTCTTTAAAAATGTTACCAAAATATTTGACATTCCAAATATTCATTTGCTCCTTTAAATATTTTATTTTTTGAACAAACTTGTACATACATGATCCTTAAAATTTTGATTCATCCCACCATAACATAACCATTAAGAAAAATCAGGGTCTTTGAGCCACATAGATTGGAAGAAAATGACTTTGGATGACCATTAGTGGGTAAATCACAATTCAAAATAATAGGTTTGTGATCTGATCCTGTTCACAGTAAAATATTAGAAGAGATTATATACTTTATTTGCAACCATTTATTGGCTAACAAGAATCCATCCAATATTTCTACTATATGGGTTTTCCCAATGTGTCTATTATCCCATGTATATTATAAAATTGAAGGATTAACATCCCAAAAGTCATTTGAATTGACAAATGAAGCAAAATTTTGTATTGATTTAGAACATCCTAGAATACCACCATTCTTTTCCAATGGATATAGAACAATGTTTAAATCACCCCCAAGAATCAATAGATCACAATAAATCATCATTTTATTTGACTAAATATGCTAAGGTCATTCAACATATTTGACAAGGAGTAACTATAGTTGAAGCATATACATTTATAACCCCAACTTTGATGTTTTCCTCTTTCCTATAAAATAGTCTAGTAACCCAGTTACCTTTTCCTTATAATAATTTCCCATCTCATTCACATTTATACCATATTATTGCAATAACGTCTAAAGCTCTTGTAGAAGATATTGCTAGACATTCACTCATCTTCCAAATCTTCTTAAAAGCATCCTTATATTCCTCACTACTTAATTTTATTTCTTGTATTAAAATAAACTTAAAACTATAAAAACCTATTAATTCCTTAATAACTCTTTTTTTAGGGATCTTATTCATACCCCTAATATTCCATGATATTATTTTTATCATCATCACTTTTTATTTTTATTAGTGGGGGTTTAGCCTGACTTCTTGTTAGCAACTATGATATTTTTATTTGGCTTTCCAAATCGATATCCCTTTGAGTTTATTTTTCTCTTTGTTCAGGCTTTGATTACGTTTCTCTTCTTTTTCCATTACCACCAACACTCTCATATTAATCAATCTCTTCTATTTTTACATATTATTCATAATGAGACTTATCTTCTAAAGATTTATGTTGCCTTAAAGAATCTAAAATGCAAGGAATAGCCTCATTAACACTTTCTTCTTTATGTTGCCCTAAAAACTCTAAAGTGCACAAATGATCCTCCTAGTCATTAATTTTTTATGTTGGCATGGAAACATTAAATATCCTTGGATATAATTCATATTGTTTTCTTTATCGTGCTTCTCTTGAAATTCTAAAGTGCAATGAATAAACTATGTACTACTTTCATTTTTTTATAAGGAGAAGATTTTATGCTACTTGAGGAAAATGAAGATGATTTACTTGGATTATTCTTGACCCCCTTCACCTCATTTGCTTTAAAATTTACTTCCCCATCTTCATTTTATTTAAAATTTGCTTTCCCATCTTCCTTTATACCTTTAAATCCTATATTTAAACTTACACATTGTACATCATCCCTCATGTCATTTTTTCTTCTAACTGTTGACTCAAGTGAACTATAATGACCTTTGCCATCTAATGATGCAAAGGGGATTTCTTGCCACTTTCTCAGGAGTGGGAAATCCTTATTTTGACCTAGTTTCTCCTATGATATGATATTCTTAACTCATATTGAAGTTACCCCCATGCCCAAAACTTTCCATATATTTTCCATCATTTTCACTTTGTAGTCTCTTGCCATATATCCAATTTCATGATATTTGTGACATCGAAATGCAATGTTTTCATAGTTCACTTGTTCATCCAATTCTCTTTATATAGATTTAATCCTAATGAATTGCTATAAAGGTTTTGAAATATCCATGGCAACACATATTTGAGTGTATACAACATGCCTTCTCCCATTAGTAGTTGGTCCATCCTGGATGAACTCACATAGAGCATTACCAATATTATTCAAAACCTTCTTATTGATAAGTTGATAAGGAATACCAAAAAGCCTAATATACACTATAAGTATTTTAATAGTCTCTGTCTCCACAAAAAAAAATCTCACTCCATGGTCTTAAATATAATGTATCTTTACCCCTAAACCAAGGGTCTTCATCAATTATCTTATCCATTATTTCTAAACTACATAAGATAATGAGGAAAAGTCCTTTTGGATCAAAAGCCATTGAGTAATTTGAATTCAATTCTCATTTTCACTTGATATAATTTTGAATCTCATAAAAACTTGGCCACTATCCACAAAACTTACATATTAGCCCTTTGGATTTGAGAACCATTATCGCATGCTCAATTATCTCATCCTTGATAATCAGTTCTGGTGTAGTATCTACTATCTAGATAGGAGTTTCCATAGATTTTATATTCCTCTTATCTCTAACTAGGGCATCCATACTTCCAACTAAGACATTTTTAATTCTAACTAGGGCATTTTTACTTTTAGTAAGGACTTTAAAAAATAACTTTCTTACCATGTTACCTAGATTTTCTTCACATAAATCCTTTAATTTTTAAGTTTTTCTTAAGATCTACAACAAGAAGTGACACTTGTTTCTTGATTACACTTCGATTTATACTTCCTGCTTCTTTCTACTGCTTCTTGTTAGATTTTACTTTTTTTTTAATATAGGTTATAAAACTTTAATTCAATTTTAATATATATTTTTTCTAATTTTTTTCTCTCATTTTATATTTAATAATGATAGTCTAGCAATTTTATTATGACAATACATATTATTATGTCAAATTTAATATATTGAAATATATTTATTTAATTTATAATAGATAAACTTTTTAACCACCCTTTATATAACAAGTTGAACAATACACTTGATTTAAAATAAGGGAAAAAGGAAGAACTATTACGAACACAACTTGTTATTTTGATTCATAAACATCTAAAGCCTATGAAAAAATATGGGATAGACTACAAGGATTCATATGCAAATTTAAAGAAATATATTTCATCATATTTTAAAGTCAAAGAGAGAATTTTAGTAAGGGAGTTCACACAAGGACAAGTGAACAAACCAACATGCAAAATAACAAGAAGGATCTATGTAGCTACCTATTATGGATAGCAAAACAAGAAAACAAATAGTGAACAAGATGCTTAGAGGAAAAAAGGGTCATTACTTATTTTGGTGAGAACTATCAACCTTATGTTGTTGGAATTCACAATATTTTTTAGAAACATCCTAAAACATCCATTCACCACAATCAAATGCCAAAAAAGGAAGAGGGACATGGAAGAACATATAGATGAAAAATAAAGATAAAGTAAATGACATGATTTGAGAGAGAAAAAGGGGTGGGTCCCATAGACTCCCCTAAAATATTCTCATCTATCACACTTTTATACAAATGATAAATCATTGGGGGTATTTATAGTGATAGTGAGTAGTTAACATCAATCCACATTAACTTGAATTTGAGTATAACTTAGAATAATAAAATAATAATAGCTTACATTATTTAATCAAGGTTATCTATAAAGGTATATTAACCAATATCATTAAGTGTGAATACATGAAGGGTTCCCTTAGGCTTACATGAAGATGCCCATAGGCTTACACATAGATCCTTGTAGAATTACATCAAAGAAAATCTATAGGCATACATAGGAAGACACTTGTAGGCTTACATATAGAATGCCTATAGGCTTACATATAGAATGCCTATAGGCTTACATCAAGATGCCCATAAATACTTTATCATTATTGACATTGGATTAAAAATATTAGATTATAAATATATCAACATCCCCTATAATCTAAGCAAAGGGGTCAAGGATATAAGATATTAGAGAGGATATATATCTTCCACATAATGTATACTCATATAGGCTAATGTATCCTAATATCTTCTCTTTCCAAAGGTACATAAACTGGATCAACCTCTCTTGAACATGACGATGTAACTCCAGCTCCTAGATCAAGATGTTGAGATTCCCATGAGAAGATATTCAACATGCAATATGGTGACCACAATATATCCCCCAATCTCAAGAGAAGGCAACTAAATCATGAAGCAATATGTAAGTCTCTAAATAATCAACCCCAATGGCTAGAAAGGGCCCATAGAAACAAGACATACCTTGCATTGATCATCCAAAATTTACTCCTCTTGTAGCCTAAAAGATTACCAATCACCACACCAATGGGTTGTTGGAGATAGAGCAAACATCCACTATGAGAAAATAGAAGGATAAACATAAGAATTTTGAAATCTCTCAAATATAGTACAACTAACCAATTGCTACACCATCAAGCTTAGTTGGAGTTAGATGTTTGGTGCTCTATGAATACATCAAACCTACTATTATAAAAAATAAGAGAAAATGATATTTTGAACTATGACCTTGTAGAAGAAGGCTTTTAAATCATACATGATTTGGATGTGAGGAAAATTTCCAATTGTCATGCCAATGAACTATTGGAGTTAAAATTGCACCAAAAAGAAGAATGCCATCTCAGTTCATTTTTCATACAAAAATCCATGAAAATAGTAATAGGTTCTTGAGCTAATACCACCAATATATAGAGCTCAAAAAATTTTACAATTAAAAAAAAATAGTCTAAAATGATTTCATATGCAAACATTATGACCTCTAGAAGTTGTGGCATATTAGAGCTAAAAAAAGAGAAAAAAATTAAATAATAGACCTTAGAGAAAATTTTGGCCAACCAAAGACTGTTATTTATCACCTCCACGTGCCACGTCTATTGACATCACTCACTGATAGGACAACCAAATGGAATGACAAATGACAAGTACAACTGTGACACTTGGTAGATGTAGATTAACTGTATTTATAAATATATATAAAAATAAATTGTCATGCCAAATATTTAGGCTATAAGTCGACGATGACCTTGTTCTCACAATGTAAACCCCCAACCACTATTCCATTAGTGCAAATGCAATAGAAGAAATATATTTTTATTATTTGAAATGCGCCATAGTGCTTTACAAAAACAAAAATTTTATGCCTATATTCTAACGTGAGAGTTCCTTCCTTCAATAGAAACACCTTATCAATGTGCCAACCACACAAATGTATATCAAAAGGGAAGTCTACTTCCCCTTATGGTAGTACCAAGGGTCAAAATTCATTTGCACAAAAAAAAACATATGATGTGATTTAAACTCAAGATATCCTAGTTAAGAGGCAACAAACTTACCATTACACCATATCATTACCATGAATAAAAAGCTTGTTCCACTCTTTATTAAACATTGAATAAACTAAAAGAATGTAAAAAGTAGTTACCTACCAAGAATCAAATACAAGATCTCCCATAGTCAAAAAAGATGCACTACCACTACATTGACACCAGTCAATGAGATCCAAAGAAATATCAAATTATTTTTAACTAACACCTTTGGAATTGATTTTGTATGTGCTTGTATGCCCTTTCCCATTGCACAATGGAATATCTTGAGTTTTAAAACTCGAATTTTGAATTTTGGAGGGAAAATAGGTTTATTTTTTGGACACAAAAATAGGCATTAAAATGGCAAAATCTTCAGAGTGTTGAACTGGAACCCCTATCATTTTTTTATAAGGAATCCAATGGAATTGATGGAAAATCCATATCTGCCATGGTTTTTCCTATCCAACATTTTGTAGGATTGACTGAAGTTGCTTTGTTTTGGCTTTGATACCATGTTGGAATTCACAACATTTTCTAAAAACATCACAAAATATCCATTCACCACAATCATATGTAGAAAAAAGGAAGAAGAACAAAATAGAAGAGGATATGTATTAAAAATAATGAAAGAGATAAATGTCATGATTTGAGAGAAGAAATAAGCGGTGGGTTCCGATAGGAACCCTCAAAATATTCTCATATAACACATTATAATACAAATGATTAATCATTGGTGGGTATTTATAGTGATACCAAAAAATTCCAATGAGTAATTAACCTCAAGCCAACATTAACTTGACTTTGAGGTTAACTTACAATAGTAAAATAATAATAAATTACACCCTTTAATCAAGGTTATCCATAAAGGTGGATCAACCAATATCACTAAGGGTGAATACATAAGGGTACCCTTACGCTTGAAGATGTATTTAGACTTACACATAGATGCCCATAGGCTTACATAGAAATATTTCCACAAGATTATTTATAGAATTCCCATAAGCTTATATCAAGATGCTTGAAGGTCTACATAACACTTTTCCTTAGGCTATATCAAGAGCACCCATAGGTACTTCATCATTGTTGGATTTTGTCTAATAAGATCAAATTATAAATAATTCAACATATATGCCATACATAGATTGATCACATACAATGGTATGAGGAGGTGGAATAAATTTGGAAAGTATACACCGAAAACATACAAAGGGATAAGAATTGTCGACTCTACCATTTGCTTACAAAGTTTGATAGAGAATATAATGAAAGCAAAATTTGAAGAATTAACAAAATTACAATTAGATCACAACCCAATGTGTATAATATTATCATGGTAGGAAAGAAATAAACAAATAGAACAAGTACATCCCAATAAATAATTGTCAATAGAGGAAAATATCCTCATAACTGAAGAGAATCATTTAAATTTCAAGGAAGCAATAAAACAATTTTTGCAAAGGGAGAAAAAGAAACAAAAGATCAAGAAATAAGGAGCAGGGTTATGCGTAAGGGATCAGCCCTGAAATGTAATTATAAAAATGGGGTAGTTTTGAAATCTAGGTAAATAATATCCAAACTCATGTAGAAGACATGGTGAATTACCTTTTTTTTTCCACCAAAAAATATAAAAATTTAGCATGTTTATAATATTATTTGAATTGATGACTGATAGCAACATAGTATAATGGGTGGCATAATTGGGATCAAATTCCTAGGAAAAAAATAGAAAGCCTCATTCCCTGTGATTCAAACGGAGGTTATGCAAATAAGACAATAATGACATATCATTGGAGTTTCCTTGCAAAGACACCAACAAAAAATTTAAGGATAGACGAATAAAAGCAAAAATATTAAAAAAAATATAATTTCAAAAAGATAGCCTAGTACTTAATAATAATAATTTATATATTTACTTGCATGAATCAATTTAGAAATTCATTTTCTAGGTAAATCATCATAAATCATCCAAAGTATGCATCAATATAACTTATGGAGCAACAACAACATAATTTTATAATAATTAATAATAAAAATATTTTAGACGTGCTTTGCACTTAAATTTATCCACACAATTTATATCAGGCAAATCTGTGTGTCAAGTTTCTTGATACACGTTACTATAGCTTTTGGATTTCAATATCAAAATACTAAATTTGGTTGTGAGAAGTTTTTATTATTATTTAGATTATTTCCTAGTAATTGAGATCCAAATTGAAAATACAACTATTGATATTATCATATATTATTAAGCGAGTGTCTTTCATTAACGCATTAATATTTAGATTATTTCCTAGTAATTGAGATCCAAATTGAAAATACAACTATTAATATTATCATAGATTATTAAGTGAGTGCCTTTCATTAACACATTAATATTTAGATTATTTCCTAGTAATTGAGATCCAAATTGAAAATACAACTATTGATATTATCATAGATTATTAAACGAGTGCCTTTCATTAACACATTAATATTTAGATTATTTCCTAGTAATTGAGATTCATATTGAAAATACAACTATTGATATTATCATAGATTATTAAGTGAGTGTCTTTCATTAACACATTAATATTTAGATTATTTCCAAGTAATTGAGATCTAGATTGAAAATACAACTATTGATATTATCATAGATTATTAAGTGAGTGCCTTTCATTAAAGCACTAATAATTAGACTATTTCCTAGTATTTGAGATCAATATTAAAAAGATAATTATTGATATTGTTATAGATTATTAAGAGAGTGCCTTTCAAATTTAATATTTATACTATTTTCCAATAATTGAGAACTATTGATATTATCATAGATTATTAAGCGAGTGCCTTTCATTAACGCATTAATATTTAGATTATTTCCTAGTAATTGAGATCCAGATTAAAAATACAACTATTAATATTATCATAGATTATTAAGCAAGTGCCCTTCATTAATGCATTAATATTTGGACTATTTCCTAGTAATTGAGATGCAAATTAAAAATACAACTATTGATATTATCATATATTATTAAGTGAGTGTCTTTCATTAACACATTAATATTTAGATTATTTCCCATTTCATTAATGCATTAATAATAAGGGATGTGAATACCAAATTTTTTCATGCCTCTACCACGAAGCATAGAAGGTCCAATAGAATTAAAGAGCTCATCAAAAATGACAACTCAATCACTTCTTGCATCCATGAAATTAGGAGCGAGGTTGTCGATCACTTTGAATCCCTCCTTGGTTCTCAAAGCCCTCAATCAATTCATTCCTCTAAAGCCTTGCTTAACCATATTCCTAATCTCATCAGCCCTGATATGAACAGTCAACTCACCAAAGCATTCTTCGATGATGAGATCAACTAGGCTCTCTTCTCCATGCAACCTGATAAAGTCCCTGGCCGCGATGGCTTCTCACCTAGGTTCTTTCAAACTTTATGGGACATTATTAGTAATGATGTGTGCAATGCCATCAGGGATGCTCAACAATCCAAATTCATTCCCAGGGATGTGAACTCCACTTTCCTTGCCTTGGTCCCCAAAACTATTGTGTGCAGATCAATGCATGACTTTCAACCCATCAACCTTTGTAACGTGCTCTATAAATGCGAATACCAATTTTTTTCATGCCTCTACCATGAAGCGTAGAAGATCCAATAGAATTAAAGAGCTCATAAAAAATGATAACTCGATCACTTCTTGCATCCATGAAATTAGGAGCAAGGCTATCGGTAACTTTGAATCCCTCCTTGGTTCTCAAAGTGCTCAATCGGTTCATTCTTTTGAAGCCTTTCTTAACCATATTCCTCATCTCATCAACCCTGATATGAATAGTCAACTCACCAAAACATTCTTCGATGATGAGATCAACCAGGATCTCTTCTCCATGCAAACTGATAAAGTCCCTGGCCCCAATAGCTTCTCACCTAGGTTCTTTCAAAATTTCTAGGACATTATCAGTAATGATGTGTGCAATGCCATCAAGGATGCTCAACAATCCAAATTCATTCCCAGGGACGTGAACTCCACTTTCCTTGCCCTGGTCCCCAAAAATGCTATGTGCAAATCAATGCATGACTTTCGGCCCATCAACCTTTGTAACGTGCTCTACAAAATCCTAACTAAAGCCCTTACCAATAGGCTGAAAGGAATCCTCCCATCCATCATTGACTCTTGCCAAGGCAATATTGTTCCAGGGAGAGTCATTACTTATGGGGTCATAAGCATTCATGAAACCATGCACTTGACTTACCGGAGAAAAAAAGTCAAATTTTTCCTAAAACTGGACATGAACAAAGCATTTGATAGAGTGTCTTGGAACTTTTTATTTGTTGTTCTCAATAAATTTGGCTTCCACCAGGACTGGATTAATCTCATCAAGGCTTGCATCACTTCTTCCTGGTTCTATGTTATTGTTAATGGGTCTACTGCTAGTTATTTTCCTAGTGCCATAGGTCTAAGGCAAGGTGATTCCATTTCCTCCATGCTGTTAATTATTATTGCTAAGTCTCTAAGGCATTCCCTCAAAGGATCCTGTACCCATGGTGTCATTTCAAGAATTTGTGCTACCTCCACTCTAATCCCAATCACCCACCAACAATTCATTGATGATACTACTATTCCTACCTGTGTATCAGTGGCTAAATAAAAAAGTATTAAACACATCCTCAACCTGTATGAAGATGCTACAGGTAAAAAAATCAATTAAATTAAATCAACGTTTACTTCTTGAAAACTCCTCTACCCCACCAAGTAAATATTGCTAGTTTCCTTCAATGCACCATTGGTGATCTCCCCTCCACTTATTTTGGTATTCCCCTATTTATGGATAATCCCAAAGCTTCCATGTGGAATAATATCCTTGAAAGACTCTAAAAAAGGCTTGTCGAGTGGAAAGGATCTCTCCTCATCCAAGCAGCCAAAGCCACCTTAGTCTCAGCTTGCCTCCAGAGCATTTCGATGTACTTTCTATCCATTTTCAAAGCACCAAATTCTATTTGTTCCAAAATAGAGCAGCTTTAGAATTTTTTTCTTTGGTTAGACCTTGATAACACATGCAGATTTCATATCATGGCATGGGATAAAGTTTGTACCATCAAATATTAAGGAGGCATTGGCTTCAGACATGTTCAAAATATGAATATGGATCTTATTGCTAAACAGGCCTAGAAAATATTTACAATGTTGATGTGGAATGGGTTTCCATTACTAAAGGAAATACCTACAGCACCACAACTTCATGGATGAAGAAATTCCTCGACCTGGATCTATGGAAATTTGTCATCCAATCTAGACATATCATCAAGTAGGGTTACAAATGGCAACTTGGTGATGGCCAATAGCTTCTCAGTCAAATTTTTCCTAAAATTGGACATGAATAAAGCATTTGATAGAGTATCTTGGAATTTTTTATTTGCTGTTCTCAATAAATCTGGCTTCCACCAAGACTGGATTAATATCATCAAGGCTTGCATCACTTCTACTTGGTTCTATGTTCTTGTTAATGGGTTTGCTGCTAGTTATTTTCCTAGTGCCACAGGTCTAAGGCAAGGTGATCCCATTTCCTCCATGCTGTTAATTATCATTGCTAAGTCTCTAAGGCATTCCCTCAAAGGATCCTATACCCATGGTGTCATTTCAAGAATTCATGCTACCTCCACTCTAATCCCAATCACCCACCAACAATTCATTGATGATACTATTATTGCTACCTTTGCATCAGTGGCTAAATAAAAAAGTATTAAACACATCCTCAACCTGTATGAAGATGCTACTAGTAAAAAAATCAATTACATTAAAAACAACATTTACTTCTTGAAAACTCCTCTACCCCACCAAGAAAATATTGCTAGTGTCCTTCAATGCACCATTGTTGATCTCCCCTCCACTTATCTTGGTATTTCCCTATTTATGGGCAACCCCAAAGCTTCCATGTGGAATAATATCCTTGAAAGACTCCAAAAAAGGCTTGTTGGGTGGAAAGGATCTCTCCTCATCCAAGCAACCAAAGCCACCTTAGTCTCAGCTTGCTTCCAGAGCATTTCGATGTACTTTCTATCCATTTTCAAAGCACCAACTTCTGTTTGTTCCAAAATAGAGTAGCTTTAGAAAAAGTTTCTTTGGTTAGACCTTGATAACACACGTAGATTTCATCTCATGGCGTAGGATAAAGTTTGTACCACCAAAGCTTAAGGAGGCCTTGGATTCAGACGTGTTCAAAAGATGAATATGGATCTTATTGCTAAACAGGCCTGGAAAATCTTTACAATGCTGGTGTGGAATGGGTTTCCATTACTAAAGGAAATACCTACAGCACCAAAAATTCATGGATGAAGGAATTCCTTGACCTGGATCTGTGGAACTCTGTCATCCAATCTAGACATATCATCAAGTAGGGTTACAAATGGCAACTTGGTGATGGCCAACCTATCAACTTTTGGAAGGACACCTGGGCCTGTGATCATCCTCTCATCGATGATCTTGTCCTTGCTAGCGTCAAGCATCTTATCGATGGGTTCTTTGGAAGCAATGTTGCCAACTTCATCTCTTATGCTCATGGTTCCCCTACCTGGAAACCTTTTCCTTCTACGATCACCAATTTAGAGTTTGGCCAAGCTATTGTTTCCCTGACCTGAGTGCTCAATGCTTGTATCATTCCTTTCAACCATCCTATTGATAAAATCATATGAAAAAAATGTGATAGTGACCTCTTTACTATGCCTACCTACTGCAAGATCCTCCTAGTCAAAGTCCTGTACTTGTTAATCTCATCTAGCAAAAGAAGCTCATCCCTAAAGTAGGATTCTTTTCTTGGCCTGACCTCCAAGATAAAATCCTTACAATTGAAAATCTTGTCAAATGTGGTCTCACCATCCCCAATAATTGCTACCTTTGTATTTCTACTTGGGAGTCATCCAAACACCTATTTACTGAATGCAGTTTCTCTTCAGGCATCCTTAATTTCCTTTTGAGCACCTTCAGCTTGTCGTGGGTTTGTCCTAACTCCCTTCTCAAAATTTTCACCCAATAAACCCTTTTTGTAATGACAGACTCAAATCCATGTGGGCCATGTACCTTCATCATTTTATATGGTAGGTTTGGCTTGAATGCAATAATAGGGTCTTCTCTAGCCTATCTAGGGACATAAATTATATTGGAATAAAAGTCTTATGTCTCACCACTAAAAATTCTCAACTTATCTCCTGTGTTAATGTCCCTAGTCTTGGAGTTGAGGCAATCATTGCCACCTCCCTCAACCTAATTTCCCATCTCATTGTTCACCCCACCCAAACCAATACCAGAGCTGATGCTAGGTGGATATCTCCTCCTGAAGGCTGGATCAAACTCAAATTTTATGGGTCATCCAGAGGAAACCTAGGTGAAGGAGGTGGAGGAGGTGTCCTACATAACCACAGTGGTAGATTCATAATTGTTTATACAAAAAAATTGGGTACTTAGTCCGACCATGTAGTTGAAGCCAAAGCCCTCCTTCGAGGACTTATCATCGTCCAACATTTCCAGTGCAACATCATTGTAGAAGGAGACTCATTAAATGTGATCAATTATCTAAATAAGGAGCAAATACTTGCATGGAAAGTCAACAATATTAGTTCAAAATCCAAGAGGCTTCTCCATCAACTCCTAGAATCCAATGTTCAACACATTTTCAAAGAGGCCAACAAAGTAGTGGACTTTCTCGCCAATCTAGGGACCACCATGGAAAATATTTCAATCTGGAACAACGATTTTCCCCAGGCCCTCTTTGCTATTGCTGCCCATGAATTCTCCAATGACAGGTAATCATTTTGAACACAGATGACCCTCTCTTGATCTACCTTGGCTGGGGTTTCAGTTGAGCTTCATTCCATGTTTTCTCCCTTGTTCTCTACGCAGTTTGGTTCCCAAGTTCCCCATTGTTGCCAAAACCATGATGAATTAAGTTTATAAGGCATACAAAACCACTACTGGCAACCGTGGAGATCTCACTAATCTCTACAATGGACCTACTTGACCTAAGGGTGCTACTTTGATGATGTCTGTTTTGATCCAGTATTTTTTATGGAATGTTTTGAACAAGGGCTGGTCAGAGCCTTCTCTTTCTTCTGTTTCTTTTATTTGGGTTTATTTTCTTCACTCTGTTTGTAAGCCTTTGGGCTGTTTTGATGTTGTTCTCGCAACTCTGTTCCTTTTGTAACAAGGTTTTGGGGCCCCTTTCAAAACCCGTGTTCTAATGAATCTTTCTATCTACCAAACATTAACAAAAATTTCAAATATATTTGCATTTATAATGTTCCATTTGAATAGAACAAGAATGAAACTTCCTTCCATATAAAATCTAGCAAATCCCAACCATCAAAGAATATTTAGAATGACTGAAAAGGAGTAATGTAGTTGGAAACTATGCTATACATTCCTTTAGTAATTTTCACGAGATTGTAACGTTCTTTTCAACTTTCAACTACTCAAATGAATCATTAAATATCTTTATTGTCTGCTTATGTTTTATATACTACACATTTTAAGGTATAAACAAAACACTCTAGAATTTCAATCAATCTAAACTAAAACTCAAATAAAATTTATTTACAACTAAAGTATTTTTAACTATTAAATCAATTTAAACTAAAACTCAAATAAAATTTATTTATAGCCAAAGTATTTTTAAATCATAGGTTTAGTTAGAATATGAGATCCCTAAACAACATACCCACACGTAAGATTCTAACAATGACCAACTTACCTATACTCACAATAACAACTAAGATTTGAAATGATTTCAATATATCCAAAGTATCTCATTTAAATCAATGCTAATGAATGCATTGTTCTAGCTTGTAACTATAAATTCTACGAAAAAACATAGCCTAAGCTGGCAATTTTTGAGGATTAAAAAACTATTTCTTTACTTTTAGATGACAGAACCGTAAATAATAAACTAATAACTGGGGGTCAATCTATGTATAACATTAAGTATATATACTAGGGGTATGATAGGCAATTTTGTCGGTATAAATATTTTTTATATAATTTCAAGGTGAAAAGGTCCACAATTATCAAGGGTAATGTTGACGATTTAAACTTAAAATAGTCAAATTATTATAAAATCTAGGTGAGCCGATATTGAAAGTCTTTTGCACCCAAAATATTTGGGCTAATGACCCTTGGTTAAGGTTCCCCATATTCTCCAATTCCAAATTTAAAAATTCATATATTCATTACTTAATGATAATTTACTGCTATGCATAATCCTAATCAAGAGTAATGAATTAACAAATATAATTCTAGATGCAATAAAATGATGCAAAAGGTATAGAGTTAGGAAGTGGAAAAAACGTTTTCAACAAATATACAATATGATGAATAATGTAAAGTGAAAAGTAAAGCTTTAAAGGAACCAAGTAAAGAAGAAAAAAATAAAAGTCTATACAAATAGATAATGAAAGCAAAAAAAAGGGGAATGTGAGTGCAAGACAAGAAGAAATAATTTATTTAAGGAAGAATAACCCAAAGTTGTTATGGAAGGAACTTCAAAAGAAAAAATACATAAAAATTAACATGACAAAAATTCAATTATTGAAATTTACAAAATGAACTGGAGTAAGAAGAATAGGCTCTCCATAATCATCACAACAACAATTTCATATGCCTCAAGGGAGGTAAGGGATTAAAAATCTAGGAACAAGTAAGATTATGAAGTGGATGGGCTAAAATTAGAATACTTAAAATGGGGAGTAGAGGACTTAGCACCATATAAGAAGATATTTAACAACATCATCCAACATGGAATTTTAAGGGATTGAACACCAAGTCTAATAATACCTTTGTTTAAGGGTGGAAATCTAAACAATCATTCAAATTACCAAGCCATTATGGTAAATCCTCTCTTTTCAAAGTTGTTTTGAAGCATGGTTGAGAGTAGAATTAGTAAATGGATAGAAAAAAATAAGAGAAGACAAAGGACAAGTAAAATTTAGATAAAAAAACTTGATAGTAGACCATATCATCAGATTTGAGATATATCGTTGAAATACAGAAAAAAAAAAAAAAATCCTATTGTTGTTTGGTGGACTTCAAGAAATATTTGACATAATGCCTAGAAATAGACTATAGAATAGAATGCAAGACTTAGGCATATTAGGAGTGGTAGTGCATAGACTCTATAAAGAGATTCAACCTAAAATCAAAATAAAACAATTCTTTCAAAATAATTTAGAGGTTAAACAAGAATGACCATTATTCCCTACCTTATTTGGTTTATATATAGACAAATTAGAAGAATGGTTAAATTTGAATGGAGGGAACAATGTTCATTTGAAAAAATATGTGGTGAGGCTCTTTTGTACGAAGATGATCTCATTCTAATTGCAATGTTAACATAGGGTTTGATAGAGCATTGAAGGATATTAGAACACTTTTACGAGGAGGTAAGTATGTTTGTATATATTAACAAACCTAATACCATGCTATTCTTCAATCAAAAGTAAAAAAATTAATATATTTTTTATTTTTAAGGGGGTCTTCTATAAGAAGTAAAAGAGCACCAATATCTTAGGATAAACTTTAATATTAAGCTTAGTTAGGAAATATATCAAATGCAAAGAACATTAGGAGTGTCATATACCCATTATTTGATGATTATTTTAGAAGAATGTGATACTTGTTGCAAGTGTTTATGATTGCAGGTGCAGGTTCCAAGACACCCATCCCTGGTGGACACAGTGATTGAGAGTGTCAGGTAAGGTGGGATATGATGTCATGCCTTGGACACCGTGGTCCGCGGATACATGAAAGCCCACTAAATTGTTTTTATATGAATTGATTTTGCATAGGTGAATACCTCCTTTTGATATTATATATATATATATATATAATTAATACTTTAATTTAAAAAATAATAAATGTAAAAATAAAATTATATATAAAATAAATTTAAATATATATATATATATATATATATATATATATATATATATAATAAAATAAAATATAATGTTAAAACTATTCTCGTTTATAATCTTATCTCTTTTTCGAAAGATTTAAAAAATAATTCCTCACCATCTGGCATTCAAGAAGAGTAGTCCTGTGCATGAAGTTTCAATGTGTCACCTTAAGAGTTCGTTTAGATGGCTTTTTAGTCTAAGCAAATTGATCTCGGTGGAGGGTGGAAGAGAAGATAACCAGTCTTGAGTGCTGCGTTTGTGGTGATTCGGTTGTGAGTTTAGCAAAGTGAAAGGATTGGCCGTAGGATAAGATAATGCACCACCCTGTATCAAGTAGGTCTTTCTTGCTTTATACTATATTTAATTCTGGCATGATATATTACAAGAGATACAAGTAGATTCTGTCTGGTGATAAGCTATCAAGTAAATGTTGTGTGTTGAATGCAGTATGAAAGTATTTAATTTATAAAATTTGGAAAATGGTCTGTGTGTGGCTTGAAAAATTGAGTGTGATGATGTGCTAAACGTTATATTAAAACAGTGGTAGACCACTTTATGAAAGTCTTCATTTAATTTTTAAAATTCTGAAAATGGATTACGTGTGGCTTGAAAATTGAGTGTGAGATGATGTGCTAAATGTTATATTTTAACAGTGGTAGACCACCTTGATGGCAGAAGCCAATTCGTTATCTAGTTTAGTCTTAAAGTTATATATGCTTGTTGTTCTTCTGCCGAGTGTGAGCATTCATTCAGCAATGCATTGGATTGGATCACACTGACCCATATCACCTAGGAAATCACTGTCTTCTACCTCTTTTGGATGGCAAAGGAATGGATGGAGCTTCGTTCAGATTTTTCTTTCATTCGGAGACAAAAGATAGCGTCTTGAGAAGATGCTTAATGCTAGCGCCACACTAACATCGAATAATGACCAACCAGAGCAGAATTACGGTTGTGTGCTTGGATAGAAAATATTCAATTTCTTAAATGGTATAAGGGTTTTCCCAGCGTTGTGACAGGAGAAAGGAACAATAAAATTGTGATATAATGAACCATACCAACATTATTAAATGTCAGGGGTAATACTTTGATAAAGAAAGTATATACAAAAATTAAGTATTAATTTAGTGGTAAGCATGTTTGGCTGGATTTTGTGTAACCTGTTATACTTTTTACTCTGCCATGAATACTGAGTTAAGTCGCTTAGTCAGATTTATTAAAAGTCTAGTTTAAGTGGTAAATGGAAAAGAAGTTTACTTCGTGACGCATTATCTTTTGGGGTGGCCAATTTAATTAATAATTTGGTATAAGCATTGCTCAATGAGCTGATGTCTTTCATTTATAACACTTTATTTCACGTTTAACTGAGTAGACATTCTTGTATAGTTTAGAGTTGTATTAGAAAAGATGGGTAAGGTATTCTCATCATTTTTCTGAAAGCTAGGTCAAATACAGATTAATTGGACAGAGAAATCCTTAGGTATGTTTTTCTTTGAAGCTTGTTAAAAACTACAAATGTACAGGTAACTTAGTGTTAATACCACAGAATGCAAATTTATGTATTCAAAAGTGTACCTTGAGCAATGGGACAATCTAGGGGCAGCGTACTCCTTCGTGGCATCATTTTAGTCAGGAAAAAACTTAATTGTATTAGGATAAGAGTCTTTAAAAAGGAGAAAACACAGGTGTTAGTAGTAGCTTAATTAAAATTAGAGAATTCACTTAATATGAAAATTGTAGCACGCTATGGCGGCAAACGAGACTCTTCTTCCTTGTATTTTCTCTTGTATCCGATAAAATAAAGCTAATGTTATATTATTCTTTAAACATAGGGATGTTGTTTCAATGAAAAGATAGATTGAATTATGAATGGTCTCAATTAAACCATATTATAAGAAGCTTTATTGTCATAGGCTAGATTACATATAAAAATAGTCTTCCTTAGCCGACTTCGCAGTCAGTGAGCTATAACGTATTCTTGGAGACCATTAAATAAGATGATACACTTAATAGTGTCTTCCTAACGTTTGGGTGGTAAATAAGATGATATGCTTAAGAGTGTCTTCCTAAAGTTTGGGTGGTAATTAGTGAATTATTGTCATTCAGTGCATCCGTTCCATGTCTAAGGTCACTTTGATATATGTACTAATAGCTTAAAGTCTTTTGTTTCTTCATTTTATTTATTAAAATTTAAACTTTTGATAGTATGTCTTTTAGTAAGTAAAAGTATATGAAATTGATGAAAATAAGGTAAGCGTATTTAGTTTTACACATATGTATGTGGGTATTTTCAAAAATGAAATATGTATGTGGGTATTTTCAAAAATGAAATATGTATGTGGGTATTTAAAAAATGAAATATGTAGCACAATCAAAAATGAAATATGTATGTGGGTATTTAAAAAATGAAATATGTAGCACAATGATCTTATGAAAATACCATTATGCTAGTATTTTCAAAATTCTTTCTTTTTAAGAGATAAGTATAGAGAAACTAACACTAATTGTCCAACAATTATAGAATTTATAGAATTACACTAAGATAAGATTATAGTATTAGTAAACATTTTATTTTTTCATTTATTATGATAATAAGTAAAATAAAAGATAGCTTAAGATTAGACACTTTATTTGGATTATGAGGTATTTTTTTAATATGTGGTATTTTTCCTTAGTATACAAATGTCTAAATAGCTAGACTTTGAAAATGGTTAAAAGAAGAAAAACAATGAAACCAAGCGAAATTGAGCAAAAATTATATCTTCAAAAACTTGGAAATCATTGTGAAGAACATGAGAATGAAGTACAAACTACCATCGAGTAGGATGGAACTACAAATTGCTTATTGAAAAGGATATCAAATATCTGAGTTAAAAGGAAACCCTTTTATCATAAATAAGATGGTATTGAGTAGAATACCATCCACCTAACTCCAACAACTCATAGAGGTAATTGTTATGAATCAAAGGCAACTGTTCTCTAGCATTCTAGTGAGGATCAGAGGATCTCATGCTATCGAGAATAATGAATGATGTAATGGAACATCATTCTAGGTTGTCGTATGATGTAGTACGTGAGGGTGTTCACGATCCATACTTTGGTTGCAAAATTACCAACAAAACTCAAGAATAGAGAGTTGGTCCTTGATGTTATAAGGTCTAGCGATAGATAGCATGGACAACATTATTGTCAACTAGAGGTTGGTCTAAGACACCTGGTACAGAAGCCAGAGTATTGGTGGATCTTGATGACACCTTAGTAGAAGGACGATAATCAGGCATCGACATAACTAGCTAACTCGAGCATGGCCCCAAGGGTTTATTCATGAGTTGATAACTAGGGTCAATGGACCGATAGGACAAGGTTAGGGTCATAATTATGAGTCCTCCATGCTACGATATGGAGAAAATAATGTGTTCACCTTTCCACGTGTTATGGGCCTTGGAAGGACAACCCCTTGCCGAGAACCTAAAGTTTGAGTAAGAAAAAGGACGGGTCTTACTTACGGCAAACTTTTATGAGAGGTTGGCCGCTCCTGAGCACTTAAGACATCGACTATAACGATATAATATCTTGAAGTGTAAACATCTATGCCTAAGTACTAAAGTAAATTTGGGTATGCTTACATTAATGCATAACATTTGCGATGAATAAATCAAAATTTTGAATTTATGTTTTTGACAACCAGGTGAGTAGACCTGGGTTGTTACAACGAGGATGGAGAGCACTTTTTCCATTACAAAATAAAAATAGAGAGGATGAATTATAGGACTAGAAAACTATACATGTTTTATTTGGTCTACTAGTGATAACAATGATGTATGGGTGTGAAGTGGAGGCTAGCAACAAATCATACTCAAATGGAGGTAAATATAGAGGATTTATAAATGTATAGTTACCAAAAAAATTCAAAATGAAAGAGTTAGTTCCATATGAGATTCTTCTAGTATAAATAGATACCTTTCCTATAGAGGTAACTATTATAGTTTATTTTATAGAATATCTAGAAAAAATGGATGTTAACAAATGGCCTAAAGTTGTAATAGAAGAAGATATAAACAAAACAAATAAAACATATATGAAGCCAAACAAGTGGATAAATAAGTGGAATATCAACTTAGATGAATATAATAAATATATAAAGGCATTTGTTATTTTTTTAGAGCAAGTAGATGAGAAATAAAGTTAAGAAGAGAAAATATTATCTTCCTAAATTTAATCCTACATGTATGGGAAAATATCAATTAGAGATCAATGGCATTTATGGTCCAACTAAGGACCAACTCACACCCACTTAGATGTGAAATAGGCAAAGAAAAATACCCAAAGAGAAATGGGAGGAGATAACGTATAATTTTTGTTCTTAAGGGGCAGTTGAGATATAGAAGCATTGTATTTGGAATATGAGTCATATAATGATATTCAAGGTAATCATTGAAAGAATTGTTTGACAAAGAGAAAGTAGGAGTATTCATCCTTAAAATCAATAACAAAATATTGTCATAATTTTTTTTTAATTAATTTTTTTTTCAATTAATTCTAATTTTTGACAAAGAGAAAGTAGGAGTATTCATCCTTAAAATCAATAACAAAATATTGTCATAATTTTTTTTTAATTAATTCTAATTTTAGGATTGATAATCATAATTCTATAAAGTTTCTATACCATGCAAACATTGCTAATTTTTGTTTTATTTCATTTTAGTAGGTTAAAGAATAAAAACTAAAACTAAAAATTTCTATAGAAAATATTTTTTATTTTACCCTTTCAAGACAAAACAACAATCAAAGTATTATAAAAGTTAAATTATGATCCTTAATGTCAATATTTCCTAGGAGAACCTCAAAATAAAATAAAATAAAATAAAATGATCTTAATTACGTCAATGAGATCAAAATAGTCTATGGGACCAAGAGATTTAGTACAAGATGGGGTATGGTGTACAACCCTACTCACTTTTGAATTCAAACCTTGGACCTCCTATTTAGAGTTCCAAAGTTTAACAACATCCAAAAAAAATAAAAATATTTAACAAAGTTAAAAAGCTCAACATCCTGTTATCATCTTTTGGAGTGTGTTTCTTCTTTTGTTGATTTTGATGAGAACTTTTCCTATTTTTCTATTCTTAATTATTTAGAAATTTCCACTATTGAGTTTACTTTTAGAGTTTCCTAATATGCAATACTAATGTCATTATATACTTCACATTCCATGACAAAATATTTTTTGGTCTCCACTACTACTGTGCAAAAGACACCTTTATTCTAATCACTCCTCTTGAGGAATTGTTCATATCCTAGTTTCACGTCTGAGATCGTGAGAACTAGATCTTAACTAGGCTAGAAGTATTTTCTCTTCCATTTGATATTTTCACTATTTGCTTCTTTTTCACTATTTGCTTCTTTTGGATGTGTTCATAGTCTAGGTTGAACTCATTGATGTATAACTTTTTTTCCCTTCCTAAATTTTTATTTAACTTTTTTTCCCTTCCTAAATTTTTATTTCACATGACAAGTCTAAATTTTCTCTACATGCTTTTTATTTTCTTTATTGGAGTTTAGGATATCATGAAATTTAATGCTCTATTTGTCCATTCATATGTTGTTTTGATTCATATGTTGTTTTGCTTCATCCATGTGTCTTTTATTCTTTTAGTATTTCTTTGATTACCTATTTTGGTAACTAGTCATCATATCATGAAATTTAATGCTCTATTTGTCCATTCATATGTTGTTTTGATTCATATGTTGTTTTGCTTCATCCATGTGTCTTTTATTCTTTTAGTATTTCTTTGATTACCTATTTTGGTAACTAGTCATCTTCCATTCTTTGTATTTTTTTAGCTATCCCAATAGCCTTATCATAGCTTCTGCTTCTAGTAAAAAAGTATCTATTTTAGCAAGTAAAATATCATATGATATTGATGCATTCATTATGAAATTATTCGTAATTAGTCACCTTTGATTTCTCTATTTATTTCCATTTAAAATTTTATATATTACTAGCCCACACCTTACACCCATATAACACTATCAGAATAACTAATAACCCAAAAAGGACCCTAATGGTTTTCAAATCCCACAACTTTGTTTTTCTACCCCTATTTAGCAATGATTAGAGTGCCCTCCATCCATCCTGCTTATATTCATTTCATCTTGCATATTCCCTAATTGAGTTTGCTTTGAAAATCTAACCCAAGGTATTTGTATTTTGTTACTACCTCTAAAGGATTTCCTTTAAATAAAATATATGGTTGTTTTTGCTCTCTTTGAGTAGATAAGACCATAAATTTAGTCTTTCTAGTGTTTACTTGCATCCCAAATTCTTTATAAAAATGCTCTAAAGCATTTAGATGTTCTTTTAAACTTTTAATTATAGCATAGAGAAGTTTCACTACATAGCTACCCAATTGTATTCCCTCCCCAAATTATTTATAAAAATGCTCTAAAGCATTTAGATGTTCTTTCAATATTTTAATTGTATTGCCAATCAAGATGATGTCATTGGCATAAAAAAGTTGCATTGCATAGTTAGCCAATTGTTTCACCCTGACATCACTCCCAAAATACTCTAATAATCCTTTTGGAGTTCTAATTTTTTCCACCACCTTCTCATAAATTCTATGTACAATTTCTCATAAATTCTATGTACAATTGCTCTGTAGTTGATTGGTATACCATTTTATTCCATTGTTTTCCATAATTTACCTTTGAGCACTATGTCAAAAGCCTTTTTAAAGTCCAAAAAACAACAATAAACTTATCCTTTTTATTCCACATCCTCTCTATTAGACGCTTTAGCTTTAAAGTAATGTAGTGATTTATTCCACATCCTCTCTATTAGACGCTTTAGCTTTAAAGTAATGTAGTGATCTATTGTTGAGTACTTTGGTTCCACATCCTCTCTATTAGATGCTTTAAAGTAATGTAGTGATCTATTGTTGAGTACTTTGGTTCAAGCCCTACTTGCCCTATTATCCTATTTCCTTGATTTTTTGTCCAACTAATTTTACTTTCTACTATGCTACCAAAAAATTAATAGAAACAATAATTATTCATGATGGTGTAGTAATTTGAAGGATTCTTGGTGTCTATTTTTTTATACAATGGTATGAAAAGGTTGGTTATCCATTCTAGTGGAAATCCTCCTTTAATGATGCCATTAAAAATATTTTGGATTTGTGGCGCTAAGATATCAAATCCATAATTAAGTTGTTTAGTTTGCAAACCATATATATCTTGAGCTTTATCTATTGCTATTTTCTTAATTCTTTCCACATATTTTAGAGAAAAAAGTTTCTCAATTGTGTCAATTATAGGAGGGTTATCTTTTTCTTGGTTTCTCTCATATAATTTCTTAGCATATTCCAACCATTGTTCACTTGTGATATTATTTTTTGTGTGCATTTTGCTTTGTTGTAGCTCTTTCCAATATTGTCTTGGGCTATGCTTTGTAAGATATATCAATTATTTTTGCCTTGCTCTTATGTGTTCTTCCTTTTTTGTTTTTACTAGCTAATTATACATCTTACTATTTATTCTCTTTGCATCATTCTTTCAAGTCTTGCTTTGCATTTTTTATAATACCATGGACTTATAGATAAGATTTTATATTTTTTTACTTGGGTTTTAATTTGCATGATTCTAAGGCTTCTCTAATTATATTCATTAGTTTATTACTATCAAAAGTATAAGTTTGAAAAATATTTTTCTTATTTCTTTCCTCTCTTTGCGTAATTTGCTTGAGTGATGTTTTAAAGTTTTTTATTTTTTGTCATAGAGATATTTTAGGATTGTCTTTCCTTCAAATAATTGAAGATGTTCTTCTTGCCTACTTTCTTGTATTTGGGTATATTTTTTTATAAAGAAAATAAGCTATATATTAATATTCAAATTTGTAAAGAACAATTATCCAACAAGCAACTTGGAGGTTACAAGATTGTTGTCCAAAAGAAGGGACAAGCAACAAAGTGAATATAAAAACTTCAAAAAGTGCAACAACATACCAAGGGTGCCAAATATGTAAAGTGTACTATAATCATCGAGAAAACTTGAAACACTAAAAGATCTAGAATCACGTAATGTTCCAGATTTGTCCAGAGGCATCAAAATCTCTAGGAACAGTAACATCTTCAAGCGCTCCAAAATTGACATATACTTCCTATCATCTATACCATTCACATTGTCTGCTTTTATTTTTTCTTATTACTCTAAGATGCAAACTATTTATGGACTCATTTGTAAGGCGATCAACCACCATAAAATACCTCCTTCCAATGTGGGAGTATTGTATATATTCAAACTTCTACTCCAATTCTCTTAGTATTATCTAAACTATTTATAGTTGGACTGATGAGAAATCCTTCCCCTTAGATAGGGCATAGATCATAGATCACAAGTATCAAATAATCATACCCATGGAGTTATTTAATGCCTTGTTCTTGAGCCATTTTTTGTCCCATTTCACAACCTATCAATTCTACAACATTATTGGTTGTTTTTCCCAAATTTATTTTAAACTGAGGCATTTCATAGTATGGTGCCACTAGTATCACACCACTAGCTACTGCATGAATTGGGTTTTATTTAGAGGCTCCATCAAAGAAAAGTGCAAGGAGCTTTATCTCTTGAGGTTTGATTGTTTAACTTGTGGCCCAAAATTTAGGATATTTTAGAGATCCATTTGGTGTAATAGTTTTATCTTCTAATGTCTTGTTGTTATGATATATATATTTGTTCAAGACTATCTCCCTTAACACTCTATTGGTTAAAACTTGAAATTTGGTTCTTTTGTCATCAAATATTATTATTTTTTCTATCCTTCCATATGTGCCAAATGATGAATAGTGGCATTGAATACCATATTTTCCTGATAATATGCTTGTCCTTCAGTCCCCATTTATCATTAGGTCCCAATTGGATAGGGATTTTTTGAGTTGAAGACTTTTGATAGTGCTAATCCTAGGTGTTGGGTTACTTTAATCCATATTTTAACTTCTTTTGTACACTAAAATAATAGATTCGATATTGTTTTATTGTTATTAAGACAACTATGGAAAATATGAGATCCCATGATATTCCTTTTAATTGTTTTATTGTTATTAAGACAACTATGGAAAATATGAGATCCCATGATATTCCTTTTAATGAGGTTGTCTCCAATAAAAATCTTGTTTTGGAAACCAACCAAAAAAGAATTGAAGTTTTGGGGAAACCTTGTAATTCCATACCTTAGCTATGGTTGAGTTCTTCTGACCCTATTATTGTAATAACACCCCTTGTCTGACTATGTAAACACTTGATCCACTAATAGAGCCCCATATAAGTTGATCTAGAATTTGGAGAGAAATTTTAATCCCTTCAGTTTGGATGTGCAGTTGTCCCCATGAGTCTTGGTCAACATGTGGTATGGGTAGATCTCTCACCCATTCAATCAATCTTACAAGAGATTTAACACCCAACTATTGCATGTTTGCTTTTATTTTTAGGAAACAATTCTTAATTATTGGAGGTCCTTCCAAGACTGGATCATCCCATATATTAATTTTTTACCATTGCATGGAATCCACAAGGTATGATTTAATATAATAACTTTAGGTTCCAGAATATATTTATAAATTGAGAATTTTCTATACTTTTCACATTTTTTATGAGCTAGAACCCATTAGAGTTGTTCAGATATTTGTATTTTAAAATATGCTTCCATGGAGAGTCTAGTGGAGTAAGCATATTTTAAAGTAAGTTAGCACTTAGTGCCTTCCTAACAATTGTTTTTTTTTTTTTTATAATTTTGAGACCTCGCTCCTTTGGCTTGGTAACAACCTCCCAATTGACCAAATGAAACTTTTTCCTATCTAATTGCCTTCCCCCTTGTCATAGAAAAGTTCTTAACATTGCATCTAACTTCTGCAAGATATATAAGGGTGCATGATACACCAATAGTTGATATATGGAAAGACTTGATAATACTGATTTGATTAAAATAATTCTTCCAACCAAACTTAACCAGCCATTACTATACTAATGTATTCTCCTTAACATATTTTCTAAAAAAACATCCCAATTTTTCTATTTTTTTAATGACAACCCATAGGAACACCTAGGTAGTTAAATGTATCACCACCATTGTGAAATACCAAAATTTAAGAGAAATATATATCTTCTATTGTTGAAGTATTGTACAATATGATCTTTTGGGTGTTTATCTCTACCCTTAAGGTTGAAGAGAAATAATCTATTTTTTTTTTTATTAATCTGACATTTAGTTTTGTGGCTTCCTCCAATAAAATAGTATCATCTATAAAATGAGAACGATTAATTGTTCTATATCTTGTAGCTACTCTAATTCCTAAGATTTATTTCCTTCTTATCAATTTTGTTGGGGAGAATTGTTAGGGTTCTCCCCAAAGTTTCATCCAAAAGGATATAAAGGTAAGGGAAGAGAGGAAACCTTTGTATTAATCCTCTAGTGGTTTTAAAGAAGTTAGAAGGCCCCCCTTGATTAGAGGGGATATCCAAGGTTCCTCTATGCAATATCCTATCCAATCTATCATTTGAATTGGAAATCCAAACTTGGCTAACACCTGTGTTAAAAAGCCAATGTTTACTTTGTCAAAAGCATTAGCCATAACAAGTTTAATGGATATTCTTTTCTTTTTGAACTTGGCACTTGAGTGTAGGGCTTCCTGAATCATTATAATGTTGTCATATATTTGATTCCGTAGAATAAAACCCCCTTGTTTTAGCTCTATCAAATAATTAATATTTCATTTAATTCTATTTGCTATTATTTTAGTCATTATTGTATAAGAGCAATTGCATAAAAATATAGGTCTAAAACTATTAAAAGTAACTACATTTTTTATTTTGGAATTGAAGCTAAGAAAGTGGAGTTGATTGCCCTAGATAGTTTACCTCTTATATTTTTCTCTTCTATCATTTCCAATAAGCCATATCCTATAATTTCATAAAAATCTTGATAAAAATTATTGGTAAAGCCATATAGTCCTAGAGCTTTGTCCTTGGGTAGTGAAAGTATAAATTCTTCCAACTCTTCTTTGGTTATTTTTGAAGAGAGATCTTCTTTGTTTCTATTTTTTAACAAAGAAGGAATGTTGTTCAGGAGAGTGACGTAAGCCTACATATTTATTGTTGTTTTTGTGAGAAGGGATGAGTAATGACCTCTTGCTAGTTCCATTATGACTACTTTATCAGAATAAAATTATTCAGTTTTGTGAATCTCTTTGATTGTATTTTGTTTGTAGTGTTGCATTATTTTTAGGTGAAAGTAATTTGTATTTCTATATCCTTTCTTGAGCCAAATAATTCTTGATTGAAGTTTCCAATGTACCTTTTCTTCTCTAAAATATTGATCTATTTTTAGTTCAACCTGAGTATTCTATCTTCCTTTTAAGGGGTTGGAGGATGATTACCTATCTCTTGATCTACTTCCTCCATTTGTTGAAGCAATATGCTTGACTTATTTTGAACTTTAATATTATTAGAAATCCAATCCCTAATGGATTTCTTGAGATTATAAATTTTCATTTTCCATACCTCTTAGGTACTATTTGCATAGACATGTGCTTCTATATGCTTTCTACTAAATATCAAACTCCTCATGCTGCATCCATTATAGATTGTATTTTAAAGGACTATTTATTTCATCCAAGAGCACTATCACCTGCATCCAAATTGATAGGCTTATGATCTAAGTCCAAACTTTGAATTATACCACTTGATACAAATGGATACCTAAGTAGAATATCCTATTATATCAAGAATATATCTAATATTTCTACAATGAATTTAACCCTAACTCTTTTGTTTTTTCATGTAAATTTTCCATTTTGGAGGATTGTGTCATGAAGTTTATTCTCAATTACAATTTGTATAGGTATTACAAGGGTTATTTGAGGGAATGGCTATTTTTTTATTATTGGACTAGATTCACATTCAAGTCCCTTGTTATAATTAAATTTGGGGAGGTATTACAAGGGTTATTTGAGGGAATGGCTATTTTTTTATTATTGGACTAGATTCACATTCAAGTCCCTTGTTATAATTAAATTTGGGGGTCTTTCTATTTGAATCCAATGCTAAAGAATTTTCCAAACCTCTTGTTTTAAGGCTAAGTTATTTGGTCCATAAAAATTGACTATGGTCCAAGTCTATCCTTGTGGAGAGGAGAAAGAAGTTGTTATCCAATTTGAGTGTCTTGTTTTATTAATACATATTAGGGCCTATGGATCCCATGCAAGGAGAAGCCCCCCTAAGGCACTTGAAAAATCTATTGCTTCTAGATCTAAGGATCTCCATATATTTTTCCATTCTATTCTTGCTAATTGCTCTATCAATTTAGTTTCTTGAATGCAAATAACCATTTGCTTCTATTGGGATATTAATTGACTTAGGTAGTTTTTTTTCTTCAGAAGACTACCCAATCCCATTGCATTCTATGATAGAACCTTCATTTCTTAAGTTGCTAAAGTCTAAGGTTATCCATGATTTCTTTTAAATCCTATATTTGCTTATTATATTTTTACATCTTGATTAGATTTCATCCCTCATCCCTCTAGTAGCAGATCTAGTGGTTAAGTTACCTCTTGGAATTATTGCTACTACTAGCTGAGTCTTTTTTTTTTTTATTCAATCTCCTCTTTCTAAAAGTTTTCTTTGGTAGCCTAAGTGTCCTCTACTTTATCTTCTGTTTTAGAATCTTATGGATCTTCCCCTTTTCAAATATCCCTAGATGTTCATCTCCGTCATTTTATGATAAAATAGAGAACTTATTATTGTTTTGTCTTCCTATATGTGGTTGAGGTCTCCTTCTACTTCTAGATCTTCTCTACTATTTTATTCTTACTTTTTGGAATTATTGATCTTCCTCCTTTGTCTCTTATTGTACCTTAGTGGGATAGTTCCTTGAGAAATGACCATATTGATGATAGGTAATACATTTAAAGGGAATGTGCTCATAATCCAGTGGTTGGGTATAAATCCAATCCACAACTTTGATAACCTTTTTTATATGAATCTATTTTTTTAGATTAACTTAAACAAAACCTAGCACAAGTTGCAATATTGGCATTTGAAGGAGCCTAATATACAAATGTACCAATAGATTTACCTATCATCTCAAGAGTAAATTTATTCCATAAATGTAGGGTAAAAATGGTAGTCTTACCTAAATTGAGACTTCTTGTGGTTCTTCCACTTGTGGGTCAAAACTAACTGACCAAGGCATCATGTAAAGAGGGCATGATCTAAGGAACCAAGGATTTCCTATAAATATTGCATTTCTTTCCTTTGTGAAGGAGAAAATAACTATGAAATACCATCTCCATGCCATTATAGCTAGATATTTTAGATCACCAAGAAGAGGGGATCCATATTTGAATGGTTGTTGGGATAGGATAAATAACCATAAATTTACAAGCAAAAGCTCTCTCAATTAGGGTGAGAATCGCGCTCTTAATATAGTCTAGAGGAATCTCCACCACTAGAGCACCATTCAGATTAGGAATAAAGGAGCATTTTTAACTTGGTTGGGACTATTGCGGACTCCTTAACTTCAAAGCCTTGGTCATATTTTATAGTTTTGATTGGTCAAACAAAGGAGGTAGTGAGAACAAGGAAAATGAGCCATGGTCAATGTTCTTGAGTATGGAGGCAGTCATAATGGTAACATCTTGGAAGGAAGGTTTGGGGTAGGGAGGGATATTCCCCATTTCCATTGTCATGATAGGGATTAGGAGGTGACCAAACTCTACTCTGATCCAAAATAGAAAACCCTTACCAAAATCTCAAAGATTTAATTTCTTGGTTCACTTTCCTCTATTAAATTCATGGACAAACCATGCAAGCAAAAGCAAAAGTAGAGGAAACCAACAAAGGAAAAAATAGAAGACCTTAATATCAATAACTACAAAAAAAACTTTTAAGTAGTCACAATGCCTATCGAATTCGGGTATGCAAAGAATAATGCATCAGGTGGTCCAAGAATCAACAACAAACAACACAATCAAAATCAACACTATTGCAACTCTTCCACTTTTTGGTCTAGATTAGGATTCTTGCTGTAATTCAACCACTTCCACCCTTAAATGAGTGTCATCATGATCACACAATCTCCTTCTATTCATCACATCCCTCTTGTATTTAGATATTAATGCACATTAGATTGTAATAAGATTTTAGCTCCATGGAAATTGCTTAATTTGTAGATATTTAATCCTTGAAATGAAGATTGGTGATTGGTGAGAAGTTGACATAATCAACTACATTGTATCTATTATATATTTGAAAAGTATATTTTCCAAAATTTTACCACATGTTTATACTATTGGAGATGATCAATCCCTCTATGCTACATAGTTTAAGTTTTTTACCATAATGTGTTATGGGTCCTTGGCTATCATTTAAGGACCTTAATCAATACTAATCCACCTCTTCTTCCATCCATAGCGAATTATTATCTATGCCTTCATTGATATTTAAAGAGCTTGAATTTTTATTTTCTATCCTTGCATAAAATTCACCTACTAAAAATCTATCTAAGTTTGTTATATTTTGTGACGTCTTTTGCCAATGCTATATATGGATCCTCATGATCCAAGCCATGTTTCATACAAAAATTTGATTGTTGTGGAGAAAAATAACAAGCTACAATGCCAATCAATTTATTATTATCCATGATTCTAATCCATATATACTATTTATTTGGATATGCTTTCTCAACCTGTATGAGTCTACCGTAAGACTCTTTAATTAGTATTGTTACTCCTCCATGTTCTTTTCCATTTTTTGTTGCTTCATTCCATATTGCTATCTTTTTGTATCCTTTGGAATCTAGAATATTGCATCTATAATGTTCATATATTTTTATTAGTACAATTAGATTATTTTCTTTAGTTATGGGTCCTATACCGGGACCTTTTCTCCATGGATATCCATGATAATTCCAACTCACTAATGTTAAGTGTTTCTAGTGGGCTCCAATTTCCTATTTATTCTGGTTTGTTCCATTTATAATGCATGCTTTCTCATTTTTCAACCATTCTTATTTTCCCTCACTCATTTCTATCTTTAACTTTTCCCATTCTACCCTCATATCTTCTTGCTGCATAGGAGTAAGATCCTTATCCAAGTAAAAATGTGACCCCATAGCAATCACCCATTTCAAAAAACTTGCATTTTATCTCCTATATAGAACATTGTTACTTAGATTGGTCTAGCTCTCATGTCTTCCCTTACTTTTCCCAGTTTACATGCTTGATGAACTTGTCCACTCCAATGAAGTTTATCAAAATAAAATATCTTTTGTTAAGTTGGCTATGAGTTTTTTGTACTCCATGCTCTTTTATTCCCTTAACAGTGATGTTTATTGACCTATTTTTATCTTATCTTTTCTTCTAATAGTTGCATTATGATTTATTTTTGATTAAATATCTTTGTTCCTTTGGCTTGATTGTTGGATATTTTACCACTTGTGCCCATGATCTAGTCTCCTATAATTTATTTTGTAGTTCTTGTTCTTTTGTCATCATGCTTGCATTTATATTATTTATAATAGATTATCTTCATACCATTTTCTCTGTTGATCTACAAATCAGTTTGAATATGAGATCCATTTATAGAATCATTACTATTGTACAAGCCTATGGTAGTGAAAGATTTTAGTTATACCAACGAAGTCTCTGATAGATTGATTTGAAAAGATTATTTTGAAATTATTTTTGGTTGTTCCATGATGAGGCTTTGTTGTTCCCTCCTAACTATGGTCAATTCCAAAATCTCATGTTGCAAGAACCCTATGCATTCTTCTAAAACCTTTAATATGTAATGAAATGTACTAACTATTGGTCATCAAATCTGCCTAGGAAAGGATTTTGGGTAAATGTATGCGCCCTGGACCTAGAACAACATTGAAAGGCCGAAGGAAAGAGATGCCCATTGTGCCAATCTCCAGTGAAATGCCAGCTCCTATGCTAAACTACTTTGGTATTTTGAGATAAGGGTGCAGGAAAGAGATAAAAGGAGTTAAGGTTAGAGAAAGAAATAAAAAGGGGTAAGGGAAGAGAGATCGATAGTTTAAAGTGGGAGAGAATAGGATGCATGATAACTAACTAAAAACTTGAATAGTAGCAAAGAACACCAATAATAAATGAAATAAACACCACATTAACCTTCCTATGTATCCTCTGGGAGAGCTCCAGGATTCTTCTTCTCTCTTTCATCGAAATTTAGGTTTTAGAGTAACGACGATTAGGAAAAGCAAATATAACAGAAAACACAACCCACCAGACATCATAAAAGAAAACCAATATAGCGTTTTTCCTCTCCTATGTATCCTTCGGCCAAGTTTCAGGGTACAGTCCCCAATCGCACACCGGATTCAGGATTCAGAGTCTCAGGATGCAAATGAAGAAAGACAAAAGAATCAAACATAGAAGGCAACATGAAAGAGAGAAATTGAGCCCAAAGCTCTTTAGTATTAATCACAAGAGAGAAATTGAGCCCAAAGCTCTTTAGTATTAATCGCAAGACATCAAGTTACATCTTTCTAGCAAATAGTTCTCCCCTTTACATTACAATGCCTGGGTTTTTATAGAGGACCCGACCCTCTAAGTCATTATTACATAGAATGGCAAAGTACATCCTCAAAAGCCGAGAAGTCGGCCCTCCGTGGGAGAGCTCCAGGATTCTTCTTCTCTCTTTCATCGAAATTTAGGTTTTAGAGTAACGACGATTAGGACAAGCAAATATAACAGAAAACACAACCCACCAGACATCATAAAAGAAAACCAATATAGCGTTTTTCCTCTCCTATGTATCCTTCGGGCAAGTTTCAAGGTACAGTCCCCAATCACACACCGGATTCAGGATTCAGAGTCTCAGTATGCAAATGAAGAAAGACAAAAGAATCAAACATAGAAGGCAACATGAAAGAGAGAAATTGAGCCCAAAGCTCTTTAGTATTAATCACAAGAGAGAAATTGAGCCCAAAGCTCTTTAGTATTAATCGCAAGACATCAAGTTACATCTTTCTAGCAAATAGTTCCCCCCCTTTACATTACAATGCCTGGGTTTTTATAGAGGACCCGACCCTCTAAGTCATTATTACATAGAATGGCAAAGTACATCCTCAAAAGCTGAGAAGTCGACCCTCCGTGGCTCTCATGACTAAGCTTTCATATCCTTTGCCAAAACTAGCAACTGCGATCGGGTCAGCTGGGGAAATACGCATTAATGAGCCACCTGAGCGTCCTCGACTTCTAGGTGCGGTGCTCGAGTGACTACCATGCTTTTTGTGCTCTCCTAGAACTGATACTTCATTTCCAATTGCCAAAAATGAATAGCGGTCTTACCGGGCATGTACAAATGCATTTATGAGGCAATTGATCACCTTGAGAAAATACTCGACTTGGAACGCGTGCCCTTGAAGCGCTTCACAAGATGTTCGTTTGCAAATTTGCTTCACAATGGACTTGTGTCAAAGCAATAACTCCTCCTTGATTTGTACTTTGCAAAATGGAACTTTGCAAAACTGCTTTGGGGGGCGTGAGTGCCAAAGTATATTTCCTTCACAAAATGGGCCTCTTCATTCCTCGTCGCTTCGCTGACAAAATTGCTTCACTGATGCCTTGGAGAAATGCTTCGCTATGATCCTCTTTCAAGATTGTGGTTCGGGAAGGTTTTGGCTAAAGCAATTGCCTTCAAAAGATGTTGCATTCTTTATGGCCATCACTACTTCGGGTGAAAGTACTTTGCATGAAAGATGGTTGAAGCAGATGCTTTGCAATGACTTTCGACGAGGTAGAAATGGTTCACTGGATCCAAGGGCCGAAGTGGATGCTTCGGTGGCTTTTTGGCAAAGTTTTTTCAGTGCTGCGCTCCTTCAAATTCTGCTTCGCAAAACTTTTGCCCGAAGTAGCCTTTTGAAATGCTTCGGGCATGAAGTAGTTTTCATTCTTCTTCCTTTGCATTTTTCCTTCGGCAAAACTGCTTCGCAAAAATCTCGCCCGAAGTTGCCTTTTGAAATGCTTCGGGCCCGAAGTAGTTTTCTTGCCTTAGCTAATTCGGTCCGCAGTCTTTCTTTGGTGAAGTTGTTCTTTCGAAATGCTACTTGAATTTTGCTTCACAAAACTTCTGCCCGAAGTAGTTTTTTGAAATGCTTCGGTCGTGAAGCTCTCCTTTGCACCTTGCTAGAATTTCTATTTTGGCAACGCTGCTTCACGATGTTTTTGCCTAAAGTAGTTTTTTGAGGAACTTCAGGCCCGAAGCTCCTTTTGCCTTTCTTGTATTCTTCTTCGACAACACCACCTCACCAACTTTTACTCGAAGCAATTACTGAAAATGCTTCGGGTACGAAGTTATTTTCATACTTTTCTTCTTTCTTTGGTGAAGCTATTTTTCCTAGCTTGTTTGGCAGCAAAGTTCTTTCTTCTTCTTCTTATGTACAAAGGGGTGGCAAGGAAAGCCAAAATTGCTACAACTTACAAATATTTTCAGCAAAAAACAACCAAAAGAAATACTTTACAACAAAGAACACTGTACAAAGTTTTGATTTTTTTCTTCCCCATTGTGCAATGTGACAAAAATTGTCAACATTCTTGGCGGATCATGGGGCAATGAGCTTGTCTCAGTGGAAGAACCCTAAGCTTTGATCCATTGGTCCAGAGTCACCTCCAGACCCTTCTTCCTTTTCTGCCTCTAGGGGTGCTTCCATAGCTTGTTCTCCCTCTTCTTCTCCTTCACCTTCTTCTACTTCTTCTACTGGCACGGCTTCCTCTGGTGCGGCTTCATGTTGTGACGATGGGGCAAGGTGATCATATATTTTTCTCATGGTTCGGTAGACATGAGCCCAGGCACCCTTCAAAAAAGGCTCTTGATCCTGCAGTGCCTTGACTAAAATGTGGAACTGATCGATCTGCCCGATATCAGCATGTTGGGCCCTGGTATACAGATCGTTCAGGCAGGCCATGATCTTGCAGTATCTCAGAATGAAATCTATGACCTATTTTTCTATTATAGGCTCTACCCATTCATCTATTTTTGAGACATCACCCTCAAACTGAAGCCATGCCGGCTTAATATCTTCTTTGGTGAGAAGGTTCCCATCATCATCCGTGAAGCTCGGGAAACCCAAGGAAGAGAGATCTTGGAAATAGCCCATTGATGCATTTTGCTCGTCCTTGAACGCATCCAGGAGGTCCTTCGCTTTCTATGCTTTCCTCACCTTGGAGAAGAAGGCGCAAACTATGGCCTTAGTTGTAGACCAATCTCTAGCTATCCGACTCATTGCAGGGACCTGCAAGTCCTGATGTTTAGCGTTTTGGACATCGAAAGCCAATTTGAGTTGGCCTCTAGCTTTCTGAGTGATTTCATCGATGATTGGCCTTCCTTCGACAATGGCCTGCTATGCTTCGGTGGTGTAGATCAAAATTGATAGGGCACTGGAGGCCCGAGACCTAAAGTTTTTGAGCAAGTGCGAGCGAATCTCCTTGATTCTACCTCTATCAAATAGCTCCAGGTTTACCTTTTCAAACAACTACTACTGTGTCTACAGGATTTTGCCTTCAAGTTCCTTGGCCTTCAGCTCATTTTTGGCCTGTTTCTACGCTTGGTGCTCAGCTGAACACTGCAGTTGTAGTATTTTCTGTTTGAGGGCATGCGTTTCCTTTTTCATCAGATTACACTACTCCTTTGAATCCTCCAGCTTGGAGCGGATTCTAGCTAGCTCCTCTTCTAGTTTGATGTTGGCACTTTCTGCTTCAAACCTACGTTGATTAGCGATGTTTGCGTGTGCTCAAAAAGTCTCAATCCCGACATGCATAGACACGGACTCATTGTCTATGTTTAAGTGTTCTAGGTCCTTGGTCTTCTCTTGATAGTCGTAATCTGCTGGAGTCATTTCATCTAGAGGCTTCTGGACCTTAGGGACCTTCTTCACCTTATGTAGCTTTCCAACCTTCAAATCGAAGATAGCACATTTTTCAGTCTGATATAGAGAGCGCCCTCTCTTCTTCCTTGCCTCTTTCAACATTTTTTTTGTATTTTGCCAAGCTAGGAGCAGTTTCTTGGCTAGAGGGCGTTCCTTTATCATGGAGAGTTCTGACTCAAATGAGGCTGGATCTCCAACCGAAGGGGTAAAAAAATACAAAGAATTTATGGGGGAAGCAAGGTTCGATGGATGGTGTGATGGAGGCTTTGGCCAGTGGGACAATGCCTTATGATGCGAGGGAGTGAAGGACGGGGTTAGGTGAAGTGGTGGCAACAGACTTGTCCTGGCCTGGTGACTCGAGTGGAGTGGGGCTGATGGGATCAGTGGCAAGAGGCAATGCACGAGGAGGCGACTGACTTTGTGAGGGAAGGGGAGACTGGTGAGAATATTTGGTCAGGACTATAGCGGACATGTGAGAGATCGAGGCAAAGGGTGGAGAATGCGTACCTATGTGCCCTTCTGGCAAAGTGGCCATGGTGACTTCTTGAGTAATAGGGTCCTACTCCTTTTGGGTTTCGGCACTCTCAACCTCCACAACTTCTATTTCGGGGTCTCCCTCTTGTTGGAGGAGTTCCTCCACATCAATGACATCTATGTCTGGGACTATCTTAGCACTTGGTGGCCCCGTATCTTTGACATTTTCTTCAACCGGGCCTGATGCAGGTGGTTTGGCAGGAGCACTTGTGAGCTTTGTGCGAGGTCGCTTTGGGTGGCTAGGAGGCACTTGAATTTGCTCTTGCCTTTTTCTTTTCTTCCTCTCCAATGGTTTCTCTGCCTCTTCGATGCTTGTGTCATGGCTTTCTGATGGTCCCTATGGTAGTGCCACTGGTGAAGCTTCGGCTTCTTCCTCTTCTTCCTAGGTATCTTCAGCTCCCTTCGGGCTTTCGCCCGATCCTGGGGTGGCTGGAGGAACAAAGTCAGCAAAGGATATAGACTTCCAGCTTCATAAAGAATTGCAAAGTCTTTATCTGCTGCCAAGAGTCCATAAGAGTTCATATTTTGGTGATGGACTCTCATTATCCACCACTCTCGAAGTTTTTCCTCGCTCCAATTCTTTAATTCCTCCTTTAAATCATCTTTTTATTTTCTCCAAAACATGGATCTTGGAGTTGGGAGGGGTACTGGTTAGGATCAAACTCGACCTCCATGGGGTAGAACTCGTGTCAGGGAGGCAATGTCCCCATTCTCTTCAAATGCCACTCTAGATCCTTCCCATTGGGATTATTCCTTTGTTCCACAATTTTAGGGTGGGGGTAGATGTGGAAATTCTTGAATTTTAAGTGATCCCTCATTACTCCCAAGGGATCATAGAGCCATTGTTGAGGGATCTGGAGTAGGCCAAAATCGGCAAGCTTTTCCTCCAGGAAAATGTTCTATTTTAAGGCAAAGACTTTGATTACACCCATCTTGAAGGGGAAGTCACAGGTATGTGCCCATTTTCGGCCATGGCCATACACTAAATTTATAGCGTCGCTCTATCGAGCGACTTCCAATGCAAACTAATATTCAGAGGGGTAGACTGGTAGGAGGAAGGGCTTCCCAATATAGTCAAACATAAGAATTACGAGCCCTGTGTTAGTTGAAACACATCTCCCCTTTTCTCTTGCACCACTTTGTCTCTCAGAATGAGGGGGACCCAAGGGCAAGAACCCTTCAACAGATGCATAGCGAGTCCCAAAAGTTGTTGGTTAAAAGAATAATAGGACTCTGTCCTCAATAGGAGGGGAGTCCAATGGTACATCGACAGAGGATTTCCATCCTTATCGCTTGGAGAAATGGCGATATGGGGGAATCACTTATGAACCTAGTAGAAAAACAACTAGACAAGAAAAGAATAGGGTGCGAAGTACTGGCCCATTGATGAATTCTTCATGCTAGTGAGACTTGTATGCAAGTTTTGGACCACCCATTCCACCCAGTAAAAGAAAATTGGGTTGGTGGTTGGTATTGAAGCATCAGGGGCATAGAATTCCCCTATCAAAATACATTCGGCCAAAGAAATCTTCCAGGGTTGCACCAAAGCATCTGTCGACAGGCCTGCCACCCATGTAATGATGGAGAAAATATCGATGTTTTTGAAGGCCACCAAGGGTAAGGGCATCTGGGGCAACTTGCTTGAAGGTAGCCCACTTTTGAGGTTCTCATGCAGGAATTTCAATATGTAGCTATTGGAGGTGAACCTCTCCATTTGTTCGCTTAAAATGACATTGCGAACAAAATAGCCCTTGGGTAGACCTTGCTACAACACGAAGGCTGCTTGTACATCCTACTTCAAAATGGAAAACAATTTATGACCAGAAGCATCCAACACTTGCCTGGATGCAGGCTGGTAATTCTACGCGATAGCATAAATTAGTTCAAGACAATGGTGAGCAGGCGGGGTTAAATACCAATAAATTTGAGAGTAATATGCAGCAGCTCTCTTATTTTTTGGGGTGAGTCTGCTCATCATAAAATCTATGGTGCGTCGGAGGTCGGACACACCCTTAGAGAGTTGTGTGTCTCTAATCTTCTCCCACCCATCAATTGGTGGTTCTACAATATGCTCCTCCTCAGAGTCGTCCCCTTCTTCTATCGGCTACTTTTTAGGGCGAGGGGTGAGACTTATCTTCTTTGGAGTACGCTTTTTCTCTTCCTTGCCCTTCTTTATTTTTTTAGGGCCTGCAACTTCAGGCTCTTTCCCCTTATCCTTGGAATTTTTCTTCCCCATGTTGAAAATGATGGCGGTAGAGTCCTTGATACAGAGGGCTTCAATGCGAAGGGCTAGATGCAAAGGGCAGGAGAATTATAGAGTAACCGAAGGCTCTTAGTCTTGCATGAATTGATGGATAACTAACCTCCCTTTTGCTAGAGCTTCGCGCTTTATAGCCTAAAAAGGTAACTACCTCAATTTATGGCACCTACCAAATTTAAATTAATGCTTCGAATGGAGGAAGTTACTTTGCCCTTTGATTGGCTCTGCAACAGCGTAGTACACGGGGCCACGTGCTTTGGTAATCATGAAATGCAAACTACTGCCACCTCATACCTCAATGCAAATTTTTACATTAACCGAATCACCTTGGGATGTGCTTTGTCACTTTTGCCTTAAATTCATTTGCTTTGAAATCTTTTCGAGGCTGTTGTCAGCGTGTTCTTCGAGGCACATTTTAAATTCTCCCATATCGCATGTTGTTGGTTCGATGAAGTTGAAATCAGCATTGAAAATGCTTCATGGCGAACCTTTAATGTAGACTAATTTTTGACACTTCGGGCCTGAAGTACTTCTCCTTCGTCGTGCCTTGCGAGGACCGCCTAACAAATCTTGTGTTCTTGAAAAACTACTTCGCAAAGGCCCCTTTTAAAATATACTTCACAAAATTCTTGCCTGAAGTAGCTGCCCAAAATGCTTTGGGTGCGAAGCTCTTTTCATGCATTTATTTGAATTTTGGTTTAGTCCTTTTGAGGGTAAAGTGCTTCGCAACGAACCTCCTTGCAACTGCTACTTCGCATCAAAAGTCCCCGAAGGGGATTTTGAAGTGTAGTACTTGGCATTTTGTAATCTCGAAACAGGATTATATACAAAAGTACATATACATTTTTTTTTTTTTATAGAGAGAAATTGTGTTTTACCTCAACGGTGAAAAGTCTTCAGATGAATACCATTGATAGAGATCGGCAAAACCTGGCCATATGCATCTTTGAGGATGAAATATTTGGCCGAATTTACCTTTAAGATTTCGAACGGTCCATCCCAGAAGGTGTTCAGCTTGTCGTGATTCCCAGGCTTGGCCTTCTAGGAGTCTGACTTCCATACCAGATCTTCCACTTTGAATGTGTGACCGGATGATATCCTTTTGAACCAGTATCAGGTGATCTGAGCATGCCTAGCGAAGCTCTGGTAGGATTCCTTGTGATCTTCCTCTAGTTGCAACAGCTGAGCTAATCTATTTTCCATTGGACTAACTCCATCTTCTTCTAATAGCTGTAGTGTAGGGATCTCCACATGGGTGGGTAAGATGGCCTCCTTACCATAGACCAAGGCATAAGGTGAAGTCTTGATTGACTTCTTGATAGAAATTCGATCGGCCCACAGGGCCCGATCTAGAAGGAGATGCCAAGTCCTTTTTTTTGCTCTATAAGATTCCTTAGCACCCTCAACAAGGTCTTGTTGGTGGATTTTGCCACTCCATTGCCCTATGGATAGTAGTTGGATGAGAATTTATGATATATCCCATGTTTGTAGAAGAAATCGTTGATTTTGGCACCTAAAAAACTGGGACCATTGTCCGTAATGATTGCTTTGGGAATGTCGAACCTGGTGATCAAAACCTCTAGGAAGGCAATTACAGTCTCTTGATCCGCATGCTTCGTAGGGATCACTTTAACCCACCTAGTGAAGTAGTTAATTGCGGTCAGGATGAACTTATGTCCTGCAGAGGAATTCGATGATATGACACCTATGAAATCCAACCCCATTGTTGAAAGGGTGATTCAACTTGTATCGATCGAAGAGGCATCGAAGCATTTCTGCTTCAGCCAACGAACTTCTGAAACTACTCACATCGACGATAGAACATGAAGGCATCAGTGAAGAGTGTGGGTCAATAATAACCAGCTTTGATGATCTTTAATGCCATCATTCTTCCCACGAAGTGACCTCCAGATAGTCCTAAATGAAATTATCCCAGGAGTCTCCTTTTATCATCATATTTTATGCACTTGAGAAGGACGCCATCAATGTTTCTAAAAAATAGGCCTTCGAGGCGCAAAGTATATTGGGAGGATCGCATCCTAAAATGCCTTCACTCTGAAGCATTCAGATGTGAAGGACATTTGCCGATGTTGAAGTACTTGATTATCTCACTGACCTAGTCATTTTCATCCACTTCCTAGTTTATGAAGCATCCTTTAGCTGGTGAGTCATCTCATCAAGATTCTATCACTTCGGCCACTGCGCTCTTCACCAGTTCTTGACACAATGCGCGACTGCGAACTAGTTTGTCAAATTCCTATATATTGTTCACCCAACCAGCTCTCTTACTTCCCAATTCTCTTTGGATGATGAAATTGCACACATCTGGGTGAATGACAAAGATCATAACCCGAATTTGGGAGATAAACTGCTTGAACTTCTTGAGAGATTTCATTACCGCATGCACCTGACGTTCTATGAAATTGTATTTCTCTTCATGGGGATTGATCACCTAACTTAAAAACATGATGGTACGCTCTTCACCATCTTCCCCATTTTGTGTCAAGACCGTAGCATAGCTTTCAGGTTCTCCTATGGCATACAGGATAAAATCCTGACTGTAGTCAGAGTTGATCAGGACCGATGGCTGAGCAATTCAGTCCTTAATATCTTCAAATGCCTCCTTTCTCTCTTTCATCCAGATGAATTCAGTACCCTTCTTCAAAAGTTTGGACATCAACTTGATGACTTGGGCAAAATCAGGGACAAACTTCCTCACGAAGTTGATCTGGCCGAAGAAATATTGAAGTCCTTTCTTGTCTACTGGGAGTGGGAGTTTCGTTAGAGCTTCGGCTCTGTCAAGATCTACAATGAGGCCCTTTTATGATATAGCATGTCCCAACAACTTCCCTTTGCTGACGGCAAATATGGACTTCTTTGGATTGATTGAAATGCCAAACTCTTAGCATTTTTCAAATTTTTTTTGCAAATGTAAGGGGTGATCCTCCCTTCTTCGGGAGAAAATGGTCATGTCATCTAGATAAATGATGATAACCCTATTTAGAAGCTCACCAAAAGTTAGATCCATCACCCTCTGGAAAGTAGCACCAGCATTTGAAAGGCAAAATGGCATTCGTTGGTAAGCAAATGTTCCCCACTTGGTGGTGAATGTTGTTTTATGCTGGTCTTCGTTCTTGACCCAGATTTGATTGTATCCAGAGAAACCATCGAGCAGGGAGAAACGTTGAGCTCCAGCCACCAAGTGTAAGATCTGATCTATTTGTCGAAGAGGATAGTGGTCTTTGAGAGAAGCCTGGTTCAGGTTACGAAAGTCCACGCATAAACGTATATCTTCGTTATTTTTTTTTTGACAGGGACTAGGTTTGCTACCCAAGAAGAATGTTTGATGGGATAAATTATCTTCACCTTGAGCATTTTTATGAGTTTGATCTTCATCAGGACCTCGATATTCAGGTTAACCGACCTTTGCTTCTATCGAAAGGGTTTGATTCCCTCCTACAACTCAATTGTATGCTGTATTAGTTGTCGATCGTATCCCTTTAGGTCTTGATAAGACCAAGCCACTGTGTCGGGATACCTTTTACATAGAGATTGGATCTGCTCTAGCTCCTCTGAAGTGCAATCTGTTCCAACTTTTATTGCTTTTCTAGGCTCGAGCTCCAACTCCTGATATTGCTTGGCACTAACTTTGATCCTGTGTGAAACTGCTCGATCATTTTGATCAAAGAGGCTTTCTAGAGTAATTAATCCTTTAGGAAGTGGTTATTATTCAATTGAACTAGCCCTTCATATTCCTCACCATCAGGGCTTTTACTTTCGACTATGGCTGCTTCTTGAATCATGAAATTCACAATCTGCTCATCATTGTCAAAGACTTGCCAATGCAAATCTCTATCTGGGACAGAGGGTCTATAGATCATTCTCACAGCTTTGGGCTTGTGCACCATGTCTTCTATTGGAGAGTACTTGGCTGTGATGGATGCCAGAACATCAGCATGTCAGTTATTTTCTCTTGGAATAGACTACATATTGAGAGATTCAAATTGGTCGAACAAGTCCCATACCCTGTTGCAGTATGACTTGAGATAGTGCTTCTTTGAAGTGCACTTGTTGGTGATCTAGTTGCATACCAGTTTAGAATCTCCAAATATTTGGAGGTGCTTTATGCCTAACTTGTCGGCTTTCTTGAGTCCTAGACATAATGCTTTGTATTTTGCTACATTATTGGTGCAACTCTATATCAACTGATAGCAATACTCCTTTTGCTCTTTGGATGGAAAAAATAGAAGAATCCCTACCCCAACACCATTTTTACATTAGGTGCCATCAAAGAACAACTTCCATAGTCCTTCCTGGGCACTTGTTCTATTCTCTGGTTGGGTGTGTTTCTTAGGCTTTGTGATCGCATAACATCCTATCTAGGTCTCTACCATGGCATTAAAGTCTGCCAATGAGAACTCATCTTCATAACTTAGTTGTGCAAGAGACTTCTCGACCAGGTCCACCTGCTCTACTTCCTCCACTATTGCATTCATTGGATCGCTGCTCTCTTCTTCGGACATCTTCTACACAAGGAAGGAAGAAGGCTTTTCATTGTAGATCTTCACCTTCTTTCCTTTGAATGGAATCTCTAGATGAGAGTAATCCATAGACAGATATCCGCCCAACTTTGCTATGAATTCCCTTGACAAGCACATACTAAAGTATGGCTCTAGGTCGACGACCACTACCTCTTGTATGACCGTGATTTGAGGCATCTTATGTAGTCGAATAGGAATGTCTTTGATCACTCCTATAGTCTTCATTGGGGTACCATCCAACTGGAGTATGCCTTGGCTGCTTCACGTATATTCCATCCCTATTTCTTCATAGACTGCTTTCGACATGACTATTTTTGCGGCCCCAGAATCGATCATACAATTATGTACAATATACCCTTCCATTTGTAGAGACAGGTAGAATGGAGGTAGTCTATTCTTCCCCGTAATGGATGTGGATAGGTTCTACACAAGAGCAACTGGTGCTGCCTTTTTTGCTTTAGTCATCTTCAGTGATTCTTGTAGCAAGTCCACTTGTCCAAGTAGTTGCAGCGCATTGTACAAGTTGATCTTGTCTGGAATCCTCTTTAACTCTACAATGTTGTATGCTAGGGAACTGAGCACCTCGGGTTCCTTTCTTGGCTCATATCTGGTGCAATATTGCTCCGTAGCTTCAACTCTTTGTTGCTTAGTCAATGAAGGAAACTTGAGCTTTTCCCTAGCCTGTTCCTTAGTTTCTACCTGAGGTGGTTTGACAGAGGCCTTTTGAGCTTTTTCTTTGATTAGTGCAGGTAGAGGAGCTTCATTCAGGGCTGAAGAAGATGGTTGTCCATTTTTGGGTCGAGCGTGCACTTTTAGGGGAGCCATCTGAGTAGCATCCACTTCTATTGCCTTCTTTCCTCCTCTGGTAAGTACTGCAATCGACTCTTCTTTGCCAATTTCTAGGTCCAACTCATTTTCTTGATGACGTTGACTTGACCGCCATGACTACTGCTTGCCAGTGTTTGTACATAGTGTTGGTGCAGCATGCAGGTATTCTCTTCATGTGGATAATTGCAAGTAGATCACCAATATACATAATCAAAAGTGCTCGGAGCTTCATCAATCGCAACATTTCTCATCGAAGCCTTCCCTTGCTGGACTGCTTGGTCTTTGGTAAGCGCAGGTGTAGGATAAGACCTTCTTGGTAGAAATTCTTGTTGCACTTGCTTCTTCTTCACAATGGTCATGTCATTGGACAACGTCTAAACTGTGGAGTTCAGAGACTGCATCTCTTGTAGGATTTTAGCTTGCATATCATCGACTTTTGGAACGAGTGGCAATGAAGCCATCGTCGATATTGGGGACAGGGCAGGGGGTTGAAATGGTGCTGGTAGTATAGGGAATTTCAAAGTGACAGTAGGCTATGGAGTCAAAAATGTGGGAAAATGAATTTGTGGAGTAGTGATTTGAGACACAATAGGATTCGGGTTCCAAGATGAGATCGGGAGTGCAAGGGTTGCAGAGATCTGCGAAGCGGCTGCACTCGCATACTAGGATTGAGGGAATTCAAGAAGTATGGGCATCAACATCCTTTGGGGAAGCTTGCCCATAGCTATCAAATCTATTTTTGCCTTCTTGGCTAACTCATACAACTCGAGAAAAGTATTGATGTTAGAATATCTTACCATGATATTGATATCAGGGTTGAAAGCCCGAAGGAAATAGTATGCTATAGCTTCGTCGGTTGGCCGAAGTCCAACTGGTACTCTCTATTGAACAAGGTACAGCAAGAGTATTGTCATTGTTGTCAACACAGACATAAATTGATGCAGTTGAAGCAATGGACAAGAATTCTGAAGTCAGTCAGATCAAGTACAGTAAATTTGCAGGAAAACAGAAGTCACCCAGATTCAAAAAATTGCAGAAAAGACCAAGTAAGAAAACTGTCGCGATATCGCGACAAGTTTTCTATCGCGATATCGCGACAGGTTGAGAGGTCCGTTAGCAGAAAGAAAAATTGTCACGATTTCACGACATAACCGAGGAGAGAGAAAATGCACGCCAAATGGTCACGATTTCGTGACATGTCCGAGGAGAGAGAAGATGCAAGCAAATTTGTCGCGATTTCGCGACATGTGGGCAGAGAAGGAAGCAAGGTGAAAAGATGTCATGATTTCGTGACATGTTGGAGGAAAATGCACTAAGTCAAGGAAGTGTAGCGATTTGGCTACAAGTTTGAAAGTCAAGGCGAAAGAGTGCAGCGATTTCGCTGCATGTTGAAATGAAGGGCAAAGAAGGTGTAGCGATTTCGCTACAAGTGAAAAAGCACAAACAAGAAGGTGTAGCGATTTCACTGCATGACAAAATGCATGGAAACAAAGGTGTAGCAATTTCGCTACCATTCAAAGTTGCAAAAATTAAAGATGTAACAAGTCAAAAGCACAAGGCACAAAGTTGTAGTGATTTCGCTACTGCATGAAGCAAAGAGTGTACGGAAGCAGTGAACGTCGCGATTTCGCGACATGTTCCATTTTCACTGGAGTCTACAAGGAGAGTTGTACGGAAGAGCAAAGTGTCACGATTTCGTGACATGTTCCATTTTTGCTGAATTTTGCAAGGAGGATTATACGGAAGCCCAAAGTGTTGCGATTACGTGACATGTTCCATTTTCGCTGTTGCTGGAAAAAGAGAGTGTACAAAAGCTGGAAGCGTCGTGATTTCACGACAGGGTGCAAGGAAAGCTGCTGGAAGTCGGAAGTGTCGTGATTTTGCGACAACATACAGGATGACATCAGCAAAATTTCTAAGTGTCGCGATATCGCGACATGAACAGAGGGAAAATTTTCAAAGCCAAAATGGTCATGATTTCGTGACAGCAAGGGCATGAAGTGTACGGATTCAAAAAGTGTCACGATATCGTGATAGGTAACAATATGGCAGGTAAAACCTGCAGGAGCATGCAAGGTGACATGTGTCGAAAAAAGCATACAAAAAATCATGTAGCCTGTTTCATAAAAAGTAACTGATGTCAGATTGACAGTTACACGTTGACAGGTGTCGGACATGCATGGGAACAAATGTATATGCATGATTGAAAAGCGTTCAAAGTGTCGTATAGGCTGTATCAAAAAAGCATTCGAACGGCCGCAGTGCAGCATTCGAACAGCCAATTGAAAATGCATTCGAACAGCCGATTGAAAATGCATTAGAATAGCCGATTAAAATAAACGTATTTGCAGCATTCGAAACATAAAATAGGAAGGATCAAAAAGCTTTCGAGAAGAAGGATGTGCAGCATTCGAACAGTCGTATTTGGAAGGATTCGAACAGCCGCATTGGAAAGGAGAAAATAATTCGAACGGCTCAATAATGTAATCCGACTGCATGCAGGATTGAAACGCTATGGAAGACAAAGAGTTTCGATGAGAAAAATAGATTATAAAAAGGACAGTCATGCAAAAAATAAGTTGCTGCTGTTAGAGAGAAATTGCTGTAAAAGGAGGGTTAGAAAAGAGTCAAGAGAAAAATTAGCAGAGCCATGAGAGTGTGCAGAGTTGGGTTAATTGCAGACCAGTCAGGGTCGTGCATGAAGTGAAGACATTTTTATGTCATTCTAAATTGATCAGAATTGCAGTCCAAGTTGGTGCTTGGTACTAGGGGTTGGTGCTCCATCTGTTGCAGCAGAAAATTACAGGGGTTGGTGCTCCTTCCAATAAATGCTGGTAAAGAATTTCTAAAATTGGTATTTTGCAAAGACTAGATTTGGATTGAAGTCCAAGCAGTCAATTTTGAGGAGTAGCCAAATTGGTGAACCTCATTATATTGTGTGTTGTGGTGTGCTCTCATGTTCAATTTGCTTTTCTGGTTTTAAAGTTCTCTGTGCTTCAGTTTTTGAATACTGTTGTTTTGAATTTTAAATAACTACACTGATTCACCCCCCTCTCAGTGTCATTGTGTGAATATCACTCTCTGCTAGGTTCGAGCGAATCTAAAATTGAAGTCTACAATCTCTTCTTGTGGATGTCTCTGGATTGAAGTGAACTGATGTAGGAGAGAGGTAGGATCGGAGGACTCATTGAAACTTTGCATCAACTGCCTGGCTAACTGGTCCCATCTCGTAATATTATCGGGTGGTAAAGATCTATACCAATAGAGGAGTTTTCATCTATGGAAAAGAACTAGAAGCTTTACCATAACTTGCTCCTCTATGATGTCGTGGATCACTGCCAGAGAGATTATGTCCTAGATGTGCTCTAGAGCAGTCTTCCTAATTCCATCGAACATTGGGATCTTCTTTATAGCAACGGGCGAAACTTGCCCTTGTCCCACTAGATTTAGTGGTGACAAATAATCCCATGTCGGGAACCACCTGGGTGGCGGTTGCTTCTGCTTTTGCTATTGTTGTTTTTGCTATTACTGTGCCATATTTGCTCCTAGATCAAGAATCCTCGAATCTCCTCCTTGATTACTAATAGGACGACTAATAGAAATAGAGGCACTAGGATGCTTCGGTGAGTTGGGAGGATTGGGAGGAAAACTAGATGCTGTGCTATCAAAAATTAGGCCTTGTTCATCAACAACAACCTCTTGCAAGGATGTTCCACATAAGAGTGATTCAGGGGTGACCAACCTTGATCGTTCCCAAAATGCGTATATCTCTAGCTCAAAGAACTCAGTTTCCTCTCCTCTATTCCTAACTCTCTAGCTCAAAGAACTCAGTTTCCTCTCCTCTATTCCTAACTCTCCATCTCGTTTGCATGAAGGCACAAAATTTGGTACTAGTATTTACGACTTAAAGATTCTCAGGTAAATAGAGTCGCCAGATGCTAAGAGTCTTTTGGTAATGAGAGCATCGGTTCTCACTACCACTAGTCAAGTGAGACTGACTAGGTCACACCGAGAACTGGTTAGAACTATTGGCCCCTATGAAGACGGGTTTGAGATTGCGTTCTTAAAATATGGGACCTTGGTCCCACTGGGCGTGCCAAAAATCGTTGGTCATTAAATCTGCCTAGGAAAGGATTTTGGGTAAATGTATGGTGCCTGGACCTGGACCAACATTGAAAGGTCGAAGGGAAGAGATGCCCATCATGCCAATATCTGGAGAAAGGTCGGCTCCTATGCTAAACTACTTTGGTGTTTTGAGATAAGGGTGTAGGAAAGAGATAAAAGGAGTTAAGGTTAGAGAAAGAAATAAAAAGGGGTAAGGGAAGAGAGATCGATAGTTTAAAGTGGGAGAGAATAGGAAGCACGATCACTAACTAACAACTTGAATAGCAACAAAGATCACCAAGAATAAATGAAAGAAATGCCACATTAACCTTCCTATGTATCCTTTGGGAGAGATCCAAGATTCTCCTTCTCCCTTTCATAGAAATTCAGGTTTCAGAGTAACGACGATTAGGACAAGCGAATATAACAGAAACCACAACCCACCAGGCAGCATAAAAGAAAACCAATATAGCATTTTTCCTCTCCTATGTATCCTTCGGGCAAGTTTCAGGGTACAGTCCCCAATCACACATCGGATTCAGGATTCAGAGTCTTAGTATGCAAATGAAGAAAGACAAAAGAATCAAACACAAAAGGCAACATAAAAGAGAGAAATTGAGCCCAAATATCTTTAGTATTAATCACAGGACATTAAGTTACAATAGCTTTCTAGCAGATAGTTCCCCCATTTTACATTACAATGCCTATGTTTTTATAGAGGACCCGACCCTCTAAGTCATTATTACATAGAATGGCAAAGTACATCCTCGAAAGCTGAGAAGTTGACCCTCTGCAGCTCTTGTGACTGAGCTTTCATATCCTTTGCCAAAACTAGTAGCTACGACCAGGTCAACCAAGGAAATACGCATTAATGAGCCGCCTGAGCATCCTCAGCTTCTAGGTGTGGTGCTTGAGTGACTGCCATGCTTGCCGAGCTCTCCTTCTAGAACTGATACTTCATTTCCAATTGCCAAAAATGAATAGCGATCTTATTGGGCACATAAAAATGCATTTATGAGGCAATTGATCACCTCGAGAAAATACCCAGCTTGGAACGCATGCCCTTGAAGCGCTTCGTAAGATGTTCGTTTGCAACTTTGCTTCATAATGGACTTGTGCCAAAGCAATAACTCCTTGATTTGTACTTTGCAAAATGGAGCTTTGCAAAACTGCTTCGGGGGGTGTGAGTGCCGAAGTATATTTCCTTTGCAAAATGGGCCTCTTCATTCCTCACCGCTTCGTTGACAAAATTGCTTCACTAATGCCTTGGAGAAATGCTTCACTACAATCCTCTTTCAAGACTATGGTTCGGGAAGGTTTTGACCGAAGCAATTGCCTTCAAAAGATGTTGCATTCTTTATGGCCATCACTACTTCGGGTGAAAGTACTTCGCATGAAAGATGGCTGAAGCAGATGCTTCGCAATGACTTTCAACGAGGTAGAAATGGTTCACTGGCTCCAGGGGCCGAAGTGGATGCTTCGACGGCTTTTTGGTGAAGTATTTTCAGTGCTGCGCTCCTTCAAATTCTGCTTCGCAAAACTTTTTCCCGAAGAAGCCTTTTGAAATGCTTTGGGTCTGAAGTAGTTTTCTTGCCTTAGCTAATTCAGTTTGTGGTCTTTCTTTGGCAAAGCTGTTCTTTTGAAATGCTGCTTGAATTCTGCTTCACAAAACTTCTGCCTGAAGTAGTTTTTTGAAATGCTTTTACCACGAAGCTCTCCTTTGCGCTTTGCTAGAATTTATATTTCGGCAACGCTGCTTCGCGATGTTTTCGCCCGAAGTAGTTTTTTGAGGAACTTTGGGACCGAAGCTCCTTTTGCCTTTCTTGTATTCTTCTTCGGCAACACCGCCTCGCCAAATTTTTCCTGAAGCAATCGCTAAAAATGCTTCGGGTGTGAAGTTATTTTCATACTTTTCTTCTTTCTTTGGCGAAGCTATTTTTCCTAGCTTTTTCGGCAGCAAAGTTCTTTCTTCTTCTTCTTATGTACAAAGGGGTGGTGGCAAGGAAAGCCAAAATTGCTGCAACTTAAAAAAAAATTTCAACAAAAAACAACCAAAATAAATACTTTACAACAAAGAACACTGTACAAAGTTTTGATTTTTTTCTTCCCCATTGTGCAATGTGACAAAAATTGTCAACACTAACCATGGTATCAATTGATATATTTAAGTTAATCACATCTATTTTCCCTTTGTCTACCTTGAGTTGTAGGTTTTCCATTCCTTGATTTAGCCTTTCTTACCAAAAATACTATAATGTTTGGGATCTTAGTTTTTCAAATCCTAGCCTTGTCTCCACTAAATGTATTTATTTAAATTTTAGATTTTTGCACCACAAGATAAAATAACAAGAGAAAAAAATAAGGTATCTGGGTTTAAAGGCTTTCTTGGTTTTGTCTTTATATTTTTTGCACACCTTCCTTTGTTTGCAAAATGATCTTGCTAGAAATAATCCTTGCATATACACCTAAATCTATCAACTACATTGGAAGTTACCTCCACAATTTGAATCTATCTCTATCTTTGGAATTTGTCTCCACTACTTCAATCTACCTTTACCTCCATAATTTTGCCTCTACCTCTACCTTTGGAATCTACCTCCGCCAGTTAGATCTACATTTTCCTCCCTACCTCTAACTATGATTGTCTACCTCTACCTATGCCTTTATGCAGTGCCTCTATATATTTACCTCTACCTTTATATTTCATTAAGATGGACAACATCCAAAAGAAAGGAAAAAATTATGTACACATATGTCTCTATCTAGTTAAGTACAACAATTCTATAGTTTAGACCTAGTTAAGTACAACAATTCTATAGTTTAGACCTTTGGATTCCAAGACTTAGGAAGCATAGGTAAGTAGAACATCTTTGTTATTAGATTGGAACATACTGACAAAACTTATGGGGCTATATATAAAATGTGATAGCATAAAATATAAAAAAAATACGTTTAAAAAGTTTTAATTAATTATGTTATATGTAATTTAGTAGCAAGAGTTTAATTGGTTATATTTCTCTATATTCAAGGAGGAGACTCAGGTTTGAATCTTGTCAAGCGATATTATACATAATTATCAAATTGTTGTAATACCACTAAATGGAGACTCGGGTTTGAATCTTGTCAAGCGATATTATACATAATTATCAAATTGTTGTAATACCACTAAATGGTCATGATGTAATATAGGCGAGGTTGTATCAATTCCATATATATATATATTTTGTAGGCTATGAATTCTTGGTAGAGTGGTGATTGGGGGCACTAGTTACAAAGAGCTCAAGGGTTTAAGTTTCCTCAATACTCGATAGTACCCTTTGTGATTGAGGTCTTGTGTATGTGGGTAATATCATCTCAAACAAATAAGGTTTATGACAAAAAAAAATTGTTACAAAGTTTATAATCTACAAGAACGAGTGATTATTTAAAAAAATCATAAAATAAACATAGTCAAGACCTTTGTAGGCTACTGAAGTGATAATACCAAAGTGGATTTCTACTAATATTCATCAAAAGAAAAATGTTGTTTATATAATATGTTTTTCTCATTTTCTTCTAATTTCATAAATCTTACAAAAATATTTTATTCATAATATTTTTTACAATAGCACTTTATTAAATAAAAATATGAATTTGGGTCATATTTGTAATACATTCAATAAAACATATATATTTAATTTAATTAATAGTAAAATATATAGTTAATTACATGTAAATTTAGATACATAATATTTTTTACAATAGCACTTTATTAAATAAAAATATGAATTTGTGTCATATTTTTAATACATTCAATCAAACATATATATTTACTTTAATTAATAGTAAAATATATAATTAATTACATGTAAATCTAGATAGAAAGGCAAATGAAGAATATCTTTGATAGAAAGGTAAAGTTAGGTATGCTTTAATTAACTTGTTAGGAATGTAATGAGAGCAATGTGATGTTTTATTTTTGTAATGGGAGTGACCCCTAATAGAATCCAAACATAGCTTATTAAAAAATAAATACATGTAATGTTAATTTTATAAATTATAATACCTATTAAAATTTTCAAGAAGCTTCGCACAAGTGGGGACATGTAAAATTTCATAATGTAAATCATGGTTTTAAGCCCCATAGTTGAACCTTAACATTTAATTAGCAAAAATCATGAGCAAACCTCATGAGAAAAAGCTAGGTAGCAATGAAGGAAATTTATTTATAAAATCCCTAACTTGAAGTAAGGATGTCCTAATTTGAAGTAAGGTTGCTATATTTGAGGAAAATGAACTTATGACAATCCCCATACATGCAATGATGTTTTATAAAAAAATATTTTCAAAGATGATATGATCAAACACAAGATAATAGTTTTTTAAAAAAGAGGACTATTATATAGGTTCAATGGATATTGACCAACATAGATTTAAAAGTTGATTAATGAGCATGGGACTAAGTTCATATTATTCTATGACTTCCCTTCAAGAAGGATTTATATGGTCATCTTTTCCAATCTCAAAATTAAAGATAAAATAATGGATGGTGGCTCACATTTACTTTTTCAGAACCATGAATATTTTAAAACCTTTTTCCAAAATCTGAATCAAGAGAATGCGATCAATGAGTGTATTATAAAATATTTTATTCTATTATACAAATATTATGAGACTATGCACATGGAAAGATATTACAAATTGAAAATAAAGTTGAAATGATTGCAAAGTGAAAAAGTTTCGTAAAGAGGTGGTTAATTTGGTCACGAGGAAAACATCAAGATGAAGCAAATAAAACATGATATAGAGGAAGATGGCTTAGATCAAGGATTTTTCAATCTTAGAATAAGGGTAAAGAAATCCTCTCTACCCCATCAGATGGAAAAGGCCGTTGAAATGATTGCAAAGTGAAAAAGTTTCGTAAAGAGGTGGTTAATTTGGTCACGAGGAAAACATCAAGATGAAGCAAATAAATCATGATATAGAGGAAGATGGCTTAGATCAAGGATCATTCAATCCTAGAATAAGGGTAAAGAAATCCTCTCTAACCCATCAGATGGAAAAGGCCTTCGTGGTTCATTTGGAGTAAACATTAAGGAAATTAATAATGAAAGAGAGGAAGAATGCAATGGGAAAGTTCAAATTCAAAAGGAATTGAAGGTGCTAAGGAATATGTAGATGCAAAATTCAAAATAAAGTTAGAATATTCCAGGTTTAAAGCAAGCAATGTTGATTTTTTTAGAAAAATTAACATGGGTTCCAATGTTTAGGATCAAATATATGAGAATTCAATATATATGGCCAATATTAATAAACACACATTCTTATAAAATAGCAATAATATAGCAATAATATGAAGTAAAATGGTCAAAATAATTCATGCAATGTTAGAAACCTACTATTAAAAATAAGCACACTCACAAAAAATACTTAAAATATGCATAAATTCATGCAATATCACAATATCATAATACGGAAAAGTAAATGCAACAATAAAATCTTTCACAATAACACTGAATTGTAGCCCTCTTCGAGGGGGCAACCTCCTTCAATAATTCATTAATTGGTAAAAAGATACATTTTTACATGGCTCCATGTATTTTAAAGAGAAACTCCATGCAACTCTACCCTAAGGCTCAAGAGTTTGCTTACATGGAAAATGTCACTTGATCTAGAATCTTCTACCAAAAATTGGTTACAATATTGATAATGGTTACATGAAATGATCCCACTTGGCTGGGTGCCTTAATTACCACATACATTACAAAGTATTATAAAATAACATTATATATGGATTCCCATGTTGGAAGTGGGTCATTACATAAGCAAATGAGAAGTACAAAAAAATGTTAGGATGGGATCCTAACATGTCCTTACCATTTGAAAAGCTTTGTCCTCAAAGCTGAAGATGAGGAAATTGGTTTTGGAGCTATTGGAGAGACTCCCATGTAGTATCTTTTGATTGGAGTCCACATCAATGAACAAGGACCTTAGTAATGATGTGGCTGCATAGAGTACGAGTTTGACAATCTAACAACTATTCAGGCTCAAGCAAGATAGAACCTTCATCCAATTTTGGGAGTGCAGATTGAACCTGTACCTAAGTGCCCATAATATTTTTGAGAGAGGAGACATGAAAAATAGGAAGGAGCTTGGATGTATGTGGAAGGACAAATTTATAGGCCGTAGAACCAATCCACTATAAAATACGGTAGGATACATAGTATTTTGTAGCAAGTTTTTAGCACCTACAAAGTCGTAGAGATGATTGTTTGTAGGTCTAAAAGTGAAGGAAAACCATATCACCCATATCAAAGCTACGCTCAGAGTGATGTTGGTCAGCTTATTTGCGAATCCGGTTGTGGGCCACAACCAAATTCATATTCAGTTGGCATAGGACACCAGCATGTTGACTGAGAATGGTGTCGACTGCATGGACCCTGGAGCTACCCAGAATGTAAGAGGAAGCCATGAGTAGAGGGCATCCATAAACTACCTCAAAAGGGGTAATCTTGGTCACTATGTTATAGGAAGTGTTGTACCACCATTTGGCCAAAGGAAACCAGTTTGCCCTTTATGTAGGATGATCATATGCAAAGCAACAAAGGTATGTATCCAAACATTTATTGATAATATTAGTCTAACCATCCATTTTTGGATGATAAGCTAAAATCACTTTGAGTGAAGTTCCCTACAACTTAAATAATTCTTGCTAAAAATGACTAGTAAAGGTTGGGTCATGGTCGGACACAATGGAGGTGGGCATACCATGAAGGTGGAAGATAGAATAAAGAAAAATTTGGACAATGGTGGAGGTTGTGTAAGATGGAAGAGGAAACAAAAGTGGGCATACTTCAAAAGATGATCCACTACCACAAAAATAATGGATTTGCCCCAAAATTAGGTGACCCTTCAATAAAATTCATGGAGATATTGGTTCAAACCTATTTTGGAATGGGCAAGGGTTGGAGAGTTCCTAGAGAATGCACCATTTTGCCTTTAATAAGTTGATAGGTGTCACAAGATACCACAAAATTATGAATATCCTTTTTCATACCCCTCCAAAAAAAGGCGTGCTTAAGACATTCATATGTTTTGAGAAATATTGAATGACCTACAAACGGGGAGTTATGTAGTTCCTTCACGAGAAGTTCCTATAGTAGAGACATGTGGGGAACAACAAGGTATTGGTGGTAATATAAATAAAGGCTATCCCAAGTGTATCCAGGGCATGAAGTAGGTTTGATGTGTAGGGAGGCAACCAAAGTTTACAAGCCTGAATATTGAAAAATCTCCTATTGCAAGGAATTGATCCACTATGAAATGGGTAAATAAATGGCACATAGCATACTGTGAGCCTCAAAGCCTCAAATTGGTGAGAGAGCATCAGCCATAATATTCTCCTTGCCCTTTTTATAAGTGATATCATAATCATAGCCCATGGGCTTAGAAACCCAATTTTTTTGTTTAAGGATGGCAACCTGTTGCTCTAGATAGTATTTAAGAATTTGATGGTCAATTTTAATGGAGAAATGATGCCCAATGAGATATGATCACCAATGGGTTACCACATGCAGAATTTCTAGTATCTCTTTAGCATAAGAATATTTTCCCAGATTATAGCTAAAGAGTGCTTTACTAGTGAAAGCCAAGGGCCACCCTTCTTGCATCAAAACTACACCAATGCCATGAACAGAAGCATCACTTTCAATGAAAAAAGGCTTGGAAATTTTTGGTATGGGTAAGACCAATATGGTGGTCATAGCGTGCCTCAATTCTAGGAAATCCTATTCAGCTGGTCCCATCCAAGTAAAAAAAGTCTTTATTTAACATGGATGTGAGGGGAGCTACAATTTTATCATAATTACAAATAAATTTGTAGTAATAATCTGTAAGCCCTAAAAATTCTTGAAGAATTTTTAGAGTGTGGGATTTTGGCCATTCTTGAATCACCTAGATCAAACACCATATTTGGTGATAATGTGTTCCAAATACTCCACTTCTATTAGCCCAAAGAAACACTTGGATCACTTAGCATAAATTTTATGTTGTGCCAACAACTATAAAGTCTAATCCACATGGATGAGGTGCTCTTGCTATGAGAAGCTATAAACCAAAATATCATCAAAGAAAACTAGGATTAATTTTTGAAATAATGGATGATGTTTTTCATCAGGCTTTAAAATGTAGGACCAATAGTCAAGCCAAATGGCATCACCAAGAACTCATAGTGACCTTCATAAGTACAACAAGTAGTCTTTGGAATATCTTCATCATTAAGCCTAATATGATGGTACCCAAAGTGAAGGTATAATTTGGAGAAATACATAGTCCCATGCAGATCGTCCAATAATTCATCCACCACCAGAATAGGAAACTTATCATTGATGGTGAGCGTATTGAACTCACAGTAATCGATACACAATTATCAAGACCCATATTTCTTTTGTACCAATAAGACTAGAGAAGAGTAAGGACTGTTAATTAGCCTAATGATGCCAACTTTTAATAGTTCCTATACTAACTTCTCAATCTATGACTTAAGAGCATGATGATACTGGTACGGTCTAATATTGAGATGTACATTTCTAGGTAGCAATGGAATAGCATGGTCATAGGAGCGATGAGGTGACAAGTCTGATGGTTCAACAAAAACAAATTTATGCTTGGACAAAATAAGTTGTATATTTTTGGGAATGGAATCCACCTTAGAATTGAGAGGTTGGATCACACATATCTAAGCTATGACTCCTCGAGAAGATTTTTTCAACAACTTCTCCATATGGTTTGAATATATAATCTATGAAGGCCTTGCTTTGAACCATTGAGAGTATAGGACTATCCATTCTATGAATATCACATCCAAATCTCAGTAAAGTTCCATGAAATGGTTCCAAATGTTCCCAACCATTGAGCTCCCAACACAATATCACATCCTCCTAATTGGAGAGCAAACATATCTCGTTTGATCTCATATTCTTCAATTTTTACTTTAACATTACAACATTTACCTTTTACCTTTGCAAGGTAAGGTCCCTCCATTGGCTATCATAACCTCAAAGGAATTACATGTGTGTACGTAAAAATTAGCCTTCTTGGAAATATGGGGATCAATAAAGTTGTGTACTTCTAGAATCAATCAGGATGGTAAGACGCATGCCTTTGAAAAAACCCACAACTTTCATGGTTTGGGGAGTAGTAATTCTAGAAAGAGCATGAACAAAACTTTTGGATTGTAGTTATTTCTAGATTTCTTCCTCAATTTAGGGTGGTTCCTCTACTGGTTCTGTGTCATCATCACTTTTGTCACTAGTGGTTGGCTCATCAACATCTATGAGGAACAAATTATTTTGGGTGCACCTATGTCCGTGAACATATTTTTCATCACAATTGTAGCACAAAAATTTAGTGCATAACGCATCCATTTCTTCTGTAGTCAAATTTTTGGGTGCACCAATTTTATTTTCATTATAATTTTAAAATATAGGAGGAAAGGAGGGTCTGAATTGTGGAAACTTAAATGTCTACCTTTGAGCTAAAAATTTGGATTCGACCAACTGATCCAAAATGATAGCCTACATAATGTGGTTTAAACATATTGACCTTAGCCTAGAGATCATCCTTCAAGCCAATAATGAAATAAATCATAAATAGCCCTTCATTCAATCCCCTAGTTTTAATGACCAATTTCTTGAATTGTGTTTGGTAATCTCGAATTGTAGAAGTTTGTTTCAACATTATCAATGCTCATGTAAAGTTGTCATACTCACTAGGTCCAAATTGAGTGAGTAATTGAGACTCAAATTCTTTCCAAGAAGGATCAAGAGTAGTGTTTTGCAACCATTGGTAACATTGTAAAGCTTCATATTCAAGTTGAAGGAACCCATATGAACTAGATAATATCTAGGGATATTGTGGAGTTTAAAAAATTGATCAACATGACACAACCACCCATTTGCATCCTTTCCATTGAACTTAGGAAAGTCCAATTTAGACATATTAAAGGTAGGATCATGGTCATAGTGAGAGTGAGAAATGTCCATTTCCCTTATTTTAACTTGATCGGATTTTTCAGTATGGTACTCAAACCTTCTTGGGCCACCTTGCAATTTGGACTTAATATCTACAAGTTGTTCATCCAAGAAATTTTTGGAGGTAAGGTATTCACCTCTAAAGCCTTGAATGTAGGAATCCTACGTAAAAATTACCAAACCCTAGCTACAAATATTTGAAATTTCTCCAATAAAATTATGATCTATTCAAACAAGAAATCATATATGAATATTTAAGCATAAATGAACATAAGAGACCCTCAAAATGGCAGATCTGGCCACATAAATTTTATAAAAATATTTAGCTACAGAAATTTATAGACCAACCTTCATACATCATAAATCCATCCTCTTACCAGTTGTACACTAAAATCTAAAACTCAAATATGGTTTCAGTAGCCGAACCACAATTCCATCTTGTATATAAGGGCACATCACCTTGCTACACTTTTGGTTTCTCTTGAGAAACTAGGGCACATCATCTAGGGTTTTTCAAGAGGATGTTGGGGTTCAGTCCACAACAAGTTCACAAAATAAAGTGGAATGACTTGCAAAAATGGAGCTCACATATCTCTCTTATAGACCACGTTCTAATTATTTTTTGAGTGGGCTCCACTATACTACACAACTTAAGTTGTTTCACACCATGAGACTCCTAAAGACTCACAAAAATGGGTGTACCACATCCCTTTTTTTATTTAGCATTTTATTATAATAAAATAAGTGGGATTACATGACTAACATATAAAATATGAAAATACCAAAATGGGGACATTACAAGTCTCCCCCTCTCAAATTGCTTGTCCCCAAGCAATTGAGGGCTGGATGAGAAAGTATCTCCTCTCCTTCCCACGTTGCATCTTCAAGTGGCAAGCTCTTCCATTTAATCAGATACTCATTGAGAACTCTAGTCCTTAGCCTTTTTTCCCTTGTTGCCAAAATTGTTTCAGGTTCCAAGACTAACTTCCCTTCCTCATCAAGTGGTGGTAGCTCATAAGATGGTACAATGTGCTGTCCTAGTGCCTTTTTGAGACACGAAACATGGAAAACATTATGTATCTTGCTGTTGTTCGGTAATTCCAACTCATATGCCACTTCCCCTATCCTGCGTATGACCTTGTAGGGGCCATAAAAACGAGGTTTCAACTTCTCCGCACCACTTTTTTTCAAAGTAGACTGTCTATAGGGCTGAAGTCTCAAATAAACCATGTCTCCAACCTCAAAATGGCACTCTATACACTACTGATCAACATACTTTTTCTGCTGGTTTTGTGCCATCTGAATATTATCTCTCAAAGCTTGCAAAATTTTCTGGTTTTCCTGCACAAAATCATTAGCTTTTGGAACCTTGCTGTCATGAAAAATCAAATCAGCAATGTTAGGAGCATTATAACCATAAAGGGCCATGAATGGGGTCATCTTGATAGACATGTGGTATGTAGTATTATAGCAAAACTCTCCCAAATACAACCATTTGACCCATGAGTTTTGCTGCCCCACAACATAGTTTCTAAGATAGCCTTCAATCCATTTATTGACTATCTCCATTTGTCCATCTGTTTGTGGGTGATAAGATGTGCTAGGAGTCAAAACAGTCCCACAAAGTCTGAATAATTCCTGCCAAAAGTGACTCATAAACCTGCTGTCTCTGTCACTTACAATGGCTTTTGGCAAGCCATGAAGCCTGAAAACTTCTCTAAAGAACAAATCAACGATTTGTACAGCTGAAAATGTGGTAGATATAGCAAATAAATGAGCAAAATTGGTAAGTCTATCCACTACCACATAAATACAGTCCTTACCATTCACTTTTGGAAACCCCGTGATGAAATCCATTGAGATGCTCTCCCATTTTTGGCTTGGGATGGGTAAGGGCTGAAGTAGGCCGGCTGGTAAAGTAGTTTCAGATTTGTTCTCTTGGCATGTTGTGCACTCTCTAACATGTTTGAGGACATCATCCTTCAAACCCTTCCATGCAAACCTCTCACGTAACTGCCTATATGTTTTAAAGAACCCAGAATGACCAGCCATAGGTGCATCATGCATTGCAACAATAATTTTTTGTTTTAACTTTGAATTTGGGACCACAAAAATTCTATTTTTATAAAGAATCAAACCCTTATTAATGCTATACCTATCATCTTGTATGTCATCGCTCAAGATTTTAGATGTAAAACTATCCTTTGCATAATCAGCCATGAGTGCAACCCTTAAATTATTAGTTATAAGTGAAATAGAGTAAAAATTTGGGTGTCTAGATAGTGCATCAATAACAACATTCTTTTTATCTTTCACAAATTCAATATCAAAGTCATATACCTATAATTTCATCACCTATTTTTGTTGTCTTTCACTCAAATCATGCTGTCCAAGAAAATATTTTAGACTATTATGATCAGCCCTCACCAAAAATTTGCCACAAACAAGGTATTGTTTGAACTTAGTCAATGCATGCATTATGGCCAGCATTTCTTTTTCATAAATGCTGAAATTTCGTTCAATTGGCTTCAATTTTCTACTCTCAAAGGCAATTGTCCTGCATTTCTACATTAGGACAACCCCTATGCCTATTCCTGAAGTATCATAATCAATAGTAAATGGAACAAAAAAATTAGGAAGAGCGAGTAGAGGACAAGAAGACATAACCTCCTTCAATTTCTCATAAGCTGCATGTGCTTCATTACTCCATGTGAAGGCTCCTTTTTTTGTCAATTTAGTTAGAGGGGCTGATAAAGCTGAAAATCCTTTAATAAACCGCCTATAATAACTACACAACCTAAAAAATTCCCTTAATTGAGTAAGGGTGGTAGGAATAGGCCAATTTTTAATTGAAACAAATTTTTCTTGATCTACATGAAATCTGTTATGGCTAATTATGTGACCCAAATACAAAATATCTGTCAATCCAAACTCACACTTAGATTTCTTAGCATAAAACTCTTAGGAACCAGAATGACCAGCCATAGGTGCATCATGCATTGCAGCAATAATTTTCTGTTTTAACTTTGAATTTGGGACCACAAAAATTCTGTTTTTATAAAGAATCAAACCCTTCTTAATGTTGTACCTGTCATCCTGTATGTCACCGTTCAAGATTTTGGATGTAAAACTGTCCTTTGCATAATCAGCCATGAGTGCAGCCCTTAAATCATCAGTTATAAGTGAAATAGAGTAAAAATTTGGGTGTCTAGACAGTGCATCAGCAGCAACATTCTTTTTACCTTTCACAAATTCAATATCAAAGTCATATGCCTGCAATTTCGTCACCCATTTTTGTTGTCTTTCACTCAAATCATGCTGTCCAAGAAAATATTTCAGACTATTATGATCAGTCCTCACCAAAAATTTGCCACAAACAAGGTACTGTTTGAACTTAGTCAATGCATGCATTATGGCCAGCATTTCTTTTTCATAAACGCTGAAAGTTCGTTCATTTGGCTTCAATTTTCTACTCTCAAAGGCAATTGGCCTGCCTTTCTGCATTAGGACAGCCCCTATGCCTATTCCTGAAGCATCACAATCAATAGTAAATGGAACAGAAAAATCAGGAATAGCGAGTAGAGGACAAGAAGACATAACCTCCTTCAATTTCTCATAAGCTGCATGTGCTTCATTACTCCATGTGAAGGCTCCTTTTTTTGTCAATTCAGTTAGAGGGGCTGATAAAGCTGAAAATCCTCTAATAAACCGCCTATAATAACTGCACAACCCCAAAAATCCCCTTAATTGAGTAAGGGTGGTAGGAATAGGCCAATTTTTAATTGAAACAATTTTTTCTTGATCTACATGAACTCCGTTATGGCTGATTATGTGACCCAAATACAAAATCTCTGTCAATCCAAACTCACACTTAGATTTTTTAGCATAAAACTCTTGCTGTTCCAAGATGCTCAAAACTGAATCTAGGTGCCTCAAATGGTCCTCCCAAGTAGTGTTGTACACAAGAATATCATCAAAAAACACAAGCACAAATTTCCTCAAATGCTCCCTAAAAATCTGATTCATAGATGATTGAAACGTAGCTGGTGCATTTGTCAAACCAAAGGGCATAACCAAAAACTCAAAATGCCCATAATGACATCTAAAAGTTGTTTTATGGATATCTTCCTCTTTGACCCTGATTTGGTGGTAACCACTCCTCAAGTCAATCTTAGAAAAATACTTAGCACCATGGAGTTCATCAATCAACTCATCAATTCTGGGTATGGGATACCTATTCTTGATTGTTTTCTTGTTAAGGGCTCTATAGTCTATACACATTCTAAGTGTCCCATCCTTCTTTTTAACCAAAACAACGGAAGATGCAAAGGGACTACTACTTGGATGAATGTGGCCCATGTCTAACAACTCCCTAATAGTCTTCTCTATCTCATCCTTATAAATTTTTGGATGTCTATAAGGCTGAATCTGAATGGGGCTTGTACCATGTTCCAACTCTATAGCATGTTGGAAACCTCTACTGGGTGGTAGACCTTTTGGAATGTCATCAAAAACTTTACTATGCTTGTCCAATAAAATCTGAATTTCTGAATTGAAAGAAATATCATTTTCAGCAGTATGAGGCTTACCTTTCATCAAGAATATTTCAACAGCCCATGAAACCTTTTCTTTTCTGAGTATCCACTCCATTCTCTTTGTTGTAACAGTTTGGACAGCATTCTCTTTGATACCTTGCAACACCACATCACGCCCATTTTCCTTAAATCTAATCTGCAAACTTTGATGATTGGTTGTGTAGTCTCCCAAAGAGTACAACCATTGCACCCCCAACACCATCTGAGGACCCTCCTTGAGTGGAAAAACAAAGAAATCATCTTCAACAGAAAAGTCTCCAAAATTCACCTTCACCTTAGAGACATATTTGTTGCAAGGAGTGAGCGCTCCATTTCCAGTCACCACATTGAAACCAGAAAATGTTTCTGCTTTCAGCCTTTTCCTAGCCACTAAACTCTCATCAATGAAGTTATGTGTGGCTCCATTATCCACTAGAACAATCACTTTGTCACCCAACACATTACCCGACACTTTAATGGAAAAAAACTTGTTTGTTCCACTCAAAGTAGCCAATGAACCAGTATTAAAGATAGAATTTGTAACTGTACCAGGGGCTGTATTTTCAACAGTATATGCTGCATTTTGGACAGCCAACTCTTCATTAAAATCTAGCTCTTCACTAGACTCATACTCATTTTCTGAATCATCTTCTACATCTGAAATCACTTCTATGTAATGAATTTGACCTTTACCTTGACAGCGGTGACCTGGTTCCCAAGGATTTCTACAGCTGAAGCATAATTTCTTCCTCCTCAGCTCATCCCGGTCATCTCCTACCCTTCCACCTGGTGGTGCTTGCATTGGAGGCCCTTGGGGAGGGAATGTTGGCCTTCCAATGGGCTGGTTTTTACCTGTAGGTGGCTGATTTCTTGGTTGAAAGTTATTCTTTTTCTGAGATATATTTGAAGGACCGGCCATGCTTGGTCTATAAGGAGGTGCAGCTGAAAATTTGGGCTTTGGTGGAGCTGAACTTTCAAGAGAAAGAGCTCTTCTAATTGCTGCTTGCAAATCAGGAGGCTCAAAAGCTCTCACCAATCCCTTCAAAGGCTCCATCAAACCTTCAATAAAGAGAAATGTGACTCTCTTATCCGAAAGATTGGGCACCATAACTGAAATTTTCTGAAATTCCTCCACATATGCCTCTACTGTAGTTCTTTGTTGGAGAGTTGCCAATTCTTTAAAGAATGCCTCCTCATATTTTCTCTCAAATCTGTCCAATACCCTTCTACTAAACTCATCAAAAGTGGTGATCTCTCCATGGCCTTGTGTGGTGAGACCATGATGCCACCAATCATATGCTGCATCCTCAAGATGAAGAGTAGCCAATTGAACTGCATCTTCTTCAGCCATAGGGCATAAAGTGAAATAGGTTTGCAACTTTTGCAACCATGCTCTAGCTGTAATACCTTTGCCATTGAACATGGGCACTTGCATTTTCTGTTGGGTCTTCCTTTTATCCTCAAACTTGCTGCCTTTACCAATTTTCTTCCCCAAAATACTCAAATAACTCTCAAAAGAGACCGCATCCCTGAATGCTTCATTCTTTGTTTGATATTCCATGAAAAGAGTGTCTAGCTCATCTGAAACTCTCTGTGGATCAGGTTCAAAAGGCTGCAAAAACATGGGTTTTGCAGGTCTAGGCAAAGGGGAATGAGTATACTGCACAAATTTTTCACTTTCGGACTCTCGCACCCGTGCCCTAGCAGAATTTTCACCATGCGCTTGGGATTGAGGCCTTTCTGGATGGTGCGTTTGGGTTTGGGATTGGCCGGAGAGTGGCTGGACTGACTGATCCAACCTAGCTGTGATTCTACCCAACAACTCTATCATGGTGTTGAATTTTCGTTCTGCCTCATCCGCTGGTGGCCGCTCCTCTCTCTCTTCCATTACTACAATTTCTGGCTCGATTTCCTGGTGAGATGACCCTCCTGGCTGATCCAAGGTTTGAGGGTTAGGTTTTGATCTATCTCTCCTCAAATTATACCTGTGCCCTGGCTGCATTCAAAACCCTTCAAACTGCAAACAAACTGGGTATTGGTCTTGCATGCACGATTTTTTGCTTGCATGTCACTTGCATGTCACTTTTCCCTCAGGCTGGCAGGAAAAACGTGGCTCTGATACCACTGTAAGAATCCTAAGTAAAAATTACCAAACCCTAGCTGCAAATATTTGAAATTTCTCCAATAAAATTCTGATCTATTCAAACAAAAAATCAGATCTGAATATTTAAGCAGAAATGAACACAAGAGACCCTCAAAATGGCAGATCTGGCCACATAAATTTTATAAAAATATTCGGCTGCGGAAATAGATAGACCAACCTTCATACATCATAAATCCACCCTCTTACCAGCTGTACACTAAAATCTGAAACTCAAATATGGATTCAGCAGCAGGACCACAATTCCAGCTTGTATACAAGGGCACATCACCTTGCTACACTTCTGGTTTCTCTTGAGAAACTAGGGCACATCACCTAGGGTTTTTCAAGAGGACGTTGGGGTTCAGCCCACAACAACAAGTTCACAAAATAAAGTGGAATGACATGCCAAAATGGAGCTCACATATCTCTCTTATAGACCACGTTCTAATTCTTTGTTGAGTGGGCCCCACTATACTACACAACTTAACTTAAGTTGTTTCACACCAAGAGACTCCTAAAGACATCACAAAAAGGGGCGTCCCACATCCCCTTTTTTATTTAGCATTTTATTATAATAAAATAAGTGGGATTACATGACTAACATATAAAATATGAAAATACCAAAATGGGGACATTATGTTGAAGCTCTTCCCTTATGGATTGATTTTCTTGGGTAATGCCATCAAGGGAGATTTGTAGGTATTCCAAAATTAAGGTGGTTTGGTATACCTCTTTTTGATGTCCACGAGTGCCAACAACCATTTTGGAGAGTCTTGAACCTCTTTCATTGAATTACTAAAAATAGAAATGTGGTTACATGAGTTACTATTTTTAGTAAGGAGTATGAAAAAGTGATTGGGTGTTATATATCAAACCGATAAACTTGGAATAATTATTAGAATCAGCTATATATCTCAACACTAGTTTTGGACACCCCAATTTTTTTTTTATCCTCACTTTTGATGAGTCTATTAGTGTGATTGGTTTTTGATTTGAAGATTGGGTTCAAAAGTTGGGTACTGGGTCAATTTTCTTTCACCTGTGTGTTCTATCTATTGACCACCTTGTCATTGCTTGTCTCTGTTCCTATCACCTAAACTGTAGTTACTAACATTGTTTACTTCACTTACCCTAGAATTTTCTATACTATGTAGTTACTGAGACTAACTATTCTATTTCTATCACTGACAACCTATAATTTTTATTGTTATAGACAACTATTACTACCACTATCGACCTAGTTGTTACTATCATTGATCCGACTATTACTGCCACTGACTCGAATGGTATTAGAATATCTTTGACTATCACAAACACTTGCAGACTCTATCCTGACTATTTGTTGCATACAAAATTTTGTTCTTCTATGATAGGGAAGTCCTTCGTATGCTCACTTTTGTGGGTAAAAAATACAAGCTTAGCAGAATATGAAGATTTTATTTTTGACGCTTGAAGTTTTTGATAGAACTATGATATGCTAGGTAAAGGAGTATGTAATATCCATAGTCCCTCTATTATACCATAGTGATGAACAATAGTTCTCAAACCAATATTTTAGGCCACTATCCAAGGAGGATTCTACACATACCCTTGAGCACACTATCTACCTCTTTGACAGTACGAGAGGGTAATCATTTGGGATGCTGTGTTTTGTGGACTATGAATAATACAAGGACAAAAAGATTCTTATTGGATAAAATATTTTTTAAGCCTAGATGGTCTCCCTAAATACCTGAAGATACATGGGAGCTCAATTTCATGTGTGAGTGCCATCTAAGACCTAGTTATTGAAGGCTGATCACCCCTCACTACACTAGATGCTTTATGGGATATCTAGCTTAGCCAATAATGATAGCTCCTCCACGATATTTTAAAACACTCAACACAGGGTTTCTAACGTACTCAACTACTATTAAAATAAAAGAGACTGTATTTTTTTGCTATTATTTTACTTATTTTTTATTTTTTAAAATAAAGGATAAATAAAAAATGAAAAACATAAGAAAATTATACCTAACAAACATAATGGATGGGCAAGAGTTATCGTAGTCATAGCAAAAATCGGTCCTAGAAAATTCTTGTTGGAACAATTTCTTGCATCTATAGGATATCGATTTTCACGCTACAAGAAATCATTTTAAACTAACGAGCTATTACAGGCTCTGGTCAACATGCCTCTTTATTCTAATTAAAATAGATATTTCTAAAGAAAACTTAATAGAATGGGTAAGGAAACCCCAATGGTAATTTATGATTTTATAGATATTACACACTCCAGATTTTAATTATACATTACCTATATAAAAATGACCAAGAAAAGATAACGTAGTTATTATACCTTATGTAGACCGGTGCCTATCCAATTGGGCTGTTATAGCAATTTAACAACATTCATAACATGAACAGAAAGAATGGGAAGAAGAAGAATTGGTGCCATTAGACTCATTCGAATATCCTAATCAGTATAATGGGTTAACCAATGAAATAAATGCTCACAACATGTTCAAATATCGTAACCTATTATGAGGAAACACACAGAACTAAAGACAAGAGAATGATAAAACTAAAACCTAGAATTGTATTAATTTCTTCAATGATGATTACATGCAGAGTTGGTAGAATGCCATTTAACTCTATTTTCAAAATTTTAATACAATGAGAAAGCCTTATTCAAATGATGTAACAAGACTTCATCAATTTTCATTCTAAAATGTTAGCAAGGAGAATCTATGGACTTCAGGCTCAGAAAGACTGGAAATATTCTCAACTCTCCAAACATAGTATTACCAAAACCTGCACAACAAAGGGAGGAATGAGGGATGGCAGAGAAAAATAGACACAATGGGAATACAACAACACAACTCAAATGGGCACTCAAGTATACCTCTTAGAAAAATTGCTATCTCTAAATGCTTGATGCAAATTTTGACTGCAGCTGGTGTCTTTATAGCTTATGATTCTTGAATTTGTTATTTCTAGCCTGATCCTGGCCTTACACTTGTCACAATTTTCTCTGATCTTCTTTGTGTGCTATCCATACTATTTTTGAACTATGTGGAACTAGATCTTCTATCTTGTTTGCCCTTTGGTTTGAAGGAGGCTCTCCAAAATGGTGTATTGAGGGATTTAAAAAATATAAAACTGGTGAACCAATATATACATTTATATATAGAATTTGTTTTTCCTACTCTTCCTAGTCATCTTGATTTTGTGAATTAATATCAAACTAGGCTGTTAGAGTGAAATTTTGACGTAGAACAGAGGGGGACCCGACATGACGGTGAAGAGAAGAGATAGAGTGTGAGTGGCAAATGGATAGAATGGCATTGATAACATGATGGATATGAGGGAGGAGGGAGCAATGGGAGTTGATTTTCTCAGTGATCGATGGAGAGATGGTGTATTGCAGAGTGGACAGTGATGATGGTTAAGAGATAATACCTTGAAAAAGGAGGGCAATGATAGGTAGGAGGAAATACGGAATAGAAAACAAGAGTTGGAAGCACCTATAACGTACTTCCATAACTATACTCCATCGGAGTGACCCCTCTGTAACTATATTCCGTTGAAGCATTGAGTGAACAACTTTTCATGAGCTGAAATATCTTCTTAGTTTTGACGTGCTTCTTATGTCTTTTGAACATGCTGAATAGGAGTTGGTTGCACCATTGAGGCTTTTGTATTTTGCACTTCATTATTTTTCTCATTGATGTCTCTTTTCTCACCTTTAATGTCCCTATTTATAATTTGAGAGAATTCTTGTATGATCCCAGCTCAAACTGGCTTATCTTATCCCTCACATAGTACGCGATCACATTCAGTAGATATACAAAGATCTGATTTTATTCTTTTGTACAGGGCTCGTCACCCGAATAGTCTATATCATCCTTGTTCTTGTACAGTCTGTGTGATTCTATTTGATAGTCTATTTATTTTATCTCCTGGTTACTACCTGATTTAGCCATTTCTTCTAGTCTTTTACCTGTTCTTTAATCTATCCTGTAGTCATTGTTGTTTGTTGTAGATCACTCTGTTCAGTGGTTGTTCCCATGGATGATCTGCCACCTTGGTCCTGCTCAGGTGTTAGCTTAAAATACGTATCGTTATGAGGTGACCCCTTTTCTCTGGTCATTGTTTATTGGATTCATTCATGGAGGCGCATGCCCATTGAAATCCTTTAATCATTAAATCTAGTTGGTTTCGATTTATCATCATTGATCTCTATGGCCCTGCACGTTTGGTTAGTCATATGACAAAATACATGTGTGATAAAATTGAAAACATATACTAAGTGAAGATTTATAAAAAAATTATCATGCATACTTATATTTAGGCATTTAATTTTTGATTTGATTTTACCTAAGTGTTAGTCATATAAAATGTCCACATGGTGATTGTAATTTCCAATGTCTTATAAAGCCTAACCCTTTAAACCATGCTCATGTATTTAAGGATCCACCAACTCATGATCATCGTTGGATGAAATATGCATCATGTACCTCCGTTTGATATTTTTGGACCTACATAGAATGCTAGTCCTACAATATAGTAGACATATGTCAATGGTGGTCATGTATATTATAGAAGATACCCAAAATTTTATCGGTTAGTCAATTTCATACTTTTATATTTTTGCGAATAATAATCATTGACTCAATATCAAATCAAGGCCTTAACCTTCATCTAATATTTATTTATTAAAATTTAATCAAAGTGATTAGAAAGTTACTAACCACTGATTAATACATAACCTTTAATAACTTGATTACCTTGTCAATAGCTCACCGTCCGATCAAACATACGATCCAGCGTGTTCGTCCGATTATCTAGACATGCACCAGAGTTTGTTGAGAAGGGGGATCATTATCAACATGTTTAGACCCTTATTTAACTTACTTAGGGGTAGCATTAATTGGTTTTTACTTTATTTGATTAATCATTTGATCACAAGACATATGCCTTAACCTTCGAGGTGACTTGGCCATGCGCTACCATTGGATCTAGTCAGGGTCCATCATTATCGTCAGATCGGGTAAAGATGTGTGCCCTTTATCATGAATTTATTTTCCTTTGATAGCCTCGATCAGGTGCAGCCATTAGATCTAGGTAGAGATAAGTGTGACCATCTAATATGGTTTGAATATAACTTAGTCAATGACCATTTTATCATTTTTCATATTTTTAGCTTAGGAACCACTGTCAGATCTGCACTTGGAACAAGCATGACTGTTAATTTAGCTCATGATGTGAGCTTATGTATTTTATATGATCTTGATTAAAGTTAGATCTAGGTGGGTTGAAACACTGCCGTTGACTTATTTTGGACTTATAATGGCTTCAAAAGAGCACTGCCATTGGATCTAGGCTGGCTTGAGTGCTGCCATTAGGTTAAAAGAAAATAGGTGCTTGTATATTACCTTTTGATCATCCTGATGAATCACGACCATTGGATTTAGGTATGGATGAGTGCAACCATTGATTTAGCTTTTATTATGATTGTGTTGTTAATGGCTTGGTCAATTGTGACCGTCAGATCTTCATCCTTATGGGCACAACCATTGATTAACCCATGATGCATGCTTATGTGATTTGATTAAATCATGATCGTCATATCTAGGTGGGTTGAATGTTGCTGTCAATTTACTTTGGCTTATAATATCTCCAAGGAAATTCTACTGTTATATTTGATCGAGGCCAACACTACTGTTAGATTATCCTTTGGTATTTTATGTGGATGTTTGATTTCAATGGTCAAATTCCTTCATGCGTGGTCATTGGATCATCTCAAGTTTGGGCATAGCCATGGATCTTCTTCGAACCTACACACTTTACCAACATAAGGTGCATATGTTTTAAACTTTATTAATTTATGATTAACAAAAGAGGAATTATTATCAACCCTTGCTAATCATTTTTAAAACTTTAATTAATCCTGAGGTGTTTTAATACTCCTTAATGTTATTCTTGTTACACTTAATTTGAGCATGATCATTGGATCTGATCGAGATTTAGCACCACCGTTGGATCAAAAGTGATGTGCACTTTGATAACCCCTACCTTTGACTTGTCAACTCTTGATGACTTTGTAGGAGTGCATCCGTTAGATTGGCTTGTATTTGGACATAGTCGTTGATTGCCTTAGATATACGCAATGATTAAACCATGAGTGTGTATAAGACTTTCAGTAAACTTGGGTTACCTTTGGTGAAAGCACGTTCATCGAATTAGGAGGGATTCATCACCGTCGTTAGATTTTTTTGGAGTTGCTCATATTTTAGTTAGAATGGGTTTAAAACCAACTTTGTCTCCTTTGGATAACACGCATTCGTTATATCTTATCATGATGAAGCACGACCATCGATTTTATATAGCTTGTAAAACCATAAATAATATAAGGTGCACATGCTCTTTAGTATTTTATTAATCCATGATTAACGAAAAGGGAATGATTATCAATGTATTAGAACCCTCGTTAAATGCATTTAAAATTTTATTAATCTCGAAGGATTTAATTTTTAATTGTTAACCCTTTTTTAATAGAGTGTGATCATCCAATTTATCTCAATGAAGTGCTACCCTTGGATCTAGTTGACTAGCATGTCATTTAATCAAAAGGGGATGTGACCCTTAATAAGATATGATTATATTTTGAGTTATAGAATTTTGAATATACCATTGATCATTTGACCCAATTGATTTAACCATCGATTAGCTTATAAAAGTGCATCCATCCGATTAAGGAGGATCTGGGCACTACCTTTAGATTTGCTCAAGGTGCTCGATATTTAATCGAAGGGGGTGCATACCCTCAAATGATTTTATTAAAATTTCACTCAAGACCTTAGGTTTTAAAACTTTAGACCATGGTGCTTTATTAATTAAAGATTCAGACTTATCAAAGTGAGCGCATCCATTCGATTTCATCTTGATGAAGCATTGCCCTTAGATTTAGCCATAATGCTTGAATTTTAATCAAGGGGATGCATACCCTTATTTGTTCATGATATAAAAATTTTACTTAGGCTAGTGATGACTTTGGGTTCAAATGCTTTAATAACACCTTTAGACACCCTAGGACTTAGGGGTTTATTCATTTGACTTAGGCCCAAAAGTTATGATTATTTTATAATGAGGGCTCATATTAAATTTGTGGATCATAAACCTTATTTTAAAGGAATAGAGGTATTTAATGGTTTGACCCTTTTAGTGGATGTTCATTTAATTTGACCTTTATGGATTTCTTTAGGATAAAACAATGGTTATAAAAGCAATCCAATAAATGGCTAAGGTTTGGTTCTAAAATCAAACATTGAAAGTCAACTTCTTATATGAAAATGCAATAGAGGCCAGCAACATTTGCTAAATTTATTGAAGCCAAAAATTTAAAATTGGGGGTCTCAGATGTTGAGTCAATTTTAGCTCCAACATAGGCTCTGACTGGGACAATGTGCTGAAAACATGAGGCACTTGAGAATTACAGAATCTCCTGGTTTTACCTCATTTGGACAAAATTACAAATCATCAAGCCTGATAAGCAAAATTGAAAAACAAAACACAATAACTTTTAAACTGGAAAGCTGTAATAACAACATGATATCAAAGCAATAGAGTATTAAAAACTGTAATTCCTTTTATTCAATTTGAAACCAAGGGTCATAATTTTAGAATCAGATGAGCTTTTTGGATATATTGTTATGTTTGTTTTAGCAAGGTCATAGGATATGATTACACATAATTTGTCAAAGCTACTTGTTCCATCATGCTTTGGCCCATGTGTGTGTTAGTGCATTCATTTTGATTCCCAAGTCTTCCAGAACTTTGTCATGTTTGGGAAAATAGTTAAGCTTAGTATATGATTTCACTCTTAAATATGTTCACCATTCTATAGGGCTCCACTGCCAGTCAAGCGTCTATAGCCTCGGTGGAGTTGCTTCTAATCCCATCCGGTTTTACCCTACTACCAGTCAAGCATCTATAGCCCCGGTAGAGGTTTTCCAAGATATCTCAGGCAGTGACCCAACCTGCATTATTTTGATTTTCTTTCTCATTTGAGAAATATTCTGATATAAGCAAATTGTGCAATGAGTATGCCTGAGTTGAGGATTAGTTTCTGGCTAAAAAGGATGAGTGTAATGATTTTTAGCTCAACCACCTTACCAAAGATAACCCTGTTCTTTGGACCTTGAAATCACTTTAAGTATCATTTGTAATGTGAGGCCTCAACATGGTGTCCCAATCAACTCTGATTTCACTCTATTTTATCTCATATCATATGACCATTGCATGAACATTCATATTTGAAAAATTGTAAACATCATCAAAGTCTAAAATAAATCTCCTTTCTTCTTATTTGTTTTTGGAGGAACCAACAGTAAGGAATACTCATCATACTAAAAATACCATGTGAAACAACAAAACATAGAACAATACAGACAAAAGAAAAATGCTTAACTAGTAAACAAAACAACAAAAAACATCACTCTGTTTTTGGGGTTTTTGACTTTCTATTTTTTATATATTTTATTATTATTTTTTTATCAACAGGGCACTTCCTCTTTCCTGACCCCACCATAGGGATTGTACATCTTGAGGTGTTGGCCATTAATAGGGATAACCATTGGTTCTCCTTGCAAGGTCTACAATTTGTAAGTATTTTGACCAACAACATGGGCTATCTAGTATGGACCAATCCATTTAGGCTCAAGTTTTCCTTTTTCACCATGCTTATCATTTTTAGGGTCCCAATAGATGACTATATCTCCTTGAGAGAAAGGAGTACCTTTGGCTTTCTTATTAAACAATTTCATAGTTTTTTGAGTTTGTTCCATCATCCTATTAAGGGTTTCTCTTCTTTGTTCTTCTAACAAGACAATTTGGTCTAGCCTTCTTTGTAAGGGGTTGGGGTCTTCATGATCTTGCAATAAGAGGGATAATGCTAATTTCTCTATCCTAGGAGGTAACAAAACTCTTTCCCCATACACCATTTCATAGGGGGTTCTTCCTATGTTTCTTTTGATAGATAACCTATCAACCCAAAGAGCAAATTTTAGTTCACTGTCCCATCCTCTTTTGTTCTTACCCAATGATATTTTTATTCTGGTTATTATATTCTTATTTGATGACTCAGCAAGACCATTCCCTTGGGGGTAATAATTAGCAGAATGTGAAAGTTCTATTCCATATTTTGCACAAAAGTCTACCATCTCATATGAAACAAAATACTGTCCATTATCTATTACCAATTTTTGAGGAACTCCAAACCTGGTTAGGATGCTTTCTTCCAAGAATTTGATGATGGTGGCGGTTGTGGAGGTTCTTAGAGGAGCAGCCTCTACCCACTTTGTGAAGTAATCCATTGCAGTTATGATCCACTTGTGTTGGCCTGATGAGTTAGGCTTGATCTCTCCAATTAGGTCAATGCCCCATTGGGTGAATGGTGCTTCAATGATCATTGGTTTGAGGGGCATGGCTACTAGCTACTTTTTTCCTACAAAAACCTGGCAGTTATGATAGTTCCTAACATATTTATATACATCCTTAAAAAGGGAAGGCCAATAATATCTTGCTCTCATAATTTTATTAGTTGTGGCTTTTGGAGCAAAATGTCCTCCACAAAAACCATCATGGAATTCATTAATTATTTTTGGGACTTCATTTTCATATAAATAGACTAATAACACTCCATCAAGGTGTTTCCAATAAAGCACACCATCTTGCACATGGTATTTCTGAGCTTGAAGTTTTATTGACCTCATTCTATTTGTTGACATATCTCTAGGAAAAGATAGAGTTTGTAAGTATGCCAAAATTTCATCATACCATTTGCATTCTGCATTATTGATTCTCCTGGAGTCATATATCTCATCTATTGTGAGAACATTATTAGAGTCTTCTCCTTCTTTGTTAGCCAAAAATTTGGCCAAACCTTGTCCTCTTACAGTTTTGACTATTTTGAATTCAACATCATATTGCAAAAGTTTCACCATCCATCTTGTTGGCCTTCCTAATGGCTCAGATTGAGTAAAAATATCCTTTATTGTTATGAAAGGGATGCAATAATAAACTTTATTTGAACCGAATATACCTTTGAAATGTTCTAAATATTGGATGACTACATAAGCATACTTTTCTAGCAAGGTATATTTAAGATGTGCTCCTTTCAGACCTGAACTCATGAAGGCTATTGGCCTTTCATTATTTTCATCATATTTTTGTGAAAGAACTACAACAATGGAGTGTTCAGATGCATATGAGTAAATGTTAAAGTCTTTAGAATAATCAGGGTAGCTTAGGGCTGGAGTAGTAGAAATGGCTTCTTTTATCTTATTGAATGCTTCCATGTTTTCTACTGTCCATTTTATTTCTCTAGTATTTTTAACCATGTCATTTATGGGTTTGGTCATCTCTGCAAAATTTGGAACAAATCTTCTGACAAAATTTATCTTGCCAAAGAATGACCTGACTCCTTTTAAGTTTCTGGGAGGAGGAATTTTGGAGATAGCTTCTATTCTTTCTGGGTCAATACTTATCCCCTTTTGAAACTATATGACCTAATAATTTTCCTTGTGTAGTCTCGAATATGCACTTCTTGGGATTTAGGGAAATTCCAAATTCTTTGCATCGAGCAAAGACTACAGTTAAATGTTCTAAGTGATCTTCTAGATTTTTAGAAAATACGGTGATATCATCCAAATATACAACCACTATTTTGAACATTAAACCTTTGAAGGTAAAATCCATTGCTCTCTGAAAGGTAGCACCTGCATTCATTAGTCCAAAAGGTATTCTTAAATATTCAAATGTGCCCCAGGGTGTAGTGAATGTTGTTTTATGTCTATCTTCTGGATTAATCTGAATTTGATTGTATCCAAAAAATCCATCTAACAGGGACATCCTTGATGACCCAACTACTGCTTGCAATAGTTGTTCCATATTGGGCAATGGGTAATTGTCCTTTAATGAACTTTTATTTAAATTTTTGAAATCTACATAGAGTCTAATATCACCATTTTTCTTTTTGACTAGTACTAAATTGGATATCCAAGAAGAAAATCTTACCTTTCTGATTATTTTGGAATCTAGTAATTTTTGTACCTCCTTTTGCATTATTGGGTGTAAGGTAGGGTTATATTTCCTCTATTTTTGTCTGAATGGCTTGGAATCTTCCTTTAGGGGTATTATGTGTGTCATTACATCTATTTTGAAGGTTTTAAGGTCCTCATAAGTCCAAGAAAAATGTTCCTTATTCTTCTTTAAGAAACTGATGTATCCAACCTTTTCTTTTGCTGGTAAGGCTATGTCTACCTTCACTATTCTAGGCTCTCTCATTGTACCAATGTTAACATCTTCAGATATTACTTCTCTACGTAAAGGCTTGTAAGCTTTGTCAAAATCATCAAATAGACTCTCTAGAGAAACCAATCCTTTGGGTATTCTATTTGTTTTCAGTTGGATTACTTCTACTGGCTCACCTATTTGATCTTTTAGCTTGTCTTCATCTTTTTCATCACAGATTATATCTGCATACTGATTTTGCAAGGTCATGAAATCTTTAATGTCCACATCATCTTGGAAGACCTATAGGTAAACTATGTTATCTGGCACAGAGGGCTTATAAACTGAAATAGTTGGGAACCTATCCATATATTATGTAGTTATTTCTGGATGGTCCAAGCCTGAGGCATTTACAACTAAAATATCTGCAACATGATTTTGTTCTCTTGGAATAAATGAGATATTGAAAGCTAAGAATTTTTCAATTTCTTCCAATACTGCATTTTTATACTATTTTAGCCTAGGATGCTTGGTTTGATATTTACCTTTGATTTGTTGTATAATTAGTTATGCATCCCCTATTACAGTCAAGTAGTTAATACCTAATTCTTTTGCTTTTCTCAATCCTAGCAATAAAGCTTCATATTCAACTACATTATTGGTGCAAGGGAATTCTAGTCTATAAGGAATACCAAGGTAGTTTCCCTTTATATCAATCAGATTAACTCTTGCACCTACTCTAGATTGGGATTTAGCTCCATCAAAATTCATGGTCCACATTTCTTGAGTTAACACTCTATCTGATTTAGCATCAACCATTTTTATAACTTCTGGATCCATGTTCTTAGCCTCTGGTACTTCAACTAGGAATGGGTTATGCCATATTGAATAAACTCCCATCCCTTTTTCTTCCATAGAATTTACTAAGTTTATCATAGTTTCATCTGTTTTAATTAACTCTACAGAATATTTATTGAATGGTTCTCTACGTAGAGTCACATTTTCCTTATCTGACATTGGGATGGTAGCATAAGACCAATCCAATTGGATTGAGCCTCCTAGTTGTTCTACCCAATGTTTGCTTAATAATAGTGAGAAGAATGGATCAACATCCACTACTGCAACATCCATTACTATGCCCTTTTTGGGGTATTGGTCTAGGAAAACTAATAATCCAGTTATCACTCCTACACAAGGAACTTGTCTGCTATCCATTACTGAAATAGGGGCAGAGTCTCTTGTACAGATTAACCCCATTTGGTCAGCTATCATTTTGGGCATGATATTATGTGAAGCTCCACTATCCAACATACAATTATGAATCACATACCTCTCTCCTTCATCTGAATTATACCTTAATGATACATAGAAGGGTCTGACAGAAGATGGTGATCTTGTATCATGTTGATTTTGTCTAGCAACATGGCAAGTTGGGTCTTCTTTTTGTTCAACTAATCCAAATGCTCTGTAGACTTGTTCTCTATATTGTTGTACTTTCATAAGCTCTCCAAATGTGATGTTAACTTTTTGTTTACTGAGTTCTGACCCAACATCAAATTCTATCTTTTTTATATCCAATGGTCTGTTGCTTTCTTCTTTGGATGTTTCCTCTTCTAATTCTATTATCTCAAGAATAATATTTTTGGAGGTTCTATCAGTTTTCTCTTTATTGATATTTTTATTTGTGAAAGTCTATTTTCTTGTTTCACTTGTAGAAGCTTTTTCTATTTTGTCAAGGACAGTTTTGTTTCTCAAATTCAAAGTATTGGTAGCTTCTAATTCTTCAACTTCCTGAGCAGTGGGGATTAATTTCCCTTGCTTCATTTTGTCATATCTTGACTCATGTGGTTTTTGCAAGATTTTAGTTCCTTCAACTACTAATATTTGAGGATGATGATTTGAAGTATACTTGTCCATATTCTCTTCAAATAACCTTTCTCGACTCATCTTCTAGAGACCAAAAGACTCATCTTCTAGAGACCAGCAGGCATTAATCCTTATATCTTCTTCTGAATCATCATGTAAATCCACATTGTGTTGTTCACTTAGGTAAATCCCACATCCATCTAGGTTATGAGGTGCATCACAGGTAGAGCAAAAATAGGGAAAACCTTTTGCTATGTTGGTAGATGGTATAGGGTTAGGAACACTATTTTGATCTCTGTTAGACTCTCTGTTTTTCCAATTATTGTTTCCATTGTTCCTATTCCTATTTCCTTCCTCAGAGCCATTGTTGTTTCCCCAATTTCTATTGAATTTTTTCTTAAAGGGAGGGCGATTATCAACATGTGGTCATTCTATTTGTGATGTCTCACCATTATTACCATTATTTCTTTCAATTCTTGCTAACCTGTTGTTCATGGTATTAAACATCTCAACCATTTGATTAGTTAGTTTTTCCATTGGATCTACTTCAGTTCTTCTTTGTATATCAAATGCTACCCTTTTGGGCTTTCTCTCAGGTAGATTGGCTTCTAGAGAGTAAGGCTTCATCTTACCACTATCAAGCATGTTTCTTTCGATATCCATTACCTTCTCCATACAACCATCAATGGTGGTGGCTTGTTCTTGCCTTAACTCATAGTTAAACTCTCCTTGAAAAGCATTTTTATAGAAACAAATGGACTGAATATCACTAGGCCTAAGGTTGGTAGGGATTTTGTTTCTAGTTTTTGAGAACCTTCTATTAAAATCACTGATAGCCTCATTTTCCTTTTTCTTCATAGTGGCCAACTCAGTTAATAGAGATTGTTCATTTTTCCTTTCTCCAAATTTCTTTAGGAATACAACCTCCTTTTTAGTAAAATCTAGAATATCATTATCTGGGAGAGAATTGAACCACTCCCTAGCATATTTTTCTAGGGTTTGTAGGAATAGTCTTAGGACTACATCCTCGTGTTCTACCTCTAGGCTATCCATTGCATACAGGAAACTTTTGATGTGGTCTTCTCCAGTTACTACATTATTTCCTAAGAACTTTGGAAGGTATTTGTGGGCTTTATTAGGTAAGGCATTCAAATTTATAGGTAAGGTAAAAGGCCTGTACCTATTGGTTCTCCACAAATGAACATTATTTTGATTTTGTTGAGCCATTGTTACTATAGGTGTAATGGGATTTAAATTCATAGCAGCAATGCCTACAAGGATTTGGGTTTGGGTATCCTGAATATAATCTAAAGGATTATCTACCACAGTATTACTATTAATCAAGCAATGAGAATAATCACATGTATCTTCTATAATAAAATTTAAATTTTCATCTACAGTGATATCAACAACAATAGTATTCTGATATTTATTTTTCTTTACGTACTTTTTACCGCTAAAGTAATATCTATTCTCATTAACCATACTCTTAAGAAGTGGGATTTTTTTGGTTATGGGTAAATACCTCTGGATTCTCAAATTCTAGGAATAGCTCCTTACCGCTTCTCTTGGTGTGCGCCAACACGTTCTGCTCCTTCTTTCTTGATGTTTGATTTCTGGGTTTGTCCAGACAGAGTCACCAACGGGGGTGCAGAAAGAATGAAACATATGATCAAGAATGCTTGATATTTAACGCTCAGCCTCATAGGGGATGGTTCTTGGGGTAATTCAAGAAATGTAAAACACACTTCAAAAGACAATTGAAAATTATGAGCAAAAAGAAAATAAAGAATGATAAAGACATAAAAATCAAAACGTAGGTTCTTTATTCCAATTGGTCGCTCATTGATTAAAAATAATCATTGAAAGAAAACTATTAAGAATATTATTAAATATTTTTATCAAGTCCTCCTCGACAACGGTGCCAAAAAATTATTGGAACCATTTCTTGCATCCATAGGATATCGATTGTCATGCTACAAGAAATCATTTTAAACCAATGAGCTATTACAGGCTCTGGTCAACCTGCCTCTTTATTCTATTAAAAGAAATATTGCTAAAGAAAATTTAACAGAATGGGTAAGGAAACCCCAGTGGTAATTTATGATATTACAGGGATTACACACTCCAAATTTTAATTATATCCTTATTATAAAAATGACCAAGCAATGACAACAACAATTATTTATGCCTTATGTAGACCGGTGCCTTATTAATTGGGTTGTTATAGCAATTTAACAACATTCATAACATGAACAGAAAGAATGGAAAAAGAAGAATCGATGCCATTAGACTCATTCGAATATCATAATCATTCTAAGGGTTAACCAATGAAAGAAACACTCACAACATGTTCGAATATCGTAACCTATTATGAGGAAACACATAGAATTGAAGACAAGAGAATGATAAAACTGAAACCCATAATTGTATTAATTTCTCCAATGATAATTACATGCAGAGTTGGCAGAATGCCATTAAACTCTATTTTCAAAATTTTAATACAATGAGAAAGCCTTGTTCAAATGATGTAACAAGACTTCATCAATTCTCCTTCTAAAATGTTAGCAAGGAGAATCTCTAGACTTCAGGCTCAGAAAGACTAGAAATATTCTCAGCTCTCCAAACACAGCATTACCAAACCTGCACAACAAAGGGAAGAATGAGGGATGACAGAGAAAAATAGACACAATGGGAATACAACAACACAACTCAAATGGGCACTCAAGTATACCTCTTAGAAAAAATGCTATCTCTAAATGCTTGATGCAGATTTTGACTGCAACTGGTGTCTTTATAGCTTCAGATTCTTGAATCTATTATTTTTAGCCTGATCTTGGCCTTACACTTGTCATCATTTCCTCTGATCTTCTTTGTGTGCTATCCAACTATTTTTGAACTATGTGGAACTAGATATTCTATCTTGTTTGCCCTTTGGTTTGAAGGAGGCTCTCCAAAATGGTGTATTGAGGGATTTAAGAAATATAAAACTGGTGAACCAATATATACATTTATATATAGAATTTGTTTTTCTTGCTCTTCCTAGTCATCTCGATTTTGCAAATTTACATCGGACTAGGCTGTTATAGTGAAATTTTGATGTAGAATAGAGGGGGACCCAACGTGATGGTGAAGAGAAGAGATGGAGTGTGAGTGGCAAATGGACATATTGACATTGATAACACAATGGATATGAGGGAGGAGGGAGCAATGGGAGTTGATTTACTCAGTGATCGGTGGAGATATGGTGTATTGTGGAGTGGACAATGATGATGGTTAAGAGAGAATGCCTTGAAAAAGGAGGGCAGTGATAGGTAGGAGGAAAGAAAAAATGGAAAACAAGAGCTGGAAGCACCTATAACGTACTTCCATAACTATACTCCATCGGAGTGACCCCTCTATAACTATATTCCATCGAAGCATTGAGTGAACAAATTTCCATGAGCTGAAACATCTTCTTCGTTTTGCCATGCTTCTTATGTCTTCTAGACATGCAAAATAGGATTTGGTTGCACCATTGAGGCTTTCATATTTTGCACTTCATTGTTTTTCTCATTGATGTCTCTTTTCTCACCTTTAATGTCCCTATTTATAATTTGAGAGAATTCTTGTATGATCCCAGCTCAAACTGGCTTATCTTATCCCTTGCATAGTACATGATCACATTCAATGGATATACAAAGATCTAATTTTATTCTTTTGTACAGGGCTCATCACCTAAATAGTCTGTATCATCCTTGTTCTTATACAATCCGTGTGATTCTATTTGATAGTCTATTTATTTTATCTCTTGGTTACTACCTGATTTAGCCATTTCTTCTAGTATTTTACCTATTCTTTAATCTACCTTGTAGTCATTGTTGTTTGTTGTAGATCACTCTATTCAATGGTTGTTCCTATTGATGATCCGCCACCTTGGTCCTGCTCGAGTGTTAGCTTAAAATACATATCGTTATGAGGTGACCCCTTTTCTTTGGTCATTGTTTATCAAATTCATTCATGGAGGCGCACACCCATTGAAATCATTTAATTATTAAATCTGGTTGGTTTCGATTTGTCATCGTTGATCTCTACGGCCCTGCATGTTTGGTTAGTCATATGACAAAATACATATGTGCTAGAATTGGCAACATATACTAAGTGAAGATTTATGAAAAATTATCATGCATACGTATCTTTAGGTATTTAATTTTTGATTTGATTTTATCTAAGTGTTAGTCATATAAAATTTCCACATGGTGACTATAATTTCCAATGTCTTATAAACCCTAACCCTTTAAACCATGCTTATGTGTTTAAGGATCCACCAATTCATGACTACTGTCGAATGAAATATGCATCGTGTACATCTACTTGATATTTTTGGACCTACAATAATGTTAGTCCTACAATATAGAAGACATATGTCAATGGTGGTCATGCATATTATAGAAGATACCCCAAAATTTTATCGGTTAGTCAATTTCATACTTTTATATTTTTGTGAATAATAATCATTGACTCAATATCAAATTAGGGCCTTAACCTTCATCTAATTTTTATTTATTAAAATTTAATCAAATTTATTAGAAAGTTACTAACCACGGTTAATACATATCCTTTAATAACTTGATTACCTTGTCAATAGCTCATCGTTCGTCCGATTTTCTAGATATGCACCAGAGTTTGTCGATCTAGCACGTTCGTCTGATTATCTAGATATGCACCAGAGTTTGTCGATAAGGGGATTATTGTCAATGTGTTTAGACCCTTATTTAATTTTTATTAATCATATTATAGCAAAAAAAACATATCCCTTAACCTTCAGGAGACTTGGCCATGCGCTACCATCAGATCTGGTCAGGGGCCATTGTTATTGTTATATCGGGTAAAGCTATGCGTCATTTATCAAAATTTTTTTCCCTTTGATAGCCTCGATCATATGCAATCATTAGATATAGGTGGATATAAGCATGGCCATTTGATCTGGCTTGAATATAACTTAGTCAATGACCATTTTGTCATTTTTCATCTTCTTTAGCTAAGGCACCACCATCAGATCTGCACTTGGAACGAGCGCGACCATTGATTTACCCCACAATATGTGCTTATGTCTTTTATGTGATCTTGATTAAATTATGGTCGTTAGATCTAGGTAGGTTGAAACACTGTTGTTGATTTCCTTTTGACTTATAATAACTCCAAAAGAGTGCTACCACTGGATCTATGCTAGCTTGAGCACTATCGTCAGATTAAAAGAAAATAGATGCTTGTATATTACCTTTTGATCATCCTGATGAATCATGGCCATTGGATTTAGGTATGGATGAGCATGATTATTAATTTGGCTTTTACTATGACCGTGTTGTTGATGGCCTAGTGAATTACGGTCATCAGATCTTCATATTGATGGGCACGACCATTGATTAACCCATGATGCATGCTTATGTGATTTGATTCAATCACAACCGTCGTATCCAAGTGGGTTGAATGCTACCATTGATTTAATTTGGCTTATAATGTCTCCGAGGAAATGTTATCGTTATATTTGATTAGGGAAAACACTACCATTAGATCATCCTTTGGTATTTTATGTGGAAGTTTGATTTCAATGGTCAACTTCCTTCCTGCATGGCCATTGTATCATCTAAAGTTTGGGTGCAGTTGTGGATCTTCTTTGGACCTGTACACTTTACCAATATAAGGTTCATATGTTTTAAAATTTATTAATTCATGATTAATGAAAGGGCAATGATTATCAATGTATTAAAACCATTACTAATAATTTTTTAAAATTTAATTAATCTTGAGGTGTTTTAATACTCATTAATGTCATTCCCATTACACTTAGTTTGAGCACGATCATTGGATCTGATAAGGATTTAGTGTTGTCGTTGGATAAAAAGTGATGTGCACGATGATAACACCTACATTTGACTTGTCAACTCTTGATGAATTTGTAGGAGCATAGCCATTGGATCGTCTTGCATTTGGATGCAACCGTTGATTGCCTTAGATCTGCACAATGATTAAACCATGAGTGTGTAGAAGACTTTTGGTAAACCTGGGTTACCTTTGGTGAAAGCGCGTTCATCGGATTAGGAGGGAGTCATCGCTGTTGTTAGATTTTTTTGAAGTTGCTCATATTTTAGTCAACATGGGCTTAAGACCAACTTTGACTCCTTTGGGTAACACACATCCGTTAGATCTTATCATGATCAAGTGTGATCGTTGATCTTATATAGCCTATAAAACTCTAAATAATATAAGGTGCACATGCTCTTTAATATTTTATTAATCCATGATTAACAAAAAGAGAAAAAATTATCAATGTATTAGAACCCTTGTTAATCACATTTAGAAATTGATTAATCTCGAATGATTTAATTTTTAATTGCCAACCCTTTTTTAATAGAGTGCGATCGTCCGATTTATCTCAATGAAGCACCACCCTTGGATCTGGTCAACTAGCATGTTATTTACTCAAAAGGGGTCATGACCCTTGATAAGATATTATTATATTTTGAGTTATAGACTTTTGACTATACCATTGATATTTGACCCGATTGATTTAACCATCGGTTAGCTTATAAAAGCACGTCCATCCGATTAAGGAGGATATGGGCGCTACCTTTAGATTTTCCCAAGGTGCACGATATTTAATCAAAGGGGGTGCATACCCTCAAATGGTTTTATTAAAATTTTTCTCAAGACCTTAGGTTTTAATTATTTTGACCATGATGCTTTAATAATTAAAGATTCAAATTTATCAAAGTGGGCACATTCGTTTGATTTCAATTTGATGAAGCGCTGCCCTTAGATTTAGCTATAGTGCTTGTCTTTTAGTCAAGGGGGTGCATACCCTTATTTGTTCATGATATAAAATTTTTACTTAGGTCTATGATGAATTTGGGTTCGAATGCTTTAATAACACCTTTAGGCATCTTGGGACTTAGGGGTTCATTCATTTGACTTAGGCCCGAAAGTTATGATTATTTTATAATGAGGGATCATATTAAATTCATGGATCATAAAACTTTCTTTAAAGGAAAATGGGGTATTTAATGGTTTGACCCTTTTAGTGGACGTTCATTTAATTTGACCTTTGTGGATTTATTTAGGATAAAACAATGGTTATAAAAATAATCCAATAAATGGCTAAGGTTTGGTTCAAAATCAAACATTTAAAGTCAGCTTCTTAGATGAAAATGCAACAGAGGCCAGCAAAATTTGCTTAATTTATTGAAGCCAAAAATTAAAATTGGGGGTCTGTTAGTCAAAAAGTGACTAACTACAAAAAAACATCTGATGCTCATTGTTGCATTATCGTGGTCCAAAGAGAAGAGAAAGCGCAAGGTGGCAAAAGTGTCATGATATTGCAACATGTTGCTTTGTCACGGCCAAAAGAGAAAAAGTGTTGTGATATCGTGACATGTTGCTTTGTCACGACCAAAAGAGAAAAAGTGTCACGATATCGTGACATGTTGCTTTGTCGCAGCCAAAAGAGAAAAAGTGTTGCGATATCGCGACATGTTGCATTTTCGCGGCTAAGAGCAACAAAAGCGAGCAAGAGGAAAAAGTGTCACGATATCGCGACATGTCTCAGTTTTGTGATTCATAGTGAGGAGAAAGAGCAATGGGAAAAAGTGTCGTGATATCGCGACATGTATTTTCACGGCTAAGAGCAGCAAAAGGGAGAAAGAGGCAAAAGTGTTGCGATATCACGACATGTATTTTTGTGGCTAAGAGCAGCAAAAGGGAGCAAGAGGCAAAAGTGTCGTGATATCACGACATGTTTCATTTTTGCGGCTAAGAGCAACAAAAAGGAGCAAGGAGAAAAAGTGTTGCGATATCGCGACATGTTGTATTTTCACGACAAAAGAGAAGAAAAGGCACAAGGTGGCAAAAGTGTCATGATATCACGACATGTTGCTTTGTCACGGCCAAAAGAGAAAAAGTGTTGCGATATCGCGACATGTTGCTTTGTCGCGGCCAAAAGAGAAAAAGTGTCGCGATATCGTGACATGTCTCAGTTTCATGGTTCATAGTGAGGAGAAAGAGCAAAGGGAAAAAAGTGTCACGATATTGCGACATGTTGCATTTTCACGGCTAAAGAGCAAGAGAAATAGCCAAGAGGGAAAAGTGTCACGATATCACGACATGTTGCTTTTTTGCGGTCCAAAGCAAAGAGAAAGAGCCAAAAGGAAAAAGTGTCATGATATCGTGACATGTCTCATTTTCACGGCTGGAAGCAACAGAAGAGCCAAGCAAGGAAAGAATGTCACGATTTCATGACATGTCTCATTTTTGCGGTTGGAAGCAACAGAAGACCAAAGCAAGGAAAGAATGTCGCGATTTCGCGACACGCTAGCTGTAAAGGAATAAAGTATATTTTTGGCAACTGGAGATGAGCACTGACATTAGGTGCCAATTTCTAAAGAATGGTTTGTTGATTATAACCTGGCAGGTCCGCTGGATGATTGCCAATCTATCCAATCTGTGGGAAATCCATTGTGTATTGTTAGAAACTACAGATGATTGCTTATAAAATAAGTAAAATGTACTTAAGAAAAGATACTCTTTTAGGGTATATATAGGGGTGAGCAACTCCAAAAAAATGGTCGACTCTTAGACGTTTACAAGACTGTGTGTACTTACTTCGAATACAAGCAATAAAATCACATCTTTGATTGGCTTCTAGTTCATATCGTGCAAGTGTATGTATTAATGTTCTTTATTTCTACTCACAATATTGAATTGTAAATTGAGTCTGTTCTTGTATCTAAACTTTCACAATACATAAATCATATTGCTGGAATAAGAATCTAATATATACGCATGCTAAACGAAATATCAGAAATCATATATGGAATTATATAATTTCTGCATTGGAATGTGTTTTTAAATGCTTTGGATAGAAGTAAGTAAATATGTCTTTGATGTTGTCTAACTTGCACCATATAAAAGTTCTAGCTTAGGCTATATTTCCCTTATCTCTTGTTTCCCCTTTTCTCTAAAAAACTTCAAAGGAACCAGCCTTCTCTGGAGACTAGACAGATGATCTCAAGCAAGATCTGTCTATTCAATGTTGGCAAAGTCTAAGGTGCAACACTATTAACCGAAGGCAGATTTTGTTCCAACAATTTTTGGCATGCCCGGTGGGACCAGCAATCCCACAGTATTGTATAAAGTTTTGGTGTTTTACCTTAAGAGCCTTTTGTTTCCAAAATATCAAGAAAAATCACCTGGCGACTCCGTTGCATTTAGAACATAAAAGAAAGACCTTTTTTAGAAACCTTCTGGTTATATAGCCATATGATAACCAGATCTCGAGCTAGAAAATCTGAAAAACCTATCGAGTTTTTTGAACTACATCTCGAAAGCCTAAAAGCACACCCTGTGCTAGTCGCAAGATCAAATCTGATCGACATCATTAGCACCTCTTTAACACCCACTGTAGGAGCATCTGCAAGCAATCCTATAGTGGTTGTAACTCCTTTAGCAATCATGGAAACTGCCCCTGCCCCAGCGCATCTTGTATGGAATCAAACTGACCCTTTGAACTTGGGAACGCACCACCAAATTCCATAAGCTGCACTAAAAGCATTGCCGAGCTTCGATGGAATAGGCAAAACAATAGATGAACATTCCTTGGATGTATCAGAGCTAGCATCTATTTACAACATCACTAAGGAATATGTAATGGTCAGATTTTTGATTATATCCTTGAAAGGAAAGATGCTCTATTGGTACAGAGCGCTTCCCTCTGGATCCATTACTTCTTGGGCAGTACTAGCCGACCGTCTGGTCGATGAATTTAATATACATGCGGATCCTTTCACATTGCTGAATCAATTCACTATCATTAAAAGGCATCCACAAGAAGAAATCCAAGATTTCAACATCAGATTTACCAGAACTCGTGATAGAGTGCCACAAGGCCTAAAGCCCACGGAAGAACAAGCTATATGCTATTATTTAAGGGATTTTGATTTAGATCTCAGTATGATAATAAGGAAATCCCGTGTAACCACTTTTCTTGGGATCTATGTAGAGGCAGCAAGAGGCGAAGCTGATCTCATCGCTACAAAAAGATATCCATCAAAAAGTCTATTGCCTATTTTACCAGAGCTTTCCCAAGCATCAATTTCTAAACTACCTGTACTCCCCTAAAAGTATGCTCTCCCATATATAGCTACACTTCCTACATTCCTTGCATTACCAGTCACACCCCTTGCATCAGCTCCCCCCAATGATCAATACACGACCATAATTGATACAATGAAGACATTGTCAAATAAAATGGCGTCTATGAAAAAGAGAGAGGCTGAACGAAATATCCAAGCAAGAAGATTTCCACAGATACAAAAGGAAGGTGTTTCAAAAAACAATAGGGGACAAGAGAGACCGAGCATGGTATAGACAAATGAGACAGTGGAGGCCAAAGAGCCTCCCACTAATTCTAAATTTTGGTGTACTACATGTAACGATCCACATGAGGAAAGTTCATGTATGATACACCAACATTATGTACAAAGTATAGCAGTTGAAAAGAGTAGAGAAAGAATGAAAGGCCATATAAATATAATTAGAGAGAAGGACCACAATTTCATGATGCCTACAGTAGAACAGGTTTTGGTTTTGACAAGATCAGGTAAGAAACCACTGCAAGTAGACCCTAAAGAGCTTCAGCCATTAAATGTTTCCCCTGCTCCCAAGGAAGTTCCCAAAGAAACTCCTAAGGGAAGTCTCCCCCAGGAAATAAAATATCAGTTTCTAGCCAAAATTCAAGGGCAAGAAACACACAAAGAATTTATTCCTCGGGGGGAAAATGAAACCCAAGAACAGGCTAGGGAAAGGTTGAGATTCCCCTCGCTGACAAAAAGGCAAATAACTAAAGCTACCCAGGGATACAAAAATAAATATGAAACTTTTGCCAAAGAAAGAGAAAGAATAGTTGATTCACCTACATTCAGTATAGTAGAGAAAATGAAAAAGACTCCTTCTAAGGCAAATATGTATGATGCTCTTCAAATCCCAGGTCAAATCGATCTCCTACAGGAATCCCTAAGAACAGTGGAAAATGGAGATGGGACTGCATCATCTTCAAAAATGGTTCTAACAAACCTGACGTCTGCCACTGGTAAGAACAGGCCACCACCCTTCTATTTGTCCCTTCAAATGGAAGGATGGGTTGTCCATAATTGCATGATAGATTCAGGCGCTGCTACCACTATGATACCCAAAGTAGTATGTGATATTATGGGAATGGAGTACACTAGGAGCAGCGCAGGCGTCCTATAGTTAGATGGTACTCCAGTAAAAATTGTAGGAGTGATAAAGGATATTCCCATACGACTGCATAAAATGCCTTAGATGACAGTCATACAAGAGGTAGTAGTTGTAGACTTGGAGCCCTATTTTGGTATGTGTCTATCCAGAGAGTTCACAGCAAAGATGGTAGGATACTTATCCTTAGATTATTCTCATTTGGAGATACCTTTCAAAAGTAGAAGGGTCAAGATTTTTTAATGAGAAAACATCTACATTTCATGTAGAAAAGATTGGTGAAACTGACCGTATAAATATGATGACTAAAGAAACAATAGAAGAAGATTTGATGGAAGAAACATTAGAAGAGCTCCAAGCTGAGGACGAGTTTTATCTACAAAATTTTAATGCCATGATAGAAACAGAAATAGGAAACTATTCTATTGAGAAACCAAAAAGAAAATTGATACCCTCCCTAGAAAAGGATGGTTCTGTGAATCAATTGTGGAAGCTTTTCTTTGATGGGGTTAGGTGCAATAATGGAGCTAGTGCTAGAATAGTTTTGTTTTCTCCCACCAGAGAGGAGAAGGTTTTCTCTTACAGATTGGCTTGGAGTTGCTTCAATAACATAGCAGAATACGAGGCCCTATGCTTAGGGTTAAGAAAGGCTAAGAAATTGAGAATCAAACAGTTAATCATCTATGGAGATTCAGAACTTATTGTGGATCAAGTCACCAAAAAAGGTATAAGTAAATAGGATTATTTGAAAGCTTACAGGAACAAAGTGTGGGATCTCTTAGAGGCCTTTGAGGCCCTAAATATAAAGTTTATCCTTAGAGAACAGAATACTCACGCATATTTGTTAGCTTTAGTGGGAGCTAATTTTTGTCCTGTAAGTAATGTTATTTAGAAGTCTAAACTGTTAGACTTATATACAGGCCTTTAGTACCTGATAAAAATATTTTCTAGCAAGTTTTTGAAAATGATGAACAGATACTAAATTTCTTAATCCCTGAAATGAATCGCTTAGCCAACCGGGATCTGCAGGATGAAGATGAAGGGAACCAGATCAGAGAATTGCATAAAAAAGGAGCTAAGACTTTTAGGAAAAAGCAGAAAAGGAATTATATGTATAGTATAATATAAGCATATCCAAATAATATTTGTAAATATTACCGTTTTTCGGCATTAACAAAAAAAAAAAAAAATATTTTCAGTCACAGCCAATCAGAAGTCGACATTTATTTTTGAGTAGAGATACTAAGGTATAAAGGGAGTTTTGGCGAGGTAATGTTCACATTTGATCTAAGTGCATTTTCTTGTGTTCTTTGTCTTTCTCTGAAAGATTATTTTTACAACTGCATTGTTGACTCCGATACCCAATGGATAAAGGCCTGGTTCAAAATTTTTGCAAGCAAAAAATCCCCCGAAAGGCACCAAAAATGTTAGTCAAAAAGTGACTAACTACAGAAAATCATCTGATGCTCATTGTTGCATTATCGTGGTCCAAAGAGAAGAGAAAGTGCAAGGTGGCAAAAGTTTCATGATATCGCGACATGTTGCTTTGTCACGGCCAAAAGAGAAAAAGTGTCGTGATATCGCGACATGTTGCTTTGTCGCGACCAAAAGAGAAAAAGTGTCACGATATCGCGACATGTTGCTTTGTCGCGACAAAAAGAGAAAAAGTGTCGCGATATCGCGACATGTTGCATTTTCGTAGCTAAGAGCAAAAAAAGCGAGCAAGAGGAAAAAGTGTTGTGATATCACGACATGTCTCAGTTTCGCGGTTCATAGTGAGGAGAAAGAGCAATGGGAAAAAGTGTCACGATATCACGACATGTTGTATTTTCGTGGCTAAGAGCAACAAAAGGGAGCAAGAGGCAAAAGTGTCGTGATATCGTGACATGTTGTATTTTCATAGCTAAGAGCAGCAAAAGGGAGCAAGAGGCAAAAGTGTCGCGATATCGCGACATGTATTTTCATGGCTAAGAGCAGCAAAAGGGAGCAAGAGGCAAAAGTGTCACGATATCGTGACATGTTTCATTTTCGCGGCTAAGAGCAACAAAAAGGAGCAAGGAGAAAAAGTGTCACGATATCGTGACATGTTGTATTTTCATGACAAAAGAGAAGAAAAGGCACAAGGTGGCAAAAGTGTCACGATATCGCAACATGTTGCTTTGTCACGGCCAAAAGAGAAAAAGTGTCATGATATCGCGACATGTTGCTTTGTCACGACCAAAAGAGAAAAAGTGTCATGATATCGCGACATGTCTCAGTTTCATGGTTCATAGTGAGGAGAAAGAGAAAAGGGCAAAAAGTGTCGTGATATCGCGACATGTAGCATTTTTGCGGCTAAAGAGCAAGAGAAAGAGCCAAGAGGGAAAAGTGTCGCGATATCACATGTTGCTTTTTTGCGGTCCAAAGCAAAGAGAAAGAGCCAAAAGGAAAAAGTGTCGTGATATCGTGATATGTCTTATTTTCATGGCTAGAAGCGGTAGAAGAGCCAAGCAAGGAAAGAATGATGCGATTTCGCGACATGTCTCATTTTCGCGACTGGAAGCAGCAGAAGACCAAAGCAAGGAAAGAATGTCATAATTTCGCGACACGCCAGCTGTAAAGGAATAAAGTATATTTTTGGCAACTGGAGATGAGCACTGACATCAGGTGCCAATTTTTGAAGAATGGTCTGTTGATTATAACCTGGCAGGTCCATTGGATGATTGCCAATCTATCCAATCTACGGGAAATTCGTTGTGTATTGTTAGAAACTGCAGATGATTTCTTGTAAAATAAGTAAGATGTACTTAGGAAAAGATACTCTTTTAGGGTATATATAGGGGTGAGTGACTCCAAAAAAATGGTTGGCTCTTGGATGCTTACAAGACTGTGTGTACATACTTCGAATACAAGCAATAAAATCACATCTCCCATTGGCTTCTAGTTCATATCGTGCAAGTGTATGTATTAATGTTCTTTATTTCTGCTCATAATATTGAATTGTAAATTGAGTTTGTTCTTGTATCTGAACTTTCGCAATACATAAATCATATTGCTAGAATAAGAATCTAATATATATGCATGCTAAACGAAATATCAGAAATCATATCTAGAATTATATAATTTCTGCATTGGAATGTGTTTTTAAATGTTTTGGATAGAAGTAAGTAAATCTGTATTTGATGTTGTCTAACCTGCACCATATAAAAGTTCTAGCTTAGGCTATATTTCCCTTATCTCTTGTTTCCCCTTTTCTCTAAAAAACTTCAAAGGAACCGACCTTCTCTGGAGACTAGACAGATGATCTCAAGCAAGATCTATCTATTCAATGTTGGCAAAGTCTAAGGCGCAACACTATTAACCGAAGGCAGATTTTGTTCCAACAGGGTCTCAGATGTTGAGTCAATTTTAGCTCCAACAATGCTCTAATACCACTTGTTAGAAACCTACTATTAAAAATAAACACACACACAAAATACTAAAAATAAGTAAAAATTTATGTAATATCATAATATCACAATGTAAATAAGTAAATGCAAAAATAAACACTTTCACATTAACACTGAATTGTAGGCCTCTTCGAGGGGGAAACCTTCTTTAATATTTCATTAATTGAAAAAGATACATTTCTTCATGGATCCATATCTTTTAAAGAGAAAATCCATGCAACCCTACCCTAAGGCTCAAGAGTTGGATTAAATGCAAAATGCCACTTGAGCTAGAATCTTCTACCAAAAATTGGTTATAATATTGATAACGGTTACATGAAATGGCCTCACTTGGCTAGGTGCCTTACTTGCCACATATATTACAAAGTATTACAAAATAACATTATAGATGGAATCCCCCACATTGGAAGTGGGTCATTACATAAGAAAATGAAAATTACAAAATAACGTTAGGATGGGATCCTAACATGCAATTACATGAAGAAAACTTACAATAGAATTGCTCAAAATTGTATACAAACTTTAATATTATCAATGCTTGAATATAATTATATTTAATGGAGCTTTGTCTCCATAATATAACCTTATAAATGTGACTCTTCAATACTAGACTATTGTACTCCTAACATATCTAGGAGATGCAACCTTTCCTATTCCATGCATACTACAAATCATTTATGTCTTTTGGCTTCTTATATTGCCACTTATATAGTTTACTCTTGAATCTCTGTTTACTATTGCATACTTTATGACACATTGCACACTCCTAAATCTATACACATGCATACTCTATGACAGTTGTAAAATTTCTCACTCCTCACACTTGCACACATAATTACATGACACTTGTGCACATCTTGCACATAGACACATACATAAAGGAAAATATAAATCACACTCCTAAACTATAGAATCAAATCCTAATCTATTACATATTTATAATTGTACCAAAGTACCTCATGGTATACTTACATTCCAACCAAATAATGTAATATTATGTAATAAGATTCTCCATTATTCTCATGTAGCCCAAAATCATTTCCTTAAACTGAAAAAAATATACCATGGATTTTGTCCCTTGCACTTTAGGGTTTTAAGTGAAACATAATAAAGAAACTAGTATGGAAGACATTCATCACAATTTAAGATTTTTAGTGATACATAATAATGTAGGTATTATGGATGATGGTTGTTGTACATTAGGGTTTTTCATGACAATATAAAGAAACAAGTCTTGAGGACACAAAAATAGAAATAAAATGTTCATGTATGTATAGGCCTGTTCAAAATATGAACATTTAAAGTGACAAATGAAATTTAGGAAAAATATTTTGATAATATATTTTAAATAAAATAAAAATTAAATCCAAGCTCAATATTATACAAGAGATAATAGAAATCAATGTGATGTTTACTTAGAATGTCATGATCTCCAGTGCGATGGCCAGGTGCACATGAAATTCGTACCTCACATTGAGAAACATAATTGGGAAGATCTGTGGGTGTGGACAGTTGAATTATTATTTGATGTGATATTTATGCTCACCTTCCAAAACTACTTGCATACATTAAAGGTAAAAGAAAAAGTGAAATTGTAGAAAATAAAACCTAATATAATAGAGGCGATGCGCCAAGATCAAAATATTTTTGCTATGCATAACCATATTGAAATGAACACATGCATAATTTTATAACAACTGGAAAGTGAAAAAAAATTGATCTAACATACGTACATCCGTGTGTAATAAGTATACAAGAAACGTGACAAAGTGGAATTAGTCACATCTTTGTGTTGAAGAACACAAGCTTATATTGAGAGGGGGTGAATAGTATAAGACAACTTTTTACTTTCCTTTCCTAATCAATATTATGCAATGTATATATAGAAATATCAATAGCAGTAATCAAAGTAATGCACAAATCACCACACAAAATAGAGACACAAAAATTTACGCAATTCACCCAATGTAGGCTACTCCACGGAGAAAATATTTCACTAAAATTTTCTTAATCAATCTCTTGGTAATCCTTTCCCTATTACAATGTTTATGGATCTCTATCCAAAGGAGACACCAATATCCTAATCAAGTTTGTGGATATCTATCCACATGAGACACCAATATCCTAACTTTGCTCTGGTTGGTGATCCTCTAGAAGACCTCTGCCTCCACTGCCCTTAGCAAATGGAACTCTATCAAAAAAAGACACCTTCCTTCCTTGCTCTAGCTGGAGATATTTGTCCTCAACTATGTTACCTCTAAATATCTATCTCAAATCTATACTAAACACATTCTTTCGGTCTAGCACAAATCTATCCTCAATATCTGTCTCTGGTCTGACACAAACCTATCCTTAAATCTGCACCAAATTCTATCCTCGAATCTATACTAAACATAGTCCTTCAATCTAACACAAATTTATCCTCAATCTCTGTATCTGGTCTGGCACAAACCTATCCTCAAATCTGCACCAAAATCTATCCTTGAATCTATACTAAACATAATCCTTCGATCTAGCACAAGTCTATCCTCAATCTCTATATTCAATCCTTAACTCAAAGCTTGACTCAATCTCAAATCAACTCTACTAGATCTACTCCAAACCTTAACTCAAGGTTTTAAAAAATTAATCAATCAAATATGCTCTCAAGTCTTCTCAAATACTTATCTCAAATTTGCCTTGTAATCTTCCAAAAAAACTCACACCAATTTGTCCTCAAGTCCTCTCTAGAACTTGTCCAATATGCTCAATAAGTTCTCACAAGAACTTATCCAAATATGCTCTCAATATTTATTGTAAGCTTCCACAAAATCTTACCCAAATCTATCCACAAGTCTTCTCAAATACTTGCCTCAAATCTGCTCAACAAGTCCACACTAGAATTTGTCCAATCTCATAGAAACATAAATAGAATTGTTAGAGACTCAATATGCTCTATACTCATCACAATGCTAAATTACTTTCAATCACTCTTTTAGAAACATACATATAATTATTAGAGACTCAATATGCTTCACATTCACCTCAATTCTCAATCAATTTCAATTGCTCTTTCAAAAATATACAGATAATTGTTAGAGACTCAATATGCTTCACAATCACCTCAATGCTCAATCACTTTTAATCACTCTTTCAAAAACATATAGAGAATTGTTAGAAACACAATATGCTTCACAATCACCTCAATGTTCATTCACTTCCTCAAATCAATTCAGAATATAGAATAGTTTGTTTTATAGAACTTGAAAAATCACTTCACACATCCACTTGACTAGGCTCAATCAACTCTACTCAATCAATCACTCAATGAAACAATCCTTGCTTACAAGCCCTAGTACAAGCATATGAACTTTCACTAAATTTTTTTCCAACAATGCTTATCAACCAATCTCACATAACAATGATACTCATGTTATTTTCAAACCCTAGTTCAAGTTCTTCACTCAACCAATGGCTTCAACAACAATGCTTATAAAAAAATTCACATAACAATGATACTCATATTATTTTCAAACCCTAGTTCAAGTTCTTCACTCAACCAATGGTTTCAACAACAATGCCTATAAAACAAGGTTTTAACAACAACGGTTTATTCCAAAAAAATTTCAAGCATTAACTCAACACACTCAATAAGGAGACCTACTTAGGTCCTTTTCACTCCAAACTTGTTTTTCAAAAAACCAACCAATCAACTCAACTATGGAAGAATGTGCCCATACCTTTTTCTTTATGATGAAGGAACCTCAAAAATCTACCACAACCATAAACACTTATTTTCCAAGATCAAAGAAGTTATAAGGTGATAAACTCTCTCAAAGATACAATGTAAATATCAAAACTTACATACACCTTATTACTCCATCTTAAAGAAATCATCCATCAACAATAATTGACCAAACATACCTTACTCTTCTCAATATTGCAATAATTAATTAAGTCACTTTACCAAATATATGCAATAAATCAATTTTTAATTCCCTATGGTAAAAGCAATATTACCGTAGTAAATTTCCATTTGCCACTTAGATAAATATCATAACCAATTTACCCCTTATCTATCCCTAGCCTTAGCAAAGAAAAGAATAATTTTTATTTATATTAACAACCCTTATCTCTCCACAACCTTAGCAACTTAATTAAAAATATAAAAACCTTTTATATCTCCTGCTCTGCATTTCGCGGGATTTGATCTTGCACTCTCTCCCTTGCTAGCACCTTGGCTATGGCTTGCTAGCCATGTGATCTGAGCACTCACATGCCCACAAAAAGCACAAAAGGTGCTTTAATATTTTACTGAATCCTTTAGAGCCCTTGGATCCCTTCTCCTCTTGCCACGTAGCGTGTTCGATGCATTCCCTTCTTACTGAATGCACAAGCCTTTTGTTCGCTACTCCTTGGCACTTTCTCCACGAATCTTAGCATGATTTTTCAATGCAAAAATAATCGAAGAAAATTTGAATGCATGGTTTTGAACTTAGGCAAAGGTTTAAATACCTTTTGCCTTCCAAATATTGCACGTCTATGGTGTATTAAACTTGGACCTTGATGCCTTTATAATATGTATAACTAATTTATAAATCATTTAAATTCTATTTAGAATTTAAATTTTATAAATTAACTTTGTAACCTATGGCTTTATAAAAATTAAAGCCTCCTTGGGGTTAAATAAAAACTTTTTGTTTCTCATAATTATTTAATAAAAAATCATTTTTCCACCATGGTTTTAATAAAAACCCTTTATTTTTGCCTTACATAATATAAAAATAATATTATGACATATTTTCAATAAACCTCTCGCATTATTCCTTTTGAACTTTTGACATAAACTATAGATTATTCCTTGACATCAATGACAACTTCATTCCTTGACATCAATGACAAATTTGACTCAAAATGTCCAACAATATCCCCTTTGTCATTGATGGTAACCCAAATTATTTTTACCAAAAACTTGGAACATTTCTCCCCCTGGCTCAATGCTCTCTTCAAATATCTCCTCTTTACTCAAATACCAAATCTCCCCCCTTACTCAAATCTCTCCCCATTTGACATCAATTGCAAAGGATCACCTTTGGGGCTCGGGGCTAAGAATGAGTTTCTTAGCTTAGCCCCTATCCCACCTCCTCTTGAGGTGGTTAATTCTGGGGTGGGAGTATTTCTACTCCCAACAAGCACTGGTCTTTACCTTTATCCTCTTTTCTTCTTATCTGATCCTTCTGATTCCTCTAACTGTTCCTTTCTATTTTCTTGTTCCTATTCTTGTTCCTGTTCTTGTTCATGTTCATATCCATGTCCCTTTTCATGTTCCTGTTCTTGTTCCTGCTTTATTCTGGAATGTCTGCTCTATATTATTGCAAATTCCTATTGTATATCCATTATTATTGCACTTATAACACTTAATGTTATTATTCCTTGGAGGCACATATGTCTTAGGATTTCTCCTAGTGAAGCCATATCCTTTTCTATCATGAACCCTGCAATCCATTGCCTTGTGACCAAAATGATTACATGAGTAGCAATACCCTTGGAAAAGTTGTTTGTTTCTAAAATATCCATTTACATGTTTCTTGCACTGTGAAGCCATGTGTCCAAACCTGTAACATGAAGAACACCTTCCATTGAAATTTCTTTATCTTGAACTCATTGGTCTCTTAGTCTCTCTTGACCTATTCTGATTGTTGTTCCATCTGTTTCTTCTTTGTGCATTGTTCCTATATTTGTTGATCTTTCTATTATCCAACTCATCCTTATATGTCTCACTTTCTCTTATGCTATCTTCTTTTGAAGTTTCTTCTCCTTCAAAGCTTGAGGTTGACTTCTCTTCCCATTTCTTTTGTTCTTGTTAAAATCCAATACCTATCTTGCTTGATGTAGGCTTTTGCGTCTTGATGAACTTATCTAAGTTCTTTGAGCTGTATTTGAACCCTTGTAGCTTGAATTTGGAGTTTTTAACTTCATTTTTTAATGAGGCTACCTCTTGTTCTAGCTTTCACATTCTAAGACCTTTGCTTATAACTTATCCTTGAACTTCTTTGTCTTAGCCTTTGATTTGTCTAGATCCTCGATATGCATTTTTCTCTCTTCATCACATTCTTGAAATTGAAACTCAAGTTCAGATTTTTGCTTTATTACATTCTTTACTGTGTCAAGAGCATAAATAAGTTCTTCCTTGAGATCATATCCTTCTTTATTTGATTCTTCCTCTATTTTTTTGCCTTTTTCCACATCTTCATTTTCTTTTGACTTGTCTTCTATAGGATCACTTTCTTCTTTCTCTAGAGCCATTAGAATATTCTCTTTTGGTCCTTCAAGTGTATCTTCATATTCATCATCACTAAAAATGAAACCATTTCTTGTACAACTATCTTCAAGATATCCAAATTTACCACATCTAAAACACTTGAGAATTATTGGTGACCTTTTCTTGACTTCTTTTTCTTCAATCATAAATAGGACTTCATCTTTATAATTATCTGAAAAACTAGCATAACTTTTACTTGAGTACTTACTTGCCTTATCTGCATAGTAGCTCCTCTTTTGCATTTGAAAGAACTTCTTTCCTTGTATACTTTGTCCATCCTTCCTTTTATTTTGGTGCCAATATCTTTTTGATTCCCTGTTTCTGTGATCCTATTTTTCTTCATCATCGTTATTCTTTTCTTCTTGACGATCAGTTGCATAGTGACTATACTTTCCATAATTAAAATATTTAACATATTTTATATCTCTAGATCTTCTTGAATCCTTATTCCTTATGCCATAATTAGCTTCTTCATAACTTGATGACTCATTTCTTGATTATGACTTCTTACCCTTTATCTTCTTAATTACTTTGAAGGATACCTCCTAGGGATTAGGTTATTTTGTTCTCATCTCAAAAGTTGTAATCCCAAGAAACATATCTCTTGTCAAATATAACCATCCTTTGATTCTTCTATAGCTAAAATATTTTCACTAAACCTTGTTGAAAGAGACCTTAAGATCTTATCACAAACATCTGATTCATCCAAATTAAGTCCAAGTCCTTGCATAGCATTAACAACCTCATCGACTTGAAGTAGATAAGTAATAATGTTTTACTCATCCTTAATTCTTAACTCTTCAAATTTTCCTTTGAGATTTCATATATTTGCTTTCTTGACACCTTCATTTACTTCATATATACTTTACAATTTATCCAACATTCCTTTTGCATCTTGACAATGCATAACTTTTATGGACTTTGTTCTATGCAAACCTATCAAAATTGCATTCACTATTTTTGAATTGTAATGTTGTAGAATCTTACCTTCCTTATCTGTAGGTGGATCAACTGGTGGTATGTATCCATATTCAATTGCTTCCCAAATATCATTGCCAAGTGCCATCAGATAAATATTCATTCTCATACTCCAATATATGTAGTCACTTCCATCAAATACTGGTGCTAAATTATTTGATGATCCATTTATAGAATCCATTGTGTTCTTGTCAGATTTTACTTCAAGCTATTAAAATCTGCTGAAGGAACCCACTCTGATACCAATTGAAGAACACAAACTTATACTAAGAGGGGGGTGAACAGTATAATATCCCTTTTTACTTTTCTTTCCCAATCAATATTATGCAATGTATAGATAGAAATATCAATAGCAGTAATAAAATAAATTAACAAATCACCACACACAATAGAGACACCAAAATTTACGTGGTTCACCCAATGTAGGCTACTCCATGAAGAAAATATTTCACTAAAATTTTCTCAATCAATATCTTGGGAATCATTTCCCTATTACAATGTTTATGGATCTCTATCCAAAGGAGACACCAATCCCCTAATAAAATTTTGTGGATATTTATCCATAGGAGACACCAATCTCTTAATTCTGCTCTAGCTAGTGATCCTCTAGAAGACCTATACCTCCACTATCCTTAGTAAATGGAAATCTATATATAGAAGACACCTGTCTTCCTTGCTCTAGCTGGAGATCTTTATCCTCAACTCTATCACCTCCAAAGATTTATCTCAAATATATACTAAACACAGTCCTTAGGTCTAGCACAAATATTTCCTTAATATCTATATCTGGTCTGGCATAAACCTATCCTCAAATTTACACCAAACTCTTTCCTTGAATATGTATTAAATACAATCCTTCAGTTTAGCACAAATATATCCTTAATATATATATCTGGTCTGGCACAAACCTATCCTCAAATCTGCACCAAAATCTATCCTTGAATTTGTACTAAACACAGTCCTTTGGTATAGCACAAATATATCCTCAATATCTATCTTCAAGCTTTAACTCAAAGCTTGAATCAATATCAGATTAACTCTCCTAGATCTAACCCAAACCTTAACTCAAGGTTTAAACAAATCAATCAATCAACTCTGCTCTCAAGTCTTCTCAAAGACTTATCTCAAATCTACCTTGTAATCTTCCACAAAAGCTCACACCAATATGTCCTCAAATCCTCTCTAGAACTTGTCCAATTTTCTCAATAAGTTCTCAAAAGAACTTATCCAAATCTACTTTCAATCTGTATTGTAAGCTTACACAAAATATTACCTAAATTTGTCCACAAGTCTTCTCAAAGACTTACCTCAAATCTACTCAACAAGTCCACACTAGAATTTGTCCAATATCATAGAAACATAAAGATAATTGTTAGAGACTCAATATGCTCTATACTCATCACAATGCTCAATTACTTTCAATAACTCTTTTAGAAACATACAAAGAATTGTTAGAGACTTAATATGCTTCACATTCACCTCAATGCTCAATCACTTTCGATCATTCTTTCAGAAACATACAGAGAATTGTTAGAGACTCAATATGCTTCACAATCACCTCAATGCTCAATAAATTTCAATCACTCTTTCAAAAACATACAGAGAATTGTTAGAAACTCAATATGGTTCACAATCACCTCAATGTTCAATCACTTCCTCAAATCAATTCAGAAATAGTTTGTTTTATAGAACTTGAATAATCACTTCACACATGCACTTAACTAGTCTCAATAAACTCTACTCAACCAATAATTCAATAAAACAATCCTTGCTTACAAACCCTAGTCCAAGCATATGAACCTTCACTCAAAATGTTTCCAACAATGCTTATCAACCAATATCACATAACAATGATACTCATGTTATTTTCAAACCCTAGTTCAAGTTCTTCACTCAACCAATGACTTCAACAACAATGCTTATAAAACAATCTCACATAACAACGACACTCATGTTCTCTTCAAACCCTAGTTCAAGTTCTTCACTCAACCAATGGCTTCAATAATAATGCTTATAAAACAAGGCTTTAACAACAACTCTTTATTCCAAAAAACAATGAAGCATTAACTCAACACACTAAGGAGACCTACTTAAGTCCTTTTAACTCCAAAATTGTTTTCCAAAAAACTAACCAATCAACTCAACTATGGAACAATGTGCCCATACCTTTTTCTTGATGATGAAGGGACCTCAAAAATCTGCCACAACCACAAACACTTCTTTTCCAAGCTCAAATGAGTTATAATGTGATAAAATCTCTCAAATATACAATGTAAATATAAAAACTTACATACACCTTATTACTCCATCTTAAATAAATCATCCATCAACAGTAATTGACCAAACACACCTTACTCTTCTCAATATTGTAATAATTGATTAAGTCACTTTACCAAATATGTGCAATAAATCAATTTTTAATTCCCTATGGTAAAAGCAATATTACCCTAGTAAATTTCCATTTACCACTTAGGTAAATATCATACCCAATTTACCCCTTATCTCTACCTAGCCATATCAAAGAAAAAAATAATTTTTATTTCTATTAACAAAACTTATATCTCCACAACCTTACCAACTTCATTAAAAATATAAAAACCTTTTATATCTCTCGCTCCACGTTTCGTGGGATTCGATCTTGCACTCTCCCCCTTGCTAGTGCCTTGGTCGCGGATTGTTAGCCATGTGAGCCAAGCGATCACGTGCACACTAAAAGTGCAAAAGGCACTTCAATATTTCACAAAATCCTTTAGAGCCCTTGGCTCCCTTCTCCTCTTGCCACGTAGCATGTTCAATGCATTCCCTCCTCTTGCCATGTAGCATGTTCAATGCATTCCCTTCTCACTGAATGCACGATCCTTTTGTTCGCTTCTCCTTGGCACTTTCTCCACAAATATTAGCATGATTTTTGGTGTAAAAATAATCGAAGAAAATTTGAATGCATGGTTTTGAACTTAGGCAAAGGTTTAAATACCTTTTGCCTTCCAAATATTGCATATTGGAAGTGTATTAAACTTGGACGTTGACACCTTTATAATATGCATAATTAATTTATAAATCATTTAAATTCTATTTAGAATTTAAATTTTATAAATTAACTTTGTAACCTTTGGCTTTATAAAAATTAAAGTCTCCTTGGTGTTAAATAAAAACTTTTTGTTTCTTATAATGATTTAATAAAAAATCATTTTGCTACCATGGTTTTAATAAAAATCCTTTATTTTTGCCTCACATAATATAAAAATAATATTATGACATCTTTTCAATCAACCTCTCACATTATTCCTTTTGAAATTTTGACATCAACTATAGCTTATTACTTGAAATTAATGGCAACTTTTTTCCTTGACATCAATGACAAGTTTGACTCAAAATATCCAATATGTGTATATATATAGAGTGGGAAAAATTATACACCATGTATGATTCTCAACTAGATCTACTAGAAGACGAGGTGACCATAGGGGTATGTTGCTTCCTGTACACTCGGGAGCTTGGGGGATCAAAGGGTTCACTAGGAATGGTTTAAGGACTTGCTCCAAGTATAGGATGGAAGGTTTGATGTGTTTATTTGAACAAGCATATATTGTTTGGCCTTACTAAGATCTAAACTAGAAAGAATTAAAGAGCAACATGGGGAAAACAATAATGCAAATAAACAAAGGACTATTCCTAGAATGATTCTTAGTTTAAATGAGGACTAATCCCTAAAATTTTCAAGAAAGTGAATCTCATCCTTTTCAATCAAGGTTCCAAGAGAATGCATAGACAAAATTAACCTAAGATGCAAAACTACATGCTTTTGTTTGTTGATGCCTAGAAATAAAATTAAATAAATTTCTTTTATTTATGATCTAAATTTGAAATCGAAATGAACATAAATGAATAGAAATGAACAAAGGCACTTAACAAAAAACCTAAAAGATATATCAAAGCACTTACTTGATCCAGTGGTTGATCCTAGATAAATTTGTACCCCATATATCCAACAGCTTCAAAACCTACAAAACAACTTCAAAACCTTAGAAAAATTGATTAGTATTTGGGAGCCTACTTACGTTGCTATGTGACTAAGCTTGGAGGTGCAACAGTCAATACCCCTTGGTAATTTTAGCTATCCATTCAAGAAAAAGAGATTGTTGACCTTTCGATACCCCTTTTTCTTGAAAATTAATTGCATTACAATAATTTTGCCCTACAATGTTTTTTTAAAATTTGTTTGCTAACCTACCTTATTCTTTGCAATTGATAGGTAGAAGCATTAAAAATTAATTTGATTGGGCATAGACATCTATTTTGAGGTACAAATCATTTGATCATAGTTGCAATTATTTTGATCCACTTTTGTATTAGCCTAGGAGAGGCTATTCTTTTGTAAAAGTTTTGGCTTACACTAGATCTCAAATGAGTTTTAATTTAGTGGATCAAATGACCACAATAGAAGCAGTAGTTAGCCTTTTAAATGACAAAGTGAATGATATTGCCAATCAAAGTCCTCCTGATGTAAAAGCCACTAAAGATGCTAAGGCCCATACAAAATATGAAGTTAAGCTATATGATGGGTCTAGGAACCCTGATGTGTTAAATAGCTAGATCATGGACATGGAAACCTAGTTTGCATATACAAAAGTTCCTATTGATGATCAAGTTCCTTTTGCTAAACTCAAATTGAGTGGGTTAGCTAAACTAGTCATCATGGATAGACAAAATGACCAAAATCCCATTTCCATTTGGGAAGAATTGGTACAAGCATTGAAGGATTTATTTTATCCTTATGATTATGCAAGATAATTGAGAGTAAAATGGTGTATATTACACCAAGCTTACAATATGTTTGTGCAGGATTATGTCTCTTCTTTCAATAGGTTACACATTTTGCTTCACATAAAAGATCCTACAGATGAATTGATTGTAAAATTTACAAGTGGACTTCAATAGAAATTGTATAGAGAGCTCAAATATAATACCTTGAAAATAATAGATGTGGCCTTCAACCATGCACAAATGGACAAAGAGAAGTTCACCACTCGATCATAGGGAACTTCTTGCTCTTCAAATCAGCAATAGTATTCAAAGGCCAAAATACCTTCAAATTCTTCTCCTTCCTCTTATACAACTTATAATGAAAATAAATATTGTAATAATTGTAAGAAACATGGAAACTTAGAATCTAAGTGTTTTAGGAAATATAAGAACTTACTTGTAAAATATCCAACGGAGGAACCCCAATAGGGTCCCCTTGAGGTTATGGGAGAAGGGAGAGAATATGTTGAATTACGAGGTAAATTGAACAATGTTACACTACTGAATAAAAAAGGTGGTCATGATTGTTTGTTTGTCATAAAATCCCACCTCACTCATGACTTATTTGTGGATTGTATTATCGACAATGGATCACAAACAAATTTGATTACACAATCTATTATCGATAGGCTCAAATTGCCTATGGAACCACATCACTGCCCATCTCCATTGGGATGGAAGGATATGGATTCTAACTCCAACATCACAAACACTTGCATTGTGTCCTTTGATTTTGGGCCTCATTATGTGGATAGAGTCACCTATGATGTGAATCCCATGGACTATTGTGGTCTTATTCTTGGCCAACCCTATCAATTTGATAAAAGGGCTATTTATGATGCATACAATCAAACCTACACTTTGCATCATAAGAATAAGCAATTTCTTATTCATAACCAACCATAGACCACACTTATACCTTGCTCTTATCCATCATAGAAGATAGCATTAGTCTTCAATAGGTCTCATGACACACTTACTTCTATTGCACCACATCCTATCAAGGTCCAATTTTCATCATATTCTGCTACATTTCCTCCTCCCATAAAGGTGAGTTAATTATCTGCACCTTCTCCTATTTCTCCTTCTCTTATTCATCCTATTTTAGAGTGGCATTTTTATCGTTATCTCCATCGGTTCTTGTTATCCAATAGAATTTATAGACTCTACAACAAACTAGTGGTTCTTCATCCATACCTCGTCAAGATCCTACAAATATTGGTGATAGAGTTGTACCATGATATTCTACTCCAACATCTATAACTCATGGCCTCAACGACCTTGTTCAACATTTTAGTTAGCTTTGTTTTCAGTGTGCAATGTCTCAACCTCTCACTTATTCTATAAAAGCATTAGATTCCAATGCTTCTATGGTGGAGAGGGATGATGTGGACATCATTAGACCTAGGCTTATGTTTATTAGGCTTAGTTTATTTTATCATTTACTAAATCTTAAGTCCTAAGTCTAAGTTAGAAATTGTGTTATAGACTAGGTGTTAGCTTTTACTTATTTGATTAAGTATAAAGTCCTAAGTCTAGGTTTGATTTAATAATATCTTATTCCAACTTGTAAATATCGACACATTTGGATGACATAAGTCATTGGGTAATATTTATCTTCTTTTTAGAGTTAGCAAGATCAATTTGTTAGCATCTTTAGCTTAACTATAGTTGTTGGTTAAGCATATTCCTAATTTAGGATAGTATGGTTGTAAATAGTGCTATTTAAGCACAAGTTGGAAATAATATTGAGTTAGTGTTTTCTTAGTTTAGTTTCCTCATCATGATGGGTCAGTTTTCATGTTTACATTTTTCCCCCTCTTTGATGAATTTATGGCTGAATAAATGTGTCAAAGAAAGATGTAGAAACCTATAGGTAAAGAACACCAAATAAAAAAAAGGGCTATTAGTTTAGGTGGAGGAATGGTCTAAAAATTATGTCATTTCAAACACTTTGAAATTTTACATGCTAATCGAGGCATTAATGTCATTAATACCTCTAAGGTTGGGGTGCACCCTCGAGTTTTAGAAGGAATGAAAAAATCTTGAAGAAACTCGAAATGGCAAACACAAAATAAAATAGAGCAACAAACAAAAAGACACAAAAAAAGAAAAAAGGAGAGAGAAAAAGAGGAATAAAAAGGGAAAAGGGTGAAAAATGAATTCATTTTCACCATGAGAAGAAGAAGAAAAAATATTTGGAGAAAAAAAGTGAAGAATGATGCTTCCTACACATCGTGTGAATTTTGTGAGGGATGAAACCGATACTACAATAGATCGAGCATGGGTACGAACCTAAAACCAATTCTAGGCTAGGTTAGATTAGGGTTTTAGCATTATTTTTTAAATTTTTAATGAATTTTTAGCATTTTTAAAGAAATTTCCTTACCAAGCATGAATTCAATAGCTGGGTGTGAATTTGGTTGTACGACAATACCAAATTTGTGCTTGGGAGTTTTGGGCACAAATCTGGTAATTTTTTTCAATTAATTAATTAATGTGTATTATTCTAATGGAACCAATTAAAGTTTTTTAATATTTATGATTGCAAACATGATGTGCTCCAAAGTAGAGAGTGGTGATTGAGCACACTAGAGGAATCTATGAGAGAGCTCATAATGGTAGACTAGGATACCCTATGGGATGTGGGGCTATTGCATTTAGCAGAGATACCTTGGATTAAGGATTTTAGGATGTTATTGAAAACACTGGTTGAGCGATGGTATCCGAAGTCATCCACCTTCCAATTATTGATAAGGGAGATGACTATCACACTGGAGTATATGTGGTACATCTTGAGGATCCCCATTAGAGGGAGGATGATTTACATGGTACTAGTTTCATAGGCAGTTTTAGAGAGGTTGTCAGGGAAACTGACACATGATATCTAGCAGAGTAGATTTCATGTCAATGAGATGCCACAATGATATGGAGTGGGAGCACTAACTTTTGTGCTCTAGAGGGTGGTAGCAAGGATGCTAGTGTGTTATATGAGTAGGTGATACCTACCATGGGTACTAGAAATAGTATTGGAAGACATGCGAGACTAGGTGAGATTCACATGGGGACCATATGCATTGGCCTACCTATACATGACATTACATAACATATTATATAAGCGACATGCAGGGTTAGCTTGTATGACATTGCTCTAGGTGTGGTGTTGGGAGCACATGGTTATCCATAGACTACATGCACTACTAGGGCAATTGCCCAAACTAGAGTGGCCAACAAAATATAGGTGGAGTTGAAACTTTGAGCATATGTAGAGAGCATATGCAAATATCCTACCACTAGGGAGGTAGGTGTAGACACCCAAAAGTCTCACATTGCCACTTCCTCATCATCTCAACTGATCAATTTTTAAAACCCATGAAAATTACATAAATTGGCTTTAAAACACTATTCATTCATCAAAAGCACTATTTATCTCCATTAGCCCCCTTGGTCTAGCTAAGATCCTTCCTACGCTTAACCATGGATCCTCATGCAACCTCCATCATAAATAAATTAAGGTTGAAGTCTTCACCATAGTCAAAATTAAATATTTTTTATCAAAAATTGCTTTATGACTAAACGCATGCTTAATTAAGTCTAATCATGATTTAAGCTAAGCCTTCCACCTCACCTAGTCTACTTTGACTAGCCTAGCATTCCATCTTACCTAGTCTACTTTGACTAGCCTAGCATTCCACCTCACCTAGTCTACTTTGACTAGCCTAGCCTAGCCTTACCACATCTCATCCAAGATATTTGCTCCATCTCACACATTCCTGGGCAATAAATAAGAAATGAAGACTTTTGCACAAATAAAGTAATTTCATATTCAAAAATTTTCCACCTCACAAGCAATAAATACCATTTGGAGACTTTCCTCTAGGTCATTAAGGCATGTATATGGGTGAGAGATTCTCTCACCCAAATTCACTTATGAGGCATGCCACATCTAGGGACACCTCATAATGGCCACCTCATAGGGACACCTCAGATGACACCTCACAAAGGCCACCTCACAATGCACACCTCATAGGGGACACCTCACAGGGACACCTCAGCCCCTCCCCTAACCTTGGAAAATTCTATAAATAGAAGGCCACTTTCACCATTTTAGAGAGATCCACTTTAGCTTACCAAAACTCTACAAAAATTACTCTAGGCATCCAAACATCCATCAACATCATCCATCATCCATATAGCATAGTAGTTTCCGTTAAATCCATCATCCTCTTTGTGATATTTGATAGGCTACCAATAAAGAAAGCAATTTTTTAAGATGACCCAAAAAAATATCAAAGAAGCAGCTGCATTAGGAGATCATTTCCATCAAAATTTGTAGACTTGGGAAAGAACTAAAAGGTTTGCACACCCATGTGGTAAAATTTTTGTTTACACACCCATGTGCGAATATTTTTGTTTGCACACCCATGTGCGAACATGAGTTCCAATAACATAGAGGCCAAAAATAGGTAAGTATGCTATTTAGACAGGTTTTTTATCAGTTTGTATAGTTTTCTTCATGTTTTAAGCATATTTTTAGTGTCATTTGTCTGTATAAACATGGGGTTTTACCAAGGCAAGCCCCAAAATTCTCTAACCATATTTTTCAAGCCCAAAAGATACAAATAAAAAATCCAACCATCGGTGGCTCATGTGTAAAAAAGCTCACTTACATTGAGGGATACAAGAAGACATTCACAACTGCCCATTGTTCCATAGAAAAGGGCTTCTCATGGAGAAGACCTATTTTTTAGCCTCTTGAGACAAAGTTTGTATAAGGATATTACTGTAAACACTTTTAAATCAATTCAAAGTAGTTAAAGATGTTTTCATGTGTTTCATTATGGCATGCCTGGTGGGACCCTCACCAAGTTATTGATTATGCTTAACTTGTTTGCTCCCTAAAACATCAATTTGAACCATTTTCTTATGTTTAAAGAACTAAATCTCTAGAACCAATTCCACACAAGCCCTAAGACACACTTCAGGATCTTTCCTACAAAATTTTAGGCCACTACAATAGGTTTGCATAGGCATGTGTGAATATCTTGGTCCAGTTACATTTGCACACTTGTGTGAAAACATTTTAAATTGCCTTTGAAATCGGTCCCTAGTAGTGAGGTACCTATTTTTGCATAGCCACACTAAATGACAAGGTACATTAGGGGGTTAAAAGACTCTTTTCCCATGGGGATTACTATCCCTCATACATAGACCTCAAACTACCTCTTGCCACGGTGTATGCAAGGTGAAATCATTCCTTGTACTTTTGGTGCTAATAGTTAGATTTTTATGCTTTTCCTTACTTTAAATTGCTTTTGCAACTTTTGTTCTAGAAATTTTGCGACAGGTTTTTGAAGTGAAAAAACTAATTTTTTTCTCTTTTTGTGCAGAAAATCAACTTAAGAGCTGGAGGAACACCAAAACCTACTGTCCAAACCCCAAACCTGTGCAAAAAATCTAGAAAGTAAAAATTTGCACATGGGTGTGCAAATCTAGCAGACCAACTAGGTTTACACATAGGTGTACGAACCTATCCAAATTGTCAAATTTAGGGACACAGAGACATATAGACTCTTCCACAGTACTTGGTTTCTGATATTGTCCTTAGAAACTACTTGTTATGTCCTTTCAAAAGGTTAATTTGTTGTCGCTTTCACTAGGTATAGGTCATTCCAAAAGCAATAGGTTAGATTAGATTTTATTTCAAAATGCATTAGGGTAAATTTGGTTTTGTGAGAAAGCATCCTAGCTTAAATTTCATTTTAAATACATCTAGATTAAGTCTGTGCCTTTCTTTCAAAACACAATAGGCTATATTTGATTTTGTGAGGATGCATCTTAGATTTTATTTCAAAAAGCATTAGATTAAGTGGGTTTGTTTTCAAAAGCATTATATTAAGTGGATGTGCTTTCAAAAGCATTAGCATAAGTTATTTTCCCTTTCAAAAGGCATGTAATCTAGCTTTATTTCAAAATGCATCCTAGATTAGTCTTAGCTTTCATTCCAAAAAGCATTTAGGTTAAGTAGAATTTCCTTTGAAAAGGCATTTAGCGTAGATTTGTTTTTCAAACACATTATATTCAACTTAAACACCACACACTCATGTTGCATTCATAGTGGTAATATTCGAATTCATCACCATTCCCCACTCGAGACTAGTGATATTGGATTTCATCTCCTTCCACCAGCTCACTCCCTAGTCGCCATAGTAGCCCCTAGGAATGGTTTTTTGGCCTTCATAGCTAGAAGATCCCCTACTCTTGAAATAATCTCAGATTGGGTTAGGATTAGATACCTTTACTTACAAGGCTTGGTATAATTTGTAAGCTAGTAATTGTTATTCTTGACTAAATCTAGAATGATTACAATCCATCTACTTCTAAACCACCTCAAACCAATAAGGTTATGCTCACTTCTCCATATTATTCACCACCACAACCACCATCTCAACCACAACAACACCCATTTAAAACCAATCCACCTCATCTATCTAATCCATCATAGGGTTGTAATAGACAACCTCCTCACCCACCATGAAATTGGACACCTTTATATGAGACACTACCAAATCTATTTTAATAGTTGTTTGATGATGGGAATATCTCTTTGCCATATGTACGACCTGACGATCCTAATTATCCTAAATCATGGGGCTATAATAAAAAATCATTTTGTGAGTATCACTGCCAGCATCGGACCATCCATGTGTCTAACCCCCTCGAACTACAAAAATAAAATTTATGTATATATCCAAATATATTACCTGAACATGGAGGTAGTAATGCTAAATCCAATTCACAACAAGTCAATCATATCATCTGTGGTCAATCACAATAAGGTTTTGTGGGTATGATCAATATTGCTACCCACAATCAATGTTATCCATCGCATAATGAAGCACAATGAAATACACATTCTCCACCATCACCTTCTTCTAATCCACCTACATCTCCACATATTTCCCCTACCTTATCATGTAATACCATAACTATTCATGTAAGCCTTTCCCATCAAATCTGCATTGCTCCTACAAGGTTATCTATCTATGACCTTCTACAATTATCCCAACCTCATCGTAAGGCTCTAAATTCTATTCTCCGCTCTCTCGATATTGAGACAAATGATACCAATACCTTTGCAAATTTTTTTGGTAATGTGCAGAGATGCATGTAGCCTTCCATCAATTTCCATGATCACAAAATCACTAAAATTATGGAGGAGGGGGTTGATCTCCCTTTGTATATCCAAGATTCAATCAATTCTATAACCTATAAAAACATACTCATTGATACTGGATCATCAATTAGTATCATCTCTACCATTGCTCTTCATCATATACATATTTTGCCTACTCATCTCACCACCCCTTCTATTAACCTTTGAGCCTTTTATGTATCTATGCATCCTACTATAGCCTCCATCGTCTTACCTATTCAAGGATGTGCTAATATGATTTTCATATTATTCCATATTATTGAAGGTGAGGTGCAGTATAACATTCTTCTTGGACATCCATGGATCAGGTACATGTAATGTGTCTCTTACACTTTACATCATTGTCTTAAATACATTCACAATGGATTGGTTCACTGCATACCCATTGATAATGACCTATTTAAATTTTACAACATCATAGATCTTCCACCTAGTCCACCTTTGTCTTCTACACAATTTTATCCCACTCCACAATGCTATCCTACCATTACATTCACATAATATCCACCTCCTCATCACACCACAAACCTGGGCAACATACCATCTTCATATTCACATCCTCCACTTGATCCACACACCCAATCTCCTAAAACATCTTCATATTTACCCTCATGCTCTTCTTCTCCAACCTCTTCCAATCGCTTCTAGCCTCCATTCCATTACCTCCTTTGCCATCATGTTATTTATCTTCTACCATCCCTCATCTTCTTTCCACTCTACCTACAACTCCAATTCATTCATCTTTAATTCCTTACACATCATAAGTCTCCCACTATTGAGAATTCTTCTCGTTCTACATCTTAGTTCCCCTATGCAAACCATCCCATCTTGGGTACCCTGACCAAATGTTATGAGTGGACACAATGGGCCACTCACATTGTGTTGGACACAAATATGCCTAAGTACAAGATTTCATCACTTGTGCACCCTAGACTCGGACAACATTGAAAGGCCGAGAGAAAGAGAAGTCTCCCGGGCCAATCTCCAAAGAGGGTTGGCTCCCAAACTAATCTAAACTGGTTTCAAGATAAGGATGCAGGAAAGAAATGGGAAAATGTAGAAAGAAAAGGAAATAACAGAAAGAGATGGAAATATGGCCAAAGCTGGTAGTTGATGGGGAGAGCAACCTCAAACAACAAATAACTTCAACTAGGTCCTAGAAGCTAAGCAGAAACTAATTCTTAGAATGCATATACAGAAATTGGATCAAGCATTAGCCATAAGTTTGCCTCCAATTATACTCCAAACGTTCAAATGAAAATACAGCCAAATCTAGAACAACAGAATTCAACTTATATTAACACTGGACTAATAGAAGTGACTTAGACAGAAAGCAAAACTTAAACAATAGTTTGGATCACCAACTCCAAAAGATACTAAGAATAGAGCAAAATGCATCTAGGATTTTTGCTTCATTTTTTGCAAAAAGGTCCTCCTCCTTTTGCTTGAGATTTTACATTGGTATTTATAGAGGTCTTTCCTTTTTTTTTCGCATTACAACATTTAATATATAAAACAGATTTTAAGAGGTGATCCGCAAAATATGCACTTGAAAAGAGAAACAATCCCCCTTAATCTGCCTCGGAGAAATGACAGTCCCTATTTTCATGGATCAAAACTAAAAATTAAATAGAAACAAGGGACCATATTTCTTCATTAAATGACCATTATCGGGGCAAGCCGAAAGTTTTTAGGAGATCACGAACAAGAGATTTTAATACTGGAGGCGTCTTTAATTTTGGTGGCTTCAAAAACTGCCTCATGTTCTTCCATCTTTGTGTACATAGGTAAACAACAACATTTAATCTTGGAGACTCTTTGACCATGATCTCAAAATTAGTTGGAGAGCTTTTACTTGATCCTTATCTTCTCCTCACGTTATCCTATGCAATTCTAAAGGAAAAATGCAAAAAAAACTATATCGGGCCTTTGTTGTTGCTTTTGTCGCAAAAATGAGATAGGTCACAAAAATGCGACATGTTGCGATATCGCGACACTTTTACCTTACTACTTTCTCTTCTTGCCACCAGTCATGAAAATGTGACATGTCATGAAATCATGACATCTTCTATTTGTTCAGCTTTGTCTCCATGATATGTCACAAAATCATGACATTCTCCTCTTTCTTGGCTTCTTCACTACTCCTTATCGCAAAAATGAAACATGTCACGAAATCGCGACATCTTTCACTCGATGCTGTCTTGTCTGCTTTATCACTGCGAAAATGTGACATGTCACAAAATCACAACAATTTCTCACTACCTTGTACTTTTCATCCTTCGTTCCACGAAAACGTGATAGGTCATAAAAATGCGACATGTCACGATATCGTGATGTTTTCTCCGTTTTGTTCTTGCGTCCTCAACAAGTCACGAAATCGTGACATGTTTCTATCTTATTGTACTTTGCTACTTCATGTCGTGATATCGTGACAAGTTTCTCTTGCTTGGATTCATTTTCAAAAATGTCACGATATCGCAACATCTTTCTTTTGCCTTGTGTTTATCTTTCAGCCCTTCCATGAAAACATGACATGTTGCAAAATCATGCCATTTCGTACCATCTACTCCTTTCTTGCTTTTCTATCGTGATATCATGACATTTTTCAATCACTGTGCTCTGTTACCACTGCAAGTCGCAAAAATACGACATGTCACGATTGTGATGAGGAAGTGAAAAATGAAAAGTTGTTGCGATATCGCGACAACTTTTCATTTTTCACTTCCTCACCACAACAAGTCACGAAAATACGACATGTCACGATGTCACGACAATTTTTCCGTTACTGCTTTCTTTTGTGGCTCCTAGCACAAAAATCCAACATGTCACGATATCGCGACAGTTTTACTCCCTTGCTTTCTTTGGCTACTTTTAGCCGTGAAAACACGATAGGTCGTGAAAATGTGACATGTCGCAATATCACGACAATTTCTATACTTGGCTGATTTCTACATTTGGACGCCGCAAAACTGCAACAGGTCATGATATCACGACATCTTTCTCTTACCTTTCTGTAACACAAAACTTATAGATATTTTTGTATTTCCCCTTTCAAAGTGCTTGGAGGGACAAACAGAGGAGTGAGCATCTCTACAATTTGTGCATTCTCTTGCATGAACAGTAACAACAAAAATAATGTGGCAAAAATGCATGACATTTCTTGGCGGCTCGCGGGGTATACAGTTCTACTATATGCACAAACCTCAGGCCTTTATCCATTGGGCAACAGAGTCAAGAAGCTGGAGGAGTAGAATAAGTGAGTGCTGGTTGATGCTGGACCTTTCTACGGGCTGCTGCAACAAGCTCTTGCTGGCACTCGGCACTCAAAAATAGGACCTTCAAAATTTTTTTATGGAAGAGCAGAACTTCCCTTATTCTTGTAACTACTGCAGAAAAAGAAACACACACAAATTAAATAGAAAACTATACCTAAGTTCCTAAGCAACACTTAGTGCCCTCGACACTTTATTTCCTAGCCGAGTTATTTACAATATGTACACAAAATTTTGTGACATGATTGGCATGCCGCCACCACAAACCCAGCTTCGGGTATCTATCCGATGAACCTACAGTGTCCAGACCAGATTTGATTATACTTTAGTCGATCCTTGAAGTCTAGTTGACATCTCGAAGTTCTCCATGGTGTGAAAAGGGTGCAACATGGCAGGTTATCATGCATGCTGGTACCCATATAGTTGATGAATAATGTAGCAAAGAGATTTTCCACATGGAGGGCTCCTATGGGTACTAGCTACAGTAATGGCCGAAGCCAATACCACCATTTTGAAGAGTCCTCTGGCTGTGGGCTGAGTACAGGATCCTCCAACCCCCTAATGCGACAACAAGACTTTTGCAATGATAGGCCTTCTTCCAGGATCTCCTCAGGCTCAACCTCTTGATGAGGCCTGCTTATTGGGCTCTGGCTGACTACTTGCGTGTTATGCCCTGGGACACAAAAAGAGTGCAAAAATGTGCCTTCTTTGCTCTCAGGTTCTGCCACTTGAGCCTGTTCTTCTTCTTGGCCCATCTCCTAATGGAAACTATAAGCAACCATATTATCTATTGCTAGGACAAGGTTTTCCGATTCCCATCATGGGACTTGGATGAAATCTGTCTCTTGAGCTACACACAACTGCATCTTAGGTCTCTGCTTTGTATGAGGAATATTCCATGGTGAATACTACATAGGGTAGATAGGAGCAGTGACTATCGGAGAAAGTGATGAGATTTCTCCCCACTGCCACTTTCCTAACAAGAGAAAAAGTTGTTCCGCTTGCACTGCTTCCTCAAATATTTGAGGGAACCTTCATTCACCTGATTATAGCAAGAGGAGGCCTATGTCCAGGTGGAAATCTTGAATGTAGCAGAGGTGGGCTTGGGCGGGTGTCGACAGGATCTTCTCTGGAATTCTCTTCCAACTTCTGTAGAATCGGACATTGAAGTCTGTGATGCTCTCCAGAGGTGTTCTCGTGATGTACATTAAAAGTTGAAAGGGATCCTGAGAGCCGTCAAAGGGATCCTCATTGAATGTTCTGATTAGTGCTCTCGCTAAGTCATCCCATGAGCAGATGATTTTATGCCCGAGTAGTATGTACCACTACAACGCCCTTCCTTCCAAAGATAGAACCAAAAGTCTGATCATGACATCTTCATGGATTATGCCATGGATGATTGACAAAGCAACATCATCTTCAAGGTGCTCTAGGGCCATTCCCTTAGTGCCATTGTATTTCATCAATGTCTTCAAGGTGCTTTTGGGAATTTCATGGTAAATTTGAAGATTCAGAGGGCCAGGATCATTCTAGCTAGGACAACTTACTCTTGCCATTATAGCAGCAATCTGCAAAGATCACGATTATCGCCACTAAGTCAGAGTCGCCAGGTGCACATTATTTTCTTTGCTTGTGAGGTCAAGGCTGCTCACAAAACCTTGATTCCTCTGGGGTGTCTTCTTTTAGATTCAAAAGGGATCTACAATCAAGAAATTTGGATCTTCAGCTCAGTAGAGTCACTAGATGAACTTACAATCTCCGCTTTGAGGTCAAGATAGTTCATCAAAAAATCTTGATTCCTCCGAGTGTCAAAAAAAATGGGCATGCCAAAAAATGTTGGCACAGGTGGGTTTTTCAACTTGGAATAACACTTATCCCATTGATTATGGATCTTATTGAGATAGAAACAGTCTGTCCCATCGGGTGTTGCAAAAAATGTTGGTCACAAATCTGCCTAAGTACAAGATTTCATCACTTGTGCGCCCTAGACTTGGCCAACATTGAAATGCCAAGAGAAAGAGAGGTCTCCCGGGCCAATCTCCAGAGAGGGCTGGCTCCCAAACTAATCTAAACTGGTTTCAAGATAAGGATGCAAGAAAGAAATGGGAAAATGTGAAAAGAAAGGGAAATAACAGAAAGAGATGGAAATATGGCCGAAGCCGATAGTTGATGGGGAAACAACCTCAAATAACAAATAACTTCAACTAGGTCCTAGAAGCTAAGCAAAAACTAATTCTTAGAATGCATATACAGAAATTGGATCAAGCATTAGCCGTAAGTTCACCTCCAATTATACTCCAAACATTCAAATGAAAATACAGCCAAATCCAAAATAGCAGAATTCAAGTTATATTAACACTGGAATAACATAAGTGACTCATACAAAAAGTAAAACTTAAACAAAAGTTTGGATCACCAACTCCAAAAGACACTAAGAATAGAGCAAAATGCATCTAGGATTTTTGCTTCAATTTCTGCAAAAAGGTCCTCCTCATTTTTCTTGAGATTTTAAATTGGTATTTATGAAGGTCTTTCCTCTTTCTTTCACATTACAATGTTCAATACATAAAATATATTTTAAGAGGTGATCCGCAAAATATGCACTTGAAAAGAGAAACAATCCCCCTTAATCTACCTCGGAGAAATGACAGTCCCTGTTTTCATGGATCAAAACTAAAAATTAAACAAAAACAAGGGACCATATTTCTTCATTAAATGACCATTATCGGGGCAAGACGAAAGTTTTTAGGAGATCATGAACATGAGCTTTTAATACTGGAGGCATATTTAATTTTGGTGGCTTCAAAAACTGCCTCATGTTCTTCCATCTTTGCGTACATAGGTAAACAACAACATTTAATATTGGAGACTCTTTGACCATGATCTCAAAATCAGTTGGAGAGCTTTTACTTGATCCTTATCTTCTCCTCACATTCTCCTATGCAAACAAAATTGTATTGGGCCTTTGTTGTTGCTTCTGTCACAAAAATGAGACAGGTCACGAAAATGCGACATGTCACGATATCATGACACTTTTACCTTACTGCTTTCTCTTCTTGCCACTAGTCGTGAAAATGCGACATGTCACAAAATCATGACATCTTCTCTTCATTCAGTTTTGTCTCCATGATATGTCGTGAAATTGCGATATTCTCCTCTTTCTTGGCTTCTTCGCTACTCCTTATCGCAAAAATGAAAGATGTCACGAAATCGTGACATCTTTCACTCGGCGCTGTCTTGTCTGCTTTATCACCGTGAAAACGTGACATGTCATGAAATTGTGACAATTTATCATTGCCTTGTACTTTTCAGCCTTTGTTTTGTGAAAACGTGACAGGTCACGAAAATGCGACATGTCGCGATATCGCGACGTTTTCTCCGTTTTGTTCTTGCATCCTCAACAAGTTGTAAAATCATGACATGTTTCTATCTTCTTGTACTTTGTTGCTTCTTGTTGTGATATTGTGACAAGTTTCTCTTGCTTGGCTTCATTTTCAAAAATGTCACGATATCACAACATATTTCTTTCACCTTGTGTTTATCTTTCAACCCTTCCATGAAAACGTGACATGTCACGAAATCATTCCATTTTGTACCATCTGCTCCTTCCTTGATTTTCTATTATGATATCGTGATATTTTTCAATCACTGTGCTCTGTTACCACTATAAGTCATGAAAATGTGACATGTCATGATATCGTGACAACTTTTCATTTTTCACTTCCTCACCGCAACAAGTCACGAAAATGCGACATGTCGCGATGTCGCGACAACTTTCTCTGTTACTGCTTTCTTTTGTGGCTCCTAGCACAAAAATCCAACATGTCGCGATATCATGACAATTTTACTCCCTTGCTTCCTTTGGCTGCTTTTAGCCATGAAAACGTGACAGGTCGTGAAAATGCAACATGTCGCGATATCGCGACAATTTCTATACTTGGCTGATTTCTACATTTGGACGTCGCAAAACTGCAATAGGTCATGATATCGTGACATCTTTCTCTTACCTTGCTCTAACACTAAAATTATAGAGATTTTTGTATTTTCCCTTTCAAAGTGATTGGAGGGACAAACAGAGGAGTGAGTATCTCTACAATTTGTGCATTCTCTTGCATGAATAGTAACAACAAAAACAATGTGCCAAAAATACCAACACCTTGATGAACAACTAGCTAAATGTAATCCATCCACTTCTTCACCTCCAATATAACTTTTGTAGGCATAAATTCCATCTTCATATTCATTATATTGGGGATACCCACCCTATCCAAAGCATCATGATACTCCTCACGTATCTATAATCATGACCACACCTGGTCCTAGTGAGTATGACATGCAAAATGCTTGAGTAATTCCACCCATGATTTAATCCATTCATGACTTTGGTCACCCATGCAATGCACCCTTGACCATTGGGATCATTGTTCCTATTGGTCCACCTAATAACTATACCAATTTCATATACGGGGGACTTGATGCATCCACTGAACCTCCTATGATATGGAACTTAAACATGAAGCTGATTATTCATTAGAAATAGTAAAATATATAAGATTACAAATAATCTCACATAAGTTAAGTGGTTGCAACAATTTTACAAACATGACCAACCACTTAACTAACATATAATAGTCTGCTAATCTAGGACACAACTAACTACTAGAAGACAAATGACCACTCTAATAGCGAAATAAAAATCCAACAACTTAACAACCTATTTCTAACATGGGTATATTATGCCTCAAATGAATACAAAGTGCAAGAAATAGGAAATAATAAAATAATAACATAGGCTTATAATTAATCCTAAGGTACAACAATCATATCCTCAACACTCATACCAACCATAGAAGCATTGGAACCCAATGCTCTCAACAAATATGGAAATTCATGGGCCATCTCATGGTGAGGAATCTAGTAAGCCATGTGTGGAAAGTGACTACGAAGGGTGACAAGGTAAGAAGTGGAAGAACCATGTCAAGTGTGATGAGTCTTCATATTTAAAACTCTATCTATAATGAGCGAAAGTTGATGACCATGTGCCACTACTGTTGTAGGTATGATGATAGGTTTAGGTACCAAAGGAGGATCCTAATATAGTGTCTCTAAAAATCATCGCTTATCCAAAGGAAACCAAAATTTGTCTCCAACCTAATATGAGTAAGGACTGTGATGCTTGTGCATCACTCTCTGCTGCTCTTGTGAAGTCACCTGCAAGTCATGTGTTATCTTGACATGAAGGCTCTACCAGTGCTAAATGAAGGAAGTAACCTTAGCGTACCCCTCTATATACAATGGTGGAAGAGGGAAAAGCCAAAGGCAACTTCTATGGAGCAAGTGGTTGTGTGTCCATAGGTGTACCCAAAATGATGCCAATAGAATGAATGGAATCTTTCTCATGAGTGAGAGTGATGGGTTCCTTAACCATGAGCTCTTGTGATTGTTCATTTTATGGAAGTGAAGCTTCTTATTTATCATACCATTGATATGGAACTCAAACATGAAACTAATTATTCATTAGAAATAGTAGAATATATAAGCTTAAAAAAATATCATGTAGGTTAAGCGGTTGCAATAATTTGCCAAACATGACCAACCATTTAACTAACAGATAATAATTTGCTTATCTAGGATGCAACTAATTGCTAGAAGATAAATGACCACTCTAATAGCTAACTAAACATCCAACAACTTAATAACCTATTTCCAACATGGGCATACTATGCCTCACGTGAATACAAAGTGCAAGAAATAGGAAATAATAAACTAATAATGGGACCATCATGTGGTTCCTCATTTGTAGGCTTTATAATTAGGGATTTTTTCTTCTTAATTCTAAGAAAAAGTAAAGCATTTAGATTTTACATGACCTTGAATTTTACAAAAATCATAATACATTGAAGAAGAAGGATCTTTAGAGTGAGAAGAAGAAGAATTTGCTTTAGGAAAAGTGGGAGGAAAAGGAGAATGAGGGGAATAATGAGAAGTTTTCATCACCTTGTATTGATGTTGATTCGCTCCTTTGGAACTGTTGTCCTGTCGAGATATTTGAGAAGCACCAAATTTATCCTCTATAAGAATGGTATGCTTGAATGCCACATCCAAAGTGAGGAAATAAATGAACTTGATTTCCCTAAAAATTTGATCTTGCAATCCACATGCAAACTTGTTAATAAAATCCTATTCTAAATATTTCACACCAAGAAGCACCCTTAGCCTATTGAATTGGAAAATTAGTCAAAAACTGACATACTATAGGCTTACCTCAATATTTACCACTTGGTTGTGAGGTTATTTTGGTAATTTGATGGAAAAAATATGTTTTTTCAGAATTTGGATCAATTCTTTCCAAGTCATGGCAACATTATGGATTTATCTTTCTACAATTAAGACTATTGCTACGCCTATGAGTTTGACTATAACAAAGGCAACTTGTTCATCTTCAGGAATTTTAACATAATTGAACCAAGTTTGCATATCTAAAATCCTTGTAGATAAGACATCAAGATCCCTAGATCTGTCATATAATTTGACCTCACATTTAGCTTTTTTGGCATGATTGTGATGAATTTTGATATCACCAAGAGTCAATTGCACCACAATATATTTTACCTTATCTACCAAAATGTCTACTACAATAGTAAGGTTTTCCATGTTTATTTTGAGGTCTTGAGCCATGTGATTGCGTGTATATTCCAGACTAGGAGGATTACAAAAATGGTTTAAAAAGAACTATCTAGGCTTTAGAAAAAAATTGATGGTTTTCCTAATACATAAATGTGCCTAGATTTTACAAAAATTTGCCTTCCAATGGGCTACTATAGTGCTTTTTACAAAATTAAATCAATTTTGCAAATACAAAAATAACACTAAAATGAAAAAATTAGCTCTTAGAATTGTAAAAATTCAAATTGTGGAGGCAAAAAAAAATTAGGTGAAATTTGCAAAAATAATTGCTGAAAATTTTGCAAAACTTTCTTGCTCAATTGCAAAAAATTTGAAAAAAAAATTCACCTTTGTTGGTTGTTTTGGTAGTAAAATATGAATCTGCTAGTTTTTGCAGAAAAATTTGTTTTTGGTGCCAAAAAAATTATTTAAATTCCCTTGATCAACTAGGGTATGTGGGCCACTCAACTTCCCAATCAATTTTCTCAACATAGTCAACTGTTGATGCAGGAGCATCCGGAGGTGGCAGAGAAATCTTGCATCATCCACAAATATTTTTTCTCTAAGTGTTGGCAAGGGAATAAGCTGTCATGAAATCACGACACTTTTAGAGCAAAAGCGCCAAGGCGCAAAGTGGTCGCAAAATTGTGACACTTTCGGAAGCAAAGGCTCAAAGGCGCAAAGTGGTCGCAAAATCGCTACACTTTTGGAGCAAAGGCGCCAAGGCACAAAGTGGTCGTGAAATCGTGACACTCTCGGAAGCAAAGGCGCAAAGTGGTCGCGAAATCGTGACACTTTCGGAGCAAAGGCTCAAAGGCGCAAAGTGGTCATGAAATCGCGACACTTTCGAAAGCAAAGGCTCAAAGGCGCAAAGTGGTCGTGAAATCACGACACTTTCGGAAGCAAAGGCTCAAAGGTGCAAAGTGGTCACAAAATCATGACACTTTCGAAAGCAAAGGCTGAAAGGCGCAAAGTGGTCGCGAAATCGTGACACTTTTGGAGCAAAGGCTCAAAGGCGCAAAGTGGTCGCGAAATCGTGACACTTTTGGAAGCAAAGGCTCAAAGGCACAAAGTGGTCGTGAAATCATGACACTTTTGGAAGCAAAGGCTCAAAGGCGCAAAGTGGTCGTGAAATCATGACACTTTTGGAGCAAAGGCGCCAAGGTGCAAAGTGGTCATGAAATCGTGACACTTTCGGAGCAAAGGCGCCAAGGTGCAAAGTGGTCGCGAAATCGCGACACTTTCGGAGCAAAGGTGCCAAGGTGCAAAGTGGTCACGAAATCACGACACTTTTGGAGCAAAGGCACCAAGGGGCAAAGTGGTCGTGAAATCGTGACACTTTCTGAGAAAAGGCGCCAAGGGACAAAGCTATTGCAAAATCGTGACACATTTCATAAAGAAGCACCAAGGGGAGCAGCTGTCGCAAAATCATGACCCGAAGGAAGAAGACAAGTATGAAAGACTAAGACGCCGCGATTTTGTGACGTGTCATGAAATCACGGCCCGAGAGAGAAAATAGAAGCCGAATGCCAAAACGTCGTGATATCACGATCGAAGAGGAGAGAGAGAGTAAGGAAGCAAAAACATCGCGATATCACGATAGAATGCTCACGACTCCAGACAGGCCGACGGTTGTAGAGGCCATTGTAGAAGGGCATGTGGCAGAAAATTACAGGTGGCCATAGAGCACTAGGTGGTTACAGAGGCCATTGCAGAAGGGCACGTGACAACAAATTACAGATGGCTATAGAGCACTCTTATGAATGATGACCCGACGGGTGGATGGATAGGCGGTTGCAGGGCACTCTGCCATCCCATGCCATGATGATTGAAGACACCTGGCAGCAATATGTAGGCGATGATAGAACATTCATGCGTGTGGTTATAGGGAACCCCACATTCTATGTAATGATGTCCGAAGGGGGTCGGGTCGGTTATAAAAGGCAGTGCATACATTGTAAAAGGGGTTGGCCATTTGATAACTTCTGTATTTTTGAATTTGAAAGCTCTGTTAATGAAAATTTGGTGATTTTTTTGTGTGTTATATCAGTCCTGCTTCAACTGTACACAGGTCTGTAAATCACAAAAACATCGAAGATCCACAAATCACAACAACACTAAAGTCAGCCAAAGGGTGCTCAACAATGATGCATGGATATTCATCCACCGTGTACCACCAACAGGTGCTTCCGCACTCACACATGATGGGGTGACCACCGAGAGGTGGTCACTTCTACTATTGTGTACAGGGCATTTATAAGAATGGAAATGTCCCTACCGCACAAATGTGGGATATATACCACCTAAGAAATTTATTGAATTTCCATCGGAGAAGCCTGTAGCCTATCAAAAAACTAATACAATCATTACGAAAAGGAACCCCTATAAAGAAATTAGAATATGCGATTTCTAAAATTGTGTTATTATCACAGAGAATTGTGGAAGACATCGAATCTCATCGGGATTGTGTTGCTGCCATCAGGAACTACCTACAAATCAAAAAACTTGAAATTTATCACCCTGTTTACATGCTATGCCCTCTGCAACATGTTAGGTAGCAATTGCACTATCAGATTCTCCTATGAATGTCTAGAAAATGCCACATGTCCTATGGCAGTTGGGGTGTGCATAGGATTTGCATGATTTGGTTGGTGGTTTATGAAGCTTTGAAAAATTATTTTATTTTTCATTGTTCATCCAATTTTCTCCTGCATCGGTGTTGTATTTTTCTTCGCCTGTAAACAACGATTGAACTAAAATTTTCTACTCTACTGAGCTACATATTTCTACGATAAGTGCATGTTCTGTGTAGCTATGGTAACAATGTCTAGCATGCTCTACCTATATGCTTGTTGGTGGAGGATTTTGTGCATGATATATCTGTAGTTTTACTATAAGGTGTTTGGAGCTCCCATTGTATTTTATTCACATGCAAATACACCTGTAGATCATGCCTGTGTCTACTCTAGCATAAGAAATCAAGTTATATTGGTGAAACCATTATCAGGACTCGAACTTCGCTGATCTGAATCTTGGGCTCTGGGTTTCAAAATAATGGACTCAAATGCTATCTACGATAATATTTCTATTTGGTTTTTTATGTAGTATGTTTAGGTCTAACGTATCCTACAATGAATAGAAAAAGGCCAAAAATTACTATCGAGTGATGAAACAACATCAACTGGGGAAAATTGTTGATCGTCCAGTGGTTATGTGAGGCGCTAGTTAGGCCGTTTATCAGTTGTGGTGTGATTGCTGTTGAGCAAGGTGCAGGAATAGTATTGTCATTGTTGTCAACATAGTCAGACAGATCAGTTGATGTAGGTGACAGGAGTTAAAAGGTTCTTTAGAATATGTACAGTGATTATCTAAAAGATCGAAGTTGCCCATATGCTAAAAATCCAAAGAAAATCACAAGGAAGAAAATTGTCGCGATATCGCGACATGTTGAGCAAGAAAGAAAAACTGTCACGATATCGCGACATGTTGAGAAGAAAGCAAAACTGTCGCGATTTCATGACATGTTCGGAGAGAAAGCGCAAGCAAGAAAAACTGTCATGATTTCGTGACATGTTCGGAGAGAAAGCGCAAGCAAGCAAAACTGTCGCGATTTCGTGACATGTTGGAAGAAAAAGAGAAAGCAGGAAGAAGTGTCGCGATTTCGCGACAAGTTCGAAGGAAAAAGAACAAGTAAGAAAAGTGTCACGATTTCGTGACATATTGCAAGAGAGATAGTACGGAAGAAAAAGTGTCACGATTTCATGACATGTTGGAAGAAAAAAAGGCAAGTAGAAAAAGTGTCACGATTTCGTGACATATTGCAAGGAAGATTGTATGGAAGAAAAAGTGTTGCGATTTCATGACATATTGCAAGAGAGATAGTACGGAAGAAAAAGTGTCACGATTTCACGACATGTTGGAAGAAAGAAAGGCAAGTAGAAAAAGTGTCGCGATTTCATGACATATTGCAAGGAAGATTGTACGGAAGAAAAAGTGTCACGATTTCGTGACATATTGCAAGAGAGATAGTACGGAAGAAAAAGTGTCATGATTTCGTGACATGTTGGAAGAAAGAAAGGCAAGTAGAAAAAGTGTCGTGATTTCGTGACACATTGCAAGAGATATTGTACGGAGGAAAAAGTGTCACGATTTCATGACATATTGCAAGAAAAAGAGCAAAGGAAAGAAAGTGTCGCGATATCGCGACATGTCGCATTTTCGTGACCAGAAGGCAAGAGAAAGAGCAAAGGAAAGAAAGTGTCGCGATATCGCGACATGTCGCATTTTCGTGACCCAAAGGCAAGAGAAAGAGCAAAGGAGAAAAAGTGTCGCGATATCGTGACACGTCGGGTTTTCGTGACCCGAAGGCAAGAGAAAGAGCAAAGGAGACAAAGTGTCACGATATCGCGACACGTCGGGTTTTCGTGACCCGAAGCCAAGGAAAGAGCAAAGGAGACAAAGTGTCGCGATATCGCGACACGTCGGGTTTTCATGACCCAAAGCCAAGGAAAGAGCAAAGGAGACGAAAGTGTCGCGATATCGTGACACGTCGGGTTTTCGTGACCCGAAGCCAAGGAAAGAGGCAAGGAGGCGAAAGTGTCACGATATCGCGACATGTCGGGTTTTCGTGACCCGAAGCCAAGGAAAGAGGCAAGGAGGTGAAAGTGTCACGATATCGCGACATGCTATGTTTTCGCGGGTACAAGCCAAGGAAAGAGGCAAGGAAGTGAAAGTGTCACGATATCGCGACATGTATTCTCGTGGACCAAAGCAAGGAGAAAGAAAGAGAAAGCGAAAGTGTCATGATATCGCGACATGTTATGTTTTCACGGTTGAGTTGAAGCCGATGAAGACCTATGACAGCCGACTAAGATTAGGGTTTGCAACCGACTAAGATTAGGGTTTGCAGTTGACTAAGATCAAGGTTTATAGCCGACTAAGATTAGGATTTTGATCATGAAAATGTTGTTATAAAAGGAAGGTTGTTTGAAGAATTGAAAGTGTTGAAGTGTGTGAAGTTCGGTCGTAGAGCGCAGAGTGCAAGTCGTGTCGAATCGTGCTAAGTGCAAAATTAGAAAAGGAAGCAGAGTGCGCAAAAGGGAGAAGACGATCGTTCGACTGTGAAGCAGTAGATTGTGCGAAGTGATTTCGTAGAGAGAGTAGAGTGTGCAGAGATCGCAAAGGTGAAGCAGACTAGTCGGGGTGTTGTAAAAGCAAAGGTATCTCTCTGTTAATCTTCTAGATTCATAATTCAAGTCCAGGTTGTAGCTTGGCATCAGGGGTTGGTGCTCCTTCCAGTAGGTGTTTGGTAAATCAGGGGTTGGTGCTCCTTTCTATTGGTGCAGATAAATAAGGGGTTGGTTCTCCTTCCAGGTGGGTCTTTGGTAAAGTGATTGTAAAGTTGTTGCTTTGCAAAGGCTGGATTTGGATGGTAGTCCAAGCAGTCATTTTTGAGGAGTAGCCACATTGGTGAACCTCGTTAAATCTTGTGTTGTGTGATGCTCTTTTGTGATTCTTGTTGTATCTTGTAATAAGTGTTAATTGCTATTGTATTAAGATCTGTAAATTCAAGTTTAAAGAGCTACACTGATTCACCCCCCCTCTCAGTGTCATTGTAAGACTAACAATTGGTATCAGAGCTAAGTCCTTATACAAGCTTAACCAGCTAGGGTGATCTTGGAAGTAACACAATGGCAGGTGGTGAAGGCTTCTCATCAAACAAAGCACCATTGTTTGATGGATCTAATTACGTGTTCTAGAGAATCAAGATGCAGACATATCTCTATGCTTTGGGATATGACATCTGGGATTCAATAGTTAGTGGATACACAATTCCCACCACTCCTCCAAAAGAGGCTGACGAAAAGAAACTGTTTGAGAGTAACTCAAAAGCAACGAATGCCATCTTGTGCGGATTAGTAGACAGTGAACTAGTAAAGGTCATGAACTATAAATCGGCAAAAGAAATATGGGACAAACTGAGGAGTATTCATGAAGGAGATGATAAGATCAAGGAGGCCAAGTTATAGACACATCGAGCTCAGTTCGAAGCATTGAAGATGAATGACGATGAAAACATTGAGGCATACATGCTGAGAGTTAATGGAATCATCAATGCGATCAGAGGACTCGGTGAGGATATCGATGACTCTACTGTCATGAAAAAGGTATTAAGATCTCTTCCTCAAAGGTTTGATTCCAAAGTCTCAGCGATAGAAGAAGCTAAAAATCTAAATTATTTCAGTATAGATGAGATGTATGGTTCTTTGACTGCATATGAGATGAGGATAGGAAGATCTAAACCCACTGACAGAGAAGCGGCTTTCAAAGCCCTTAAAAATAAAAACACAAAACAAGAGTCCGAGGAAGAAGAGACATCAGATGAAATGGAAGCAAACTTTGTTAGAAAACTGAAAAAGGGGAAAGGAAAATACAGAGGGAAGCTACCATTTAAATGTTTCAACTGTGGAGGCATTGGGCATTTTGCGACTAAATGTCCACTTAAAGAGAAGAACAAAAATGATGAAGGATCCCACCAAGAAAGAAGTGATTGGAAGATGAAAATGAATTTCAGAAAAGGCAACTTCAAAAAGAAAAGTTTCATCTCCAAGAATGTCAGTTCATCAGAAAATAGCTCCGGTGAAGAGTCTGAAGAAGAAAGAGATGAAGCTCTTTTTATGGCATTTGAAGAAGTTAAATCAGAAAAGGAAGAAGGAGTGACCTCTGAAGTTTGTGGTGAAAATCTCGAGGCTGAAGTAGATCTAGAAGGTGAGTTGATATCTGCACTTGAAGAGTGGGAGATAGAAAAGAAAAAGAATAAGAAACTATCAAGAAAGCTTGAGGATGCAAATGGAATCATAACCAGATTAAAAGTACAGATAGAAGAATCTAAGAAAATCTCCGAAGATCTCGAAGTGCAATTAACAATGAAAATAGATCATTGCAACAAGTTAGAAGAAGAGATTGTTGGTTTAAGAATGCAGCTAGAAGAGATGAATAAGAAAATTAGTTGTTATCACAAACGTGAAGAAAGTTCTATGAAGCTGGATAAGATCATAAATGACCAAAGACCTACAAGCATCAAATTTGGTCTGGGTTTCATCGAAGGAGAATCATCAAGTGGATCAAAGGCCAGAAATGCAGAATCCATAAAGAATGAAGCTAAGAGACAGGTTGATCAAGGAAAAATGTCTCATGCAAGAGAAAGCATTAATGCCGAGGCACGAAAGGAGAATTGACAATGATGGATTCACCAATGTCACACATCAAAGAAGAAGAAGACCTATGGCTCCTACGGCAACATGGCAAAGACCATCACCCAGGTTCAATTATCCTTTCTCTGGTTTCTGTTTTAAATGCAATGGCTATGGGCATAAAATCTCAGACTGCAAATATAATGTAAGACCAAGGAATTTCACCGAGTAGAAATGTTTTTTCTCCTCCGATGAATTATACGAGTAGAATGTTATAACTGTCATAATTTTGGGCACATTGCAAGAAACTCATAGAAATACATTTACATCAAATCAGTTTCAGGGAAGAAAATTTCAACCATACGGGATGAGTCAAAATAGAAAGCTTCCCGAAAAACATGCTCAAACTACGGATAAGGGAAAGGCAAAACAAGAGCCCAAAACTACTATCAAAATAGTGTGGAAAGGAAAAGATCAATTGAAGGAAGAAAAGGAATCCTTAATCGTGCAAACTTGCATTTAAAGCACAGAATAAATATGTACCATTGATACTTGATAGTGGATGCTCCGAGTCATATGACGGGTGACAAACAAAAATTTGAGAAGTTACAGAAATATGAAGGAGGATCGGTAAAATTTGGAAATAATGATGGAGCCAAGATAGTCGGCAAAGGCTCGGTTAAAATCAGTGATGGAAGGATTAAGTCAGAAGAAGTCTTGTTTGTGGATGGGTTGAAACATAACTTATTGAGTGTAAGTCGGATTTGTGATAAAGGTCATGAAGTAGTCTTTATGAAGCAGGGTTGTGAAGTCAAAAAAACAAATAGTGGAAAATTGATAGCAACAGGATCAAGGACATCTGGTAACCTGTACACGCTCTCAGAGACTTCAAAAGGAACTTGTTTTATTGGACAGGAAGAAGAAAATTGGTTGTGGCACAAGAGACTCGGTCATATCAGTTTTGATAATCTATTAAAGATCACCTCAAAAAGGGCGGTGAGAGATATTCCAACCATCAACAAACACTGCAAATAGCATTTGTGCTTCATGCCAAAAGGGGAAGCAAACTAGAGTCACATTCAAAACCAAAGAGTACTACACAAGCAAACCTCTGGAACTAATACACACTGATTTATGTGGTCCCATGAGAACACAAAGCATAAATGGTGACAAATATTTTATGTTGTGCATTGATGATTATTCTAGAATGACATGGATATTTTTCTTGAAACATAAATCAGAAGCCTTTGATATGTTCAAGATTTTCAAAAACCAAGTTGAGAATGAAACAGGAAAGAGGATCAAATGTCTAAGATCAGATAGAGGAGGAGAATTCATTTCAGAGGAGTTTATAGAGTACTATGAGAAATTTGGTATTAAGAGACAGTTTTTAGTAGCCAGGACACCTCAGCAGAATGGAGTGGTAGAAAGAAAGAACAGGACAGTGCAGGAAATGGCACGGACTATGCTGGCTGAAAGCAGAGTAGCAGACAGATTTTGGAAAGTAGTCCACACTGTAGTGTATATCCAAAATAGGTACATGTTGAGAACACATGAAAATAAAACTCCTTATGAGTTGTGGTTCGAAAAAAGGGCAACAACAAAATACCTCAAAGTTTTTGGCAGCAAGTGCTACATCAAAAGAACTGAAGATAATCTTGGTAAGTTTGAAGATAGAGCGGATGAAGGTATTTTTGTCAGATATTCATCAAAAAGCAAAGCTTACAAATGCTACAACAAAAGGCTAAAGAAAATTGTGGACAGTGTCGATGTTAAATTTGATGAAGGTAGAGAACGAGTAATTAGCTATGAAACGAACTACCCAATTTATGAAGAGGTTATTGAAGGAGATGATGAAAACAAAATGGAGAAGATACAGGAAATTGACTCAGATGATTTAAGTTGTGATTCAGAAATGGAAGAAAATAAGAAATTCAAAACAGGTAGCTAGCAGAGAAATCATCCTAGAGAGCAAATCATTGGAGACCCCAAAGTTGGAGTTCAGACAAGAAGAAGAGTAGTAAGTAACTACTCTCTACTATCCAACATTGAGCCCAAAAATATTGATGATGCAAGCAAAGATGAAAGTTTGGATGAAGGCAATAAATGAAGAATTAGATCAGATAGAGAAAAACGACACTTGGGAGCTAGTACCTAGACCTGCAAATAAAAATATCATCGAAACTAAATGGATTTTTCGAAACAAATTGAATGAAGATGGACAGGTAGTCAGAAATAAAGCAAGATTAGTTTGCAAGGGTTATGCACAAGTTGAAGGCATTGATTTTGAGGAAACTTTTGCACCAGTAGCTAGACTAGAGGCAATTAGAATGTTTTTGGCTTTAGCAGTCTACAAGAATTTCAAAGTTTATCAAATGGATGTGAAATCAGCGTTTTTGAATGGGAAACTTGAAGAAGAGGTTTACATTGAGCAACCGAGATGGTTTCCAACTTGGTGATGATCCCAACTTTGTTTGCAGGTTGAAGAAAGCATTATATGGCTTAAAACAGGCACCCCGAGCATGGTATGCAAGGCTAGACAACTATCTCACTCAACAAAGGTTCAAGAAAGGTATGGTGGATAGTAATTTGTATGTCAAAATAGAAAATGGGCATCTTATTGTTCTTGTTGTATACGTAGATGATATCATATTTGGCAGCAACAAAGATGAGTCGTGCAAGGATTTAGCAAATAAGATGCAGAAAGAATTTGAAATGTCAATGATTGGAGAACTATCGTATTTCCTCGGATTGCAAGTTAATCAAAGTAAGAAGGGCATATTTATTTCTCAAGTTAAATATGTAAAAGAGATGTTAAAAAGGTTCACAATGGAGGACTGTAAGCCAGTTAGCACTCCCATGACGAAAGGCTGTAAGTTGAGCAAGGATGACAAATCTCCACCTATTGATCAAACCATGTACAGATCCATGATTGGAAGCTTACTATACCTGATAGCTACCAGACCAGATATTTTACAGGCAGTATGCATGGTAGCACGATTTCAAGCTAATCCTAAGGAGACTCATGTGATAGCAGTAAAAAGGATTCTTCGGTATCTCAAGGGTACTATGGAATATGGGTTATGGTATCCGAAAGGTAAAGACTTCACCCTTATTTCGTATTTAGATGCAGATTGGGCAGGATGTGTAGATGACAGAAAGAGTACAAGTGGAGGTGCTTTCTATCTGGGAGACAGATTGGTCGCATGGCACAGTAAGAAACAAGAGTCAGTTTCTCTATCGACAGTAGAGGCAGAATATATTGCAGCTACAACTTGTTGTACGTAGGTATTATGGATGAAACAAACCCTGAAAGATCTTGGTATTAGCTTCAGTGAGCCGATATCAGTTAAGTGTGATAACACCAGTGCCATTAACATCTCCAAGAATCCAGTTATGCATTCACGCACAAAGCACATTGCCATCGGGTATCATTTTTTGAAGGAGAAAGTTGCAGAAGGTGAGGTTAAGTTGGATTTTGTTTCGACTACAGAACAAGTAGTAGACATCTTCACAAAACCATTGCCCAAGGAAGTTTTTGAGTACCTCCACAATAAATTGGGAGTGGTCACACTTCCCAAGAATTGACTAGCTACAGGGATCACATTCTCGGGGGGAGCATGTATATATTTGATTATCTTTTTGCTCATGTTTGAAATTTTTGCTAACTGCATTAATTTGTGCCTGAGAATGTTGTGCATGGACTCAGGGGGAGTCTGCGGCAGCCCTTTGGTATTATTGTCAAAGGGGGAGAAGAATTACAGGAAATTGCATGTGTGTTGCCAACAATTCCAAAGGGGGAGATTGTTGAGCAAGGTGCGGGAACAGTATTGTCATTGTTGTCAACACAGTCAGACAGATCGGTTGATGCAGGTGATAGGAGTTAAGAGGTTCTTCAGAATATGTACAGTGATTCTCCAAAAGATCGAAGTTGCCCATATGCTAAAAATCCAAAGAAAATCACAAGGAAGAAAACTGTCGCGATATCGCGACATGTTGAGCAAGAAAGAAAAACTGTCGCGATATCGCGACATGTTGAGAAGAAAGCAAAACTATCGTGATTTCATGACATGTTCGGAGAGAAAGCGCAAGCAAGCAAAACTGTCACGATTTCGTGACATGTTCGGAGAGAAAGCGCAAGCAAGCAAAACTGTCACGATTTCGCGACATGTTGGAAGAAAAAGAGAAAGCAGGAAGAAGTGTCGTGATTTCGCGACAAGTTCGAAGGAAAAAGAACAAGTAAGAAAAGTGTCGCGATTTTGCGACATATTGCAAGAGAGATAGTACGAAAGAAAAAGTGTCACGATTTCGCGACATGTTGAAAGAGAAAAAGGCAAGTAGAAAAAGTGTCACGATTTCGCGACATATTGCAAGGAAGATTGTACGAAGAAAAGTGTCACGATTTTGCGACATATTGCAAGAGAGATAGTACGGAAGAAAAAGTGTCACGATTTCGTGACATGTTGAAAGAAAAAAGGCAAGTAGAAAAAGTGTCGCGATTTCGTGACATATTGCAAGGAAGATTGTACGGAAGAAAAAGTGTCACGATTTCATGACATATTGCAAGAGAGATAGTACGGAAGAAAAAGTGTCACGATTTCGTGACATGTTGGAAGAAAGAAAGGCAAGTAGAAAAAGTGTCACGATTTCATGACACATTGCAAGAGATATTGTACGGAGGAAAAAGTGTCACGATTTCGTGACATATTGCAAGAAAAAGAGCAAAGGAAAGAAAGTGTCGCGATATCGCGACATGTCGCATTTTCGCGACTAGAAGGCAAGAGAAAGAGCAAAGGAAAGAAAGCGTCGCGATATCGTGACATGTCACATTTTCGTGACCCGAAGGCAAGAGAAAGAGCAAAGGAGAAAAAGTGTCGCGATATCGTGACACGTCGGTTTTCGTGACCCGAAGGCAAGAGAAAGAGCAAAGGAGACAAAGTGTCACGATATCGCGACACGTCGGGTTTTCGCGACCCGAAGCCAAGGAAAGAGCAAAGGAGACAAAGTGTCGCGATATCGCGACACGTCGGGTTTTCGTGACCCGAAGCCAAGGAAAGAGCAAAGGAGACAAAGTGTCGCGATATCGTGACACGTCAGGTTTTCGTGACCCGAAGCCAAGGAAAGAGGCAAGGAGGTGAAAGTGTCGCGATATCGTGACACGTCGGGTTTTCATGACCCGAAGCCAAGGAAAGAGGCAAGGAGGCGAAAGTGTCGCGATATCGCGACATGCTGTGTTTTCATGGGTACAAGCCAAGGAAAGAGGCAAGGAGGTGAAAGTGTCGCGATATCGTGACATGTTGTATTCTTGGGACCAAAGCAAGGAGAAAGAAAGAGAAAGCGAAAGTGTCGCGATATCGCGACATGTTATGTTTTCATGGTTGAGTTGAAGCCGACGAAGACCTATGACAGTCGACTAAGATTAGGGTTTGTAGCCGACTAAGATTAGGGTTTGCAGCCGACTAAGATCAGGGTTTACAGTCGACTAAGATTAGGATTTTGATCATGAAAATGTTGTTATAAAAGGAAGGTTGTTTGAAGAATTGAATGTGTTGAAGTGTGCGAAGTTTGGTCGTAGAGCGCAGAGTGCAAGTCGTGTCGAATCGTGCTAAGTGCAAAATTAGAAAAGGAAGCAGAGTGCGCAAAAGGGAGAAGACGATCGTTCAACTGTGAAGCAGCAGATTGTGCGAAGTGATTTCACAGAGAGAGCAGAGTGCATAGAGATCGCAAAGATGAAGAAGACTAGTTGGGGTGTTGTAAAAGCAAAGGTATCTCTTTGTTAATCTTCTAAATTCATAATTCAAGTCCAAGTTGCAGCTTGGCATCAGGGGTTGGTGCTCCTTCCAGTAGGTTTTGGTAAATCAGGGGTTGGTGCTCCTTTCTGTTGGTGCAGATAAATAAGGGGTTGGTGCTCCTTCTAGTGGGTGTTGGTAAAGTGATTGTAAAGTTGTTGCTTTGCAAAGGCTGGATTTGGATGGTAGTCCAAGTAGTCATTTTTGAGGAGTAGCCACATTGGTGAACCTCGTTAAATCTTGTGTTGTGTGATGCTCTTTTGTGATTCTTGTTGTATCTTGTAATAAGTGTTAATTGTTGTTGTATTAAGATCTGTAAATTCAAGTTTAAAGAGCTACATTGATTCACCCCCCCTCTCAGTGTCATTGTAAGACTAACAATTGCCAATCACTAGTCGAGCAACAATCAGAGTAGTAGGTGGACTTGGAGCAATAAGGATAGAGGGGATATGGGAATAAGAAGTGAGAAGGGGTGGGGGGTAACCGCACCTCCTCATATCATTTGGTATGCAAGGCTACCGATTTATATGCTAGTATGTCAAATTAGCAAAGAGCACCAAATAGGTGAAAGCCTACATTACTCTTAAATTAAATTAGAAATATTAATATTAATATTTAAAATTTAAACTTTATTGCAAGGAGTAATCTGTTTACAGTAATTGGTTTTCCTCAAAAAATGTTGTCAATCCTCCCTCTTGGCCATAATTTGACCTCAAAACTAGTGCAACTACTCCTCAAATATGATTTTCCTTTTTGATATCTGATATTCAAAGTAGACAAATAATTTTTCTTCAAACAAGAAAATTTTATTGCCCTCATAAGGCAAGTAGATTTACCCTATGGTTTCTGCCAGGGGTATTCGATGCAGGGGTAATTTCTACCCATTACCACCTCTTGAGATTCACAAAATAATACTAGGGCTGGCTTCTAGCCAATTTCACACAAGCATCTACCTAGGATCTTGATGAACTAACTATAAAACTCAACTAGACACCTAGCAAAGAAGTGGTAAACTTGCCCTCCTTCTTGCAAAAAATATATCATCAGCTCTAATTACCACTGATGTAGAACTCAAACGTGAAACTGATTATTCATTAGTGGTAGTAGAAAATATAAGCTTAAAAATAACTCATGCAGGTTAAGTGGTTGTAACAATTTGCAAAATATGACCAACCACTTAACTAACAGATAAAAATATGCTAATATAGGATGACAACTAACTGCTAGAAGAAAAATGACCACTCTAATAGCTAACTAAACATCCACCAACTTAATAACCTATTTACAACATGGGAATACTATGCCTCACGTGAATACAAAGTGCAAGAAATAGGAAATAATAAAATAATAACTTAGGGTTATTATTAAGCCTAAGGTACAACAATCATATCCTCAACATCCTATACTTCCACCACCTCAAAACAAGTTTTGTGGTAATATTGATCATATGTCAAAACCTGTATTTTCCCTATGCTACTTTTGATATTATAACTGCATGGATTTGAATTGGTGTGATATGAACAAGGGTTTGGCACCCTTATTAACCCTCCCATATGACAACCAAATGATAAGTCTAGGTTAGGCTATCATTGAGATACAATCAATACAATCAAGGATGAACTTCACCATCTCAATATTGATCCTCTAGAGGATAGTTTTGATAAGGATCTTGACCCTAAATTTTTTTTGGTAAATTAATTTATATTATTTCAAAAAAGGCATTTGAAAGGCACCTTGTCACCTTTTACATCAAGAAACCAATATGAATGCAACAGAGAAAAAAGAGTCCCCTTAAGTAAAAAAAAACCCGTTAAAACTGAAAGACTAAAAATAGAAAGGCTAAAAGCCATTACAATCCTTCAACACAAAGGAACAGAAAGGAACACCACCAAAAAAGAGAAACACAAAATCAAGCTAGAACAAAACATCTTGCACACCAATAGACCAGACGAAGAGCAATGCAGTCAAGAGAAAAACTAGCAACCAACTAAGGACACCGTCAAGGAAGGGCGTCGGATTGCAGAAGGTTGTTAACATCAATTTCCAAAACATTGTCCTTCACTTCCTCCTTCAGGGTTTATTTTTCCTTTGAGGTTTCCTTCAGATATTCTAGACAAGCATCTTTAGCAATTTCAACTATATCATCTTCATTAACACCCTCTTTGACATTGAAATGAGATTCAGTAGCAAATACCATGGAGGAACCATTGAAATTTTTGTAGAAGAAGAAAAGGCTAAGATTATACCTTTGTTCCTTAAGGCTAGAAATGACCTTACCAATGGTGATGTAAGCCGTCTCCAGATGGATTATGGATGTAGTAGTAGCATGGATGACTAATTTATGAAGGAACTTATCGACAAGATCAGGCGAAGTAGACTGAGCTTTAGGAGGTTTTCTAGAGATGGACGGTGGGATTTTAGCTACTTCCTTAAGCTTTAGTCACTGAGAGCTTCTAACAGGAGTTGTTTCAACTTTGATTTTCTTCCTAGAAATAGGGTGAGGCTTGTCATTTTTGATCTTCCTTTTTGGATTAGAAGGCTTGGGGCTAGGAGTAGATGAAGAGTTATCTTCTTCAGACTCAGACTTAGGAATGTTTCCACTAGTGAAATGAAGGAGGAGATAATGGTAAAGGACTTTGAAAAGCCCTTGGTGACTGGGAAGGACATCCTCCTTTTTGTGGGTGGACGTAATGGTGTAATCTATGGCCCAAAAAATTGCAGCAGGGATGTTCATGGCTTTGGCTTCATAGAAATGGTTTATGTAGGCAAGGTGAATACAACATAATTGAGAGTTTGGATTATCATAGGAAATATATTGCATTACAGGAACAATATTTTGCTGCAAAGGAGGGGAAAAGTGTTCACGAAACAAACCTTTACTATAGTTTTTATAAATCTTGAAGTTCTTCTCGAATAAGGTCAGCTCTGCCTCCCAGTTGTGTTTGTTACACCGAATAACTTTTCCCTCCAAGGGTTGGCCTATCAGGCCTGCCAAAAACTCAAAGGAGATGTAAAATTGAACACCATGAATTGTGACATAACCAGTATCCCAAGAATCATCAAAGGTCTTTGTTATGTTGTCATCAAACCCAATGAAAAGCTTAAAAATTCTATCAAAGCACTATTGGTTTTATTTGTCCATAAATCATGAACTAAAGGATTGAGCTAGAGCACAACAAGCTCAATGTAAATGGGTTTGTGCTCTCTCATGGTGGCAAACAGGGAAAAATACAGAGGTCGATCAAGAAAAGTAATAGAAAGAACGGGATGAGAAAGGGAGCAAATGCCAGGATAATGAATAGGGCATGCAAGGATTAAATAAAATAATGTTGTTGCCTGGTGAACATCTACTTTGGGACCATAAATGCATTAGTGCAAATGGAATGAAGTCTTCAACAAGCAGGGATTGGCTAGGGCAAAGGTTTGATCTACAAATCAAGATTAGGTTATAAGCCCGACCAATCACTTGGCGACACTCTAAAATGGTAGCTTGGAAATTTGGGGTGCATGAAAGGCTTAGCCAACAAGATATCCAAGCACAAGACCCTGAAAGGCTTGGGATGATCACAAAATTTATTTTCGAGATGAGCATTTGATAGAGAAGGCTAAAGATGGTTCCCAAAAAAATAGGATTACACATATCAAAGCACATGGGATTCAAATGATTAAGACTCATGTGAAAATTTACCTTAGGGTAATAAGAATAAGTGGTTACCTGAAACTGATTAAATTTCTTGAAAAAGGCAATGTGGAAATGGAAAATAGAGCCTAGGGGAACATGAATCCAATCTCCCAAGAAAGGCAAGGTGGTTGAATGAAGACAAAACCAAAGGTCTAAAAAGTGACTCTTGGGGATTACAAAGGACAAAAAATGTTGATGACTAGGATTGATAGGCAAATTAGCGTTCATCATGGATAATGTGAGTTTGGTCCCTCCCTTGAATTTGGTCCCATTTGAGAAGATCATCCACCTCAGGGGGGACTGTCTGTCCATGTTAAAGGTCCTTGGGCATTGAACCCAATATTAGCCAGCTTATCAGCAATTGTATTAGCCTCCTTGTAAGTATGTTGGATAATGCAATTATGTTACCTCTAAAGGATTTGCTTGCAGTCCTCAATGGTTGGTCTAATACTCCAGATGGAAGGCGTAGAAGACTTTAATTAGTTAATGATATTTAGAGAATCACCTTCCATAATGATGTTTCAAGGAATATCTTTGAAAAATTGGAGGCCTCTCTAGACAGGCTTGGCATCAGTGGAGTGATTGGTAGTCACACCTAGAGGCTCTAAGTAGGCAAAATGGAATTTCCCAGATGATCATGGAGGATTCCACCAGCCCCCCTATTCTAGGATTTCCTTTGGCCACTCCATAAAAATTAAGTTTGACCCAACCAATAGGAGGGGGAATCCATTTGACACTATTTCTAGGATTAGAAGGATCAGTACAATTGAGATCATCAAGAATTATATTGTAGGACTTTAGGATATCTTTCTCAAAAGGAGGACAAGGATGAGGATTTAGATGATCAATAAGAACATTTTTTGTCGCACAGAAAATGTTCTATCAACTATCTATCTCCTTATTCCATGGTTGACATTCTATTTGCATTCTTCTACACATATTTTCCTCATGAGGCTACTTTGTTTTGTGAATTCAAAGGCCTCACCCTTTGCCTTACTGATCTTTCACTCACTAAAACTCCACCAGATGCTCCCATATTTCCTCATTATCCCTTGTCAACCAATCCATTCATACCTTTATGCAATCGATAGTGGTTTTGATGTTCAAACTCTCATTTTTACTATTCACCCATGGTCCTTCTCCCTCACTTGAACAAACCATACCCTTCATCATCATCCGAATCTTCTCCACTGCATTCCACTTTTTTGATAGCTTTGAGTGCTTCAATCAATATGATATCTATTGATCTATTTTCTCCACTCTAATATCCCACCCATATTGATTACATTCCACCCACCATTCTAGATTTTGTAAATTTTGATCACATCTCATATGCACCCTCGTCCAATTATTTTCTCTTATCACCACACCTGTTGCATGTCGCTAATCTATATTTTTCATCTATTTCACCCCATATTCCTTTGATTCATCATACATATGTTTATCTTGATGATGAATACCCTCTTCCTCATGGCATCAATTACCTTCACCTCATTCTAACTCCTACTTAACTCTATTATGGTTCCCACATGCTTGTGGAGGACACAATTGATGTTGACATCGATGATGATCTTGACAATCCCCACATCATCAAACTTATCACCAGTATTTTAAAATATGAACGTGCTCATTTTACCACTTTCCATAGGGAATACATAAAGGTGTTTTCATGGTCTTACATGGACATGCCCAACATTGATCTATTATTAGTTGTTCACAATATCACACTTGATGATAGTGCTAAGCCTGTTAAACAAAAATTATGCATAATGCATCCTATAATTGCTTTGATGGTAAAAGAGGAATTAAAAAATATCCTCAACATAGGGTTCATACAACCAATCAATTAGCCCAAGTGGGTTTCCAACATGGTCCTCATTGCTAAAACCAAGGGGGGTATCCACATATGTACCAACTTTATGGATCTTAACAAAGCTTATCCTAAGGATAATTTTCCACTCCCTAATATCGATATGTTGGTCGATGCTACAATGGGCCATGAAATGTTATCTCTCATGGATGGCTTTTCTAGCTACAATAAAATTAGGATTAACCCTACTGACCAACACAAAATATCTTTCACAACCCCTAGTGGGCGTTCTGTTACAAGGTCATGCCCTTTGGCCTTAAAAATGCTAGGGAAACCTACCAATGCGTAATGACATATATCTTCCATGACTAGATGCATAAAACTATAGAATATTATGTTGATGATCCCATTAACAAATCTAAAAATCATAATCAACATCTTGATGACCTTTGTTAAATATTCGATCACCTCCTAGAACACAATATGCAATGGAACCCAAAAAAATGTGTCTTTGGTGTTACCTCAAGAAAAATCTTGGTTTTATTGTATCCTAATGAGGCATCAAGGTTGATCCTTAAAAATTCAAAGCTATCATTGGTATGCCTCCCCCTACCAATTTCAATTAGTTACCTAGCTTATAGGGAAAATACAATCAATTCATCAATTTATTGCCCAAATCTCTAAGAAGTGTAAGTCATTTAACCATCTCTTACAAAAGGGGATATCTTTCAAATGGGCAGTCAATGTCAAATTGCTTTTGACGTGATCAAATCCTATCTCACTTCTCTGCTAGTTTTATCTCCATCTCATCTGATTTGTCCTTTCCATTTGTATATATCCACTATCGATTTTGCATTAGGCACTTTATTGGTCTAGAAAAAATAGATGAACCACGAACAAGTTGTGTACTATATCAATAGAACATTGGTAAATATTGAGACACGATATGCCTACACGGAAAAACTATGCCTTATTATTGTATTCACCACACAAAATTTATGACACTACATGATAAATCATACAACTTATGTGGTCGCTTAAGATAATCTACTTCGTTACATGATGGGTAAGAGTTACCATAATAGTCGCACTGCCAAATGGATTATGCTTCTCATTGAATTTGATGTCGAATTTATTTTTTGGAAGTCCATTGAAGTCCAAGTCATTGCTGATTAGTTAGCTGAAGTTCATTTAAATAATGATAAACCACTTCTCATCCAGCTTCCTGATGACTCTATGTTCTATATTACTGGATGTGAAGAGTATGTGGAACATGAGCCATTAATTGACTTAACCCTCTTCTTTTTTGGCTCTCACTGTGAACATGGGAGGGTGTAGGAATTATCTTATTTACACCATAGGGGGAACAACTCCCTTTTCATTTCAAGCTAGGATTTCCTTGTAGAAATAATAACATCGAATACAAATCTCTCATTATTGACCTAAAAAAAGCACTTTCTATGCACATTAAATGTCTCAATATATTTAATGATTTTATTTTAATTATAAATTAGATTAAGGGAAAATGGAAATGTCAATACCACATTCTTCAAAAATACAAGCAAGTCACTAATCTGTTGCTTTCCCAAATTGAGTGGTATGACATCACTGCTACTCCATATTCTACCAACCATTTTGCTAACACCATAGCTTCTCTTGGATCTCTCATTCCATAAAATACACATTACGACAAAGCTCATGTGTCCATACACACATTATTCTAATCTACCATTTCCACTTCCCCACCTTCTCAGGATGGTGGTATCCATGTTGTCGAGGCTAAATCTAATGGTACTTGGTTTTTATAGGTCAATTATTATATAAAGTTAGGTGTTCTTCCTTCAGATTTACCCCATGCTCATAAGCATTCCTTCAAACAAAAATAAATACACTATACATTGTTGGGAGACATTCTCTATAAAATAGCCATGATGGCATCCTTCTACATTATCTCAAACCACATAAAGCCCAACACATCATTAAGGAGGCTCATGATGGTATTTATGATGACCATTTTAGTGGCATGGACATTACCAAACGTATCTTAATAATGGGCTACTATTGACCTACAATGGAACATGATTATTGTGAATACGTTAAAAAGTGTATCAAATATCAACAACATGCCAACCTCATGCATCTACCATCTCAGGCACTCCAACCAATTTAATCGATGTAGTCTTTTTATCAATGGGGTTTGGATCTTATTGGAAAAATCACACCAACCTCATTCAACAATCATAAATTCATTATTACTTCTACAAAGTACTTTTAAAAATGGGTTAAAGCAATTCAACTTATCCAAATGATAGGTCCAAAAATTGTTGATTTCATTACTCAACACATCATCTATCAATTTGGAATCCCTTCCAAGATCATCTTCGATAATGGTACGCCTTTTAATAATAAGAATGTTTGCACATTATATGAGAAATTCAACATACACCATAGCTTATCTACCCATACTACCCATAAGGTAATGATCAAGTTGAAGCTACTAACAAAACCATATATGTCATTCTTCAAAAAACTATTGTGGAGTCCCATCGTGATTGGCACACTCAAATGCCATTGCACTATGGGCATATAGAATGAGTTTTCATACTCCAAATAGAGCAACTCTATTTTCCTTAGGATATGGTGTAGAGGCCATCATGCCTTTGGAGCTCTAAATTCCATCATTATGCATATCCATGCAATAATTTATCGATGATGATACCACTCGTCAAGAAATATTAGACTAGTTAACACTCTTGGATGAACACCACATTCATGCTATTGAACACACACATTTACCAAGACCATCTTCGACATACCTATAACAGTAAGGTACACCAACAAGAATTTTAAATCAAATATCTAGTCCTCAAAGAGAACCAATAAATCACTATCCAACCGTGCCATATTTGCAATAAATTTACACCTAATTGGCTAGGCCCTTACACTGTTACACACAAATTCGATTTTGGGGAATATCATATTTCCAATACTGAAGGTCTTGCAGACCTTGAACCCATCATTATAAATCATCTCTAGGCATTTTATGCCTAATCACTTTTAGTATGATTCACCATTATTTGTACATAAAATCACGACTATTATACAAAAAACAAAACCATCCATTTGCAACATATTTCAAATTGCATTATTTTTTTACTTCCCTTTCTTCTCTCCTTTGTTTTCTTCCTCTTTGATAATTTTTGTATGGTCACACTTTGAATGACTACATACCTTTGATTTATTCTTCTCTTCTTTCTTTCTTCCCCTCTTTCTTGTTACTTGTCAATGTTGTATGGTCATGCTTCAAGCGACTACATACCTTTGATAAGTTTCATTTTATTTATTTATTTATCTTCTTCCATTCCCCTATTTCTTTTCATATTTTATTACACCATATCCATCTCCACTCTCATTTATGACACCACTATCTTGCTCCATCAATCAAATTAATACCGCAAAATATTTTCCATTTATTCTTGCACTTATCTCCTTGTATCAACTTTCTCCATTCTCTCCATTACCCCTTCCATTTGGAAATCATCTTGGGGTAATTTCATATAGTATTTTCACACTCCATACATAGAAAAATAATGCCATTCATTGCATTGCTCACTACATGCTCACACATTTTCACCACTTTGTTATTGCTCATCACATTGTCATCATACATCACATATCTTGTCCTTCACATATATTTACATGCATATATATTGTGTTCATATCCACATCTATACATATTCATTGTAAATAGCACATCTGAAGAATTAAATACACACTTGTTAGCATGATATTTTTGATGTCCAATTCCATTTTTATGAGACTAAAGCACTTCAAAGCTTTACTTGGATGACTTAAGTTCTTTCATGGACCAATTACACATCTTACAAATTCAGCAAATTTGTAGAATATGATAGGAAATATTATACATATACTGGCCACCTAAGCAAAAGTCACCCTGATCATCCTATAATTTACATGATATACATAAAACCCAAGGATCAACAAAAGGAAAAGCTATTCAAAAAAAAGAAAAGAGAAAATGGGTAGAAAAAAAATCCAATTCCCAAAAATAGCACTACAAAAAAAGCACCAAAGAAAAATAGTACCACCAAAAATATTAAAAAACTGAGGCTCTCAGGTTAATAATAAAATCACGGGGTGATTTCCATCACTAGGAATAGGCTATAGAAACCTTTTTGGTAGTGTTGTACACCTCACAAGTGATGACATGTCTATCACATTAGTGACCTTCTTTTATACAGACCACAACACACTTGTGGATGAGCTAGCTTATAGGCCATGTTAACAATCATTTGACATCATCCTCTCTCAAAATAGCTAAATGAACATCAATTCACACACATTGGTCCATGATTGAATTATACTTAGTCAAACAAGTTGATATTTTCAAAGAATATTGCTCAATTATTCAATGGGTTTGATTGCTCAAACTATAATGTTTAGCTCTCTTCAAAGAATTTTTCACATCCAACATATTTGAAATAATAGAAAAAATCACATTATCACTTGTTTCACTATAATACACATGCCTTATTTAGTATTTTTTGCATCCATATGCATAGTCATTCATAGCATACTTATATTGTGTTTGAATCCACCCCATTCAACACTTCGTCATATCTCATTTATTGCATACTTCTCCAACACATGCATACATCTCACAGGCATTTACATTTCATATTCACATCATGCATTACATGTTTGCTTGTCTCTCATGCCTTGTGTTAATTTATCATTCAATTTCATCATCCTTTTATTATTTATAATCTTTCTAATATAAATGATAACACATTTCTTACATCTTCATGCACTCACCTATATGCATGATGTCATTCATATCACATACATATACTTCTATCACATCCACACATATATAAATTCACACATCTATGCTGCATTCATACATCCACACAATTATCAAAAAAGTAGAATAACATACAAGAAAATTTAATAAGACATAACATCACATAATGTCATGTATATATATCTCAAAAATACCATTAGGCTACAAAAAAATGTGTGTACCCTTTTGAGTACCTCATCACATGTACATAGAGCATATATATTACTCATACAGAAAGTGATGGTCACTTGGCCACCAAGAAAAATCTCTATCAACCATGCTACTCTTTGGGAGTCTCTCCATTCCATCCCAAGCCATTGGTGCCTCCTTTGCACCTTGATCCATCACTGCTTTACTCGCCTTTGGGTTATAGCCCTTCGCTTATGAGGCTATTGGCCTTGCCATACTATGACTCATATGAACCATTGAGGGAGTACTCCACTGACTTCACCATGAATGAGTATGTGATATCGACCATGATCATGACTCTAAATACATTGGTAGCAAGAACCCACACATGATCAAATATACCTTATACTATGCTCTCTTCGTAATCTCCTATGAATAGGCCATTGATAAATCTGTGTTTACTTACTACAAACACTGCACCTTCCCTTGTAGGCTTTCCACCTTAGATTTGGCCCACTCCTTCACTACCCTAATCACCTCCATATCTCCCCATGACTATTACAACTACTAAAATCTCTCATAGATCCTCAATATTATCCATGACTCACCCCTCTACAACCTTCATCTCCTCCACCTTCCATTGCAATCACTCCACACTCTCCAATCGACTAGATATCTTGGCTTCCACCTACTCCCTAGCCTTATCAAGTTGTTGTAGTTGATATACCATATCAATCATCTCATTCCTCACTATTCTAGCATCACCCCACTCTATCACAACAACATCCCTCTCGATGGTTAGTTTAAAACCCTCTAATATCGCATCATATTGCTATCTCACTAGAGAGTCTCTCTCACCCATAACACACCTTAATTCATCCACAACATATCTCACCTCTTTCAAGGCTACCTATAGTCTCTCATCCACCACCTACTTCTTTGCTTTGGTAGCATCCCTCTAACTATCAATTTAGCTCGCTCTATAACCCACTCCATCTCTCTCTCAATCCTGTGATCCTCTAAGTCTCACATAGAATCTCGTAGCAGTGTTACCTCCTATTGTGTTGTTATCATCTCAAATAGTCCAATCACAAAGTCAAACATTGGCTAATATGCTACTGTTGCCTCACCTATCTAAGGTATCTCACCCATCTGTGGAACCTTAGCCATCGATACCATATCTACCATATCTAGGGCCTCATCCATTGATACCATCACATCAATCAAGAGCATCTTCTCTATCATCACAACCTCCTCTATTGGTGGTCCTCCACTCATCGCCTCTCCAATATCTCCCTACGATGATCCTACAACATCCCATCATCGCTATCATATCCATTAAAGTAAACTATCTAACTCCTCCTCCTCCTCCCCAGGTTTTGGTGATCCTGGTACCCCTTCCAAACGTGGTGACCTATCACATCCCACCTTGGAGGACTATTTTTGAGTTGCTATTTGTGTATTGGTAGTCGGTTTCAATGCTTAATATAGTTGCATTGTATTTGTCAAAAGAAAATGATGTTGTGTTGCTTGATTGCAGGAACATTTATTTTCATAGGTGGAATACTGACCACCAAAGGGAAATGATGACTATGACAACTCAACAGGTAAAGCTCATATTCCTATCATCACTAGTTACCTCCCTAATGGTGGTGTTACTTGAGTATTACTCTAAAAGTCCCGCACAATCAAAGGAAAAATGGTGATGGGGGATACTGAGCACATGCATTGAGTGCTTGTATGCCATTTGTGTGTGTTTTATATTTGATTTCATGATTAATTTGCATGAGATTAGTTTAATTAAATTTTACTTGAAAATGCACATTAAATAATATTTTGCATTTTTCAAATTACCTTAAAAACAAATATACTAATACTATATATATATATATCATGCAATTTATCATGATTTAGTGAAATCTTAATTTGAGCAATTTCTAAAGTAAAGGATTTGCTTTGTTGAGTATGCTTATTGGATCTATTTGATCCTATTTTAGAAGGAAATTAGGTAGTTTGCTTTTTATGAGCTTGTTCAATTTTAAATTGGATTAAAACATAAAAAAAAAACTACCTTGTAGATTTAAATAATAAATATTTCCTTCATATGGCTACTTTGGGAAGGTTGAAAATAGTGGATAAGATTTTGCTCTTATCTCTATGGATTTCCTTTCCATTAATACTACATATATATATTAAAGGAAGCCTGCTCATAGGATAAAAAAATAATAATAAATAAAATTAGAAGCATCTTTTTTGAAAGAAAGAAAGCAAAAATAATAATAAATAAAATATTTAAATATTTAGAAACATATTTCTTGTCTAAGAAGAAAGAGAGCTATAAATTATCATTGAGATTGGGAAAAAAGGAGGCTTTGGAGGATGATGTTGGAAGGAGAAGGCTGGAATAGAAGAAGAGCTTAAGGAAGCACTAGGGAAGCATTCAACTGCTGGAGTTCCAGGTCGGGACTTTCCATTCTAATTCACTTATGTCTTGTTGAATACTTGTTTATTTTGAAAGTAAAGCCATTTTGTCTGTTTAGATTGTGTTTTTCTTCTCAATGATATAGTCGAATATTGACTACAATTTTGATAATGGAATCAAATTTATATTATCCGTCAAAAACATTTTGTGACCACATGTCCATTCTAAAATGAGACGCAGTAGTAGTATCTTAATCGGTTTATAATAGTAAGCCATATAACATTTTGTTATTATTTTATAAGTAAACTCTATATAAATTCTTGGGATAAATTGACTTATATGAAATTGAACTCTACAAGTTTGATTCGTACGAGCCAAATTCTATGTTGGCACTACTCCCAACCCCGTCTATCTATGAGAACTCATAAGGTCTATGTCCTCTTCATTTGTGCATCGGCTTATTGAAATGCCATCTACAGCCATTGCTTAAATAATGGAGAAACTAGACCAATCCAAATTATCTTGTATACCATAAAATTTATGTAATAGATTGCTCATTAATGTCATTGGACTACTGCTTCACCTCGTTTGCTGGTCTATTTACAACATATCCACTCTGTGTGTGATGCTTGAATTCTGAATGAATACTGGGTGAGTGTTGTGCTGCACAAACCTAAGTAATCCAGACCATCAAAATTGCTTTGATTTTATAACATTAAAATTCTAGTGTAGGTTGTATATGAGGAATGGTAGATAGCACGAAGGGTGAACTAATTCAGTTAGTCTTTGTGTACTGCCAGAAATATATTTTTTTACCTGCTTTGTATTCACAAAAGAAATCAGATCTTATAATATAAAAACCTTGGCAATATTTTTATCATCCTTAGATCACGAGCAATTCATGATAACAGATCTCTGAAGGCTATTTGTGATTGCAACGATATTGCTATCCTTTAAATATCTCATCACTCAATATTCCTTGGGTGGATTTCAGCTTACAATGTTGAATTGCATCGATGCCTGTGATATTTGGGTTTCAATTGAAATACCCTCCTACTACGAAGCTTAACATGCATCACTTGCCTCTATATCGACTATATATTTCTGGATGAACCGATATTTGACTGTTGTCATAGAACCTTCATCATTCAAATATTTCTCCTTCATCGATGATAGTGGTCATAAATATCTCCCAAAAATTTAGATGCACCCTAAGTCTTTCAGTGACTCGTGGCATAATTTTGTATTCATAATATGGGCATTTCATCTAATATTGACCCGAACCTCGATCCAATTTAAATGATGATAGACGACCACAATATGTACCAAAACTTTGCTTCGATCTATTTTATTTGTGATTGTAGTCATTTTTTTTCCCAACAACGGAGGTTGCCCATAGTGACTTAAAATGATTATTGATCCTTGTTGGGTATTGACATTGGAAAAAACCATCTATATCATATATTGCTTTTCTGGTGAATCATCTAAGCATCAAATTTTAAGTGCCAAACCCGATCCTTACCTCCGACTTGGATATACCGGTATAACAAAATCCATGGAGGGTGGAGTGTTCGATGCTCGTCTCATCATGCAATATGTTAATCATAGATCATACCCCACTCTTATGTCCAAGATAGATGACATGTAAGTTTTAGATTGCTTCACACTCTTATAGACCAATAGATTGATTATTTGGTTTGGTAATACACAGATATCCATATGAGTTCATCTAATGAGAAATACCTCTTATGCCTTGAACGAATAGGTGTTTAACCTATTTATTTTATGTGATGTAAAAGTCCACTCATATGGATAGTTATTTTAGAAGGATGAATTTTAGACATAAAGTGCTTCATCTAATTCTTCCTTTATATCTTATATTTTATGGGAATTAGTTTTCATTAATTGAAGAACTTCCTTTTATATCTTATAAGTTGTATCTGTTTTATAGATCTAATTTCTTTAATATTGTAAATATTAGTTTGTTATCATGATCTATAAGACATGGAAATCATATGGATTTTGAATTGAGAATAATTGAATGAACAAAGTAAAATTATATATATTTTGCATTTGTATTTCATTATATATGCTATAATGGAAATTGTAACTGAAGTTAATTAACTAGAAGTATGAAAAATATCTTCTAGTTTTGAGAAGGATGGATTGGTGTCCATTCCTTGGGAAGAGGTATGGGACTCTTCCCTAAGTTTGGTGATATTCCAAACAAATGATGGTTGGAATTATGAATCAATCCTTATTTATAAAAATATTAAGGATGGATGAATCATCTATTCATGATTGGTGATTTCTTTGTATGTGATATACAAAGATGTGATGCATGTTTGCATATAAAATGATGAATGGGATTAAGAATTAATCCTTGTTATGATGAATGAATTGTTTATTCATGCTTGGTGATTTTCTATGTTAAATATGAGAAGTAAATGGAAGTAATGATTTTAGTGAAATTTTAGATTTTGTATGTAAAATACATACTATGATTTATTATGAAATTTTTAATGAATGGAATCCACTAGAAGAATGGATGATCTTGGTGTCCATTCAGGAAGAGGTATGGGACTCTTCCAAATATCCCTGACAATCAAAGGAATGGCATTCATGTTGATTGGGATTAGAAAAGTAAATTATTTAGAGATGGACCTTGATGCTAGATGATTTATGGGAATTTATGGGGATTTCCTCTTTTGAGAGATTAATTGAATAGTATTAAAGCAAATATTGGAGGTAAATTTGGTATCATTTGGAGATAAGAGAAATAATATTTGGATTGAATTTTGATAACCAAATTAGCAAGATAATTAGAGATTATGTTGGATCAAATTTTGGGAAAAATTTGATAACAGTTTACAAATGCATTCTTGAAAACTTTATGATAGAGGATGAAATAATTGAATGCATATTGGGATCCAATTATGGAAATGAATTGATTTGAGAGCTAACCTTGGATTGAAATATAAAAATTGTGTAGGATATTTGATGCATCTTTAGCTCACATTTGGGAAGAGAATTGATAGGATTTGGAAAGTAATGAAATGAATCTTGGATCAAATTTAGGAAGCAAATTTGATAGCAATTGAGAATCAATTGAATAGATTAATATGTTGTATTCAATGGGGAATTAGACCCCTATTGGTTTGTATATAATCAAAGGAAATAGCTTTAGTATAATGAGCTTTATATTACCCATGCTAAACCTCTAAGGGTTTACTTTTATTAACCTAATATTAAGGAGAAAGGTGGTTGACATGGGTTGTTACAATAGGATATAATTATGAAATGATAGATAATTTAAATTATTAGCTTAAATTATTAATTTAGGAAGAATGGTTTATTAATGAATTAAAGGTATGGGACTTTAATTCATGGATTGAATTTGTGTCAATTATGTAGAATGAATTTGGAATTCATTCTTGAGGGAACTTATATGGTTCTCTCTAACATCGATACGACTTCTCCAAAATAAGATTCCGATGATTATCATAAACATATGAAAATTCTTAGGATGGCTTAGAATCAATAGATTCCTTAATTGCATCATGAGTTTAAAGGGATAGATGGATTCCTTATTGGTATGGGAAATACCTTAATGATATAATGATGACTTAGAGAAGGGAATTAGGAAAATTCCTTAATTGCATCATGAATTTGATAAGGAACGGTTGTATTCCTTGCCATGTATAATTGATTGAAAGGGACCCATAGTGGCCCTTCTATATTTATAATATTTGACATCTTAAGTTTATGAATATGAGGAAAGTACATATTTTGGAGGTTAGGTTTATTCCCCATGAGGGTTCCTAGGATAAACAATGTGTCACTCTATTTGTGGTTTGATGTGTTAATTCTTGTGCATGTTGCTTTTACTTCAAAATGAAAATGATTTAAGTGGATGAGATGGTTAAATTCTTGATGAAACAATTATGCAATTCTTAGATTATGTCAATGTGTACTATGATGCAAGGAATGTATGCTTAACTTTAATATGTTGATGATTTAATGATATACGATTATGTCAATTATTTTTTGGAATGTATTGGGTAATTATGAATGATGTAGTTAGCTAGCTTTACCTTTCAACAACTAGCACTTGATGTATTCAATGGTTGTATGGATGCAAAAAGTAGAATGTAATGGAATGTAAATCTTGCTCAATTGGATATCTCATGTGTGCTACAATCTCAAGAATCATAAAGTAATGGATTATATTCCTTAAGGATTAATTGAATTATGTCCACTTCATAAACATTCATGGTTGGTATAACCTAAAACATTATGATAACAAATTATGGATTAATTCAAGTGGAAACTCGGAGTGGGCACTCCCATGATGGACAAATAATGTCCTTTTATAATGAACTTAATTGATTCATAACAAAAGGGTTGCCTAAATAAAAAGGGTGGACAAATAAGCCTTAAGAAGTATAAGGTAATATAATCATGGCATTCCAAGGATTATGTAATTTTAATCATGTATAGTGATTTTGTTATCCCATCGAGAAGATGTGGGTTGGATCTAAGATCTATGAATAACCATTGTTGAGGTTATTTCATTATGATGGGTTTCCATATTCAAGGTATTCACCTATATACTGGTCTTAGTGGACAGTATGGTTAAGGGTGATTTCCATTTTAAGAGGGATGAAATCTAACGCTTGGCCAGCGTTCCCATATCCGAGTGGTATGAGGGTTTTGTAGAAGCTGATCACTTCTACTCAAGAGTGACTCTGATCAAGTCTTAATAACTCTTGATGCTATTTGCCTTGATAACTTACAATCCAAATGGAATGATTCTATCTTAGTTCATGATTATGACCCTTGCCTCATGAAATATGAATATATATATATATATATTATGGTAACAAATGGGGTTGTTACAATTGGTATCAGAGCCTAGGCTAACTAATAGATTCTAGTTAGATCTAGGTTAGCAAAATATTTGGGCATGAAACAATAGCATGAGAGAAACTCAAAACATAAAATCCCACAACTCTAAACAATGCATGCTTGGTAAGGACAAGTCAATACTTGAGATTGTCGATGTCTGAGTTCCTTTCTCCCATGAATAGATCCATAGTCATTCAAAAGTGGAAGAGCTAAGCGAACCCTCCTTCCATGGGTTTTAAGCGGTGTACCTTAGACTCTTTTGGGAAACTACTCGACATCTATGTTTCTTGACTTACTTACTCCTTATTTTCAAGTGCGTATGAACAAGAGGGATCATAAGTTGGTTCAAATCCGCTAAAGGACCCCTTGAATTAAGGTTATCAAATTATTATGGATAACTTGTTAATTTCCTAGGCCAAATGGCTCGAAGTGGAACATTGTGTGAATAAGAATTAAGTGAGTTGAAATTTAGTCCCTAGAGATAGCCTAAAAGAAGATAAAGATCTTTGATATAGTCCAAAGAGTGTAGTCATAGAACTACCCATCATCGAACTATAGATGTTCTTGGATTAAATTTTGGTTATATCTAAATTTGGCATACTGTAGTATACAAGACAAGATAAAAGAATGTTTTCTTTAATTAATTCTCATTACAATTTGACCTTTGGCCAAGAAGTTGAATATCTCAACCATGATGAATTCTAGTGGATTGCTATTTTGTTTAGCAATGGTTCACCCAGAGATAGCCACAACCTGAACCTTTACCATGGTTGAAGATATCATCTTGCTTTGTCATAATTTAGTAGATGTGCTTTGCACTATTTAAGCATTGAAATATGTCATAAAGCAACATGTTTTGTGTGTCAGTAGACTAAACTCTGGAAGGTCGTAAACATGTGTTTTTATATAAGAAGTGACTATTCCATGAGTAAGCTAGTTCGTTATAGCCTTAATAGACTAGCAATAGTAGTCATGAACAAAGGTGACTTTTATCAATTTAAACATTAAAGATATGGGATAGAAGTTAGAATTACAACTTGAGGAAATATTGTAATCTAACACTATTCTTTATATATCAGGAAATGGCCCTTAAAGTAGGAAGCGAAGAGGACACATTATCTCGCAAGATGAAGCAAACTAAAAGTCTTGGAGGAAAGTTGAAAATATTAAGCAGAATGGTGGAGGACCTTTTTGCGATGAATTTTGAGTTGAAAGAACAAGTAAATGACCTTAAGGAACAACTGGTCCAACAGGGCCAACTGCTAGATAACTTGGAAGCTCAAAAGTGCAAATCTGGGACATTGCAAGTCAAGTCCAATTCACAAGAAAAGAGGCCTATTTTCAATTATGCCATTTTGTTAGAACCCAAATGAAAAATTTTAAGGAAGAGAAAGAGTGTCGGTTTTATGAAGTGGGAGCAAGAACAAAATCGAAAAAAGAAGCAAGTTTGCTTCAAGAAGGGACTCCAAAAAATTGAGACTAATAAGTTACAAGAATCATCTTCCATTGTGCAGGAAAAGGGAAAGAAACATGTAGGTCCTCTGGGGGGATGCTTTACATGTAAAGGACAACATTATGCAAAAATATGCCCACAACATGTAGGAACAAGTAAAATTGTGATGAATCACAAAATCCACGTTGCCACCGAAAGTCCAAATTTGGAAGGGCAAGCCACTCTATCACTCATGAATGATGGTGAATCCCTTAGTCATTACAATGGAATCAACTAAGATTCTAGAGTTTCACTCCAAGACTATGAGGAAGCGTAATATTCTGAAAAGACACTATCCTTATTTATTTAATGATGCTATGTAATAATACAGGCTGAACTATGGACCACTTATGCAAAGTGGAAACTATGCCAAAAACTATGTTTTATTGTTTGTTATGTAATAATGTAGGAAAACATAGAGGACTGTGTTTAATATAAGGGGGGGAGTATGTCACATCCCACCTTGGAGGACTATTTTTAAGTTGCTATTTGTGTAATGGTAGCCGGTTTCAATGCTTAATATAGTTGCATTGTATTTGTCAAAAGAAAATGATGTTGCGTTGCTTGATTGCAGGAACATTTATTTTCATAGGTGGAAGACTGACCACCAAAGGGAAATGATGACTATGACAACTCAACAGGTAAAGCTCATATTCCTATCATCACTAGTTACCTCCCTGATGGCGGTGTTACTTGAGTATTACTCTAAAAAGTCCCACCCAATCAAAGGAAAAATGGTGATGGGGGATACTGAGCACATGCATTGAGTGCTTGTATGCCATTTGTGTGTGATTTATATTTGATTTCATGATTAATTTGCATGAGATTGGTTTAATTGAATTTTACTTTGAAAATGCACATTAAATAATATTTTGCATTTTACAAATTACCTTAAAAATATATATATAATAATATCATGCAATTTATCATGATTTAGTGAAATCTTAATTTGAGCAATTTCTAAAGTAAAGGATTTATTTTGTTGAGCATGCTTATTGGATCTAGTTGATCCTATTTTAGAAGGAAATTAGGTAGTTTGTTTTTATGAGCTTGTTCAATTTTAAATTGGATTAAAACATGAAAAAAAAAACTACCTTGTAGATTTAAATAATAAATCTTTCCTTCATATGGCTACTTTGGGAAGGTTGAAATAGTGGATAAGATTCTGCTCTTATCTCTATGGATTTCCTTTCCATTAATATATATATATATATAAAGGAAGCTTTCTCATAGGATAAAAAATAAGATATATATATATATAATTAGAAGCATCTTTTCTGAAAGAAAGAAAGAAAAAATAATAAATAAAATATATATATATTTAGAAACATCTTTCTTGTCTAAGAAGAAAGAGAGCTATAAATTACCATTGAGATTGAGAAAAAAAGAAGAAAGAGAGAAAAAAGGGAAAAAGGAGGTTGGGGGTGATGTTGGAAGGAGAAGGTTGGAATAGAAGAAGAGCTTAAGGAAGCACTAGGGAAGCATTTATCTTGCTGGAGTTCTAGGTTGGGACTTTCCATTCTAATTCACTTATGTCTTGTTGAATACTTGTTTATTTTGAAAGTAAAACCATTATGTCTGTTTAGATTGTGTTTTTCTTCTCAATGATATAGTTGAATATTGACTACAATTTTGATAATGGAATCAAATTTATATTATCTGTCATATTACTTTTGTGACCACGCGTCCATTCTAGAATGAGACGTAGTAGTAGTATCATGATTGACCTATATAAATATTGAGCCATATAATATTTCATTATTATCTTATAAGTAATATTTATGCAAATATGGGGATAAATGGACTTATATGAAATCAAACTCTGCAAGTTCGAGTTGTATGAGCCAAATTCTGTGTTGGCATTACTCCCAACCTCGTTTATCTATGAGAAATCATAAGGTCTACATCCTCTCCATTTGTGCATCAACTTATTGAAATACCATCTACAACCATTGCTTAAATAATGGAGAAACTAGACCAGTCCAAATTATCTTGTATGCCACAAAATTTATGTAATAGATTGCTCATTAATGTCATTGGACCACTGCTCCACCTTGTTTGCTAGTCTATTTACAACATATCCACTTTGTGTGTGATGCTTGAATTCTAAACTAATACCCAATGAGTGTTGTGATGCATAAACCTAAGTAATCTAGACCATAAAAATTACTTTGATTTTATAACATTTAAATTCTAGTGTAGGCTGTATATGAGGAATGGTAGATAGCACGAAGAGTGAACCAATTTTGTTAGTCTTTGTGTACTACTTGAAATAATTTTTTATTAGCTACTTTGTATTCATAAAAGAAATTAGATCTTAAAATCTAAAAACTTTGACAATATTTTTATCATCCTCGGATCACGAGAAATTATTGGTAACAGATCTCTGAAAGTTGTTTGTGATTGCAATGACATTGCTGTCCTTTAAAGATCTCATTACTCAATATTCACTAGGTGGATTTTAGCTTACAATGTTGAATTGCATTGATGCCTATGATATTTGGGTTTCAATTGAAATATTCTGCTGCTACGAAGCTTAACATGCATCACTTGCCTCTGTATCAACTATATATTTTTGGATGAATCGATCTTTGACTATCATCGTAGAACCTTCGTCATTCGAAGATTTCTCCTTCATTTATGATAGTGGTCATAAATATCTCCTAAAAATTTAGACGCACCCTGAGTTTGTCAGTGACTTGTGGCATAATTTTACATTCATAATATGGTCATTTCATCTAACATTGACCTGAATCTTGATTCAATTTAAATGGTGGTAGATGACCGTAATGTGTACCAAACCTTTGCTTCAATCTGTTTTATTTGTGACTATAGTCATATTTTTCCAAAAAACGGATGTTTCCCACAGTGACTTAAAATGATTATTGATACCTGTTGGGTATTGACATTGGAAAAAAATATCTACATCATATATTGCTTTGCTAGTGACTCATCTGAGAATCAAAGTTTAAGTGTCAAACCTGATACTTACATTTGACTTGGATATACTGGTATAACAAACTATGTGGAGGACGGAGTGTCTGATGCTCGTCTCATCATGTAGTATATTAATCATAGCCCATACTCCACTCTTATATCCAAGATAGATGACATGTAAGTTTTAGATTGCTTAACACCCTTATAGACCAATAGATTGATTATTTGGTTTGGTATTACACAAATATCCATATGAATTTATCTAATGAGAAATACCTCTTATGCCTTGAACGAATAGGTGTTTAACCTATTTATTTTATGTGATGTAAAAGTCCACTCATGTGGATATTTATTTTAGAAGGATGAATTTTAGACATAAAGTGCTTCATCTAATTCTTCCTTTATATCTTATATTTTATGGAAATTAGTTTTCATTAATTTAAGAAATTCCTTTTATATATTATAAGTTGTGTCTCTTTTATAGATCTAATTTATTTAATATTGTAAATATTAGTTGGTTATCATGATCTATAAGACATGGAAATAATATGGATTTTGAATTCAGAATAATTGAATGAGCAAAGTAAAATTATATATATTTTGCATTTGTATTTCATTATATATGCTATAATGGAAATTGTAATTGAAGTTAATTAACTAGAAGTATGAAAAATATCTTCTAGTCATGAGAAGGATGGATTGGTGTCCATTCCTTCGGAAGAGATATGGGACTCTTCTCGATGTTTGGTGATAAGCCAAACAAATGATGGTTGGAATTATGAATCCATCCTTATTTACAAAAATATTAAATATGGATGATTCATCTATTCATGATTGGTGATTTCTTTGTATGTGATATACAAAGATGTGATGCATGTTTGCATATAAATGATGAATGGGATTAAGAATTAATCCTTGTTATGATGGATGAATTGTTTATTCATGTTTGGTGATTTTCTATGTTAAATATGAGAAGTAAAAGGAAGTAACGATTTAGTGGAGTTTTAGATTTTGTATGTAAAATACATACTATGATTTATTATGAAATTTTTAATGAATGGAATTCCCTAACATAATGGATGATATTGGTGTCCATTCAGGAATAGATATGGGACTCTTCCAAATATCCCTGACAATCAAAGGAATGACATTCCTGTGGATTGGGATTAAAAAAGTAAATTATTTAGAAACAAACCTTGATGCTAAATGATTTATGGGAATTTATGGGGATTTCCTCTTTGAGAGATTGATTGAATAGTATATTGGAGGTAAATTTGGTATCGTTTGAAGATAAGAGAAATAATATTTGGATTGATTTTTTTTGGTAAGTTAATAAATTTATTAAAAATAGGGCATTTGAAAGGCACCTTAATGCCTTGTACAATAGAGGAGCAAAAGAGGAACAGACGAAAGGAACCTCAAAACTACGAGCTAGAACAAAATTACATCCTCAGACTAAAAGGAGCTAAAAGAAACAACCTTTGACAAAAAGGAATAGAGAGACAACAGGCAGAAATATGATAGAGCCCAAAAGAAACAATCCTCCACCAGAGCCAAAAGAAACAACCTTTGACAAAAAGGAACAGAGAGACAACAGGCAGGAATATGATAGAGCCCAAAAATAAATGATCCTCCACCAAAAAGGAACATAAAAAGAGATGATCCTTCACCTCAGAGGAACCCAAAACAGAGGAAGATCCAGAGTCGTCAACCATCAAGGGGAATGTCCATCTGCATGAGGGACGAAGCAACACCTTCCAAGCCAGCATATTTCACATCTATTTTAGAAATCTCTTTAGAAATATCCTTAGGAACAACAGTGCAAGCATCCTTAAAAATCTCCATAACATCTTCATCATTGAAAGCATATTTGACATCAGTTTTGGTATCAAAGGATACCTCAGCACCGGCTAAGACTGAAACATTCTCAAAATTATCATAGAAAAACAAGAGGCTTAGTGCATGGCGTTGTTATTTGAGAGTTGATATCACCTTTCCAATGGCCAAATGAGCAGTTTCAAGATGATCAATGGTGGCTGAAGTAGCATGCACATCCAGCTTGTGAAGATACCTTTCAACTAGGTTAGGAGAATTAGACTTGTCCTTTTGAGTTTTTACAGAGGTGGACGAAGGGGGTTTGGATTGAATTTTGATAACCAAATTAGCAAGGTAATTAGAGATTATATTGGATCAAATCTAAGAAAATTTTGATAATAGTTTACAAATTCATTCTTGAAAAATTTATGATAGAGAATGAAATAACTGAATGCATATTGGGATCCAGTTATGAAAATGAATTGATTTAAGAGCTAACCTTGGAATTGAAATATAAAAATTGTATAGGATATTTGATGCATCTTTAGCTCACAATTGGAAAAAGAATTGATAGGACTTGGAAAAATAATGAAATGAATCTCGGATCAAATTTAGGAAGCAAATTTGATAGTAATTGAGAATCAATTGAATAGATTAATATGTTGTATTCAATGGGGAATTAGACTCCTATTGATTTGTATATAATCAAAGGAAATAGATTTAGTATAATAAGCTTTATATTACCCATTATAAAACTCTGAGGGTTTACTCTTATTAACATAATATTAAGGAGAAGATGGTTGACATGGGTTGTTACAACATGATACAATTATGAAATGATAGATAATTTAAATTATTTAGGAAGAATCATTTATTAATGAATTAAAGGTATGGGACTTTAATTCATGGATTAACTTTGTTTCAATTATGTAGAATGAATTTGGAATTCATTCTTGAGGTAACTTACATGGTTCTCTCTAACATCGATACGAATTATCCAAAATAAGATTCCGATGATTATCATAAACATATGAAAATTCTTAGGATGGCTTAGAATACATAGATTATTTAATTGTGTCATGAGTTTAAAGGGGTAGTTGGACTCCTTATTGGTATGGGAAATAACTTAATGATACAATGATGACTTAGAGAAAGGAATTAGGAAAATTCCCTTATTGTATCATGAATTTGATAAGGAATAATTGTATTCCTTGACAAGTATAATGAATTGAAGGGGACCCATAGTGGCCCTTCTATATCTGTAATATTTGACATTTTGAGTTTATGAATATGAGGAAAGTACATATTTTGGAGGTTGGGTTTATTACCCATGAGGGTTCCCAAGATAAACAATGTGTCAATATGATGCAAGGAACATATGCTTAACTTTAATATATGATGATGATTTAATAATATACGATTACGTCAATTATTTTTTGGAATGTATTGGGTAATTGTGAATGATGTATCCCCACGAGTGTGGTCTAATGACAAGGATGCCACTTGCATTATCAATGATGTGACTTGGGTTCAATCCCCATGGTGGATGTGTATACAAAGTATTTACTCAATAAAAAAAAATTGTGAATGATGTAGTTAGCTAGATTTACCATTCAACAACTAGCACTTGATGTATTCAATAATTGTATGGATGCAAAAAGTAGAATGTAATGGAATTTAAATCTTGCTCAATTGAATAACTCATGTGTGCTACAATCTCAAGAATCATAATGTAATGAATTATATCCCTCAAGGATTAATCGAATTATGTCCACCTCATAAACATTCATGGTTGGTATAACCTAAATCATTATGATAACAAATTGTGGATTAATCCGAGTGGAAACTCGGAGTGGGCACTCCCATGATGGAAAAATAATGTCCTTTTATAATGAACTTAATTGATTCATAACAAAAGGGTTGCCTAAATAAAAAGGGTGGATAAATATACCTTAATAAGTATAAGGTAAAATAATCATGGAATTCCAAGAATTATGTAATTTTAATCACGTATAGTGATTTTGCTATCCCATTGAGAATATGTGGGTTATATCTAAGATCTATGAATAACCATTGTTGAGGTTATTTCATTATCATGAGTTTCCATATTCAAGGTATTCATATATGTACTGGTCCTAGTGGATAGTATGGTTAAGGGTGATTTCCCTTTTAAGAGGGATGAAGTCTAATGCTTGGCTAGTGTTCCCATATCCGAGTGGTATGAGGATTTTGTAGAAGCTGATCACTTCTACTCAAGAGTGAATTTGATAAAGTCTTAATAACTCTTGATACTATTTTCCTTGATAGATTACAATCCAAATGGAATGATTCTATCTTAGTCCATGATTTTGACCCTTGCCTCATGAAATATGAGTATGGATATATATATATATATATATATAATTGTGATAATAAATGGGGTTGTTACATGACCCTACTCCTACACTACCATCATCTAGTGATGCCATTGTCACTCCTACAAGTAGCTCACCTACCACCTCACCCCATCCATTTATCACCCCACTCCTAACTTCCACCTCTATAGTGCCCACCAAGTATCATACTCTAGCATTATCCCAGTGTTATCCACATCTAGAATAACTATCTCATCATATTTCTTAATATCTAAAGGATGCACAAATGACTATGGTCCTTAATATCCCTCCTTCCTCTAAATCATCATTGGTGGATCTTGTTGTTCTTACCATAAACCAAACTATTACATCACACTCGAGAAATGGAAGTACTCCACTTGTTTCCCATACCATTCAATCATCCATCTACCCTATCTCACCTTACATAGTTGCTTCCCATTCTCTGGCTAATCAAACACTCCTTGCCATGGCCTCCAAGTGATATGATATTCTGCCAGTCCATCTAAAAACCCTTTGTAGTGCATCTCTTTGCCCTCATGGTCTCTCTTAATCCACATATCCATGTCCATTTACCACCTCAATACATAGGATACATCACTACCCATAAATATGTACAACTTGTAGGGTAACCTCATCAACCACCCTATCATAATATGCTCCCAGTCCCATGCCTACAATGACATGCAACTCTCTAAATGCCTATAATAGTAATACGAGTGCTCAAACAAACACCACCTTCTGCTCCACCATATCACACACTAGTCCCATCATAATCTAGGGGAATTTCACCCATGAAGTATCTAGTAATGCATGAGTCACTATAGGGTTATGCATAGTGATGAATATTCACCAATTAGGATAATATTTACATTTTTAAAAAATCAAATTTGTTATTTTGAGGGACTTGAACATCGGCCCTTTCGTCCAAAATTTTTAGATTTTTTTTAGGTATCAGTTCGCTGTGTTGATAATAGCATTATGGATTTTTTTAAAAATTCGCTAGCAATCCCACCTAAATAGAGGACCCTTTTCACCATAAAATTTTAAAAATTCTAAATTATCGTGCACAATTCACCAAGTATACCACTATATATATAATACCCTATCAATAGTTTTTTTATTTTTGGACTCTGTTATACACTAAATGGATATCCTGACCTAGTTTTGCACTAGATTGGACCCATTTTTGTACCAGACCAAACCCATTTCTACACCAGAAAAGATCCTGTTCCACACTAGACAAGACCAAAATTTGTTCTACAGTAGATCAAATCTAGTTTGCACAATATCATAATACAGATCCTATTCTACAACAGACCGATATCCAAACTTAGTTCTATAGTAGACCGAAACCAGTTCTACACAAGGCTGTTATTCGGACCCTATTATGCACCATATTGAAACCTATTTAACAACAAATTGGACCTAGTTTTGCACTAGGCTGATCACCAGATCTAGTTCTACACCAGGTCAATATCGGATCCCATTTTACACTAGGTCGATATCAGACTCCGTTTTGCACCAGGTTGATACCATAATCTATTTTGCATAGGGTCGATATCAAAACCTATTTTGCAACATGCCGAATTTTGAACCTTGTTTTGTATAAGGCCTTCCTTCGGATCTTGTTCTGTACAAGACCATTTTTCAGACCCCGTTCTACACTAGAATAGATTGTTGAATTGCATTCTACACCAGGTTCTCTATTTTTCTTAAGACATTTTGAATATAAGTTGAAGTAGTTGTAGTAATAAGATTTGTTTTCCTATCAGCTAATTATAGATTTTTCTTCTATTATTTTTCTATAATTTATTAAAAATATGTCAATGCTTTCTTTCCCATGTTTTTCTCTATTTTTACATATTCTACATGTTGTCTTCTATACTAGAACAATATTCAAATTATGTTCTACATCTTGACCATTATCTAGATCCTGTTCTGCACCAGAATAAATTACTAAACTGAATTCTCCACCAGGTTCTCTGTTTCTCTTAAGACATTCTAAATATAAGTTGAAGTATTTGTAGAAAATATGTCAATGCTCAGTTTCAAATGCTTTTCTCTATTTTGTCCTGTTATGTATGGTGTCTTCTATTTTTTTATCCTTTTTTTAAAACTCTTTGATTCTCTATTTCTATTCAGATTTACTTTTTTGTTATAATATTATAAATAGGTAAATACTTTAGTAAATGCTTTTCTGTACTATAATCTGATATTGTTCCATATATGTATCTTTAATTATTTTTTGCATACAAAACTTTTTTTTTGATTTTATTTGAATTTATATATTAATTTTTTTTTGTGCTGTTATCAGTTACAAGTGTTATTACCAAAAATTGTAGTAGTGACATACACTGAAAAAATCACAATAAAACATGGTAGGAAACAAGTATGTATTTTATAGCAATCGACCATCTGTTTATTCTAGTTACAATATTATCTTGAGGCCTAAGAGAAGTAACATCTCTTTAACATTTTATTACTTTTCTAAAATGAAAAACACTTTATTTACAAGAAAAATTTCACCCATCAACGATGGAAATAAGGGGGCCAAATATTTTTCTGAAAAGAGTATCCTCAAATATTTTAGCCATACACCGAAATCAAACAAGCCATCTACATCAGTACAAATTTGAGGTACAAATGATTTTTGACTTCTAAACAATTAGTTGTATATTTTGTAATTATTTTTAATACTACTTTCTTCCTCAAATAGTTAGTTCTCAGTATGTGCTCAATGATATGAATCTTTTTTTCTATCTGTAAGTTAGTTTTTTAGAATCCAAAAATAATAAAGAATATTATTTTATGTTACTATGCAGAATACCCTTTTGACCCTGATAAGCCTTCACTTGAAGATATTCTTCACCAATAGATGCCTTCTAATGAAAATTCTCTTGACAATGACATCCAACAATCACTTGAAGATATTCCTCACAAAGATATGCAAGTTGAAAATGAAAGCAATAAATCAAATACACTACTAACGTCTTATGAATCTTCAAGAAAAAATTCTAAAAATAGAAAGATAATCTAACTAGGTTATTGGAAGGTCATTTAAGAATTAATGGGCAAAAAAATTTCCTTGGATTGAGCCAGTATTGACTATAGAAAACCAAGTCAATAAAAAAGAACATAGATACAAAAAGATACAATAGAAAAACATGTTGGCAAAGTATATGTAAAAGTTATAGAGAGTGATGGTAAAATTAAAAAATATGTTAGGTGGAAGGATGCATCAGAATGTATGCATGACATATATGTAATAGATTATGAGAATCACTTAAAGCAACAACAATCCCTTGTTAATAAATGTGGAATGATTGAAACCCAATTTCATAAAATAAAGAAGACCATTTTAGCTTCAAAAATTTTGTAGTTTGTTTTTGTATTTAGTATTCTAAAAAAGGGTAGACCCATGTCTGATGTTATTTATTATAAGCATCTGTATGAACTAGCTGATGTGCAAAACCTTCCTAGTTCCCATTGGTCATATCGAAGTTGGAAAATGGTAAAATGTCTATATTTCGTTGAGAAGGAGGACCTGAGGGAGAAATTAAAACTTTCTAGATTCATTTCACTTTCTATTGATGAGGTGATGACTGTGGATAACACATCTTGGATTTGCATGCATGTGTACACATTTCAAAATCATATAAGGTAGCCTAGTTTTCTAGGATTACATAAGATGGTGGAAAGTTCAAATACAAAAAACATATATAATGTTGTTTTGATTAGTTTAAATGAAATTGCAATAATGAATGACATAGATATAGCCATAAAGTTAATTTTAATTGGAGCTGCTATAATGCAAGGGCACAAGATCAATCTATGTGTTCGAATCCAAACCTTAGTTGCCCCATATATAATACCAATTAATTGCATGGCTCATAGAGTGAATATTTCATATAAAATTGTGAGCACTTTTGAAAATGTTGCTAGAGTGGAAGACCTTATTTGTGAAATACATTCTATTTTTTTTGCAATCCAAAAAGGTTTGCAATAGTTTACACTAGGAGTTACAGAAGGAAATAAATTATTGAAATATATGGATACAAGGTGGATTTCATTGTATCAACCTGCACACAGATTTTTTAATGAATATAAATATTTAATAGGGTTTATGTATGGAATTAGTAGGGCAATTGATAAGGCAAACTATATGTTGTTCCGTTTGACTAACTTGGAAACTCTTTTAACATTATGTAGTATTATTCCAATGTTATAAGAAATGAACAGATTGACTAAAATTGCACAAGAGAGATCCATCTATATAGTTGATTTCATGAGGATGAAAAAGCAAATATGTATGATTATTGACAGGTTATATGTGTCCAAACTAGATTTTATTGATCCCTTATTTGAAACTTGGAAAACATTGACAAACATGAATGATGCAAAAAGTTTTTTGAAGTTTGACATCAATGATAATATTTGTATTAATGTTCATGGAAATTTGATACCTTTATATTGTTATGAAAGACATCAAGTATAGTTACTGACGATGTTGAAAAATTTTGAGTAACACACAATAGATACAAAGTTTTTTTACACAATACTAAGAAAATTTGTTCAACATAGCAAAATCATTGACAAATGAGATAAGAGATCAATTTCAATGACATGAGTTATTAAGGCCATGGTTGTTGTTAACCCTTTGTTTTTGGGTTCTTGCAATGATCACAATTCTACATAAGAGTTTTTTTATTAAATATATGGGCATCCTTATTGATCATTTCAGTAAAATTGTGGAAGTCAATGGTGTTGAAATAAAAGGTATTCTCAACAAAGATCTTTTAAGATAATAGTCACAACATTTTTGAAGAACAATGGTTCAACAAGCATCACTTTTTAGTAACTTCCATTAAACTGGTTCCATTGCACGTTTGTGGAAAAAGTTGTATTCAAGTAGTATCTTACAAGATACAATTAGTGAATATTTTTGTTTATATGAATTATGTAAAACAATGATCTTGGGATTTGTGGAAGACGAGAGGGTTTTTAGTGCACTATATTTTATTAAATTTAAGCTCTGCAATAGGCTAGACAAAAACCTAGAAAATTATTTAAGAATTTATGTATCATCATATCAATTGGACAAATTTCCATATGACAAAGCATTGGCATATTGTAATTTAATTGCAAACAGAAGGAGTATCACTAATATGACTAATAAGGAGGATAATGATGCTTTTAGTTATCAAATGGTGGCTTCACAGATTGATTCTAGACAAGTTGGCAAGTGTTCATTTCAACTACATGAATTCTGATTTTTCCAGTATATCACAATAATGTAAAATTTGACTTTCTTTGTTATTAGATTTCACAATATTGTTTCAAAATGTGCTATGCTTAATATTGATTCTGGACAAGTTGAGAACTGTTCATTACAAATTTCACAACGTTTCTTCATAAATTATATGTTTTACATTATGCTTTTAAAAATTGTATATTTTATATCACATTTGCTTTTAAATATTGAATGTTTTATATCATAGTGTTTCAAATGCTTTCCTTGATAAATCATTGTCTTAAATTTTATATCACAGTATTGGTATTATATTGTTAATGTATGAATATTGATAAAAAAAAATATTAATTTGTTATTTGAGATGAATATAGTAAATAATATTTGCGAGTAATACTAGAAAAGAAAAACAAAATTATAAATGCAAATAACCTTTAAATGATTGAAGACACAAAATTAGAAAATATAGTTTTCATTAATTTGATTAGAAATATATTACATCTTACTTGTTGACTATAGTCAACTTGAAAATATTTTTGCATTGTTAAATATCTTATTTTAGGATAGTTTCCTCAGATTCGCTTTCAAATACCTTTTTTTTTCTTTATCTCCTTCCTTGACACCCTGTTCTGGCAGCTCACCAAGTCTGACTATATTTTCTAGTACTTTCATAATAATCCCCAACAATGCACTTTCTTGCTGGTTTGGATCTTTGAGTATTGTTGGAAGTGTTTCTTTTGCTTTTTGGTGCTATAGTACAATGTCCAGATCTTCATGGAGCTTATCCTTGATATATTTTATCAAACGATTATTATCTGCCACTTTTAATTACATTCTTTTCTTCATTTCCATTGCATTTTGTAAAAATATTTTTGTCGCATTTATATTAACATGCATGTTGTTAACTTGTCTTTTTAAGTTTTCAAAATTTGAATACAAAAATAAAATGAAAACATCATTCAAAATAGTTATATAAAAAATTATTACTTGTTTTAATGAAATATAAAAAATAAACTGTAAAAACAAATTGAAACATAAATAAACATTTTCTTACCTCAACAACATCCCTGGAAGACTTAGCAAGTGCAAATTTTTCCTTATCGAAATCCCATTGGTTATTAAAATCTTGGGCTTCAACATTAATATTCTCTAATCTACTAACGACAATATTTAAAACATCATAATCATACGTAATTTGTGAATTGATTGTTCCTATTGTGGCTTGATTTAGGAGGTCGCTAAGCTTTTCTAGTTCATACTGAACCAAAGAAAAAATTGAATCTCTTTTTGTGTAATTATTATATCGGGCATTTATTTTCTTTATTAGGACCTTGGATCGTTATTCCAAATCCTTCATTTCATGAAAATATTTAAGCACAATTTGTTTCACGATGGCTTCCATATTTTCAATTATTAAGACATTTTTATCAAAATTAACAATGTCATCCTCAGTTTGAGAAAGAGGTTTGTTTCCTTTAGTATCTATGAATGATGTCTGCTTAGATATAGGGGCTTCCATTTTTTGTGCTTCACCCAGTGGATCTTGAAGCACATCCATTTCCTTAAAGCCTAAAATATTGCCCTACAACAGAAAATCATCATCAAGTTGGATATTATCCAATCCAATGGATGAAACTTCTAGTGCCTATGAAGAAGTGTGGAATGTAAAATATGAGAACCCAGACCCATAACTTGGTGCTACCCACCATGATATCTATGAAAAATTTATGTTCCACCTCTAAACCATGTTTGGAATCTCATCTATGTAGGTTGTGTGTATCATTGTTGATGTGGATGCGAATGTTGTGGTGGGACTTGTTGCTACGGTGGAAGCGGTTGCTATGGTGGAAACTGTAGTTGTGGTGGAAATTGTGGGTGTGGTGGAAGTGGTGCTGCCATATGGCCTCTCATTCTCATTTGGTTGTTGTTGAGAGGAGACTAAAAACATAAAAAAGTTTTGTTAGCATTATTCAAAAAATCAAATAGAAAAATACCTTAATTCAAAGTAAATACATATTATTTTACCTAAAGATGATAAAATATATTGAATTTTGGTACTAATGGGGGAGGGGATGGCCACACTAGATTTAGCTTACACATTTTGTGCATACCTAGGCATACAAGAACCACCAGGAGAAGGATCTTGCCTCAAATATCTATGTAATGGTGATATTTTTGATTCGGTGTCTTCAGAATCACTAGTTTGCTGTAGCCTGTGACCCCTATTTGCAAAATCCTATTCACTCCTTATGGTGGCTTCCCTACCCTACATTTAGATGAAAAGAAAAATAAAAAAATTAAAATATGCTAAAATATAAAATACTATTTGATTGTCAAATATTGACTGATTAGCTTCAATTTCTTTGGTGTCAAGGCAATGGCTTCTAGTGTTGCATGCACTACAGTAGGAACAAGAGTATCTTGCAAATTATGAAAATTTTCAAAATATAGTGTTAAAATATAATTAACATTACCCATAATAGTTTGTGTGTTGTTGATTTGCAATTGCATCGCATGCAACTTGGCCTTGATGCGATCTGCAATATAGGTGCACCAATCGAACCCCTCATGATGCTCATAGCGAATAACATAGGCTAGTGTCCAAAATAAAATTTTTGATCTTCCAAGAAGATCAATATTTCTTGAAAGAACTCAATAATGGTCTTCAGAGTTGGATGCTTAACATCGGTGATTGCTAACCATCATTTTGACTTAGCGATGGAAGTTGCAAAAAATAATTAAATAACAATTTACAAATTTGAAATTTTTAGCATTAACAAATTCTAAGACATAAGAATTATACCTGTAGACACCAAATCCTAGCCACTTGTCGCTCATCTAGGTATTCCCACCATTTTTACCCATTATTTACATATATTATATATATTTATTTAATATATATTTAAATATTAATATTTTATATTATATTTTTATATATATTTAATAAATGTGTAAATTAATCTCAACCATCCATCTTGGTCTAATCTTAGCCATTCATCCACCTTAATCCATGCCACCTACCCAAATTTAATCTCCACACTCTGTCACATTTTAATCTTGATCACACAAATTGTGTTGTTAAAACCCTAATGTGCCCTAGGAGAGATTATAAATAGGAGTCATTTCGATGAATCAACCCCTAAGTTTTTGAAGTCCCTGAATCCCCCAAGTAATTCATGACCTGAGCTTTTAGAAGTCCTTAAATTCCTTTCGTCCATCATCACCCTCACCCTTGCATTCATCACCATATCCATCATCGTAGCCCTCACTTGAAGCAGATCTCCTTCTGTAGATTTTGCTTCAACCCTTGAACACCTCTTTGCTACTCCCGAGCACTCATTCACTACTTTCAAATGCCCACCTACTATTATCAAAAAATTTTGGGTGCTTTCTACCATCCTTGAGTACCCACGGGTGTTATCTGCTTCTGCCAAGCACCCATGAGTATTTCAGACCAAATTTTTGTAGCCCTACTAACCCTCGAGTGTCGCTAGGGTATTTGTGCACTATATTCCTACAACAATGACTACAAATTAGAAAGTGATAAGTTCACAAGGTAAATTTATTTATTGTGTTTATTTTAATATTCTTATATTTGCTTATAGCTTCATTTTTGCAACTAGGGTTAGTAGTTTTCTTATTGAGGGCCTCACATAGTGGAGCCCTCACAAATATACCTCTTGTTTTTTTAGGTTTAAGGATTGAGTTCATTGGAAGCTGCTTAAGCTGGAGTGGTCTGATAAAAGGATATTTGAAGCCCACTCACTTCTGTTTGGATCAATCGAGCATGAAGACACCACCGTAATTTTTTTTCTAGGGTTTTGAAGAACCCTAGCATATTGAGATTATTATATTGAGCAAAACTGCTTTGTAAAAATCCCAATCTGGGATATATTTGGTTGTAATATCAGGAATCCATCCGACAATGAAAAACAAATTTATTTTTTTGCAATCATATGTGTTTATATTAATTTAATTGTTAATTTATTTAAGTTTAGTTATTTTATTTGCATCTACAATACCTGCAAAATCTTCTATGTTGAGTTGGTACATTTTTTTGAGGTAGCCTTTGTCATCTACAAAGAATTGGCATTTCGTTGACACTGGAGGAAAATCATTGAATGGAAGATCTGTCAATATCTTAATACCTACAATTGTGATGGTGAATGACATATTTCTATTCCATATTTTAATTTTGAATATGAACTTGTCATGGTCATAACCACAAATAATATGTTGTAGGAGGACTTTATCAATTTTGAAATGTGGCATTGATACCAAGGTTGTCAAACCTGCGTCATCTAACCATGATAAGTCCATACCTAGGGTTATTAAAAAATATGAAATTAAAGTGTAAGAAAGGTTATTGAACTTTGGAATAGGGGTGGAAGCGATGACCATTGCTAAAAATTGAAAACTTGGAAACATAAGAAATTGTTTTCTTGATAACAATTTGCTTTGGTTGGGTGCAATTGTAGAAATGAACCTAAAAAATAACAGTTGATGCCATTTTATAGATAGAATGGATGGAGTCGACACATGGAAGCATTGTATTGGACATGCAATATGGGTGACTGATTATGTGACACATGGCAGGTGGTCAACGATGGATCATTTTCTGCATCTAAATTTTATTCTGCATCAGGTCAGGTATCGGGCCATTATCTGCATCAAGCCCAATATCAGACCATATTTTACATCAGGCTCAATATCAAACCAAATTTTACATCAATAATGATACTGGATCATAATCTGCATCAGGCCCCTTATCATACCATAAACTGCATTAGGCCCGACACTGGACCATATTCTACATAACACCCAATATCAGACCCTATACTACATCATACCTAACACTGAATCATATTCTACATAAGGCTAGGTATCGGGCCATATTCTACATCAGGCCCAATAATGGACCATATTTAGCATCAAGTCCAATATCGAATCAACTTTTGCATCAAGAAAAACATCGAACCATAATCTACATAAAGCCCCTTATTGTACCATAAACTACATTAGGCTTGACACTAGACCATATTCTACATAAGACCCAGTATCGGACCCTATACTACATCAGACCTCACACCAGATCATGTTATGCATAAGGCCTTATACCAGATCCTATACTACATCAGGCTTGATACCAAAACCGATACTACATTAGGCTTGATACTGAAACATATTCTACATCAGGCCTGATATTGAACCATTTTTTGCATCAGGCCATAATATAGAACATATTCTAAATCAAGCCTGATACTAGACCATATTATACATCAAGCCCAATATCAAACCATTTTATGCATTAGGCCATATTCTAGACCATATTCTGAATCAGGCCAGATATCAGACCATATTCTGCATCAGGCCCGACATCAGACCATATTTTGTATGAGGTCAGACCATATTCTACATCACATCAAATATGGATCTTATTCTACATTATGTTGGACCATATTATGCACTTGACCAATATCATATCACGTTTTACACCTGGCCTGATATCGAATCATGTTTTTCACATGGATCGCATCCGAGCTGTGTTTTCCACCCGATCTGGCCAAAACTATCAAATTCACCATTTTTTCTAATTTTTTCAAAAACTAAGGTAATTCACCATTTCCTTTGACATGAGGTTGGCCAAGATTCACCATAATTTCGAAATAGATTCACCTATTTTTTACAATTATTTTTTGGGTCCGATCCCTTATGCATAACCTTGAATCGCTACCAATAACATCACCATCATATGATAATTGGACAAAATATTTTCCTACCAATACTTCTAATAGTCCAAACCACCACCATAATTTACCTTATCCCATCTATCTCTAAAATATCTCTACAATATCCCATCTTGCGCTACTCTCCCTATCGTCCTCACTGTGACACCTTCTAGCAACAACCGATAGATGCAATACACATCCTCTAATGTGATCGTCATTTTCCCTATCAAGAAATGAAAGATATTCCTATTAGGATCCCACCTCTTGCACAATGTCAAAACATATGCATGGTTGGCATGAACACTCTGCATCTCCAAAAACCCGTATAATCCAACATCTTCTAGCCAAGTGTTATCCTTTTCCACCCATACATTCTGCAGCTTCTCTCTCAACGTCTAAATTTGATGTCATGGTTGTACCTTTTTCACCTACATCATCCATTTTAATATGTAAATTTCTCATCATAATACCATCCATCCACATCTAAGTTTGCATGCAAAAACAAAAAAAATAAAGTTTGCACACCCATGTGCGAACGTTTTCATTCGCACACCCACGTGCAAACATTTTTTGTTTGCACACCCATGTTCAAACCTTGAGATGAGGGTATTTTGAATATCCATTTTACAAAAAATCATGATCGTACAAAAATTTTTGAACAAAAAAGGCACACAAACGGGCTCACAAGCACATCCATGCAAAATTATGCAAAATGAGAAAAATTCAACAAGGTCAACAAATCACAAAAATGGATACCCATTTGCACAAAAATCAAGCCCATGCACACGTTGCTAAAAATGCACATTCTTCCATACATGTGTTTCAAGACAAAAAGTCAAACTACAAAATAAAAAGTAGACCTACGTACCTATTTAGCTAAAATGGCATTTTATGCATGATTTTTCAACAAACACACACACTTGCACACATTTTCATTTTTTTTTTTCAATTTTCACACACTTTCACGGTTTAATTTCACTACAAATTTGTTCCCTAAGGTTCATTTTTAAACCTTGTTTTTCATAAACATCACCACAAGAAAAAGTGCACTTATCTATGGTATGATCCTTCCCGTACTTGTGCTTACTTGTCCACTTGCCATCGTTCACCTTTCGTTCTGTAATCTGACATTGCTCCACTTCAAAAACTCTCCCTCACCACTCTCTCCTCACTCCATGTCATGCAAATTGATTCCACAATGACAATTTCATTCTTAAATACACCATTTTTAGTGGGTTTGCACAGACACATGTGACTTTTTCATTCACACACCCATGTGAAAACCTACCTTTTTGCATTCATAATATGCTTGGCTATGGCCTTATATACCCCCCCATATGCACTGTTCATAATTTTCACCTCTTATTTTCATCATTGACTCATAGTCACTTTTAATTTCCTCCATTATCAATTCATCAATTGAGTGGGTAGTCATTCAACACATCAAAAATCTACCTTGCACGTGATCAAACAACCAAACATCCAATTAAGGATACAACATTTACCTAAGAAATTTTTTGCTGAAGATTATCTCAAGTCATCATTTGCTTGAATAAAAAAATGCAAAATTTCTCTTCTCAATAAAAACTCCAACTAAAAAAAACAAGTATTTGATGAACCTCAAATTCCTATGATTGTAGACAACTCATGAATTACCTTATTCAAAGTGGCAGTAGTAAGATCACTTTTGAATGAAGCACTTGACTAAGATCTACCTTACGACTTCTTTGGTTTGTTGAATATTATCAAAAGAAATTTTCAATCAATCAAAAGAAAAAACTTGCAAAGGTATTTGTTCCTTCCACAATTGGAATATCTCACATTTATTATAAAATAAAGTAATCCTACGTCTTATCTCAAAAGAAATCATTATGACCCTGTAAAGTGTTGCATTCAATCACAAATCATTTTTTTATCAATGCATATCTCTTGCAATCATCCATAATTCATCAATCATAAATTATTTGCCTTCCAAATCATCCATCAATCCATATCATAAGTTTTTATACTAAATTGTGTTTTCACACAACATAGTACAAAAGGGGTAAAATGTAGACACCCAAAAGTTGCACATTGCCACTTTCCTCATCATCACAGCTGATCAATTTTTAAAACCCATGAAAATTGCTTAAATTGGCTTTAAAAAACTATTCATATTCATTAGCCCCATTGGGCTAGCTAATCTCCTTCCTACGTTTAACCATGGATCCTTATGTGACCTCTGCCATAACTCAACTAAGGTTGAAGTCTTCACCATAGTCAAAAATCACTTTATGGTCAAAAGTCAATATTTTTGGTCAAAACTTGATTTATGGCTAGACACATGATTAATCAAGTCTAATCATGATTTAAGGTAAGCCTTCCACCTCACCTAGTCTGCTTTGATTAGCCTAGCATTCCACATCATCTAGTCTACTTTGAGTAGCCTAGCCTTTCACCTCACCTAGTCTACTTTGACCAGCCTAGCTTAGCCTTGCCACATCTCATCCAAGATATTTGATCCATCTCACACATTCTTGGGAAATAAATAATAAATGAAGACTTTTGCACAAATAAAGTATTTTCATATTCAAAATTTTTCCATCTCACAAGCAGTTAATGCTATTTGAGGACTTTCCTCCAAGTTATTAAGGCATGTAGATGGGTGAGATATTCTCTCACCCAAATTCACTTATGAGGCATACCACCTCTAAGGACACCTTATAATAACCACCTCATAGGGACACCTTAGAGGACACCTCACAAATACCACCTCACAATGCACACCTCATAAGGGACACCTCAGCCCCTCCCCTAACCTTGGAAATTTCTATAAATAGAAGGTCATTTTTACCATTTTAGAGGGATCCATTTTAGTTTATCAAAAATTTGCATAAATTACTCTAGACATCCAAACATCCATAAACATCATCCATAACCCATATAGCATAGTAATTTATATCAAATCCACCATCCTCTTTGTGATATTGACAGGCTACTGATAAAGAAAGATATTTTTGAAGGTGACTTGACAAAATATCAAAGAAGCAATTACATCAAGAGATCATTTTCATAAAAAGTTATAGATTCAAGAAAGAATAGAAATATTTGCACACCCATGTGTGAATATTTTGGTTCACACACCCATGTGTGAACCTGAGTTTTGGCAACACAAAGGCTAAAAACTATGTATGTTATTTAGACAAGTTTTATATCAGTTTGTATAGTTTTTATCATATTTTAAGCATATTTTTAGTGTCTTTTATCTATATAAACATGGGGTTTGACCAAGGCAAGCCCCCAAATACTCTAACCATATTTTGCAGGCCCAACAGGTACAAAGAACAAATCCAACTAGTGGTGGCTCACACACATGAATCCCACCTACATCAAGGGATACAAGAAGATATTCACAACTACCCATTGTTCCATTGAAAAGGGCTTCTCATGGAGAAGACCCATTTTGTAGCCTCTTGAGGCAAAGTTTGTAAATTGATATTATTGTAAACCCTTTTAAATTAATTCAAAGCAGTTAGTGATTTTTAATGATGTTTTAATGTGTTTTAGTAGGTAATAGATGAGCTACGAGACCACATGATCATATGATGACTGTGGTGTCTACACCTTGGGTGGGATGAAGATGCAAAGGAGTTGGATCAATTTTGAAGGATTTGGTGTATCATCACAAAGAAGGGCATGTGAAAGCTATATTGATTTGACCAAGTATAGTGATAGTTTGACATTCTCCAAGAGATTCTCGATCTTAATGATTTTTGGTTTAGGTGGGTGTGATGAGACCCATCATAATTCAGAGGGGACCCTAATGTTGGGAGGTTCATGGAGGAGGACCTAGATTACCCTCTCTATATCGATCTAGGAGTGGATGATGTTGGAGTAGACTTTGGGTATAGGAGATTGTATAGGGGCATTATGCTTCTGAGGATCTTCCCATTGGTGCCAGTGCAAAGGTACTTGATCATGGATCAACAAGTGCAACTAGAATTTTGATAGGCTAACTAATGCATAATAGAGTGATGACAAAGGGTGTAGACCCTCCCAAGAAGATACAAGTACAAATTTGGGTGGATAACTATATCTAGCTTAGGAGGATAGATAAAAATAGGAGTTTCCCCCATAGTGACATAGGTGGGATCTAGAAGGGCTACGGGTCAAGAGGACTAGATTAGGGAGGTGAAGGTACTATGGGCCAGGATGGTAGCCATATAGGCAAAACTAGACACCATCCAAATAGAGAAATACCAGGCCCTAGTAGCATGGTATATAGTGGGGAATGAGGCAAAGCACATTAGAGGGGAGATGGGCTGACTATAGCATGAGAAATAATAGCCCTAAACATAGGGGATGACTATATTTATAGAAAACTAATAGATCTAGGGGATCCAACTGCTACAAGAGGAGTTGCATAGGGTGAGAGAGGCACATGAGGCAGTCATGTAGAGGGAGATCTACTACCAGATGGTCTACTACTAGGATATCATAGTATATCAAAGGATTCTCTTACCATCCTCCCTATTATCATGGAGTCATTTGTAGTCACAAGCATGATCTATTTCATGATCCATGAACATACTCCCACTAGGATCACCTCTAGTAGGTAGAGTAGAGGAGAAATGTAGGTAGTACGTATTGGGATGATATGTTATTTTTTATTGTGGCATGCATCCCTAGGGATGGTCAAGTGTGCCAATATTGCTACTATGGCACACCAAATGACTGACACATGCTTTGCACTTTTTAAGTAATATGCATGCTACTTTATATATGTGTTAAAAATGTGTGTGCTTTTATTTATTTTACTATGCATGATTAGATGAATGAATGTACAAAATACATGATGAATGAACATAACTAATGTATTAATAAGAAACAAGAATGAAAGGGTATGGAAGAAGAAAGAAAAGAGGAAGAAAATAGAAGAAAAATAGAAGCTGAAGAAAAAATAAAGAGAAAAGAAGAAGAAGGTCAACGAAAGACAAAAAAAAAGGTGCATAGAGTATGCCATTTGAATTAGTGTAGTCCACAAAATATCAATGTGATAAAATGGACATAAAATAAGTGGAAGAAAAGAAAAATATGGGGTGAAACCCTATAAGGATGTATTCTCACAAATGGCCAGGGGTGGAGCAAAATCCACTATAGGTATAGTGCTTGCGAGTGGCCATGAAGCTATCCTATGAGGGTGTAATGCTCACTAAAAATAATAAGTGTGGATCAATACTCACTATGGGTGTGATTATCGCTAATTACTAATATGGAAAGATACCTGCTAGGATGTATGCTCATAAATGATCTGATGTGGAGGTTGGTGCTTTCTTGGTGGCCATGAAGTTATCTCATATGGGGTGTAATGTTTGATTGATTTTCCAAAAGGAGTGTAAACCGATAGGGGTATGGTATGTAAAAAAATATGAGTGACCAAAGCAAAGCATAGCAAAAAATGTGTGTGTGTGTGCATGTGTCAGATGAAATGAAGATAGAAGGATGAGAGAAGCAAGAAGTAAACATTATTGTGTGTGTGTCCTTTTTGAAATTTTAATAGACAATAGATGTGTATAGAATAGTTAGTGGCCGTATGAACACCATAAATAATATTCATTTAGTATCTACCTTATCCCACAAGGATCCCTTAACATGTGAAAGATCAAGAAGGAAAAGTGTGAGAAAAATAAGGTGTGCATATAGAAGAAGGAATGTATATCATTTGTATTGGAGAAGATAAGAAATAATTGAAAAATTTCAAAAGAGATATACAAGTATGACCAAACAACAAAGTATTTATATGTCAAGAAAATATGCAAAATAGAATAGAATATCAAGCAATTCATTCAAATTTTGGCAAGCAATCATGTAGTATGAGCAAATAAACTATAAGTAGGATGAAGATGAAATATGCAAAGTGATGCATAATATCATTTTAGGTGCATTATTTTCATTGGTTCTTTAAGTTCTTTATCTAACATTGCTAAGTGATAGGCTCCTGAGCCAAAATTGGTTGTTATTACAAAGGGACCTATTGGGGTCTGAATTGACATCAAGGAAAACTTGAATTGTGACTATGAATCTATTACTTTCTTGAAGGCGCACAATCATTCATCACAACTCAAATCCTAACATTGGATGGATCAAATATTGCTTCAATTCAACCTCCAGATTAGGCTAGTATACCTTGTAAACTATTTGATGTTGACTCAATTTAGCTCACTTAAAAGTGTAAGTTTAGAGATAGAAATGCGATAAGGGTTAGAAAATAATTGAGTGAATAATGGGTGGATAAAGATAACAACATTGAAAAATATCAAGAATTCTTTGATCAATCACATTTATAGTGTGTCACACTTATGACTAAAAATATTCAAAACTAGTTATATTCATCATTAAATAATAATAAATCACTTAGAGAACTATTTCAAACATTTGAAATATTAATAATCCAAATAGCAGAATTAGACCAACCTTTATACTAACAAAAAAAACTCTCTCTATAGCATTTTTTTAGGTATGAACCATTCCAATTTACTCTAATTAGCAATCCTATTAGAAAAAAATGACTAATCATAACATCAGTAGCAGAAATGAATTCACAAAATAAACTCACAAAGATGAAGACACAAGCTTGAGGTAAACATCCAAGTAATGGTGCTTCTATTGATTTATTAGAAAAATTACACTAATATATCAGGAAAACACTCTAGAGCTAACCCTTAAAAATGAGGGTTTGACCTCTTTATATAGATTTTCCAATAACAGTAAAATAATGGAACATTACAAGGATTTTTCATGCCAAATCAACAAAATGCTAAGGTGGTAGCCTCTTATTAACTTTAAAAAAAGAATGGAGTTGTGCTCCATGAACTCTGTAATTATGAGTTCTATAAGTTGCTCGACCCTCAAATGAATTTGGTATCTAAATTGGTTGTAGGTTGATATTGATCATCCCCTATTATTGATTAGGCCTTTCATCCATATATTTGTAACTAAAAATATAGACAAATCTTGATTCCATCAATGCTTTGTCTTCCTTGGTTCTTTTTGTTGGTACTTTTTTGGTTCCATTGCATTCTTTTCATATTTAAAATTTATTGCTTTGAATTATGCTGAGTAGAGTTTGACCATTTAACCGTGAAATGAGAATCTAGAAGTAAACTACATCATCATTCAAAATTTACTGCTTCAAATTATGTTGGTTCAGGTTTGACTAGTTTGATCGCGAAAAGAGAATTTGGAAGTAAACTGCATCATTATTTAAAATTCACTACTTCATTTTCCATTGGGAATTGTTTGACCATGTTGACCATGAAATAAGATATTGGGTTGGTTTTCAATGGACTATTGCATCACCTTTTTGTATCCAAAATTTGCTACTTTGTATTCTGCTAGGTCCTGTTTGACTGTGTTGACTGTGGACTTCTCATTCTAGCATATTTTAACATTGCCATAGAAAATTTTCCTTCCAAAACTTACTATGCGTGTAGCCTTATGTTGTGGAAACTAACCTTTAGGTTGAAGCCACTCTTCTGAATTCTGCTACTCTAGTTTTCATTGGGATCTATTTGACTTCACTAACTACATAATGAGAGCCTATAATTAGCCCAACTCTTTACTCAAAATCTGCTGGTTCAAATTTTTCTAGGCCTAATTTGATTGCTTTGACCGCAAAATTTTGCATTGCCTCATAAGCAGGAGGAAAATAGCATAGAGCTTTTCTCAACTTCTTTTTGGGGTGCTTTCCTTTCCACAACTCTGCTACTCCAAAGTCCACTAGATGAGCTTTGATTGAGTTGACCATAAATTTTGCTTTTGACAGATTTTCATATTAAAAAATCTTTGCATGAAAATTCACACCGACTCACCCTTCAACATTTTGCTCCTCTTCTCTAAATTCTATTTGGAACTGCTTGACTAGTTTGATCATGGACTTTTGAACCTTAGCAAAATAATGCACACCTTTGAGGGTCCTTCATCACTTAGCCAAAAATTTCAAAAAATTGCTAAATATGTAGCCTATTTAGGCCTACATTGTTATGCCTCTCGAGGAACTTTGCTCACAAAGGAAAATAACTTAGAGCCTTATCCACTAAATTTTTTGATAGAATTTGAGGTAAGCAAGGATGCAATCAGGAAGAAGGGAAGGGATAATAAAAAAAGGAGGAAAATAGCAATAGACATAGACTTAAGAAGAATAAAACACAATGAAAAATGGACAAAGATAAAATGGGATTAAATCAGTAGTCATCAGAGTGAGGTAAAATAAATCCTATGTTGCCAATGAAATGGAGGTGATCAGACGAAGATGAAATCCTAAAGGAAGAGCTATGTGGTATTTTTATAAGTGGATAAGAGGAATTAGCACTAGAGTGCTAGGGGAGTAAAGAAAAGAAAAACAAACAAAGAGAATTGGAGCTACACAAAAATAGGGAGCCATGCATCACATAATGTCTATGTATGCATACTCCATCATGGTGTAAGCTCCATATGCATAATCCATCGAGGTGTAATATTTCCTCCAAGATAGATTTCCATGAATTGCAATTCCTCCTTTCTTTTGCTTCACTTATAGTGTTTAGTAAGGGTGAACAATACCTCCTTCATCTATTCAAGATTTCCTCTAACACATTCTACATGTGTATTGTGACCCATATTAGATGTCGAATAGTTTTCAAACCATTAATTTTTCTTTATAGAATTGAGAAGGTACAATGTTAGTTGACGACGCAAAGATCCTAACTCTAGATCTTGGAAAGTATTTAATTCATACATCTAGCATTTTTGTTCTTGCTAAGTCTTTTACCTCAATGACACTGGTCAATTTAGATTATTTCAAATAGGGTATTTCCATAGCCTCCTCATTAATTCTTATGCTTGACTATCTAGTATCCATTGGGTGACTAAAGAACACAAGCTTATACTGAGAGGGGAGGGGGTGAATAGTATAAGACCACTTTTTACTTTTCTTCTCAAATCAATATTATGCAGTGTATAGATAGTTGTATCAATAGCAGTAATCAAAGGAATGCATGAAACACCATACATAATAGAGACACATTTTTTAATGTGGTTCACCCAGTGTGGGCTACCTCCATAGAGAAAATATTTCTTCTAAATATTTCTCAAATAATCTCTTGGGAATATTTCCCAAATTACAATATTTATGGACTTCTATCCAAAGGAGATGTTGATCCCCTAATCTCAAGTTTGTGGATATATTCCACAGGAGAACTCTTTCCCCTTTTGCTTTGGCTAGTGATATTCTAGAAGACTTTGTCTCTATGCTGCATTGACTAGTGGATCTCTTTCAACTTGAAGACTCCTCACTCATTATTGTCTTCAATTGTCCTGGCTGCTAGATCTTTATCCACTGAGACTTTTTCCTCTATACTCTGTCACCTCCAAAGCTCTGTCTCAATACTGTACCAAACATAGTTTAGTCGGTCTAGCACAATTATGCTCAATTTCTTGTACTAAACATAATACAATCGATCTAGTACAATTTTGCTCAATAGGTTCACTCAGAACCTGCTCAAATTTTCTCAATAGGTCCACATAGAACTTGCTCAAATCTGCTCAATAGGTCCACATAGAACCTACTCAAATATTCTCAACAGGTCCACACAAAACCTGCTCAAATATGCTCAACAAGTCCACATAGAACCTGCTCAAATCTGCTCAACAGGTCCACATAGAACCTGTCCAAATCTGCTCAACAGGTCCACACAAAACCTGCTCAAATATGCTCAACAGGTCCACACAAAACCTACTCAAATCTGCTCAACAGGTCCACATAGAACCTACTCAAATCTGCTCAACAGGTCCACACAGAACTTGTCCAAATCTGCTCAATAAGTCCTCTCTAGGAATTGCTCAAATTATATCAATAAGTCCTCTCTAGGACTTGCTCAAATCTTCTCAATAAGTCCTCTCTAGGACTTGCTCAAATATGCATAGTAAGCTTTCACAAAATCTTAACTCAAATCAATCCACAAGCCTTCTCAAAGACTTGTCTCAAATCACATAGAATCATAAAGAGAATTGTTAGAGACTCAATATGTTCTAAGCTCAATTTTCAATCAATATCTCAATTCAATCTCATAGAAGCATAAAGAGAATTGTTAGAGACTCAATATGTTCTATACTCAAATCCTAATCTCAACTCAAATCAATATCATAGAAGCATAAAGAGAATTGTTAGAGACTCTATATATTCTATACTCAAATACCAATCTCAACTCAATAGAAGCATAAAGAGAATTGTTAGAGACTCAATATGTTCTATACTCAAATACCAATCTCAACTCAACTCAATCTCATCTCAAATTAGAATATGAAATAGTTTGTTTCTAGGAACTTGAACAACCACATGCATCCACTTGACTAGGCTTAAATCAACTCAACTCACCCAATCACCTCAAGGAACAATCCTTTCTCACTAACCCTAGTCCAAGCATGTATTTAACCAACTCAAAATGTTTCCAATAATGCTCAATCACAAATCTCACATAACAATTATACTCATGTTCTTTTCTAACTCAAGTTCAAGTTTATTTCACAATCAATGGGCTTCAACAACAATGCTTCTAAAACAAGGTTTAATTACAACTCACAAACCAAAAAACCTTGAGGCATTAAACCAAAAACTCTCAAAAATAGAAATCACAATCAATCCTTTTCTCTCCAAAGATATTTCAAAAATCAACCACCATAAACAATCAATAGGAGAATGTGCCCATACCTTTTTGATGCCAAGGAGTTGTCCACAAAATCTGCCACACTTAAACACAACTTTCCTTTCCAATATCAATAAGGGTTAGTGGACTTCAAATAATCACAATATAAAGCATAACTCAATTTACATCCTTTTAACTCCAACTAAATAAACACATCCACCAAAGTCCCTTTTTAATAAAATCCTTATAAAAATAACAATCAATAAGCCTTTCAAAAATACTTTAAAACAATTCCTTATTTCTCCTAAATTCAATTCTTAATAACCATCAAATAAATCATTAAACCCCTCAAGTTTTGCAATAATCAATACAGCCCAAATAACAAAGCTTAATTAAAACTTTAATTTCCACTAACCACCTTATAACTCCAACCTTAGGGCTAAATAAAATTAAATTAATGCAAAACGTAATTACCCCCTCAAGGGGATTCAAACCTCCGACTTGCCCACATTGCAAGTGTCTTAGCCACAACTAAGATTCCACATGAGCTAGCCGCTATTTGGAAAGAGAAAGGCACAACGTGCCTTATGCCCGTCTCCACCTTTTGCAAAACCAAAGGTGCCAAAGCGCTTCTCTCACGCTTTCCAAAAAACATAGTCAAGGGGATTTTATCCTCGGAATTTTTGTCTGCCCCATTCCTTAGCCAAGGCCCACTTGCCAATTCATCACGCTACCCACAATGTTTGTTTCTCAAAACATAGTATGTGTTATTCGTTGCCACACTTTTCAAGAATTTCACACGAGCTCATAAACGATTCGATAGCCAACACTTTTATTACATGAGAAAGGATTAAATAAGAATAAATTGAAGCCCCCTTTATATAGTCCTTTAATAATATTGAAGACATTAGCGGAAATATGACTTTTTATTTGCTTGATGACGTCGGCAGAAATCTTGCGTTTTTAGTTTTAAATTTGAATTCAAATTTTAAATAATTAAAATTTAAACCAAATATTAAAACTTAAATATCTCCATCACCGGGGCACCTTTTACGATGAAACAAAAGCCCAACTTGGGTTTTAAGAAAAACCTAGATCAAATATATTGTCCATGGTTTTAAATAAAACCTTTTATTTTTCCTATCTTGGTTTTCACAAAAACCCTTCATAGATACTTTTGACATTAAATGATATTTTGACATCAATGACAACATATTAGCTTAGGGACTCAAAATGTCCAACAAAAAAAAAGTCATAAGACCTTATCATGAGTCAAGTCATCAAAAAAAAAAATATTGGTGTTATACTTTCTACCATAGATGCTATCCTCTAAACTCAATCCTGACATCTCCTTCATTTCCTCTATAAAATGTATACAAAATGTCAAGGGCTAATGTTCTCATGTGAACCCACTTATGCATTATCATGATAACTGTAGTCAACCATTTTATTTACCTACCGACTATGTACACAAAAATGTGGTATGTATTCCCATGCATAGAATTAAATCTTCTTTGGGAATCTATTCGATGAATCTGTAGTGTTCGAACCAAATGGATCTAAATTTGTAATTCTCCTTAAAACTTTTGTAATGTGATTCACATATCTCCTTTGTATAAATATGATGATGCTTTGATCCTTCACTGACTGTACTGTATAAGTCAAATATTACCTTTAAAACCTTTGCAATTTGAAAGTATCCCTCCCATTGGAAAGTTGTATCCATGAGATCTACCTTGGAACACTCCTACTTCTAATGATCCTAGTAGTTTACTATTCTATCTATTACTTGTTTGATAACATAGGCACAAGGACAAGAGGAATTGATATTTTCTCATTTTTGGGATAAATAAGGGCTCTTCATAGGCCACAATCTATTTGGATAGTAGCATCCTTGTTGGTCTCGTTGTGGAGTTGTTTCTATTCCTACAACTTTATGCACATTGGGAGAAAATCCGGTGCGTGTCCATTTATAATATTTTATTATGAAGGGGTGAAATCCTTGGCTAGAAATCTCAAAGATATTCCTTCTTTCAAATATCCTAATATAGTTTATCTCCTTGTCAAGACAAAACCCAAAAGGTTCAATTGTAGCTTTAGAAAGACAAATGCCAAATAAGGGGGGTAGGTCGATGACCATGATATCTAGCACCATAAATAAGTCAGGAAGGCCATCCAAAATCATCACAAATCCTTTTAGAATGCCTATATTTTTTACATCTTCACATCTGAATTGTAGGTATTGGATTCTTTTTTCTCAAAAACCAACTCCAAACCTTCACATACCTGGAAAGGTATTATAGGCACTTCAACTTCTGGGTTTACTAGGAAATTGTATATGATCCCCTTTTTAATAGTGATTTACACATAACATGGGTAGGAATGCTTATTATAGATACCTAGAGCATTATTTGGAGGGATTTTTTACTTGCTTTGGCAGATCCTTTCAAAGAGAGGTCAACCATATTGACCCCTAAGTGTATCAATCAATCCACCCTTAAATATTGCTTTGGTTGCAACGACCTTCAAAAATATTTTGAAGGTGATGTACCTTTTCTCTCTATTGTTTCAGCATTATTTCTAGAAGATACATGTCTCTCAAAGCTTCAACCCTCCTTTGATTCAAGGATTTTCCTACTAATATATGTTCCTACATCAACACTTGACCTTCCTTATCTTAAGTGGGACTTTGTGATGCAGTCTAAAAAATACCAGTATTGTCCCTCAAAGAACTTGATTCTATGCTACAAACCCTTTTACTGCTTAGACAGCTAAAATCTGAATCAACCATCCACCCAGGGCAGAATGAAGAAAATGGGATTAGGAGCAGAATGACACTGTTAATCACCGCTTTAGGTTCTAAATATCATCCTTCACCTTCCTCTTTAGACCAGTCTTAAGTGCACCACAGATTACAACAGAGGTAAGGGTTTGGATCCCATGATATCATCTTACCAAGGTGTAACTCATCCATTCTCTCATAGTCCTAGGAGTACCGCTCAATATTTCTTGATTCCTACTTTTAAATTACTTAGCTAATCCATTAAACTAATAACAACCCATCATTGGTCTTTTGCTTAGCCCACAACTTTGTTTCCTTAACATTTTTTCTACAATATGGGGAAGAGGGAGGGCTAGAGAAATAAGGATCAAATTTTATGGGATGGAATTTTCCTACAATGATTAACATATTTTTTCTCTCATGGCTTCTTGAAAAATTTATGGGAATCACCTTTCTTTAGATTGTTGGATAAGGAGACTTAAATCAGAATGTAGTGCATGAATGTAATACAAGTATGCTTGGGGGTGGGAGGGTTGGTATTCTTAGGGAATTATTTTCCACATCCTTTTAAAATAGACATTGAACTCAGAGAGACTCTCATGAAAGGATTTATTTATGAATGAAAACTGAGTGAGTAGGAAGGGAGACCCAAGATCATCAAACTCATCTCTGAGGGATTTGACCAAATCATCCCAAGTTCTTATACTCCCACATTCCAAGTATTTGTACCACAATAACACCTTACCCTTTAAAGATAGAGCCAATAATATTAACATAACATCTTCAAACTCTATCTTATAAACATATGACAAGGAAGCTATATCTTGGCAATGTTCTTTTATAGTTTTCTCCTTTCCTTGATAATTGGGAAATTTTTTAGGGCAATTTTAGGAATATCATGTAAAATTGGGATGTCTAGGGGCCCAAAGTCATGCCAAAGGATGAAATGGTCATTGGGCCTTTAAAATTTTAGAATTAAAAATGGAAGCTATATCCAATCAAAAAAGTCCTTAAAGGCAACTGGTCATAAGATCTGAATTTACTTCACAACATAGTTGTCAAGTGAATTTACTTTCTCTATTGAATGAGGTCAAGAAAACTCACTAAATATTGATTCCTCCAGGAATTATCAACAAATAAATGAGTAAGGGTAAGACAATGTGCCTTCGGGGTCCCATCATGCATTTCAGAACTGGGTTTGAATTAACATCAAAGAAAATTTAAACTATGACTATGAATCTATGACTTTCTTGGAGGTGCACACCCACTAATCACAAATCAAAACCTGACACTAGATGGATCAAATATTGCTTCAATCCAACCTCTAAAGTAGGCTGGTCTACCCTATCAACTAATTGGTGTTGACTCAATTTAGCTCACTTAAAAGTGTAAGTTTAGGGATAGAAATGAGATAAGGGTTAGAAAACAATTGAGTGAATAATGATCGAATGAAGCTAATAACATTGACAAACATAAATAATTCTTTGATCAATCACAATTCTAGTATGCCATACTTATGACTAACAACATTCAAAACTAGTCATCTTCATCATTAAATAATAATAATAAATTTATAGAACTATTTTTGAAATGTTAATAATCCAAATAGCATAATTAGATCAACCTTTATACTAATAAAAAAATAATCTCTTTATAGAATTTGTTTAGGCATGAACCATTCCAATTTACTACAAATTAGCAATCCAATATCAGAATAATTGACTAATCATAACAACAATTTTAGATACGAATTCACAAAATAAACTCACAAAGATGAAGACACAAGCCTGAGGTAAACATCCAAGCAATGCTCCTTCTATTGATTTATCAACAAAATTATAGTATCAGAAAAACTCTCCAAATACGACCCTTAAAAATGAGGGTTTTATCTCTTTATATAGATTTTACAATAACAATAAAAGAATGAAATATTACAAATATTTTCATGCTATATCAGCAAAATGTTGAGGTGGCAACCTCTTATTGGCTTTCAAGAAAAAGAATGGAGTTGAGCTCCATGAACTCTGCAATAATAAGCTCTACAAGTTGCTTGGCCCTCAACTGAATTTGATAGCTCAATTGGTTGTAGGCTGGTATAAATCATCCCCTAATTTTGATCAAGCTTTTCATCCATAGATCTATAACTAAAAACGTAGGAAAATCTTGATTTTGACAATGCTTGGTCTTCCTTGGTTCTTTCCACTAGCACTTTTTTTGTTCCACTGCATTCTTTTCATCTTTGAAATCCATCGCTTTGAATTCCACTAAGTAGATTTTGATCAGTTTGACCATGGAATGATAATTTTGAAGCAAACTATATCATACTTTGAAATTCATTGCTTCAAATTCTTTCGGGTTAGGTTTGACCAATTTGACCACAAAATGAGAATTTGGAATTAAACTGCATTATCATTCAAAATCCACTGCTTCATTTTCCATTGGACATTGTTTGATCATGTTGACTGTGGAATGAGATCTTGCGTTAGTTTTTGATGAACTACTACATCACCCTTTTGTATCCAAAATCTGCTACTTTGTATTCTTCTAGGCCTTGTTTGACTGTGTTGACTGTGGACTTCTCATTTTAGAAGATTTTAACATTGCCAACACTTAGTAGATTTTCATTCCAATACTTACTATACATGTAGCCTTTCACTATGAAAAATAACCTCAGGATGAATTCACTCTTTTGAATTATGCTACTCCAGTTTCCACTGGTCCCTATTTGACTATGTTGACTACAAAATGAGATTCTAGAAGTAGCCCAACTCTTTCCTCAAAATTCACTATTTCAAAGTCTACTAGGCCTAATTTGACAAAACCATAATAAATTTATTATAGCCACTAAAATATAGTCTAAGCTAAAAGTCTCCAATTCAAGGAATGAGACATCATTATCATTGTATAATTTATAATACACAACAACAAAAAGTGAAGTTAAATATTTCTTGAAAGGGAGTAATAAGGAGAAGGAAAAATTAATATATATATATATATATATATATATGTGTGTGTGTGTGTGTGTGTGTGTGTGTGTGTGTGTGTGTGTTTTTTATAATCCAATAAAGTACACAAGTCTAGACACCTAAAACATGTCATGTCAAGGTGTCTACTCATATGGAACATGCTTGTAGACCATATGAATGATCTTGGACCTCTCCAAGGCAAAAGCAGTGGTTCTAACCACTCAATTAGGGTATTTTGGCCTCTAGCCTTAGTCGCTAGTGTCACCCATAGCTAGGATTATTAGCCTCTGGTGTCACCCATAGCTAGGGTTTTTAGCCACTTTTAAGAGTTGTGACTAGCCCTGTAACAAACTCGGGTGACCAAAGCCGAGTAAAATCAGTTACAACAATCAAATTGCAATGGTTTTGAAGTGGTTTGGGATTGGAAGTGTCCAGAAGCTTCCTCCCAACTATAAAATATTATTCTTAGCTTCTCCATGAAGCTAGAGCAAGGATTTTGGGAGTCTATTTAAGATCCCAATTTCAAATAGCAAACCCTAGTTTTTCCTAGTTGTCTTCTCTAACGAAGTGCTACCAAATTACTGAATTGAAGAGCCAATTGCACTTTGTGAAGAGTAACAAGATGCTATAAAAATCTAATTTGATCGTCAACTTTGCAACAATGGAGATCTCAAGAGCTTGATGAGTAAGATTGATAATTGATACACTTCCATTGCCAATTCTAGTGAATTCAACCTCCAATATATTTCAAAACATCAAGGCAACCCTTTATCATCAATTCCTTCGAGGATTTGAGAGTTTTTGGCCCTGGTTTCAAGAGAAAGGATACTTTCACCTTAGCCATGACTATCAGCCATGGATAACAGTGCCAACTTCTTTAAGCACCCACGAATAGGGTTTGATGCTCTCTTTCCTCCATTTTAGTAGTATATTTCCATTTTTAGTTATGCAAATAGCTTAATCTAGCATAGATTAACATTGTAGTAGACATTTTACTGGTTAATTTTTGGATTTAAAGGTATATTTGCTTCTATATTCCTTGGATTTGTCAATTTAGACTAGTTCATGCTTTTCAAGTTATAATGGTTAATTAGGCTTCCTAATTTCTAGATTTCATGCTTTCTTTATATGCTTTACTGCAATTTAATTATTTCTTGCATAGATTAATATTTTTACATGCTTTCTTGATTTTATGCTATTCTTTGTGCAAGATTCCTCAAAAAGCCTCATCAAGAGAAGCATCATTTATCACTAATGCTTCTTGTTATTTATTTCATGCAAGACTAATAGGGTTTTGACATGCAAGGCAAAAAATACCTCTAATAATGGATAAGAAGGTCATAGACACCTTGGAACAGTTTGTGTCATCCTGAAAGGCATTTTGATCGCATCTACCCTTGAGAGGGATTATATGCTATTGTAATTGATGTATCAAATGGGTATATCTAAGAGGGATGAATCTGTAATTTAACTTCATTGAAATTAATTAAGGATTCCTTGTATTCATTTTATTTCTTGTTGTTAATTTATGCATACCTATTTGTGTATCTTTCGTCATTTGCAATAGTTAGACAAGGTGCAAACATTTTTGGTGGTTACAAAAGGTGATCACAGTAGGACTCCGTAATTTATATGATTTAAAAGCTAACTTATGTTTTTTGATGGCAGTTCTTAACCTCTGTTAAAAACCATGGTCAACAGTCTTAATCATGGCTAAAAATTATGGTCAATAGTTGTAACCATGACTAACAACCATGGGCAATAGTTGTAGTTGTGCCACAGAGCCGAAATCAATAGAAAATAGAAAAAAATAAATATTAGACACCATCATAAGAATTGGATTTAAGGTAGGGCCATTTTTTCCTCTCTGTATTGTTTTGTCTGTGTTTTTACAAAAGTTGAATGCAATAGATGGATGTTAATTAGAAAACATAGTGAAAAATAAAATGGGTAAATCCTAGATGCTTTTTTAGTTTTCTACTAGTTGCTGCTAGGAATAGTGGATATTTGATTATAGTCTACCCTAGTTTCCAGCGGTCTAGGACATTGCTTATGTAGATTTTGAATGTATGAGGCCCAACCAGTGGCCATTTTCATCATAGATAGTTGCATTCCCTGAATATCATATAGTATAGTCGTGCATTTTATTAAAAGTGAAATGTTATTTTGAAAAACATGTAGGATAATTTGAGTGTTGTTTTATGCATTTTTATTTCATGCAAAGTAAAAAAAAACCACGCACACCATGACACATTCAAAGTGCTAGTGAGTTGGAAGTCACATCCAACCACTAGTAGGGTTCAACGATGGTGGTAGTGATTTCCATCCATTGGCCCAACTCCCTCGATCCTTTTTGTTACTAGACCAATACCAGATCCAAGATGTCGTCATAGCCCATGGAAAATTTGCATGTATCTCTCTTCGGAGAGGTATATCGCTGACTATGGGTGAATAGGGTGAGGATCGGGAGGACCTGTGCTCCTTGACCATGTGTGGACTTCATTACCACACATTATAGGTGGGATTACATGGCCTGGAGTTCATTGCCAGGTTGTCAAGCTACGAGCATACAGGTGAAAACCATTAAACAATATGAGTATATCATCAACTTATTAAAAACACGATGAGAGTTAATTTTTGATACAATAAATCTTAAAACACACTAAATCAATTTTAGGACACACATGTAAAATTTAAAAGAGATAATCAGATTGTCTACTTTCTATGTTTATTTATTATTAGGGTAATCAACATAAGATCCTTGATCTGGGACCAAACCCTAACCCTAATAATAAGAATAATAAAGCACATCATGTCGAGGTGACTACTCATATGGGACATGCTTGCAGACCATATGAATGATCTTAGACCTCTCCAAGGTAAAAGCAGTGGTTCTAACCACTCAATTTGGGCATTTTGACCTATCTATCCTTAGCTATTGGTGTCACCCATGGTTAGGATTCTTAGCCATTATTGTTACCCATGGCTAGGGTTTTTAGCCATTTTTAAGAGTTGTGGTTAGCCTTGTAACAAACTCGGGTGACTAGAGCTGAGTAAAATCAGTTGCAATAATTAAATTGCAATGGTTTTGAAGCATTTCGGGCTTGGAAGTGTCCATAAGCTTCCTCCCAATTGCCAAATCTTGTTCTTGGCTTCTCCATGAAGCTAGAGCAAGGATTTTGAGAGTCTATTTAAGACCTCAATTTCAAAGAGAAAACTCTGGTTTTTCCTGGTTGTCTTCTCTAACAAAGTGCTACCAAATTACTGAATTGAAGAGCCAATTGCACTTTGTGAAGAGTAACAAGATGCTGTCAAAATCTAGTTTGATCATCAATTTTACAACAATGGATATATCAAGATCTTGAGGAGCAAGATTGAAAATTGATACACTTCCATTGCCAATTCTAGTGAATTCAATCATCAATCTATTTTAGAACACCGAGGCAACCCTTGATCATGAATTCCTTGGAGGATTTGAGAGTTTTTGGCCCTGGTTCAAGATAAAGGATACTTTCACCTTAGCCACAGCTAACAATGCCAACTACTTTAAGCACCTGCAACTAGGTTTTGATGCTCTCTATTTCCATTTTTAGTTATGCAAATAGCTTAATCTAGCATATATTAACATTGTAACAAATATTTGACCAGTTAATTATTGGATTTAGGGGTAGATTTGCTTCCATATTCCTTGGATTTGTTAATTTAGACTAGTTTCATGATTTTCAAGTTCTAATGGTTAATTAGGCTTCTTGATTTCATGCTTTCTTTACATGCTTTACTACAATTTAATGATTTATTACATAGATTAATAGTTTTACATGCTTTCTTGATTTTATGCTATTCTTTGTGCAATATTCCTCAAAAAGCCTCATCAAGAGAGGCATCCTTTATCACTGATGCTTTTTGTTGTTTATTGCATGCGACTAACAGGGTTTTGACATGCAAAGCAAAAAATACCTCTAATCATGGAGAAGAAGGTCATCAACATCTTGGAGTAGTTTGTGTCATCCTAAAATGCATTTTGATCACATCTACCCTTGAGAGGGATTAGACACTATTGTAATTGATGTATCAAATGGGTATCCCTAATAGGGATGAATCTGTAATTTGACTCCATTGAAATTAATAAAGAATTCCTTGTATTTGTTTTATTTATTGCTATCAATTTATGCATGTCTATTTGTGTATATTTCATCAATTATAATAGTTAGACTAGGTGTGAGCCTTTTTGGTGGTTACAACAAGAACAAGGTAGATTTAGTGTCCAAATACACCATAAAATACAGGTAAAATTTGCAAGAAATATTGGTGAATAAAAGTCACCAAAGGAGTGGTAGAACCACCAAGTACAAGTGGAGGTACCATCGTATTGAAGGAAGGGCCACCGAAAAGCAAAGTTTGAGCACCATAGGAGAGAAGCCAAGGTGTCATTAGAAAGAAGACTAACAACAATAGCACAAGAGGGTAGGTATTCAAAATTTGCCTAGGAATAGCCACCATGCAAAGGTGGAGAGCCACGTACAAGGGAGAAGAGCCATCGAACAAGAAGGAAGAAGCATAAGCATTGATAGAAGGAGTTGAATCATTACTTATGTTAGAATTTGCACCAAGATTGAGCACTACCTAAAAGGATTTAAAGGGTATTTAGAAGGAATCTAAGAGATGCATATGAAGAGCCTTAAAGGAGGTTGAAAATCTAAGTTTATAATAGTTGTATAGTAAGGAGGAATACAAAGAGATCATTGTTGAGAAATCCAATCATTGAGGAGAAAGCCAAGTGTTGAGGAGAAAGATGAGCACTATTAAGAAAACCATGCATTAAGGGTAAAACCAAAGGAAGCATTTAAGAGTAGACAATAATAAATAAGAGATGTTAATATGCCAAGTTCTGTTGAGGAAGCATTGGGGAAGAAGAACTATTTACAAGGAGAAGAAGCACCAAAGGAAGATATAACGTCTTCTATGCATACCAAAAATCTGAGTGATACTTGTTATTTCTCAAAAAAGAGTGTCAACCATCACTAAGGGGAATAAAAATGTTTCCTATGCACCATTAATGCATGAGAGCCAAGTTTAGTGTGACATAGATTTCAAAGTTCTTGAAGAATGTGGATTGCATCATAAAGGAGAGAATATTGGAGGACAAAGAGACCAATGAATATACATAAGGAGGTTAAAGACTTGAAGACCCAATATTGGAAGACATAGAGGCTAGAGAATGCATATAAGGAAGTCAAAAATTTGAAGACTCAAATTTAGTGCACCATATACAAGGAGGTATAAACTATTTGAATTTATTTAATCATTTACAAAGATTAAGGAGGTATAAGGAATAATATTATTAAGGTTAAGGTTAATTAATTTATTATATTTGAGATTAATTGAATTAATGGAGAAATAAGGTAATGAATTGCTGAATTATAACCTTAGAAGATTTAAATAATGCTTTGGAAGATTCTTGATCTGAGACGTGTTTAATTTGAAAGCTTTTGAAATTATTCTATTTTATTTTGAAATTCAAGTTGCATAGAAATATCTGCAAATAGTTTAACTTAAAGGAATAAGGATATCTACATAAAAATAGTAATATTATATTTAAAAATACCTTTTTTTTCTAAATTTATAATTGGGGAGTTATAAGGAATTCAACACCAACATAGTTTGTGAAATTTAGAAACCATATTATTGAAATTTAGGAGATAAAAGGAATTCAACCTAGAGATTTGAATAATTGAAACCTTTGGCAAAATATTGTTTTATAATTATCAAATATTAGGAAATACAAGGTATACTACATGATTTGAAGATTGAAAGTTAGTATTTTATCATATACTCAGATTCAACTTAAAATTTTAAAGTTGAAAAGGTTTTATCAAGAAAGACAATACATTTAAAAAATTAGGGAGATATAAGGTAGTCTACAAGTTTTATCATGACAAAAAATAAATTCTTTCTTTTAGAATCCTAAATTCTTAAAGTTCCTAATTACACTTCATGGAAAAACAAAGTGAGATAAATATAGACAGTAGAAAATAATTGAGATATTGTTAAAGGATAAAAACCTAAACCTATCGAAGATGCTAGGGGAATTCAAAAGTATAAGGAAGATGAAGCAAAATCACTCATGATAATAATATTTGCAATTAAAAATGATATACGATCATACATTAGTTCAAAACAATCTTGGAATACTTTAGCCAAGATATTTTAAGGAAAGAATAAAACCACTATCTTGAATCTTCAAATCCAATTGCATTCTCTAAAAGTTAATAGTGGTGAAAGTATAGAATTGTTTCTAAGAAAAGTGATAGATATAAAATAAAAAATATTAACCTTAGGAGAAAATGTAGAAGATAAGTTTCTTGCTCAAGTGATTCTAAGAGCACTTCCAGAAAGCTAAAAACATCTATTCAGATCTTTACAAATTCTAAGTAAAATACATCATTTTATGAGTTAGTCAATATACTACAAGAATATGATGTAGAGAATTCATGCAAAGATGAAATGACTAACAATGAATTAGTCTCAAAAGATAATCCATAAAGAAATGTTGCTTCATTCAAGGAATAGATCAAAATTGAATAATAGATATTGTCAAGTGTGCAAAAAAAGAGGGCATAGTACAAATTATTGTAGATTCAATCCAAGAAATAAGTATCAAGGAAATCAAATAAATTTTGGAAGCCAATAAAATAGGTCATTTGAATCAAGACAATATTAGAATCAATATAGACCACATCAACAATAATTTCAGCATCAATACAATCAACCTTGGCTACAATATAGAGAAGGAAATCAAAAGGTGCACTTAGCTCAAGAGATTTAGGAAATTCAAGAACTGGAAGAACCTATGGAAGAACATGAAGTTAAAGCACTTTTAGAAAATATAGTGTTATATGAAGATACTAATCATTTAATTTACTAGGATACAAATAGAGAGTAGAATGAAGAAATTAGAAAATAAGAGCACAAGTTCTAGGACCAACACTAAGACTATATTGAAGACTAAAGTCTTCAATAACCAAATAATGTAATACAGGTTGGTGTTGGAATATATTACATTATTTGGTTTATGCTAATGTACCACCTTGGGTACATCTTTAGATTAAGAGAGTGTCCTATATATGTGAGTATTCATGTTATGCAATGTAATAAATGCACAAGTATTATTAGAGTGTGCAAAGTATTTAATAATGTAAATATGCATAATAGTCCATGTGCACATGAGTCCATAGAGTAGGAAAGTGAAGTCTCAAGAAGAGTGAAGGCCAAGAGTATTCCATATGAAGAGTCACATTTTATTATATATGTGCATATGTGTGTGTGTAAGCGACATAATGTAGAGTGAGAGTGTGTGGAAGTATGGTGTATTGGAGATATTTATTCTATAAAGATCTCCAATACACCAAGAGTTAAGGCCAAGAGTATTCCATATGAAGAGTCACATTTTATTATATATGTGTATATGTGTGTGTATAAGCGACATAATGTAGAGTGAGAGTGTGTGGAAGTATGGTGTATTGGAGATCTTTATTCTATAAAGATACTATTTTCGGGAGCATTTGTTAATGACATTTTATGAGTAGTTAAAAAATTTATTTATGAGTTTTATATGTTTAGAATATTACCATTGACTTATATTTATTATAGCAATTTTATTTTAGATCATGTGGTTATTTTGCTTTAATTATTAAGCATCAAAATCTTACAAGTAATAATTTTTATATTCAAGTAATTTTTTTCTTTTTATTATTTTTAAAATTTATACATAAATGTAGAAAAGGGCATCCTCTTCCTCTTCAAAATGGGATGTTGTTGTAAGAGGTCATAAGCCAGAAGAAACTAGAGATTCTGAAACACACTTGGAATCGACACCATTACAGAGAAGATCTACAAAATATTTAAGATCTTCTACTTCTCCTATTTCTCATCCACCTCTACCTACATGTCATGTGCAAACTGATGTTGAAGTTAGTGAGGCCACACCCACTACACGTAAGCTTTATATTTCAAGTTTTGGTTCATGTATTCATTTAGTTAAAATTATAATCAATCATTTTTATTGATTTTTTATATGTTTTCAGAGCTATGCCACACCAACATGCCATTACATGGTGTAGCTACCCAAGAGATCTCATCTTCATCTAGTAAGTGTAATACATTTAAATTAAATTTTATTGTATCACTATTCACAAAATTTAACAAAATTTTATTGTGATATTTTTAGCGGCTTCACTACAATTTACCCAAAGAAGACAATAGATGATGTCACCCCCTCCTCCACCATGACAACAAATAATGAGAGGTCAACAATGTATGGGAGGAAAATAATTTTTTCCATCCATCATGGGGAGCACCAAGCCAGACATTTTTAGATTTTTTAAAATTTTCTTTTGGAAAATTTTCAAGTATGTAGGGAATTTCAGCTTCAGGGTTAGATAATCCTCCACTTGATGAGGATTATATTTTATAGGGCAACATTCCTAATTTATTTAAAGCAATAGATGTGCTTCAAGATCCTAAAAAAGAAGCACAAGTAGAAGATTCACCTGCATCTCCCTAGACCTCATCACCTCCTCCTAAAACCAACAACCCTCATCCTCTAACTGAGGATGAGAAAGTAAATTTTTTTGAAGATATTTTAATGTATGACAATTGTAAAGCAACCATCAAAGATACATTGCTTCAATATTTAAAATAAATAAAATATTGGGAGTATCAGGCCAAAGTTTTAATAAAGCAAATAAATGCCTGATTCAAAAAATTTCAAAAAGGGAAGACATTTTTTCATTTGTTGAAAATGAACCAGAAAAGCTTGATGCTCTACTACATCAAGCTAAATCTGGCATAGTGAAGGCTACAAATTTTTACAATGATGAAATTTTAAATATTATGTTGAATAGATTGGAGAACATTAATGTTGAAGCCCAGGCTTATTTTAACCAATGGGCATGTGACAAGAAAAAAGTTGTTGTTGTTGAGGCTACAAAGGATGTAGTCGAGGTAAGTCATCTAAATTTTGTTTGTTCTCTTTTTTTTTTCAATATAACTATCTACTGACTTATTTTTTATTTTCTCTTTTGTAGGTCAATTTTGATAATTTAAAGAAATAGGTGAAAAGCCTACAAGTTTATCTAAAAATGGCAAAGGTAAACTTGCAAGTTGCTATAAAAATGAAAGAAATATTAAAAGAGACAATTAGAGAGAACAACACTTTTAGAAGGATCATAATCCTACATGATTTTGATCTTGATATTTTTCTTAAGGAGAAGGGTAAAGAAGTACTTTCAATAGTACAAGAGGATCCTACAAAAGAAGAAAGGGTATTGTTGGGGGGTTTAGAGATAGTAGAGGAAGGCTTGGTCAGATCTAGAGCAATAGAAGTGCAGATTGAAGAGGAAGGACCTATAGCACTGGAAGTGCAGAATTTAGAGGAAGGACCTAGAGCACTAGAAGTGCAGACTATAGAGGTAACACAAAAGGGAAAAGAACCTAAAACTCATGGAGAGCCCAAAACTACCTTAAACCCCCAATCTCAAGAATGAAAAAGTGAACATAGTTCACTTGTTGACTACAAATTTTGTTGTATTGTAGTCAACAATTTTGTACAATGCAATGATATCTTTTTAAATTAATAAAAAATACATTTCCATAACTTGAGTATTATACTATTTCCATGTATATTCTTGTGTTTTTTTACAATTTATGATAATTCAATTATGTTTGAACTTAGTTTGGCCATATAGTGCTTTCTAAACTACATACAACACTTTCTATAAAAAAATATTTACGAAGGATACATGCATGCATGGGTTTAAAATTTTAAATTTATTCAAAGCCAAAGCATAAAACATAAAATTTTATCAACATAGATAGTTAATACAATAACAAAGCTATGATATAAAAAATAAAATTTTATCAATGAAGACAATTAATAAAATAACAAGGCTATGTTATAAAACATAACATTTTATTAAACCAGAAAGCCAATTTTGATATCCTTGTAGAAAATAAATGATAACAAATACCATTAAATATATCAATTTTGTTAAATCTTGGAAATTTTACAATGGAGGAAGTTAAAACAAACACTTCTCAACTTGTCCAAAATCACTTGTAAGCATATCAGATCTTTATATCTCCACAATCTGATCACTACAAGTGTCATTATCCTCATTATCATGAATATTAGTGATACCTCTTCTATCTTCTAGGGATTTCCAATATGCCAAAGCTCTATCATAGGGATACTTATCCAACTCATACGATGACACATATATTCTCAAACAATTTTCCAAATTTTTGTCCAACCTATTACAAACTTTAGATTTCACAAAAGATAGTGCACTAAAAACCCTTTTGTCTTCCACAAATCCCAAAATCATTGTTTGACATAATTCATATAAACAAAAATATTCACTAATCATATCTTGTAAGACACTACTTGGATACAATTTTTTCCACAAACGTGTAATGGAACCAAGCTCATGAGGGTTACTCAAACATGACATTTGACCAACCATTGTCAATCCAAAATGGGTTGATTGTTGTCTCAAAAGTTCTTTGTTGAGAATACCATTGATTTCAATACCATTGACTTCCACACTTTTAGTGAAATGTTTCACAAGAGTGCCCATATATCTTATAAACAACTCACTTGTAGTATTGTAGTCAGGACAAGGATTCCAGAACATGGGGTTAACCACACCCATCGCCTCAAGCAACTCATCTCTTTGAAAATGATCTCTTATTTCCCTTGTCAATGATTCTACAATTTTTATCAATTTAATCTTAGTATTGTGTAAAACTACATCAAATCCATTGTGTGTTATGGGCATTTGTTCAACATCCTCTGTAACTATATGTGACCACTTTTCAAAACAATATAAAGGTATCATATTTCCATGAACAGTAATACAAATATGATCATTGATGTTGAACTTCAAAAAGCTTTTTGGATCATTGATGTTAGTTAAAGTTTTCCAACTATCAAACAAAGGATCTATAAAATTTTCTCTAGACAAGTATATCTTATCAATATGCATACATATTTGTTTTCTCATCCTGATGAAATTGATAATATAAATGGATCTTTCCTATGCAAGTTTAATCAAAGTATTCATTTCTTGCAACAATGGAAGAATACCACATAATGTGAGAAGTGTTTCCAAGTCAGTCATACGGTATAACAAATATTTTACCTTATCAACAACCCTACGATTTGCATACATAAACCCTGCTAAGGATTGATATTCTATAAAAATTCTATATGCAGGATGAAACAGTGAAATCCACCTGGTATCTACATATTTTAACAATTTTCTACCTTCAGTAACACCTAGTGAAAACTGTTGAAACTCTACAAACCTTTTTGGACTGCACGAAAAGTAAGCATGTATTTCATGGATGAGTTCTTCCACTCTCACAACATTTTCAAATCTGCTCACAATTTTGTATGCAAGATTCATTCTATGAGCCATGCAATGAATGAGAATCAAATATGGGGTAATTGATGTCTAAAGTCGAACACAAAGATCATTCATATGTCCTTGCATTGTAGTAGCACCATCAGCTCCAACACAAATTAACTTTGTGGCTATTTTTATATCATCCATTCCTACAATATCCTTTAAACTAGTTACAACAACATTGTAAATATTTTCTGCATTACAATTTTCCACCATCTTATGTAGTGCTAGTAAATGAGGTTGCCTTAAATGATTTTAGAATGTGTAAACATGCATGCAAATCCAAGATGTGTTGTCAACAATTATTACCTCATCAATTGAAAGTGAAATGAATTTGGCATGTTTTACATTCTCTCTCAGGTCCTCCTTCTCAACCAATGATAGATATTTTACCATTTTCCAACCACTTCGATCTGACCAATGGGAACTAGGAAGGTTCTGCACATCAACTAGTTGAAATAGGTGCTTATAATCAACAAAATTAGACATGGGTCTACCCTTTTTAAGAATACTATATACAACAACAAACTGCAAACTTTTTGAAGCTAATGTGGTCTTATGAATTTTTTGAAATTGGGCTTGGATTGTTCCACCCTTCTCAACAAGAGTTTGTTGTTGTTTCATTTCTTTTCATATTCCTATGCATATCTGACATGCACGCATTCTGATGCATCCTTCCACCTAATTATTTTCTTAATTGTTCCATCACTTTCTTTTACTATCAAATAAACTTTCCCACAATGTTTTTCTATTGTGTCTAATTTAAGTTGCATCTTATGATCCTTTCCTAGTTTCCAACTACAAATAATGCATCTACATTATGTTGGTATGTCATTGTTGTTCTCTAGCTGAACTAGCTCAATAAAGGGATATGTTGATGACCATTCAAGCTGAAATGTCCTTCCAATAGTCCACCTAGTTAACTTTCTACATTTAGGTTTCTGACTAGAAGATTCCCCAGAAGTCTACATTTTACTTGAATGATCATTTTCTTTTTTGGTTGGCGTGTCTATATGAGGTATCTCATCAAGTGGTTGTTGAATGTCATTGTTAAGAAAATTTTCATGTGGAGGCATCTCATCCCTAAGAATATCTTCAAGTGGAGGCATATCAAGGTCAACAATATTTTCTACATACAATGGTGTTCTATATCATTTTTTTGATGTAAAAAGGCATTATTTTAAAGAATTAACAAAATACATTTTTACAAGCATTAAAAAAGAGGTAGATAAACATACCACTTGGCCAAAGCCATCAACAAAAAAACCACCATTTTTTGATGAAGAAAGGCTTTATATTTAAGAATAACATAATACAAAATTTAAATGATTAGCTGGTAAAAGGTGTTTGTACCTTGAATTTGTGTAGATGTGGATGCCTCACTACATTTTGATATATGTGTAAAATATTTTAGGATACTCTTTTTACCAGAATATTGGCCTCCCTTCTTTCCATCACCAGTAGGTGCCATTGTACCTATAAAGAAAAAAATTTTTGATGTTAGGAAATGAATATGAAGTTGAACAAAATTGAGAAAATTCTACAACCGATAGAAGGAAATTCTTGCACCACTTAGTCGTTATCATGATTTTTGCAACCATACTTCCCTCAATAATTGTTTCCATATTTACTCAAGGGTTAGGGAACCATTACTATTATCCATTACTTCCTTTAAGAAAATAAAAATAACTTATTAACTCTTATGCATTTATTTTTCTTACAAAACAAAATAAGTAGCAAGTAATAAATTTCTACATTATGCATTTCTACATAATTTGATTCCATAATATAAGTAGGAAGTAATAATTCTCACAAAGCCAATCATAAAATTAAAAGCATAAATTTAAAGCCTTCCTTCAAAGAAACCAAGGTTAAACTATCATGCCATTAAGCATCTATGAGGATGAACCTACGTTGCCCTCTACAATGACCTCTGCCTGCGTGCTCAAGGAACAACAACAAAATAATGCAATGCTATGAAAACTTACTCTAACACACATGAAGCAGGATCTAACAACAAGAAATGCTCCTAAAACACTACAAGATGACATGGATACTTGGATCTCACAGTTGTAGATAGTGCATCTACATTACCTATGAAACTGAAGGAACAAGCTTTGGACAACAAAACAATGAAAGAAGACAACAATCCAAGATAACATTCCAAACCCAACACTAACGGAAGACCTTGCACTCCACCAAGGCTAACCTTCACTCAATTCTAAAGAAACCTTGACGTCTAATGTCATTGCAACTACCATAGTCTACAAACTAAAAGAATAGTTCTATAGCTCAATTCTAAAGAAACTCTATAGTAGCACACCAACAAAGGTTACAAAACAAGTAACAAGGCTACAACAACAAGTAGGCATAAAGTAAAAGCTATTGCTAGAGATGATCCAAAGCAAAACAACAACCATACTCAGATGTTTGGAAGCTTACACTTTACCTATCATCACAATCATCACACCTTTCTACAATAGATCATTAGTCCTTTACAATCGATCATTTTTATCGACAGATAGTCTTCTACAACTGATCATCACCCTATCATACTTCTCTACAACCGATTGATAAATTTATTGATTGATAGTCCTCTACAATCGATAGTCTATTGCAACCAATCATTACCTTGTCACACTTCTCTATAATTGCTTAAAAATTCTATCAATTGATAGTCCTCTACAATCGATCAATTTTTTATCGATAGATAGTCTTCTACAATCGATCATCACCTTGTCATGCTTCTCTACAATCGATCAACAAATATATCGATTGATAGTCCTCTACAATCGATTAGATTTTTATTGATAGATAATCTTCTACAAATGATCATCATCGTGTCATGCTTCTCTACAACCGATTGATAAATCTATCGATTGATAGTCCTCTACAACTGATCAAATTTTTTATCGATAGATAATCCTCTACAACTGATCATGTTTGGTTTTTTTGGTTGCTTTAGGTCATGTTTGTTTGCTATAGGGTTTTCGTTGCTTTAGGTCTATTTTTGAGGAGTTCAAATGTTTTAGATGTATGTTTATCGTTGTCATGTTAGGTATATATACTGGTGGTATAAGAGGTAAATTTGGTAGGATAAATAAAAGTTTTTATAATTTCAAGGCAAAAAAGATCCACGATTTAGGCGGGAGTGTTGGTGATTTAAAATAAAAATGGTGAAATTATTTTCAACGTGGGGCGAGCTGACCCCCAAAAAATTTTGGACCTAAAATTTTTTGGCGAATGGGCCCCATCAAAGGTCCCCATATTCACCAATTTTCAATTTCAAAAATCCTAATATTCGTGAATTAACAATGATTCGTTGCTATGCATAATGCTATATATGAGGCAGTTGTCAGTAATAGTAAAAAAATGTTTTCTAATGTAGTTATCTATAATAAGAAGAAATAGGGTCAGATAAAGTAATTGTTAGTAATAGTCAAAACAAAGACTATTAGGATACTTGTTAGTAATAGTATCAAACAGGTTAGTGTCAATGATAAACAAGATAGATTTTAACAAGGTAGTTGTTTGTAGTAGACTAAACAATAATAGATATGGTAGTTGTCAATGAATAGAGAAGAAAACCATTTTTCTAGGTGAAGAAAAGCTTTAGGAGATAAATATATGATAATTATGTTTAAAAAATTTTGGGATGCCAAAAACATCATTTTAAGACCTAGTCTATTGTGATCATCTTTTCAAGCTGATCATTTTGATATATAGCATCCAAACATTTTTTGGACCATTACTAAAATTAGTAACTACTAAAACAACACCTATTTTTTATTAAGGTAGTTCGATTGGTCCAAATCACAAGTTCATAGCCGAAGGAACTAAATGAGCCAAATGGATATGGAGTAAAACCAATTGAGTGACCATATAAGGCTATTGAATTAACAACTTACTCACTTATAGAACTAATTTGGCCATGAAAGTAAACAACTAAGATATTATATGTATATTTTAAACTCTAAAAAGATCAAAGTAAAACTAGTAATTGAGGAGAAATTCTATGAGATTGAAGGGAATTTAAAAGGAGCCACTCATGTACACCAACATATTAACAATACTAGAATTAAAGGAAAGGCTGGAAATTCAAGATATATGGAAGAGGATGTACACAATGCTCTTTTTAATAATAATACCCTATATAAAATTCCCAAATTAGACTTCCCCAAGTTCAATGGAAAGGACCTTGATGGTTGGTTGTGTTCGAATTATTGAGTTAATGAGTTGTCATTGATGTCAAAGGTTGACTTTGGTGAATAGCACACAGTGAAACAAGACAAATAATATATGAGAAGTAAGGCAAATATAAGTTCAAGGGAAGCAAGGCAAATACTATATGAGAAGCAAAGAAAATAGATTTCAAGTGAAGCAAGGCAAAGATATTTCAATGAAAAGTATTATAATATTTAAATATCAAATTTAAATATTATAAAGGATATTTTAGATTATGAGACAAAATTTTGAAATAAAAATTTAACATTCAAACATTATAATATTTAATTTATAAATTTAAATATTATAGTGGGTCAACTTTTTAGGGTGCCACATGAAATATGATATATAAATATAAGGTTAAAACATGATTTAAAATAAAAAAGAAGTGAATGGGGGGCAATTAAATATTGAGCGCCAAAATATATCCATTGACAAAAACCTTGAAAATGGAGAAGTATTGTGAATGGATGCAGTGAGGAAGTTTTGAAGAATGAAGGTAGTGAAGAGGTCTTGTGAACGAAGGTAGTAAGAAAGTATTGTGAACTAAGGAAATGAATAACTTTGGTGAACAAAGGTAGCGAAGAGGTCTTGCGAATGAAGGTAGTGAGAAAGTCTTGTGAATTAAGGCAATGAAGAACCTCGACTAATGGAGGCCGTGAAGAAGCACATCAAACAAAGATGCTCGATGAATGAAGGCAGTGATGGAGTATGATGAATTAAGGTGGTAAAGATGCTCAGAAAAAAAATGTAGTGAAGGAGCATAGTGAATGAATGTGGTAAATATACCCAAAAAACAAAGACAGTGGAGAAGACCTCATAACAAAGAAGATCAACACGTGAGATATAGCTAACAAAAAATGTAGGTTTGAGATAGCAAAAAAAATCAAGCGCACAACTAGAAAGACATCATGGAAGAACACAACTTCATCACAATAAGAAGGCACACAACATGCAGGTGTGATAGGGGTCCAAAAGCTCAATAAGAAAATTTTGGGTATGTGTTTTTAATATATTTTTACTTGAAAGAATGTGTAAGGTGTAAAGCTAAGAAAGTAAGGAAGAAACATTTTTGGGTGAAGATATTATATTAGTTGTGGTGTTGAAATACTTTACATTATTGTATGTAGAAGCACATTATAGAGAAATTTATGTGAGTGTCTAAAGTCTTCTTGAATAGATATTTTGATTAAATCATCAAATAAGATATCGTTTAGAATTTGAAAGCTAGAAGTCATTTTTTTTTAGATAGGATAACATTCAAGACAAGTGCACTAAAATGGAAGAGTAAAAAGATGATGCACATAAGCATTAAGGATATTTGTAGTGTAAGGAATATTTCACATTATTTTTGGGAATTATACGTATGAGAAAAGACGTTGAGGCATTACTCCAAGAAGATAATGCACACCCAAAATTTATGCAAAGTGATTGTGAAAGAAGAAAGAGTAGCATAGTGAATTAGGGCATACACCACTTCATGAAAAAGTTAATGTAGGCTATTGGGGAATACAATAAAAGATTAAAATATTGCATATGTAAGTGAATAAGGTTCATTCATTTCAAACAAGGTATGGTGATCTATTTTTTTTGGTAAGTTAAAAATTTTAATTAAGGGGACATTTGAAAGGCGCCCCAACGCCTTGATACAACATAGAAATACTGGATGCAGGAAGAACACAATATCATCCTAGATAAGAAAGAGTGAAGGATGCTATGAAGAAACAAAATGCATCCTTACCAAGATAGGATGGAACAAAAGAAAAAACAAAGAAAATCCAGACGAAAAGAAGCCATGTAGGACCAGAAACAGACGAAAGGAAGAAGATTATTGCATGGGAGGTGCATCAACATTTTCCTAAACTTATTCCTTGGTTTCTTCCTTGGGTTCATCCTTGGGAACTTCCTTGAAAAATTCCTTAGCGATTTTAAAAACTTTGTCCTCCTTAGCATTAAATATTCCAGCAACAACAGAGTTAGCAAGAACCTCTTTATCAAAAATATCATAGAAAAGCAATAGGTTTAGGGCATTCCTATGATCCTTCAACTGAGAAATAGCCTTGTCGAGAGCATCATAGGTGGTTTCTAGGTTATCAATGATAGTAGAGGAGGACTGAATAACCAATTTATACAGGTTTTTTTCAACAATATCAGCAGAGTCATCCTCACAATATTTTTTGGACTTCTGAGGACTTGGGGTTTCTTTACTCTTGAGACTTTGGGAGCTCCTGGTAGGGGTAAATTCAACTTTGAATTTATTTTTTGCATTAAGGTATGCTTGATTTTTGTCACTCTTGCTTTTCCTTTTAGTTCCTCTCATCTTAGAGCTAGGTATGGTGATCTATAAGGCATGATTACATGCAATAATTATTGTACTATCATTTATTTTAGAAAAGGAGTTGAGTAAGTTGAAAAAGTGAAAAGGTAGATTAGATTTGAATGTGTTGATTATTTGAGAAAAATATCTTATATATTTGGAGGTATAAGGTTTAAATGTGTTAGAAATGAATTTGCTGTGTTAAATTACAAGAGTAGAGTCTCACACAAATAGAAGGGTTGTCTTTGAATTCAAGTCAAAGTGTCATCTAGTGCAAGAAATAGTGTGAAAGGATTCAATTGAAAAGAAGAACATTTTCAGCTATCTACAAAAGGAAGGAAAGGTGCAAATCAGCAATTACAAGGTCAGTTATCAAGTGCTAGACTAGAGCTACCTTTTAATGTAATAAATGTGAGACATGTGGAAGCGACAGACTTAATGAATGTGAAGAACATATTGGGAATTTGTTAGTGCATATCATTCTCTATATGTTCATGAAGATAAAAGAATTATGGGTAGAATATGTCTGAATTGCTTTAGTTGAGGAAAGCACATTGAATAATAGGTGAAGAACTTGATGACATCATTATGCAAGATTTGGGAATAGATGAGCATTATTTTGTATGCAATATTTGGGAATAGATGAGGATTTTTTGTATACAATATTTAGAGTATATTTGAGTAGAGTTGTGAGTATATTTTGGAGCAGATCTGAGTAGAGTTGTAAGCAGGTTTTGGTGCAGATTTGAGTAGGTTTTGTGAGAAAGTTTAGAGCAGAATTGAGCAAGCCTTGTGATATGGGATTGGTGTCTCCTATGGATTTGTGTCTATGAACCAAATTAGAGGAGATTTGTGTCTCTAGTAGATTGGTGTCCACAAACCAGAGCAGATGGAATTGGTGTCTCCTGTGGATTGGTGTCCATAAACCAGAGAAGAGTTGATTGGTGTCTCTTGTGGATTGGTGTCCATGAACCAGATTAGAGGGGATTGGTGTCTCTTATGGATTGGTTTCCATGAAATAGAGTATAGGGGATTGGTGTCTCCTATGGATTGGTGTCCATGAACTAGAGAAGAGGGGATTGGTGTCTCCTATGGATTGGTGTCCAAGAACTAGAGTAAAGGAATTGGTGTCTCCTATGGATTGGTGTCCATGAACCAGAGAAGAGGAGATTGGTGTCTCCTATGGATTGGTGTCCATGAAACGAGTAGAGGGGATTGGTGTCTCCTATGGATTGATGTCCATGAACTTGAGCAAGGGGATTGGTGTCTCCTATGGATTGGTGTCCATGAACATTGTAATAGGGGATTGGTGTCTCCTATGGGTTGGTACCCATAAAATTTATTGAGAAATTTATAAGCAATATTTCTCCATGGATGTAGCCCATATTGGGTGAACCATGTTAAATCTGTGTCTCTTATGTGTGTGGTGATTTGTGCATTGTTTCATTATTGCAATTGATATTATTGTTGTTATCATTTGGATTGAAAAGTGAAAAGTTTTATCTTATATTGTTCACCCCCCCTCTCAGTATAAGCTTGTGTTCTTCAATTGGTATCAGAGCGGGTTCCTTCGTGAAAGCCTAACAGCTTGAAGGAAGATCTTACAAGAACACAAATGGCTCATCAGGAAGGGTTTTCATCAAATAGAGCTCCATTGTTTGATGGGACTAACTATGCTTTCTAGAGTGTGAGGATGAAGACTTATTTGATGGCACATGGATATGATATATGGGAATCCATTGAGAATGGGTTCACACCACCTACAACTCCTCCTATAGATGCAAGTGGTAAGAAACCATACAAAAATAATGCCAAGGCAATGAATGCAATTTTAAGTGGTTTATGTGAATCAGAGTTTGTAAAATTCATGCAATGCACTTCAGCAAAATGAAATATGGGACAAGTTACAGAGAACATATGAAGGAGATGACAAGGTTAAAATGGCAAAACTTCAAACACACAGGAGGAAGTTTGAAGACTTGAAGATGAAAGATGAGGAAGATATTGCTAGGTATCTGCTTCATGTTGATGAGGTTGTCAACACCATTCGTGGACTTGGAGAAAGTATTGAAGACTCTAATATTGTTCAAAAAATCTTGAGGTCACTTCCCATGAGGTTTGATGCAAAGGTTTCAGCAATTGAAGAAATGAAGGATCTCAAAACTTTGAGCATGGATGAGCTACATGGGATTCTCACAGCCTATGAGATGAGGACATAAAAAGATCAAACATCCAAATGAGAGGTAGCATTCAAATCTTCAAAGAAGGCAAAGAATAAAGAACCAAAATCAAGTGAAGAATCAAGCAGTGGAGAAGAAGCTAATTTTGTGAGAAGGAATAAGAAGGGTCCAAGAAAACACAAAGATATGCAGTCTGTGAAATGTTTTAATTGTGGTAACTTTGGTCACTATGCATCTAATTATCCACAAGATGGAAGTAGTAGCAGTGAAGAAGAAAAGGAATACAAGAAAAAGAAAGAAAGAAAATTTTATCATGAAAAGAAAAATAGGCACGGTCAAGGCAAGCATGAGAAGAAGATCTTTCAAAGACACAAGAAGAGTTTTTATGTTGAAGAAGCAAGCAATACTTCCAGTAGCAGTGATGAAAACCTCTCCAATAGTGAAAAAGAAGAAATCCTATTTTTAGCCATAGAAGAGAATGAATATGCTCCTATTGTCAAAGACCAAGAAGAAGAAAAAGATTCAGAAGATGAAGAGGAAGCCACAGTTGACATAGAAGAGGAACTTATTGTTGCTCTTGAAGAATTGAAAAGGGTTAGAAAGAAGAACTCAATATTGAAGGCTCAAGTACAAGAGGATGAGGAAACAAAGGCAAAGCTTCTACAAGATCTCACCGACTTAAAAGTTAAGGTTGAAGAGGCAAGGAGAATTGAAGAAGGTATGGTTGAGTAGTTAAAGGCAAAAGAGATAGAATGTGAAATACTAGAACATGAAGCTATCATTCTAAGGAAGGGACTTGAAAAATTTAATGATAAGATATATCAGTTTAGGAAAAGCTCAAAAAACTTGGATGATATTATCAAAGCACAGAGATCTCCATTTATCAAGACTAGACTTGGTTTTGAAGAAGGTCAAGAGAAACAAAAGGGGGAGTCAAGCTCAAAAGAAATAGAAGCATCAAAGAAAGTAATTGATGAAGAGCCCAAGACCTATGCTGATATGTTGAAAAGTGGAAGCATCAATGAGAAAGAAAACAATGCACCATCAAGGAACAGGGACCATCACAGAAAAAGCAAAGAAAGAACCATGCAACCATATCCTCCAAGGCAAGATGAATATTTTTTCCAAGGTTATTGTTTCTCATGTAATCATTTTGGTCATAAAGCTGTAAATTGCAAGAGAAAATTCAATTCATATGCACCTTTCATGGACTACAACATCATTTGTTACAATTGCAACAATTTTGGGCATAGAGAAAAATGGTGTAGAACAGTGTTCCCTGAACTCCCAAAGTCAAGCAAGAAGAAGGATAGTCAAAATGTTCAAAAAGGTATGACCTCAAAAGTTTGGAAAAAGAAAATTGAAAAATAAGAAGAGCATTGTAATTTGGGAGTAGCTTTACTCCCATCTCAAAATTGATCACCTCAAGAAAAGGAGGTGGTAAGGGGGTTGTGTTAAGTGTCTTATTTTTAGCCCCAAGGAGCCCTTTGCCATTGATGTCAAAGGGGGAGAATTTCGGTGGGGGGGAGCAACTTTCGGGTTTGTGATCCGATTGCAGTAAAGGACATTTTTCTTATAGGGTTGCCATCAATGACAAAGGGGGAGATTGTTAGAAATTATTGAGTTAATGAGTTGTCATTGATGTCAAAGGTTGACTTCGGTGAATAGCACACGGTGAAGCAAGGCAAATGATATATTAGAAGCAAGGCAAATACTATATGAGAAGCAAATCAAATATATTTCAAGTGAAGCAAGAAAAAGATAGTTCAATGAAAAATATTATAATATTTAAATATCAAATTTGAATATTATAAAGGATATTTTTAGGTGAAGAGATAAAATTTTGAAATAAATATTTTATGTTCAAACATTATAATATTTAAATTATAAATTTAAATACTATAGTGAGACAACTTTTTAGGGCTCCACATGAAAGGTGATATATAAATATAAGGTTGAAACATGATTTAAAATAAAAAATAAGTGAAGGGGGGTCAATTTAAGATTGAGTTTTGAAAGATATCCATCAATGAAAACCTTGCAAATGGAGAAGTATTGCGAACATATGCAGTGAAGAAGTTTCGACGAATGAAGGCAGTGAAGAGGTCTTGTGAACAGATGCAGTGAGAAAGTCTTGTGAACTAAGATAATGAAGAACTTCAATGAACAAAGTATTGAAGAGGTCTTGTGAATGAAGGTAGTGAGAAAGTCTTGTGAATTAAGGCAATGAAGAACCTCGACTAATGGAGGTAGTGAAGAAGTACGACTAACAAAGATGCTCGACGGATGGAGGTAGTGAAGGAGCATGATGAACAAATGTGGTAAATATGCTCAAAAAATGGAGGTAGTGAAGGAGCATGGAGAATGAAGGTGGTAAAGATACCCAAAGAACAAAGATAGTGGATAAGACCTACATAACAAATAAGATCAACACGTGGGATATAGCTGACAACAAACACAGGTTTGAGATAGCAAAAATAAATCAAGAATGTAGCTAGAAAGACATCACATAAGTACATAACTTCTTCACAAGAAGAAGACACACAACATGCATGTGTGATAGGGGTCCAAAAGCTCAATAAAAAAAATTTAGGTGTGTTTTTAATCTGTTTTCACTTGAAAGAATGTGTAAGGTGTAAATATGAGAAAGTAAGGCAAAAATATTTCTAGGTGAAGATATTATATTATTTGTGGTGTTGAAAGACTTTACATTCCTGTATGTAGAAGCACATGATAGAGAAATTAATGTGAGTGTCTAAGGTCTTCTTAAATAGACGTTTTGATTAAATCATCAAATAAGACATCATTTAGAATCTGGAATTCATTTTTGTTGAGATAGGATAACACTCTAGAGAAGTGCACTAAAATGGAAGAGTAAAAAGATGATTCATAGAAGCATTAAGGAGATTTGTAGTGTAAGGAATGTTTCATATTATTTTTTGGAATTCTACGTATGAGAAAATACATTGAGGCATTACTCCAAGAAGACAACGCACACCCAAAATTTATGCACAACGATTGTGAAAAAAGAAAGAGTAGTGCAGTGAATTAGGGCATACACCACTTCATGAAAGAGTGAATGTAGGCTACCAAGGAAGACAAGCAAATATTAAAATATTGCAGATGTAAGTGAAGAAGGTTCATTCATTTCAAACAAGGTATGGTGATCTATAAGGCATGATTGCGTGCAAGAATTATTGTGCTGTCATTTATTTTAGAAAAGGAGTTGAGTAAGTTGAAAAAAGTGAAAAATTAGATCAGATTTGAAGGTGTTGATTATTTGAGAAAAATATCTTAAATATTGGGAGGTATAAGGTTGAAATGTGTTAGAAATTAATTTACTGTGTTAAAGTACAAGAGTAGAGTCTCACATAAATGAAAGATTTGTCTTTGAATTCAATTAAAAGTGTCACCTAGTGCAATAATAGAGTGAAAGTATTCAATTAAAAAGAATATTTTTAGCTATCTACAAAAGGAAGGGAAGGTGAAAATCAATAATTATAAGGTCAGTTATCAAGTGCTAGACTAGAGCTATATTTTAATGTAATAAATGTGAAACATGTGGAAGAAAACAATTTAATGAATGTGAATAACATATTGGGTATTTGTTAGTGCATATTATTATCTATATGTTCATGAAGATAAAAGAATTCTGGGTAGAATATGTCTGAATTGCTTTAGTTAAGGAAAGCACATTGAAGAATAGGTGAAGAACTTAATGACATCATTATGCAATATTTGGAAATAGATGACCATAATTTCGTCTGCAATATTTAGGAATAGACAAGGATTATTTGTATACAATATTTAGAGCATATTTGAGAAGAGTTGTGAGCTAGTTTTGGAACAGATTTGAGAAAAGTTGTGAGTAGGTTTTGGAGCAGATTTTATGAGTAGGTTTGAAGTAGAATTGAGCATGCCTTATGAGAGGGGATTGGTGTCTCCTATGGATTAGTGTCCATAAACCAGAGTAGAGGGGATTGGTATCTCCTATGGATTGGTATCCATAAAAGAGTAGAGGGGATTGGTTTCTCCTATGGATTGGTGTCCACAAACCAGAGAAGAGGGGATTGGTGTCTCCTATGGATTGGTGTCCATGAACCAAATAAGAGGGGATTTGTGTATCCTATGGATTGGTGTCCATGAACTAGAGCAAATGGGATTGGTGTCTCCTATGGATTGATGTCCATGAACCAGAGCAGAGGGGATTGGTGTCTCTAGTGGATTGGTGTCTATGAACCAGAGAAGAGGGTATTGGTATCTCCTATGGATTGGTGTCCATGAACTAGAGAAGAGGGGATTGGTGTCTCCTATGGACTGGTGTCCATGAATCAAAGCAGATGGTATTAGTATCTCCTATGGATTGGTGTCCATGAACTTGAGCAAGGGGATTGGTGTCTCTTATGGATTGGTGTCCATGAACACTGTAATAGGGGATTGGTGTCTCCTGTGGGTTGGTGCCCATAATTTTTTTTGAGAAATTTATAAGCAATATTTTTTGTGGATGTAGCCCATATTGGGTGAACCATGTTAAATTCGTGTCTCTTATGTGTGTGATGATTTGTGCATTATTTAATTATTGCAATTGATATTATTTTTGTAATCATTTGTATTGAAAAGTGAAGTTTTATCTTATACTATTCACCCCCTCTCAGTATAAGCTTGTGTTCTTCAGACTGTGTCGAGTAGACCAATTTTTCAAGGTCCACAATGTACCTTGATACCTATTGAATACCATAACATCCTTTAATTTTGATTCTAAATCCCTTTGATGGTATAGTGGGTGTAATATTTGATGCATAAACTTTGGTGGAAATAATTTGAACTAATCACTCATTTTCACCCTAGTGAGTATGAGGACTTTATAGAACTTTTAACAAAACTGAAGCATACCTCTATTGTTTTTTACTATTAGATTTAGTTTGAGAAATTGGCTAATCAAGTAAGGGATTTGAGTGAAGGATTTTTTAGAGTTGTTTTATCAGTAGGTTAAAAGATGATATCAAGGCCAAGGTAAAAAATATTTTCACATATGCTAGTTAATGGATAGAGAACTTCCTCCATCTAAATTGATGCAACAAGAAACCTTTCCTATCATAATTATCCTAATTTTCCTTATATATCAGTGAAATACTTGAATTTACACATTCCATGCATATTTATATACAATTCTTATGTGTGTGAGACAAGGTATGGGTATGGTCAACAATGACTACAAATATACTAAGAAAATTAGGATATCATATTACCATTAGCCTAAAACATTATCAAACTAATATCACTGGGTGAAATCAAATTCTTTCAATATCAAATCTCCATAAATATATGAATTGGCAAAAATAACAATCAAACAATCAAGTTTCATCAACAAAATATCCTGGCTTACTATAGACCCTAAGAAAATACTGGAACTTAATGATCAACACTTTACATACCCGTAATATCTTATGGGTGTGCCATGTTGAGCAAGGTGCAGCAACAATATTGTCATTGTTGTCAACACAGTCAGATAGATCTATTGATGCAGTGAACAGGAAGTTCAAAAGCTATTCAGATGCAGAAGACAGGAGTTCAAAGGTTATTCAGAGTATGTACAGTGATTTTCCAAGAAGACCGAAGTGGCCCATATGCAAAAGATCAAAGAAAAAGACAAGTAAGAAAAGTGTCACGATATCGCGACATATACAGCAGGCAAGAAAAACTGTCGCGATTTCGCGACATGTTGGAAGAGAGAGAAAAAGCAGGAAAAACTGTCATGATTTCGCGACATGTTGGAAGAGAGAAAAAGCAGGAAAAACTATCGCGATTTCGTGACATGTTGGAAGAGAGAGAAAAAGTAGGAAAAACTGTCACGATTTCGCGACATGTTGGAAGAGAAAGAAAAAGCAGGAAAAACTGTCACGATTTCGTGACATGTTGGAAGAGAGAGAAAAAGCAGGAAAAACTGTCACGATTTCGCGACATGTTGGAAGAGAAAAAGGCAAGTGGAAAAACTGTCACGATTTCGTGACATGTTGGAAGAGAAAAGAAAGAAGAAAAAGTGTCGCGATTTCGTGACAAGTTCGAAGAAAGAGAACAGTAAGAAAAGTGTCACGATTTACATGTCCATTTCGTGACTAAAATAGGAGAGAAAGTAAGTTGTTGAAAAGTGTCACGATTTCGTGACATGTCGCATTTTCATGACTAAAATAGGAGAGAGAAAGTAAGTTTGAAAAGTGTCACGATATCGCGACATGTCGCATTTTCACGACAAAAGAAAGAGAGGAAGCGTACGGAAGTAGAACTGTCATGATTTCATGACAAAAGTAGAAAGCAAGACTTCAGAAGTAGAAGTGTCACGATTTCATGACAAAAGCAAAGAAGTAAAGTACAAAGAAGTGTCATGATTTCATGACAAAAGAAGAAGAAGACTTCGAAGGTAGAAGTGTCACGATTTCATGACAAAAGCAAAGAAGCTAAGTACGAAAGAAAGTGTCACGATTTCATGACAAAAGCTAAGAGGAAGACTACGAAGGCAGAAGTGTCATGATATCATGACAAAAGCAAAGAAGAAGTTATGAAAGAGAAGTGTCATGATATCACGACAAAAGAAGGAAGACTACGGAGAAAGTGTCACGATATCGTGACAAAGAATAGAAATTCTATGGAAGCAAAGCGATATCACGAAAAAGAAAGAAAGGAAGAGAGTCGCAATATCATGACATAAAGCAAGAGAAAGAGAGAGAGGAAAAGTGTCATGATATCATGACATGTATTTTCGTGGCAATAGCAACAAAAGAAGCCGACGAAGACCGATGACATCTGACTAAAATTAGGGTTTACAGTTGTTATGAAAGCCGACTAAGATTAGGATTTACAACGACTAAGATTAGGGTTTTCATCATAAAAATATTGTTATAAAAGGAGGGTTATTTGGAGAATTGAAGATGTTGAATGTGTGTGAAATACGGTCATTGTGCATAGAGAGCAAGTCGTGTCGAATCATGCTAAGTGCAAAATTTGCAAAGAGAGCAGAGTGCACAAAAGGGAGAAGATGATCATGAAGTTTGACTGTAACGAAGTAGAGTGTGCGAAGTGATTACGCAGAGAGAGCAGAGTGCATAGAGAACGCAAAGGTGAAGAAGACCAGTCAGGGTCTTGCAAAAGCAAAGGTATCTTACTGTCAAACTTATAGATTCAAATTGAAGTCCAGGTTGCAGCTTGGCATCAGGGGTTGGTGCTCCTTTCTGTTGGTGCAGATAAATAAGGGGTTGGTGCTCCTTCTAGTTGGTGTTGGTAAATCAGGGGTTGGTGCTCCTTTCTATTGGTGCAGATAAATCAGGGGTTGGTGCTCCTTCCAGTTGGTTTTGGTAAATTGATTGTAAAGTTGGTGCTTTGCAAAGGCTGGATTTGGATGGTAGTCCAAGCAGTCAATTTTTGAGGAGTAGCCACATTGGTGAACCTCGTTAAATCTTGTGTTGTGTGATGCTCTTTTGTTATACTTGTTGTATCTAGTAATAAGTTTTAATTGCTGCGGTATTAAGAGCTATAAATTTAAGTTTATAGAGCTACACTGATTCACCCCCCTCTCTTAGTGTCATTGTAAGACTAACAATTGGTATCGAGCTAAGTTCTTGTACAAGCTTAACCGGCTAGGGTGATCTTGGAAGTAACACAATGGCAGGTGGTGAAGGCTTCTCATCAAACAAAGCACCATTGTTTGATGGATCTAATTACGCGTTCTAGAGAATCAGGATGCAGACATATCTCTGTGCTTTGGGATACGACATCTGGGATTCAGTAGTTAGTGGATACACAATACCCATCACTCCTCCAAAAGAGGCTGATGAAAAGAAACTATTTGAAAATAACTCAAAAGCAAAGAATGCTATCATGTGCGGATTAGCAGACAGTGAACTAGTAAAGATCATGAGCTGTAAAATGGCAAAAGAAATATGGGACAAACTGAGGAGTATTCATGAAGGAGACGATAAGATCAAGGAGGCCAAGTTACGGACACATCGAGCTCAGTTCGAAGCATTAAATATGAATGACGATGAAAACATTGAGGCATATATGCTTGAGAGTTAATGGAATCATTAATGCGATCAGAGGACTCGACGAGGATATCGAAGACTCTGCCATCATGAAAAAGGTATTAAGATCTCTTCCTCAAAGGTTTGATTCTAAAGTCTCAGCGATAGAAGAAGCTAAAAATCTAAATTATTTTAGTATAGATGAGATGTATGGTTCTTTGACTGCATATGAGATGAGGATAGGAAGATCTAAACCCATAGACAGAGAAGCTGCTTTTAAAGCCCATAAAAATATGAAAGCAAAACAAGAATCCGAGGAAGAAGAGACATCAGATGAAATGGAAGCAAACTTCGTTCGAAAACTAAAAAGGGGAAAAGGAAAATACAGAGGAAAGTTACCATTTAAATGTTTCAATTGTGGAGGCGTTGGGCATTTTTCAGCTAAATGTCCACTTAATGAGAAGAACAAAAGTGATGAAGGATCGCACCAAGAAAGAAGTGACTGGAAGAAAAAAACAAATTTCAGAAAAGGCAACTTCAAGAAGAAAAGTTTCATCTCCAAGAATGTTAGTTCATCAGAAGACAACTCCGGTGAGGATTCTGAAAAGGAAACAGGTGAAGCTCTTTTCATGGCACTCAAAGAAGAAAAAATAGAAAAAGAACAGGAATGTGATGAAGAAGAAATTGATGCAGAAGTAAATTTGGAAGAGGAACTAATTGCGGCTCTGGATGAATTGAAGATAGAAAGAAAAAAGAATAAGAAAATTTCAAAAAAGCTTGAGGATGCAAACGAAATCATAACCAATTTGAAAGTACAGATAGAAGAATACAAGAAAATATCTGAAGATCTCGAAGTACAAATTACCATGAAAATAGATTATTGCTGCAAACTAGAAGAAGAGAATGTTGGTTTACGGATGCAGATAAAAGAGATGAATCACAAAATTAGTTGCTATCACAAACGTGAAGAAAGTTCTATGAAGTTGGATAAGATTATAAATGACCAAAGGCCTACAGGCATCAAATTTGGTCTAGGTTTCATCGAAGGAGAATCATCAAATGGATCAAAGGCCAGAAATGTAGAATCCATAAAGAATGAAGATAAGAAACAGGTTGATCAAGGAAAAACGTCTCATGCAAAAGAAAGCAATAATGCCAGGCACGAAAGGAGAATTGACAATGATGGATTCACCAATGTCACACATCAAAGAAGAAGAAGACCTATGGCTCCTACGGCAACATGGCAAAGACCATCACCCAGGTTCAATTATCCCTTTTTTGGTTTCTATTTTAAATGCAATGGCTATGGACATAAAATCTCAGATTGCAAATATAATGTAAGACCAAGGAATTTCACCAGTAGAAATGCTTTTTCTCCTCTGATGAATTATACAGTAGAATGTTATAACTATCATAATTTTGGGCACATTGCAAGAAACTGTAGAAGTACATTTGCATCAAATCAGTTTCAGGGAAGAAAATTTCAACCAAATAGGATGAGACAAAATAGAAAACTTCTCGAAAAACATGCACAAGCTATTGATAAGGGAAAGGCAAAACAAGAGCCCAAAACTACTATCAAAACGGAGTGGAAAGAAAAAGAGCGACTTAAGGAAGAAAAGGAATCCTTAATCGTACAAACAACATTTAAAGCACAGAATAAATATGTACCATGGATACTTGATAGTGGATGCTCCAGTCATATGACAGGTGACAAACAAAAATTTGAGAAGTTACAGAAATATGAAGGTGGTTCAGTAAAGTTTGGAAATAATGATGGAGCTAAGATAGTTGGCAAAGGTTCGGTTAAAATTAGTGACGAAAAAATTAAGTCAGAAGAAGTCTTGTTTGTGGATGGTTTGAAACATAACTTGTTGAGCGTAAGTCAGATTTGTGATAAAGGTCATGAAGTAGTTTTTATGAAGCGGGGTTGTGAAGTCAGAAAAACAAACAGTGGAAAATTGATAGCAAGCTGGATCAAGGACATCCGGCAACTTGTACACGCTCTCGGAGACTTCAGAGGGAGCTTGTTTCATTGGTCAAGAAGAATAAAACTGGTTGTGGCACAAAAGAATCGGTCATATTAGTTTTGATAATTTTGTGAAAATCAACTCAAAAGGGGCAGTGAGGGATATTCCCACCATCGACAAACCTGCAAACAACATTTGTGCTTCATGCCAAAAGGGGAAGCAAACTAGAGTCACATTCAAAACAAAAGAGTACTACACAAGCAAACCTTTGGAACTAATACACACTGATTTATGTGGACCCATGAGAACACAAAGCATAAATGGTGACAAATATTTTATGTTGTGCATTGATGACTATTCCAGAATGACATGGATATTTTTCTTGAAGCATAAATCAGAAGCTTTTGAAATGTTCAAGATTTTCAAAAACCATGTTGAGAATGAAACAGGAAAGAGGATCAAATGTTTAAGATCAGATAGAGGAGGAGAATTCATTTCAGAGGAGTTTATAGAGTACTATGAAAAATACGGTATTAGGAGACAATTTTCAGCAACCAGGACACCTCAGCAGAATGGAGTGGTAGAAAGAAAGAACAGGACAGTGCAGGAAATGGCACGGACTATGTTGGTTGAAAGCAGAGTAGCAGACAGATTTTGGAAAGAAGCAGTCCATACTGCGGTGTATATCCAAAATAGGTACATGCTGAGAACACATGAAAGCAAAACTCCTTATGAGTTGTGGTTCGGTAAAAGGGCAACAACAAAATACCTCAAAGTTTTTGGCAGCAAGTGCTACATCAAAAGAACTGAAGATAATCTTGGTAAGTTTGAAGATAGAGCGGATGAAGGTATTTTTGTTGGTTATTCATCAAAAAGCAAAGCTTACAAATGCTACAACAAGAGGCTAAAGAAAATTGTGGACAGTGCCGATGTTAAATTTGATGAAGGTAGAGAACGAGTAATTAGCTATGAAGAGAACTACCCAATTTATGAAGAGGTTATTGAAGGAGATGAGGAAAACGAAATGGAAAAGATACAGAAAATTGACTTAGATGATTTAAGTTGTGATTCAGAAGTGGAAGAAAATAAGAAATTCAAAACAGGTAGATTGGAGAAAAATCATCCTAGAGAGCAAATAATTGGAGACCCCAAAGTTGGTGTTCAGACAAGAAGAAGAGTAGTAAGTAACTACTCTCTATTATCCAGCATTGAGCCCAAAAATGTTGCTGACGCAAGCAAAGATGAAAGTTGGATGAAGGCAATAAATGAAGAATTAGATCAGATCGAGAAAAACGAAACTTGGGAGTTAGTACCTAGACCTGCAAATAAAAATATAATCGGGACTAAATGGATTTTTCGAAACAAATTGAATGAAGACGGACAGGTAGTCAGAAATAAAGCAAGATTGGTATGTAAGGGTTATGCACAAGTTGAAGGCATTGACTTTGAGGAAACTTTTGCACCAGTAGCTAGACTAGAGGCAATTAGAATGTTTTTGGCTTTAGCAGTCTACAAGAATTTCAAAGTTTATCAAATGGATGTGAAATCAGCGTTTTTGAATGGGAAACTTGAAGAAGAGGTTTATATTGAGCAACCGGATGGTTTCCAACTTGGTGATGATCCCAACTTGGTTTGCAAGTTGAAGAAAGCATTATATGGCTTAAAACAGGCACCCCGAGCATGGTATGCAAGGCTAGACAACTATCTCACTCAACAAAGGTTTAAGAAAGGTATGGTGGATAGTAATTTGTATGTCAAAACAGAAAATGGGCATCTTATTGTTCTTGTTGTATACGTAGATGATATCATATTTGGCAGCAACAAAGATGAGTCGTGTAAAGATTTAGCAAATAAGATGCAGAAAGAATTTGAAATGTCAATGATTGGTGAACTTTCGTATTTCCTCGGGTTGCAAGTTAATCAAAATAAGAAGGGCATATTTATTTCTCAAGTTAAATATGTGAAAGAGATGTTAAAAAGTTCACAATGGAGGATTGTAAGCCAGTTAGCACTCCCATGATGACAGGTTGCAAGTTGAGCAAGGATGACAAATCTCCACCTGTTGATCAAACCATGTACAGATCTATGATTGGAAGCTTACTGTACCTGATAGCTACCAGACCAGATATTTTGTAGGTAGTATGCATGGTAGCATGATTTCAGGCTAATCCCAAGGAGACTCATGTGACAACAGTGAAGAGGATTCTTCGGTACCTCAAGGGTACTATGGAGTATGGGTTATGGTATTCGAAAGGTAAAGACTTCACCCTTATTTCGTATTTAGATGCAGATTGGGCAGGATGTGTAGATGACAGAAAGAGTACCAGTGGAGGTGCATTCTATCTTGGAGACAGATTGGTCGTGTGGCACAGTAAGAAACAAGAGTCAGTTTCTTTATCGACAGTAGAGGCAGAATATATTACAGCGACAACATGTTGTACGCAGGTATTGTGGATGAAACAAACCCTGAAAGATCTTGGTATTAGCTTCAGTGAGCCAATATCAGTTAAGTGTGATAACACCAGTGCCATTAACATCTCCAAGAATCCGGTTATGCATTCACGCACAAAACACATTGCTATCGGGTATCACTTTTTGAAGGAGAAAGTTGCGGAAGGTGAGGTTAAGTTGGATTTTGTTCCAACTACAGAGCAAGTAGCGAGATATCTTCACAAAACCATTGCCCAAGGAAGTTTTTGAGTACCTTCGCAATAAATTGGGAGTGGTCACACTTCCCAAGAATTGACTAGCTACAGGGATCACATTCTCGGGGGGAGCATTTAAGTATTTGATTATCTTTTTGCTCATGTTCATGATTTTTGCTAAGTGTAATAAATTTTGCCTGAGAATGTTGTGCATGGACTCGGGGGAGTCTGCGGTAGCCCTTTGGTATTATTGTCAAAGGGGGAGAAGAGTTACAGGAAATTGCACATGTGTTGCCAACAATTCCAAAGGGGGAGATTGTTGAGCAAGGTGCAGCAACAATATTGTCATTGTTGTCAACACGGTCAGATAGATCTGTTGATGCAGTGGACAGGAAGTTCAAAAGCTATTCAGATGCAGAAGACAGGAGTTCAAAGGTTATTCAGAGTATGTACAGTGATTTTCCAAGAAGACCGAAGTGGCCCATATGCAAAAGATCAAAGAAAAAGACAAGTAAGAAAAGTGTCGTGATATCGTGACATATACGAAGGCAAGAAAAACTGTCACGATTTCGTGACATGTTGGAAGAGAGAAAGGCAAGTGGAAAAACTATCACGATTTTGTGACATGTTGGAAGAGAGAGAAAAAGTAGGAAAAACTATCATGATTTCGCGACATGTTGGAAGAGAGAGAAAAGAGGAAAAACTATCACGATTTCGTGACATGTTGGAAGAGAGAGAAAAAGCAGGAAAAACTGTCACGATTTCATGACATGTTGGAAGAGAAAAAAAGTGGAAAAACTATCGCGATTTCGTGACATGTTGGAAGAGAAAAAAAGTAGGAAAAAATCGTGATTTTCGCGACATGTTGGAAGAGAAAAAGGCAAGTGGAAAAACTGTCACGATTTCGTGACATGTTGGAAGAGAAAGAGAGCAAGAAAAAGTGTCGTGATTTCATGACAAGTTCAAAGAAAGAGAACAAGTAAGAAAAGTGTCATGATTTCATGACATGTCCATTTTACAAAAATAGGGAGAGAAAGTAAGTTTGAAAAGTGTCACGATTTTGTGACATGTCACATTTTCATGACTAAAATAGGAGAGAGAAAGTAAGTTTGAAAAGTGTCATGATATCATGACATGTCGCATTTTCATGACAAAAGAAAGAGAGGAAGCGTACGGAAGTAGAACTGTCACGATTTCATGACAAAAGTAGAAAGCAAGACTTCGAAGTAGAAGTGTCATGATTTCATGACAAAAGCAAAGAAGTAAAGTACGAAAGTAGAAGTGTCATGATTTCACGACAAAAGAGAAGAAGACTTCAAGGTAGAAGTGTCACGATTTCATGACAAAAGCAAAGAAGTAAAGTATGAAGAAGTGTCATGATTTCATGACAAAAGAAGAAGAAGACTGAAGTGAGAAGTGTCACGATTATCACGACAAAAGCAAAGTAAGTTAGGAATAAGTGTCACGATATCTGACAAAGTAAGTTGAAGACTACGGAGGCAAAAGTGTCGCGATATCATGACATAAAGCAAAGTAAAGTTATGGAAGAGAAGTGTCACGATATCATGACATAAAAAAAGAAAGTTGGAAGAGAAGTGTCACGATATCACGACAAAGAATAGGAGAAAGGAGAGAGGAAAAGTGTCACGATATCATGACATGTTGTATTTTCATGGATACAAAAGAAGCCGACGAAGACCGATGACAACCGACTAAAATTAGGGTTTACAGTTGTTATGAAAGCGACTAAGATTAGGATTTATAGCCGACTAAGATTAGGGTTTTCATCATAAAAAATATTGTTATAAAAGGAGGGTTATTTGGAGAATTGAGGATGTTGAAGGTGTGTGAAATACGATCATTGTGCACAGAGAGCAAGTCGTGTCAAATCATGCTAAGTGCAAAATTTACAAAGAGAGAAAGTGCGCAAAAGGGAGAAGACGATCATGAAGTTCAATAGTAACGAAGCAGAGTGCACAGAGAATGCAAAGGTGAAGAAGACCAGTCAGGGTCTTGCAAAAGCAAAGGTATCTTACTGTCAAACTTATAGATTCAAATTGAAGTCCAGGTTGCAGCTTGGCATCAGGGGTTGGTGCTCCTTTCTATTGGTGCAGATAAATAAGGGGTTGGTGCTCCTTCCAGTTGGTGCTGGTAAATCAGGGGTTGGTGCTCCTTTCTATTGGTGCAGATAAATCAGGGGTTGGTGCTCCTTCCAGTTGGTGTTGGTAAATTGATTGTAAAGTTGGTGCTTTGCAAAGGCTGGATTTGGATGGTAGTCCAAGCAGTCAATTTTTGAGGAGTAGCCACATTGGTGAACCTCGTTAAATCTTGTGTTGTGTGATGCTCTTTTGTTATACTTGTTGTATCTAGTAATAAGTTTTAATTGCTGTGGTATTAAGAGCTGTAAATTTAAGTTTATAGAGCTACACTGATTCACCCCCCCTCTTAGTGTCATTGTAAGACTAACATGCCAATAAGTAGATCATTAAATATTTGTGCTTTCTAAAGATCTATAAATTAACATGGGGACATTATCCTTGTCTTTATGATAAATTTTTAGGCTATGCACCATGCTAGCACATGGACCTTCAAGAAAAGGCAATTCCTTTTACCCATGTTCTATGCATATACAATTATTTGTACATATTTTGAGCAAGGTGAAGGGATTTATATTTATTTGGATGTCCATATGATAGAATTACACTTAGCCTATGAAATTTATTGTTATACGACTCAAAATATCAAATCTCTCAACATATTAAATATGGATCCAAGTTCTAGGTATGCTCCTCATTTATTTGTAAATATTTACATGTGAGTTAGGTAAGGGACCTACCAACCTAAAATTCCTATATAGTGTGTCAAAATATTCAAGAAATCATCATAAAACAATCACAAAATCTTCCATGTCTATGACTAGAAGCATAGCTCAATGTGTCCTTTAAGAAAATTTACCTATCATATTCACTCATACTACATACTTATGATAATATTGTGGGTACGACGGTCGAGAAAATATGATTTCCTAAGTTTCTATCATTGGTACATTCAAAAATGCTCTTCTAACACAAATCTTAATTCTCTTCACCCATTAAAGTGGGTGATGGATCTTAAGTCTAATTCTTCATGTACATGCAAATGTTTTGCATATGCATTAGGTGATAAACTTATAGACCCTTGTTACCCTTTCTCATATGTTAAAAGACCTGATACACTATCACTATATCATACTCATAGACATATTATTTTCATCAAATGATGACATGTCAACTAGGGGAAACCTGCTCCTAAAATCATGATATTCTCTCTCAAAAAAACATTTAGAAAATAATTTATCTCTGATTCTATACATACTCATGCATCATACTTCCATCTTAGGGGTTACCTATCAAGATAAACATTCACAATCATTTCTCTTTGTTATGTTTGCTCAAAAAAATCCTTTGGGTATACCTCTTAAAGCATGCATAAAATCCTTTAGGTATGCCACTCAAAGTGTGCATAAAATACTTCAGGTATGCCTCTCAAAGTATGCATAAAATATTTTTAGTATGCCTCTCAAAGCATGCATAAAATCCTTTGGGTACACCTTTCAAAGTATTCATAAAATCCTTTGGGTATGCCTCTAAAAGCATGTATAAAATACTTTGGGAATGTCTCTCAAAATGTACATAATATCCTTTGGGTATGCCTCTCAAAGTGTACATAACATCCATTGTGTATGCCTCTCAAAATGTGCATAAAATCCATTGTGTATGCCTCTCAAAGTGTGCGTAAACTCCCATGGGTATACCTTTCAAAGCATACATAAAATCCTTTGGGTAATGTAGACATGGAAAATTGACCCATGAAAAATAATTCATCTTTTCCTAGAACCCCTAAGAAGTCCCTCAAACTCATCAAGTGTAAGTTTGGGATTTTCTACCCCTTATTCTTTGCTTTTTCCCCTAGTTTTTCCGAATTCATGGTCACCTAGTACGGGGCATAAATTCAACAAATTAGATTTTTCTCTTAGAAAACCCAATTTTGTGCCAACCTCTACGATGTCAGACCTCCCCTAGGTTTTACCATTTGTTTTCCCTCCATTTTTCCCTCTAAAATATTCTATATATAATGGATTTTGGATCCCTTTTTATCGCTTGAAAGTTGACAAGTTATCCTAGCAATATCAAGAGAGAGAGATACGACAAGTTTTGAATACCATAAAGTGTCTTCAATTGCTCTTTTTCCACTCTACTTTTATGATTTGTTTCCCTTGGTGGACAAGTGTGGGAGCCCTAAAGAGAAGTCTACCATTTTGTGGAGGTCTTCATCCTTTGGTTGTTCTTTCACTACCACGAGGTTCCTTCTTACATTTTTAGTCCTCTTAGATTTCAATTTCCTAGTTTATGTTAAATTTTTACATTGATAGATAATTTTAGCATCTCTATCATGAATTCACACCCTATCCATACAAGGTGTGAATTCGACCTATTTTAGTTTGGGGGTAAGGTTTTCCTCCCAAAACCTTTGTCTACTCTTGCATATTTCATTTAGGTCATAATATCACAGTTTGCACTCTATTTTTCACACTATTTCATTTTGTTGCATCTTTTCTTGTTCGCTTCCAAAAGGGTAAAAAATCACTTTTGTTTTTAAAAAGGTTAGCTAAAAGGACCAATGGGGCTTAACTGTTGCACCTCCAAGCTCAATCACATAGTCGCCTAAGCAAACCCCTAACACTGATCAAAATTTTACAAGGGTTTTGAGGTTGTTTTGCAATATTTGAAGTTGTTAGATATATTAGGATGAAATTAAAAAGGTAGGGTCAACTACTAGATCAAGTAATTTATCTAAATAGAATTCTTAGGTTTTTTGTTATTTGTTGTTTTCTTTTTTCATTTATGTTTTTAGATCATAAACAAAGAGAAAATATGACTTTATTTTTAGGCATTTAAAAGAGAAAAAACATATAGTTTTCATATTAGGTTAAGTCTGTTTGTGCATTCTCTTGGATCCTTTCTAAAAAGAAAAATATTTATTTCTTGCAAACCTAGGGTTAGTTCTCATTAAGTAAAGAATCATTCTAGGGTTAGCTTCTTGTCTTCTTGCATCATTGTTTCTCTTGCATTTTTATTTAATTCCTTGTAGCTTAGATTCTAGAAAGGCCAAACATAGGTGCTTGCTCAATATACATATCAAACATTTCATCCTCTAACTTGGAGTGAGCCTTTAAACCATTCTCGATGAATATTGAGTGTAGAGAATATAACACACCCCCGCGGTCACCCTAGATCCTAGTGGATCCGATTGAGAATCGTACATGGTTGGGAATTTTTCCTCCCCTACATATTTGATGAACCTTATGTGAAATACGTCCTTAGAGCCCATATAGGAAGCCTTTTCCTTTTGCTTTTATTTATTTTTGTTTCAAAACATAAATAAGACCATTAAAATTTCTTTGTTTGAATTAGAAAAACATAAAAACTCTTAATAAAATATTTTGTGTCTTTCATTAATTTTAGATCTCCCTTTACCTCTTCTATTCTTTCCCTTAATCCTAAAGGTCTCAAACCTTACGAGCAAGTGAAGGATTTTAGAATCTAGTGAGATTCTTCAAGAAGATGATCAAATTGATAGGGAGAATATAGAAGAGGCCTAAAATTGAAAAATTGGTAATGATATTGATCCTATTGAGGGGTCTAATGGACACCTCACCTTTAAATAATTTGAACATATCTAGAATTTCTTTAAGCATCATAGGTATGCCTTGAATAAGGTTATGGATGAAGAAGTCCAACTTGAAGAGGTTGGGGCATCTCATCCTCAAACTATTTCTCCTCAAAACATTTGTACCAATCCTTTGTTTTAATTTTCTCATAATGCTAATCCTTTTCATAAACCAACATATGTCACTATTGTAACCACCAATGTTGGTGGAATTCTATAAGTTCTTCTAGATAGTAGTGCATCTCAAAATCATGTTCAATTTCCTTCTCATTTTATTCCTCCTTATAACATTGATTCTTCTCTTCCACCAAATGTGAACTATTTCTCATAGCAAGATACCACAAAAAAACATTCCCTTCCATAATCCATGTCATAAAAATTTTAATACCTCCAACATTAGACAATTTTCCTTTCAAATATCTACCTATAACCCTTCCCTAGGGAATCTATGGGTATTGCACAACAACAATCTTGATATGCAAAGCTTGAAAAATATGGTGAAATAATTGGCTTTAAGAATGGATATGCTTCAACCTCCAAGTTTCACCTACAACTATAAGAAAATGTACAATCAGCCCTTAGACCCTATCGTCACCTCTAGGCCCTACCCTATACATTTTTTGATGTTGATGTTGCCTATTTATAAGGGAATAGAGGACCCAATTGAACATTTAAGGATGTTTATGACAACATGCCATGATATTATATATGATGACATGTTGCTACTAAATACATTCCCTAAGAGCCATGGTGGTATGGCATTGGAATGGTATTATCAACTACCCAATCATTCTTTGAGGAATTTTAAGGAGACAATGGAGTTGTTTGTTCAACAATTTGGAGTTTATGTTGAGAAAAGTGTGACTATGAAATATGTTTGTATATTGAAGCAAGATGAAGATGAAAGTTTTTCAAAATTCTTATCTCGTTGGATAAGTTTAATTGGACACTTAAGATACACCTTGCCTTCCTAAGACATTCTAGAGATCTTTATTGGAAATTTACAAGAGTAAATATCATATGAATTAGAAATAAAAACTATTACCTATTTCAAACAAGCAATAGATCTGGAAAGAAGGGTAGAGGAAGCTCTTATTCAAAGATTTCAAATTAAACCGATAAAAGAATAAGATAGGACCACCAAAATCCAATATAAGAATAATCATGTATTTGGTGATGGGATAACATATAGTAGACTTATCAACAATGTTTCTAATATCTTGCAAAATATGGTGTGTAGCAAACCTCAAAGACCCCACCAAGAAACTTCATGAGACTCAAAAAACCTATTTTTTTGGTACTAAAACAACTCTTAGAAGCTAAGATTATTCATTTGCCTCCCATAAGGTAACCTAATACCATGACTAAGTATAAGCTTGGTTAACATTGTGAGTATCATAGAGTGGAGGGGCACATGACACATTCATGTAAGAGGTTGAAACATATGGTTTAGGACTTAATCGATGCAAGTCATTTTGTTATATAGGATTCTCAAACTACTACTAACCATAATCCTCTAATAAACAATCAAAATCCTCCACAAAAAGCACCCACAACTAATCAATACATGGGGATATTCCAAAATCCCCTACCTAATCATGGGCATCAGGTAGCTGATCAAGTATCATCATAATGTGCCACCTAATTATAACAATATGGTTGGTATGACAGTGATAGCTACAAGGTAACAAGATCAAGCGCAACTGACTCAATAATATCAATAGGATATGAGTTATACATCCAACCAATGCTTTAAATCACCCTTATTTTTTAAGAACACCCAAAAAAAGAGCACAAGATTAGAAAACCCACCCTTAGTGTTGAAACCACAACAAAAATTCTCCTTTGATATTCAACAACAATTATGTAGCACCCCAGCCAAGATTTCCCTCTTAGAGATTTTGCAAACTTCTATTCATAAGGAAGACTTATTGAAGCTTCTAAGTCAACAATTTTTTCCTCAAGACATTTCCCCTAGTGATATAGTTGATATTGTAGGTTCCCTTTGGATACATCATATAACATTTTTAGATGATGATATTCCTTCTTAAAATTTATGAGGGGATTCTTCCCTCTACATCATTGCATATATTATAAAAATATTTATCAAGTGAATTTTGATAGATAATGGTTCCTTCCTCAATCTATGCACCTTTCAATTTTTTCAAAATTTTGGATTAAAAGAGGAAGATTTAATTAAGACTAATGTCATCATAAAAACTTTCAAAAGTGAGTCCCAAGAGGCTTGTGATATTATATCCCTTCCCCTTAGGGTTGGATATAATATATTAGATAACTTGTTTTATGTGGCATCTTGCCCTGTATATTTTAATCTCCTTCTTGGATGTCCTTGGATTTAGACGATGAGGGTTGTCCCTTCTACTCTTCACCAATGTTTAAAGTTTGAATTCAAGAATAAATTGGTCACCATTTTGAGTGATCCTCATACATTCCAATATTTTTTAATTTTTGAGTAAGCTCAATCAAATCTCAATTTATGTCCATCAATTTCCTCATCTCACATCATCAAGCAACTTGAAAATTTGAAAATAAGTGAGGAACTGTTAATCAATATTTCATCACAAGAGCAAGTCAATCCTTTTATCCAAGAGCCTCTTCTATATTTATCCAAGCTACCACATTCACCTTGAACTATGGGTTTGCCTCATAATAAGGATGAAGTAGTACACATCGATGTGTGTACCTTTATATATATATGGGTATATCACTCAAAGAAAATATTTGTGGTAGCAACATTCCTCATGTAGAGTGGTATTTTGCCCATTGTTTTTTTTTGATTGGTAGAAAGGGTGTTGAAAGGTCCCTGAACCTTGTACAAGAGAAATTACATGAATTCCAGATTGATCGAGGTGGTCCAAGAAATAAAGATCAAAGAGTGAGCAAACCTCCACACGAGGAAAGGTGTCACGAAATCGCGACCAAATTGGTGATGTCACGAAATCGCGACAAGTTGCACCATTGCTGCCAAGAGAAGAAAGGATGTCATGAAATCGTGACAAGAGATGCCATCAGAGCCGAAGGAGGGAAGAAGTCACGATATCATGACATGTTGCAAGGTTGCTGCCAGAAGAGAGGAAGTGTCACGATATCGCGACGAGTTGCTAGGTTGGAGTCGAAAGAGAAGAAGAGTCATGAAATCACAACATGAAGGAAAACCACGACCGGACAGAAAAGGTGTCACAAAATCATGACAAGAAGTAAGAACACTATCGAAGAGAAGATGTGTCATGAAATCGTGACAAGAAGGAAGACCGCAGTCGAAGAGAAAAAGTGTCGCGATATCGCGACAATTATGGAAGACCGCTGCCAAAGAGAAAGGGTGTCGCGAAATCACGACAAGATGGAAGACCGCTGTCAAAGAGAAAAAGTGTCACGATATCGCGACATTATGGAAGACCGCTGCCAAAGAGAAAAGGTGTCACTATATCACGACAAGATGGAAGACCACAGCCGAAGAGAAAAAGTTTCATGATATCATGACAAGATGGAAGATCGCTGCCAAAGAGAAAAAGTGTCGCGATATCGCGACAGTATGGAAGACTGCAGCCGAGGAGAAAAGGTGTTGCGATATCACGACAATATGGAAGACCGCAACCAAGGAGAAAAAGTGTCACGATATCGTGACATGATGCAAGAAAGAGAAAAAGTGTCACGATATCGCGACATGATGGAAGACCGCTGCCAAGGAGAAAAAGTGTCACGATATCGCGACAAAATGGAAGACCGCATCCGAAGAGAAAAAATGTCACGAAATAATAACATGATGTAGGAAAGTGCCTGAAGAGAAAAAGTGTCGCGATATCGCGACATGTTGCAAAAATGCACCCTATCGCGACATGTTGCAAAAATGCACCCGAAGAGAAAAAGTGTCGCGATATCGCAACATGTTGCAAAAATGCACCCGAAGAGAAAAAGTGTCACGATATCGCGACATGTTACAAAATCGCGACCGACGAGAAAAAGTGTCATGATATCACGACATGTTGAAAGACCGCTTTCGAAGGAGAAAAAAGTGTCGCGATATCGCGACAAGTAGCAATCTCACGGCCAGAGGAAAAAGGGATGTCGCGATATCGTGACATGCTGAAATTTCATGGCCAATAGTGAAAAGTGTCATGATATCGCGACAAGTTGCCAAAACACAGCCGAAGGGGGAGAAGAAGGAAGAAAGGACGTGAAAACTCGACCAGTTCCAAGAGCAAACAAACCCGGTCTCTAGTTAACCACTCACATTGTGCAGAAATTGGAACTTGTAGAAGCGTCCCTCAGGCCAATGGGAAAGGAGTCTCTCAAAACATTAATGTCCATTTTGCCAACTCCATTATTAGCAAGCCAGTCCGTAGCTTTGTTGCTTTCTCGGTATTGATGCTTAATGACTAATTCTAGGTAAATGCCAATTAGTGCATTGCATTCTTGGAAGATCGAAACAAGGGCCCAAGGAGGCACAGAAGTCCCATTGAGCCAGTTGATGTAGTGCAGAGAGTCTCCTTCTATGATAAGTTTATTGATGGTCAAGCCTTCCAAGAGAATCAAGCTTTGGAGTAGAGCCCGAGCCTCTGCCATGTTGTTAGATTGAATTCCCAAGTTCTGAGCAAAGGCCAAAATTATTTCTCCTCTGTGATTTCTGAGAATTCCTCCTCCGCCAGCCACTCTTGGGTTACCTTTGGCCGCACCATCGAAATTAATCTTGAGCCACCCAGTAGGAGGTAAGACCCACTTGATGATAGACCTATCAACAGAAGTACGCGATGTGGTAGAGAAATTGGAAAGATTGAAAATTTTTGTTAGGTCCGATTCAAGGCCAGGCAGGGGGGGGGTTTGGAAGACGATACAAGAGAGGCATTCTATGCAGCAAGGGCCAAGATTTTGGCAACAACAATATTCATATCAGTGGCTTGGTTTTTGAAAATTTTGGCATTTCTCTCAAGCCAAATCTACCACAGAAAAATGTGAAGGCAAGCTTGCCACATGAATTGAAGTTGATTGTTCTTGAAAGGCCGGGGCCATTGTTGAAAAAGGAGGGGAATGGAATGAGGGAGGGCTACGAAGATGACGAAGGTGTTAAGAACCTAGTTGAGCACTACAAGAGAGAAGGGACATTCCAAAAAAACATGCAAAGTTGACTCATAGGCATTTTTACAGAGGATGCACCAATTAGGGATGAGTAACCCTCCGATTATCAAGTTGTCAGTGGTGAGGATTCTATTTTGGATGGCCAACCAACAGAATAATTTGACCTTGGGAATGATATTGGGAACCCAGACCTGATTAGATAAGTCCCAACCATCATTGGGAGTTTCTTGACTGTAGTAAGCTGATTTAACCGTGAAATTCCCTGAATCTTCAAGGTTCCAGACCATGGAATCATCTTTGTGAGAGCTAGGGATGATGCAAGTCCTCAGCAAGTTTTGTAACCGTCTGAGCATCTCTGTGATATGCCTAGGCCCATTAAGAGCCAGGTGTTTCCATTCAGGTCTTGTAATACCTAGGTTAATGAAATGACACACCTTATCTCCAAAGGTGCTTCGATAACTGTCTTGAGCACTGCAATATGAGGATCTTGGCTGAGAGGTTTGTCACGGATCCATGGGTCATTCCAGAAATGAATGGTCGTTCTAGTTCCAAGACACCACCTTAAGCCTTCCATGACGATCTTCCTTGTTTTGATGAAGCCATTCCAAAAATGAGATCCGCTAGGAAGGTCGTGATCTCCAAGAAAGGGAACCTGATGGAGGTACTTAGCTTTGATGATGTCAATCCAAGTGAATTTTTCATTGGTGGTAAGTCTCCAGGACTGCTTGGCAATGAGGGCCATGTTCATCCACTTGATGTCCCTGAATTCGAGTCCTTCATCCTTTTTCTTGGAACAAACCCTATCCCAGACAAGGGGAAATTTGTTCTTGTTTTCATTTCCTGCCCAAAGGAATTTGCATTGAATTTGCTCAATTCTTTGGTAGATGGAAGTTGGAGCTTTGAAGATAGATAAGAAAAAAATAGGAATACTTTGTAGGCAATCCTGGACCAGAGTGGCTTTGGCTGCCTGACTAAGCATTGAACTTTTCCAACTTGCAAGTTTCTTGTTGAGGCGATATAAAACAGGGTTCCACATATCCGAGACCGATTTGACATGGAAAAGCGGTAATCCAAAATAAGTAGTTGGAAGGCTCCCAATGATACACCCAAAGATCTCAGTAATCTTGTTTTACCTATGGATGGGAGTATTGAGAAAGTATAGCTTGCTTTTGCGATAGTTGAATTTCTGGCCAGTCGCCTCTTCATAAGAATCAAAAATGTTCTTAATGATTTTTTCTTCGGGAACAAAAGCATGAGAGGATAGAATAGTATCATCCATAAATTGTTTATGGGAAATGGCATTAGTTGTTAAGGCTGGTTTGATCTTGGAGACGAGTCCACTATTGCAAGCAATAGTAAGGGTTCTTCCAAGGGTTTCAGCCAAAATGATGAAGAGGAAGGGTGACAGAGGGTCCCCTTGACAGATGCCTTTGGAACTTTGGAAGAAGCCAGTGGGTGAACCATTGATAAGAACAGAGAACCAAGCAGTAGAGATACATTCACGAACCATATTGATCCATTCTTTGTGAAACCCAAACTTCTCTAGGACCTCGAATAGGAATTTCCAGGAAACCCGATCAAAAGCATTGTTCATGTCAAGCTTAAGGAACATACTGGGTTTTTTATTTTTAGATGTCGAATGGGCCAATTCATGGACGGTTATCACTCCATCAGCAATGAATCTACCTTTTACCGAGCTCCCTTGGCACTAGTCGATGATGGAGGGAAGGATGTCTCTCAGCCTATTTGCCATAACTTTGGTGATAAGTTTGTAGATGACACTACAGAGACTAATAGGTCTGAATTCGGAGAGAGAAGCACGATCATTGGAAATTGGCTTCTCTCGACATCTTTTTGGCTCTTTGAAAGAATTTAACCACAACAACAACATCAGGATAATGATGGTCAAAGTATTCATAAAATCCTTTGGGTATGCCTCTAAAAGCATGTATAAAATACTTTGGGAATGTCTCTCAAAATGTACATAATATCCTTTGGGTATGCCTCTCAAAGTGTACATAAAATCCATTGTGTATGCCTCTCAAAATGTGCATAAAATCCATTGTGTATGCCTCTCAAAGCGTGCATAAACTCCCATGGGTATACCTTTCAAAGCATACATAAAATCCTTTGGGTAATGTAGACATGGAAAATTGACCCATGAAAAATAATTCATCTTTTCCTAGAACCCCTAAGAAGTCCCTCAAACTCATCAAGTGTAAGTTTGGGATTTTCTACCCCTTATTCTTTGCTTTTTCCCCTAGTTTTTCCGAATTCATGGTCACCTAGTACGGGGCATAAATTCAACAAATTAGAGTTTTCTCTTAGAAAACCCAATTTTGTGCCAACCTCTATGATGTCAGACCTCCCCTAGGTTTTACCATTTGTTTTCCCTCCATTTTTCCCTCTAAAATATTCTATATATAATGGATTTTGGATCCCTTTTTATCGCTTGAAAGTTGACAAGTTATCCTAGCAATATCAAGAGAGAGAGATATGACAAGTTTTGAATACCATAAAGTGTCTTCAATTGCTCCTTTTCCACTCTACTTTTATGATTTGTTTCCCTTGGTGGACAAGTGTGGGAGCCTTAAAGAGAAGTCTACCATTTTGTGGAGGTCTTCATCCTTTGGTTGTTCTTTCACTACCACGAGGTTCCTTCTTACATTTTTAGTCCTCTTAGATTTCAATTTCCTAGTTTATGTTAAATTTTTACATTGATAGATAATTTTAGCATCTCTATCATGAATTCACACCCTATCCATACAAGGTGTGAATTCGACCTATTTTAGTTTGGGGGTAAGGTTTTCCTCCCAAAACCTTTGTCTACTCTTGCATATTTCATTTAGGTCATAATATCACAGTTTGCACTCTATTTTTCACACTATTTCATTTTGTTGCATCTTTTCTTGTTCGCTTCTAAAAGGGTAAAAAATCACTTTTTTTTTTTAAATGGTTAGCTAAAAGGACCAAGGGGGCTTAACTGTTGCACCTCCAAGCTCAATCACATAGTCGCCTAAGCAAACCCCTAACACTGATCAAAATTTTACAAGGGTTTTGAGGTTGTTTTGCAATATTTGAAGTTGTTAGATATATTAGGATGAAATTAAAAAGGTAGGGTCAACCACTAGATCAAGTAATTGATCTAAATAGAATTCTTAGGTTTTTTGTTATTTGTTGTTTTCTTTTTTCATTTATGTTTTTAGATCATACACAAAGAGAAAATATGACTTTATTTTTAGGTATATAAAAGAGAAAAAACATATAGTTTTCATATTAGGTTAAGTCTGTTTGTGCATTCTCTTGGATCCTTTCTAAAAAGAAAAATATTTATTTCTTGCAAACCTAGGGTTAGTTCTCATTAAGTAAAGAATCATTCTAGGGTTAGCTTCTTGTCTTCTTGCATCATTGTTTCTCTTGCATTTTTATTTAATTCCTTGTAGCTTAGATTCTAGAAAGGCCAAACATAGGTGCTTGCTCAATATACATATCAAACATTTCATCCTCTAACTTGGAGTGAGCCTTTAAACCATTCTCGGTGAATATTGAGTGTAGAGAATATAACACACCCCCGCGGTCACCCTAGATCCTAGTGGATCCAATTGAGAAACATACATGGTAGGGAATTTTTCCTCCCCTACATATTTGATGAACCTTATGTGAAATACGTCCTTAAAGCCCATATAGGAAGCCTTTTCCTTTTGCTTTTATTTATTTTTGTTTCAAACCATAAATAAGACCATTAAAATTTCTTTGTTTGAATTATAAAAACATAAAAACTCTTAATAAAATATTTTGTGTCTTTCATTAGTTTTAGATCTCCCTTTACCTCTTCTATTATTTCCCTTAATCCTAAAGGTCTCAAACCTTAGGAGTAAGTGAAGGATTTTAGAATCTAGTGAGATTCTTCAAGAAGATGATCAAATTGATAGGGAGAATATAGAAGAGGCCTAAAATTGAAAAATTGGTAATGATATTGATCCTATTGAGGGGTCTAATGGACACCTCACCTTTAAATAATTTGAACATATCTAGAATTTATTTAAGCATCATAGGTATGCCTTGAATAAGGTTATGGATGAAGAAGTCCAACTTGAAGAGGTTGGGGCATCTCATCCTCAAACTATTTCTCCTCAAAACATTTGTACCAATCCTTTGTTTTAATTTTCTCATAATGCTAATCCTTTTCATAAACCAACATATGTCACTATTGTAACCACCAATGTTGGTGGAATTCTATAAGTTCTTCTAGATAGTAGTGCATCTCAAAATCATGTTCAATTTCCTTCTCATTTTATTCCTCCTTATAACATTGATTCTTCTCTTCCACCAAATGTGAACTATTTCTCATAGCAAGATACCACAAAAAAACATTCCCTTCCATAATCCATGTCATAAAAATTTTAATACCTCCAACATTAGACAATTTTCCTTTCAAATATCTACCTATAACCCTTCCCTAGGGAATCTATGGGTATTGCACAACAACAATCCTGATATGCAAAGCTTGAAAAATATGGTGAAATAATTGGCTTTAAGAATGGATATGCTTCAACCTCCAAGTTTCACCTACAACTATAATAAAATGTACAATCAGCCCTTAGACCCTATCGTCACCTCTAGGCCCTACCCTATACATTTTTTGATGATGTTGCCTATTTATAAGGGAATAGAGGACCCAATTGAACATTTAAGGATGTTTATGACAACATGCCATGATATTATATATGATGACATGTTGCTACTAAATACATTCCCTAAGAGCCATGGTGGTATGGCATTGGAATGGTATTATCAACTACCCAATCATTCTTTGAGGAATTTTAAGGAGACAATGGAGTTGTTTGTTCAACAATTTGGAGTTTATGTTGAGAAAAGTGTGACTATGAAATATGTTTGTATATTGAAGCAAGGTGAAGATGAAAGTTTTTCAGAATTCTTATCTCGTTGGATAAGTTTAATTGGACACTTAAGATACACCTTGCCTTCCTAAGACATTCTAGAGATATTTATTGGAAATTTACAAGAGTAAATATCATATGAATTAGAAATAAAAACTATTACCTATTTCAAACAAGCAATAGATCTGGAAAGAAGGGTAGAGGAAGCTCTTATTCAAATATTTCAAATTAAACCGATAAAAGAATAAGATAGGACCATCAAAATCCAATATAAGAATAATCATGTATTTGGTGATGGGATAACATATAGTAGACTTATCAACAATGTTTCTAATATCTTGCAAAATATGGTGTGTAGCAAACCTCAAAGACCCCACCAAGAAACTTCATGAGACTCAACAAACCTATTTTTTTGGTACTAAAACAACTCTTAGAAGCTAAGATTATTCATTTGCCTCCCATAAGGTAACCTAATACCATGACTAAGTATAAGCTTGGTTAACATTGTGAGTATCATACAGTGGAGGGGCATATGACACATTCATGTAAGAGGTTGAAACATGTGGTTTAGGACTTAATCGATGCAAGTCATTTTGTTATATAGGATTCTCAAACTACTCCTAACCATAATCCTCTAATAAACAATCAAAATCCTCCACAAAAAGCACCCACAACTAATCAATACATGGGGATATTCCAAAATCCCCTACCTAATCATGGGCATCAGGTAGCTGATCAAGTATCATCATAATGTGCCACCTAATTATAACAATATGGTTGGTATGACATTGATAGCTACAAGGTAACAAGATCAAGCTCAACTGACTCAATAATATCAATAGGAGATGAGTTATACATCCAACCAACGCTTTAAATCACTCTTATTTTTTAAGAGTACCCAAAAAAGGAGCACAAGATTAGAAAACCCACCCTTAGTGTTGAAACCACAACAAAAATTCTCCTTTGATATTCAACAACAATTATGTAGCACCCCAGCCAAGATTTCCCTCTTAGAGATTTTGCAAACTTCTATTCATAAGGAAGACTTATTGAAGCTTCTAAGTCAACAATTTTTTCCTCAAGACATTTCCCCTAGTGATATAGTTGATATTGTAGGTTCCCTTTGGATACATCATATAACATTTTTAGATGATGATATTCCTTCTTAAAATTTATGAGGGGATTCTTCCCTCTACATCATTGCATATATTTTAAAAATATTTATCAAGTGAATTTTGATAGATAATGGTTCCTTCCTCAATCTATGCACCTTTCAATTTTTTCAAAATTTTGGATTAAAAGAGGAAGATTTAATTAAGACTAATGTCATCATAAAAACTTTCAAAAGTGAGTCCCAAGAGGCTTGTGATATTATATCCATTCCCCTTAGGGTTGGATATAATATATTAGATACCTTGTTTTATGTGGCATCTTGCCCTGTATATTTTAATCTCCTTCTTGGATGTCCTTGGATTTAGATGATGAGGGTTGTCCCTTCTACTCTTCACCAATGTTTAAAGTTTGAATTCAAGAATAAATTGGTCACCATTTTGAGTGATCCTCATACATTCCAATATTTTTAAATTTTTGAGTAAGCTCAATTAAATCTCAATTTATGTCCATCAATTTCCTCATCTCACATCATCAAGCAACTTGAAAATCTGAAAATAAGTGAGGAACTGTTAATCAATATTTCATCACAAGAGCAAGTCAATCCTTTTATCCAAGAGCCTCTTCTATATTTATCCAAGCTACCACATTCACCTTGAACTATGGGTTTGCCTCATAAAAAGGATGAAGTAGTACACATCGATGTGTGTACCTTTATATATATATGGGTATATCACTCAAAGAAAATATTTGTGGTAGCAACATTCCTCATGTAGAGCAGTATTTTGCCCATTGTTTTTTTTTGATTGGTAGAAAGGGTGTTGAAAGGTCCTTGAACCTTGTACAAGAGAAATTACATGAATTCCAGATCGATCGAGGTGGTCCAAGAAATAAAGATCAAAGAGTGAGCAAACCTCCACACGAGGAAAGGTGTCACGAAATCACGACCAAATTGGTGATGTTGCAAAATTGCGACAAGTTGCACATTTGCTGCCAAGAGAAGAAAGGATGTCATGAAATCACGACAAGAGACACCATCAGAGCCGAAGGATGGAAGAAGTCATGATATCGTGACATGTTGCAAGGTTGCTACCAGAAGAGAGGAAGTGTCGCGATATCGCGACGAGTTGCTAGGTTGGAGCCAGAAGAGAAGAAGAGTCGTGAAATCACAACATGAAGGAAAACCATGACCGGACAGAAAATGTGTTGCAAAATCACGACAAGAAGTAAGAACACTGTCGAAGAGAAGATGTGTCATGAAATCGTGACAAGAAGGAAGATCGCAGCCGAAGAGAAAAAGTGCAACGATATCGCAACAATTATGGAAGACCGTTGCCAAAGAGAAAGGGTGTCGTGAAATCTCGACAAGATGGAAGACCGCTGTCGAAGAGAAAAAGTGTCACGAAATCGCGACATTATGGAAGACCGCTACCAAAGAGAAAAGGTGTCGCGATATCACGACAAGATGGAAGACCGCAGCCGAAGAGAAAAAGTGTCACGATATTGCGACAAGATGGAAGACCGCTGCCAAAGAGAAAAAGTGTCACGATATCACGACAATATGGAAGACCGCAGCCGAGGAGAAAAGGTGTTGTGATATCGCGACAATATGGAAGACCGCAACCGAGGAGAAAAAGTGTCGCGATATCACGACATGATGCAAGAAAGAGAAAAAGTGTCATGATATCGCGACATGATGGAAGACCGCTGCCATGGAGAAAAAGTGTCACGATATTGCGACAAAATGGAAGACCGCAACCGAAGAGAAAAAATGTCATGAAATCACGACATGATGTAAGAAAGCGCCCGAAGAGAAAAAGTGTCGCGATATCGTGACATGTTGCAAAAATGCACCCGAAGAGAAAAAGTGTCACGATATCGCGACATGTTGCAAAAACACACCCAAAGAGAAAAGGTGTCACGATATCATGACATGTTACAAAATCACGGCCGACGAGAAAAAGTTTCACGATATCACGACATGTTGTAAAATCGCAGTTGGAGAGAAAAAGTGTCGCGATATCGCGACAAGTTGAAAGACCGCTTTTGAAGGAGAAAAAAGGGTCACGATATCGTGACAAGTAGCAATCTCACAACTAGAGGAAAAAGGGATGTCACGATATCATGACATGCTGAAATTTCACGGCCAACGGTGAAAAGTGTCGTGATATCGCGACAAGTTGCCAAAACACAACCGAAGGGGGAGAATAAGGAAGAAAGGATGTGAAAACTCGACCAGTTCAAAGAGCAAACAAACCTGGTCTCCAGTTAACCACTCACATTGTGCAGACATTGGAACTTGTAGAAGCATACCTTAGGCCAATGGGAAAGGAGTCTCTCCAAACATGAATGTTCGTTTCGTCAACTCCCTTATTAGCAAGCCAGTTCGTAGCTTTGTTGCTTTCCCGGTATTGATGCTTAATGACTAATTCTAGGTAAATGCCAATTAGTGCCTTGCATTCTTGGAAGATCGAAACAAGGGACCAGGGAGGCACAGAAGTCCCATTGAGCTAGTTGATGTAGTGCAGAGAGTCTCCTTCTATGATAAGTTTATTGATGGTCAAGCCTTCCAAGAGAATCAAGCTTTGGAGTAGAGCCCGAGCCTCTGCCATGTTGTTAAATTGAATTCCCAGGTTCTGAGCAAAGGCCAAAATTATTTCTCCTTTGTGATTTATGAGAATTCCTCCTCTGCCAGCCACTCTTGGGTTGCCTTTGGCCGCACCATCTAAATTAAGCTTGAGCCACCCAGTAGGAGGTAAGACCCACTTGATGACAGACCTGTCAACAGAAGTACGGGGTGTGGTAGAGAAATTGGAAAGATTGAAAATTTTTGTTAGGTCCGATTCAAGGCCAGGCGGGGGGGGTTTGGAAGACGAGACAAGAGAGGCATTCTCTACAACGAGGGCCAAGATTTTGGCAACAAAAATCTTCATATAAGTGGCTTGGTTTTTGAAAATTTTGGCATTTCTCTCAAGCCAAATATGCCATAGGAAAATGTGAAGGCAAGCTTGCCACATGAATTGAAGTTGATTGTTCTTGAAAGGCCGGGGCCATTGTTGAAAAAGGAGGGGAATGGAATTATGGAGGGCTACAGAGATGACGAAGGTGTTAAGAACCTAGTTGAGCACTGCAAGAGAGAAAGGGCATTCCAAAAAAACATGCAAAGTTGACTCACAGGCATTTTTACAGAGGATGCACCAATTGGGGATGAGTAACCCTATGATTATCAAGTTGTCAGTGGTGAGGATTCTATTTGGATGGCCAACCAGCAGAAGAATTTGACCTTGGGAACCCAGACCTGATTAGATAAGTCTCGACCATCATTAGGAGTTTCTTGACTGTAGTAAGCTGATTTAATCGTGAAATTTCTTGAATCTTCAAGGTTCCAGACCATGGAATCATCTTTGTGAGAGCTGGGGATGATGCAAGTCCTCAAAAAGTTTTGTAACCGCCTAAGCACCTTTGTGATATGCCTAGGCCCATTAAGATCCAGGTGTTTCCATTCAGGTCTTGTAATACCTAGGTTAATGAAATGACACACCTTATCTCCAAAGGTGGCTTCGGTAACCGTCTTGAGCACTACAAGATGAGGATCTTGGCTGAGAGGTTTGTCATGGATCCACGGGTCATCCCAGAAATGAATGGTCGTTCCAGTTCTAAGACACCACCTTAAGCCTTCCATGATGATCTTCCTTGTTTTGCTGAAGCCATTCCAAAAAAGAGATCCGCTAGGAAGGTTGTGCTCTCCAAGAAAGGGAACCTAATGGAGGTACTTAGCTTTGATGATGTCGATCCAAGTAAATTTTTCATTGGTGGTAAGTCTCCAGGACTACTTGGAAATGAGGGTCATGTTCATCCACTTGATGTCCCTGAATTCGAGTCCTCCATCCTTTTCCTTGGAACAAACCCTATCCCAGGCAACAAGGGGAAATTTGTTCTTGTTTTCGTTTCCCACCCAAAGGAATCTGCATTGAATTTGCTCAATTATTTGGTAGATGGAAGTTGGAGCTTTGAATATAGATAAGAAAAAAATAGGAATACTTTGTAGGCAAGCCTAGACCAAAGTGGCTTTGGCTGCCTGACTAAGCATTGAACTTTTCCAACTTGCAAGTTTCTTGTTGAGGCAATCTAAAATAGGGTTCCACATAGCCGAGACCGATTTGCCATGGAAAAGCGATAATCCAAGATAAGTAGTTGGAAGGCTCCCAATGATATACCCAAGGATCTCAGTAATATTGTTTTGCCTGTGGATGGGAGTATTGACAAAGTATAGCTTGCTTTTGCGATAGTTGAATTTCTGGCCAGCCGCCTCTTCATAAGAATCAATAATGTTCTTAATGATTTTTTCTTCAGGAACAAAAGCATGAGAGGATAGAATAGTATCATCCACAAATTGTTTATGGGAAATGGCATTGGTTGTTAAGGCTGGTTTGATCTCAGAGACGAGTCCACTATTGCAAGCAGCAGTAAGGGTTCTTCCAAGGGTTTTGGCCAAAATGATGAAGAGGAAGGGTGACAGAGGGTCCCCTTGACGGATGCCTTTGGAACTTTGGAAGAAGCCAGCGGGAGAACCATTGATAAGAACAGAGAACCAAGCAGTAGAGATACATTCACGAACCATATTGATCCATTCTTTGTGAAACCCAAACTTCTCTAGGACCTCGAACAAGAATTTCCAGGAAACCCGATCAAAAGCATTGTTCATGTCAAGCTTAAGGAATATACTAGGTTTTTTATTTTTAGATGTCGAATGGGCCAATTCGTGGACGGTTATCACTCCATAAATAATGAATCTACCTTTGATCGAGCTCCCTTGGCACTAGTTGATGATGGAGGGAAGGATGTCTCTCAGCCTGTTTGCCATAACTTTGGTGATAAGTTTGTAGATGACACTACAGAGACTAATAGGTCTGAAGTCGGAGAGAGAAGCACGATCATTGGAAATTGGCTTCTCTCGACATCTTTTTGGCTCTTTGAAATAATTTAACCACAGCAACAACATCAGGGCCCAAAATATCCCAAAAGTGTTGAAAAAATTGGGGTGGGAATCCATTGGGTCCAGGGGCCTTATCAGGTTCCATTGCAAAAAAAGCTTCTTTGATCTCCTCCTCGGTGAAGAATTGGAGCAATTTCCCATTATCATCGTTAGACACCAACTTTGGTATGTTCTAAAGCAGAAAACTTGCTGTGCGAGGGTGGCAGTCAACACTTGGACCTAAGATTTCCTGGAAGTGGCACACAACTTCCTGTTTGATAGCATGGATGTCAGAGACAAAGGTTCCATCAGCCTTGGTCAACTTAAATATTTTATTTGAGCCTCTATGGCGCATGGTGGAAGCATGGAAAAACTTCGTGTTGGTGTCTCCTTCTTTGAGCTAGAGGCTTCTGGATTTTTGCCTCCAATAGGACTCTTCCTTAGCAAAGGTATTGTGAAATTTGGAAAAGAGGCTTTTTTCTTCCATGAAAGTTTCGACCCTCTGATCCCCTCCCTGAATCAGATTTTCCACCCTTTTGAGCTCATCCATCAGATGCTTTTTTTCGATAAAGAGGTTGCCAAAAACCTCCCTGTTCCATCATTTTAGCTTGAGCTTGACCGCTTTGAGTTTGAGGAATAGATTCATGAGAGGGTTTGGACAAAGGTTCTACTACCACCATTGACGAATACACCAACCTAAATCTGGATGGGTGAGCCACATCTTTTCAAACTTGAAAGGGGTTTTGAATATTTGCTGGGGGCAGGAACAATCCAGAATTAAGGGGTTATGATCGGATCCAATTTTTGCGTGGCTATGAAGCCTCGCATTGCCAAAAACAAGAATGAGTTCTTTGGACAAGAGAAATCTGTCAAGCTGAATTTGGATGTGATGAATGCCCACCCGTCTGTTGCTCCATGTGTAGTTGGATCCTTGGAGCGGCATGTCCATTAGCTCGTTTTGGTTGACAAAATCATTGAAATCTTCAATGCAGCTGCTAGTGATCGGGTTGCTTCCTTGCTTGTCAAACAGGTGAAGGGGAGTATTGAAATCGCCACAGAGCATCCATGGAAAATTAGGGAAGTTATCGTGCATTGCGAAAATGTTATCTCACAACAATCTTCTGTTGACAGGGCTGTTTGGTCCATAAACATTGGTGGCAATCCATTGGAGGTTATTGACTTTATTAGTGAACAAAATGTTGATGGTTCTGTCAGAAACTGAAAGAACTCTCCCCTCAATAGTTGTCGGATCCCACAAACAAAGGAGACCCCCAGATGCCCCTGAGGAGGTACAAAAGGCAAAATTGCTATTTTCCCAGATTAGCTTGCAAACTTGAGTGCTGCTATTCTCATCCAGTTTGGATTCTTGAAGAAACATGATATTTGGTTTTAGGTTTTTTCTTACTGATTTGACAGTCCTCTGTTTAGCGATTCTGTTGAGGCCTCTGACATTCCAAGAGATGAACTTCATCGAGTTGACTTGGGGTTTGCTTTGTGACCTCTGCCTCTCCCTTGAGACGGAGTAAGTTTAGGTCTAACTTCATCCAAGTCTTGGTGGGTGGGTTGTTCGAAAATAGGGCCCAAGGAGGTAGGCACAGAGCCATCAGCCGTTTCGATCTCAGCTGCTTTGGCAAGATTTTCTGCATTGGACGGTCTTCCCCTTCTCTGTTCTTTGTTGACGTCAACTTTGGGTGCGGGAATGGGAGATTTCAGCGGGCTGGATGTTTGGAGAATGTCGGGCTTAATCCTAGTGTTAAGCCCATTGTTATCTATCTAATGATTACCCACTTCCTAAGTAGATATTTTCTAGTATGGGATATGTAGGTAAGGTTTTGGGGCCATGATATAAAGGTATTCTAGAACCTTTGGAAGTTTATTTTTGGCCTGAAATATGTGGCATGGGTTACATTACCAATAAAAACCAACCTTTTCCAACTGATGATGATCAACTTATCACTTATGCTGAATTTTTAGATCATCATATCTTAGAGTGGGATAATGAGGATGAGGGACCTCCTTATCCCTCTCTTCTTTGTAATGTGATAACTTGGGTGCATCCTGAGTTATTTATGACCCCAATGGAGTATGCTAAAGGGTATAATATTTGTGACATGGATCATGATAATATCCTCTAAAAATGCTTCTTTTATGGGTATGTCCCTTGTATTACACATGCCAAGTATTTTAGTTCTCAAGGGGATTTAGTCCCTATGTCTCCTGAGGACCTTGAACAACTAGGAGTGATCCCCATCCCACTTAATTATGAGGATGGGTTTTATATTCTTATCGAGGAGAACGTAGATGTTAATATAGGTTCTATAGAGAACCCTAAAATCCTTAAGTTAGGCAAATCCTTGTCCATGGATGAGAAGGAGTAATTGACCAATTTGTTGAAGGAATTTCATGATATTTTTTCTTGGTCATATGTTGACATGCTAGGGCTTGATCCCTCCATTGTTATGCATTATTTGGTAACTAATCCTAGTGTTAAGCCAGTTAGGAAGATGCATCCTAAGGTCACCCTTATAGTCAAAGAAGAGCTCCAAAAACTCCTTGATATGAGTTTTATCAAAGCTATTGACTATTTTGATTGAATTTCCAACATCATTCCTATAGCTAAAAAGGTAAGAACAATTAGAATATGTACCGACTTGAGGAGCATTAACTTAGAATTTCCCAAGGATGATTTTCCTCTCCCCAACATAGATATGATCATAGATTTCCCAAATATGGAATGCCTTCACTTATGGATGGTTATTTAGGATACAATTAGATCATGGTTACCTTTTAGGACCAAGAAAAGATAAATTTCATTACTCCATAGAGTATATTTTGTTATGAAGTCATGCTTTTTGTCTTGAAGAATGTTGGTGCCACATATTAGAGGGCTATGACTTATATTTTTTATGATATGATGCATGATATTATTGAGGACTATGTGGATGATCTTCTTCATCATTCTATACATCAAGATAATGATTGTCAATATTTATGATATTTTTTAATGACTTTGATAGTATAGAGTTCGTCTTAAGCCCTCCAAGTGTGTGTTTGGAGTCACATATAGCAAGTTGTTAGGTTTCATCATGTCTAGGCGAGGCATTGAAGTAGACCCCACTATGATAGTGGTTATCACTAACATACCTCCTCCCTTTAACCTAACTAATTTGCATAGCTTATAGGGTAAAATTCAAGCTATTCATTAGTTCATAGCTCATTATTTGATAAGTGTCAACCCTTTATTAAGCTCCTTAAGAAATATGTAATGTTCCAGTAGGATTTTGAGTATTAATAAGCTTTTAATGAACTCAAAAGGTATCTAACTTTTTCACCTATATTATTTCCCCCTAGATTGGATAAGCATTTTATGCTTTACATAACAACCATAACTCACACTTTGGGAGCCATGTTGGCTTAGCACGATGATAAAAATAAAGAGCAAGCCATCTACTATATCAATAGAACCTTGGTCAGCTATGAAACCTAATACACCCCCTTAGAGAAGCTTTGAATTACTATAGTGTTTTCTTCTTAGAAGCTAAGAAAATACATGCTTAACCATAATACATTGGTAGTTGTGAAGTTTGATCCTTTGCACTACTTAATGTCTAAGCACCACCTTTTAGGTTAAGCTGCTAAGTGGGTTTTAGACCTTAGTAAGTTTGGCTTAACCTTTATAGTTTAGAAGGCTATCAAATATCAGGTGATCATTGATCAACTAGCCTCTTCTCCCTTAGATTTAGTCCATTCCTTAGTCATTGAGTTTTCCGAGGAGTGCCTTAGTTTAAAAACTAAATGGCTAGAGTATTGGATTTTTTTTGATGGATCTCAATGCTTAAAGAGTGTTGGTGCTGGAATCATTCTAGTTACCCCACAAAAACAACTCATACTCTTTTCCTATAACTTTATTTATCTTGCATAAAATTCCACTATAGAGTATAAAGCCTTAATACTTTTTCCTAGAGCAACCTTAGCCTTGAAGGTTAGAGTTATTTTACTTTTTGGTTACTCTCAACTTGTGGTTGATCAGATCAATGATGTTTATCAGACTCAGGATGATAAGCTAAAACCTTACAAAGAGATTATTACTAATATTTTGTCTATGTTTGATCGAGTAACCATAGAATTTATCCCTAGATTCTCCAACCACCATGCAGATGCATGTCCACTATTGCATCCTTGTTTCCCTTGGATTTGTAATATGATCAAGCATCAATTATTATTAGACAACTCTAGGAGCTTGCGTCACTTAGTTCTAGTCTTATTCCATTATATGTTCTGACCATCAAAGCTTCCCCATCAGAGCCATGGTATAACTACATTTTAATTTCTTTAAGGATGGTTTAATTCTTGATGGTTTAGACCACAATAAACATAATATTTTATGCAAAAGAGTGTTCCAATTCATTATAATTGAAAATAATTTCTATCGACATTCTTTTGAAGGCATCCTTTTGTGATGCCTTAACTTTGATGAAGGCTAGCTAGATCGTAGTGAATCTCATGAAAGATCATGTGAAGTCCATTTTAATGTCAATGCCATTTATAAGAAGCTATATGGGGTATTATTGGTCTTCCATGGAGAAATATGCATGCGACTATGTCTGATGCTATGACAAGTCCCTTGGCTACGGTGACTAGAGCTCAAGTCTCCAAGTTCATCTTCAACTAGATCCTTTGTATTTTTGAGATTCCTTTGGTAATTTATTTTGATAATGAAACTAATTTCAAGAACAAGGATGTCCACAATTTGTGTCCTAAGTACAATATTCAATTAAGACTAATGTCATCATAAAAACTTTCAAAAGTGAGTCCCAAGAGGCTTGTGATATTATATCCCTTCCCCTTAGGGTTGGATATAATATATTAGATACCTTAATTTATGTGGCATATTGCCCTATATATTTTAATCTCCTTCTTGGATGTCCTTGGATTTAGATGATGAGGGTTGTCCCTTCTACTCTTCACCAATGTTTAAAGTTTGAATTCAAGAATAAACTGGTCACCATTTTGAGTGATCCTCATACATTCCAATATTTTTTAATTTTTGAGTAAGCTCAATCAAATCTCAATTTATGTCCATCAATTTCCTCATCTCACATCATCAAGCAACTTGAAAATCTGAAAATAAGTGAGGAACTGTTAATCAATATTTCATCACAAGAGCAAGTCAATCCTTTTATCCAAGAGCCTCTTCTATATTTATCCAAGCTACCACATTCACCTTGAACTATGGGTTTGCCTCATAATAAGGATGAAGTAGTACACATATATGTGTGTACATTTATATATATATATATATGGGTATATCACTCAAAGAAAATATTTGTGGTAGCAACATTCCTCATGTAGAGCAGTATTTTGCCCATTGTTTTTTTTTTGATTGGTAGAAAGGGTGTTGAAAGGTCCCTGAACCTTGTACAAGAGAAATTACATGAATTCCAGATCGACCGAGGTGGTCCAAGAAATAAAGATCAAAGAGTGAGCAAACCTCCACACGAGGAAAGGTGTCACGAAATCGTGACCAAATTGGTGATGTCGCAAAATTGTGACAAGTTGCACCTTTGATGCCAAGAGAAGAAAGGATGTCATGAAATCACGACAAGAGACACCATCAGAGCCGAAGGATGGAAGAAGTCGTGATATCGTGACATGTTGCAAGGTTGCTACCAGAAGAGAGGAAGTGTTGCGATATCGTGATGAGTTGCTAGGTTGGAGCCAAAAGAGAAGAAGAGTCGTGAAATCACAACATGAAGGAAAACCATGACCGGACAGAAAAGGTGTTGCAAAATCATGACAAGAAGTAAGAATGCTGCCGAAGAGAAGATGTGTCATGAAATCATGACAAGAAGGAAGATCACAGCCGAAGAGAAAAAGTGCAACGATATCGCAACAATTATGGAAGACCGCTGCCAAAGAGAAAGGGTGTCACGAAATCGCGACAAGATGGAAGACCGCTGTCGAAGAGAAAAAGTGTCACGAAATCGCGACATTATGGAAGACCGCTGCCAAAGAGAAAAGGTGTCGCGATATCGTGACAAGATGGAAGACCACAGCCGAAGAGAAAAAGTGTCACGATATCGTGACAAGATGGAAGACCGTTGCCAAATAGAAAAAGTGTCGCGATATCGCAACAATATGGAAGACCGCAGCCAAGGAGAAAATGTGTCATGATATCGCGACAATATCAAAGACCGCAATCGAGGAGAAAAAGTGTCACGATATCGCGACATGATGCAAGAAACAGAACAAGTGTCATGATATCGCGACATGATGGAAGACCGCTACCAAGGAGAAAAAGTGTTGCGATATCACGACAAAATGGAAGACCGCAGACGAAGAGAAAAAATGTCACAAAATCACGACATGATGCAAGAAAGTGCCTGAAGAGAAAAAGTGTCGTGATATCGCGACATGTTGCAAAAATGCACCCGAAGAGAAAAAGTGTCACGATATCGCGACATGTTGCAAAAACGCACCTGAAGAGAAAAGGTGTCGCGATATCGCGACATGTTACAAAATCGCGGTTGACGAGAAAAAGTGTCGCGATATCGCGACATGTTGTAAAACCGCAGTCAGAGAGAAAAAGTGACGCGATATCGTGACAAGTTGAAAGACCACTTTCGAAGGAGAAAAAAGTATCGCGATATCATGACAAGTAGCAATATCACGGCCAGAGGAAAAAGGGATGTCGCGATATCGTGACATGCTAAAATTTCATGGCCAACGGTGAAAAGTGTCGCAATATCATGAAAAGTTGCCAAAACACAGCCGAAGGGGGAGAAGAAGGAAGAAAGGACGCAAAAACTCGACCAGTTCCAAGAGCAAACAAACCTGGTCTCTACTTAACAACTCACATTGTGCAGACATTGGAACTTGTAGAAGCATCCCTCAAGCCAATGGGAAAGGAATCTCTCCAAACATGAATGTCCGTTTTGCCAACTCCCTTATTAGCAAGCTAGTTCGCAGCTTTGTTGCTTTCCCGGTATTGATGCTTAATGACTAATTCTAGGTAAATGTCAATTAGTGCCTTGCATTCTTGGAAGATCAAAACAAGGGCCCAAGGAGGCACAAAAGTCCCATTGAGAAAATTGATGTAGTGCAGAGAGTCTCCTTCTATGATAAGTTTATTTATGGTCAAGCATTCCAAGAGAATCAAGCTTTGGAGTAGAGCCCGAGCCTCTGCCATGTTGTTAGATTGAATTCCTAGGTTTTGAGCAAAGGCCAAAATTATTTCTCCTCTATGATTTCTAAGAATTCCTCCTCTGCTAGCCGCTCCTGGGTTGCCTTTGGCCGCACCATCGAAATTAAGCTTGAGCCACCCAGTAGGAGGTAAGACCCACTTGATGATAGACTTGTCAACAGAAGTATGGGGTGTGGCAGAGAAATTGGAAAGATTGAAAATTTTTGTTAGGTCCAATTCAAGGCCAGGTGGGGGGGTTTGGAAGATGAGACAAGAGAGGAATTCTTTGCAGCGAGGGCCAAGATTTTGGCAACAACAATCTTCATATCAGTGGATTGGTTTTTGAAAATTTTGGCATTTCTCTCAAGCCAAATCTACCATAGGAAAATGTGAAGGCAAGCTTGCCACATGAATTGAAGTTGATTGTTCTTGAAAGGCCGGGGCCATTGTTGAAAAAGGAGGGGAATGGAATGAGGGAGGGCTACGGAGATGACGAAGGTGTTAAGAACCTGGTTGAGCACTGCAAGAGAGAAGGGACATTCCAAAAAAACATGTGAAGTTGACTCACAGGCGTTTTTACACAGGATGCACCAATTGGGGATGAATAACCCTATGATTATCAAGTTGTTAGTGGTGAGGATTCTATTTTGGATGGCAAACCAGTAGAAGAATTTGACCTTGGGAATGATCTTGGGAACCTAGACTTGATTAGATAAGTCCCGACCATCATTGGGAGTTTCTTGACTGTAGTAAGCTGATTTAACAATGAAATTCCTTGAATCTTCAAGGTTCCAGACCATGGAATCATCTTTGTGAGAGCTTGGGATGATGCAAGTCCTCAGCAAGTTTTGTAACCGCCTGAGCACCTTTGTGATATGCCTAGGCCCATTAAGAGCCAGGTGTTTCCATTCAGGTCTTGTAATACCTAGGTTAATTAAATGACACACCTTATCTCGAAAGGTGGCTTCAGTAACCGTCTTGAGCACTGCAAGATGAGGATCTTGGCTAAGAGGTTTGTCACGGATCCACGGGTCATCCCAAAAATGAATGGTCGTTCCAGTTCCAAGACACCACCTTAAGCCTTCCATGATGATCTTCCTTGTTTTGGTGATGTCATTCCAAAAATGAGATCCGCTAGGAAGGTTGTGCTCTCCAAGAAAGGGAACCTGATGGAGGTACTTAGCTTTGATGATGTCAATCCAAGTGAATTTTTCATTGGTGGTAAGTCTCCAGGACTACTTGGAAATGAGGGCCATGTTCATCCGCTTGATGTCCCTGAATCCGAGTCCTCCATCCTTTTTCTTGGAACAAACCCTATCCCAGGCAACAAGGGGAAATTTGTTCTTGTTTTCATTTCCCACCCAAAGGAATCTACGTTGAATTTTCTCAATTCTTTGGCATATGGAAGCTAGAGCTTTGAAGATAGATAAGAAAAAAATAGGAATACTTTGCAGGCAATCCTGGACCAGAGTGGCTTTGGCTGCCTGACTGAGCATTGAACTTTTCCAACCTGCAAGTTTCTTGTTGAGGCGATCTAAAACAGGGTTCCACATAGCCAAGACCAATTTTTCGTGGAAAAGCAGTAATCCAAGATAAGTAGTTGGAAGGCTCCCAATGATACAACCAAGGATCTCAGTAATCCTGTTTTGCCTGTGGATGGGAGTATTGATAAAGTATAGCTTGCTTTTGCGATAGTTGACTTTCTGGCCAACCGCCTCTTCATAAGAATCAAGAATGTTCTTAATGATTTTTGCTTCGGGAACAAAAGCATGAGAGGATAGAATAGTATCATCCACAAACTGTTTATGGGAAATGGCATTGGTTGTTGAGGCTGGTTTGATCCCAAAGAAAATTCCACTATTGCAAGCAGCAATAAAGGTTCTTCCAAGGGTTTCGGCCAAAATGATGAAGAGGAAGGGTGATAGAGGGTCCCCTTGACGGATTCCTTTGGAACTTTGGAAGAAGCCAACAGGTGAACCATTGATAAGAACAGATAACCAAGTAGTAGAGATACATTCACGAACCATCTTGATCCATTCTTTGTGAAACCCAAACTTCTCTAGGACCTCGAATAGGAATTTCCAGGAAACCCGATCAAAAGCCTTGTTCATGTCAAGCTTAAGGAACATACTAGGTTTTTTATTTTTAGATGTCGAATGGGCCAATTCGTGGACGGTTATCACTCCATCAGCAATGAATCTACCTTTGACCGAGCTCCCTTGGCACTAGTCGATGATGGAGGGAAGGATGTCTCTCATCCTGTTTGCCATAACTTTGGTGATAAGTTTGTAGATGACACTACAGAGACTAATAGGCCTGAAGTCGGAGAGAGAAGAACGATCATTGAAAATTGGCTTCTCTCGACATATTTTTGGCTCTTTGAAAGAATTTAACCACAACAACAACATCAGGGCCCGCAATATCCCAAAAGGGTTGAAAAAACTGAGGTGGGAAGCCATCGGGTCGAGCAGCCTTATCACTTCCATTGCAAACACAGCTTCTTTGATCTCCTCCTCAGTGAAGAATTGGAGCAATTTCCCATTATCATCGTTAGACACCAACTTTGGTATGTTCTAAAGCAGAGAACTTGCTATGCGGGGGTGGCAATCAACACTTGGACCTAAGATTTCCTGGAAGTGGCGCACAACTTCCTATCTGATAGCATGGATGTCAGAGACAAAGGTTCCATCAGCCTTGGTCAACTTAGAGATTTTATTTGAACCTCTGTGGCGCATGGTGGAAGCATGGAAAAACTTCGTGTTGGTGTCTCCTTCTTTGAGCTAGAGGCTTCTGGATTTTTGCCTCTAATAGGAATTTTCCTTAGCCAAGGTATTGTGAAAGTTGGAAAGGAGGCTTTTTTCTTCCATGAAAGTTTCGACCCTCTGATCCCCTCCCTGAATCAGATTTTCCACCCTTTTGAGCTCATCCATTAGATGCTTTTTTTTGATAAAGAGGTTGCCAAAAACCTCCCTGTTCCAGCATTTTAGCTTGAGCTTGACCACTTTGAGTTTGAGGAACAGATTCGTGAGAGGGTTTGGACAAAGGTTCTACTGCCACCATTGATGAATACACCAACCTAAATCTGGATGGGTGAGCCACATATTTTCAAACCTAAAAGGGGTTTTGAAGATTTTTTGGGGGCAGGAACAATCCAAAATTAAGGGGTTATGATCGAATCCAATTTTTGGGTGGCTATGAAGCCTAGCATTGCCAAAAATAGGAATGAGTTCTTTGGACAAGAGAAATCTGTCAAGCCGAATTTGGATGTGATGAATGCCCACCCGTCTGTTGCTCCATGTGTAGTTGGATCCTTGGAGTGGCATGTCCATTAGCTCGTTGTGGTTGACAAAATAATTGAAATATTCAATGCAGTTGCTAGTGATCGGGTTGCTTCCTTTCTTGTCAAACAGGTGAAGGGGAGTATTGAAATCACCACAGAGCATCCATGGAAAATCAGGGAAGTTATTGCGCATTGCAAAAATGTTATCCCACAATAATCTTCTATTGACAGGGCTGTTTGGTCCATAAACATTGGTGGCAATCCATTGGAGGTTATTGACTTTATTAATGAACAAAATGTTGATGGTTCTGTCAGAAACTAAAATAACTCTCCCGTCAATAGTTGTCGGATCCCAAAAAAAAAGGAGACCCCCAGATGCCCCTGAGGAGGTACAAATGGAAAAATTGCTATTTTCCCAGATTAGCTTGTAAACTTGAGTGCTGCTATTCTCATCCAGTTTGGATTCTTGAAGAAACATGATATTTGGTTTTAGGTTTTTCCTTACTGATTTGACAGTCCTCTATTTAGAAGTTTCGTTGAGGCCTCTGATATTCCAAGAGATGAACTTCATCGAGTTGACTTGGGGTTTGCTTTGTGACCTCTGCCTCTCCCTTGAGACGAAGTAATTTTAGGTCTAACTTCATCCAAGTCTTGGTGGGTGGGTTTTTCGAAAATAGGGCCCAAGGAGGTAGGCACAGAACCATCAGCCGTTTCGATCTCAGCTGCTTTGGCAAGCTTTTCTGCATTGGACGGTCTTCCCCTTCTCTGTTCTTTTTTGACATCAACTTTGGGTGCAGGAATGGGAGATTTTAGCGGGCTGGATGTTTGGAGAATGTCGGGCTTAATCCTAGTGTTAAGCCCATTGTTATCTATCTAATGATTACCCACTTCCTAAGTAGATATTTTCTAGTATGGGATATGTAGGTAAGGTTTTGGGGCCATGATATAAAGGTATTCTAGAACATTTGGAAGTTTATTTTTGGCCTGAAATATGTGGCATGGGTTACATTACCAATAAAAACCAACCTTTACCAACTGATGATGATCAACTTATCACTTATGCTGAATTTTTGGATCATCATAGCTTAGAGTGGGATAATGAGGATGAGGGACCTCCTTATCCCTCTCTTCTTTGTAATGTGATAACTTAGGTGCATCCTGAGTTATTTATGACCCCAATGGAGTATGCTAAAGGGTATAATATTTGTGACATGGATCATGATAATATCCTCTAAAACTACTTTTATGGGTATGTCCCTTGTCTTACACATGTCAAGTATTTTAGTTCTCAAGGGGATTTAGTCCCTATGTCTCCTGAGGACCTTGAACAACTAGGAGTGATCCCCATCCCAATTAATTATGAGGATGGGTTTTATATTCTTATCGAGGAGAACATAGATGTTAATATAGGTTCTATAGAGAACCCTCAAATCCTTAAGTTAGGCAAATCCTTGTCCATGGATGAGAAGGAGTAATTGACCAATTTGTTGAAGGAATTTCATGATATTTTTGCTTGGTCATATGCTGACATGCTAGGGCTTGATCCCTCCCTTGTTATGCATTATTTGGTAACTAATCCTAGTGTTAAGCCAGTTAGGAAGATGCATCCTAAGGTCACCCTTATAGTCAAAGAAGAGCTCCAAAAACTCCTTGATATGAGTTTTATCAAAGCTATTGACTATTTTGATTGAATTTCCAACATCATTCCTATAGCTAAAAATGTAAGAACAATTAGAATATGTACTGACTTGAGGAGCATTAACTTAGCATGTCCCAAGGATGATTTTCCTCTCCCCAACATAGATATGATCATAGATTTCCAAAATATGGAATGCCTTCACTTATGGATGGTTATTTAGGATACAATTAGATCATGGTTACATTTTAGGACCAAGAAAAGATAAATTTCATTACTCCATAGAGTATCTTTTGTTATGAAGTCATGCTTTTTGTCTTGAAGAATGTTGGTGCCACATATAAGAGGGCTATGACTTATATTTTTTATGATATGATGCATGATATTATTGAGGACTATGTGGATGATCTTCTTCATCATTATATACATCAAGATAATGATGGTCAATATTTATGATATTTTTTAATGAATTTGATAGTATAGAGTTCGTCTTAAGCCCTCCAAGTGTGTGTTTGGAGTCACATATAACAAGTTGTTAGGTTTCATCATGTCTAGGCGAGGCATTGAAGTGGACCCCACTATGATAGTGGTTATCACTAACATACCTCCTCCCTTTAACCTAACTAATTTGCATAGCTTATAGGGTAAAATTCAAGCTATTCATTGGTTCATAGCTCATTATCTGATAAGTGTCAACCCTTTATTAGGCTCCTTAAGAAATATGTAACATTCCAGTAGGATTTTGAGTATTAATAAGCTTTTGATGAACTCAAAAGGTATCTAACTTTCCCACCTATATTAGTTCCCCCTAGATTGGATAAGCATTTTATGCTTTACATAACAACCATAACTCACACTTTGGGAGCCATTTTGGCTTAGCATGATGATAAAAATAAAGAGCAAGCCATCTACTATATCGGTAGAACCTTGGTCAGCTATGAAACCTAATACACCCCCTTAGAGAAGCTTTGAATTACTATAGTGTTTTCTTCTTAGAAGCTAAGAAAATACATGCTTAACCATAATACATTGGTAGTTGTGAAGTTTGATCCTTTGCACTACTTAATGTCTAAGCACCACCTTTTAGGTTAAGCTGCTAAGTGGGTTTTTGAAAGGATATAACTTGTGCAGAAGGAGATTTCCGAAACAGAAAGATAAAAATAATATAACAATAAGAATTTGTAGCGGAAGACTAAAGAATAATTAAATGCCACTTGAGGTGGGCACACCCTCGCCGTATAGGCTAATGCGGATAACGCAGATGAAGATTGAAAAATAAAATATGATAATGTCAAATAAACTATTGTGAATCAATATATAGTAAATTTTAAATACTTGGAAAACATAGCCGACACAGACTATGTTTGGAATGTAACATGACTCCCCTCCTCGAAAAGCTTTGTCCTCAAAGTTGGAAATGTTTGGAAGATACTTTCAGGTTCCCATGTGGCATCCTCCTCTGGTAAATCTTGCCATTTAATGAGAAATTCTTGAATCTGACGTGATCTCAGTCTTCGGATTCTATGTTGTAGTATATCTTCAAGTTGGAGATGTATGCATCCTTCCTCATCGAGCACTGGTAATTCTGATTGACTTTGTACTTTCTGACCAATTAATTTTTTGAGACATGAAACATTAAATACTGGGTGTATTCATGATGATGTAGGTAGCTCTAATTGATAGGCTACTTCTCCAATGCGGTGCACAATTTTGTAGGGACCATAGAATCGTGGAGCCAACTTTTGGCTGGACTTTATCCTTAACAAGGATTGTTTGTAAGGTTGCAACTTTAGGAACACCCAATCACCTATATTAAAAGTTATCTCTGATCGGTGCAAGTCTTGTTGTTGTTTCATACGATTCTGTGCTTGGACTAAATTCTCTTTGAGGATGGTGAGTGTAGACTCCCTTTGTTGGAACCAATCATCCACTTTGGCTACTTTGGATGATCCATGTACGTAATCTGCGACTGTTGGAGGTTTGGTGCCATACAATGCTTCAAATGGAGACATCTTAATTGAGTAATGGTAAGAAGTGTTGTACCACCATTCTGCCAATGCTAACCAATGGCTCCATTGGTATTGTTTATCTTGACCAAAACATCTTAAGTACGTACCCAAACATTTGTTAACTACTTCGTTTGACCATCTGTCTATGGATGGTAGGCTGAAGACATGTTCAATTTGGTACCACTAAGTCGAAATAATTCTCACCAAAAGTTACTAGTGAAGATGGGATCTCTATCACTTACAATATTTTTTGGCATACCATGTAATTTGAAAATTGAATCCATAAATACCTTTGCCACCTTGCTTGCGGAAAATGGATTTTGTAAAGCTTGAAAGTGAGCGTATTTGGATAACCGGTCTACGACGATGAATATTACTGTCCTGCCTTCTGAATTTGGAAGACCTTCAATAAAATCCATGGATATATGTTCCCACTGTCATTCAGGGATGGGTAATGGTTGTAACAATCCTGGTGATTTGACTATTTCTCCTTTATTGCGCTGGCAAACTTCACATTCTGCTACCCATTGTTTGACTTCGCTTTTAATCCTTTCCAAAAAAATGATTGTTTGACCCTTAAATATGTCTTCAAAAATCCTGAATGTCCTGCTGATGGAGAAGCGTGTGATTCGTCGAGGATCTTCGATTTGAGTTTTGAATTGTGTGGAATGTAAATGCGGTTCTTCTTCTAGAGGACTTTATATTCATAAGAGAACAAAGGGTGTTTAGAGGACCCTATAGATAATTCTTGAAGTATCTGAGCAGTTTTGCTATTGGACAACCATTCATATTGTAATTGATTCACCCATTGGGAGCAAGGACCTGAAATAGCGTTAATGACTATTTCATCTTCATATTTCCTGGACAGTGCATCGACGATGATATTTTCCTTCCCTTTCTTGTATTCGATAACGAAATCATAGCCCAACAGTTTGGTTAACCACTTATTTTGTTCCGGATAAGAAAACCTTTGCTCAAGAAAATGTTTGAGGCTACTATGATCTATTTTTATAATGAAGCGGCTACTGATTAGGTAGTGTCTCCATTTTTCTACTACGTGAAGAATAGCCAACATTTCTTTTTCGTATGTTGATCTTCCCAAATTTTTCTCAAAAAGCTGTTTACTTTCAAATGCCAATGGATGACCTTCTTGCATTAGTATAGCCCCAATTCCTGTTCCTGATACATCACATTCGATAATAAATGGTTTGTGAAAATTGGGAGTTGCTAATATTGGAGTTGTACACATGGCTTGCTTAAGAGCTTCGAAGGCTTGATAAGCCTCTGTCGACCAACGAAAAGCATCCTTCTTTGTGAGTGCGGTGAGAGGTGCTGCAATCTTACCATAATTTTGTACAAACTTGCGATAGTAGCCCATGAGACCCAAAAAACCACGAAGTTTCTTGATGGTTTTAGGTAAAGGCCACTCTTGAATTGCCTTAATCTTATTGGGATCCACTTTGATGCCCTCGTGTGAAACTATATGACCAAGATACTCGACTTATTGAACACCAAAGGAACATTTTGAATGTTTAAAAAATAAATTTTCTTTGTGTAAAATGTGAAGGGCCTTATCCACATGATGTAAATGATCCGTCCATGTTTTGCTGTATATGAGAATATCATCAAAAAAGACTAAGACAAACTTATGGAGGAGTGGGCGAAACACTTGGTTCATGTGACTTTGGAATGTGGATGGTGCATTGGTGAGACCAAAAGGCATGACCAAAAATTCGTAATGACCTTCATGAGTACGAAAAGCAGTTTTAGGAATATCTTCTTCTCGACACGGATTTGGTGAAATCCGGAGCGAAGGTCTAATTTTGTAAAAAAATTTGCACCATGCAACTCATCGAGTAGGTCATCTATGACAAGTATGGGAAATTTGTCCTTGATAGTGAGTTTATTGAGAGAACGAAAGTCAGGACACATACGCCAAGAGTTATCTTTCCGTCTAGCCAGAACGACAGGTGAGGAATAAGGACTAGTGCTGTGACGAATGACTCCGTAATCCAACAAATCTTGAACGATCTATTCGATTTCTGTCTTTTGTGGTTGAGGATAGCGATAAGGACGATTGTTAGGTGGGACACTCCCTAGAATCAAATGGATGGCATGGTCATGAGATCATTTAGGTGGTAATCCTTTAGGTTCTTGGAAAACCTCTTCGTAATGTGTTATGATGTCTTGTAACTCGGGAGCAGTAATATCCGAAGTTGCTTGAGATTGTTTTTCCAAACAATTAATTTGAGCTATAAACCCGTATCCACCCTTTTTTAACATCTTCTCCATACTATGAGAGCTCACCATTTGTGATGGAGGAGTAGTAATGCCTTGTAAGCGAATGACTCATCCATTTTCCTTCCATTCCACAAATAATTTTTTGAAGTTGAAGCTAACCGTGTCTAATGTTTCCAACCATTCAACTCCCAAAATGACATCAGAGTTCCCCAAATTCATGACGAAAAGAGATCCAAACCAGGTATAAGTTCCCATTTTTATGGAAAATTGAGATGTGTGACTGACACATTGTGCGTTCACCCCGTTGGCCACTAGAACCTGGAATTAATCTTTGTTGGAAGAGTTAATGAATAAATTCAAAGCTTTTGCTGTTTTGATGTCGATAAAATTGTGGGTACTACCGGAATCAATTAGCACATTCACCTTTTTCTCGCGGAGAAATCCAGGTACCTTAATGGTATGGTGGGCGGTTAAACCCATGAGGGCATGCACGGAGATCGCCATTGTATCCTCTTCTTTTTCTTCTAGAGTACTTGGTAGTTCTTCTGGCATAGGTTCATCTGGTTGGTAAGGTTCTTCCTCTTCTCTTTCATAGTGATTGCCTTCAATATGAAAGTTTTGTTTTTGGGCACAAGCTTATTCCTTGGGGTGATGAGTGCAACATTTATAACAAAAGTATCTTGATGGTTGATCATTTCTATGAAAGGAATTGTTGCGATACAAAGGACGACTATAAGTGTCACACCGTGTAGACAACTGATGTCTCTTTTCGGCTAGCTTAGCTATTCTTATACAATCGTTCAACAAGGTTGGATTGTGCATGTCTACCTCCACTCAAATATTTTCTTTCAATCCATTGCAAAAAGCTCCTACCACTATGTCGAGACTGAGGTCTAAAGTGTATGGTAGTAAACTGGTAAACTCTGAAATGAAATCGCTAACCGATCCTTCTTGTTTAAGAGATAACAGTCTTACTGTGTATGATGATGTAGCTCCTTCGTCAAATATTTCTAAAAAAGAGGTAGTGAATTTTCTCCAGTTAATAGTAGCTCCTTTCTCTCGTTTAAGCCATACGAACCATTGGTAGGCCTCAGTGCCTAATTTTGATGCCACGAAAGGGACTTTATCAATTTCCTTAATTTGATATAAGTCGAGAATGCCTTCCATTTTGGCTATCCAACCACGAGGATCATGACCCTCAAAAGTGGGCATATCAATGCATGGAAAATTATTAGGGCCTCTCGGTTGGTGATAACCTGTATCCCTTTCTTGATCTTGGTTATACCACTGTCTATGATAGCGATCCCTAGAGTTATCCGAAGTGCCTATTTGCTGTTCCCAATCATCATTTTGATCGACATTGTCTTCATTCCTTTGGGCATGGGAGTGATATTGGGGATTAGTATTGGGATTAAGCTGGTTTTGTGCTTGCACTAGGGATTTTAGGCTGAGACTAATTTCGTTCATACCCTCTAGGAGGAGTCGAAGAGAATCATCGTTGGAAACGGCTGAGTTACTGGAGTTTCCTTGTGTGATGTTTTCGTGAGTTGGGGGAGGATTAGTAGCCATAGGATCTACCAGTGGATGATGTGGATTATAACTATCAATTTTGAAAGGAGAAAGAGAATTTTTTGTACCTGGGCTTCGATTAGGTCTTCTTGCGTTGTTATTGGGCGTTTTCGAGCTTGATAATCGACCGTCAGGACCCTTGATCCAACTTCTACTCATGCATGGCTCAAAATTGCTTGCTTAGTAATCCTTGATCTTCAATTTCTGCAAAATTTGTTGTTTTTTCTGCCTTAACTGCCACTCCAACTGCGGCACGAAATTGGATGTAGTAGGATCCTTCAGATAAGTGCTTGACAAGACACGAATCTTAAGACACGAGACTCAACGGACACGACCCGACTAGACAAGGACAAGGCGTGTCTAGGACAACACAAGACGTGATCCAACTAGACAAGGACACACGTGACAGTGACACTGGAACACAAGGAGACATGACACGACCCAACGAACACGACAACCAACCAGTGAGATGGACTCGACCTCAGAAAATGTGGACGCGAAGACATGACACCACAAAATGGACAGAGGACCTACAACCCTGGACTAGGACACATGGACAAGATGCGAAGAACCAGACACTACGTGACTAGAGGACACGACGGACAACTAGGCAGACAGTGCGGATGCTCGGTAAGGACTGACATGACACAACGACAAGAGGACATGACGAACAACCACACGGACAGCGCAAACGCTCGGTAAGGACTAACATGACGTGATGACAAGAACGACGGACAACCACACGGACAACGTGAACACTTGGCAAGGACTGACATGACGCGACAATAAGAATGACACGACGCAAACAGGATAGCAAGAGGGGACCGAACTATAAGGACGACACGACAACACGGTACGACACAGACAATGCGAAGGAGCTCCTATTGCGTGACCGAAGTCACACCGTAGAAGGTGTGGCGAAGGTGATTTAAACCGTGTTTTGCACCGTGTATACCCGATGTGGGATAAATAAAATTGAACCCAACGTAGCGGTGAAAGGTAACTGACATCAGCAAATAAAAATTAATTGACAACCTTAGCTTTTCCGGTTTTAAAAAATTAATCACGATTTATGATTGGTTGACGAAGCTCACGAAGGTTTGTGCTGGACTGTGGATGATTTAACAATCTGGCATTCAGAATTGACTGCGAAGGGAGATCGGAGACCTTGGCCGTCGCTGTTTGTGATTTTTGGGACAAAATTTTGAACGGAAGGGGACGGAATTTTTGGGACGGATTTTTTGAATGGAATTTCGAACGGAATTTCGACGAACAGTGATAGAAAAATGAATGAACGGTGACGACGATGCGCACGACGGGGATGAAAAATTAAATGAAATGCAGTAGGCAATTGTAAAAAAACTTGCTCGAGTACGCAGGCGCTTCGGGAATCGTCTAGACTGATACCACTTGAAAGGATATAACTTGTGCAGAAGGAGATTTCCGAAACAGAAAGATAAAAATAATATAACAATAAGAATTTGTAGCGGAAGACTAAAGAAATAATTAAATGTCACTTGAGGTGGGCACACCCTCACCGTATAGGCTAATGTGGATAACGCAGATGAAGATTGAAAAATAAAATATGATAATGTCAAATAAACTATTGTGAATCAATATATAGTAAATTTTAAACGCTTGGAAAACATAGCCGACACAGGCTATGTTTGGAATGTAACAGTTTTAGACCTTAGTAATTTTGGCTTAACATTTATAGTTTAGAAGGCTATCAAATATCAGGTGATCATTGATCAACTAGCCTCTTCTCCCTTAGATTCAGTCCATTCCTTAGTCATTGAGTTTTCCGATGAGTGCCTTAGTTTAGAAACTAAAGGGCTAGAGTATTGGATTTTTTTTTGATGGATCTCAATGCTTAAAGAGTGTTGGTGCTGGAATCATTCTAGTTACCCCACAAAAACAACTCATACTCTTTTCCTATAACTTTATTTATCTTGCATAAAATTCCACTATAGATTACAAAGCCTTAATACTTGGTCCTAGAGCAACCTTAGCCTTGAAGGTTAGAGTTATTTTACTTTTTGGTTACTCTCAACTTGTGGTTGATCAGATCAATGATGTTTATCAGACTCAGGATGATAAGCTAAAACATTACAAAGAGATTATTACTAATATTTTGTCTATGTTTGATCGAGTAACCATAGAATTTATCCCTAGATTCTCCAACCACCATGCAGATGCATGTCCACTATTGCATCCTTGTTTCCCTTGGATTTGTAATATGATCAAGCATCAATTATTATTAGACAACTCTAGGAGCTTGCTTCATTTAGTTCTAGTCTTATTCCATTATATGTTCTGACCATCAAAGCTTCCCCATCAGAACCATGGTATAACTACATTTTAATTTCTTTAAGGATGGTTTAATTCTTGATGGTTTAGACCACAATCAACATAAGATTTTATGCAAAAGAGTGTTCCAATTCATTATAATTGACAATAATTTCTATCGACATTCTTTTGAAGGCATCCTTTTGTGATGCCTTAACTTTGATGAAGGCTAGCTAGATCTTAGTGAAGCTCATGAAGGATCATGTGAAGTGCATTTTAATGTCAATGCCATTTATAAGAAACTGGATGGGATATTATTGGTCTTCCATGGAGAAATATGCATGTGACTATGTTTGATGCTATGACAAGTCCCTTGGCTATGGTGACTAGAGCTCAAGTCTCCAAGTTCATCTTCAACTATATCCTTTGTATGTTTGAGATTCCTTTGGTAATTTGTTTTGATAATGAAACTAATTTCAAGAACAAGGATGTCCACAAGTTGTGTGCTAAGTACAATATTCAACACAAGTGTTCAACTCCATATTACCCTTAGGGTAATGGTTAAGCTGAAGGATCTAACAAGTCTTTATTAAATATTCTTAAGAATTTGGTTAGTAAGATCAGTTGAGACTAGAATATCCAAATTTATCCTACCTTGTGGGTCTATTGTACTAGTGTGTGATCTCCTACATGTGCTTCTCTATATATTTTGGTCTATGGTATTGAGGTCATTTTCTCATTCAAGTTATAGGTCCATTTATTGCACATCTTGATACAAGATGCCTCGATCAACAATGAGTATCATTTAGATCATTTAAACCAATTGGAGTTGTAGGAATAAAAGTGCATTCATACCTTAAAGCATCTTCAAGCCTATCAAAATAGGCTCAAAATATATTATTCCAAGAGAATTTGCAACCATTATTTTAAGGTTGACGACCTTGTCCTCAAGGAAAAACATAAGAACACTAATGATCTATTAGATTAAAAATAGTATTAGCCAAAATGGGTAGGTACCTTTGTCATAACAACCAATTTTGGCTCAAGATCTTATTATTTAGCATCACTAGATGGTAAAGATTTAAAATAACCAATGAACATAATTCAACTAAAGAGATATTATGTATGATTATGCATCTTCATTCTTCATCCTGAGTTTGGTTTGCTTGCTCATAAATCATGATTGCCTATCACATTTTCCATAAATTTCCTAATATTATGTTCCATGAAAAAGCATCAGAGCCCTAGTATGAGTGCAAATGCATGAAACCTAGTTAGGTTCTAGCTCACATGCATTTGAACTCATACTAGGGCTCTGATGCTTAGAAAATACCAAACCTATGGCATATTTTCTTGAATTTTCATCATTGTATTTGCTCATGTATTTTATTCTCTTCTCTTCTCATATATTTCTTGACCTTAAAAGTTTTAATAATTTTAAAATCTACCCAAATCATAGGATATAGCTCTTCATCTCTTGTATCTCCTTTTCCATTTAAAATTTTTAATCATTTCTTTTGATTACACTTTTCTTTCTTGATATTTTGATTGTTAAGGGATCATTTGGATCCTCAAAATCCAGCTTGAGAGTTTCCCCTAATTTCAAATTTTGAATATTCTTATAAGTATTAGATTTAGGTTGTTTTTTTTTTAGTCAAAATAAAGAACGATGGCTTTCAAATTATTGCAATAGTCTTAAGAGAAGCCACCACATGTAATTTTGTTTCCAAAGAGTCCCTTTAGATATTTGTGTCTTGGTTAAGATATTTTTCTTTGAAATTCCCTCCATAGTCCCCAAGGTTGATTCAAAAAATTTCATAAACATACCCCTCATTCAATTTATCCATAAGCCTAAAGTTCAAAATATTTCTTGTCCTAAGTCCAAAAATTTACATCATCCACACCTCATTTTATTCCCATTTCACATTACCTTGTAAAATTCATATCTAAATAGGTCCCCTCTAAAAATAATACCTTTTGTTACCTAAGGTTCACAAGATATTACCACATGCCATTTTACCTTATGTTCTTACGTTTAATTTTTTAGGTATCGCTCCCTAAGTCCTAAGCCTAAGTATGAATATTTTATTCCCTCTTATTACTATAACCTTAGGGATGATACTAATATTTTTTGATCATATATTTTTCTCCCCCCTAAGGTTCACTGCAGGTTTCATGTCTTATTCGAGAAGATGGACAACTAGGAGGTACAACCTAAAAATCAATGGTTAGGAGGGACAACCTATGATCTAAAATATAACAATATTCCCCATCAATGTCAAAGTTCTTTTGTCTTATTGGCATTAAGATATACATATAGGAGGTAGGATAAATAAATATTTGACTTGGATGGGTAACCTACGGTCTAAAATTTAATGATGGTTTAAAAGGCTCTTTATATTATATGCATTTAGATATTCTATATAGGAAGCTAGGAAAAATAAATCTACAATGCAGAGGGGTGACTAGTGAAAAATAAGAATCTTCAAGACCACAACTAAGGCAAAGGTTTTTATTTTATATGCACTCAGATCTAACGATTAGGAGGTAGGATAGGGATATCAATGAATTCAAACCACGATCGATAAAACTAAGAAGCCTAAAATATAATTATTAATTAAAGTACCTTAACCTTAGTTTGCATTATCCAAGTACTTTATATACATTCATTTCCTAAGGTTATAGACATAAGCTATAAAAAATTATGAAGCTCTTCGAAGGCCTAACCCTTGTCACCACATGATCCCTCATAAATCCTAAGGACTAGAATTATGTATTTTCCCCCTTTAGAAACTTAGTATTTTACATAACATACCTTAATCCATCCATATTATCTAAACAATCCTTAGGTTACACCTTAAATAAATTAAAAAATCATCCCTCCTCTTTCTTATGTCCATGTGCCCCCTTTAAATAAACCTTGAGCAACTTAGCTAGATCTGACAGTTAAGAGGTAGGGCTAGTAAATAAATAGTGTGGAGGGGTAGCCTATGTTCCAAAGGATAATGATAGTTTAAAGAGTGTCTTGTCATAACTTAGCCAAATCTCTACTAATAAGGAGAGATAGTAGTTGGGTATCATAAAATCTAGATCATGCAAGGAAGCCCATCAACTCACTATAAGTAAATGTACGAGAAAACAAAAAATGTTTCATAGTGACTATTCGTATTGTAGAAGCAAGGTTAGGGGTAAATAGCATCAATCTTAGAGCAGAAGAAAAAGGACTTGTAACAAAGAAAAAAGCATAGCTTCCTCTAGTACTCAAACCATATTCCCTAAAGGTGTCATCATCCACATCAAAAATCTCATGGAAAAAAACCCGTATCATTCTCTCATTGGGCTAGCAAGCACAAACCAAATACTACAATATACACAAGGTTCAAGACCATGAGCTATGGATTATGTAGACATAATTAATATAACACTAGCTAGCCTTGATTTTTCAACAATATCCAAAGAAGTAGTCTATGTAATAATTCAATGTAATAGAAAATATCAAACACCCATGTACTGCTGGGAAGATATCATCATTGAGAGGATACATGTAGAACTAATAGACTTACAAAAAGACATTAAAGAAGGAAAAATGGTAATGTCTTGATTCACACATTACTCCATCTTGGTCCATTTGCTTATTGGGTATTTAGAAAGGAGAAAAATTAAGGAGCTTGGGGGACACTAGAAGCACTCTATGTACATGATAGACTACCATGGATTCATGAGGGAGGATCTAGCCATAACCACTTTCTAGAAAAAAATTTACCCCTAGTCCATGAATACCACTATGGTTACTCCCCTAGTAGGACACTCGAAGAAAATTTAAATTTTTAAAATGAAAATAAAGTAAGAGATTTCTTCATTATTAAAAAAATTACTTATATCAGATTATATGGGGACAATATTCCTCCCAAAATGCTCCTATAATATTACCCTTTCTCTACTTCTATCTTAAAAATTACTAGACAAATAGTAGAGGAAGTCAAAATGAGGGTTGACAAGAAGGGAAAGAGGGTCCCCTAGTTTAAGCTTCCTTACAAAATTGGAACATATATTTTCAAAGGATACCCTAGCTTGCTGAAAGTGATGTGAAAGATAGATGGCTATGGTTTTCCAAGATTGTGTTGGAGGTCATATGAACCTCATGACCATTATCAAAAAATTGTAGAAGGTATGAAGTTTTTGTGGGTTAACCACAGACCTGATCCTTTTGAGGATTACCTATAGAAGGCCATTAGAGAAAATAAGTCCTTGAAAGACATGTGGGATGAGTTTAGAATTAAGGAAAGGGGTCATAATAATATGGAATTCCTTGGAGACTTTCTTGTTTGATGTAGAAAGAACACTCAAGAGGTGGACACGAGAATGGCATGATGAAAACTATTAATTACATTCAACAAAAATATATTTATAGGCATGTCTACCTTTACAAGGAAGCATTAAATATGCACAATCTATGTCAATATTAAATGTGATACATGATCTATTTTAATATTAAATGCAATACAATATTAATCCCCATAATTCCTTCCCACTGAGGAAGCATTGGTCCCCAATGCATACAAGTGTGGAAGAGAAAGAGGAAAAGCAAAGGAGTGTCGAGTAAAATTGAAAATGCACTCTTGTACAAAAAGAGAAATATCAATGAAGAACTGGATTAAGTCTTCAAAAAATAGAAAATAGATGCTAGCATTGAGTCAGGCTCTGAAGAACCTTTCCAATGACTGTAAATATTGCTATGCTGGTGGATGGTTGAAGAGTCCCTCTATAACAACCCTACAAATTTGATTCTTGTTTTGCTTATATTATCTGTAAGGATGTGATACTGATAATATATTTGTGGGTGCAAGAATAGGTGTTGTCAATGGAAAAGTAGCTTAGAGCTGGGATATTTTCCTTCAAGATATCGAAAAAGGTTATTCGACATAAGATAAGTCCAGAGAAATGATGAGCGGTGGAGTATTCACCGTGATTGGGATATAAGAATCCTGATGATAATACATCCACCAACGGTCCATGTAGCTGCATTTCATATAGATGCATCTTAAGGTTGCTTGACTAAATATAAAATAAATAAAATATATTATAATAAATATAATCAAAATTAAGAATATTTAATAATAAAATATAATAACAAGTAAATAAAATATTTATAAATAAATAAGGCTAAATGAAATGTAAATTATATATAAATGTATATTATTAGTAAGTGAATGTAAACGAAATAAATCTAATATATAATAATAAATAAATTTATTTAGTTTAGTAAGGAAAGTGTTAAGAAATAAATTAGAAAATCATAGTAATTTTAAAACTAATGACTAGGCTTTCCCATACCACCTGGCAAGCCTTCGAAAAGAATTTGCATGTAAAACCAACATATGTTATATAATAATCTTGGAATTTTCTCTATAAAAAGGGAAGTAAAGCATGGTTCTGGGGAGGCGGTTATTGGGTATGCTAGGAGAACAATTGCAGATGAAACACACGATCTGGTTTTTACTGTGAGTCCATTTCTTGCTTGACGATAAGGATAGAGATTAAATTGAAATATATATATATATAGTATCTGGAACTAGGAATTTAATGTTGTTATATGAAGTGCATATTCATGTCTGATTAAATCACGAATTTGTAGTTGAAAAGGAAAATCTAGATTGTTTGATGGTAGTATTGCTTTCATAGTGCATATGTTTATGGTTTGAAGTTCATATAGGAAGTAGAATGCATTTCATTTATAGTTCGGCCGCTCTGACTCTAGAAATGTTGGATAGCCTTTAGGATTCACATAATTAGTATTTGGCCTTTGAAGTAGCTTGAGTACGTCAGTGTAAACAAGGCACATGATTCAAAGACTCTATTAGAAGAGAATTAGCAAGTATTGCCTCTAATGTATCTTTAAAAATTATTTATTATGTCTGTGTATTGATAGTTTGGGTGAAGTAGCATCTTCAGCTATTTAATGGGTAATGGGTATCTCATGTAACACATAGCATATTTTCTTTGTCAATTGTGGTTAGGCTATCTAAGTAGCAATTTAATATCATTTTGTGGAATGAACAATTCATAACGTAGAGCTCTTATTTTATTTGTTTTGGATGGAAAAAAAAAGAATCTGGGAAATATAATCATAATGCTTGCTTTAGAATTGTGGGAAGGCAAATGATTAATTTTTGATATGCCCTGATAATAAATTTAATAAGGAAATTTTATGGGTGATATGCAAATAGTTATCTCCTCTGTGCAATGAAGATAACATGGCAAAACCAACATAGCACATCACAGTTGATATGGTTAAATGTGGATAGAACATCCTTTGATAGTGCAGTAATTTCGAACGTATAGGGCAGCGAAAGGTTGTATTTATTTTATCGCATTAATCGAATCACCAGTTAGGTATTAGGAATTTAAAAAAATAGCACCGTTTTATATTCTATGTGAAATTAGATCTTAAGAGTGTAGTGCTATATTCAAAACGTTTGTTGCTTTTAAGAGAGAGTAATGGAGAAAACCATAGAAGGAAGCTCAGGTATATCATTAATATAAAAATGAGTTGATTTTATAGAACAAGTCGCCCAATAAAGAACGATATTGTCATCAACATGAGGGAAAAGATCAATAAGAATTCCTAAAATACGTAAGAGAGAGAACCTTAGTAAAATTCATGAAGGCATGTTTTCATACTGGGTAAACTTACAATTAGAGTACTCACTAAGTTCAAGAGAATAACTAGAATATAGTAAGAACGAATTCTCAAATAAAACCTATGCTGAATTGTTTGTTACCTACTACCTTGTAGAATTGACATTTAATATAGAGCTCAACGTATCTCATTTTTAGGGAAAATGTTTTGGTTTGCATGCTAAATAATTATTTGTCTACACTTACTTTTCTTAGTGTTGGAATACATTGTTTACTTAGCTTCAAGTGAATACGTCTTGCAATTCTTGGAGTATTTATATGTGGAATTCATGGCATCTTAGGGTTAAAATATAGGCAAATAACCTTATGATTTGCTGAATTGAATGAAACTAGTAGTGGGATATTCCAAGTTAGATGTATTTTTTCTTAAAAAAAAAGGTGTAGTAACCCGTACATATATATAAAGGTAGGAAGTAGATTAATTTTAGAACTAAATAAAAATAATGTGTTGGCATTGCGTAATATATGTTGTTTTGAGTAATTACATAGAATATTATCACATTATAAAAATTACACATTAATATTACATTGGTAGTGAACACATACTAAATTGTATTGTTTTGATTTATTTTATATAAGTACAACTCACTATGATTAGGCTATTATTTAATGTTTTATAATCTATCCTTTTTCAAGAGAAGCTTTATCATATATGTTGGATTACTTCTTTTTAATTTGAAGGGTATTTTTAATTGTAAAGATATTTTTAGTTACATTCTCTTCAAGCATGATATGTGCTAATAGTTGATAACATAAGAAATTCATATTCACACTACAAAAAATTAGAACTATGATTTTCTAAACTTTGCCATTAATTCATAACACTCCAACACTAAGACAAAGGATGGTTATTTTTAAGGTTGTGGGAAGAAAACCTAAGCTATAAATGAGTGTGGGTAGACACTCACATTCCAACCATCAAGATGTTGTGGGGAAGCCTACATCCTAATAAGGTTTTCCAAACTCTAAAAATTAGAGCGGGAGGTACAGAAGATATGATATGGACATCTCTTCTAGGAAAACCCTACTAGTACTTGAGCATAAGATCTTATGACCTAAAGAGGTACTTGTATATTGAAATGGGTATCATGCAAATAAGACTTTTGGGTTACTACCAGGGAAGTGGTAGACCCATGATGTATTTCAGGGAGGTGAGAATACGTCAACTCTAGCATGCAAACGCTAGTATCATATGACAAGATACGGGGAGCAAGCATACAACTTCTAGGTGAAATGGGCCCTAGAAGTAAAAAACCCTACATATACTTGGATTCTTAGGTCAGGAGAGGAAGTAGATAGAAAGACAAAATTATCGAGATTTGGCCAATCTTGATCTCACGGATATTTTGACTGCAACGAAATGGCTTTCGTGAATGTTTGGCATGCTTGTACTAAGTAAGGTTGGAAACATTTGTAATGAAATTTTTACCTTTCTATGACTAGAAACCAAGTGGGTTGACTTGGGTTATTACACCCTCGATTCGATAGGAGAAGAAAACAATAGGTGATGTGGTGAAAATAATATCAGTGTGGAAATTAAGTGGAATGAAGCAGAAGCCAAGGCAATGGGTAATACAAAAATATGAGGGCAAGCAGAAGCCAAGGCAATGGGTAATACAAAAATATGAGGGCAATGGTCAACACGGGGTGTGAAAATCAACGATGAAAGTTATGGATTAAATTAAATAAATAAAATTTCATTTAATTTAATTATGGGTTTATGGATGATTGGATTAAATTAAATTAAATGAAATTTAATTTAATTTAATTATGGGTTTATGGATGATGTGAATGAACAGTCAATGAGGATGGAAGTGATGGATTAAATAAAATAAAATAAAATTTAAATTTAATTTAATTATGGGTTTATGGATGATGTGAATGAACGGTCAATGAGGATGGAAGTGATGGATTAAATTAAATAAAATAAAATTTATATTTTTTTTTATGGGTTTATGGATGATGTAAATGGGAAATGGTCAATGGAGGTGGAAGTGATGGATTAAATTAAATAAAATAAAATTTAAATTTAATTTAATTATGGGTTTATGGATGATGTGAATGGGCAACGATCAATGAAGAATATTTAATTTAACATATAATTATGGTATTTAAAAATAAGTGCAATATTAAATATTGTAATTTTAAATTAAATAAAATAAAATTTAAAAATTTATCCAAGGGAAGGGAGCAACAACTATTGTGGAATGACAACGGCTAATTTGATGGCAACACAGAAAAGTGGCAAGTGGTAGGCATGTTTGATCAGTGATAACGACTAGAAACCAACACGAGGTGAGAGGGGGAGGCCATGGGGGTGCATGGGTTAGGGGATGCATATTAAAAACCCAATGAAAACCATTGTTGGAATGTGGGAATACAAAAGAGTGCCACGGGGAAGGATCTTGACACTGTGGAATATTTTCAAAAAATAATATATCGATAGAATCCTGAGAATAGTTCCAGAGACCGAATAGGAGATGCATCAAGAGCAACAATGAATACTAGAGCTTTGTTGTCCAAAAAATTTTGTGATTGTGGTGGCAAAACATTGTTTTCTTCTTCATCACAGAGATGCTAATTTTTTTTATTATTTTTTTATTTTGGAAGATCAATAGTAGATAAAATTTCAATATTATGAGCAACGTTGTTTAAACGTTGAACAAGTTTTCCTTAAAACAATTATTTGAACAATATTTTCTTTCACAAAAAGAACATTAGCAACAACGACCATTTTGAAGAGTCTAGAAACTTGGATCTACTAAATTTCAAAAGTGAGATCTCTTAGTTAGTGTGTTTTTTTGGCAAGAAGAATTTTGTCAACAAAAATCATGGCAAGAAAATTTTAGATTTGGATCTGTTGGATTTATCCAAAGATATCCCTAAGTCAATGAGAGATCTCATTGAGTGAAAGCTTAAGGTTTGACATCATGGTGTCGAACATGGAAACTATAAAGAATGTAGATCGAGATAGAGTAAAATCGGAAAGACTACATAATAATGTGAATTGAGGGTCGAGGATTGAAAGGACCCCAAATATGAATAGGATCAAGTACACAGGTTGAGCAAAATGTGGATAGCAACATATATGGAAAGCAAATAGTGGGTAGATTAGCCTCACTTACATTGGAAACTAAAAAAATAAATACAGATAAAACCAAATAAAATAAAAAATACTAGACTATAGTGTGAGCTAATGGTTAGGAATTAGAGGGACCTCGTCTAGTTGAGGGTAAGGAGTCAAAGGGACCCTAGCTAAGATTTTTCAAAAATAGGAGTGCTCGAAAGTGTTCACGATAGGGAAAGAGCATTCACCCATCAAGATCCAGGGGTTGGATTTCTCATTCCTTTTTGAACCAATTTGGTCTTAGGAAGAGGATACTTTCCAAAAACCCTTGCACCTTGCTCTAATACCAATGATGTGGGAAGAACACTCAAGAGGCAAACACGAGAATGGCACAATGAAAATTATTAATTGCATTCAACAAAAACATATTTATAGGTATGTCTACCTTTATAAGGAGGCATTTAATATGCATGATCTATTTCAATATTAAATGTAATACATGATCCGTGTCAATATTAAATGCAATATAATACTAATACCCATCACTGTTGACTTGGTATCTTTAAGAATGAATTCAGTTGAGGCCTATGCACCTATAATTCCAACCATGCAACCATAAGAGTTTCAAGACTTGATGTTAGAGACTATCAACACTGATCCCCAAAAAATAGAAATCCTTGTGGATATAGAGCATTTAGTTGAAGCAATATCTCAAATGATCCAACTAGCCCTGATAGGCCCAAAGTGCATCACAAATCTTACTAAAGCAAGGCTTCTTAAGACCACATCCATTGAGACTAGATATCTGGAACAAGGACCAACAAAAAAAGGTAAAAAATATATTTCTACTTCTTCTCCAGAAGAACAATCCATTGTTCAATCATCCCTCAGGAGCCAAATGTATAAGGAAGGCCAACTCTAAATGGTAATACAAAAGCCATAGTTTGTGACTATGGCTATGATGATTGATAACAAGGATATAAAGATATATTTCTTTATACAAAAGAAGATTAAAAAGGCTAGAGGATTGACCACCCTCCTTAGGTAACATCAAGTTAGCATGCCTAACCCTTTACCATCTCTAGAATATAATAAAACAAGGACTAAGGCTGAACCTACTATAAAAAGCACAAAAAATATCAACCTAGTCAAAGTAGAGGAGGTGATCTCCATTGATGATTTTTATGAAAAAAAATTACAAGCTATGGAATAATGGAAAGGCCCTAGGAGTATCTCACATCTAGATAAATATACCCAAACTATATCATCATAGGTTGCATTAATTACAATCTCTAGACCAAAGAATACCACTATTGTCTAGATTGATCAAAGAACAAGGGATGTGCAAGTGTTTGGAAAGCCCACATATTTGTTGAATATGGGAAAAATTACAAGAGCAAGCAACATAGCTCATTCTAAAAGAGAATGGACAGATGAAACTCAAGATACAAACAATTCAAATAGAAAAGGAGAGATTGCAAGCTAAGATAGATAGATTGAGAAAGCAAATGTTAGACTCATAGGCTACAACTCCCAATGTAGAAAAAAAAATCATCATTAAAATTATTGGTTGATATGATGTCATTTCCAAATTCAAAAAGAGATGCAAAATAAAATTCAAATATGAGAGAAATATTCTACAACATTGGATTGATCAAGCTCACTACAAATGACTTGAAATTTATCTTAGAAAAAGCAGACCAAAGAGAAAAATATACCTCACTTTTCAACTATCTGAAGAATATTACAAAGAGATGAGTGAAGAGCATATAGTAATGGATGATGATATTGTTATCTTGTATGTAGAGAAATTTGCAAAGATCTTAATATTTTTAATAGATAGGATAGAATGGCAGACTTGGAAAAGAAATGTGGCTAAATGAGAAAGCAAGATTGATTTAGAGCTATCTAAAGCAAATTTCACTCTAGAAGAATACTTACAAACAAAAAATATCAAAAATTTTATCCTAAATAAGATACAAAGCTTTGACTGTGATCCTAATAATGAAGAAGAGTTGGCCAAGAATACCAAATTTCTTGCAAAAACTATAAATTACTTATGCATATTTGCTCAAGACAACAAATAATGGTCAAAAACTATAAAAAATAAGATCATACAAAATATGAATATGCTGAAATTCACTATGATTTTTAGTGATGAATCCTAGGAGTATATTAACAAGGAGGTAAAGGAACTTTGGGATGAAATCAATAAGGGGAAATATATAAGGAAAATTAGCCTTAAAGCTTCTACAACCACAAATTCCATAGGCAAAAATATAGAAGGAAAAGTTCACAAAAATATATGTTGAAGAAGTTAGCTTTTGGTCCACCACAGAAGAGGATATCGATAAAGAGGCTAGCTAATTATAAGGTATAAATGTCATACAATTGTATCCCATTTTTATGTTTTGGTGATAGACAAGAGGCAGGTTCTTGAATGATACAAGTCTAACATAGTTGTAGTTACACTGTATCATGCCCAACCAATCAATGGAAGAATAAGGTGATAGGTGGAAGGTTTAGATTTAGACAATTGCAACAAAAACTATACCCTTGGAGGCTATAAAGATAGCTACAACAACCAGAACAAGCATCAACATTTTTGCATAGCCATTTTTCTAGAGGTACACTAAGAGCACCCTTATCTTCTCATTGTATTCCCCATTTGTGTCTTTTCTCTTTTCCATATCTTATTCCTCCCATTTCTATGTAGGTCTTGATAATAAATCACTTAGGAACTGAGATAATTTCTAGCTACTGAGTCATAGGTTTAGAGGTATTCCTATTACCACAATAGAACAAGAGGGTGAAGGATTCTTATTACATCATTTGAATGAGAATTATTATTGTATTTATCTAAAATAGCTTTATGGAAATTCAAGCTAGCTCTCATTGTAAAAACCATTGATATTAATACAATTATAGGATTTGCCCTTTATCAATTCTTTGTGTTTAGTTCTATGTATGTCTATTTTACATGTTATATTATTTTAATGTGTAATTGATGCTTTCTTTTTTTGGTAATCAATTATGCTTGTTACGTTATTTGAATGAAAATAATTGACTCAACATATTTTTTTTCCTTCTCCGTGAATGCATTAATATGTTTAAAGTCTAAGTATAATGAATAAGGCACCGGTCTAGTATAAGGCACAATTTAAGAGTTATGAAAATATTGGTCAAAGAACAACTTTTATATATTTTTATCTAGATAAAAATGAGCACATAAATAAATATTGTGAGCTCACTTTAGGGGTATCCTAACCCAATTTAGTCTATTTAGAGTCAATTCGATTTTTTTTTTCTAGAATTAAAGTGGTAGATACACCAAAGTTTGTGGTATTGTTTGTGAACTCGAAGTATTCTATGGCATGAAAGCCATAATTTTAAGGATACAAAATAATTGCACAATATATTTTGGTTTTGTTTCTAGGTATAGAATTCTCATTTATAGAGTTCTAGATTTGAGTCTTTTCTTTTTTAATCACATTTGTGCAACAACACCACTAGTTTTTACATCGTTGTTTTAATTTTTCAAATATTCAAATACAATGACCATGGGTTATGTTGGTTTTAAATTTTCTTTTCTTTTACCACATATCCCAAAATCCCTTAAGTGTATGACATTTTTTGAGGTTGGAAGTATAAAGCTCAATAAATCTTGACCAAAGCATCCTATTCTTTTTGCACATTTATGCTAGTGACTTTGATTGGCTAATATTCAAAAATCAATAAATCAAGAAAATCAAGAAAGGAGGATATTGTCCCAGAATCAACAAGAAGAACTACTCGAGAGCTACTTATAGAATTTTCAAGCCCCAAGGTATTTATTTTTGGACTCATACTTCCAATCCCTCATTTAAAAGTCCTTCTAGAGATAATTCATATTCTACTCCTGTATATAATAACTTTATTGTTACTCCCCTTGCTATTATTATTGTAAATCCTATTAGAACTACCCCAGTAGTTAACATGGTCAATCCACCACCTAATTTGTACCAATGGAGGACCAATAGATACCTCCCTTTTGTTTTACCCCCTGTATTACGTCCATTACCTAGAAAAGGCCATAAGTATCTATCTAAATTCCAAGGAAATAATTATGTATTTGAGGAATATCATATTAGAGACTTCTTATATACCATAAATAGTTTAGAGGTGAATTAAGAAGATATAGTTCTTAGATTGTTTCTGCAAACACTAGAAAACGATGCTAGAGAATGGTTCAACAATATTGCGGTTGGCACTATTTACAATTTACATGAGATGTAAGAAATTTTTCTTAGAAAATATGGTGAAAGAAAGAATAAATAGTCCCTATTAACTGAATTACCCACTATGAAGAAAAAAGAGAATGAGTCTATTGAAGATTTTGATAGGAGGTTCACTAAAGTTAGAAATAAAATTCCTTCTAATTTAAGACCTAACAATGTACAATCAATATGTTTTTATAAAAATGCATTTCTAGGAGAGTTTAACTATGAGATAAGATAGGAACAAGTGAATACCATTGATGTATGCATGGATAAAACAATTCAAATTTAAAGTAATATAATAGATAATGATAAAATTAAGCCTTACTATTTAGAGCTAAATCAATTGGATAAAAAACCCAAGAAGGTAGGGTTTAGTTTATTAAATAAAATAGAGCATAACCCTATGGAAATGTTGGCTAATCAAATGAAAAAGATGTTTAATACAATGAACAACATATTATCAAGAATATAAAGGGGAAGAGAGAATAATGAAGAGTCTTCATAGTCTCATAGTGAAAAATAACAAGGATATAACAAATCTCCATTTAGAAGTTTCAATAGGAATTGGAATAATAATCAGGACTCAAAAGAAGGAAACATGAATAGAAACCATAAAAATACTTATAAAAAGAGAGAAACATAAAAATATGTAGATGTTATCCCAAATCCCATTCCTTCTATAAATGTAACAACAAGTTTTCCTTTTTACTATTTTTCTTGTGATGCTCCTCATAATATAGCTAACTGTGGAATCTAGTTGAGTATGCATAACAATGTATATTTTGAGAAAGAATATGAATATGATATAAGGATTAATGTCTATTGGACATAAGAAGACGAATCTAGAGAAAAATTATTTGAAGAAAATATGGACTTATATGCATCTAATCATCATCCTAAGATCGTATTTACTAATAATGTAAAAAATTATGCAAAGATCACAAGATTCTAGATATGAAAAAATTAAGTAAGGAAAATTGATCCCAAAATCAAAATAAATAAAGGAGTTGAAAATAATTCATTCCATAAATTTGAAAATAGAATAGTTCCAAGGAAGGCAGAAAAAACATCTACAAGTGAAAATAAAGGGTAGACAAGCCCAATTTTTTTTTCTTATAGATAAAAACAAAAAAATATTAAAAAATATATCTTGAGGTAGTATAAATAGATGAAGATCTACCAAAAAAAAAAAGAAAATACAAGTACATTAGATGTCAAGAAAATTGAGTTTGATGTTGATTAAAAAATAATGAGACAAAAGGCCAACGTTACATTTGGGCAATTAATGATAGTTCCAAAATATAGAGATCAGGTCTGCAAAGTTTTTGGGTTAATAAAATAGATAGGAAATTAGTCATGTAATTCTACCATACCAAAAACCCTTGAAACCAAAACTCCCTCCTTAGTTAGACCTTTCTATGTGTCCCTCAAGTATAAATCAAAATTAAGGGATCAATATGTTATTCACAACTGCATGCTTGATAGTGGTTCTTTACATAACATTATGCATAAATAGATAGTAGATTAGTTAGGACTTATTTGCATCTGAGACTCTCCTCCTATTGTTGTAATGGATAGTAGACATATCCCATGTGTGGAGATAATAACTGGTTTGCTAGTATTCTTAGACTAGTATCCAAAGAAAGGCAAAGTGATGGATGCAACAATTGTAGATATTGATACTTTTTTTCTTTACTCCTAAGTAGACATTGGGATGAGAAATTGGGTGGTTCTATATAGTTATATTGATCATATGCCACTATTTCACTATCAGAAAAAAAAAATGCTACTCTTAGGATAGAACCATTTAATAAGTATTCTGTGAATTTGAGAAAATTTGATGATACTATGATTAATTTGGTTAATTATGTTGAAGAGGAGATGGGAGTATACTCATTTTGGCATACACCATTATTAAAATAAGTCCCTAACACTAAAGACATAGATCCAAAAATAAAAACCAAGGTCAATGTAAAATCCACTAGGATCCTACAATCAAAAATATGGACAATGATATTTGATGGTGCAAAATCACAGTCAAGGGTTGGTGCAAGGATTAATTTAACTGATACCAAAGGTGATTACGTAGGCATCCCATACAAACTAGAATTTTCATGCACTAATAATATGGTTGAACATGAAGCATTGCTTTTAGGACTCACAAAAGCCAAAGAATTAGGCATAAACTAGCTTATTGTTAGTGGAGATGCATAATTGATCATTCAATAGGTAAAATGGAAATGTCAAGCTAAACATCCAAGAGTAAAGCAATATATGCAAGTAGTGCTAAATAAAACAGATAAATTTTTAGCATTCAATTTCTTGTATATTCCAAGAGAAATCAATCATATTACAGATTTATTGGCCATAAATGCATCTAGTGCAGATTAGCTAGACATATATACAAAGTATATGAACATATTACCAACCATTTATGTTTACAAGCCATCCATTCCAAAAAATTTGGTCCAATTTAAGTATTTTAGGGCGACATAGATATCAAAGACTTCATGACTCTTTAGAATCAATTTGTAGATGTAATATGTGTCGAGGAAGATGAAGAGAATTTAAAAGATGTAACTAGAGAACCAGTTGAGGGCATCCAATTAAAAACAAATAGAATCCCTAGGGGGTTTTTTTCTTTAGAAAGTTTGTTTGATGATTTTGACAAAGCATACAAACCACTCTTTCAAGAATGTGAAGTAGGTGATGTTAACATTGGAATAAAAGAAGAGCCTAGACTAGTCAAAATAAATAAGGCTTTGTCAGGAAAGGAAAGACAACTGTACATAAGATTTCTAAAAAAGAATAAATATGCTTTTTCTTGGAGTTTTAAATATTTGAAAACATTTAATACAAACTCACATAATTACTCTGAAATAATATGCAAAGCCTTATAGGTAAAAGTAAAGGAAATTCAACTCTACATTACATCCGATCAAGCAAAAAGTACAAAAGCTATAGGATTCAAATATAATTAGAAAAGTGAGATTTTATTCTTGGATAGAAAATTTTGTCCCAATCAGGAATAATAATGGGGATATTAGACTTTGTTTTGATTTCAAAAATTTGAACTAGAGATCACTTAAAAATAACTACCCACCTCCAAATGTGGAGTAATTATTGCAAGCAGTGGTTGGATCAGCTAGGATATATCAGTTAGATGGATTTTTAGGCTATAATTAGATATTGGTAAATCTAGAAGATAGGTACAATACTACTTTCACTACTCCTTGGGGAGCCTTTGAATACCTTAGGATTCCATTTGGACTAATGAATGCAGGTGCAACCTTCCATAGAGATATGGAATTTGCATTCAAAGATATCATGTTTGAAATAGTTTTTTACCTAGATGATATAACAAAGGATCACTTTGAGCATGTAACCACTGTGTATGCCAGATGTAAGGAATATGCAATATATCTAAATCTAAAAAAGTATGTTTTGTAGGCTACATAAGGAAAGCTTTTAGGGCATGTAGTATCAAAATAAGGGATTAACATTGACTCTCAAAGAACTAAAAAAAAAGCTAAAATCCCTCCTAAAAATATAAAAGGAGTTAGATCCTTCTTTGGCATGATTAAGTTTGTAAGGAGGTTTGTATACCAATTTTACTGAAATAGCAAAGCCCATTAATGACATGATTAAAAAGGATGGAGACATAAGATGGACTGAAGAGAATATTAAAGCATTTCAAAATATTAAATATGCCATTGCTACAATCATCATTTTAAATTGTCCTAACTATTCCAAAGAGTTCAATATATACTCTTTTGCTTTAGAGCACACTATTTTTATAGTTATATCTCATAAATATGAAGATAATAATGAAATATCTATAGCTTTTATGAGCACAATACTGAAATCAACTAAAATATTCCATGACACAAAAATATACTTACACTCTAATAAGAGCATTGGAATAATTTAAAAGTATATTTGGATCAAGTAAAGTTATAGCTTGCATCACTTACATAGTTGTGAAATATGTCCTTACTCAATCTAAACCAACAGTCAATAGTGTAAGGTGGATGGCAAAATTGCTACAGTATGATGTAGAGTTCAAAGCAATTTAGATTATTAGAGGGTAAGTTTTGATAAAATACTTGGCTAACAAAGAAGGGGAAGATATGAATAATACTATCACAATTGACGAGATGCATGGAATTAGAAGAATTGATAATATTGGGTGCAAATGGTATGATGACATATTAATGTATATTCAGGTCCTATATTTCCCAAGGGGTATGTCTTAAAACAATATGAGATATATCAAGAAGTAATCCCAAAAATATTATGTGCAAGAAGGTAAATTGTATTGGAAACATCCATATGGCATACTATTGCTTTATCTCTTTGAAAAATAAATCCATTAGGTGTTAAAATAATATCATTCTATATTTTGTGGTGATAATTTCGCACCAAAGGCCACTGCAAATAAAATAATGAGAGTTGGTTATTATTGTCCTACACTCTTTAAATATGTTCACCAATTGGTCAAAGGTTATCACAGTTTTTAGGTTTTTATATGAAAAAAATAGTTAGCAGCCATGCCTTTAAATCCAATTATCATTAAAGCACCCTTCACACACTAGGGAGTTGATCTTATTGGTGAAATAAATCTAAATTCTTCTATAGGCCATAGGTGGATCATAATAGCTACTGATTACTTTAAAAATTTGATGGAAGTGGCTCCTCTTAAGAAGTCAACCACATAAGTAATCAAATTATTAGAAGAAAATATATTAACTAGATTTGGGGTCCCCAAGAAGATAGTTACAGATAATGGCAACTACTTCACTTTATTTGAAATGATAGAATTTTGTTTCAAATATAATATAGATATTTCACATGCTATGTATTATTATCCTAAATAAAATGGTCTAGTTGAGTCTTCAAATAAAAATTTGATTACTAGGATCAAGAGGTAACTAGACAAGAACAAAAGAATTTGGGGTAGTTAACTAAAGTTTACCTTATAGGAAAATAGGTTTTCTATCAATAAAAATACATGAAAGTCTCTGTTTGAACCAGTGTTTAGAGAAAATGCCTTGTTGCCTCCTCAGATAGAGAGAAATGCATTATCTCTACTTCAATATCATGAAAATATAGATGTACTAAAAAGAATATTAGATAAATTTGCATAGTTACAAGAGAGCAAAAGAGAAGTCTTGAATAGAATGGTAGATCAATCTCAAAAAATAATGTAGCATTTAAAAAAAAAAAAAATAGGAAAACCATTTCTTGAGGGAAAAGAGAAAATTAGAGCCTAAATGGCTTGGGATATTTCATATAGTTTAGATCATTGGACAGCACACATATAGAATACAGAATCTGGAAGGAGAAAAAATACAAATTCCACTAGATGGCCAACATCTGAAACTATATCAACCATATTTTAGGGTTAGGAGAGAGTGAAGTTGCATCTCTTTCTTGTTAAAAAAAAGGATATTGTATTCTAATTCCTTCATTATATTTTTAGGTGATTAGGTAGAAGAATGTATTTTTATATTTTCAGAGAAACCTGCTACTTATATTTTAAGGTGATTATGTAGGAAAAAGTTGGTTTAAAAAAAAAAGTCTTCTCAGTTTTATTTAGGTGATTTTAGGGAAATTCTAACTAGATATTCTAGGGTTCTCAAGTGATTCAAGTTTTCACCTCTTGTACCAGTTAGATCCTGTATGACATCCTCAAAATCCAACTTGAGAGTGTCCCCCAATTTAAAATTTTGAAGGGTCTTATAAGTATTAGATTTAGGTTGTTTTTGTTGAGTCAAAATAAAGAAATATGGCTTTCAAATTATTGCAATAGTCCTAAGAGAAGCCACCACATGTAAAATTTTGTCCAAAGAGTCCCTTTGGAGATTTGTGTTCTTTTTAAGGACATTTCCCTTCCTTAAGAATTTTCCCCTAAAATTCCCCCATGGTCCCTAAGGTTGATTCAAAAAATTTCATAAACATTCCCCCCATTCAATTTGTCCATAAGCCTAAATTTTGCCAAATATTTATTGTCCTAAGTCCAAAACCTTATTCATCCACACCTCATTTTCTCCTCATTTTACATTGCCATGTAAAATCCATACTTAAGTATATCCCCTCTGAAAAATAGTACCATCCATTACCTAAGGTTCACAAGACATTGCCACATGAATTAAATATTTTCCACTTTCACCTTATGTCCTTATGTTTAATTTTTTTTAGGTCCCGCTCCCTAAGTCCTAAGCCTAAGTCCAAATAATATTTTCCCCCTTATTTATATAACCTTAGGGATGATACTAATATTTTTTGGTCATATATTTTTCTCCCCCCTAAGGTTCACTACAAGTTTCTTGTCTTATATAGGAAGATGGATGGTTAGGAGGCACAACCTAAAAATCAATGATTAGGAGGGGTAGTCTACAATCTAAAAGATAACAGTATTCTCCTATTGAGGTCAAAGTGCTTTTGTATTATTTTAATCAATATCTACAACTAGAATACAAAGCTAGGAAATCTATGATGTGGTGGGATAGCCTACAGTCTGAAAGGTAATGATGGTTCAAAAGTATCTTAGTCTTATATGCACTTAGATATTATGGCTAGAAAGTCAAGAATGGGAAATCTATGGCATGGAGGGGCAACTAAAAAATAAGAAGAATATTTAGGACCACAACTAAGTCAAAGGCTTTGTCTTATATGCACTCAGATCTTATGACTAACAGGCAGGATCATGAGATCAATGGCTCGCACCTACAGTCAATAAAACTAAGAAGCCCAAAATATAATTCTTAATTAAAGCATATTAACCTTATTTTGCACTATCCAAGTCCTTTATATACATTTATTTTCTAAGGTTATAAAACTAAGCTATAAAAAATTATGAAGCTCTTCGAATGTCCAATCCTTGCCACCACGTGATTCCTCACAACTTCTAAGGACTACAATGATGTATTTTTACCCCCTCCAAAAACTTAGTCTTTTACGTAACATAACTTAAGCCATCCATATTGTCTAAACAAGCCTTAGGTTACACCTTAAGGAAATTTGAAAAATCACTCCCTCCTCTTTTTTATGTTCATGTACCCTCTTTAAATAAACCTCAATCAACTTAGCCAGATCTAATTGTTAGGAGGTAGGATCAGTAAATCAATGGCATGGAGGGGTAGCCTATGGTCTAAAGGATAATGATAGTCTAAAGAGTAACTTGTCTTATTTGCACTTAAATAAATAGTAAAAAAGCATAGTCAGTAGAGCAATGGTTCAAATGTGTGACTAGAAAATACCTCAAGTCTTCCAAATTACAATATAGTCAAGTCTCTTGTCTTATTCGTAGGGAGATGAATTCTTAGGAGAGGAGTTGGTAGATCTATGGTTCATAATGGCAACCCATGATCCAAAAGTTAAAAATGTATTTTAATAGGTTCCAAGGGTATTTGTCTTATAGTTTTTAGATCTGATGGTTAGGAAGTGGAGCTAGAAGATCAATAATTTAGACATGCAATCGAGAAATTCAAAGGTGCCAAAAAAATATTTTGTTTTATTCTTGAATGATACTAGTGGACCTAACACTACTATAGACTATCAGATCTCATAGACTTGTTAGAGGTTGAAAATCTAATGAAATCATTTAAATAAGATCCACAATAGAAAAATTTCTTAGAAAATAAAAGAAAATAATGAAGAAGACACATTTGCCTATAATGAGACTGTGAGTCTTGAAAAACATAAAAATTTATGCTTGATTTTGTTTTTACTAATGAGTGCTTGGAATTTTATAAAGCCCATGCAATGATAAGAGAACCCTTTTAGATACTCTAAACGACACATTCAGATACTAAAAAATTATGAAAGCGTTTAGACCATGCGCTCATATAGGCCTATGGAAAGCAGTAGCACAAATTTTAAAATTAGGCGGATCAATAATAACACAACATAGTACTAAGATAGTTAGAGCCATTGAGAATAATAAGGTTGTGCATGAAGGGTGGTGAAAGGAGAGATAATAGTTGGGTATCATAAAATATAGATCATGTGAGGAAGCCCATCGAATCACTACAAGTAAACGTATGAGAAAACTAGAAAAAAATCATAGTGACTCATTGTATTGTAGAATAAAGATTAGGGGTAAAGAGCATTAGTCTCAGAGTAGAAGAAAAAGGACTTGTAACAAAGAAAAGAGCATGGATTCCTCTATTACTCAAATCATATTCTCTAAATGTGTCATAGTTTACATTAGAAATCTTATTGACAATAACATGTACCAGTCTCTCCCTAAGCTAGCAAGCACAAATCAAATATAGAAATACATACAAGGGTGAGGGTCTAACAAAAAAATTACTTCAACTCATAGATGGGAAGTAGATAACACGATTGTGGATTCTTATAAGCTAGTAGAAGAGTATGAGAAAAAACACCCTGCTCTTCTCATGGGACTATTCAAACAAGCACAAAGATATCAAGATGAAGATAAACCATACTGCAATCGATGGACTAGCAACTTGGGTAAAGTAACTTGCTCCAAAGTCTATTTTTCTCTATACTTGATATCTTGGCTATCAATGGAATGTGACCCTAATAAGAAGTAATTCAAAAATCATGATGGCAAACCCTCCATAAAAGGATGCCTAACATTTTCCAAAGAGTCTTCAACTTGGAGAAAGGTCATTTAACATTGGACAAGATAGTGTTGAAGGCTCAAGTAAATCAATATTATTCACAAACTGCTACTCCAAGCTATTTAGGTATGATGTAAGAATATATTATGAAATACCTCTCAAAAAAATGTTCTACAACCATGGGATATGGATTATGTAGACATGATTAATATAGCGCTAGCCACCCTTGATTTGTCAACAATATCCAAAGAAGTAGTTCTGATAATTCAATGTTACAGAAAATATCAAATACCCATGTATCATTGGAAATAAATTATAATTGAGAGGATGCATGTAGAATTGATAGCCTTACAAAAATCCATTAAACAATGGAAATAAGTAATGCCTTTATTCACACATTACTCCATCTTGGTCTATTTTCTTATCGAGTATTTAGAAAGGATCAAAATAAAGGATCTTGGGGGCACCAAAAGCACTTGATGTACATGATAAAATACCATGGATTCATGAGGGAGGATCTAGCCATGTCCACTTCCTAGGAAATTTTCTACCCCTAATCCATGCATACCTCTATGGTTACTCCCCTAGTAGGATGCCCAAAGGAATTGTAAAGTTTTTAAATGAAAATAAAGTAGGATATTTCTTCATTACTAAAATTTTTACTTATATTAGATTATATGAGGCCAATATTCCTTCCAAAATGCTCCCATCATATTGCCCTTTCCCTATAGCTATCTTAGAAATTACCAAAAAAATATCAGAGGAAGCCAAAATGAGGGTTGGCAAGAAGGCAAAGAGGGTCCCCTGGTTTAAGCTCCCTTACAAAATGGGCATATATATTTTCAAAGGATAAGCCAAATTGCTGAAAGCGATGTGGAAGATGGATGATTAAGGTTTTATAAAACTAAGTTAGAGGCCACATAACCCTTATGACCATGATAAAGAAACTATAGAAGGTATGAAGTTTACCTGGGTTAACCATAGATTCGATCCTTTCAAATATTACCTAATGAAGGCCATTAGAGAAAATAAGTCCCTGAAATATGTATGGGATGATTTTGGAATTAAGAAAATAAGTCATACTAAGATGTAATTCCTTGGAGACTATCTTGTTGACTTGGTATCTTTAATAAGAAATTCAGTTGAGGCTTATGCAACAATAATTCAAGCCATGCAACCATAAGATTTTCAAGACCTGGTGTTAGAGGCTATCAATATTGATGCCCAACAAGTAGAAATCCTTATGGATATAGTACATTTAGCTAAAGCAACAACTAAAATGGTCTAACTATCCCTGATAGGCCCAAAGAGTGTCACAACTCCTACTAAAGTAGGGCTTCTTGAGACCACATCCATTGAGATTATATCTCTTGAACAAATACCAACAAAAAAAGGTAAAGAAATTGTTTCTAATTATTAGCAAGGACAATCCATTGTTCAAACATCCCCTAGGAGACAAATGTCTAAGGAATACTAACTCCAAATGGTAATACAAAAGCCACATTTTGTGCCTAATATCATGATGATTGATAACAAGAAGAGAAACATATCTTCATTTATATAGAATAATATTGAAAATTTTGGAGGATTGACCACCCTCCTTAGATAATATCAGGTTAGCTTGCCCAACCCTTCACCATCTCCAGAATATAAGAAAGCAAGGACTGAGACAGACCCTACTGTAAAAAGTATAAAAAGCACAAAAATCATTAGTCTAGTTAGAGCAGAGGAGGTGATCTCTATTGATGATTTTGATGAAAAAAAATTACAAGCTATGGAATAAGGGAAATACCCTAGGATAATATCACACTCAAATAAAGATATCCAAACTGCATCAATTACAATCCCCAGACCAAAAAATATCATAGTTGCCCAGATTGATCAAAGATCAAGGAATGTGTAGGTGATTGGGAAGCCCATTTATTTATTGAAGATGTGGAAACACTTACAGGAGCAAGCAACATAGCTTATTCTATAAGAGAATGAACAGTTGAAATCCAAGACACAAATAGTTTAAATAAAAATTGGGAGATTGAAGCTAAGATAGATAGATAGAGAAAACAAATGTCAAACTCATAGGCATTAAAAATATTGATTGCTTTGATGTCATTTCCAAATTCAAAAGATATGAAAAGAAAATCCAAAATAAGTTGGGGGATCTAAGAGAAATATTCTACATAGGATTGATCAAGCTCATTGCATCTGACTTAAAACTTCTCTTAGAAAAAGCATACCAAATAGTGAGCAAAATATACCCACTTTTCAATGTTTGAAGAATATTACAAAGAGATGAGTGAAGGGCATATAGTAATGGATGATGGTACTGTTATCTTGTATGTAGAGGAATATTTAAAGATCTCAATATTTTTAAAAGATAGGCTAGAATGGTAGAATTGGGAGAAAAAGGTGGCTGAATGGGAAAGCAAGATCTATGAAGAGTTAACTGAAGCAAAGTTTACTCTAGAATAATGCTTACAAACAACCAACATCAAATACTTGATCCTAAATAGGATACAAAGCTTTGATTGTGATCTTGATAATGAAGAAGAGTTGGCTAGGCTAACCAAATTTCTTGTAGAAACTATAAATTACTTATGCATATTTTCTCAAGATAATAAAGAATGGTCAAAAACTATGAAAAATAAGATCATAAAAAATATAAACATTCTAAAATTTTCTATGAATTTTAGTGATAAATCCTGGAATCATATTGAAAAGGAGGTAAAGGGCCTTTAGGATGAAATTTATAAGGGGAACTATGTAAGGAAAGGTAGCCTTTAAGCTTCCACAATCATAGATTTCCAAGGCAAGAATAGAGAAGGAAAAAATTCACAAAAAAAAAGAGTTGAAGAAGTTAACTCTTGGTTCACCATAGAAGAGAATATCGATCAAGAGACTAGTCAATTATATGGTATAAATGTCATGTTGTTGTATCCCATTTTTGTGTTTTGGTGATAGACAAGGGGAAGGTTCTTGAATGAAACAAGTCTAACATAGTTTCAATTACACTATATCATGCATAGCCGATCAAAAGTAAAATAAGGTGATAGGTGGAGGATTCATTTTAGTGATAGTTGCAATAGAAACCAGACCCCTAGAGGCTATAAAGAAAGTTGTAGTAATGAGAACACCCATAAATATTTTTACATAACCATTTTTCTAGAGGTACACTAAGAGCACCATTGTCTTCTCATTGTATTCTATTTTTATGTCTTTTCTCTTTGCCATATCTTATTCCTACAATTTCTATGCAGGTATTAATAGGGAAGCACTCTAGAACTAAGATAATTTCCAACTACTAAGAGTTTTAAGGCCTTACTATTACCACATTAGAACATGAGAGTGAAGGATTCTTATTACATAATTTAAACAAAAATTCTTATTGTATTGATCTGATAGGGCTTGATGGTAATTCAAGCCAGCTCTCATTTTAAAACTCATTGATATTAATACAATTACATGCTTCTTCCCTTTATCATTTTTTAGTGTCTAGTTTTGTGTGTATGTCTCTTTTATATGTTACATTATTTAAATATTTTATTGATGCTTTCTTTCATTGGTAATAAATTATGATTGTTACATTATTTGAATGAACCTAATTGACAACAAATTATTTTCCCTTCTCCCTAAATTAATTAATGTGTTTAAAAATTTGCTACAATGAATAAGGCATCAGTTTAGGATAAGACACCATTTAAGAGTTATGTAAATTTTGGTCAAAGAAAAACTTTTATATTTTTTATCTTGATGAACATGAGCATATAAATAAATATTTTGAGCTCACTTTAGGGGTATCCTAACCCAATTTAGTCTATCTAGACTCATTTTGAGAAATATTTTCCTAAATTAAAGTGACAGATTCACCAGAGTTTGCGATACTGCTTGTGAACTCGAAGTATTTTATGGTGTGACAACAAGAATTTTAAGGACACAAAATAAATCCACAATAGGATTCTCATGTGATAGGGTAGATATCACATGAATATCATTTATGGTGTTAGTATGGCTACTAATCATCTTACACACATCTCTTACCTATTAAAATTTTAGTAAGGGTACACACATACACTATTGTTTGCTTCTTGCTTCTCTCATTCTTCTATATTATTCTTGTCTTATATGTGCACACACATACATTGTTTTTTTGTGCTTTTCTTTGATCACTAATATTTTTCTCACCCCACACCCCTGTCAATTTGCACTTATTTTGGCAAATAAATCATTATATTTCACCCCATATGGGATAGCTTCATGGCCACTAGCCAAGGGAAACCTCCATTCAACCATTTGTGAGCATACATCCTAGCAGGTATTTATCCAACCATAGCCATTAGCGAGTATCACACCCATAGTTGATATCACTCCACATTTTTTCTTTTAGTGGGCATTACACCCTTCTGGAATAGCTTCATGGCCACTAGTGAGGGGTAGCTTCTATTCAACCATTTATGAGCATACATTCTTATAGGGTTTCGCTCCACCCTTTTATTTTTTCCTTTTGTTTGGTTTATGTTCATTTGATCACACTAACCCTTTGTGGTCTACATTGACTCAAATTTCATACTCTAAGCACCTTTTTGTTTTCTTTTTCCTTTGTTAACTTTCTCCTTCATCTTATTATTATTTTCTTCTTTTCTTTGCTCTTTGTAAAATTTGCACCCTATCTATATGGGGTATGAATTTGTGATCCATTTTTACAGGGTATGAATTTGGCTAGAGCTATGTTTCTCTTAATTTTTCTTCTCTTTTTTCTTTCATCACCTTTTTCCTTCCATATTTTTATCCACTCATGCATTTAATTCATTAGTTAGCTTCCTCAAATCATGCATTGCATTAGTTTTGTCCATTTATACATTCAATAATTAAGTTATTTTCATTCATTCATGCACCATAAAACATAAAAGCACTAATAAACATAAAAAATATAAACACGCATAAACAAACACATTTATAACAAATGTGGCATGGTATTAATCCAATGTTAGAGAGTTCACATTAGCTTGATCGGTGTGTCATAATCTAAGCTCAAAACACTTGACCCTCCCTAGGAATGCATGCCACAATAAAAATTAGAATGTAAACCTGGTCTTAGCCCTAGCTCTATGAACCCATATCCAATGCTTTACCTACTAAATATGGTCCTAGTAGGAACATGTTCATTGATCATGAAATACTCCATGACCTAGATTGTGATCAACCCTATGTCTAAAGGGAGGATGATAGAGGTACCCTATACTACACTAGAAATAGCTAAAAGTACAAGGTTTGGTAAAAGGTCTCCCTACATATACATACCTCCAACCTCTCCCCTAGCATTTGAAGTTCTACCTATAGTAGGTAAATACCCTCACCCTACTAGTCGTTGATCATGACAACCATCCCCTCGGCTTGAACTTGCTACCACTCTTACTCCAATAGATTCATATACCCCTTGAGGTAGTCTATTTTGGCCATAGTGGCATCTCACTTTATATCCACCTTTTTCTACTTTTCGAATGCTTGTATTGCTCCATCAAAGTAATTTTGAGGGCTCCCTATAGCCCCTTTAGCCTCTTAGTCCTGTCCTATTGAAGCAAGTCCATATCCCATTGCATAGATGCTAGCTAGAACCATAGTACCTCTACCTCCCTTGCTAGGACCTATTTCTATCAATGTAGAAGCCTCTCTAATCATCTTGCTTAGCCTAACTCTTATCATTATGGGGGTATCTCCTGATGTTACCCTCTTCCCTATCCTAGATATGGTGGTCATCATTGCCATCATCTCTATCCAAATCCCACATCTATGTTATCCTTGGAGCCTCTTGGCCTTGTTTCATCACTTCATGGTGCATTCGATCACCTCTTGTAGTGCTAGCTACACTCATTGGTCCATAACCTAGTGCCTCTACACTAGCACTGATGGGGATATCCTCATGGGCATGATGCTCCTATAGCATCTCCTATAGTCAAGAGCCACCTTGACATTGTCCATACCTAGATCCATGTACAATGGGTCATCTAGGTCCCTCTCTACCCATATGACCACATGAAGGTCTCCACTGACCCTTGATGGGTCTCTCTATGCCTACCTATACCAGTAGTCTCCCAAGTTTGATATCTCCTAAAATATGTGAAACTATCATTGGACTCTATCGAATTGATAAAGCTCTAGCTTCCCCTTCTTCATAGATACCCATATGATCCTCCTAACCCTCACCACCTCTGTCACATCCTTAGTCCAAACAAGGTGTAGGTACCATGGTCACCATATGATCATTTGGTATCACAACTCATCTATCACTCACCTCCCTAGTGGTATTATACCAACATACATCCTCTAGACCTACTCAAAGTCTCTAGACCATATATATACTATTGGCTACTCTAGGTTGGGCACTGGCCTTGGTAGTACATGATGTATTTAGACCACCTTGTGATCACAACACCACACCTAGAGCAAAGTCATGTACACTAATCCTATATGCCATTTATACATGATGTACAATATCCTATGTAAACGGGCCAACACGTATGGGCCCCATGCAGATTACACATGTTGGTCGTACATGTTTATTGCTACTCATGCCATCACCCATGATCGATATCACCTACTAGTATGGCACACTAGGAACCCTTCCACTATCCCACAAAGCACAATCATCAAAATATCAACCCTGTATCACCTTGGTAGCTCATTAACATGGATATCACTCTATTTAATATTATGGACCAAGTCCCCTAAAAACATCTATATTATTTCCTACTTCTCTTGTGCTCTATAAACTACCCTCCCCTTGATGGGGATGCACAAGATGTACCACACATCCTTTAGTGTGATCATCATCTTCCTTTTTGGTAACCAAAAGGTAGACGACTCTAGATACCACCTCTATGCCAGTGTTGTTAGTGACACTTTGTCTATCTCCACTTGGGATATCTTTGCCAAGTGCAATAGCCCCACCTATCATAGAGTCCCTATCTACCCCTTTGAGCTCTCTCATAGAGTCCTATAGCATACCTTCTTGAAACTTCTTGCTCTTCAGTACATCATGCTACAACTAAAAATAACAACAAATCTTTACTCAATTCCAAAAATAATAAATATTAAAAAAAATAAAATAAAACACATTAAAGTAGGATAATCTAATCTATCATTTTTCTTATTTTACGTTTTCTCTTCCCTTTTTTGAATTTGTGCCCCACTCTTATAGAACATGAATTCATCCTCTTCCTTCTTTCATAAAATTCATGCCCCGTCCTTGCAGGGTGTGAATTGTAATTTTAGGGCACAAAATTGATCGCCACCATGAACCAACCAAATTCATGATCAACCCTCAAATTTGCATTGGGTTGCATGTGGTGATTTATTCTAAAAAGATAAATTAAATGCTTAAAGGTAATAAAAACCAAATCTAGCCTAGTATAGAGGAAGTATTTTAGTCCTTACTCATGCTTGCTTTGCTACTACATTAGCCTCACCCCTCATAATGGTTGAACAATGTGTGCGAAGCACCATTTTTATTTTTCTCCATAGCTCTTTTTCTCCTATTTGTGCATTGAAAATGTTTTTATTTTCACCCCCTTTCATGTTTTTATGCTTCTTTTTTTCTCCTCTTTCTTCTATTTAGTGCTCTCTTTTCTTTTGCTTCTACCTTTTTTGATTTTCCTTAGGAATATTGTACTTTATTCCAAAACTCAAGGGGGCACCCCGACCTAAGAGGCATTAAAGTTTCTAATGCATCTATTAGCGTGCAAAAGTTTCAAAGTGTTTGTAATGACACCATTTTTGCACCATCCCTTATTCTAAATAAATCTCCTCTTTTTATCCTTTGTTTTTCACCCATAGGTGTCTACATATTTCTTTGCTGCATTTATTAGGCCATAAATGCATCAAAGAAGGGGCAAAATGTAATCATGGAAAATTGACCCATCCAAAATGAGTCATTTTTTCTTGGAACCCCTAAGAAGTCCCTCAAACTTATCAAGTGCAAGTTTGGTCTTCTCTCCCCCTTTTTTTCTTTTTATCCTAGTTTTATCGAATTCGTGGTCACCTAGTGCCGAGCACAAATTTATAAAATTAGGGTTTTATCTTAGAAAACCCAATTTTGGGTTGACCTCCAAGACACCGGTCTTCCCCTAGGTTTTACTCTCTATTTCCCCACCCTTTTTACTTCCAAAATATTCTATAAATAGTGAATTTTGGATCCTTTTTTCTCGCTATCAAGTTGGCAAGTTCTCCTAGAAATATCAAGAGAGAGAGAAATGATAAGTTTTGAATACCATCAAGTGTATTCAATTGTTCTTCTATTGTTGATCTACTTTTGTGATTTGCTACCATTGGTGGACAAGTGTGGGAGCCTTGAGGAGAAGTCTACCATTTTGTGGAGGTCTTCATCATTTGACTATTCTTTCACTACCAATAGGTTCCTTGCATTTTTAGTCCTTTTAGATTATCAATTACCCATTTTGTATTACATTTTTGCATTGATATATCATTTTAGCATCTCTATCAAGAATTTATGCCCTGTTCATACAAGGTGTGAATTTGATAGAGTTGAATTCATGGTCACCCCTTATGGGGCATGAATTTGGATCCTTTTGATTTGAGGGCAAGGTTTCACTCCCAAAACCTTGGTCTACTCTTGCATGTTTCATTTAGGTCATAATATCACTGTCTATAGTCTATTTTTCACATTATTTCATTTTATTGCATCTTGTCTTATTTGCTTCCAAAAAGGTCAATAATTACTTTTGTTTTCAAAATGGTTAGCTAAAAGGATTGAGGGGGCTTGACTATTGTACCTCCAAGCTTAGTCACATAGTGGCCTAAGAAGGCCCAAAACATTAATCAATTTTCTAAGGGAAATTTTTGCTACTCGTTATCACCTGGGAATTGGATGGATGCTACTACAAAAGATGGTATAAGGAGAATAAAAGTTTGATAGTTTTGCAATAGGGATTCTAGTTTTATAGACTCTGTGTGTAAGGATAAAATTAAGATCTGGGTTTAAAAAATTATGATGTATGAATTCAATTTTTTTCAGCCAATTTTAATAACATTTACATTTTCATAAATATTTTTTAATATAGATTGTATTTTAATGGGATGAATTTTCTTATTAATATAGAAAATTAAAAAACTACATATGTCACTTTAATGCTCTAAAAGTTATTCTAACTATGAAAAGAAATAAAGAGTAATAAAATATAGGTCAAGGTGTTAGCAAAAGAAATTATGATTTTTGAAAATTAGAAAAGGGAGTTATAAGGTGTATGGTGGTAAATTGTATTTGTATTTTTACATTTTAAAAAAAGGATAAATAAAATGTAATTGTGATTAATGTTATATTGTATTTAGAATATTATAAAAATTGATATATAAGATATTATTATTTTTAAGATTTATTATGCACATTTTTTATAGGGGTTTTTAATATAAATGATTTGATATCTATTCAAGCTCTCTTTCCAAGATTGAGGCCTTCACCTTCGGTATCCTACCATGAAGCAAAGAAAACAATCAAAACATTAGTGAGTCGTGATTCATAGGTAAAATGAAGCTTTACCTAAGCTAACACAATATAAAAAATTCATTATAAACTATAATGAGTTCTTGGATAAAACGAAGAATAAATATTAAAGTAGAAAGAAAATTTCAAAATTTTAATAAATACTCTTTGAAGTTGCCATCTTACTAATAAAATATTTAATATGGTGCTTTAAATATTAAGCACCATAAAAATAAAGGTGTTAAATAATTAAATATATTTTAAATGGAAAAAGGTCAAGACATGAAAAGCACACACATTGGTATGTCTTTTGTCTTTCTCTCACCACTGCTTAAAATTTAACTTAATTTTAAAATGTCACGTTCGTTGATTTGTTATTATAATTTAATTAAAATATTTCATTGTATCAACATGAATGGGCCATCCTATCCTATTAAAAGTTTTTCTAGGATTTGTGTGGAATGAAGATATATCATTGGATTTAATATATCTTATGTTTTTAAGTTACTTTTAATAGGATGGGATGGCCCATTCATGTTGATACAATGAAATCTTTTAATTAAATTATAATAACAAATCAACGAACGTGACATTTTAAAATTAAGTTAAATTTTAAGCATTGGTGAGAGAAAGACAAAAGACATACCAATATGTGTGCTTTTCATGTCTTGACCTTTTTTCATTTAAAATATATTTAATTATTTAATACCTTTATTGTTATGGTGCTTAATATTTAAAGCACCATATTAAATATTTAATGGTTGGATTTAATAAATCCAAAAAATTGATAAATTTTTTAAGGGAATTGGAATTTGTTTTGCAGGATTTGAAGCTATTGGATATATCGAGATGAAAGTTAAAAACTAGGATCAACCATTGGATCAAGTAAGTGTTCTAAATAGACTTCTTAGGTTGTTTGTTGTTTGTTGTTTGCTTTTTATTCATTTCTATTTTTAGATCATAAATAATAAAAAAATAAATAAAGAGAAAAATATTTGACTTTATTTTTAGGTATTTAAAAGAGAAAAAACATATAGTTTGCATCTTAGGTTAAATTTGTTTATGCATTCTCTTGGACCCTTAATAAAAAGAAAAATATTTTATTTCTTGCAAACCTAGGGTTAGTTCTCATTAAAGTAAAGAATCATTCTAGGGTTAGCTTCTTATCTTCTTGCATCATTGTTTGTCTTGCATTATTCTTTAATTCCTTATAGCTTAGATTTTAGAAATGTCAAACATAAGTACTTGCTCAATATATACATCAGAATTCCATCCTCAGACTTGGAGTTAGTCCTTAAACCATTCCTAGTGAACCCCTTTAATCCCCCAACCTTTAATGTAGAGGGTATAACACACCCCCGCGGCCACCTCGACTCCCAACGGATCCAAACGAGAATCTATGTGGTAGGATAGTGTACCCCTCTATAGGTATACCTCTCAAAGTGTGCATAAAATCATTTGGGTATGCCTCTCAAAGTGTACATAAAATACTTTGGGTTTTCGTCTCAAAGTGTATATCAAATATTTTCGGTATGCCTTTCAAAGCATACATAAAATACTTCAGGTATACCTCTCAAAGTGTGTATTACTAACTATCACTAACAACTAACTTTACTAAAAATAATACATAAATATATCTTGTATATATTATAAGTACCTCATCATGTCTTATATTATTGTCTTTTATACAACATCCTAGACCACCATTTAAGCATGATGAGACTCTAGTTCGATTTATTTTAACATTGGTCCATTATCATGGCTTCTAGGCCATTACTCAGGAGTAGAATCTCTTAGGTGTTCTTTAGGATCAAAGGATAACACTTGAAATGAAGGTTGCAATGAGTGCTTATCTTTTATTAGGTCTAGAGGAACTATTCATATAAATAAGCAAATTTGAGTGCTTATCTATTATCAGACCCTTAGGTCACCCCTCAATGAAAGAATTCTTATCTTTAGCATTTATCAATTATTCGGATCCTTAGGCCATCACAAAAGTTACATAAATAACTCTCCAAATGCCTACTATCCAATAAATAATTATCACATCAAAAATTTCATATCAAATCAACAAAATCACATCATAAGATGACAATCATCATTAAAAAAAAGCCAACATATAGCATAATATCATAACTGCATACAATGCCTCAAATCATACATGCCTACGAGATAGATGTATCCTAATGGAAAAATTGATACACTCAGCACCTATGCCAAAAAAGGAAGGATTAACCACATGATAAAAATTGATACACTTACTCCCAAAAGCCTAACAACTAGATCCTATATACCCACCACCAAGTGCTGATAGTGTAGGTTGAGGTCAAAAATCAATTGGCCTCTACAAATAGTGATTTAAAGATGTATTTATTGACCATATCCATGATGGATAACATTGTTGTTGCTCTATAGGAATGATTGAGTAATAAATTTGTTGATAATACATAGCTCAATTCATTTCCCTCCTTACCTCTTCCATAGACAATTAGAGCTCCCCTTCCTCCTATCTAGATATTCCCTTGCCATATCCAAATTTTCCCTCACCCTATCCATCTTCCGCTCCATCTGTACTAGTCATTAATCCAATGGATTTACCACCACAACCATCATACTTGCATCTATCCCTCAGCCTACTCTTGAAAGAGCCTCATCTCTCCCTTGGGCGACCCACTACAAAGCAACCTATATCTCATCTAAAGCCTCACTTCAAGCCATCCACTCCTACATTAATCGAGCTAGATCCTCTTGAGCTCTAGCTACCTCCTTCTCTTATGAAGCCTCCTATTGTTTGGTTGCACAACATGCCCCAATATGGATTGGGGACCCATTTTTTTAAATTTTTGGTAGGCCTTCTCTTGATTTTTTTGGGTTTGTATACAATTTTCAATCATGCCAAGCCTAGGTTTTTAGTTGAAATCTTCTTTTTTTATATCTTTAAATTTTGTTGTACCTTGAGATCATTGTGATAATTGTTGTTGTGATTGTATTTGCAATTCCTTCCAATTGATTCTATTTAAAAATAGATTTTCCAAAAGTTTATTTTTGTGACCCAAGTGTTGTAGGTGAGTTGGAGAGGAGAGGGCAATCCCAAGGGAGGTCCTAGGTTCAAATCTCCACCCTACCAAATATCTGAATTGGGTATCCAAAATCCAATTGATAATGTTGGTGCGGGCAAGGTCGAGTGCGACTCCCGAGTGACTTTGATGGTGTAGAACCTCCTGTTTGTGGTCTCTCAAACCAAGGCAGCCCCCCAAGGGGTTTTTCGCTTAAAAAACAAGTTTGTTTTTGTGTGGGCTCTAAGGAAAATTAATGCCCTAATTTGTGTTGGAATATATTACATTATTTGATACATGATAATGTACCATCTTGGGTACATCCTTAGATTGGGAAGAGTGTCCTAGATTAATAGTTATGATTTACTTTATGCAATGTAGTAAGTGCATAAGTATTATTAAAGTGTGAAAAGTATTTTGATATTGTAAATGTGCATAGTTTTCCATGTGCACATGTGTCCATATAATAGGAAGTGGAAGAGTCTTTAGAAGAGTGAAGGCCAAGAGTGCTCCACATGAAGAGTCACATTACATTATATATGTAGTGTATGTGTGTATGTGAAGCGATGCAACGTGACATGATGTGATGTGATACTTACTTTCATAGCTATTGTACCATTTTTGTGAGCATTTGTTAATGGTATGTTTATGAGTGATTTTTGAAGTTATGTATGAGTTTTATACTTCTAGAATATTATCATTATCATATATATTATATTGCAACTTTATTATTGATATTTTGGTGAATTTTATCTAAGTCAACAAGGTTTTGACTTGCATAGGTTTTTAAGTTGTAAAGGATATTTTGAATGGTAAATGAGAACCCAATGAATTTAAGGAGATTACCTCTAGAAAGGAAAACCAGAGAAGTTTGAATATTTACTTATTCTAAGAATAAATTTGGAATAGAAGGAGATTATAGGTCTTGAATACAGACCTTGACATTGAGGAGATTGAGAGACCCAAGAAGGAGGTTCTATTGGAGAAATTGGTAGATTGAAGAAGATTACATTTTGCATATTGACTAGAATATTTCCATAGGATTAATGGAGAACTCATAAAGACTAGGATTTAACACAAAATTCTTTCCACTAGTTTTGAGACCAACTAATGAAGTTTATTAATTTTAGAATTTCAAATATTTTTAAGTATTTGATTGTTACTATCTAAGTTCTTTTTGAAGAAAAGTAGACATTGAAGATTGAGGAGTCCCAAGAAAAATACTCCATTGGAGACTGGATATTGAGGAGACTCAAGAAAGAAGTCCCCATAGAATATTGAAGACTAGAGATAGAAAGCTGCAGATTGAAGAAGTTGAAGAGACCTGAAGGAGTTCAAATTGAAAAGCTTCCATATTTGGAAGATAGAAGATTGTAGATTGAATACTATAGATTGAATATTGACGAGACTTGCATAGGAAGTTCCCATAGAGGATTAGAGATTGGAGATTGAAGACTAAAAATTGGAGAAGTTGAAGAGAAGTGGTCATATTAAAGAGATTCCAGATTTAGAATATTGAATATTGAAAATTGGAGATAGAGGTGGACTAAGAAAAGGTCCTATTTTATAATTGAGGAGCAGTATATTTAGGAGATCCAGGAAAGTGATATCATTGTATAATTCCTACAGTTAGAATATTGAAGAGACTAAGGAAAGGTCTTATTAAAATTTTAAGAAGAGAAATTGAAGAGTTGCAGAATTAGAATACCTAAGAGTAGCGGTCTCAAGATAATTCAAATAAGATGAAGAAGGTTAGAGAAATCCTTACTACAAAAGTGATCATCGAAGGATATTTGAAGGATCATGATAGGATATTGCAAGCAAGGAGTAACTTTGTAACGTTGAAGAAGTAACCATTGAAGGATATTTGGAGAAGGTTCATGATAGGATATTGCAAGAAAGAAGAATTTTCTAATAAGAAGGATTTGGGACAATTATTGCCATACAACAACAAGCCCAAGAGAAAGAAGATTTTGGTAAGAAGTTTGCCAAATTTTGGAGGAGGTTTTTTGAGGACCTCAAGATATTCAAATTATTGAGGAAGAATATAGTTAAGGAGATCGAATTTGAAGATAGAATTCAACAAGAATATTGAGAGAGAAGATAAGATTGAAGAGGCCATAATTTTAGAAAATTTAAGGATAGCCATAGTATTTTTGAAGGCTGATTTGATAGGAGAAGTTTACAAATTTTTGAAGGATAAATTGAAGGGATGAAGAATACTAAATTGAAGAAGATGATGAGTTGCAGATTTGGAAATTTTTGGAGTGCTCTTGAATAGGATATTGAAGAATATTAATACAACAAAAGAAGATAGCCTTTTGGAGATATTTATTGTAGATTTTGGACAATGAAACAGAGGAGGAGTTGATTGAAGAGTTGCAAAATTTCTAATAAAATTTTAATAGCTACAAGTTATAGAGTTTGAAGGAGCAATATTAGAGGAGATTTAAAGCCACAAAATTAGGATGTGTGGATAGCATTAGAAGAAGATAAAGAGTTGTGATTTTGGAAAACTTTAGGCAGAGTTGGGAAGAGTTATTTTTTATTTTTTGAAAAAAATGAAAAACTTGTATTAATACAAAGAGCAATTACAAGCGGGAGAGAACACATCCCAACCAAGAACAGCAAACAACACTACAAGAGAAGAGCACAAAGTCAACCCAGCACAACACAAAGCAAAGAAGTCAACTGGGCGCGAACAAGCGACATGTCGCGAAATCGCGACATGTCGCGAGATCGCGACAGTCAACCCCGGCTCCTCCACTGCGGTGCCAACAGTCGCGAAAACGCGACATGTTGCGAAATCGCGACATGTCGCGAAATCGCGACATGTCGCGAAATCGCGACATGTCGCAAAATCGCGACGACAGCACCCTCCAGCAACCCTTCGTCAAAATTGTCGCGATATCGCGACATGAAGACCAGCTTGCACCAAAACGCCAAAAAGGTCGCGAAATCGCGACAGAGAGCCTCCGAATCATCCAACCATCAAAAGTGTCACGAAATCGCGACGAATTCTCCTTATGGCATCCAGATCGCAAAAGCGTCGCGATATCGCGACAGTTTTCTCCATTCCACTGGTAAGCCAAAATTGTCGCGAAATCGCGACGAGATTTTCATACAGCAGCCATCGCCAAAAAATGTCGCGATATCGCGACAAAATATCCACTTTGCACCACATCAGCAAAATGGTCGCGATTTCACGACGGGTTTTCCTTATGACACCAGATCGCCAAAAGTGTCGCGATATCGCGACGGTTTTTCCTTTCGGCGCCCAGTTCTCAAAACTGTCGCGATATCGCGACGAATTTTCCTTTCGGCGCCCAGTTCTCAAAACTGTCGCGATATCGCGACGAATTTTCCACTTTGCTCTCCATCTGCAAAAGTGTCGCGATATCGCGACAATTTTTCCAGTTAGCCCCAAATTGCCAAAACTGTCGCGATATCGCGACAACTTAACCATGCGCCTTCCCCGAGGGCCGCGATGGCGCGACATGTCGCGATATCGCGACATGTCGTGATATCGCGACAAAAACCCGCCAAAGGCCGAGAGGGCGCAACCTGTCGCGATATCGCGACAGCTTCCAACTTGAGGCAGCGACGGCGCTACATGTCGCGATATCGCGACAGAAACCTTCCTTAGCATAAAAACACTGCACATCATTTCAAGAAAACGTTCAAGGCCTTGTCGGATCTCTGCATCCTCCACAGGCATGTCACTGTGTAGCTGCATCCCAACCTCCCTTTCAGCACCCATCTTAGCAAGGAAATCGGCCGCCTTATTGAGATCTCGATTCACATAGACAGGTATCACATCATCTAATTCCCTCCAAAGCTCTTTGATTTGGGAGACTAAGATCCGCAACCTCCAAGCTTTCGAGACAAAGTTTCTCATACAGTCAAGAGCACCCACCAAGATTTGGGAGTCAGACTCAATAATAATCTTCCTGTGTCCCTGTTTGGCAGCCCAGAAGGAGGCAGATTTAATGGCAAAGGCCTCGGCTTCATTGTTTGTGGCACATCCCAGGACCTACGTGTTCCCATGATAGGCACCCAAGACCCGGCCGCGGCACACTACTCCAATTCCAGCACTTCTCGGATTGCCTTTAGCAGCTCCATCGGTATTGATTTTGATCCATCCTTCGGGGAGGAGGTTTCCAACTACCACTCACCTGCCTTTGTTGAATAACGACTCCCTCTTCCAAAGGCTCAGAAGCAGATTGAATTTCCCCCTCGGCATGAATGGCAACCGTTTCCGCCACTTTGCTCCAAATGACTTGCCATATTCCTTCTAGAGGGGAGAAGGTTTCACGGAAAATACGGGCATTTCTCTCCAACCAAACCTGCCACCAGATAAAAAATAAACCAAGCTCCCAGCCAATTCGAAGAGCTTTGGATTTAAATCTACCTTTCTTCCAGCTTTCCCAAATGTTGTTTCGAGACAAGACCCCATTAGCCTGAAGTTTAAAGTGGGAGAACCAGCGCTTCCAGATCTGTCGTGTGAAAGAACATTCAAACATTAGATGATCCGCAGTTTCCTCCTGCTTGTGGCATAACACACATTGGTAAGGGCCAATGATGCCTCTGAGTCTGAGATTGTCATAGGTGAGAATTCCATTATGCAAAAACTGCCAGGCGAAGAAGTTCACTTTCGGCCAGCCCTGGGGATGCCATATCTTTCTCCAATCATGAACCAAAAAAAAAGTGTGGGGGGGGCTCTGGGAGGATCTCACCATATCCCTCTTTCACAGTATAAACCCCAAGGCTCCCATAGCCCTAGGCCAGTTCATCCTCCTCATCTCTCCCAGTAAGAAACCGTTACGCCAAGATTTTTCCCAAAGTAGGTACCAACTCCGGAGGGATTGGTATTGGCCACTCATCCAGCCGCTTAAACTTTATGATCTTGTAGTCCCCCAATTGACTAGTGTTAAAGTAGCTCTCAATTTGGATCCATCCCTTATCTTCTATAGCAGATTTTATCGGTTGCAATTCAGGAAACACAACAATAATGGGAGGATTCTGGTCCCAGGAATCAGTCCAGAACCGAGCCTTATCCCCTCTCCCCACTTTCCAAAATAGTTGATCTTTGATGAGTTGAGCTCCAAGCTTGAGCGCCTGCCACACTGGTGATCCAAAACCTTCCAGAGGAAAGCGGCCCACATCATTAGGATGGACAGAACCCAAGTATTTGCTAGAGAGAATTCTGCTGAAGAGGGATGTTGGCTGAGAAATCCACCTCCAGTACAGTTTGCCAGCCAAAGCCTTGTTGTTAAACTTGGAGCTTCTTAGTCCCAACCCTCCTTTTTCCTTGGGTTGGGTAACCTTGTCCCAACCAACCAAGGCCCATTTCCTCTCTCCCTTGGCACCTTCCCATAGAAATATTCTAGCCATTTTATCCAGCTCTTTCCAAATAGGCTGGGGAGCAGCCAGGACGGAGAATTTATAAATTGGCATGGCCTGAATAACTAACTGCAGAAAAGTTAGACGACCCCCATAACTTAACCATCTATGAGACCAATGGTTCATTCTATCTTTGATGCCATCCAATAGGTCCTTCCAAACATCTATTTTCAATTTTTTGAAATGGAGAGGGACCCCCAGGTAAACTACTGGGAGAGAGGTCCGAGTGAAACCTAAAATCTCAATAACTCTGTCCTGTAACCGTTGATCAATATTGAAGAAGATCACTTTGGATTTATTGTCATTGATGACTTGATTAGAGGCCCGGAGGTAGACATTTAGAGTATCTCTGATTCTTCTTGCTTCCCTAAGGCTGGCCACTCCCACCAATCCAGTATCATCTACAAACTGTAAATGAGTCAAAACTTTAGCCCCGACCTTAATACCTGTTATCTGACCTTGAAGTCTTCTTCTCAGAAAGAGTCTACCCAATCCTTCGACCAAGATGAGGAAGAGATAAGGAGAGCAAGGGTCTCCTTGCCGCAGGCCACGAGAGGCACCAAAAGGAGGCGAGGGAAGTCCCTTGATAAGAACAAAGTATGAAGGCGTAGAAATGCAGCTCATGACCCAGTCTGTCCAGTCCTGAGAGAAACCAAAGGCAGTCAACATCTTTGCCAAGAAGCCCCACTCCACCCTGTCATAAGCCTTGGACATATCCAGTTTAATGAACATTCCTTTGTTCCCAGATTGGTGCATTGTATGGATAGCCTCCTGTGCAAGAATCACTCCATCCAAGATTTGCCTCCCTTCAACAAAACCCCCTTGCTCTGGGGAAATTATATTATGCAGGATAGGTTTTAACCTTTCAGCCATAATCTTAGTAATTATTTTATAGATCACATTGCATAAGGCAATAGGTCTAAAATCAGATAAATGAACCCCCCCTGCTCCTTTTGGAATTAAAGTAATGAAGGTATGATTTAGAGCCTTGAGCATTCTTTTATTGGTTCTGGACTCCTCAGTGACAGCCAGAACATCTTCCTCCAGGGTATCCCAAAAGGCCTGGAAGAACTCAATAGGGAAGCCATCAGGACCGGGCGATTTACCAGTACTCATCCCAAAGACCACCTTCTTAAGTTCATCTCTATCTATAGGTCTAAGTAGGGCCTGGTTCTCTTCAGGAGAGATTATAGAAGGAATGACAGCAATAACTTCATCTTGGGCTGCCCCATCTTGCTCCATACTTTCCTTAAAGAGTTTTGAGAAATACTCCATTGAGTGGGAGTGCATACCAGGAAGAGTGTCAAAAGAGTATCCATTCTCATCTTGAAGGAAATCCATATTATTCACTTGTCTCCTAGCACAGGCAGAGCGCTGAAAAATTTTTGTATTTCTGTCTCCTTCTAATAACCAAGTATTTCTTGCTCTCTGTTTCCAGTAAATCTCTTCTTGATTATCAATATCCTCAACCGCTTTGCGCAAAGCATCATCCTCGGATTTAAGGTGCTCGAAAATGTTTCCTTCCCTGAAATGTTTTTGCACCTCATCCCATCTGGCCAACAAGGGGGCCCGTTGGTGCTGGAAGTCTGATTTGTTAGTTTGCCTCCACTGTTTCAGTTTACACTTGACAAATTGAAGTTGTTTGTGAAATTTGAACATTGCAGTCCCAAAAGGTGGGCGGCCATCTTCCCACCACTGAGGAATTTTTCTTCGGAGATCTTCTTTTTGCAACCAAAAATTTTCAAATTTAAATGGTTTATGGTACTGCCCTGTCATAGCCCCTCCCTCCAGTAAAATGGGAAAGTGGTCTGAAACTGGGCCTTCCAAAATCTGAAATTTAATATTCCATTTCACAAATGCTTCCTCCGAGACCAGAAACCGGTCTAGTTTTACCTTCCTACTGTGTGGCTCTCTTCTCTTATTAGTCCACGTAAAATAAGTGCCAGGACCTTTGATATCAACAAGGTGAAAGGCCTGGACTTGAGCAATCAGAAGCCTATCCCCTGGATCCAAAACTGGGAAACCACCTTCCTGATCCCTGGCAGATAATTTGGCATTAAAATCCCCAACAATAATCCAATCGCAATCTTCCCGGGAGGATCTCATTGAATGAACAACATTCCATTGAAGCCGCTGGCCATCAATGCTTTGAGCCCCATAGAAGTTTGTGATTAAAACCTGTTCAGCTGTAACAATGTTCTTAAAGAGAGATGTGAGAACACCCCTCCAAGCTGTATGTTCTATTGCTATCCACACCAGAGGGTTCCAAAGAGTAACAATCCCCCCCGAAGCTCCTTGGGCCGCCACATCCATATATCCAGCGCCCCTCCATATTCTACTAGCAATTTTACACATAAGATCTAAAGACATTTTTGTTTCCTGAAGGAGCAAAAAGTCTGTTTTGTGTCTTCCTAAAAGTCTTTGAACAGCAGATTGATGGGTTCTACTGTTTAAACCCCTTACATTCCAGGATTGTATAATCATTGGAAACCTTGGGAGCAATAAGAGTCAATTGTTCTCACCGATCCTCCATTGATCAGCTTGTCCCCTTGCGCTACTAGTAGATCCTTATTGGATTTTCTACCAGCTCCTTGGGAATTACTATTCTTAGACCTCTTTTCCACCAGGTAATCCCCAATGCTGGTCTTTCTCTGTTCTTTTCTGCACTTCCCATGTTGACATCCTTAATAACTGGTTGTGCAGGGGAATGAATTACCATAGCCCCTAGGTTCTCTGGCTAGAAAGTCTCAGGGGTTTCAATCACCTGTTCTAAGACAGGAGTAGATGATAGAGGAGCATGAGAGTGGGTGTTAGTATCCTCAGCATTCCCATCCACTCCTTCCATGACTTGGTCTTCTTGGTCTACAAGGGATTTGAAGATTTCATATCGATTGGTTGGCTTGGTTTGGGCCTGCTCTTTGCCATTTCTCTTTTTGTTTTTCCTCCGCTTCTGCTGTTCAAAGCCATCTTTCTGGGCATCAGAACCCTGGGGGATATTGAGGGGTTCTTTGACCGGAGTGAACTTACCCTCTCTGGGGCGATTTGGCGCTCTCGACGGAGCTTTCGCTTTTGTGGTCAGGCTATTTGGGCAGAACCTAGCCAAATGGCCATGCTTATGGCAGAATCTGCATCTAAAAGGTAAGGCTTCATAGTCTAGCTGCTGTATCCAGGTTAGTCCTGCCAACTCCAATTCCACCTCGGCTGGAAGTGGCTGGCTAATGTCCATTTCTACGCATATTCTAGCAAAGACAGCAGTATTTCCCTCCATGGTATCTCTTGAAACTCCCAAATATCTACCTAGAGAATTACCAATCAACTCAAGGATCTGCTCACCCCAAAACTCCATTGGGAGAGCGTACAGCCGTATCCAGACCGGGACAGCCGTGGGCTCAATGCGAGGATCAAAACCCACTCTCCACGGTTGGACAAATAATCCTGTCGGGCCGTGGCTCCTCTTCTCTGATTCAAATGCTCTGTTTCTATCTGCTAAAGAAGAGAAACTAATAATAAAATACCCATTGCTTATAGGCCATAGAGAGTACTCACCAATGGGCTCCCAGTTCTGTCTCACCCAGGTGTGTAGAAAGTTCAGAGTGGGCCGGATACCCATGAATTTGCAGATCAGATCATGGGTAGCACGGTATATAATCGTATCCTCAACCAGTTTTGGTTCTATGACAATCTTAGGCCTGGACGCAGATTGTGGAAGGCAGCCGTTAACTCTGTTTGCAGGTAAACCCTTTCCAGCATTCTTAAATAGCATTTGATAAGCACTTCGTTGAGCTTCATCGGAGGAAGATGCAGGGTTTTCTTTTAATATATCAGCATATGAGCTTTTCTGCCCATCGATAGATCCTGGAGGAGACCCCATTGGGCCCTCCCAAGGCAACGAACGATCCTTCAAAGTAGTGTAGATTCAATCCACAGGAGGACCTGGAAGAATCTTCCAACCAGAGACCCTGGAGCTTCGCCCGGTGCCTGCACAAAAGGTTTCCCGCCAAATCGCCAGAGCTCCAATTGCTAAAATATTATATTATTACTATCAAGTTGGGAAGAGTTATTAGGAAGTAAACTAGTAGAAATTTGAGCAACAATTAGAGCTATGAATTTGGTAAGTTTTGTGAAGAAGAAAAAAGATGCAAAACTTAAATATTGAGATTACATTAAGGGGTGAATTAAATCATCAAAAAAACCAATAAAAAGAAGACTAGAAAGGTATGTGATATTGGTGCAATAAAAATGCATTATTAGAGCATTCAAATTTGTTTTAAATTTAAGTATTTGAGAGCACAATATTAGCCTTATTAAAATCTTAAGGAGAAAGTTAAAAAGGAGTATTCAAGAAAAAGGTGTTAATAGCATTTACATATTAAATCTGCAAGATTGAAACAACAAGAATCTAAGAGTTATTTGGAAAGGAGAAATAAGTAGAGTATAACCTTATTATTAAATTTTATTTTATAATTGATACCATTGTATAAATAAGCCCTGCCACTAAGAAGTTCCACCATTATTCAAAGAAAGCTCCATGATCCTACAAAGGAGCACCACCATCAAAGACATTGAGCAAGCCATAGATTTTCATCCATGAAGTGCAAGTGAATCATTTTATGCATAAGAATGCAATATAATATGGATAATCTAGAATGATTAAGGTTTTGGGTAAGTTACACATGTTGGTGGACACATTACTTGCAAAAGACATGTGTAAGAAGATACAAGGACAATATTCGAACGCTTAATAGGCACCAATATAAAAGGAGGTATTAATATTTTTATGAAGTAACATTCAACTAGCCATAATACTATTTGCCTAGGCAAGGAAATATTTCAAGAGAATAAAAAAATATTTTAAGAGTAGTGAAAAAGATTAAGTGTCATGTGGTATGCATAATGTGGAAGGTAAAGAGTTTCTAGCACTTTTTACAAGGAGGGAATATTTTAAAGAGGTTAAATATAGAGGAGTCAACACAATAGTTCATAAATATGCACACGAAATAGAATAACGTATAAACACAACCATTAATTGAAGGTTAAGTGAGGGTAAGAAGTGAAGCACCATTTGGCATTGGAAGGAAGAAAGTTCAAGCCATACAAGGAGTTAAAAAATCATAGGTCAATTAATTTGTAGAGTGAATGTGAGAGATTCGAATGCACAAAACCAATCAAAAGGAGAAGGAAAAATATTTTCCAAGGAAACCCAAAGTATAGCAAAGGTTTCATAAAAGAGGGAGCACCTATCAAGAGATAGTCAACCATTGTTGACCAAAGGGAATTACCACAACTAAAGTTAAGGTAATTTATTTTATTCAAAGTTTATTTATGCACATGAGATATAAGGAATATATACATTTATTATTTTCTAATAATAAAAGTGAAATTATATACTTTGGAGGGATAAGAATTAAAAGTTGAAACCTTAGAAATAAGATTAGTGCTATTTAAAGGTTTTGTGGAGGATTAAAAATTGGTTTAAAGGAATTGAAGGACTAAACTTAAAGTTTTGTAATTTGATTATTTAAATTTACAAAACAATTAGAAATATTTGCAATTTAAATAGAATGGAGTAATAAGGTTTTTGACATAAAATTTAGTTTATAAAATTTGCAAATATTATTTTATGGAATTTCTAAATTTCTAAGTTTGGAGTTATAAGGTATTCAACACCAACATTGGATTAAGAAATTTAGAAGAGATTATATTCTTGAGATTAAGAAGTATTAAGGTAGTCAATCTGAAAGGGTTAAAGTTTTTTTCAAAATTATTTCTTTTAAAAAAAAGGTTACAAGAAAGGGTATTTTAAAAGGAACTATGGAAACGTTTTATACAAGATTCAAGGATTTAAGATGGTTCAACAACTTACTTGGATCTAAGAGTGATAATAAGGAAAATACAAGAGAAGAATCAATATGGCCTAGAAGGATTTCTAAAAATTCACAAGCTAATGGTTTGGCAAAAATAGATTCTATAGAGTTATTTTCTAATGACATGATAAAGGGAGTTGATAATATCTATATTAATGAAGATATTGATCAAAAATATGTCCTACAGATTCATGAAAGGAACAAAGATAGAATAGCTTCAGTTGTAAGTAGTTGGTTTAATTATCTTATCAAGGAAATGGATAAACTTGATTCTTCTAAGACAAGTGATAAAGAAGTTGGGACATTTTTACAATGTACTTACTGTAATAAATCTGGTCATGAAAAATCAAACTATTGGAATTTCCATCCATGTAAATATTGTGGAGGAAAAACTCATTCATATTTCACTTGTTACTATAAAGACAAGTTCTATAAAATATTTGAAGAGAAATTGATATTCATATTATATTATCTATTTCAAGTTCTTATTTTAGAAGCATCCACTAACGATGAATTCAAGCTAGACATTTTTGAAGATCATGGAGATAGATCATTCAAAAATCCAAAGGAAATAAAATGGATCGATTCTGATCCACCTATGACTTGCAAGATTATGAAATTTATTATTCACCAAAGACATGTGGAAGATTTCAAAAACAAGAGTTTTATCAATCACTTTGAAATATAGAAGACAAGAAAAGATAATGTGAATACTGAGCCAAAAGAATAAGAAGAAGAATCTGATGGGACCAAATACTAAGATCCATATTGAAGACCGAAGTCTTCAATAACCAAAAAATGTAATATAGGGGGATGTTAGAATATATTACATTATTTGGTACATGCTAATGTGCCACCTTGGGTACATCCTTAGATTAGGAAGAGTGTTCTAGATTAGAAGTTATGATTTAATCTATACAATGTAATAAGTGCACAAGTATTATTAAAGTGTTCAATAATAATGTAAATGTACATAGTTGTCCATGTGCACATGTGCCCATAGAATAGAAAGTGGAAGAGTCTTTAGAAGAGTGAAGGCCAAGAGTGCTCCATATGAAGAGTCACATTAAATTATGTATATATGTAAAGTGATGTGATGTGACGTGACGTGATGTGATACTTACTTTCAGAGCTATTGTACCATTTTTGTAAGCATTTGTTAATGACAAGTTTATGAGTGATTATTGAAGTTATTTTTGAGTTTTATACTTCTAGAATATTTCCATTATCATATATCATATTGCAAATTTATTATTGATATTTTGGTAAATTTTATCTTAAGTATTAATCTTCAAAAGCTAACAATTTGTTTGCCTTCAACTTTTTGTCCAAGATGTTGCTACCAAGGTCACTTGGGAAGTTATTAGAAAACGATTGAATCTGCAAATTAAGTCCAAAAGTAGCCCTAATATTACGTCTGACCTTGTAAAAGAAGTTAAAATATTGTGTATTTAGATCTACCAACAACTCAAAATCTTGTGTAAATTCTAAAACCCAAACACTTATGAAATTAAAACTTCATTTCTAGGCAATTTAGAAATCATTTTTGGGCAAGTGAAAAATAATTCCAAGCAATTAAAATTTAATTTTAGGCAATTAAGAAATCATTTTAGGGCAACTGGAAATCATTTCCAAGCAATAAGAAGTCATTTCTAATCTTTGAAAAGTTATTGTAAAACAATTTTAAAATCAATTCCAAACATATGAGAATCATTTTTGGGCAATCAAAAATTAATTTTGAACAATTAAAAATCATTTTTGAGCATTTGGAATTCATATCTAGTATATTGAAAATTAATTTCGGATGATAAAAAATCATCTTCGGGCATTTGGAATTCATTTCTAGGCTATTTTTTTTTTAATTTACATGGTGGAATCGGTAGCCACTACGAATCTGGGCGGGATGTCTAGATTTTATGGCCGCCACCATTTCTAGGCTATTGAAAATTAATTTCATATGATTAAAAAATCATCTTCGAGCACTTTAAAATTCATTTCTAGGTAATTGAAAATTAATTTTAGGCATTTAAAAATCAATTTTAGACATTTGGAAATCATTTCCAGACTATTGAAATATTAATTTTAGGCATTTAGAAATCATTTTTGGGCATATAATAATCAATTTTGGGCTATTGAAAATATTTTTATGGGCAATTAGAAATCATTTTTAGGTCATTGAAAATGTCTGGAATCATTCACATGCCATTAAAATGCAAAATACATGAAGCCAGAGTGTATGAAGCTAATGAACAATGCTAGATTCAAAATTTGACTAAGTATGGATGTTGCCAGGGATTTTGTACCCTTGGCATCTGAAAAGGGGTACCAAAATCTCGTCACTTGGAAACTTTGAGAAGAATAAAAAATTTGACAAAGTATAGATGTTGTCGAGGATTTTGTACCCTTGGAAACCACAAGGAGGTACCAAAATCCCATCACTTGACACTTTAAAATGGTTTAAAAGTGGCTAAGTATAAAAAGTGCTAGACTTTGAGGGTGGATGATGTTAGTGAAGAGACCTAACACTTTTGATAATTAAAAATATTAAGCTCGCCAATTAGAAATGAAGCCCAATAGTTATAAATGAAGCTCAATAGCAAAAAATGAATCCTGACAAATTGGAAATTAAGCCCAGTAGTTAGAAATGAAACTTGACAATAGAAAATGAAGCTCAATAATTGAAAATAAACCTGACAATGGAAATCTAGCATACACACGTTATACATTAAACCTGACATTTGTAAATGAAACCAACATGTGTTTTGATAGGAAATTAAATATCTTATGATAAAAGCCTAGAATAAAATTTGAAGAAAATAAATTTCCCCAACCATTGAAGGCTTTGATCCTACCATGAAATTAGCATCCGATAATTGAGAGCTACCCGTGGGTGAAATTTTTCCCCCCTTCACAAACTCTTCTTTGTAAAAGATGATATTTGAAAGAAATGGCTAAGTTTTGGAGCTAGGCTCTTGCATTAGTGATTGGGTGGAAGATGGATACGATAGCACAGATGGGCAAAAGATCCAGGGTGACCAAGTAAATCAAGTTCCATAATATTCCCACAAGTTTTAGGATTCTTTGACTTGGAAGGGCTAAAAATGAGTAGGGTGGACACTCAAGGATTGCCTTAGGATGAAAATTTCCTAAAACACTACCCAATGGCCAGGTGGAACATTTGACTAGTCAAGAGGGTGAAACTATCATAAATACCCATCCCTAAGTAGGATGAAAATATTCACCATTGATGGGCAGAAATTTGTGACATTAGAAGGGTGAAACTTTAGAAAATGGTTGCCCTCTTTCATAGTGTCACTATGGGAAAAATGTTGTTAACTAATGAGCAAGTGAAATGATCGCTCGACACTAGAACCCTTGCCATCATCTGGAATTTTGAAGGGAAGGTATTAATGACTCTAGCTACCTAGTACCAATCGTTCGTAGGTGCAAAGGTGTTGATTTGAATGTTCAACTCCCAAGGTAATTAATCCTAGTCATTCATCACCTAACTAGAGGACCACCAACCAATTAAAATGGTAGATTAGATGAGGATTTGTAGACTGACAAAAATATTAGAGTGATAAAAGGTTCATATTGGTGTAGAGGCACATAATCCCTTCCAAAAAACCACCATTATCTTGATGAGCATAATACCAATTGAATGCCTGTCTACTTTAGCACTATCTTCTTGCCTAACAACATTAATGAATGTAATTTGAATTTATTATTATATGTTTATAAATATTGGGATATTATATGTCCCAACAGTGGATATTTGGCTATTACAATTCACATGTAGTACTCCTCATTACTTAATTAATATAAATATTCTAATTTTTGGTCTCTAATATAGCCTTTACATCTTTTATGTTTGACTTGAATACTTATTTTTTCTTTGGCTATCTAAGTGAATCTCATCTAATTCTGCTATTTGGATTTCATGGTTTTTCTTGATGGTTCTAGAATTTATAGTCATCGATTAGGATTTATTTATGCTAAATTTGGTTGGATGGGAGCGCTTTATTTTTGAATCCTAGATTTTATGCACCTATTCACTAGTTCTAGAATTCACCTTTTTACCCACTACATTGAAGTGTTGATTGAGGGCCCTATTAGTTTATCTATTAGATGGTATGCTTGTGTTTCTACCAACTGTGTTAGGTGAGTGTGTGTCTTGATGTGGCCATATTCCATCCTTATGAGTTTTGGCTATGACCTCCCTTTTTTATCTCTTTCCCATCCCCCTCTTCCCCCCTTTGTATTTTAGTCATAAGTATCCAGGACCTTCTTCTAAGGAACCATCCTTCGTCGGATATTGAATACCCTACCTCGGTGTAGTAGCAACTTTTCAATGTTGGCGTTGGTCTGTGTTAGATATCCACCCTATAATTTTTGGCAACTCTCCTAGGGACTCATAAGGTCTCCGTTGTTTCAAGAAATTAGAGTTCAATGATACTTTGATTTACCAATATCTTCCCAAATCACCTAGCGACTCCTCAAAGCAAAAGTCTAGATATTGAGATCTATTACCTCTTCTATGCTAAAATATATAAACATCCTAGAGGTCTCAAGATTTAATGATCAGTATTGAAGTCATTGGTAGAGAAATGATGCTCATTTGGTGATTCTAAATCTGAGATAAGAACAAAAATTCCTTAATACTGGTGCCACAATGGCTCAGTAGTGCTATCCTTTATGGGATGATTTTGGTCCACTCAATATTCAATGCTATCATGATATCCCTAAGGGTGCCTTCAAGATTTTACCAAAATATGATGGCACAAGCAAAGCTACGCTCAAGCACCTAGAAGACATCACTCCTTTGATTATCATATTCAACATCACACATGAGGATGTGATGATCAAGTTGCTTGCTCTTTCCCTAGAAGTAAGAGCATTGCTATGGTATAGGTCACTACAAATGGGAAGCATTTGTACATGGAAAAACTTGGAAAAAAATCTGATTGATACATTTGATGGTTGCCAAGATCCTTTATTCTTGCTAACATAGTTCTCATTTATCAAGAACCCTCTTAAAAATGTTATAGAATTCAATGTACAATTTGAGAAGCATTGGAGAATAATTCCCTATGAAATCCACCTGACTATGGCTCAAACATACCACTATTACATCTGGGTCTTTAGCCCTGATATTGGTCTCCTCTTACATCAATCTAGGAAATGTTAATTTCTTGATATTTTTTAGGAGGCTGTCAATGCTAAACAATTTATAAATGGAAGGATGATTTCCAAGGAAGACTTGTACTCACCACCACCTTTTACAACTGTCATCCTTGAAAATATTCTATTAAACCAACTGATACAGGAAATTTTGAGTGCCACCTCCTATATGGCCAATGCAACAGAATAATCCTAGATCCAATTGGATACACGGGATGATAGCATGGATGCATGCAATCATATACAAGGGCTACTAATGGTGAAGGAGTCTACAGTAGGTCTAACGTGGTAGGGTTATCTTGAGAAGAAGCAACATCAAAGTCTGCCCCCTGACATATCTCCATAAAGAAGGTAGAATGAAGTGGCAAGAGCAATTACCATACTGTTTTATGATGGCCTAAGTTCCAAGACACTTAGTCAAAGCAAAAAATTAATAATTATTATTTAATCACAATTATGAGCCACTATGTATGTTTCCAAATTGAATACAATATGTAGATCAAATTCAATGTAATCTGGTCTAGTCATTGTAGATTCATAGGATGACTTGCATAAACATACCTAGCTTAGGCATGATTTCCATGCCATATTTTTGTGTAAATATGCAACAAATAAATAAAGGTGACTTAGACATGGGTCTACACCAGTGGTTAACATCATACCGTATCAAATGGCAATAGGTGGCTAGCCCCAATATTAATAAATTTTAATTAGGAATGTCAGGCATATTTTCAAAACCTTGTTACTTTCCTCTATGTATTTTCCTCTTTTTATTTCCTTGTTTTCTTCCTTTTTTTTCTTGTGTTCTGTAGTGACTCCATAGCCCAATGGATGAAGAGTAGTAAGAAAAAATATAGTCTATGTGATTCCCAAAAAATATACCACCACATGAAGTAGAACTGACCTAAAATCACATGATTCAGAGACATCTTAAAAGGGAAATCAAGTTCCAACTAAGTAATTGGTGTCAGATCAATTAACCTATAAATAAAGCCCTAATGTACCACAAAAGGCATAAAGTTGATAAATATGAATCCAAATCATATTGAGAGGGTTTGTAATAAGTGCATTGAGTTCCTGCTAGATCATGTTAAGAAGTAAAGCCATGAGGAAATTGTTAGCAATAACTAGTAATCTATCTACTCTTGGAATATTTTTGGTCATTAGTGGGGTATGCTTAGGGGAATGCAATATGTAGGAATATCCTATGGAATGGGGTTTCCATTCTATCAGTTTCATGTGATATTTCTCAGGTTGATTTTCCCTTCGTGTCTTCACCCTTTCCACCCTCCTCCTTCTTCCATATTCCCCTTATCTTTGCTATCTACAACTCTTCAGGTTACTAGCCTCCATATATGTGTTTCCACTAATTTTGGTAACCTTAATTTCCTCTATTGATTTATGGGTTTATTTTCCTTGTCGATCCCTTGCATTTTCACCTCTCGTCCTCTTCCTTTTCCTCTTCCTCATAGTATCCCACTATGTTGAGCCTTTTGCGTCTTCTTGTATTTTGCATGCACGTTTCCCATTCCTCTATATTGTTTCTCCTTATTTCTTGTCATTCTAGTTTTAGTTGTCCACTTTCTAGGTTCTCCTTTTCTATAGGGGAAAAACCCCTATGAGTCACTAAGAGTGTGGGTGAAATTTTACCCCCCTTCACCCACTCTTCTTTATAAAATATGATGGCCAAAATAAATGGCTAAGTTTTGGAGCTAGGCTCTTTCATTAGTGGCCAGGTGAAATATAGAGGTAATAGGATAGATGGGTAGTGACAAACAACATATGGGTGAAATATTAAGGGTGGTCGAGTAAATAAAGTTCCATATGGTCACTACAAAGTTTAGGATTATTTGACTGGGTGGGGCAAAAAATGAGCAGGGCAAACAATCAAGGATTGCCTTGGGGTGGAACTTTCCTAAAACATCGTCTGATGTCCAGGCAGAAGCTTTGGTTGGTCAAGAGCGTAGAATTATCACAAATCCCCATCCCTTAGGAGGAAAAAAACATCCACCCATTTATGGGAAGAACTTTGGGACATTAAAAGGGTAAAAACATGGAAAATATCTGCCCTCCATAATGTCGCTATGGGTATAATGTTGTTAAAATAATGAGCAAGTGAAATGACCACCCAACACCAGATTCCCCATCATCATATGGGATTTTAAAGGGGAGGTATTCATGACTCCAGATACCCAGTACCAATCATTTATGGGCATGGAGGTGTTGATTTGATATGTGCAACTTCAAAGGTAATTAATCCCAGTTATTCATCACCTAAATGGAGGACCACTAGCTGGTTGAAGGGGTTGAGTAGATGAGGATTTATGACTCAAGAAAAATGTTAGAGTAATCAAAGTCTTAGATTTATGTAGAGGCACCTAATACCTTCTAGACAACCACAACTATCCCGAAGAGTAGAGTACCAATTGAATGCCTATCTACTTTAGTGCTAGCTTCCCTCCTCACACCATTAATGAATGTAATTTGAATTTATTGTAATATGTTTATAAATACTGGGATGTTAGACTTCCCAAAGATGGATCTTTGGTCATTACAATTCATATGTAATACTCCTTATTGTTTAACAAATACAATTATATGTTTGGTCTCTAATCTGGCCTTTACATATTTTGTGTTTGACTTGAATGCTTATTTTTGCTTTGGCTGTCTAAACAAACCTCATTTAATTTTGCTATCTATATTTTATGGGTTTTTCTTTATGGTTTTGGAATTCACATCGTCATTAGGTTGGGATTTATTTCTTCTAAAGCTAGTTGGATGGGTGTACTCTAATTCTAAATCTTAGATTTTATGCACCCATCCATCAGTTTTGGAATTCGCATTTTGACCTGTCACACTGAAGTGTTGAGTGAGGGCCTTGTTAGTTGATATGTTAGGTGGTATGCCTATGTTTCTACCAGTGGTGTTGGGTGAGCATGTGTCTTGATGTGACCATATCTCATCCTTGTGAGTTCTAGCTATGGCCTCCCTTTTTTATCTCTTTCTCATCCCCTTATTTCCTCCTTTATTTTTTAGGTATAGGTAGAAAGGACCTTCTCCCGAGGAACTAACCTTCTTCAGAGATTGATCGCCCTACCTTGGTGCAACAATGGTCATTCGATGTTGGTTTTGGTTCATGTTGGATCTTAACCCAACACTACCCAGATTGATGCCCTAAAGATAAACGATGATTTAAAATAAGGAAAAACATGATTTAAAACCTAGAAAATAATTTGCTGTAATTTCAAAAACTTAAAAAATAATAATAATACAAAACTAAAAAATTAAAATAAAAAATTTAAAAATTTTAAAACCTTAGGGAAATATATAAAAAATAAAAATAAATTAAATTAATAATAGTATTAAATTTCTAACCTTTGTTTTTTTTGTTATTTTGTATAATATTTGTTGGTGGTTGCATTAAATATGATGGGTATGATGGCAAACATGAAATTTCAATACAAATTGGGCAAGTACAATTGTGAAAGGTGAAAGATATGAAAAATAAATGATCGACCCAGATTTTGTAGAGTAATGAAGAGTTAATAAGACATGGCAATTTAAAAATTCCTGAGCATCATGCAAATTAAAATTTAATGAAATGTGGTTGTCGTAGAGCTCACAAATATCTTGTAGATGAAGACTTTATGAGGCATGGCCAAAGTAGTGCTCATTTAATGAGGCATGGCCATGGTATAGGCAGTATTAAAGGGCATATCTTGGAATTAGGTGGTAATTAATTGTAAAATGTAATGCTAGGTTAAGTCTAGGAATTGTATAAACAATGGCTTACTAGCCAATTATGAGGGTAAAAAACCAACTGTTAGCTGACCCCTTTTTTAGTTTTCTTATTTTTTCCTCTATAGTCAGATGACATTTTTGAACCAAGTTGATTTATTTTTTTGAGCTCTACTCTTGTAATCCATAAAAGTGGACAAATATGAAACAATGTACTTAATGACTCTCTTTTAATATAAAGACTTTCAAAAAATTTTATGTTCAATCTATGCATGTTGATGGTGGTTGCTTTCAGTCCATTTCATAGTTTATTGCTCCTTTGAATATTGTACCATCTCAAACCTTAAGCTATGTGAATACTAGTTGGGTCGAGATCGATTTAAATTGGGTTTTTTTGCTTTACCAAATTGGAGTTGGAGTTCAGGGCAGTATGAGATTGCTTGTTTTCTTAAATTTCCCTCACCTCAAACCTTTGATTTTTCTTTGAATATTATTTAGATTAGGAGTAGATTAGTTTTTGTTCAAAGCATTGAAGCTGAATTTCTATAATGTATTTTTACATTTTATACAACTTCAAAATAATCATTGTTGTTGGAGGTGTGATATATTATAATTGCAATGAATGATATATATTGGGCAATCATAATTTACACAACTTAAAACTCATCCTACTTTTACCACTTTAATTTTTCTAAGATCACATATGTTACAATATATGTATAGTAGAATTATTTTTAGGTAGTTTAATATTTGATCTAAATTTGTGCCCAAGAAAATTATATTTTTGAGTCATAACCAACAAATACCCCTTGAAGGAATAATTATCAATGACCTCTAAGTTTATCCACATTGGCCAAGACCTAGCATACCCAAACCTTGGGGGAAAAATATTTCCATTTCAAGAGGGAGCACATATTTGTTCTAAGTACATTGATATACCCTTGATAATGTGTCATTTGTACACTCAACACCTCCATCACTACCAACCACTCCCTAACTTAGTGGAAGATCCTCGTAAAGGCTTCCAAATTTGCCTAAGTAGCCTTTATAGCTAACCTACTAGTACCAAATATATTAAATGACTTTGGAACCATTAGAACCAAATATAATGGAGGAACATACAATGGGGTATCCTCAATATTTCTCTCACCCTAACCTCCTTCCCTAGTTGCCTTCCTTGCAACCATCCTATCCTTTTATTCCTTCCCCAGTTGTTGTCATATATCCCTTAGAATTTTGGCCATCTCATCTACTGATAAGTCTTGCTCGATCAAAGGCTCTATCAGTGTCAACCTAGTCGAATAAAACTTGACATACCATCATGCATATTTCTCTTTCACTATAGGATAATCCATAATCATATCCTATATCTTAGGATCATCTACATCTGCAACAATAAATAAATACATATCTAGGTTCAAACCATATCTCATGCATACCACATATCTTCTATTCTTGGTATCCCCTAAATCTCTCCAAACTAACAAAATACACGATCATACCTATATAACTCATAAGCTTATCCTCTATCATCAAACCATCAGATCCTCCTCACCCAAGCCAACTCTTTACCATCATTTACCCACCTCAATCGACCTCTCTAAAGGTTCCAAGTAATCTATCTAGCCCTCAACTCATTAATAAAATGATGAGCCTATGCTAAAGTAAAATGGTTGGGCATGACATAATATTTCCATCAATAAGCCATAGGCTTGTTTACCCTAGTTATCCTACCCTCTATCAATAGTCGCCTAACTACTATATGCTCCCAAGCCCACACCTGGAGAAGAGTGCAATATACTAAACTCTTACTACTCTAATATACTACTTGATATAATATCTTGTATAACCTAACCAAAATAGCCAACCCCCATGCATATATAGTCTCGCAATCCTGCAAGCCAACTTTAATCACCCCCATCCCCAAAACATAATCTACTTACTAGTATCCACCATAAAAAAACTTGATACAATGGAGCACAATAATGTTGTTAGCAAATATATATGTCCTTCCTTACATGCATATACCCTTATCTATCACTGTGAACCTCTCCTACCTCATAAAAATATCCTTTCCAATCTTATCATCCTTCTCAAGGTGGATTGGGACTTCCCAAATAGGAACCTACATGATGCACCAAACATCTTCAAGAGTCACTGTCATCTCCCCTATTAGCAACCTAAAAGTATTAGCTGATGAATACCACTTCTCTTCCAAAGCTATCAAGAGTGGATGATCAAACTCCAACTTGGGCATGTATACAACATAGTCCAACCTAGTAGCCACCAACACTCCATAGTCATGATCATTAAGACCTCTAGTCATAATTTTGTCCATCATATTTGGTTTTTAGTCCCAACTCACTAACACCTTGGTCCCCTATCATAATGAAAACCCAAACCTCATCAAAATTATTTAAATCTATTTTTATCACTGAGAAAAATTGCCACAAGTGGTAAAAATAACTTTGGTGAATTTGCCACAAGTGATAAAAATACCACTATCAAATTTTCCACATTAGGAAAATTTTCCACACCCACAAAAAAATGTAAAATAATAACCTTAAATGACAAATTTTTATCTTGGTTTGTGATATTACCTATAAAACCCTCTTCAAAGTTGGTATCAACCCTCAAACCATATCAGAATGATGCACAAGTCTCATATCATTTGTCATTGATCTCTAGTATTATTTGTGTAAGATCTCCCATTTTCTAAATTTTCTAAGTGAAAATGACCCTCTTTTCCCCTCCCTTTCCCATTTTAACCCACCACACCTACATTGCCTTGCTTAAACCCCTAGCAAATTTTCTCCATTTCATCCAATCTTGCCATCCTATTGAGATTTCTCCCCAAATAAAATTTGGCAAAATTTTTTGAGGGGACACCTATGGGGCATACACACACATGTGGCATAAATTTTTAGATACCAAAAAGGCACACATCACAAAATTTTAGGTATATATGGAGCAATAAAATTTAGCAACCAAAACAATCACAATCACAATTATTTATTCAACATAGCATTCCAAGACAAAAACAAGCATCACAATGTCAAGCTTGGATTCCTACAACTTATTTTTGATGCATTTCATAGAAGTTATGTCAACATTAGGGTAAAATATAGACACAAAATTTTGACACACTATTAGAGCAAAAGAAATCAAACTTCACACCAACATACACAAACAATAAATCAAATCAACCCCAACAATTTGGGCATCATCCTCAACCCCTATCAAAATTTCCACTTATTATAAAAATGCTAGTGGTAAATTTGAAACTGAATGACACTTTTGTAATAGAATGATTTCGAGCCTCAAGACTAGTCAAGCTGACCATTGGTCAAAACTTCCAATCAATTTAAAAAATGCTAGTGGATACTTTGACATATAGTGGAAAATTTTCCAAAATAGCCAAAATATTTTGGCATGATCTAGGGGCATACAAATTCCTTCATCCACTACCTCTTTTGACCTCACATGCCTCAACAATGAATCAAATCTAACCCTAAGAGCATCCCAACAAATTTTCCCTCTTAATACCCCTCCAAAAATCTATAAATGTAGCCCTTGAGGCAAGCATTTCATAAGGAATTTTAAGCTAGCAATACTTTGCTAAAATTAATTTGTCTTATCTCTCTCATTTGCTTTCTCTCATATTCTCATTTGGAGCATATTCATCAAACACCTTGAAGCATTTTAAGCAAGGTAAAAGAGGTATTGAGGCAATAAGAGCATCTTGGGTCAAGGAGGAGCTCTTATTGGATTTTATAACTCCTAGCTTATATTTTATTCCATTTTATTATTCTCATTCATTAATTTTAATCTTTCATTTTTGGACTTGTTAACTTGAATTTCATATTCATAATTATTAATTTCTCTCTTATTTCTTAGTTTGCATTTCTAACACATAGTTGTAGTCATTCCATTCTTATTTACATTCATATTTCTCAATTTATAGTAGTTTTATTTCATTTATGAGCATCTCTCTTTTCATCTTGACATGCTAAATTCATTTCCTCTTTCATCAATGTACTATAGTCGCTAATCCTTCCTATTTGTAGGTATATCATCTAACATTATTTTAATTGCAGGCTTGTCATATTATATTTTAATTTCCATGTTCATAACCATTTTATGTGTAGGATTCTATTCATTATTTGGCTATTATATTTCATATTTCTTCACGCATTTCTATTAAGCTTCATTTTGGTTTCAATCCTTCTTCATATTTGCTTTGGTATTGATACAATACTAACATTATCTTGTCCATATTATCATTATCATTCCATTCCATAGTTCATGCTCTTATGCTTTCAATTAGTTCAAATCTTATTCTCTACTATAGATTTTCTAAAATTTTAGCAATAATACATACTCTCATTTTATAATTAATTTTCATTGAATAACACTTCTTTCATTATAGCATAAGTTTAGTTGGGTTTTGTAATCAATTCCTCTCCTATTTGTAAGCATTTGAAGATATTTCTAAAGCATTTAAGCATCCATAGACTTCAATATTAGGCAACCCTTTGACACTGTCTATTCCTATCTCCATATCCAATTTATTTCACAAGTTGTGGGATATTTGCAACTCCTTTGGTTAAAATTTGAAAATATCCAAGTGAAAAGCTGTAGGGATTAGAGTCTTCTATCATTACCTCTTATATGAATCCTATTTGACCAAACCAAACACAAATTTTGACACAAAAATTAGATGGATTCCTTCATTACCTATAGCCATTAGAAAATTTTAATCTCTATAAATAAATAGTTAAACCATCTGTAAAAAATGCCACCGTCTATAACAATACCACTAGAAAATTTACCACTTAGGGATTGCATCCATTAAAAAAAGGTTCAAATCATACTCAAATATATTTTAACAAGGGTTATAATTAGCTGGGAAGATAACCTATCACCTCTCTGCATTCAAATAAACCTCCAAAATTACAAACCCTAATATTTCTTATCTCTTTTGTAAGTTTTCAAAAACACTAGTCAGTGTCAAAAATAAAAATGGTAAATTTAACTAGTAGTAAATTTGATCAGGCATCAATTCAAGTAACCCTACCACTTGGCACCTCCAAAATTGCTATAATTTCATTATTTATAGTTTACACAAATTTGTTTTATGATAAATTGGTTGTGTAAAACACATTTACTTTTGGGAAAATAAGGAATTTTACCATAGATATTTTTCTTTGAAAACATACTTAGGAAAAAATAAAAATCATATAGCTTGCATTCTAGGTTAGCTTGTTTGTTGCAAATTTCTCTTGCTGCCCTTGAAAGAAAAAACGTCTTTATCATAGAAATCATTTGAAGCAAAGGTATACTAGGGTAGCTCTTATATTCTTGCATTTTGTGTGTTTATACTTAGCATGCATTTTAGATGATCCTTACTTAGGTTTGATTATCTTTTCAAGGCTTGATAAAGAGTCTGTCATGACCCAATTTGGCAGGCGTCTTTGAACATTGGTTATGTTGTATGAACATGGTACTGTTGATTATATGTGATTTTGTAGGATTAATTATGCTCATAGGTGGAAGAAAATATTGACCACCAAGAACGAATACACCTAGGAGGGTATTAGTTAAAATAAAGGTTTTAGTGATACCTAGGTGGAAAATATCAAGCTAATAATTTAGTATTAGTTTTTGATATTTGCATTTGAATTAATTAATTATGGATATGGTTAATATTGTTCCATGCATGCATTATTTTTAATTAAAGTGACTAACATCATGGATTTTTAATGCTTTTATTATATAAAAATATCTTTTGAATTTCAAATAAACAAGCAACAAAAGACATTAAAGTTGGATATTCAAAACGTGGAAATAAAATCTTCATATCGGGGAGGTATGAGTAAAGCGACTTGTCTTAATGAAAGTATGCTCTCCTTGCCAAATTGAAAAGGAAAATATATGGGCATTTAATTTTTTTCTAAGAGTGCATGAGTTCTTTCTAATAAAGAAATACTTAGCCATAAGACTAAAGGGATGAAGAAAATGAGAAAAGAGAGGATACTTGAATAAGGAAGGAGACTGGAAGTCTGAGAAGAGCAGTGAGGCTTTTAAGGGTGAAAAGAATTTTAGAGGCAAAATGGAAGGAAATGATAAGGCTAAAATGGAGGCTCTATTGAGAGGAATTTATAGGTTGGATCTCTCCTAAAATTTGCTTTGTTTAATGTGCTTATACCTTGTGTAATTATGCAATAACATAGTTTGCATAGATCTAATGGTTTTTAAATGCTTATGTTCTTTTCTATAACCTCTATGATCGATTCCATTAAAGGTTTTGGATAAATGTTGTTTGTTTCTCCTTAGCCTAGATTGTGTAGAGATCCACCTATTAAATAGCTTGACATATATTACAGAGCGATAATGTCTCTATAGCTATGATCCAATTAAGTGAGGTAACTATTTATTTAATACCTTTGTGTTGGTCACAATCATCACTGTTTAGGATGTTGTTAAACGAAGGAAACCTTTAATTTTAGACTGCTTTATGGTAGGGGATTTTGAAGGTTTGGTTTTAATATTTCGAATTTAAACCTTTTGTTAAATCTATGTTAACTTTGCATTTGTGCCTGGTTACAAAGTGACCTATTTCATTGGTTAGCATTTGAGTTACGTAAATCAAGGTTTAATTAACCTCTATCTAGGTTGCATCCATTTTTGGGATGAATGAGGAGTGGTAGATGTTTTACTGCCATTGCTCATTGAGTTTTCCCTAAGGTTGAACCTTAGGTTTTGTATTTTAATTTTTTCCCTGCCACTGAGGTGTGATATTGTAGTGCAACATATTTGTTCTTGGGAGAGAATGGGCAAGGGAAGGCCACTCAGTTATTCCCTAGGAATTATCCCACATGGGAAATATGGGGGTCCATGCACATATTAAAGGGGTTTGACTTCTATTTAAGGTAGACCACAAGTGGTGGTTAGGGCTACTCCATGCAGGGCTATCCAATGCTAAGTGGAGACACTCTTCATGGTCTTATGGTGTATTTTTGTCTTATGTTGAGCCGACTCAATTTTGACCCACCTTGAATGTTGTTGTCTGCCACATGTCTTGGAGTGAGTGTTTTATGTGGTTACTCAGTTTTTGGATAGAATAAATTTTTTAATCTTGTTTAATAGTTAATCCCACATGGATTACTTGGGGACACATAAGTACCTTATAAGGGAAAAAGGAACCCTTATAGCTATACCACCAAGTGATGGTCAAAAAAGCCACCACTTGGTAGAGACTTTAGTGCTAGTTGAGGGCATTGTGTCATAGTTGACCCAATTGGTTGTGGTTTGACTTTGTTTAACTTGAGTTTGATTGTGATCATGGTTTTATCCAATTTTTTTTGTTGATCCTGCTTGACTAGTTGAAATTAGTGGTCAATTTTTGAGACACCTTTTTATTTTAGGGTTTTATCCTTTTGAAACAAATTGATTTTTTTGAACTAATGAGGGTTTTTTTTTTTTGTTGAAAATAATTATTTTTATGAGATAATGAATGATTCAAACTGATATTATTATCCTTTAAACAAAATATGTTTTTGTGGGAAATGAACAATTCAAACATAGGAGAGTGAATAAATGGAAGCCTTGGTTATAGCCTTTTTTTGTGGGAAAAATTAATGTTTTTTTTTTTATACAAATTAGAGAAAAATAAGTATTCATTTAAAGGCATAAACTTATAGGAATTTATGACTGAAGGAATTATGGGTTCCTTTATTTTCATGCTTTAAAAGTTTTAGTGAAAACTGTTGTTGCCTATGAAACTCTTTTATGACCCTTGCCTAGTTAAGATTTCTAGGATGGGTTTGTTTGATAAAAGATGTATGCTTTTATGGATTAAGAACATACCTTTAGAAAAGAATAGATAGGGAACATATCCTTGAGTGGAGTATGGAATATTATCAAAGCATGTATTCTAAGTTGAGTATTGATCATACTTATGGGAAATAATAGATGGGGAAATCTATTCTTTCCCATAAGTATGATCAATACTCAACTTAGAATACATGCTTGAGAATATTCCATACTCCACTCAAGGATATGTTACCTATCTATTATTTTCTAAAGGTATGTTCTTTAGTTAAGTATTGAACATACTCAATAGGATAGAATAGATGGAAAAGCTATTGTTATGTGAATTGATTGGAAAACATTTTGTGATATTGTTATGCACCTATTTGATTCTTATATTGGCAAACTATTTTGGAAAGAATGGATGGGAGATCCATTCTTGAGGGAATTATGGGATTCCCTCTTTGTTTGATTGTTGAAACAATAAACTAATTAGGGAAGAATGGATGGGGAATCCATTCTTGAAGGAATTATGGGGTTCCTTCTTGAATTTGCTATGTGAAAAATGGATGTTAAGAAATATAGTATTTTGTGGAAATTTTCATGTATTTTGCTTCATGTTTTGATGTATGAATGCTTGTGAATTCTTTTGTCACTTTTGTTTAAGGTTGTTTTGCAAGAATTTGTGTATAAAGGAAGAGTTATAATTTTGTAAGAAATGATTGATTGAAATAATAATCAACCCTTTTGGATTATGGATATATTGATTAAATGAAAGGATTTTTAATTGAAATAATGGTTCATGGGTATTTTGATTAAATGAAAATATTTTTTATTAAAAGAATGGTTAATGTTATTTTGATTAAATAAAAGGTTTTCTAATTGAAATAATGGCTCATGGGTATCTTGATTAAAGAAAAGGATTTTTAATTGAAAGAATGGTTCATAGGTATTTTTATTAAATGAAAGTCTTTTTGATTGAAAGAATGGTTTATGTTATTTTGATTAAATGGAAGAAGGGCTTTTTGAATGCATAGAGTTTATATTTATGTTTTAAATTTATGGATAATAATAGATAGGTTATATATTATTAGGAGAAGTATGGAATTATCCAGTATGATGCTATGAAAAACTGAATGGAAGTAAATGATAGATTGTTTTGAAAAGAGAAAATTTCCTTACATTTCAAACTAGTGGGAAAATATATTGAAATAAGTGTGGGTTTATTTATGATATAGATTGCATTTGTTGCACTTTGTAAAGGGATCCTCTCCATTATTCTTGCTATGTGCTATTTTGTAGTAGATGGATACATTAGACCTTTAGAAAGAAGTTATTCCTTTAAATGTTAGGACAAGGAAGAGATCATTTGTAGAAGAATGAATGTGAAATTCATTCAAGATAATAATGGGGTTCCCTCATTGACTTTGTAATATGAATTAAAATAACAATTCATGTTTTAGGTACATAAAAATTATGAGGTTGTTATGTATTAGAAGAAATAATATTTTGAATAATGAATGTGAAATTCATTCGAGGGAACTATAGGGTTCCTTCATTGATTTTGTAATATTAATTAAAACAACAATTCATGTTTTTGGGGACAAGAATTATGGACTTCTTATTTATTTAGAAGAAATCATATTTTGAATAATGAATGTGGAATTCATTTGAGGGAATTATGGGGTTCCCTCATTGATTTTTTAATGTGAATTAAAAGAACAATTCATTATTTTGGAGACATAAGAATCATGGGGTTATTATGTATTTATATTGGTATTGATGTTTTGGAAAAAGGAATTATAGGATCCCTTTATATAATTTTATTGGAAACAACTAAACTTATGAAATAAAAAGGATGTTTCAAATTTGGGTTTTCCTGTAAGGGTTTCCTAGGATATATTATGTGTTGTGTGTGTATCAAATATCATCATTTTTTTGATCTTGCATCACCTGCTTTCTAGATCTAGTTATTAAGGTTATGTTTTCTCTTCAATAAAATGGGAGGTTTATTGTAATTCATAGGTCATGGATAAGATTTTGGTAAGAGTTTTATTGAATTAAAATTAGTGCTATTCATGATCATTATAATTGTTAAATCAAAAGAAAGGAAGAAGTTATCTAGTTATGAGAAGCAAACAATATATGCATTTTATTCTCTTGAATAGTCCTTACAATGATGAATCTTAAATGATTAGAAAACGACATCTATTAATGCTTATGATTATGGATTAGAATCTTAGAGAGATAGAAAGAGAGAGTTTTTTAGGGATTATGGGATCCCTTTTGGAGAAAATTTTGAGTAACCTTGTATCAAATCTTCTTCTAAGACCTAAACTTAGGTAGATGCATGAAGGCAACAATTGGATTTAGAGTCAATGAATCATCTATCACTAGGAGTGGATGATGAAAAAGTTAGCTCACCATGGAGATGATATGGATGGATTATTTATATTATGCTTAGTGTACCTACATAGATGAACTTATGTATGATGTAGGAATGGGCATACCCTTTTGATAGACTAAAAGACATAAGTTAGCTCATCATGTGGATGATATAGATAGCTTATTTGCATTACTCTTAGTGCACCTACATAGATGAACTTATGTATGGTGTAGGGATAGGTGTACCCTTTTGAAAAACAAAAGGGATAAGTTGGTTCATCATAGAGATAAGACAAAAAAATTCATCATAAGGTATTACGTCAATAGACACCTTCATAGAATTTCTTATGTAAGGTGGGGAGATGTAGATCCCTAATGCTAATTTTTTTTTCTCTCTCGAGTTGGTTAAATTTTTGGGTCATAAAAGAGTTAGAATAATGATCCAACCTTATGTGTTTTTTGAATAAACCCATAAAATACTGCACAAGCATAACATCAACATAACACACACATAGTCACCTTATTTTAAACATAGTAGATCCTACTTGCATTGAGATTCCCACATCTTCAAGGCCTCCTTTGAAAAGAGACCCTAAAGTGGTGAGGTAGGTGTTCCAATGGATCCTCCTCGTATGCGAGCTCTTAGGTTTTTGAATAAAAAATGTAATTGTGTTTATGTGGTTCTAGTTAGTATTTTTGTCTATGATGATTTTGTTCTCACCTTGGAAGTTTATTTTTTTTTAATAAGATAAAATATTAAGGTTCATCCATGAGATTTGATCCTTGGTCTAGGATATGAAACTTTTTAAATTCTAACCAGTTGTTGTAAACTTATGAAAAACTTGTAAGTTTAAGTTTGTGTTGTATGTTATAGATAATTTCTATGCATAGTAAAGGTGTATGTGGTGGTATGACATGTCCATTTGTTACTAAGATTTTTAAGAATGAAGATGGGAGTAAAGAGGTAATATGATCTCTCTACCATGCAAGGTGAAATAAAATATTTCTTGTGTGCATAAAGAACTAGAAATATACTCCTCATGATGAAATATTGACAAGGTTAAGGATTGATACCCTATTTTGGTGCTCTAAATTGGGGAAATCCTCCAAATATTAGTAAGTGGAATTTTAGTTGGGATCTTCTATATTTTTCCATTCAATCCTATGAGAGTTTTAGGAGCCTCTAGTATCCACATAGGGAATGGATGTGGTTTGATTTGTGGTATATGTGATAGAGTCTTATCATGTGATATTTATTGGTATAAAGTTATGACTAGAATATGTTATAGTATGGATTCCTATTGGGCTTCGAAGAAGGATGGGTAGTAAATCCCTATTCTGTTATAGTGGGGCCCAAGTAGAGAAGTAGTAGAGAATAATAATTAATATAATAAATGATAAATCCTCATCTATATCATAGTTAAATTATTTAAATTATGTAATAAATCATGTGCATGGCCATTTCAATATGATGCACAACTAAAAATGGCATAAACCTAGTAGAGATGCCTGTGAGTTATGCACTAGGATACATTGTGCCATGTTAATATTTATGGAATTGATATGTATGATGTATTATTGATATACTTAAGAAAATTTTGGATGTTTATATAATGATGTATAAAATAATATTTTAATTTAAAAAGGAGAATTTAAGATATATTAAATTGTATCATTTTTAAAAAAAATTATTCTTGCATTTAAGATTTACCTTTTCTTAGGTGTTTCAAGGTTGTATTGATTATGATTATATATATAAATGGAGTTATGTGTAACCTAATTTAAATTATTTTTATTGGATGAATGTTCTATATAGGAAATGAAAAATAAAAATCTTATTATGTTGAAATGGATATTGTGTTCCTATGATATAATGTCTTTTTAGCTAGATTAAATCATAGGTCCCAATATTCAGGATCAAATATAAATCAAATAAATTATATGAAGGTTTATTAATAAAATTATCTCAATGTAAATGAATATAACATTCATGAAATATAACAATATCAATCAACAATATACTCACAATATTGTTGATGAATCAAATATACAAGATTTGTATTATCATATTTCTTGATGATTCTTCTATTACAATACATGGAGCTTTGTATCCATAATATAACATTTGAATATGATTCTTAAATACTTTACTATTGATATTCTCACATATCTAGGAGATGCATCCTTATCTATTCCATACATAAGACAAACCTCTCATGTCTCTTTACTTTACATATTACCACATATATGTGAATCTTCACTTGTATACTTGCCACTTATACACATGACTCTTGACATACTTACACACTTGCACACTTTTCTACATGATACAGACTCATCCTATACATTTTTTTATTAGTAAGAGGGATTTTGAAATATTCCCGTAACCTTTTACAAAACATTTCTAGTTAGGAACAATTCTCCCAACCATCAGAAACAAAAAGAAGGCACTTTCTTTAGAAACAAGAAGAGACAAAAATAGGTAGAGAATCCCTCGAAAGGGGTAAAAGAGGAAGCCTTAATATATAATAAAATAATCCCTCATAGGGGCAACATGAAATGGAAAAGAAACCACAAGATATTATAGCCAATACTTGTACTCCTCTAGAAGGGCATTTGCTCACGTGTCTGGGGGAGGCAACAATTAGCTCTAGTGTGTCATCTACCAAGTGATAAAAATCCCATAGGTGGTAATTAGTGAATGTGATGTGATTACAATGTCTCCACATATGGCTTGCAAAGATAATATCCATGCTAAACCACAAGCTCCACGTGCCTCGAGCATTCATTCTATCAAGGTGAAGCCACTCATGAGAATAGATGGTAGAAATAGAATCTTTGAACTTAGAAAAATCCCATAGACCAATAAAACATTTGAACATAACTTTTGGAATCACTATCCAATTAGAGGTGGAATCCCTAGATTGAGACACCTGTGAAGTTTTAATTGGAGCATATTTTGGCATGGGAGAAAAATTCCACCATTTGTTTGAAGGAAACAAATTGGGCAAGAAAGTGACCCACAACATGGAGAAGATGCATCTAACCAAGAAACCTAAACTCTGAGAGAGCTCATAAAAAGGAAATAGGTGTGGGATTGCCATCAACCAAGGGTGGGGGAGAAATTTTATTCCAAATGGTAAAGTTAGGCAAAGCAACACCCAAGTTAGCTAGAGCATTAGCAGCTTGGTTTCCTTCCCTAAAGACATGTTGAATGGTGACATTAGGGGAAGAGCTCAATATTTTTTTCCTTGGAGATTAAGCTGGAGATATTCCAAGATGTTTAATGGGTTCCTAGAACACTTCTAACAATGTTCATAGAGTCACCTTAAAAAATAAGGATAGGGCAGTTTAGGTTGGATAGAAGAGACAAACCTTGGAAGAGGGCTTGAGCTTCATAAAAATGATTGGTTTGGACTCCAAAATTTTCAACAAAGGCCAAAATGATCTTCTCAAAATGATATTTGAATACACCACCTGCACTAACCAGTCCCAGGTTGCCTTTGGCTGCACCATAAAAATTGTACTTGATCCATCCCAAATATGGAGAAGACCACTTGACAAGTGATCGATCAACCATAGAAGTGGGAGGGGAAAGGAAGGGAGCTAGAGGTAATTGGCTAACCAAGCTTACCTCGAGGACTGTGACCACCCATATTCCTAAGAAATAGAGAGGTTTTCAACCACCGCATGGATAAATCTAGAAATAACATAGTTGAAATCATGGATAAAGTTATTGAAAGCTTTGAAATTTTGTTCACGCTAAACTTATTAGAGGAAATGGGGAAGATAGAATGTCCAAAATATTTTGACATGGAAGCTCTTGAAGGTGTTTGACTATTGTAAACAAAGATCATTCAGAGAGGAGGGAGGATCCTAGGCAATACTCATAGTGGAAAATAATGAGCAAAGAACTTTGAGGGAGAACTGATAGGAGAGGAAAATATGTTGGGTGGATTCATAATCATGCTTGCAAAGGTAACAAAAAATGAGAATGGAGAGACCTCGAACCTGGAGATTTGGAATGGAGAGAATTTTGTCCTAAACAACAAACCAAAAGAAAAAATAAACTTTGGGAATAAGGTGTTTATTCCAAGTTATCTTTGAAGGAAACCATGGTTGTCCTAGGTTTTTAGAAAGGAAGTAGGTATATTTGACACGAAAAAGCCCATTCTCATTAGGTGTCCACATGAGCTTATCTTCAACCAAATGGCTAGGAATAACATAAAGATGCAAAATATTAGATAAAAAAATATTAGCTCTTTTTGGTCCTTGTTCAAATTACCATGAGGAAGGGTTTTCCAACACTTCCTATCAAAGTCAATAAAATTGTAAACCTATGTACCAAACAATATATTAGTCATAGGTTTGAGGCATATTAGATCAAGGTAGTTCTGAAGAGGGATGTTACACAACCACTTGTCCTCCCAAAAAATTATCTTTTGGTAATTGCCAAGATTCCAAAAAATTCCTTTTTTGATAATATCCCTCATACACAAGATGGAATTTCAAGTGGAGGAACCTTGAATATGTAAAGGATTATCAAAAAAATGGTTGATGCCAGAGGTATTTACCCTTGATGATATCAACCCACAATGAATTTTCATTTTTAAGGATTTGCCATCCTTGATTGGCAATGAGGGATAGGTTCATTTTTCTAACCTTCTTAAGCCTGATATCACCATATTCTTTATTTGAGCAAACTTGGTCCCTGGAAACTAAATAGAATCTGAGTTTGTATTTTGAGCTTGACCAAATAATTTTTATTTAGAGCTATTCAATCTTGTACAAACTTCAATCGAAATATGAAATATGGACAAAAAGAAAATAGGGATGCTTTGGAGAGTGGATTTGACTAAGGTGGCCTTTCTTGCATGACTAAGGAGCCCTCCTTTCCATACATTGACATATAATTTAGGGGAGATATAAATCACATAACTAATATAATAACTCGCACCCTATTCTAATATTTACAAATGTACAGTGGTCCCATGAGGGTACATTAATATCTACCAAGTAAAGTAATATTCTTCAACACCCCTTGTATTACATTATTTGGTTATTTAATACTTTAGTCTTCAATCTATTGCTTTTAGTCCTTTTCTCTATTCTTCTTTGAATTCAACTTTTTCTTCATGTCTTCTATTCTACTTTCCTTTGGTTCTTTTCTTTACTCTTCTTCTTTGATATTCTTGTCTTCATCTTCAACTATGTATGGTTGTTGGTGTGACTTCAGGATAATAAATTAGTAAATCATCATAATAATACATCTCATGAATATTGGAATTTAAAGATTCCACTTTGAAGTTAACATATGTTGCATTCAAATTAATTGTGTCACAATTAGCATCTATCATTTCAATTTTTCGTTTTCTTTTTTCTTGATAAATATCAAAAGTCATAATGCCATGTACATTACTATTCATTCTTTAGAAAGCAATATAATATCATTTTGAGAATTCCACCATGCTAAAAAAAGTTCATGAAGATAGTTGATGAATGTTGTCAGTTTTTCATCTTTGGCATTTTTTACAATTAAAGACAATTTTATCTTCAAGTTGTCTGGTACATCATTTTTTCCCCCAAAATCATCCATCGGATTTTAGGTATAGAATTTTAGTTTTTTCAACATTTCTTGAATATCTTCTAAAAAATTATTTTTAATTATTTCCATAATAAAATCCTTTGATGTTGAGTTCCTTTTTTCTCCAAAATTTTAGATAAAAAAAATTTCATTCAAAATTTTCAAATTCTTCAAACTAATTTCTTTGGAGTAGAAATAATTCTCTCCAAACATTAATTCAAGAAAGAAAAGAATTTCATTAATCCTTGTCTTCAAATAATCAATTTCAAGCAATCAATAATTTTTTCACTCAATGTCTTCAAATAATAAATTTCAAATCTTTCAATTTTAACCAAGTAATGATGCAATCAATTTTTCAAAATTAAATCTTCTTATTCCTACAAATTCTTTTTCAATTTTTAAATCTTAAATTTGCAAAATTAATCAATATCAATTTGCAATTAATCTTCAAAATAATCAATTCTTCAATGTGTATCAAAATTTCATTTTATCATCCTTTCATCAATTTCAATATCTACTTCTTATCACTCCAATAATTTATTTCAATTTAAATTTTCAAATTCAATTAAAATCAATAATGAATTTCAATATTTAAAGTTGCAAGCTTACTTGTAGTGGTAAGGGCTTTGACATATTTTTGAGAGGTCCAAGGTTCAAACCCCATTTAGTATGAGGGGACCAAGAACCCTTATAAAAACCTATGTAAACTCATTGAAAAATAATTAATTCAATATTCCCTTATTTCTTTGAAGTCAAATTTCATGTGCTTTGTAAAAAATTATTTCCATCCAAAAATCTAAACATAATTCTTACCTCCTTTGTCACTCCATAATTAATATTTTTTGAACTTGTTAGGGTGTTTCAAATGTTATCAAGGCATGTCAGATGTTAGGGTACTTCAATTTACATTACACATGCAAAGCTTCTCCTTCAACATATAGTTTGAGGAGACTTATCTTTTGGGACCTTATATTCTCCCTTCATCAATGTCTTCCACTGGTACTTTAGATGCCTTGTCTTGAAGTCTTCTAGTGGAACTCAAGATCTCATGCTCTTAGGCTCTTAGGTGGATTTTGCCTTGTATTCGCCCTTTGGAGCTTTGTATTTCTATGGAAATTTGGCTTTCATTCAACTTTTTCCCTTGATATTTTTTTCTCTTCTACTAGTTTATAGATGCACAAGTCCAAAACTTCTTTTTGATTGCTCCACAATCCTCCAAGCTTCAAGATATCCTTAGGCTCTAGACAAATGTAATTTCAGTCACTTATCTTCTACCCTATGGTATTCACAAAATCTATTGCCTTCAATTTTTAACCTCTTCATTTTATCTTTTATCAACCTTCATTTTACCAACTGATATGCTACATCTCTTTGGCATGCTCCACACGTCATATTTTTCTTCTTCAAATAACTACATTTTGGATTCAAAATCACATATATTATTTCATAATGATCAATTCTTTTCAAATAATTTGAGTCACCAACTCAAACACAATATGATCCACTAGCTCTTAAACTATCAAGTTTTTTCTTTAAAGCTTTAAATTTAATTTCACACCAGAGTGCATCTCTAATGTCAGCTTCTTCAATAATATCTATATATATATACCTTAAAATTGACATATTCAAATTCACACCAAAATTTTCTAATGCTATATTTTGCCCAACCAGACTTCCACTTCACCCTCGAGCAAGCTCGAACAATAATGATAGCTATGGGTCCACTAATTATTAAACCCCATGAACAAAGGGGTATCTAACCTAACCCACCCCGAGATATTCTCAAGAGTGAAGGATTTCTCGATGATGAAATCTAGAAAACCTCTCATGGGGGATACTATGGTGTCTAGGGGGTAAGCCAATGGAAGGAGATGAATTCCAATGTTGTTGGTCTCGATCGATGGTTGGTGATGAAATCCAACTCGTTGATGTTTATGCAAAATGTGCAATGTGTGATGTAAATTTTAAATCTTGCATGAAATAAAAAATCACTAACTATTCTATCATAAGTAAAAGCAATTCTTTACTGCTTACCACACAAAAGCAAACACAAAGAAAATAAGTATAAGTTTATTTATCTAAACCTACTTCTAACTAAAAACTCAGAATAATATCCCCCCTACCTATGATCCTGCACTGTGTTGAAGAATAGAGGTTGATGGTTTGTGTTCTATGATCGTCTGGGTTAGACGGTTTTTGTCTAAGACTATCCTATGGCCAAATGGTTGAAATTTGAGTCCATCCTAGGTTAGATAGTTTTGCTTGTGTGTAGATTACAACCTATGAAAAATTTGAAACACAAAAATATTAGAACTTTTTAGCATGCAACAATAAAATCCATATTAATCATAAAAAATAGAGAATAACTTAAAAATGTTATGCAAACAACAAAATTAGGGGAATGGTACCATTGTGATCGCCATATTGTAGATGATAAAAATATGCACCATAGAAAATAATTAAGTAAAAGTAGTAAATTATGTGTATTATATTGTATTGTGCTTTTATAATTTTCAATTACAATAATGACCCTCGTATGGGTCATACAAGCATTAAGAGACTAATTTCCCTTTTACAATGTATGGTGGTGCCTCAGTCTTTTCATCCCTACAACACTAGAATTTTAGGGTTTGTCATGACCACTGCTATTTATGGATCCAAATATTTGTGTCTGGAACTACGTCTATGTAAATATCCATTGAGGCTACATCTATATGTTGATCATTAGGTAGGATGACGATCATGTGCTCTAACTATGTGAGCACCATATGGTTGCAATATTTGACCATCTAGGATTGAACGATCGAGTGCTAGAGTCTTCTACCACACTCAGGTTTTCTACTGTGTTTGTGTATTCTCATTCTAAACCTGTATGCCTACACAAACATGAAATATAGATGATTAGTAATACCAACCGGGCCTCCTAAAGTGAGGCCTAGTTTTTAAAATAGATTAAAAACTGAAGACAAAGAATGAGAATAAATATCTATAAAAGAGTAGTATTGAATAAAGCATACATAGATCTTACCCTTATTTTGGTATCATGGATGTCTCTATTGCTGTTGTTATGCTATGTCGAGTTTCATCATGGTATGTTGAGGTACACCCTGTTGTGTTCAAAGGTTCCTATGTAGGCTGGGTGACAACTGTATGGATCGAGACGACTGTGAACCAAGACCATCCAAGATCATACGGTCATGGCCTACGGTATCCTTTTGTTGGTAAAATCCTGGTCCAAGCCTACAAAATGTTAAAATTAAGGTCTAAAATGGTATGGGGATGGATGCATGAGATTTATTTTAGGTGATGTGGGGTGTGAAGTGTGCTCGAGATTTTAGAAATTCTTCTATATATGAACCATCATATTTTTGGTGAAAGCACAAGGGGTGTATCTATAGTTTTTAGGATGGAGGAGGGTGGCCTCATGCAAATGATATGCATGCATGGATGAAGACACCTTGGGATCTCCTCCACTCAAGTAAACAACCAATATTAACATGCTTGATCATTAGTTAAATTTGTTTAAATAAAAGCATGCTTATTTATTTATTTTTAAATAAATATTTCTTTATCCACTAAGTTTAGTTAACTTGTGAAACTAAAGTGAAAGATATTATCTTTGAATTTTTAATTATTTTTCTCCATGCTAACCTCCTTATATTTTATGTATCAGTTAACTTGCATGAGGTGTGATTGCAGTTAACTAGAGATTGGATTTGGATGAGGATAATCCTCACCCATCCAAATAAGGATAAGGTAGAGGTGGAGTTAACTTGTGTTTATTTATGGACAATGTGATTCTTTTCCTGCATGTAACCGAAATGAATAATGTGATGTGGAATTGAAGCTAATTGTGGATGATGTGGCCATGGGGGATGCAAGGGTGAGTGGTCCTATTGAGGAGGGGTGATTGGTTGTGTAGCTTAGGTAATAATTAATCAATTATTTAATAGATATATTAATTAACAATTAATTAATACCTTATGTAATTGCATCTTATTTTAATATTAATTAATTTTAATCAATATTATATATACTAATTAATTATGAACTAATTAATTAGTGTTTCATTATGCTTGATTTTGGTATCTATAGATGAATATTTTTGTATCGTGTTGTGTGAAATCACAATGCAATGCAAAAATAATGAACACCTGTTGTTGTGCAAATGAATGACAACTTGTGCTTGAGGTATTGACGTTTGATTTCCCTATATCAAGAGCAATGTAAGATGCCTCGATGATGGAGACAATGAATATCCTTGAAACTTATCGTTGATAAATCGATGAGTGCATAAAGGATGCTAACTAATAACTAAACTATTGAGACCTGGAGTCTCTATGCAAATGTGACTTGGAATCACTATGCAAAAATTGAAATGATACTATAGGTATGATTGTCTTGGATAGGGTTCTCGAACAAACATTAAGTCCAACATGGGTGTTTGATTATTGAACTTGTTTGGCATATGATTTTGCTAGTATTGTCTACCCCCTCAAGTGGCAAGTCAATAGAGGATAGAATGGATGATAGTGACAAGGTGATTGATCTCAATGAGATTGGAAACTTGTGGGATAGATGGCATGTAACTGATGGAAATTTTGGTTTACGTGGTTTCTATATTATATTTATTATTATTTTATTAAAAATATGACCGTTCAAGATGGTCAATATACAATACCATCTAGGATGTCTGCAATGTGATAATCCCAGACGATCATGTTGCAAATGGTATAAATGGTCATTTTTGCACGCGCTCGATCATTTTTACCATTACATATGAGGAACGAGTGGAGAGCAAGGTGTGTGAGTGCAAATTTGACATGGAGGTCTTGCAAATTTTTGAGTGAAGGCAACATGATGGCTTTGGGTGGTGGAGTGGTTGGTGCAGGAGGGAGTGCAACATCGGTAAGTAACATGCATTACCCTTTCACTTTCAAATTGGATAAAATAAACCCAAGATGTTTTTATTAGTTTGCACTTGTCATTGTTATTTGCTTGCATGTGTTTGCTTAAATTTAATTTAATTTTTTTTTTATGTGTGGTGATGTATGCAATATTTTTTGGTGACCATTTGCGTTCCATATGGTTATGGATCAAGACCATCTAGATGTTGGATGGTCATGCTATTGTTAATTTTTTTTTTGTATGCATTTTTTTTTTTATCAACCAGTATTCGAATGGTTGTGGTTCAAGGTCATCTAGTGGTCAAAGAGTGTTTGCCTTTATTCCAAACAATAAATTTTGAACGTCTGAGTGTTAGAAAGTTAGTGCCATTAAACTTCTAATGGTTGGACAATTGCATGTTGAAGTCATTCGATTGTAGGAAGATCCTATGAAATTTAGTTATATTTTGTGTTTTGATGTTTTTTTGTATGCATTATTTTATGATCGACTGAGGTTCGAATGGTGGTTGTGTAAGGTTGCTCAATGGTCAGGTGAAAGTATGCTTTTATTCTAAGGGGTTGATTGTGACCATTCAAGTATCGAATGGTTAGCTCCAGTGATCATCTAAGTGTTGGATGATTGCATGTTTAAGTCATCCAATGGTCGAATGATCGTGTAAAAATTTATTTATTTTTGTTGTTTTTTTCATAAGAGCATGATGTTGATGATTTGATATGACTTTGTTGTATTTTGACCAAGGCATCAGATTAAGGGTGTGTTTTACAAATCTTGGTATCAGTTGTCAAAGGTAGATTGAAAGTGGCTAGATTTGATTGGGTTATGGCATATTGCCAAGTTGGACAATGTGCATGTAGATCATGCATATTTGATCGCATTGGCTGATAGATGGGACCTTGATACTTGCACATTATATATGTCCATGGGGGATATTACCATCACACTAGAGGACATATATCAATTTTTTTGGATACCGATGGAGGGTGATCAGATTGAGATAGTTCCAACCTACCAGAGGGATGCATTATTACAATGAGTTTATAGGAACCACACATATATGATTAGTGTGGATAGTGGAGGTATTGATATCGATAGCCATTATGAATTGTGGTGGTTGACAATGCAACACACCATTTTGATGATATTGATCTCCAATGTCATCCTGCTAGATTTATTAGGTGCTCAGTTCACATGGAACCTACTTGGACTGGTGTAGAATTTAGTGGAGGAGCCTAAGATGATGGTATGGGATCTAGTACTACTAGTGTAGACCTATCAATATTTATATGAGATATAGTATCATGGAATATAAGGTCTAGATTGTAGTTTGTTGCTACAAATCTAGGTGTAGGAGCACTCCATAGTTGGGTGATCTAAGGGGTTGCCTTGGTTGGAGGTGAAGGACATGGGGGTAGACACTTCTTACACCATGAGATGGAGTAGGTATTGGGAGGAAGCTAGGAGCTACCCGTTCTTTGGTGTATGGATGTATTATGATGACCAATTTTCATGATTACACCTAGGGGATGTGGTATGGAGGACTTGGAGGGAGGGCTCAAACTAGATTGAGGATGGATTACACTTGGGATAGATTTGGTGAGGGACATGGGTGGTGGGGCACCATGGGACTGAGTAAAAGTTTTTTTAGTACGATCATGTGTTGTAGTAGTTTGGGCTACCTAAGGGTGTTCCTTTGGCTCCTATAGTGTATAGAAGGTGATGCACTGAGATAGTTATCGATCCAAATTATGAGCCTGTAGGGGTAGATGTGGATGGGGTATTGGATTTGGATGATATAGATTATGTAAGTATGATAATAGAGTATGATGTGTGGGATGGGATGCAATAAATGCAACTAGAGGTAGGGGGTAATGCCACAGGCAGTGGGGAGGTAGGAGGTGGGGCCATAGGTAGTGCCGAGGTAGGACCTTCAAAGACTATAGGACAATGGGTATGATGGAGGATAGATTTTAGGGTAGGATAATCTTGAGAGGCTAGGAAGGTAATCATAGAGGAGAGATCTAATAGGGAGGGGTATAGTAGCAATAGTGACTCTATAGTAGAGTATGTAGTTATGTCAGATCAAATGTGGGTGCTGGAGTGATAGAAGGTATGGCTAGATACTACCATTGTCCAAGAGTGAAGTCAAATGGATGGGGAGTGCTAGAGATAGTGGGGTTGGGAGGAGCAGTCAGACACACTGCAATCTCAGGTACAAAGTCTATAGGAGTGAGATAAGTTGGTCAAGGAGAATGACCAGTCATTGATAAATAAGGCTATAAATATAATAGATTAATATGCTCTATGGACTAAGTGGGATGTGCTGAGGGTAGATCATGATGCTCTATAGGAAGATCAATATGCCCTATAGGCGGATCAAGATGCATTGAGGGTAGAGTGAGATGCTTTGTAGGTAGGATATACACAAGCTCTTGGTGGGAGCCATACCGTGAGGGTTATGTTGGCCTAGCTAGAGTGGGAGAGGGATAGGGTGGAGTAGAAGAGAGATAGGATGAGACTACTAGAGAATATCATTTTACTGAATGGTATAGCAGTTTCATAATTACCATCCTCGTCTACTCCATATGTATTTGGAGGAGTGGTGCTTCAGGTATTCCCTCAATTATCCCACTTGTACCTCATTTTGCAAGGAAGTCAACCTTCCATATTTTAGGGGTGGGGACCTCTCATGGCAAGAGTTTGTGACATGGCAGCGATAGTGGGTAGGCCTAAGAAAATCATATTGAGGGTAACGGGGATAGTGATGAGCGTGGGCAGTGACATATGGACACTAAGCACTGTATAGATGATTTTGTATATGACTTGTATCTTGTGTTTAAAGTGTTGATGAGATTTGATAGATTTGACATATGTAGATGCCTTGTATCTTGTGTTTTTTATGAGGTTATCCTGTGTCTAGATAGTTGATGTCCGAGGTCATCCTAGGTTAGACAATTTTTTCTATGTGTAGCTTACAACCTGTGAAAAACCTAAAACACAAAAATATCAAAAAAATTCAGCATGTAGCGATAAAATTTGTATTAATCATAAAAATATAGTGAATAAATTAAAAATGTTATGCAAACAACAAAATTAGGGGAATGGTCCCACCGTGATCACCATATTGTAGATGATAAAAAGATGCACCTTATAAAGTAAATAAATTAAAAAGCATTAAAATATGTGTATTGTATTTATTTTTTACTTTATGTTCGATTACAATATTTGCCTTTGTAAGGGTTATACAAATATATAAAGGATCAATCCCCTTTTATAAGTAATAATGGTGCCTTGGTATTTTCATCACTACAATAGTAGAAAATAAGTTTTTTGTGACTATTATTGTTTTTGGATCTAGATATCCACACATAGAACTACATCTATGTCTCTGTCCACTGGGGTTGCATCTAGATGTCTATCATAAAGGAAGTTGACGATCGTGTGCTCTGACCATCTAGGCACTAGACAATTACAAAATTTAACCATCTAGGGTGGAATAGTCAAGTGTTGGAGTCTTCTACTGTACCTAGGTTCACTACTGCATCTGTGTCTTCTCGCTCCAAACCTATATATTCTCACATGTGAAATATGAATGGTCAATAATACCAATTGGGCCTCCCGAAGTGAGGCCAAATTTTTTAAAATAGATTAAAACTAGAGATATAGAAATGAAATAAAGATCTATAAAATAATAGTACTGAATGAAGCACACATAGATATTACCATTTTTTGTTGATGTGGATGTCTTTATTGCTATCATGATGTTTCATAGGGTTGCATCATGATATGTCAAGTTGCATCGTGTTGCATCTGGAGATTTTTGCATAAGTTGTAAGATGATTATCTAGGTCTAGATGACCATGAACCAAGATTGTTTGGGGTTGAACAGTCATGGTATGTGGCATCCATTCACTGATAAATCCTAGTCTGAGCCTACAAAATATTAAAATCATGGTATAACATAGTATGGATATGGCTACACATGATTTACTTTGGGTAGTTTGGGGTGCAAAGTGTGTTTGAGATTTCAATAGTGCTTTGATGCATGAACCTTCCTCTGTTGTAATGGGAGCATAGGGGGTTCTTTTATAGCTTTTGGGATGGAGGAGGGTGGCCTCATGCAAATGATATGCATGCATGGATGAAGACATCTCAAGATCTCCACTCAAGTAAACAACCAATCGTAACATGCTTGATCGTTAGTTAAAGCATGTTTATTTATTTATTTTTAAATAAATCTTTCTTTATCCACTTTCAGTAAACTTATGAAACTAAAGTAAAAGATATATATTTTATTTTTTTAATATTTTCTCCATGCTGACCTCCTTATGTGTTAGTTAACTTGCATGAGGTGTGATTGCAGTTAATTGGAGATTGGATTTGTATGAGGACAATCCGCATCCATACAGATAAGGAAAAGGTCAAGGTGGAGTTAACTTGCATTCATTTCTAGGCAATGCAATTCTTTTCCTGTATGTAACCAGGATGAATGATGAGAGGTGTAACTGAAGCTAACTGCAAATGATGTGGCCATGGGGGATGCAAGGGTAAGTGGTCCCATTGAGGAGGGGTGATTTATTGTGTATCTTAGGTAATAATTCATCAATCAATTTAATGAATAAAATCATCAATTAATTAATACCTTAGGTAATTGGATCTTAATTTTATATTAATTAATAATAAATATACTAATTAATTAGTATTTAATTATGTTTAATATATGTGTATACACCTAAAAGAGATTGGCTATATGTAATACAATCTACAAACCACTCAACTCGATTAGATTAAAATGGAAATTAATGGGGTAGCTAAGGGAAACCTTGGTAGGGAAAGAGAAGGGGCAATTTTTAGAAACCCAAGTAGGAAGATCATAGTGGAATTTTTAAAATCTTTTGGAATCCAATCAAACCATATGGTAGAAATAAAGTCCCTATTCATAGGTATGAGCTTAATAAAGCAGTTGAATATAACGGGATCATTATTGAAGGTGACTCTTTAAATATTATTAATTGCTTAAAAGGTAAGAATGAAGCTAGTTGAACCATATCATACATTATATCAAATGCAAGAGAGATCATTGCATCCTTTGAGGAGGTTAATATAGTGTATATCTATCAAGAAAACAACCAAGCAATGGATTAGTTGACCAAAAAAGGTGTAGACAGTCCTGAACCAATTCTATGGAGGGATGATTTCCCTAATGATTTGAGGAGTATAGTTGAGAGGGAGTTGCAAGCTTATGATAGACAAAATTATGGTTAAATTATTAATCAGTGGTTGCAAGATTTATTCACCTCTTGTAGTCATAGGAAGTGAAGCATTTCTATTTTTCTCTTTTCTCTATAAGGGATCTATGTGACTTCTTATCTTGTTCTACTACTACTCTTTGTAATTGCAGATTGTTGATGTCTTAGTTCCTTTTTATTTTTTCTAATTCCTCATTGTTTGATTTAATGTAGAGGAGTGGTATTGTAAAAAAGGGTTGGGGCCCTTTCAAAAACCCCTTCTTTTCACCCTTAAAAAAAAAAAAAAATTATTTTAATATATATTTTAAAAATAAAAGATTTATTTTTAAAATTAAAATAGTAATATGTAAAGAGTATGGGATTTAAAAGGGTCTCATATTACACAGTGAGTGTGTTATCATTCTATTACAATAACTTCATGACAATTATAGTGACAATTATACTTGTATCTACTTTTTGATAGTTAAAATATTTAATTGGTTGAACTCATACTATTTAATAATTAAAATGATATATTTTACTTAATTTTATAAATTAAACTATTTATATTTTTAACAATATTTTGAGTAAAGGGAGTATTCTAATATTTAAAATATTTTTATAACCCTCTTCAAAAATAAAAAATAGTATGTCTTTTAAAGATATATCAATTCCAATGAAACATGGTGCCTCTTCTCTAAAATATTTTAGACCTACCACCAGATGCAATACCCTATATAAGTTGCTTACTAAGACACTTGCAAATAGGTTCAAAAGGATTCTCCCCATATTGATTTTTCCTCTCCAAGATGGTTTTGTTCATGGTAGGCAAATTGTGGATGGGATCATTACGGTTCATGAGACTTTACATTTTATATCCAAAAGTGGGTTGGTTGGAATGCTTCTTAAAATAAATATGCATGAGGCTTATGATAGGGTCTCTTGGGAGTTCCTTGACAAGGTGTTACAAAAATTTGGCTTTAGGGATCTATGGAGGAAGTGGATTAGAGTTTGTATTTCCTCTGCTAAATTTTCTATCATTAACAATGGGATTTCAAATGATTTTTTGGGGGGTCAAAGAGGTATTAGGCAAGGTGATCCCTTGTCACAATATATTTTCATTTTGATGGCTAAAGCTTTAGGAAGATTAATTCTTGCTACTACCTTATCCTCTAAGATTAAGGGTATTAGGCCTGCTGGTATTGTAGAGGCATTTTCTCGCCAATAGATTGTAGATGATACTGTTCTTCTTGGTGAGGCTGTTGTGAGAGAAACTAAGGAATTTATGAATATTTTGTAGTTGTATGAGAAAGCTTCCAACCAAAAAATTAACTTCCATAAAATTCAAATATTTTTTGTGAATACTAGGGGGTAGCTTCAACATAGAATTGTAGGGATTTTTGGTTATGGTATTTCTAATCTTCCTTCTTTATATCTACATATACCATTGTTCACTGGTAGGATGAAGGAGTTGTGGTATCCTATGTTGGGTAGGTTTCAACATAAGTTAGCTGGGTGGAAAGGTAATCTCTTAATCCAAGGAGGTAAGATGCAATTGCTTCAAACTACCCTCCAAAGCATTCATATCTATTATATGTATCTTTTTCAAAATGTCCTTCAAAGATAGGAGGAGGATTGATCATATCTTTAAGATATTTCTATGGGTTGGGTTGGAGGATAAATAGAGGGTGTCCCTTGTATCTTGGGATATGGTTTGTTCTTCTAAGAAAGGTGGTCTTAGGATTAGAAATTTGTTGTTGTTCAATAAGGTATTAATTACAAAAACAACCTAGATATTATGTGTTGAGGAGGATCAATTGTGGAAAGATATTATGAGAGGTAAGTATCTAGAAAATCATATTCCTTTTTTTAGAAGTGCTCCTCCTCCTAGGGGCTCTATGATTTGGAATGGTTTACTGAGGGTTAGAAGTTTGGTTATGAAGGGGATGTGATGACTGATTGGAAATGGTAAGAATGTGTTATTCTAGGAGGATACTTGGATTCTTTTTGAACCCCTCTTTTTTAGTTCTAAGTTTTATGATTTAAAGGCTTCTTTGTCACTAAAATATGGATAAAAAGTAATTTATTATATAATCATCACTAATTGCAAGATAATTTAGAAGCATCTGACTTTACATACAGTTGATCTTTGGATCCTTTAGAGTTTATAAAATTTGAGCATGTTGTTATAACAGTACTTTCTTCCTCAACAAAATGATAGGGACTTCCTTCTATGGACTCATTCTCATAAAGACATTTATCTATCAAGACTACATATGAGGCCCAAACACTACCAGAGGAGGATATTTTTCAATGGAAAGGATTTGATATCCTAATTTGATCCCTAAGATTGCATTTTATTTGTGGTTGTGTTTTCAAAACATAATTTTAACTGTTGATAATTTATGTAAGAAAGGCTTCCATATTTCCAATATTTGTCTCTTGTGTTCTAAGGATGATAAATCTATGTATCATATTTTCATCCATTCTAATTTCTCAAATACGGTGCTCAATGCTTTATTGGATTTTTTTTCTATAAAGTGGACATTGGCTCAAACTTTCAAGGAACTATTCACTCAATGGAAATCCCCTTCATCAATCACAACCTCACTAGGGTGTGGGACCTAGTTCTTCCTCATTTTTTATGGGGTATCTGGTAGGAGAGGAACAAAATAAATTTCAATAATATTTCTAAGGATGAATCCTTTGTATTTATAAGGATTAAAGTTGTTATTAGGAATAACTTAGCTATCTTATGGTAGGAAGAAAACTATGGATAAAGATATTGTCGTTAGTTGGAAATTGAATCTAGGGTCTTTTGCTTTTGTATCCACTATTAAAAGAAATTGGCTACTAGATGACATAAACCAACTAAGGGTGGACCATTGTAAAATTTTATGGGGCTACCAAAGGTAATTCCGAGAGGGTTGATGGAGGGGGTGTTATCAGAAATGATAATGATGAGGTCATTTGGGCTTACATCGAAGATTATGGTTTTTAGACCAACCACCTAGTTGAAGCTAAGGCACTTTTCTCGAGTGTTCATCAGGTTTTTGAGAGGGTCTTCAGAAGACTTCTTGTACAAGTTGAATCCTTAAACATCATTCGATATTTGTAGGCTGGAAAGAATGATAATTTTTTAATTTTGAATATTATTAAGGACACCTTGAAGATTCTAGAAGATATGTTAGAAGTTAAAATTGAGAATATTTATAGGGAAGGTAACCAGGTTGCTATTGCTAAGGTCAATTTTAGGGTGGATAGTGGCCAATTCAGAATTTGAGAAGACAATTTTAATGACAATTTTCCTCTATGGTTAATGACAATTGTAAATTTGGAAGCATTGGGTCTACCTATCCAATAGGCCTTTTAATTGTCTTTTTGCTTGGATAAGGTCTCCTTTTTATTGTAGTGATCCTCTCTCTAGAGGGTGTTTTTTGGGGGGCTAGTCCTTTTCTCCCTCGTGGTTTCCATTCTCAAGGAATATGCTTGGTGTAATGCCCTCACACTTGATCTCTCGGATTGAAATTTTGTTATCTACATCTTGATGTATTTGCTACCCTTCCAGTCTTATGCAAAATGGAGCATGATATTTGGTGCCTCTAAAAGAAATTTGAAACAAAAATTCTTATTTATGCTCTGTTAGGTGATGGGCTAGTCTATGTTGTATCATGGTGTTATCTTTCTCTTTTTTTTCTCTTGAGTGACTGTTGGGTTTAGTTTCTGTTCTTTTGGCCTTGAAGGCTGGCTTGTACTTAATTAACCTTCCCTTTCTCTATCTCCTCTAATGTAAAACTTTTTGAAACCCTTCAAAACCCTACTTTTTTACCATTAATAAATAAAAAAAGTATATATATATTTTTATAAGTTAAATACCTCACTATAATAAAATAAAAAATTCAGTCCTTATAATGATAATTTTGAAAAAAAAACTTCTTCATTGAAAGCTTATATCATCTAGTCAAGTATAGGACATTTTTTTTCAATAATAATATATATATATATATATATATATATATATATATATATATATATATATATATATATATATATATATATATATATATATATATATATATATATATATATATATATATATATATATATATATATAGGACATTTCATCATTTCTTTTTATTTTTATACACATTAAAAGCCTTACCTGTGAATTCAGTTGGTGCAATTTCTGCAATCTCATCATTTTCAGAGGAAAGGAATGGAGCAAAGTGGGAGCGGAGGCAGGTGCAATTTCTGCAAACATGATTTTCATTCTGCTGGAGGTGGGAAACAGGGTTTCCAAACCCCTGGAAGCTGTGAGGCTCAAGGAGGGAACAAGCAAGGTTATGAAGCAACTGAGGAAGAGCAGGTGGACAGTGACAAGGACACTGAGGGTTTTAAAAAATTAGAGGGACACGAACCCCCTGATATTATTTTTGATAAGAAGGCCCACATCAAGAATCCTGAGGGCAATAAGTCTTTTGCACAGGCCCTTAAAGGTGGCAATAGGGTTTCCTTACATTCCTTACCACCTCTCACTCCCAATGGGTAGAAGGTATCCGTGCCTGACAGCGTAATGGCAGACTTTATATCAATGGAAAATTTTTCTCTGGTAGGCAAATTCATAGGGGGCAGGCCGGATATTGAAACGATTCGATGATGGGCATCCTTGAAGTGGAAGACTTCTGGACACATGGAGATTATTGCATTATCAAGGGGGTTTTTTGCGGTATGCCTTAACAATAGTGAAGATGCTAGTCGTATTCTAACGGGAGGACCTTGGTTCTTGGGTCGAAGAAGTCTTTTTCTTAGGAGATGGGCTGAGGATTTTGACCCAGAAAAGCAGAGCATAAACTTTGCCCCCATTTGGGTCCGTCTCCAAAATCTCCCGTTTCATTGGTGGCATGAGTATTTTCTTCAGGGTATTGCCAAGACCATAGGGGAATTGGTGGCCATTGACAATCCAACTCTTACACGCACCAGAATGACGCATGCTAGGATTTGTGTAAATGCAAATCTAGAATCTGAGCTTCCCACTCATGTGGAGTTAGAATATGGAAATAAAACAAGATTACAGGTCATCGAATATGAAACTATACCGGAATTTTGCTCTGACTGTAATATTCAAGGCCATCTCAAAGGACAATGCTCTTTTTTGAGAAGCCAGCAAACCCTTCTTAGGAATAATGACTCCAAGCGGCAGTCTTTCAGAAATAATGGCAAATACACAGGGATGTACAGGGTTAAAGATCCAAATGTTGAAAAGGCAAAGGCCTCTGGTTTTGGGCAAATGGAGAATGAGGCTAAGCTTCAAATGGACAATGGTAAGGACAAGCAAATTGCTACATCACAAACTGACCAACAAAAGGTATGCTCTCCTTTCGAAAATCTAAATAAATTTAACATTTTGGCTGAAAATCAAATAATTACAGAGGAAAATCAGAATGAAGGGTCTAATGTTGAGGATATAAATCTTGGTCTCCCTGCTTACCTTGACTCCCCAACCAAATCTGGACCTTCCAATCCTCCTCCTGTTGGCCATAAAGAATGCCCTAATGATGAGTCTTTTTACGCCCCAAAAAGAGAAAAAGTGCTTTCAGAGTTAATCAGCCCTTCCAAGCGACATTTTTCACCTTTTTCTTTGTCCCAATCCAGAGAAGGGGTTTCCAGTACTGTTATCCAACAGGTTACCCAAACCAAATTTAGCCCGAAACAGACTAGAAGCTCAATGAAGTCCCCCATGATTGACTGTGGAGGTGAGAAAAAAAAGGGAAGAAAGTCAAATGCCCAGCAATGGAAAGAAGATTTCCAAGATGATATAGCTAATGGAATTCAGACTACTCTATTTCCATCAACTAGAAATCTTCCCTTTGAAGAAAACAAAATTCTTAAGCCCCCTCAAGTCCAAGGCAGGGGAAGAGGAAAAAAATTTAAAAGTTCCAAATGAAGATCATATCCTGGAATGTAAGGGGGCTCAATGGCCTTCCTAAATAGTGGTTAGTCAAATATTTAAGAAGAGATTTTGATCCCACTATCCTTATTTTGCAAGAAACTAAAGTCGATGAAGTTTTGTCTAGGAAAATTGCCCTCAATATCTGGAAAAAGGGAGAAGCAATTTTTTGCAAAGCCAATGGAACCTCAGGTGGTCTTTTTTGTAGCTGGAATCCAGGGAAGGTGGAAGGCAAGGTTATTCAATTAGGGGAAAGGGTAATGAGAATTATTTTTAAGGATAAGCTTAGTGACCTTTCTTGGATATTAACAAATGTGTACGCCCCTAATTCTATATCTGGGAGAGCTGATCTATGGAATTTACTCAGTCATTTCAAGGAAGATTTTTAGGATATCCCATGGATAGTTGCGGGGGACTTTAATACCCCTCTTTACCCCTATGATAAAAAATGGGGAGTAGGAATTCCAGCAAGAAGTATGGAGGACTTTCAAGATTTCATCAACAACAACAATTTATTGGATGTCAAATTAAAAAATGCTAAATTTACTTGGAGCAATAGGAGGTCTGGAAATCAACTTATAATGGAAAAGCTTGATAGGTTTTTTTTGTCACAAGAAGCAATACAATCTTTTGGGGATGCAAATCTGTTGTCCTTGCCTCGCATTGGGTCTGACCACAACCCGATTTTACTTGAAATTGAAGAGACTCCAAAATTCAAAAGGCCTTTTAGGTTTGAATCTATGTGGATGCACCACCCTGATCTCAGAGACAAAATTTCTCAATGGTGGCAACATTCTTGTCAGGGCAGGCCTTCATTCAGATTAGCACAGAAACTTAAAGTGGTGAAAGAAAATCTAAGGATCTGGAATAAATAAATTTTTGGAAATATTTTTGAAAACAAGAAAGTCATCTCTAAAAGGTTATCAATCATTGAGAAAAAACTTGAAGAGGGATTGCCAGACCCTTCCCTACAGGCAGATGAAAAGAAAGCCCTTGTTGAGTACCATAATGTTTTAGCCTGCGAGGAGACTTTTTGGCGGCAAAAGTCTAGAGCTACCTGTCTAAAAGAAGGTGATGCCAACACAAGATTTTTTCATGCATCTACCTTAAGGAACAGAAGCCATTAAAGAACTTGTTAGAGATGATGGGTCATTCCTTTCTAGTCCTAATGAGATCAGAAATGAAGCAGTTTCCTATTTTCAGAATCTTTTAGGAGAAGAACATTTCAGTTCTGCCTTAGCTTCAGAATCAATGCTTTACCATATTCCTCATTTAATTTTTGATGACTTGAATGGGGAGTTAATTAAGCCTTTCACGGATGAAGAAATCAAAGAGGCCCTCTTCTCAATGAACCCTGATAAAGCTCCAGGTCCAGACGGGTTTTCACCTCGTTTTTTCAGGATTTTTGGGATATTGTAGGTTTTGATGTATGTGCTACTATCAAGGAATTTCAGTCCACAAAGCATATTTCGAGAAGTTTTAACTCCACTTTTATTGCTTTAATCCCAAAGATTCCTACTCCTAGATCTATGATGGATTTTAGACCTATTAGCCTTTGTAATGTTGTTTATAAAATTTTGACCAAGGTGATTGCAAATAGAATGAGGAAGATCCTTCCTATGTTTATTGATGTTTGTCAAGGCAGTTCAGTCCTTGGAAGGTCCATCCTTGATGGTGTCATAAAAGTTCATGAAGCCCTCCATTCGGTAGTCCAGACTAAAAAACCTGCTTTTGCTCTCAAGCTAGATATGAACAAGGCTTATGACCGCATAAACTGGAGTTTTGTCTCTGCCATTCTTCAAAAATTTGGTTTTCATCATGAATGGATCAAGCTTTTGGAAGGATGTTTTATGAAACCTTGGTTTTCAATCCTTGTTAATGGTGCTCCTACTGGATACTTTCAAAGTAAAAGGGGCCTAAGGCAATGTGACCCTATCTCTCCCATGTTGTTTATCATTGTGGCTGAAGCCCTTGGGAGGACAATCAAAGCTGCCTGTAATATTGGTGTTATTTCAGGAATTAAAGCATCATCACAAACACAGGCAGTTACACATGAACAGTTTGTGGATGATACTTTGTTGTTAACTCTTGCATCAATTTTTGAGGCTAAGGTCATAAAACATATTCTAGAGCTATATGAGGATGCTGCGGGGCAAAAGGTAAATTTTTCAAAGAGTAAAATTTATTTTTTTAACACTCCCATTCAGAGGCAGATTAAGATTGCTAGGATTCTTGGATGCTCAGTGTCTACTCTTCCATCCACATACTTAGGCCTTCCTTTATTCACAGGCAGAGCTACTGATTCCATGTGGACTAATGTAATTGAAAGAATTCAGAGGAAGCTGGCTGGATGGAAAGGGAATTTGTTATCTCAAGCTGGCAAGGCAGTTCTCACCAGGTTTTCCATTCAAAGCATCCCTGTCTACTTTCTCTCTATTTTTAAAGCTCCTACAAGTGTCTACACTAAAATTGAACAGATCCAGAAGAGGTTCCTATGGGTCGGTTCTGAATCTAAGCAGCGCTTTCACTTGGTGTCCTGGGATAGGGTTTGCAAACCAAGGGAGTTTGGAGGTATTGGGATAAGGAGAATACAACATTTAAACATGGACCTCCTGGCCAAACAAGCATGGCGTATTTTGACAAATGCAAATGCAAAATGGATTACTATAATCAGAAGAAAGTACTTGCAAGAAACTGAATTCTTAAGCTATTCCTTTCCTCCCAGGGGATCAATTTTTTGGAAATCAATCCTTCAAACTAAAAACCCGCTAAGCAAAGGGCTACGTTGGAAACTGGGAAATGCAAGAAACATTGATTTTTGGGACCACAAATGGTTAAAGGACTATCCCCTCTCTGCAGACCCCATCCTTTCAACCCTTAGAGCTTGGACAATTGAAGTTTTTGGTACCAAAGTTGCAGATTTTATTACTTTGTCAAACAATAGAAGGGTATGGAAGCCAATAATGAACAATGATCTACCAGGGGCATCAATAATACTGGAGAATGAATTAAGACAGTCTTTACTCCCTTCTAGAATTCTTGAGGACCAGCTTATCTGGGAAGCTTTAGATAATGGGGAATTTTCTGTCAAGACTACTTATCTGATGCTTATTGATAATGATGAACCTACTTTCCCTCACTTGGAAGTTTGGCCCAAAAGCATTGTTTCGAAGGTTGGGTTTTTTGCATGGCTGGCCATCCAAAATAAGATCCTCACCATGGATAACTTAATAAAAAGAGGTGTGATTGTTGTTAATAGGTGTTATCTCTATATGTCTGAGTGGGAGTCTATTGATCATTTGTTTCTGTATTGTAATTTTCTGTCTCAATCTTGTTAGGTCTGTTACAAGTGTTTCATATTTATTGGGTCCATCCTCGGTCCATTTTTGACTTATTTGTCCAGGTGGCCTTCTCCCTTTTTGAATAGGCATCTTAGGTATATGTGGAAGATCTGCCTTCATCACTACTTGTGGCAGATATGGTTGGAAAGGAATCGTCGGGCCTTCTTGGATAAGGTTTCTTAGTCATCCTCTGTCTTGTCAAAAATTTTAGTATATGCTAATGAGAATGCTTGTTTAGTGCCTGCAGCATTTAGACCTCCAAATCCTTTTGAAGCTTCATTAGGCCAGTCATTAAACTTACCTCTCCATCGATGGCCTCAATCATACTCAAGTCTGTCCTAGAACCATGATCACATGGACCCCACCCCCCTAGGGTGGATTAAGTTAAATTTTGATGGGGCATCTAGGGGCAACCAGGTGAAAGTGGGGCTGGTGGCTTACTTAGAGACCACAAGGGTGAGGTGCTTGTAGCTTTTGCTTGACATCTTGGAGCTCAAACTAATAATGTTGGTGAAGTGAGGGCAGTTTGGAGGAGCCTCAAGGTGGTAGAGAATTATCCAGGGAAACTGTTGGTGGAAGGTGATTCTCTTATTATTATAAATCTTCTAAAGAACACTAAGAGAGCTCCTTGGAGATTTGATGACTACATCCATGAAGCAAGGGCTCTAATTCATGATCGACATGAGGCCATAATTTTGCATACCTTTCGGGAAGCAAACATGGCAGTTGGTAGGTTGGAAAATGAAGGCATTGTAGCAGCAAATTTGATCACGTGGACTGAAAATCTTCCTCATGCAGTCTCAATGGTGATAGATAATGAAAAAATTTAGATTGGAAGGCTCAAAGTGGATCAATGACAAAAAATGGGGGCATTTTTAAAAATATTTTTTTGAACCTTATAATGGCTTTTGTCATATTTGTTTTTTTTTTTCATGTGACTAGTGTTTTTTGCAGCTGGTGGGGCACTGATATAGGTTTTTTATCTACAAATTCATGCATGGGAAACATCTGCTTTGGCCTCAAGTATTTCCCAAGGTGTGTTTGGATTTGATGTCGCAAAAGGCCCTAGCAAGAAATAACAAAGTGTTGGAGATCCCCGACAATGAGGTACCGAGACCCTACCATAATAGTCTTGGAGAAGATGACAATTTCATCGACCTCCAACGAGTATCAACCGATTGAAGAGTCCGTCCGGCCTCATCGGTGCAATTTGTTGATTTGTGTGATTCTCTAAATCTTCGTTTTATAGCCAACAGTTCCAGGGGAACAAGGAGTCGAAGGCAAAATCTAAAGATGATGGCAAGGAGGATGATAAGAAGTTAGATGAGGACTACAAGGAAGACTGCTTGGCCTCTTGGCTGTCCATTCTATGGGATGTTTTTTTTACCATATTCTATTATTTTATATGGGCACAAGCTACTCTGCATGGTGCTTGCATGATTAGTTTTTGTCTTTGTTAGTTTTATTTTACGTCTTTCTTTTCTGATGGCCATAATATTAGGCTTCCATAGTTTAGTTTGGCTGTATTCTGATGGAAAAGTAGGTCTTGGCCCTTTTTGTTGTCAGTTTAAACTTTTAGGGCTTGGCCTTTGTCCAGTTGGTCAGTGGACCCTATTTTGTAAAATGGTTTTGGGTCAACCAGTTAAAACCCGGTGTTAATTATAATATTCTCTTACTTACCAAAAAAAAAAAAGCCTTACCTGTGTTTAATTTGAATACATTTTAATATGGAATTGTGTGAGCTTTTCCTAATCATCATATGAAATTCCTTAAGAAAACAAGAAAGATTTCTAATACATAATTAAAAAAATTTAATTTAAAATATGAAGAATAAAATAAAATAAAAATTAAGCTTCACATCTGGTTTCTTCTATGGGAACGAAAAAACTATCACAATATTTTAAAACTAAATTAAAAAGCACTGTTTCAAGGTTAAAAGTCAAATATTTAAAATAAGTTTGTACCATTTAAACAAGATGGCACTAAGTGCCATAAATGTGGCCTTTGTTATTCTTCTCTTATTTATATATAAAAGAGGATTTTGTTTCACCTTTCTTTAAAAGTAGAGTAGCACCATGCCAACATTTTTCTACAGAAACGTGGAACCTGCCATACTTGTCATTTGTTATTATATTTAAAGTATATGAAGTTAATATCCTCGATCCTGAAGCATTCTAGATTGATTATTTATGCTATTTACATATTTTTTGGTAGGATATTAAACATATTTGGGTATACAAAGAGCTATCTTTGCAATAATTAAAAATTCTCCCGACAAAAATTCCAAAACATACCTGTAAAATATAAAGATGGAATGAATTTTGAACCCTTAACAGGAAAAGCCCGCTTTAACAAAAGTTTATAATCTTTGTTTAAAGTTATTTTTATGTTATAGGACCTTATTAGCCCATATTTTCTAAACTTTGCCCGCTTTAACAAAAGTTTATAATCTTTCTTTAAATACGTTAGAATACCAACTTGTTACTTTTATGTTATAGGACCTCATTAGCCCATATTTTCTAAACTTTGATATAACAATGTTAATATATACCGATAGAGATAGATGTTGGGTGACCCATTTTGATAACGGTCCACATCTTAATAAAAGTAAAATATACCTAACTTTGCCCGCTTTAACAAAAGTTTATAATCTTTGTTTAAAATGTTATAGGACCTTATTAGTATTTTCTAAACTTTGCCCGCTTTAACAAAAGTTTATAATCTTGAATACCAACTTGTTATTTTTATGTTATAGGACCTCATTAGCCCATATTTTCTACACTTTGATATAACAATGTTAATATATACCGATAGAGATAGATGTTGGGTGACCCATTTTGATAACGGTCCACATCTTAATAGAAGTAAAATATACCTAACTTAGCATGGATATCTTACTAGAAGTAAAATATCCCTAACTTAGCATCTGCTTTGAACTTCTATCTTTTCATGATTGTGATTAAAGAATAAAAAGAGGACACAGTGAAGGATAAAATTTAGTTTCTAAAGATAATCAAGCATATGGATGCCCGGAATTGCAATGGAACATAATTGCAAATCACAATAAGTTTGAGGTTGACAAAGTCTGAGGTATCCGATGCGTTGCAGTTAGGTTAGTCTTATAACATTCCTTCTTGATAAGTACAGCCACTTCTGAAAAGAATAATCTACTTTAGACACACAAAAAATAAAAAAATAAAAAAAAAACTGTTCCTTGAAGTGTAGTCAGGGCGAATTCAAAAGCAGTCCCACTTTTAATGCTATAAGTAGTGAAAATATTGTTCCCTTCATATTCTCATGGAATTTGCAGCATCCTGTGACAGGACAGGGACATGTACTTTGGACCTTGCAGTTATATTCCATTTTAAGACTTAACATATTCCTTCCCGGAGATGGAAAACTTAGAATATTGCTGCTTCTAAAGTTATTAGAACCATTTTCACGTTCTTGCAGGGATGGATGCAATTGTAACATGCATGCCTTGACTGAGCCTCGGAAAAAATGGTCATGTTTTTTATTCCATGAGTGGGTGACAGGAAAGATTTGACTGGTGAAAGGATTTCTACCTGGGAATTGCCATGCATGAGATGATAGATTGATTGGACTTCATCTTTGAAAAAGTTAGCCGTGCTAGACTCTGAATGAGTCAACTAAACATAAAAAGTTGAAAGATCCTTTGATATACTAATGAAATTATGGAAGCAAATATGCCCCAGAATGAGGCCTTGCCACCCACTTGAGAGGACATATTTGGTATAATTTTTTTTAAAAGTCTGGGATTCTAGAAGAGATTAGAGAAGAAGATCGGATCTTATTTTCTTAGTGTTTCATACAAAGTAATGAATCTTAGAAGAGACAAGACCTTTTGTAGATTTAAGAAGAATTAATCCATTCTATTATATGCCTTCAATTATTAAAATGGCTTTATAAGCAAGTGGGTTTTCAAATCAGTTGCCATAGTGGCGAACCAGAACCATTAGCATTAGTGCTCTGAACAGGTGACCCCCCCATGAAATCAATCCCTGCAATAACAAAAAATAAATCCATAAAGAGAAAGAAAGCACATTCATTCCACCGAAATTTATTCTATTCTCCAAGGATCTGAGCACCACCATGACCACGTTATTAATTTGATTCATGTTTTCGAGATACTAGAACCAAAAATTGCAAAGGACAAAAAAAACTGAAATCGATTGATGGAGACCAGTACTGGATCTAAACTATTATTCCTTCTCTTTTTTGGGTGGGTGATTGAATCAGTTGTTCAGTCTGTAAGATAATGCTTTTGTAGATTTCACAGAAGTTGGCATTCTCATCACAAAAAAGTTATGAAGCCTTTCGGGAAGTTTTTCATCCTTATATGGCTTATTGTTGAAAGTGCCAGTTTGGGAAGTGGGAATTCCACAGACATCGTCCATACCTAATATTCCAGGCCAACCTGACATGTTTCTGAGAATCCAACAAGAAAAACATTTAAAAACCACCACCATATTCCACAGTTTTGATTGTGATCTGGAATCTCAGTCATCTAATAATTGAAGGTGTTATGCTGCTGCTATGCCCACATGCAGGAGAAAAACAAAGAAAACTGAATGCAAATGGTGGAATTTTTTTCCAAAAATGCAAATCAAAATAGAAAGTCTACAATGTCTTCATATCAGTCAAGTCTTGAGACAGTGTTTGTCTCGTTGATGAATATTTTTGTTTCTTGAGAAGGCCAATATTATATTTTCTTTATTCAAACGTTGCATGGAAATGGTTAAAAACTGGAATTATGTTCCCTCTGTTACTGATTGACATGGATTCTTTTCTTACTTACATTGTAGATAAGAAATCATCCAAAGGATTTGATGAGGGTCTATAAGATTTTCTGGAACAGAATCACAAAAAGGCTCATTACTTTTTATTCTTTCGCACTAGCTGTCAGATATTGTATTTTCCAAGAGAATGTGCTTGCAGGCTAAACATTTGATACGATCCCACTTTACACAGAATGGCACAAAATCTATTTATCTGGACACTTTGCTTGCGATATGTAAATGTTCTGACTTGACCAGGGAATCCAATATAATATTGGAATGAAGTGTCTCTCCCTTAACAATTAAATTATATTGAGATTATACATATTATAAGAAATTTTTTAAAAGTATTAATGTAAATTAGCCATTAGATACCCAAACCAGAATGCCCGTCCAAACTTGAACGGTGAGAAGAATTCTTATTCATAGAAATTGGACCACTAAATATTTTCCATGTGCAAGTATAACAGTCGTGCTTCTGCAAGAAGAAATATTAAAGTGGAACAATTACCTTATAGACTTTACGAACATTATTCATTTTAACATCCATTGTTAAGGTACCTCCAATCAATAGATAAAATGATTTTCAAAATTTAGGGAGTACTTTCCTAAGTTAATGGGAATAAAAATCATACCTCCAGATAAAATAATTTTCAAAATTTAGGGAGTACGTTCCTATATTAATGGGAATAAAAATCATGCGATGAAAGTAATAAGATAAAAGTTTATGCAGTTTTTATGTTAGTTTTAATTTTTCTAGTTGTTTTAATTTAATTTTTATTTTTAATTAAAATTTCAAAGTAAAAAGGTAAATAGTTTTTAGCCTCTAGTAAATTATAATCTCACATCATATGAGATGACTTTCATAAAAGTTATAGGTTTTGTAATTATCATAGAGGATGTTGTTTATGTAGTATATAGTTATCCAACCATAATATAGGACATAATTATATATACCCTATCCCATCGCGTTGTTCAAAAACAACTTATAATTATTTTTTTGTTTTTGGGTTGCAGAGGAGAGTTGGTCACAATCACACTATTTTTAGTAACTAACAAGTGCAGGGTTCAAACCACAGAGGCTGCTTCCACCAAACCTATTATGTTTCATTATTGTTGAATCGACGTGAAGGGGACCATAGGTCGCTCAGGATTTGTACCATCATCCTAGCGTGCACTCAGAGGATTCACACACTATCTTTGCAAACAGGCTGCCTTGACGTTTAAACCTAGGTGTCTTCTTGGTAAATACCTTGCTACACAAGCACTTACTAAAATTAAAAATTTGATAGAATTGTATGACTTATTTATCTTTTTTTTATAATATTTTAAATATAAAAATAAGATATTTTACTTTTAAATTTTATTAAATTAATTACTATTGTTTAATAATATGTTTATTAATTACTTTTAAATTTTAGGAAATATCAAGGTTGATATTTCCTCGGTTGAAACCCTCGAAAACGTTTATTCATTTGATTTCTCTTATTTAAAGAATTATATCTACAATAAATTGTAGTATGACCTTCTATATTGCATACATGCCAATATTTTCTTCTCCACTCAGGTTGATATTGTGATGATACTACAATATTATTTGTTGCATTTTTATTTGATATTAGAGCATTGTTAGCATTTTATCTTTAACTATATTTTCCATGTTATTGAAGAACATTAACGAATTAATCAAAGGATATGGTCTTATTTAGCACTTGAAGAGAAGTGATTAAATTTTTGAATGATTTTGGGAGTTGTGCTCTTAATGTGACTTGGACAAGAAACTTGTCTTCCACTTTTTCTTCCAAAGTCAATAACTTAGCTTTTAATTCCGCTATCCATCATACAAATTTTTTTATACTTTATTCACTTTAAAATTTTAAAGAACACAATTGTGATTGCAAATGTAAGATAGTCTCTTCATTCTTTCCTTCAAATATTTTACATAATTTTGTCCAAGCAATTTTTGAAGTATTTGCTTCACTTATATATGGTTGAATTTCATCTATTATGTCAAATGTGATTAGCATAAGGGATTTTGCATCATCATCCTTAAATTTTTATTTTTCACTTTCATCTTTTGGCATGTCCTTTGTTTTATTTACTATATCCCAGAGTTTTTCAACAATGAGATTGATTTCATTTTATTTTTCCATGATGTAAAGTTTGGTCCTTTCATAAGTTGTGATTCAGAAAGGAAAATCTTTGTATTTTCTCTAAAAATCTATTTTTCAATTTCAAACCTTAATCAATTTTTCATAACTTCATTTAAATTTCCAATTTTAAATTACTCTTCCTTCAATCAAACTTTCAAACTTCAAATTTCAAATTTAATTCCAAATATATATTTAATCTATACTCTATCCCATAATCCAATCAACAACCAACAACTCAAATAATGCATTTAATCATGAAGTCCATTTGATATCATCTTCTTCTGCTTTAGCATACAAAACTTCTACGTACTTCAAAAAATCATAGTCCGCTTTACCAAATTTATACTATTAATTTCCTCCAATGCATTGATCTATAAATGGATCCCATTAAACATTTTTTAATCTTCTAGAATATTATTTTGAATTTTCTTCTTTCAGATATTTCTTGTCAACTTTAGCTAAACTTACTACTTTCTCTAACCATAATTTTTTTTTTTTACTTCACAATTATCTATTAAAACCCCTTTATTGGCTAGCCTATATGTAAATTTGTTCCATTTCCTTAACATATGTATAAACCTAATTTATTTAAACTCTATAACAAGGTATTGTATTTCCATAATGATCTCTTTTATGTTCCATGGAGCCTTTTTTTCTCAAAATTATATTTATTAATATTAGTGAATCACCTTCTATCCATACTTTATTCCATTTTATTTGTTTGTATATTTTTAATCCTTCCTAAGCCACCCAAGATTCAACTTCATTATATGTCTTAAATCCACTATTAAAAGTGTAATGTTTATAAATATCACTTCTATTACTTTTTATTATTCCTCCTCCTCCTATTGCTCCTAGATTTCATTTGGAAGGTCCAAAAAAAATTAATTTGACCAACTCTGCTTCTCTTGGTTTCCACTTTATATTTTTTGTGTTCCTTTTGTTTCTCCTCTAACCATCATCATAATTCCAATTGATGGCTTGAATCCATTTGTCAAGGATCTCTACTTCAAGATTAGGGATTGGGTGAATTGATAGGGTTGGTTTAGACTCCTCTATGAATAAACAATTATTCCTTTTAATTACCTCTAAATTGCTTTCCTTTCTTTCATTTATTCTTCTATTTCTTTCCATCCATATAGTCCAAAGTACTATATATTTTTATGTATCCCAAATTATCTATAATGTCTCACTTTTAAAATTTTTGTGTCATTGCTTTAACTATTCTCTAATTCTACAATTCATCACCATGCATTTGCCAAACTTATTTAGAATGAATTGCCATAGTTCTCATACTATTGAGCAGTCTCCCAAGAGATGGTCTATACTCTCCTCCTCGTTTTTACAAAGAACACATTGTAAGGGCCATGAAAACCACTTGTCATTAGTTTATCCTAGGATAAAAATTTTCTATGACTTACTAGCCATATAAACATTTTTACTTTTGGAATGCTTGGGCTATCCCAATTATCTCTCCATATTCTTTAGGTATTCCTATTTTTTGTGCTTTTCATTATATCCACTTCTTGTTGTGTATTCTCCCGAGCTATTCAACTCCAAAATTAGCTTATCTTTAACTTCCCTCATAATAACATTATTGTTATATTTATTCTCAACTGACCTTTAGTAACAATGTATGGTATACTTGCAAAAAACTTATTTCCATTTGTATCTTGCTTCTTGATCCTTGTATATAATGTTTGAAACCCTATCACCATATTCTTCTTGAAGTAATCTCATCCATGGTTTTAAAATTGGATCTAGATTGAGTGGTATTTGTTCACACCATGTATCAATTCAAATAGATATTATTTTATCTAGTTCCACCCATATTAGACCTTTTATCACTAGATCAATTATATTTTAAATAGTTCTATAGTGTAAAACCATCTAATAGTGAGAATGCAGTGAAGATTAAGCTTGGGTCATTGGGATTAATATACTTAGAATAATTTTTTACCCATTGTATTTGGCTCTCTTTATACAATTTTCAAATTAATTTTCCCTTTAAAGCTAAGTTTGCATCCGTAAGAAGTCTTAAACAGATACATCCCCTAGTTTTATAATCACACACCTTGCTCCATTTAGGAAAATATATTTATCATTTAATCTTGACCTAAAAAATAACTACATAATATAGATTAAACTTTCTAGGAATTTTGACATAATATACAAGGACATATAATATTTTTATAATGTAAGATTGATTTAATTAGCAACACCCTTATTTCTAATGATAACCATCTACAGGTCTGAGGTGTAGACCAATTAGTTCATCCAAACCCCATAAGGGGGGCGGAGGTCCAAGGTTCAAATCTCGGGCCTCGTTGGACTGAACGCTTGTCCCTTTCCTGGTGCTTTCAACGGCGTAAAAGGTTTAAAATGATTGTGGCATGGTGGTTATAGGGGCGGATTGTGCGAAGATCTATGTGGCGGCTTCTAGGGAGGACAGTGCAAAATACTGTGGCGGCCATAAAAGCTGGACATCCTGCCCAGATTTGTGGCGGCTACCGATTCCACCATGTAAATTCAAAAAAAAAAATGATAACCATCTACCTTTCCATGCTAGTAGTTTATTTTAAAATTTAATTATAACTGGATTCCACAATTCTATCTCATTCTCCCTTGAAATAAGGGCATCTCTAGAAATGTTGCTAGCAAAATTACCTCCTTCATTTGAAGTAACCTGCATATCTATACTATAATTCTAGATGGAATATTTAGAAAGTAGATTTTAGATTTTTTCCTATTAACCTTCTGCCCAAATGCTCTTCATATACCTTAAATAAGTTATTCAAAAATCTAGACTTGTTTTTTCTACCCTTACAAAATGGTTGTATCATATACAAACTATTAATGGGTGATATTGTCTATGTTATTACTAGACTTAAGTTTACTTATTAGCCCATATTTGTATGCCTTCTTTAGGATCCTTTCCAATACCTATGCCATAATAATGAATAGATATGGTGATAGAGGATCTTACTATCTAAGACCCTCTTGGTTTTAAATGATTCTATTACTAGCCCATTGACCAACATTGAATATGATACTATAGAGACATAAGCTTTAATCCATCTAACCAATCTCTTCCCAAATCTAATTTTTTTCTAATACTACAAAAAGAAAATGCCATTTAACCCTATCATAGGCTTTATTCATATCTAGTTTTAAGATCATTGCTCTTTATTTTCTAGAAGCTATTGAATGCATTACTTCATGAGCTACTATGATCCCATCTAGAATTTATTCCCTTTCACAAATTCTCCTTGCTCTTTTAAAATAATTTTATCTAATAATGGTCCTAATAATTTTCCCCATCATATTTTAGATTACCTTATATTCCATATTATAAAGGCTTATGGGCCTAAATGAATCAAAAAATTCTACATCATTTTATTTAGAATCAGGGTAAGATCTGTTGCATTTATTTGATAAGGTATGTATTATTTTACCCTAGAATATTACACTACCACAAATAAATAATCCTTCACTATTTCTCAATTATTCTAACATAATGTTTTAAAGAGTCCATCTAGACCTAGGTATTTATCCTTATCAAGAGAGAAAAGAGTTGTTGAAGAGAGTCCATACATAAATTTGCTATTGTCTTCATCTATTATGAGTGAAGATACTTCTTGTAGTAGCTTATTATTAAGAACTTTAATCTCCTCTGATTCTAGAATATTCTGGTAAGAAAGTCTTACCTCCTTTATGATTTCACTCCAGTATTCAATCCAAACCCCTTCTATTGATTTAATTATACTAATTTTAGATGTTTCTCTATACTATTTCCATCCTATAAAAAAATTATGTTTTTACCTCCTTTTAACTAACTCTATATTTATTTTAATATTCAAAATTTCTCTTCATTATTCAAAAAACACACTTTCCTTTGAGCTAGATTATTATCCTCTTCTTTTTCAAATTTTAAAAGTTTCTTTTTTAGTTCTTTCTTCTCAAAAATATTTTTGAAAGTGTTTTTGTTTCATTCTTTTAATCTAGATGTCATTGACTTAATAAATTTTGGAAGTGTGTACAACCCACTAAATCCTATAGAATTCCATGTTTGCACTATCATATCAACAAATTGAGGATGATTTTCCCAAATCTACTCATATTTAAAATAATATATTTTTCTTAATTCACTTAACACAACTTTAACTCTTTTTGGTCAATGATTTGAACCAATCCTTATCAAGGTATTAATTTTAGTACAAGTCCCTTCCTCTAGCCAATGATCTAAGAGTATGCATCTATCTAGTTTTTTTGTTGTCAAGTTATAGTCTATCCTATTGTTGGTACATGTATAGTTGACCTCTTCAAACTCAAAATTCCATGGATTATTGTTTTGAATGAAAGCTAATAAATATTTGATAATTTGGGTTATTTTCCTTCCCCCATTTTTTTCATCTAGCTTGGTTATGGAATTAAAATTCCTATGATCATGAATCAAGTTTCTTGATCATTACTTTTCATAAAAGCTTCGATCCCACTCCATACTTTTGATCTGCCTGACTAAGTTGTAGGTCCATAGACATTGATAATAATGAAATTAATATCTATAAAGAAGCATGAGACTAATTAGGCTATCTAATACCTTGTTTTATGAATGATTTCATAATAGGTTCTAATTAGATTCTTACATATTAGAACTACCCCTTATCACTCTTGAATACATAGCATCCCATTCATATATTTTCATTATTGCTTTCATAGTTTTAAAAACTTCTTTCTTTGTCATTTTAGCTTCCCAGTACAAATAATATCAGGCTTATTACTTAAATAGAGGTCCTTGAAACACCTCTATTTTGAGAGGGTATTAGCACCCCTTATATTTCATGAGATGGTAATCATATCTCATTAGGAGCTGAGTTCCCCTCTTGTGAATTACCAATATCATTTTGTTGTTTGATAAAGAGAATTTTAACCAACTTAGATTGTGTTCCTTTATCTATGTTTACTTTTGCTTCTCTAGCTCTCGCTTGATAATTTAAAGGTTTTCCTCTTTTTTGCTTTGCTAGTATTAGGAGTAGGTCTTATTATTATATTCCTCAATATTCTTTTACAAATTTCCTTTTCATTAGATATTTCCTCTCTTAGCTTTACTAAGGATGCTTTTGACTTATTCTGCTTATTTTCTAGTATTTCCTTATTAATGGTAGAGGTATTAACATTAAAATTATATTTTCTCTACTACTTTTCATCTCATGAAAAGTGAATGGTACTTCAAGAGATTATTCAAAATTTGATGAGGCACATTACTTATGTTTAGTGGGAATGTTCATCCCTAAATTGGGTTCAGACTAAGTAAAATTTTCATTATTAATATTATAATCATGTTGTACCATATCCTCTAGGCTTTGATCTATTTTGCATAGGACAAGGCCTCAAAAGAATTTGTGTTTCTTCTAATATCATTACTTACTAGTCTTTATTATTTATTTACTTTCATTTGTCTAAACCATTTTTTAGAATTTAAAAACCAATTTCATCCATATCCATTTGTATGTTTCTCTTATGGTTTTCTAAATATATTTTCGTTAGATTCCTTTTAGGGCATGATATCTCAATATGCCCCATCTCATGGCATCTTATACATTTGAAAGATATATTTTTATATTTTATGGTGTGGGTCTACAACTTACCACCATACTTAAGAATGATTAATTTTGGTAAAGGTTTAATGATATAAATCATGACCAATATCTAGGCATAAATAGCTAAGACTATATTTTGTAGCTTTTGACATTTCAATGAATTATCTCATAGTGATTTCTATTACCTTAAATATATTGATTTCCTAGAATTCAATAGGTAATCCACACAACTTGACCTAGACTAGTACTAGGGATAGATTTATACTTTTAGGTGTAAATACTTCAAAGTAGCGAGTAAGGAAGAGTCCTATTATTTCTATAATCCAAGGATCCTATTTCAATATTGTATAAATTTTCTTCCTAAAATAGAAAATGGCTAGCAAGAAACCTTTGGGAAGACTCAACTCCTAGAGACTTCCATATCCTATAAATCTATTTTATTAGAACCGAAGCCCCTGGCCAAGATCCATTAAATTTACCATGGTTTGGATTTTTTTTTGACATTAATATAATATTTTACCTTTGAACCTTTACAAGCTAGACATGCCTAAGCCAATAATTCCCATTTTGGATAAAAAATAAGAGGATAAAACTTCAACCAAGTATCAAACCGAAAATCTATACAATCATCCCTTACTGAATGACCATCTAATATATTTCTTTATTAGTTATCAAGTATATAATATGAATTCCCATGCCAATCCTCTGGGTAAGCTTCATTTTCTAGACAATTTCATTGCATCAAGAGAACCTAAATATTTTTAAAATAATGTTTTTGCTCAAATTTTCCTTCACCTTTGAATAATATTAATCCAAGATTTTTTCCTAATGCCAAACTCATAAATATATAACTATACAAGCCTCCCCTTCCAATATTATTTCCATTGTAGACCATATTCCACTTGCAAAGAGGAAACCTAAATTTTTCCTTGCATCCTTTGTAAAGAAAATATTTGTGAATTTTATCAAATTTAAATGTTATATTTGCTGGAAATTTTGAAAGTGACATCATATATAGAGATAAATTACAATGTAATTTTTATGAGTTGTATCCTTCCAACAATGGTTAAGAACTTACCTTTTGAACTTGTGAAACAATATTTTGTTATAACCAAAACTAAGTCCTAAAGCTCCTTTCTTTTATCAAAACCCTTTTTTTGATAATATCATGTAGAAAACTCTAGTAAACCCTATTTTTTTTTATATATATTGGGTAAAAAATAGGGTTTTGAAAGGAGACCTAATAATTTTACATGAGAGGTCTAATCATACTAAAAAATAAAATCCATGGGACAACAAAAGAGATCCTAGCAAAAATCACACACCTTTCCTCCTGGGAATGATGATGCTCAAGAAACACTATTAAAAAAAAAAAATTACAAAGATAATGCCCATATAGACTAGACTTAGATTAAGCATTGTCCTTCAACTCAATGTTCTTGATAGAAATTGTCAACCCACTACATTCAACTTATGATATTATTCATTCTAATAGGTTGATCTTCAACCTCCAATGTAACTATTCCTTGTAATAGTTGTGGAAAGTTGTCACCCCAAATTCTGTTTTGACCAATATCCACCCCCATATTGGCCATAACATTAGTAGCATGATTACATTATATATAGATATGATCAATTACAACATCACTCATATCTTTTAGGATCCTTTAAGTGTCCTTTATAATATCAAGTATAAATATATTCTCTATTTCTCATGATTTCGAATCTCTAATAATGTTTAGAGAATCTCCTTGGACCATAAATTTTCTATAACCTCTATCATATAACTATTGAACTCCTAAAAAAAGAGCTTTGGATTCTACCATATGGTTGGTCTAAATTCCATAATCCTCTGCATAATCCCATAAAATTTATCCTTTATCATTTCTAATAACTCTGCTCCCTCTTGCTCTTCCCAAATTTTATTTGGTTGCCCCATAAAAGTTGAGGATTATCCACCTTTATCTTGGTTTCATCCATATTGTGTTCAATATTTTTTAGATTGTGTCCATGATGCATGGTTTAGATTTTTTTACTTTCTATCCTTCAACAATCATTATTTTTTCTCTTTTGTCATACCCTTTCACCTCTAGGAGAATGGACATATTATCTTCAATAGCAGCTTTAATTCTTTTTATACTTAATCCTTCAAGTCATTCCTAAATATTCATTTATTCCTTTCCTACCATATTCCCCATATATAGTGAGGGAGGATTAGGCTCCATAATCTCATCAGGCTCTTACTTACAAAGGGGGGAGATTTCCATTGGTTAAACAAATCTCTAAAGGGTTTGTGGCTTGCTCCACTTGATTGAAAGAGTTTTTATTATAGCATAGAAAACTTCATTTGAGATCTCACAATGGTTGAATAGATGGTCTACTAACTCAACATCCTTCTAGCACAAAGAACATATATTTGTCATTTGGAACCCTCTTTTGCATAAATTATCTATTGTTAAAATCTTATTCTAAAGGCATAACCAAAGAAAGAAAGTATTCTTCAGCATAAAATTAGGGGACCAAACCTTCTTGATTGGATAAGCTCCTCCTCTAGGGAGAGTATGAGCTTCATAGGGTGATTTAACTGAGAAGATTCCTTTCAGATAATCGATCCATAGCAAAGAATCCTCCTTGTTGATTTGGAAAATAAGAAAGCTCCCAATCAACTAATTTAAATTTAGGAGACCCTACTAAATATGAAATCCATCTAAATCTAAAGAAAGGTATTTCCATTTCTTTCTACCATGAAGACATTCCATATAATCCTTGATTTTTTCCCCATATTTAGCTGCTAGTGGAACCCACAAATCCTTAAAATCCTATTTATTTATCAAATGTTCTTGAAGGATCCAAGAATATTCCCAAATAAAACTTCTTTCCCTTCTCCTACCTGTCATCTTATATTGCTCTTTAGAAAACTTTTAATTTTTAGTACTCAATTCCATATGGTTGATCCTCTAGGAGAAATTGCACTTCTAAAAAAGGGAATGTGATTTTCTAAGTAATCCACTTTCATAATATTCTGCCATAGCATACTTCCTTCTGTGCAAAGTCTCCATACAATTTTTGAGATTAAGGCTTTGTTAAATAACTATAAATTTTTTAGGCCTAACCCCTCAAGTTTCTTTGGAGTGCAAAATCTAACCCAAGCTACTAAAGGAAGTATTTTCTTGTCTTTAGTCCCAGTCCATAGGAGTATTTTAAATATCTTCTCCATTCTCCTTCTTACCTTGGAGGGTATGGCATATAATAGATTAGCATACTCTGTAAAATTGCTTGAAGTAGTAGTATTTTTCTTGCTTGGATAAGGAGGTTGCCTTTCCACCCAACCAACTTCCTTTGAATCCTATCCAAAATTGGAGACCAAATTTCCTCCTTCATGTGTCCTCAAAACATTTCATACCAAGGAAAATGGATGGGAGATTTACAATACTACAACCAAAATGTTTTGCAATCCTCATGTGTCCTTTGGTTTACCTTACGTTTGGTGGTGTATTTGGAAGGAGAGGAATTTTCAAGAATTTAAAAATATCTTCTATATGACTGAGTTCATGGCACTTCGAGTTGTTGCTGCCATTGTTGAAAATATAGATGTAATTCCTTTAGATAAGGTCATTTCCATTGGGGAGTTGGTGGTGTAGTCAATTCTTGTATTTAGAGATTATTCTTCCAATCATCGCTCTGTAGCTCCTGCTAGATAGACTACTATTTGAGAACATCCTCCTCCTCTTGGTTGGTTGAAGCTAAATTTTGATGGAGCTTCTAAAGGGAATCTGGGACCAGTCGGTGCAGGGGGATTGGTTAGAGACTCTGATGGAAAGATTTTTTTGGCTTTCATTAAAAATTTATATCATCAGACCAGTCATTTTATGGAGGTGCAAGCTCTCTTTCAAGGGGTTTTTCAACTGGAAATTTTAAATGGTAGGAAGGTAATTATGTGATGCAATCCAACAGCACCTGATGCAGAAGCATCCAGTGGTAGGAGGGCCACTTCTGAAAATTTGCCTAAGGAGGAAAAACATCACGATTTCGCGACGTGTAGCGAAATCACGATGAAAAAAGGCAAAGAGGGGCAAGGAGAAAAACTTGTCGCGATATCGCAAAAGAAAAAGTGTCATGATATCGCGACACGACGAGGAGAGATAGAAGGTACGAGCCGAAAATGTCACGATTTCGTGACATGTCACGAAATTGTGACAAGAAGCGAGTGAGGGGAGAAAGAAGTTGGGAATGTCGTGATTTCGTGACATGTCACAAAATTGTGACAAAAGTGCAGCCGAAGGGAAGGCAGTTGGGAACGTCGCGATTTCGTGACATGTCACGAAATCGTGACTGTCGCGAGATCGTGACGAAAGTGCAGCCGAGAGAAGACAGTTGGAAAGAGTCACGATTTCACGACGTGTCGTGAAATCGTGACTGTCGCAAAATCGTGACAACAGTGCAAACGTAGAGAAGGCAGTTAGGGAATGTCACAATTTTGCGACATGTCACGAAATCACGACTGTCGCGAAATCACGACAAAGGAACAGCCAGAAGGGGGAATAGTCGAGAATGTCACGATTTCGTGACATGTCACAAAATCGTGACAGTCATGAAATCACGACCAGGAATAGCGAAGAGGAGGAGCCATCGAGAATGTCACAAAATCACGACCACCAGCAGGAGAAAGGAAGATGCCGAAGGAATTGTCACGATTTTGTGACATGTCACGAAATCGCGATCGAAGCCGAGAAGTGGAGGCGAGGAAGGAAACTATCGCGATATCGCGACCCAAAGGCAAGGAAGGCAGAGAGGAAGAGAAAACGTCGCGATATCGTGACATGTCATGATATCGCGACCAAAAGGGAGGAGGAGCACAGGGAGGTCAAAATGTCACGATATCGCGACATGTCATGATATCGTGACACCTGCTACAGTGCAGCTGGAGGAAGAAGACGACAGAGGTCAGGCGACGGTTGTAGAACGAGGACGACACGTGGCACCAAGGTGTAGTTAAAGTAGGCGAGTACTAAGAAGCACGGGAAACAAAAAGGATGGGTCATGCAGAGTGATCTAAAGGAAGCAACAATGACAGGGGTCGTGTAGAGTGGAGTCATAAATCGGGTTGGTGCTCTAATTTTTGGGAATGATGTTTCAGAGGGTCGGGGCCTCTATAAAAACCCAATTTATGTAATAGATCATGGTCGGCAGTGACAGGGGCCGTGCAGAGTGGAGTCATAAATTGGGTTGGTGCTCCAATTTTTGGGAATGATGTTTCAGAGGGTCGAGGCCTCTATAAAAACCTAGTTTATGTAATAGATCGGTGGGGATGGATTGGGAGAACGCACGTAGAGAATAGAGTTAGTGAGAAAACCAAGCTGAGCGCTGGTTATTGTAAAGCCTACGGGCTGTTTATGTAAAGGAGATTCCAGATTAATGAAATAAAAATTTGGAATTGTGTGTGTGTTTTCTTGTCCCCCATCAGTGGTATCAGAGCTAGTGTTCCTGAGTGCACAAGTAGATCGCCGGCCATGAGGCAGTTTGCGCTAGGATCTATGGTAGGGTTCTGAGAGAGAAGAGAGAGCTGAAAGTTACTTAGTGTGTAACAGATCGCCGGAGTGAGGCAGTTACACCAAGATCTGTTGTAGGGTTCTGAGAGATAAGAGAGAGTTTAGGATCTATGGGAGATATGATGACAATGAAAGACTTCAAAGCTTTGTAGAGGCAATTGAAAGCCCTGCAAGAGGAGTGGCTCGGAATAAAATTACGAAAGCAAGAGGAGCAGCGCAGAAGGCATGAGGAGAAACAAAAAAGGAGAAAATATGGAGTTCATCAGAAGATGAAGCCATTGAAGGCTGCAGATGAGGAAGTGTGCAACAGTGGGAGAATCTGTCTAGAGGAAGGCAGAAGTTGTTTGGGCCAGGAGAAGGGGTTGGAATAGGCTGCAGAGGCAGATGAATGTCTGGAGGTGCTGCAGAAGGCAGTAACCAGACAGTGCAGAAGTGAAGATCACTTCTCCACCAACCCCGGGTGTCTGATGCAGGAGCATCCAGTAGCACCTGATGCAGAAGCATCCAGTGGCAGGAGGGCCACTTCTAAAAAGTTGCCTAAGGAGGAAAAACATCACGATTTCACGGCGTGTCACGAAATCGTGACAAAAAAAGGCAAAGAGGGCAAGGAGAAAAACTTGTGATATTGCGATAGAAAAAGTGTTGTGATATCATGACACAACGAGGAGAGAGAGAAGGTGCGAGCCGAAAATGTCATGATTTCGTGAAATCGCGACAAGAAGCAGGCAAGGGGAGAAAGCAGTTGGGAATGTCACGATTTCACGACATGTCACAAAATCACGACAAAAGTGTAGCTGAAGGGAAGGCAGTTGGGAACGTCAAGATTTCGTGACATGTCACGAAATCACGACTGTCGCGAGATCATGACGAAAGTGCAATCGGGAGAAGACAGTTGGAAAGAGTCACAATTTTGCGACGTGTCATGAAATCACGACTGTCGTGAAATTGTGACAATAGTGCAAATGCAAAGAAGGCAGTTGGGGAATGTCACGATTTCATGACATGTCACAAAATTGTGACTGTCACGAAATCACGACAAAGGCGCAGCCAGAAGGGGGAACGGTCGAGAATGTCACGATTTCGTGACATGTGAAATCACGACAGTCGTGAAATAATTACCAAGAATAGCAAAGAGGAGGAGCCGTCGAGAATATCATGAAATTGCGACCACCAGCAAGAGAAAGGAAGATGTCGAAGGAATTGTTGCGATTTCGTGACATGTCACGAAATCACGATCGGAGTCGAGAAGCAGAGGCGAGGAAGGAAACTGTCTCGATATCGCGACCCGAAGGCAAGGAAGGTAGAGAGGAAGAGAAAACATCGTGATATCATGACATGTCATGATATCATGACCAAAAGGGAGGAGGAGCACAGGGAGGTCAAAATGTCGCGATATCGCGACACCTGCTACAGTGCAGCTGGAGGAAGAAGACGATAGAGGTCAGGCGGTGGTTGCAGAACGAGGACGACACGTGGCACCAAGGTGCAGTTAAAGTGGGCAAGTACCAAGAAGCATGGGAAACAAAAAGGATGGGTCACGTAGAGTGATCTGAAGGAAGCGGCGGTGATAGGGGCCGTGCAGAGTGGAGTCATAAATCGGGTTGGTGCTTCGATTTTTGGGAATGATGTTTCAGAGGGTCGGGGCCTCTATAAAAACCCAGTTTATGTAATAGATCGTGGTCGACGGTGACAGGGGCCGTGCGGAGTGGAGTCATAAATCGGTTTGGTGCTCCGATTTTTGGGAATGATGTTTCAGAGGGTCGGGGCCTCTATAAAAACCCAGTTTATGTAATAGATCGATGGGGGTGGATTTGGAGAATGCACATAGAGAATAGAGTTAGTGAGAAAACCAAGCCGAGCACTGATTATTGTAAATCCTGTGGGCTGTTTATGTAAAGGAGATTCTAGATTAATGAAAGAAAATTTTGGAATTATGTGAGTGTGTGTTTTCCTGTCCCCCATCAGTGGTATCAGAGCTAGTGTTCTTGAGTGTGCAAGTAGATCGCCGACCGTGAGGCAGTTTGCGCCAGGATATGTGGTAGGGTTCTAAGAGAGAAGAGAGAGATGAAAGTTCCTGAGTGTGTAACAGATCGTCGAACGTGAGGCAGTTACACCAGGATCTGTGGTAGGGTTCTGAGAGAGAAGAGAGAGTTTAGGATCTATGGGAGATATGATGACAATGAAAGACTTCAAAGCTTTGTAGAGGCAATTGAAAGCCCTGCAAGAGGAGTGGCTTGGAATAAAATTGTGAAAGCAAGAGGAGCAGCAGAAGGCATGAGGAGAAACAAAAAAGGAGAAAAGATGGAGTTCATCAGAAGATGAAGCCATTGAAGGCTACAGATGAGGAAGTGTGCAGCAGTGGGAGAATCTATCTGGAGGAAGGCAAAAGTTGTTTGGGCCAGGAGAAGGGGTTGGAACAGGCTGCAGAGGCAGATGAATGTCTGGAGGTGCTGCAGAAGGCAGTAACCAGACAGTGTAGAAGTGAAGATCACTTCTCCACCAACCCGAGTGTCTGATGCAGGAGCATCCAGTAGCACCTGATGCAGAAGCATCCAATGGCAGGAGGGCCACTTCGAAAAGTTTCCTAAGGAGGAAAAACATCATGATTTTGCGACGTGTCATGAAATCACGACAAAAAAAGGCAAAGAGGGCGAGGAGAAAAACCTGTCACGATATCGCGACAGAAAAAGTGTCGCGATATCACGACACGATGAGGAGAGAGAGAAGGTGCGAGCCAAAAATGTCATGATTTCGTGACATGTCGCAAAATCGTGACAAGAAGCAAGCGAGGGGAGAAAGCAGTTGGGAATGTCGTGATTTCATGACATGTCATGAAATTATGACAAAAGTGCAGCCTAAGGGAATGCAGTTGGGAACGTCACGATTTCGTGACATGTCATGAAATCGTGACTGTCACGAGACCGTGACAAAAGTGTAGCCGGGAGAAGATAGTTGGAAAGAGTCACGATTTCACGACGTGTCACGAAATCGTGACTATCACGAAATCATGACAACAGTGCAAACACAGAGAAGGCAGTTGTGGAATGTCGTGATTTCATGACATGTCGCGAAATTGTGACTATCGTGAAATCATGACAAAGGCGTAGCCAGAAGGGGGAACAGTCAAGAATGTCGCGATTTCGCAACATGTCACGAAATCGCGAAAGTCACGAAATCGCGACAGTCACGAAATCGTGACCAGGAACAGTGAAGAGGAGGATCCGTCGAGCATGTCGTGAAATTGTGACCACCAACAGGAGAAAGGAAGATGTCGAAGGAATTATCATGATTTCATGACATGTCACTAAATCATGACCGGAGTCGAGAAGCAGAGGCGAGGAAGGAAACTGTCGTGATATCGCAACCCGAAGGCAAGGAAGGCAGAGAGGAAGAGAAAACGTCATGATATCGTGACCAAAAGAGAGGAGGAGCACAGGGAGGTCAAAATGTCGTGATATCGTGACATGTTACGATATCGTGACACCTGCTATAGTGTAGTTGGAGGAAGAAGACGACAGAGGTCAGGTGACGATTGCAGAACGAGGACAACATGTGGCACCAAGGTGCAGTTAAAGCGGGAGAGTACCAAGAAGCGTGGGAAACAAAAAGGATGGGTTGCGCAGAGTGATCTGAAGGAAGCGGCGGTGATAGGGGCCATGCAGAGTGGAGTCATAAATCAGGTTGGTGCTTCAATTTTTGTGAATGATGTTTCAGAGGGTCGGGGCCTCTATAAAAACCTAGTTTATGTAATAGATCATGGTCGGTGGTGACAGGGGCCGTGCGGAGTGGAGTCATAAATTGGGTTGGTGCTCCAATTTTTGGGAATGATGTTTCAGAGGGTCGGGGCCTCTATAAAAACCCAGTTTATGTAATAGATCATGGTTGGTGGTGACAGGGGCCGTGCGGAGTGGAGTCATAAATTGGGTTGGTGCTCCAATTTTTGGGAATGATGTTTCAGAGGGTCGGGGCCTCTATAAAAACCTAGTTTATGTAATAGATCGGTGGGGGTGGATTGGGAGAACGCATGTAGAGAATAGAGTTAGTGAGAAAACCAAGCTGAGCGCTGGTTATTGTAAAGCCTGCGGGCTGTTTATGTAAAGGAGATTCCAGATTAATGAAAGAAAAATTTGGAATTGTGTGAGTGTGTGTTTTCTTGTCCCCCATCATTATGGAAGGAGATTCCCTTAATATCATTAATATGATCAAAGGTGTTTAGGTACCTTCTTGGATAATTGTGAATGAAATTGCTGAAACCCAAATATGGATTTTAACCCTCGAAGAGATTGAGATTAAGCATGTTTATAGGGAGGGAAATAGATCAATGGATTTTTTAGAAAAGTTGGCACTTCTACAGGAAATATGCATAATTTGGTAGGAGGATTTCCTAGATAGATTAAATCAAATAGATAATAAAATCTCTAGGAGATAATTTGTGTTTTCAAAAGGTTCTGATTTATGGTAGTAAGGATCCCCTAGGAAATCTTGTTGAATGCAAGAGTCTGTACCTAAATCGTAGTCAAATTTTAAAAGTTGAATTATAGAAAAATTTGTACCACAAATAGTTGTTGTTGTTGGACGTCCTTTTGGGGTGATAAGCACCAGAAATGCTCATTTTATAAAAAAATTTAAGGGGCATCGTTATTGGTTTAATTAGCATTAGAGATGTATTTTTATATAACTTACGCATATAATTGATAGAAAATGCAGTGTTATGCTTGAATGGTGTTTGTAATTGAAAATATGTAAAAATGCAGGTTTTACCACTAATCCAGTGTTTTCCAGTCTACATCCCACTTGGACTTGGCATTGTGATGGGAGGTGCCTTGATGTGCAAGAAGGTGCCTTGATCCCATACATTTGAAGGCACCTTGATGTGCAAGAAGGTGCCTTGATCCCATACATTTGGAGGCACCTTGATGTGCAAGAAGGTGCCTTGATCCCATACATTTGGAGGCACCTTGATATGCAAGAAGGCGCCTTGATGCCATACATGGAAGGCACCTTGATCTGACCAAGTCAACAGGAAGGCGCCTTGATGAGGAAGTAGGTGCCTTAATGGTGCCTTGATAAGGAAGTAGGTGCCTTGATGGTACCTTAATGAGGAATAAGACACCTTGATGCACATTTGTTGGTAAAATGCACCAAGTCAACATTAATCGATTGACCAATGGGCTGATGAGGTAGTTGCATGTGAGATAAAGTAAAAATATTTTAATCATCCATATAGAAATGTGCCTTGCTTCCGATGGTGCCTTGATCTGGAGGAAGGTGCCTTGCTCCCAATGATGCCTTGATCTAGAAGTAGGTGTCTTGATACCATATATGGGAAGGTGCCTTGATATTCAATAATGCACCTTGATCCAAGATGCTTTGACCTTGCTACCAATGGGGACCATGTTGACCGATGACCGTTGACTCCACGTCATATGCACCAATTTTGGATAGCTGCAAAAACACATAAGTTGTCTCATTTACGTAGGATAAAATGACATATCTACTAGCTGAAGTAGAATACAGACGATAATGAGCTAGACCAAAAAATCTACCATCTTCAAAAAAAGATAAAAAAAGTGTTGTTCGATTGTTGTGATTGCATCTATTATTGTAACTAAATTATCTTAGTTTAAGACTATTCAGATTTTAACAACATTATTTTTAGGATGCATTATTTTAGGATTAGTTTATTACACCTAAGGATTATTATATTTATCCTTTCGATGAACAGTCATGCTGTTAATGGGAAAATAAAAAATGTGTATAAACCAATTGTAACTAATCATGTCATATGATTAAAAATATATCAATCTGTTATTGTAATGAGATATGGTTGTGTCTTATATAAGAATGCAGTCCAAATGAATGAGGGGGGATCAATTACATAGAGAACTATTTTATTCATTTTTATGTATAATTTATTAAGAGTTGCAAATACTCTTATTTGCTTAAAGCAAGCTCTACGTAATTAGTCGGACGGAATATCTACGAGATCCTGGGCCCACTCCCTGCAATAGTCCTCTCCTATTTTATTTCTATTATTATTTTTTAGTATATTAGAGTTATTGCTTTATTTCCTACTTTATTTTAATTTAGTTGTGTTTCATTTTTTTGCACATTTTATTTCCTGTACTTTTATTTTCAGTATTTTTATTTCCAGCATTTTAATTTCTTGCACTTTGTTTTATTTGGTTTGGTTGAAATAAAAAATGCACAAACATTCCCCACCAAATTAAATAGGTATAGAAGGATTCATTCCCCACACTGCAGGCATATACTGTGCATGACACTCGTAATTTACGAATTTACTGGATTGATAATTTATGGAACAAAAATGATTATTTTCTAAACATAATTTCTTCTCATCATTTTGGCACCGTTACCGGGGAGTGTCAAAAATGTAGTGTTAAGATCCATAGGTCAGTTAAAAAGTCTATTTCAAATTACTTGTAGATCTTCTACTTGAGAAGCATAAGTCCACCAAGAGCCTTTTTATTGGACCAAAATAGTTGTTGGTACAGTCAGAGCCAAATCCCATAGGCAACGATTTAAACTTACCAGCTTCTCAGGTAAATATGGAAATGAACCCAATGTACCACATTAAGTGTAGAAATAAAGAATAATTTGCGTTGTTGAAAATTTTAGAAAATTAGGCAAGAAGGATTTCTATCGTATCTTGAATGGTCTCAAGAAATCAAAGAAATGGCACAACCCAGGTCTGATGTAGTTGAAAATCCTTAGGGATGTGTTTTTAACAAATAATTTACGAAATTATGCCTCAATAAGCCTAGTTTTAACTATAAAAAATTATAGGCTTAATAACAATTCTCAACATATTGGTAAATTTTTAACAATGACATTAGTAGTAGGAAAAATGACAAAGCAAAATTTAAAAAGAACATCTTGTTATGGAGTATGCTCTTCACTTGCACTTAAGGTGACTTGGTGAATAAAAAACTAGCACGTATTTTTAAAATACTGCTATGCCATGTTTTCTCCAAATTTCCAGCTCACAGATAGTCATTTGTCAGCCTGCACATTTTTCCAATAAGTTGAAAAAGTTTTGAGGCCATGGAGGAAAATGCTCTTCTCATACTACATCATATCAAACTAGTTGATAAAGAAAAGGATGATTTTGAGAGACTAGTTTAGTTGTAGGTATGGGGGGAGACCCCACCTTCACTATTGCCACCAACAACACAATGAACGTTGTTTACAGTGTTCACAAAAAAAAACAAAATTAGTTAGAATTTTATTTTGATGCCATTAGTTTAGAATTTTGTTTTAATGCCTTTAGTGTAGATTTTTCTTTTATGTTTTGCAGGACAACATGAAGTGCAATGTAGATAAATAAGGAGTTATCTATGAATATTTTGTGAATTTATATTTATACGTGGAGTTTGTAATAGCACTATACGAACCATCTTGTGCACCTCAATCATGTAGCATCCAATCCAAACAGGTGAAAGTAAGCAGAGTTTTTCCTTGGCAACATAAGCACCCAAAGGTAGGCTAAGTAACCTTGATCTAGCGAAAGGCTTCCAGTCCAAGGTGGTTGTGGAACTTGGGGGAAATTTTATTGCAAAGTGCATGACTGTTACAGCCTGAGTAAATGATAAGTAGAGTTAGAGATGCTATACCAAGAATGGAGTAGAGTGCCAAGACAAAGTTTAGTAACAGTCGATGAGCTCCATTTACAACCACCTCACATTTGTGAGACTGGATCATACATCAGCATGGGGGAGACCCCATACCATACCAATAGTTTTGATGAATGTTCACACATTCATTAAATAAAGAAAAAAGAGGAGGATACACAAAAAAAAGTGACGAGGCACCTTGATACCTTACAGTAGAAGTGCCTTGATCATTAAAAAAAATAAGTGATGAGGCACCTCAATGCCTTAATAAAGGGTACCTTGATCCACAAGTAGGCACCTTGATCAAAGGTACCTTGATCCACAAGTAGGCACCTTGGTCAAGGGTACCTTGATCCACAAGTAGACACCTTGGTCAAAGGTGCCTTGATCCACAAGTAGGCACTTTGGTCAAGGGTACCTTGATGCACAAGTAGGCATCTTGGTCAGAGGTGCCTTGATCCACAAGTAGGAGCCTTGGTCAAAGGTGCCTTTATCCACAAGTAGGTGCCTTGTTCAAGGGTACCTTGATCCACAAGTAGGTGCCTTGGTCAAAGGCGTCTTGACCCACAAGTAGGGTCCAAGAGTGCCTTGATCCACAAGAAGGTGCCTTGATGCCATACATCAAGGGTACCTTGACCCACAAGTAGGCACCTTGTCCAAGGGTGCCTTGATCCATAAGAAGGCACCTTGATGCCATACATCAAGGGTGCCTTGATCTACAAGAAGGTACCTAGATTTCATACATTTTAGAGGTACCTTGATCCATTTCTAGCACCTGTGCAATTTGATGGCACAGAGGGGAAAACAAAAAAAATGAATTATGTGAATCCTTCCAATGGTTTGGAGTTATTTAAAAAAAAAAAAGATCGCATGGAATATGTCCTGCTTAGCATAAAATTTCTTTTTATTTTTCTTTGTAGGTCATCGTGCCCTCTGAATGCAATCTGTAGGTATATTGGGAAATAAAGCCACAAGCACAGACATGATTTTTTTTTTCTTGCTTTCGTGTGTTTTTTATTTGCAGGTCATCATGCCCTCTGAATGCAATCTATAGGCATCTTGGGAAACAAGGCCACAGGCACAGACATGATTCCTGCTTTCCCTGCTTTCGTGTTTAGTTTCGTAGGACACAACCATGAGCATGATATGTAGGAAAATTTGGCTTAAACTAGGCCTAACGGATGTGACATCTTGTGCCCTACAATCAGGAGTGTAGTGAAGGAGAAACAAGCACTTACTTCCACCAAGAAGAGAGTACCTACAATCAGCCCAATACAACAATGCATTTTTCCACCTGGAGGAAGGCACCAATAAGTGGTGTCACTCTCCCACCAAAAAGAGTGGTATCCATATATATTTAAAAAAATCCTTGTGGAGAATCTGGTGGTTGGGAAAGAAAAGAGTGCTAAAAAGAAGTTGTAGGCCTTCCTTGAGAAGAAATTGGTAGACCCATTTTATACCCAGTAGTGCTCAAACTTCTTCTCCTTAGGATGGGGGCTTCTATTGTTCAGTGTGGTATCTGATGTTCAGAGGGCTACAAACATGTTGCATAGAGGGACCTGTTACTGGTGATGAGGGTGTCACCAATTTAAGTGGGGGAGAATATGGGTGAACCTGAATCTCTTGCAAGCAAAAAAAAATCTCTTCTACTGAAATAGCTCCAAGTTAAAAGTGTAAATAAAAAATAGAGCTTTATTTTTTGCTAAAAGGGAATGAGAAATATCCAAAAGGTAGCTAAATAAAGTAGGGGAGGATATTGAAAGTAATCCTATGTCAAATATCTGCAAGAAGACCACATGGTACCTGAGCACAATAAATCATATGAATGGAGCTCGTAGTGGCCAGAAATAACAACACATAAGTCTCAACGATGTGTCTCATGAAAATGTCACACCTAAACACCCGACACATGCCACAGATGATGATGGGTAGATTTGTTTTATTTTCACCCTCACTCCAAGAAACAGACCAGAGGATCGTAGTGTAGATGGGATCCAGCTTTATTGTTGATTTGTAGAGGAATTCCCATCAAATTTGACCAAGAATCATGTTGATGAAGAAACACGAGATATTTTTTGGCACAACATGTATGGTCTGCAATAGTAAAATGCAATTGGTTCTTGTTGCTTTAATTTTTCCTGCGAAGGAAATAATTCATAGTGGGAGATTATTTTTATTCAGACACATGTGTATTAGGGCTGTATAAATTCTAATAAATTAGAAAAAATGTGACATGTTCAGGAGCACACAGTGAGAAAATAATGATGCACAAAGGTTAATCCCTACGATGCATTCAAAGAGTTCAATGCTCTTGAGATACGTCAAAGTAGGATTAAAATATTTTTTATATGTGTTGTTGATGATGAGCTTGGTGTTTCAAAAGTTTGGAGTTGTTGGCTATCATAAATCCTCTAATAGTGGTACATGGAACATAATTTTTGCATACCAGGGTGTGCAGTTACCTGGTTGGACCCTTCAAAGATATCAACTATGGCCTACACAACCTCAACTTTTAATGCATAGTGCCAGCATTACAGTTTTTTTTTTTATGACAATATTTCATTTCTATTAAAATATGTGGAAAAAGAAATTATAGAGAAGAGACCGAATTTCACTACGGTGGAAGAGAACGTCACCTTTACAAAATAAATAGTGGGGATATAAAATAATGGAGAAGTTTTTGTCACAGTGAAAATATTTCATTATTTCTCACAAATAGTTTTGTGGAGAAGATGTTCCAGTACATAGCACATTCAACCATATTCCTAGGATGGATCATTGATAGTCCTCCAACTTGACCACCTAATTTCAAAATCACCAGCTCAAATTGTTGTAGTTGACTTTCTGTTCTCTGATGTAGATGATGAAAAAAAAATTATTATTACTCCAAGATGCACCAACAATCTCATTTTCTGGTGCACCATGATTACAGGTAGCATGAAGACATTTCACACCATCAACATCATACACATTAGGTTCTGTGAAATTCACCCAAGTATGTACTAATTTTTTCATTAATTATGTGTATAGTTATTTTAAAAATAATTTCTATGCTAATACCAGTAGATGCCCCCATAAATTCTCTTTGTCAAAATATCCCATTAGAGTTCAGCCACATGACATGCCTCATATATGAGAAAAAAATTTACAACCCTAGTACCATTTAAAAAAATAGCGGGGGGCGCCTTACTCTCGACGATGCCTTACTTCTAGTGCCTAACTCCCGTGTAAAAATAGGAGGTGCCTAACTCCAATATAAATGAGCCTTACTCCTGTATAAAAATAGGAGGTGCCTAACTCCCATATAAAGGTGCCTTACTCTCGATGCCTAACTCCCATATAAAGGTGCCTTACTCTCGACGCCTCCTAACTCCCATATAAAGGTGCCTTACTCTCGACGCCTCCTAACTCCCATATAAAGGTGCCTTACTCCCATATAAATGTGCCTTACTCCTATGAAAAACAAATTATCTTGGGGGGTTGTTATCACGAGGAAGTGACAATATTTACGCATGGGAGGATGATGCACCAGAAATGCTCATTTTATATACACTTTTAAGGGGCATCATTATTGGTTTAATTAGCATTAGAGATGTATTTTTATATAACTTATGTATATAATTAATAGAAAATGCAGTATTATGCTTGATTGGTGTTTGTAGTGGAAAATGTGTATAAATGCAGGTTTTACCACTAATCTTGTGTTTTCTAGTCTACATCCCACTTGGACCTGGCATTGTGATGAGAGGTGCCTTGATGTGCAATAAGGTGCCTTGATGTGCAAGAATGTGCCTTGATACCATACATATGGAGGCACCTTGATGTGCAAGAAGGAGCCTTGATCTTATACATTTGGAGGCACCTTGATGTGCAAGAAGGTGCCTTGATGCCATACATGGAAGGTGTCTTGATCTAACCAAGTCAACAAGAAGGTGCCTTGATGAGGAAGTAGGTGCCTTGATGACACCTTGATGAGGAATAAGGTGCCTTGATGTGCATTTGTTGGGAAGATGCACCAAGTCAACAGTGACCGGTTGACCAATGGGCTAATGAGGTAGTTGCACGTGAGACAAAGTAGAAATATTTTAATCATGCATCTAGAAATGTGCCCTACTCCCAATGGTGCCTTTATCTGGAGGAAGGTACCTTGATTCCAATGGAACCTTAATCTAGAAGTAGGCACCTTGAACCCATATATGGGAAGGCACCTTGATCTTCAAGAAGACGTCTTGATCTGAGATGCTTTGACCTTGGGGACCATGTTGACCACAGATAATCGTTGACTCCACGTCATATGCACCAATTTTGGATAGCTACCAAAACACATGAGTTGTCTCATTTATGTAGGAGGAAATGGCATAACTACTGGCTGAAGTAGAACATGGATGATAATGAGCTAGACACTACCATCTTCATAAAAAGACAAAAAAAAATGTTGTTCCACTATTGTGGTTGCATCTATTACTGTAACTGAAATGTCTTAGTTTAGACTATTCAACTTTTAACAACATTATTTTTAGGATGCATTATTTTAGGATTAGTTTATTACACCTAAGTATTATTATATTTATCCTTTCTATGAACAGTCATGTTGTTAATTGGAGAATAAAATCTGTGTATAAACCAATTGTAACTAATCACATCATGTGATTAAAAATATATCAATCTGTTATTTTAATGATATCTGGTTATGTCTTATATAATAACGTAAGCCATATGAATGAGGGGGAATCAATTACACAGATAACTACTTTATTCATTTTTTTGTATAATTTATTACGAGTTGCAAATACTCTTATTTTCTTAAAGCAAGCTCTATGTAATTAGTTGGGTGAACTATCTACGGGAGCCTGGGCCCACTCCCTGTAGTAGTCCTCCCCTATTTTATTTCTATTATTTGTTTTCAGTAGATTAGATTTATTGCTTTATTTCTTGCTTTATTTTAATTTAGTTGTGTGTTTCATTTTCCTACACATTTAATTTCCTGTACTTTTATTTTTAGTATTTTTATTTCCAGCATTTTAATTTTCTGCACTTTGTTTTATTTGGTTTGGTTGAAATAAAAATGCACAAAAATTTCCCACCAAATTAAATAGGTACAAAAGGATTCATTCCCCCACACTGCAGGCATATACTGTGCATGACACTCGTAAGTTTACGAACTTACCGTATTGATAATTTATGGAAGAGAAATGATTATTTTCTAAACATAATTTCTGCTCACCATGGGGGTTTTTTCTTGACTATGTTTTTCGATAGGTATAGTCTCCTATGTGAGACATGATATATTTTTTGGGGTTCTAGTTGTTGATAGTGAAAGCTCTAGTGTGTTGATGGTTTTAGTTTGGGTTTGTCCTGCTCGGCTATTATGTAGCTTTATTGTTTGTCTGTTTCGTGGATCCTTTTTGGTTTGCTATGTTAATATCTATATTCCATGTATCCATCTGGTTGGTTGATCCACCTTTGTAAAAGGTTTGAGGCACATTTCAAAACCCCTTCATCCATATTATAAAAAATATATCAAATAAAATTAGTTTAACTAGTTAAATTTTTTAACTTTCACAAAGGTTAACAAGGTTTGAATCTTGTCAAGTTATGTATAGCCTAAGTAGCCTAACAAAAAAGACTTTGGAATTTTTAATAGAAGTCCAAGGTTCAAATATTAAGGGGGTAGGGTTGTACACCATGCTTCAGTAACCAGAGTATGGTTGGGGATAACCATATATTGGGTAAACAATATTGGTATCATATGGCCTATGGCCTCGTAGACGACAAAATCTATCTTACCCTTTATTATAATACCAATATATGATCATGATGTAATATGGGTGAGTCATGTTTCAATTCCATATAACCCATTCAAAACATGAGAATAAACACCATTAAAATTAATTTTTTATTATGCTAAATATTATCCTAATTTATAATAATGAAATTTTTAAAACACTCAAGAGAATTATTTTTAAAAAGATGATAGAAAGTGTTCAAAACTATAATATCAATAGCAAAAAATAAATTATAAAATCATAGAAGCATTAGAATCATGTAAAAGTTTAAAACCCAAGAAAAAATGAAAGATTTCCTGCAAATCCAAGGTATGATAAAGAACGCAAAGTAGTAAGGAGAATCTTGAAAAGACCAAACAAAGAGAAAATAAATAGTAAGATATATAAAAAACTAGTTAAAAAAACTACAAAAGATCAAGGCCAAAAGAGTTTATATATTTTGCAAAGCATAACCTTAAGTTGTTTTGGAAAGAACTACAACAAAGCAAAAGGGACACAATATCACAATAAAAATGGTTGTAGTATGAGAAATAGTTATATGAGAAGAACCAAGAAAATACATCCTCCTATAATTAATACAAATAATGAATTTTTTTCTTAAATATGTAAAGGAGGTCATTAAGAAACTAGAAATAAGTAAAGCTTGGGCTATAGATGGTTTATAGGTTGAACATCTTAAGTGTGGGGTTGACATGTTAACACCACCTATCCAAAATATTTTTAATGGCATAATTCAAGGAAGCTTTCCATTAGAATGTACAATTAACATAGTCATACTATTGCATAAAAAATGGAGACACAAACTATCCTTCAAATTATTACAACATTATGGTTAATGTTCTCTTTGTAAAATTGTTTGGTAGCATGGTGGAAAATAGATTCGTCAAGTGAACAAAAAATCAAGAGAATAAAGAAATAGGGAAAATAGGTTGTGGACCAAAGATCTCAACAATAGAATATTAACCAAAGGAAATAAAATGAAAAAGGATAATTTTGCTATTATTTTAAATACTTTAAATGATTTTTGACATAGTACCTAGAGGAAAATTATGGAAAATAATAGAAGAACTTGGCATACCAACCAAGTACAAAGCAATTATACATGGAGTTTATGAGTAGGTAGTGCAAAAATTAGATCTTTAGAAAGCTATCAAAGTGTTTTGGTAGCAATAATTATATCAAATAGGGTTTTCCATTATCCCCTATTTTATTTACCAGTTATATTGATAAATTAGAGGAATTGGAAGAGTGATTAGGAAAAAAGTGAATACAAATGGCTAGTTACATAGTGAAAGCTCTTCTTTATGCTAATGATCTCATTTTAAATGAAAATACAATTCAAAGTTTAAAAGAACATATAAAGGCCTTAGAGAATTTTTGTGAAGAGTTTGGGATGCAAGTAAATGTTGGAGTTTATTACATTATTTGGTACATAATTTTTTTTTTGCTAAGTAAATGTATTATATTGCAAAAAAATGGTTTTAAGGATCCTTGAACCTTTTACATAAGCGGCAGAGAAACATAACCAAGTTTGAGACAGAGCTGAAAAACCTAGAAAGGACTAAAAAAAGAAGAAGGCCATTGAAGAGGACGTAGCCTCAGCCATGAAGGAACTAAAGTCTTAACAGAGAGAAAATGAGGACATAGCCTTAGAACAAAATGGGAGCCCACAAGTCTGAAACATAACAGAAAAGAAACCTATAGACTGGAAATTATGTAAACGCATAAAAAATCTTACACAACAGAAAATACCAAAAAAGAGTAGGGTGGAGCCCAGGAAGTCAATCCTCACCCCCAATAGATTCTTCCTCCTTATTGTCCTCCTCAGCCTCGGTGGGATTTGGTTCATCCTCAAGTTCGGTCTTGACGATCGCCATTGCCTTCTTAGATGTAGACATGTCTGCTTGACTAATCTGTTCATTGTAGAAGAGCTTATGTAGCCCCTCCCTAATGTCCATGGTGTAGTTCATCATACAGTTCATCATTATCATAGTGGAGGTAATTATGTAGTCCTTCAAGTGCTTGTTCTCCTCATTATCATCTTTGATTTTAATAACTTTGGACTTGGCTGTTAGGTTCTGAATCTGGGATGATTTCCTCACCGGTTCGTCACTGGTATCAAAGGAAATGGTTTTCCTGACCTTCAATTTGGACAGGGCTTCATTGGCCTTTTTCTTTTTTTTTAGCTTTGGACAAACGCTTAGTAGGGGGAGTCAATTTGTCAAGGCTTCTTGGTTCAGGGTTGACCTTAGGTCTATTAGCAATGATATAGGTGTATATAACTTTGAACATACCTTTGGTGTCGGGGGAGGTCGTGGTTGACCTTGTATCTGCAGGAAGATATAGAGTGATTCATGGAATTGAGGAAGAAAAGGGGAATGCTTAATGGGTTAAGTTCTTTGAAGTGATTGATGAAGGTTAGATGATAGATTTTCATAGGTTTGTCAGGGTCATCAACACAGATGAATTGCATGATAGGTTTCATAACAGTATTCCAGGGAATGGATAGGTCAGTTCTGAAAAGGCTAGGCCCCTTAACCTTCTTGATAATTTTATCATTTCCTTTGAAATTTTCCCCAGTTCCAACTTCCAATTATGCTTATGGCGGTGGATGGATCGCCAGCCTTTAGCAGCCTGGCTAGTGATACACCAAGGAGGTGAGCATAAAAGATGAAATTTCTTCCCCTGACAGTAATAGTGCCATTGTCCCATGTCTTGAGGAACACCATAGTAATCTCAATATCATCTCCAGAGAAAAGGTGGAGGAATGGAAAAATATGTCTATCCTCAAGGACAGGGTCAACAAGATGGTCACACTCATATGCAATGGGTTCAATGTATTCACTTGACATGGTGGGGATAGAGAGAAGGGTAATGACAGAGTTTGGACAGGGACAGGGCGACCAGGAGATGGAAAGCAAAGGTAAACAGGGCGATGGTGAAAACGAAGGGTGGAAGGGAAAATGGAAGAGAAACTGAGTGTGAGGGTTAAATAAGTGAGGAAGGAAGAGGTGGTGGGCACGACGAATGCGATGGAGGGGGAACAAGTTGAAGAGGGAAGGCTCCCACATGTGGAGAGACACCTTAACCAAGGGGGCTAGTGACCAAGATGCAAAGAAAAATTTGGCCTCGTGAGGCACAAGAGGAAAATAGTGCACTTAAGGTCAGGCATACCAAAGTGGTCCCGAGATTTCCATAAATGATTTATCCGAATTTCCAAGTGTGGATAGGTCTTGACAGCAGTGCACGCACTAGACGTCTGCCACGAGTGAATCTTGTTGACATGGATGATGATTTTGGTGGGGGCCTTGAGCCAAGCTGGAACATTGGAAAGATCACCTTTAGTAACCAGAAAGAGAGCCCTCCAAAGCTGCCTAGAAGTTGTGCGAGGGAAAATATGTTGAGAAGTCATGTTGTCAACATTGTAATCAGCACACAACGACCTGCACAAGTGAAACAAATAGAAATAATAATTTTTGCGATCATTAGAAAGCAAGCCAAAGAGATTTACCCAGTGATACAGATCCAGGGAATACAAAGCGGGGATAGTTGGGTGAATGTGAATGGAGAGGGGGTCGGGAGTAGCGACAAAGGGGAAGGCGTGATGTGTTGGATGTGTCTCATCCTTTGTCAAGGAATTACTGTACGGTAGGCACGAGAGTGTAGGAGGAGGGCGAAGCCCTCCCAGGGGGTTCTGTGGGGGGCGGTAGCCCCTCGACCATGTCTAAGGCGGTTTCTGGCAACGCCGAAAAAAAAATTTCCCCTTTTTTTTGAAGTGATTGTCGAGATTCCCACGGTTTGTGGGTGGTTGGTGGGTGTGGGTGGTTTAGCCCATGGTATTGTGCCCATTGTATTCTAATACCGATAGTGGTTTAGGGTTGTGAGAGTTTCCTTTATATTTTATTGTAATGTCCCATTTTCGGGAAAGAAAGAAAAATAATAATATCAAGGAGTGGCTCTTGTTTTTGCTGGAGTAGCCCACATCGGGTGAACCAGGGTAAATATCATGTGTCATATGTGTATTGTGTGGTGTCATTTCTTCTAAGTTATTTATTTATGCATTATTTTTTAAATAATTTTCTCAAGATCTCTTCATGATAGGTGGAAGAAAGGTTGGCGAAAAGGAGGTGGAGAGGGGTGATGTGGATTTGCTAAGTGAGACAGTGGCGAGGACGAAAATCCATGAAGGCGATGGGTAGGACTAAACAAAGACTCGTCATGTGACATGGAGGCAAACGACAACACTCGATGCTAAATTTAATAATAAGGATTAGGAAATGACAATCGAAGGAATAATTTCCTGCTGAGGATGACTTGCCAACTATTTTTCATTATTCACGAGAGCTAGACTTCCCTTGGCAAATTCATGTTCCATATTTACAAATTGTCTAAATTGACTCCAATATTTGCTAAGTTATCCGCCACCTTATTAGATTCTCTGAAAGTATGTTGGCAAATGACTTCCTACCTATTGAAGATGATAGACCTGACTTCCTCAATATAATATTTGACTCTCCATGAAGGTTTGGAATTGATATTTTTGATGTAGTTAATGATATTAAGGGAATATCATTCCACTATTAACTTATTGAGAAAATCCTTTGCAATACTAAGCCCTCTCCACATACTTTTGGCTTCTGCCACATGATTGGTCTGATCACCTAAGCCTTCAACAAAGGCAAGTAGAAAGTTTCCTTGATGATCCCTAAGAATACCTCCAGCTCCTGCTTTCCCAGGGTTGCCCTTGGCAGCTCCATCAATGTTAAGTTTGATCCAACCAACTGGGGGAGGTGTCCACATGGTTTGAGGTCGTAAGGCAGAAGGTCGAACATCCTCCAAAGACAGACCCAAATCTTTGCCTAGATCCTTCTCAGCCTTGGATGCAGGTTTGGAGGAGGGGGGAATGAGGGAGGTATTTTCTAAGGCAAAGTCTAGAATTTTAGATAAAATAATCTTAGGGACTTTGGCCTTAAGGGAAAAGACCATATTGTTTCTTTCAATCCAGACTTGCCAAAGGACGTGGTGGAGGGAAATTTTCCAGAGAAACTGGAGGCGGGGGTCACAAAAAGGGTTAGGCCATTGTTGAAAAAGATCATTTATGGAAGGAGGTGGGGTCCATTGGATGTGGAAGTGGTGGAATATGGATCTTAGGATGGATGAAGAGAAGGGGTAATGGAGAAATATGTGGCTAGTGGATTCCCAATCATTGAGACACAGAAAACACCTGTTAGGAATGGGCATTCATTTTTTAATGAGGTTATCAATGGTAAGGATCTTCTCTTGGATGGATAGCCAAGAGAAGAAGGAAATATTAGGGATGAGGTGTTTGACCTATACTTTATCCACAGGAGGCAGACTTTCTTCAGGAACAAGGAGGAGATAAGATGTTTTGACAGTGTAATATCTACTTTCAGTGTGTTCCCAGATGATGTGATCAGGCATTCTAGAGGAAGGGGTGATGGTGGAAGATAGAATGGAATTTAAGATATTAGATTCAATAGGAAAATATGGGTGCACAATGGGAATCCAAGTAGAAGGTGTTCCTGGAGTAAAAAAATTAGAGAATTTTTGTCCTATTCTATCATCAGTGAAGATTTTGAGTTTGGACATAATTAGGTCATTGAGGAGAGGTCCTCGAGATGTCCAATTGTCTTTCCAAAAATTTATATTTTGTCTATCTCTCAAAATCCATATTAGGCCTTTCATAATAAGAGACTTAGAGCTTTTGATGGGATTCCAGAATGCTAACCCTGTGTTGGGAATGCCTTCATTGAATAAATCACCATTTTGAAGATATTTCCTTTTTACAATAGTGATCCATGCGTTTTCATCGCCTGATATGAGCCTCCAAGCCTATTTAGCAATCAGTGCAGAGTTAAAGTACTGAATCCTCCTAATTCTGAGTCCTCCATGAATCCTTGGTCTGCAAACCTTGTCCCAAGTCACCAAATGGAATCTTTGTTTGTTGTATGTTCCTGTCCATAATTTTTGTTTGTATTTCCTTTATTTTAGCTGAGATAGGAGAGGGGGCCTTGAATATGGATAGGAAATAAACTGGAATTCTTTAAAGGACCGCTACAGTAAGAGTGCATTTGGCATCCTAAGATAGAAAATGTCCTTTCTAGCCTACAAGTTTCCTTTGGATGCGCTCGAGGACATTGTGCCACATGGAACCTACAGGTTGGCCATAGAACAGAGGGAGGCTGAGGTAGGTGGCAAGAAGGTCAATGATGGAACACTCTAGAATTCTGGTGATCCTGATTTATCTCTACATAGGTGCATTCAAGAAATACAATTTGCTTTTATTGAAGTTCACTTTCTGACCAACCGTTGCTTCGTAGATTTGGAGGATAAATTTGACAATTTTTGCCTCAAGAATAGAGGCCCTAGTTGATAGAATGGTATCATATACAAATTGTTGATGTGAAACTGGAGTGGTTTGAGAGGAAGCTTTAATCCCTGACAGCAACCCGGATCTATAAGCAACTTGAATAGTCCTGCCTAGAGCTTCTGCTAAAATAATGAACAACATCGGAGAAATAGGATCTCCTTTCCTGAGACATCTGGTGCTTTGGAAAAAACCTGTCGTAGACCCATTAATAAGGACATAAAACCAAGATGAGGAAATGCAAGATCTGATCATATCTATCCAATTCACATGGAATCCAAACTTACCCAAGATGGCTAGGAGAAAATTCCAGTTGACTCTATCATAGGCTTTATTCATATCCAACTTGAGGACACATGTGGGTTTTTTAGATTTGGAAGTTGAATGAAGGGTTTTGTGGATGGAGATAACTCCGTCAAGGATAGACTTGCCCAGAACAGAGTTGCCCTGAGAAGGGTCAATGATGGCGGGCAAGATAGTTTTCATTCTAGAAGCCATAATTTTAGTGAGGATTTTAAAGACAATGTTGTAGAGGCTAATGGGTCTGTAATCAACTAAGGTCTTGGATGAAGGAAGCTTAGGAATGAGAGCTATGAAAGTAGAATTGTACCCCCAAGGAATCCTTCTGAGTGATTGGAATTTTTTGACAGTCAAACACACATCAGGTCCCATAATATCCCAGAAGTGTTGAAAGAAGCAAGGAGGGAAGCCATCTGGGCTTGGGGATTTGTCAGACTACATGGAGAAAATAGTCATTCTAATTTCATCATCCTTGAAGGGAGAAATAAGGGAGGAATTAATGGATTCATGGATGGAATTAGGAGGGATATGGTGAAGAAGGACCTCCTGAGCTAAAACAGAACAAGAATCATCATCCTCAAGAATCTTAGAAAAGTAGGAGTTGGCTTCATCCCTGATTTCCTCAATGTCTGACAGAATATTACCATACTCCTTAGTTATATTTTTGATACTATTGTTGCTTCTATTACGGAGGGTAGCCACATGAAAGTATTTTATATTCAAATCACCTTGTTTGAGCCAAAGAGCTTTGGATTTTTGACACCAAAAGGTCTCTTCACAAGAAAGGATATTGTGATACTCAAAAAGAATCTTCCTTTCTTCAATTTTGTTTTGGAAGTCTAGCTCTTCACGTTCATTTTTTATTTCAATTTTATTGAGTCTTTCTAAGAGAGACTTCTTGTTGGCAAAAATATTTCCAAAGACTTCCTTATTCCAGATTTTTAGGTCTGATTTGAGAGTTTTTAGTTTCTGAGACAGTTTGAAGGATGCGCACCCCTAGTATTCTTGTTTCCAAACATGATAAACATGTTGTCTGATGTCTGGGTGATGAAGCCACATATTCTCGAATCTGAAAGGCTTTTTGAAAAGACTTGGTCTGTTGATGTCCAGGATGAGAGGATTATGGTCAGACCCCACTTTGGGAAGAGTATGGAGAGTCACATCACCAAAAACTTGCACAACTTCTTGAGAAAGGAACACTCTATCAAGTTTAACTTGGATGTGTTGTGCCCCAAATCGTCTATTGTTCCAGGTATATTTGCCCTTTTTCAGATTGACATCCATGATCCTGTTAGTGTTGACGAATTCCATAAACTCCTCAATACTTTTGGTAGGAGTTTCACATCCTCATTTCTTATCTGAAGGATAAAGGGGTGTATTAAAATCCCCAACCACTATCCATGGTATGTTTTGAAAGGAATATTTCATCTTTGTTAGGGTCTCCCACAGCTGAGTTCTCCCAGTAATCATGTTAGGGGCATAAACATTGGTGACAACCCAAGATAAGTCACTATTGATGTCATGAAAGAGGATACTTAACAGTCTTTCACTGGAATGAAGGAGGTATCCTTCAACTTTCTACCTATACCACATACATATGAGTCCTCCAGAAGTTCCTCTAGCATTACTGGTTATAACTCCTGTATTTTTCCATATGATTTTAGCAACTTCATGACTGTTGGCATTAATTTTTTTTTCCTGCATGATGAAAATGGAAGGTCTAATGTCTTTCCTCATAGACTTGACAAGTCTTTGTTTGGAAGCCCCGTTGAGGCCTCTCACATTCAATGAGAGAAGCTTCATTTGGAAGGTTTGGGGGTTTTATGGCATCCTCTACCACTTGGGTGAGGGGGTTTGGTGCTCTTGCTCTCATATAAAATATGAGAAGTAATATTTGGGAAAAGGGTCTTCTGAAATCCATTTTCTATATCATCCACTTTTTGGGAATTCCTTTGATCCTCCTTAGAAGGTCTGCCTCTTTTCTTTTCACTTCTAAAATCCATAGGGTATTTGGTAGAGCTTCTAGTTTGCTTGGGGTTGGGTTTGTAAGGAATAATTTGTTCAAGAACTGGTCTAAGGGGTCTAATGGAATTATTTATACTGGGCGGTGAGGTTTCTTCCAACAAGGAATTTGTTGCTAGTTCATCAAGGGGACTCCGAGACGATCTAAATTTAGACAGGGTGTTGAGGAATTTGAGATCGACATTAGGCTCAGGTAAGGTTTCACAAGAATTAGAAGGAGGTATGGGTTCCTTAGAAGTATTAAATGGGATGGAAGGATTAGATGGAACAACTCCTATTGGTGGTTTTGGGGCATTCAAACCCTTGAGGGAGGAAACCGCATCATTTCTTGATTCCAAATATGCAGTCTCATTTAGAATATTGAATCTTTTTGTAGTAGTGACAGATGAAATTACTTGATGATGAGTCAAATGCATCTTCTCCTTTCCTCTAGGGGATTGGGCTTCTCCAGGACCGCCTACCACTGCCTTGTTCTGATGATTCTTTGCTTGATATTGTTGGGTTCCTTTCTTTTGGGGTTTTAAGATTTCACCTCTATTACCACTTTGAAGAATGCCAATTTCTTGAGATTGACTGTTTCCTGTGTTGGATTTAGCCTTGAGGAGAGGGCATTGAGACCTCATATGACCTTGGGTGTTGCATTCCACACAAAAAGGCGATTTATTCTCATATTCTAAAGCTTTATTTAAGAATAAATTCTTGTGAGTTAGGGTGACAAAGGTAGGGAGCTCAGAAGCTAAATTTGTGTTAACGTAAATCCTAGCTACATTCATACTTCTATGTGCTCTTGTAACCGGATCAATGGCCAGGAGATCTCCTATAAATATTGCAATGGAAAGGAGGACGTCATCATGCCAACAATGGAAAGGTAAATTAGGGATACACACCCAAATGGGGGCAATATTTATGTCTTGGGTGTCCGGATTGAAATCTAAGTCTCATTTATTCAAGAAAAGGCTCTTGCAGCCTAGGAACCATGGACCCTCGATGAGAATCTGATTAGTATCTTCCTCATTACTCAATTTGATGGTAAAAAACCCTTGGACTGAGCTAATATTTCCATGCTACCCAGGGTCTTCCATTTGGTTGTTGCTCATCTACGAATAGTATCAATGTCAGGCCTTCCTCCAATAAACTTCCCTACTAATGTAAATATTTCCATGGCTAGGTATTGGTCAACAATGTCACCATGTATGACTATATTTTGACCGTTTGTAATGATAGTGGTACTGGGGGGAAAAGTGGGGGCCCGACCATTTAAGGTCGTAGCATAGGAAACTACCTTAGTTGGTGTGACAATGGGACCCAAAGCAGGAAACTCAGACTGAGGAAAATAATCTCCCCAAAAGTGTTTCTCCCGAGGCTTAGCAGGTGGTAGACCAACTCTTGTACCTCCTTTGTCCTCTGGATCTTCGTCCTTATCACTGTAATTGCTTTTGGTCGCAGGTGGTCTGCCAGCCTTACCTAGCGAAGAATTGGTTCCTCCACACTTACCTCCTAGGCCTGGATTCCCTCCATATCCTCTCCTCTCCTGGTTTCCCTTCATATCCTCAAAATATTAAGCTAATCCATTACCTTGAGGGTAGTAATTATCATTTGGTACATAAAAATATCTTGTACATAGTTTGTAAATATAAGGTGTTAAAATATTAATAATTTAGATATGTTTTCTAGTAATTATTAGAGGTTTGTTATTATGTGAAGTCAATAAAATATATTTCTCTTATGAAAAATATGAAGAGTCATATCTCCCATGTGTTTGAGGAGATGAATAATTTTTTGGAAGTAGAAAGTTTAAGAGTCTTGTGAATGTAAAGACTCTCATATCCAACGTATATATATTGAAGACTTAACATTATAATGGTGGATCGAATAAGCTCTATAGTACATTGTATTTGTATTACTTAAGTAGATATATTTATCAATAATATTTTTAGTGATTTATTATCATTGTTATTGTTGAATGTATATGATAATTTAATCTTAGGATCCTATGATAAAATAGCTTAAGTGTTAGCAATGGTATCAGATCCACCATTGTAAAAAGCCACAATTGTGAGAGGAGTTATTATTGTGAGAACTATTGTGAAGAGAGCAACATTTGAGAAGAGACATTCTAAGCATATCATGAAAAAAGTATTTCTAAGAAGTCACCATTGTGGGAAGTTTTGAAAAGGATATCTAAAGAATAGATATCCAAGGAAGAAGAAAATATTTTAAGAGGATATTTGAACACGTAGATGGAGAAGGAGATGTTTGAAGAGGAGATTCAAACACGTAAATATGAAAGGATATATTCAACATGTAAACATAGAAGGATAAAAATGTGCAAATGTAAAAGGGAGACATTCAAATAAGAACACACAGGTGAAACAGACCCAAAGCAACTAGAGTAGGTATACATGCTAGAAATGGAAAGCAAATAAACCGAGTATCATAAAATAAAATCTCATACGAGCAGAGGAGTAGGCAGTAATATAATGATACAAAAGAAATTAATGTGAAAGAGTAAGACCAACTTGGAAGACGTAATGCCAAGGAGAAGTTAGGTTGTAGGTAATCCAAGAAAATTAAACCCAAGACACACAAGAAGAATTGGTACCAAAGTCAAAAAATGGAGGAAAAGCGTCATCAAAGGTATACACCTTAATCATCTCAAAATATTTTGTCAAAAAGATAGTGCATTTTTAATTAAAAGAAGAACTGAATTTAAGGAGGTACATTTATAAGGAGAAATAAATTTATTAAAAAGGAAATGATAAAAAAAATATTGGAAATGAAGAAAATAAAAGAGGAAAAGGAACTGTATAAAAGAAATGTATTAATATTGAGAGAAAAATTAAGATATTAAAAGAGAAATAAATTGAGAAAATATAAGAAGAAAAATAAGAGGAGGGACATATCAAACTAAATTTGTCTAAAGAGACGGAAAAATTTGAATTGAAGAAGAATATTAAATTTGATGAAATATTATTTGAAAGAAGGCTTGAAATAAAATAAATTGAAAAGAAAGGAAATAAAAAATATTAAAGGAAGGAAGAATTATTCAATTATTATATAATTGATTTGAAGGAAAAATAGAAAGGTTATTAGTTTGAAAAGAATATTTGATTAAAAGCCAAAATGAGATTATTGAAGAAGCAAACAATTTATGCGAGAAAATTCTATAGTTAAAATATTTTTGAAACTATAGTAATTTAAAATTATTAGAAAGACAAAAAAAATTCTACTATAAATGAAATTAATTATACTTAAGAAAGTGTCAAATTATTAAAAGAAGTTTATTATTAAAGTAGAATTCTAGAAGTAATATTGAAAGAGGAAATTATTATTCAAAAGTGAATTGAAAATAATTGTTGATTTATCATTTTTTGAAGAAGGAAAAATTATTCAAAGGCTTATTTGATTTGAGAAAAAGACATATTGTTGAAAGAACATGTTTAAAGCAGAGGCACAAATAAGAATATTGAAGATTGATCAAAGACAAATTATTTGAAGGTTATTTATCATAAGGTACAAAATTTATCCTCTCTAAAGTGAATTTGGAAATATCATAAAATATTTATTTAAAGAAGGAAAGGAGATTATTAGAAAAATTATTAGGGAGATAAAAGGTCTTCTACTTTATTGACATCATCCAAATAGATTGACAATTATTTGAAGAATTAGAAAATAATTATGAATGCATCAAAAAGACCTTTCACAAAGTCACATATGATTAAAGAGGCAAACTTCATTAAGAAAGAATTTTGAAAGTAGAGAAAATATTGTCATAAACATGTTTTGAGATATAGTGAATCACCACAAGCAAATCAAATAGAACCAAAAGTTGGGTATGAAGATAATTTGTGGTATATTGATTCAAGAGCCAACAATCACATGATTGGTAACCTATATTGGTTTGATTTTATTCAAGTAAAACAAATTATACTAATTAATATTAGTAATGACAAAATCTAACAAGTCCAACGAACATGCAATGTTACACTTCGTCTACCTTTCTTAGAATGCACACTAGAGAATGTTCTTTATATTTCAAGGTTAGCAAATAACCTAATTCTGGTATCACAATTATTGGATAGAGGAAGAACAATAGAATTCAAATCCATCAATGATAGTAAAAAAATATCTTATCAAATGACTAAACAACATTGAATCCCTTGGGTCCTACAACATTGGTATATTCGCTTTAGATATGATAGCACTTTCACAAAAATATTTAGATCAACTTCTACCAGATGAACAATCAAATAAGATATAATATTATTAGGGCAAAAGAACAAGACAATATATCAGCAAAAAGTACTATACTTGACAAGATGATAAAGAAAATAAAAAATGCGTTCATGAGTATACTACAAAAGAAAGACACAAATGACCTTCATTAGTATGTTGTTAGGATTGATTCAAACATTGCAAATAGTTATGATGGTTCTAGCCTCAAAGATGTTAATATGGAAAATATTGATAATATGTGGCATTCAAATAATAACATGGATATAAGCTATGACAATGATGGTTTATATTATTGTGATGACTTGCTTAAAAGTATGACAGGTATAGGTAACAACTACTATCAATATTGGGATAGAAACAAGTACCTCTTGAATAAAGACAAAGACAAAGATCCAAAAATTTTCAAGAAACAACATCATCATGAAGAAGGACAAAAAGTGATCAAGAAGACCAAAGCAAATGAAGACAATGGATCTTATACCAAATAATTTTATAGGGGGTTGTTGGAGTTTATTACATTATTTGGTACTTATAAATATTTTGTACATAGTTTGTAAATATGAGGTGTGAAAAGAGTCTTGTAAATATGAGTCATTTAGAGTTTGTCTTTTAGTAATCATTAGAGGTTTGTTATTATGTGGAGTCAATAAAATATATTTCTCTTATGAGAAATATGAAGAGTCATATCTCCTAGGTGTTTGAGGAGATGAATAGTTTGTTGAAAGTAGAAAGGTCAAGAGTCTTGTAAATATAAATTCATATATCAAATGTGTATATATTGAAGATAAAAAATTGTAATGGTGAGTCAAATAAGCTCTATAATACATTGTATTTGTATTGCTTAAGTATATATGTTTATCAATAATTTTTTCAATGAATTTATCATTATTATTGTTGAATGTATGTAAAAATTTAATCTTAATATCTTGTGATAAAATAGCTTAATTGCAAGCAATAAACACTGACAAAACTAAGATTATGATCTTCACTACTTAGAGAGAGAAAAATTATCCATACATCTTGCTCAAATAAAATTTGTTAGAAGTAGTATTAGCATACGAATACCTTCGGTTAATTTTTAAAACAATCTCAATTGGGGAACATGTAGGATGAAACATATACAAGTAGGATGGACAACACCTGACTAATTATAAAATAAGGACAAAAAGGTAGAGTTATGTGATTGGAAAACTATTAGGGTCTTTTTTGGGTTATTGATTATTATAATGGTGTTATACTAGTGTGAGATGTGGGCTAGTATTACATTAAATTTAAAGTGGAGACAAATAAAAATAATTCTAAAGCGATTGATTACAAATAATTTTAAAATTTAAAACATCAATCTTGTATGATATTTTACTTGTTTAAACATGGAATTTTCATTAGAAACAAAAGCTATGATAATACTATTGGGGTACCTAATGAAAATAGAAAGAACTAGGCTAATATGTCACCAAGGCAATCAAAGAAATGGTTAATAGAAGAATAAACACTTGGATGAAAGAAAATAAAAAATAGATGGAAAATGAACCATTAAACTTCATGAGGTCCCAAAATCCAAAAAAATAAATTATATATGAGGAAAAAAATTAGACTTGTCATGTAGACTAAAAATTTAGATTGTTCAAAGCAATATTATATAAATGAGTTCAACCCAAACTATAAACATGGCCAAAAATACATAAATGCAAAGGCCAAATTGACGAGGACATCATTAGACCTAGGCTTATGTTTATTAGACTTAGTTTATTTTATTATTTTCTAAAGCCTAAAGTCCTAAGTCTAAGTTAGAATAATTGCAAATCCTATTCCAACTTGTAAATATCGGCAACATTTGGATGACATAGTCTTTGGGTTGGATTTGTTCTTCTTTTATGAGTTAGCAAAGTTGGATTTGTTAGCTTAGTTAGAGTTTTGTTAGCATATTTGCTTAACTATAGCTTTTGGTTAAGCATATTCTTATTTTAGAAGATTATGGTTGTAAAAATGTTATTTAAGCACCTTACATGAATAAAAATTCTAGTTAGCATTTTTCAATTTTGGTTCCTCATCATTGGTATCAAAGCCTAAGATTAGGCTTGTGATAGTTTGGCTCTTAGTTTGTCTAGGAAGCCATTAGTTTGCATAGGATTAGGTGTACAATCCTTGCAAAATTTCCCTCAAAGTTCCTATTTTAGGTCCCAAGTTGACCCTCTGATAGCTTTGTTGCATGAATTTTCTAGTATGCAAAATTTTTGATGAAGTTTGAAGCTTTTAGTCCTTGTTTACTACAATTTTAGGGATAAAATAAGGCTCTACTAAGGTCAATAATAATATTGATTAAAATTATTATTATTATTATTATTATTATTATTATTATTATTATATTAAGGTTGTATCCTTAATATAGCGATCGGGCATGATCCACTTGATTTATAGGCGACTATCCCAATCGTCACTAGTCATACGGTTGTCATAGGTCCTTACCAACCTTCATCCTACTGATGGTCGAGCCCTCTCCTTTGATAACCATATTTTTTTGTTTGTGTTAGTTGTCAACCTAGCCACCAATGACCACCAACCGGTCAACATTGGCCACCACCACCTGAAAACTGATGGCAATGGTTGCACCTCCACCAATGGTCCTTTTTGGTTGAGACTCCATTGGCAACCATCTAACCTGCCCCTCCATTAGTGGTACCTCGAAGTTCTCTTTACGCAAACCAATGACTTCTTAACGCATTCACATCAAGAAATCAACCGTGTTTCGATTGATCTGGGGGTTTTATACAGTATTTGATGACCAAAACCACATCTCTAACCCTTTTCAGTATTTGTTGCAACACTCCACCACTTTTGGTGAAGGTATGGCTTACCTAGTTCCTGGTTCATGATAGCGTTTCAATATTTTTTTATCCCCCATTCATGGGGATACAAGGTGAAGGGCCTTTCAAAAGGTTTTCTTTGTAGGCTCCTGGATAATCAACTTCTGTTGGTGGGCCTATTTCTTCAAAATTTACCTACATTACTAAGTGGTAACATCCGCTACTAAACGTCTTTTGATTTATTGTTATACGATCGACTTATGATTGGTAGATTAACAAATAAATTTTTGTTTGTTGATTTTTATTCATTATAGGGATTAATCCCATATCCACCATGCATGGGAGAATTTGTCCTTCAAAAGGTGTAAGATATCTTTAACATTATAGCCAACCACTAGAGATAGCTAGGCGGCTTACTGTAGACAATTGCCCGAACCATTTGACCTCTGCTTTGTGTTGACCTATTGCTTTGCAAGCTGATGACTTCCATCATTGATTTCAATTGCTTTGTCGTTGTCTTATATTTCAAAAGTTGAAAACCCAAGAAGGGTTACTAATTTTTTTGGCTAAATTAATTAATTTTTTTAAAATTAATTATTTATTTTTAAATTAATTAATTATTATTTTTAAATTAATTATTTATTTTTATATTAATTAATTATTATTTTTAAATTTAATTAAAAACATTGTGCCAATTTTTCACACTTTGTAAAAGCAATTTTTCTTTTTGCTTAGGCATAAAATTGTAAAAGAGGGAGATCCCTTTTTAGACCCTTTTTGTATTTGCATAGCAAAATTTGTAAATCCCTCTTGTAGAAAGTAAAATTTTGGAAGTTGATTGTAATAGCCTAGGAAAGGCTAGTTGTAAAATTACTGTTGGCTTACACAAGGTCACAAATGGCTTCTGATTTGGTGGAGCAAATGGTCATGATAACAGTATTAGTTAGCGTTTTGGCTAACAAAGTGAACGATATTGCCACTCAAAGTGCTCCTGCAGTTAAAGTCTACAACAATGATCTCAAAATGAAAGCAAAATGTGAAGTCCACACTTATGATGGGTCACATAACCCAAATGTCCTAAATAGCTGGATCTTGGACATGGAGACTTGGTTCTCCTATTATGAGATTCCTAATGATGAACAAGTACCATTTGCTAAACTTAAGCTAACAGGGTTGGCTAAGTTAGTAATTATGGATAGACAGGAAGACCAAAATCCCCTTACCACTTGGGAATAGTTGGTTCAAGCTTTGAAGGACACATTTTATCCTTCTAACTATGAAAAAAAGCTTAATTTCAATTGGTATAGGTTAAGACAAACTCATAATATGTCTATTCAGGATTATGTCTTCCAGTTCAATAAGTTAAGGATTTTGCTTCATGTGAAATATCCCATAGAATCCCTCATCATCAAGTTTACTAGTGGACTTCTTGAATCATTGTATAGGGAGTTGAAATATACTCCCTTGGAAAATTTGGATGTAGTGTTCAACCATGCCCAACTAGTACAAGAGAAGTTAGTCACTCGGTCACAAGGAGCTTCTCGATCTCCAAATCAGCAACAGTTGTCTAATTCCAAGATACCTTCTTCTTATTCTTCTTCTTCTTCTTCTTCCTACTTATCTCCTACCTCTTTTAATGCAAAAAAATATTGTAATCGTTGTCAAAGACAAGGACACTTAGAATATGAATTTTTTAGAAAGAGGAAGAACTTAATTGTTCAATCTCAAAAAGAGAAACCCATGAAGGTCCCTTTGAGGTTATGGGAGAAGAAAGAGAATATTTATAATTATAGGGTAAATTGAACAATGTTACCCTAATGCATCATAAAGGTGGTTGTGAAAGTTTTTTTGTCACAAAAGTCTACCTCACACATAACTTCTTTGTGAATTATATTGTGATAGGAGCTTAGGTTAGTAACCAGGAAGAAAAAGTTAGGATAAAATAGAATAAACTTGCATTAGCAATTAATCTGCGGTTACAAGGTTTAAATAGAAGGAAATAAACCATAATCGCTAACTTAGGGGAAAGAGAAAAGGATGAAGGAAAATAGGGAGGAAATAAGAAGAAAATTAGAATTCATTCTCTCTGTCGCCCATGCCGTCAAACCTCTGCCATCCAGTATCTACTGTCTAGAGAGGTAAAAGGTAAGGTCCAACCTTACTGTGGTAAAAATAAATTTTTACCATGCATTATTTCCAACATTCTCCCCCTTAAAGTTGAGAGGACTGACTATACAGTCTCTCAGCTTTATAAATTGAGCTTTAGCCATGCCTTTGGTGAAGATGTCTGCTAGATTATCCAAAGTGTTGCAGTATTGAAGCTCAACTATTTGTTGTTCCACCATATCTCTTATGAAGTGATACTTCATATCAAAATGTTTTGACCTTTTGTGGTGGATCGGATTATATGCCAACTGTATGGCACTAATATTATCACAATTCAGTTTGGTTGGACCAATTTTATTTTCGCCAATCTCTTCAAGGATTTTCCTCAACCAAAGGATTTGAGTACTAGCATGGGTAATGGCTATATACTCAGCTTATGTAGATGATAATGCTACAACAGATTGCTTCTTGGAACTCCAAGTTATTAGTCCTGAACCTAGACTAAAACAGTTCCCTGATGTAAATTTTCTGTCATCTATATTACTGCCCCAATCACTGTCACTATAACCAACTAACTTCACAGAGTTAGACTTGTGGTAATGGATTCCAAATTCCAATGTACCTTTTACATATCGTAAAATTCGTTTGGTTGCTTGAAGGTGCAGCTCGGATGGGCAAGCCATAAACCTTGATACTAGAGAAACAACATACTGTATATCTGGCCTAGTGTTGGTGAGAAACATTAAACTCCCAACCATGCTTCTGAAATTGGTCATGTCAACTTTTGGTGCTCCATCATCTTTGCTTAGCTGGATTCCATGTCCTGTTGGTGTTGCAACTGATTTGCACTGCTGCATAGCAAATTTCTTGATCATGTCATGAGCATATTTCTGTTGACATATGAAGATCCCTTGCTTTGATTGATGTACTTCAATGCCTAGGAAGTATCTCATTAATTTGAGATCCTTCATCTCAAACTGATTCATCATGGAGTTTTTGAACTCCATATTCATCTTATTATTACTACCCATAAATATTAGATCATCCACATATACTATGTTTTGCAACTGTGAAAAGATTGAATTTATGCCTAGTGTTCTCACATGCTCATCAAAGTTTTCGGCGTTCGTTCTTAGTAACAGTTTACAAAGAGCCTGATAACATCCATTCGATCTTATCATCTAAGAAAATTTCCCTAAAATTTTCTTTTACACAAAATTTCCTCTTAGGAAATGTTACTAAATTTTTACCTCTCAAAGCGTAAAAAAATGTTACAGCAATTTCCTCTTAGGAAATATCTTTTCTTCCACAATTTTGATAGATAGATTCCCTTTTTTTTTTTTTTAAATTATATTTAAATGCATAAAAATTTTAATTTTAATCAAAAAAATTTATAAAATATATCTTCTATAGATAAGATTTAAAAAAAACTGTTAAAATAATTTTTTTTTTAAATATCTTTAAAAAATATAAATTTTTATAAAAAAATATGAAAAAAATTTAAAAAAATAATAATTTTTATCGTGCAAAAGATTATATATGGCGCGCATGGTGTTTTACCCCGCGACCTCCCGCTCCAAGCCTTAACGTTGGCCCGAATGGCCAGTCGGGCTAGCCTGTCCGACGCAAATGGAAGGCGCTTGCCTTCCTTCTATTCCGTCGGGCTAGCAAATATTTAAAAAAAAAACACGGGACATTTGTCCCACATCCACCCTACGGATGAAACTTACAGGCTTTAAAATCCTGTATTCGGCGGATGAGTTTCGATTTCCTACGAGCAATCGGGACCATGCCTTTTGCCTCCCATGCATTGCCTGTCCAGTCGCCCGCCTGTCTGCTCGCCACTTGTCGCGTCGTCTCCCTGCCATGTGTCGCGCTGTCACGTCCACTCCCTGCCACATGTCGCCTCTTGATTAGCTCCTTGGGATCCGTGCCTCCTGTTGCCTCAATTTGCGTGTTGTGGGCCTCTTGCCTCGGTTCACGTGTTGTGGGCTGACCTCCTCGAGATTCGTGCCTCTCTCACCGTGCCTTCTAGCCAAACGTGAACCAGCTCTGATACCAGATATTGTGATAGGAGCTTAGGTTAGTAACCAGGAAGAAAAAGTTAGGAGAAAATAGAATAAACTTGCATTGGCAATTAATCTACAGTTACAAGGTTTAAATAGAAGGAAATAAACCATAATCGCTAACTTAGGGGAAAGAGAAAAGGATGAAGGAAAATAGGGAGGAAAGAAGAAGAAAATTAGAATTCGTTCTCTCTACCACCCATGCCGTCAAAACTCTGTCGTCCAGTCTCTACCATCCAGAGAGGTAAAAGGTAAGGTCCAACCTTACTGTGGTAAAAATAAATTTTTACCATGCGTTATTTCCAACAAATTATATTATCAACAATGGATCACAAACAAATTTGATTGCCCAATCCATTTTTGATAGGTTCAAATTGCCTATAAACCCACATCCCCATCCATATCCATTGGGATGGAAGGATATGGGTTCTACCTCATACATCACAAACACTTGCACTGTGTCCTTTGTATTGGGCCCACATTATGTGGATCGAGTCACCTATGATGTGACTCCCATGGACTATTGTGGTCTTATTCTTGGCCAGCCCTATCAATTTGATAAAAGGGCTATATATGATGCATACAACCAAACCTACACTTTGCATCATAAGAATAAGCAATTTATTATTCATAACCTACCACATTCCACACTTATGCCTTGCTCTCATCAGTCACAAAAGATAGCATTAGTCTTCAATTGGCCTTAGGATACACTTGCTTCCGTTGCACTACCTCCTTCCAAGGAGGTGATTTTATCTTCTTCATCATTTGCACCTCCTCCTACTACTACTCCTATTATTCTTCCTCTTTTTTTAGAGCAGTCTTATTCTAACTTAGACTTAGGACTTTAGAATTTAGAAAATATAAAATAAACTAAGTCTAATAAACATAAGCCTAGGTCTAATAATGTCCTCATCACCAACAGAAGAATAAAGTACATATAACATAATTAAGATCCAGTTCACACCAACTTAAATACAAAGTTAGGTGATGGATAACACCTAAATAGGTGTGGTCAAAATAAATGTATCTTTTGTATGGCAAGGCAAGTAGAAATCAAGAAGCATTTGTTATAGAATGTGTAACCTATAAGGACACTAGGAATTGATAAGAAGACACTTTAAAAGTAAACTTCTTATGAAACTTCGTAAAGAATTGAAAATAGAAAAAACAAGAAAACTTCTCATCAATATTAATAGAAACACACTTCAAAATAGGATAAGAGAGTGTTGAGCTTTTTTACTTTGTTCAATGGCTTTTATAAATTTTGTAAAGAGTTAAATTATTTTTATTCAATATTATTAAAGCTTTTGGTCTTATAAATTAATTTAATCTCTCAACATAACTAGAATTATTTCATTTTATTTTTTAAAATAAACTATATGTGGGTTCTATCATGTCACTCCCATCAAAATACCTAGACATTATATTTGTTATCATGGTAGTTAAACCGGGTCTAATTTGACCTTTTATAAAAAAATGTTCTTCATTTTATTTTCTATTAAATATACTATTTATCTTTCTCAAAATTTTGTGTCTACAATAAACCCCTTATAATAATTTTCAATGAGAGAAAAAATCTCACTCTGCCAATTTCCATTTAAAATTTTAATTTCACCAAATCAAATATCAACATCACTATTGGTTAAACTATCTATTACTTGATTTTCTTCTTTATAGATATGTTCACATTTCAAGAGTTTTATTTCTAACAGTAGTTGATGAACATCAAGAGTTCTTTTTTATGTAATTCCCATATCCATTTTTGGTGATAGCATTAATTTGTGAATCCAAAATAAATATATTTATATCCCTTTTTAGTTGCAATATTAAGCCCTACATAGTTGTTAGTTGAAGTTTTATATGATTATGAGCAAGGAAAATTTTTCTTTTTTTGAAAAGCACTACCTTTGCTAGCTTTTTCTAAATTTTCTTTATACCATCAAAAATAAGTTTGTTTGATAAACCCAATTTCTAAACATTTCCATTATTTTCTATTAAGGTGGAAGAAGGGGTTTTGAAAGGGGCCCCAAACCTTTTACAAGAAAACACCTACAAATATACTAACAATCTTAAAATTGAGATATCACAAACAAGACAACCCATAAAACTAAAATATTCCAAAGTGCAATAGACCACAAAGTGAAATGGTCTCCTAGGACCAAACCGAACAAGAACCCAAAAGAGAAAAACACCCATAAGCAACTGAATTAAAATCCCATAACACCACAAAGGATAGACAAATATTTGTTCTCAGACTCAACATGGCCTGCATTATCATTTGTTTCCTCCTACCTTGTGTACCTTTTTTCTTTTCCCGTCCAAGGTAATTATTGTTTAAATTCCATTGGCAATATTTGTCTTTGTCTCTTTTTCTCTAATTTATCTATTGGAAGGTCTCCCCTGAGATTTAATAGTGCTCACATCAATTCCTAACTTCTTTTGACGTCTGGTTTTTAGATTTTGAACAACTTTTTTTGGGTCAACTAAATTTCTTAGGGCCTTTTTTATTTGATCTACCCAATTTTTCAAAATTATTTGATTCTGCTCATCTTGATCTTCCTCATTTTTTAACTAAAAATTTTCATCATCTACCTTTTCCAAGAGGTCATTATCTTCGTCTCCAAAAGTAATCTCTTGAAGCATATCAAAGGAATTTGGAGAAAGAACAATATTCATTTGTGAGGAGGGTAAAGTATCACATACCTTCATCTTATCTACCATAACTTGATTCTCAAAGGAAGAATCCTTCTGCATATTAGCTTTAATTCATTTTTAGGGATTTTAGCTTTCATGATATCTTCTTTTCTAGAACCCTCTAAGGATGAGGCCTTTTACTTTTTGCTCTTAGGATTTTCAACTTCCAAAATATCTTTCTTCTTGGAACCATCTTATTCAATATGTTTTTGTTGCCAAAATGTATGACCTTGGGAAGGAGGCTTCTGGTTTGGGCATGCCCGAGTCAAGTGCCTTAATTTATTAAAAATTCCACATTTAAAAGGGGAATTCTCATATTCTAAGGGTTCATTCCAAACATCCAATCTCGAAACCAATCGAATTGAATCTAGTAAATTTTCCCCCAACTCCACATTAACACATATCCTAGCATAGACGAGGTAAGATTTGGACTTGGTGGCTAGATCCATAGCAATAAGATGGCCCATTTCCCTAGCAATACTAGCAAAAACCTCCTCATTCTAGTAGTGAAAGGGGAGATTTGGTAATCTCACTCAAACTGGGACCTACAAAAAAAATTGGGTCTCCAAATTGAAATCAGGTCCTTATATCCTTTGGAAAAGACCACGCCTTCCAAAGAACCAAGTCCCCCATAAAATTCTCTCTAAATTAGCAAAACAGTTCAACTTCACCATAAAAAAACCCCTAGAGAGGGCGATAATCTCCATATGACCATTTGGCCTCCACTTAGCAAAGCTCATTTTTTGATCGCATCCAAGTTAGGTCTAACCCCCATAAATATACCTACCAAGTGATGGAAACCTTGTTCAATGGCCATATTAACCAGGTCATCCAGAATAAAAAGTTGGCCCTTTTTCGAAACCATATCAAACTTGGTCTTTGGGAACTTAGGCTTGCCCAACACCACTTGAGACCAAGACTATATTCCCTTATCTTTTGGGTCTAAAACATCAACATCCTAAAGAGGTTATGCATAATACCACAATTTGACTTCGCCTCGTCATTCTCGATACCACTAAGATCACAACTACTACCAGTTCAGATATCACTACTAGACACATTCTCGCTAGCTTGTTCTTTGAAAGAAACAACTCTAGCTTGAGTTTGATCCACCGCATATTGCAATATCTTCTTGTGCACTTCAGGCTCTAGATTGCTCAAGTCCTCCATAAATAACTATAGCAATTGCCTCGACACCACCAACAACATGTCATCCAATACTATGTGATCAATGAAAGCCTTAACATTCTAAACATGATTGTTGGATAGAATGGATGTGAGTATGAGTTTGTATTGCTCGATTTTTTACCTCTGATCAGTAATGGTTACCACAAATTGCAGAGCGTTTACGATTTCATCCACCATTTCTTTAGTCCACTATTTCTATTTTTCATGAAAATCTTAGTAATATTAAACCCCAAAAAATTCTTTATAATATTTATTTATTTCATTTCATCTAATTTTTTTTAAATACTAATAAAATATTTTTTTTAATAAACCCAAATTCTAAAAAATTTTATTAGAGATAAAAACAAATCCTTTAATTATTTCATTTTTGATACGTTAAATAAAATTGGTGATCATGTCTTTCCACTATTTTATGTTTATATATTTGCGTTTCATATGTGAAATTCGATGAATTTAGTAGAAGAATGGTGTACTCTTGGAAAAGCTAAGAAAAGCTAAGTCTTATTCTTATTAGTATTCTATAATAGTTTTTTTTTTATTAAATTCAAACTTTAAAGGTGGTCGATTCAAATTTGAATTTAACTTCAAATAACAAGAAGAGAGATATACAATGGAGGTAATGAAGGAAATAGTCGATACAGGTAATTTATAATACGTAGAATGAGTGGAAATTACGTGAATGAAGTGAGTTTTTTTATTGTTTCTTTTTTTTTTTGGCCTCATGATATGCATTGACCTACCTAAAATGTATGTTAGATCGGCCCACTTCCTAGTCAACATTCCTTGTCTTTTTCCTTGTTTTCCCTAAACCTTCTTAATCAGCCATATTGAATTTAGGTTTGGTGAGATGCGAAGCAGCTGTCATACATGACACATTCTAGGAATGCAAGGGAAACCGGGCTCAGGCATGGCTGTAGTACACTGATAATCTTTTAAGCTGTCATGTACTGTGAATTTTCATAAATTTGATGATAGCATTGCATAGAAGAAGATCAGACTCACATTTTGAGTCAACTAGGCACCAATGTTACCATTGCAGGTCAGCTTCTACGCTGCGAATAATTTTGTGGCTACAAAAAGTTCGTTGCAGGAAAAGTTTTAAATCTTGTATACTAGAAAGGAAAAGATAAGGCTGTCAATCATCCTCGCAGGAATACACCGTGCAGAAGTTTGGCATGCATGGGATCAGCTAAAAAGTTGTAAAATATGCCTATTGATACTCTTTTTGGTCGAAAACAAACAAATTTTTAAGCTGTGTCATGTACTGTCAATTTTCAGATATTTGATGATAGCATTGCATAGCAGAAGATCAGACTCACATTTTGAGTCGGCACCAATGTTACCATTGCAGGTCAGCTTCTACGCTTTCACTTATTTGGTGACTACCAAAATTTTGTTGCAGGAAAAGTTTTAAATCTTGTTGACTATAAAGGAAAAGATAAGGCTGTCAATTTTCCTTGCAGGAATACACTGCAGAAGTTTGGCATGCATGGGATCAGCTAAAAAGTTGTAACATATGCCTATTGATACTTTTGTGGTCAAAAACAACCCTTGGCAAAAATACAACAGTTTGTCTGGACACATGTCCAACAATGGTGGAAGCAATTGAATAATGTGACCATCGAATACTATTTTTTGTTCATATTTGCGTTCTCTAAAGCACACTCCATGGATGGCTTGCGCACTAGAAAAGAAAATATTTACTAATCATGCCGGCAATTTTTTCAACCTCTTCTCAGTTGAACAGACGTATTCGAGTAAAGTTTGAGGTTGACGTCTAAAATGTCCCAATCCCTTTTTGACCATAAGCATAAAGCTGTCACAGTGAGGGTACATGTCTTGTATGGTACAGAAGAGATATCTATCTAAATTCAAGTATTGGATATAGAGTAAGTTCATATTTAGTGTAAGGATAGCATAATAATTGTTTAGGATGATTACCATGTTTCGTCCATTATGTTTATCCAAATATTATTGCTTTTGTTGATTGCATAGCTACTACTGCCAATAATTACAAAATATATGACTCCCTTAAACACCCAATTGCCATAACCTGCATTGTTTACATTGCAGAATTGTTGTTAAAGCTCAGGGCTCAAATGTTTGGTTGGTCTAAACCTGCATTGTTTACATTGCAGAATGGTTGTTAAGCTCAGGGCTCAAATATTTGCTTGGTCTATACCTGTAATATTGTTCACATTGCAGAACGGTTGTTAAGCTCAGGGCTCAAATATTTGCTTGGTCTAAATGTCCTATACGACATAAATTTATTAGGCTATAGTATCTGTGAAGTACTATGGACTGTCTAGTAAAATGAAATTTCATCATAAAAATGTTCGTATTAAAAAAAACATCTTAATAAATTAAACCAAACCCTGACACCTAATTTAAATTCAAAACGTGCATGGACAACATTTCAAAGGTCCTTGGATGGTCGGAAAAAATGTAAAGTGTTTTTTTAATTTTATGTATTATATTTGACTGAAAGATGTGATATACTTTGCACCACAAGATGTATGTGTCCCACAGGACTTTTAACTGTAAAATATCTATGAATGACGGTTTACATGGTCATATATAAACAATGGGTCAGTGCAAAACATGGAAAGTAAAAGATCCACCTATAGTATTGTTATATTCTTGTCTGGTTTTGAAAAAAATAAAACACTATAGTATTGTTATATTCTTGTCTGATTAAAAAAAAAAAAATGCTTTTTCAACTTTTACTAGATTGCTTAAGGAGGTAAAGAGCATTTTCTGGTCCTTAGCCGAATTGGGTCTCCACTACCATTATAAATTAAGGCTAAAAGATGCATCACGCATCGATTTTATGTTGCTTGTCAGTTCATTATTAGCTAACCAACCACCCAGACAAACGTTTGAGCATATCTCCAGCTTTATGGTATGGTGGACAAATAAAGTATCAATTACAGTCCACTCTGAGAAATAAAAAAGGCAGTATGACGATTTATTTAAGGTAACAAAATGACAACACAATATCCTCCGCAGACCAGAAAGTCTGTGATGGATGGATATTTTAACCTAGTATTACACACAACACAGAAGGTGGGACTTTCTTTACAACTGGAATGGAATCCCATATCCTTAACAAAAACATTGACTATTTTATATTTTACTCTGATGATAATGTAATCCCACGAGCACATCCTTATTATAGTCTTCCAGAGCGTGGTTGATATCCTGTGTCGATGATGACGTGGACCACAGCTGGTGGTCCTGGTGCAACACTCTGTGACCGACTGAAGAAAAGCGAGCTTTGCTGTGAAGAAGAAATTAGGCTTAAAAACTGAAACTTCAATTTCAGGAGAAGTAGGCTCGGACGTTGATTTCTTACTATTAGAGTTTCTTATATGTTCTGAAGCTCTTCATCTTCGTCCTCCTCATCCTTAGACAATGCAATGCACCTATACCATCGTGCACAGACTAGGTATGCAACAAAATCTATGGCGGTGAGGATTGCCAGCAAGAAGTAGAAGCGATCCATGTGACCCCTGTTAAGGTTTCCCGGGATCCAACCGGGATTATTCTGCCTCTTGGTGATATCCATGACGATCGACACCAGCAAACTGCTGACATAGTTCCCTAAAGAAATGGAGGACATGCAGAGGGCACTTCCGAAGCTTCTAAGGCGGTCAGGCGCCTGCCCATTGAAAAACTCTAGCTGCCCAACATACATGAACACCTCAGAGGCGCCGATTAGGCCATACTGTGGGATTTGCCAGAAGATGCTCAGAGAACTGGGGCCATAGGGGTGGCTCACGTACTTCAATCGGTAAATCTCCACCACGCCTGCTGCCAGCATGGCGAGCATGCCGATGATTAGACCGACGCCCATTCGCTGAAGCTCCGTCAAGCCCATGGGATTACCCGTGATTCTGTAGGCGATGGGGACGAGGAGTCTCCTGTAGATGAGGATCCAGGCGGCCACGCTCAGAATGTCGAACATGGACATGCCAGCGGGTGGGACGTGGAAGCCGCCGGCGTCCGTATTCATGGCGGCGCCCTGCTCCACGAAGAGAGACGCCATCTGAGTGAACACCACAGAGTAGATGATTGTGCACAGCCAAATGGGCAACATGCGCATAATGCACTTCACTTCCTCCACTTGGGTCACCGTGCAAAGCCTCCATGGATTGTGAGGTTGCGCCGAGGTTAAGTCTTTTAATGTTTCTGTCGCTGCTTTGTCAAGAAACCTGCACATCCCAACGAATGAACTCTCACAGATTATTAACAGCTATAAACAGATTTGTAGATAGTTGTACAGTTATCTTAAAACTTTTAGTTTTTAAAATCAAAATTTTGTTATCAATCTCCACAGGAGACCTTGGAGAATCGATTACAAGATAAAATTGCATATGTGATTTCTTCTTCTACTTACCGTCCTAAAAAATATGTCATCAACAAACATAAAATCCTAATAGATGAGAAAACACCACAAACACTGATCCCAATATCAAACTTTTCTTTCTCTGCCCTTTAATTTTGATTGTAGATTATCACTGAAATCAGCTCAGAACAGCCAATAAAATCATCATTTCAGAGAGCAGAAAAAAGCAAGCGCTACAGGCGTTGGCTTTATTACTCTAAGACTGTAATTAGCCTTCTAAACCCTTTTTTACAATACCAAGCTTACCGCAGACTTTCTTAACCCCCTTCACATTCTACCAGTCCAAAAACTATAGTACAATATACCCTGCATCGTTGCATGTTATTTTTTTTGGCCACCCTGTGAAGATCACCTGTGGTAACTACATATCCTTTGCAATGCAATTTCCACTTAATTCATGAAGAAGTTGAATTGGTAATAGAAACTGGGTAATAACAACGAACCTGAACTCTTCGCTGTGCAAAATTTTCCTTCCTCTCATTGCAGACTCCCTAGCCGTTTGCTCGAAAAGTTTGTCGCCATCTCTCGGAGCCTTAACGTTCCATTTCTTGGCTGCAGCAACGAAGACCTGGGCAACACGAGGAATGGGGTTACCTCCAGGCCTAAAGTGTCTGTAAGAAGGTGTCCCTGCCAGAAATATAAGCAAAGCCAATGCGGCAGACCCTGCAGACATCCAGAATCCAACAGGCCAGTTCCCCATATCTTCGAAGTAACCGAGAATTGTGTTGGAGAAAAGAGAACCCAGATTGAGGGCCAAGTAGAACCAACTGAAAAAGGCCACTTTTGCGACTCCTTCAATTGGGTCTTGTTCATCAAATTGGTCTGCTCCGAACGTCGCAATAGAGGGCTGGTACCCGCCATTTCCTAGGGCTACAAGATATATGGACATGTAAAACACCCCAATCTGCAGAGGCGATGCCTTTTCACATTTTGTATTCACACCTCCACACCCTGCTGGCTTCAGCAAGAATAAATATGATGATAAGGACAGAAGCACCAGACCCTGTTCACCAAAAAAAAAAAAAAAAAATCCCAGCTTAGTAGATATATTTTATATGCAATCTTTCCAAATTCTATGCCATATATGACCAAATATCCGTCTCATTAAAATGACCAAAGCAGATCCTTAAACGCTTATTTCCTTTCTAGGCCCTTAATCTTTTCCTATTTTAAGATTGCAACTTATACAGCCGACAAGCATTTGTTCTCGTGACTTTTATACATTTGGTGGATAACTTGTAGTTTTTAAATTCGATCGGTGCGCAGGCGCTCAGAGAATACTTTCCTACCACTTGATACTTGTCTGCCATAATGCCCAGAGCGAATTTCAAAACCCTTCGTGTGGTTATACACTTTTAAAAGGAAAAAAGAAATGCTTACCACCACAAAGATGACCTGAAACACGGCACATGTTCGATATCGGCCCCAATAGGAATCACTGAGGAATGCCCCAACCAAAGAGAAAATGTAAACAGTTCCGGTCCACTTGCTTACATCGTTCGCTGCAGAGGCATTGCTCACCTGAAGTACTCTTGTCAAGAATAGGACCAGGTTCACCCCCACCCCAAAGAACGCAAGCGTAGCGAGCCCCTGGTTCACTGTATTGCCATTTACACTAAATCAGATCTTCTGCTTAACATGGCGTCTACTACATCATAGTGCATCTTTAGAGAAAATCTACAAGAGTACTAAAGAAAAATCTATTCATAAAAATATTCACTGGGTTTTCTAAAGTTCACAACCGTATGGAATTTCCTTTTCATGGGCCTCTACACCACCGAAAACCAGGCAGAAGGGATAAATACCAATGCTTTGAAAAGAGTTAATAGATAAAATTAAATACCAAGTATCAAAGCGCCAGCTTTCCAGCGACCACTCTTGTTTTTGAGAGCTGGCCTGCCAAACCTATCGACTGTTCCGTCTTTAGTAATCTCAGATTTCTCCAGTCTCTCCTCCTCGTAAGAGGCTTCTGCACGGGCATCAGATTCTTCGATCTCCCCTTTATTCTCCTTTCCCTGTACCATTGGACCATTGTTTTTTTTTTTAGCATTGCATAAAAATATCTCTGCACGGTTGCTTCCATGTATGTATATTGCATCTATCTATATAGAAAAAAAAACGAACGAGAGATTATGTGCTAGAGAATTAAGTTGGATCACCTTTGTAAAAGCGTTTCGCACGAATTTTCCCACACCAGAATTGGCAATTCGGCCTACGATATTCTCACTGTTCTGGGATTCCATCTTCATCCTCTACGAAAACTCTTCTTTTTCTTCTTTCTTTAAGGACGATCTGCACAAAACAAAAGAAAACTAATCAGGCAATCTGCCTACAAAGGTGATTCTTTGTACTATGTTAGACGCATACTAAAGCAACGGTGATATATCCCCATATGATTATCAACGATCAGACGCAACAGACAATTATGATTTGCTCATTCTTGTACTATATTAAGACAAGCAGACAATTATGGACACTAACTCCTCGATCAAGAAAAATACAAGAATTGAAACGTCATAGCGACAGAAAACATACTTGTTTTCATAAGCAATCTTACAAGGATTCTGAGGTCTGGGCCTCTGATTTACGTCATATTCAATTGCCATTAGGGTTCTAAACCCTTAGTGATCCTAAAAAGTGGGATGACTCCATGCAGCGTAGTTTTGTATTAAAAAAATGTATGAAAGTAAGGCCAGCTTGAGTTCCACGCAGATCTTGTGTCAGAAGACGTAAGAAAAGGTCTATACATTAAAAAACATGTGCACATATAGATTATGAGGGATCGAAATCACAGGTACGAGGTGATTGCAATGCAACCTTTAAAAACTAAATTAAAAACAAAACAAAAAAACTCTGTAAGTTTCCAGGCCCATGACTCCTAATATATCAGACTTGCATTAAAAAAATCCCACTAAGAAGCAGTGTTCTGGGCTTACGTTATACCCAGTGAATGGCCACTATTTGGTTGAAGAAGAAAACATATCTTCCACCACCGCTTGTTTTAATGGAGATCTAACCTTCTCCAATAAAGCATCCTTGCAGCAGCGATTATATAGCCAAACTTGCTTATAATTGCATAGTCTTTGTGGCTACACACACACACACATATATATATATAAACTGTATATACATATCACAACACGTTCCATCATCGAACTGGAGCTCTACATAAGCAGACCAACATATTTAAGGGTGTCGAGAACAAGTCGGGCATGCAGACAAGCATGAGATCATTCCACTGCTCATGAATACCATTATCTATAGCAAAACGCAAAATTAAAAACCTTTATAACCACCTAACATGAAAAAAACAAAGAAATCTTACATAATGATGATGATGATGATGATCAGGGTACACAGATCTTCCTCGATAACGGGTATCTGATCTTCTTCTAGGCGAGGCTAGGCGAGGAATTGCAGAGTGGGTGCTTTGCTTCTTTAAATTATTTATTCACTCTCCCAATACCATAACCCAAACCAAGCTTAAGCTAAGCCAAGCTGAGAAGCCGACGTTGAGTTGAGGAAATGGCTACATCTCGCTTTCTTATATAAGCGGTTATCGAGCATCAAAAGTGGCTTAAGACGGTATACTTTAAGAATAGCGAAGATTCCATTCACCTGTCATTTCAACTTTAAGCAAAGCGCACAATCGGAGAGCATACGCAAGATGAACCAGCACGAGGAGGTCCTCCCTCCTCTTTAGGAATATTTTATATTAATATTGTCCGTCTCTAAATTCTACAACACGAGCTCCCCAGATAAAAGATGTCCATCTGTCCTAGCAGCGGTGGGTCCCATGAATTTTCCTGCTCCTCATCAATCCCGACACAGTCTCCTAACAGTCCATGCCTCCATATCAGTGCTGACATCAGCATGCACGCGTGCCGAGTACATTGCCTTCATCAGTAACCTTACCCTTGTCCATATTTTAAATGCTCTCCAGACGTCAACTTGTCGTCGACATGGAGAAGCAGAAGGGGATGGCCCCTTTCTTTGGGACAAACTCAACAGTGCTTCACATGACCATTCACAATATTAAAATTAAAATAAGCCTTGTCCACAAAATTTCTATGGCATGTGTGGAGGGAGAATTTGACAAAAGCTTGAAGCAAGTGCTAAGGAAGTTCACTTCTAGTTTGACACAGTTCATTATTTTAATATACAGTCTATTAGTTTAATGTACTTCTGAGGCTGATGCTTCACACTCGTTAATTAAGCTCAATTACTTGGTAAATTCTCCGTAGGTAAAACAATGGGAATAATTTTGAAACAGAGGTACACCAGTTGGTATAGTGGTAAACTAGGATCTATGGTTAAGTAAAGTTCTAAGTATTTCAAAGTTGTTCTCATTGGAAACTTGTAAGTGGAGGCAATAGCTTTACAACCACAGCTGTAGGCAATAGATTTGGTAACAACAGCTGTATGTCAAGAGCAAGGCAAGAGAGTCCACTACATCCACGCTCACTTCACAAATCAATGAAATCTCATGATCCCCAATCTTAGTAACCTAAGGTGTCTCTACAAAAGAGTATTAAAGTAGAATAAAATTTTAATATAGAATATTGTCAGTAGAAGAAAAGTAGGACGAAATTCCAACTGTAGAAGAGGTATTAAAGTAGTATTAAAGTAGAACAAAATTCTAATAATATAAGAATTAAATTGCTACGAAATTTTAACTAGATAAGGAGTTTTCCATAAACGAGATCAAGGATTTCCAACTTTAAACCTGCTATTTTATTGACAAAAAATTTAACAAGTATAATAATTCATAAACTACTCAACTTCCATACAAAAATTCTAACATAAAAATATATCAGTGTACATATATCACTTCTATGTAGTTGTAGGAGGATTTAACCTGTGCATTAGTTGTACAATACCACAAAGGACATAACAGTCTTACTAACGAATTTGCTAAATTAGTAAAATATTTGAATATTTTTGTTGCGCTTCTGGAATGAGTTGGAGAGAGTTTCATAGTGCCCAATTAGGTAGTGACCAGATATGAGTTTGAAAAAACATATCGCTAACCAAGATTCCACTAAGGCTATGGTCAATCACATCAGAGTGAAACGTGACAAAATGGGATTGAGGTCTGGTGCGAGTTTCAGAGAAAAGATAAACATTCTTTTTTAAACCTCACATCATCTAGTTGCAAGGTAACTTTGACAAAATAGATGTCCCTGTGTCCTCCATAGAACTGTTTGACAAGATTTTTAAGACAAAAACAGCCATAACAATCATGTTCAGAATTAATCTGAACGGATTTCAACGAGGAAGATGGCTAATTCATGATCTCATCATTATTATAATCTAGAAGAAGAATTATAACCCAAAGACCACTTATCATCACAACTTTAATGAATTGTTTAAAAGAGAAATTATCATTAGGGCGGCACGTCAACGTGTATAATCGAATCTTATAGATAACCGAAAGTGAATTTTTTTACTTGAAGGGCTGTCTATGGGGTATCTATTCACTATGTAGACAGAAGCGTATATGTTAGGTAAATTACAGCTGTGTTGAGGCCTGATCTACCATACCTCGTGGTCCCAATTTTGACAGGTTTTGACAGATGTTCCTCCTTCCACTATCAATAATTTTCACAAGTCGTCCCCATTCCCTGTTTCCAAAACAAACTGTGGAGTCCATATCGTCACTCTCTGGTCTCATCATAGTTCTTCTATTTCTCTAAATATAATCTCCATTTTTAAACCACAAGGAATTTAACTTTCACCTCCAGCTTGTGTGTGCATTTAATTTTTTTTTTTTATCCTGCATGAGTTTTGGGACTAGGTAAAATTCTCGTACAAGTGGACTGTCACTCAAATATAATTCTACTGTTCTACATAGTAAGAGTCTTGCACGTATGCTCTTGAATTAGTGAGATTACAGCTGATATCTTATCCTCACAAGCCATCACCTAGTTTTCTATCTTTTCAAACAGTTTCCTGTAACAGCACAATGGCTGTACATAGTCCTCATTATTCTCATATGCTAAAATGATTAATACGTGTCAAAATTATCAGTGTCCTCCTTTTTTTGTTTGTCCCAAGCATCATGAAATCTTTCTTCAAATGAACAGAGGAAGTCTATAAGGGAAAGATTCTCCGCAAAGAAATGCCTAGCTTGTTAGTTGTAATCTATCAAGGTAATATTTCACATAAGATGACCCCTTAACACTTGAACGGTTCACATGATGAAAAATGATATATCGTGCGATCTGGGTCGTTGATGGCCAGTACGTGAAGTGGAGGAATAGCAAGATTGTCTACCCTCCTGTACGTTTTACAGACTGGAAGCCTCTGCAGGACATGATTCTGTACAGATTGATAGAAATGTAATACCTTCTTTCTGTACTGATCGAGTATTTGATCCGATGAAGTGTGGGATCATCTTCTCGTCCTTTTGAAAGTGCGATTTTAGTACTGTTTGAAAAAAGTTAAGACAGGTGTTTAGATGACGAGAAGTAAAACGCCCTTTTAATAGCAGTGACAGCTTTGCCGTTTGATTTTCAGAGCAGTCGTTCTCGGTTGACTCCTCGAAATTGATCTGAGAGCACACTTATGGAGAAACAATTCAAAAATAATCTCAATCAGTATTCAATTTTGGGTTGAGTTATTTTATGATATGCTCTTTTAGGTCGTCTGTTATGATAGTTACTCTTTTAGGTCGACGTAAAGGGTACACTAGTTCGGTACTGGGTCTATTTTAGGATTTATAGAGTTCATATCACCTCGATATGAAAGAGAAACACTCGTGAACCATACACGAGTGCTTCTCTCATAAATGATTACTCATTTTGATGTGCCTAGTTGAAACAAGATTACAGTGTCGGTGTAATTTTTTAGCTGATTATTAATATTTAGTGGTGGGGATATATGTGAGGTAGTTGGTTGTCTTGCTTGTAGTGCTTACATAAATTATAACATATTTGATAAAATTTCATTCACTTTAATTTTTTTATCTTCGATTTCAAGGGTAAGAAACTTTAAAACTGAACTTTTTTTTTTTTTTTTGTCTTGTAGAGAGAATACAAGAGTGTCCATCTCTCCATCGATTTCTAACGTCAAAGAGACTTTGAAAACCTTGTAAGTTACAGCTGTACAGACTGCCTGCAAACTTTAATCAAATTCAGAGAGATAAAATCGTACTTGGAGGGCGCCTGGAAAACTTTTTAACAATGTAGTTTGGCCGGAATCTCTTAGACGATAGCTACCGCTTGTTTTATGCTTTTACGTGATTTCAAATTTCAGGAGGCCCTACCTGCTTAACAATTTTCTAAAAAGACAGTGAGAAACAATGTATTAGAAGACTTTTTAAAGAAAAATTAAAAGACCCACCAAGCCAACCATCTTATCGCACGAATGCGCAGGATTGTGATAACCAGAGTTAAATAGGGAATAGGGATTGTTCGTATCAGAACCCATTCCCAAGACTTATTATCAACAGTGACAGAAAAAAGGGATCCTCTACCCTCTCAGTGCAGTACAATATATTAAATTCTTTTGAATGCGCAGGATGATGATAAGAATAGGGATTGTTCCTATCAGAACCCATTCACAAGACTTATTATCAACAGTGACAGAAAAAAGGGATCCTCTACCCTCTCAGTGCAGTACAATATATTAAATTCTCGTGCGGTAATTTGCTGTCAGTGCAGTACAATATATAAAAATAATACTCGTGCAGTAATTTCTGAAAAGTCGGTGAATGTGATTCTTTCTAAATAGTTGGTGGATGTGATTTTGTGCACTTATGCAATGATGTGATTTTGGCTGCTGGGTCCAAGCGTCTTGCAAGTAAAAGAAATAGGACAAAAATGGTGCTTTAAAACTGGACTAACGTGACGTCGGCAAAGTGAAAAGATAGTGCTCGTATTGTACAACAATTGACTTATCAAATAGACGGTGTATCTCTTTTCTCAATTTTTATAATAAAATTGATAGGCTGCCCCAGATTGGTCTCCTGAATATTGCAGTGATGAGTCAGCTGAATACTTTCAAACGTACCCATCTCATATTAAAATGGCTCACAATCCAATTATAAATACATAAAAGAAGCCCACTAAATCGAAGGCCCCCATTAAATATGATTGTTTTTCCATTCTCCCTAGAAGGCCTGCGCTGGTGCAAACAAGGTGAATTCCAGGGAGTACATGTGCAGTAAGAAAAAATGCTTGTTTTTACTTCTCCACGTCAATCTTTAGACTGGCATGTGATTCTCGCAGATTGTGGAGGTGGACAGACAATGAAATGTAACTGTAACCACTAGTTGGGAGAAGGGATTTTATGACATGTTAATTGTAGCTTCAACGCACCTTCCCCAATCAACACAGAAAGCTAAATAGGTTACTAGTTTGGTGGCTTTGGTGATTTGATATCTATATCCATATTCTCCATATCTTATTATTCTTTAAGAAATTATCAACTTTACTTCCAAGTTGACAGCAGACACCCATAAAACAATGCTCGCTGCACTGTTGGGAAATTAGGACAGTTAATGTAGTTTATTCTAGTGGCTACAAGAACCTGACTTTCTCGTGGAGGTGTGTCACTCCTGTATTTCATGGGGTTCTTCTTCATGGTAGAAAATCGGTGTAGAGTTGGTGTTGAAGTTAGAGCTCCAAGTAAAAATAGAGTGGTTTAGAGGGATGTTGGAACATTAAGTAGAAGTAATCTTATATCCAAATAGAGGCTAGTTGAAGGAGGAACTAATTTTATATCCAAATAGGAGGCTAGTTGAAGGAGGAACTAATTTTATATCCAAATAGGAGGCTAGTTGAAGGAGGAATTAGAAGCTTATTGGTAGAGCAACCTCAATGCATAGAGGTCCTAGTTTCAAGTTCTAGTTGGTCCATACCTTTAACATGGTATGAGAGCTGAAGTAATCAAATTGAAGAAGACAAGCAAAAACAAAAGCAACCCTGAAAGAGAAAGGGTAGCACTAGGAATATCCCTAGAAGATAAAGGGGGAGTATGATTAACCATTGGATGAAGGTTATGGGTGGTAGAAGCAATGTCCCATACATGAGAGAAGAAAGATGAAGATTTGGTGCTAAAACAAAAGAGTGAACATAGTAAGCAGTGATCTGCTCTATTACATTACAACTAGCGGTTGCAACAACTGGTTATTCATGTAGTCCAATAGGATGAGAAGATTACCATAAGGGCACTTCTAGTTGAGTCATGGGATCACACCCATGTTGAAGCCAAAAAGAAAGTCACCAGTAGAATGTTCAAAGGTATGTGAATGTGTATGCGCAAAAGTGTTCGAAGATATGTGAATGTCCATAGGCAAGGTGTATATGCAACAACAAGATAATAAAAGAGTATTGTTCAAAAAATCAATAGTTTTGTTCAAGAAACTGAAGATTAGAACATTAAGTATTAAGGGGGTAAATGTTGGAAAAAGTAATGTTTAATGTGAAAAAGCATGTAAAGTTCTTTTCTTAAAGAAGAAGAAAATAGGTTCAAAATATAGAAAAGCAATTATTTTTTTGGTTACATAGGAGATTTGGTCACAGCCACACTATTTTTAGTATATGACAAGTGTAGGGTTCAAACCACAGGGGCTGCTTCCACCAAACCTATTCCATGTCGTTATTGTTGACCCTGCATGAAGGGCACCACCAATTGCTCGAGATTTGTACCGTCATTGTTGATCTGGTGCACACTCATAGGATTCAGATCATACTTCTACCTTTGCAAATAGGTTGCCCCCGAGGTTTGAACTTGGGTTATAGAAAAGCAATTATGATAAAAAAAAAAAAAAAGACAAATGGGAAAATAAAAAAGTTGAAATACAAAGATAAAAAGATAGATCTAAAGATAGAAAAGTATGATTTATTAGTTAAGAAAAGTCATTTGTAATAAGTTTATATATCCATGTACTCAACATCATTTGATTCATCCATCCATCCTTACTTGGGTGGATCATCCAACATGCGTATCTATTGGAGAATTATTACATTATGATAAAGTAATGTGGTCATATTTAGTTGGGTGCCTAAAAAAACTTACGCAATGATGGTACTTATTATTTCCAATCAATAAGAGATCACATGAAATGTAATGTTGCTCTAATCTGGGCAATAAAATATGTATTTATGCTACTTGTGTCCAATAGAAAGCAATGAATATTACCCTACCAATGGTATCAGAGTAGGATTTAGAATCCTTGGTGGAGACTACAGTGAAGAAGTCATTACTTTGAGTTTGGGTGAATAAAATTGCACAAAACATTCTCAAGAGAACATTTTTCTTCAATCAAGCTATGTGAATGCAAACAAGTGTCAATGTAGAAATCCAACATAGCATCATTATCCTTTGTGAAAATGGCATCATCATCCTACATGGATGGGAGCTCACTCATCTTAAGGCTAAAGAATAAACCTGTAACTAAAGCAAAGTGCTCGTAAAATTATCTAAAGTTTGAATCAATGTAAAATAGAAAATTGTTAATGCAAATATCAATTTGGTTGTCAAGCAAGGTACTCGTAAAAATGCTCGTGTAGGACTTTGAATTCTTATTTATAATCTCCTTTGTACAAAGGAGCTAAAATGATGGATACCTCAACATTGTCATTGCAAATCAAGGAGAAGTTACCTCCAAGTGAACAAATCCATTTTCCTTATCTACTCGAGGACACCACTTTGTAGCATTGACATCTCAGGAAAATTCTTATCGCTTTTTGGAACTCCAACATCGAAAAAAGTGTAATCGAAACTTGATAAAATCGTGGATGAGATAATTTTTCTTGGTACTAATACATTTTAGTTTAATGCCAAGAAGGATTGTATTGTGATAAGCTCACCATAGGACTGTGCATATTTGCTGTGTTCTAAAAAAGATCTCGCTTTCCAAGAAATTGGATATAATAGCTCTTGTTAAGCAAAAGTTCACTATTGATTATGGATTCTTTATTAAGAAATAAAAGTGCATCAAGTTAGTAGGTTATGGAGTCTAAGGCATTGTGATTATTTTTTAATGTCATTTTAAAAATAAATAGTTAGAAGTACCAATAGTTCTTATTAAGTTAATTCATTCTATTAATGTTAAATTTCAGTTATAAAGGTGCATTATTAATGGTACCCAACACATTTATTGGTTATTTTGATTCATGGGCAGAATCTTGTATCTTTCTTTTTGTACTTATGGACAAGAAAATGTTGATTGAAGAAGCAAATTGAGTTAAAAAAATACTCAATTAATGAAGACAAGGTATTGTTTGTAAAGACAAAACAAATAAATAAGGGTTTTTCATCCAAAGATCAATTTGTGTGCTTCTACTACAAACAAAAGGGTTATATAATGTTGAATTGCATCCAATGAGCCATGGAATTGATAGATGGAAAGCTAAAAACAAACAAGGTGATGGTTGCAAATGAAGAGAATGATGAAGAATGTGATCTTATAACACGTAACAAAGGCCCTATCCAAGATAAGTGTTGTGAATAATAGTGTGTACTTGTTCACAACTTTAATGTATGGATAGTGTGTGTGTCCCTATCCAGTTACTTGTGATTTGTTATGTGTATCCCCAATCATAATTATGTGAACAATAGTGTGTGTCCCTATTCACAACTTTGATGTATGGATACCATGTGCCCCTATCCAATTCTTTTTTATTGGTTGTGTGTGTGCCCAATCACAATTGTGTCAATAGTAGTGTGTGTCTTTGTTCACAAATTTGATGTATGGATAGTATGTATATCCATGTTCATAACTTTGATGTATGGATAGTGTTTGTATCCCTAACCAGTTGTTTATGATTGGGTATGTGTGTTCCCAATTACAATTATGCGAACAATAGTGTGTGTTCCTAATTATAATTGTGTGAATAGTAGTGTCCATCCTTGTTCACAACTTTGACGTATTGATAGCATGTGTGTCTCTATCTAGTTGTTTGTGATTGGTTGTGTATCTCCAATCATAATTGTGTGAACAATTGTGTTTATCCCTATTCACAAAATTAATATTTAGATAATGTGTGTGTCCCTATCCATTTATGTTAAAAAATCATGGATAGTTTAGCATGTCCCTATCCATGATTAAGTTTTCATTGAGTATCCCTCCCCATGTTTGTATCATGATGTGATCAGAAGAGGAATGTTGGAGAATTATTACATCATTATTAAGCAATGTGGTCATATTTAGTTAGGTGGTTAAAACCACTCATATAATGATGGTACTTGTGATTTCCATCAAAATGAAATCACATGAAATATAATATTTCTCTAATATGGATAACAAAATATGTATTTGTACTGCTCTTGTTAAATAGAAAGCAATGAAGAATGTCTTATCAGTATCATCCACAATTGGATTAATTTGTATGGAATTGAGTGACATGAAAATAAAGCCTATGTGATGTAGTAAATAATATTGTATGGAGTTGGATGGCAACAAATCTACCATTGGTTATTAATTCAATGAAATAGTTGAGCGATGCAATTACACCCAAATTGAGCATATGAATTGTATTGTGAAATATCTTATATGTTGTGTATGAATGAACATATATGCTTTAGTAGTTATGAGATAATGTATATGCTTCGATATTGTTTGATATAAGAGGAATTAGATTATCAAAGTATTCAATATAGACAATGTTGAGGTTGCTCTACAAATAAACTTTAAACCCCTACTTAAAATAGTTTATGATTTGAATATAGGATTGTTTCTACTCATTGCTCCAACATCCCCCTAATCCACTTGAGTACTCGAGGATCCTAGCTTCAACACCAATTTTGATACCAATTGTCATGATTATATGTTCTATTACCAATTTTTAGTTAGTTTTGATACCAATTGTCAGGATCGAATACTCTGGTAAATGAATTCCTCTTATATCAAATGTTGTGGATGCATGCAAGTCATCTTATAACTACAAAATCATGTAAATTCATTCATACACAACATACAAGATATTTCACAATACAATTCATATGCTTAGTTTGGGTGCAACTACATTGCTCAACTATTCCATTGAATTAATAACCATTATGGAAGATTTACTGCCATCCAAATCCATACAATATTCTTCCCTACATCACATAGGATGTACTACCATCTCACTCCATTCCATACAAAGTCATCCAACTACATACAATATCCTTCACTACATCACATAGGCTTTACTGCCATGTCACTCCATTTCGTACAAAGTAATCCAACTATGGATCATCCACCCAGGAGATGGATGAATGAATCAATTGATGTTTAATACATGAATATATAGATTATAAATGGTTTTTATTAACTAATAGATCATACTTTTCTATATTTAGATCTATCTTTTTTTTATAAGTAACGGTATATTTATAGCAGGTTTTTTAGAACAGGATCCCAAAACCTTAGTTACATCAGAAGCCAAGGCTGAAAAAATGAATAAAAACCAGGCCTGCGCCCAAAGACAATGATCCGGGGCCTGGGGCCCTGGTGCCTACAAAAAACCAAATAAGATGCATAACATCAAAACTTGGCTAGAAGCCATCGCAAACCAAAAAACACCATCGACAACCACGCAGAAGTTGGACACCAGAGCACCGGTGGGCCCGACGCCTGGTCTTGGCCAGGATGGGGCCCCGAGCAGCCCAACTTTACTCCCTCTCAGGGCATCTCCCAGCCTGCACCAGAGCTCGGCTAGGGTATTGGCAGTGGAGGAGGCCGCTTGGGCAGCCACAGTCAAGGACCCAATTGCCGTATCAAGCAGGGCTCTGATAGCCAAATTTTGTATCCTACTGCCAGAATCAGAACTAACATCGGTGGGCTCCGAGGCATCTATTTTGGCCTTTTTGGTGTTGCCAGCAATCCTGTTGTTGCTAGGGAAGGGGCATTTGCGAGCACCCCTAGGATTCGGGGCCCCGCTTGGGCCCTGGGCTGGAGTCCTGCACTTCTGAGTGGGTCTGCGATGCTTCGGGGCAGGGGAGCCTTCGAGGGAGGGGCCAATGTGGAAACTGTCTTGGGACTACCAGACGTGTCAACAGAGCAACGTAGTTCCAATCCGGGAAGAGGCGAACTTTTGACGTGGCCAAGCACACTTAGCACCACGAGGGGGATCTGGAAGACCAACTCGCGGGTAGGAGACGGACCTGGGTCAGATGACGTGGTGCCATAGGGCAAAAAGTCCCCTGTCCTCTGGAAACTGTGTCGGTTGAACTTCAGGGCCCCAACTCGAGGCAAGCTAGACACCAGGGTCCTCGACATTGCTGAAATGATCTTGCATAGTGATGTGGACCAGAGCTTCGGGGAAGTTCATTGTCCAGGTGGTGATATCTTCAGCAGAGATGGCTTGGTTTGCCATGAAATCGACCGCCCTGTTGCCTTCCCTATAGACGTGCCAAAAGGCATGATCGGGGAATCCCTGGAGGACAGAGAGGGCTTCCCGGATGAAGTTGTGGATGCACCAGAAGCAGTTTCCTGGGTTGCAGGTAGCTTTGATGATAAGTTAGGAATCGCCCTCAATGATGAATTTTGAGGGTGTCTCCCTAAGGGCGGTCAGCCCGTTAAGCAGAGCTGCTGCTTCGACGAAGTTGTTGGTCTAGAATCCAAGTGGAGCAAAAAATGCCATGATCAGGGCCCCATGGCAATCTCGGATGACCCCACCCACCCTAGAGGGCCCGAGATTACCTTTAGAAGCGTCGTCAAAGTTAAGCTTGACCCAACCGGGGGGGCAATCCATCTTGTTAAAGAGCGATGGGAGGGAGCGGGGGGGGACCGGGGGGAAGCTGAATTTTGAGGGAGGAAAGGAGGGTGGCCTCACCCAGCTGCCGGGGTGCCTTGGTCAAGGGGATGGAACGAGAATTCCCAAGGGAAAAGGTCATTGCCTTGGTCGCTATCCACTGGGGGAACGGGTCGGGGAGGAGAAGGCTCTGCTATTGCACTCCAGCCAGAGTTGCCAAAGCATGTGGGGAAGGTAGGAGCTCCAGAGGAAGCAGATGAAGGGATGGTCAAAGGGGTTGGGCCACTGCGATAGGAGGTCAGATATGGATTTGGGGGCTACCCACTGGATAGAGAATTGGGAAAGGATGAGGCCCAAGACTTCAGATGAAAAGGGACAGTTGATGAAGAGTTTATTGGTGGACTCCTAGGCTGCACAACAAAGGAAGCATGTATTCGAGATCTGAAAGCCCCTCCTGATCAGATTCTCGATTGTTAGAATCTTGTTTTGGATGGCCGCCCACACGAAATGGCTGATTTTGGGGATCAGCTTCTTGGCCCACACCTGTCAGGTTGGAAAGGGAGCCTCGTCAGGGATTCTTTGGAGATTATAGGTAGATTTGATAGAAAAGACTCCGCTAGGAGTACCATGCCAAACGCATCTATCGTTTCCTCCAGAGGACAGGATGACAGTCACCTTGAGGAGGCCCTGGAGCCTGGCAGCTTGAAGCGGGTGCCTAGGGTCCAAGATGGGATTCCAGGTAGCATGCCCCTGGTTTTGGGAGAGATTGGCCAACACTCTGGGTCCTCTATCTGCTAGCCCTAGTTTGAGAATGAGAAGCTCTCTGTCAGTAGTCAGGGCCTCATCCTGAATCTATATGTTTTCCTAGAAGTCAATCTTGGCTCCATCCCCGAGGATCCATCTGGTCCCTTTTTAGATTATGTCTTTGGTGGAGATCAAGGACTTCCAAAAGGTTGATCCATCTCGAGGCTGAGATTCACTGAGGAAGGGGTGGTTATGGCAGTATTTTTTGTGCACGATGCTAACCCACTCATCAAGGGTGTTGGTGTGCACCTTCCAAGAGTGCTTGGCCAAGAGGGCCTTGTTCATGGGGACCACCCACCTGAGCCCAATCCCTCCCTCACCTTTGGGGTGATAGACCAGGGGCCAAGAGACCAGGGGAATCCTCTTCTTATCTTCACTGCCCGACCAGAGAAAACATTTCTAAATTTGTTCGATGTGAGTTGCAATGGAGGCCGGGATTCTAAAGACCGACATGAAGTATTTTGAAATGCTTTGCAAGACTACCGCCAAGAGGGTGGCTCTGCCAGCCTACGAGAGGAGGTGACCTTTCCAAGGGGTCAGCTTCCTCTACATCCGCTCAATCACCCTGCCCCATAGGGCCTTGGAGGATGCACCTATGAATAGGGGAAGCTCGAGGTACGACGAGGGGAGGGAACCAGGGGTGCAGCCCAAGATCCACCCAATTCTGATCTACCTAGCCAAGGGGGTATGGATGAAGAAAATCATGCTTTTTTGGAGGTTGATTTCTGCTCGGCCACCTCCTCGTACAGGGTCAAAATATGCTTGAGATTTTTGGCTTGGGGGATTGAGGCAGAGGTGGTGAGGATGGTGTCATCCATGAACTATTGGTGGGACACAAGGGGTAGGCCCGACGTAGGCCTAATGCCCAAAATGAGACCGTGGGTCACAGCGCCCGAGATGGTACGCCCCAGGGCCTTAGTCAAGATGATGAAGAGGATCGGGGACAGGGGGTCACCTTGGCGGAGGCCTCTAGAGCTGGGGAAGAACCCGGTAGGGGACCCGTTGATAAGGATAGAGAACCAAGGGGAGGACACGCAGTTGCTGATGAGCCTGACCCAGTAGGGGTGGAACCCAAAATTAAGGAGGACCTTGGACAGGAAATCCCAGTCAACCCTATCAAAGGCCTTGTTCATATCCAACTTGAGTAGAAAGGAGGCCTTTTTGGATAGGACGATCGAGTGGATGGCCTCATGCATGATAATGACATCGTCAATGATCAATCTGCATTTGACCAAACTGCCTAACAAGGGGCAATAATCAGGGGAAGGATATCCTTGAGACGAGATGCCATGGATTTAGTCAAGATTTTGTACAGGACATTGCACAAGCTGATGGGGTAGAAATATGAGAGGGATCGAGCTGCCTGGGTCTTGGGGATTAGGGCTATGAAGGTGGAGTTGATGCCTCTAGGGATGGATCTGGCAGACTGTAGGTCCTGAGTGGCAGCACACACTTCTTGTTCGACGATGTACCAGAAAGATTAAAAATATTAGGGGGGGAATCCGTCCGGGCCTGGGGCCACCTCAACCTTCATGGAAAAAGTGGTAGCATGGATTTTGAAGTCAGACAGTGGCTACAGAAGCATCTAATTTTCCCTAGACGAGACAGAAGACGGAATATGCTCCAGCAAGGATTCAGCTACTTCTAGGGACATGGGGGGGCTGTCACCTAGGAGCTCCTAGAATAACTGGGTGGCTTTAGCCCAGATGTCCTCTTCTTCCTTATGATTCTACTGTCGCTGCCCACCAACTTAGCAATTTTGTTGGAACCCCTGTTCCTGATAGTCAACATGTGGAAGAACTTAGTGTTTGCATCACCATCTTGGAGCCATAGGGCTCTCAAATTTTGTCTCCAAAAGGTTTCTTCCCTAGCCAGAATGTTATGATACTCACTGAGAGCAAGGTTTTCCTCTTCCCTGAGCCCTAGGTCTTGGGAGCCTGCTTGAAATCTGGACTCGATGCCTTCAAGTTTTTCTTTGAGTATCACTTTGTTTTCAAAGATATTACCGAACACCTCCTTGTTCCATACCTTGAGTTGCTCTTTGAGGTGTCTCAACTTGTGGAAGACTTGTTCAGCGAGGCATTCAAGGACTAGGGGGAGCCCACTAGTGCCCTACTTGGACCTAGAAGTCAGGGTGATGCAACCACATGGACTCAAACCGGAAAGGCCTCTTGGGGGAGGGTTGATGATCGGTTTTGAGGAGGAGGGGACTATGATCGAACCCGATTTTGGGGAGAGCCAATAATGTGGCATCATCGACAAACATGGGAAGGGCTTCCTTGGACAAGAAAATTCTATCTAGTCTGACCTAGATATGATTTGCTCCAGCTCTTCTATTGGACCAAGTGAACCTGGATCCTTTCAGGCTGACGTCCATGAGCTCGTTGAGGGTGGTAAAGGCTCCAAAGTCCTCCATGCTCTTGCCCTGAACCGCTAAGCCCTCACTTTTATTAGAGAGAAATAGGGGGTTGTTGAAGTCCCCAACCAGGATCCAGGGTAGGGGGCAAAGGCTTCTCTCATCGAGCTAATTTCCTTCCATAATGTCACTTTCTCGATGGGGTTGTTAGGAGTGTAGACATTGGACATAATCCACGAGCGTATTGACTTCACACAATAGACCAAAATGTTGATGATTCTTGGGGACGAAGATATGAGTCTTCCCTCGAAATATCGGGGGTCCCACATGCACAAAAAACCCTCGACTGATCCAGCTATAGGGGTGGACAGGGACTCACAATTGCGCCAGGTTGCTTGGGCTACACGTCGGGCATCAGCATCATCTATCTTGGTCTCCTGAAGGAGGAGGAAGGATGGGCGGTGATCCCTGTGGAGTTGGTTGAGGATCCTTTTCTTGGGGGCCCCATTGAGGCCCCTGATATTCTAGGTGATGAGCTTCATTTGACACCCTTGAGGGGTCACTTGCCCCCCTTCCCGGCCTGAGTGGGGGGTTTGGGTTGGATGGAGTTCATCTTGGAGAAGCTTGCACCAATGTCAGAGAGTTGTCTGGGAGCCATTGGCTATGTCATCTTTAGTGATCCTTGACCGTTGATCGCCTAGAGTGGGCTACCCTATTTTGAGTTTGTTGCCAAAGTCTATGGCAAAAGTCCTGCTACGAGTCATCTTGGGGCTGAATTCGTCAGGCCTGGATGGAGAACTAGCTTCGATCTCTTCATTGGACCTCTTAGATCCGCACACCAAGAGAGAAATCCCAGCAGGGATCACTGGGAGGGACAGTATGGGGTCGAGGGAGGGATAGCGAGAGTCAGGGGGGAGAAGGGGGCCCCGATAGAGGGAGCCGATAGGGAAGGGAGCCTGGGAGGCTCACTAGCATGGAGTGGGGTGCAAGCAAGGGCCTATGGGGAGGGATTCAAAGTGGGGAGGAGGGAGAACTTGGGTTTGGGGCTTCGAAAGACGACCTAGGGGAGGGAACAGTGAGAGGGGAAACCTAGGGAAGACCGCCCTCCAGGTAAGGGTCCACGAGAGAGTCCTTTGGGGCAGGAGGGGGGTTCCCTTAGTGGTACAGGCCTGGGATCTGGGGTCATCACGAGGAGGCCCGTGAGATGGGGCTCGGCCTGAATGAGATGGGGGTTTGGGGATAGGGCCTTCAGCCTTTCTATAAACTGGGCATTGGTGGGAGAGGTGACCCTGAGTGCAGTAGGTGGGGCATAAAGTAGGTTTATTTTTGTAGATCAGGGCCTGGCTCCAAAAGAATGACCCAGAAGAGATGGTCACCAAGGAGGGGAGTTCGGATTTGAGGTTGGCATTGATGTAAAATTTGGCATGCACCATTCAGGATCTTGCATTGGTAGCTAGGTCGAAGGCCACCAGGTTCTCGATCGACTGAGCAATGAGTCTAAGGACGTCTTCATGCCACAGGTGGAAGGGAAGGTCTAGGAGACAAACCTAGATCGGGGTGAAGTTGATGCTTTGGGTGCTGGGGTGGAAGTCAGCTCCATACCGCCTAAGGAAGAGGCTTTTGTGCCCCAGAAACCAGGGCCCACCCAACAGGATCTTTTTGGCATCCTCACTGTTGTTTAGTTTGATAATGAAGAATCCCTTGGTCAGGGCAACCAGCTGCATGTGCCCGAAAACCTTCCATTTGGTAGCCACCCATCTGCGGATGGTTTCCATGTTGGGACGCCCTCCCAGGTATTTCCCTACCAGGGAGGCAGAGGAACCAGCTACCAAGGAGGAGTAGACCTCCTCCTGGATCGAAATGTGGGTGCCCTCGAGGGAAAGACCTCACCCTAGGGCCCGAAAAGGGGCCCTGGTGCCTGCCAAGATCTACTAAAAGGAGGGTTTGGGCCTGCCCTGGACAGCACCCCGCCTAGGATCAAGGGGATTTTTCCCTAGACCTACACTCGCATCGAGGCTGGCATGGGGGCCAGGGACCAAGATGTCGTCCCCACCCTGGTCGCGAATCGAATCAAGCGTAGAGCCATCCTATGGGCCCGTCGAGGGTCCTGTTGGCCCGGGACCGGGCCCTGACGTGCCTGAACCCGACCCCAAGCACGATCCCATCTAGGAACCTGCACCAAGCACTGAGCCTATCCCTAGCCCTACGTCCGCTTCTGCTCCTGCTCCAGCTCCTGCTCCTGTTCCCACCATCTCCTCTGAAATGTTCGAAGATCTTTGGTCTTCTTTAGATCTATCTTTTTATCTTTGCATTTTAACTTTTTTATTTTGTCACTTGTCTTTTTGTATCACAGATGCTTTTTTATATTTTCAACCTATTTTCTTATTTTTTAAGAAAAACAATTTTATATGCTTTTTCACATTAATTATTATTTTTCCAACAAATTCATGGTGCTAGATTCGAGTCCTAGTTGATCCATACCTTTAACGAGGTATGAGATCCAAAGTAATAAAATTGATGAACATAGAAGCAACAATAGTATCCCCAAAAGAGAGGAGAAGTGATGAGAGAAACAACAAAGTGAACCTCGTAAACAGTGATCTATTCTATTACACCTGATAGTTATTATGGTTGGTTATTCATGTAATCCAATAGGATGAGAAGATTACCATAAGAATACTTGTGGTTGAGTCATGAGATCACATCAATGTTGAAGAAGAAAAAAAAGCTAGCAATTAAAAGTTTGAAAACATGTGAATATGTATAAATAGTAGTGAAGGTGCATATGCAACATGTTGATGAGAGACTTTATTCAAAAAATCAAAATTAAAACACTAAGCATTAAGGAGAAGAAATCAAATGTAAAACATTAACCATTAAGGAGAAGAACATTGGAAAAAATAATGTTTAATGTGAAAAAGAATAAGAAAATAAGTTTTAAAAATAAAAAAGCAACTAGACAAAATAAAAAAGTGAATGAAAATATTAAAAAATAAACTTAAAAGATAAAAAAAAATCATGATCTAAGAAAAGTCATTTTATAACGAGTTGAATTCAACATCAGTTGATTGATTCATTCACCCTTTTTCCGGTGGATCATTCAATCTATGCTTAATCCATAGTTAGATTAACATATATGGAATGAGAAAGATGGTGGCAAAGCTTTCATGTAATGAAAAATATTGATATAGACGGATGATACAGTTGTATCCAAATTAAATATATAATTTAATTTTTTATAAATAATATTATATGTATATCTTCTATAGTGTGTCTCATATAAGAGAAATTTATTATAGCATTTTGATCTTGACAATACTGGCATGTGATTCTCACAGATTATGGAGATGGACAGAAAGGGAAATATTACTGTAACCACCAGTTGGGAGAAGCCATTCTATGACATGTTAATTGTAGCTTCAACTCCCCTTCCACAATCAACACAGAAAGCTAATTAGGTCACTCATTTTGGTGGCTTTGGTGATTTGATATCTATATTCATATTCTCCATATCTTTTTATTCTTTGTGAAATTATCAATCTCACTTCCAATTTGACAGCAAAGCCATGCTCGCCGCACTGTTGGGAAATTTGACAGTTAATGTTTTTTATTTAGTGGCTACAAGAACCTGATTTTATCGTGGTGGTATGTCAATCCTGGATTTCATGGGATTCTTCTCCATCATGGAGGGCGTTGTATGTAAGTTGATGTTCTGATCAAAGATGGAGATAAAAGGCATAACTAGTGGACAAGAGCTTGCATTAAAATAATAGATAAGAAGGCATGAGAGTTAACAAGACATTAACCTCTGTGAGGCTCTTAATAAAAAGTAGGTTGAATTTTAGGGATTGTGATACTGTGTTTTTTTATTTTTTAATTGGTGGTCTATAACTAATGTGCTGTAAAGACTGAAAGACAAATATTTTTAATTGCTTGCTGTAGTCAACCTTTTGGATGTGACTCTAATTCTTTTATGTTCTGAGGTCCTTTTCCTATCTCCATTGATTTGATTTCAGGGATTGTTTGAGGTCTTTGTTTATGATTTTTTACAATAATATTTATATGCAAATCATGAAGATCTTTGAGCCTTTTGAACGACTGACTGGTCCACAATATGCCATAAAAGAATATGTTCAAAGTTCTTCCTTTAGAATTTGATATGTAATTGTTCTATCCATATTATTTCTTGTAAGCTCATATCTAGCAGTAGATAAAAGGAGGCTCTCGTTTTCATTTGCTCTCGTTCTTCTCATATATTCCTTCACCAACTGGAAGTTTTCTAAGATGTCCCATACTTATTATATTCGACATTTAGTAATCATTACATTGAATTATAAAATTCACCTACCCACGCTTATTTGCTGGTTGATGATTATTTGGATTATTTTATACGCAAATGTTTCTTTAAACTAGACATGATAGATATCTCTTTTACTTTAAAAAATAATATTAATTATAATCATCCTAAATTAATCATTAAACACAATTATGGAAATTCATCCACACATGCCTATGAGTTGGTTGAAAGTTATTTGATTATCTTATAAGCATTGCTCCTACATACTAGAGATGTGATATATCCATTTTCTTAAAAATAATATAAAACATAATTTATAAATTATTTAAATTAAAAGTTATCAAAAAAAAATTATTTATATATATAAATATTTTATAATGTTTTATATATTATCTTATTTAATAAATTAATTTACAAAGATATTTTTATTTTATGATATATTTTTTATAAAAATAATATAAATTTTAATTTAAAGATTATTTAAATAAAAATTAATTAAAAATTGATTCATGAGTATTTATATATATATACACAAAATAAATAAATAAATTTAAAATAAAAAATATTTAACTTGTAAAATCAATAAATAGATTTTTACATTTAAAAATATAAATATTATTCTATTCATAATTTAATTTACAAATTTGTTGTCATCCCACTAAGTGTAGCATGATATGCACATAGATTGGTTGTGATATGATAATTGTGCATATACAATCAAGAATCAAGGACGAAGAGGTCTTTAATTACAATTAACTTATAAATACATATAACTCCAAAAAAATTTACATAGTTTCCATAACATTCCCCCTTATTACATCAATGCTCAATCAAAGGTACATAAGAAAATTGTGAAAATATCCAAACTTAACACATACAAGAGACATTGTGAAAATGTTTGCACGTTAATCTATAGCAGGATAAATTGAATTTGTATGTTATGCTCCTAAACATGTTCACAAATAAAATGGTATTGAACTTCCTTATGCATCATGCACTCATGAAAATATTAGATTTGAAACAAGTTTCAAAACTCCTTGATTGTTGTAGATTAGGATCATTAGCTACTTCTATGAAATGCCTACCCTTGATAAGATACAATGTAACCATATCATCTCGCAAATATCTCCTCCTACAACATGATATTATATCTTGGTAGAAGATCAAGCAACATGTTGCTTCTACTTCCCTAAGAAATTGGACCATATTCCAAAAGGAATGCATATACAAAAGTGGATCTCTTATCATTAATGAATTCTACATAGTCTACATTCATGAATCCTATCAAGAACTTATCACTCTTCTTCTATTTAAAACATATGTTGTCATACCATAGATATACCTGAGTACTTGTTGTGTTGCTTTCCAATGATACACCCTTCTTGCATGAACCATGAACGAAAGTTGACAACATAGTTGATATTTGGTCTTGTATAAGTTAGATAATGAGACTCCCAATCAAATAATAATAGAGATTTATATTTATATATGGATATGGATCATTTCAAGATAGTTGTAACCTTGTCTCTATTGATGTAGGCATGGGCTTGCAATCTATCATCTACAACTTCTCAATCAATGTCTTGACATACTTCAACTATGACATGAAAACATGATTATTTGTTTTTCATACCTCCAAGCCAAGATAATAATGGATAAGCCTGAGATCAGTACTATTGAATAAATTTCTATTTCTCCCTTGATTTTTTAATTAACTATTCTAAATATTCATTGATGATCAATTCGTTGACAAACACAATTATGATCACAATATTTTCTCCTTATATTTTCAAGTATATTCATATCATAAATATTGTGATGAAATCCATGTCTTATAAGATGTTTGTCGATCTTCACATACAATGATATAGGATATTGTTTGAACCCATAGAAAACTTAATGAGCCTACATATCTTCTTCTCCTATCCAAGTATGACAAATCCCTCTAGCTACATCATGTATACTTCTTCAATGAGGTCACCATTAAGGAATGCACTCTTTACATCCATCTGATGCAATTTCCATCCAAATTGAGTTTCCATGTGGATACCATTTGAACGTTATTGATCTTTATTGTTAGTGTGAATGTCTCTTTATAGTTAATTAGTTCCTTCTTTGCATAGTCTTTTGTACAACCCTTGCATTGTACTTGTCAATACTCTTATCCATTTTTTATTTGATCTTGAATACCCACTTATAACCAATGAATTTATTTTTAATTAAAAGATCAATAAGATGTTATATCTTATTATTCATCATCACTTGATATTTGACATCCATGGCATTCTTCCAATGTTTTAATGTAATATATTCCTAAACCATTGGTGATTTATAATTATGTATAATTGTACTTATAAAGGCTAGGTTGACCTCATTGTGAACTCTATTGTGAGTTCTTGATCCTAAGTTGATGTGTTTGGAACACCATATGTTTTTTAATGATGAATCATACTAAGATACCACTTGGGCCTATGAGCAGCACTCAAAGAAGATGATTTAGATGATCTTGGTTCTTCAACTCCATCAAGATTATATTCATCATAATCATCAAACTTGTCATCGTCTCTCTTAGAGGTTTCATCATCAAACAACAAAATAAGTAATATTATCTTAAATAGGTGGTTTAGAACAAGAACTACATTCATTATTCTCATCAAACATTATAACATGGTTGATAGAGAACTTCTTAGTGTCAATTTTTATGAATTGATATACCTTTGACTCATCATCATTTCTACTGATAATGCTTTTATTAAAAATTTATCTAGTTACATATGCTTCTACTTTGGAATGTACGTGAATGTTGTGCATCCATACACTAAAATATGTGACACTATGGGTTTAATACCCATCTATATTTCCTCTAGTGTAATACCATTCAATGCAACTATGGGTGCATGGTTTAAAAACTAATTTTCCACTCAAATAGCTTCTAACCAAAATGTTAGCTCCAATTTGGCATCACTTGGCATATTTTACACCATATCCTAAATAGTAATATTATTCCTCTATGTAACACCATTCTATTAAGGCATATAAGTAGTTGTCAACTATCATTAAATATCATTATGCTTCAGGAAAGCTAAAAAATCATTATTGATGTACTCCCCCTTAATTTGAGTAGAGGAAGAAAGGCTTCATCGTTTGTCTTCAGACAATACACCCACATTTTTCATGTATGATCATAAATAAACAACTAAAGTTATATACAACCATTAAAACTTAAATCAATAAGTTTATATAGGTTGATGTGCAATAGGTCGAGTGGACTAGTTTCTTGATGATTACTTAAGCCAATTGGGGCTCATTATTACCTTATTTCCAAGTAATTAACACAAATTCCATGAGTATTTATCAATGAGATAATACCTCTCACCATGGCATGAATTGTAGAGTGCTTTCAAGTAGCCAAAACGTAGATGTTGAAATCCCCTATGCCAAAGTGGGATACCATCATCATCCTTCACTACCAAATCTTATTTGTCGTACAATAAAACTATAAGATATAAAATCTTGCATATGCATGTGGCATAAGCAAAAACTATTGAATCTCTATATTTACCTCAAATGAGATAATTTCTTGTCACTTGATTTATAGAATTCAACTTTTAGATTGTGTTCAAGTAGTTGATTCATAGATACTAGGTTGTTCATAGGTCTAGGCATGTAAAGAACTTCAATCAAGTGACACATATGTGAACCAAGATGTAAATAAACGTCACTAATACTAGCAACAATATATATCAAATTATTGCTAGAGTTAAAATTACCTATGATAAGAATAATGATCAAGGCACACAATCCATTTATTTTGGCATATCATATGTTTTATAGCCCTTGAATCAACATACCAAATAGGCTAGGTTTTATAACAACATCAAGAGATTCTGTAGAATAGACAATATTTCTCTTATTTACAATCGGTATCATCTAATACATTGTCATTGTTGGCCTTAAGGTGAATTCAACCTCTACCATAGAGGACCCTTATTTTTACCTCCTGATTTGGACTTTTGGTTCTTATTGGAAAAAAATGTGGGGAAGTATTAGACTCGCACTCCTTAAGTACATGTCCCATTTTTTCACAAATATAGCATGTGATATTGGAAGATGATATAATGTTGATTATACCATTTTATACTATTTTTGGTGCTTGTTGGGGGGTCAAAGACCTTTATTTTATTGTTATGCTTCTCGCCTTTCTACTGTGTGACTAGAACACATTCATCTTTAGACTTCATTTCATGAATTTCTATCTCTTATTTAAGCAAATTTACAAGTATTTTAGACTTTAATTAGTAACATTCTGAGTTATCATCAAAACACTAAACATAGGTGACCATACCCATAAATTAATTGGAATAAACATATCATTACTCTTTGTTTCACTTAATTCTTAAAGTGAGGCTCTCATATCTAGAGTTATTTATAGAAAACCCTCAATCTCTTTTAATATTTAAATAGTGTAATGGACTACGTAGTTGTAAAATCTAATCTTTATTTTTGGATTCAAACACTATGATGGGTTTAGCCCATGCATATTTATTGGTTATTACACCACAATTATACAATTGAATCTCATGAGGTATGTTGAATATTATATTCAAAAAGGCTTTTTGATCTACTTTATCAAAATTTCTTCATTATTTAGGTTCCATATTATGTCTTTGTGTGGTACTTGAGATCACTTCCCAAATATCCTCAAATTCAAGGTGAATTTTCAATTTTGTTTTCCATCTAGAATACTTATCACCTATCAGCAACTATGAATCGTGTAATAATATCTTCGTGGCATTAACATCCATTTTCAAACTTTAAAAAATAAAAACTAATGTTTTGGTTGGATTGGACTTAATAAAATTTTTCTAATAAGTATAAACACCCCTATACTCACAAAAAATATATACCCTTCCAATTGCAAAGATAAAATATGTGTTATCAAGCAATATTGTATGGTTCATAAGTCCACAAAAATGCTTAGATTCATATTGTTATGTTATAATACCTCAATAAAGATAAATTTTAGAGTCCTATTCATACGCCACTTTAAAAAAAGGGTTCCCTTTCTATATAATTCTCAAAAAATATGTTTCACACAAACTCCAAAATACAAGGATGTCAAGTGGCTCCATTTGTTTCACTTAATTTGGAGAATGGAGAGCAAGTTATATAAGGGACTAATTTCCCTACCCATAACTCATATGGACAAAATGCCAAATTTTTTTTAAACAAAAGATGTTATTTTTCAACTAGATGACATCAAACATTTCATATCATGCCTTCATCGTTGAGTTTAAATAATACAATAGTTCACTAGAGGCAAGGATTGGTTAAAATAATATTTTATTCAATATTTGTTATTAATCTTCTAGGTCCATTGGTTATCAATAAATATATTTTAGATTTCCAACAAGCAATGAATATATAATTTCAACTAAATGATGTTATTCTTCACTAGTTCAAACCTGATACTTACTTGACATCCTCACAATACCCTCAACTAAGATATTTTTATTGTAACACTTTGGTTTATCCAACATAATACCTCAAACTAAGACTTTTTTGTTCCATCACTCAAGATTTCTCACACAACACCTCCAACATTTTCCAGCAAACAACCACTTATACTATATAAATGACTTACATTCACAACCTCTCTTCTATAAATGTAAAAATATTTTCTTGTTCTAAAAAATATCTTCACTTGCTCTCAAATGTCATCTCAAATACAAAACAAATCCCTTGAATGATAACCTCAGATATTTCTTCTCCACATAATGCACAATGTTATTCTTCTTCTTACTAAATTAGATTAATCTTGATGCTCTTGGCTCAAAATAGTTCTAGATGATAACTATCACTCATAATAGGGCTAGTGCTTTCACATTATACGAGCCACATGAGTCTTCTATGATAATGTATTCATTGGATGATCCTTGATGTTGACCCTCAAACATATTGTATAACAATATTTAAGGTTGATGGCTTTTAAAGCCTTAATACTACCACAAATATCATAGGAATGAATATAATATAGCCACAATATAATAAGGTCAAGATAATGATAAGAGTAGAGTAATATTAACAAATTTTATATCAAATAACATTCAATAATAAGCATCAATATGAGTGTAAATACCCTGAATCATTCATGTACTATGCATGAAGAATAACTTACAATATTAACTACTCAAAATGTATGCAATATTTATTACTCCTATTTTTCTTACAAATATGATAGTGATGTTCACTTTCCTCTATAATGTGATATGATCTATGGAGTATTATCTTCATAATATATCCATAGTAGTGTGACTCTTTGAATACTTGAATATTCCTTTCCATATGATAAGTCTCATGACTCTTGGCTTCTCTACTTGACACTTGCATACTTGATGAACACTTGACTATATATTGTATGCACACTTATACATGACACTTACACTTCTCTAACTTGCACACTCTAACCTAAGACACATGCACGCATATTTACATTACATATTTGCACTTTGACATATAAGACACTCATGCACAAAAACTCAACTTGCACTTGTACACTAACTCACATGACACTCGTGCATTTCTTGCACATTACAACTTTACATGACACTTGTGCATTTCCTACACATTTACACTTACATAAAAGAGAAATATTACTCACACTCTAAACTATGACTCAACCCTAATCTAATATTTACAATTGTACTAAGGAGGTACCATGGGGGTACATTAGCATGTACCAAATAATGCAATATACTCCAACACCCTCTCGTATTACATTATTTGGTTATTGAAGACTTTAGTCTTCAATTATGATCTTCATCTTGATCTTCAATATTCAAGTGATCTTGGGACCTATGCTTGCTTTGTTCTCTTTTTGCTTTCTTATGAATTTTCTTGATTTTCTTCTTCAGATTTTTCATTTTGTTATTTTCTATCTTGGTCTTATCATGTTGTCCTCCTATATCTTGATGTTCTATAACAACTGCAAAGTTAGTATCTTCAAAATTATTTGAGAGAAATACAGCTTTATTTATTATCAATTTTGTTGAGAGAGCTTTGAATTCATTTTCTTTAGTAGTTTCTTCTAACTCTTGAATTTCATGAATTTCTTGAGCTAGATGTCCTTTTTTATTTCCCTCTCTATATTGTAATTGAGGTTGTTGTTGATGACTATACTGATATTGAGAAGGATACTGATGTTGAAAATGTTGAGGCTAAAATTGTTGTTGTCATTGTGGATTATATTGATATTGATATTGTCTTTGTTGTATTGACTTATTTGTTTGACCACCTTGATTCATATTCATATAATTTCCTTGATATTGATTTCTTTGATTGTATCTACAAAAATTTATGCTATGACCCTTTTTCTTACATATTTGACAATATCTTGTATTCCATTTGGATCTATATCTTGGATTTGAAGCAATATTTCCTTGTGAATTATCTTTTGATACTAAGGCATTGTTATTCATTTCATATTTAACTAAATTTTCTACTTCGTATTCCTGTAGAATGTAGATTAGCTCATAAAATGTAGTTTCTTTTCTTAAAACTTGCAAAGATATGACTAGATGTTTGTAACTTTCTAGAAGTGCTCTCAATATCACTTGAAAAAGAAATTTATTTTCTACTTTTTCTCCTAGAGTTAATAGTTTTATTTTTATATCTACTACCTTTCAAAGAAATAGTTCAATACTTTCACCACTATTAACTTTTAAGGAGTATAACTGAGATTGAAGATTAAGGATAGTAGCTTTGTTTTTCCCTTCAAATATTTTACATAGAGTATTCCAAGCTTCTATAGAAGTTTTTTCTCCACTTATATAAGGTTGTATTTCATAAATTATTCCAAACGTTATTATCATAAGTGCTTTGGCTTTACCTTCTTCAAATATTTGAATTTCTCTTACATCTTCAATAGGTTTTTTTTTTTTCCACTAACTATATCCCAAAATTTTTCTACAACTATTATTGATTTCACTTTTTTTTTCCATGAAGTAGAGTTTGGTCCTTTTAAAAGTTGAGATTCAAAAAGGAAAAACTTGTTAAACAATACTATTCATTAAAAAAAAAAATGATGTAGAAAACCTTGTAACTCCTATGTTTAAAAAATTTCACAGTTTTTAATTTAATTCCTATGAAGTAGTAAACCTTGTGTCTCCCTAATTTTAGAAACTACAAAATACAATTTTGTATATTTATGTTTTCCTAATGCTTTGATGTTGAAAACCTTTTATCTTCCAACTAGTTAAATTTACAAATATTCAATTTTTCTCTTTCTCAAAAAACAAATTAAATATTCTTCACAAAAATTTCAAATACTAAAAAGAACTTTAAACTTATAAAAAACCTTTTATCAAAATTTTTAATTTCCTTATCACTCCAACCTTCTATATTCATTAATAATTCTACTAACCAAAAAATAATGTAAGCATCCTTATTACTCCATATCTGAAAAATATTTCAAAATATTTCAAGAAATAGCTAAAGTCCTTATTACTCCTTATAATATAATCAAACTATTAAATCCTATTAACCTTATCACTCCAAATAATCTAATTGATAAATAAGTCTTATAAACCTTTAGTTGATTTAATAGTCAAATCACTTTAGAATACCTTCTAAAAATATTTGATTTGCACTTAACTCCATATCATATAAGTTCTCTGACTTCTATGTTTGTTGTTGCTACTAGGGCAACTTCGGATTGCTATTGCATTACCTCTAAACTAATTTTTATACAACATAATATTTATTAAAGACTACCAAGTATTTATATGCATGCCAAAACACTCTGCTCTCTTATCGAACTGAAGGAATGTTTTAAAAAATGCTTAAATGTTTTATTTTAGTTTGAAACATTTGAGTTTCATTATGTGTTACAGTGCTTTAATGTATCATCGAATATGCACTATTCCAATAGGTGTAATCAATGTCTCCTCAAATAGGGCATAATTATTATTTCCTTCAACAAAGTGTAATCACTTTGTATTCTCCTTTAAAAAATGTTGTGTCTTCCAATGTATATATGTGAGATCCCTGGATACTACGGTGGATGCAAGTGGTTCACATATCTTGGCTTCACTACTGTGTGGATGTGAGCAACTTGAATAGCTTCATTGTAGATTGGCTTCACTATTGCATATCATATTATTTTGTTGCTATCTAGAATAATTTGTTTACTTGTTTTCTTGAGTTCTTGTCACTTTTTAGTAGACACCTTCTATTTGCTTAAGTAGTCTTTGTGTATGCTTCTTTATTGTAGGTGTAGGTGCAAGTACAAATGAATCCTTCATTTTACTAGATCCTCTTTAACCTTTAGCCTTGCTCTTTGTCCATGATTATCACTTCTGCCCTCATTTGAAAAACTTGGTCATTTGCATTGTTCTTTCAACGTTGTGAATCTTGGCCTTATTTCTATGTATCTTCTTATTGTACTATCTTGTTATATTCACCTTCATGCTATGCACTATATTGACCTTTATACTTGCTTTATGTGTTATGGATTTATGTTCTTAATGTTTTCTTAGATAATGCTTCTTTATGAAGCCTCTGAAATATTTCTTCTCTATATGTAATTTGGCCTCTTTCCTTATTCTCTATAAGACCTTATTCCTTTAGATATTTTTTCTCTACTCTATAGTGTCTCATTTTAATATGTCTCAGACTCTTCTATATATATCTTATGCCTTCTTCCTATAATATTTTCTTTCATACATAGACCTCTTTTTCTATTCTCCTTTTTTTGTATCTCCTTTTATATTGGCTTCTTGGGCCAATAATAAGGTCAATGTAACCTTAAACATTTTTCTTGAATCAATGTCAAGGTCTATATGACTTGAATATATTTTCTTGAAATTTTTTAGTTTCAATATCTATATCTTTATTACTTGAATATTTTTCTTAATAACTCTTTAACAATTGTAGATACTAATCCAATGTTTTAAGTAAGCTTAATTTATATAGCTTCTTCAAGAATAATATAGCTATCTCAATACTGATGTATCTTTCTCAAGACATAATATATCTTTCTTCTTTCCTTTATATTTTTATCTCTTTGAAATAGAACTTTATCAGGCTCTAGCTATTCCACTCTTATGCTTGAGATTTATTAGGCTAAGCGATTATGTTCTATAAATACTTCATCCTTTTTATAATGGCCTCTTTATCTTAGAAATATTTGAATGCTTCTCAACCCACTGTTATATTCTTTCTACACTTAGAAGTTGAAACTCTTCTCTATCTGCTATAGGAAGCTTCTCACACTATTGTTTCTTTTTCTTCTATACCGTCAAGGTGACTTGAACATCCATGTATCTTCAACTTTCATTTGAGTTGGTAAAAATCAATGTCAAGGGATATCTATGTTCCTGAATCCTCTATGAGTGTTAAGGTGATGATGAATATCCCTAAATCCTTTATCAATTTCAAGGGTTAGTAAAGACCTTCAACCCTCTATTAATTTCAAGGCTTGTAAATGACCTTAAATTATTGACTATCTCAAAGTTGATTCACCAATTAATATAGTTCAGTCCTAGTCTTCACTAGTTATTCTTCAACCATGGAAAGACTCTATAGCTGAGTCCTGGTCTTCACTAGTTATTCTTCAACCATGGAAAGACTCTAGCCTTTCTACTCAATACTACATTATAATATAAAGTGGTATTAGCTCAACTAGTTAAATTCCTCAACATTTCAAAGAGGATACCCAAGTTTGAATGTTGCCAAATAATATATGGATAATATCCAAGCTTTTTTGTAATACCAACTATATGATGATGATGTAATACATGGATAATATCTAAGCTTTGTTGTAATACCACTATATGGTGATGATGTAATACAGGTGGGGCTCGTTTCAATCCCATATAATCCATTAGAAAAATATGACCTTATAATAGAGTGTGAGTCTCACTACCTTCAAAGTGGACAAACTCTTAATCAAATTTATCAAACTAGATAAAATCAATTTTTAATAATGACTAATAAACTCTATCAATTTGGACAAAGTCTAGTGGTAGCTCAGATATCATTAATGTATTTTTAAGCCTTAATACTACAAAAAATATCATAGGTTAAATATCATAGGAATGAATATAATATAGCCATAATATAATAAGGTCAAAATAATGATAAGAGTAGAGTAATATGAATAAATTAATATGTATATCAAGGCTTATAATATATCAAATAACATTCAATAATAAGCAACAATATGAATGTAAATAGCCTGAATCATTCATGTACTATGCATGAAGAACAAATTACAATATTAATTGCTCAAAATGTATGCAATCTTTATTACTCCTCTTTCTCTTACAAATATGATAGTGATGTTCACTTTCCTTTATAATGTGATATGATCTATGGAGTACTATCTCCATAATATAGCCATAGTAGTGTGAATATTTGGATACTTGACTATTCCTTTCCATATTCCAAGTCTCATGACTCTTGGCTTATCTACTTGACACTTGCATACTTGATGAACACTTGAATCTATATTGTATGCACACCTATACATGACTCTTACACTTCTCTAACTTGCACACTCTAACCTAAGACACTTGTGCACATCTTTACATTACATATTTGCACTCTTATATATAAGACACTTGTGCACATAGACTCAACTTACACTTGCACACTAACTCACATAACATGTACATTTCTTGCACATTACAACTTTACATGACACTTGTACATTTCTTGCACATTCACACTTACATAAAAGGAAAATATTACTCACACTCTAAACTATGACTCAACCCTAATTTAATATTTACAATTATACCAAGGAGGTACCATGGGGGTACATTATCATGTACCAAATAATGTAATATAATCCAACAAAGGTAACCTTCCACCTTGCTTGTAAGCCCTCATGCTTTCTTAGGTAATTTTTACATTCACGAACGATAATAACTACCTTACCAACTTCATGGAACCTTTTCTCAAGTTGTTGGAAAATATAAATTACTTATTATTTTGATGATCCTAATATGACCCTTATTTTCTTTATTTGTGGATGATCTGACCTTTTTCAAATAGCCTAAACTCAACATGTGTGCCTTTAATAGATGGGTTATATTATTAGACAATAAAAAAATATTATAATACTTCCAACAACCTACTAACTATTAGATGACCTTATTTTTACAAGAATACAACCTATGATATGTCTCTTGGATGAATCCTTTGCATGCACAAACTAATCCATGACAACACTTTATTTTACTATGTCTACCTATTCCACACTTATGGAAACCCATTTTTACTAATTATGACACTCTTTTTATTATACGACATGTCACATTCATGTGTGTAATACCAAAAATCAACATACCTTTATTATATGACCCTCAAACATGCAATCATTCTCTATATTTAATAAAAATATTAATGCCTCAACAATTATATGGTCTTGAGCATTGACTTCCACTCAAATTTACACAAGAAAGATAGTTGACTTCACCTCCTAGATAAACCAATAAAATCATGAACTTTGAACAATGTCATGCACTTTACAACACCAATATCATCTTAGAATATCAAAGCACTAATACCAAATGATATAAATGTAGATCAATTGTGATAAAATTTTTATTGATGTGATAGTTGTGTATGAATGATCAAGAATCAAGAATGAAGAAGTATCCAATTATAACTAGCTTATAACTACCCATAACTTCCAAATATATTTACATGATTTTGGTAACATAGCATAGTGTTGTTTAACCAAATAAAAATACAATTTATCAATAAAATAAAATTTGTTAGCTTAAGGGCTAGATTCAATAATAAATTCACATATATAGGAAAAATATCATTCACAACAAGATTACATACAATATACCAGAATGCAACTCACATACTCAAGCCATGACTCAAATAAAATAAACACTCTCTATTCAGGTGGATGATAAAATGTGTTATACTATAATTGAAGCACTATAATTCAATATATACAATCTCTCTTGCAATCCCTACATAAAGCCTTTACATAGAGTCTCTTGACATTTCTTCTTCAACTATCTCTTCATCTCCTCAAAATCACGAGAGCTATGACTTCATATTTCTCATAGGAGAAATATTTTATTAACCTTCTAATAATGACAAAACCTAATGATTACATAAAACCAAATATATTTACAAAGTACTTGCAAGGTACCAAATAATGTAATATTCTCCAAAACCCCCCTCTCCCCCTTATTACATTATTTGGTACAAATTTCATAATATTCATTTGTTTTACCTTTCTATATTGTTTCTTGATTTGCTTCATAGTGTTATGACTCATTGGTCATATTTGAACCTCTACTTATATATTTGTTCAAATAATTTCTCCTTGATCTACATCTATCCCAACACTTATCTATAATTTTTCCATATCTACCATAATAGTTGTAACCTATACCTATCTAAAATTTAACTTTACATATATTATTATCTATCATAATATTTCCTATCACAAAATTTGAATTCCCTATCATAAATTTGTTGTCACATTATTTTCTAACACTACATGGACACAACAAGTCATCATAAAATTATTTATCATAACTTAGACCATTACTAATAAATTCTAAAAAATATAGATCATAATGATCATTATCACTATCACTAACAATATCTGAATGGATTATACCCTCATTGACCCTATCACTATTTGAAGGCTTCAAACCATTATCAACACTCTTTGTTTTAATACATCTAAAACCAGGGTTATGCATAGTGGCAAATATTTACAAATTGGGCGAATATTAGGATTTCCAAAAATAGAAATTAGCGGATATGAGGATCCTCGACATTGGCCCATTCGCCTAAAATTTTTAGGAGCAAATGTTTCTTAGGGTCAATTCACCACAATACATATACAAACATAGACATAGTTGTAGTCATTAGAAAGCTCTTTTCAAGCCTAATCTAATGGTGGTGTTTTTATGAAGTTATAAGATCATTTAATAGATCAAAAGTAGCCACAAATAAGTCCTTACATTTTAGGGCTTTAAATACCCCAAATTTTTTTATGAAGATGCTCGATTTAATTTGCTTAGGATTCTCCACGATTCACCTTGATTTTTATTAGGATTTACCATTTTTTTATAAGTACATTTTGAGTCCAACCCCTTATGCATAACCCTATCTAAAACTATAACTGTCAAACTTAGAATACCTTAAATAATAATTTCTATAGAAACACATCTAGTGCTATCCTTGTTACCATCAATAAATCTTACAATATCTAAATATTCATTAACAAAAAATGAACTATCACTATCATCAACTCTAACAATTTGACCTTCATTTTGATCAACACACTACACAATAAATACAAACCTTTTTTGTATAAGCATTCTCATGAATGTTGTCCTAATCACTAGTGTTGTACTGTATATGTATCATTTTGGGTTTCAAATTACACCTCATATATATCCTTTGAAATATTTCATTTGTGTCATAATTTTCATCTTTTATCATGAGCCTATTTTCATTTTTTTATTGTTTCTTCTTATTCTTGATATTATTTTTGTATATCATCAAAGTTGAACGAACCATATGTAATTTACTTATAGATACTTCTTTAGAATATTCCTTACCATCTTGTTTTGGACTATCTTTTAATACCATACAGTCTTGATCTATTTATTTTACCATGAGAGAAATATGTGCAATTATATCTCTTTGATGATTTAAATTTCTTTAGTATTGCATTTGTGATTGATATTTCTCTCGTGGTACTAGATTATTTAATTATTTGTGAAAAAGTATTATTATATCTTAGAGAAAATATGTCATTTTTGAAAGAACTAAAGGCTTCAATATTTATTTATCTTTTAATGAAACGTTTTTTACTTCCATTAACAACCCTAAATTCAACTGATCTTACCTTATCCAACAATTGGGACACTGATATCAATTTATTGGTTAATCGGGGCATATAACGTATATTTTCTAGTGTGCATTCAAGAAAAGATAGGTTGAGTGAAATATGGCCTACTCTCCAGACCTAATAGATTTTATTTATAATTTTTGTAAATATACTTTATTTTACTTGAAGAGAATCAAACAAATGCATATTGTCAATCATGTGATTACTTGCTCTTTAATTAATATACCAACAATTATCTTATGGCTTTTCTATGCCAAGCACCATTTCAATTTTTTGTTCTAATTATGATTTTTCTTGTTGGAATATTGTGGTGGTTTGACCAAATTGAACATGTTCTTCTTTGTGATAAAGTTTCCTTTGATTTTGAGGCTTTTTTCTAACAAAATTTGGCTCTTTTATCAAATGAGGCTTTGTGAAAGGAATTTTTGTGTTTGACATGCTTTGGAAAAGTATTTTTCAATGAGTTATTTATATAAATGTGAAACCCCTAAATCAAATTGACCTCAAGAAACTAATGTTCACTTCAACTCTTCAAGTTTTTCTTTTTTTGTGTTTATAAAAAAATGTCCACTTTAAAAATTCCTTATGGATCCAATAATGTTTTTCCTTCTTTAGTAGAAAACCTTTTGACTCCCTAATTAATTCTATTATTTTATAGGAATTTTTCAAAATGAATTCTTTTATATTCTTGAAATATTTTCCTTCTTTGAACTTTCCTTTCTTCAAATATAATTTTTTCTCAAAAAAATTATCTTTTATAGAATATTAAATCCCATAAGCCTTCAATATTCTTTCAATATTTTCTCTTTTCTTATACCAATCAACTTTAGATAAAATAAGTAAAAGAAAATATATCTCGTACCTTATGGAAAGTGCTTCAATAATCTGACCTTATCTTTGAACCAACCTTCAATGTTTTTACTTTGAAAATATCCTTTGAACTTTAAAAAATCAAATGGACTTCAATATACAAATCATTATGACAACATTCATCATTCAATTGTACATTGTTAAAAACATTCCTTCCTCTATCTATATCATTCAATGAATATATTTTCTTTTACATGTGGGTGATAGTTACACTCCCAATAATTTTCCAAATGGTCTACATTAGGAAGAGAGATTGTATGAATTGAATTATAATACATTATTTGTATTATAATACATTTTATCATCCACTTAAATAAAGTGTTTGTTTTATTTGGGTCATGGCTTAAGTATGTGAGTTACATTCTGGTATATTGTATATAATCTTGTTGTGGATGATCTTTATCCTATATATGTGATTTTATTATTAAATATAGGTCTTAATATAACATTGGTATTAGAGCTAGTCTATATGAGGACTACCAATTGAATGCTCCTTTGTGTATCTTGAGATTGGAAACTCATGTGTAAAGAAAGAGAGCAACTTGTGAAAAGTTGTGAGAAGTTTCTCCTTTTCCATTTTTATATTTTTATTTCCCTATTTTAAGAAACTTCTTTAAATAAATAAAATATTCTCCTTCAATATTTCCTTCATAAAAATGTATAAATTTTCTAGTAGAATTAATCTTCTAACATGTCCTTTTTTTAATTTCAATTTTCCACTATAGGCTTTGAAGTAGGATAAAAAATGAATAAAAAATAATTGGTTTGGATGCACCTTAGTGGGCATTTAAAAAATAAGTTTTTCCCTCAAACCAAAATATCTTCAAAAATATATTTCTCCTGCACAAGCCATTGTACCAATATCATGACACAATTATTGAATAATAAATTGGTGACTTTTATAGTCAATTTCACCTTGTAAATAATTTGGAGTGCATATATGGACCTTCTTTAAAAAAAAAAAATTATATTGTGTGTTGTTAATATACTTTGATATATAATAGACTTTAAAATAATATATCCTTCTATTTCATGTTCCACCACTTTAATCTACTAAAATAATAGAATGACTAAAGATAGAAGAATGTGCCTTAGAATTTTGACACAAATTTAGATATCCTGTAACATCTAAGGGCTCAAATCAAACTATTCTAGACGTAATATCTCAAGCAAGAATTAGAGACTCATTCAAAGTGTAACTTTTGGCTAAAAAAAATACATGCCTTGGAAAAGAAGAAATAAAATTCATGGAAATTTGTCATAGGCTTTGAACAAATGTGGATATTTTAGATATGACTCATGGATTACCTTCAACTAAAGAAAGACATGACTTTTTTTATTAACTCAGGAAACTCTTGTAAATATTTAGAGTTTATTTCAGTCAATAAATGAGACTGACCATATAATTTAAAATATTTCAACATTGGAATTACAGTTTATCCATCAGCAACAAGAAACCTACCTTCATTTTTGGAAAAATTAGGGCATGCCATCTAATGACGATGATTTTCCCTACATACCAATCTTCAAGCTTGACTATTCCTCACATGAATTCACCATGGATTTTAACAACTTCCTCATAGCTTCTCACAACTTGCTCTCTTTATTTGCAAATGGCTTTCCAATCTCAAGACACACAAAGGAGCATTCAATTGGCATTCCTCATATAGACTTGCTATGATACCAATGTTACCTTAAGGGCTAAATTTAATAAATAATTCGCACCTATAGGACAAAGATCATTCACAACAATATTATATACAACATAGCAGAATGTAACTCACATACTCAAACCATGACTTAAATCAAACAAACACTCTATTCAAGTGGATGATAAAATGTATTATAGTACAAATGATGCACTATAATTCAATATATATAATTTGTATTCTTGATGTAGAGAATCCAAACAATTGTCAAGAGTGTAAGAATCACCCATGTACAAAAGGAAATATATGCATTGAATGATGCAAATAGAGGAAGGAATATTTTTAATAATGTACAATTGAACAATATTGTATAGCTGATTATAGATATGATACAACTAAATAACCTATTGTACGATTGAATAGTTTCGTACAATTGAACAATGCATGTTATCATATGATGAATATGGCCATATGATGGTGAGGATACTATTATATTCTCACATGTGAATACCATGCACCAAGTGGTTATTGGTTGAGACAAAACTTTGTTGTGTGATAATACCATCCATAAGAGGACTCCCTTCTCTCATCAGCATCATTTTTGTATTAGAGCACATGATCTTTGAGGTTTGATATGTACCAAATGAAATATGGCAGAATAGAAATAGTAATACCACAAGGGCCTTGAGTTGTGGATATAATTGAGATGCTAAAAGGAATCAACACTCATTTAGATGCACTTAAAATTATCCAAAGGAGGGGTATTCAAGTAGAATATGTAAGTGATAGTGAAGAGGAGGAAGTGGGCCAACCAGAAGCTCATAGTGATATACAAGAAGGATATCCAAAATAATTTTAATACATGCAATTTCAAACATGGGTAGGAAGCCAAAATTAAAAAACCTATCATATAATGGAATTTTTGAGTCCTAAGGAACTCATTGATTGGATTGTGAAGATGGATTTTTTTTTTTTTTGAATCAATAGAAGACCCTCAAAAAATGAAATTCACCTATACTTAGCTAAAAGGACATGCATCCTTATGGTGGGACCATTTTCAATCTAAAATACAAAGAAAAGAAAAGGAAAATATTGAGACATGGGAGAAAATGGTATGAAGGTCAAATTCCTCCCATCATATTGCAAACTGGGTCTTTTTTGTTGAATAATATTACATTACATGATACATACTAATGTATTCCCATGATAACTTCATGGTACAATTGTAAATATGTAATATATTAGGGTATGAGCCTATATTTTAAGAGTGTGATTTATATTTCCCCTTAATGTAAGTGTTCATGTATAGGATGTGCACAAGTGTCATGTAATAATGTGTGCAAATATAAAGAATAGAATGTGCACAAGTGTCTTGCAATAGAGTGTGCAATATATCATATAGTAAAGTGTGCAAGTATGAAAATATAAGTGTGCAAGTGTCATAGAATAAATTGTGTAAATAGAGAGTCAAGACTCATGTATACAAGTGGAAAGATAAGAAGTCAAAAGACATGAGAGAATTTATCTTATGCATGGAATAGGAAAGGTTGCATCTCCAAAATGTGAGAGGAGAGCAATAGTCAAGTATTGAAGAGTCATATATGAAGGCTATATTATGGAGATAAATCTCCATGTATTATATATGGATTGAATATTATCAAAGTATCTCAAATACATTCAAGCATTAATAATATTGAATCTTGTATGCATATTTTGAGCAATATACTATAATTTTTTCTTCATGTTATTATATGAATGATATTTGACCATTTTGTTCATATTATTTTCATTGTTATGAGTATTATGTACATTATATTGGTTATTTAATATAGTGATTTCCCTTATATTTGAGACTACCCAATATCCTGGATATTGAGACCTATAATAATATGGCTAAATAGCCAATAGTGGTATCAGAGCTACCACTATACTCTATCCTTTTAGGAAGATATATATTTAGAGCTACTTCAAGTAGTCTCTAAAGCTAGAATCGAAGGAAGTATTCTGTGTGAATTTAAAAAGATATTGTTAAGCCACGTGAAGAAAACGTATGCCAAATTTAGGTTATTTCATTATACCCTGATAATATTTCATATTAGTAATCAAACCAGTAGAGAATAGAAGAGAGATGTCAGGATTGGAGTTCAACTTAATCCTACCTAGTGTAGAAGAGACTATAAATTTGAAGAGATGTTCCAAAATAATATTTCTCAAGTATTTTTTTGGAATCACTAGAAAGAAGAGCCCCACAAGAGGGACATTGGATTCATTGCCTAGAGTAAAATAACTATATAAGAGCCCCATAATAGGTACCATTGGCTTCATAGCCTTGAGTAAAAGCACTATAGTAGAACCCTATAAGAGGGATGATTGGTTTCATAGCCTTGAGCAAAAGCATCATAGTAGAGCCTCACAAGAGGGATGATTTGGCTTCATAACAAAAATAAAGTAATAGTTGCACCTACACAGACCAACTTATATAGCCAACAAAGAAGAATAGTGGCACCTGCATTGACCAACCCATATAGCCAACCAAGAGGAAGAGCATGCAAGGTAGAAGAATTTGTAATGAATGTGTCATAGAAGAGTATTAAACCAAGGAAGATAGAAGTGTGTGACTATATAACAACAAGTCAAGGGATGAGGAGAAGTAGAATGAGAACCTAGTGTATTTGATTGCTTGAGACGATTGCCCATGACAAACATCCAAGAGGATATGCTATTAGATTATGCTTGAAGCAGTTTGAAAAGACACCAGAGATGATAACAAAGAGCATAACATATTGAAGGAAGCCTAAAATATTTGAAAGCAGATAATAAGGTAACATCTAGATTTGCATTGTAATGTTAATCAAGACATGTCATTTTCCTAAGACATTCCTACCATAATGCCTTTACAAGAGCATAAAAGTATTAAATTTTTTCTAATGCATGGATCAAGGTAAGAATTTTGGGCAACATACTTTAGCGCCTTTATATTTTTTCAAATATTGGATTTATAAGGTTAAAACCTAATTTTGGTGCATGATTTTATGATATTTAGAATTTAATAAAGTTTAGAAAGAAAAATCAAACTTTATTGAATTTTATAAAGTATAATTGGAGTGAAAAGGTTTTGACTTCTATATTTGATTTTTGAAGAAATGTTGAAAAGTAGAATATTGTTGATTAAATAATTAGGGATTCAAAAGTATTTCAACTTTGAAAAAATTTTAAAATTTAAAATTTTTAATATTTGTAAAACTTAGGTCCGAGGTATAGACCAATTGATTCGACCAAACCTCGTAAGGGGGGCGGAGGTCCAAGGTTCAAATCTTGAGCCTCGTTGGACTGAATGCTTATCCCTTTCTTGGTGTTTTCAATGGTGTAAAAGGTTTAAAATGAATGTGGCATGGTGGTTATAGGTGCCAACTACGTGAAGATATGTGTGGCGAATTTTGGGGCGAACAATACAGAATACTATGATGGTCAATAAAGCTAGATAGCCTACTCGGATTTGTGGTGGCTATCGATTCCACCATGTAAATATATATATATATATATATATATATATATATATATATATATATATATATATATATATATATATTTGTAAAACTTGATTTTGCAATCAAAATTTGAAAGATTGATTGATTAGGAGAATTTACAAATTTGATAAATTATTAGGGAGACACAAGGTCTTCTACATCAAAATATTTAGAAAAAAAATTATTATTAAATTTGATAGATTTGGAAAGATAAGGATTAAAATTTTGAAACTTGATTAGTTGATTGAAAATTTACAAATTAGAAATTTGGGAGTCAAAAGGACTTCTACTCCAAAAACATTTGAAAAATATGAATTTGCAAATTTGTTTATTTGATTGATAGATTAAATTAAATTTTGGAGATATAAGAATTTCAACTTCAAAGGAATTGATAGATTTTGAAACTTGAAAATTTTAATGAGTTCCATCATGTCAAATAACAATATATTCCTTTACCGATTCCTATAGTATATGCAAAAAATACAAGATATTCCTTTTAATATATCAACTCTTGAAAGGACCTAACTTTGCATCTTGGAAAAATAAAATGAGATCAATTCTCATTGTAGAAAAATTATGGCCTATAGTAAATGGGACAAAGGTAAAACCTATTGAATATGAAAGATAAATACAAATATTTGAATAAAGTGATGCAAAAGCACTTATGCTAACTACATTTAGGGTAGTTGATGAAATATTACCATACATTAGTGAACCTTAGACTTCAACAGTAGCTTGGAAGAAAATCAAATTGAAGATTATCATTAAATATATATCAATGAAAATTATTCAAATTTTTTAATGGCACTGATGATACATGTAATATAGCAAAGAATGAGATCAAAACCATGACATAGAAGAACAGAGTGAATAAATTGAAGAAGAAGATCAGAAAGAGAAAAAAGAAGAAAGAAAATATAGGGAAAAAATGACAAGTAAATGCTAGAGTTCTGAGCAGTTTCAAAACCAAAGTAGAATAACAAATGCAAGAATCAAATATTGAAGACTAAAATATTCAATAACCAAATAATGTAATACAAGGGGGGTGTTGGAGAATATTACATTATTTGGTACATGCTAATGTACCCCCATGGTACCTTCACAATATAATTATAAATATGTAATAAATTATGGTGTGTCTATAGTTTAGGAGTGTGATTTATATGTCCACTTTATCTAAGTGTTAAAGTGTAGGATGTGCACAAGTTGCATGCAATTATGTGTACAAATATAAAGAGTGAGAATGTGCACAAGTGTCTTGTAATAGAGTGCGCAATGTGTCATATAATAAAGTGTGCAAGTGTGCAAGTGTCATAGAATAAAGTGTGCAAATAGAGAGTCAAGAGTCATGTATACAAGTGACAAGATGAGAAGACAAAAGACATGAGAGGATTTATCTTATGCATGAAATAGGAAAGGTTGCATCTCCCAAATGTGAGAGGAGAGAAAATGTCAAGTATTGAAGAGTAATAAATGAAGGCTATATTATGGAGATAAAGCTCCATGTATTATATATGGATTTAATATTATCAAAGTATCTCAAATACATTCAAGTATTAATAATATTAAAGCTTGTATGCATATTTTGAGCAATATATTGTAATTTTTTCTTCATGTTATTACATGAATGATATTGATTGTTTTGTTCATCTTATTGTCATTGTTATAAATATTAAATTCATTATATTAACCATTTAATATAGTGATTGCTCTTATATTTGAGACTACTCAAGATCCTAGATATTGGGACCTATGATAATCTGGCTAAAAAGCTAACATTTCCTAGAAACTACAACATTTAAGAAAAAAATATATGAGTGTGAAGGATTACATTGAGGAATTCTATAGGCTCATCATTTGGGTTGTTCATATATAATATGATGAGAATAAGGTTTAAAATCATATCAATATACTATGATTGTTCATACAAATATGAAGTTAGTGTTATGAGAATGAGGATGATAGAACACACCTACTGATATACCTTAAAGGTAGAGGCAAAGATGTCATGAAGACAACAAAGTAATTAGAGGAAGAGGAAGGTTCTCTAAAGGAATAAAATAATTGAATAGTGGTAGAGGATAGCATATGTAAGAAGGAGAAGTTATTACTTCTCAAAGTGATTTCCATCAAAGTACCTAAGAAAAGGATGAATCATCAAGAGGACAAGGTGGATTTGGTAAAGGTAGAGGACATGATTTTACTAGCAAGTGTTGTAGGTGCTTGGACAAAGGATGTAGGGAATTTGAGTGTCCTCAAGCTTGAAGAACACAAGCTTATACTAAGAGGGGGGGTGAATAGTATAAGATCAACTTTTACTTTTCTTTTCCAAATAATATTATCCAATATTATCAATGGCAATATCAATAGCAGTAATCAAAGCAATGCACAAATCATCACACATAATAGAGACACCAATTTAACGTGGTTCACCCAATGTGGGCTACTCCACGGAGAAAATATTTCTACTAAATTTTCTCAACAAATATTCTTGGGAATCAATTCCCTATTACAATGTTTATGGACCTCTGTCCAAAGGAGACACCAATCCCCTATGCTCTGATTTGTGGATCTCTCTCCATAGGAGAACTCTTTCCCCTTTTCTTTGGTTCGTGGAACTTGATCCAGGAGACCTCTATCTCCTCAACTGGTTCGTGGATCTCTCTCCATAGAAGAACTCTATCTTCCCAACTGGTTCATGGATCACACTCCATAGGAGAACTCTTTCCTTCTTCTCTCCCAAGGAGAACTCTTTCCCCTTGCTCTAGTTTGTGGATCTCTCTCCACAGGAGAACTCTTTCCCCTCTGCTCTGGTTGATGATCTTCTAGAAGACTACTCCCCCACTGCTCTAGCTTGTGGATCTCTCTCCACAGAAGACCTCTATCCTCACTACCCTGGCTAATGGATCTCTATCCACTAGAGACTCATATCCTCTACTCTATCACCTCCAAAGCTTGCTCTCAACTCTATCTTAGATCTGCACCAAACTCTATCCCAAGTGTAGTACAAATATGCTCTAACTCTATCTCAAGTCTAGCACAAATCTGCTCACAAATCTATACCAAACTCTATCCTCAAATCTATCCTCAAGCCTTAACACAAAGCTTGATCAATCACAAATCAACTCTACTTAGATTTACCCCAAGCCTTAACACAAAGCTTGAACAAATCAATCAATCAACTCTGCTCTCAAGTCTTCACAAAGACTTGCTTCAAATCTACCTTCAAGTCCTCTCAAGAACTTGCTCAATCTGCTCTCAAGTCTTCACTAAGACTTGCTCAAATCTGCCTACAAGTCTTCACCAAGACTTACCTCAAATCTGCCTTCAAGTCCTCTCAAGAACTTGCTCAATCTACTCTCAAGTCTTCACTAAGACTTGCTCAAATATACCTACAAGTCTTCACCAAGACTTACCTCAAATCTACCTTCAAGTCCTCTCAAGAACTTGCTCAATCTACTCTCAAGTCTTCACTAAGACTTGCTCAAATCTACCTACAAGTCTTCACCAAGACTTACCTCAAATCTACCTTCAAGTCCTCTCAAGAACTTGCTCAATATGCTCTCAAGTATTCACTAAGACTTGCTCAAATCTGCTCTCAATACACACTCAAAACAACTCACAAAATATGCTCAATCAATCTCAACTCATGCACACAATTGCTATCAAATGCTTTGTCTAATCTTCAAAGTAATTCCTTTAACTTGAAGCAGTTTAGACATATTCTATTCAAAATTTTTTTAACCTCTAGAACATATAGAGAATGATGTACTCTATCAAAAACTCAATATGTTCTACTCAATCATTAAGTCTATCACTTTCACAAATCCGGTTTCTAATGTTTGCACATTCACTTTCAATATCACTCAAAACCAATGCTCAAGAATTTCACTCAATCATTCAACCAATGAAACACAACTTGCTTACAAACCCTAAACAAGTGTTTTCATACTTCTTCAAACAAAGTGCACAATATGGGTCTCAAACCCTAACTCAAATAATCCTCAATCTCTATCTCAAATGTTCTCTAAACATTCAACCATGAAGCATATAAACATTCACTCAAATATTTCCAACAATGCTTATCAAACAATCCTTTTCACTCCACCTTATATTTCACAACATTCATTCCAACATTTCAAACAAAATATGATGTGCCCATACCTCTTTGCTTTGATGGAGATATGTCTTCAAAACCTGTTTTACTCACAACCAAATCCTTTTGCCAATTCTAGGTTAGATAGCAACAGTCTATCTAAAAATCTTCACAAGAATGTTCACTTCAACAAATATTTCTTCATACAATGCCAAATCACTTGTACACCTTATTACTCCTATCTTTAAAAATAAATTTCATCAACAAGAGTCATCAATCACATAAACATAATTCTCACATACACCTTATAACTCCTTTCTTAAACTGATTTTCAATCAAACTATTAAAACCCCTTTTCAAAACAACATCACATACTATATTTCATGCATTCCATTTTTATTTGAAACATAATCAAAACAATCCCTTATGACTCCCTAATTGAGCATACACAATAATATTTATTTAACCCTCATACATGGCAACAAAACTTTATCCAAACCTTATAACTCCCAATTATGGCAAATAAAAATATTTATTTAAACCTTATAACTCCCACTATGGTAAATGCACATACCTCTTGGCAAAATTTAATTGCCACCATTGTCGCTCAAACCCATGACCTCCTAGCCCCGTGCACCCTAACACAAGGGCCACAACCATGTGGGCTACAATACCCCACATGAACCAAGGAGCACATGCTCCTTTATCTTCCTTCCCACTAGTGCAAAAGTCGAATGGACTACGCTCAACAAAAACTTTGTGCGGTTCGAACTCCGCACCTCATTGCTCCCAATGCGTTGCGCCAACCAACTCAGCTACCACCTCACTTAGGTGGGGATAGGCGCTCACCACTTTTTGTCCTTCTGTTACCTCTAAAAACTGTGAATGTCTACCCTTTCTCTCTCTATCGCATGCAAGGAATAAATCGTGCAAGGGAAATCGAATGCTCAATTAATTTTTGGGCTTAGGCTACCTTTGCCTTATTTATACACATGCCCAATTTATCATATGACATCGGTTGCCTTTGTTTTAATTCAAATTTGAATATTCGAATTATTATATTTAATTATAATTATTTAAATCCTAAAGGATTTAAATATTATAATTTAAATATTTAAAACCTTTTGGGCCTTTTATTTTTAGGGAGAATCTTGCCACCATTTAACCTTTGCCAAATTACCACCAAGGTAATTTATTGCCACCATTAATATTTTAACCTTTGCCAAATTACCACCAAGGTAATTTATTAACATTTCTCACAAATATTTCCATCAACTTAGGACCTTTAACCTTTTGACATTAATCAACCCTTTTGTCATTAATTTCATCAAATTGGGACATCCAACCTTTTGACATCAATGACAACAAAACATGCTCAAATTTCCAACAATCTCCCCCTTTGTCATTGATGGCAACCCTTTTTTCTTTAAGCATTCTTTTAACCTTTTTCAATACTGCTCCCCTTGAGAAACTGCTCCCCCTAACTGAATGCTCTCCCCCTAACTCAAATCTCTCCCCCTTTGACATAAATGGCAAAGGGACTCCTTTGGGGCTAAATATAAGACTCTTAGCTCAGCCCCCTCCCCACCTCCTCTCCTTGAGGTGGTTAATTTTGGGGTGGGAGTATTTCTACTCCCAACATACAATGCTCTTTTTCTTTGTCCACCTTCTTTCTCAATTGACTCTTCTGATTCTTTTGAATATCCATGTTCTTGCTTGTCTCTGGAAATTTTGTTCTACACCACTTAGCTATATGCCCAACATTATTGCACTTATAACACTTAATGTTGTGGTTCCTTGAAGGTGCAAATATCTTGAAGTTCCTCTTGGTGAAGCCATATCCATTCCTATCATGAACCCTGCAATGAATTGCTTTATGACCAAAATGATTACAAGAGTAGCAATACCCTTGAAAGAGATGCCCATTTCTGAAATTTCTCTTAGTGAAACCATATTCCTTCTTTTCATGTGTCATGCACTGCATAGCCTTGTGACCAAACCTATTACATGAGAAGCAACGTCCTTTGAAGAAATATTGCCTTGGACCCATTGGTCTCTTAGTCCTTTCTTCCCTGTGATGTTCCCTGTTCCTTGTTTGTGCATTGTTTCCTTTCTTGGTGAAACTTCTATTCTCATAAGTCTCACTTTCTCCTTTACTCTCTTCTTCTAAAGCTTCTTCTTCTTTGGAGCTTGAGCTTGAATCCTCTTTCTGTGCTTCCTTTTCCTTGTCCTTCTTCAAAACCAAGTCCTGTCTTCTTGGATGGAGATCTTTGTGCATTGATAATATTATCCAAGGTCTTTGAGCTTCTCCCAAACTGATATATCTTGTCATTAAACTCTTTCAACTTCTTTCCTTAGTGAATACACCTCATGCTCTAATATTTCACATTCTAGCTCTTTTATCTTTAATTGTTCAATCATGTCTTCTTCAACTCTTTTTCTTTTTAAATTTAACTCTCAAGTCATTGAGATCTTGTATAAGCTTTGCTTTTTTTTTCTCTTCTTGAACTTGATCCTTCAATTTTGAATTTTGCTTCCTAACCTTTTTTAATTCTTTAAGAGCAGCAATAAGTTCTACTTCTAGATCAAACACTCCTTCATTCTCTGATTCTTCCTCTACGATCTTTCAAGAGCATCTTCATATTCTTCTTCACTATATTAAACTCCATTCTTTGTACAGGATCTTCAAGAGCTCTTACCCAATAAAACATTAGTATTCTTGGTTCCTTTTTCTTCCTTACTCTCTTGGATTTTAATTATCGGAGCATCTTCTTCTTCCTCTATAGCCAAGAAGAGAATTTCTTCTTCTTCATTATCTAAGGATCTTCCATCACTATCACTTGAACTCTTACCTATCTTATCTGCATAGAAACTTTTCTTATGTCTTTGGAAAAACTTCTTTCCATGCTTGCTTTGTCCATCCCTACTTTTCTTTTGATACCTGGATTTTCCTGCTTCCCTATTCTTATGATCCTATTGTTTCTCTTCACTACTACTACTTCCAACTTCTGGATAGTTAGATGCATAGTGACCATATCTACCATAATTGAAACACTTAACTATTTTAGTACCTTTGTGCTTTCTTGAGTCCTTCTTGTTCCTTCTGCCATAGTTTGCTTCTTCATCACTGGATGACTCATCACTTGAATCTGGCTTCTTATATTTTGTCTTCTTTTCTACTTTGAAGGTTGCCTCTTTCTTGGGGATAGGATCCTTTCCTATTCTCATCTCAAAAGCTGTGAGAGTTCCATGCAACTCATCCATGGTCAAATTTTCAATATCTCTTGTTTCTTCTATAGCTGAAACCTTTTTACTATACCTCATAGGGAGTGACCTTAAAACCTTTTGACAAACATCTGATTCTTCAAATTTACACCCAAGTCCTTGCATGGAGTTAACAACCTCATCCACATGAAGTAAGTATGTAGCAATGTCTTCCTCATCCTTCATATTCAAGTCTTCAAATGTTTTCTTGTGATTTTGCAATTTTTCCATCTTGACCTTTTTGTCTCCCTCATATGTTTTCTTCAACTTTTCCCAAATCTCTTTTGCTGATGTGCAATGCATAACTTTTACAAACTCTACTTCATGTAAACCACTTAAGATTGCATTCATTGCCTTTGCATTATACAGATGTAGGAGCTTACCATATTTATCTATAGGAGGACTAGCTGGAGGTGTGTATCCATCCTCAACTGTTTGCCATGTCTCATATCCTTGTGCCATCAAGTAAGTCTTCATTCTTATGCTCCAGAAAGCATAATTGTTCCCATAGAACAATGGTGCCTTATTTGCTAAATATCCACTCTGAGATGCCATATGTGTTCCTATATACTTTTCCTTCAAGTTGTTAAACTCTTTCGAAGGAACCCGCTCTGATACCAATTGAAGAACACAAGCTTATACTGAGAGGGGGGTGAACAATATAAGATCAACTTTTACTTTTCTTTTCCAAACAATATTATCCAATATTATCAATGGCAATATCAATAGCAGTAATCAAAGCAATGCATAAATCATCACACACAATAGAGACACCAATTTAACATGGTTCACCCAATGTGGGCTACTCCACGGAGAAAATATTTCTACTAAATTTTCTCAACAAATCTTCTTGGGAATCAATTCCCTATTACAATGTTTATGGACCTCTATCCAAAGGAGACACCAATCCCCTATGCTCTGATTTGTGGATCTCTCTCCATAGGAGAACTCTTTCCCCTTTTCTCTGGTTCATGGAACTTGATCCAGGAGACCTCTATCTCCTCAACTGGTTCATGGATCTCTCTCCATAGAAGAACTCTATCTTCCTAGCTAGTTCATGGATCACACTCCACAGGAGAACTCTTTCCCCTTACTCTAGTTTATGGATCTCTCCACAAGAACTCTTTCCCCTTGCTCTAGTTTGTGGATCTCTCTCCATAGGAGAACTCTTTCCCCTCTACTCTGGTTGATGATCTTCTAGAAGACTACTACCCCACTACTCTAGCTTGTGGATCTCTCTCCATAAAAGACCTCTATCCTCACTACCCTGGCTAATGGATCTCTATCCACTAGAGACTCATATCCTCTACTCTATCACCTCCAAATCTTACTCTCAACTCTATCTCATATCTGCACCAAACTCTATCCCAAGTGTAGTACAAATCTACTCTAACTCTATCTCAAGTCTAGCACAAATCTGCTCACAAATTTGTACCAAAATCTATCCTCAAATCTATCCTCAAGCCTTAACACAAAGCTTGATCCAATCACAAATCAACTCTACTTAGATTTACCCCAAGCCTTAACACAAAGCTTGAACAAATCAATCAATCAACTCTGCTCTCAAGTCTTCACAAAGACTTGCTTCAAATATACCTTCAAGTCCTCTCAAGAACTTGCTCAATCTACTCTCAAGTCTTCACTAAGACTTGCTCAAATCTACCTATAAGTCTTCACCAAGACTTACCTCAAATCTACCTTCAAGTCCTCTCAAGAACTTTCTCAATCTACTCTCAAGTCTTCACTAAGACTTGCTCAAATATACCTACAAGTCTTCACCAAGACTTACCTCAAATATTCTCTCAATACACACTCAAAACAACTCACAAAATATGCTCAATCAATCTCAACTCATGCACACAATTGCTATCAAATGCTTTGTCTAATATTCAAAGTAATTCCTTTAACTTGAAGTAGTTTAGACATATTCTATTCAGAATTTATTTAACCTCTGGAACATATAGAGAATGATGTACTCTATCAAAAACTCAATATGTTCTACTCAATCATTAAGTTTCTTCACTTTCACAAATCCGATTTCTAATGTTTGCACATTCACTTTCAATATCACTCAAAACCAATGCTCAAGAATTTCACTCAATCATTCAACCAATGAAACACAACTTGCTTACAAACCCTAAACAAGTGTTTTCATACTTCTTCAAACAAAGTGCACAATATGGGTCTCAAACCCTAACTCAAATAATCCTCAATCTCTATCTCAAATGTTCTCTAAACATTCAACCATGAAGCATATAAACATTCACTCAAATATTTCCAACAATGCTTATCAAACAATCCTTTTCACTCCACCTTATATTTCACAACATTCATTCCAACATTTCAAACAAAATATGATGTGCCCATACCTCTTTGCTTTGATGGAGATATATCTTCAAAACCTATTTTACTCACAACCAAATCCTTTTGCCAATTCCAAGTTAGATAGCAACAGTCTATCTAAAAATCTTCACAAGAATGTTCACTTCAACAAATATTTCTTCATACAATGCCAAATCACTTGTACACCTTATTACTCCTATCTTTAAAAATAAATTTCATCAACAAGAGTCATCAATCACATAAACATAATTCTCACATACACCTTATAACTCCTTTCTCAAAATAATTTTCAATCAAACTATTGAAACCCCTTTTCAAAACAACATCACATACTATATTTCATGCATTCCCTTTTTATTTGAAACATAATCAAAACAATCCCTTATGACTCCCTAATTGAGCATACACAAAAATATTTATTTAACCCTCATACATGGCAACAAAACTTTATCCAAACCTTATAACTCCCAATTATGGCAAATAAAAATATTTATTTAAACCTTATAACTCCCACTATGGTAAATGCACATACCTCTTGGCAAAATTTAATTGCCATCGTTGTCGCTCGAACCCATGACCTCCTAGCCCCATGCACCCTAACACAAGGGCCACAGCCACATGGGCTACAATGCCCCATGTGAACCAAGGAGCACATGCTCCTTTATCTTCCTTCCCACCGATGCAAAAGTCGAATGGACTGCGCTCAACAAAAACTCTATGTGGTTCGAACTCCGCACCTCGTTGCTCCCAATGCGTTGTGCCAACCAACTCAGTTGCCACCTCACTTAGGTGGGGATAGTGCCTCATCAATTTTTGTCCTTCTGCTGCCTCTGAAAATCATGAATGTCTACTCTTTCTCTCTCTATCGCATGCGAGGAATAAATCGTGCAAGGGAAATTGAATGCTCAATTAATGTTTGGGCTTAGGCTACCTTTGCCTTATTTATACACATGCCCAATTTATCATATGATGTCGGCTGCCTTTGTTTTAATTCGAATTTGAATATTCAAATTATTATATTTAATTATAATTATTTAAATCCTAAAGGATTTAAATATTATAATTTAAATATTTAAAACCTTTTGGGCCTTTTCTTTTTAGGGAGAATCTTGCCACCATTTAACCTTTGCCAAATTACCACCAAGGTAATTTATTGCCACCATTAATATTTTAACCTTTGCCAAATTACCACCAAGGTAATTTATTAATATTTTTCAAATATTTCCATCAATTTAGGACCTTTAACCTTTTGACATTAATCAACCCTTTTGTCATTAATTTCATCAAATTGGGACATCCAACCTTTTGACATCAATGACAACAAAACATGCTCAAATTTCCAACAAAGTTCAAAATATTAGCAGGAATGGAAAGGAATCATGTAATAAAATTGTATAAGTAGATGAAGACAATATTACTTCATCAAAGCACATGGAAGATCGATAACAAAGAGAATCCCTTATGATAGTAAAGATATTATTGAAACCAACAAAGGAGACCATTCAAAATGATTTGTAAGTTGGAAAGTAAATGTTGCAAGGTGATTGTGGATAATAGGAGTATGGTTAACTTAGTGTCTATAGAGATGGTGGGAAATATTGGGTTTAAGAGGATTGAACACCCAAAACCATATAGAATATCATGGTTGGAAAGAGGACATGAAAGTTTGGCAACTGAATAATATATGTTGAACTTTCAAATTGGCTATTATAAGGATAAGATACTATGTGACATTATGCCTATAGATGCTTATCATGTCTTATTGGAAAGGATATGGTATTTTTATAGACAGGTAGTTCATGATGGTAGGTTGAACACCTAACCTATTGAAAAATATGGTAAGGAGTACACATTAAGTCCATTGAAGTACATAGGAGAAAATATGGATAGCAGTTCTACAGTGTGCCTAGGCACAAAAAAATAATCCTTGAAGGGAATGAAGAAGAAGGAAGCATATTTTTATTTCATCGCTAAACCCATAGAAGAAGGGATAGTGGACAAGATAGATGAATTCCCAAATTAAGTGAAGGATTCATTTGAAGAATATATAGTTAAAAATATGGGTTGCCACCCATGAGGAGAATGGATCAACACATGGATTTTAGTCCTAGATCAAGTTTACACAATAATTCAACTTATATGAAGGCACTAATGGCGAATGAAGAGGAAAATGTGGAAACAAGAAAGAGACTAAATAAGGGGAAGAAGAATATAGACCAAGTCACCATCAGTAGTGATGATGGAGACAATAGTGCAGTAATTCATGTTGTAGATAGGAGAAAGAGAAAGAGGAAAAGAATAATAAAGAGATAGAAGAGGAAGATCAATGTCATGATGACATTGATTGTCATGTTGACAATGACAAAGGCCATATTTAAAGAACTGATAGTGACAATGGTACTTCAAAGTGTGGTGAATAACATTGTGATCAGAGTGGAGATGAATAATTTGGGTGCATTTAAAAACACACCATAGGTATTGGCTCTAAGTTTATTGAGGAGAATGGGATATGTTGGTGAAGGATTAGGAAGATATGGGTAAGGTGTAAAATTTTCTATAATGCAAGAAGTAAGGCTAAGGAATAAAGGCCTTGGATATGTAAGTCAAGTAGGAAGTAGTGAGACTAAATTTGTAATTGTTGAGCAAGATGTTGCCAGAAGGTTGTCATTGTTGTCAACACAGGCAGTTAGATCCAAAGATGCAGGCAGTTAGGTCCAAGGATGTAGTGGATAACAGAATTGAAATGGGTTTTTCTTAAAACCCAAGTTGGCTCTTTGTTTTGTTGAAAAAGATGCCCCGATGATGAAGATATTTAATTTTAAATATTTAGTTTAAATTTTTATTTTATTAAAAATTTAAATTAGAATATTAAATTAAATTAAAAGGGCCGACGTGTTACTATTTCGCGGCAATAAGCTACAGGAAGGTAACGAAGGTGGAGAATGACGTCGACAAAGTTAAATCTGGGCCGACGGATTTTAGGGTTTTGTAGCCGACATTCTTAGGGTTACAGCCGACGGATTTTAGGGTTTGGCAGCTGACAAATTCTAGGGTTTCTCAGTCGACGTTCTTCTAGGGTTTGCCTCTAAAATTTCTTCTACAAAAGCAAGGGTTCTTCGAGTTTAAAGTGTGGAGAGTGATGCGATCTATGTGAATGAAGTTCGTGTGCAGCAGAGTGTAAGTCATTTCGATCTCGAGTATGAGCAAAGTGATAGTTCTTTGGAGTTAAAGAAAAGAGATCGCAGCGAGGAGATAGTGAGTGAGTTTGTATCGACTGATCGAGAACAAAGAGAGTGATATGCAGATGGCATGTTTAAAGTCCGAGGCAAAAATACGCAGATGGTTGAAGTGAGATTTCTGTGAAGTTGCAGTAGAGAGCGCGAAGAGATATAGAGGAGTGGTTGAAAAAGTGCGTATCATTTTTCACAGCAGCAGTCGAATGCCGACAAGCAGTAGATCGCAAAAAAATAGCAGATCATGATAATTGAGGTGAAAGTTTACATTCTGCAATTTTTATTATTATCTTCAAGTTGTAGCTTGAAAAAGGGGTTGGTGCCTCTTTCCAGTTGGTGCTGGAAAAATTGGAGTTGGTGCTCCATTCTGTTGTAGCAGATAAAATTTAGAGGTTGGTGCCTCTTACCAGTTGGTGCTGGTGAATGATTATGTAAAGTTGTAGCTTTGCATTTGACTGGGATTTGGATGGTAGTCCAAGCAGCTCTTTTGAGGAGTAGCCACATCGGTGAACCTCGTTAAAATGTCGTGTTATGTGTGATGCTCTTAGTACTTTTATTATTTTTGTTTTAATCAGCTGCAGTTTATTTAAAAGTCTAAATTGTTTTAAGTTTTTAAAGAACACACTGATTCACCCCCCCTCTCAGTGTCATTGTGATTACAACAATTGGTATCAGAGCCAAGTACCTGAAGAGGCTTAAATAGCTAAGGTGATCTTGGAAATCAAGCAATGGCAAGTGGTGAAGGATTCTCTTCGAACAAAGCACCGCTATTTGATGGGACAAATTATGCGTTCTAGAAAATTAGAATGCAGACTTATCTCAGTGCTTTGGGCTTTGACATCTGGGGTGCGGTAGTCAATGGTTACAAAGCTCTTGCCACTGCTCAAATAGACACTGTAGAATCTTCAAAGGATAGTTCTAGTGAAGACTCTGAAGAAGGAACAGGTGAGGCTCTCTTTATGGCGTTTGAAATAGACGAATCAGAAAACATAGAGGGGATGAACTCTGAAGTTGAAGATGTTGAGGCTGAAGTTGATTTAGAGGGTGAGCCAGTGTCTGCTCTTACAAAATGGGAATCAAAGAAAAATAAGAATGAAAAACTGACAAGGAACTTAAGAATGCAAACAACATTATTGCCAGTTTAAAAACACAGACTGAAGAATACAAGAAAATGTCTGAAGATCTGGAAATACAGGTTTCTATGAAGATAGACCACTGCTGCAAATTGGAAGAAGAAAATGTGAGTCTCTAAATACAAATACAAGAGCTGGATCGAAAAATAAACTGTCATCTAAAACGTGAAGAAAGCTCGATGAAATCGGACAAAATTCTCGAGCGATCAAAGATCCACAGCCATCAAATTTGGTCTCGGCTTTACTAAAGGAGAATCATCAACTGAACCAAAAATAAGCAATGTTGAAAGTGAAAAGAACAAAGACAAGAAACAGGCTATGGAAAGTAAAACGAATCAGGCAAAAGAAAGATATAATTCCAGACCTGAAATGACAGCTGACAATGATGGCTTTACTAAGGTTACACATCAAAAGAATAGAAGATCCAAGGCTCCAGCAACAACCTGGCCAAGACCATCTTTCAGGTTTACTCATTATTTCTATGGTTTTTGTTTTAAATGTAATAATTATGGGCATAAAATTGTTGACTGCAAATACAATATAGGTCCAAGAAGTTTCACTAGTAGAAATGTGTTTGCTCCTTTAATGAATTATGCAATAGAGTGTTTTAAGTGTCACAACTTTGGGCATATTGCCAAAAATTGTCGTAGTATGTCTATTTCATATCAACCTTAGGAAAGTAGATTTCAACCGTATAGAGCAAAAAAAAATAGAATTTATACTGAAGGATATGTGCAAAATTCTAAAAATGGGAAGTCACAGCTAGAACCCAACAACATAGTTAAGACAGAATGGAAACAAAAGGAACAGCTCAGGAAAGAACAAGAATCCTTAATAGTGCAGACTGCTTTTAGAGCTCAGAATAAATATGTACCGTGGATTCTTGATAGTGGTTGCTCAAGTCATATGACAGGTGATAGACAAAAATTTGAGAATCTTCAAAAATATGAGGGTGGTTCTGTGAAGTTCGGAAATAACGATGGAGCCAAAATAATAGGTAAAGGATCGGTCAAAATAAGTGAAGGGAAAATCAAGTCAGAAGAAGTTCTATATGTGGATGGTCTGAAACATAACCTGTTAAGTGTGAGTCAGATCTGTGACAAAGGACATGAAGTGGTGTTCAAGAAGCAGGGTTGTGAAGTCAGAAAAACAAAGAATAGGAAATTAATAGCAACCGGCTCAAGGATGTCTGGCAATCTGTACACACTCTCAAAATTTTTAGAAGGTATGTGCTTCATGGGACAAGAAGAAGAGAACTGGTTGTGGCATAAGATGCTTGGACACATAAGTTTTGATAATCTTGTAAGAATTAGCTCTAAACAAGCAGTGAGAGATATTCCAATCATTAAGAAACCTGCAAACAACATGTGTGCTTCATGTCAGAAGGGAAAACAGACCAGAGTTTCATTTAAAACAAAAGAACATCACACTAGCAGGCCTTTGGAACTCATTCATACTAACTTATGCGGACCAATGAGGACTCAAAGCATAAACGACGACAAATACTTCATGTTGTGTATTGATGATTTTTCCAGAATGACTTGGATATTCTTCTTAAAAGATAAATCAGAAGCCTTTGAAATGTTTAGAACTTTCAAACAACTGGTAGAGAATGAAACAGGGAAAAGAATTAAATGCTTGCGGTCAGACAGAGGAGGAGAATTTATTTCGAATGAATTTTTAGAATACTGTGAAAAATATGGCATCAGGAGACAATATTCAGCAGCCAGAACTCCTCAGCAGAATGGTGTAGCAGAGAGGAAGAACATAACAATTTAGGAAATGGCACGCACCATGCTAGCAGAAATCAAAATAGCAGATAGATTCTGGAAAGAAGCAGTTCACACAGCAGTATACATTCAGAATAGGTATATGTTAAGAACTCATGAATGCAAAATTCCGAATGAGCTGTGGTTTGGTAGGAAAGCAACAAAAAAACATCTCAAAGTATTTGGTCACAAGTGCTACATCAGAAAAACTGATGACAACCTTGGAAGTTTGAAGATAGAGCAGATGAAGGTGTGTTTTTTGGTTATTCTCCACATAGCAAAGCTTACAAATGCTACAACAAGAGACTCAAGAAAATTGTGGATAGTGCAGATGTTAAATTCGATGAAGGGAGGAAACAAATAGTTAATTTCCAAGAAAACTATCCAATCTACGAAGAAGTCATTGAAGGAGATGAAGTACATGACACAGAAAATATGTCTACGACTGATGCAGGTAACTTATCAGATGACTCAAAGGTACAAGAAAATAGAAAATTCATAATGAGAAATTGGTAGAAAAATCATCCTAGAAACCAAATAATTGGAGATCCCACAACTGGCATTCAGACAAGAAAGAAAGTAATAAGTAATTACTCTCTTTTATCCAGCATTGAGCCCAAAAACATAGATGAAGCAAGCAAAGATGACAATTGGATGAAGGCAATAAATGAAGAGTTAGATCAGATTGAAAAGAACAGAACTTGGGAGTTAGTACCTAGACCTACAAACAATAATGTAATCGGCACCAAATGGATATTTCGTAATAAATTAAATGAAGACGGTCAGGTTATTAGAAATAAAGCAAGACTGGTTTGCAAAGGCTATGCACAGGTCGAAGGCATTGACTTTGAAGAGACTTTCGCACCAGTGGCCAGACTAGAAGCTATTAGAATGTTTCTGGAACTAGTAGTTCACAATAACTTCAGAGTTTATCAGATGGATGTGAAATCTGCGTTTTTAAATGGGAAACTTGAAGAAGAGGTCTATATTGAACAACTAGATGGCTTTCAAATCAGTGAAGATCCCAACCTTTTCTGTAAATTAAAGAAAGCATTGTATGGATTAAAACAAGCACCACGTGCCTGGTATGCTAGGCTAGATAATTATCTCTCTTAGTGGATAGCAATCTGTATGTGAAAACAGAATATGGGCATCTCATTGTTCTTGTTGTCTATGTGGATGACATCATATTTGGTAGCAACAAAGATGAATCTTGTAAAGACCTAGCAAACAAGATGCAGAATGAATTTGAAATGTCAATGATTGGTGAACTGTCTTATTTTTTGGGACTACAGGTTAATCAGAATGAGAAAGGTATATTCATTTCCCAAATCAAATATGTGAAAGAGATGTTAAAGAAGTTCACTATGGAGGATAGTAAGCCAGTCAATACTCCCATGACAATAGGCTATAAGTTAAGTAAAGAAGACAAATCTCCACTTGTAGATCAAACCATGTATAGATCAATGATAGGAAGCTTACTATATTTAACTCGCAACTGGACTTGATATTTTGCAGGCAGTGTGCATGGTAGCCGTATTTTAGGCCAGTCCCAAAGAGACTCATGTAACAGCAGTTAAAAGGATTTTTCGATATCTCAAAGGCACCATGGAGTATGGATTGTGGTATCCAAGAGGCAAATATTTCACTCTTATATCATATTCAGATGCAGATTGGTCAGGATGTGTTGATGACAAAAAGAGTACCGATGGAGGAGCATTCTATTTGGGGGACAGATTGGTTGCATGGCACAGTAAGAAGCAAGAGTTAGTGTCTTTATCTACAACTCGAGGCAGAGTATATTGCAAGCAAGCAACATGTTGCACACAAGTTTTGTGGATGAAACAGACCTTGAAAGATCTTGGTATTAATTTTAGTGAACCAATATCAGTAAAGTGTGACAACACTAGTGCAATCAACATTTCTAAGAATCCAGTAATGCACTCACGGACAAAGCATATTGCTATAAGGTATCATTTATTGAAAGACAAAGTTGCAGAAGGAGAAGTCAGATTAGACTATGTCCCAACTACATAACAGGTAGCAGACATTTTTACAAAACCTTTGCCCAAGGAAGTATTTGAGTATCTTCGAAGCAAATTAGGAGTAGTCACACTTCCTAAGAAGTGACTAGCTACAGGGATCACCTTCTCAGGGGGAGCACTTGAGTGTTTGAGGATGGACTCAGGGGGAGTCAAATTTTGCCTGAGAAGTGTGAGGATGGACTCAGGGGGAGTCAAAATTGTGCCTGAAAAGTGTGAGAATGGTCACAAGGAGAGTCTACAGCAGACCCTTTGGTATTATTGACAAAGGGGGAGAAGAGTTACAGGAAGGTATACAAGTGTTGCCAACAATTCCAAAGGGGGAGATTGTTGAGCAAGATGTTGCCAGAAGGTTGTCATTGTTGTCAACACAGGCAGTTAGATCCAAAGATGCAGGCAGTTAGGTCCAAGGATGCAGTGGATAATAGACTTGAAATGGGTTTTTCTTAAAACCCAAGTTGGCTCTTCGTTTTGTTGAAAAAGATGCCCCGATGATGAAGATATTTAATTTTAAATATTTAGTTTAAATTTTTATTTTATTAAAAATTTAAATTAGAATATTAAATTAAATTAAAAGGGCTGACGTGTTACTATTCCGTGGCAATAAGCTACACGAAGGTAACGAAGGTGGAGAATGACGCCGACAAAGTTAAATCTGGGTCGACGGATTTTAGGGTTTTGCAGTCGACATTCTTAGGGTTACAGCCAACGAATTTTAGGGTTTGGTAGCTGACAAATTCCAGGGTTTCTCAGTCGACGTTCTTCTAGGGTTTGTCTCTAAAATTTCTTCTACAAAAGCAAGGGTTCTTCGAGTTTAAAGTGTGGAGAGTGATGCGATCTATGTGAATGAAGTTCGTGTGTAGCAGAGTGTAAGTCGTTTCGATCTCGAGTATGAGCAAAGTGATAGTTCTTTGGAGTTAAAGAAAAGAGATCGCAGCGAGGAGATAGTGAGTGAGTTCGTATCGACTGATCAAGAAAAGAGAGAGTGATATGTAGATGGCGTGTTTAAAGTCCGAGGCAAAAATACGCAGATGGTTGAAGTGAGATTTTTGTGAAGTTGCAGTAGAGAACACGGAGAGATATAGAGGAGTGGTTGAAAAAGTGTGAATCATTTTTCACAGCAGCAGTCGAATGCCGACAAGCAGCAGATCGCAAAAAAATAGCAGATCGTGATAATTGAGGTGAAAGTTTACATTCTGCAATTTTTATTATTATCTTCAAGTTGTAGCTTGAAAAAGGGGTTGGTGCCTCTTTCCAGTTGGTGCTGGAAAAATTGGAGTTGGTGCTCCATTCTATTGTAGCAGATAAAATTTAGAGGTTGGTGCCTCTTACCAGTTGGTGCTGGTGAATGATTATGTAAAGTTGTAGCTTTGCATTTGACTCGGATTTGGATGGTAGTCCAAGAAGTATTTTTGAGGAGTAGCCACATCGATGAACCTCGTTAAAATGTCGTGTTATGTGTGATGCTCTTAGTACTTTTATTATTTTTGTTTTAATCTGCTGCAGTTTATTTAAAAGTCTAAATTGTTTTAAGTTTTTAAAGAACACACTGATTCACCCCCCCTCTCAGTGTCATTGTGATTACAACAAGAAGAGGGAGAAGTACAAGGAATAAAGGTTCAATAATGGGTTGTTGTAGTCAATATGGAATATCTAGACATGTTGGAACCTACATCCTTGCAAGAGTTGTGGAGTATGTAATTACTCTAATACAAGGTGTTGGCACCAAGAGAAAGCATTCAACAAAGTACATGTTGATTATGGTTGGATGGATGTGATGCAATGGGACGAGGTGAAAAATGTTGAATGCATTCTATAATAGAATTTTTAGTTCTTAGAGGAAGTCCATGACAAGACAACAAAGTTGGCCTTGTGGAGAAAACCAAGCTGAAATAGTAATAGCTTGGAAAACTAATTCATGTTCATGATTTGGATCTCATGGAACTTTTCCTCTTACCCAATGAGCATGATGTAGAGCATCTAGACAATTACTAGGAGTGTAACCATCACCCACATGTAAAAGAAAATATGTGTTCATTTCCTAGAATATGAGATGAAAAACATGGAGAGAAGGGTGAGAGAAAATTAAGAGGAAGAGGAAGAGATAGTGGTGTGCAAAAAAGAGAAAAATAAACAAGGGAAGTGGGAGAGATAGAGTTAGACTGTGTAAAAGAAATAAAGAAGAAAGAAATTAATAAGTGGAGTGGAATGAACACAAAGGAGAGAAATATAAGAGAAAAAACTTGAAAGAAAGGATAGCTTCGAGAGAGAAAGCAAATAGAGAGAGACACAAATAAAATTAAAGAAGAATGTTAGATCGAGGAGAGGAATATTTGTAAGTTGAATATGGATTAGGAGAGAGTTTGTTGGGCAAAACACCTTTGTTTTATTTGAGTGCATGAGTGAGAATATAGGGTAGATGCGATATGTTGAATGCACATCATTTAGGCATTTTGGAAATAAAATAATTTTTATTCCCTAGCTATATTTATCTATATATTGAATGATAAATGCATGATGTTCAATTTTGTAAAATATAGGTAAGAAATATAGGATTGCAAGTCTATTGGTAAGGTAAGAGTGGTTGAGATTCCACAGAACCAAAGAATACTATCACTCAAACATTGGAACCCTAATTTTTGTTATTTGATACAAGTTAAATGATGATCTTCAAAAGTGAACATGTGATTACCATTCACATTGGCTTAAGAAAATGAAACCATGACACTTCAAAAAATTTAATGAATAACATAAACTTATACTGAGAGGGGGGGGTGAACAGTATAAGAGCACTTTTTACTTTTCTTTCCAAATTAATATTATGCAGTATATAGATAGCAGTATCAATAGCAGTAATCAAAGTAATGCACAAAACACCATACACAATAGAGACACAGATTTAACATGGTTCACCTGAAGCATAACAGAAGCTAGCATCCTTGATCTTTGCAAGAAACTCCTTCATCATCAACAAGCTCTCACTCAGCCCATCCTCCTTTAGAGGTACAAGAACTACCTTTACACCATCCTTCCAAAATGTGTAAGTATTCTTTCTCCCATTATGGTTAGTATCCCTATCGTACTACCAAGGTCTTCCCAACAAAATGTGACATGCATCCATCGAGATCACATCACACCACACTTCATCCTTGTAAGTTCTCCCAATTGAAAATTTAATTAAACACCTCCTACTGTTACCTCATTCCCTTTCTTAACCCATGAGATGCGATATGGATAAGGATGCTTTTCGCATTCTAGGTTCATTTTATCAACCATAATATTTGACACCATATTCTCACAACTACCACCATCAATGACAATGTTACATACCTTCCCTCAAGATGTACACCTTGTTCGAAATATGTTCATTTGCATCCTATAATCATCACCATCTATGGTCTACCCCTTCGTTTTGCTCTGCATCTTCTCTTTCTTAATAAAAATCAGCATCCTACTTATCATAAGTGCTTCCCCCATGTCAGCAATAACTTCATCCTCATCCTGCTCTTCCATCTCAACCAGATTGACCCTTCCTTGTCCTCCTTGACCCCTTTATTGGAGATTACGTTGGGGACACTCAAATGCTCTGTGCCCCTCCTCACCACATCCATAATAGGTATACTACCTTCTTGGATCATTCCCATTTCATCCACCACCGTAACCTCTACCTCGTTGGTATCCTCTTTCTCTCATATTCTACCCATATTCTTCTTGTTTAGCAGGTATTGAGGATTCTCCCTTGATAAAATTAGATCCACTTAGAACTTAACCTGAAGAGGGTGTGAATCCCTTCTTACCTCTTCTATTAACCCTTTTAAATTTCTCCTCTGCATTGAGGGCCATTTGATACACATCCTCCACTGTAAGAGTGTGATGCATGCTCATATTATATTGGATAGCAAAAATTAGGCTATTTACATACCTGGAATCCTTTTGGTCCTCCATCTCATTATTCTCCACTCGAATGTATAGCTTATAGAATTTATTAGTATAGTACTCAATGCTTTGATCCTTCTGTCGAATATTATGAAATCTATGAAATAGGTTTTGGGAGTAGTCTACAAGTATAAATTTTTCCTATAACTTCTTCTTCATCTTTGTCCAATCCCTGATATTTTCCTTTCCATTCCTCTATTGTGTAGTCTGTAAATCATCCCACCAAATCAATGCATGTCCCTTCAACTTTGTGCATGCAATCTTAACCTTCTTCTCTTCAGCAAGGTTACTCCATTCAAAATATTTTTCTATGCTATTGATCCAATCGATCAACTCCTTTGGTTTCAACCCACCAGCATACTCAGGAACCTCGATATTGATCTCATATTGATTCCCCTTAAGCCTATCTAGAGCTCATATCAATCAATTTTCAAAACCATTCCCTTCTCCCTCTGGCCCCTCTGGTTCTTCTTCTACGTGGATCTCGAATCCACGTTCCTTAGGTACATTTTCATCATCAGATCCTTGATCTGCATGCACCCTGGGATGTCTCTCTCCCATGTGATCAATCACACCAGTCTGTCATGCTATTTCTAGATTCAGATTCAATCTGAATATTCATCTTGGCATATCTTCTAGGGAGTATATTCCCTTCACTAGCGAGATCACACCATCTCTGATACCAAATGGTGTAAACTCAGCTATAAGAGACTAACAAAATGGACTCCAATCACATAACACAAATGCAATATAATGGAATAAATCTACAAATTGATATTCTTCTCATTCTTGAATTCACACCCCTTCTCCAAAATATTACAATCCATCATATAGCAATCGAAAACCAAAGAAACCCTAAAAAACATATTTTTTCTAAAAATTTCTAAAAATAGAAATGATTCGAATTGCGCCCAAATTTGGTGCACACATCCCTCTTACAATAACGAACTTACGTCAAAATATTAGGTCTCAACTTAAGGTATCACAAAATATAATAAACTTCTAACATTCAAAAAAACCCAAAAACCCGGGAACCTATTCTAAAAGCTAATTTTGGGACACTAGATGGAGGAGTTAGGTCCTAAAAACATGTTTTTTGGAGGGTCAAGTGCATCAGTGATGATCCTAATGTAGAACATACACACGGAACCACCTATTAAATTTCAAGGCAAACGGGCGTACGGTTCACAAGTTATGGCTTCAGCAAGGTGCATCACATTCACATTGGCTTAAGAAAATGAAACCATGACACTTCAAAAGTTTCAATGAATAACACAAGCTTATACTGAGAGGGGGGGTGAAAAGTATAAGAGCACTTTTTACTTTTATTTCAAAATTAATATTATGCAGTATATAAATAGCAGTATCAATGGTAGTAATCAAAGCAATACACAAAACACCATACACAATAGAGACACATATTTAACGTAGTTCACCCAAATATGGCTACCTCCATGAAGAAAAGATTTCACTAAAGTTTTCTCAATCAATCTCTTGGTAATCCTTCCCAATTACAATATTTATGGACCTCTGTCCAAAGGAGATGTTGATCCTCTAAATTTGGTTTGTGGATCTCTATCCATAGGAGAACTTCTTCTCCTCTGCTCTGGTTGGTGATCCTCTAGAAGACTACTACCTTCACTACACTGGCTTGTGGATATCTCTCCACAAAAGACTCTTATCCCCACTCAAAATACCAATCCTCATTGTCTTGGATGATGGATATCTATCCACTAGAGACTATGTCCTCTCTACTCTATCAACTCCAAAGTTTAGTCTCATTTCTATACTAAACATAGTCCAGTAGGTATAGTATAGCTCTGCTCAGTCTTTTGCATTAAACATAGTCCAATCGGTCTAGCAAAAGTTTTCTCAATAAGCTCACTCAAATCTGCACTAAACACATTCTATTTGGTCTAGCACAAATATGCTCAACTCTTGTATTAAACATAGTCCAGTCGGTCTAGCATAGCTCTGCTCAATCTCTTGCACTAAACACAGTCCAGTCGATCTAGCACAAGTCTACTCAAATTTGCACTAAACAAAGTCCAGTCGGTCTAGCACAAATATGCTCAATAGGTCCACTCAAAACCTACTCAAATTTGCTCAATAGGTCCACTCAAAACCTGCTCAAATATTCTCAATAGGTCCACTTAGAACCTGCTCAAATATACTCAATAGGTCCACTCAAAACCTGCTCAAATCTGCTCAACAGGTCCACACAAAACCTGCTTAAATCTGCTCAACAGTTCCACTTAAAACCTACTCAAATATGCTCAACAGGTCCACTCATAACCTGCTCAAATATGCTCAACAGGTCCACACAGAACCTGTCCAAATATTCTTAACAGTTCCACACAAAACTTGTCCAAATCTACTCAACAAGCTCACACAAAACTTATCCAAAACTGCTCAATAAGTCCTCTTTAGGACTTGCTCAAATCTGTATTGTAAGCTTCCACAAAAGCTCACACAAAATTAGTCCATGAGTCTTTTCAAAGACTTGCCTCAAATATGCTTAACAAGTCCACACATAACTTGTCCAATCTCATAGAAACATAAAGAGAATTCTTAGAGACTCAATATGTTCTTTACTCAATGCTCAATCACTTTCTCAACTCAAATCAATCTCATAGAAACATAAAGAGAATTGTTAGAGACTCAATATGTTCTATACTCAAAACTCAATCACTTTCTCAACTCAATCTCATAGAAGCATAAAGATAATTGTTAGATACTCAATATGTTCTATTCTCAAAATGCAATCACTTGCTCAACTCAATCTCATAGAAGCGTAACAACTCTCTTCAACAACCATGCTTATCAAACAAGGTTTTAAACACAACTCTCAATTTTAGAAAACCTTGAAGCATTAACTCAAACACTTTTGAAAAGGAAACCCTAATCAAATCCTTTTCACTCCAAACTTAATTTTCAAGTAAGCCAATCAACCAACTCAACCAAGGAAGAATTTGCCCATACCTTTTGTTTGACAAGGAGTTGATCTCATAAATCTGCCACACTCACAAATTTCTCTTTTCCAATCTCAATAAGGGTTAGAAGACTTCAATCAAATCACAATACAAAATAATGACCCAAAGTACACCTTATTAGTCCAACTCAAAAAATAACATTCACCATATTCTTCTTTAAATGGAAAATACCCTTATACAAAAATAATGCAAAAGTCTTAGTAAGAAATTAATAAGACTTTACTAAAACTCCTTATTACTCTTAAAATAATAAATCTCAAATATCAATACCTCCACAATAATCCTCAACAAACATTCACCATAAATTTCATGCCTTAATGTATAAAAATAATAATAATTTATGCACCCTTATTCCTCCAACATTAGGCAACTAAAAAAATTTAAATTAAAATTGAATACCTTGTCCTTGGAGGGAATCGAACCCTCAACCTTGTCTCACCACAAGTGCCTTAATCATGGCCAAAGTCGTCGCATGAGCCAAGCAATCGCTTGAGATTAAAGAAGCTCCACGTGCTTCTTAATATCACACCACCTTCCACTAATAAAAAGGGTGTGCGCCTTGGGCGCCTCAAACAACACACCAAATAATGCACACGGGGATTTGAAATGTTAACCACCTTGCTGCCAGCGCCTTTGCGCTTTCCCAAATACCACTAGTCCATTCTTATCCAATGAAACTTGAGGATGAAATCTTCCTCTTCTATGCCTTTCGCTGCCACGTATTCATAAATCACAAGCTCTCTTTTTCACATGCCACTGTTTTATTAATTGATCAAGGGTAACTTTCCAATGGTTTTGGCAAAGTATTTATATGCATTATATTTGCTTTGGACACGTCGATGCTAGCTCCTCCATGATGACATCGATGGAAATATAGAGGCTTCGAAAGCCTTTTTATTTAAATCCCAACTTTGGGTTTAATTTACTTTAAACTTTGCGCTTTGAAAACTTTTTTCCTCCAAAACCCAACCTTAGGGTTTTATAAAAAATAATTAATTATTCTTTGTAAACCAAATAATATTATAATCAAAATTATAATAATTTATTTGGGTTTTCACCACCTTGGATAAATATTATAATATTATATCCTTCCATTGCTTCGGATATATTTGCTACCAAAGGAGAACCGAAACCATTTTCTGAACCATTCTTTTTGGTGTAAAATAAAAAAAATTTAACCCATTACAACTTCCATTGAACTTTGCACTTGAACTGGAGAAGAACTATCACTAGCATATTGACATCAATGACAACTTTGGCTTAGGGACTCAAAATGTCCATCAATCTCCCCCTTTGTCATTTATGGCAATCCACATTATTTTTACTAAAACTTGACCTTTCTTTTTCTTCTAATCCCCCTGGGATATTGCTCCCCTTGGCTCAATGCTCTCTCAGATATCAAATCTCTCCCCATATAAAATCTCTCCCCAATACACAAATCTCTCCCCCTTTGACATCAATGGCAAAGGGTCACCTTTGGGGCTCGGGGCTAAGAATGAGCCTCTTAACTTATCCCCTCCCCCACCTCCTTTGAGGTGGTTAAATCTGGGGTCGGAGTATTTCTACTCCCAAAATGCATTTTTCTTTGCCTTTATCCTCTTCCCTTATTTTCTGAATTTTTTGATTATTCTGATTGTTTCTATCCGTGTCATCATCATTCATGTTCCTATCATCATTCTTGTTCCTATTTTTGTTCATGTTCTCATCCATGTTTCTATTTCTGTTCCTATTCATGTTCATGTTCCTATTCCTGTCATCATTCCTATTACTGCTCTTGTTCTTATCCATGTTCATGTTCCTGTTCATGTTCTTGTTCATGTTCATATTCTTGTTCTTGTTCATATTCTTGTTCATGTTCATACCTATTTTTGGAATATTTGCTCTACACCATTTTGTTATGTGACCATCATTATTGCACTTATAACACTTAATGTTATTATTTCTTGGAGGTGCAAATGTCTTAGGATCTCTTCTAGTGAAACCATATCCTCTTTTTTCATGAACCCTACAATTCATTGCCTTGTGACCAAACTCATTACATGAGTAGCAATACCCATGAAAAATCTATCCTTTCCCATATTCCTGTCTTTCATGTGTCCTGCACTGTGAATCCATGTGCCCAAACCTATGACATGAAAAACATCTTCCATTGAAGCTTCCTTGTCTTGACCTCATTGATCTCTTGTTCTGATTGTTATTCCATTTGTATCTTTTCTATGCATTGTTCCTATATTTTTTGAACTCTTTATTGTCCAAATCATCCTCTGATGTCTCACTCCCTCTTACATTGTCTTCTTCTTATGTACCTTCATTTGAAGTTTCTTCTTCTTCAAGACTTGAAGTAGACTTTTCTTCCCATTTCTTTTCAACCTGTTTGGAACCAAGACCTATTTTGTTTGTTTCTCCTCTTTATATCTTGATTATTTTATGCACACTCTTTGCACTATTTACATACTTGTATAGCTTATTCTTGGATTATTCTACATATTCATTTAGTAGAGCCACTTCTTGTGCTAACTTCTCACATTCCAAGATCTTTGCTTCTAACTTATCTTTGAACTTATTTACCTTAAATCCTTTATGAGAAATAATATTTCTTCATCACATTCTTGAAACTAAATTTCAAGCTTAGAGTGTTGCTTTCTTACCTTTTTTACCGTGTAAAGGGCATAGATGAGTTCTCCCTTGAGATCATAACCATTCTCTGCTGAATAATCCTCTATTTTTTTACCTTTGTCCACATCATTACTTTCTTTTGTATTGTCTTCTATAGGATCAATCACTTCTTCTTCTAATGCCATTAGAATATTTTCATCTGGTCTTTCAAGTGCATCTTCATAGTCATCATCACTGAAACTATAACCATCCCTTGTGCAATCATCTTCAAGATGTCCAAATTTACCACATCTAAAACACTTGAGAATAACTGGAGTCTTTTTCTTAACTAGTTATTTCTCTTCAATCATAAATAAGACTTCATTTCTACCATTTTTGAAGAACACAAGCTTATACTGAGAGGGGGGGTGAACAGTATAAGACCACTTTTTACTTTTTCCTTCAATTCAACTTTCAATTCAATATTATGCAGTGTATAGATAGCAGTATCAAAAGCCGTAATCAAAGCAATGCACAAAACACCATCCACAAAGAGACACAACAATTTACGTGGTTCACCCAATGTGGGCTACTCCACGGATAAAATATTTCACTAAATTTTATCAAATCAAATTCTGGGAATACCTTTCCCGATTACAATGTTTATGGGCACCAACCCAAAGGAGACACCAATCCCCTAGCTCTTGTTCTGGCTGGTGATCCTCTAGAAGACCTCTGCCTCCGCTGCCCTTAGCAAATGGAACTCTATCCATAGAAGACACCTGTCTTCCTTGATCTGGCTGGAGACCTCTGTCCTCAACTCTATCACCTCCAAAGCTGGTCCTCGAATTTGCACTAAACACAGTCCTTCGGTCTAGCACAAATGTCCTCGTTCTCTTTCTTTGATCTGCACCAAACATAGTCCTTCGGTCTGGCACAAATGTCCTCGAATCTGCACCAATATCTGTCCTCAACTGGTCCTCAAATCTGGTTCACAAAATTGGTTCACAAGCTTTCACTAAAGCTTGCTTGATCTTCACCCAAGTCTTCACCAAGACTTGTCTCAGATCTGCTTTGCAAGTTCTCACTAGAACCTACCCAAGTTGCTTCACAAGCTCAAGAAAAGCTTGCTCAAATCTGTGCAACAATCCCTCTCAAAGACTTGTCCAAAACCATCAAAGCCTACGCACTATCACCGAACATCGCAAAAATGATGCACCCAACAACTCTACGCTTTTCTGCTCTCTGTACACTCTTACTTCGCACTGAGCTCAACTCGGCATGACTCTGCTCTCTGTGCACCGTGGACTTAACTTGCACAAGTTTGATTGAATTTCATGCTCTGCTTCTCAACGATCAAACTTCTCCCCCGCACTCTATCTGTGAATGTCGCACTTCGAACGCACACTCAGAATCGATACCTTTACTCTCCAAACAGCCCTCCTTTTATACTAATACTTTCAAGATCAAAACCTTGATCTTAGTCGGCTGCACAACCCTAAACTACGTCAGCTGCAAACCCTAATCTTCGTCGGCCCAAATTTAACTTTGTCGGCCTCATTGCCTCTACAACTCTTCTGTAGCTTCTGCCGTGAAACTACAACATGTCACGATATCGTGACACCTTTGCAACCGTACACTTCCTTTTGCCTTTTGTCATGATATCGTGACACTTCAGCCTTTGTCGACTTCAACCACGTTCTTGTCACGATATCACGACACTTCTGGCTTAGTCAGCATCAACTTTGCTTTTGTCATGATATCGCGACACTTCTCCCTTCATCGACCTCCTTTCTACTTTTGTCGTGAAATCATGACACTTCTGTCTTCATAGCCTTCCTCTCTACTTTTTTCATGAAATCATGACACTTCACCTATGGAAGACATGCATTCTATTTCTGTCATAAAATCGTGACACTTTCTCCATCCATACGCTGCCATCTCAAACTATCACGAAATCGTGACACTTTCTCTTCCTTGCACTCTTGTCTGCTTGCACTAGCAAAAATGGAACATGTCACGAAATCATGATGCTTTCGCCTTTGAGCTCTTCCTCCTTAACTTTGTCATGAAATCGTGACACTTCTAGCTTTCGTATGTTTTCTCTTCAACATGTCACGAAATCGTGACATTTCTTATTTCGAAACCTTTCCTTTGCTGCATGTCACGAAATCGTGACAGTTCTTACTTGGAACAATTTCATCTGCAGCATGTCACGAAATCATGACGGTTCTCACTTCGAACTCTACAGCATGTCGCAAAAACGTGATGCTTCTCACTTTGAACTCTGCAGCATGTCACGAAATCGTGACAGTTCTCATTTTGAACTCTGCAGCATGTCGCGAAATCGTGACACTTTTCGAGTTACTTTCTCTCTCTTCGAACTTGTCATGAAATCGTGACAATTCTCACTATGGACTCTCTCTTCTACATTATGTCATGAAATCGTGACACTTTTTCTTTCGGACTCTCTCTCCTGCAACATGTCGTGAAATCGTGACACTTTTTCGTCCGTACAACCTTCCTTGCAATATGTCACGAAATCGCGACATTTCTGACTCGAACATTCTCTCTCCTCTTTGAGTCGCGAAACTGCGACATGTCGCGATATCGCGACACTTTTCTAAAAAGCTTTCTCTCACCTGCTTAAGTCGCGAAAATGCGACATGTCGCGATATCGCGACACTTTTCTAAAAAGCTTTCTCTCTCCTGTTTAAGTCGCGAAAATGCGACATGTCGCGATATCGCGACATTTTTCCAACTTACTTTCTTTCGAACCTGTCATGCCAAACCTTCATCAAAACAAATTATTTTACATCAAATCAAATTCCTTCAAAAGCTTCTTGACATCAATGACAACTTATTCACTTGAGCAAAAGCAATGTACCCAAGGTACCCAAAATTGCCAACAATCTCCCCCTTTGTCATTGATGGCAAACCTTTACTAAAAACGCTTCTCACGAGCCAAAACTGAAACCAACTGTGCTAACAACCGACAACTAAGAATCTTCCTTTGAAGTTTTGCTCCCCCTGACTTGAAGCTTTCCTCTTCACTTGAAGCTCTCCCCCTTACTCATATCTCTCCCCCTTTGTCATCAATGGCAAAGGGTCACCTTTGGGGCTCGGGACTAAGAATGAGCCTCTTAGCTTAGTCCCTCCCCCACCTCCTGATGAGGTGATTAATTCTGGGGTGGGAGTAAAACTCCCATTAGGCACTGATCATCATCAGCATCTATAATTTCCTTGTCGGGCCTTCTCTTGTTCTTGTCACTTGTTATCATTCCTGTTCTTGTCACTGTTCTTGTTCTTGTTCTCATCCCTGTTTTTGTTCATGCCTTGATCCTTGGACCTGTTTATACCACTGTTCCTATTCCTGTACCTTGAAAGTTCAGCTCTACACTGTCTAGCTATGTGACCTTCATTGTTGCACTTATAACAAGTAACAATGTTATTTCTTTTAGGCATACCTGTTCTTTGAATCCGCCAGTTCTGCCTAAACCTGTTCTGATCAAACCTGTTCCTGTTATTTACCTCGCAATAGACTGCCTTGTGCCCAAACTATTGACAAGAGTAGCAATACCCTCGAAAGAAACTAGCGCTTCTGAAATTGTCGTTCACCTTCTTCACTTGAGCCATGCAATGTGCAGCCATGTGACCAAACCTGTAACACGCAAAACATCTGTCATGAAATTTACCTTTATTCGACCTCTTGGGTCCTGAAAACTTCTTCTTCTCATTCTGAATTTCGTTTTCTATTTCTACGCATCTATCATCCAAGGACTCATAATCTGAAATACTTTCCTCATCAGAACTCTCTTCCTTTTGGAGTCTCTTACTAGACTCTCCGACTTGTTCCTTGACAAAACCAAGGCCTGTTTTATCCGTTGTCTTTCTTTGACCTTTGATGAGTGACTTAACCTTTTTGGAGCTATCTTGAAACCTGTAAAGCTTATCCTTGTACTCTTTAGTTTCCTCTTTCAAAGAAGCCATTTTCTGTTCTAACTCACTATACTCAAGAACCTTAGACTCTAACTCATCCTTGAGTTCTTGTGTCTTAGCCATAGAGACGTCGAGACTTTCTATAAGATCATCTCTCTCCATACAACATTCATCTAACTTATCCTTGAGTCTAGCATTCTTCTTTCTTTCCTTTTTCAAAACACTAAGAGCGTTAGTAAGTTCACTTTCTAGATCCTTTATTTGTTTGCTTTCTGAATCATCAAACCCTTTTTCAGATTTCCTATCACTAGAGGTGCTACCTTTTTCAAAAACCATACATGCATCTTCCTTATAGTTTTCTGAAGCATCCTCATACATACTAGAAACCAAATCATTATTTGTGCAATCATCCTCAAGGTGACCAAAATTTCCACATCTAAGACATTTCATGATAATGAATCTATGTTTCGGTTCTTCCTCTTTTTTGATATGAACAACATCTCATTTTTAGTATCACTTGAAGAACTTTCACTATCACTACTAGAACACTTACTTGCTTTGTCTAGGTATAAACTCTTCTTGTGCTTGTGAGAATACCTCTTTCCTTGATTGTTGCGCTCATCTTTGTTTTTCCTGTGATGCTTGTGCTTTTCAGAATCCTTGCTTTTAGAATCCTGTATATCTTCATCACTTTCGTTCTTGGGAACAGTACAATCAGTAGCATAATGACCAAACTTTCCACAATTGAAACATCTTATATTTTTCATGCTTTTGTGCTTTCTAGAGAACTTGCCTTTCTTGTTGTAATATGCCTCTTCATCACTGGAAGACTCATCACTCTCTTGAAGTTGTTTACCCTTGGATTTCTTGGTAGCCTTGAAAGTTGCCTCTTTCTTGACATCAACCTTCACTTGAGTTCTCAACTCAAATGTTGCAAGTATACTATGGAGCTCATCCTTTTTCAACTTATCCAAATCTTTAGCTTCCTCAATAGCAGAAATATTTTCACTAAATCTATTAGGAAGAGATCTTAAAATCTTATCACAAACATCATTTTCAGCAAGCTCAAGACCTAAGTCTTTCATGGAGTTAACAACCTCATCCATACGAAGCATGTAGTCACTAATATTTTCATCATCATTCATCTTGAGTTGTTCAAACATACCTTTGAAGTGTCTCAACTTAGCCTTTCGGACATTTACATCACCTGTGTGAACCACCTGCAATCGTTTCCACATTTCACTAGCTGTCTTGCGGTGAATCACCTTGGTAAGATCTGCCTTCTGTAAACCTTTCGAGATTGCATTCATTGCTTTTGAATTGCTGTGATGTAGGAGCCTGTCTTCTTTAGTATAAGGACCATGTTCAGGAATAGTGTACCCGTCTTCAATCACTTCCCAAACCTCATTCCCAAGTGCCATTAGATGAACCTTCATCCTTGCACTCCAAAGACCAAAATCTGATCCATCAAGAATAGGTGTTGCATTGCCACTTGAATAATCCATTGTGTTCTTTACTGGCTTTTCCTTCAAGTTGTTAAACTTTTCGAAGGCACCTCGCTCTGATACCAATTGAAGAACACAAGCTTATACTGAGAGGGGGGGGTGAACAGTATAAGACCACTTTTTACTTTTTCCTTCAATTCAACTTTCAATTCAATATTATGCAGTGTATAGATAGCAGTATCAAAAGCCATAATCAAAGCAATGCACAAAACACCATCCACAAAGAGACACAACAATTTACGTGGTTCACCCAATGTGGGCTACTCCACGGATAAAATCTTTCACTAAATTTTATCAAATCAAATTCTGGGAATACCTTTCCCGATTACAATGTTTATGGGCACCAACCCAAAGGAGACACCAATCCCCTAGCTCTTGTTCTGGCTGGTGATCCTCTAGAAGACCTCTGCCTCCGCTGCCCTTAGCAAATGGAACTCTATCCATAGAAGACACCTGTCTTCCTTGCTCTGGCTGGAGACCTCTGTCCTCAACTCTATCACCTCCAAAGCTGGTCCTCGAATTTGCACTAAACACAGTCCTTCGGTCTAGCACAAATGTCCTCGTTCTCTTTCTCTGATCTGCACCAAACACAGTCCTTCGGTCTGGCACAAATGTCCTCGAATCTGCACCAATCTTTGTCCTCAACTGGTCCTCAAATCTGGTTCACAAAAGTGGTTCACAAGCTTTCACTAAAGCTTGCTTGATCTTCACCCAAGTCTTCACCAAGACTTGTCTCAGTTCTGCTTTGCAAGTTCTCACTCGAACCTGCCCAAGCTGCTTCACAAGCTCAAGAAAAGCTTGCTCAAATCTGTGCAACAATCCCTCTCAAAGACTTGTCCAAAACCATCAAAGCCTATGCACTATCACCGAACGTCGCAAAAATGATGCACCCAACAGCTTTGCGCTTTTTTGCTCTCTGTGCGCTCTTGCTTCGCACTGAGCTTGACTCGACACGACTCTACTCTCTGCGCACCGCGAACTTAACTTGCACAAGTTCGATTGAATTTCATGCTCTGCTTCTCGACGATCGAACTTCTCCCCCGCACTCTATCTGTGAATGTCGCACTTCGAACGCACACTCAAAATCGATACCTTTACTCTCCAAACAACCCTCCTTTTATACTAATACTTTCAAGATCAAAACCTTGATCTTAGTCGGTTGCACAACCCTAAACTACGTCGGCTACAAACCCTAATCTTCGTCGGCCCAAATTTAACTTTGTCGGCCTCACTGCCTCTGCAACTCTTTTGTAGCTTCTACCGTGAAACTACAACATGTCGCGATATCGTGACACCTTTGCAACCGTACACTTCCTTTTGGCTTTTGTCACGATATCGCGACACTTCAGCCTTTGTCGACTTCAACCACGTTCTTGTCGCGATATCGCGACACTTTTGTCTTAGTCAGCATCAACTTTGCTTTTGTCATGATATCGTGACACTTCTCCCTTCGTCGACCTCCTTTCTGCTTTTGTCGTGAAATCGTGACACTTCTGTCTTCATAGCCTTCCTCTCTACTTTTGTCATGAAATCATGACACTTCTCCTATAGAAGACATGCATTTAGTTTCTATCACGAAATCGTGACACTTTCTCCAACCGAACGTTGCCATCTCAAACTATCACGAAATCGTGACACTTTCTCTTCCTTGCACTCTTGTCTGCTTGCACTAGCAAAAATGGAACATGTCATGAAATCGTGACGCTTTCGCCTTTGAGCTCTTCCTCCTTAACTTTGTCATGAAATCGTGACACTTCTAGCTTTCGTACGTTTTCTCTTCAACATGTCACGAAATCGTGACATTTCTTATTTTGAAACCTTTCCTTTGTTGCATGTCACGAAATCGTGACAGTTCTTACTTGGAACAATTTCATCTGCAGCATGTCACGAAATCGTGACGGTTCTCACTTCGAACTCTACAGCATGTCACGAAATCGTGACGCTTCTCACTTCGAACTCTGCAGCATGTCACGAAATCATGACAGTTCTCATTTTGAACTCTGTAGCATGTCACGAAATCGTGACACTTTTCGAGTTACTTTCTCTCTCTTCGAACTTGTCACGAAATCGTGACAATTCTCACTATGGACTCTCTCTTCTGCATTATGTCATGAAATCGTGACACTTTTCCTTTCGGACTCTCTCTCCTGCAACATGTCACGAAATCGTGACACTTTTTTGTCCGTACAACCTTCCTTGCAATATGTCACGAAATCGTGACATTTCTGACTCCGTACATTCTCTCTCCTCTTTGAGTCGCGAAACTGCGACATGTCGCGATATCGCGACACTTTTCTAAAAATCTTTCTCTCTCCTTTTAAGTCGTGAAAATGCGACATGTCGCGATATCGCGACACTTTTCTAAAAAGCTTTCTCTCTCTTGCTTAAGTCGCGAAAATGCGACATGTCGCGATATCGCGACATTTTTCAAACTTACTTTCTTTCGAACCTGTCATGCCGAACCTTCATCAAAACAAATTATTTTACATCAAATCAAATTCCTTCAAAAGCTTCTTGACATCAATGACAACTTATTCACTTGAGCAAATGCAATGTACCCAAGGTACCCAAAATTGCCAACAATTGTATGAAAAGCTAGCATCACTATCATTTGAGTACTTAATTGCATTATCCTCAAAGTAGCTTCTCTTTTGTCTTTGTAATAACTTCTATCCTTGTCTGCTTTGTCCATCCTTGCTTTTATTTTTATGCCTATATATTTCTGATTCCTTGTTCCTGTGATCCTATTTTTTTTCACCATTGTTGTTCTTTGGATATTTACAATCTGTTGCAAAATTTCCATACTTTCCACAATTGAAACACTTAACAGATCTTAGATCTATGGGCCTTATGGAACCTTTATCTCTTCTACCATAATTAGTTTCATCACTGGATGACTCACTGCTTGATTCTGACATCTTACCCTTTATCTTCTTGTTCACTTTGAATGCAACCTCTTTTGGAGGGATAGGATTCTTTGTTCTTATCTCAAAAGTTGTAAGCATGCTAAGTAAAGAATTTCTTGTCAGACAATCATTATCAATTGATGTTTCTATAGCAGAAACCTTTTCAGTGTACCTTTTTGGAAGAGTTCTCAAAATCTTATCACAAGCATAAGATTCATCGACCTTCATTCCAAGACCTTTCATCTCATGTACAAGTTCATCAATCTTATTGAGATAGTCATGAATATTTTCATCATCCCGCATTCTTAATTTTTAAAATTCTCCTTTGATATTTCTAATCTTAGCTTTCCTACCACCTTTATCTCCTTCATATATGTTATGCAGTAGTTCCCACATTTCTTTTGTTGTTTTACAATCCATAACCTTCATAGATTATGATCTATACAAAACTTTTATAATTGCATTCATAGCTCTTGAATTTGCATGCATTAGAAGAGTTACCATCCTACACTTATAATCCTTCTCTTTTAGTCATTGAAGAGTTACCATCAAGTACTTTGTCATCTTAGCAGTTATATAATTTTGTCATAATTGAACTGTCGTACAATTGATTGTAGATATTGTATGACTAAAGAACCTACCATACAATTGAATGGTATCATATGATGAATATAGACATACTATGGTGAGGACACTATCATATTCACATGTGTGACTACCATGCACTAGGTAGCTATTGGTTGAGAGGAAAATTTATTGTGTGAGAAGGCCATCCATAGGAGGACTCCCTTCTCTTGTTTGCATCACTTCCAACCCCTACATAAATCATTTACATGGAGTCTCTTGATATTTTATCTTCAACTATATTTTCATCTACTCAAACTCACAAGAGATATTACTCTTCATATTTCTCATTAGAGAAATATTGTATTAACTTCTAATAATAACAAAACCCAATGATTACATGAAATCAAATATATTTACAAAGTATTTTCAAAGTACTTTTAACATACCAAATAATGTAATATTTCCAACAAACTCAACTCGTAGGATAAAATATTTTCTAATGATATTGAACTATTCCCACTTGTGTTATATCATGATCATGTTATCGTGGTATTTTAATTAATCAAAGCTATATTGTCTCACAAGATTTGAACTTTATCTCCTTATCGAAAAAGTTATGTTTTTAACCACTTGAACTAATGTCATTTGGTTCATATCATTATATAAATTTTTTATACATTTTTTACTATTTTTATTTTTAACTTTATTTAAAAAAAAAAATTAAAATATTTTTATTTTTAAGTTTTGTTATATTTTACTTTATTTTTTAAAATATTATATTTTTATTAGTATAAAAGCATTAAAAATTACATAAATAACATGGTATGAATTTAAGAAATTAAAAATGTGGACTTCTAAAGTAAAACCAAGTTCCAAATCTTAACCCAATATAGGTATATAGATAAGTAGATGTATATAGTTTTTTACCCCTAATTCTAAGGTAGCCAAAAACAAAATCAAGTGCTTCTAAGGGACTTAAATTACTCTTAATAATATTGAGGTTGTTATCAATGATGCTTTTCAAGGTAACCTAGAAATGGTTGATATTAGCAAGGCATGTATAAATTATAAGACCTCTATTATTTTTGGTTTATCAGGAGCTTTGAAATAGATACAAATAATTATAAAGAAGTTGTAGTTATTTGAGCTACAATCATAACAATCAGAATAAATAATTTATTGAGAATAGTGATGGAGTCTTACTATAAAATTTTAGTGCTTATTTTAAACATCAAATATGTTGAGGATGCTATAAATTAGAGGATAAAAATACCTTCATTCAATATCACAACCTTCGATGATAATTTTTTTTAGTGGTACCATAAAATAAGGGAATGAAATGGAATAGGAAGAGGTAACATTTATTTTAACAGACTCACAACATATCACTTATTAGAAAGATATGATTCCCTCTCTATGTTATTGAAGGATGATTTGGATTAAGGACAATAGTGTTTCCCTTCACATTTGGCCTAGGTGTGAGAAAGAGAGTAAGGTCATTTGATCAATAAATTCAAATGTGATTTGGTTATATGATAGTAAAAAGACCAAAATAATACATATTTAGTGGACAACCTCTAAGTTTGACTACTATAAAGGGATTAAGGCTTGTGAGGGGATAAACCATGTTCACCCTAGGGATGTGGCCAATATTGACATATGGTGGATGCCATGTCTTCTCAAAATTAGGGATTATGACCTTATCTAGGTATTCCTTGAACAATATGCCAATGGGGAATCAAAGTGATGCATGGGTGTATCAATCCTGATATAGCCATATTAGCTTATTTTTTATTATTTTAGGCCATATATTAGGATTGACTAAGTCCTTGATCATTTTAGGGTTAGAATTATTAATTTATAAAATGTATAAATATAAATAAATATGGCCTAAGTTCATCATATTTAATATATTCCTTCTTTATGTATGCATATGAGACTCTACCTTCTCTAAGTGGCCTATGAGACTTGGATCCCTCTAAGTGGTATCAATATAATCTATGATTTAGATATGAATAGTTAATTTCATGATTAGATATTTCGTTGTTTATTTGGCATATATCTTATGCTTCTATTATATTATAAAATATGGAATTGTTGTGGATTGAATTTCTTAATTTATAATTTTCATTACAAGTGGTATAAATTTTTTGATTTTAGCTTCCTATGAAGGGCAAAATTAGGAGAATCAAATAAAGAAGTGCATGTAGTCAGCCATGTTTAGCAAAGTAATATCTAAGTTATGGGTAAGTTACATCCAATATTTTTCTTTTACTTCTTCTAACTTCTAGTGCAATTTCCATAATATTATAATTTAGCCAAAACCATTTGTAGTAGGAAAAACCAAAAAGAATTATTGTTCATGTTGAGACCTCTTCAAGAGACTTATGTCATTTTTATTGCCTTGTAAGGATGATAAAAATAAGATATATCTTTGATAATCCTTTTGGAATAATTTGATTCAATATTTAGGATTTAAATTCATAATAAGTAGTGATATTATTGATCAAACTATTAGAAAAAGTTGGAAAATAATCCATGAAAGATTGATAAAAACTACTGAGAAATATGTGGAGCATATGAAATGACCTCCATGGAATCAAGGCAAGCAACACAACATCTTAAAAACAATTAATACTTATTATATTTATAATATTTAGTTTTTTAGTTATTAATGGCTTTATGCTTTAAGATTAATGGATGAGTGTATGGCCAATAGTGCTTAATTACAATGATTTTCTTTCAAAAGAAATGTTGTAAGATATTTATGATTCAGTGTCAATAAGATAAGTTGTACTTACATAGTTAAATTAGTCTTGGGATAAAAGCATTACTTGAAATTTATTATGGCTATTTTAATTGTACTAAATTTATGATTGGAATTATATCAACAAGTTGAATAAAATGTTAAAGTTCTTGCACTTTCATTTTGAATAGATATAATTATTTCACTCCTCTCACCAAATTGTTAAATGGGTGGCAATATAAAATAGAGTTGCATATGACAAAATGTCTCTTAGCTAAATCCTATGAATAAAAACAGTCCAAAGTCACTAACACTATACACTATTTTGTTATCTTTTGGATCCTTAAACTTAAATGAAATGCAATCACAAGTATTGAAATAAGTATGCAATGTTATAAATATGATAATGGCAACTTAACATGCATGAAAATATGATAGGAAACTTGATACAATGCTCTAAAAATGCTCATATAATAAAGCTCATGAAAATTGGGTTGCAAGAAATTTAACTGAACTGGTTTTTGAGCTCTGGCGATTTGGCAGGAAACTTTCTGAACTGTCGTCGGCCGAGGCTCTAGGGTTTCTGGTGGGAAGATTCTACAAGGGACTCAGGTGGTTTGCTGTTGTTTTTCGCTAACGGCTCTTTCTTTGCCCCGGGAGGGCCCAATGGGGTCTCCTCTAGGATTTCTTGATGGGAAGAAGACCTCTTATGCCGAGATATTAAGAGAAAACCCTACGTCTTCCTCCGATGAAGCTCAGCGGAGTGCTTACCATTCGCTATCCAAGAATGTGGGCAAGGGTTCTCCTGTGCACAGAGTCAATGGATGTCTCCCGCAATCCGCTTCCAAACCGAATATTGTCATAGAACCAAAGCTGGTTGAGGACACGATCAACTACCGTGCTACTCATGACCTGATTTGCAAATTCATGGGCATCCGACCCACCCTGCACTTCTCGCACACCTGGGTGAGACAAAACTGGGAGCCTATCGGTGAGTACTCCTTATGGCCCATAAGCAATGGGTATTTTATTATTAGTTTTTCCTCCTTAGCGGATAGAAACAGAGCATTTGAATTAGAAAAGAGGAGCCATGGCCCGGCAGGGTTATTTATCCAATCGTGGAGAGCGGGCTTCGACCCTCGCATTGAGCCCATGGCTGTCCTGGTTTGGATCCGACTGTATGCTCTCCCGATGGAGTTTTGGGGTGAGCAGATTCTTGAATTGATAGGTAACTCTATAGGTAGATATTTGGGAGTTTCCAAAGATACCATAGAAGGAAACACTACTGTTTATGCTAGAATTTGTGTAGAATTGGATATTAGCCAGCCGCTACCAGCTGAGATGGAACTGGAGTTAGCAGGACAATCCTGGATACAGCAGTTAGACTATGAAGCCCTACCTTTCCGATGTAGAGTTTGCCATAACCATGGCCATTTGGCTAGGTTATGCCCAAATATCTTAAGCACCAAAGCGGATGTTCCACAAGGAATGCCAAATCGCCCCCGAGAGGGTAAGCCCACTCCGATCAAGGAACCACCCATCATCCCCCCTGGTTCTGATGCCCAGAAAGATGGCTTTGAACAGCAGAAGAGAAGAAGAAACAAAAAGAGAAATGGCAAGGAGCAAGCTCAACCCAAGCCAACCAACCAGTATGAAATCTTCAAATCTCTTGTGGATCAAGAAGACCAAATTATGGAAGGAGCATATGGGAACCTTGAGGATAATATCATCCATTCTCATGCTCCTCCCTCACCAAACCCTGTCCTAGAACAGGTGATTGACTCCTCTGAGATTTTGCAGCTAGAAAACCCAAGGGCATTGGTAATCCACTCCCCAGCACAGCTAGCTATTAAGGATGTCACCATGGGAAATGCAAAAAAGATCAGAGAAAGACCAGCTCTAGGGATTACCCAGGTGGAGAAGAGGTCAAAAAATAGTAATTCCCAAGGGGCGGGCAGGAAATCCAATAAGGATCTAATTGCAGTGCAAGGAGATAAGCTAATCAATGGAGGATTGGCGAGAACAATTGATTCTTATTGCTCCCAAGGTTTCCAATGATTATTCAATCTTGGAATGTGAGGGGTTTAAACAGTAGAACCCATCAATCTGCTGTTCAAATACTTTTAGAGAGAAGTAAAACAGACTTTCTACTCATTCAGGAGACAAAAATGTCTTTAGACCTTATGAGTAAAACTGTCAGTCGAATCTGGAGGGGTGCTGGCCATATGGCTGTGGCTGCTCTAGGTGCCTCCGGAGGGATTGCTACTCTTTGGAACCCTTTGGCGTGGATAGCAATAGAACATATAGCTTGGAGGGGTGTCCTCACATCTCTTTTTAGGAACATTGTTACAAATTGAACAAGTCTTAATTACAAATTTCTATGGGGCTCAGAACATCGATGGTCAGCGGTTTCAATGGAAAGTTGTTCAAAACATGAGGTCCTCCTGAGAAGAGTTTGATTGGATTATTGCTGGGGACTTCAATGCCAAATTATCTGCTAGGGATCAGGAAGGTGGCATCCCAGTTTTGGATACAGGGGACCAGCTTTTTATTGCCCAAGTCTAGGCCTTTAACCTTGTTGATATCAAAGGCCCTAGTACAAACTTTACCTGGACTAATAAGAGAAGATAGCCATACAACAGGAGGGTTAAGCTTGACTGGTTTTTGGTCTCAGAGGAAGCTTATGTTAGATGGAATATCAAATTCTAGATTTTGGAGGGCCCAGTCTCAGATCACTCTCCCATTTTGCTGGAGGGAGGGACTATGTCAGGGCAGTATTACAAACCATTTAAATTTGAAAATTTTTGGTTGCAAAAAGAGGACCTCCAAAGGAAAATTCCACAGTGGTGGGAAGAAGGTCGTCTCCCTTTTGGGACAGCTATGTTCAAATTTCATAAACAGCTTCTTTTTGTTAAGAGTAAACTAAAACAGTGGAGGCAAACTAACAAATCTGATTTCCAGCTCCAACGGGCTCCCTTGTTGACCAGATGGAACGAGGTGCAAAAACAATTCAGGGAAGGAATCATTTCTAAGCATCTTAAATCCGAGGATGATGCTTTACGCAAAGCGATTGAGGACATTGATAATCAAGAAGAGATCTACTGGAAACAGAGAGCAAGAAACACATGGTTATTAGAAGGAGACAGAAATACAAAATTTTTCCATCGCTCTGCCTGTGCTAGAATACAATTGAATAACATGGAACTCCTTCAATACGAGAATGGAAACTCTTTTGACACTCTCCCTGGTATGCATTCCCACTCAATGGAGTATTTCTCAAACCTCTTTAAGGAAAGTATGGAGCATGATGTGGAAGCCCAAAATGAAGTCATTGATGGCATTCCCTCTATTATCTCTCATGAAGAGAATCAGGCCCTTCTTAAGCCCATTGATCGTGATGAACTCAAGAAGGTGGTCTTTGGGATGTGCACTAGAAAATTGCCTGGTCCTGATGGCTTCCCTATTGAGTTTTTTCAGGCCTTCTGGGATACCCTGGAGGAGGATGTGCTGGTTGTCATTGAGGAGTCCCGAACTAAAAAAAGAATGCTCAAGGCTCTAAATCACACCTTTATTACCTTAATTCCAAAAGGAGAGGGGGGGCTCACATTTTTGATTTCAGACCTATTGCCTTATGCAATGTGATTTACAAAATAATCACTAAAATTATGGCTGAAATACTAAAACCTCTTCTTCAGAATATAATCTCCCCTGAGCAAGGGGGTTTTGTTGAAGGGAGACAGATCTTGGATGGAGTGATCTTGGCTTAGGAGGCTATCCATACTATGCACAATTCAGGTAACAAAGGAATGTTCATCAAACTGGATATGTATAAGGCTTATGACAGAGTAGAGTGGGGCTTCTTGGTCAAGATGTTGGCAGCCTTTGGTTTTTCTCAGGACTGGATTGCCTGGGTCATGATCTGTATCTCTATGCCTTCATACTCTGTTTTAATTAAGGGGCTTCCCTCGCCACCTTTTGGAGCCTCTCGGGGTCTTCGCCAAGGAGACCCTTGCTCTCCTTATCTCTTTCTCATCTTGGCTGAAGGATTAGGCAGACTCCTCCTGAGAAGAAGACTTCAAGGACAGATAACAAGAATTAAAATTGGGGCTGAAGTTTTGACTCATTTACAGTTTGTGGATGATACTGGATTGGTGGGAGTGGCCAGCCTTAGGGAAGCAAGAGGAATAAGAGATTCTCTAAACGTCTACCTCCGGGCCTCTAATCAAGTCATCAATGAAACAAAATCCAAAGTGGTCTTCTTTAATCTTGATCAAAGGTCACAAGACAGAGTTATTGAGATCTTGGGATTCACTAGGACCTCTCTTCCTGTTGTTTACCTGGGGGTTCCTCTGCATTTCAAAAAATTGAAAGCTAATTTCTGGAAGGACCTTTTGGATGGCATCAAAGAGAGAATGAATCACTGGTCTCATATATGGTTAAGCTATGGGGTCCGACTAACTTTCTTGCAGTTTGTTATTCAGGCCATGCCAATTTATAAATTCTCTATCTTGGCTGCCTCTCCATCAATTTGGAAAGAGCTGGACAAAGTGGCTAGAAGTTTTCTTTGGTAATGTGCCAAAGGAGAGAGGAAATGGGCCTTGGTTGGATGGGATAAGGTCACCCAGACCAAGGAAAAAGGTGGGCTGGGATTAAGAAGCTCCAAGTTTAACAATCAGGCTCTGGCTGGTAAACTGTATTGGAGGTGGATTTCCTAGCCAACGTCCCTCTTCAGCAGAATCCTCTCTAGTAAATACTTGGGTCTTGTTCACCCCAATGACTTGGGCCGCTTTCCTTTAGAGGGTAATGGATCATTAGTGTGGTAGGCTCTCAAGCTTGGATCTCGCATTATCAAAGATCAATTGTTCTGGAAAGTTGGGAGAGGGGAGAAGGCCCGGTTTTGGACTGATTCTTGGGATCAGAATCCTCCCATTCTTGTTGTGTTTCCTAAATTGCATTCATTAAAATCAGCTCTAGAAGATAAGGGATGGATCCATATTGAGAGCTACTTCAATACCAGCCAATTGGGGGAGTATAAGATTCAAAAGTTCAAGCGGCTGGGTGAATGGCCTATTCCAATCCCCCCGGAGCAGGCTCCAACTCTGGAAAAAATCTTGTCAGAATGGTTTCTTACTGGGAGAGATGAGGAGGATGAGCTTGCCTGGGGCTTTGGGAACCTTGGGGTTTATACTGTGAAGGAGGGCTATGATTCGATCCTTCCAGAGCCCCCCCCACACTCTTTTCCAGTTCAAGAATGGAGGAAGATTTGGCATCCCAAGGGCTGGCCGAAAGTGAACTTCTTTGCCTGGCAGCTGATGCACAATGGAATCCTGACCTTTGACAATCTCAGAATCAGAGGCATCATTGGTCCTTCCCAGTGTGTTTTATGCTATAGGAATGAGGAAACTGCTGATCATCTTCTGTTTGATTGTCCTTTCACACAATAGATTTGGCATCGTTGGTTCTCCCATTTTAAACTTCAGGCTATTGGAGACTTGTCTCGGACCAATTTATGGGAAATCTGGAAGAGAGGTAGATTTACATCTAAAGCTCTTTGAACTTGCTGGGAGCTTGGTTTCATTTTTATTTGGTGGCAGGTGTGGTTGGAAAGAAATGCTCGTATTTTTCGTGAAACCTTCTCTTCGGTGGATGGGATATGGCAGGTCATCTGGAGCAAATTAGTGGAAACCATTGCCATCTATGATGAGAAGGAAAATCAGCCTGCTTCTAAGCCTCTGGAAGAGAGAGCTGCTGATCTTGAGAGACAGGTAAGAAGTTGTTGGAAACCTCCCCGGAAAGGCTGGATCAAAATCAACACTGATGGAGCTGCAAAAGGCAATCCGGGCACTGCTGGAAGTGGAGTAATCTGTCATGATCATGTTGGGGCTGTGCTCTATTGGGAATTGCAAGGTCTGGGATATGCCAGAAACAATGAAGCCGAGGCCTTTGCTATTAAATCTGCTTCCATCTGGGCCGTCAAGCAAGGTCATAGAAAGATAATCATTGAGTCTGATTCCCAAATCCTGGTTGGCGCTCTTGATTGCATGAGGAACTTTGCCTTAAAATCTTGGAGGCTATGGATTCTGGTCTCCCAAATTAAAGAGCTTTGGAAGTAATTAGAGGATGTGATACCTGTTTATGCTAGTAGAACTCTTAATAAAGTAGCTGATTTCCTTGCTAAGATGGGTGCTGAGAGGGAGGTTGGGATGCATCTGCATAGTGATATGCCTGTGGAGGATGCAGAGATTAGACAAGGCCTTGAACAAATTTTGAAATAATGTGCAGTGTTTTTTATGCTAAGGAAATTTTTTGTCGCGATATCACGACATGTAGTGTTGTCGCGGCCTCAAGCTGGAAGCTGTCGTGATATCGCGACAGGTTGAGCCTCCGCGGCCTTTGGTGGGTTTCTGTCACGATATCACGACATGTCGCGCTATCGCGACATGTCATGCTATCGCGGTCCTTGTTGAGATCCTGTCGCGATTTCGCACCTCTTTTGAAGTTGAAGAGCAAAGTTGAAATTTCATCGCGATATCGAGACAGGTTGGAGAGTGGGAAGCTGCAAGGTAATCTTGTTGCGATATCGCGACACGTTTGGCACTTAAGCGGCTGGGAGGAAAATTATTGCGATATCGTGACCTGTAGCGCCGTCACGGCCTCGAGTTGGAAGTTGTCGCGATTTCGCAACAGGTTGAGCCTTTGCGGCCTTTGGCGGGTTTCTGGCGCGATATCGCGACATGTCGCGCTATCGCGGCTCTTGTTGAGATTATGTCGCGATTTCGTGCCTCTTTTGAAGATGAAGAGCAAAGTTGATAATTCGTCGTGATATCGTGACAGTTTGGTAAACTGGAAGCTGCAAGGTATTTTTATCGCGATATCGTGACACGTTTGGCACTTAAGCGATTGGGAGGATAATTGTCGCGATATCGCGACCCTTTTGTGGCATGAGAGCCATTTAGAAACTTCGTCACGATTTTGTGACTCCTTTTGCGTGTGGCTACCGAGGGCCCTTCCTGTCGTGATATCGCGACATGTCGCGTTATCGCGACTGTTGGCGCCGACGCGATCGAGACGGGGGTGACTGCCGTGATTTCGTGACATGTCACGATTTCGTGACATGTCGCCTTTTCACACCCTGTTGTTTTCTTTGCCCTGTGGTTGTTAGTGCTGCCTTTGTGCTTTGCACTTGTTGTGTTGCTCTTTCCTCTGGATCGGGATGTGTTCTCTCTTGTTTGTAATTGGTCTTTGTATTAATACACGTTTTCTTTTTTTTCAAAAAAAAATAAAGCTCATGAAAATTACAATGCTCCTCTAATGGAGTTTACAACCACTCCATATTAACAAAATGGAGCTACATTGTGACTACTACTACTCTAACCTATGCACTCCAAAATCCTCTCTTTTCAAACACTCACAATGAGGCCTTTATATAGGAAGATAGATTCCTTACCTCTTACTCAACCCTAAGACTCATGTACATGTGGACTACATGCACATTTACATCATTGCACATTCTAACACTTGTGCATTTATTAAATTACTCTAATAAACTATTTATCTCCTAATATAATCCTAATCTAAATATGTACCCATGAAGGTACATTAGTAAAGAACCAAATGATGTAATATATTCCAACACCCCCCTGTATTACATTATTTGGTTTTTGAAGACTTTAGTCTTCAATATGGATCTGCAATCTGGTACTAAAGTTTGTATTCTCCTTCCTGTTCAACTAAGTAGTTAGTGTCTTCATAAGAATCTATCTTTGCTGATAGAGCTTTAATTCCACGTTCATTTGTAGGTTCTTCCATTTCTTCAACTTCTTGAATATTTTGGGCAATGTGTCCTTTATGATTTCCTCCATGATATTCTAGTTGAGGGTACTGATTCTGAGAAGAATATGTCCTCTGGAACTGTTACTTTTGAGGTTGATACTGCTTTGGCTGAAATATCCTATTTTGTTGATTTCCATAGGATGTTTGATTTCCTTGATTCTGATTCTTAGGATTGAATCTGCAGTAGTTTGTGTTGTGCCCTTTCTTTCTGCATATCTGACAATATCTGTTATTCCAAGGTCTTTGTCCTTTTGAGGATGATGCCATATTTCCCTGTGGATTGTCTTTTATCACCAAAGCATTGTTAGTCATCTCATATTTAACTATATTTTCTACCTCATATTCTTGGAGAACATTGACTAACTCATCAAAGAAAATATCTTTACTTAAAATTTGTAAAGAGGTAACTAGATGCTTGTAACTATCTGGAAGTCCTCTCATGGTCACTTGAACAAGAAATTTATCCTTAAATTCTTCTCCTAATGTTAATATCTGCTACCTTCCTTAGAAATAGCTCTATACTTTCACCATTGTTCATTTTCAAGGAATGTAATTGAGTTTGAAGGTTTAATATGGTAGCTTTGTTTTTCCCTTCAAATATTTTCTCTAAGGATTTCCAAGCTTCTGTAGATGTTCCTGCTGAACTGATATATGGTTGTATTTCATCTATGATAGCAAAGGTTATTATCATTAATGCCTTAGCATCACTTTCTTTGAACTTCTGGATTTCTATATCATCTGAATCTGGTTTAGTTTTTGTTCCTATAGTAATTTCCCAGAGTTTCTCAAATGTCAAGATGGCCTTCACTTTGTTTTTCCATGAGAAATAGTTTGGACCTTTAAGTAGTTGAGATTCTATAAGAATGAACTTATTTGATGTCATTATGGTCCTAGTAGGCTACCTTATGACTCCCTAGTGATTAGAATAATGTTTAACTTCTATCACTTGCAATTAAGTATTCACTTGTAGAAAGCTTTCAGAAATGCAATTTCAAAATAGATAACAGTTCAATATCTTTAGTTGGATTGTCTATGTCTCCTCATTTAAGTTCTAAATCAATCTTCCAACTATAATTTTGATGCAAGAAATATCTTAATTTCTTCACTCCCTTTGATCAATGCTTATGGAAAATTCTTAAACTTCTAATATGTAAGTTTTGATGTAGAATTCCTTTTCTCTCCCAAGTTTAGAAGTTTTAGTAAGTTTATATGTTTGCAAATACTAATCTTATGACTCCTTGTTTTAATATTTGCAAATGTTTTGAAGCAATAGAAATAGTTTAGATGCTTCAAGTTTCAACTTATTTCTTTATGTAACCAATAAGTATTCTAGAGATTATTTCAACACCTTATTACTCCTAACACTAATATCTCTAGAATATAGAGCGTAGTTGATATCAACCTGAATAAAATTGCAATATAACTATGGATAATTCTCACCTTTCAAATGCTTGATTCGGGTTTGCAAGTTGACTGAAACGAATGTTGTTTGCTTCGTATTGACAATGGTTGACTACTCCTTATCAACTTCTAAATGCTCTTGTATGTTTTCCACTTATCTTGTGCACTTTTCCTTGATGTAAACATGTTGGTCTATGTTCCTTTCTTCAACCACAAGCTCACTGTATACACCTTGAACTTGTGCTAAGTATTAGATTTTTATGTGTGCTATTTTCCACTATCAATGCTGGTATTTTCTCCAATGGTTGATCGTGCTTTTCTTCCTTGTCAATCGTGCTCTTCGCTGGCTTCTCTAACCACTTTGGGTTTTTAAAAGGCGACTTTTCCCCTCTTTTTGTTTTTTTCTTTTAAAACAAGAGCTATGTATGTGAGTGCCTTCTCTTGAGTCTAATACTACAATGTAAGGTAAATGGTGCCAAGTGGTGCTTAATGTCTCTACTGCACCTTCTTCCAATGCCTACCACAAGTGGCATTAAGAACCTTACTTGATTCCTTGGTGTTGTCACCAATGCTTCAATGAGAGCATTATTCAAATGATCCTCTTCATTTTAAATTAATGCTTAAATATTCCTTTATGTTGTGTGCTCAACGACGTGGCGATCTCCTTCTTGCTTGCATGGGATGACTTCTACGTGGCACAATATTTCTATCTCTTTTACCCTAACTTCCTGTGCATATACAATTGTTATCCTCCTTATTCTTTTGGCACTTGTCTTCTACAATTCTTGCTCTACTTCAATCGCTTCTATGACAGAGGAATGATCATGATTCTCCACCGTTTCTATGGCAGTTGCAGTTACTTTTCTAACACTTCGATTGAGCACCGAGCAAGGCTATGAGGTGGCTTCAAATGATAAGTGTGCTTATTTCAAATTGAGCCTTCTTTGAAACTGCAAAATGTCCTTGTTGTTAGCATTGTATCTTCTCTTTAGATTGCTAAATTTGCCTTCCACCTTGTACTTGCTTCCACATCAAATGGTGAGTTTTCTTTGGTGCAATCTGCATGGGCTAAAGGATGCTTGGTTTGAGTGCCTCACTATATTGCTCCCAATGCTATTATGTGGATAGAAATATTTCTCTTGTATTGTTTATTTTTCCATCACTCGAAGGTAGACTTGTTGTGATCCCTATGATGCCTTCACCAAAGGCTTTTTATGATGCTCAACGTCCTTCGTATGACTAATAGCTTCCTTGCGCTCTGTGTAGGTGATGAATCCGGTGGCTTTGGTGCTGTGTTGGGTGTCTTTAGACACCTCAAATGATTGGATATTGAGCCTTTGGATGTCTCTCTCTTGCTTGCTGAAGCTACTATACCAATGATATCTTCCTTTCCTTGAGAAAGCTTCAATTTTAACTCCTTTGAATGGTCCTTTCTACTATGCAAACATAGAGTAGAATTATGTAGACATTTTCCCCCTTGTGCTCTTTAAACCGAGCCTCTTGTCTTGTCAAAATGCAGGCTTCAACTTCCTTTACTGATTGATATGCTTTGAAGCCAATGTTGCCTTCTATCTTTTGGCAATACCTTCTCTACTTGGTTATTCTTACTCTTAGCAACCCAAGATTTCCACTAATATTTGCAAACTTGTAAAGTCTTCCTTTGTTTAGAATGATATCAATAGAATGTTGATATGTTTCTTTCTCTTGAAATATATCTAACTTCTATTATGTTTTCTGTGTGCAGGTTTGAACCTTGTAGACTATAACTTCTGCACTTATCTTGAAGACTTGAAATGAATACTATTCTATGCAACCCTTGAAACTTTGAAACTAGTGCTTTATAACTTTAATAAAAATCCAAATATAAAAAGCTCAACTAATGAACTTTTGCACCTTTTGTTGCATACATTTTTCCTTGTAGATGATGATGATGATAGTGACTTTGGTCACTTAAATTTGCTGCCTTTTGTAGATGTTATTGTAGCTCTTTTAGGCTGTCCAAAACAGCTCTCTTGCACACCTTTTTGCAGCTTCAATACTTCACTAATATGCTACCCAATACTGTAACTTGGTGGCTTAAATGCTCCTTCAGAATGTACCTCTGAAATCTGATCTTTAGCAGCTACTAACGCTGCCCAAATTGCTGCCTTTTTCTATCCTCAAATCTGAAATTTTTCAGATTGTAAAGCAATCAATACCTTCACTGAAATGTTGTCCTTGAATCCCAAAAATTTGGTAGGATACTCCTCCAAATCACAGCTGAGATGTTCACTCAAGAACCCTTCAATTATGGTCCCCAAATCTCTCAGATTTGGTGGTTTTTCTATCTCCTTTCTCTTGCCGAATTCTGACTTCAAACTAGATCTCCTCCTCAAACAATCTGACAATCTTGAGATCTATTCCAAACTACCTTGAAATTTGACAATATTCTTGCCAAACCTTCTCCTTTGGGCTTGTTGTCGGATGGCGACAATTGTCCCAATTCCTTAGCTATCATGAGCTTCTCCCTTGGTAGTAATTTCTCCAATGAGTTCTTCTAGGAACTCCTTCAATGAGGCTCACCAAGCCTTCTTCTTGTTTCTCCTTGAGACCTCTCCAAGGTCCTCAATATTGCAGCTTCAAAACCTTCAATGAGACCTTCCTTGGCCTCTTCAATCTTCAACTATGGAAGTTTCATAGTGAGATCTTCTTCTAGGATCTCTTGAATCTACTACTACTGAAATCTGCAATAGAACTTTTTGTTAGTCCTTCTCAATGCTCAATCTTCCACTATGGAAGTTCTTCAATAGGGCCTTCTATGGACCTCTTCTTCAATGTGAAGTTTTCAATCTTCAATGGAGATCACCAATCTCCAATCTTCACTAGGACTCTTCTCCTTGAGTCTCTTCTTCCTTCAATGGGGTCTTCTTTCTAGGACCTCCTTCCTAGATTTGCAATCTTCAATGTGGCTTCCTTGGCCACTAGATCTCTCCTCAAACTTTCAACTAGGAGTCTTCAATCTGCAAATATCTCAATGAGACCTTTCTCCTTAGGCCTCCAAATCTTCAATCTTTATTTTTCTGCAACAAAAAATTAATCCCTGCACGAGGAAAGTACATCGACTTTTAGGCAACAAAGATGAAGTTCTTCTCTATTTATTGTAGGAAGCTTCCCAACTTTTGAGAGTTAATTTTCTGCAACAAGAAAAACTTAGATGATAGTAACCCAATAATTTTTCTGAATATTTTTTTCTTCTGCAATAAAATATTAGCAATGATAATAAAAATTTCTATGACTCTATAGAAAATAATCTTCACTAGTTGGATTGCCAATCTAGTGGATGCAATGTTGAGTTCTAGTCTTCACAAGTTTTTGCAACTCTATGGAAAAACTCTAGCCAACTCTTATCAATCAATCATGTGGCTTTCTCTACTTCCTATTATTCTACCTAGAGCTTCTTCTATCAAAAATCTATTGTGATGGTATTTGCATGCAATGGCACACAATGGCTGATCTAGTTTACAAATACTCAACAATAGCAATGGTGATCACTTGTGGTTTTCCTTTGATCCACCGTGGCTTTGATACCATTGTTAGCTTTTGGAGCCTTAAACTTAAAGGAAATGCAATCACAAGTATTGAAATAAGCATGCAATGTTATAACTATGATAATGGCAACTTAACATGCATGAAAATATGATAGGAAACTTGATACAATGCTCTAGAAATGCTCATATAAGAAAGCTCACGAAAATTACAATGCTCCTCTAATGGAGTTTACAACCACTCCATATTAACAAAATGGAGCTACATTGTGACTACTACTACTCTAACCTATGCACTCTAAAAACCTCTCTTCAAACATTCACAATGAGGTCTTTATAGAGAAAGATAGATTCCTTGCCTCTTACTCAACCCTAAGACTTATGTACATGTGTACTACATGCACATTTACATCATTACACATTCTAACACTTGTGCATTTATTAAATTACTCTAATAAACTATTTATCTCCTAATATAATCCTAATCTAAATATGCACCCATGAAGGTACATTAGTAAAGAACCAAATGATGTAATATATTCCAACATATTTTATAAAAATACTAGATGAGGTCTGATATTAGAAATTAAAAAATATTATTCAAATTCAATTAAAATTCCTGATGAGTAGACTAAGGTCAAATCCTTATGTATTTGCACGTATAAACCTTAGCTGAATTCTTCCATTATATAAGTTACAAATTAAGCAAATTATAGGTTAAAGAACCTAAAATAATGTTGAATTTTTTAATTATCACAAGTGTATATTGGTCTTAGGAGGTAATGAAACTAACAACCTTAAGAAGGTATTGGTACTCACAACCTTAGGAGGCTAAAAAAGTATGTATCCAAGGGAAGTTAATAAAATTTGTGATTCAAAACTTGTTACAATGGAAAATATCCTTGGGAGATTAATGAGTCATGAAATGATGGCTATGCAACCAAACTCCAATATTAAGGATGGAAAACCTAAACTAGTATTGAATATTGTAAATTGTATACATGGAAATTGTAAGTCAATTATAATATACTAATGGACCAATCTAGATTCTAGTTAGCATTATAAGGAGCTCCTATTGATGTAAAATGAAAAATATAAGAAAAAGAATTCTATATCTAAAAATCCTAAAAATGAGATGTTTTGTCTATAGAGTAGAGTGTTAGAATAGCTAGTGCTTAAGCTTTAGTTGAGGCCATGAACGACTTTGTATTATATTCTTTATATATGTGATTTGGGACCTTATACACCTTTTTTGTTTTATTAGGTGAAATAAGGGGCCTTGAACCTTTTACAAAGAGAAGCAAGTTATCTTCCCATGGAATAACCCAGAGAATATAGATGACAAAACAAGATACACCAAAAGACCCACCACTAAGAAATCAAACAAGTCCCCTGGTTGACCCACATTATTATCAACTAGAGGAGAACAACAACAATTGATAACACCAAAATAACTAACTCCCACACAAGAGAGGACCCAAATGACAACACAAACCAGAACCATAGACACCAAAAAGCAAATAAGGATCCCAATCCTCAATCCTTTAGGCCACTTACACATGCTTCTCTATTATCCAAATCTTGGTCTTTCAAGTCCCACTGCTCCCAACCCATAATAACCTTAATTTCTTTGGTGCAAGATATGGTTGCATACATGGAGTCAATGAGAGAATTTTGCAAGTTCAATGGCATCCTTTTGAATGACTTTGGCATGCTAGGAGGTTCTTGGGGATGAATTATTATATATTTTCTTCTTCTAGCCAACCTAAAGGAAAGTTTGACTTTCTTTCTAGAGGGTGTAGATTCATCAGACTCAAACTCATCAATGCAAAATAGTGCCTTATTAGCACTTTCCAACTTTATCACCAATCATTTGGATCATTTGGTTATCTTATCACTACTCCCAACACCTTTAGGGGAAGAATCTTCCATACCCTTAGGATTTTCTATGGTATTATCCCCTGAATTCAAGGCAAGATTTTTAGGGATGACCTCCTAACTCTAGGAATTAATCTACTCATATTGAGATAAATCAGGGGACTCAATAATTAGAGGCATCACCCCCTAGTTAGAAAAGATTTCTTAATCTATTTCCCCAATAATCCTCTAACTTTGACATGGTCAAAAATTAATTTTTCCAACCCCTAGTGGATGGGATTTGATGAACTTCCTTAACCTAACTCATAGACTTTGCCATAGACTAGAATAGGAAGAATTGAATTTTCATGAGTCTCTTATGGCATGATTAATTCAAGAACATGAAATGGAAGCTCCTGAGGATGTCTTATATCTTGTCCAAAGTGAAGTACTATATTATTACTAGAGCCACTCTATCCCAAGATACTTTGAGGGATGATATTTTTAAACCATTTTGAAATTTTATGAGCTCCTCCTCTTTGACCAAAAATAACCAGGATTCTTTGGCCAAGGAGTTCTTCTCCCTAGTATGAACAAACATGTCCACATTAAGTTCTATAACTTCTATGATAAGAGGAATGGAAACCTCAAACTCTATGTTCTTGAATCTAATCATCCTGTTACCCCATGAATATGCTATATGCTTTATCATCTCCCTATTATGGCCATTAAATTTCATTAGATATTGTAGGAGGTTACCTTTCCTTAGAATATTTCACTTCCTCATTGACATTTGAGAGAACTTGGCTCAAGGACTACCCCTTCTATTTTTCCTAGAATCCTTCTGAGTAGAAACCATCTGAGCAGGAATATGAACATGGTATTTTCAAATATAATCCAGTGAAAACCAAAAGGATTGACACTTTCTTGAAAAGATAATAAGATTACAAGGAGCTAAGGATTTTGAGACCCATAATATATGTCACCAACACCAAGCCCAACCTACCCTAACAACCAATAGCCTCAAGACCTAGAGAGAAACATTAAAAATAATTGTAGGAGAAAAAATTCCAATTTCAAGTGAAGAGTTGATCTAGATCATAAAATTGATACCATCCATTCCACCTTTTGAAATGTCACATCATTTCCAACTAGCACTCTAGAACTTATTCTAGGAAAACATCAGCTAAATTATCAAATCAAGCCCTGGTGTGACCGTCTTAAAAAATGAATCAACCATTATAAAGCCCTAGCCCCCAACTCTAGAAGGATTTAGGATGATTTTGAGGGATAGGGAAAAAGACATTTTGCACATGCTCACAAGAACCTGGCTGGTGACTAAAATTTTTTTCATGTCAAATGACCACCTCAACCCATTCACAACCATAATGAGGGAAAACCTAATTGCTTGTCCAATCATGAGCATCCAAAACTGAATGATATCAACCCTTTTCCTAAACTACAATTTCCACCACTGAAAAATTATACCATAGATTGAACTAAACAGGGAGCACCATCTCAGCTCGCTACCCTTTTCCACTCTTCATAATAATGATCGACATGACTCACAATCCTTGGCCAATATCTTTAATGATGATTTACGTAGCTCAAAACCCTTACCCAATCACTTTTATGATGATCCATCACCCCCCTCAAATCAACCATGACAACCACCTCACTCTATAAAAGCCTCAAGTTTTTCATGTATTTATAGAAGTGAGAACTTTATCAGCCTAGACCTACCACCTAAGTCATCGCAAAGGAAAAGCCCACAAATTAAGTTTATGAAAGGGCCCAAGCTCCAAATTTGAAATAAATAAAAAGCAATCTCTAGTCCAATGAAAAGAGTCAATAGGTCCTAAATTAAGAATGATAGTACTTCCCATAGCATAGCTAGGACAAACTCTAAGTCAATCAACTCCGCTCATAATGGTAAAACTAGAGAAACTAAAAGAATCCAACATCATTGTCCAATTGGTTGAGACCTTTGAGGAAGGCTTATTTTTATATTATGATATATCCTTGGCACAGGCCCAAATTAGCGAGGAGCTATGAATTTGTTTCCTTCCCTAAAAATATATTTGACTTGAGCTTCTTCTAAATTTTGGATAATTCTTTAAATTTTTGAGATTAATTTTGCTATGGTCCAGTTGGAAGTTTGATGACCATTCATAGGGACCTTATACACCTTATATAGGTGAATATTTTGTAATTTTTTATTATTTAGCCTAAATTTTGGTTCCATAATTTTGACCTAATGGTCTCTGATAATTGGATATAAAGTCCTCCGCATCCCTACCATTTTGCTATTGGCTAGTGTATATTCTATTTTACTTTAATGAGATAAATTTTTTATCCACAAGCACCCTCTTATATTACATGTTTACTTTATATGAGTTTTTTGATCTCTGGATAATGTGTTGATTTTGTTCATTTTTAGAAACTACTATAAAATTCAACATGGTATCAAAGCATGTGTATCTCCATTACTTGATTACTTGTCTTTGTAAAATTAGTTTCTATTACATCTCTTAAGGGTAACTTTATTTGAAATAGCTAGAAAAATTTATGTGAGACACCAATAGTTTTTGAAGAGGATTTTTGTTAAAAAAATCCTAGGTAGACATGGACCAAGGATATCTCACTAGATTTAACAAATTTTCTCTAGGAGAATATTCACTAACACGTTCCTTCCTCTCTTGAGACTCAAACCAATCTCTTATTTTTTTTGTTTTTGACTAGATGGATTCCCTAGTTTTAGGATCAAGATTTTTTAGGTTTCTTGAAACCTCATTTATCGTTTATATTTTTTTTAATAATACATATTTTCTCTTATAGCATTTCATGCCTAATAGTAGCACAAATAATAAGATAGTATGCATAGTTGTTGAGGATGTAAATAAGAAGAGTCTAAACATTTTTTGACATCCTCCAAATTCCAATGAATTCATAAGTAGACTCTCATGCATGGCAAAGACCTCCAAGCCATTTGACAAAGTTGCTAATGTGGTCTAACAACTTTTTATGGCATTGGCATGAGATGGTGTTCTAATTGGTTGTGTTCAAAAAAAAGTTTGTGTAGGGAAAATTATTATAGATATGGATAAACCATAAACAATATTTATTCTTTATGAAATTTTGGGAGGTCCTAGTTTAGTACTTTTCTCTATTTTTCCAAAAAAGTACCCTTTTTTGCATCAAACAATTGCTCTCTTTTATTTTTATTTTTATTTTAATTAAAAATTTGAGAATATTCTCTTTGTAGTGGGAAAATGCATTGCAACATTCGGTATAATGTGTTAACATGACATAGGATGTCATCATCACTCATGGGCACATTATAGGAGACTAGAAAGAGAGAGAAATGTATATCTCTTCCATTAGTATTATTTTATTGTGGTACTATGCTTATTGAGAAGTGTCCATGCCAAGGGGTCTAGTGGAGCCTCCCTTAAGGCATTGGTTCTTAGAGGTTCAAGTTTCAAATCCTATTTACCCATATTTTTTAATAAAACTAATGAAATTAGCATTTTGATAGATGATATCAATAAATATAACATAGCATTATGTAATAATGGTATGACACAATTTAATGGCATGGCTCCTAATGATGACATAATACTTTTTTCATATACATATGTTGATATGGAATCCCATGTTAATGTGGCATTAATTGATATGATTTAAGATGACATAACACATGATAAAATGGAAAGTGATGACATTGTATGATTCAACATGGTAGATATAGTGTCATATGGTGGGTATAAAAATGGGTTCAACCAATCACATTCCACCAAATCATCAAACCCATTATCCATATAGTCATACAGTTAGCATGAGACTTTACAAAGCATGAACTTCAAAGTAAATTAGAGAGCAATAAGTGGTGCAATCTAGTTCATAATTTATAGAGTGAATCATATAATAAAAATTGGTATAGTTTGGTTCACTAGAACACTAACAAGTGGTCTACATAGTCAACACCCAATTGGTAGCCCTTTACATAGGCATAGTTTACTTTATTTGTTGATACATTGTCTAGTCAATACCTAGTTGGAAAACCCTTAGCCACTCATTTAGTGAGACATGATGACCTCTCATTCATTACAAGTACCAAAAAAATTAATTTTTCAAAGGTTTTGGAGGTATTTTGTGTGATTGTAGGGACAAACATCTGAGGCCATGACTTTACATATGGGAGCATTTTGAGCCATTTTTTTTAAATTGTATTTTTTCTTTAGATATTTGCATTGATAATGTTTTTCATGGTCACAACTACATGTAATATTTTGGGTAGGAATATTATGGATAAATATGTGCCCTTTCTAAATGGTCCAAACTATGCCACTTAGAAAATCAATACTAAAGCTTTGCTCCAATGTAACGGGTTGCTCAAATATGTTAATGAGAAGCCTCTGGAGACTAATTTTAAAGGGAGAAAGCAAATTTTTAGGGATAGTAAATATGATATTCTTAGTGTGATATCTCTTCATGTTGACAATATCTATGACACCCATATTAGAAACATTACAATTCCTAAGTAATTGCATGACAAATTTAGGGGTTGTGTGATCATATTTATTTCATACAAATTATTAGATTGAAGACATAGCTTGCTACCTTGACTATAGATCCCTTTTATACCATTGATGAGTATATCAATTAATTCAAAAAAGTACAAGATGATATTTGAAGTACTAGAGGGATTCCAAAGGGGATGGGATAAGAACAAGAACCTGAAGATAGTTAACTTTTAATGAGATTCTCAACATCACATTCAACAATGTCTTAGAGACATATGAGATGGTTATTATATTTGATATGCTTTGTGCCTACATCCCTACTTTTTCTCCTCCTCTAATTGGTAAAGTGTTCAAATATCTTCTTCACTATTAGGCTAAAAAATTATGGTATAAAGGTCATCCTATTATCAATCAAGGTCATGCTAAAGAAGTCATTAAGACTAAAATTTATTATAAAATAACATAGAATGAGGAAAGACTAAAAATACCTGTAAGAAGCCAACCTATGAGTTTTGCAAAAAGGAAGGACACAAAGCAGAATTTTATTAGATACACATAAGCTTGAGAAAGCAACCAAAAATACAGGTGCTAATATTGCTCTCTTCTAATAGTAGAGACAGGATAATCACAATGGTGAAACTTCACAATATCATGTACCTATTCATTCAACATGATGAACATCCACTTATTTTGATGATTAGATTTAGCTTCAAGGGAAATAATATGACCAAGAAATTATACCTTCTACATGATTACATCACACTACATTTTGGAGAGAATGTTATCATTGGCGATGATTCCTCATTGCAAGTAGTAGGTCCTGCTAAGGCTATTATTATATATTATTCATTTTATGAGATTCTTAATATTCCTAGTATAGACTCCCATTATTTTGTCTATATTACATCACCCACATAAACAAAAAGCTAGAATTATAGCATGATCGATGGGTGATCGAGGATGTTGATGATGGATTCAAGAGAATTACATCTAGGTATTCTAATGATTTAAATTAGATGTATAAGCTAGGTGTGAGACATTTATTTCTATATATTCCTATCAAAAGAGACATTTCATGGCCATAGTAGCATAAGTAAATGATAAGGTTCAATGATGACATCATAGACTTAGGTATCTTATCTATAAATCATTGAGGTAAATGAGTCATCATCAATTACCTATTAGACCTCCTTGCTAATAAATATTACATTATTTGGTACATGTTGATGTACCCCATGGTACCTTCATTGTATATTTGTAAATATGTAATATATTAGGGTTGAGTCTATAGTTTAGAGTGTGATTTATATTTCCCCTTTTATGTAAGTTTTAATGTGTAGGAAATACACAAGTGTCATGTAAGAGTACAATGTGCAAGAAATGCACAAGTGTCATGTAAGTTAGAGTGCAAGTGTAGGTTGAGAGAATGTGCACAAGTGTCTTGTATGTAAGAGTGAAAATATATAATGTGAGGATGTGCACAAGTATCCTATATTAGGAGTGCATGTAGAAGTGTAAGAGTCATGTGTGCAAGTGTATTAGAGTCAATTTTCCATCTCGTATGCAAGTGAAAAGTAGATAATCCAAGAGTCATGAAACTTGGCATATGGAGAGCAATAGTCAAGGGATTGAAGAGTCATATTACTATGGCTATATTATGGAGATAATACTCCATGAGAAATAAATCCAATAGTAATCTAAATATCTAATTGTAAGAGGGAGAGAAGGAATAAAATGTGTATACAAAATTTTGAGCAATTAATATTGTAAGTTTTCTTCATGCATAGTTCATGAATGATTTAGGATATTTACATTTATATTTAAGTATATAAATGAATGTTATTTTATTTATTATATAAGCCTTGATATACATATTAATTTGCTCATATTATTCTATTAATATTATGATTATTTTGACATTTATTATTGTGGTTATTTTATATTTGGGACCTGTGTGATATTGTGAGATAACCTGTGATATTTTGTGGAAGGCTTAAAAATCCAACAGTGGTATCAGAGCTACCATCTAACTTTGTCCAATTTGATAGATTTATTTATTAGCCACCATTATTAATTATATTTGTCCATTTTGATAAATTTGATTTAGATTTTATCCACTTTAAACACAGTGAATAATTGGACTCTATTTTTAAAGGTCATATTAAGTAGAAAATGTTAGGGTATTTCCACTAGGTTGAAGGAAAACTAGTGAAGACTATCTATATTGATAGAAAGGGCCAACTTAGAAGATAAGTTGGACATTTATTGAAGGTGAACCAACCCAGAAGGAAGTTGGTCATTCAAGGATAGATCCACCCTAAAATTTATATTCTATAAAAAAAAGGAGAATAAAAATTGATAGATTAAGGCAGAACCAACTTAGGATAAAGTTGGTCATTTAGGTAAGAGCCATCCTGACATTGATGAAGAATTTGAAAATTTGAAAATTTAAGAATTCATAGATTGAAGTTTTATGTAGAATCAACTCTAGAGATAGCTAATCATTCATGGATATACAGAGCCACCCTGACATTGATATTGGGTTCTCTAGTAAGGAGGAGAATAATATTGGGTTCTTAAGTGCAACCTAAGACATTGAATATTTTAGATTGATAGAAAGAAAAGTAGATATTAAGCTACAAAAGTTTCATAAGCTTCCTACATAATATAGACAAGAATTTCAGCTACTAAGTATAGAGAAAATAGAAGAAAAATAGTTAAAGTTGCAATGGATTGAGAAGCATTCGAAGATTCCTATGAAAGTAAAAAGAGCAATAGAAGAAGAAGAGATATTCAAGTCAAATTGACCTTGACATAATCAAAAGTATAGAGTAAAAAATAAAATAGGAAGCATATTCCTAGGAACATTGAAGAACAAGGTCCAAGAGATAGGCTAGCATTTGAGAGAAATGTCTAAGAGGTCATATAGAAAAGGAAGAGGTCAATATAGAATCAACTCAAACATACAAAAAGAGAAAAGAGGCCCATGTTAGAGAAAAGAGGTCCTACTATTTAATATTATAAAAAGTAGAAGAATAGCACATTCATCCATATAGCAAAAAAATAGTCATTCAGTCATATAGCATAGGAATATTGTAACACCCCTATTTGGATAGAACTATTTATGTGCTTTTAACTATGTATTAATGTGAAGATTTAATAGCATATTCTCATTTATCTATTCATGTTAGAATGATGCATTATTTTGGAAACTTGGAATATGGTACTACTGATGTGTTTGTGGATGTAATACTTGGTGCTCTCCTTGGTGGTACCACATGGGTAAACCACCTCCAAGAGAGAGATACTTAGGAAAATTATGATGATGATTGGTTCATCAAAAACACAGGGTAACATGGATAACTACCCTTAATGTAGATGCATATCTTGTTTGCTTAAATTCCATATCTTGCACCATTGGGCCAAGAAGTTGCTTGCAATGAGCCTCATTAAAAGTAGGGTGGTGATAGTTGTGTCTATCTTAAAATAGGTTGCTTACTTAAGGATAAAACAATGGTGTAGAGTATGGTGAGAATGTATTAATGCTTGCTTGTGCATATTAATTACTTGGGCTGAATTATTCTAGTTTCAAGTAGAAATTGCTATTAATCCTGGAGCTATAATTAAATCTAAATTTTGGGATTGGAATATTAAATTAAATGTTATATTCTAATGTTGGATTTAAATTATCCACTAAGCTCTTGTTTTATTAAACCTAATTAATACCCACCTTGTTATGTGAGAAAGAATCAGTGGCTCTTGATGAGAATTGGTGGCACTTGGATGAACATATTCTTAGGTGCTCTTTATAACATTGATGCACTAAGGCATGTCATTCTCTCTCACTCCTTAATATGGTGGATGGGGGGAGCAAGGTGGTATTTTTTTGGCATATCAAAGGAAAGATCAGGAGGATGGTTGAACAACAAGTTATAGATCAGATCATGTGCTACACAGATCAGAGAGAGGGAAAGATTTTAAGAGGTGGATTTGCATATGTCTTATGTTAGCTTGCTATGTTCTAGTTAATATTTTTCTAGTTGCTTTGTGCTTTATTTCTTCCTCCATTTCTAATTGTAAGGCATGAAGTAGACCATATTGTATGTTGAGTTACTGATAGATGTTTTCTTATGCTTTTGCCTTCCTTTTTTCTTGCTCTATCTTATATGCTTTGTTTCTAGAAGTCACCTCATTGGATATACTTTGAGTGTTGTTTTGGATATATGCACCCCTCTTACCTTGAGTTATATAAAGCATAGGTTAGGTGGATGGTGTTCCCTACTATCTATGTGTCACCTTGGAAAAGCTTTTCAATGATATAAATTAGGGTTTTACGTGCATGCCATGTTTTTATTTATGGATGTTGGCTATGGATTAAACCTTTGGTTATGTCACTTTATTGATTTTTCTAATGTTTCCTTGCCTATGGTTTATTGCATTGCATTGAGGTGTCAAACACTCTTGCTACATAGTTTGACATCGATAAGCATTGTGCTATCTTTGGTTTGATTATTGTTTTATTTAGGTACTTTCCTAAGGATCGATTTTAGCATGTGCTCAGCCTATTTTTATTTTATCCTTTACTTAGTTCTTAATATTGTTGTGTTCCCATGGTTTACATAGCTTGTGGCTTTTTTTATGTTGTTGTGCACCCTTGGTTTGCATAGCTTGAGGCCTTTGTTATGTTGTGCGCTTGTGGTTCATGTGGCTTGTGGCCTTTGTTATATTGTTGTGCACCTTGGTTGGATTTAATATTTGTTTTAGGTTCCTTGTGTTGTTAAGCACTTTACATGGTGACTTTAGATTAATTTTTATTGATGCACTATTTTTTTATTATTGTGCAAGTGGCTTGTTATCTTTCTTTTTTTATTAAGGAGTTTTATATAAATTGCTTGTGTTGATTAAAAGAAAGGAAAGCTTTTATTGGATTATTTAGACTTGAGTAATAAAAGAATCATCTTAAGAGAAGTATGGAATTCTCTTGCTTAATACTTGTGTATTTGAAAGGAAAGCTTTTATTGGATTCCCTAGACTTGAGTAGTAAAAGAATCATCTTAAGAGAATAATGGGATTCTCTTTGCTTAATACTTTGTGTGATTAAGAAAGCAAATCTTTTAGTGAATTCTTTAGACTTGAATAGTAAAATAATCATCTTAAGAGAAGTATGGGATTATATTTATTAATTCTTTGTGTTGAAAAGGAAATATTCTACTTTTTTTAAACTAGTGATAGTTAAAGAAATAATTGAAAGAGAAGTTGAGGTCTCTTCTTATAGTTGCTTATGTTATGATGCATAGTTGCTTGCATTCTTTGATTATGGCATGTGTTAAGTTGAATTGCATGAAAGATTTTTTCTTATCTCTAAGGATACCTCCTAAAGACTGTGGTAGTTTTCCCATCATGAATAGGTTGTTGACTTGCAGTTGGATCTAGAACCATTGGATATGGCATTTTAGGGCTTGGAAGTTTTTAGGTTGTGGAGAACTCAAGATCTTGTATTGTTTCAGTTAAAAATTGAATATTTGGTTATTGTACAATGTAATATTATAATTTTTAATGGCAACTTGGGGTTACATTTTATGCTTTCTGATTAATCTCTTGATATAATTGTTATATTGTTCCATTAACTAGTCGTAATACATGCTTATGTTAGAGAGATAATTTATCATGCTTTTGCATAAATGTTGATGGAGAGCTTGAGATTCAAGCTTGTGCATAGTTTGGTTTATGGTTAAGAGGAATCTAATTTTGTGCTTTTCATTTGAGATGAATATTTAAAATGCTTTATGCCTGGTTTATCTTTAAGATAATTATTATCATTGTTCTATCCCTAGGGTGGGTAGAATTTCCTCTTGTAAACCATGAAATCCAATATTGAAAGGAGTTGTATGAATGCAATAAACAGGTAGATGATATTCCTAGAAGGAGTTGCAAGGATGCAATATCTAGGATCTCCTAAACCTGGAAGGAGTTGTGTGTATACAATAGCCAAGGTACTTGTGAGTAGCCGCACCTTGAAAGAGTAGGATCAAATGTGTAATAATATCAATTCACAAGGCAATAATGGTGACTCCATGATCATTTAGTATCTGGATATCATGTTAGTTATCATTGAATTGGCAATAATCTTAGTTATCCTATGGAGGCATGGTAACTAAGCACCAAGGCTCTACGTCTAGTAACATGTCTAGGAGCTAGAGTCGTGTTAGGGAATTGGCATCCCCATTTAAGTGTTATGGGTCTTAAAGGATAATCCCTATATAATTTTCAAATGGTTCTACACTAAAGAGGGTGTAGGAAAGTTGGGGGTACCACTTATGACATCCTTCTAAATGTGTAGGTTTATTAAGGTGAACCCCAAGAATCATGGGAGCTAGCTGCTCCTATCCACTGAGTGTCATCTACAACAACTTAGAAATAAAATGTGGTGAAGCCTTGAATGTTGGAATAAATAAATCAAGGGTGTTTCCCTTACGATCCTTCATGTTGGAGGTGCTCTTCAAAATAAAATTTGGTTGGTAGTTTTGGGTTGTTATAGTTGGTATCAAAGCACTAAGTTGTAGGACTAAAAGCTTATGTGGAGTCATATGGGTTGAGCCTTGACTTAATGTGTCACTCTAGGTTTGACACCTTGCATGAAGACAAGAGTGATCCTAAAACTCTATTAGCTAATAAATTATAATGTGTGTTAATTAATAGAGTAGTATGAAGCTAATAGGATGTAAGTACAATTGTGGGGATTGTAGCTTACCTAACTCATTTGTATGAATAGAGAATGGTGCTTGTTCAAAAAGGAAGTTTAGCAAAGAAAACCAAATTAGTTGCACCATGAGGAGGTGCAATAGCAAATTTTGGGTAGGTTAGGGGTCCTGGTAATAAAACTCGAAAAACAACAACCCCTAGTGAGAGACCTGATACAAGAGAAAATCTAGGCTAAAATGTGTAAGGGACAGTGGGATATGATGGAATAACATAATATATCTCCTCCATAGTTGATTTTCTTTAGAAATGGTTGGAGCAATAGAAAAAAATGATTGATACTCTAGTCAATAAAGAAGCCAATGCTATAGATGGGGTAGGCCAATAAGAAGAAAATCCTATCTGAGTAAGCCAAGAGGGTAGAGCCCATATTGAGTTTGAGTTAGCAAAGGACCTTAAGAATGTTAAGGTAATAAAATTTAATGGAAAGGAAGGAGGGGATACAACTAAATCTTGGTTGAATGAATTATAAATTTTCTTTTCCATGAAGAACTACTCTTTGGAGACTCAGACTGCGTGGGCTACCCTTCATTTGTTGGATGCAGCCTTAAAATGGTGGGACACCTTTATTTTAGCTAAGAAAATCCAAGTGATAGATCTTAAATGGGATAATTTTATAGAGGCTTTCAAGGAGAGATTTCTTACTAAACAATTCTATGTTGAGAAGTTAGAAGAATTTTCTACTCTTCAATAAGGAACATTTTCAATAGAGGTGTATTTTCAAAGGTATGTGAAAATTTTAAAGTATGTTTAGAAAAATGATAACATAAGATGCATACGTTTATTCTAGGTTTGGACCCTAAGATAAGAACAATAATTAATTTTCTTAAGCCAAAAATTCTACAAGGGGCTTATGACCTGACTAGGTAAGAAGAAGCTAATTTTCAAACCAAAAGGACATTCTTTAGTTATTCAGAAGCAACCAAATCTAAAAAGTAAGAACTAAGGAAAAGAAACAGTGAAGGATTTATGATATGGGAGAAGGATCAAGGGTAATCCTAAGTTCAAAAATAGGAATAATGGAAATAAGAATAAATTTTATAAGAAGGACAACCCTAAATAAAACCCTTCAAAGCAAAATGATTTAGCATGAAAAGCGGAGGTAGGGGAAAGAAAACATGAAAGAGCCCAGACACCTAGGATGGGATGCTACATTTTTAGGGATCCTCACTATACCAAGAAGTCCTCTTAAAGAGCAAATATTTGTCACTGAGTAGAGGAGTCATCACACTAAATTTATGTAGCTATAGGAAAGAAAGACTTAGATGGAAAAGCAACACCAATGTTGCTAAATGGTAAGCTCTTTGATAAAAATGTAAAAGTTTTAATAGATAGTGGAGATATAGATAGTTTTATTTCCACTAAGTATCATCGGGGATATGCCTAAAAGACTTGGATATTTGGCACAAGTATGGAAATTCGAGTATGATTTTTGGTAAACCTACTCAGTGGATCAATGCTTGCTTACGACTGAGAAAACTCAACCTGAAGGATACACTATATGGTACTTGTATGTGGAACCCCTTCATGCTTTTGATATCATCTTGAGGATATATTGGTTGAATGCTCATGGAGCCTTAATCAATTTTCAAGACATGTGGATGGACTTCATCGATAAGGACAAAATAAGGGTAAGAGTCCAAAGTAGCCAAGGTACTTTTCGATCTCACTTACTTTCAACTATGTATTTAAATAAATGCATCAAAAGAGGCAGTATGCTCTACATAGTTAAGATCAATAGTAATACTAGAGATAAAGGGGATGAAGGGGTTTTTAATAAGAATCAAATTCTTCATGAGTTTTAAGATATTTTCCTAGAAGACCTTCTAAATTTACCTCCTAAAATAGAATTTGACTTCACTATTGAGTTGATTCCTGGAGATAAACCCATTTCTAGGACATATTATAGAATGACTCCTATCAAGATGCAAGAGCTAAAGGTGTAGCTACAAGGCTTGTAGGATAAAGGTCTAATCAAACCAAGTGTGTCACGTTGGGGTGCTCCATTTTTTTTTTTAAAAGAAATATGGATCCTTAAGGTTGTGTATAGATCACCAAATTCTAAACAAGGTGACCATTAAGAACATGTATCCTATACCTCAAATAGAGGATCTATTTGATCATCTGAGAGGAGCTACTATATTTTTAAAAATATATCTGGGGTCAAGGTATCATCAATTAAGTATTTGGAAATATGATACCTTTAATATAGCCTTTAAGACCAGATATAGGTACGACTAGTTCATAGTGTTGCCATTTGGGCTAACAAATGAACCAATATCTTTCATGAATTTGATGAATAGTGTGTTCAAAAAATATATGGACCGGTTTGTCTTAGTATTTTTGGATGATATTTTTATTTATTATTGTTCTAAGTAAGAACATGACCAACATCTAAGGATGGGGTTGGAAGTACTAAGGAAAAATCATATTTATGGTAAATTATCCAAGTGAAAGGTTTATACTTTGTAAGTTTAGTACTTGGAGCACATTATCTTAGTAGGGGATTGTTGGACCCAAAGAAGATTGAGGCTAATTTTAATTTATCTCCACCTAAAAAAGTTATTGAATTCAAGAGTTTCATGGGACTCACAATATATTATAAATTTTTTGTGCAAGATCACTCTAAAACTACCTATTCAAGCATAAATCTTCAAAGGAAAGGAAAAGAGTTCAGATGGATGGATAAGTGTGAAATTGTATATGATACTCTGAAAACTAAATTGACAATGATACCAATCCTCAAGATTCTAGATCCTCTTAGAAAATTTATCATGTGTACAAATGCTTCTTTGGAGGGCTTGGGTGGATTTTTATCTCAAGAAGAAGCCACAATGGACTATGAGTCTAGAAAACTCAAGAAGCATTAAGCAAAGTATGCCACCTACAACTTGGAATTGGTAGCGGTTGTGCATGCCTTAAAGGCTTGGAGGCATTACTTGTTGAGTGGGCCATTCGATATAAGAACAAACTATCAAATTTTGAGGTACATTTTCATCCAACTTATGCTAAATGCAAGACAGAGGAGGTGGGTAGAGTTCTTAGCAGAATATGACTTTGGTATTGAGTATATCAAAGGAAAAGAAAATAAGGTTTTTTATGCCTTGAGTAGGATATATAACTACCATAACTTAGAGCCATATTGATTTTATGAATAGGGTTAAGAAAATGCAACTACAAGATGCATTGTGCTTAGAAATGCAAGCTATAATAGAAATAAATCTTGAATATGATAAGGTTTTAAACCTAAAATATGTGCTTTTATGCTTTAGAAATTAGGTAGTAATACCCAAATTAAGTGACTTGAGAAGAGTGATTATAAAACATGCACACAATTCTACCTTCTCCACTCATCTAGGAGGGTCAAAAATGAGATAAATATATAAAAAAAACTTTTATTGGCCTAGAATGAAGTGGGATATCACTAAAATTATTGCAATATCTTTACAATTCTAGAAGGTGAATGTTAGGATTCTCAATCCTAACTTTATCAGTTATTATTAGTTAGTATTATTAATCATTTAATTATTATATTATTAACTTATAAAGTGAACCATCACAACCATTCATAACGTGAACCATCACGTCTCTTCATACATGAACCATCATGTCCCTTCACCAACGTAGCTTTAGGGTAGATATATATATTAGGTTGTCCATTCATATCAAATCATCCAAGAAGAAGAATAATAAGCATAGATTCTAATAAGGGAGCCCTCTATAGTGGCAAAGCGATTACAAGGGAGCCCCCTTTGAGTGGCCTGCGATTACATTTACATTAATTTGTTAATAATTTTATAGTAATACCTTGGGGTTTTACCATTTGGTATCAGAGCCATGTGGGACCCAGTCATGTGGGAATTGCTCAAAGATCTTCATCAAATCACTTCTATGTGTGAGTATCAAACTTGGTTTGAGGATATCACCAAACACAACACAAGATTGGATGAATCAATTCTCATCAATGGCTTCATTAGGGGATTAAAAGAGGAAATTAGAATGGAGGTGACAAGGTTCAATCCCTATACCATGATGCAAACCTATGGATTGGAAAAATTAGCTGAAGATAAAATCAATGCACAACAACGATTAGGGAAACCACTTATGGAAAAATAGTTGACCACTTACATCGCTCCCAAACCTATGCATAATGGAAGGGCACAAAGCACTTACACAACCCCCAAATCTAACCGAACTTTACGAATTAAACATCTTAGCTTTGAGGAGATGAAAGAACGACAAGCAAAAGGACTCTATGATAATTGTGATGAACAATTTGGACCCCACCATAAATATGCTATGCTAACATTGTATTTATTGAAGTAATTTGATCCTTGTCTCTCCATAGAGCAAGCAAATGAGGTAGTTGTGTCTGAAGCGACCAGTGCACCTACTCACCATAATGAAGACAATGAGGTCGATGTGCAAGAAGTGATTGATGTACCAAGCAAGGATGAGTTAGACATACCCAAAGTGATAAATGCTAGCCAAACATGCACTCTACAAGACCTACACATACCTTCCTCACCAATAGTGAGTTCTTGCCATATGACCAAACCTATTCGAAACCAACGTAGAGTGACTACACACTCCTCCGTTGGCTCTACCAAGGAACCAAAAAAGGATATGAAATCATTACCATCACTTTTGATGCATCATTCTAAAGTATTTGAGGAACCCCAAGGGTTTCCCTCCCATCATCATCATGATTTTACTAAGGAAGATTCTACTATTGTTCTTGGAAACCCCCCGCTAATGCTTCATCCTTCTTGATATCCCTGCCTATGAAAGGATGCCATTAAAAGAGTCCAAGAACTTACACAAATCCTTCTTGGAAAACAAAGGATAAAGCTTCTCACTTTGAGCTTTGAGGAGAAATCTCTTTTTAAGGAGGGTGGCATGTTAGGATTCTCAATCCTAACATTATTAGTTAGTATTAGTTAGTATTATTAATCATTTAATTATTATATTATTAACTTATAAAGTGAACCATCACAACCCTTCATAACGTGAACCATCACATCTCTTCATACGTGAACCATCATGTCTCTTCACAAATGTAGATTTAGGGTAGATATATATATTAGGTTGGCAATTCATATCAAATCATCCAAGAAGAAGAATAATAAGCATAGATTCTAAGAAGGGATCCCCCTATAGTGGCAAAGCGATTACAAGGGAGCCCCCTTTGAGTGGCTTGCGATTACATTTACATTAATTTGTTAATAATTTTATAGTAATACCTTGGGGTCTTACCAGTGAAGGTAAGACATCATCACCCAACTATAAATTTTTACCCACATGAGATACCTATGCAGAAATGGCAGGTTATCTCTATGGATTTTATTATGGGATTACCAAGGAATAGGTTCTAGAATGATGTTATCTTGGTATTGGTTGATAAATTGACCAAGGTTACACACTTCATATCATGGAACATTATGGATGATGCACTGATAGAGGTAAATAAGTTTACCAAAGAAATTTTTAGGTTACATAGATTTCTTGAGGTGATCGTATTAGATAGGGGCTTTAGGTTCAAATATGAATTTTTGCAAGCTCTTCACCATGCATTATGTACTAATATAAATATTAGTTATGCATATCATCCTAAAATATATGTTCAGACTGAGAGGATCAATAATATTTTGGAAGATATGCTATGCTTGTATTGCATGGACCAAAAGTCTAAGTGGGAAGACTTTTCGTATCTTGTTGAATTTACATACAACAATGGGTTCCAAGAATAATTGGGAATGTTCCCATTTGAAGCCTTATATGGTAGAATATGTAGAAAACCTCTATCATGGGATAATATAGAGGATCAGGTGATGATCATATTAGATCTTATCCAAAAAATCTTTGTTGATCTAACAAGATCGCCAAGAGAATTATCTATAGGAGATACGATATTATTAAGGGTAAAACCCATGAAAAGTATCATCAAGTCAACTAAGCTGGATCCTCATTTTTTCATGCCCTTTGAGATCATTGGTAAGGTCAGTCCATTAGCCTACAATCTTTCTTTGCCACCCAACCTATCAAATATCCATGATATTTTCCACATATCCCTACTTAGGAAGTATGTTGATGGTCCTACTCACGTGTTGAATGTTTCTAATTTGCAAATTATAAACTCCATAGCCATTGAGGTGTAGCCAATTAATATTCTAGGGTTTCATTCCAAGGCATTGAGGAAACAAACCCTAGATCAATGTAAGATCCAGTGGGACCAATATTCTAAAAATTGTGCTACATGGAAAAATGTTGAAGTTATGAGATACCAATTTCCATATCTTTTTAAATAAATTATGTATGCTAATTTTGTAGAAAACATAGAGGACTATGTTTAGTCCAAGGGGGGTAGTATGTAACACCCCTATTTGGATATAACTCTTTATGTGCTTTGAACTATGTATTAATGTGAAGATTTAATGGCATAGTCTCCTTTATCTATTCATGTTAGAATGATGCATTCTTTTGGAAACTTAGAATATGGTATTGTTGATGTGTTTGTGGATGCAGAACCAGGTGCTCTCCTTGGTTGGACCACATGGATAAACCACCTCAAAGAGAGATATACTTTGTGAAATGATGATGATGACTGGTTCATCAGCAACTCAGGATAACATGGATAATTGCTCTTCATGTAGATGCATATCCTTTTTGCTTAAATGTCATACCTTGCACCATTGGGATAGTAAGTTGCATATAATGAGCCTCATTAAAAGTAGGGTAGTGATAGTTTTATCTATATTAAAATATGATGCTTACTAAAGGAAAAAACAAATATGTAGAGTATGGTGAGAATGTATTAATGCTTGCTTGTGCATATTAATTACTTGAGCTGAATAATTTAGGTTTAGATAGAAATTGCTATTAATCGTAGAGCTATAATTAAATCTAAAGTTTGAGCTTGGAATATTAAATTAAAGGTTATATTCTAGTGTTGGATTTAAATTATCCACTAAGCTCTTATTTTATTAAACCTAATTAATACCCATATTTCTACGTGAGAAAGGATGAGTAGCTCTTGATGAGAATTGGGTGGTGCTTGGAAAAACGTATTCTTGGGTGTTCTTTGCAACACTCATGCACCAAGGCACATCGTTCTCTCTCACTCCTTAAGACGGTGGATGGGAAGAGCAAGGTGGTAGTTGGTTGGTATATCGAAGGAAATAGCAGGGGGATGGTAGAATAACAAGGTATGTATCAGATCAAGTGCTACGTAAACTAGAGAGATGGTGAGCTTTTAATAGGTGGATTTTCTTATGCCTTATATTAGCTTGCTATGTTTTGGTTAATGCTTTTTTAGTTGCTTTGTGTTTTATTTCTTCCTCATTTTCTGGTTGTAAGGCATGAAGTAGACCGTGTTGTACATTGAGTTACTAGCAAATGTTTTTCGATGCTTTTTCCTTCCTTTTTTCTTGCTCTATCTTGTATTCTTTGATTTCTACTTTGCTTCTGGAAGACACCTCATTGGAGAGCCTTTGAGCATTTTTTTGGTTGTGCACACCCCTCTTCCCTCGAGTTGGTTGTGCATCACCTTGGTGAAGCTTTTCAGGGACATAAATTAGGATTTCATGTGTGCTTGCCTAAGGGTCAATTTTAGTATGTGCTTGATTTATTTTTATTTTATCCCTTACTGAGTTCTTAATGTTTTTGTGCACCATTATTTTTTGTATCTTGTGGAATTTATTATGTTATTGTATGCCCTCGGTTTGTGTAGCTTGAGGACTTTGTTATGTTGTTTTGCACCCTTGGTTTGTGTGGTTTGTGGCCTTTTTTATATTGTTGTATGTCTTGGTTGGATTTAATATTTGTTTTGGGTTTCTTATGTTGTTAAGCACTTTATATGGTGAATTTATATTATATTTGATTGATGCAATATTTTGTTATTGTTGTGCAAGTGGATTTTTATCCTTTTTTTGTTGATTAAGGAGTTATATTTAAGTTGTTTGTGTTGATTAAAATAAATGAAAGCTTTTATTGGGTTCTTTAGACTTGAGTAATAAAAGAATCATCTTAAGAGAAGTATAGGATTATCTTGTTTAATACTTGTGTATTTGAAAGAAAATATTTTATTGGATTCTTTAGACTTGAGTATTAAAAGAATCATATTAAAAGAAGAATGAGATTCTCTTTGCTTAATGCTTTGTTTGATTAAGAAATAAAATCTTTTATTGGATTATTTATACTTGATTAGTAAAATAATCATCTTAAGAGAAGCATAGGATTCTCTTTTTTAATTCTTTATGTGTTGGAAAGGAAAGCTTCTACTTGTTTCGTGATATTGGTGATAGTTAAAGAAATCATTGAAATAGAAGTAGGGTTCTCTTATTGTAGTTGCTTATGTTATGATGCATAGTTGCTTGCATTATTTGATTATGACAAGTGTTAAGTTGCATTGCATGAAAGAGTTATTATGATCCCTAAGTATACCTCCTAAATACTATGGTGGTTTTCCCATCATGAAGAGGTTGTTGAATTGCGATTGGATCAAGAACCATTGGATATGGCCTTTTAGGGCTTGAAAGTTTTGAGGTTGTGGAAACTCAAGATCTTGTATTGTTTCAGTTAAAAATTGAATATTTGGTTATTGTACAATATAATATTATAATTTTTAATGGCAACTTGGGGTTGAATTTCATGCTTTCTGATTAATCTCTTGATATAATTGTTATATTATTCCATTAACTAGTCGTAATGCATGCTTATGTTAGAGATATAAGTTATCATGCTTTTGCGTAAATGTTGATGGAGAACTTGAGATTCAAGCTTGTGCATAGTTTGGTTTATGGTTAAGAGAAATATAATTTTGTGCTTTTCATTTGAGATGAATATTGCAAATGCTTTATGCTTGGTTTGTCTTTATGATAATTATTATTGTTGTTCTATCCCTGGGGTGGGTAGACTTTTCTCTTGTAAACCATGAAACCCAATCCTAGAAGGAATTGTGTGTTTGCAATAACCAAGTAGATGAGAGTCCTAGAAGGATTTGTGAGGATGAAATAGCTAGGATATCATAAATCTAGAAGGAGTTATGTGTGTACAATAGCTAGGGCACTTGTGTGTAGTCACACCTTGAATGAGTAGGATCGAGTGTGTGAGAAAATATATTCAAAAGACAATAGTGGTGACTCCCTAATCATATAGAATTTGTACATCATGTTAGTTGTTTCCAAAGTGGAAGTAACATTATTTATACTATGTAGGCATGGTAATTAATCATCAAGGCTCTACGTTGAGTAACCAATCTAGGAGGAGCTAGAATTAGGTTAGGGAATTGGCATCCCCTTTTAAGTTTTATGGGACTTAAAGGATAATCCCTATGTCATGGTTAGATGGTCCTACATCAAAGAGGGTGTAGGAATTTTTAGGGTACCATTTATGACATCCTTATGAACATGTAGGTTTAGTAAGGTACCCCAAGAATCATAAGATTTGGACTCTCCTATCCACTGAGTATCGACTGCAATAACTTGGAACTCAAATGTAGTGAAGCCTTGAATGCTGGAATAAAAAAAGCAAGGGTGTTTCCCTTGTGATCCTTTGTGTTGGAAGTGCTCTTAAAAAATTGGGTTGGTAGTTTTGGATTGTTACAAATAGTCATTTTTCCATATAGCAAAGGAATAGTCATTTGGCCATAGCACAAAGGAATAGTCATTTGGCCATAGCACAAAGGAATAGTCATTTGGCAATATAGTAGAGAAATAGGCCAATTCAAGAAATGCAACACAACATATAAAAAGCAAAGCAAAAAAATTGTCATAACAAAAGCTATATGTAGAAGCTTCTACAAAGCTTCTAGCCAAAAAACCAATGTCATACATCATTGATTAAGAACTACCAAAACCATTCAAAGGAGAGCATAGTGACCAGTGCTATTCATAGTATAATCTACAGTAAAGGAGACCAGTTTGAAGCAGTAAATTAGTCCAGATTGAAGGTTAGAATGTAGAAGTCAAGAAGAAAACATAAGGATATTAGTGAACGAGGATAAGGAAGGTAAAATATTACAACAAAGGATACTAACATCTAAGGAGGAGCTAATAAAGTTTATAAATGAACCGTTAAAGCTTCTAGTGTAGAAGAATAAGCAAACCTTCCAATGTCTAAGAAAAGAAGCAAAGCTTCTAATGTCTAAGAAAATAAGAGAAGATTCCAGTGTATAAGGAAAGCATCAAAGCTTCTAGAATCTAAGTAAATAAGAAAATATTCTAGCATCTAGGGAAAGAAGCAAAGCATCCAATGCTAAAGTGGCATCATGGGTGAAGAAACTAGCACAAAAGGTGAAACATCCAGCATCATAGAAACCATCAAGGAAGGTGAAGCATCTAGCAATGAAGCATATGCATTTGAGTGAGGAAGTGAAAAGTCTAATCATGAATGTGAAAATATGTATTGTGAGGTTGTGCATAATTTTCCTATATTGAGAGTGCATGTAGAAGTGTAAGAGTCACGTGTGCAAGTGTCTTGGAGTCAAGTGGCCATGTAGTATGCAAGTTTCAAGTTGATAAGCTAAGAGTCATGAGACTTGGCATATGGAGAGCAATAGTCAAGTACTTGAAGATTCACATTACTATGGCTATATTATGGATATAATTCTCCATGAGAAATAAATCCAATAGTAATCGAAATATTTTATTGTAAGAAGGAGAGAAGAAATAAAGTTTATATACAAAATTTTGAGAAATTAATATTGTAAGTTTTCTTCATTTATAGTTCATGAATGATTTGGGCTATTTAATTCATATTTAAGTATATAAATAAATTTTATTTTATTTATTATATAATCCTTGATATACATATTAATTTTCTCATATTATTCTACTCATATTATCATTATTTTGACCTTTATTATTGTGGCTATTTTATATTTGGGACCTATGTGATATTGTGAGAACCTGTGATATTTTGTAGTAGTAAGGATTAAGAAGCTGACACTCCTCATATTTATCCTCTCAATAATGCTTATAATAGATGTATTTTATGTAAGCATCTCAAATATTCCTTTCCAAAATGAACAGTGAGATGTACCACATGCCCTCTAAGGATTATTCGTAGTGATGTATGTGGACCCATGGGTACACCATATCTTTCTAGGAATAATTATTTTCTTCTTTTTATTGATGATTTATCTTGTTATATATGGTTATAAACTATTCATAACAAATATGATTATTTTAGGAGATTCAATGAGTTAAACCAGTAGTAGAGAATCAACTAAAAATAAATATCAAGTGTCGTAAGATAAATAAGGGAGGTGAATATCTAAGCAATTATTTTTGGGATTTACTGACTCTTAATGATATTCCTTTCAAAGAAATATTTGTTATACTCCTAAGTATAATGAGGTAACTAAGAGGAAGAATAAGGTGATTATGGATATGGCACATTGCATGCTTCATACTAAGGAAATGGAGGATAAATTCTAGTGAGAAGTTATCTATTATGCAATACACATCATCAACAAAGTTCCTACTAGAGTAGTTTAGGGACATCCTTTAGAGGTTAATAGATTATAAACTTGATGTATCTTGATTCTATATATTTATATCTTCAACATGGGCTCACATACCCAAAGATTTTTGAAATGAGGAGGCATCTAAGAGTTATAGATGCATTTTTGTGGGGTTTTCAAATACCTCTAAGGAATATTGTATTTATGATACTTAGACGCATGAGGTTATTATTAATATATTATTTTTATTAGGTTCCTCTCCTGATTTTTTAGACAAAAAAAATCATGTTACTCTAGTGGCTTCTTCATATATTCTTCTAGAGGTCTTATCCTTATAATGGATTTGACCCCATCCCAAGTAGCATCATCTCTAATACATTCAATATTGGATTTTAGGAATAATAATATTGATACATCGATTCCACATTCCATAGTAATGGATGTTGAAGTAGGTAGTGAGCATGATTTAGATGTTTTAGTTTTTGTTAAAAGAGTCTATGTCTGACATCTTTCAGAAGTTGTAAGAGACTAAGGTCATCACCTTTCCTAATGTCATCCCTTTAAACCCAAGTAGAGTTAAACCTACAGGTTATAGGGAACATCACTATTGTCTCTATCACTGAATAGAGGGTCATGGCATTCGAGATTGTTGTGAGTTTAAGAGTGTAGTGCAAAACCTGATAGATAATGGGGTTTATCATATAGATGGTTCTCTCAGAGTGCCCCAACATGCCAAAGTGGAGGTCATGCTTCCTCAAGAGCGACCTCAGAGTCATCAATCATCTCATAGGCCCAATAGGCCAGTGCAATGAGTAGTTTCATTTCAGATGACTACTCTAACTTTATTCCAAAATTTACACAAGGCACATGCATTCATATTGCCTGAAGTCAAGCATAGGGCATCCGAGACTAGGTCAAATTATGGGGGTCCCTTTTGTGTGTATCATCAAGCGCATGGACATGACATTCAGAGTTTCTAGTCATTTAAGATGGTCATCCAAGGCCTAGTAGAACGGTATGATATCCATGAGGATGGTTCTCTCATTCACCCATGTCGAAGCATAGGTACACCAGTGAGGTCCAATCTTCACTTGGGGAAGTTGGTTTATGTCACTCTTCCTAAATAAGCTAATTACTTTTTAGTGAATAGCATGCATGTTGTGGGTCTTCAAGGTAGCACACCTTTTCCACTAGCCACGTCATATTTGATAAGAAAATATGAGGAATCTAGAGGTATTGCACCTCCCTCACCGTCATCGAATGGCATGCACAATGGAGATCCATAGGGCATCGTGCCTTTCCCAAAATGCTCCAAATGTTCTTGAAACCACTTGGTCGTATTAGTCAAAGACCTTGAGGGTTTTCTTATAATCACTTGGCCATCCTAAAAGGCTCCAATATCTTCTATGAGTAGTTTGGTCAATCAAAAGGCACCAAGAGTTTTTGAAAAAATTGCTTGGTCAACCCAAAAGCTCCAAGGATTCTTAAAATATCATTTGGTTATCCCAAAAAGTCCCAAAGGTGCTCATATACCCTTTGGTCAAACCCCAAAGGCTCCGAGGGTTCGTTTAAAACCTCTTGGTCAGCCTAAAATGCCCCAAGGATTTTGCTGAAAAATCGCTTGGTTAATCTAAAGGCTCCAAAGGCATGTACTCATTGTTTGGTTAGATATGAGGCTCAAAACTCATAAAAATTATAAAATCAATAAAATCCAAAAAAAAATGGTAAAGCATAAAAATCCAAAAACATTTGCATTTGCATTTGAATTTTGCATTGTCATTTTTTACATTTACTCATGCATCTGTTGCATTATTACATTGCATATAGGCATTTGTCATCTGTTGCATTTCGTAGTATGAGGGATTATGTTTGTAATTCTTAAAAATGACACCACGTTTGTGTCTAAATCATGCATATCTACATTTATCATGATCCATCATTCATGTGAGTAATTGTGTTTTTCAACACAACCTATTTTGTTGCTATGGAGATATACTAGGGTTTTCGGTCATTCAACCATACCTAGGGATCTTATCAAGAGTTGATAGAAATATTGCTTTGCTTTTGTAGCTAAGGTTCAGTTAGTATAGCCCTTAGAATATCATAAGCCTATCACTAATCAACAAATTAAACAATCCTAATAAGTACTAGGGGAAGATGAAAGCCACAAAGCAGGACCGGGTATCTTAAAGCGAAAAGAGTTATTCTTGTTTATCCTTATGTGCGGACGATATGGGAAATATTGGTAGTTGGCAAAAGTACAGGTTAGTTCCCTATTCAGAATTCCTTACGATAAAATGAGCAATATCCCAAAGTGATATCCCACATCAATCCTCAATATTGATACCCTATATCGATATCATACATTGACTTCCCAATATTGATACCCCATATTGATATCATAAGATCGATATCCTCAATCGATATACCAGAAATAGTTTTCCCAAGTAAAATACCCCAAAGGAAAGTTTCTGAAGAAAATTATCAAATGTAAATGCCGAAAAGTGAAGATCGAATGAAGATCAAAAAATAGGCTCAAATAAAGTTCAAAGTGAAGATCAAATGAAGATCATATATCAAATTTTGAGTGGAGATCAAATGAAGATCCAAAATCCAATTCGAAAAGAGATCAAATGAAGATCCAAAGATAGTTCAGAATGAATATGGAATCGACTTCCTTGATTCACTACATATGAGCAAGTATCCCAAAAATTGAAGGATAGAAAGGAATGATCTTGAATCCTTGGAATTGTCGGCACTACTATACCTTATGCATGATGATATGTCTGATACACTTGCATCTCGCTTATGGTAAGACCAATGTTTGAATGTGGAGGAGCTAGCTTCAGGTGTCCTGCATTTCCTAGTGGCTTATTCCAACTAAAATCTAAACTTAGGATTGGATAAGACATTTGTGGTACCCCTATCTTAGCAATGGGCTGAAAGAATCCTGCCTGACATCAAGGAATGCTTGTGTCTTATCTTAAAATAATCAAGTGCACACACAGGGATAATGAACAGTCAGGGCCTATCCTAGCAAAATCCTTTTATCTCAAAAGTCTAGTGTGGTTAGTATGCAACTTTTGACAATTCTATTAGGGTGTTTGAGTCTCATGTAAAACCTAAAAAATCTCTCTCATAGCAACAAAATATCAAATATCGCAAACCATATAAAATTATCAAATTGCAAAGTATCGAGTTCATGATACATCATCATATAAAGCACAATCAAGATATAGGATAAATACCAGATGGATATTAGAAATAATATTTAAATGACCACTGACTATATCGTGCATATCTTTCAAATTTGCAAAGGAAAATAGAATGACACATCATATCATTCGCATCATACAACTGCATTCATTGCATTTTATATATGGGTGATTAATTGATTAAATTCTTATCTTAAGAATTTTCAATTACATTCATTATTTTTATACATTCTGTGGTGTCATCCATTAGATTGATAAACATATTTGCATTCATTTCGTATGTTTTAAGTGATTAAAGCATATAGGTTCATTTACATTAGAGTACCATCATGTAAATAATGCATTACATACATCGCACATCTAAGCATCTAGATCACTGCATATCATCATTATCATAAATTAACTAGTTATCTAGTGCATGTCATCCATACATCACATAACATAGCATCAAATTAACATAAGCATTGCATCCATGTGCATAACATAAACAAAAAATTAAAAATATACAAGTACACATAATGAGTCATAAATGATCAAATCATATATATATATGTGTGTGTGTGTGTCTCAAATAGTACATCAGGAGTACAAAATGCCCATAGGATACAATCATGTAGGTCCTAGACCTTAAACCAAAAATGGTACATATGAAAAAATATAGACTAAATCAGATAGAGCCCTAGCTCTGGCCTGCTCCCCCTAAACTGGAACTCTCACTACCTCCCTCAACTTTGTGCTTTGGAGCCTGCTCTACATTTGATTCTGGTTCCTGTTATGTACCTTGTTGAGTGCCCTATGTACCACCTAACCTGAAGAGGCCTAGCACACGGGATACCAGAATGTCTAAGTGGCTAGACCTATGACTCAAGGTCGCACCTGTCTCCCTGTGACTCTTATGCGAGCTACCTCCATGTGTTCTAGAGGACCTGTGCGTCCTCTCGGTCCTGTGCGTCCATTGGCTGGAGCTCGCCATGGACTGTCTTGAAGTCTTGGACCTAATCCTTTAAGACCTAGTAGCATGTCTATCCTCTATAAATTCTAAGCCTCACAATCTGATGAAGCCCTCCAGTTGGGAGATACGAGCTACTCTCGCATTGCAAAGGTCATTTCCCTCCTCTACGAGAGAAGTGAACTGCCTAACCTCTATCATGTGATCACTACCTCTTGGCAGTGTAGCTGATGGTATAGTAGAAGGTCCCATAATAGCATGGTATGATGGAGGATCCCCCCTTTGTACCTTGAGCAACTCTCTCTCTGCTATGGCCTCACCCTGCTATGCTAGTGCTATGTATCGTGCACTAGTGATCTCATCGACCTGTGACTCTATTATTGTAGCTCGAGATGTGAGGGTCATAATCTATGCCTGATCCTCTACCAACTGCCTATCCCAATGAGCCAGCTTCACCTCTAGAATGGCAATAGATGTGTCCCACTACAACTATTGAGTCTGCAACCTCCCAACCTAACTCTATAGGTCAACAACCTAAGCGAGGAGCTCCCCTACATCATTGTCAAGAGGTACCCATACATCATTTTTAATAGGTACCTCACCCTCCTCTGACCCCTCCTCCTCCTCTTCCTCTACCTATGGAGCCTCATCTATGGTTTCCTCTATGCCCCAACCACTCTCGATCCTCTGGAGCACCCTGCGCCCATCAGGATCGGTCTCTACCTTCGCATGGTCATCTACCCAGCCTAGAGGCCCTATCCCCTACCATTGTAGTAGGGACCACCATGTCTCATACGTTGATGTATTCCTAGGTGTATCATCCCAAAACTCCTGTAAGTCATCAGCCTCATCTCCCAGAGCTGCTGGTTGAATCCATGGCAGGTGTGTCTCTAGTACGATACATTGGTACACAAATGGAATCTATGGAATGTCTTGCACCAAGCCAAACTATTGCAAGACACGATAGAATAACTGATACTCTCTACTATTGACCTTACGGTCAAGCAGCCACCTATCCTAGTAAGCCTGTCGTAGCCACTCGTCTACCTTGATCCAAGTAGGGCAATCCATATAGGAGTGCCACTCAATGTCATCTGGCCTGAGCACTACAAATTATGCAATGTAGTAGTCTATGTCTCTAGCATGGGTTCTGCTCTAGAACCCCTCCTCCTCTCATGGATAGCACACAGTGTAGCACTAATATGCATCATCAATGGTCATGATCTAGAGAGGTTGATCCATGGGATGCTCGACCTGAATGTGCTGCCAACCCCAGATCTGTGGCAACAGGCTACAGCTAATACCTTGGTGACTTTGGCTTGTAATATGATATAGCTCCCTATAGAGTTGGCATAATAGTGTGTTATCCCAAGCTAGGTGTAGTGGCTGAGAAGTGGAACTCTGAATCACTCTCCAGACATTGGCCAGGAGGTTCCATGGAATCCTCATGCTCGAGGTGTTTGGAAGCACTATTTTTACAATGAGGATCATGAAGATCATCGTGCGAACTAATAAAATGCACTCACCCTAACAGTATCCAATATGGGCACCTCTATGGTCAATCTTCTCCTACGCCTCCTTGCTTCGATCGTTGAAGATAGCATCGAATATAGGCTCCTTCCTCTAATAAGATGAAGAGTTGATGGCCTCGCCATCGATAGGGATCCTAAAGATCCTATAGACATCCTCTAAAGTCATAGTCATCTCACCTATAGGCAGGTGGAAGGTGTTGGTCCATGCATTCCAATGTCGGGCCAACGAAGTTCAATAGGTCTGATCTACCCTAATAGTGGGTAGATCCAATACGTAGTCAAATCTGATAGCTCTAAACCATGCATGCTCACCATTAGTGATCTACGAATGGAGAGTCTTAAGCAGATCAGGCTCGTGAGCCTTAGAGGTCAATCTCTGAAATAAAAAGTAGTATATAAGCTAAATTCTAGCTAAAAATAGCTAAAAACAACTTTTAAAATGTCAAGAACATCTAAAAATTTGATAAAAAGATAAAAACATGTCGCAAGGCACTCATAAAAATCAAGAAAATACATTAAGTCAAAATTGCATTAAATGACATTAATTGCCTAATTAACTTTAGAAAATGCAAAAATTTAATAAAATTTTGCTAAATTTGGTGAACCGCAGGTCAATCCTACGGTCCTCCTGCAGTCAAAATATGATCGTTGGAGTTTGAATGCGAACTGTAGCTAATAGCTATGGTCCCCAATCTGACAATTGGGAACTACAACTGCCAGTTGCGGTCTAGGAAGAATACCCATTTTGGGTACCTTCCTAGCATGTCTCACTAAAAATAAATAAAACTAACTAAACCTAATCTAGTGGGGTTCATTACCAACTATTTAGTGAGGTTCATTTACCGCATTACTTAATGTGGTTGATTTTAATTGGTATTGAACTACGAGGAATCAGTTTTGAATTACCTTGCCTGCTCTACGGCCTTTGCTAGTCAATGGCTGATCAAGATCCACCATCGAGGTATCAAGTGCGGTATATGGTAGAGTTTTTGGCAGCATTCTGGATTAGGGAATGTCTCCTATCTCTCATAGCTCTCAATAATGCAGTTGCTTTCCAAAAAATAATGACAAATTCAAATGGGAATGACTATTTAAAGGTTTGCCTAATTTCGGCGAACCGTAGCTAACACCTGTGGTCTCAAAATTAGGGTTTTTCGAGTAGGCCCTAGCCATGGTTCCCAAAAGTTGAAAATTTCAACCATAGGCCATACCCGCGGTTCACAACCAGCATTAAATGCACTAAAAACCCACCGTGGGAAGGTCTAAAAATGTAAATTAATGACTCCTAATGGATCAAATTTCAAAAAGAGCAATCAATATTGCAAATTTGATGATTTTCAAAGCACCAGGATCGATCAATAAATCAAAATTAACAAAACAAATAAAAAAATCAAATAATTAAAAACACCAAATGTGCCTCGTATTCATTAATTTACCCTATACACTTGCCGGTTGCAGCGACTTGCGATCCATGCAATCCGACAAGATGAGTAAATTACCATAAGGATATTTGGAGAAAAAATTGTCATCGTTGATCTGATATGCTTCTTTTAAATCCCTAAGAAGGCCTTTGCAGTTGTACTTCTCCATGGGAACGAGGCATTTCATATCATGTCTCCTATGACATCTTTTCAAAAAATCATCGATAGCTTGATTCAACACAAATCTAATTGCAATTGCCTCATTTCGATTCCCTAAGATGGCTAATGTAGCCCGACTACTCCATGGGATAGGAATGTGCAATTACTATTAATAGTTGGAATCATAAGTTGAACTAGGCCTAGCCACAAAATTAATATGCTCAGATCTAAATTTATTCAAATCATCCATGGTGGTCAAGCGACCTCGTCACTCTAATCATTGTCATTACCCTCATCGACTCGTCGCTTGAGGGGGTAGTCATAATATTAAATCATAATCAAAATCAATAGAAGATCCCGGATATCGTAGATCCCTTGATCTTGTCAAAATTGCGTTCATCCTTATGAATCATTGTCAACAACTATCATAAGCTTACCCCTTTTCTTGGGGTAAATAGCAAATATGACTTGCTTGTTGTTCTTCGTTTTTCAGATCTATGGTTCAGAAGACACCTATGGAAAGCACAGCTACACCAAATGAGATGAGAAGGGCACAAGATTTTCAAATATAAGCCTTTCACCTAGTTAGAAGCAATGATTCCAGGATGTGCGTCCTTTTGCTGGACAAGAGGCATCTAATGTTGATCTGACTAATGATCATCATAGAACCTTCGACATCATTTTAGGAGGTCTATTTTTGCTTAGTGTTGTTCGATATCACAATGCATCTCAAAAGGGGCATCTGTAGACACCTAAAATACATCATTTCAAGGGTGACTACTCATATGGACATGCTACAAGACCATATGGAGGATCTTGGACAGACTCCAAGATAGAGTAGTGATTCTAACCACTCAATTTGGGTTCCTTGGCCTAATCAGTCTGAATCGTAGCCCAAAATTATGGTCTGCAGTCTGAACCACAGCTAAGGCCTATGGTTTATAGTCGAGACTTGCGGTCTACATTCTAAAGCATGGCTAAGGCCTACGGTTTACAGTCTAGACCGTAGTTGTAACATGTGGTCTTAACTAAATTTCAATGGGCCTTCATCAGAGCCAAATCAGTTTTAACGGCCATTTATTCTATAAGATGGTGGTTAGAGGATGTAATATTCCAATCCAACTATCCTAACCACTCCTTCTTGATCTTGGCTTCTCCATGAATCCACCCCTAGCCCTGGGACATCCTATAAGTACCCCTTCAAATTAGGGTAATGATATAGATTATTTGAGTAGCGAAGCACTATCCAATTATCGAGAGAGAGTGCATTTTGGAGATCAAAGCAGCAAAGCCTTGTTGAATTGTGGACTCACTTGAGTGCATAGAGAGATCCTTGTTTCCATCCCCATTGTCAATTTATCAAGCATCATGACGAATTAGGCCATGGATGCCCTAAGGACCTAGGAGAGCCAAGAAATGCTAATTTGGGCAAACGGAGGCCCTATTCAATGATTCAACTACCAAACTTGTCATAAGGACACCGAAGGTGACCCTTGAACATCAATTGGACAAGGAGGTCAAGCCCACTACCCTTGATTTTTAGGGTAAACTCACTTGAGTGCTAACAACGACTATTAGACGTGGTTTACAGTGCAGACCGTGCATTAATGTTGTGGTTTGCAACAGAGGTATCACCACCTTACTGTTTTCATTTTTGCCCATCTAGTTAGATTAGATTAGTCATTTTCATGGTTAAATTGTAGTTTTAGAGACTTCTGATCGATAGACTAGTGTTTTTGCTAACTTGTTTTCATCATAGTAGTTTAGATGTTAATGATTTATTTTCATGTTATAACGCTTCATTTCAAACAATGGATTCCATAGATTGATAGTTGTGCTCTTCATTTACATATTTCCATCAATATTGATATTATTTGCATATTTTTAGCATAGTTTACGCATTTTCTTGATTTTATGTCATTATACTATTTTCATGCTATTTATCTTAAAGGGCCTCATCATGAGAGGTTGCCTATGCTTTTGACATTCTTGTGTTGTTTCTTGATCGTAGGAAACAGGTTTCTAAGGAGCTACAATCATTCATTTCCTTTCTCAACGTGAAGAAGAGGGTTCACTCCATCCTAGAGGAGTCCGTGTCACCTTAAGGGTTTGATAGTGCATTTCACCCCTAAGGGAGATTGAAATAATTGTAATTGCATATCAATTAGAGTATCCCTAAGAGGGACTTACTTGCAATCAAACACTCATTTATGTTAATGGAATAATAAAGGCATTTCTTGTAATTTCCATGTGTTTTGTCCATTTATGTGTTTAAATATCAATTTTACTTTGTCTATGCAATTACAACATTTCTGGTGCACGCCTTTTTGGTCATACAGATGTTGCTCCTAAATATTTTCTAAGTCATTTTATGGTTCATCCAATATCAATAAGGTTCAAAATCTCCTTTAGGATGCTCAATCCATTATTTTCATAGCATGACATTAGGATATCCCTTCTTAGGCCTTGTTTTGAGTGATTGACAATTTTGGATATCCTCTCACCTATTCCTAGTATAAGCACCAACTAAATGGAAATATGCTATGCTTATTGAGTATGAATATTTGATGAAGAATCATAAATTGGAGATTTTTCCTCGTCCAAAATGGAATAATATTGGTGGTTGTAAATGGGTTGATAGGACCAAGTACACCTTATATGGCTAGGTAGAGAAGCACAAGGTATGAATTTTTGCTAAGGGTTTCTCTCAAAATGAGAAAATTGACTATTTAGAGACATTTGCCTTGATTGCTTGTATTGATTATGTTCAAATAATGTTTCCTAATTGCTTGTTGAAATATGCATAAAATGGATGTGAAGAATTCCTTCAAGGTGATCATTAGAATATTAGAAGGATATTTATAAGCAACAATCATTTGGTTTTGAGCTTAAGGGTCCCACTCTATTGATGTAGCATTTAACTAAGTATTTGTATAGACTTAAGCAAACATTGTGTGCTTGGTATGAGAATATCACTCCTTTCTTTGTTGTGAGTATTGAAAATACCAAGCACAACATGATGTTTACAGAAAATATCAAGATAAGTTGGCTTTAGTGATTGTGCTATATGTGGATGATATTCTCATCATAAGAAAGTCACCTTCCTTTAATTTAGGACATGAAGTCATAACTTCATACTACCTTTAAGATGACATATTTGGGGATTATAGATTAATTCTTTGGTATAAATAATTGATTAGGCTTCTTATAGGATCACTATCTGTAGTCCAAATATACCTTGGATCTTCCTCAATATTTAAATAAAATTTACAAATCAGCTCATATTTTGTTTATTTCTAGGCTAAATATTCAAGCATATTATATGACTCCCTTAGTGGATGCCACTCTATATTAGTCACTTGTGGGATATCTCCTTTACCTCACTTATACTTGACTATAAAATTACATTTGTAGTTAGCTACAATTCTAGGTATATGCAAGCACATTAGGAGAGTCATTAGACCACAACTAAGAGGATTTATCAATACATCAAAGGTACATATCATATGGGTAATTATTATTTACCTTGAAAATATCTAATTTTGATAGGCTTATTAGATATAGATTGGGCTAATGATTTCAATTAGTGGGTGATCCACTACAGGTTTAATATTCTATCTTGGTTCTTGCCCTATTTCTTTATGCTCTAGATGGTAGTCAACTATTACTCAGTTTTACATGAAAGCTTAATATCATACCACCAACAAGGTTGCCAAGCATATTTGGTGTATGCTTATGATCTCGGAGTATGTGGGTATTCTCTAGTCCTACCAAATCATGTTTTATTGTGACAATTAGAAAACCATCTAGATTGTCTAGAATCCAGTGTTCCATAAATAGACCAAGTACATTGATATTTAGATGCACTATATGTAATGGATTCATGCTCATTAGATGCTTATGCTATGGTACCTAGGAATAGGTATATTGCACTATTATATTATATAAGGGTATTATGGATAGTTGGCATGGTCCACACATAACCCAAGGTTGATTATATTAATATAATATATTATAATAATGAATGGGATGAGGGTTTAGTAATTGTTCATAAATTAGAATTAAAATATGGGTATATAAAGAAGTGATGTGGTCATTGTAACCATAAGGAAGATCATTCATGTGGAGTATTACTTGTAATTGTCTTTCCCATGAAGTGGCTTATGATACTTTTCCCTCTCTAAGTGGTGCTCTCATATTGGAATATCTTATGGAGTTATTCCTTCCTTAAGGAGTTGTGGACAAAATTGATACAACATGAATGTACCCATAATTTAATTTTTTTGAAGATCCTAAGAAGATACACTTTTGTGAAGAGTTCAGGTCTGAGTAAAATGTTTTCTATCTTCATGAGCATCTCCAACCCCTAAGCAGCTAATGTTTTTCTTTCATTATAATTTAACGGGTTCCCTTGGTTTTCCTTACAAATGTTTCACCCTTTAGTCAACTGACAGAAATGTTCAGTCGATAAACATAAGTTGTCAAAAGCTAAGCATCCTTTGGCTGAATTTGAAAAGTAATCGATCGATAAAAAAGAGTGATCGATCGAATCTAAATATTGTTAAAAATTCTTTGGTTGATGTCATTAGAAGAAGAACCGATATTTTTACAAAGTAAGTATTTTTTTGATCGACCGATAGAAACTTTCGGTTGACCACTTGGATCGAAGAGCTAAAATAAGAAGAGTGCACAAAATTTTAAATCAACCGACCAAAAGGAGATTGTTGTCGAGGATTTTTTGACCAAGCAAAATCTGGTCCATTAAATAAGTCTTTTTGGCCAACAATAAGAAAGCAACGATTGAAGATAAAAGGTATTTCGATTGACACGAAGAAAATTGCTACCAAACGTTTTTGACCGACAAAAGGAAAATGATGGTCAATTGATCGTGAAATAAATAAACTTTTTTGGTCGACCACAGTAAATAGTTGACTGAAACCTCTACCAACTGATTATAAAATATGTCACTTAATAAAAACATGTTGTTGGCCAAAAATAATGAAAAGGAGACCGAAAAGTCAAAAAATAAATATTTCTTCTTTGGGTTGGCGATAAACAAAGATCGACCACTCAGCGAAAGCAAAGTTTTCATTTAGTCAAAATAAAGCTTTTATCATCTGAACAGAGGTAAAGGTTGACTAAAAATTTGGATAAAAGCACTACCATTAAAATATTTTGATCAAAAAATAAAAGGCATTAAATATTTGTAGTCAAGCACATCCTTACTGTTAAAGTACCATCAGTCAGATGAAATCAATAGATGAGATCAACCTAGCCATTCGAAGGTAAAAATAGCATTGATTAATATATACCATCATCTGATTTGAATGCACCATAGTTAGTCGAATATTATTAAACTAATCATTTGGTAGTATTTTGAACTAGATTTTTATGCTAAACAATTATAGCTTAAATTATGAAGCCATTGAATAGGGGTAGGTGGTAAAAAATATACAACCAGTATGAACTAACCAATTGAGGGAAGAACACTTCAAACCTATCGATCAGACTAATATCAGTGATCACGAATGCCTATGGAACATAGTAACAAATGATACATGTCAACCAATTGATGGCATGCGTACATAAGGTATTGTTGACTTAAAGAAGATCAATGTTACATCAGAATCGACCATGCTTAACATTACCAAGGCCAATTGAAAGATCGCACGAATGCAAACTCCCCCACAGGTCCTAACGTCAATATTTCATGAAGCTACCAAGTAGGGAAACAAAATATTATAGGATGATCCAATAACAAAGGATGAGTTGGCCAGATAAAATAAGTAATATAATTAATGGATTATCCTGACCTAGATAGAAAACATTGTATCCTTCGTATGATACTAAAATAATGTAAATTCTCATGTGCTAATCAAGGAGAGGACAACTTGTAGACCATATAATAATTATAGAAGGCTTAATTAAGACAAGAATGGTCAGGTTAAATCAAACTGAATAATCTTCTAAATCAAGAGGACCTGGCTACCCGTCATCAGTTGAAAGCATAATCCACATCGACTCATCCTTTATATAGGGATGACTTTCATTCTAGAAATTCAAAATCATTACTTTAAATATGGATCAAAGTGCACTATTGGCAAGTTATAAAAATGGAGTTATGTGCCCTTGAAGAAATAATTTCACTATCTTTGAGAGAAATATGAGGCACAAAACGGAAGAACACCTACAGGAAACTCTCACACCCCGATGGAATATTGTTACAATATTATCACTACGATGGAGTGTGGTTATGGTAGTACCATGTTGTTGGTGGTTTCCTTAACTTTTGTACTTCTAGTTCCCTATCCTTCACCACTGCTATAGAGGGCAGGAGGTATCAAGTTCTTGTAACAAGCCCTTGCTTTCCTACATACCAAGGCAAGCACCCTATGGTTAAAGAAAGCCCCTACTCCAGGACAATACATTTAATCTTTAGCATCTTCTCAGTCAGCAAAGCACTAGGCTACAGTGATGAATATATGAGAAGATACTCGAGAGATCACTTCATAACAAACAAATAAAAATCACTAGCCACAAATAAAAGGTGGTGATAATTAGGCCAGATTTTTCTAAATATATTTTGAGGTAGTTAGATAAATAGACTTTACAACACCTGATCGATGACAAGGTAGGAGATGGCACCAGGTTGACGGTTCAGATACAAGTGGTTTAGGTAGTTACAAAACTACTATGACTATAAGAAGGATGATTACAGTCAAAATAAGGATTGAGCTTTGACATCGCATATTTTTTCTAAGAGGTATACTTGAGTGCCCATTATTTGCTATTGTATCTCCTTTATTTTCCTTCTCCTTTTCCATCTCTTTATTCCTTCCATTTTTATGCAGGTTTTTGATAGGAAAGTACCCAAGAAGCTGAGAATATTTCCAGATTATTGAGCCAGAGGTCTAGAGACTCGACTGTTGTGATATTCTAATGAAAGAGTGAAAGATACTTGTTACGATATTTAAACGAGGATCTTTATTGTATTAATCTTTCTAAGATTTAAATGGTGATTCGAAGTCAACTCTTCATGTAATCTCATTCAAATATTAATACAAATCTAGGCTTATTTCTTGTTATCTTTCTGTGTTTAGCTTTGTGTGTGTCTTTTTTATGGGTTACATTATTTGAATGCATAATGAACACTTCTTTTGTTGGTCAACTATTATGTTTATTACAATATTTGAATGAACGTGATTGCATTGATTCTTTTATTTCTCCTTATTTCTATTTTCATTGAAATATTATTAAATATTGCTATAATAGAACAAAGGATTAAAGTATTAGTCATACATAAGGCATAAAAGAACTATTATTGTTTTAACTTGATCAAAATTTATTTGTTAATTCATCGCCATAAATCTGGAAGAGCATGAACTTAAATAATTTAAGCTCACCTCAAGGGTATCCTTACCATACTTGGTCTATATAGAAAATATTAAATAAATCTATTCCCAAGTTAAAGAGGCAAGTTGACCAGAGCCTATAATAGCTCATTGGCAGTAGGTTTTCCTATAGTGTGATAGCTCATCCTACGGATGTAAAAAAAATCCCCAATAGTTTTTGGGTTCCATTGCCGAGGACCGAATGAGTAATTTTTATTGTAGTTTGGAACCTAACGATAAATATTTATTGGCAAAAATTAGCTTAAATAAGAAATCAAAATATCAATTTTTGTTTCCCTTCTATGCTCATAGTTTATAGTTTTCCTTTTTCAAGAACGTTCAGTTATAATGTTTTCTTGATTCTCTTGAGTTTCTTGGTTTTTCAATTCTTGAAAAATTTTATACCCTAAGTGAAAAAGAGTGTTTTAAGTTGAGAAATCTCAACTAGATGTTTATTCCTTCTACACACATTGTGCTGGCAACTCTAACTGGACAAATCCAAAAATATCATAAATATTAAAAGAAGAAGAAGAACATGTTGGTGTGAACGAGAAGAACCGCTGAGGAGTTGTACCCCAAACTCTCAGATCTAGAGGTATTTTTAGAACTAATTATTCGTATTCATCTCCAAAAAGTTCTAACATCGATATTGTTACATTATGAATTTTATTTGAAACACCTCCCATTATTACCAATGGAATTACTAACACACATCCTATTGTAATTCAAGTACCTCTTGTAGTTAATATGGCTAACCCACCATTGGTTCAATTATGGAGGACCAATAGATATAGACCTTTTCAATTACCTACTCCCTTACATGATCTCCCCAGTAAAGTGCACAAATGTTTACCTAAGTTTCAAGGAAACAATGCAGTTACTAGAGAAGATCACATCAAAATCTTCTTGTATGCCTTAGACAATTTAGAGGTAGAACATGAAGATGTGGTGTTGAGATTGTTTTTATAGACTCTAGAAAAATATTCTAGAAAATGGTTTAATACTCTTCCTAATAATGACATTGCTAATTTTTCCAAAATGGAGACTATCATTTTAAAGAAATTTGATGAAAGAAAAAATGAACAGTCATTGCTAACAAATTTGGAAACGATGATAAAAAGGAAAACAAATCAGTAAGTGATTTCAATAAAAGTTTTTCTAAAGCCAAAAATAAGATTCCCACTGCTCTAAGGCCAAATGATATCCAGTCCATCTATTTTTATAAAAATGCCCTCCCTAAAGAATTCAACTACGAATTAAGACAAGAACAGGTTAACACAAAATATGAATGCATGGATAAAGCCATAGATATTAAAATAAATATGCTAGACAATGGGAAAATTAAACCATACTCTTTGGAAAATCATTCTGATAGGAAGCCTAAGAAAGTGGGATTTAACCTATAGAAAAGAATTGAACATGATCCCATAGAAAAGTTGACCAATCAAGTAACAAAAATGTTTAACACAATGAACAATAGATTGGAGAGCATGGAAAGAAATATAGAGAGTAATGGTGAAACTTCTCACCCTCAGGCTGACAGGCAACAAGGTGACAACAGGCCACCTTTCAGAAGAAAATTTAATAGAAATTGGAATAACAATAATCCTGATAGGAATAATGGAAATAACTAGAAAAAGAGAGAAACAGAGAAGGACATGGACTTGGTTCAAAATCCTATTCCTACTATAAATTTGGCTGATAATTTCCCTTATTACTGTTCAGCCTGTGATGCTCCCCATAATCCATATTGTTGTGGTATTTATCTAGGTATTCATCATCATATAGACTTAGAAGCAGAATATGAAGAGGATATGAGAATCAATGCTTATTGGACCCTTCAGGATGAATCTAGAGAAAGGTTGTTCGAAGAAGACATGGATTTATATGCTTCAAATCACCACCCAAAAATTCTAGTTGCATAAAATACAAAAATCCTACAAAGAGGACAAGAAACTAGGTATGACAAAATGAAAGAGGGTAAACTGGTTTCAACAACTCAAGAGGTGGAGCTAGAAGTAAATACCCTAAATTTAAGGAATAGGTATGTTCCTAAAAAAATGATAAGAATTCAAACAAATAGATTAGAGAACACTCTATTGAGAAATATTAGAACAAAAAGTTTCCTAAAAACATAGAAATAAATGAACCACCCTCTCATGAAGAATGCTCCAAAACTTTAGATATAAATAAAATGGAATTTGATGTCAGTTCAAAATTGAGTAAATGAAGGTCAACATTACCTTTGGTGAACTAATGAATATTTAGAATTACAAAGAACAATTTTGTAGGACTTTTGGCTTAATTGAACAAAAAGGAACTTAGTCCTGTAATGTTGCCAAACCTTCCAATCATGAAACTAGAACTCCTTCATCTGTTAGACCATTTTATGTGTCAATCAAATATAACTTAGATGAAGTAGAAAGGTATGTCATTCAAAAATGCATGCCAGATAGTGGTGCATCCCATAACATCATGCCCAAGAAAATAGTAGATCAATTAGGGTTTATTTACACTAGAGAGTCTCCTCCTGTATCAGTAATGGATAGCAGGAAAATACCTTGTGTAGGTATTATCACTGGTTTGCTAGTCTACCTAGACCAACATCTTAAGAAGGGTATAGTTATGGATGTCATAGTAGTTGATGTAGATCATTTCTTCTCATTATTGTTGAGAAGAAATTGGGCAGAACAGTTGGGTGGTTCCATACAATTAGATTGGTCTTATACCACAATCCCTATTTCAAGAAAAGAAAATGTAACATTAAGGAGAGAACCTTTTAACAAATACTCAGTAAAATTGATTAGATCATATGACACCATGGTCAATTTGGTTAGCTCTGTAGAAGAGAAAGAAATAGGAGTGTACTTTGTCTAGCATAACCCTTTCCTAGTTGAAGTTCCTGAAGCCAAAGATATGGACCCTGAAACCAGAGAACTGGTAGATGCAAAATCCGACAGGATCCTTACCCAGGAAATATGGACTATGTCCTTTGGTGGGGCTAAATATCAAACAGGGGAAGGTGTTGGTGTCAATTTAACAAATATTAAGGGAAACTATCTTAGAATCCATTATATATTAGAATTTATGTACACCAACAATGTAGTTGAGTATAAAGCCTTACTGTTAAGCCTATGAAAAGCTAAAGAAATGGGATACATTTTTTAAATGTCACTAGAGATGCTGAACTGATTATACAATAGATCAAAGGTAAGTATCATATAAAACATCCTAGACTAAAATAATATAACTTTGTAGTTCTAACCAAAATTGACAATTTCCTAGCCTTTCATATATCATATATTCCTAGGGAATACAATCACATTACAAATCTGTTAGCTATAAATGCTTCAAGTTTAGATTACCTAGAAATAGACACTAAGTACATGGACATGTTCTCGACTATCTCCATATACAAACCTTCTATGCCTAATAACGTTGTGTATTTACAATTTTTCCAAGATGATGTGGATCTCAAAGATTTTATGACCCTCCAGAATATGTATTTAGACGTTATATGTGAAGAGGAGGATGAAGAAAATTTGAAAACATTATTGGAGATACAGTTGAATTAATTCAACTCAAAACCAATAGGATCCCTAAAGGATTAGTCTCTTTAGAAATCTTATTTTATGATTTTGATAAATCTTACAAACCACTCCTAAAAGAAATAGAAACTGATGATATAAATATTGGAACAAAAGAGGAGCCTAGGTTTTTTTAAATTGATAAGGCTTTCCAAAAAGAGGAAAAAGAGCAATATATGACATTTTTTAATAAAATTAAAGAATATTTTACTTGGAGTTATGAAGACCTAAAGATATTTAAAATAGAGATCATAACTCACATCATTCCCCTAAAGTAATATGCTAATCCTTTTAGGAAGAAGCAAAGAAAATTCAACCCCATATTACATCCAATTATGCAGAAAGAAGTTCAAAAGTTAATGGATGCCAAGATAGTCATAAAAGTGAGATTTTCTTCTTGGATAACAAACTTGGTACCAGTGAGGAAGAAAAATGGAGAGATCAAACTTTTTGTTGATTTTTGAAATCTAAATAAAAGTTCCCTCAAGGATAATTATCCCTTTCCCAACATGGAATAGTTGTTGCAAGCTATAGTAGGCTCATCCAGAATATTATTACTGGATGGATTCTCAAGATATAATCAAATTCAGGTAAATCCTGAAGATAGATATAAAACTGCTTTCACTACCCCCTAGGGTACCTTTGAATATCTAAGAATACCATTTGTATTAATTAATGTAGGAACCACCTTACAAAGAGCCATGGACTTTGCTTTTAAATTTTTGATGTTTAAAATAGTGGTTGCCTATTTGGATGACATAACAGTGTTCTCAAAAAACCTGCAGATCATTTTGAACATTTAGCAACAATTTTTGCTAGGTGCAAAGAATTTGGGATATCCTTGAATCTGAAGAAGTGTATATTTGGATAAACACAAGGAAAGCTCCTTGTCCACATAGTTTCTAAAAAATATATTAGATTTGACCCATAAAAAATTGAAGCTATTGTCAAGATACCTCCTCCTAAGAATCTGAAAAGAGTTAGATCATTCTTCAGTAAGATTAATTTTGTAAGAATGTTTGTGCAAAATTTTGATGAAATAGCTCAACCTATCAATAACATGATTAAAAAGGATGTTGACATCAAATGGACAAATGAAAATCTAGAAGCTTTTTATAAAATCAAAGATGCTATCACCACTGCCCCAATCTTGAATTGCCCTAACTACTCAAAGAATTTCAATATATATTCATTCACTTATGAACATACCATTGCTACAGTTATTTATCAGAAGGATGATGAAGAAAATGAAATACCTATAAATTTCATGAGTACAGGACTCAAAGGAGCTCAACTTAGATTCAATATGATTAAAAACTAGGCATATGATGTGATTCAAGTACTGGAACATTTCAAAAGCTTTTTTGGATCAAATAAAGTTATATGTCATATCTCTTTTACTGCTATAAAAGATATTTTCATCCAACCTGAGCCATTAGGCAGTCCTAACATATGGATGGTCAAGTTACTACAATATGATATTTAATTTAAAGTAGTGAAAATAATTATAGGGCAAGTCTTAGCTAAATATCTGGCTAACAAATAAGGGTAAGACACGTAGAACATCACCACAATTGATGACATGCATGATATTAGAAGAACTGATAATGTTGAATGCAAGTGGTATGACAATATTTTGTTATACCTTCAAACCCTATCATTTCCCATAGGTATATCTACAAATAAAATGAGGTCAATAAAATATTAGTCTCAAAAATACTACGTTCAAGAAGGTAAAATTTATTGGAAACATCCATATATTGTCTTGTTGTTGTGCTTATTTGAAAAAAAGACTTTAGAGGTCATTAAAGAGTTTCATGATGGTTTCTGCAGAGGTCACTTTTCCCCAAAGGCTACCATAAATAAAATTATGAGGGCAGGTTATTACTGGCCTTCTTTATTCAAATATGTACATAAGTATGTAAGGGGCTTCCATAATTATCAAGTGTTTGCTAGGAAGAAAAATTTAGCAGTAATGCCTCTCTAATCAATAATTATAGAAGAACCCTTCATGCAATGGGGAATTGACCGCATTGGGGAAATAAATCTGAACTCCTTAGGCTGCCACAAATGGATCATCATGGCAAAATATTACTTCACCAAGTGGGTGGAAGCAGCTCCTCTAAGAAACTCAACAACTGAATTAGTCATCAATTTCTTAGAGGAAAACATCTCGACTAGATTTGGAGTCCCAAAGAAGTTAGTAACATATAATGGGAAATACTTTGTTTTGTTTGAAATTATTGAGTTTTGTGCAAAATATGGAATTGAACTTTTTCATTCAGCAAACTACTATCCTCAAGGAAATGGTCTTGTTGAATCATAGAAAAAAAATCTGATTACCAGGATTAAAATATCACTGGACAAGAACAAAAAAGGATGGGACAGTGAGTTAAAGTTTTCCTTATGGGCAAATAGATTTTTTGTTAAGAGGAACATAGGTAAGACCCCTTATGAAATTTTTTTTGGATAAAAAAACTTGTTACCTCCTCGTACAGAAATAATAGCATTGTTTTTATTACTACAAGATCATGAAAGTCCTGATGCCTTACAAAGGAGATTAGATCATATTGCACAACTGCAAGAAGAAATAAGGAATGCACTGGATAAGATGTTTGAACAGTCATAAAACCATGCAGCTCTTTAACAAGAAATCCAAGGGAACCCCATTCTTTGAAGGAGATAAAGTTTTATATTGGTATCCTAAAAATGATTAACATGGAGAAAAGGGTAAGCTTGAGCCTAGGTGGGTAGGTCCTTACCAGATAATTAAAATTTTTTGTCCTAATACTTATAGGTTGTAAACCTTGCAAGGAGATTGTTGGTTCGACTTTTATACACACCCTGTGAAGAATGAGCATGAAATACCGATAACACTTATAAGGGATAAATCCCACTCACTTTAGGATCTTGTTGGATATCCAAGGTGTGAGTTACAGAGTTGGGTCGAATGTCTATTCACTCTTTTTCGCTTCTGGAATAGTTTCAAGCGGACTGTCTGTTACCTTACAACGGGTTCGGGACTTTAGTTCAGTAATGTTTTTGGAGTTGGTTATCTTTGTGGACACTCAGATTTACAATCAGTTCTTTGATCTAGCTCTTTATGCTTTAGCAGATTTAAATAAAAGACAAATTTTAAAGAAGATAAAAATGGATCATTCAATCGGTGGAACAGAGAGAGTAGGGTAGGGCAGAAAGAGAAGTTTATCTAACTTAGCTGCAAAACCAAAACTACCAATTTTAGTTATACTATTTAGCTTCACAATAGAACAAATCAAAGAGGAAAGTGTCCAACTTTCTAAGATCACCTTCTACTAAGAGCATAAGACAGAGATGAAACAGATCTGAAAGAAAATCATAAACAGAAGGGAAGTCGGTTGAAATTGGTATCTCTCACCAGCAGCCTAGCTCGCACAGTGAGGACAGAGCAATTAGAACAGGCCTGAACCTTAAATCTGTAATTTTCCCTAGCATACAATAAAAAGAATGAAGCCTAGTAGCATATCCAATCTTGATAACACAGATCTACAACATAAATTAAATAAACCTTAATGAGACAAAAACAAAAGAAGATGAACTTATCGCAATCCGAAAGAGATTAGGCTCCTGGCCACGCTATCACAGAAAATGAAAATCACACCAACTCCAAGTCCAGAACAAAGCATTCAACAAGATTTGCAGGAAATTGCTCCAATAGCTTTTTATTCTAAGTTTTCACCTCCTGATTGTACATTCAAAGGAAGTATATATAGATTCAGGACAGACCCTGATCTTTTCAAAAATATCTTTTCCTAAAACCCTAAATCTTATCCTAAAATCCCACCGCCGAGGTTTTACAATATAAGGCATTTTTATATAGAGTTTCGATAAACCCTAACCACTCTGAAAATCTTCGTGCGGTTCTTGCCATAAATGGAGAAGGCAGAATTTGATATTACTTGCATCCACCTGTAACTGTGTGTAGATGTCTTCATTGTTCTGGTGCGTCTGTCGGGAACATCTCATTAATTCCTCTGGGAAATTTGGATGAGTCACTGACTTCTCTGGCATTTCATCTTCGCAGAGCCACCTCTGAGTTGAAATTCTCTGCACGCCATTACTTTCACCATAAATTCTCCCGTTAAATGCATCCATCGGCAAATTTCGGTAACTGCGTGTAGATATTTTCATTTTTTGGCCAATTGTCGACATATTCCATTAAATGAGGTAGTTGCTTAGTCACACCGTAAAGTTTTCTTCATGGCCAGATCTGTAAACTCTGGATGGACCAGAAATTCTCGGCATCTCCCATTTCCATCTGATGGCCTTCGCCTGATCTGTGCTTATTTTTGTCTTTTTCGCCATTACTTCTGCTAGTATGCAACTGCCATATCACTTTATGCAAAAGAAAAACAAGGATTAGCATTTTAATATTATTAAATTAACCCTAATGTTTATTACCTTGTCGGCTTGGTTTCTTTCTTCCCAGTTCATATTTTTCAAAACCTGTCGCGATATCGCGACGTTTTCTTTACTGCTTTCCCTTTGCTTTTGCCCTCGCGAAAATGAGACAAGTCCGAAAATGGGACACGTCACGAAATCGTGACGTTTTCCTTCTTATTCCCATGAAATTAAAATGTGTCGCGATATCGCGACGTTTTCTTCACTTCATCTTTCTTAAGCTTACGTCATCGCGAAAATGGAACATGTCACGAAATCGCGACGTTTTCCTTAAACTTTGCTTCCTCTTAAAATGCGTCGCGAAATCGCGACATTTTTCCTTGAGGTTTGCCTCCAACCAAAATGTGTCGCGATATCGCGACGTTTTCCATAAGACCTGCTTTCAGCTAAAACCTGTCACGATATCGCGACGTTTTTCTTTACTTGGCTCTTTCTACCAAAACCTGTCGCGATATCGTGACGTTCTCTTCAAGTTTGGCTTCTGACCAAAATATGTCACGATATCGCGACGTTTCCATCACTTGGCTCTTTCAATCCAAATATGTCACGAAAATGAAACATGTCATGAAATCACGACGTTTCATCAAGTTTCTCTTCTGATTAAGACTTGTCGCGACATCGCGACGTTTCCATCAAGTTTTGTTTCCAAGTAAAACCTGTCGTGATATCGCGACATTTTTCTTACTTGACTCTTTCCGAGTTTATGCCATCGTGAAAATGAAACACGTCACGAAATCGCGACATTTTTCTTCAAGCTTTCTTTCAATCCAAATGCGTCATGAAATCATGACATTTTCATCACTTGGCTCTTTCTACCAAAACACGTCGCAAAATCGTGACATTTTCCTCAAGATTTGCCTTCAATCAAAACCTGTCACGATTTCACGACGTTTCCATCACTTGGCTCTTCTAGTCCAAATATGTCGCGATATCCTGACGTTTTCCAAAATGGAAGATGTCACAATTAACATTTCTAAAATTCACATATCGACCGTTTCATCACTTGATGCTTCCGATCCAAATCTGTCATGATATCATGACGTTTTCTTTAAGCTTCACTTCTGATTAAAACCTGTCACGATATCGCGACGTTTCCATCACTTGGCTCTTTCTACCAAAACATGTCGCGAAATCGCGACGTTTTCATCACTTGGCTCCTTCTACCAAAATATGTCGCGATATCGCGACGTTTTCGAAAATGGAATATGTCGCGAAATCGTGATGTTTTCAAAAATGGAATATGTCGCGATATCGCGACGTTTTCTCAAGTTACTTCCACTTTGCAAATTTTTCAAAAATTGTAGGTTGACTCCAATGAATTTATTCATCTGTATTTTGCATTTTTACATATTAGTGAAGGATATTCTTTACTCATAAATGATTCTAACATTTGAAAAATGAATTCTAAATTGAAATCAAAGCCATATGCAAGCCTACTTGGATACTTTGATATATGCAAAACTTGAAGAAGGAGGCAAGCAAAATTTGGAATTAAAACCTGAAAAACATCAAGAGGGTCCCCGTGACAAAATGAAAACTAAATATTTTCAAAGGATGGAATTTCATTTTTTTTAGTGGGGGTGTGTTGCTTCTCAACAAATGGCGATATCTGCGGGGAAAATAGTAGCACTATTTAGAATCCAGAACTCTAGTTTCAAAACAATTTAGACCATGTACCATGCTTTGCCACAAATATTCTTCAAAATGATTTAACTACTATCTGATAGCTGTTAAAGTTTCCCAAGGACATACTAGGTTGAACCACTTAAGGAAGATTTCGACGTGCAATTATAAGTGTATAAAACTTTCTTCAAGGATGACTGGGCCTTCAAATGCTTACTATGGATTGATCAACTATTTAGATTGTGAAGGGGAAACCGAGTAGGGCTCTGTTTACTAGTTTAGCCTTTTACAGCCCCGACAGAGTTACTCTTTAGATTTTCATGACCCTGATTCACAACTATGAGGTGGCATCTATAGCTTGGTGAACACGTTTGAGATGTATCCTTCGGGAGCCTTGGCTATCTCTTTCATCACATAACTTTTTTTTTTTTGTGTAGAAAAGAGTGCCAGTTTTATGTTGGCTTGTCCAACTTTCACCTTCTCTCTCTCTCTTTTGAAATATACCGATATCTGGAAAGCCTTGCTAATTTTTTATTTTATTTTATTGATCTACTAATTGCTTCATCCTGGGTACCAATAGCCTCTTTGGACACTTAAATAATTTCATGAATCAGAGTCCCCTCTCATGACCAACTTTTCTTGGATTCCCTGGGAGTTCTTCAACCAAACAGTATAGTAGTTTCTTTATAATCAAAATAATTGTGGCAAGCAAGACACAAAATCCAATTATCTTTCTACTTGTTGTTCTAGATAACAAGTAGTTCCACTTTTTAATCCTAGCAGACTATCTCTTAAAATAGAATGAGACAAAATGAAAACACACACTAGCGCCAAAATTTTCAATGTTGATTTGTGTCTTCTTTGTTTAGGCAAACTCAAACAAACAGGATTAAAAAGTTAAAAGGGAAGGAAAAAGGCCACTAGTTAAAGATAAAATTGCACTTACCTACAAAGACAAAACACAGAACTTCAAACTTTTAAATAAAACAAAACAAAAACACACTACTTCACACTTTATTTACAATATATACATATGCACAAAGTCTTTGTGATTTATTCAGATGATGTAGTGGATGGAACAGCTGAGAAATAATGCTTTAGATATTGACCATTGACAGGAAGGTTCAAAAAATTACCTTCTAGGTCCTGTAGGCGAAATGCATTATTACCTAGGGTCTCGGCAATCTGGTATGGCCCTATCCATAGAGGTTGCAACTTGGTGTATTTACGCTTCTTTTCATGGGCTTTGTCCCATAGAAACACCAGGTCTACAAGTTTGAAGGCCTTCGAATTGGCCCTTTCGTCAAGCCAGCGCTTGAATGTCTCTTGGTGTCGACTAAAATGCTCCATGGCTCGAAGTCGTCCACCCTGCAAATCAATCAAGTCCAACATACGAGCTTTCGTATCTGCATGATCAAAGTAATGTAAAGCAAATTTTAATCCTGGTACTAATGCTTCATATTCTGCCAAATTATTCATGTAGGGAAACTGCAAGCGATAAGACATAAAACAGGTTTGATTTTTTGGTCCTTTAAGAACAGCCCCTGTACCAGAACCTTGCTTAGATTTAGCTCCATCAATATGAAGCATTCCAACTTCATTATCATGATCTCGGTGAGCTTTAACCGGTTTCTCCTTTTGAGTAGTTGTCAAATTATAAACCCCGATATAACAACCCTCAACAAGATTAACAGTCTCATTCTTGGCATTATACTCTATGATCATGAGTTTATATCTTGGTTCTCTGTCGATTCTTAATTGATTTGCAAAACCATTCCAGGGTAACCACATATGCGAAAAATCAGTCGCCAAGTACCCATTCAAGGATTTTGACCAATCCCTGCTCAGAAGCATTTCGTATCCTACAGGAATATCCACCACCTGAATGTCAATTATGTGTTGCGCTCTCGGCTCAGATGCTAGCTGGATGTGTATATTCTGAAGTTCACCTACCACTTTAACCTCAGACTTATCCAATTGGACGACTCTCATCTCGGAGTTCATGGGGGTCAAACCCAACTGTTGACAGATGGCTAGAGGCATGACATTGGCTGAAGCACCAGAATCTACCAGACAGTTGTGTAAATTTTTCCCAAATATACGGACAATCAGTAGGAAAGGCGGAACTTCAGTCTTTTCTTTGTACATAGCCATATTCGCATTAGCTATCTTCTTCCCTTTTTCCAGAGGTTTGGCAGTAGGTTCAGAGTATGTTTTGATCAGGTTATCCCTTTGTTCAGAAATTTGGGCCAACTCATGAAGAGTGATGTTGGCTTTGATCTTCTTCATGTCCTCCACTATATTATATCCCTTATTGAGTGGAGGGACAAATGCATCTGGTCCTCTCGGATTTCCTCCCTTGGGCGGAGGTGGGTTATCGTTTGGAGATGGACCTGGAGGAACATTATGGGAGTTGTCTGGAGGCGTAGATGCAGTATTAGGCTCTGGATTTCTGTTCCTGAGGTTGTAGTTATCCCTCCTATATTGTTGAAAAGCCTGCACCTCATCCATAGGTATTTCCACAACATTCTCTGATTCATTTGGAAAAGTAAATGAATCTAAGACCATAGTTGTACTATGCTTGGATGAACTTGGACCATCCACATTTCTTTGATGTTCAAGAGAAACCAACTCACCAGATAGAGCTTCAAAAGCATTGCAGAACTCCAAACAATCCAATTCCCCGTGCTGAGATGTCCCATGTATCCTGCACCAGTTAGGCAAAGCCAAGTCACAAATATTCACATCATGCCCCTTTCCTTTATAATCTTTGTTGGGCTCGTACGGTGGTCTAGTGAATCTGTTTTGTTGATAAGGAAATCTGTTTGCATTTTCTCCGATGGACACTTGCCTTTTGAAACTTAAAAAGTCATTTGCCAACCTTTGGACCATCTTTGAGACTTCCTCAACTCTTGTGTTATCAGATTCTTTTACTGGATTCTGTACACTTTCAGCCTGCGTTACAGCCAATGGATTTCCTATCGGTGGAGTTTGGTATGCTGGCAACATTACTTGATGTGGGATAGGATTGAAGATAGGGGTATTTTGTGACACAAAAGGAATTTGATGAACATTCAAAGGTTGAGGTCCCAACTGTCTTTCAAGAACCAAAGCTTCTCTATAAGCCTCTGTTAGATTAGTAACATTGGCATCTCTTTTCAAGAAAACAGAGGTCACTGGATCTAGGGAATTCTTAAAAATTTCCAATGCTAGATTTGCAGTTGGCACATAATAACCTGTCAATCTACCATAAGCCTTTTGAAACCTGATATTAAAAGATCTGACAGTCTCATTTATTTCTCTTTTAATGCTAGAGAACTGTTGATATAATAGACTGGGATCTATCACTTCACCAAATTGCGATACAAAAACTGTCTCCAGGTCATTCCAACTAGCAATAGAATCATTGGTGAGATTCAAAAACCAGTCGTATGCCCCCTCCCGGAGAGTGAAAGGGAATAACCTACAAGCCACATCTTCATGTTGTACATTTAGCAACTTTAGAGCATTTTTAAAAGCTACCAGGTGTTCTTCTGCTGTTCTAATTCCATCATGTTTATAAGTAGGAAGATACTTCTCAGGGTTTTTGGGCAAATCATGTGCTGCACCAGGGATGTTCAAGGCAGTGGAACCCAACCAGTTTGCCATTACTACTTGATTGACGATGATATTTTCAGTTGTAGTTGGAGTAACTACAAGTGGTGATAAAACTATTTTAGACAAGGACTTGGCCCTTCTGAGGTTGCTTCTTCTTGGGGTTTCTAACTCAGGCACAAGGAGCTCTCCAGCTCGGAGTGGGACCTTGTTACTCTATAAGTAGAATCCAACTTTTCACAAGCAACTTACAACCTTACAATCCTTAACAAACTACTGAACGAAGTTCAGGCCCTCCTTCTAGCGCCAATTTTAAATGTTGGTTCGACTTTTATACACACCCTATGAAGAATGAGCATGAAATACCGATAACACTTATAAGGGATAAATCCCACTCACTTTAGGATCTTTTTGGATATCCAAGGTGTGAGTTACAGAGTTGGGTCGAATGTCTATTCACTCTTTTTCGCTTCTGGAATAGTTTCAAGCGGACTGTCTGTTACCTTACAACGGGTTTGGGACTTTAGTTCAGTAATGTTTTTGGAGTTGGTTATCTTTGTGGACACTCAGATTTACAATCAGTTCTTTGATCTAGCTCTTTATGCTTTAGCTGATTTAAATAAAAGACAAATTTTAAAGAAGATAAAAATGGATCATTCAATCGGTGGAACAGAGAGAGTAGGGTAGGGCAGAAAGAGAAGTTTATCTAACTTAGCTGCAAAACCAAAACTACCAATTTTAGTTATACTATTTAGCTTCACAATAGAACAAATCAAAGAGGAAAGTGTCCGACTTTCTAAGATCACCTTCTACTAAGAGCATCAGAGAGAGATGAAACAGATCTAAAAGAAAATCATAAACAGAAGGGAAGTCGGTTGAAATTGGTATCTCTCACCAGCGGCCTAGCTCGCACAGTGAGGACAGAGCAATTAGAACGGCACTGAACCTTAAATCTGTAATTTTCCCTAGCATACAATAAAAAGAATGAAGCCTAGTAGCATATCCAATCTTGATAACACAGATCTACAACATAAATTAAATAAACCTTAACGAGACGGAAAACAAAAGAAGATGAACTTATCGCAATCCGAAAGAGATTAGGCTCCTGGCCACGCTATCATAGAAAACGAAAATCACACCAACTCCAAGTCCAGAACAAAGCATTCAACAAGATTTGCAAGAAATTGCTCCAATAGCTTTTTATTCTAAGTTTTCGCCTCCTGATTGTACATTCAAAGGAAGTATATATAGATTCAGGACAGACCCTGATCTTTTCAAAAATATCTTTTCCTAAAACCCTAAATCTTATCCTAAAATCCCACCGCCGAGGTTTTACAATATAAGGCATTTTTATATAGAGTTTCGATAAACCCTAACCACTCTGAAAATCTTCGTGCGGTTCTTGCCATAAATGGAGAAGGCAGAATTTGATATTACTTGCATCCACCTGTAACTGTGTGTAGATGTCTTCATTGTTCTGGTGCGTCTGCCGAGAACATCTCATTAATTCCTCTGGGAAATTTGGATGAGTCACTGACTTCTCTGGCATTTCATCTTCGCAGAGCCGCCTCTGAGTTGAAATTCTCTGCACGCCATTACTTTCACCATAAATTCTCTCGTTAAATGCATCCATCGGCAAATTTCGGTAACTGCGTGTAGATATTTTCATTTTTCGGCCAATTGCCGACATATTCCATTAAATGAGGCAGCTGCTTAGTCACGCCGTAAAGTTTTCTTCGCGGCCAGATCTGTAAACTCTGGATGGACCAAAAATTCCTGGCATCTCCCATTTCCATCTGACGGCCTTCGCCTGATCTGTGCTTATTTTTGTCTTTTTCGCCATTACTTCTGCTAGTATGCAACTGCCAGATCGCTTTCTGCAAAAGAAAAACAAGGATTAGCATTTTAATATTATTAAATTAACCCTAATGTTTATTACCTTGTCGGCTTGGTTTCTTTCTTCCCAGTTCATATTTTTCAAAACCTGTCGCGATATCGCGACGTTTTCTTTACTGCTTTCCCTTTGCTTTTGCCCTCGTGAAAATGAGACAAGTCCGAAAATGGGACACGTCGCGAAATCGTGACGTTTTCCTTCTTATTCCCATGAAATTAAAATGTGTCGCGATATCGCGACGTTTTCTTCACTTCATCTTTCTTAAGCTTACGTCATCGCAAAAATGGAACATGTCGCGAAATCGCGACGTTTTCCTTAAACTTTGCTTCCTCTTAAAATGCGTCGCGAAATCGTGACGTTTTTCCTTGAGGTTTGCCTCCAACCAAAATGTGTCGCGATATCACGACGTTTTCCATAAGACCTGCTTTCAGCTAAAACCTGTCGCGATATCGCGACGTTTTTCTTACTTGGCTCTTTCTACCAAAACGTCGCGATATCGCAACGTTCTCTTCAAGTTTGGCTTCTGACCAAATATGTCGTGATATCACGACGTTTCCATCACTTGGCTCTTTCAATCCAAATATATCATGAAAATGAAACACGTCGCGAAATCACGATGTTTTCGTCAAGTTTCTCTTTCGATTAAGACTTGTCGCGATATCGCGACGTTTCCATCAAGTTTTGTTTCCAAGTAAAACCTGTCGCGATATCGCGACATTTTTCTTACTTGACTCTTTTCGAGTTTATGCCATCATGAAAATGAAACATGTCACGAAATCGCAACGTTTTTCTTCAAGCTTTCTTTCAATCCAAATGCATCGTGAAATCGCAACATTTTCATCACTTGGCTCTTTCTACCAAAACACATCGTGAAATCGTGACGTTTTCCTCAAGATTTGCCTTCAATCAAAACATGTCATGATATCATGACGTTTCCATCACTCGGCTCTTCTAGTCCAAATATGTCGCGATATCGCGACGTTTCCAAAAATGGAATATGTCACAAAATCATGACATTTTTGAAAATGGAATCTGTCGTGATATCGTGACATTTTCATCACTTGATGCTTTCGATCCAAATCTGTCGTGATATCGCGACGTTTTCTTTAAGCTTCGCTTTCGATTAAAACTTGTCACGATATCGTGACGTTTCCATCACTTGGCTCTTTCTACCAAAATACGTCACGAAATCGTGACGTTTTCATCACTTGGCTCCTTCTACCAGAATATGTCGTGATATCGCGACGTTTTCGAAAATGGAATATGTCGCGAAATCGTGACGTTTCCAAAAATGGAATATGTCGCGATATCGCGACGTTTCCTCAAGTTACTTCCACTTTGCAAATTTTCCAGAAATTGTAGGTTGACTCCAATGAATTTATTCATCTGTATTCTGCATTTTTACATATTAGTGAAGGATATTCTTTACTCAGAAATGATTCTAACATTTGAAAAATGAATTCTAAATTGAAATCAAAGCCATATGCAAGCCTACTTGGATACTTTGATATATGCAAAACTTGAAGGAGGCAAGCAAAATTTGGAATTAAAACCTGAAAAACATCAAGAGGGTCCCCGCGACAAAATGAAAACTAAATATTTTCAAAGGATGGAATTTCATTTTTTTTAGTGGGGGTGTGTTGCTTCTCAACAGAGATCTCATGGAAATACCAATCAATGACCTACACCTGAAGTTATACCACCCTTGTTGGGGAATCCAAAAATAATGGAAAAAAAAATTGGTTTTCTATTGTTTCTTTTTAAACCAGGTTTGTTGTTGTTTCTAGTTTGTTAGAAAGTTGTGAAGTTCTCTGATTATGTTTTTTCTTGTCTATGAGGGAGTTATCTTTAGCTCAATGAATGAAGAGAATTTGAGATTGAATACAAATGAAGTAACAAAACTCAAGAACCAGAGTTTTAGTGATCATATTGTAAGGATTAGAATATAGCAAGAAATCTAGGAATGCTGACACATCAAGCCAAAGCTCATATAATGTCATGATCTAAAAATAAATTCTAGAAATCAAGGAATATAATCAATTTTTATAAGGTAGTTGGGCTAAATACAAATACACTCAATATTGTAGCCTTGCAGATCTTTAACCCAGAAAACATGCTCAGAACAAATTTGCAATTTATAAAAAATCTTCCTAAAAGAAGAAAAATATCTATAATTTAAAATGAGTAAGTGCTTAGATCCTATCTAAATAATATCTATCAAGGCTATGGACACTTGTATAGTAGTAGAGTAGGTCTAAGAGATCAAGGTCACATCCACCGAAGCTATAAATTCTTGACTGGCAATGGAGCAATGACAAGGTGAAAATATTTAAGAGTGAAATCATTAATAGGCCCAACTCCTTTCAAATTGATGAAAATTCTACTTGATCTGATAAAATAATTAAAGAACACCATAACACACACTGGGCATAGGCTTTATGTGGCAGTTCTTTTTTTTTATTCTCCCTTAAGTACATTGCTATAACATCTCAAACTTCAGGAGTAAAAGGTTCATTTGTTTTGGAGAAACATAATCTCTGATTTTATTTGATTAAATATTGCTTTCTTATTAGATAGATTTTATCTCTTTACTATTTTGTAATAATCTAGAAAAATAAGGTCATATCCTTATCATCACACTCTTGTCATTAATCAGATATTATAGAGTTCTCAAATACCTCATGTTTTCACCATATTTCCCAGTCAAAGCCTATGTTGTAGTAAAAATTGATACAACATAAATGTACCCATAATTTAACTTTTTTAAAGGTCCTAAGAAGGTACACTTTTGTGAAGAGTTCAGGTCTGAGTAAAAAAACTTTTGTCTTCATGAGCATCTCCAACCCCTAAGTAGCTAATGTTTCCCTTTCATTAAAATTTAAGGGGTTCCCTTGGTTTTCCTTGCAAAGATTTCACCCTTCGATCGACTGACAGAAAGCTTCAGTCGATAAATAGAAGTTATCAAAAGCTAAGCATCCTTCGACTGACTTTGAAAAGTAATTGGCCAACAAAAAAGAAAGATCGGCCAAATCTAAATATTATTAAAAATTCTTCGGTCGATGCCATTAGAAGAAGAACCAATATTTTTACGAAGCAAGTATTATTTTGGTCGATCGATAGAAAATTTTGTCCGACCACTCAAATCGAAGAGCTGAAATAAGAAGAGTGCACAAAATTTTAAATTGGTCAATCAAAAGGAGATTATTGTCAAGGATTTTTTGGCTAAGAAAAATTCAATCCATTAAATAAGCCTTTTTGATCGACGAGAAGAAAGAAACGACCGAAGGTAAAAGGTATTTCGGTTGACACAAAGAAAATTACTATCAAAATTTTTTGGCCGACAAAAGGAAAATGGTAGTTGATCGATTGCGAAAGAAATAAACTTTTTTTACTGACCATAGTAAATAGCCAGCCGAAACCTCTACCAACCAATTATAAAATATTTCTCTTAATGAAAACATGTCTTCAACCAAAAATAATAAAAAGAAGGCCAAATAGTCAAAAATTCAATATTTCTCCTTTTGGCTAGCGATAAACAAAGATCGACAGCTCGATGAAAATGAAGTTGTCATTCAACCAAAACAAAGCTTTTATCAATCGAACAGAGGTAAAGGTCGATCGATAATTTGGATAAAAGTGCTACCATTAAAATATTTTGATCAAAAAATGAAAGGCATTAAATATTTGCAGTCAAGCACAACCTCACCATCAAAGTACCATCGATAAAATGAAATAAACGGATGAGATCAACCCATCCAATCGAAGGTAAAACAACATTGATTAAGATATACCATCATCTAATTTGAATACACTATAGTTAGCCAAATATTATTCAACTAATCATCTGGGAAGAGTTTGAACTAGCTTTTTACGTAGAACGAGCATAGCTTAAATCATGCAACCACTAAATAGAGGCAAACAATCAAAAACACATAGCCAACATGAACTAACCATCTGAGGGAAGAACACTTCAAACTTGTCGACCATACTAAGATTAGTGATTATGAGTACCTGTAAAACATAGTACCAAACAACACATGTCAACCAATTGATGGCATGCACGCATAAGGGATCACTGACTTAAAGAAGATCAATGTTACATCATAATCAACCACGCTTAATGTTACTAAGGCCAATTGAAAGATTGCACAAATGCAGACTCCCCCATAGGTCTTGATGTCCAGATTACATGAAGCCATCAAGTAGGAAAACACAATATGACAGGATGATCCAATAACAAAGGATGAGTTGGCAAGATAAAATAAGTAAGACAATTAATGGATTGTCCTGGCCTAGACAAAAAATACTGCATCCTTCGTACGATAGCAAAAGAATGCAAATTCTCATGTGCTAAGCAAGGAGAGGACAATCCATAGACCATATAATAATGATAAAATGTTGGATTAAGATAAGAATGGCCAGGTTAAAGCAAACAAAATCATCTTCCAAATCAACAGGACCTGGCTACCCATCATCAGCTAACAATATAATCTGCATTGACTCATCCTTTATATAGGGATGACTCCCATTCTAGAAATTCAAAAGCATTACTTTAAAATATGGATCAAAGTGCATTATTGGAAAGTTATAAAAAGATAGTTCTATGCCCTCGAAGAAATTGTTTCACTAGCTTTAAGAGAAATAGGAGGTGCAAAATGGAAGAACACCTACAGGAAAATATCATGCTCCGATGGAATATAGTTACAGTATTATCATTTTGATGGAGTATAGTTATGGGAGCACCGTGTTGTTGGTAGTTTCCTTAAATTTTGTACTTCCAGTTCCCTATTATTCACCACTACTACGGAGGTCATGAGGCATCGAGTCCTTGTAAAAAACCCTTGCTTCCCTACATACCAAGGCAAGAACCCTATGGTTGAAGAAATCCCCTACTCTAGGATAATAAATTTAATATTCAACATCTTCTTAGTCAGCAAAGCACTAGGCTACAGTGATGAATATACGAGAAGATACTTAAGAGCTCACTTTAGAATAAACAAATAAAAACCACTAGCCACAAATAAAAGGTGGTGACAATTGGGTTAACTTTTGATTAGATTTTGCTAAATATATTTTGAGGTAGTTAGATAAATAGACAGTACAACACCCAACCAATGACAATGCAAGAGATGACACCAGGTGGACGGTTCAGATATGAGTGGTTCAGGCAGTTACAAATTTGATGCAACTATAAGAAGGATGTCTATAGCTAAAATAAGGATTGAGGTTTGACATAGCATATGAGGTATACTCGAGTACCCATTCTTTTTTGTTGTATCTCCTTTGTTTTCCTTCTCCTTTTCCATCTCTTTATTCCTCCCATTGTTGTGCAGGTTTTTGATAGGAAAGTGCCCAAGAAGCTGAGAATATTTCTAGATTATTGAGCCAGAGGTCTAGAGACTCGACTATTGCGATATTCGAATAGAAGAGTGAAAGGTCCTTGTTACGATATTCAAACGAGGATCTTTATTGTATTAATATTTCTAAGATTTAAATGGCGATTCCAAGCCAACTCTTCATGTAATCTCATTCAAATATTAATACAATTTTAAACTTCTTTCCTATTATCTTTCTGTGTTTAGCTTTGTGTATGTATTTGTTATGGGTTACATTATTTGAATGCATAGTGAACGCTTCTTTTGTTGGTCAACTTTTTTTATTACAATATTAGAATGAATGTAATTGCATCGATTCTTTCATTTCTCCTTCTTTCTATTTTCATTGAAATATTATTAAATCTTGCTACAATAGCCCAAAGGATTAAAGCATCGGTCATACATAAGGCATAATAGAACTTTTATTGTTTTCGCTCGATCAAAATTTATAATTATTAATTCATCATCATAAACATGGAAGAGCATGAAATTAAGGAATTTAAGCTCACCTCAAGGGTATCTTTACCATACTTGATCTGTCTAGAAAATATTAAAGAACTTTATTCCCAAGTTAAAGAGGCAGGTCGACCAAAGCCTATAATAGCTCGTTGGCAATAGGTTTTCCTGTAGCATGACAACTCATCCTATGGATGTAGGAAAAATCCACAACATGAGTATTATTTATGTTGCTCTACCCTAAGGGTATTATCTATCTTTGTCTCATTGTGTGGATTGTTATTGTAGATAGTTGTTTGTGGATGAATGATTTGAAATTTATGCATATTAGTCAATGATATTTGTTAATGAGAATAAATTTTAATATTAAGTTGCATTAGAGCAACGATTCTAACAAAATGGGGATTCATTTTTATGGATTGTAGAATTAGGGGGAAAAATCCTAAAAAATATCTCATTTTTGGGAGCCATATATTTTTGTAATGTTGTCAAATTTAGATGATTATTAAACCATTTTATCTGAAAAATTAAGAGCTTTAGAGTTATAGTCATATGGAGGAATATGAATAATATTGAGGGAGATACAACCTTGTAAAATTAGTCATCTATAACAAGGGTAGTATTAGGGAAATTTCTTTTCCAAAAAACATCTCATTTTTTGGGAGCCATTTCTTTTTGTGAAGTCTGATTTAGACAATTCTTATGCCACTTTGTTTAAAGTTTGAAGATATTTATATTGAGTGGTTATATAAAGGAATATTATTAGTATTTGTGGATATATGACCCTATGAAGTTAGTTGACTAGAACAAGAGTAGTGATAGGGAAAAATTTTCTAAAAAATATCTCATTTTTATGAGCCATATCTTTGTGTAAAATTGTCTGATTTAGACAGTTCTTATGCAATTTTATTTAGAATTTGAAGAGATTTAAAATGAATGGCCATATAAATAAATACAACTAATAATGAGGGATATGCAAGCCTATGAATTCAGTAGTCTAGAACAAGGGTAGTGACAAATTTTCATATCACATTTTTTCCAAAAAATAAAATTTGAGATATTTGTCAATTGGAGGTAAGAAAATCATCTACTATTTTTTTGGTTCTAGTTTTTTATGTTATAGAGAGGATGATATTGATGCTCGAGAATGGCAGATGAAGTTTAGATCTCTATATTTTGATGATTATTGTTGGTGATTCCACCTTAGTATATTTTTAAAAGAGGAAGCTTATTTTTGGTGGAGAATTTTTGTTGTAAAAAATAATTATAATTACACTTGGGATGAAATAGAGCATGCATTCTTGAGTAGATGGGAACCTATTCAATTTTTGTTACAAAGAAATATATTTGTATGAAAGAGCTTGAGGGAAAGGATAAAAAGAGAGACAACTTGATGGATGTCATTAAAAACTTGAAAAGTAACTAAAAAGGATTCAAAAAGAGAGAAATAAAATAAAAATAGTGGGAATTTTTCAAGAATTAAATGAAGACTATGAAACTGAAATAAAAATACTCAAGGAAAATAAAGAGAAAATATTAAGATAATGAGAAGAATAAAGAAACCACATATTTGGATTTACAAAAGAGAAGGATCAAAAGGATCCGAATTCATATAAAATTTCCATTTTTTAGGTTCACGGATGTATTCAAAAGGAAATGGTTATTATTTTCATTAACCCTAGCAATAAATATAGTTTTTTTTGGCTAACAGGTTATAGGTTCAAGCAATAAACATTAAGGACATACAACTTGACGGTGAGAATGTTTAAATTTTTGAATATTTTAAGATCACCATTGATAAATATGTTTTACATTAATATTTTTGTGCTACTAATATGGATGATGTAGATATTATTCTTGGTTATCCTTGGTTGGATTCTTTAGGTACTATTAACATTAGTATAAAAAAAATTTATGAAGTTATGGTACAGGAAAAAGAAGATAACATTACAAGATATTTATCAACTTAAGGAGCAAGCATACAAGGAGTAGCAAGGCACAATTATGGTAGAGGAATAAGTTAAGGAACCAATAGAAGAATCAAAAATTAAATCTATAGTAGCATAGTCCATGGAAGAAGCAATAACAAATCCCAAGGAATATCTATTAGAAGCACACAATGATGCACCAAAATATGGGCACAAGAGAGAAGAGCATGAGGAAGAATTTAAAATAGAAAAACAAAATGTTGAAGTATCAAATAAAATAGAACATTAGGTTAATATTGCAACATATTGCCACCCACACCACCCTGAGTGATAGTAATCTTAGAGGTATGGCTTAGGGCATCAATATTATTATGGATCTAAATGAAGTAAAAAAGACATCAAGTATGGAAACATTTGGTAGAAAAATCATAGTGATTTTTGGATTTTAGAGTGGTGTAGTAACATCAAGGAATGATAGAACCAATCATTTAAAATATCATAGAAGAGAAAAAAAACATGGAGCCAACAAAGCAATTATGGATATTCAAGTAGCACAATGGTAGCTTGGCATCATTGAAGACCACCACCAATCAAGATTTCATTTGGATGGATGGATGATCAATATTAGTACTAGTTATTAGCATTACTTACTAATGGGGGATCTAAAACAACCCTTATATCCAGAGCACCATGACCCCCTATGGTTTTGGATGCTCTGGTCTCCTTTGAGCAAGTGTATTTGATGCCCTACATCTTGTGGGGGGAATTAGTCTTGGGAAGTGTAAGGAACATGGGACATGGCCCCTCTAGATGACCTCTAGGATTTTTACCAAGGTTGACTCCTTACTCTAATGTAGTCTTTTGGTGTGTGTTCCTCCTACTCTAGCCTATTCTATCAAATTCTACCAGGAAAAAGGAAAAGAAATCAAATAGTAAGTTACTAAAAATGTAAATTATAGGAAATGAAAACTACCTAGCCTATATAGACTAGATAATGTGGTGATGCATTTAAAGAATGTAATTTCCATTCAAAATATCAATGGGATGAATGAACACATGAATCAAACATAACAATAAAATTAAATATATATTTAATCACAGAAACATGCATTCATATATGATCAAAGAATTTGTAATGGCCTGTACATGTAACTATCCCAAGGCTCTATTCCAGGCTAAGAAGAAAAATGAAAAAGGGAGAGAGAATTTGTCATACCCTACCTTGGTAGGGCTTTTTCCTAATGGAATATGAATTTATTAATGACTAATGGATGTTTAGTTTCAATGCATTGAATGGATATTGCATTGGATTATCTATGAAGAATATGGTACTACTAATGTATTTTTCAAATGTGCAACACCAGGTATATTTGTGGGTGGAAGAGGTAGAATCGAACACCAAGGATGGAGCACTTGAAAATGAAAGTGATAACTAATATAGATCAGGGTAACATGGATGACTACCCTCATATATGTATGTATTATTTATTTAGAGATAACCATCAACAACCTTACCACCTTGATCCAAAGTTGATAGCCTGGAAGCTATCATAAACTCTTCGACTGAGACGGGTGACTGGATTGATGGAAAAACTTCCACCTTTTTTGATGCACTTGTTTGTTTATCTTGCATAACTTATCTGTTGTGTGTAAAAATCATTGGCTAAAGAACTTCGTCGGAGAAAGGGTTAATGGATATAGAAGATCCATTGCTCCAAATCCATTTGAATATACCCTACTAATAATTAATATTAGTATGGGTATGTATTAAAATAAGAATAATAATAATAAAATAATTGTATTATTAATCTAAATAAAATATTTTATTTAAATAAGGTTTTATTTAGATAATTGGAAAATAATTATTTTAATAAATAAGGAGTTATTATTTAGAATAATTATAATAAGCATTGTTTCCAAAGGATAATTGGAAAATAATTATTTCAAATAAATAATAAATTACTATAATTATAAAGAATTCTATAATGAAATCATTATTTAAAATAATACATATCTTTTTCATAGTTTAAGGTTTTCAATTAAAAGTTATTTTTCTCTTATATAAAGTAATGAGTTTCATATTTGTAAAAAGAGAAATTTATCAACTTACATCCTTTTAAATTAAAAGGCCTAAATTTTTCAAAGAAATAAAAAGCTTCTAGATGGAACAAGTGTAGACAGTGATTAAAATTATGTTTTTAAAGAAACTAAAATATCCCTCCTGCCACCTGTGAAAGGATAACGAAGAGTTTAAAGCAACAGGTAGCATTGATGAGGAGGATGGCTTTTGGCATATGGGAAGATAGATTTACCCATGCTAAGAAGATGAAGGGGAAAAAAAAGAATGGTGGGATGACTAACAACCAAAAAAAGGAGACGACAGCCAAGGAAGGAGACCAAAAGGATTCAGGTGAAGCAATTGGATGCAGTTCAGAGAAAGAAGTGACTCTTACCAGGTTGGAGTAATTTTGTAATTTAGTTCAATATTTTTAGTAAAATGCTAATATTTTGTAATCGACCCCTTTTGCTTGCTTTGTTTTAAACACATTATTTTATTTGTGTTTGGACATACCCCCTTATGTTGATGTTGAACCTCTAGCACAAGATGTTTTCACCAGAGTTTGAGTTGTTTAAAAATAGATAGTTGGTGTCTTTTAGATAGACCCTCTTAGGTCAGTGTTCCTGCTCAGCCTAACGCAGTAAACCTAGTCCAATTCTATGAGAATTGCATAGTGATGAATATATCAAATGGGTTGAGGCTAGCACCATTATCCAAACCTTTTAGGATAGGAAAATTCCTTTGACCTATGTTTCCACATCTCACAACCATTTGAAAACAATCTCTAACTGTTGAGATAAGACTAAGGGCTAAACTCTCGGATGACTTCTCTGTTAGGCTTTGCTACCTCTAAGACCTTTTTTATTAGTCTTTATTTTGAAGTGCACTAGGTGGATTTATTTCTCTAATATTTGTAGCTTACATTAGGGGACTCCAAACCTTAGCTTTAATGAGACTTTCTCTTTGAGTGAAATTCGTAGCTCAATCAACCTTTATTTGATTCAAATCCTCCTTGCTTAATTTTATTTAGTTTTAAACCCTTTGTGTTCAAGTTTAAGCAAGATCGTCCACCCTAGAATGTGTGACTTTGTCACCCTCTATTTTGCCACCCTATGTCTCTTTGTTTTAATTTTTAAACTTAGTTTTTTATTATTTAGGGATCCCGTCAGGTCATCGCCTCTGAGTGGTGCACCCACATTCATGAGGTACAGACAGGGAGGCAAGGGTTTCCCAAACCTTTCCTCCCATTATCCCACATGGGATACATGGGAGGATAGGAGAGATTTTTAATGGTTTTTTTCTCCCTTAATGCTATATCCATGCCTCAGTGGACGATATCCATGCCTCAGTGGATGAGAAGACCCTTGTGTTGTTGGTCGGCACTCTCCTCTCCTAATGCATTGAATGTTTGAAAATTCTCTTCTGATTAAAGTGTTACCCAGTTGATCCTTATTGAATTTACCTCATGTTTCCACATAGGGTTTCCTCCACCAGGTCATGGTGGTCCCTTTTTTAAGGCTATGTATTTTATTAAACCAAGCATCTTTAAGATTTAAAGATAGATTAGATGTTTTGTTGAAATAAATAAATTATGTTTAATTGAAACATAGGCTATTTTAGATGGAATAACATGGTTTCATTTAATAAAATTTATCTCTATTCGATAATATAAATGATGTTGAATGAAAAATAATACACTATATTTTATTAAATTGAACATCTTTAAGATCTAAATATAGATGTAGATCATGTTCAAATGAACGAAATGAAATGGCTAGACATTTAAAAATATTTTTCCATGTTTAGTTTATATTTAAAGGAAACAAAATGAAATGTTTCCATGTTTAGATTATAAGGAAACAAAATGAAATGTTTTCATGTTTAGATTATATTTAAAGGAAACAAAATAAAATGTTTTCGTGTTTGGATTATATCTAAAGGAAATGATAGGAAATATTTTCATGTTTAGATTATAAGGAAATAAAATGAAATATTTCCATGTTTGGATTATATCTAAAGGAAACGATAGGAAATGTTTTCATGTTTATATTATAAGGAAATAAAATGAAATGTTTCCATGTTTGGATTATATCTAAAGGAAATGATAGGAAATATTTTCATGTTTAGATTATAAGGAAAAAAAATGAAATGTTTTCATGTTTATATTATATTTAAAATGAAATGAAATAATCTATCGATATTATTTCTAAATGGAATGTTTATTAAATTATGTTGGATTGAATTGATTCTTAAATGAAAGAAGGATTGCTAAGTATATAATTAGTTGGGGTTTATGGGTCCCTAGTTAATTAGAGAAAATTGATGTTAAGTATTTAAGTTATTAAGACTTATGGGGTGTTAGTTAACTAAGAAATATATGAGATTGATTGTTAAATCAGATCTAAGGAAAGGCTCTTATAAATGTGAACCTTTGATTTAATAAATGATGACACGATGGAATGAAAGAAACCTTCCTAGGTGTTAAGTGAATGATTTGTATAAATATATTTGGTGATTATATAGTTGCATTTTGGTATAGTAAATGCACTAGATTAAAAGACCATCTAGAATATGCATAATTCATAGTTTTGTGAGCTATCTTGATCCCTTACCACCATCAATTGAGCTATGGCTAAGCTAAGGACCAAGGAGAAGATCATAGATCCAAGTCAGGTACTAATGTATGTTATAAATAAAATATTGTAAGATCAACCTTTAATTTGGCTATCAGTGTAATGTCCCATTCTTTAAAAAGTATGGATGCTTTTACCATACTCAATTATGTAAGGATTATTCTTGAGTAGAAACGTAACTCCTAAATTGTAAACTATGAGTTATTTGATGTTTAGTTGTGTTAGTCATTTAAATTATGTATGCTAAGTTATCTCCTTCTAAGCACCTCTTTCCTTATTTCTTTTATTTATCATATTCATGTCTATGCTATAGTGTTTATTTTTCTTATGTGATGGTTTGATCATGTTTAGACTAATTAAAGTAAAATTCTCAAAGTAATTAAGAATTCTTGCGGTTTGTTAGATTAGGAAGAAACCTAAGGGATTATGGGATCCTTTAGGACCATATTTGGGTGAGAAAGTGAAAGAAATTAAACTAATTAAACTTATACCAACTAGTGTATTGAAATGAAATAAGTTATATATGAAAGGATTGGACTACCCCATTGTAAACATGAGATAAGTATTGTATTTGTAGTATGCATCGTACACCGATAGATTTGTGTAGGGTATAGAATTGAGTGTACCCTTCTATGAATAGAAGAATATAAGCTAACCCTAACAGAAATGTGGTTAATAGCTTATCACAATGTGCATAGTATACCTACATGAAGGGACTCGTGTATGGTATAGATATGGGCATATCCTGATTAGATTGGTTGTAAGAAAATAATGATAGACAACTAAAAATTAGGGTTAGATTAGATATCTGGTAGTTACACATGCCAAGTGAGATAAGGATTTTTCTCTTATGTATGTACTATATTTTAATGTTGTGTGTATGTTAAAAAAAATGCAACCCTCTTAGTTAGATTTTTGGGTTGTTACATTTGGTATCAGAGATTTAGGCACGAGGGACAAGAGATTCTTGTTGTACTAGTAATATGGGAATCTTCCTATTCATACCTGACTTCCAGAATTGATGGAGAAGGGGAGGGAAATGTATTTGAAGCTTGTATAAGAGAATTAGAGATCTATTTTACAATGAAAAACTACTCCCTTGGAACCCAAACTATTTGGGCAATGGTTTATATAGAATGGGCTACTTTATATTGGTGAGAAACCTATGCATCAGAGTAGAAGATTGAAGCTATCGATCTAAAATGGAAGAAATTTATTGTAATTTTCAAGAAAAGGTTCCTCACTGAAAATTTTCATGCGTTAAAGTTTGAAGAGTTTGTCAACCTTCATCAAGGGATGAAATCCATGGAAATTTACCACAAAAAGTTGGTTAATTTGCTTAAATATGTACCAAAATATAATGAAAATATGAGGATCCATAATTTTATCCTCGGGTTGGAGTCAAAGATAAGGCATGATGTGAATATGACCAAACCCAAATCACTACAAAATGCCTATGATATTGCCAAGCCTCCCTATTCGAAAAATATTGGCAGGTACTTAGGAAAAGGAATAGTCAAGGATTCATAAAGTGGTAAGGGTAAAAAAATCAAAGGGGTAAAAGTCACACAAAACCTAAAAAAAGGAATGACATAAAACAAGGGAGGTTTAGAAGGAACACCCAAAGGAAAAATGGTAGCAACGCCAATGATAATAAATCTCAACCACAGCCATATTTAGTTCTAGTAGGTAAGACAAGGGATCAAAAGCAAATAACTCATCAAGGACCCAAAATTGGTTGCTATAAGAGTGGAGGACCCCATTATGCTAGCAATTATCCTCTCTAACCCGAGCTAAGCTCATCTAAAGATAAATGAAAGGAACCAACTCACAATATCTATGCATCCATAGGAAGCCAAAAACTAGAAGGACAGGCCACACCTTTGTGCTTGAAAGGTAAGATTTTTAATAGATAAGTAGATGTTTTGATTTATAGTGGAGCTACTAATAGTTTTATTTCTTCTAGAATAGAGGGATATTTTGGAAAGGCCTGGATATTTAGCATAAGGATGGAAGATTGAATATGGATCTAAGCAAACCTATTCAGTGAATCAATATTTTCATATGGTGGAAATCACTTTAAAAAAATATTCAATCGAAGTATGTTTGTATGTAGCATCACTACATGCCTCTCATGTCCTCATAAGGATGGATTGGTTACAAGCTCATAAAACCTTAATCAACTTTTAGGATAGGTGGATAGAATTTTTAGAAGAGGGTAAAGGGAGAATGAGTATCCATAGTGGCCAAGGATCATTCAAACCTCAATTGCTATTCGTTATGCAACTAAAGAAGACCCTCAAAAATGGAGGAATGGTTTATGTGGTAAAACTAAATGAATTCCAGAAGGATCAAAAAAATAAAGTGTTTGGTAAACACCCAATCCTATAAGAATTCAAGGATGTATTTCCTAAATACCTACCCAAACTGCCTCTTGTGCATGAGTTTGACTTCACAATTGATTTAATGATAGTAGAAGAGCCTATCCATAGAGCTCCTTACAGGATGAACCCTATCAAAATGCAAGAACTAAAATTACAACTTCAAGGGTTATTAGAAAAAAGGTTGATAAAACCTAGTGTGTCACCTTGGGATGCACCAATACTCTTCATTAAGAAGAGATATGACTTTTTGTGACTATGTATTGATTATAGTATGATCAACAAAGTTACTGTCAAAAATAGGTATAATTTACCCAAAATTGAAGATTATTTGATCAACTGAAAGATGCTAAAATCTTTACAAATATTGATTTAATGTCAGGATACCACTAGCTAAGAATACATGAGGAGGACACTTACAAGAATACATTCAATATAAGGTATGAACACTATGAATTTATATTCTTTCCCTTTGGGCTGACTAATGCCCTAGCCACATTCATGAATCTGATGAATAGCTTATTCAAGAGGTATTTGGACCAATTTTTCCTTGTATTTTTAGATGACATCTTAATCTATTCCAAGGATAAGAAGGAACATGGTAAGCATCTTTGAATTGTGCTAGAATTTTTGAAATAAAATCAACTATATGGAGATATAGCAAAAAGTGTTTTTTATGTCCCAAAAGTAAAATATTTTGGGCATATAATATCTACTAAGGGAATCACAGTGGATCCAAAAAATATAGATGTCATTTGGGATTGGCCTCCACATACCAATATGACTAAAGTAAGAAGCTTCATGGTTATGATAGACTACTATAGATGGTACGTCAAGGATTACTCCAAGATAGCCACTATGATAACAAACCTCCAAAATAATGGAAAGCAGTTCAAGTGGACAAAGAAGTGTGAGGCTACTTTTGTGTTGCTAAAATAAAATCTTACCACAGTTCTAATACTTAAGATTCTATACCCACAGGGAAAATTTATTATATGCACTAATGCATCGCTAGATGGGCTAGGAGGAGTACTATCACCATATGATTTTGTAGTAGCATATACATAAAGGAAATTGAAAAGGCATGAAGTCAACTATGCTACGCATGATTTGGAGCTAGTAGTAGTTGTTCATGCTCTAAAGAGCTAGCATCATTACCTGGTAGGGAAACCTTTTGAACTAAGAACCGACCATCAAATATTGAAATACATATTTACACATCCTTTGCTTAATGCAATATAAAGAAGGTGGATCGAGTTCTTAGCATAATATGACTTTAAAATTGAATACATCAAAGGGAAAGAGAATAAAGTGGTGTTACCTTAAGCAGAAGAAGGCACATATTAGCCCTCGAATTCACATATATTTACTTGACCAAATCTAAAAAATGCAAGCTCAAGATGATTATTGAAATGGAATTTGGATCAAAATGAACAGAATCTTAGATAAAAATAAGTTTTTTTGTATCAAAGATGATCTTTTATGTTATAAATATAGAGTTGTCATGTCAAAAATGGATGACTTGAGAAGACAAATTATGCAAGAAGAACATAGAACCCCTTATTTTTCTCATCCAAGAGGGGACAAAATGAGAGAAAACATGAAAATAACCTTCTTATGGACAAGGATGAAGGACATCATCGATTTTGTTGCTCAATGCCTAGAATGCCAAAAGGTGAATACTGAATGCAGACATCCTGTAGGGCAATTATATCCATATGATATATGTACACAAAAGTGGCAGGTTATATCCATGGACTTCATAGTAGGTTTACCCAAGACTAGGTATCAACATGATGCAATCCTAGTAATAGTCAACCAATTGACTAATGTTACACACTTCATACCAGGAAACATCATGGATGATGCTCAGGTAGTTGTTAACAGATTTTCCAAGGAGATATTTAGGCTTCATGGGTTCCCTGAAATAATAATTTTAGATAGATTTTCCATATTCCCTTCTAAATTTTAGAAGGCCCTACATTATGTTGTAGGCACAAAACTTATATAAGTTATGCATATCATCCTAAGACTGATGGTAAAACTGAAAGGGTAAATCAAATACTAGAATACATGATTCACATGTACTACATGGATCAAAATTCTATATGGTAATACTACCTACATCTTGTAGAGTTTACCTACAACAATGGACATCACTCTTCTTTGGGTATGGTCCTGTTCAATGCCTTGTATGGAAAAATATGTAGGACACCTTTATCATGGAATAATTTAGAATTTTGAGTTGTTATCAGACCCAACATGGTCAAATAAATGGAAGATCAACTTAAGATGATCAGGAAAAGGCTCCAAGAAGCCACTGACCATAAAAAAAGTTATGTTGATATGAAGACAACCCCAAGAGAATATGTTGTGGGGGAAAATGTGTTCTTAAGAGTAAAACCAATGAAGAGTGCTATCAAATCCATAAATTTGGATCCTCATTTTGTGGGACCCTTTGATATCACTAAAAAGATCAACTCAATTGCATACCGACTTACCTTACTGCCTAACCTATCAAATATCCATGACACCTTTGACATATCCCTACTTACAAAATATGTTGTTGATGTTGATCATGTTTGGGATGTTTCTAAACTACAGATGGTAAGTATAGATGCTATTGGGGTAATACCAGTAAATATCCTAGAATTATATTCCAAACCCTTGAGGAAACAAATTATAGAACAATGTGAGGTCCAATGGGACCGTTATTCAAAAAGAAGTGCCACTTGGAAGAAAGTGGAGGAAATAAAGAAACATTTTCCCTTTTTGTTTGAAAACTTGTAATAATTTTTTTTGGATATATGTAATAACTTTTTGTTTGAATATATGTAATAACTTTTTATGGCAAGAAATCCATAGGACTAGGTTTAATCCAAGGGGGGTAGTATTTCATACCCCACCTTGATAGGGCTTTTGCCTAATGGACTATGAATTTATGAATGACTAATATATGCTTAGTTTCAATGCTTTGAATGATTATTGCATTGGATTATCTATGAATAATATAGTATTGCTAATGTATTTTTCAAATGTGTAGCACCAAGTATATTCGTGGGTGGAAGAGGTATAATCGACCACCAAGGACAGAGTACTTGAAAAGGGAAGTGATGACTAAGACAACTTAGGGTAACATGGATGGCTACCCTCATATAGGCATGCATTATTGATTTAGGGATAACCATCAACAACCCGACCACCTTGAGCCAAATTTGATAGCCTAGAAGCTATCATAAACTCTTCGACTAATATGGGTGATTGGATTGATGGAAAAACTCCCATTGTGTTTTATGCACCTATTTGTTTATCTTGCATAAATTAGTTGTGTGTAAAAATGATTAGCTAAAGAACTCTATCGAAGAAAGAGTTAATGGGTATAGAAGATCAATTACCCCAAATCCATTCGAATATACCCTACTAATAGTTAATATTAGTATGGATATATAATAAAATAATAATAATAATAAAATAAATTTATTATTAATCTAAATAAAATATTTTATTTAAATAAGGTTTTATTTAGATAATTGGAAATTAATTTTTTTAATAAATAAGAATTTAGAAGTCCGAGGTGTAGACCAATTGGTTTGACCAAACCCTATAATGGGGGCAGAGGTCCAAGGTTTAATTCTCGGGCCTCTCCAGACTAAACGCTTGTCCCTTTCCTGGTTTTTTCAGTTATGTAAAAGGTTTAAAATTATTGTGGCATGGTGGTTATAGGGGCGTACTGCGCAAAGATATGTGTGGCGGCTTTCGAGGTGGACAACATAGAATACTGTGTGAAGAACACAAGCTTATACTAAGAGGGAGGGTGAATAGTATAATACCACTTTTTAAATTTATTTCCCAATCAATATTATGCAATGAAAATATAGCAATATCAATAGTAGTAATCAAAGAAATGCACAAATCACCACACACAATAGAGACACCAATTTTACATGGTTCACCCAATGTGGGCTACTCCACAGAGAAAATATTTCACTAAAATTTTATCAATAAATATCTTGGGAATAATTTTCCTATTACAAAGTTTATGGACCTTTATCCAAAGGAGACACCAATCCCCTGATAAATTTTATGGATCTCTATCCACAGGAGAACTCCTTTCTCCTTAGCTATGACTAGTGATCTTCTAGAAGAACTGTTACCCCCACTACTCTGGCTAATGGATCTCTATCCACTGAAGATACTTGTCCTCACTACCCTGGCTTATGGATCTCTATCAACTGGAGACTATTATCCTCTATACTCTATCACATTCAAATATTTGTCTCAAATTTGCACTAAACACAATCCTTCGGTCTAGCACAAATCTGATCAATCTATGTCTCTGGTATGGCACAAACCTATCCTTAAATATGCACCAAACTCTATCCTCTGATCTATACTAAACATAGTCCTTCGGTCTAGAACAAATCTATCCTTAATATCTATCCTCTTATCTGCACTAAACACAATCCTTCGATCTAGCACAAATCTATCCTCAATCTCTGTCCTCAAGCCTTAACACAAAGCTTGATCCAATTACAAATCAACTCTGCTATATCTGCCCCAAACCTTAACTCAAGGTTTGAACAAATCAATTAATCAACTTTTCTCTCAAGTCTTCTCAAAGACTTGTCTCAAATCTACCTTGTAAGCTTCCACAAAATCTTACACTAATATGTCCACAAGTCCTCTCTAGAACTTGCATAATATGCTCAACAAGTCCTCACTAGAACTTGTCCAACTATGTTCTTAATCTCTTTCCTCAAATTTGTATTGTAAGTTTCCACAAAATCTCACATAAATTTATCCACAAGTCTTCTCTAAGACTTACCTCAAATATGCTCAACAATTCCACACTAGAACTTGTCCAATCTCATAGAAACACAAAGAGAATTGTTAGAGACTCAATATGCTTCACACTCATCACAACGATCAATCACTTTCAATCACTCTTTTAGAAACATATAGAGAATTGTTAGAGACTCAATATGCTTCACATTCACCACAATGCTCAATCACTTTCAATCACTCTTTTAGAAACATATAGAGAATTTTTAGAGACTCAATATGCTTCACATTCACCACAATGCTCAATTACTTTCAATCACTCATTTTACCACAGAAACATAGAGAGATTGTTAGAGACTCAATATGCTTCACACTCACAAACTCTCAATCACTTTCTCAACTCAATTTAGAATATAGAATAATTTGTTTCATAGAACTTGAACTATCACATCAACACATTCACTTGACTAGGCTCAACCAACTCTACTCAACCAATCACTCAATGAAATAATCCTTGCTCACAAACCCTAGTCTCAACTCAAATGTTTCCAATAATGCTCATCAACAAATCTCACATAACAATGATACTCATGTTCTTTGCAAACCCTAGTTCAAGTTCTTCACTCAACCAATCACTTCAACAACAATGCTTATAAAACAATCTTCACATAACAATAATACTCATGATCTTTGCAAACCCTAGTTCAAGTTCACTCAACTTAATCACCTCAATAACAATGCTTATAAAGAAAGGTTTTATCAACAACTCTTTATTCTAGAAAATTTTGAAACTTTAATTCAAAACACACTCAACAGTGATTATCAAACAATCCTTTTCACTCCAAATTTGCATTCACAGCATTTAGCAATCACTCACTAGGAAGATGTGCCCATAACTTTTGTTTTATGTAGAAGTGCCCTTAGAAAACCTATCTCAATCACAATTTTCCTCTTTGCCAATTTCTATGGTTAGATGACAAAATATCACACTTTCTTTCAAAATATCTTTTAAACACAAAAATAATCAATCCCAAATACACCTTATTACTCCTTGAAATTAGAAATCATAAAATCACACATAAAAATAAACACTCAAATTACTCCTTATAATCTCCAAATTCATAAATCAATCTTTCAAAAATAACCCTTCAGAAATAATAATTGTCTATCATTTTATCTCCCTCAAAACACTTAATAACCAATATTAATTTAGGCAAAAATTAAATCTTATAACCCATCAAAAACAATTATTTTTCAACCTTAGGCACATAAAAATATTTATATTTTTCTTCAACCTTAGCACATCCAAATTAAGTGACCAACATAACAATCAACAACGCATACCTTTCTCTCAACCACTAAAAGGCCTCGGTGGGTTTTGACCCCGAAACCTCTTTGTCGAGCACCTTACCAAGGTGCTAGCCCACCATGTGGGCTAGGTGCTCCCATGAGGAGGGGAAAGCACTTGCCCCCCTTTGTTTCCTTGTTGGTGTCACTTCCAAAAATAGAGACCTTCCTTCCTTGCAAAATGTGAACTCCACGGGATCTGAACCTGTGTCCTCCCTACCAACAAACATCTTAACACCTTTTGTCGTCACCAACTGCGCTATGCAACGCTTGTGCAAAGTGAGAGGAGCCTTGCTCCTATTTGTTCCTTTACTTTTGCCGAAGACTTTTCAAACACGAAAATCACTGCTTTCTTTTTGCGCATAAATCTAGAACATAGGCATTCGAATAACTCATGAGGGAAGACTTAAGGCAAAGGTTTTGCCTTTATATATATGATGCCTTATTGTCATAACATGTCGGTGCTCAAATTGAATTTAAAAATTTGATTTATAAACTTAGCTTTATAACCCTTTTTAGGGTTTATTTAAATTAATAAAAATTAATTTATAATTAAATTAAAATTAACTTATAATTAACTTAAGTAACATGAAATTTAATTAAATTAATTAATAAATTAATTTATAATAAAATTATATTAGTTAATTTATAATTAATTTAAATTTCATTTTTAATATTATAATAAACTATTATAATATTATTTTCCTAGGCCTCTTCTTTGCCCTTTGGACCTCATATGATTGCCTAGAATCGGGTCTTGATCAACTGAAGGTAGACTATCCTTTTTCACTTATTGGAGAACCTGAAACTAATGTTGCCCACTAAAACTGCCACTAACTGATGCTAAAAGCTTGACATCAATGACCACTCACTCTTGACATCAATGACAACTCATCTACTCAAAATGTCCAACAATATCCCCCTTTGTCATTGATGGCAATCCAAATTATTTTTACCAAAACTTGACCTTTTTCCTATTTTGCTCCTCTTGGAAATTGCTCCCCCTGACTCAATGCTCTCTCCTTAAACCAAATATCTTCCCCTTACTCAAATCTCTCCCCTTTGACATCAATGGCAAAGGGTCACCTTTGGGGCTCGAGGCTAAGAATTAATCCCTTAGCTTAGACCCTCCCCCACCTTCTCTTGAGGTGGTTAATTCTGAGGTGGAAGTATATCTACTCCCAGAAAGCATTGGTCTTTACCTTTGTCTTCTTTTCTTCTCATCTGATCCTTCTAATTCCTTTTACTGTTCTTGTTCATGTCCATGTTTCTATTATTGTTCATATCCATATTCCTGTTCATGTTCCTGTTCATGTCCATATTATTATTCATGTTCATGTTCTTGTTCATGTTCATATTCATGTTCTTGTTCATGTCCATATTCATGTTCCTATTCATGTTCCTGTTCTTGTTTATGCTAGGTTCTAGAATGTCTGCTCTACACCACTTTGTTGTATGTCCATCATTATTGCACTTATAACACTTAATGTTATTATTCCTTGGAGGTGCAAATGTCTTGGGATTTCTCCTGGTGAAGCCATCTCTGTTCCTATCATGTACCTTGTAATTCATTGCCTTGTGACCAAACTGATTACATGAGTAGAAATACCCATGGAAAAGTTATTTGTTTCTAAAGTTCCCATACTCTTGTCTTTCATGTGTCCTACATTGTGAAGCCATGTGCCCAAATATGTGACATGAGAAACATCGTCCATTGAAATTTCCTTGCCTTGACCTCATTGGTCTCTTAGTTTCTTTTTCTCTATGTTGGTTTCTATTCCATATATTTATTATTTGTATATTTTTCCTTTCCTTGTTGAAATTTTTGTTGTCCAACTCATCCTCAGAAGTCTCACTTTCTCTTACACTGTTTTCTTCTGAAGTTTCTTCTTCTTCATAACTTGAGGTTGATTATTCTTCTTGTTTCTTTTGAGCCTATTCAAATTCAAGACCTATTTTATTTTTTGACCTTCTTTGTACCTTGATCATCTTATCTACAATATTTGAACTCTTTCCAAACTTGTGTAGCTTATACTTGGACTTTTCTAAATCTTCCCTTAGTAGAGCTACTTCTTGTTCTAAACTTTCATATTCTAAGACCTTTTCTTCTAGCTTATCCTTGAACTTCTTTGTCTTATTCATTGACTTGTTTAGATCCTCTATAAGCTTTCCTCTCTCTTCATCACATTATTGAAAATAAATCTCAAGTTGGGAGTTTTGCTTTCTTACCTTATTTAAATTTTTAAGAGCATAAATAAGCTCTCCCTCAAGATCAAATCCTCTTTTTTCTTATTCTTCCTCTATTTGTTTGCCTTTGATAATATCTTCATTCTTTTTTGACTTATCTTCTATAGGATCACCTTCTTCTTCTTCTAGTGCCATTAGAATATTCTCTTCCAGTCCTTTAAATGCATCCTCATATTCATCATCACTAAAACTGAAACCATTCCTTGTACAACTATATTCAAGATATCCAAAAATACCACATCTAAAACACTTGAGAATTATTGGTGACCTTTTCTTAACTTCTTCTTTCTCCTCAATCAGAACTTAATATTTATCATTACTTAAAGAACTAGCATCACTATTACTTGAGTACTTACTTGCCTTGTCTGCATAGTAACTCCTCTTCTATATTTGAAATAACTTCTTTCCTTGTTTGCCTTGTCCATCCTTACCTTTCTTTTGGTACCTGTATCTTTCTAATTCCATGTTCCTGTGATCTTATTTTTCTTCATCATTGTTATTTTTAGCTTCTTTACAATTAGTTGCATAGTGACCATACTTTCCACAATTGAAACATCTAACAGATTTGGAATCTTTAAATCTTCTTGAATCATTTTTCCTTCTACCATAATTAGCTTCTTCATCACTGGATGACTCATTACTTGATTCTTCAAATTATCCTTCGAGATTTCGTATCTTTGCCTTTTTGACACTTTTATCTCATTCATATATGCTTTGCAACTTATCCCAAATCCCTTTTGCATATTTATAATGCATAACTTTTAATGATTATGTTCTATGTAAACCTCTCAAAATTGTATTCATTGATTTTGAATTGTAATGTTGTAGAAGCTTACCTTCCGTATCTGTAGGTGGATTAGCTGGTGGTATGTATCCATTTTCAACTGCTTTCCAAATTTCATTACCAAGTGCCATTAGGTGAATCTTCATTCTCATACTCCAAAATATATAATCACTTCCATAAAATATTGGTGTTAAATTATCTAAGGACGCATTCTTATAATCCATTGTGTTCTTGAAAGTTTTTTCTTAAATTTTTCAAACTCTTTCGAAGGAACCCGCTCTGATACCAATTTAAGAACACAAGCTTACATGAAGAACACAAGCTTATACTGAGAGGGGGGGTGAACAGTATAAGACCACTTTATACTTTTTCCTTCAACTTTCAAATAAATATTATGCAGTGAATAGATAGCAGTATCAAAAATAGTAATCAAAGCAATGCACAAAATACCATCCACAATAGAGACACAACAATTTACGTGGTTCACCCAAAGCGGGCTACTCCATGGATAAAATTTTTCTCTAAATTTTATCACCTCAAATTCTGGGAAACCTTTCCCGATTACAAAGTTTATGGGTACCAACCCAAAGGAGACACAAATCCCCTAACTTTGCTCTGGCTGGTGATCCTCTAGAAGACCTCTGCCTCTGCTACCCTTAGCAAGTGGAACTCTATCCATAGAAGACACCTGTCTTCCCTGCTCTGGCTGGAGACCTCTGTCCTCAACTCTGTCACCTCAAAGCTGGTCCTCGAATATGCACTAAACATAGTCCTTCGGTCTAGCACAAATGTCCTCTATATTTTTCTCTGATCTACACCAAACATAGTCCTTCGGTCTGGCACAAGTCTGTCCTCAAATCTCTTTTTGTTCTGTCACAGTCGCACTTGGTCGAAACCAACTTTTGCATTGTCTACGCAATCACAGCAGCACTCGATCGAACATCAACTTATGCACCTCTGCGCAATCACAAAAAAAATACAATCATAGCAGCACCCTCTTCGCACACTCTACTTCTCGATGATCGAACTTCTCCCTCGCACTCTATCTATGAATATCGCACTTCGAACGCACACTTCGATCGATACCATTTCTCTTCAAACAACCCTCCTCTTATACTAAAACTTTCAAGATTAAAACTTTGATCCTAGTCGGTTGCACAACCCTAAACAACGTCGACTGCAAACCCTAATCTTCGTCGGCCCAGATTTAACTTTGTTGGCTCAAATTTAACTTTGCAACTCTTCTGTAGCTTCTACCGTGAAACTACAACATGTCACGATATCGTGACATCTTTTGCAACCATACACTACCTTATGGCTTTTGTCACGATATCGTGACACTTTAGCCATTGACGACTTTGACTAAGCTCTTGTCGTGATATCGTGACACTTCTCGCTTTGTCAGCAACAACTTTGCTTTTGTCACGAAATCGTGACACTTCTGCCTCTGCTGACGTCATCGTCACTATTGTCACGAAATCATGACATTTCTCGCTTTACCAACCTCTTCTCGGTTTGCACTAGCAAAAATGGAACATGTCACAAAATCGTGACACTTTCGTTGCCTTAAGCTCTTCTCTGCCTTACGCCCGTGAAACTGGAACATGTCATGAAATCGTGACGCTTTCGCCTTCGAGCTCTTCCTTCTTGAATTCATCGTGAAATCATGACGCTTCTTCTGTTGAAGACTTGCTAACTATTTCTATCATGAAATCGTGACACTTTCTCCAACTCAATGTTGCCATCTCAACCTGTCACGAAATCGTGACACTTTCTGCATTCGCAAGCTTTCTCTTCAACCTGTCGTGAAATCGTGACACTTTTTGCATCCGTACAACTTCTTTGTAGCCTGTCGTGAAATCGTGACGCTTCTTATTTTAGACTCTTCCTTTTGCTGCATGTCATGAAATCATGACAGTTCTCACTTCGAGCTTTTCAGCATGTCACAAAATCATGACAGTCCTCACTTAGTCTTTTGCAGCATGTCGCGAAATCGTGACACTTTTCGAGATACTTTCTCTCTCTTCGAACTTGTCACGAAATCATGATAGTTCACACTACGGACTCTCCTTTCTGCATCATGTCATGAAATCGTGACACTTTTTCGTCCGTACAACTTTCCTTGCAATATGTCACGAAATCGTGACACTTTTCCTTCTTTGCTTTCCTGCACTTTTCGAGTCGCGAAAATGTGACATGTCGTGAAATCGCGACACTTTCCACCTTGCTCTCTTTCTCTGCCAACATGTCGCGAAATCGTGACACTTTTTCAAAAAGCTTTCTCTCTCCTGCCTAAGTCGCGAAAATGCGACATGTCGCGATATCGCGACATTTTTCCAACTTACTGATTTCGAACCTGTCAAGCCGAACCTTCATCAAAAACACATTATTTTACATCAAATCAAATTCTTTCAAAAAGCTTCCTGACATCAATGACAACTTATTCACTTGAGCAAATGCAATGTACTCAAAGTACCCAAAATTGCCAACAATCTCCCCCTTTGTCATTGATGGCAACCCTTTACTAAAAACACGTCTCAGGAGCTAAAACTGAAACCAACTATGCTAACAGCTGAGAATCTCCTTTTAAAGTTTTGCTCCCCCTGACTTGAAGCTTTCCTCTTCACATTGAAGCTCTCCCCCTTACTCATATCTCTCCCCCTTACTCAAATCTCTCCCCCTTTGTCATCAATGGCAAAGGGTCACCTTTGGGGCTCGGGACTAAGAATGAGCTTCTTAGCTTAGTCCCTCCCCCACCTCCCGATGAGGTGATTAATTCTGGGGTGGGAGTACAACTCCCAATTTCTCCCTTAGATACTCAAACGTATCTCTTGGAAGAGGTTTTGTGAAGATATCTGCAATCTGCTCTTTAGTAGACACATATTCTACCTTGACTTGCTTGTCTTGCACTTTCTCCCTTAGAAAGTGATACTTGATGGAAATATGCTTTGTCCTTGAGTGCATTACCGGATTTTTGGAAATACTTATGGCACTTGTATTATCACAAAATATGGAGATGGGTTGTTCATGCTTGACTTTGAAATCCTCCAAGGTGGTTTTCATCCATAAAACTTGTGTACACCCAGCCACTGCTGCTATGTATTCAGCCTCTGCCGTAGATAAGGAAACTGAAGGTTGTTTCTTACTTAGCCAAGAAACCAAACTCTTTCCCAGAAAGAATGCTCCACCACTGGTGCTTTTCCTGTCATCATTACTGCTTGCCCAATCTGCATCTGTATAGGCTGTGAGAGTGAAATCATCACCTTTGGGATACCAAAGCCCAAAGTCCATAGTGCCCTTCAGATATCTGAATATTCTTTTAACTGCTATAACATGAGAATCTTTAGGAGCTGCCTGAAATCTGGCTACTAACCCAACAGCCTGCATGATATCTGGTCTGGTGGCTGTAACATATAATAAACTGCCAATCATTGATCTGTACAACCTCTGATCTGCCGCTGGAGATTCATCATCTTTACTCATCTTGCACCCTGTAGTCATTGGAGTACATACAGGTTTGTTGTCCATCATCCCAAATTTTTTTAACATTTCTTTGATATACTTTCCTTGAGAGAGAAATATACCATCTTTTGATTGAGCAATCTGAAGACCTAAAAAGAATGACAGACTCTCCAATCATGGACATCTCAAATTCCTTCTGCATGGTGTTAGCAAAATCTTTGCACATCTGAGTATTATTTCCCCCAAAAATGATATCATCAACATAGACAACTACAATCAGCATATCATCACCTTCATCCTTAATATACAAATTGCTATCTGCCACACCTTTCCCGAAGCCTTGCTCATGAAGGTACCTGTCAAGTCTTGAGTACCAAGCCCTAGGTGCTTGCTTTAACCCATACAAGGCCTTTTTTAGTTTACACACATAGTCTGATTGATCTGAGAGAGACACGCCTTCTGGCTGTTCTATGTAGACTTCTTCATCCAACACTCCATTTAAAAAAGCTGACTTTACATCCATTTGATACACCTTGAATGCTTTGAAGCTTGAAAGGGCCAAAAACATTCTGATAGCTTCGAGACGAGCAACAGGAGCGAACGTCTCTTCGAAATCCACACCTTCTACTTGAGCATAACCTTTGCAAACCAACCTAGCTTTGTTTTTGACAATATTTCCATCCTCATTGAGTTTATTTCTGAATATCCATTTTGTGCCAATGACATTCTTGTCCTTAGGTCTTGGAACCAAATCCCAAGTTTCACTTTTCTCTATTTGATTTAGCTCTTCATCCATTGCTTTTACCCAAAATTTATCTGCACATGCTTCACTGAAATCTTTTGGCTCAATCTGAGATAATAATGAAACATTTGTAGAATCATGTGAAGGAATGACTCTTCTTCTAGTTTGCCTGCTGTTTGGATCACCAATGATCAAATCTTTGGGATGATGTTTTTGAACATATCGTGAAGGAGTTTTGGGAAGCAGTTGTTGTCTTTCCTCTTCTTCATCTGAAACCTCTCTGAATTCTTCTTGACAAATTTCATCACTGATTTCCTTGACAGGTTCTCTTATCCCTATTTTTTCATCAACTGTTACATTTATGCTCTCTACGACTGTATGCGTTCTTTTGTTGAAGCATCTGTAAGCCTTGCTTCTACTGGAATAACCAAGAAAAATTCCCTCATCACACCTAGGATCAAACTTACCCAAATTTTGATCTTCCCTTCTGATGAAGCACTTACTCCCAAACACTTTGAAATGTTTTACTGTAGCTGGTCTTCCTTTCCACAACTCATAAGGAGTTTTATGATGATTGACTCTAAGTTGGGCCCTGGTGATAATGTAGACTGCTGTACTGACTGCCTCTTTCCAAAAACCATCTGAAATTTTTGACTCATTTAACATAGCTCTAGCCATATTTTCAATAGTTCTATTTTTTCTTTCAACTACTCCATTTTGTTGAGGAGTCCTTGCTGCTGAATATTCTCTTTTAATTCCTTGTTGCTCACAGTATTCCACAAATTCATTAGAAGTGAATTCTCCTCCTCTATCCGATCTTAAGCATTTGATTCTCTTGTCAGTCTCATTTTCAATCATTTCTTTGAAAGCTTTAAATTTTTCAAAAGCTTCAGATTTTTCTCTAAGAAAAGTAACCCAAGTCATTCTAGAATAATCATCTATAAACAACATGAAGTAGCTTTCTCCCCGAATGCTCTGAGTTCTGGTGGGGCCACATAAATCAGTATGAATAAGATCTAATGGTTTTGAAGAAGTATACCCTTTTGATTTAAAACTGGTTCTGGTCTGTTTTCCATGTTGACAAGGACCGCAAATGGTGTTATGGGGCCTTTTTATCTTGGGCAAGTCTCTAACTACTTCCTTGTTACTAATATTGACAAGATTATCAAAGCTCAAATGCCCCAATATTTTATGCCATAACCAACTCTCATCTTCTTGAGTTAGAAAACACTTTTCCCTTTTTATCTCACTTAGCATGTAAAGATTGTTTGGAGTCCTTGTAGCACTAGCAATGAGTTTTCCATTTTTTTCTTTACGTATCTCACATCTATCTGAAAAGAAAGATACTATGTGTCCTTGATCACAAAGTTGACTCACACTTAGAAGATTATGTCTTAGGCCTTCTACATAAAGCACATTTTCTATTTTGGATTTCCCATCCAAACTAAGAGTCCCTTTACCACAGATTTTAGCTGACCCTATTATCTCCAAAACTAACTGTTCCTTTGTTTGTGTTTTTTAAGACCAAAAACTTTTCCTTTTCACCAGTCATATGTTTTGAGCAACCACTATCAAGATACCATTTCTCTACTTTGTCTTGAGCATGAAAAGCAGTTTGAACTATCATTGACTTAGATTTGATCTCATTTCTCTTTTTAGTGAACTCAAGGCTAGATCTATCCAAACTGCACATCCTTGCTATATGCCCAAAATTCTTGCACTTGTAACACATGACATTTTTATCCATAAGAGGTGCAAAAGAGTTAACATTTTCCTTACTATGGCTATTCACGGATTTATTGCAATGCATAGCTTTGTGACCAAATTTTTTGCAAGAAAAATAGTAGCCATGGAAAGTATTATGTAACTTGTTTTGATGCCTTGGATGATTGTTCTTCTTGTGACCAACTGGAATCCATCGTTCTTCAGGATGAAGATTGATCTTGTTGTCTCTTCTTCCTGTCATGATGCTTGAGAACAGAACTCTCTTCCCTAAAATTTTCTTAAAGCCCAGAAGAATTCACTTTTGAGATCGAACTTAACCTCTTCATCCTTTTTTGAATCTGTATGTTCTTCTGATAGATCCTTCTCCAAGATGTTAGGCTTTTTCTGGAGAGACCCGCTCTGATACCAATTGAAGAACACAAGCTTATACTGAGAGGGGGGGGTGAACAGTATAAGACCACTTTATACTTTTTCCTTCAACTTTCAAATCAATATTATGCAGTGTATAGATAGCAGTATCAAAAATAGTAATCAAAGCAATGCACAAAATACCATCCACAATAGAGACACAACAATTTACGTGGTTCACCCAAAGTGGGCTACTCCATGGATAAAATTTTTCACTAAAATTTTATCACCTCAAATTCTGGGAAACCTTTCCCGATTACAAAGTTTATGGGCACCAACCCAAAGGAGACACCAATCCCCTAACTCTGCTCTGGCTGGTGATCCTCTAGAAGACCTCTACCTCTGCTGCCCTTAGCAAGTGGAACTCTATCCACAGAAGACACCTGTCTTCCCTGCTCTGGTTGGAGACCTCTGTCCTCAACTCTGTCACCTCAAAGCTGGTCCTCGAATATGCACTAAACACAGTCCTTCGATCTAGCACAAATGTCCTCTATATTTTTCTCTGATCTGCACCAAACACAGTCCTTCGGTCTGGCACAAGTCTGTCCTCAAATCTCTTTCTGTTCTATCACAGTCGCACTTGGTCGAAACCAACTTTTGCATTGTTTCAATCCTACCTTTCCTCTACCAACAGCACTCGATCGAACATCAACTTATGCACCTCTGTGCAATCACAACAGCACCCTCTTCGCACACTCTGCTTCTCGATGATCGAACTTCTCCCTCGCACTCTATCTACGAATATCGCACTTCGAACGCACACATCGATCGATGCCATTTCTCTTCAAACAACCCTCCTCTTATACTAAAACTTTCAAGATTAAAACTTTGATCCTAGTCGGTTGCTCAACCCTAAACAACGTCGGCTGCAAACCCTAATCAACGTCAACCCAGATTTAACTTTGTCGGCTCAAATTTAACTCTACAACTCTTCTGTAGCTTTTGCCACAAACTACTACATGTCACGATATCGTGACATCTTTTGCAACCATACACTACCTTATGGCTTTTGTCACGATATCGTGACACTTTAGCCATTGATGACTTTGACTAAGCTCTTGTCACGATATCATGACACTTCTCGCTTTGTCAGCAACAACTTTGCTTTTGTCGTGAAATCATGACACTTCTGCCTCTGCTGACGTCATCATCACTATTGTCGTGAAATCATGACATTTCTCGCTTTACCAACCTCTTCTCGGTTTGCACTAGCGAAAATGGAACATGTCACGAAATCATGACACTTTCGCTGCCTTAAGCTCTTCTCTGCCTTACGCCCACGAAACTGGAACATGTCACGAAATCACGACGCTTTCGCCTTCGAGCTCTTCCTTCTTGAATTCATCGCGAAATCACGACGCTTCTTCTGTTGAAGACTTGCTAACTATTTCTGTCACGAAATCGTGACACTTTCTCCAACTCAATGCTGCCATCTCAACCTGTCGCGAAATCGTGACACTTTCTGCATTCGCAAGCTTTCTCTTCAACCTGTCACGAAATCGTGACACTTTCTGCATCCGTACAACTTCTTTGTAGCCTATCGCGAAATCGTGACGCTTCTCATTTCAGACTCTTCCTTTTGTTGCATGTCACGAAATCATGATAGTTCTCACTTTGAGCTTTTCAGCATGTCACAAAATCGTGACAGTCCTCACTTAGTCTTTTGCAGCATGTCACGAAATCGTGACTCTTTTTGAGATACTTTCTCTCTCTTCGAACTTGTCATGAAATCATGACAGTTCACACTGTGGACTCTCCCTTCTGCATCGTGTCACGAAATCGTGACACTTTCTCATCCGTACAACCTTCCTTGCAATATGTCGCGAAATCGTGACACTTTTCCTTCTTTGCTTTCTTGCACTTTTCGAGTCGCAAAAATGCGACATGTCACGAAATCGCGACACTTTCCACCTTGCTTTCTTTCTCTGCCAACATGTCGCGAAATCGCGACACTTTTTCAAAAAGCTTTCTCTCTCCTGCCTAAGTCGCGAAAATGCGACATGTCGCGATATCGCGACATTTTTCCAACTTACTGATTTCGAACCTGTCAAGCCGAACCTTCATCAAAAACACATTATTTTACATCAAATCAAATTCTTTCAAAAATCTTCCTGACATCAATGACAACTTATTCACTTGAGCAAATGCAATGTACTCAAAGTACCCAAAATTGCCAACATTATACTGAGAGGGGGGTGAACAGTAAAATACCACTTTTTACTTTTATTTCCCAATCAAAATTATGCAATAAAAGGATAGCAATATCAATAGTAGTAATCAAAGCAATGCACAAATCACCACACAATAGAAACACCAATTTTACATGGTTCACCTAATGTGGGCTACTCCATTAAGAAAACATTTAACTAGAATTTTCTCAATCAAACTCTTGGGAATCCTTTCTCTATTACAAATTTTATGGACCTCTATCCAAAGGAGACATCAATCCCCTAATCAAGTTCATGGATCTCTATCTACAGAAGAACTTCTTTCTCCTTAGCTTTGACTGGTGATCTTCTAGAAGAATTGTTGCCCCCATTACTCTGGCTAATGGATCTCTATCCATTGAATACACATGTCCTCACTACCCTGGCTAATGGATCTCTATCCACTGGATATTGTCATCCTCTATACTTTGTCACCTTCAAAGCTCTGTCTCAAATTTTCACTAAACATAGTCCTTCGGTCTAGCACAAATTTGCTCAATCTCTATCTCTGATCTAGCACAAACCTATCCTCAAATATGCACCAAGATCTATCCTTTGATATATACTAAACATAGTCCTTCGGTCTAGTACAAATCTATACTCAATCTCTGTCCTCTGATATGCACTAAACACAGTCCTTCAGTCTAGCACAAATATATCCTCAATATATGTCCTCAAGCCTTAACACAAAGCTTGATCCAATCACAAATCAACTCTCTGCCCCAAACCTTAACTTAAGATTTGAACAAATAAATCAATCAACTCTGCTCTTAAGTCTTCTCAAAGACTCATCTTAAATCTGCCTTGTAAGCTTACACAAAAGCTTACACTAATCTGTCCATAAGTCCTCTCTAGAACTTGTCTAATTTGATCAACAAGTCCTTACTAGAAATTTGCCAACTTTATTCTTAATCTTTTTCGTCAAATCTGTATTGTAAGTTTCCACAAAAGCTCACACAAATGTATCCACAAGTATTCTCTAAGACTTACCTCAAATCTTCTCAACAATTCCACACTAGAATTTGTCCAATCTCATAGAAACATAAAGAGAATTGTTAGAGACTCAATATGCTTCACACTCATCACAATGCTCAATCACTTTCAATCACTCTTTTAGAAACATATAGAGAATTGTCAGAGACTCAATATGTTTCACATTCACCACAATGCTCAATCACTTTCAATCACTCTTTTAGAAACATATAGAGAATTTTTATAGACTCAATATGCTTCACATTCACCATAATGATCAATTACTTTCAATCATAGAATAAATATGCTTCACACTCACAAACTCTCAATCACTTTCTCAACTCAATTTAGAATATAGAATAATTTATTTCATAGAACTTGAACTATCACATCAACACATTCACTTGACTAGGCTCAACCAACTCTACTCAACTTAATCCTTGCTCACAAACCCTAGTCTCAACTCAAATGTTTCCAATAATTCTCATCAATAAATCTCACATAACAATGATAATCATGTTCTTTACAAACCCTAGTTCAAGTTATTCACTCAACCAATCACTTCAACAACAATGCTTATAAAACAATCTTCACATAACAATGATACTCATGATCTTTGCAAATCCTAGTTCAAGTTCACTCAACTTAATCACCTCAACAACAATGCTTATAAAGCAAGGTTTTATCAACAACTCTTTATTCCAAAAAACCTTGAAGCTTTAATTCAAAACACACTCAACACTGCTTACCAAACAATCATTTTCACTCCAACTTTGCATTCACAACATTCAACAATCACTCACTAGGAATATGTGCCCATACCTTTTGTTTGATGTAGAAGTGCCCTTAGAAAACCTATCTCAATCACAATTTTCCTCTTTGCAAATTTTTATGGTTAGATGACAAAATATCACACTAACTCTCTTTCAAAATATTTTTCAAACACAAAAATAATCAATCCCAAATACACCTTATTACTTCGTCCTAAAATTAGCAATCATCAAATCACATAAAAATAATCACTCAAATTGCTCCTTATAATCTCCAAATTAATAAATCAATATTTCAAAAATAACCCTTCAGAAATAATAATTGCCTACCCTTTTATCTCCCTCAAAACACTTAATAACCAATATTAATTTAGGCAAAAATTAAATCTTATAACCCATCAAAAACAATTATTTTTCAACCTTAGGCACATAAAAATATTTATATTTTTCTTCAACCTTAGCACATCCAAATTAAGCGACCAACATAACAATCAACAGTGCATACCTTTCTCTCAATCACTAAAAGGCCTCGGTGGGTTTTTACCTCAAAATCTCTTTGTCGAGTGTCTTATCAAGGCACTAGCCCACCATGTGGACTATGCGCTCCCACAAGGAGGGGAAGGTGCTTGCCCCCCTTTGTTTCCTCATTGGCACCACTTTCAAAAATGGAGACCTTCCTCCCTTGCAAAATGTGAACCCCGTGGGATTCGAATCTACGTCCTCCCTGCCAGCAAATGTCTTAACACCTTTCGCCTTCACCAACTGCGTGACGCAATGCTTATGCAAAGTGAGAGGAGCCTTGCTCTTGTTTGTTCCTTTACTTCCATCGAAGACTTTTCAAACATGAAAATCATTGCTTTCTTTCTGCGCATAAATCTAGAACATAGGCATTCGAATAACTCATGAGGGGAGACTTAAGGCAAAGGTTTTGCCTTTATATATATGATGCCTTATTGTCATAACACGTCGACACTCAAATCGAATTTAAAAATTCAATTTATAAACTTAGCTTTATAACCCTTTTTAGGGTTTATTTAAATTAATAAAAATTAATTTATAATTAACTTATAATTAACTTAAGTAACATGAAAGTTAATTAAATTAATTTATAATAAAATTATATTAATTAATTTATAATTAATTTAAATTTCCTTTTTAATATTATAATAAACTATTATAATATTATTTGTCTGGGCCTCTTCTTTGCCCTTTGGACCTTATCTGATTGCTTGGAACTAGGTCTTGATCAACTGAAGATGGACTATCCTTTTGCACTTATTGGAGAACCTGAAACTAATGCTACCCACTGAAACTACCACTGACTAATGCTGAAATCTTGACATCAATGACCACTCACTATTGACATCAATGACAACTCATCTACTCAAAATGTCCAACACTATGGTGGCCATAAAAGCTAGACAGCTTGCCCAAATTCATGGCGGCTACCGATTCCACCATGTAAATTCAAAAAATAAATAAATAAATAAGGAGTTATTATTTAGAATTATTATAATAAGCATTGTTTCCAAAGGATAATTGGAAAATAATTATTTCAATTAAATAAGGAATTATTATAATTATAATGAATTCTATAATGAAATCGCTATTTAAAATAATACATAGCTTTTTCATAATTTAAGGTTTTCAATTAAAAGCTATTTTTCTTTTATATAAAGGAATGAGTTTCATATTGTAAAAAGAAAAATTTCTCAACGTACATCCTTTTAAATTAAAAGGCTTGATTTTTTCAAAGAAATAAAAAACTTCTAGATGGAACAAGTGGAGACGGTGATTAAAATTATGTTTTAAAGAAATGAAAATATCCCTCCTACTGCCTGCAAAAGTATAACAAATACTTTAAGGCATCAAGTAACATTGATGAGGAGAATGGCTTTTAGCAGATGGACACATATATTTTCCCATTCTAAGAATATGAAGGGGGCAAAAAAGAGTGGTGGGATGACTAACAACCAAATAAAGAAGATGAGAGCTGAGGAAAGAGACTGGAAGGATTCGAGCGAAACAATTGGAGGCAGTTCAGAGAAAGAAGTGACTCTTACCAAGTTGGAGTTATTTTGTAACTTAGTTCAATGTTTTTAGTAAAATGCTAATCTTGTTTAATCGATCCCTTTTGCTTACTTCATTTTAGACATGTTATTTTGTCCATTTTTGGATTTATCCCCCTGTGTTGATGTTGAACCTCTAGTGCATGACATTTTCAGCAGAGTTTGAGTTGTTTAAAAATAAATTGTTGGTGGCTTTTAGATAGACCCTCTTAGGTTTGCATTCTTTCTCAACCTGAGGTAGTAAACCTAGTTTTTTGCTCTAAGATCCACATAATAATGGATATATCAGATGGGCTAAGGCTAGCACCACCATAAAGAATTTTTAGGATAGGAAACCTCCTCTAAACCATGTTTCCAAACCTCACAATCATTTAAAAATAGTCTCTAGCTTCTGAGATAAGACTAAGGGCTAAACTCTCGGATGAATTTCTTGTTAGGATTTGTTGTTGCTAAGGCATTTTTTATTACTCTTTATTTTGAAGTGCACTGGGTGGATTTATTTCGTTGATGTTTGCAGTTGTATGCGACTTCAAACCTTATCTTTATTGAGACTTTATCTTGGAGTGGAATTTGCAACTCAATTAGTCTTTGTTTGATTTGAATCCTCCTTGCTCAATTTTATTTAGTTTAAACCTCCCTATGTTAAATTTTAAGAAATATCCTCTGGCCTAGGCTGTGTGACTCTGTCGCCCTCTATTTTACCACCCTGTGTCTCTTTATTTTAAGTTTTAAACTTAGTTTTCTTTTATTTAGGGACCCTACCAGATCACCACCTCAGAGCAACACGCCTGCATTCATGAGGTGCAAACAAGGAGGCAAGGATTTCCTAAAATATTCCTCCTATTATCCCACATGGGATGTATGGTAGGATAGGAGGGATTTGTCTCCCTTAATGCTTTTTGCACACCTCAATGGATGGAAATGCCCTTGTTTCATTGGTTGGCACTCTCCTCTCCTGGTGCATGGAATGTTTGACAATTCTCTTATGGCTAAAGATTTACCCGGTTGGTCCCTATTGACTATACCTCATGCTACCACATGGGGTTTCCTCCACCAGGTCATGGTGGTCCCCTTTTTTAGGGCTACATATTTTATTAAACCAAGCATATTTAAGATTTGAAGATAGATTAGATGTTTCATTGAAATAAATAAATTGTTTAATTGAAACATAGACTATTTTATATGGAATAACATGGTTTCATTTAATAAAATATGTCTCTATTGAATAATACAAATGATGTTGAATGAAACAATATACACTATATTTTATTAAACCAAACATATTTAATATCTAAATATAGATGTAGATCATGTTCATATAAACGAAATGAAATGGCTAGATATTTAAAATATGTTTCCATGTTTAGTTTATATTTAAAGAAAACAAAATGAAATGTTTTCATGTCTAGATTATAAGGAAACAAAATGAAATGTTTCCATGTTTAGATTATAAGGAAAGAAAATGAAATGTTTTCATGTTTAGATTATAAGGAAACAAAATGAAATGTTTTCATGTTTAGATTATATTTAAAGGAAACAAAATAAAATGCTTTCATGTTTGGATTATATTGAAATGAAACAATAGGAAATGTTTCATGTTTACATTATACGGAAATAAAATGAAATATTTTCATGTTTGGATTATATCTAAAGGAAACAATAGAAAAAAATTTCATGTTTAGATTATAAGGAAATAAAATGAAATGTTTCCATGTTTGGATTATATCTAAAGGAAACGATAGAAAATGTTTTCATGCTTAGATTTTAAGGAAATAAAATGAAATGTTTTCATGTTTAGATTATATTTAAAATAAAATTTAATAATATGTCAAGATTATTTCTAAATGGCATTTTTATTAAATTATGTTTGATTTAATTAATTCTTAAATGAAATAAGGATTGCTAAGTATCTAATTAGTTAGGGTTTATGGGGCCCTAGTTAATTAGAGAAACGTATGTTAAGTATTTAAGTGATTAATGTTTATGGGACCTTAGTTAACTAAGAAATATATGAGCTTGATTGTTAGATCAAATCTAAGGAAAGGCTCTTATAAATGTGAACCTTTGATTGAATAAAGGATGACATGATGGAGTGAAAGAAAACCTTCCTAGGTGTTAAGTGAATGATTTTTATAAATGCATTTGGTAATTGTATAGTTGCATTTTGGCATAGTAAATGCACTAGATTAAAATACCATCTAGTAGATGCATAATTCATAGTTTTGTGAGTTGTCTTGATCCCTTACCACCATCAATTGAGATATGGGTAAGCTAAGTACCAAGGAGAACATCACAGATCTAAGTCATGTACTCATGTATGTATTGTAAGATCAACCTTTAATTTGGCTATCCGTGTAATGTCCCATTCCTAAAAAAAATTATGGATGCTTTTACCATACTCAATTATGTAAGAATTCTTCATGAGTAGAAATGTATCTCCTAAATTGTAAACTATGACACATCTGATGTTTAGTTGTGTTAGTCATTTAAATTATGTATTCTATCTCTTTCTAAGAACCTCTTTCCTTATTTCTTTTATTTATCATATTCATGTCTGTGATGTAGTTTTTATTTTCTTATGTGATGGTTTGATCATGTTTAGATTAATTAAAGTATAATTCTCAAAGTAATTAAGAATACTTGGGGTTTGTTAGATTAGGAATAAACCTAAGGGATTATGGAATCCTTTAGGACCATATTTGGGTGAGGAAGTGAAAGAATTTAAACTAATTAAACTTATACCAACTAGTGGATTGAAATGAAATAAGTAATCTATGAAATTATTGGACTAGCCGATTGTAAATATGATATGAGTAGTCTATTTTTAGTACGCATCATACACCACATAGATAAAGTTGTGTAGGGTATAGACCTGAGCATACCCTTTGATGGATAAAAGGAGATAAGCTAACCCTAACATAAATGTGGTTAATAGATTATCATAATGTGTGTAGTATACCTACACGAAGAGACTCATGTATGGTATAGATATGGGTGTATCCTTATTATATTGGCCATAAGAAAAGAATGATAGACAATTAAAACTTAGGGTTAGCTTAGATATCTGGTAGTTATACATGTCGAGTGAGATAAGGGTTTCTCTCTTGTGTATGTGCTATATTTTAGTGTTGTGTGTATGTTGAAAAAAATAGCAACCCCTTAGATTTTAGGGTTGTTACAAAATTGCTATAGTTTATATACTAGACATGATAACAATGCCAACTTTCTTTCTTAGTCCTAAATATAACTATTTATAATATTTACAAGCAAAAATTAAAATTCCTCCTAAAATGGGTATGAGTAGGAGTGTCAACATCATTTCTAGTTGTTATATCAGGAGGACTACATTGCATTAACTTTTGTGATGTCTAGAGCTAATTACGAGTTAAATCACCATAAATACCTCCATAGATGATATAGTTCTCTTTTCATATGTGTCATTAATACTTCCAACTGCCATCATGCAGGTATGAGGTTAGGTGATAGTATCCAAAGAAGGATCTTCACCTTTTCAATATTTTAACCATCTTGATGATTCACCCTTTTTGTATTAGCTCATCTAACATTAGTATTAGTTTGACCTAAGACCTCCCCTCTGGTGGTTTAATTGCTCTAATAATTTTTTTCCTTATACTATTAGTTGATCCTTAATCTTGCAAATGTTGCTTCTATTGTTGCCCTATTTCCCTTAATAGTTACTTTTCTAAAGATGCATCTATACAATATTTCACTAAACCCTATTTAATGGGCATGCTTTTATTCCTTGGTGTATTTTCCATGCTCTTTTTTTCCCTATCATATTTGACCCTATAAGGGATCTATATGAGGACCAATAAGGTCAATTGACCTCACTAAGTCCTTACTTGAATCCCCTAATCCCCCTTAATATTTCCCTCCAAGTACCTTGGGTTTCCCCTTATGGGTATGTTTCTTATGCCATTGAACAACTATTCCTAGGTATATGGAGTGTTGTAACCAAATTATTAGAGGGTGGCTCAATTTTAGGACCCTTCTGCTAGCTAATTAGGTGGATCCTAATGAACTAATATCTTGGAGGCCTAATAATTAGAGGAACACTCTTAATCACCATTGATAAGGCTTGAGGATTCCCCTTGATTATGGGATGGGGCCTAGTCACCATAAAAAGGCTAAAATTCTTTGTTGGCTTGATCTAGATGAATGAATTTGCCTCGAGGTGAGGGGAGCTTAGAGCATGTTATTAGTTTTTTGCATTTACTATCCTTTTCTTATGTCTTAAAATAAGCTACTTGATATGTGGATGGAGCTTCAAGGCCCCACATCTAATCATTTTCTTGGTGGTATCTTTACTTAACTTTTCCTTGGGGTAGAGATCTATCCCACTGTATTGAAATCTTTACTATAGTTTGGTGACTCACAAGGGATTTCTATTTAAAATAGTTAAAGAACCCAAAATATGGTAGCCTTATCCCTTGGGTGCAAAGTATATGGGGTAAGTTTTGAAATCTTGGGATCTCAGGAGAGATAGTATGGGTTCTTGAAAATTATCAAGGGGGAGCCCACCTTTTATAGACTTCTAAATGATGGGACATTGAAGATATCTAAACTATCTATCTCTCTTGAATATTTTCCATGTGGTTGAATCAATGATGGCATAGTTATTTGCTACATTGTCATTCATTGGCCATTGGAAGTGTCTCTTTGACCTCTAATTGTTGGCACAAGAAATGATCGCTTCATGCCACCTTTATCAATTACTAGTCTTCATGCTTCATGCAATCTTATTTTCTTTTTACATATGACATATTTTCAAAAATACCTTCCATGGGCAATTTAACTTTTTACCTTTTATTTATGTGATGACTATTTACATTGGCCAATAAATATAGACGTATTCTTTACTTTCTTTATTTAAATATCACCTATTTACATTATCGTACATGACCTAATGTGCATGCACACACTAATCTTACATGTAGAGCCACATCATCAAAACCTACAATTTTTGGACCATAGTGATCTAAACGTTTGCTCATCCTGGTAGTTTGGCTAGGTGGGGATGTGGAATCTTGGTTCCAGTAGAGGATAGATATTGGGAGCCTCAACATTTTTTTTCAAGCTCCTCTTGTATCAAATACACCTTAGGTCTGACTATTTTTTATTCTTTGTATAGGTATATTCCCATATGTCATTAGCCCATTCATCCAATTGATCATCTAGCACTTCAAGTGTGTACTTCATCCCTAAGTATTTTTGGCTCTACCTCTTCCCCAATAATTAGGAAATCTCATTCCCCTTCAACCTTGTTTTTTAGATCATGTTTCATGTGATGCATGTGAAGAGGTTCTAAAGGGACCTTTTTATTTGTCCCATAGCAAGTTCTCAGGAACATGTGGGACCAATCCAAGGAAAGGTATACCTAATTTTTATGGTGAAATTATGAGAAAGGCAAAGGCCAAATGGCATAGGAAGATCAATAACCACTACTTATTGGATAATAGTTATATTGGGACAAGCATATAGAGAGAGTCACAAGTCTTTGAGAAGACCAACAACAAGAATAGGAGTCTCATCTAGTTGCACCACCTTGATTGGTTCATAGGTCATCTCTAAAGCATCAACATCCCTTTTGGGCATACTAAATTGGTCACCCCAAAATCCACTAGGAAATTATGAATGAGCTTGTTTCCATATATTAGTGTCAGGTAGAATGGTTGTGGCTTTCGCTTGCTAGGATCGGATATTTATAGAAAAACTTGTTCATTTTGCTTTATGGTGATCTTCTTATTATCTATGGCTTGCTCTATCTATTTAAACTACTCTATAAGGGTGAGGATATCCTATATTATCACAAGCACAATGAACCTATTAATATGCTCAACCACATTGAAGGATTATAATGGTTGAGCCTTTGGTTCACTATTTGGAACCCACTATGGCATCAACCCCTCAATGCTAAATTTGGGTGCTTAGAATAGTCTCAATGCTAGTTTTCCTAATGTCAGCTACTTTGATGCCAGTGGTCTCATTTGGATTTGATCTATCTACTAGGCTTGGTTGATCACTAGTCTTTAGATATTTGGTATCCATTGTTTTTATCCTTGAGCTTCCTCTATTGTCTTCCTCTTACTTCTTGTAAGAACATTAGGTTGGAATTTAATTTAGTTATTCAATGGGACACTTGTTTTTCTAGGGATGGTGCAAAATTCTCCCTCATCCCATGTCACTAAGTTTTGTTTTGGTGCTCTAGTTTCTAATACTAAAGGAATATCCAATGGTGAGGTTTATTTTATTGGTTTTGGTGCTTATATAGCATCCTTTTGATATATGGGTGGAGTCATTGGACATGTCATCTACTAGATAATTTTATAGTCTAGATAATAGGGACATGGGTAGTAATATGGCCAATCGTACGAATCTCCTATATAATTGTTCTGGGTGAGAACCATATCTCTCACCGAGTTTGAGGAATCTAGCTGTATAGGTATGGGAATGGGTACTATTTACCTTATAGGAATAAAAAAGACCAAAATCTCTATTTGGAGGAGGAGGGTATCTCTGGTATCCATTCAATGGGGGTCGGTATCCTTGATTTCCTTGAGAAAAAAGGGGGTGAGAAAATTTTTGATATCCAAACCTCTAATAAAATTATTGGCACTTGAGGGATATAATTTCATTATTCATATCCTCATAGCATTTTTTATTTTTTCTATTTCTAGGGATTATGAGGCTAGGGGGTAGTGGTAGTGATATATGGGGTCACTAGTGAAGGGGACTAATCAAAAATATAGGTCATTTGGAAGGTAGTTGGTTGAATGGCTAGAGAAGGTTGAAATGGTGGTTGGACATCTAAAAACGAGGTGTAGGTGGCCTAGGGTCCAATATTCTAATCTGAATGAGATATCTTTCACCTTGAGTGCCTATTTGTAATGAATTGCCTCCCCTAGTTTTTACCATCATGGCTATATCAAAATTAATTTCTTTGATGTAGTATATTAAAGCCATACTTGGTATAGGCTATATTTCTTCTAGAATTATATGCCAAGACTTATGGAATTTGGCATTAAAATCATCCATTGCTTCCATAGAGGCCCTATTGATGTTTTTTAGTTGCTCTAATAGTGATACCCCATCTATATTATCCCTAAAATGATCAAAAATTTGGTTTGCAAGTTGGTCCCATTCAATGATGGAGTTAGGGATAAGAGAGATATACCATTCTATAGCTTTTCCTCTAAGAAAAACCACCAATAGTCTGAGGGTGATGTCTTTTTCAATGCTATAAAGTGTATATAGAATGATCATGTGTTGGAGATGATATGTTTTAGTTGTCACATCCTCTTCAATAAAATATGACAATAACTTTACCATGGAAGTTGGGACCTAATTCTAGATAGTCGATGTCACTAGTTGTTGAAGGGGACCTCCATTATCCCATGTTGGGAGCCTTCTTTTATTCATATTAACTAGGGAAACCATGTTTTATCATTGACTTCTCTATCGATTGACAAGGTTTGAAGAGAAGATGAGCAATTGAGGGTTTGCTCTTGTCATTGATCTAGTAGCAAGCCTTGCACTCATGAAACTATAAGTTTTCCCTTAGCCACCTTGTCTAGGGTTTTTCCTATTCTTTATGTAATGGAGTCACTAGGCAATGATTGCTTAGTTGAGTGGACGTTCATATCATAACCTCATACAAAAATGGTAAATTTTTTAGGATTTTTCAATTGAGCAGCAAAGTCACCAAGTGAATCTTTGGATGCTTCTAAAATCTAATAATCATGGTCTTCATTACAACCATGGCCTAACTTCAAATTAGGGGATAATTTTTTCATATTTTGGGTCCCACTAGGCATGCCAATTTTAACTCTTGGGGTTCTAAAACAACCATTATACCTTGGGTATCATGATCCCCTACAGTTGCATATGCTCTAGTATCCTCCAAATGGGTTTTTCTAATGCCCTATACCTCATTGAGGGTGTCATTCTTGGGAATTCTGAGTATGGGATATGGCCCCTCTTGAAAACCTCTAAGATTTTTTACCAAGGTCGACTTCTTATTTTGATGTAGTATTTTGGCACTCATTCCTCCTCTAGTCTATTCTATCAAATTTATCCAAGAAAATGGAAAAGGAAAAAATATTAAATGACTAAAAATATAAATTATAAGAAATGAAAACCTACCCAGCCTAGCTAAAGGGTGGTGATGCACCAAAAGAATGCAATTTCCATTTACAAACTCAATGGGATGAATGAACACATTAAACAAATATGATAGAAAAATTAAGCACATATTTAATCACATACACATGCATTTATATATTATCAAATGAGTCCCAGTGGTCTATACATGTAGCTAGCCCAAGGTTTGAGTCTAGACTAAGAAGCAACATGAAAAAAGGAGAGAGAACTACCAAAAGTCATATACTAGACACAATAACAATTCCAACTCTTTCTTAGTCCTAAAGATAGTTATTTATAATATTAACAAGCAAAACACAAAATTCCTCCCAAAATGGGTATCATTAGGAGTTTTGATGATGTTTTTTATTGTTGGATAAAGAGGACTTGCAATATTAATTTTTGGATGTTTGGAGCTGATTAAGAGTTAAATCACCATAAATACCTCCAAAGGTGATATAGTCCTCTTTTTAAATGTGTCATTAATGCTTCCAACTCCCACCATGGAGGTATGAGGTTGGGTGGTGGTATCCAAGGATAGATCTTTCATATTTTCAATCTCTCACTCACCTTGATGATTCACCCTTTCTCATATTAGATCATTGAACTATGATATTAGTTTAGCCTAAGACCTCCCCTCTGATGGTCCACTTGCTCTAGTGAATTTCTCCCTTGTACTTTTGGTTAGCCCTTAATCTTGTGGATACCACTTCTATTGTTTCCTTTTTGTCCTTGATAGATAATTTTTTCAAGATGCCATTGTGTAGAATTCCACCAGACCTCACTTTATGGGCATGCTTCTAGTCCCTAGTGTATTTTCCATGCTTTTATTACCCCTCTAAAATTTGAGCCTCTAGAGGATCTATATGAGTACCATAAAGGTCAAATAGCCTCATTGATTCCTTAATTAACTCCCCTAATCACCCTTATTCTTTTCCTCCAAGGACCTTGGATTTCACCTTGTGTATATGTTGCTCATGCCATTGAGAAACTATCCTTGGGTGTATGGAGTGTTGCAACCTAATTACAAGAGGAGGATGGCTTGATTTCAAGGTCCTTTTCTAGTTAAGTAGGTGGGTCTTAGTGGATTGATCTCTTGTATGCTTCATCATCATAGTAACCCTCTTAGTCACCATCAAGAAGGTTCAAGGGTTCCTCTTAATTATGGGACAAGGCCTAGCCACCACCAAAAAGGCTGAAATTCCTTTTTTCTTGATCCAAGTGAATGAATTTGCCTTGAGGTGAGGATATATTAGTGCATGTTATTAGTCTTTGGTTTAGATATTCCTTTACTTGTGTCTTCTTCAAATCAGCTACTTGGTATGTGGATGGAGCTTCAATGCCCCTCATCTGATCATTTTCATAGTAGTGACTTTGCTTGACCTTCTCTTGGGGTATAGATATACCCTGCTATATTGAAATATTCACTACATTTAGAATATAATATCATTTATTTTCTTCTCATGTTTCAAGGAAAAATATCTGTCAAGAGGGTGGAATGCTATGGTGCCTAGAAATAGGTATATGAAAATATGATATTATATTGTATAAGTGTATTATGGGTAGTTGGCATGGGCCACACATAACCCAAGGTTTATTATATTATTACATTATATTACAATAATGAGTGGTATAAGAATTTAGTAGTTGGCCCCAAAGTAGAATTAAAATATGGGTATATAAAGAAGGGATATGGTCCTTGTGGAGTATTACTTGTAATCATTGTTTCCCATGAAGCATATTATGAGACTTTTCCCACTCTAAGTGACACTCTCATTTTAGGATATCTTATCAAGCTATTCCTTCCTTAAGAAGTATTATTGGTGTTGCCCTACCCTAACTGTATTATCTATCTCTATCTCATTGTGAGGATTGTTATTATGTATTATTATTTATGGATGAATGATTTGAAATCTTTGCATATTAGTGAATTATTTTTATTAATAAAAATAAATTTTCATAGAAAATTGATCTTATTTTTGTGTCATAAATAGAGCAAGTAGTAGATATTTTGAACAAGGGCATGCCTAAGGTACCTTTTATGTGCATGTTAGGAGCATCTTAGCATAGGAGAGTATCCCTTAAGGGAGGATGACTTATAAGAGTCTCTCTATGTCTCCTATTCAATTTAAAGGGAAAATTTTAAATATGTGGTGGTTAAGCTTCAATTGAGGCCACAACTAACTTTGTATTATGTTATTTTTATATGCCCGTTGGGCTCTTATACGCCTTATATAGGTAAATATTTTCTAGTATTTTAGTTTTTAATAAAAATGTTGGTTCCTTAACCTTAACCTAAATGTCTCTTGTAATTGGGTATAAATACCCCCTCATACTAACAATTTTTTTATCAATTGGAGTGTATTCTATTTTCCTTTAGTGAGAAAATATGGTGTGCATGGACATCCTCTTATATATCATGTTTTCATTTTATGAGTTATTTTCATTATTTTCGGATAATGTGTTAATTCCATTCATTTCTAGAAACTACTATTAAATATAACATGGAGGAGTTAGAATAATTATAGAAATACTATAGGTTGTGAGAGGTACAGACACTTCGATAAATTATCCAACATTTTTGGAAGGCATAAGACTTACACATTCATAGAGGAGAGAAACTTAGCAAATTATGAATTATTGCATACTATGGAAAATAAGACAAAAAACTAAAAATGAGGACTTCAGAGTTACTTGTATTTATGAGTTTCACTTTTTCCGAGGAATGGGTACTTATCAAAAGTTTCAATAGAGCATGCATGGAACACTATGGAATATCAAATCCTATGAAATTTAGATCATTTTAAAGGATAGGGTCTCCTTTTTTGTAGAATAAGAGACTCAAAAATCTTCAAAGAAGTTGTAAAATATGGGATACAAAAAGGCAAATACACAAAATCTTCATGATAGGATTAGTTCACACAAAAGCTCTCATCCCCATAACATGAAAACATAATCTGAAGTCTAGAAAGTTGTAAATTGAATACAATGCAAGAAAAGAAGAAGATTGTGAGAATCAAATCCTTGTATACTGAAGAATAATATTAGTTTATTTTTTATGATATAAAAAACCATATTAAAACCCTATTATAACCATTTTAAATGCCTCTTTTTACATGAAAAGTCAAAATAGGTTCCCAAAGGAAACATTTCTAAAATAGGTTTTGACTAGAAAATTTCTTCAAAACTTTTAACATAGAAAATCATCTTCTAGAAAATAACATAATAAGAAAGACATAGTTTTAATTCCATTTAGACAATAAAACCTAAAAATCCTAACAAGAATACAATTGCACTTTATTAAGGGAATTATTGATATATTGCATAAATATTTTTAAAAAATGTGTTCCTCTTCCTTTTTGTATTTTATACAAATCTTGATTGTGAGAGCACAAATTTTATCATTCAAAATGGATAATAGACATCACATAGGGAGAAAATAAAGTAATTTTTCCTTTTTGGGTGAATTTCTTTAACATAAGATCAAGAATTTTGAAGAACTATCCATTCAAAGAGAGGAGAAAGGGGAGTTGTGATCTAAGGTTCCATAGAAGCACTACCTCAAGCTTGTTGGTCAAAACTTGAAACAAGGAATTCCATCATCAAAATCATAATCAAATACCACATTTAGAATAAACTTATAAATTTGAAACATAGGTTAGATAAACTTTTTATTTTCACTAGTGTAAAGTTGTGTGGTATAATGGCAGTGACAACTTAGTTAGGTGATAATTATAATCATAATAGGTAAAATGGAATGGAATTTTCTTTGGAATATTTTAAACAAAGATCATTAATATAATTTAATAATAAATATCAAGGTTAAATATGATGAGTGAACTGCAAGCTTACTACAGTGGTAATGTCTTGGACCTCTCTTTAAGAGGTCCAAGGTTTAAACCCCACTCAGTATGAGGGTACCACGATCCCTCATAAAAACTTGTGTAAACTCATTGAAAAAAAAATTGCATGAAAAATAATGGATAGGATTTAAATGCTCTAACATGACAAGATGAATGACATGGTGGGTGACTCAATAGGACGTCATTGTTGTTGATATGACTAAATGATGAGTAAGAGAACTAGGTGGTTGAATTCGATTGGCCATATGTGTAGTTGTTCCAAAAGATATTCAACCTTTATTAACTAAATACTCATGAGTTGTAAAATATTAAATTTGGCCAAAAAGTGCTTGTGTTAATTAATTTATTGTCTTCACTTAAATGGAAAATAATACTATGGACTCTAACCTTTCAAATATTAGGAAAAATCAATACTTAGAAAGGGACACTCATACCTACAAAAAGGGAGACTTCATGAAATTTGTATCTCTTTTATATACAATAAAGGTTAAAGGGAGGAGGCAAGAAAGTAACCATTTGCATAGTTCTTCCCATAGCTATAAATGGTTAAGGGGAGGAGGCAAGAAATTAACTATTTGCATAGCTCTTCCCATAGTTAACAACTTTGCAAAGAGAAAAGACATGGACTATTTCAAACTTTTTTAAACTTTGAAAATCAAAAAATTCATTCTCTAAAAGAAACATAAATCCTACCTTATTAAAATTTATTTTAAATGATTATAATATGAAATTTTAAAATTTCTACCAACACTATTGTATGTATATAATCAAATATCAACAAACCATATTCATAACAAAATCTATAAAATGTTTCAATCCTATATATCCTTTCTCAAGGAGGTCCCCTATTGAAATATGTAGTGCATAAGATTTAGTTGAGGCTACAAATTTGTATTATATTCTTTGTATATGCCCTTTGGACCCTTGTACATCTTGTGTAGGTAATTATTTTGTAATATTATATTATTTAACCCAAATATGTGTTCCTCAATATTGAACTAAAGGTATCTTGTAATTGAGTATAAATTTCCTACTATATCAACCAATTTGTTCTCGATTGGAGTGTATCCTATTTTTCTTTAGTGAGATAATTTGGTATCCATAGGCACACTCTTATATCATGTATATTTTTTCTATGAGTTACTTTCAATATTTCTAGGTAATACATTAATTTCCATTTATTCTTGTAAACTACTATGAAATCCAACATGATATCAAAGTTGGTGTGAATATCTATTACTCAATTACTTATATTCAATAAATTAGTTTCTAGAGTGTCTCTAGGATTAAAATATTTGGAATGAGAAGAGCTTTTGTGAGTTGCTAACAATTTATAAAGGTTTTCATAAAACCGTAAGTATACTTGGATCATGAGGATCTTAGTATATTCAATAAATTTGCTCTAGGAGAGATATTTATTGATAGGTTCCTTTGTCCTCTCTTGACACTCAATGCATTCTTTTATTATTTGATTTCTAACCAAATGGATGCCCTACATTTGAGATTAAGTTTTCTAAGTTTTTTTAAAACCTCATTTATTTTTTATGGATTTTTTAAAAAATCCATTTCCTTTTGTGTTTCAATTATTGATGTTATAGTTGTTGATGTTATAGCTCTTCATGTTGATACATCTATCACACTCATGTTAGAAGTATTATGTATCCCAAGCAATTGCTTTATATTTCTCATAGGTTTTGTGATCAAATTGAGCCCACATAGATTAGTATATTAGGAAAAAATATTTCTATCTTGATTATAGACTCCTTTGATACCATTGATTAGCATATCAATCAATTCTTAAAGTTGTAAAATGATATTTGGACTGTTAGAGGTATTCCAAAGGAGATAGGGTGGGACCAAGAAGATATGAACAAGGAAAAGAACATTAAGCATCTCAAACTATGTTCAAAAATATCTCAAATTCATATGAGAAATATGGTATTATGTTTTAAATGCTTCATGTATACTTCTTGACTTTTCCTCCTATTAATGAGTTGTTCAAATATCTCCTTCACCATCCAACTTAAATATAATAGTGTAAGGTTTGTCCTCTCATTAATAAATCTTATGCAAAATAAGTGACTAATACCAAGACTAACAAGAAGTATAAGCAAAATGAGAAGAATACAAATAAACCTTTAAAAACGTCAACCTATAAGTTCTATAAGAAGAAAGGAAACAAAGCAAAGAAATTTCAAATTCATATCAAGAAGCTTTAGGAAGTATCCAAAAATGGGGTATTAATATTGCTCTCTTCTATACACATGATGAGGACAATCATGGTAGTGGAACCTCAAGCTCATGTAGAAATTAATTTACTATATTGGACATCAATTGTTTTAGAGGCAACAAGGTAAATGACCAATGATAGACACCTTTTACATGATTATGGCACACTACATTTAAAAGGGCATGTTATCATTGGAGATAATTCATTTTTATAAGTAGTATATTATGGTCAAGTTAGGATTAGCTCTTTTTCATTTTATGAAGTTCTTTATGTTCGTAGTGTTGGCCCTAATATTGTTTCCATTTATTGCATCACCCATACATACAAAAATATAGAGTTTTGGTCTAATTTATGGGTTATCAAGGACATTGATGATGAATTCAAGGTAGTTGCCTTTGGGTTAATTAAATTAGATGTATAGACTAGGTGATAGACCAACTCCTACTTCTTCCTCTCATAAGAGATTTTCTAGCCATGGTGTCATAAGAAAATAATGAGAATAAATGATTGAATCATAGACCTAGGCATCTTAGTTATAGTCATTAAGGTAAATGAGTCATCATCAGATGGTTATTGAACATTCTCATATTTCTCCTCCTAGTGGTGCATATGAGGGATGTATTTTTACAAAGCATCACAAAGAGTCCTTTTCAAAAGGGGGAGTGATGCATGCTATAGACCCTTCAAGATAATTTATAGTTATATATGTGGATTCATAGGTAACCATCTATTTTTAAGAATAGATACTTTATTATTTTCATTGATGATTTCTCTTTTTATGTATGGTTGTATACTATGTATACCAAATATGAGGCTTTTGAGAGATTCAAGTTGTTCAAACCACTAGTAGAATATAAACCAGAAAGAAAGATTAAGTATCTAAGAATAGATAAAGGAGATGAATATATGAATAATTTGTTTTTGGATTGTTTAAATCTTCATATTATTTCCTTTAAAATGAGTGTTTATTATACTACAAAGAATAATGGGGTAGCTAAGATAAATAATAGGATGATTATGAAGGTGGCCCATTTCATGATTAATGCTAAGGAGATGGAGCATAAATTATAGGTTGAAGTTGATACCTATGAAATACACATCATCAATAGATTTCCTAATAGAGTAGTTCAAGATATGACCCCACTCAAGAGGTTGACATACCATACACCTGATGTGTCCCAATATTATATATTTTGGTTTTCATCATGGACTTACATTCCCAAAGACCTTACAAAGAAGGATGTATGAAAGATCCACAAATACATTTCTTTGGGGTATTCATATATATCTAATGTATATTATATTTTTTATCCTTAGAGGTGTGAGGTTCTTATTTGGAGAGGTCATTTTTGATGAGGTTCTTCCAACAAATTTGTCAAGTTTCCCACCTAAGATTTTTTTCAAATATCCTCTTATTTCTTTGACTACTCTAATAGATTCATCATAGATTCTTATAGTAACTATTCTTATTGGGTCATCCTCTTAACCTTTTAATAAAGGCCCTATACATATCAATTTTCTCTCTTCTTGAGTAGCATAATATCTAGCACCTTTAGTCTTGAATTTTGAGAACAATGAGCTTGACACACTAGTTATAGTATTGGATGTTGAAACGGATGGTGAGTATGATTTGGATTATTCAAATGTGGTCTCTAATAGTGATCTATCTTAGGATGTGCCTAGATATTCCATAGTTTTTCCAACACCCAAGTGTGTTCAAATGCTCTTATAGGATCCTCGATATATTCTTTCTATAGAATGACACTAGAAGCCCCCTTCTTAGGCCTTTCCATCAAAGCTTGATAATTCTAGAGATTATCTCACCTACTCCTAGACTAAGAGTGGACATAATGGGAAGATGTCATGCTTGTTGAGTATGAGTCTTTGATGAATAATTATCCATGAGGGCTTGTTCCTCTTCTAAAGAGAAAGAATGACATTGGATGTAAATAGGTTTATAGGACCAAGTGCACTTGAAATGGTTAGGTATAGAAGCACAAGATACACCTTGTTATGAAGGGTTTCTCTAAGAAGGAGGGAATTTACTACTTGGAGATAATTGTCCTAATTTCTTGAATGTATTATATTTATATGATTCTATCCATAGTTCCTTCCTATAGTTCCAAGGTACATCAAATGGATATGAAGAGTGTCTTTCTTCCTAGTGAGCTTAAAGAGAATATTTATGTGCAACAATTGCTTATTTTATAGCTTGAGTGTTCTACCCCACTAATTTGTTGATTGACTAAGTTTTTGTATGGATTTAAGCAAGCATTGTATGCTTGGTATGAGAAGATCCATGCCTTTATTAGTTCTTGATTTTGTTTATTTGAAGCCAAATATGGTGTTTATATTAAATATTACGATGAGAAGACTTTGGTCATTGTGTTATATATAGATAATATTCTCAATATTGGCAACTCATATACCTTTATTTATGATATTAAGTCATGGCTTCATACTATCTTTGAGATGATAGACTTGGGGCCTTTTCAATATTTTCTATGCAATTAAATTGATTAAACTTCTTCTAGAATAATTATATCTAGTCCAAGTATATATTAAATCTTCTTCAATGTTTTAGGATAGATGATTTTATGTCCACTTGGACTCCTTTTACTTTAGGATTGAATATTTGAGAATATTGCATGACTCCTTTGGTGAATTCCACTTTATATCAATATCTTGTGGGAGGTCTTATTTACCTCTCTCACATGTGCTAATATATTATATTTGTTGTTAGTTATTATTCTAGTGCATGTGAGCACCTCAATATAGTCACTAGACCATGAAAAAAAGGATTCTTTGATACATCAATGGTACATATCATATGGATATTCATTATTCAATTGGTGCATATCTAATCTTGACAATCCTTTTAGATGAATAGTGGGTAAGTGATTTGGATTAATGATGCTCCACAAAATGTTGTCTTATATCTTGATTTTGATCTTGTTTATTAGTGCTCTATATGATAGTCTACTATTTTCTAATATTTCATGGAAGCTAAATATTATGTTTCCAATGAGGCATCCAAACACCTTTAATGGATGCTTATGATTTTGAAGCAGGTGTATATTCCTTAGTCCTATTCAGTCACTCTTTTGTGTGGCAATCATAGCACGATTCACCTAGTCCATAAATCTAGTGTTTCTTTAGTGGAGCAAGCACAATGATATTTGGATGCCCTATGTGTGATGGATTTATACCCTAGGATGGTTGATTTATTGTTTATGTCATCAATAAAGCATGTAATGAATGTCATGACCAAGATCATGCCCAAAATTTATTTTATGTGCATGTAGGAGCTACTTGGAGTAAGAAAGTGGCTCTTAAGGGATTATGACTAATAAGGCTCTCTATACATGTTCTACGTTCAATTTAAAGGAGGATGTCAAAATATATACTGGATAAGTTTTACTTGAGACCATGGTTGACTTCGTATTATATTCTATATCCTTTAGGACCTTGTATACCTTGTATAGGTAAATAGTTTATAATATTTAATATTTAACCTAAAGTTTCAATCCTTAACCTTGACTTAAAGGTATCTTGTGATTAGGTATAAATATCCTCTCATACTAACAATTTTATTATTAGTTAGAATGTATTCTATATTTATTTAATGGCATGATTTGGTGTCCATAGGCATTCTCTTATATCATATCTATTGATTTTTATGAGTTACTTTTAGAATGTTTAAGTAATGCATTGATTCCATTTTTTTATGGAAACTACTTGAAATCCAACATCCCTTACCTCCTATCTCTAATATCCAATTAAATTTATGTATGTTTCATGGGGAACACAAACCATGTACCTATGATAAAATCAAAAGGAGTAAAGGGGAGCAGAGAAGGGAAGCAGATATTATTTGCATTTTTTCCAAAAGGAGTAAAAACTAATTACCACAAGGTGCATGCAAGCTTAAATATACAAGGCATATATGAATTTAAATTAATGTTCTATTAGCCCAAAATATCTTGGTACCAAAATCCCTACATTAATATTGTTCATCGACAACCTAAATCTCAACCAGTTGAGCAACAATTTGCAATATATATAATAGATATGGTAACTTAAAAAGGGTAAAGCTCTCAAAGAAAATTTAAAATGTTTGGATAGACCAACTAGAAAAAGCAAAGAATAGCAGGTCCAAGTGAGAGGATTTGTAATTGTATTGAATGGATTAATCATCTTCAGCATAAATTTGATAAAATGGATAAGAGCTCATAATTAGCTAAGTAGCAGGTCGTGAATATGCCTACACTATATAGTATCTATTTTATAAAAAAATTGAGCATCAAGGAGTGCTCAGAACCATGTGTGATGTAGAGCACTCAAAAAAAGAAGGGACATCATGTGATCAAAAGCACACGGATGACAAGCAACTAGAGACATCCAATATCCAAAAGATAATAACTAGAGCATGGGAAAGCACCCAATCAAAAGAAGAAAAGAACTTATAGATGATAATTGCAGAAGACACAGAGTGTACAACTTTTCAAATTTAGAAATTTTTAAAATAACATCAAAAATAAAGGCGATGTCTAATTCAGAAAAATGTAAAAATAATCTCAGGTCCATTCGAATCAAGCTTACTAATATTGAAAGATATTAATCCTAGGTTATTTTTGAGAAATCAAAGTCATTTGGGATAATTTCACAAAGCATTAGGAGGAACACTAAACATTTTTGTCAAAAATTAAAATATTTTTTCTAAGAAAGCATAAAGCAACATGTGGATAAAGCAAAGTTCAAAAATTGAATTACCTCATATTTTTAGTGGGAAAGCAATAGAAGATATTAAATTACTACATTTTCCTTTGTTTAAATTTCAAGTTGAAAGAAACTACTTATATTTTTAATAGAAAAAATATTAAAATATTCTAAATAATATTCTCTTTATTTCTAATTTTTCCCGACAAGACACTATATTTCTCACAAATTCAAGGCAATATTTAAATTTTGAGTATATGCTTATGTATACTCATTGGAGAGTATTTTTGTGGTTGATTCAATGAAAGAAAAATATTCAAAGTTTATGAAAGTTTGATATGGCTAGTGGTGCATCAAAGTTCTTGGCTCCTGATTTCCAACTATTAAGGAGGAATAATTATGTTGCCTAGAAGACCAAACTCAAAACATATCTCAAGTTTGAAGAAGTATGGCAAGTTATAAATGGAACTGTTACCTACCCTATTATGGAAGGTGAAGATCAAAAAAATTTCAATAAGGTAAGGTTAAACATCATGTTCGAAGTAGAAAATGAAGTACAAGCATACATTTGGAATTCAACCATAGCTAAAATGCATGGAAGAGATAGATGGTTTTTGAAGTAAAGGATCAAAATTAAATTTTGTTTCTCTAGAGCCAACTCCATTGCTTAAAATGAAGAGTGGAGAAAAACTTGAATATTTCTTGAAGAGAATTTCTAATTTTCAAGTATCATTACAAACAATGGGAGAAAATATATATGATGAAACACTTATTCCAATTATTTTAAGATATTTTCATTCTCAATACAATGTATCTGTGACAACATTAAATATAACTGAGCAAACACCAAGATTTAAAAAGTTGATGAACCTACTTAAAAAATTAGAGGCCTCACATTCAAGACAAGAAGAAGAAGCACTTACAAATTAAGAAGAGAAGTAGCTAATCAAAAGAGGTATAAGACCTCAACAATCCTTTCAATAGAGAAATAATTCTCAAGGATATTATAATTAGAGAAATTATTCTCAAGGATATCAACAACAAAAAAATATTTTTCACACACCAAAGATGTGTAAACTTTGTGGTAGAAGTGGCCACATAGTAAAATAAAGCTGGCATAATCCATTTACAAATGAATCTCCTTCATGAGAGATGAACCAACAGTAATACAAGTCATCATTAGACAAGTAAAATAAAATTTAGATAAAGGCACAATAAAATAATGTAGCCAAAGAGAACCAAGTTAAAGAAGAAGAAGAAAATGATTACAAATAAGAAGAACATGTGTTTGTACACAAGCATAGCTGAAACAACACAATAATGTTTTGCATAACTCCAAAGTAACCAAACATATTATAGGACAAGAAAATTGGATCATCCAAATCATCAAAATTATTATACAAGAAATAATACATCAATCGATTTCTCCAAGCCATAGGAGAACAATATGAATGACCAAACTTTGAAAATTCAAATGAATTAGATTCAAGCATCTAAAATTGAAGATGTACATTCTAAATGTGATTCTTCTCCATCCATGGAACTTGAAGTGGAATATAGAAAATAGAATGAGGAATCAATACATTACGTATTTAATATTCAACCTTTGATAGCACACCAAAGACAACATAAATGCATTGCTTTCCATAAACATATTCCTCATATGAATGATGTCAAGACAAAGAAATATAATGTAATTGATCTCACTATATCAAGTGTGTTAGAAATAGATTATATTCCATCATTTGGGTTATGTAAATGTATCTTCCAAGGTACATACTTAGGACATTAGATTACTTTAGGGGGAAGTTATCTAGTTACTTCATGCAATGTAATAAATGCACAAGTGTCAATGTGCAAGTTGTAAATGTGCAAGGTGTCACTTGTACAACTAGATAGAGTGTTGGCCAAGTATCCTATTTTACCTATATAAGGAAGGCCTCATTGTTAGATAGATATAGAACAGGGAGAGTCGGTGACACAGTAGCTTAGAGCATCTTCGTAGGTAGTACAGTTCTATGTGGATCACCATCCAGTGGTGATGGGTGCAATGTAGTCCAGTAGCTTTATTAATGGAGTGTTCACTTCCTCCATAGCTACATTGTATTCATTTAATTTATATCATTTATATTTATTGCATATCTCAGTCATCTAGCAGATTTACTTTCTTTCATATTATTCTGCATCTCATGATTGTTATCTCCCTTTGCATATTATATCAAAATCTAACAGTGGTATCAGAGCTACGGTAGATCTAGTCTATGCAGGTCTACAAGAAAATCACCATCATTATTGAGCCTGAGTGTTTTGTCAACCTGACGCGCCATTGGACCAGTCACTATCAAAAGATCTCAGAAGAATCTAGGTGGTAGAATTAGGGAGAGTCACAAGTGAGGACTGAAAGAAATCTCAGTTCCAAAAAATACTGAGATTGCATTTGACTAGAGTCTTTCCATAGAGTTATAGGAAAAACTCATGAAGACCAGGACTCAACATTCAATCCACTAGATTGATAGATCATCTAGTGAAGATCCAGGATATCTAGAATTTGCTAACTATTTCCCAAAGTTTATTTTGTTGTAGATAATTAATTCTTAGAGGATTGGTACTCCTCCTACGATAGAAAGCTAGGAGACTCCAACTTCATTGCCCGAAGGTCGATGTGCCCTCATAGTGCAGATATTAGTTCCTTGTGTAGGAGAAGAACACTACGAAAGAAGACTTCTGAAGAAGAGATGTGGTGAAGCTAGGAGACTGAAGATCTCCATTGCAGATTGAAGAACAGGCCATAGAAGCCTTGATACAAAAAGGCCATAGTAGCCTTGAAGAAAAGGCCATAGAAGCCTTAAAAGAAGATGAAAAGCCATAGAAGCCTTGATAAAAAGGCCATAGACTATAGAAGCCACAAAAGTCTTGATACTAAAAAAGGCCATAGAAGCCTTGATACTGAAAAGGCCATAGAAGCCTTGATACTAAAAAGGCCACAGAAGCCTTGATACTAAAATAGGCCATAAAAGCCTTGATCCTAAAGAAGAATTCGAAAGGAATATCTGATTCAGAAGTAGATTAAGATTTTGGTATTAACATTTTTGTTGTAGGGAAAGAAGATTCAGTGAGTTGGGAAACTTCCTACAAGAAAGTTAGGAAGAGTATCTTCTTTAGAATCAATTCAACACCTAAAGCAAAAGATATCAGGAGAATATCTCATTGAAGGACTTCTAGACTTGGAAGAAGGACTAGGAGAGTCCTGCTCAAATCTAGAAGTAGTAGAATCAGATATCCAGGAGCAGATCACACCGCCAACACTTCCAAGAGTAGAAGGTTGAAGAGGTCTCAAGGGAAGACCAATAGAAGTTGCAAGATCAAAGACCTTGGGAAGGTCTCATCGAGCATCCAGAAAAAGGCTAGGAAAGCCTTACTAAAGAAATCATCAAAGGAGATCTCATTAGAGAAATCCACTACCAAGGAGAAGCCCCTGATAGTGAAGGACTTGGGACAATTATCACCATCCGACAACAAGCCCAAGAGAAGGAGAATTTGGAAAGGAGTGCCAAATTTTAGAAGAAGAATCTAGTGAAAGACCTCAAGATATTTAGAATATTGAGAAGAAGATCTTACTTGAAGTTAGAATTTGATAAGAAGACTTGAAGATAGAAGAAGCTCATCAAATCTAGGAGATTTGAAGATTACCTCTCATAACAAGAAGACACCACTTCAGAGATAGAGACTTCTCCAAATCTACAATAGAAGGAGGAGATCACAAGAGGAGAACAAGCCACCAAATCTTAGGCTCATGAAAGAAAGTTTGAGATCATCATTTGGTGAAGAAGGAGTTGTTCAAAATAGTCTACAAAGAGCTACAAAATCCTACTCGAAGCAGCAACTTGGTGATCTTAGACACCAAGATCCACATCCTCTATAGAAGTGGAAAAAGGAGCTACAAAATATTATAAAAAGGTATGCAACTATTGGTGCTAACTAACTCATTAATTAGACTACTTATCAGATTCATTAGAGCACCTTATCTGGATTAAAGTTGCATGAAGAAAAAGTAGATTATAGTCTTCAAAAGTGCAAAAAGGAAAAGGTTCTTTTTAAGGTTCATTTGCACATTAATTAGGAGTTGATTAGATTTCAGAATTATATCTATCAACTACCTATCATCTACTTTGGAAATAGAAAAGAAGACTAAGTCCTACAATATTAGTTGTAGTGAATTTGCAGAATAACTTTTAAAGATTCATTTTAGGTTATTCTTGATTAGTTGTAGTAGATTGATTAAAGTGCATTATCTTGAGAGTTGATTGGAGTGATAAGGTGAAATTTTTAGTGCATTAAAAATAAATTCTATTAGATTTATTTTGCACTATTATACTACTCTCAAAAGAAATTAGTTTTGTGTTCTTGAAGGGCACAAAATCTGATTTGTATCAAGTGTCTAAAGACACTATTGAAGCACAAAAATCTGCAACTCATAGTGGCCAAAAGAAGCCACCCAAAAAGGTTAGAATCCTCCAAAACTTGGAGAAGAACACAACTAACCAAAAATAGAAATAGAAGCTTCAAATATTGAGACTTGGTGAGTCTCAAATCCAAAGCATTACAAGATTGGATGCAAGAAAAGAAAATGCAGAAAATTGCATAAATTAAAAAGCTTCTATCTACTATTATCTAAGCTTGGATTTATTATCAAAGTGTCCAAGAAAAAAGGGGAAGGTGTCTACTCATAAAATACAACCTCAAAACCCTTGTATTGTAGGAAGAAAAATCTGCCATAAAACCAGAATTTCAGATCTGAAATAAGAGTGCAAAAGGAGGTTTATGTACAATCTATAGTACATTTTATTGCACTATTTTAATCTGGTTTTTTACAGCCCAAGAGAATATTTGAATGTGTCCCCAAAAGGCACAATATCTATAGGAAAAATCAGCCAAGAAAGGTCGAACGTAAGCACTCTTCTTCCCAAGCAATAAGAGCCACTCAAAGGGCTCATCTTGGATGGATGAACCTGAAAAACAAAGCCCACAAGAGGCTATCATCAAAGCTACATTTACATAGAGAAAAGAGTGCACATATACCAATGTGATATGGACAACAACATGATATCAACATGGGATGAATAACATCTACACTACAAAGAGAAGGTGTCTACTTCTACCAACGTAAATGGATAGCAACATGGGACAAACAACATCTAAAATCTATTTCTACCAAAGTGAAATGAATATCATCTACACTACAAATATGCACAGGAATTAATATATTGGAGGCATAGAAGATAAAGAACAAAGGAGCTACATTCAAAATCTTAAACTTGGTGAAGATCATCCACCAAAGGAAGCATCAAAATCGCTATTCAAGCTCCATAGCACCTCATCAATCCACCTACAGAAGATAAGTTTGCTTGCTGCTCAAGAAACATAGAAAAGCAAAGGAATGGCATATGAAAGGACTTAAGGAGTTATAATAATCTCCTTGGAAGGTATTATAGTGAAGGACTTCATGTAGAGAGCATGAATGCCACTTGGCATCAATCTTCTAAGGTGCATACATTACAAGAACGTCGACTCTCAATGCTCAAGCATACTCAAGAACTTCGACTCTCAATGCTCAAGCATATGTGGTGACACTTGTTATTCTCCTCAAGTCCCACACGAGTGAGCAAATATTACAAAGTGACCAAAAACATTGAACAAGAAAGAGTTACAAAGAAGGAGTGCTCATACGTAATGGACGTGACACGTGTCACAAGGCTCGAGTTTACTCCTCCAATAAAATGCACCCGAAGTCCAAATATCACAAAGAGAGAGAGTGAAATGTAGTCAAAGCTAATCAAGCACAATATGGAAGGAAGGTAGAAGGAGCATTTAAGTCTCCAGGTCTTGAAGGTCAAATCTTCCAAATTCAGTAGCGTATACGTTCCAACATTGAAGATGAGCATCTCCATTGATTCTAGTGCCCAAGGGAACCTTAACATCATTGTTATATTCAGCCAAAGGAAGCATCGAACAGTGAGGAGATTAGCATAAAAAAGGTAAGGTTTAAATCCCACTTTATTATTGCTTTCAATTTTGGAGATATAAGGGTTATAAACTAAGGTAGAAAATTTAGTTTAGTGAAAGCAAAAGCTATAAGGGATAACTTACCAAATTAAAATAATATTTGCATCTCAACCTAGGAGAAATAAGGAATTCAACTTGGATTAATTTCTTTAATATTTTGCAAATATTATTAATTTTCTAATTTTCCAAATTTGGGAGTGATAAGGGTTACAACATCAAACTAGGTCTTTGGAAATTAGAAATTAAAACCTAAGGGTTATAAAAAGAGGTTATTAAATATTTATTGTTAAGGTTGGAAATTTATATTTTCTTGTCTCTAAATTTCTCAAAAAGGGACAAAAGGAATCCAACATTAAAACCTCTTCAAAAATTGGAAAAGTGCTTAGTTCAATTAGGAGAAATAAGGTGTTAGAAAAGTTGATTTTTGACTGTACAAAATCAATCATAAAATTGAACTTTATTTTTACAAAAGCACTATATCATACTCCAAAAACATTAGGGAGTCATAAGGCATTCTACAAAACTTGATCAAAGGTTGTCAAGTTGGGAAGATATAAGCTTTCTTCAAAACCTAAAATTAGGTGTTCATACTCTCATTACTAGGGAGACATAAGGAAGCCTACAAATCTAAAATATTACTAAAGGTTTCATCAAATCAAGCTTATATACTTCAATTAGGGTTTGCATATCCTAATATAGGGAGTTGTAAGGAAGACTACAATTCTATCTCATCTCTTCAAATTCAACCTCTTCAAATGGGTAAAGGAATGTCATACAATGAATGTAAAACTTGCTCCAATAGGAACCAGCTCACAAAACATGAGCACATGTGGTATATTGACTCAGGAGCCAGTCATCATATGACAGGAAATATACATTGGTTTGACTGTCTTGAAGTTTCTAAAGGTTATAGACTAAGAATTGTAGACAGCCAAACTTATCCTATACATGGATATGGATGTGTAACTCCCAACAAATCATTTCCAAATCTTCTACTACAAAATGTATTGTATGTTCCTGGATTAACATTCAATCTCATCTCAGTAAGCAAGCTAGTAGAAAACAACTATATGATTAACTTTGGATATATGGATGGGATCAATACATGTCTCATTATGAATCAAGATGGAATAAAAGCAATAGGTTCAATCCATGAAAATACATACATCCTAGACTCAATGGGAATCTCACAAGATATTGTGATGGTTCAAAATGATACTAACATATTTATAGAGGAACAAGTTGAAGAAAATGAAGAACCAGTACACCAAAAAGGTAAGCTCAGAAGGATCAAAAACAAAAATATGAGAGGACAATTGCACCATGCCCTACTCATACATCAGCAATCAGAACCAAATGAAGACACTTGCAAAGAGAACTATAAAGGTGGCTGGATAGAAGATAAGGAAGATGAATCAGAACAAGCCAAAGATCATCCGATGAAAGAAGAATATTTAGCTTCAGCTACAACTTACTCTGCATCATATGAAGACACAAATTACCTGTTGAACCTGAATACAAAGTATGCAGAAGGAGAGTACAAAGCTCAAGAAGAAGATGAAGATCCATATTGAAGACTAAAAGTCTTCAATACCCAAATAATGTAATACAGGGGGTGTTAGAAATAGATTATATTCCATCATTTGGGTTATGTAAATGTATCTTCCAAGGTACATACTTAGGACATTAGATTACTTTAGGGGGAAGTTATCTAGTTACTTCATGCAATGTAATAAATGCACAAGTGTCAATGTGCAAGTTGTAAATGTGCAAGGTGTCACTTGTACAACTAGATAGAGTGTTGGCCAAGTATCCTATTTTACCTATATAAGGAAGGCCTCATTGTTAGATAGATATAGAACAGGGAGAGTCGGTGACATAGTAGCTTAGAGCATATTCGTAGGTAGTACAGTTCTATGTGGATCACCATCCAGTGGTGATGGGTGCAATGTAGTCCAGTAGCTTTATTAATGGAGTGTTCACTTCCTCCATAGCTACATTGTATTCATTTATATCATTTATGTTTATTGCATATCTCAGTCATCTAGAAGATTTACTTTCTTTCATATTATTCTGCATCTCGTGATTGTTATCTCCCTTTGCATATTATATCAAAAGCTAACAAAGTGATGATCAAAACATGAAATGGAGATAGGTCAACACAAAAGGAACTTGGCAACAACAAAAGTTGTAATGAGAAAATTATGAGATATAATCAAACAAGAAAGTTTAGAAAAAATAAAATAACAAGCAAGATAAATAGTACAAAAATTCTAGAAAGAATCTTAGTAGAAGATTCTAGACAACAAGTAAGGCAACAAAGAGTTGAATACTATAGAAAATTAGATACTTCAACCAGAAGAAAAATAGTTAAAGACTACAAATATGGCATCACTTCAACAGATAGATGAATCCAGTAGACTACTAAATACATCATCCAATAATATAGATAAGAAGCAATGAATATCAAAAATGCTTCAAGGACTCAAATCCTTGAAATGCTTCAATAAAGTAAATATAGGATGAAAAAAGCACTTCAACCTCTAAACATATCCAACCAGAACTACAACTATAGTCTTTAGAAAAACCTAGTCCTTATCAACAATAATGTCAGTAGAAGGAAAATGGTATAAATAATTAGGAAACTTCCCTATAGGATAAGGACCACAATCCAAGCATTAAGGATCAACAATGATATCCTTCTTGCATTGAATTTATAAGTATTAGAAATTAAATACGTACCAAATGAGTATTTGTAATAAGTATGTATTTGGAGTTCATGATTGGTGGAACCTAACACTTCTAAGTATTTTAGTATAAATTCTACATTGAGGGGGGGAATTTCTCTCTCAAATTCCAACAACATCCTAGAATATTTTATCAAGATAGAATCTAAGAGCCAAAGTGAGAGACAAGATTTGAAGATACAGTTAGAGCTAAGAGTATGATATAATAGGGGGGTTATATTAGGAGTTATTACATCATATCCCATGTGACCATGAGAGTGGTATAACCACCCATCACAAGGACTATGCATGCACTATAATACAAGGGTAGTTGTAGGATAAGTTAGAAGTTTGTTATGCCAAAAATGGGCATCCAATGTATTTAAATATTTACCATTTTTTAATACAAATAATCAAAGCATTGAGTTCTAATAAAGAGTGGATACAATAGTTTTTGGAGAAATAATAAGATGATATAAAATAAGTGATAGATTCTAGAGTGGCTAAAAGGATAAAAAACAATGACTATTATGAGTATTTGGTCAAGTAGAAAAATCAGGCAGCTAAATAAACAACATGGATGAGTGCTTGTAAAGTTGCTAAGTATGGAGTTTCAATTCTAGAGTTCATAAAATGTTTATGAACTGGAGATCATGGTGCATTTCTTTTACCCAGTGTTTATTATGCAAAAGCATCCTAGTAAATAAATTATATATATTTAAAATATAATCATAATAATGACTATTATTGTCAAGTACTATTGTCGTACAATTGTTATTGTTGATATACAAGTGTTATCATATAATTATTGCTATTGTCATACAATTGTTGTTAATGTATAATTATTGTTGTTGTCATACAATTATTGTTGTTGTATAATTTTTATTGTCATATAGGTGTTGTTGCTATACAATTATTGTTGTACAATTGCTACTTACCACCATCCAACTGTTGTTGGTGCACAAGTGTGTTGTACAAGCATTGTTAGGAAGTCACGAGAATAAAAAATAAATTAATAATTTTTGGAGAAGGATTGTAATATGAAAGGGCATCAATTCTAACCTTCTATATTCCACCTTCATTTCCATTTATGGGAAAGCATTAATAGGATTTATTGTTGTATTTTCCAATAAACCTTAGTAAGAAGTAATTTAATGATGTATTATTTTTTTGGTTTATTGTTTTTTTTTGTAGTTTTTTGTCAAAATATAGATGCTAGAAGAGGTTGTATTTCATTACAACCCCTCCCCTGTATTACATCATCCCTCCCCCAACCTCATATATCCATTAGCTATTGATTGAGTCATGTCCATTTAGTAGGGCACCTCAAACAATAATCTCTATGGTACAATTGGAGGAAACTATGTTGTTTCAAACATAAGATGGATATGCTACAAACATTTGGTCTCTATCTTCTTGAACCATATTCAAATACACCCAATCTAAAAATATATATAACAATATACATATAATCATATGCAACCAAATTCAATAATAAAAAATGAATTACCATAGTTATACAATCCAATCTCAATTTCCTCCTTTTCTTCCTTACACCTTCGGTTTTCATAATATCAAAATATAAGAAATACAAATAACATGCATAGTTCCAAATAATTTTCTAGATCTAGTAGTAAAATGGATTAGCCACCCTCACATAGACAACCCATCTCCTTGTTACATTATTTACAGTTCTTATCCTTTTGAGGTTTTTCTTATGTACAAAGACACTTTATATCAAAAATGTTTATCTATTACTATTTTTTTAAGAATATTACATTTTTTGGTACATTCTAATGTACCCCCATGGTACCTTCATGGTGCAAATGTAAATATATAATAGATTATATTTTGAGTCTATAGTTTATATGAGTTATTTATATTTCCCTTTTATGTAAGTGTCCATATGCAAGATATGCACAAGTGACATGTAAGAGTGTAATGTGTAGGATATGCACAAGTGTCATGTAAGTAAGAGTGCAAGTGTTTGCATAAATGTCATGTATGTAAGTATGTAAATATATAATGTGATTATGTGCACAAGTATCTTTTATTAGGAGTGCACGTAAGATAATAAGAGTCATGTAGAAGTTTGCAAGTGTCATACAATCAAGTATGCATGTAAGAAGAGAGTGAAGAGTCTAGTATATAAGTGACAATATGAGAATCCAAAGGTCAAGAATAGTAAAGGTTACATCTCCTAAATATATGAGGACTACAATAGAAAAGTATTGAAGAGTCACATTACTTTGTCTATATTATGGAGACAAAGCTCCATACAATGTAAGAGAAAAGGTCTGTAGCAATCACCATATAGCAAGCATTGATAATAAAGCTTGTATACAAATTTTGAGCAATTTATATTGTAAGTATTCTTCATGCATGTACATGAAATATTTTTTCCATTTACATTCATATTTGATACTATAAGTGAATGCTATTTTATTATTATATTGGCCTAAATATATATTTCATTGCTCATTTATATAATTCTACTCTTTATTATTAATATTTCAACCTATAATATTATGGCTTATTTATATTGGGACCTATGATATTTTGAGATAGTTAGGCTTAAAATCCAATAGTGGTATCAAATATACCACTTAAATCTATCCATTTTTGATAGAGTTATATTTTAGATACACCATAATATTAGAGTTTGTCCACTTTGAAAGTAGTGAAGACTTAGAATCTATTATAAATGTCTAATTAAGTAGATATTGATGCGACAAATAATAGTCGCCATGATTTGGATGCTAGGGTCTTTCCACTTGGTTCAAGTAAAACCAATGAAGACTAGGACTCAACTTGAATTTTTTGAGAGAGCTAACTCAAGAGATAGTTGGACGTGAGGGGACATTCATAGTCACCTTGATATTGATTTTTGGATTCTCTAGAAAATAGGATAATCATATTGTTCTTAGGTGTGACCTAAGACATCATAGGATTGAGGAGCATCAAAGCTCCCAAATAATTGAAGAGCATCAAGACTCCCAGATAATAGAGAAGTATCAAATCTTTTAGAGATTGAGAAGAATCATAGCTTCCTAAGAAGCAATATAAGCTTCCAAAGATCAGAAGATTTTAAGATAACTCGGATAGAATCCAGATTATAATAGAAAGAATAAAATAGTAAATTTCTACTAATATTAAAATATTATTTTGTAGCTAAGAACATAAAGTAGGAATAGCGAGAGAGGGGAGGGCTCTGGTCCCTCCCTTGCTCCCCCTCCCATGGCTCCTGGTTCCTACCCAGTCCCTGGCTCAACCCAGGTCATCCCTCCTGGGGAGTGGTTGTTTGCAGATGATCTCCTAGGGGGAGATCCTTCTCCACTATCTGTGCCCCTCCCGGTCGGCTAGGGTTTCCTTGGTTGTTTTTTTGGATTGGTGCTTCTCAGGGATCCCTGTTTGGTTGGGGATCCCTTCCCTTTTTCCCTCAGGCTTCCCCTTGGGTTTTTTTATAGGTTATTCGCGTGGATCTGGTCCCCTGCGTTTCTCGGTGCGATGGAGGTGACGGTTTAGGGTTTGGACAGCTTCCCCCTTTTTCTTGTGAATCCTCGACGGGCTCTGTGCTTGGACAGGATTCTTGGTCTCTGCTGCTGGGATCCTCTTCTGTTTTCCCGAGGTGGGTTCCTTGTGGTGCAACTCTCTGGTCACTTCCTGATGGGTTGGATCCTCTCTGTGCTGGCTGTCGGCTTCCTGCAGGATGGCTCTCGCTGAACGAAATATTTTCCCGGTGGGCGGGATGGTTTCTCCACAAGGCGGGATCCGCAAAATCCGCCAGTTTTCCCACGAGGCGGGATCCTTTCTTTTCTGCTGGTTTCCCGGATGGCGGGATTTCCTTGTTGCTTCCCGCTAGGCGGGACTGTTTGTGGTGGTTTTGACTGCTTCCCGCGAGGCGAGATTTTATTGTAATGATTTTTCTTTGCTTCCTGCTGGGCGGGATCTTCTCGATGGTGGTTTTTGGCTACTCCCAGTTGGGCGGGATCTCCAAAACTACTTTCTTTCTTATTTGTTTGTTTGCCGCTGAGAGGGATTGTTTCATGCTTACTTGTTACCGTCAGGTGGGATTTCGCGTTTTGATGTTCGGTTTCAAGGGATTGATGCACTAGGCCCATTGCTTATGTAATCGGGTTTTTTTTAGGGGTTACGATTTACGTAATAGGCTTATACATAAATCCAGGAGGCATGATGCAAGGCTGATTTTGTACATAAGGTTTTGGGATCCTCTATAAAAACCCTTTTTTAATCTACTATAATAATTACCAAAAAAAAATAAAGTAGGAATAGCATTCAAGGTACAATAAATATTGAAGAAAGGGAAAAAAGGAAAGGGCTCTGGTAGTACCTAAGCATCGAATAATCATTTGAACACAATAGTAGTCCAAGTGTAGAGAAAAATCGCTCAAGACTAATAAAGTTCAAGAAAAGAACAAAATTTCCCAAGCCTAATAAATACCAAGAACAGATAAGGAGTACCCAAGCTTGGAAGAAATCAAGCATAGAGAAAGAAGCCTGAGTCTAGTAAAACTTAAAGTAAAAGCACCTGAACCTAGTAGAAATCAAGCATAGAGAAGAAGTACCCAAGTCAAGTAGTGCCTAAGTATAAGGAACATTGAGTTTGATATACAAATAAGGAACTTTGATCGAGTTTGGTTGGTATACGACAAAGGAATGTAGGCAACAGATAATAGCACTCAAAGTGCTCAAGAAAAGGAATGCAAGCTATAGAGTATAGCAACACTCACATCAAGGAATTTAGACTATATAATATAGTGCCTAAGAAAGTGCTCATGTTAAGAAATTCTAGCTATAGAGTATAGCACCTAAGTAAAGGATCTTTGGTAGTAAGGTATAGTATTCCAATAATTGCTCATGTAAGGAAACTATGGTAGTAAAGCATTGTGCTCAAGATGCACTCATAGTAAAATCAAGTAGTAGAGAGTTGCACTCTAGAAGTGTTCACGAAGGATATCATAGGCTGAAGGAAAGTGTTTGTATGAGCTTTCAGAAAGCTTATAAGCAAGTGCACATAGAACCCAAGTAGTTCATAGTCAGCTAAGTGCAACATGTTCAAAGTCATGGTAGCTACCTTCCATTGAGAAGAGGGAAGCAACCCTTCCAAAAAAGAAGAACATCTAAGGAGGGACGAAAGTCTTAGAAATCAACACTACAATGAGGAAGTCACAGAATCATAGCCAGCAGTAGCAATCACTCAAGAGTATTTGAAATAGGAGAAGAGAGGTCAGTGAAAGGTCTTTCATTGAAATAGCCAGCACAATGTGGAAATAAATTTCTTACATTCATCTGCATTGAAATAGCCAATGCAACATGGAATATAACACTTATGTGAAATGACCATGTAACGTATTTAACTTAATGTCTATTCTTATGCCTATTTGAATGATTTGCATACATTTCTCAACATGCATTGAAGGAAGCATTAGGTGGAATATTTTACAGAGTCTACAGAGACATTACAAACCAACAAGGTGGAAAAAAGGTAAGTTATATTACCTTAATAAAAAAATTAAAGACCTAAGTTAGAATAACATTATCTTAGGTATAATTATTTAGATTGGAGTTTAAAAAAAAATGATGGTTTGATTATTAGGGGGAGTTATAAGGTTTTCTACTATAGTCTGAGTTTAATATTTCAAGTTTTTAATTTTTAAGTTTTTAATATTTATTAAAGTATAGAGTAATAAGGTTTCTTACTTCAAATAAAATTTAAGTTTTTGGAGGTGATTTTTTTTAAGTTTCAAGTTTGATATTTGAAGTTATTTTGAAGAATTAAAATTTGAAGATTTGTTTTTCAAGTTTTTGAAGTTATTAAAGATTTATGAAGTTTTTCAAATTTTGAGAAAATTTGAATTTTGAAGAAATTTTGCAAATTTTTTTATTAGGAAGTTATAATATTATTACATTGAAGGTTTAGAATTTTTTTAGAATTTGCAAATTTCTTATTTGAGTTATTTTTTAACTTTGGAGTAATAAGTATTTCAACTTCAAAGGAATTGAATCATTGAATTGTAAACTTTGTTTATTATGGAAGAAAATATGAAATCCATAATTAGAAAGAAAATACTAGAAGTTATAAAGTTTGGCATTGGTAAATTGATTGAAAAATCTAAGGGTAAGCTAGATATGACAATGCAATTCATCTATAGAGAAGCTATGAATGAAAGCTTTGAAACATTCGAATATTATTTACATTCAAAGCTTGTTGAAGCAATTGATAATTCAAAGGATGATATTATGATACCTATTGATATAGGTAGTATAATGTATATGGCATTGCTTTCACTTGAACTTCATAAAGATGAAAATAAAAATCAAAAATATTTGATTGAAACTCTAAAAAGAAAAATATTTTTGATCATGATCCAAATGAATCATGTGAATCATATCTAAAAACAATGTTTCATTCTTCATGCAATACTGATATTCCAAGCACTTCAAATTCAAGAAATTATTATGATGCTTTAAGTGAATGTTTAGAGATTACAAGAATAAAAGAAACACATGATCCAAAGGTCAAATACAAAGAAAAATTTCAAGCTACTCATGAACAAGAATCAAAAGCACATGATCCAGATATTAAGAACAATGAAGAAGCTCAAGCATTCATGAACAAAGTAGTGAAGAAGAAAAAGCTAAAGAACCAAATATTCAATATGAATATGGATCTCAAGCAGGAGATCACACTCAATGCAAATTCACATGAATATTTTGAATATCAAAGATGAATATTTAAGACTAAAGTCTTCAATAACCAAATAATATAATAGAAGGGGGTGTTGAAGAATATTACATTATCTGGTACATGCTAATGTACCCCCATAGTACCTTCATGGTACAAATGTAAATATTTAATAGATTAGGGTTTGAGTATATAGTTTAGATGAGTGATTTATATTTTTATTTTATGTAAGTGTCCATGTGCAAGATATGCACAAGTGTCATGTAAGAGTGCAATATGTAGGATATGGACAACTGTCATGTAAGTAAGAGTGCAAGTGTGTGCACAAGTGTCATGTATGTAAGTGTGCAAATATGTAATGTGAGGATGTGCACAAGTATCTTGTATTAGGAGTGTATTTAGGAGAGTAAGAGTCATGTAGAAGTGTGCAAGTGTCATACAGTCAAGTATGCATGTAAGGAGTGAAGAGTCTAGCATACAAGTGGAAAGATAAGAATCCAAAGGTCAAGAATAGGAAAAGGTTGCATCTCCTAGATATGTGAGGAGTGCAATAAAAAAGTATTGAAGAGTCACATTACTATGTCTATATTATGGAGATAAAGCTCCATACAATGTAAGGGAAAATGGTTTGTAGCAATCACCACATAGCAAGCATTGATAATAAAGCTTTTATACAATTTTTGAGCAATTTATATTGTAAGTATTCTTCATACATGTACATGAATGATTTTAGACATTAAAATTCATATTTGATATTATAAGTGAATGTTATTTCATTATTACAATGTCTTGGATATATTATTGATTGCTCATATATATAATTCTACTCTTTATTATTAATATTTTGACCTATAATATTATGGCTTATTTATATTGGAACCTATGATATTTTGAGATAGTTAGGCTTAAAAGCCAATATTTTTCAATTGGTTGTATGGGATTGAAATGGGCCCCACCCGTATTACATCATCATCACATAGTGGTATTACAACAAAGCTTAGATATTATCCATGTATCGCTTGGCAAGATTTGAACCTTAGTCTCCTCTTTAAATATTGAGAAATCTAATTGATTGAGGTAATGCCACTCGATTTCAATAAGTTTACATAGGTTTTTATGAGGGGTCCTGGTCCCCTCATACTATGTGGGGTTTGAACCTTGGACCTCTCAAAGAGAGGTTAAAGCACTTACCATTATAGTAAGCTTGTAGCTTCAATGAGTTTACACAGGTTTTTATGAGGGGTCCCAGTCCCCTCATTTTTTTCAATGAGTTTACATAGATTTTTATGAGGGATCCCAATCCTCTCATTTTTTGAATGAGTTTACACAATTTTTTATGATGGGTCCCGGTCCCCTCATACTGAGTGGGTTTTGAACCTTGGACCTCTCAAAGAGAGGCCAAAGCCCTTACCAATGTAGTAAGCTTGCAGCTAGGCTTAAAAGCCAACAATTATTTCTTATTTTTAATTATTTTTTCCATTAGGGATATCCTTTTGATTATTTTAGATTCTTTTTCTAGTATTTTATTATTTATAACCTCATTAATTATAAAAACATATTCTAATATTTAGATAGTCACAAAATCCCACTTAGAATTATTTTATTATTAATTTTATTATATGAAAACTATGAGATTTATTTAATTTAAAATTAAATGAAATGCCTATTGATTTATTATAATTATAATCAAATGGCATGAACTTGACCAATTAGATTCCTCAAATTTCAAGGAGAATACCCAGGTTCAAATCTTGCCAAGTGATACATGCATAATATCAAGTTGTAATATCACTATGTAGTCATGATGTAATAGGGGTGGGGCTAGTTCATTCCCATATAACCAATTAAAATTATATATAATAGATTTAACTAGAATAAAATTCATACAAAAATCTTATGATAATTTATAATTTGGGTGTCAAATTTAGAGGTTCATATCTATAGAACTAGTGGTAAGTATTCTAGAAATAGAAGAATAGTAAGATAGATTAGTGGCCAAACAAGACTATAGTCAATATGGTTCTACTCATTATTCTATACTTAGAATGACATAAACTTAACTTCTTATGACAATCACACTTCAAATAATATGGAATTCACTTGAAACAACACTTGTTGGATTGATAAATGTTGGAACAACACACTTGAAATGGTAATTTCAATAGATTGACACACACTTGGAATGGTAATTCCACTTAGAGAGATAAGTTTTGGAATGACATGATCAAGTTTTGCTAGCACTACAAGTGCTCCACACTACTGGAATGACACTCATATTAGAATGGCCATAGTCGCTCTACTAGAATGACACACTCAATCACCACTAGAATGGAAATCTTGGTAGTTCCATTTGTATTGTGTTTTGGACTACAACTTCTCTATATCACACTCTATCTATAATAATGATCCCTACACACATAATCCAACACAACTACCAACTACTAATGGCAAACATACTCATACACAAATCATGCACTTCATGGATAGAAGATAATCCAATTGCATTACTCAATGGTACAACATTATTGAATACCTCATAAAGCATATACAATATACATACATGTATTGTCTACACATATGACTTGATAATACTCAGTTTTAGTCTCTCCCTAGATACAAAATATGTTCTAGATGCATATATGAATATTAGTTCAAGGCCATACAAAGTCTACTAGATTCACACATAGACAAATAGTCTCAAATGAAGGAGGGGGGTCTTAAACTTATTTCCTAGTCATTTCCAACAATGGCTTCCCAAGACAACACACCACCCAACCGTCTCTGTATTCAAATATTTAACATTTATTCTTAATGCACTGTAGTATTATTGCAATTTACAAAATTAGTGATTAAATCACATTACATTGTCATTTCATTACATATGCATTTGACTCTCATTTACATTACATTACATTTACAATTATTTACACTTAGTGCATTTTGCACTACTTTTTCTTTTGAGGTCTAGAACTAGTGCCTACATCTTCCCAACCCTTTACTTTGGTTGATGTCCTCATCAAAATTTTCTTTGGTTTTTGGGGGATTTTTTGTTGGTATTGAGGTGTTAGAACAAGTGCTTATTCCATCTCTATGATCTATAACTTCAATACCTCATTCTTGTCCTTTAGTATTTTGGCATGATTATGGTATGTTGCTCCTAGACCATAATGATTGATTCTCTACTCCATATCAATCAATTTTATCAATATTTTATTCTCCCTCTTCACAAAGGCATCTTTGGCTTTTTTTTTAGGTTTCTACATTACTTCTACAAGTTGGTCATCTCTTTCTATAGTCAGCTAGTCATTATGCTCTAGTTCCTTGGTCTTCACTTCCAAATCTTGTTCTCTAAATGAACACTCAGGTTTTAGTTACCCAATTACATCACTCTTTTCTCCTTGCATTTTTTCTTCTCCTCAACCTCTTGCTTTAAAATATTCACTTTTGCTACAATCACTTGCTTCAAGGTAACTATTTCTGCCTCAACTTCTTATTTTGCTCTCCTCATCTCCTCATACTAATTAGCATATGCTTCCTTTGATTGGTTGATATTTCATAGTCTAGTCGCTAACCACTCCATTCAATATGAAAATAAATTGATCCTTGCATACATCTTTACCACTTCAGGTGATTTTCCTATACTTCACACCTACTACATTTTCTAGACAAGGCACTAGATCTACTTCATTAAAATATATTCAAGCTAGTTGTCTATATATCATCATCATTCTTGTTGGCAATTAATTTATTCCAACCATCCTCTATATATTCCCATCATACAATTCCCATGTCTACTTCTAATGGATTTTAGTGATTTCATTCTAAATTCATTGTATCACTTTATTCATCTCTTCATACACCATTAGTTACTTCAATTGTCCAACACAATCCATCTTGAATTATAATATTATTTGATCTTAGAATATTCATCATCTTATCAAATAATACATCAATATGTTTGTTTGCATGCTCTCCTAGGTATGGCGGATTTCTAATATTTGGAACTTCAACCATGAAATATTCATTTGTTTCTATTGGGATTTCAACTTTAATTTATTTTTTTTTGTAGATAAGATACTATAGCATTAATACCGGGTTTTACAGGTTGACCCAAAACCTTTTACAAAAATCAGCCCAGGGTTGTTGATGAACATATCCTTACTAAGGATCCTATATATGTAAAATCTACATGCCGCCAAAGCCATTACATCCGGTAAGGCACATAGCATATTATCAAAAAGAAACTTCCCATAAAAAATTTTGGGTATACCCCGAGAAAACACACATGCATCATAATTACAAAAAATAAACAGACACGGATCCCTTCCTTGAGACAATGGAGAAACAAAAAGTTGTAGACACACATAGCAGAGTACTAAAAATCTCCCACAAGCTCTGTATTGACAGTTACTCTTAATAATTATTTGGTAATTAATTTATTTCATATATGACATGCTTTGGTACCACATACTGTATTGGCCAATCAAACATGGAGAAGTGAACCTACTAGCTAGATTTATGGTGGTGGCTATCTGGTGCTCCACGTGGCTTTGGTTCAAAGTCTTATATTATCATTTCTTTCCTTCCCTATGATTATCAACCAACCTCAAATTACTAAGATGACTAGGAGCCATGTTATCTAACATGTGACTATCCCCATTAGTCTTTGTGGTATTTCCAAGTAGCATCCATGAAGATTGATAGCTCAGATAATTTTTATTGTGAGTCCAATTCAAAAAAGAGACGGGAATACTCCTAGCCTTTGAAATTACAGTGCCTTCCCTATTGGTAAATTTGACTATCATTCTTGGTATTCTTGTTGAATAAGCTCCTCTACTTCACTTGGGACACCATGTTCCCATTTGAAAAGTTCCGTCACCATTGACACCCAAATTGGCCAGCTTATCAACAATTTTTTTAGCTTCCCGAAAGACATGTTTGGATTTTCTATCCTGTCTTCCCTGGAAAAGGATCCTAGCCTCTTCAACAATTGTTTTAATCCTCCAAGGAGGTGTTTTCCAATTATTGATGAGATTTATAACATGCATAGAGTCTCCTTCTATGATCAAATTGCCTTCTAAGTCTTGAGTCATTTGAAGGCCTCTCCACATAGCTCTGGATTTAGCTTCATTGTTCGTCCTTGTTCCCAAATATTCAAAAAACGCAAGCATCATATTCCCATTATGATCTCACACAATGCCACTAGCGCCTGCTCTTCCAGGATTGTCCTTAGTTGCTCCATCAAAATTAAGCTTAAACCAACCCGTAGGAGGTGGAGACCACTTAACATTGGCTCTGGGGTTGACTACCCTAGGTGAAGACTCATCTAACAAGTTTAAGCTTAAATATTGAGCAATCGTGGTCTCCTATAGATGAGGTTTACAACTATCAAAAGGGATAAGGTTCACATTCTCATTGGCAAAGGATAGGATCCCGGCAATGATAGTTTGATGATCATGGATAGACTCATTAAAGACTCTATGGTTCATTTCTAACCACACCTTCCAAAGATAGTGATTGAGACAAATTTTCCACATGTATCTAAGTCTTTGGCTTGAAAAGGGGCAAGGCCATTGGATGAACAAATCAAGTACGATGGCTGGTTTAACCCATGAAATATTGAAGGCTTGAAAAACCCCACTTAGGACAGTCAAGGAAAAAGGGCACTCAAGAAAAATATGATAAATGGTCTCCCAATTAGCCCTACACAAATAACAATGATTAGTGATACAAATACCTTTACGCATCATATTATCAATGGTTAGAATTCTTCCTTGGATAACCAGCCATGAAAAGACTGCAATTTTTGGAATTAAATTTTTTATCCAAACTAAGTCCTTTTGGAGGATAAAATCCTTGTCATCAAGCAAAAGCTTGTAAGCTGATTTAACAGTGAACTTCCTATTTTCTGTAGGAGCCCAGGTCACTTTATCTTCCTTGGGTCTGATGGGGATAAACTATTTCTCGAGAATGTTACAAAGATCATTTGATTCCGCTTGAAATCCCTAAATTCTTATTTGTTTCCACTTCATTCTACCTTTGTCCTCAACCATATAATCGAAGACTTTTTTGCCAATGAGTTCTTCTGTGATATCTCTGATTCGGGATAAGTTAGGATATTGCGTCAGTGGTTCATCCTTAGCCCACCTGTCATTCCAACAATTTATCCTCTCACCATTGCCTAAAACCCATATTAAACCTTTTTTTATGATTTTCTTACAATTAAGAATTGCTTTCCAAAAAGTAGAACCTCTTATTGGAATTGATTCACTTAGAAATTCCATATTTTGAAGATACTTTCATTTGATGATAGTTGTCCATTCATTTTCTTCACCAGAAATGAGACGCCACGCTTGCTTAGCTAGTAAAACTAAATTTATATGAGCAATTATCCTCAGACCTAAACCCCCATTTTCCCTAGGTCTGCGCACTTTAGTCCATCCTACAAGGTGTATCCTTTTGTTCTCCTTTGATCTAGTCCATAAAAATTATTTTTTGATTTTCTCAAATTTCTGGAAAACCTTCATAGGGGCTTTGAAAATAGAGAGGAAATAGACTGGAATGCTCTGAAGAGAGGCCTTAGTGAGGGTCAACTTTCCTGCTTGAGATATAATATGACCTTTCCATCCAACAAGTTTTTTTGAATTCTTTCAATAACCATGTCCCACATTGACTCTCTAGGAGAACCAATTAAAATATGGAGACCAAGATACGAAGTGGAGAGATTTGCTATATCACACCCTAAAATTTCTGCAATCCTTCCTTACCTCTGAATGGGGGTGTTCAAGAAATATAACTTGCTTTTACTGAAATTAACTTTCTGACTAGTAGCATTCTCGTAGAGTTGCAGGATGTATTTAATTATTTGGACCTCAACCACTGATGCCTTAGTCAATATACTGGTGAGAAATATCCCTAGTGAGAGATGTTGCCTTGATTCCCGATATTAGCCTTGAACTACAAGCATTTTTTATGGTTTTGCCTAAAGTTTTTGCCATAATGATGAATAACATGGGGCTGATAGGGTCCCCCTGCCAAATTCCTCTATGACTTTGAAAGTAACCAGCAGTTGTTCCATTAACTAGAATCGAGAACCATGCTTTAGAAATACATTCTTTGATAAAATTAACCCATTGGTGGTGAAAACCAAACTTAAGGAGGACAACAATCAGAAAGTCCCAATTTAGCCTGTAAAATGCTTTGTTCATATCAAGCTTGAGGGCAAAAACAGACATGTTAGTCTTATGAGTAGAGTGCAGAGCTTCATGAACTGTGATAACTCCATCCAAGATTGACCTGCCCTGGATAGAGCTTCCCTGACATGGATCTATGATGCAGGGTAGAATATCTCTCATTCTATTTGCAATGGCTTTAGTTAGGTTCTTGTAAGAAACATTGCACAGACTGATTGGACTGAAGTCAACCATAGATTCAGGGGTTTGCTTCTTAGGAATTAGATAAATGAAAGTAGAGTTGATACCTTTTGGGATATGATTTCTTGCTTGGAATTCTCTGATAGCAACAATTACATCCTCACTTACGATTTCCCAAAAATCTTGATAGAAATGAGGGGGAAAGCCATCGGGTCCTGGGGCTTTGTCTGGCTCCATACTAAACAAGGCTTCCTTAATTTCCTCATCAGAAAATGGAGCTAGAAGCTTAAGGTTTATATCCTCATTTATTATTCTAGGAATAGATTTCAAGAGAATATCTTTGGCCTCCTCATTTCACTGCGATTCCTGACCAAGGATAGAATTGAAATAAGTTACTGCCTCCTTTCTGATTTTTGTTAAGTCTTGAGTAATAGAACCATCTGCTTTTTTAAAAAAAATTATCTTGTTATTGCTTATGTTTCTAAGCATGGTGATGTGAAAAAACTTAGAATTTGAATCTCCATATTTCAACCAAAGAGCCCTTGATTTTTGCCTCCAATAGATTTCCTCACAGGCCAAAATGTTTTGTTCATTCCTCCTACCTAGTAGTTTCATCAGCATCACCATGTTGGATCCTCTAATCAATTATCTTCAAACTTTCAACAACCTATTTTTTATTTTCAAAGAGGTTCCCAAAGACCTCTTTGTTCCAAGTTTGAAGTTTTTCCTTAACAAACTTTAATTTGCCAACAAGTTTAAAAGTTGCACTATCCCTAACAGGCTACTGCCACCACTGACTTATGTTATCTCTGAAACTAGAATGTTTGATCCACATAGATTGAAATCTAAAAGGTTTCTTGAAGGACAGAGAGTTAGGGATCTCCAAAAAAATGGTATTATGGTCAGAGGCAATTTTAGGAAGGGGTTGCAAGGTAGAATCATCGAACAAAGTTGTAGCATCCTTTGATAGAAAAAACCTATCAAGCCTTTATTGAATGAGATGACACCCTATCCGCCGATTGCTCCAAGTATAATTCGCTCCTCTAAGTTTTACATCCATAAACATATTAGAGTTCACAAAGTCATTGAACTCATCCATGATCCTGATAGGTGGTCCATTTCCACCCATTTTGTCTGAATGGTAAAGAGGAGTGTTAAAATCCCCAGCCAGAATCCAAGGGACATTATGGAAGATTTCACTCAGATTGCCTAAGTACTCCCACAGTAGAGCTCTCCCTTGAATTGAAGTCGGGGCATAAATATTTGAAAGGATCCATGACCTGTTGTTGTTTATTTCCTTAAATAAAACACTAAGAACCTTTCTAAATAATGGTGCCTTCTACTATCTTGGGATCCCACAAAGTCATAAGGCCTCCAGATGCTCCTCTGGCTGATTTGTAAACCATCTCCCCTTGATTCCAGATTTTTTTTGCTATTTTTTTTACTGAATCTCATCAGTTTTTGTTTCTTGCAATATGATAATAGTTGGATTCACTTAATTTCTTATTGCACTAACTTCCCTGTGTTTGGGTGTTACACTCCAAACATGAAGAGTCGGCTATATTATCCAATTGTGTAAAATTCATTATATATGGGTTCATAATAATTTAATTGAAGAATCATCTTATCTTTTTATATTTTTCATCTGCCTCTGCGCAAGGGTGTGCCCACCTTAAGTGGCCTTTGATTTGTTCCATTCGTTTACTGAAAATATTTTCGTATTACATATTCTTCGATTTCGTCTTTTCGATTCTGCATTGCATATATCTGTGAATTTCATTTAACAAAGGTAGAAATACCTTTGCAAGTGGTATCAGTTATCCATCTTCCGAAACCTCGGGACCTCCATTGCTGCTTCTTCTTCGCACATATCCGGGCGCCAGGGCAAGCGACGTCTTCACGGAAGGAACAGTCACGTTCGCACTGGGTTGCGTTCTTTTTTTTTTTTTTTTTCCAGTCTCCACAGCGCTCAACGGTTGGCGTACCTCCCAAATTTTACACACAATAGGCCAGATCTCACTCGTGCTCCTTTTCGATCTCATGCCACGGCCTGTGAAACCATCACCGCCTGCAAACACAGCCGAAACAGGCATACGCCAGGGAGAACGCGTCGCCCAATCAGAATCCAGGAAAATAATTTAATTAAACGTTCGCCTAAGGTCGTTGGCGAGAAATTATTTGCTGACGTCAGTGGTTCTTGTTGTCACGGGTGGGCTTAAAGTATTTATCCCACACTCGGTGCAGTAGTTTGGTTTAGCAGTTTAAAAGGTGCAAGTCACACCTTCTACGGTGTGACTTCGGTCACACGGTGGGTTACTCCGCGCCTAGTCTGGTCATTTCTCCAGTCGCCAGTTGTCTCGGTCGCGTGTCGTGTTCAGGTTTTTCTGTGTCTCATGTCGTCTAGCATGTCCGTTCTGTTCGCTCTGTGTCTCGTGTCGTCTAGCGTGTCCGTCCGTTCTGTTCGCTCTGTGTCTCATGTCGTCTCGTGTCGTCTAGCATGTCCATTCTATTTGCTCTGTGTCTCGTGTCATTTAGCGTGTCCGTCCGTTCTATTCGCTTTGGTCTCATGTCGTCTAGCATGTCCGTTCTGTTCGCTTTGGGGTGCTACCGAGTCGTATCGTTGGGGTGCTCGTTTCCTAGTGTCGGGTCACCGTGTTTCATTGGGTGGATTTCACATTCATTGGTCCCTGTTGTATCGTGTCAAGTTGTCACGTGTCTTGTTCGTGTTTAATAAAGTCGCGTCGTATCTGAAGTGTTCTCACAGAGCCCACAACATCCTGTTCCGTGCCACAGTTGGAGTGGCAGTAAGGCGGACAACAAATTTTGTTCCTGTTGCCATAGCTCAATTTTGTAGCAATTTTGAAGATCAGGAACCACTAAGCAAACATTTTTCGAGCAGTGCATGAGTAAAAGTTGGATCAAAGGGCCGGACGGTCGATTATCAAGCTCAAAAATGACCAATACCAACATAAGAAGAGCTAACCGCAGCCCAGGTACTAAAAATTCTCTTTCTCCTTTTAAAATTGGTAGTTATAATCCACACCATCCACTAGTAGATCCTATGGCTAATAATCCCTCCCCAACTCACGAAAACATCACGCAAGGAAACTCAAGTGACTCAGCCATTTCTGATAGGGAGTCTCTTCGAGGCATACTAGAGGGTATACACGAAATGGGTATCCTCCTAAAAGACCTTGTGAAAACACAAAAACAACCTAATCCCAATACTAATCCCCAAAATCACTCCCATGACCAACGGAATGAAGAAACTATCGATCCTAATGATGATTGGGAACAAAAATAGGGTGATTCGAATAATTACAAGGATCCCTATCAAAGACAACGGTATAACCAAAATCAAGAAAGGGACACGGGTTATCACCAACCAAGAGGCCCTAATATTAATTTTCCACGAATTGATATGCCCACTTTTGAAGGTCATGATCCTCGTGGTTGGTTAGCAAAAATGGAAGGCATCCTTGACTTATATCAAATTAAGGAAATTGATAGAGTTCCTTTCGCTGCATCAAAATTAGGCACTGAGGCCTACCAATGGTTTGTATGGTTTAAACGAGAAAATGCAGCTATTATTACTTGGAGAAAATTCACTACCTCTTTTTTAGAAAGATTTGACGACGGAGCTACATCATCCTACACAGTAAGATTGTTATCTCTTAAACAAAAAGGGTCAATTAGTGAATTCATTTCGGAGTTTACTAGTTTACTACCATACACTTCAGACCTTAGTCCCGACACAGTGGTAGGTGCCTTTCGCAATGGTTTGAAAGAAAGTATTCGAGTGGAGGTAGACATGCACGATCCAACCTTGTTGAACAGTTGTATAAGAATAGCCAAGTTGGCCGAGAAGAGACATCAGTTGTCTGCATAGCGGGAAACATATAGTCGTCCCTCATATCGCAACAATTCCTTTCATAGAAATGATCAACCATCGAGATATTTTTGCTATAAATGTCGCACTCATCACCCCAGGGAACAAGCTTGTGCCCAAAAACAAAACTTTCATATTGAAGGTGATCATTGTGAAGGAGAAGAAGAGGAACCTTACCAATCAGAAGAACCTATGCCAGAAGACCTACCGTGTACTATAGACGAAAAAGAAGAGGATACAATGGCAATTTTAGTGCATGCTCTCATGGGTTTAACCGCCCACCATACCATCAAGGTACCAGGCTTTCTCCGTCAGAAAAAGGTGAATGTGCTAATTGATTCTGGTAGCACCCACAATTTTATCGACATCAAAACAGCAAAAGCTTTGAATTTATTCATTAACTCTTCCAACAAAGACAAATTCCAGGTTCTAGTAGCCAATGGGGTGAACGCACAATGTGTTGGTCGCACATCTCAAGTTTCCATAAATATGGGAACTTATACCTGGTTAGGATCCCTTTTTGTCATGAATTTAGGGAACTATGATGTCATTTTGGGTGTTGAATGGTTGGAAACATTAGACACAGTTAGTTTCAACTTCAAAAAATTATTTGTGGAATGGAAGGAAAATGGACGAGTCATTCACTTACAAGGCATTACTACTCCTCCATCACAAATGGTGAGCTCTCATAGTATGGAGAAGATGTTAAAAAAGGGTGGATATGGGTTTATAGCTCAAATTAATTGTTTGGAAAAACAATCTTCAGCAACTTCGGATATTATTGCACCTGAGTTACAAGATATTATAACACATTACGAAGAGGTTTTCCAAGAACCTCAAGGATTACCACCTAAACGATCTCATGATCATGCCATCCATTTGATACCGGGGAGTGTCCCACCTAACAATCGTCCTTATCGCTATCCTCAACCACAAAAGATAGAAATCGAACAGATCGTTCAGGATTTGTTGGATCATGGAGTCATTCGTCACAGCACTAGTCCTTATTCCTCACCTGTAGTCCTGGCTAGACGAAAAGATAACTCTTGGCGTATGTGTCCTGACTTTCGTTCTCTCAATAAACTCACTATCAAGGACAAATTTCCTATCCTCGTCATAGATGACCTATTAGATGAGTTGCATGGGGCAAAATTTTTTACAAAATTAGACCTTCGCTCGGGCTTTCACCAAATCCGTGTTAGAGAAGAAGATATTCCCAAAACGGCCTTTCGTACTCATGAAGGTCATTACGAATTTTTGGTCATGCCTTTTGGTCTCACTAATGCACCATCCACATTCCAAAGTCTCATGAACCAAGTGTTTCGTCCACTCCTCCGTAAGTTTGTGTTAGTTTTTTTTGATGATATTCTCATATACGACAAAACATGGACGGACCATTTACATCATGTGGATAAAGCCCTTCACATCCTACACAAAGAAAAATTATTTGTTAAACGCTCCAAATGTTCATTTGGTGTTCAAGAAGTCGAGTATCTGGGTCATATAGTTTCACATGAGGGTGTCAAAGTCGATCCCAATAAGATTAAGGCAATTCAAGAGTGGCCTTTACCTAAAACCATCAAGAAACTTCATGGTTTTTTGGGTCTCACGGGCTACTATCGCAAGTTTGTACAGAATTATGGTAAGATTGCAGCACCTCTCACGGCACTCACAAAAAAGGATGCTTTTCGTTGGTCGGAAGAGGCTACTCTAGCTTTTGAAGCTCTTAAGCAAGCCATGTGTACAACTCCAGTATTAGCAACTCCCAATTTTCACAAACCATTTATTATCGAATGTGATGCATCGAGAATAGGAATTGGGGCTATATTAATGCAAGAAGGTCATCCATTGGCATTTGAAAGTAAACAACTTTCCAAATTTTTTTTGGGAAGATCAACATATGAAAAAGAAATGTTGGCTATTCTTCATGCAGTAGAAAAATGGAGACACTACCTAATCAGTAGCCGCTTCATTATCAAAACAGATCATAGTAGCCTCAAGCATTTTTTGGAGCAAAGGTTTTCTTATCCAGAACAAAATAAGTGGTTAACCAAACTTCTGGGCTATGATTTCATTATCGAATATAAGAAAGGGAAGGAAAATATAGCCGCCGATGCGCTGTCCGAGAAAATATGAAGATGAAGTAGTCATCAATGCTATTTCGGGTCCTTGCTCCCAATGGGTAACTCAATTACAAATTGAATGGTTGTCCAATAGTGAAACCGCCCAGATAATTCATGAATTATCTATAGGGTCTTCCAAACACCCTTTGTTCTCTTATGAAGATAACATCCTCCGGAAGAAGAACCGCATTTACATTCCACATAATTCAGAACTCAAATCAAAGATCCTCGACGAATCACACGCTTCTCCATCAGCAGGACATTCAGGATTTTTGAAGACATATTTAAGGGTCAAACAATCATTTTGTTGGAAAGGATTAAAAGCGGAAGTCAAACAATGGGTAGCAGAATGTGAAGTTTGCCAGTGCAATAAAGGAGAAACAGTCAAATCACCAGGATTATTACAACCATTACCCATCCCTGAACGACAGTGGGAACATATATCCATGGATTTCATTGAAGGTCTTCCAAAATCAGAAGGCGAGACGATAATCTTCGTCGTCGTAGACCGGTTATCCAAATATGCTCACTTTCAGGCTTTACAACATCCATTTTCCGCAAGCAAGGTGGCAAAGGTATTTATGGATTCAATTTTCAAATTACATGGTATGCCAAAAAATATTGTAAGTGATAGAGATCCCATTTTTACTAGTAACTTTTGGAGGGAGTTATTTCGCCTTAGTGGTACCAAATTGAACATGTCTTCGACTTACCATCCATAGACAGATGGTCAAACATAAGTAGTTAACAAATGTTTGGGTACGTACTTAAGATGTTTTGCTCAAGATAAACAATACCAATGGAGCCATTGGTTAGCATTGGCAGAATGGTGGTACAACACTTCTTACCATTACTCAATTAAGATGTCTCCATTTGAAGCATTGTATGGCACCAAACCTCCATCCATTGCAGATTACGTCCAGGGATCAGCCAAGGTAGCCAAAGTGGATGATTGGTTCCAACAAAGGCAGTCTACACTCACCATCCTCAAAGAGAATTTAGTCCAAGCACGAGAATCGTATGAAACAACAACAAGACTTGCACCGATCAGAAAGAACCTTTGATATAGGTGATTGGGTGTTCCTAAAGCTGCAACCTTACAAACAATCCTCGTTAAAGTTAAAGTCCAACCAAAAGTTGGCTCCACGATTCTATGGTCCCTACAAAATTGTGCGCCGCATTGGAGAAGTAGCCTATCAATTAGAGCTACCTACATCATCACGAATACACCCGAGTATTTCATGTTTCATGTCTCAAAAAAGTAATTGGTCGGAAAGTACAAAGTCAATCGGACTTACCGAGTGCTCGATGAGGAAGGACGCATACATCTCCAACTCGAAGATATACTACAACATAGAATCCGAAGACTGAGATCACGTCAGATTCAAGAATTTCTCATTAAATGGCAAGATTTACTAGAGGAGGATGCCACATGGGAACCTGAAAGTATCTTCCAGACATTTCCAGCTTTGAGGACAAAGCTTTTCGAGGAGGGGAGTCATGTTACACTCCAAACATGAAGAGTCGGCTATATTATCCAATTGTGTAAAATTCATTATATATGGGTTCATAATAATTTAATTGAAGAATCATCTTATCTTTTTATATTTTTCATCTGCCTCTGCGCAAGGGTGTGCCCACCTTAAGTGGCCTTTGATTTGTTCCATTCGTTTACTGAAAATATTTCCGTATTACATATTCTTCGATTTCGTCTTTTCGATTCTGCATTGCATATATCTGTGAATTTCATTTAAACAAAGGTAGAAATACCTTTGCATTGGGTAGGCCATTGAGACCTCTCACATTCCATGAGAGGAACTTCATTTAGATTGTTTGGGATTTCTTCCTCTCCCCCTCCCTTGAGGGGGTTTTCCTAATTTGTTGTCTTAAGAACCCGGAATAACCTGTTGAAACAAGGTTCTCTGTTTTCCATTGGCAATTTCATTATCAGTTTTAATTTTTTAATGCTCAGCATTTGATATTCTCCCTCTTCTTTTTTCATTGCCAAAATCTATAGGAGACTTCACAGTGCTCCTGGTTTTTTTAGAACTAAACTGAGGAGATGTAATTTATTGCAGAACCGGACTACCATATTCCTCAGTCTGAATAGTTTCACATATCTCCACCCCTACATCCAAATCTTCTCCTTTTTTCTTGTATTCCCTTGGTCTGTGAGACGACCCCTCAATAGGATTCACTTGGCTCCTAGTGATGATGTTAGGGAGATGAGATTTTTTATTTTCCAATGCCTCAACTTTCTTCCTAAGTTCTTCAGCATTAGGGTTTGGCTTTGGGATGCCCACTGGGCTTGAAGTATTTCTAGCATTGGGGTTTAAGGATCTTGACTTGGATGTGGATTCTAGAGATTGTGCATTAGGGTTTGGATTTGTGATGCCCACGGGGCTTATAGTAATTTCAGCATTAGGGTTTGAGGATCCTTACTTGGATGGGGATTCGAGAGAGTCAGAAAGGTTAGCCTAAAGGTGATGGGCTTCCATGTCTTCTGATAATCCTCCTACTCCAATATTGGATAGAATTGAAAATTTATTTGAAACTAGAGGATTGGAACTTACCTGAGTATTTTGGTTTCCAACAACATGTTGTTTTCCTTTGTCTTGCTGGGACCTTGCACCCTCTCTTTTCTTTTTTTGGTAGACATATTTTTCCTAATTGAAATCACCTCTACCAAGGAAACTCTTAAAATTTCCTCTGTCTAGCATTCCCTGCTTCTGCTTTTCTCTATTCATTGTCAGTTTAGGGCACTAATTGCATAGATGTCCTTAATTTTTACATTTTGCATAGAATTTCGGTCTGTTCTCGTATTCTACCAATTGTTTTCTATAGTATTATCCATACTCTAGCTCCATAACCTTGGCAATTCATTATTCAAATTAGCATTTACGTAGATTCATGCATGAGTCATCCTTATCCTGGCCAATATCGCATGGTCAATGGAGATCAGGTCCCCTATAGTTCTGGCTGTGCCCTACAGCCAATATTCATTGAAGAACTGGGTAGGTAGACTCGGGAGATGAACCCAAATAGGGGTAATGTTAATATTTTTCTTTTCAGGGTTGAAATCTTCACCCCATCATCTAAGAAAAAGGCTCATTTTGCCTAGAAACCAAGGACATCCTATTAAAATGCGGTTAGCATCCTCCATATTGTTAAAATGGATAATGAAGAACCCTCGAGTTAGAGCTACCAACTCCAAGTTGCCTACCAGTCACCATTTACCCGTTGCCCAAGCCCTGATAGTCTCCATGTCCGGCCTACCTCCCAAAAACTTGCCTATCAGGGAGAATTCTTCCATTAAAAGAAAAGGGCTCATGGAACATGTCGGGGCTAAAATTTTATTATTTACTAGAACTAGGGGTGGAAGAGAGAGAACCTCCTTTATTTTTCCTCTAAGAGTCTTAGCAAAAGACAACCACTTCTTGGTGAGAAATCTCCTTTTTGTCTCCTTCACCATCACATTGCATATTTATTGTCTTCTTTGATACCTTACCTCATGATATCGGCTACTCCATAGTATTAGCCAACTATTCCATTCTTTGGTTGTTGCCTCCTCTCTTTATTAATTTACATTTTACTATAGGCTATCTTTATTTCTCTATTTCTACTTCTATTAGCACTTACTTTGCTAGCTATTTTCCTCTCTATGTCACTTTGATTGGCATTATTTATTCCCTTCCCAACTCCTCTACTATGGAAGTAATTTTAAATGGTGGATCCTCTCATAATTGAGGTGATATACATGGACCTATATGCTTCTCAAACTCTACAAAAATATTAGTTGAATCCATTTGTATTTCTCCCACTACTTCCACTTGAACTGCATCCACTACATCTTGTATCTCTCTATCAATATCCACAACTATTAAATAATCCACCTATTATGTAGCTTCTCCTTCTTCTTATGTAATATTCTCCATATACTATTGCTCTTCCTCTTATAATCTTCTTTAGTATGGTGTACCAACCTCTTTTACCTCTTCTCTAGTACTAATTATTGCTCTTTGTCATCTGAATCCTCACTTTCCTTATCATCTAGCAAGTCCTTATTTATCTTCAATATATTCTTTGTTTTTATTGGAGTATTTGCCTTTGCCTTTGCAAATGGAATTATATTGAACCACCCCATGATTTTTGGGTCTTGATTTACTATATTCCTTAGAGGATCTAGTCCATGAAACTGTAACTTTTTTGGTGGCATAGCATTCATCAATAATGCAATAGCATGAAAATCCATCAAAAATTTCTTTGAATATCACATCAAAAAATTATGAATGCATTATGATAGGTATCATTATCATTCATATTCAACACCTTTCATAAGGCCTTGCACATATGGTACAAGCCAAGTAGGTATCTTTGAACATCTTTTCTCTCCTTGCAACTTGGACATTATCACATTCATGGTGTATTGCAACTCCATTATCTTTAGTTATTATTGCTTTATTCCATGGATCCCATGCTTTTTCATATTTGCAACTTTATTTTGTATCATATCGATGAATTCATGAATAAATATATTCCATTGGATCTAATATATTGTCTCTATCTGGTCTGATGGTTTTATAAGTCTTATACTACCACAATATATCACAAGTTATTTCACACAGGGCCCAATATAAAATAGCCACAATGTAATAAAGATCGAAATAATAATTTGAGTAGAATAATATGAGCAAATTAATATGTATATCAAGGCTTATAATAAATCAAATAACATTCATTTATATTTTGAAATATGAATGTAAATAGCTTGAATCATTAATGTACTATGCATGAAATATAACTTACAATATTAATTGCTCAGCATGTATACAAGCTTTATTGCTCCTTTTCTACTACAACTTCAACTTGCAGTGCTTGATACTTGAATGAATTACTTACATTCTATGGAGCATTATCTCCATAATATAGCAATAGTAATGTGACTCTTTGGATACTTGACTATTTCTCTTCATATACCAAGTCTCATGACTCTTGGCTTATCTACTTGGCACACCTAATATAGGACACTTGTGCATATATTTACATTACATATATGTTCTCATACATACAAGATACTTGTGCACATTTACTCAACCTACACTTGCACTCTAACTCACATGACACTTGTGCATTTCTTACACATTACAACTTTACATGACACTTGTGCATTTCTTGCACATTCACACTTACATAAAGAGGAAAATATAAATCATACACTAAACTATTGACTCAACCCTAATCTACTATTTACAAATGTACCATGAAGGTACCATGGGGTTACATTAGCATGTACCAAATAATGTAATATTCTCAAACATCCCCTTGTATTACATTATTTTGTTATTGAAGACTTTAGTCTTCAATCATAGTCTTTGGCCTTTGTCTTCAATCTTCAAATGACGTTGCATTGTTCATGATCCTCTACTTCTGTTGAATCTGCTTTATCATGTTGAACCTTGGATTCATCTTCCTATTCTTCTTTGTTTTCATTTTTTATATTTTCTAGTTCTTCACTCTTTGTGTCTTCAATATCACGAGCTTTTTGAACTCTCACATTGTCATCAAAGTTATGTATAAGAATATTTCCTTTTTTTCTAACCTTAGAATAATTTGAATCCTTCTTTTCCTATGTAGTAACTTCTAAACATTCACTTGATCATCATAATAATTTCCTAAATTAGATGAACTTGGAATGTCAAAACTGCATGAAGAATAAAATATCATTTCTAGAAATGATTCATCAATTAAGAGTTTCAATCAACTCTTTTTATTTCAAATGTTTATTTTCATAAAGCTTAAATGAAAGCAATTCCATATACATTATGCTACCAATATTTAGAAGTATCATAATATTATCCTTTCCATTATCAATTGCTTCAAAAATAATTGCATGTAAATAGTATTCAAACGTCTCAAAATTTTCATCTATGGCTTCTTTATAGATGAATTGTAATACCATATCTATCTTTCCTTCAAATTTTTCAATCAAATTCTTAATCCCAAATTTTATGACTTCTACTTTTTCCTTTTTAATTATGGATTCCATATTGTTATCCATATTAATCAAAGTTTGCAACTTTGATTCCTTTGAAGTAGTAATCCTTATGACTCCCAAATTCAAAAAATTAAATCAAATATAAATTTTGCAAATTTTTATTTTCTAACCTTTGATGTTGAAAATCTTTTAACTCCCTAGGTTAATTTTCAAAATTTAAAAATCTTCAATAAACTTCAAAAAAATTAAAAATTTTAAAAATTCTAATTACCCTACTTAACACCTTATATCTCCAAAAATATCTAATTTAAAAAACTTTACTAAGTTCAAATATTAATTCCTTATATCTCCCTATCTTAAAAAATGAACTTAGAAAGAAATAAAAACTTTAATCATAACCTTATACCTCCCAAAAATTAATTAAAGTGCTTAACTTAAATAATATCCAAAAATATAAGTGCAATTATTACCTGGAAACAATAATCCATGCTAGTTGTTGAAATGTTTCACTGGAGTACTATTTGGATGTTACCTTTGCTTGGTTTGATGTATATCCACATTTCCAATGTATTGTTGCTCTCAAATAACGCCTTCGCTCACACCAAACACTTCCACTAGCTCCCTGATGTACATTGTGATGCTTCCTCTTCCTTTGTGAAGTGTTGTCCTTCCTTAGTGAAGTTTTTTAATCCTCTATGAAGTGTTGTAGATGTTCCCTTAGTGCTAGTTTGTTTCTATAATAGAAAACTTTCTTCTTGGTTTGTTGTCTTCTAGTATATTGATGCCTCTAGTTGTCATTTTGTTCTTTGATAGAACATAGATGCTCTTGGCTGATGCATTATTTGATAAAATATTGATACTTCTGACCAAAAATAAACCATATTTATATATTATATCTTTGAATCTCTAACACATTACTTGCGTATGTGCTTACTTCTCAATCATGCAGGTGAATCATTGGATGCTTGCTAGACTGAGTGCAAGCCCAAAGACAATATTGCTATCCCTAAATTACTTTTACTCTTTTTCTCATTTTTCCTTTCATAGTCTTGTCAAAGCTCTCCTCTGTATACTATTGCAGTAAATCTGTAGGGTCTCTATTCTCTTTTGATAGACCAAATGGTTACTATTATTTCTCAAGTAGGTTGAATGGCCCTTTTTATTTTTTGGTTGGTCGAATGGCCATTATACTTGTTTTTGGTATGTTGAATACAGTTATGCTCTGGATGATCTTTCTTCCCTAGTTGAATAGTCACCGTAGATTACATTGGCCTAGATATTCACTTTATTTTATGCTGGTTAGATGGTCACTTCCTTGCTTATGTTGATCCATATGGACACTTTCTTGGTTATGTTGACCTAAATGGCCACTCTCTTCTTATGTTGGCTTGGATGGCCACTCTATGACTATACTATTCTTTTATGTTGATCAAATAATTTTTTTGACCAAATGAATGACCAATATTCTCTTCTTATATTGATCAAATGGATGGCCAATCTTCTCTTCTTATGTTGGCCAAATAAATGACCAATCTTTTCTTCTTATGTTGGCCAAATGAATGACCAATATTCTCTTCTTCCCTTATGATAGCTAATGGCCAACATTTATTCTTATCTTCTTCACTTATATACTAAAATATGAATGTAAATATCCTGAATAATTCAAGTACTATGCATGAAGAACAACTTACAATATTAATTGCTCAAAATGTATACAAGCTCTATTACTCCACTTCCTCTTACAAACAGATAATGAGATATATGAATTGTATTCAATATATCTTCTTTTAGAATATTTTCTCCATAATATAGCCATAGTAATGTGACTCTTTAGTTACTTGACTATTGCTCTTTATATGCCAAGTATGACTCTTGGCTTATCTACTTGCCACTTACATACTTGATGAACATTGGACTTTATAATATGAGCACGCCTATACATAACTCTTGAACTCCTACATGCAGTCCTAATCTAAGATACTTGTGCACATATTTACACAACATATTTTCACTCTTACATACAAGACACTTTTACATATTTACTTAAACTACACTTGCACTCTAACTTGCATGACATGCATTTCGTGCACATTACAACTTTACATGACTCTTGTGCATTTCATGCACATTCACACTTACATAAAGAGGGAAATATAACTCACACTCTAAAATATGACTCAACCCTAATATATTATTTAAAAATGTACTATGAAGGTACCATGGGGGTACATTAGCATGTACCAAATAATGTAATATTATCCAGCATGATCTAACAATCCATGACTTAATCCAAATGTTATTCAAAAATCACCAGGTAAATACACCACCTACGCTTTTTTGTCATCAATATTCACTTTATTGGTGTTTTTTAGTGAACTTTATGTATCTAACATTTACAAAAGGTATTTATTGAAGAATTCTTTATCAAAATTTAGGATCTATAGTATACAATTTATGTTTGATTTCTTAAATGTAGCTTTCAATGGGTGATCGTCTACACTTTTCCTCAACCAATTATGATAATATTCTCCCACTAGTTGTTGCCATATTATATCCTTTAGTAGCATTGACATCCTTTAATTCCCTTTCTAAGGTGAATCCTCCACTCACTACTCCTTTATAATGTCATCTCAAGGTCATTCTTGTGAGTGTCCAATATGGTGCTTACTCCAACTACACTCTACATTAGAACCATGTTCCTTCTCTCATTCTTATATGTGATCCATGAGACTTATTGTACTACATTTTGGTACTTTTTTCTCTTCTTCTAAATCTATGTGGATTCCTTCTCAATTATGGTTTTACCCACTCTTACCTCTCATAAATTGATGGTCTCTTTTGCATTTTTAATTGTAATTGCTCCTTCAGGTTATAACTACTACTTGTACGACCTCTATCATCTACCCCAACATTGGTACTATAGTTATCATCCATGATTAACTATTACAATAGTCTTCTCTAACTAGTATGACAACCTATTCTAACTGGTATGATAGCCTTCCTCTACTAACCAGAATAACCCTGCAGGCTTGTATTGGTATGGTAGCCATTTTTTGCTTCCACTTGTACGGTATGGTTCTAGAACCAGGTTTGTATGACATGACTCATCACAGTATTTCCCTCACATGACACACCACAATCTCCCTTGCACATATTTGTATAGTTTACATCACTCTATCATTCAATCTTCTACATCTTTTGTTTATGACTTATCACTCCTACTACTTGAAAATTTTCATCCCTCTCTCATTTGTATGATTGTATGATCATTTGTATACCTACAAATATTTTTTGAAAAATAATTTTATGCCTTTGGTTTAGGGTTTCATTGTTCTTCACTTATTTCATTGGCAACAATTGTGTCTCTCTTAGTTGGTAGCTCTTGTTGCTATCAACAACTATAAGGTTTGTGTACTACAACAATATTGCACACTTCTCTTCAACTTGTTGCTCTATCATCCACCCTAGATGTTGTCCATCCTCTCTCTCCTAGAGACACTACGCAAACATTTATGACTCAAGCCTCCCCTAGGCATCTATACAAGATGTAGTTACACCCATGCAACTGCTTTTTGGCTACCCCCTTTCCACCCTATATGCAACTGCCTTGCAAGCTTGTTTTTTTATTTATATCTTTTTCTCTATCTATATTTTACTATTATTCTTTTTAAAAAATGGAACATGCTTTTTTAATTTTAATTGCACCATATAATTTGTAGAACGACTACAACTACCACTTCAATCATGTATTCCATACATGGATATGACTCCTACCATCGATGACCTTTTACCTGATCTATCATCTATCCTATATGGTAATCTTATTTATTTATCATGTCAATACCTATACCTATCATACCAATTTGTGTTTCTATTGTAACAACTTATACACTTGGTGTACCAAGTCTTACACCTATTGTATTGATATTTGTGCCTTCCATACCAATTCTTGAATTATTCATATGGCATTCTTTGGTATGACCCTCATTGGTATGGCCCTCATTAGTATAGTCTAGACTAGTATGACACTATGTTGTACCATATTTCTCATTTATACCACATGTTGCATTAGGATGGTCATTCATCTTGTTGCTTCCTTCAATGTTGCATGATTTTCTTGATACTTGTTGCATGCAATCAAGTTCTTCATTTTCTCCTTCATGACTTAGTCCTTGTCATCACCTTATCCTTCTTTGTCTCTTGATGATTCATTCTTAGGCATATTCCTTCCATAATTTCTTCCTTCCATGTGGGCCTCCTTGACTTAGGATTACCTATTCCTTCCTCTAGGATATTCGAGGTCCATCCATGCTCTCCCTTGATTCCCCATCTATTGCAGTGTCTTTAGTTTGGATGTGAACCAAGAGGTGGTCTTGATGGGCCAACCTACTAGTTATGTCATCTTTGGTTGTTTTATACATTAATAGGAAAATGTCTTTGTGAGCCTTTCAACTTATCACGTGGTCTAGAGATAGTTGAAGGGAAATTCCTCCCCATAAACTACTAGGAGGGAGACCAACCAAACTCCTCCCTTGGTCCAACAAACATGGACAACAAATAAGACTTGACAATATTCCCAAATTACCTACATTACCTCTTTCTGGTACTAATGTGACAACATCTGGTAGTTTGTGTGAAATACTATAACTTTCTAATTCTTCTATGGAATTTGTTGGTGTATCATTTACTCATCTTCTTGTTCTCCTTTCTTCCTCAGGGTGATTTTACATATTATCATCTTCTAGCTTTAGGATTGGTTGTAATCTTGAGAATTCCTCTTAGATCACCTTATAAGTGATGAAGTCAAGCTACCACTACTTGTGTTGAAATTGAGTGTGTATGAGTCACTAATCAAATCACTAAAGCTTTTGGAGGAAATACTAGTGGTATCCATTTTTTAGTGCCTACCATCTTCTCCCTGATATGTTGGTGCTTCAGAAACATCCCTCCATAATACCTAAGTTGTTTCTTCTCTAGTCCACCTTTGTTGTGTCATTTCATTCAACACTTCTTGTATCCTTGCTTCTATTATATATATTTTTTGAATGTTCCTTCCAATTTCATTAGCAATTTGCACCCTCGTTTATGTAGTATACCTTTGCAAATCTTCATACTCTTAAAAATTTATGTTTTCCTATGTATTCTTTGTTGTTGCACATCAAATTGTGCTAATATGATCATTTATTCATGTTTATTGTTGTCACCCTATGGTTCATGCTTTGGTCATTCTCTACTTATCGACTCCATTTTTCAAAAATCAGTATTCATAAGTGATCTAAGTAATCTTTCCTCTTTTGTGTTTGGGAATTATACATGTACATGTATGTATTTTCTCTTTGTAAAAAGAGGTTCCAACTCTTCTTGCTCTATTATGGTCTATTCTCCTATATTCCAAGCAATTGTATCAATATTATATCACTCTCTATTCCATCTTCTTTGCATCTTCTACATGCTTGTCATGGTTTCTTTAATTTACCTCTACCCAAAAGAATAGATAAGTTTTTAGAAACATCTCATAATCATCCATATTCCAATGGATAAGTCCACTATTTGATTGAGCTTTGTCTTTGTACACTCTTCTAGGTGTAATACTCTTCCTCATTTAGTTCATGTATGTTGTCTTCCTCCAAAGATAAACTACTCAACTCATCGTACATCATGATATCTTTGCTTATACATTAATTTTTCAAATTGGTCATATACTTGTGTTGGAGTTTCTTAAGAGTGATTTGATTCTTCTCCTAGTTGTGATTAACCTTTTTCATGTGCAGCCATCCTATCCCTAGAAATGCATCATATGCTAGTTTTTGCATGGTTATCACAACAAAGTCCATGAAAAATTCTTGATCAACAATCTTAACCTTTTGAGGCATTAAGAATCCTTTTATTTTAATTACATTGTGATCCACATCATATAATTTGAAATTATGAGACCATAAAAATGGTGCTCTAGTTTCCTTCCATGTTTTCTCAGGCAATATATTAACACTCAAACCCCCATGAATGATTACCTATGTCAACTTGTGATCAAGTAACTTGATATGAATTAATACTAGCTTCTTTCCAACATCAATCATGAATACATTTAGATCAATGAATTTATCCTTCTCCTCTCAGTTGCTTTTGGATGGTTTTATAACTCCATCACCCTCTTTGATTGCATTACTTATCCTATCATTGCATACAACACTAGTAATTCACTATGTGAACTTGACACTTTAACTTCCACTATCGTATTTAGTACTTGTATTTCTAGTTCCTAGGTTGATGACTTGTCTTTAGGCTTCATCAAATTCTTCTCCTCGAAGAGTAATTATTGCCTGGTTTTTTGCATCTCTTATTTGATAACAACATGTGTTTCTTGCCATATCTTCTTATTTATGATAGGGTTACGGTATTGACCTACCTTCTTCACTTAACCCTTGTAACTATAAGCACATTATTCTCCTTATGTTTCTAATTTGTTTTAGGTTCTTTGATGTCAGCTAAATTGATATTTGATGTCAGCTAAATTGATATTTTGTGAGTTGTTCAAACTCATCTTCTTCAAGTAGTTGTCTCCTTATGGCTACCAAGTCTACACCAATAACACATCAAGGTATTGGTATTCCCAACATTATCTCCAATAATGACACTCTTGGAAGTTCTATTCATATTGTGTTCTAAATTGTGACTTCTCTATTCCACGCTCTATCTATAATAATGATTCTTACACACATAATCCAACACAACTATAAAATACCAATGGTAAACATACTCATACATAAAGCACACACATTATGGATAGAAGATGATTCAATTGCATTACTAAATGGTATGACGTTACAGAATACTGCACACTGCATATTGTCTACACATGTGGCTTGCCAATACTTGGCTCTAGTCTCACCCTAGACACAACATACACTTCAGATGCATAGATGAATACTAGTTCAAGGCCAAACATGGTCTACTAGTTGCACACATAGAAAGAATACCTCAAAATAATGAAGGAAATTTATTTAAACTTGTGTGATCATTAATAATGGTTTCCCAAGATAGAACATCACCCAACCGTCTCCATATTTGGACATTTCACATTTACCCTTAATGCACTATAGTCTTATTATAATTTATCAAATCAATGATTAAATTGCATTACATTATCATTTCACCCATATTTGCATTTCATTACATATGCATTTGTCTCTTATTTACATTACATTACATTTACAATTATTTACACTTAGTGCATTTTGCACTACTGTTTCTTTTGAGGTCTAGAACCAATACCTACAATATCTTCCCCAATTATTATAAGAAAATTTAATATGACCATTAATTTTTAGAGTACATAAAATAATCTCAAATTAGGGAATTGAAGGTAACCATAGATAGATGGAATAAGAAATTAAGATGAGAGAGAGAGAGAGAGAGAGAGAGAGCTCATATGGATGCATGAAAAAAAGTTACTCATTGACTCCATGTTCAAATAATCAAGGACTATATTCTTATGTGATATAACTTCATTTTGACTCACATATTTGACTTTGATGTGTATATATAAAATGAATACTAAAGCATAATTCTAATAAAATAAATGCAATATTTTCTAGGTGCCTTCAAAGAATGGCAAGATCCCATTGCTTAGAGTTGTACATGTCTTATTGTCAAGATTATGTCTTTAGTTAATGCTAGTATATTGTCTCTCGAGTTTGTCTAAGTGGTAAAAATGCATATGGATGTATTAACTCTTGAAGAGGATTAGATATGTATGTATATTCATATTTTGGGATGCATATGTATATGAAATTTGAAATTTTGGGCTTTTAGAAATGCCCTAGCTATTTATTATATATTATATTTTAGTTATATATTTATTGTTCTTTTGGGGTTATGTGCTTTATCTTTTCACGTACTTAGTATATTTTTTCTTATGCACCTCATTTTTTCCCATTGCATATAATATTCTTTTCTTATGCACTTCAATTTTAATGCATGTATGCCATCATTTTTTATGTACCTCAAAATTTGTGTGCATGTATATCATTTTTCTTATGCATCTTAATTTTTCAATGCATATATCATCTTTATTTCTTTTTCTAAATTCATACTTGTAACAATGTTAACCATAAAGAGAATGTTAGGGTCCTATCCTAACATTAATTGCATAAGCTTCTTGTAAATTCAGTGACTAAGATTAGATTATGTAATCAATAAATATGCTTATAATGTATATCATGTCAAAATCAAAAGAATAAAACTTTGTAAAACTAGTCATAATAACCTAAAGAGACTCACATCTTGTTACATGTCAAATGCTCATCAAGCGATAAAATTAAATCAACGTGAGTTCCTAAAATGAGAATGAACTTTGGTGTACAATACAAGCTTTGTCCTCCTTGTCAAATATTTATTTTTGAGCATGTTTATAAACTTGCCATATTTCCCATAAAGTAATCAAAGTAATGGATGTATTGAAAGTATTACATTATTTGGTACCTTGCAAGTACCATGTAAATAGTTTAGTCTAGAGTGTGTTTAATATTTGAGTATATAGTAGGTGTCATGTAAATAAGTATGGAGTTATGTAAGTGAGATGTCATGTAAATAAGTGTGGAGTTATGTAAGTGAGGTGTCATGTTAGTAAGTGTGGAGTTATGAGTTATGTAAGAGTTTTCCATTTAGTATGTGCAATCATTAAAGGTTGTCTATATGAGAATATGCGAGATTTATTATTATTTCTCCTATGAGAAATATGAAGTGTTAGATCTCTCGTGTGTGTGAGGAGATGAAAATTTTATATAAATATAAATATCAAGGGTTGTGAATATGGAGAGTCTTATGTATGTATATATTGAATGTAAAGCATTGTAATAGAGTTTCAAAGAATAAACATTGCATTTCTTAAAGTAGCTATATCAATAATATAATTTGTGAGTTATTGTTAGTATGGGTTGAATTGAATATATTGTGAGAATATTTTATTCTAAGATATTGTGAGATCCTGTGAGAAGTGTTAAATTGCTAACGGGATGAAATGAAGAATGAACTCTCTTGTAATCCATATATGATGCACAATATGTAAATGCTCAAATTTTGATCCATAAAGGATGTTCAACATATAAATACTCAAATATCAATATACAAAGGACGCTTAATATGAAATGTTCAAATCTAGATCCATAAAGGATGAAATAAAATCTCTAATGGATGACCTTATCAATCCATGTAGGATAAGAACTAATATAAAAGAATGCATGTTCCCTCATAGATGTGAATTTTTTTATGAGGTTGTGCATAGAGAATGAATTTCATGGAAGAGATAATATCATAATGAATCTCATAATCAATGGATAGCGTGGGAATGTAAAGGTAATAGATGTCATAAAATATCATAATTATAGCAATATCTTGGCACAATGCCAAATATAACAAAATCTAATCATATATTGTTTCCCCAATGATTTTTTTTACTCTTTCCTTTTTTCATATGTTCTTATTTCGATTTTTTACATGCACTCTTTGTTTTTAGACGTATGATGCACACATTTCTTGTTTCTCAGTGCATTTATTTTTTATTTTATTTTTTAATGTTAAATATCAATTGTTTCTCTTTTTTTTTTTAAATCTAAGGCCATAATAGAGTTGCACTATCAACCCCAAAAACTAGTTATGTAGTTGCTATGATGATGGTACAATCGCTTTGGAAATCAACTAGCCTTATCATGGAAAGAACCTTCTACATCATGTTTGTATGAAAGAGACAACCTAAGAAAAAATAAGCATATGTTATAAAATATGAAAGAAAAATCTTGCATTTGGCATGTAAGATGGCAATTATTATGTCATAAATATTTATTATCATAAATCATGTCATCCATAATATACTAAAATATTCAATAATTTATTTTAAAAATAATCATAATGTAATAATTCCACATAATAATACTGAAATAGATAATATCCTTATGGTAGGACAACGGTAACAATTCTCGTTAAGGAAGAAATTACTCAATAAGATCTCCCAATATAGGAGTGCCACTTATAGAGGACAAAGTCTCTTGCAGAGGTAACAAAAATATTACAAGTATGAATAATGATTACAATGATAATATCCCTTTTTTATATACCCATTATGTAATGTTATTTTAGGGAAGGTAATAACCCTAACCCTAGCTAACCACTAAACCCTTATCTAATTTATTATTACACTATATTATTCTGATACAATAAACCATGGGTTATGTGTGGCACATGCCAACCATGCATAACACCCGTATACAATATAATATCAAAATTTTTTGTACCTATCCTCAGTACCTAACATTCCACCCCCTTAAAAACATTTTGTCCTTGAAACATGAGAAGAACCCAAATGATATGTTCTAAGCATTGATGACAACTAGTACCAATTTTGATCATCCATTCATCCAAGTAAAATCATGATTGTTGATGGCCTTCTATCATGCCATGTTATTTTTGTGTCACTTTGATATCATTAGTGCTCCTTTCATTCCATGTGTTCATTGCACCACTCTCATAACCATACTAATTGCTCCTTTAGTGTGCCATTTCACCACTCAAGACTAAATGATACTTTGAATTTCATTCTTCTAAAACAAGATTTGAAAAAATACCATTGTCACTATTCCATACAATTGACTTCTTAGGGTTGTATCTCCCTCGGTACTATTTGGCTTGCTTCATATGACCACTCATTTGAAAGCTTTTCAAATTTTGAACAAGATGACACAAGAATTGTCTAAATCGAACAACTCTATATAAAGATATGGCTCCTAAAAAATAGAATGATTTTATGAAAAAGTTAACCAAATTCTACAATCCAAAAACAAACCCCACTTTGCCAAAATTATGGCTCTATTACCATTTGTTATTATAAATATATATTATTCTCAATGTATTGAATAAAATAATCCATGCACAAAATGAACAATAGTATAATTCCACACAATGAGACAGAGATAGATAAAACCTTTATGGTAAGGAAAAATCAACAATACTCCTTAAGGAATAACTCCATAATATCTTTGAAGATAAGAGTGCCACTTATAGAGGGTAAAGTCTCTTATACACAACAAAGGTGAAATAAGATTACAAGTATAAATGATGATTACAATGACAATATCCCTTTTTTATATACCCATCATATAATGCTACTTTGGGGAGGTATAACCCTAATCGTAGCTAGCTACTAAACCCTTAACCAGCTCATTATTACAATATATTATTTTAATACAATAACACTTGGGTTATTTGTGGCCTATGCCATTATCCATAACATCCATATACAATATAAATTCATATCTCAATACACCCATCCCTAGGTACCATAACATTCCAACTTCTTTAAAATATTGTCCTTGAAACATGAGAAGAATCTACATGGTACGTTCTTCTAAGCATTGCTGACAACTAGTACCAATCTTGATCATCCATCTATCCAAATGAAATCGTAATTAGTGATAGTCTTTTATCATGCCATGTTATTATTGTGTCATTGTTATATCCATTAGTGCTCCTTTTGTTCCATGTGTTCATTGTGACACTCTAAACCATACTAATTGCTACTTTGGTGTGCCACTGCACCACTCAATATTAAAAGATACTTCAAATGTTTGTTTTTTAAATGCAATTTGTAAAAACATAATTGTCATTGTTTCACGCAACTGACTTCTTTGGGTCATATGTCCATCAATATTGCTTGGATTCCTTCATAGGACCACTCATTTCAAAGCTTTTCAAATTATGAACAAGACTATACAAGGATCGTCTAAATTAAATATCTTTGTACAAAGATATGACTCCTAGAAGATGAAATTATGTTATGGAAAATTTATCTAAATTCCACATTACAAAAACAAACCCCACTTTTCTAGTATCATGGCTCTATTACCACTTGTTATGAGGCTTTATGCTCATAAATAAATCATCTATAATGTACTAAATATCAAATATTTCATCCGCACTTATTCCGCATAATGAGACAGATAGATAATACCCTTATGGTAGGAAAATACCAAAAATACTCCTAAAGGAATAACTCCATAAGTCTCCCAATATGGGAGTGCCACTTAGAGAGGGAAAAATATCAGTCACTTAAAGAGGGCAAAATATCTTATGCACACTAGAGGTGACAAAATATTAGAAGTACGAATAATTATTACAATGACAGTTTGTATTTATATGCCCATCATATAATGCTACTTTGGAGAGGGTATAACCCTAACCCTAGTTGACTACTAAACCATTATCCAACTCAGTAGTATAATTTATTATTCTAATAGAATAACCCTTGGGGCATGTGTGGCCTATGCTAACTATGCATAACACCCATATACAATATAATATCATAACTCAATATACATGTCCCTAGGTACCATAACATATAATTTTTGCTAGAATGTTGACAACTTTTGCTAGTTGTCAAAGTTCATCTTACACCTCAAAAACATTTCCTAATAGATCTTCAAAGATGGAAGATAGATTTTATAGGGAAACTAGGCATGAAAATAAGGTAAAAGACAAATGTTACAATGATGAGCAAATGACACTTAACAATCATTCAGACTGACTCTATACAATCCCTTACATTGTTAAAATAAAGCCTAAAATGATGATGAAATAGTATGAAATGCATTGATATAGAGACCATCCCCATAGGCTGGGAGCATCGCAAGATGCCCCCAAGAGGATTTTGCATAGAATAGAAAAGTAATGTACTTTGAAGGGTGGACCTCCAAACTAGTAACATCAAGAGCACATGCGATATAATTGTTTCATCCATTAACCTCAAGAATAATATAAGGTAAATGCCATTTGTCAGAAGAATTGCCTTTGTTGCCACAAATAGGAATTTTACCATATTGTTTACTATTTTTAATAAGACTTGTTTGTATTATTGAGGATATACTTTTCACCTTTGAGATATGCCTTAGGGTGATGAATTGGACTAGGAGATCTTGATCTATGCTTGGGTAAGGCATATATAGGTTAAGACATAGGGTATTATGTATGATAAATGGGGCTATTATGATATAAATTAGGAGTTGGACTTCTCCCATGTGCAAGACTAAGAGACATTTTCAAGTGAAACACAACCAAGTTAGTTATAAGGGATGGAGATTTTGTCTTAGCATATATAGAGTAATTAGCACATTTGATTTTGTTATTACATGGATGAGCAAATAAAAAATAAAGTCAAGAACATGAACCGATGAGCAACTCTTGGTTGTTGAAATTTAACGATCAAACTAAAGCATGAGAATCTTTACATTAAGACAAGTTAGACTCTTTGCAATGTTCACTAGGACTATTACTAGACTGGTCTACCTCTATGGGAAGAAGGGGCTTATGAGATTGTAGAAGGTGTCTTCTATACTAAATTTAGGTTTCTGAATGTCTAGTTTTTCGATCTCTAACATAAGCAATACAAACTATAATAGAAAAACTATGAGATTTATTTAATTATATATCAAATAGTATGAGCTCAACTAGTTAAATTCCTCAACTTTCATGGAGGAGCCATAGGTTTGAATCTTGACAAGTAATACATGCATAATTGCAACAAGTTGTAACACCACTACGTGATCATGATATAATAAAGGTGGAGCCCGTTCAATCCCATATAACCAATATAAAAATAATAATATTTTAATTAAAGTGATTTTAATATATTTAACTAGAAAAAAATTGCAACACATGACAATTATGTTGTAACTAGAAATTGGAGGTCACATCTAGGTGGTCATATTTTAGTCAATATTTATTAAAATATTTAATGATTACTATTTTTTATAACATGTGAAACAAGGAATCCACTCATTTTTTTTTTATATACACAAAGCAAGGAATCCAATGACAATGTTATTTTTAAATATATCCAAGTTACAAAAATATATATATTATTGAAAGAATTATTTTGCTTATAAAATGTTATCATAATAGTAAATATTTATTTTCTTTCTAGGGGTTTCTTGCATTAACCAAAAATAAATATATATATATATATATATATATACTTTCACAAATACTACTAAATATAAAAATTTCAATTTATTATTTTTTCAATGAGTTTACATAGGGTTTTTATGAGGGGTCCCAATCCCCTCATACTGAGTGGGGTTTAAACCTTAGACCTCTCAAAGAGAGGCCAAAGCCCTTACCACTGCAATAAGCTTGCAGCTCTAAAATTCCAATTTATTATTATAATTAATAAATATTTTATTAATAATAATTATAATAATGTTCTTAATACCAACTCTGCTTCAATAGTAAACTATTTTCCAAGATCTTAATTCATCACCAATATTATTCATTCATATATTTTACCCAAACCGTTAATAATTTTGGACTCCTTAATTGACCAATCATTGTATATATAAAGTCCCATCAATAATCAACCATATTACAATTCTAACATGGTTATAGAAACTAATAACATAAACCACAATCAATATAATAATTATTATAACAAATATCATAAACTAATAATATAAACCACAATCAATGCAAGAATTATCATGGAGATATTACCAATGTCCACTAGCTACTACAATGGCAATAAACATGGGGCAGAACACACAAAATTAAGCTGGAGTAGCATCATAGGATCATAGAATGGATATAATTGTTAAAAAAAAAAAAAAACAAAACAAAACAAAAAAAAATGTCATTTTTGATGCTACGTCAACACTATAGATGTTGCTATATTCTTGAAATCGGGATGTCATATCTCCTAGTAAACATTCAAACATGTATCACTTCTACTACAAATACTTGATGTGGTCCCTCTCATAAGATACTTCGTCCTCTACAGCATTTAAGTACTCCCAAGCAAATAATTTTAAGGGTCCCTTGCACATCTTTGATGTTACCCACACGTGTATGTGTGTACATTTCCACCAAAATAAGTGTGTTAGGTCTGTGGAAGGAACAACATGGTCTAATTCTCCTTATCCTTATTCCTATTTATAATTGATGACTTTGATGTAAAACAGAGTTACAGTGCATGGATCTCATGGAATTGACAATCAAATTGTAATGCTTTTCCATAAGCTAAAAGAAATGAAATGTGTTTTGATATTCTACAGAAAAATACATTAAGAACATATCTAAATAAGGAGTCAACTAAAAGCATACATTGGGCAATTGCTCCATGGCCTATTTACATCCAGAAAAGAGCATACTAGAATAATTTTATAAAATGATATATAACCAAACATTCATATGTACAGCCACTACAGTCCATATATATAATCTGCCCGATCAATTTCAAAGGCAATAAGACCGTTTCATAAACCTCCTGTCTAGAAGTTCGTTATTTAATCGAATTATTTTCTTCAATGTTTGCTTCAGATCTCCATGCAATATCTCGTATTCCAGGTGTAAGGCTCTTGTAAAACTGCAACGATAAGCTTCCCCATCAAGATCAAAGAAATAATATGTCAAACAGATAAATATAAATACTTACAATAGACACAAAGCCTAAGCAATTCCCCTTTCAAGATTGCAGATCCCCTTAAATAATAGACAGATATGTGACAACTCAATTTTACCTCTTCAAATTCCAGTGTATCACCTGCAGCCTTATGAAAGTCAACCATCACAAGAGAAGGGGCTACTTCAACAACATGAAGAAGATGAGATCACATTTTGAGACACTGGGGGAAATCGATGCTCTCCTTGTGATAAGAAAACAATGTCAAGACCTTCATAACATTGTGTCTAGAACTCTATAAGATATATGCTTTTTTGCTGACATAGAATGCGATGAGAAAGGGGTCAATATAATAGACTTTGATATGGTCCAAAGAGAGAAAATATTTAGTACCTTAGTAGTTATTGCAAGGGGGCCCTTTCTTCCAGTCTTTATGCCTTGCAGTTTCATCTAAGTGCATATATAAAAATAGTTATCATAAGCGGAGGCATAATCATAGATCTATCTTATTTGACTTCCTATTGAAACTGCACCATGCTAAACAAGACCAAATATACAGAAAATAAAGTTATTCTTGTCAAAACTATCGGGTTCATATGAAATTTTATATAGGATTTTTGTCACCTTGTGGTTCTGCTTCTGTACATTGAAGCCAAGGGGCCTCACAGCTTCCTCAATTCTTGACAGTATCTCTCCAGGGGACAGTTTAGAGATGAACCTTTTTTCTCGCTTAACAATTCCCTAACAGCACCAAATGATTACCAAAACATTAGAAAGGGAATCAAAGTATGCACAATGGCAATCTGTTAGGACTTAAACATAATAGTGCCCAGGAAACTTTCCAGTTCTTTTCTTCAACAAAACCTTCTTATCGCATTTCTCATACAAAGAATGTACAATTTCATGTTTTCCAAAGCGACATAGTGCCTGATGAAGGTTACAAGTTCAAATCCCAGAAAGGGAGGTATTAACATGGGATGAAGTAGGTGCTAAAAGGATATGTCACGTTTAGAAAGAGAAACCACAATCCACACAAAGCATTGTAACATAGACCTAAGGACTAGGGAACTCCTTCCAGCTTTGGCAATATATGCAACAAATAAGAGAAGAAACATTGTTAGTCTTGGATAGGGACACTGCCTGCTACAAACACTTGAAAAAGGAACAAAAGTTATACTCCAATATTCTGTATATTGGCTGCTTTGTGGCCCCCGAATCTCTTTCCCCTTCTAGAAATTTTGGAAATGCAACCTCTATCAGAAGCTTGTTATAATGTATTGGTTCATAAACACTAATTTCAATTATCATTGGCTTAGAAAAAGTACAACCAAGGAATAATAGTGGAAACATTTATAACAAAATAGAATGTAAAGCTATATTTACAGGTCTCAGCCTACCAGCATGCCAGGTTTGGTTTGTCCAACCTGAAAACATGAAAAATCTTCAAAGGGAAAAGGCTCAACGTCCATCTTTGGGGGATTGGAATGGAGAGGAAGCTCTGTCAAATGAGCCTTCAAACTTTGGTAGCTAATAAAAGAGTAACAATAAAACTAGAACATCATGGAAACTGGAAAGATTTTTTGCTTTTCACAGCCTCAGAAGACATTTTAATGGTAGTACAACATGTGGATGCATCAAAAAATACAAAGCAACCACATATTCAGCTAAGCAGTACTAGCACTGTACCTTCAAAGCAATTTCTGTTCTAGCTGGTATTATAAAGAAAGAAATGAATTATATTCATGTCCAAGAATGACCGAACTAGGTCATGCAACTGATAAATTTATCAAGTTAAAATAGCTAAACAGAAGAATGAAAGGAAGTCCAACAGCCAAGATTGAAGCATATAAAACCAAAACAATGAAGAAACACTAAGGTAAACCTTAGACAAATAAGTGTACACAAAAGCAATATAATGCAAAATATGTATAAAAGTTCAAATACAAGGAGGAGCTATCAACAAATCCAGAGAAAAAGACTGAATGAAAATGGCTGTAGGTTACATCGAAGTCAAAGAGAAAGCCCAGCGACCTTGTCAATAGCTAGAACAATGTCAATACAAAGTCTTCTTATGTCCTTAAGAGAATGACCTAGACTAAGAGGGCCCACCTTAGCAATCCTAGGAGGAAGCAAGGTACCCCTGCCAATGCCTTTCCTAGCATACATGGTCAATGGTCCCATATACAGAGAAAATTGATAATGTCTGTCTGCTCCTTTTGTCTGGATAGTGATCAGAAGAGGGTATCTGATGCCAGTTTCACGATTAATAAGTTTGAAGTGCCTCGGTGGCCCTCCACAGAAGGGGACAATAGTCTTAGGGATATATCACGATGTGTGCTAAAGACCCTATATTTTATTGACAGACTCCAGCCCCAGTGGCTGAAATAGGTTGAGAGAAGTAATCAGTTTGGTGATCCTATAAGTCCACTATAGAGCTCAATATCTAAAATTAACCACTTTCAGAGGGAAAATATTACGCATCTCTAGTCTACGTGACAAAAAGAAAGGTAGCAAGAAACACTCCCAAGTCTGCATTCAAATGATGAATGGTATTGATCCAAATTTCAAAAACAATCCAATGTACAACACAGTAAATTACAGAATTTCACGAGCTACTAAAAAAGGAAAAGACAATTTATATTATGAGTTATAAAAAACAGAAAAATGCGAAAGAGAACGTGGAACCATTCATATACATGAAAACAACAATATTTGCAATAATAATGAAAACAGAAATTTATTCAAATGATTGATCAGTACAACATTGCAAATATGCAAGAAGAGATTTTAAGCTTTGCCAATTTGTCTCTCACAACCATGCATCATCTTTTTATATAAACTATGTACAATAGGAAATGAATGTGTGCCAATGTAAGACGGGACAATTCATCTTCCAACAGTACAAATCTTGGTCCTAAACTCAGACAATTGGTGCTATGTTGAACTTGTGTTGGGATGGAAGCCTTGCAATGACTTTGAAATTCAGCTTTAAGCTTGGCAATGACTTTGAAATTCAGCTTTAAGCTTGGCAATGACTTTGAAGATTTTTTAGGATTCTAATTAGAGGGCACAAAAGCATTATATAGCTTATTGCTACCACCACATGGAACTTTATCTATTGTGCAAAAATTTACATTTTTAATGTACTAGGTTCTAACAAGAAGCTATATCATATCTCATGAGTAATTTTGCCCGTCAACCCTGCGTTGCAATGGCAGGAGGAGGCTATGAGGGGCATTGCTCCTCAAACTCACAAGGGGAAGAAAAAAATCAGCAAGATTTGGATGGGACAATGCACACTGAAAAGGGTCCAATGTTTTGTTTCCATCTAGAACAGAGGTCTCCCTCAAGTCTCAGAATAGACAGGACTTGAAAACATAATGCTTCTCTATCTCCACCTCTTGGAGAGAGCAAAGATGGCAAATCCTATTACTCAACTTATATCTTGTGAAAATAATCCTCGGGAAATGTTCAGCATAAGAAGCCATCTTAGATCTGAGTTGTGGGAAACAACTCTATTAATCTCCCTCTTCATTGGAAGGTGAGTGGAGGTGTCTAATGTAAAAGTTTATTACATTATTTGGTACATGTCAATGTACCACCTTGGGTACATTTCTAGATTAGGAGTTTATCTTAGATTTGAGTAGTTACTTCAAGCAAGTAATAAATGCACAAGTGTTAGAATGTGCAATGATGTAAATGTGCATGTAGTCCACATGTACACGAGTCATAAGATAGGTATTTGAAGAGTCATGGGTAGAGTAAAGACCAAGGCACATATCCTCCTATATATATATATATATATATATATATATATATATATCCCTTGAGGTAGATAGTGTGAGAGAGACTGAAGTTACTTGTTGGTCACAAATCTGCCACAGGAAAGGATTTTGTACGTATACGTGCCCTAGACCTGGACCAACATTGAAAGGCCGAAGGGAAGAGATGCCCTCCGTGCCAATCTCCGGAGAAAGGCCGGCTCCTGAACTAAACTACTCGGTATTTTTAAGACAAGAGTGCAGGAAAGAAATAAAAGGGGATAGGGTAAGAAGTGAGAACAATTTTGGTGGGAAAGAACCAGCAGCACGATTATCAACAAATACCTTGAAACAACAGCAATAAATATAAAGAACGAAACTAAAATAAACACTGCGCTATCTTCCCTATGTATCCTCTGGAAAAGTTCCAGGGTTCAAGTATCTTCCTATGCCTAAATCCAGAATTCAGAATTACAGCAATTAGGAAACACAAGAACTTGACAGAAACCACTATCCACAGGCAGCATAAAAAGAATCTAACGCAATATTAAATCTCTTACGTAACCCTCTGAATGATTCCAAGGTTCAATCCCTCATTACACACCTAAATCCAGAACGCAGAATTACAGTATGCGAACGAAGAGAAAGAATAACAGAAATCAACACAGAAAGTAGCATTCATGAGAGAAATGGAGCTCAAAGTCTTCAATATCTATTGCAGAAATCAAGATACAGCAATTCTCTAGCAAAAGTTCCCCCCCTTTTCCATTACAATTCATGGGTTTTTATAGAGGACCCGACCCTCTGAGCCATCAATGCACAAAATCCAGAAGTACGCCCTCGAAAACCTGAGAAATCTGCCTTCGCTCCTCCCGTGACCGAGCTCTCACATCTGTTTCTATATTTAGCAGTTACGGCCGCATTAGCCGGGGAGATCTGCATTAATGGGCCGCCTGACTCGTCCTGAATCTCCGGGTGTGGTGCTCGAGTGGCTGCTAGGTCCGTCGGGTTCTCCTCCTGCGACTGATATTTCCTTTTCCATTGCCAAAATGAGTCCCGGGTCTTTCGGGCAAGTAAAAATGCATTTATGAAACACTCGATTGCCTCGAAAAGATACCCGGCCTTGGTGTGTGTGCCCTGGAGAGCTTCGCCAAATTTTGGTTCGGGGACCTACTTTGCGACGGATGTGAGCCGAAGCGGGACTGACCTCTCTGCATGGGTGCTTCGCAGCGAAGGGACCTTCAAAAACAGCTTCGCAAAGACTTAGTGCCGAAGCAGATCTACTTCTTCAAATCATGGCTCCCAATCTCTCATCGCTTCGCCGGGAAAATTGCTTTGCAAATAGATGCTTCGCTGATGGACTAAAAGAATGCTTCGCTACGAAGCTTTTTCAAAATGGTTGTTCGGGGGTTTTTCGGCCGAAGTAGAATTTTGCCTTAGAATATTTCTCCGACTTCTCCAAGGCAGCTAGGCTCCTAGTGAAGGGGCTTCGCGCGACAATTGGCCGAAGCGGGTGCTTCGCAGCATTTCCAGGCGAAGCAAGATCTTGTTGGAAAAACAGTTCGCCAAGGAAAGGGGCCGAAGCGGGTGCTTCGCTGAGATTTCGGCGAAGCAGTTTTCATACTTTGTAATTTTCTCCTTCGCTGCTCTACTGCTTCGCAAAAACGGGGCCCGAAGCTAGTCTCATAGAAGCTTCGCTTGCGAAGCTCTTTTCATGCCTTAGAAAATTTTGGGCATGTATTTCATTTTCCTGTTTTCTCCTTGCGAAGCTATGGGCGAAGCTTCTATACATATAGTTTATTTACAAAAAGGGGGCAAAAATGATAGCCAAAATTGCTAGAGTGTTGTTTACAACAAAAAGAAAGAAAACAAACCAAGAAATCATCACAGAATTTTGGATTTTACTACCCCTCCAAGCAATGTGACAAAATCGTCAACAGTTACTATAGTGATTTGTAGTTAGAGTACAATATAGTTCTTTCATTGAAATTATGGAGTGTTCATGTCCTCCATTATAATACATTGTACTATTTTCGTGAGCATCCATTAATGGCATATTTTTTAGTTATTGCAAAAGTTTATCTTATAGTTTTCTTGCATATTATAGTGCCATTATCATATAGTTATTATTGCTTGCTCATTTTACATCTTGTGGTTGCATTTCCTTTAATATAAATCATCAAAAGCTAACAGTGGTATCGAAGCACACGATAGATCGATAGGAAATAGGGAGAGTTCATTTTCAAAATTTTTTAAAATTGCATTTGGCTAGAGTCTTTCCACAAGGTTGCAAAAAAACTCGTGAAGACTAGGACTCAACATTGATTCCACTAGCTTGGCAAATCAACTAGTGAAGATTCATTAATCTCCAAATTTAAAGATTTTCTATTTTTAATTTCTAACACTTTTGTTGCAGAAAAAGGAGATTCAAAGAAAATTGGGAAGCTTCCTACAAGGTCTAGGAAGAATATCTTCTTTAAAATCAATCCAGAACCTGAAGCAACAAGTAGAGGACTGAAGATCTAGGAGGCCTTAAGAAAAGGTCCCATTGCAAGAGTTGCAGACCTGCAGATTGCAAAAGAGAGAGAAATGCTAAAGGAGCCTTATTGGATATTGAAGGAAGAAGAGACTCTAGAAAAGAGTCCAGGAGAAGATTGGAGATTGGAGAATAAGGAGGCCCAAGAAGGAGGTTTCCATAGAGATTGAAGACTACTGATTACAGATTGAAGGAGAAGGAGAAAACAGCTCAAGAAGCTGAAGAGACCCACAGGAGGTCCCATTGAAGAACTTCAAGATTTGGAAGATTGGAGATAGAGAAGGACTAGCAAAGGTCCTATTCCAGAAGCAACATATTTCAAAGATCCGTGAGGAGATCTCATTACAAAACTTCCATAGGTGAAGATTGAAGAGATCAAGGAAGGTCTCATTAAAGTCTTGATAAGAAGACTTAAGAAGTTACAGATTTTGAAGACCCTACAGAAGAGGTCTCAAGGAAGGAGATTGAAGAAGACTAACAAAGCCTCATTGAAGGATATTTCGGAGAAGGCTATTGGAGGAGATTTCAGGAGAACTCATTGGAGAAGATTGCTAGCAAGAAGGAGTTCCTGATAGAGAAAGAATTTGGGACAATTGTCGCCATCCGACAACAAGCCCAAAATGAGAAGGATTTGGCAAGGAGTTTGTCAAATTTCGGAGGAGAATAGTGAAGACCTCAAGACATTTAGATACTTGAGAAGAAGGCCACTAGATAGGCCAAGGTTGAAGTCAGAATTCGACAAGGAGGGTGAAGGAGAAAGGAGTTAGAAGAAGCCACAAAATTTGAGAGATATGGAGATTGCCATTGAAGGCTATTTCGGAGAAAGGAGAATGTTGGCTTTACAGCAGAAAAATGAAGGTTTCTTCAAGGAAAATCTTAGATGCGATTTGGAGGAGTTTCCTACCAAATTTGTGAGATTCAAGGACAGCATTTCGGAGGAGAAATTGACAGCATTACAATATGAAAGTTTTAGAGTTAAAGGCAGAAATTTGGGCAGCATCAATAGTTGTTGAGTTTCAAAGTTCGAGGGAGCATCATGAAAGAGAGTTAAAGTCACCAAACTACATTTTTGAGCAGCAACTTAGAGGAGTTTCAAAGCTGCAAATTGGTGAGTTAAAAATTTGTTTTGGACAGCAAAGAAGAGCTGCGATTTCATCTAATATAGAGCAGCATTTTGGTGAATCTAATCACCAGGAAATCCAACATCTACAAAGTCATAAAGGTAAGCAACTTAGGTGCAAAAGGTTCATTATTTGAACTTTAGTTATTTGGTTCATTATTAAGTTTCATTAAGCACCACATTAGAGTCTAAAGTTGCAAGGGAGTAAGTTTCAAGTTTTAAAGTCTTCAAGGTAGTGCAGAAGTTAGTTTCTTTAAGGATTAAAACCTGCACATAAGAAAGGGGAGTTAGATATATTTTTAAAGAAAGAAAAATATCAACATCCTACCTTCTATTGAAAGCAAAGAAGACACTACTCTAAGAGTATAGATTGCATTTTCTATAGTGCAAAGTTATGCCATCCAGAAAGGCATATTAGTTGCTTGATTAAAAAGCTTGGAATTATTATTGCAAAGTTAACCAAGCAAAGGAGTTAGAGGAGAGAGTTGTCTAGTAAGGAAGGCAACATTAAACAACCATTTACTATCAAAGGAGTAGAGCCGCCATATGAAGGAAGCAAGAAAGCTTCAAAGGAGACATAAAGGTCTCAAATTTCGGTAAGGAAAATATATTTACATTATACTGCACCATACTTGCTTTGTCTAACGTTGCAAAAGGAGGACGAAACTAGAGTGTCTTAAGACACTATAACAGTAAGCATAATACAGTCTACAAAGCGGCCATATCATCAAGTTTGAGGAGCAAACATCAAAGCAGAGGAAGAGAGCCAACTAAGGGCTCATCAGCAAAGTTTTCAACGTGTCTAAAGACACCAGGTTTAGCGTCGTCAATCTTATGAAAGCATCGTTCGCAATGCAAGAACAACCTGCAACAGAAAGGAGACCAAGTTGAGCAACATAACGGCGTTAACAAGGCAAGTTTAACGTATCACTAGCAAGGAGAACAACGTAACATAAGATGGAAAGAACAAGGTGCAAGAAAAGAGGCTTATTACCCAAGTGGACATCGTGAATAGCTTGGAAGAACAACGACAGTGTTGAAGTACCTTGGAACCACCTGCGTTGGAGAGCGCCACCATTCGCTGGATAAAGCTAGCCAAGGACAACTAGCAATAGTTGGCAAGAGCATTGAGCAAATAAGGGAGTTGAGATCGTAGCTACATGCAAGTGAAAGAGCTTCCACTTGCCACACTGAGCGAAGGAATCTCATGCCACTTGGCACAGGGGAGAAGGACAACAAGAGCGCCTGTGAATACTTTGTAACGTCTTCATTTTACAATGCTTGCAAAGGAAATGAGTTCCCAAGTAACGCTCAACTTAAACTGACAAAGATCAGTCTTCATTACTTAGCACGCTTAGGTTAAAATTACGCCTACGTTACCAAGTTTAGCATCATCTAACGTGCCTCATTTACCAGCGCCACCTAGCAAGGAGTTACAGGCTCAAAGGTAACGTATATGCCATTTGGCATACATTTCAAAGGGAGGTAAAGTCTATTAAATACCTCGGTCCAAAGGAAAGCGCATAGACTATTGCATACTCAGGTCAATCAGCATTAACGAGGAGGATATTACAGTCTAAGTGCGCTAGAGAATGATGTTCAATTAATGCTAAGAATCATAGTTGAGAAAATCGGAATTGGGAGTCAATCTGCAGTTTTCAAAATTGGCAAAAAATCGATCGGGGAAAAATTGACAATGAATCGGCAAAAAAAAACCAAAGAAAACAATTTTTTTTTTTTTTCATGCATATTACAATTAATTAACATTATGCAAATCAAATATTGCAATAAAAGCAACAATTCAAGTCAAGACATCATACAAGGCTCAAGCTTTAAGTAAATATGAAAGTGACAAAACACATCTTGTATTACTTATAATATGAAAAGGTACAAAGTTACAAGTAACAAGAAAGAAAAAATGGTTTCATTTTTTATATTCCTGCACATGGAAACAAGTAACAACAAAGTGACAATCACTTGAAAAAAAGGAAAAAAACCTAAACCCTAAACTAAAAGGCTAGGGTTTAAAATTGAAACATTGACAGCTAAAAATGGGCTTGCATACATAGTTATCAGGCAGCAATATTTACTTGAAAAAAGGGGAGGAAAAAAAACCCTAAACCCAAAACCTTAGGGCCTAGACTACGGTTTAGGGTTTAAACTTCAAGTTCCAAGTTCAAAGTTTCAAATTCAAACACTAATAGCTGAATACATAGTTACCAGGCAGCAATATTTACTTATTTACTTAAAAAGAGGAGGAAAAAAAACAAACCCTAAACCCAAACCCTAGGGCCTAGCCTAGGTTTTAGGGTTTAAACTTCAAAGTTTCAAACAGTAACAGTTAGAAAATGGGCTTGCATACATAGTTATCAGGCAGCAATATTTACTTAAAAAAACCAAAACCCTATACTAGGGTTTCAGATTTGGGGTTTAAACTTTAAACTTCGAGGTTCAAACATTAACAGCTAAAAAATGGGATTGCATAAAAAAACCCTAAATCAACCACAGCTTGGAAAAAAAATTGCAGATTTTTTGCCGATTAAAAATCACAAATGCTGATTTTTCAAAGAATCGGCAAAAAATCGGCAATGAAACGTTAGTTTGCCGATTGACTCGGCCAGCGAATGAATCGCGATTGACTCGTGATTCCGCCAATTTTTTCGCGATTTTCTCAACAAGGCTAAGCATCGTACCTCGTAGACTGGTGAAGATACAGTGCTCAAGGTTTGAAAGTGCATTATTAAGAGGTATAAGTGCATTACTTTAATAGTTGCTTTCTATAACACAAAGGAGATATAAGGTCATTTAATCTCTAAGGTTAGTTAATTAATTGATAGGAGAAATAAGGAGCTAAAACCTTAGATAGAGTATTAATGTTTAGAAAGCCAATTAAAGAGAGGGGTTTTATATTAGTAAGAGCTTTTTCAAATTACATTGCTTGAAATTCTAATATCTTAATATTTGCAAATAATTAAATTAGGAGATATAAGGATTTCTACCTTGGATAATTAAAACATTATTTTACAAATTTTATTATTTTCTAAAGTTCCAAATTAGGGAGATATAAGGAGTACTACACCAAAATTTAGTCCATTGGAATTTAGAAAATTAAACCATTGAAAATTAGAACTGAAAGAAGCTCTTCATACGGATTGATTAAGGAGTTGGAAATTTTTGCTTATACTTGTCTCATATACACATTAAAAAGAGACAAAAGGAATCCGACCATAGAATCTTAAAGATAAAGAACTTTACCAAATTAAAAAGTGCATATATCCAGGGTTACACGGGAGCGCGTCCCCCCGTCCCCTGTGTCCCTAGTACGGAGGGACGGCATTGGGGACGTTTCCTTGTCGTCCTCGAGATGGCAGCGTCCCCCAGGTGGTCGTCCTCGGGACGTCCCATGAGGGGACGTACGGGGATGTCCCCGGGGATGGTTGCCCATCCCCAAGGATGCCCAACCCTCCCTAGTGTGTCCCCGAGGACGCCCAATCGTCCCCTACAGCTAGGCATCTCATGCCCCCCCAAAAAAAAGGCTATCATATTTGAATAGTTAGGAATAACTGTCATTGCTTACATGGTGGGAACTAAACAATGGTGGTTTTCAATGTTTAAATATTACTTTAGTGATTGGACAGCAGTGCAGAATTGCTAGAGACTGAACAATGAAAGTTGTCTTGCTTTTATAATTTATATTGAGGCCTGTACACTGATGACTGTCTTGATTGACCATTGATGGCTGAAAAAAAAGATAACTATCTTTCCTAAACATTGATGACTGAGAAAAGTGAAAACCAATGACTATCTTTCTTGAACATTGATGCCCAAAAAGTAAAAACTGAAAAATGTCTTTGTCTGAACATTGGTGACTGAAAAAAATTAAAAAATGATAGTCTTTGCTTAAACATTGGTGGCTGAAAAAATGATGACTGTTATTATTTGAATGTTAAAAGCTGAACAGTGTAGCATGTTAGTCTCATAATGACACTAAGAGGGGGGTGAATCAGTGTAGCTCTTTTAAAACTTAAATCTTCAACTCTTAAAGCCGAAACAATGAAAACTTGAAACCAAATAAAGCAAGTATAACAAGAGAACATCACACAACACAAGATGTACCGAGGTTCACCGATTTGGCTACATCCTCAAAATGACTGTTTGGACTCCCATCCAAATCCAGCCTTTGCAAAGCACCAACTTTACAATCAATTTATCAGCACCCACTGGAAGGAGCACCAACCCATGATTTATCTGCACCAACGAAAGGAGCACCAACCCCTGATTTATCTGCACCAACAGAAAGGAGCACCGACCCCTCTACCAAGCACCCACTTGATTTTGATATTGATAATAAAATGATATATATGAATCTTCTCTTCTCACATAAAAATTGACCGTTCTCTTATCTCGTTTTGTCAATTACTAAACGTTTTCTGGGTATTATGCAGAACTCTATCTATGACCTCCTCTCAAAATTTCAGCCAAAACTGATATCGTATGAGAAAGTTATGCCCAAAATACTAAAGTGACGTTTTTCACCTTTTTCCCAAAAACATGGATTTTCACTCTTTATTTTTCTCCACACACTCTTCTCTCCGCACAAAATAAAATCACACTCTTCAATAAAAAAAGAACTTCTAACTTAAATGCACACACTTATATTCCTTTTTACTTTTCACTTTCTCCGAAGATATTTATTTAATGAAACTGCTTAAAATAATATAACTCCCTCTTTTTATATTGAGAAGACATTTCGTCAAACATGTCACATGCAAAGAATTGACACCTTACTCGTTCTCATACTTCGAAGCCACGTGACAACTCAAACCAAAAACAAAATATGATCTATTTGATGCCTTGAGGGTGTAACAACACTGAAACTAAAACTCTGGCGACTCTTCAAGGTCGAAACGGCCAACTAAAGGATTTTGCCCAAGTGGCACAAATTGACATAAAAGAGACCTGTAACGTTTTTGCGAAAATCATAACTCTCACCTCGTAACTCGGTTTTATTTGAAATTTGAAGCATAGAATCTTTGCAACACTGACTATGTCCAAACAAAAACTCACTGCCTAAATCCTTACGGTTAGCCTGTACCACTTCCACAAAAACTACTACTGACACACTTTTTCAAAAAAGAGCGTTTTTGTGACAGTCTTGCAATGCTTGTAAAATTCGCCTCGTTTCTCCGTTTTCGTTGAAATTTGGAACAGATGTTCTTGAGGATAACAACCACCTTCAATTAAATTTTTTCTGCATAAATCTTTATGGTTTGTTCGCAGTGCTTTAGACAAAACCTGCACTTTTTCAGCCTGTACAACCACTTGCCAAATCATCCGCCAAGATACCAGAAACACCACCGATCACTCCAAACACTGTGCTGACATATCCAATGCTGTTCTGGACTATTTCCTGACATGCTAGCATGTTCCAAACTGATCCATCCTGTCCAATTGTGCCCGTGGCGACTTTTGCAACTTTTTGACTATTTTGCTGCTTTGACAACTTTCTGACAATTTTTTCAAATTTTGCAAATTTGCACAAACAACCTGTAACAACTTCACCCAAACATCAAAAACATCCTCATAAGCATTTAAAATCACTGTACATACTCTGAATAACCTTTGAACTCCTGTCCATTGCATCAACCGATCTATCTGACTATGTTGACAACAATGACAATACTGTCGCTGCACCTTGCTCAACAATCTCCCTCTTTGGAATTGTTGGCAACACACGTGCAATTTCCTGTAACTCTTCTCCCCCTTTGACAACAATACCAAAGGGCTGCTACAAACTCCCCCTGAGTCCATGCACAACATTCTCAGGCAAAAATTATTATACTTAGCAAAAATCACAAACATGAGCAAAAAGATAAACAAACACACAAATGCTCCCCCTAAGAATGTGGTCCCGATAGCTAGTCAATTATTGGGAAGTGTGACCACTCCCAATTTATTGTGAAGGTATTCAAAGACTTCTTTGGGCAACGTTTTTGTGAAGATATCCGCTACTTGCTCTGTTGTTGGAACAAAATCCAACTTAACTTCACCTTCCACAACTTTCTCCTTCAAAAAGTGATACCGGATAGCAATATATTTTGTGTGAGAATGCATAACCAGATTCTTTGAGATGTTAATGGCACTGGTGTTATCACACTTAACTGAAATTGGCTCATTGAAGTTAATACCAAGATCTTTCAGGGTTTGTTTCATCCATAATACCTGCGTACATGTTGTCGCTGCAATATATTCTGCCTCTGCTGTGGATAAGGAGACTGAATCTTGTTTCTTACTGTGCCACGCGACCAACCTCTCTCCAAGATAGAATGCACCTCCACTGGTACTCTTTTTGTCATCTACACATCCTGCCCAATCTGCATCTGAATACGCAATAAGGGTGAAGTCCTTACCTTTCGGATACCATAACCCATACTCCATAGTACCCTTGAGGTACCGAAGAATCCTCTTCACTGTTGTCACATGAGTCTCCTTGGGACTAGCCTAAAATTGTGCTACCATGCATACTGCCTGCAAAATGTCTGGTCTGGTAGCTATCAAGTACAGTAAGCTTCCAATCATAGATTTGTACATGGTTTGATCAACATGTGGAGATTTTTCATCATTGCTCAACTTGCAACCTGTCGTCATGGGAGTGCTAACTGGCTTACAATCCTCCATTGTGAACTTTTTTAGCATCTCTTTCACATTTTTAATTTGAGAAATAAATATGCCCTTCTCATTTTGATTAACTTGCAACCCGAGGAAATATGAAAGTTCACCAATCATTGACATTTCAAATTCTTTCCGCATCTTATTTGCTAAATCTTTACACGACTCATCTTTGTTGCTGCCAAATATGATATCATCTACGTATACAACAAGAACAATAAGATGGCCATTTTCTGTTTTGACATACAAATTATTATCCACCATACCTTTCTTGAACCCTTGTTGAGTAAGATAGTTGTCTAGCCTTGCATACCATGCTCGGGGTGCCTGTTTTAAGCCATATAATGCTTTCTTCAACTTGCAAACCAAGTTGGGATCATCACCAAGTTGGAAACCATCTGGCTACTCAATATAAACCTCTTCTTCAAGTTTTCCATTCAAAAATGTTGATTTCACATCCATTTGATAAACTTTGAAATTCTTGTAAACCTAATTGCCTCTAGTCTAGCCACAGGTGCAAAGGTTTCCTCAAAGTCAATACCTTCAACTTGTGCATAGCCTTTACATACCAATCTTGCTTTATTCCTGACTACCTGTCCGTCTTCATTCAATTTGTTTCGAAAGACCCATTTAGTACCGATTATATTTTATTTGCAGGTCTTGGTACTAACTCCCAAGTTTTGTTTTTCTTGATCTGATTTAATTCTTCATATATTGCCTTCATCCAAATTTCATCTTTGCTTGCATCAACAACATTTTTGGGCTCAATGCTGGATAATAGAGAGTAGTTACTTACTACTCTTCTTCTTTTCTGAACACCAACTGTGGGGTCTCCAATTATTTGCTCTCTAAGATGATCTTTTTGCTAGCTGCCTGTTTTGAATTTCTTATTTTCTTCCACTTTTGAATCATTGTTTGAATCATCTGAGTCAATTTTTTGTTTCTTTTCTATTTCTTTTTCCTCATCTCCTTCAATAACCTCTTCATAAATTGGGTAGTTCTCTTCATAGCTAATTACTCATTCCCTACCTTCATCAACTTTAACATCGGCACTATCCACAATTTTCCTTAGCCTCTTGTTGTAGCATTTGTAAGCTTTGCTTTTTGACGAATAGCCAAGAAAAATACCTTCATCCACTCTATCTTCAAACTTACCAAGGTTTTCTTCAGTTCTTTTGATGTAACACTTGCTGCCAAAAACTTTAAAGTATCTTGTTGTTGCCTTTTTACCGAACCACAACTCATAAGGAGTTTTGCTTTCATGCGTCCTCAACATGCACCTATTTTGGATGTATACCGCAATATGGACTGCCTCTTTCCAAAATCTGTCTGCTACTTTGCTCTTAGTCAACATAGTTCGTGTCATTTTTTGCACTGTCCTATTCTTTCTTTCTACCACACCATTCTGCTGAGGTGTCCTGGATGCTGAAAATTATCTCCTAATACCATATTTTTCACAGTACTCTATAAAATCCTCTGAAATGAACTCTCCTCCTCTATCTGATCTTAAACATTTGATCATTTTTCTTGTTTGATTCTCAACTTGTTTTTTGAAAACCTTGAACATCTCAAAAGCTTCTGATTTATGCTTCAAAAATAGTACCCATGTCATCCTGGAATAGTCATCTACACACAACATAAAATATTTGTCACCATTTATGCTTTGCGTTCTCATGGGTCTACATAAATCAGTATGTATTAGTTCCGAAGGTTTGCTTGTATGGTACTCTTTTGCTTTAAATGAGACTCTAGTTTGCTTCCCCTTTTGGCATGAAGCACAAATGTTATTTGATGGTTTTCCAATGGTGGGAATATCTCTCACTGCATTTTTTGAGCTGATTTTTACTAGATTGTCAAAACTGATATGACCGAGCCTCTTGTGCCACAACCAATTTTCTTCTTCCTGTCCAATCAAGCAAGCTCCTTCTAAATTCTTTGAGAGAGTGTACAGGTTGCCAGATGTCCTCGATCTAGTTGCTATCAACTTTCCACTGTTTGCTTTTCTGACTTCACAACCTTTCTTCTTAAAAATCGCTTCATGACCTCTATCACAAATCTGACTTACGCTTAACAAGTTATGCTTCAGACCAACCACAAACAAGACTTCTTTTGACTTGATTTTTTCTTCACTAATCTTAACTGAATCTTTGCCAACTATCTTAGCTCCATCATTATTTCCAAATTTTACTAAACCACCATCATATTGCTGTAACTTCTCAAATTTTTGTTTGTCACCTGTCATATGACTAGAGCATCCACTATCAAGTATCCATGGTGCAAATTTATTCTGTGTTTTAAATGTTGTTTATACGATCAGGGATTCCTTTTCTTCCTTAGATCGCTCTTTTTCTTTCCACTCTGGTTTGATTACAGTTTTGGGCTCTTGTTTTGACTTTTCTTTTTCAGTAGCTTGTGCATGTTTTTCGAAAAAATTTCTATTGTCTCATTCCATTTGGTTGAAATTTTCTTCTCTAAAATTGATTTGATGCAAATGTACTTCGACAATTTCTTGCAATGTGCCCAAAATTATGACAGTTATAACATTCTACTACATAATCCATCAAAGGTGAAAAAACATTTCTACTTGGTAAAATTCCTTGGTCCTACATTATACTTGCAATCTGAAATCTTATGTCCATAACCGTTGCATTTAAAACAGTAACCAGAAAAGAGATGATTGAACCTGGATGATGGTCTTTGCCATGTTGTCGTAGGAGCCATAAATCTTCTTCTTCTTTGATGTGTGACATTGGTGAATCCATCATTGTCCATTCTCCTTTCATGCCTTGCATTATTGCTTTCTTTTGCATGAATCAATTTTTCTTGATCAACCTGTTTCTTATCTTCTTTCTTTATGGATTATTCATTTACGGCCTTTGAACCATTTTATGATTCTCCTTCGTCAAAGCCCAAACCAAATTTGATGCCTATAGTATTTTGGTTATTTATGATCTTATCCAGCTTCATAGAACTTTCTTCACGTTTGTGATAATAACTAATTTTACGATTCATCTCTTCTATCTACATCCTTAAACCAACAGTCTCTTCTTCTAGCTTGCTGCAATAATCTATTTTCATAGTTATTTGCACTTTGAGATCTTCAGATATTTTCTTGGATTCTTCTATCTATACTCTTTTTGTCATCTACACATCCTGCCCAATCTACATCTGAATACGCAATAAAGGTGAAGTCCTTACCTTTTGGTTACCATAACCCATACTCCATAGTACCTTTGAGGTACCGAAGAATCCTCTTCACTGCTGTCACATGAGTCTCCTTGGGACTAACCTAAAATCGTGCTACCATGCATATTGCCTGCAAAATGTCTGGTCTGGTAGCTATCAAGTACAGTAAGCTCCCAATCATAGATCTGTACATGGTTTGATCAACATGTGGAGATTTGTCGTCCTTGCTCAACTTGCAACTCTGTCGTCATGGGAGTGCTAACTGGCTTACAATCCTCCATTGTGAACTTTTTTAGCATCTCTTTCACATATTTAATTTGATAAATAAATATGCCCTTTTCATTTTGATTAACTTGCAACCCGAGGAAATACGAAAGTTCACCAATCATTGACATTTCAAATTCTTTCTGCATCTTATTTGCTAAATCTTTACACGACTCATCTTTGCTGCTACCAAATATGATATCAGCTACGTATACAACAAGAATAATAATATGGCCATTTTCTGTTTTGACATACAAATTACTATCCACCATACCTTTATTGAACCCTTGTTGAGTAAGATAGTTGTCTAGCCTTGCATACCATGCTCGGGGTGCCTGTTTTAAGCCATATAATGCTTTCTTCAACTTGCAAACCAAGTTGGGATCATCACCAAGTTGGAAACCATTTGGCTACTCAATATAAACCTCTTCTTCAAGTTTTCCATTCAAAAATGTTGATTTCACATCCATTTGATAAACTTTGAAATTTTTATAAACCTAATTGCCTCTAGTCTAGCCATAGGTGCAAAGGTTTCCTCAAAGTCAATACCTTCAACTTGTGCATAGCCTTTACATACCAATCTTACTTTATTCCTGACTACCTGTCCGTCTTCATTCAATTTGTTTCGACAGACCCATTTAGTATCGATTATATTTTTATTTGCAGGTCTTGGTACTAACTCCCAAGTTTTGTTTTTCTTGATCTGATCTAATTCTTCATATATTTCCTTCATCCAACTTTCATCTTTGCTTGCATCAACAACATTTTTGGGCTCAATGTTGGATAATAGAGAGTAGTTACTTACTACTCTTCTTGTCTGAACACTAACTGTGGGGTCTCCAATTATTTGCTCTTTAAGATGATCTTTCTACCAGCTGCCTGTTTTGAATTTCTTATTTTCTTCTACTTCTGAATCACTGTTTGAATCATCTGAGTCAATTTTTTGTTTCTTTTTCGTTTCCTTTTCCTCATCTCCTTCAATAACGTCTTCATAAATTGGGTTGTTCTCTTCATAGCTAATTACTCGTTCCCTACCTTCATCAACTTTAACATCGGCACTATCCACAATTTTCCTTAGCCTCTTGTTGTAGCATTTGTAAGCTTTGTTTTTTGACGAATAGCCAAGAAAAATACCTTCATCCGCTCTATCTTCAAACTTACCAAGGTTTTCTTCAGTTCTTTTGATGTAACACTTGCTACCAAAAACTTTAAAGTATCTTGTTGTTGCCTTTTTACCGAACCACAACTCATAAGGAGTTTTGCTTTCATGCGTCCTCAACATGCACCTATTTTGGATGTATACTGCAGTATGGACTGTCTCTTTCCAAAATCCATCTGCTACTTTGCTCTTATTCAACATAGTCCTTGCCATTTCTTGCACTGTCCTGTTATTTCTTTCTATCACACCATTCTGCTGAGGTGTCGTGGCTGCTGAAAATTATCTCCTAATACCATATTTTTCACAGTACTCTGTAAAATCCTCTGAAATGAACTCTCCTCCTCTATCTGATCTTAAATATTTAATCATTTTTTTTGTTTTATTCTCAACTTGATTTTTGAAAACCTTGAACATCTCAAAAACTTCTGATTTATGCTTCAAAAATAGTACCCATGTCATCCTGGAATAGTCATCTACACAACATAAAATATTTGTCACCATTTATGCTTTGCGTTCTCATGGGTCCACATAAATCAGTAAGTATTAGTTCTGAAGGTTTGTTTGTGTAGTACTCTTTTGTTTTAAATGAGACTCTAGTTTGCTTCCCCTTTTGGCATGAAGCACAAATGCTATTTGATGGTTTTCCAATGGTGGGAATATCTCTCACTGCATTTTTTGAGCTGATTTTTACTAAATTGTCAAAACTAATATGATCGAGCCTCTTGTGCCACAACCAATTTTCTTCTTCCTGTTCAATCAAGCAAGCTCCTTCTAAAGTCTCTAAAAGAGTGTATAGGTTGTCAGATGTCCTCGATCTAGTTGCTATCAACTTTTCACTGTTTGCTTTTCTGACTTCACAACCTTGCTTCTTAAAAATTACTTCATGACCTCTATCACAAATCTGACTTACGCTCAACAAGTTATGCTTTAGACCAACCACAAACAAGACTTCTTTTGACTTGATTTTTCCGTCACTGATCTTAACTGAACCTTTGCCAACTATCTTAGCTCCATCATTATTTCCAAATTTTACTAAACCACCTTCATATTGCTGTAACTTCTCAAATTTTTGTTTGTCACCTGTCATATGACTAGAGCATCCACTATCAAGTATCCATGGTGCAGATTTATTCTGTGTTTTAAATGTTGTTTGTACGATCAGGGATTCCTTTTCTTCCTTAGATCGCTCTTTTCCTTTCCACTCTAGTTTGATTACAGTTTTGGGCTCTTATTTTTACTTATCTTTTTCAGTAGCTTATGCATGTTTTTTGGGAAATTTTCTATTGTCTCATTCCATTTGGTTGAAATTTTCTTCTCTGAAATTGATTTGATGCAAATGTACTTCGACAATTTCTTGCAATGTGCCCAAAATTATGACAGTTATAATATTCTACTACATAATCCATCAAAGGTGAAAAAACATTTCTACTGGTAAAATTCCTTGGTCCTACATTATACTTGCAATCTGAAATCTTATGTCCATAACCATTGCATTTAAAATAGTAACCAAAAAAGATATGATTGAACCTAGGTGATGGTCTTTGCCATGTTGTTGTAGGAGCCATAAATCTTCTTCTTCTTTGATGTGTGACATTGGTGAATCCATCATTGTCAATTCTCCTTTCATGCCTTGCATTATTGCTTTCTTTTGCATGAGTCAATTTTTCTTGATCAACCTGTTTCTTATCTTCTTTCTTTATGGATTATTCATTTATGGCCTTTGAACCATTTGATGATTCTCCTTCGTTAAAGCCCAAACCAAATTTGATGTCTGTAGTCTTTTGGTTATTTATGATCTTATCCAGCTTCATAGAACTTTCTTCATGTTTGTGATAACAACTAATTTTACGATTCATCTCTTCTATCTGTATCTTTAAACCAACAGTCTCTTCTTCTAGCTTACTGCAATAATCTATTTTCATGGTTATTTGCACTTCGAGATCTTCAAATATTTTCTTGGATTCTTCTATCTATACTTTCAAACTGGTTATGATTTCATTTGCATCCTCAAGCTTTCTTGAAATTTTCTTATTTTTTTCTTTCTATCTTCAATTCATCCAGAGCTGCAATTAGTTCCTCTTCCAAATTTACTTCTGCATCAATTTCTTCTTCATCACATTCTTGTTCTTTTTTTGTTTTTTTCTTCTTTGAGTGCCATGAAAAGAGCTTCACCTGTTTCCTTTTCAAAATTCTCATCGGAGTTGTCTTCTGATGAACTGACATTCTTGAAGATGAAACTTTTCTTCTTGAAGTTGCCTTTTTTAAAATTTGTTTTTTTTTTTTAGAGTCACTTCTTTCTTGGTGCGATCCTTCATAACTTTTGTTCTTCTTATTAAGTGGACATTTAGCTGCAAAATGCCCAACACCTCCACAATTGAAACATTTAAACGATAACTTTCCTCTGTATTTTCCTTTTCCCCTTTTTAGATTTCGAACAAAGTTTTCTTCCATTTCATCTGATGTGTCTTCTTCCTCGGATTCTTGTTTTGCTTTCATATTTTTATTGACTTTAAAAGCAGCTTCTCTATCTGTGGGTTTAAATTTTCCTATTCTCATCGCATATGCAGTCAAAGAACCATGCATCTCATCCATACTAAAAGAATTTAGATCTTTAGCTTCTTCTATAGCTGAAACTTTAGAATCAAATCTTTTGGGAAGAGATCTTAATACCTTTTTCATGATGACAGAATCTTTGATTTCCTTGTCGAGTCCTTTAATCGCATTAATGACTTCACTAACTCTTAGCATATATGCCTGTATGTTCTCATCGTCATTCATCTTTAATACTTCGAACTAAGCTTGATGTGTTTGTAACTTGGCCTCCTTGATCTTAACGTCTCCTTCATGAATGCTCCTCAGTTTGTCCCATATTTCTTTTGCCGTTTTACAACTCATAATATTTACCAGTTCATTGTCCACTAATCCGTACATGATAGCATTCTTTGCTTTTGAGTCATTCTCAAACAGTTTCTTACCGACAACATCGGTTGGAGAAGTGGTGGGTATTGTGTATCCACTATCTATCGAATCCGAAATGTCGTATCCCAAAGCACAAAGATATGTCTGCATCCTGAGTCTCCAAAATGCGTAATTAGTTTCATCAAACAATGGTGCTTTGTTTGATGAGAAGCCTTCACCACCTGCCATTGTGTCACTTCCAAGATCACCCTAGCTAGTTAAGTTTGTTCAGAAACCTCGCTCTGATACCAATTGTTAGTCTCACAATGACACTGAGAGGGGTGAATCAGTGTTTTAAAACTTAAATCTTCAACTCTTAAAGCCGAAACAATGAAAACTTGAAACCAAATAAAGCAAGTATAACAAGAGAACATCACACAACACAAGATGTACCGAGGTTCACCGATTTGGCTACATCCTCAAAATGACTGTTTGGACTCCCATCCAAATCCAGCGTTTGCAAAGCACCAACTTTACAATCAATTTACCAAGCACCCACTGGAAGGATCACCAACCCCCGATTTATCTACACCAACAGAAAGGAGCACCAACCCCTTATTTATCTGCACCAACAAAAAGGAGCACCAACCCCTCTACCAAGCACCCACTTGATTTTGATATTGATAATATAATGACATATATGAATCTTCCCTTCTCACATAAAAATTGATCGTTCTCTTACCTCGTTTTGTCAATTACTAAATGCTTTCTGGGTATTGTGCAAAACTTTGTCTATGACCTCTCAAAATTTTAGCCAAAACTGATATCGTATGAGAAATTTATGCCCAAAATACTAAAGTGACATTTTTCACCTATTTTCCAAGAACACGGATTTTCACTCTTTATTTTTCTCCACACACTTTTCTCTCCGCACAAAATAAAATCACACTCTTCAATAAAAAAAAAACTTCTAACTTAAATGCACACACTTATATTCCTTTTTACTTTTCAATTTCTCCGAAGATCTTTATTTAATGAAACTGCTTAAAATAATATAACTCCCTTTTTTTATATTGAGAAGGCATTTCGTCAAACACGTCACATGCAAGAATTGACACCTTACTCGTTCTCATACTTCGGAGTCACGTAACAACTCAAACCAAAAACAAAATATGATCTATTTGATGCCTTGAAGGTGTAACAACACTGAAACTGAAACTCTGGCGACTCTTCAAGGTCGAAACGACCAACTAAAGGATTTTGCCCAAGTGGCACAAATTGACATAAAAGAGACCTGTAACGTTTTTGCAAAAATCATAACTCTCACCTCGTAACTCGGTTTTATCTGAAATTTGAAACATAGAATATTTGCAACACTGACTATGTCCAAACAAAAAATCACTGCCTAACTCCTTACGGTTAGCTTGTACAACTTCCACATAAACTGCTACTTACACACTTTTTCAAAAAAGAGCGTTTTTGTGGCAGTCTTGCAACGCTTGTAAAATTCGCCTCGTTTCTCCATTTTCGTTGAAATTTGGAACACATGTTCTTGAGGATAACAACCACCTTAAATTAAAATTTTTTTGCATAAATCCTTACGGTTTGTTCGCAGTGCTTCTGACAAAACCTGCACTTTTTCAGCCTGTACAACCACTTGCCAAATCATCCGCCAAGATACCGGAAACACCACCGATCACTCCAAACACTGTGTTGACATATCTAATGTTGTTCTGGACTATTTCCTGACATGTTGGGATGTTCCAAACTGATCCATCCTGTCCAACTGTGCCCGTGGCGACTTTTGCAACTTTTTGACTATTTTGCTGCTATGACAACTTTCTAACAATTTTTTCAACTTTTGCAAATTTGCACAAACAACCTATAACAACTTCACCCAAACATCAAAAACATCCTCATAAGCATTTAACATCACTGTACATACTCTGAATAACCTCTGAACTCCTGTCCACTGCATCAACCGATCTATCTGACTATGTTGACAACAATGACAATCCTGTCGCTGCACCTTGCTCAACAATCTCCCCCTTTGGAATAGTTGGCTACACACGTGCAATTTTTTGTAACTCTTCTCCCCCTTTGACAACAATACCAAAGGGTTGCTGCAAACTCCCCCTGAGTCCATGCATAACATTCTCAGGCAAAAATTATTACACTTGGCAAAAATTGATAATAAAATGACATATATGAATCTTCTCTTCTCACATAAAAATTGACCGTTCTCTTAGCTCGTTCTGTCAATTGCTAAACGCTTTTTGGGTATTGTGCAGAACTCTGTCTATGACCTCCTCTCAAAATTTCAGCCAAAACTGATATCGTATGAGAAAGTTATGCCCAAAATACTAAAGTGACATTTTTCACCTTTTTCCCAAAAACACGGATTTTCACTCTTTATTTTTCTCCACACACTCTTCTCTCCGCACAAAATAAAATCACACTCTTCAATAAAACACTTCTAACTTAAATGCACACACTTGCATTCCTTTTCACTTTTCACTTTCTCCAAAGATCTTTATTTAATGAAACTGCTTAAAATAATATAACTCCCTTTTTTTATATTGAGAAGGCATTTCGTCAAACACGTCACATGCAAAGAATTGACACCTTACTCGTTCTCATACTTCGGAGCCACGTGACAACTCAAACCAAAAACAAAATATGATCTATTTGATGCCTTGAAGGTGTAACAACACTGAAACTGAAACTCGGCGACTCTTCAAGGTCGAAACGGCCAACTAAAGGATTTTGCCCAAGTGGCACAAATTGACATAAAAGAGACCTGTAACGTTTTTGCAAAAATCATAACTCTCACCTCGTAACTCGGTTTTCTCTGAAATTTGAAACGTAGAATATTTGCAACACTGAATATGTCCAAACAAAAACTCACTACCTAACTCCTTACGGTTCGCCTGTACCACTTCCACAAAAATTGCTACTGACACACTTTTTCAAAAAAGAGCGTTTTTGTGACAGTCTTGCAACGCTTGTAAAATTCGCCTCGTTTCTCCGTTTTCGTTGAAATTTGGAACACATGTTCTTGAAGATAACGACCACCTCCAGTTAAAATTTTGCTGCATAAATCCTTACGGTTTGTTCGCAGTGCTTCTGACAAAACCTGCACTTTTTCAGCTTGTACAACCACTTGCCAAATCATCCGCCAAGATACCGGAAACACCACCGATCACTCCAAACACTGTGTTGACATCTCCAATGCTGTTCTGGACTATTTCCTGACATGCTGGCATGTTCCAAACTGATCCATCCTGTCCAACTGTGCCCGTGGCGACTTTTGCAACTTTTTGACTATTTTGCTGCTTTGACAACTTTCTGACGATTTTTTCAACTTTTGCAAATTTGCACAAACAACCTGTAACAACTTCACCCAAACATCAAAAACATCCTCATAAGCATTTAACATCACTGTACATACTCTGAATAACCTCTGAACTCCTGTCCACTGCATCAACCGATCTATCTGACTGTGTTGACAACAATGACAATATTGTCGCTGCACCTTGCTCAACAATCTCCCCCTTTGGAATTGTTGGCAACACACGTGCAATTTCCTGTAACTCTTCTCCCCCTTTGACAACAATACCAAAGGGCTGCTGCAAACTCCCCCTGAGTCCATGCACAACATTCTCAGGCAAAAATTATTACACTTAGCAAAAATCACAAACATGAGCAAAAAGATAAACAAATACACAAATGCTCCCCCTGAGAATGTGGTCCCGATAGCTAGTCAATTCTTGGGAAGCGTGACCACTCCCAATTTATTGTGAAGGTACTCAAAGACTTCCTTGGGCAACGGTTTTGTGAAGATATCCGCTACTTGCTCTGTTGTTGGAACAAAATCCAACTTAACCTCACCTTCCGCAACTTTCTCCTTCAAAAAGTGATACCGGATAGCAATATGTTTTGTGCGAGAATGCATAACCGGATTCTTTGAGATGTTAATGGCACTGGTGTTATCACACTTAACTAAAATTGGCTCACTGAAGTTAATACCAAGATCTTTCAGGGTTTGTTTCATCCATAATACCCACGTACAACACGTTGTCGCTGCAATATATTCTGCCTCTCGTTGTGGATAAGGAGACCGACTCTTGTTTCTTACTGTGCCACACGACCAACCTGTCTCCAAGATAGAATGCACCTCCATTGGTACTCTTTCTGTCATCTACACATCCTGCCCAATCTGCATCTGAATACGCAATAAGGGTGAAGTCCTTACCTTTCGGATACCATAACCCATACTCCATAGTACCCTTGAGGTACCGAAGAATCCTCTTCACTGCTGTCACATGAGTCTCCTTGGGACTAGCCTGAAATCGTGCTACCATGCATACTCGCCTGCAAAATATCTGGTCTGGTAGCTGTCAAGTACAAGTAAGCTCCCAATCATAGATTTGTACATGGTTTGATCAACATGTGGAGATTTGTCATCCTTGCTCAACTTGCAACCTGTCGTCATGGGAGTGCTAACTGGCTTACAATCCTCCATTGTGAACTTTTTTAGCATCTCTTTCACATATTTAATTTGAGAAATAAATATGCCCTTCTCATTTTGATTAACTTGCAACCCGAGGAAATACGAAAGTTCACCAATCATTGACATTTCAAATTCTTTCTGCATCTTATTTGCTAAATCTTTACACGACTCATCTTTGTTGCTGCCAAATATGATATCATCTACGTATACAACAAGAACAATAAGATGGCCATTTTCTATTTTGACATACAAATTACTATCCACCATACCTTTCTTGAACCCTTGTTGAGTAAGATAGTTGTCTAGCCTTGCATACCATGCTCGGGGTGCCTGTTTTAAGCCATATAATGCTTTCTTCAACTTGCAAACCAAGTTGGGATCATCACCAAGTTGGAAACCATCTCGGCTGCTCAATATAAACCTCTTCTTCAAGTTTCCCATTCAAAAATGCTGATTTCACATCCATTTGATAAACTTTGAAATTCTTGTAAACTGCTAAAGCCATAAACATTCTAATTGCCTCTAGTCTAGCCACAGGTGCAAAGGTTTCCTCAAAGTCAATACCTTCAACTTGTGCATAGCCTTTACATACCAATCTTGCTTTATTCCTGACTACCTGTCCGTCTTCATTCAATTTGTTTCGAAAGACCCATTTAGTACCGATTATATTTTTATTTGCAGGTCTTGGTACTAACTCCCAAGTTTTGTTTTTCTCGATCTGATCTAATTCTTCATTTATTGCCTTCATCCAACTTTCATCTTTGCTTGCGTCAACAACATTTTTGGGCTCAATGTTGGATAATAGAGAGTAGTTACTTACTACTCTTCTTCTTGTCTGAACACCAACTGTGGGGTCTCCAATTATTTGCTCTCTAGGATGATCTTTCTGCCAGCTGCCTATTTTGAATTTCTTATTTTCTTCCACTTATGAATCACTGTTTGAATCATCTGAGTCAATTTTTTGTTTCTTTTTCGTTTTCTTTTCCTCATCTCCTTCAATAACCTCTTCATAAATTGGGTAGTTCTCTTCATAGCTAATTACTCGTTCCCTACCTTCATCAACTTTAACATCGACACTATCCACAATTTTCCTTAGCCTCTTGTTGTAGCATTTGTAAGCTTTGCTTTTTGACGAATAGCCAAGAAAAATACCTTCATCCGCTCTATCTTCAAACTTACCAAGGTTTTCTTCAGTTCTTTTGATGTAACACTTGCTGCCAAAAACTTTAAAGTATCTTGTTGTTGCCTTTTTACCGAACCACAACTCATAAGGAGTTTTGCTTTCATGCGTCCTCAACATGCACCTATTTTGGATGTATACCGCAGTATGGACTGCCTCTTTCCAAAATATGTCTGCTACTTTGCTCTCAGTCAACATAGTCCGTGCCATTTCCTGCACTGTCCTGTTCTTTCTTTCTACCACACCATTCTGCTGAGGTGTCCTGGCTGCTGAAAACTATCTCCTAATACCATATTTTTCACAGTACTCTATAAAATCCTCTGAAATGAACTCTCCTCCTCTATCTGATCTTAAACATTTAATCATTTTTTCTGTTTGATTCTCAACTTGGTTTTTGAAAACCTTGAACATCTCAAAAGCTTCTGATTTATGCTTCAAAAATAGTACCCATGTCATCCTGGAATAGTCATCTATACACAACATAAAATATTTGTCACCATTTATGCTTTGCGTTCTCATGGGTCCACATAAATCAGTATGTATTAGTTCCAAAGGTTTGCTTGTGTAGTACTCTTTTGTTTTAAATGAGACTCTAGTTTGCTTCCCCTTTTGGCATGAAGCACAAATGCTATTTGATGGTTTTCCAATGGTGGGAATATCTCTCACTGCCCTTTTTTGAGCTGATTTTTACTAGATTGTCAAAACTGATATGACCGAGCCTCTTGTGCCACAACCAATTTTCTTCTTCCTGTCCAATCAAGCAAGCTCCTTCTGAAGTCTCTGAGAGAGTGTACAGGTTTCCAGATGTCCTCGATCCAGTTGCTATCAACTTTCCACTATTTGCTTTTCTGACTTCACAACCCTGCTTCTTAAAAATCACTTCATGACCTCTATCACAAATCTGACTTACGCTCAACAAGTTATGCTTCAGACCAACCACAAACAAGACTTCTTTTGACTTGATTTTTTCATCACTGATCTTAACTGAACCTTTGCCAACTATCTTAGCTCCATCATTATTTCCAAATTTTACTGAACCACCTTCATATTGCTGTAACTTCTCAAATTTTTGTTTGTCACCTGTCATATGACTGGAGCATCCACTATCAAGTATCCATGGTGCAGATTTATTCTGTGCTTTAAATGTTGTTTGTACGATCAGGGATTCCTTTTCTTCCTTAGATCGCTCTTTTTCTTTCCACTCTGGTTTGATTACAGTTTTGGGCTCTTGTTTTGACTTTTCTTTTTCAGTAGCTTGTGCATGTTTTTCGAGAAATTTTCTATTTTGTCTCATTCCATTTGGTTGAAATTTTCTTCCCTGAAATTGATTTGATGCAAATGTACTTCGACAATTTCTTGCAATGTGCCCAAAATTATGATAGTTATAACATTCTACTGCATAATCCATCAAAGGTGAAAAAACATTTCTACTTGGTAAAATTCCTTGGTCCTACATTATACTTGCAATCTGAAATCTTATGTCCATAACCATTGCATTTAAAATAGTAACCAGAAAAGAGATGATTGAACCTGGGTGATGGTCTTTGCCATGTTGTCGTAGGAGCCATAAATCTTCTTCTTCTTTGATGTGTGACATTGGTGAATCCATCATTGTCAATTCTCCTTTCGTGCCTTGCATTATTGCTTTCTTTTGCATGAGTCAATTTTTCTTGATCAACTTGTTTCTTATCTTCATTCTTTATGGATTCTTCATTTATGGCCTTTGATCCATTTGATGATTCTCCTTCGTCAAAGCCCAAACCAAATTTGATGCCTGTAGTCTTTTGGTTATTTATGATCTTATCCAGCTTCATAGAACTTTCTTCACGTTTGTGATAACAACTAATTTTACGATTCATCTCTTCTATCTCGCATCCTTAAACCAACAGTCTCTTCTTCTAGCTTGCTGCAATAATCTATTTTCATGGTTATTTGCACTTCGAGATCTTCAGATATTTTCTTGGATTCTTCTATCTCGTACTTTCAAATCGGTTATGATTTCATTTGCATCCTCAAGCTTTCTTGAAATTTTCTTATTCTTTTTTCTTTCTATCTTCAATTCATCCAGAGCTGCAATTAGTTCCTCTTCCAAATTTACTTCTGCATCAATTTCTTCTTCATCACATTCCTGTTCTTTTTTTGTTTTTTCTTCTTTGAGTGCCATGAAAAGAGCTTCACCTGTTTCCTTTTCAGAATCCTCACCGGAGTTGTCTTCTGATGAACTGACATTCTTGGAGATGAAACTTTTCTTCTTGAAGTTGCCTTTTCTGAAATTTGTTTTTTTCTTCTAGTCACTTCTTTCTTGGTGCGATCCTTCATCACTTTTGTTCTTCTCATTAAGTGGACATTTAGCTGCAAAATGCCCAATGCCTCCATAATTGAAACATTTAAACGGTAACTTTCCTCTGTATTTTCCTTTTCCCCTTTTTAGTTTTCGAACAAAGTTTGCTTCCATTTCATCTCGATGTCTCTTCTTCCTCGGATTCTTGTTTTGCTTTCATATTTTTATGGGCTTTAAAAGCAGCTTCTCTGTTCGTGGGTTTAGATTTTCCTATTCTCATCTCATATGCAGTCAAAGAACCATGCATCTCATCCATACTAAAAGAATTTAGATCTTTAGCTTCTTCTATAGCTGAAACTTTAGAATCAAATCTTTGGGGAAGAGATCTTAATACCTTTTTCACGATGACAGAATCTTTGATTTCCTCGCCGAGTCCTCTAATCGCATTAATGACTTCATTAACTCTCAGCATATATGCCTCTATGTTCTCATCGTCATTCATCTTTAATACTTCGAACTGAGCTCGATGTGTTTGTAACTTGGCCTCCTTGATCTTAACGTCTCCTTCATGAATGCTCCTCAGTTTGTCCCATATTTCTTTTGCCATTTTACAACTCATAATCTTTACCAGTTCATTGTCCACTAATCCGCACATGATAGCATTCTTTGCTTTTGAGTCATTCTCAAACAGTTTCTTACCGACAGCATCGGTTGGAGAAGTGGTGGGTATTGTGTATCCACTATCTACTGAATCCCAAATGTCGTATCCCAAAGCACAAAGATATGTCTGCATCCTGAGTCTCCAAAATGCGTAATTAGTTCCATCAAACAATGGTGCTTTGTTTGATGAGAAGCCTTCACCACCTCCCATTGTGTCACTTCCAAGATCACCCTAGCCGGTTAAGCTTGTTCAGGAACCTCGCTCCGATACAAATTGTTAGTCTCACAATGACACTCGAGAGGGGGGTGAATAAGTGTAGCTCTTTTAAAACTTAAATCTTCAACTCTTAAAGCCGAAACAATGAAAACTTGAAACCAAATAAAGCAAGTATAACAAGAGAACATCACACAACACAAGATGTACCGAGGTTCACCGATTTGGCTACATCCTCAAAATGACTGTTTGGACTCCCATCCAAATCCAGCCTTTGCAAAGCACCAACTTTACAATCAATTTACCAACACCCACTAGAAGGAGCACCAACCCCTGATTTATCTGCACCAACAGAAAGGAGCACCAACCCCTGATTTATCTGCACCAACAGAAAGGAGCACCAACCCCTCTACCAAGCACCCACTTGATTTTGATATTGATAATAAAATGACATATATGAATCTTCTCTTCTCACATAAAAATTGACCGTTCTCTTAGCTCGTTTTGTCAATTGCTAAACGCTTTCTGGGTATTGTGTAGAACTCTGTCTATGACCTCCTCTCAAAATTTTAGCCAAAAATGATATCGTATGAGAAAGTTATGCCCAAAATACTAAAGTGACATTTTTCACCTTTTTCCCAAAAACACGGATTTTCACTCTTTATTTTTCTCCACACACTCTTCTCTCCGCACAAAATAAAATCACACTCTTCAATAAAACACTTCTAACTTAAATGCACACACTTGCATTCCTTTTCACTTTTCACTTTCTCCAAAGATCTTTATTTAATGAAACTGCTTAAAATAATATAACTCCCTTTTTTTATATTGAGAAGGCATTTCGTCAAACACGTCACATGCAAAGAATTGACACCTTACTCGTTCTCATACTTCGGAGCCACGTGACAACTCAAACCAAAAACAAAATATGATCTATTTGATGCCTTGAAGGTGTAACAACACTGAAACTGAAACTCTGGCGACTCTTCAAGGTCGAAACGGCCAACTAAAGGATTTTGCCCAAGTGGCACAAATTGACATAAAAGAGACCTGTAACGTTTTTGCAAAAATCATAACTCTCACCTCGTAACTCGGTTTTCTCTGAAATTTGAAACGTAGAATATTTGCAACACTGAATATGTCCAAACCAAAACTCACTACCTAACTCCTTACGGTTCGCCTATACCACTTCCACAAAACTGCTACTGACACACTTTTTCAAAAAAGAGCATTTTTGTGACAGTCTTGCAACGCTTGTAAAATTCGCCTCGTTTCTCCGTTTTCATTGAAATTTGGAACACATGTTCTTGAAGATAACGACCACCTCCAGTTCAAATTTTGCTGCATAAATCCTTACGGTTTGTTCGCAGTGCTTCTGACAAAACCTGCACTTTTTCAGCTTGTACAACCACTTGCCAAATCATCCGCCAAGATACCGGAAACACCACCGATCACTCCAAACACTGTGCTGACATCTCCAATGCTGTTCTGGACTATTTCATGACATGCTGGCATGTTCCAAACTGATCCATCCTATCCAACTGTGCCCGTGGCGACTTTTGCAACTTTTTGACTATTTTGCTGCTTTGACAACTTTCTGACGATTTTTTCAACTTTTGCAAATTTGCACAAACAACCTGTAACAACTTCACCCAAACATCAAAAACATCCTCATAAGCATTTAACATCACTGTACATACTCTGAATAACCTCTCGAACTCCTGTCCACTGCATCAACCGATCTATCTGACTGTGTTGACAACAATGACAATACTGTCGTTGCACCTTGCTCAACAATCTCCCCCTTTGGAATTGTTGGCAACACACGTGCAATTTCCTTGTAACTCTTCTCCCCCTTTGACAACAATACCAAAGGGCTGCTGCAAACTCCCCCGAGTCCATGCACAATATTCTCAGGCAAAAATTATTACACTTAGCAAAAATCACAAACATGAGCAAAAAGATAAACAAATACACAAATGCTCCCCTTGAGAATGTGGTCCCGATAGCTAGTCAATTCTTGGGAAGCGTGACCACTCCCAATTTATTGTGAAGGTACTCAAAGACTTCCTTGGGCAACGGTTTTGTGAAGATATCCGCTACTTGCTCTATTGTTGGAACAAAATCCAACTTAACCTCACCTTTCGCAACTTTCTCCTTCAAAAAGTGATACCGGATAGCAATATGTTTTGTGCGAGAATGCATAACCAGATTCTTTGAGATGTTAATGGCACTGGTGTTATCACACTTAACTGAAATTGGCTCACTGAAGTTAATACCAAGATCTTTCAGGGTTTGTTTCATCCATAATACCTACGTACAACACGTTGTCGCTGCAATATATTCTGCCTCTACTGTGGATAAGGAGACTGACTCTTGTTTCTTACTGTGCCACGCGACCAACCTGTCTCCAAGATAGAATGCACCTCCACTGGTACTCTTTCTATCATCTACACATCCTGCCCAATCTGCATCTGAATACGCAATAAGGGTGAAGTCCTTACCTTTCGGATACCATAACCCATACTCCATAGTACCCTTGAGGTACCGAAGAATCCTCTTCACTATTGTCACATGAGTCTCCTTGGGACTAGCCTAAAATCGTGCTACCATGCATACTGCCTGCAAAATATCTGGTCTAGTAGCTGTCAAGTACAGTAAGCTCCCAATCATAGATCTGTACATGGTTTGATCAACATGTGGAGATTTGTCATCCTTGCTCAACTTGCAACCTGTCGTCATGGGAGTGCTAACTGGCTTACAATCCTCCATTGTGAACTTTTTTAGCATCTCTTTCACATATTTAATTTGAGAAATAAATATGCCCTTCTCATTTTGATTAACTTGCAACCTGAGGAAATACGAAAGTTCACCAATCATTGACATTTCAAATTCTTTCTGCATCTTATTTGCTAAATCTTTACACGACTCATCTTTGTTGTTGCCAAATATGATATCATCTACGTATACAACAAGAACAATAAGATGGCCATTTTCTATTTTGACATACAAATTACTATCCACCATACCTTTCTTGAACCCTTGTTGAGTAAGATAGTTGTCTAGCCTTGCATACCATGCTTGGGGTGCCTGTTTTAAGCCATATAATGCTTTCTTCAACTTGCAAACCAAGTTGGGATCATCACCAAGTTGGAAACCATCTCGGCTGCTCAATATAAACCTCTTCTTCAAGTTTCCCATTCAAAAATGTTGATTTCACATCCATTTGATAAACTTTGAAATTCTTGTAAACCTAATTGCCTCTAGTCTAGCCACAGGTGCAAAGGTTTCCTCAAAGTCAATACCTTCAACTTGTGCATAGCCTTTACATACCAATCTTGCTTTATTCCTGACTACCTGTCCGTCTTCATTCAATTTGTTTCGAAAGACCCATTTAGTACCGATTATATTTTTATTTGCAGGTCTTGGTACTAACTCCCAAGTTTTGTTTTTCTCGATCTGATCTAATTCTTCATTTATTGCCTTCATCCAACTTTCATCTTTGCTTGCATCAACAACATTTTTGGGCTCAATGTTGGATAATAGAGAGTAGTTACTTACTACTCTTCTTCTTGTCTGAACACCAACTGTGGGGTCTCCAATTATTTGCTCTCTAGGATGATCTTTCTGGCAACTCACTGTTTTGAATTTCTTATTTTCTTCCACTTCTGAATCATTGTTTGAATCATCTGAGTCAATTTTTTGTTTCTTTTCCATTTCCTTTTCCTCATCTCCTTCAATAACCTCTTCATAAATTGGGTAGTTCTCTTCATAGCTAATTACTCGTTCCCTACCTTCATCAACTTTAACATCGGCACTATCCACAATTTTCCTTAGCCTCTTGTTGTAGCATTTGTAAGCTTTGCTTTTTGACGAATAGCCAAGAAAAATACCTTCATCCGCTCTATCTTCAAACTTACCAAGGTTTTCTTCAGTTCTTTTGATGTAACACTTGCTGCCAAAAACTTTAAAGTATCTTGTTGTTGCCTTTTTACCGAACCACAACTCATAAGGAGTTTTGCTTTCATGCGTCCTCAACATGCACCTATTTTGGATGTATACCGCAGTATGGACTGCCTCTTTCCAAAATCTGTCTGCTACTTTGCTCTCAATCAACATAGTCCGTGCCATTTCCTGCACTGTCCTGTTCTTTCTTTCTACCACACCATTCTACTGAGGTGTCCTGGCTGCTAAAAATTGTCTCCTAATACCATATTTTTCATAGTACTCTATAAAATCCTCTGAAATGAACTCTCCTCCTCTATCTGATCTTAAACATTTAATCATTTTTCCTGTTTGATTCTCAACTTGGTTTTTGAAAACCTTGAACATCTCAAAAGCTTCTGATTTATGCTTCAAAAATAGTACCCATGTCATCCTGGAATAGTCATCTATACACAACATAAAATATTTGTCACCATTTATGCTTTGCGTTCTCATGGGTCCACATAAATCAGTATGTATTAGTTCCAAAGGTTTGCTTGTGTAGTACTCTTTTGTTTTAAATGAGACTCTAGTTTGCTTCCCCTTTTGGCATGAAGCACAAATGCTATTTGATGGTTTTCCAATGGTGGGAATATCTCTCACCGTACCCTTTTTTGAGCTGATTTTTACTAGATTGTCAAAACTGATATGACCGAGCCTCTTGTGCCACAACCAATTTTCTTCTTCCTGTCCAATCAAGCAAGCTCCTTCTGAAGTCTCTGAGAGAGTGTACAGGTTGCCAGATGTCCTCGATCCAGTTGCTATCAACTTTCCACTATTTGCTTTTCTGACTTCACAACCCTGCTTCTTAAAAATCACTTCATGACCTCTATCACAAATCTGACTTACGCTCAACAAGTTATGCTTCAGACCAACCACAAACAAGACTTCTTTTGACTTGATTTTTCCATCACTGATCTTAACTCGAACCTTTGCCAACTATCTTAGCTCCATCATTATTTCCAAATTTTACTGAACCACCTTCATATTGTTGTAACTTCTCAAATTTTTGTTTGTCACCTGTCATATGACTGGAGCATCCACTATCAAGTATCCATGGTGTAGATTTATTTTGTGCTTTAAATGTTGTTTGTACGATCAAGGATTCCTTTTCTTCCTTAGATCACTCTTTTTCTTTCCACTCTGGTTTGATTACAGTTTTGGGCTCTTGTTTTGACTTTTCTTTTTCAGTAGCTTGTGCATGTTTTTCGAGAAATTTTCTATTTTGTCTCATTCCATTTGGTTGAAATTTTCTTCCCTGAAATTGATTTGATGCAAATGTACTTCGACAATTTCTTGCAATGTGCCCAAAATTATGACAGTTATAACATTCTACTGCATAATCCATCAAAGGTGAAAAAACATTTCTACTCGTAAAATTCTTTGGTCCTACATTATACTTGCAATATGAAATCTTATGTCCATAACCATTGCATTTAAAACTGTAACCAGAAAAGAGATGATTGAACCTCGGGTGATGGTCTTTGCCATGTTGTCGTAGGAGCCATAAATCTTCTTCTTCTTTGATGTGTGACATTGGTGAATCCATCATTGTCAATTCTCCTTTCGTGCCTTGCATTATTGCTTTCTTTTGCATGAGTCAATTTTTCTTGATCAACCTGTTTCTTATCTTCATTCTTTATGGATTCTTCATTTATGGCCTTTGATCCATTTGATGATTCTCCTTCGTCAAAGCCCAAACCAAATTTGATGCCTGTAGTCTTTTGGTTATTTATGATCTTATCCAGCCTTCATAGAACTTTCTTCACGTTTGTGATAACAACTAATTTTACGATTCATCTCTTCTATCTCGCATCCTTAAACCAACAGTCTCTTCTTCTAGCTTGTTGCAATAATCTATTTTCATGGTTATTTGCACTTCGAGATCTTCAGATATTTTCTTGGATTCTTCTATCCGTACTTTCAAACTGGTTATGATTTCATTTGCATCCTCAAGCTTTCTTGAAATTTTCTTATTCTTTTTTCTTTCTATCTTCAATTCATCCAGAGCTGCAATTAGTTCCTCTTCCAAATTTACTTCTGCATCAATTTCTTCTTCATCACATTCCTGTTCTTTTTCTGTTTTTTCTTCTTTGAGTGCCATGAAAAGAGCTTCACCTGTTTCCTTTTCAGAATCCTCACCGGAGCTGTCTTCTGATGAACTGACATTCTTGGAGATGAAACTTTTCTTCTTGAAGTTGCCTTTTCTGAAATTTGTTTTTTTCTTCCAGTCACTTCTTTCTTGGTGCGATCCTTCATCACTTTTGTTCTTCTCATTAAGTGGACATTTAGCTGCAAAATGCCCAATGCCTCCATAATTGAAACATTTAAACGGTAACTTTCCTCTAGTATTTTCCTTTTCCCCTTTTTAGTTTTCGAACAAAGTTTGCTTCCATTTCATCCGATGTCTCTTCTTCCTCGGATTCTTGTTTTACTTTCATATTTTTTTGGGCTTTAAAAGCAGCTTCTCTGTTCGTGGGTTTAGATTTTCCTATTCTCATCTCATATGCAGTCAAAGAACCATGCATCTCATCCATACTAAAAGAATTTAGATCTTTAGCTTCTTCTATAGCTGAAACTTTAGAATCAAATCTTTGGGGAAGAGATCTTAATACCTTTTTCACGATGACAGAATCTTTGATTTCCTCGTCGAGTCCTCTAATCGCATTAATGACTTCATTAACTCTCAGCATATATGCCTCTATGTTCTCATCGTCATTCATCTTTAATACTTCGAACTGAGCTCGATGTGTTTGTAACTTGGCCTCCTTGATCTTAACGTCTCCTTCATGAATGCTCCTCAGTTTGTCCCATATTTCTTTTGTCATTTTACAACTCATAATCTTTACCAGTTCACTGTCCACTAATCCGCACATGATAGCATTCTTTGCTTTTGAGTCATTCTCAAATAGTTTCTTACCGACAGCATCGGTTGGAGAAGTGGTGGGTATTGTGTATCCACTATCTACTGAATCCCAAATGTCGTATCCCAAAGCACAAAGATATGTCTGCATCCTGAGTCTCCAAAATGCGTAATTAGTTTCATCAAACAATGGTGCTTTGTTTGATGAGAAGCCTTCACCACCTGCCATTGTGTCACTTCCAAGATCACCCTAGCCGGTTAAGCTTGTTCAAGAACCTCGCTCTGATACCAATTGTTAGTCTCACAATGACACTGAGAGGGGGGTGAATCAAGTGTAGCTCTTTTAAAACTTAAATCTTCAACTCTTAAAGCCGAAACAATGAAAACTTGAAACCAAATAAAGCAAGTATAACAAGAGAACATCACACAACACAAGATGTACCGAGGTTCACCGATTTGGCTACATCCTCAAAATGACTGTTTGGACTCCCATCCAAATCCAGCCTTTGCAAAGCACCAACTTTACAATCAATTTACCAGCACCCACTGGAAGGAGCACCAACCCCTGATTTATCTGCACCAACAGAAAGGAGCACCAACCCCTCTACCAAGCACCCACTTGATTTTGATATTGATAATAAAATGACATATATGAATCTTCTCTTCTCACATAAAAATTGATCGTTCTCTTAGCTCGTTTTGTCAATTGCTAAACGCTTTCTGGGTATTGTGCAGAACTCTGTCTATGACCTCCTCTCAAAATTTTAGCCAAAAATAATATCGTATGAGAAAGTTATGCCCAAAATACTAAAGTGATATTTTTCACCTTTTTCCCAAAAACACGGATTTTCACTCTTTATTTTTCTCCACACACTCTTCTCTCCGCACAAAATAAAATCACACTCTTCAATAAAACACTTCTAACTTAAATGCACACACTTGCATTCCTTTTCACTTTTCACTTTCTCCAAAGATCTTTATTTAATGAAACTGCTTAAAATAATATAACTCCCTTTTTTTATATTGAGAAGGCATTTCGTCAAACACGTCACATGCAAAGAATTGACACCTTACTCGTTCTCATACTTCGGAGCCACGTGACAACTCAAACCAAAAACAAAATATGATCTATTTGATGCCTTGAAGGTGTAACAACACTGAAACTGAAACTATGGCGACTCTTCAAGGTCGAAACGGCCAACTAAAGGATTTTGCCCAAGTGGCACAAATTGACATAAAAGAGACCTGTAACGTTTTTGCAAAAATCATAACTCTCACCTCGTAACTCGGTTTTCTCTGAAATTTGAAACGTAGAATATTTGCAACACTGACTATGTCCAAACAAAAACTCACTACCTAACTCCTTACGGTTCGCTTGTACCACTTCCACAAAAACTGCTACTGACACACTTTTTCAAAAAAGAGCATTTTTGTGACAGTCTTGCAACGCTTGTAAAATTCGCCTCGTTTCTCCGTTTTCATTGAAATTTGGAACACATGTTCTTGAAGATAACGACCACCTCCAGTTCAAATTTTGCTACATAAATCCTTACGGTTTGTTCGCAGTGCTTCTGACAAAACCTGCACTTTTTCAGCCTGTACAACCACTTGCCAAATCATCCGCCAAGATACCGGAAACACCACCGATCACTCCAAACACTGTGATGACATCTCCAATGCTGTTCTGGACTATTTCCTGACATGCTGGCATGTTCCAAACTGATCCATCCTGTCCAACTATGCCCGTGGCGACTTTTGCAACTTTTTGACTATTTTGCTGCTTTGACAACTTTCTGACGATTTTTTCAACTTTTGCAAATTTGCACAAACAACCTGTAACAACTTCACCCAAACATCAAAAACATCCTCATAAGCATTTAACATCACTGTACATACTCTAAATAACCTCTGAACTCCTGTCCACTGCATCAACCGATCTATCTGACTGTGTTGACAACAATGACAATATTGTCGTTGCACCTTGCTCAACAATCTCCCCCTTTGGAATTGTTGGCAACACACGTGCAATTTCCTGTAACTCTTCTCCCCCTTTGACAACAATACCAAAGGGCTGCTGCAAACTCCCCCGAGTCCATGCACAATATTCTCAGGCAAAAATTATTACACTTAGCAAAAATCACAAACATGAGCAAAAAGATAAACAAATACACAAATGCTCCCCTGAGAATGTGGTCCCGATAGCTAGTCAATTCTTGGGAAGCGTGACCACTCCCAATTTATTGTGAAGGTACTCAAAGACTTCCTTGGGCAATGGTTTTGTGAAGATATCCGCTACTTGCTCTATTGTTGGAACAAAATCCAACTTAACCTCACCTTTCGCAACTTTCTCCTTCAAAAAGTGATACCGGATAGCAATATGTTTTGTGCGAGAATGCATAACCGGATTCTTTGAGATGTTAATGGCACTGGTGTTATCACACTTAACTGAAATTGGCTCACTGAAGTTAATACCAAGATCTTTCAGGGTTTGTTTCATCCATAATACCTGCGTACAACACGTTGTCGCTGCAATATATTCTGCCTCTACTGTGGATAAGGAGACTGACTCTTGTTTCTTACTGTGCCACGCGACCAACCTGTCTCCAAGATAGAATGCACCTCCACTGGTACTCTTTCTGTCATCTACACATCCTGCCCAATCTGCATCTGAATACGCAATAAGGGTGAAGTCCTTACCTTTCGGATACCATAACCCATACTCCATAGTACCCTTGAGGTACCGAAGAATCCTCTTCATTGCTGTCACATGAGTCTCCTTGGGACTAGCCTGAAATCGTGCTACCATGCATACTGCCTGCAAAATATCTAGTCTGGTAGCTGTCAAGTACAGTAAGCTCCCAATCATAGATCTGTACATGGTTTGATCAACATGTGGAGATTTGTCATCCTTGCTCAACTTGCAACCTGTCGTCATGGGAGTGCTAAGTGGCTTACAATCCTCCATTGTGAACTTTTTTAGCATCTCTTTCACATATTTAATTTGAGAAATAAATATGCCCTTCTCATTTTGATTAACTTGCAACCCGAGGAAATACGAAAGTTCACCAATCATTGACATTTCAAATTCTTTCTGCATCTTATTTGCTAAATCTTTACACGACTCATCTTTGTTGTTGCCAAATATGATATCATCTACGTATACAACAAGAACAATAAGATGGCCATTTTCTGTTTTGACATACAAATTACTATCCACCATACCTTTCTTGAACCCTTGTTGAGTAAGATAGTTGTCTAGCCTTGCATACCATGCTCGGGGTGCCTGTTTTAAGCCATATAATGCTTTCTTCAACTTGCAAACCAAGTTGGGATCATCACCAAGTTGGAAACCATCTCGGCTGCTCAATATAAACCTCTTCTTCAAGTTTCCCATTCAAAAATGCTGATTTCACATCCATTTGATAAACTTTGAAATTCTTGTAAACTGCTAAAGCCTGAAACATTCTAATTGCCTCTAGTCTAGCCACAGGTGCAAAGGTTTCCTCAAAGTCAATACCTTCAACTTGTGCATAGCCTTTACATACCAATCTTGCTTTATTCCTGACTACCTGTCCGTCTTCATTCAATTTGTTTCGAAAGACCCATTTAGTACCGATTATATTTTTATTTGCAGGTCTTGGTACTAACTCCCAAGTTTTGTTTTTCTCGATCTGATCTAATTCTTCATTTATTGCCTTCATCCAACTTTCATCTTTGCTTGCGTCAACAACATTTTTGGGCTCAATGTTGGATAATAGAGAGTAGTTACTTACTACTCTTCTTCTTGTCTGAACACCAACTGTGGGGTCTCCAATTATTTGCTCTCTAGGATGATCTTTCTGCCAGCTACCTGTTTTGAATTTCTTATTTTCTTCCACTTCTGAATCACTGTTTGAATCATCTGAGTCAATTTTTTGTTTCTTTTTCGTTTTCTTTTCCTCATCTCCTTCAATAACCTCTTCATAAATTGGGTAGTTCTCTTCATAGCTAATTACTCGTTCCCTACCTTCATCAACTTTAACATCGACACTATCCACAATTTTCCTTAGCCTCTTGTTGTAGCATTTGTAAGCTTTGCTTTTTGACGAATAGCCAAGAAAAATACCTTCATCCGCTCTATCTTCAAACTTACCAAGGTTTTCTTCAGTTCTTTTGATGTAACACTTGCTGCCAAAAACTTTAAAGTATCTTGTTGTTGCCTTTTTACCGAACCACAACTCATAAGGAGTTTTGCTTTCATGCGTCCTCAACATGCACCTATTTTGGATGTATACCGCAGTATGGACTGCCTCTTTCCAAAATCTGTCTGCTACTTTGCTCTCAGTCAACATAGTCCGTGCCATTTCCTGCACTGTCCTGTTCTTTCTTTCTACCACACCATTCTGCTGAGGTGTCCTGGCTGCTGAAAACTGTCTCCTAATACCATATTTTTCATAGTACTCTGTAAAATCCTCTGAAATGAACTCTCCTCCTCTATCTGATCTTAAACATTTAATCATTTTTTCTGTTTGATTCTCAACTTGGTTTTTGAAAACCTTGAACATCTCAAAAGCTTCTGATTTATGCTTCAAAAATAGTACCCATGTCATCCTGGAATAGTCATCTATACACAACATAAAATATTTGTCACCATTTATGCTTTGCGTTCTCATGGGTCCACATAAATCAGTATGTATTAGTTCCAAAGGTTTGCTTGTGTAGTACTCTTTTGTTTTAAATGAGACTCTAGTTTGCTTCCCCTTTTGGCATGAAGCACAAATGCTATTTGATGGTTTTCCAATGGTGGGAATATCTCTCACTCCCTTTTTTGAGCTGATTTTTACTAGATTGTCAAAACCGATATGACCGAGCCTCTTGTGCCACAACCAATTTTCTTCTTCCTGTCCAATCAAGCAAGCTCCTTCTGAAGTCTCTGAGAGAGTGTACAGGTTGCCAGATGTCCTCGATCCAGTTGCTATCAACTTTCCATTGTTTGCTTTTCTGACTTCACAACCTTGCTTCTTAAAAATCACTTCATGACCTCTATCACAAATCTGACTTACGCTCAACAAGTTATGCTTCAGACCAACCACAAACAAGACTTCTTTTGACTTGATTTTTTCATCACTGATCTTAACTGAACCTTTGCCAACTATCTTAGCTCCATCATTATTTCCAAATTTTACTGAACCACCTTCATATTGTTGTAACTTCTCAAATTTTTGTTTGTCACCTGTCATATGACTGGAGCATCCACTATCAAGTATCCATGGTGCAGATTTATTCTGTGCTTTAAATGTTGTTTGTACGATCAGGGATTCCTTTTCTTCCTTAGATCGCTCTTTTTCTTTCCACTCTGGTTTGATTACAGTTTTGGGCTCTTGTTTTGACTTTTCTTTTTCAGTAGCTTGTGCATGTTTTTCGAGAAATTTTCTATTTTGTCTCATTCCATTTGGTTGAAATTTTCTTCCCTGAAATTGATTTGATGCAAATGTACTTCGACAATTTCTTGCAATGTGCCCAAAATTATGACAGTTATAACATTCTACTGCATAATCCATCAAAGGTGAAAAAACATTTCTACTAGTAAAATTCCTTGGTCCTACATTATACTTGCAATCTGAAATCTTATGTCCATAACCATTGCATTTAAAACAGTAACCAGAAAAGAGATGATTGAACCTGGGTGATGGTCTTTGCCATGTTGTCGTAGGAGCCATAAATCTTCTTCTTCTTTGATGTGTGACATTGGTGAATCCATCATTGTCAATTCTCCTTTCGTGCCTTGCATTATTGCTTTCTTTTGCATGAGTCAATTTTTCTTGATCAACCTGTTTCTTATCTTCATTCTTTATGGATTCTTCATTTATGGCCTTTGATCCATTTGATGATTCTCCTTCGTCAAAGCCCAAACCAAATTTGATGCCTGTAGTCTTTTGGTTATTTATGATCTTATCCAACTTCATAGAACTTTCTTCACGTTTGTGATAACAACTAATTTTACGATTCATCTCTTCTATCCAATTTTTTCTTACTCTTTTTCATTCTATCTTCAATTCATCCCCCATACCTCCCCCCCCCCCCCCCCCCCCCCCCCCCCCCCCCCTTCCCCCCCCCCCCCCCCCCCCCCCCCCCCCCCCCAATGCCTCCATAATTGAAACATTTAAATGATAACTTTCCTCTGTATTTTCCTTTTCCCTTTTTAGTTTTCAAACAAAGTTTGCTTCCATTTCATCTGATGTCTCTTCTTCCTCGGATTCTTGTTTTGCTTTCATATTTTTATGGGCTTTAAAAGCAACTTCTCTGTCTATGGGTTTAGATTTTCCTATTCTCATCTCATATGCAGTCAAAGAACCATGCATCTCATCCATACTAAAAGAATTTAGATCTTTAGCTTCTTCTATAGCTAAAACTTTAGAATCAAATATTTGGGGAAGAGATCTTAATACCTTTTTCACGATGACAGAATCTTTGATTTCCTCGTCGAGTCCTCTAATCGCATTAATGACTTCATTAACTCTCAACATATATGCCTCTATGTTCTCATCGTCATTCATCTTTAATACTTCGAACTGAGCTCGATGTGTTTGTAACTTGGCCTCCTTGATCTTAACGTCTCCTTCATGAATGCTCCTCAGTTTGTCCCATATTTCTTTTGTCATTTTACAACTCATAATCTTTACCAGTTCACTGTCCACTAATCCGCACATGATAGCATTCTTTGCTTTTGAGTCATTCTCAAACAGTTTCTTACCGACAGCATCGGTTGGAGAAGTGGTGGGTATTGTGTATCCACTATCTACTGAATCCCAAATGTCGTATCCCAAAGCACAAAGATATGTCTGCATCCTGAGTCTCCAAAATGCGTAATTAGTTCCATCAAACAATGGTGCTTTGTTTGATGAGAAGCCTTCACCACCTGCCATTGTGTCACTTCCAAGATCACCCTAGCCGGTTAAGCTTGTTCAGGAACCTCGCTCTGATACCAATTGTTAGTCTCACAATGACACTGAGAGGGGGGTGAATCAGTGTAGCTCTTTTAAAACTTAAATCTTCAACTCTTAAAGCCGAAACAATGAAAACTTGAAACCAAATAAAGCAAGTATAACAAGAGAACATCACACAACACAAGATGTACCGAGGTTCACCGATTTGGCTACATCCTCAAAATGACTGTTTGGACTCCCATCCAAATCCAGCCTTTGCAAAGCACCAACTTTACAATCAATTTACCAACACCCACTGGAAGGAGCACCAACCCCTGATTTATCTGCACCAATAGAAAGGAGCACCAACCCCTCTACCAAGCACCCACTTGATTTTGATATTGATAATAAAATGACATATATGAATCTTCTCTTCTCACATAAAAATTGACCGTTCTCTTAGCTCGTTCTGTCAATTGCTAAACGCTTTCTGGGTATTGTGCAGAACTCTGTCTATGACCTCCTCTCAAAATTTCAGCCAAAACTAATATCATATGAGAAAGTTATGCCCAAAATACTAAAGTGACATTTTTCACCTTTTTCCCAAAAACACGGATTTTCACTCTTTATTTTTCTCCACACACTCTTCTCTCCGCACAAAATAAAATCACACTCTTCAATAAAACACTTCTAACTTAAATGCACACACTTGCATTCCTTTTCACTTTTCACTTTCTCCAAAGATCTTTATTTAATGAAACTGCTTAAAATAATATAACTCCCTTTTTTTATATTGAGAAGGCATTTCGTCAAACACGTCACATGCAAAGAATTGACACCTTACTCGTTCTCATACTTCGAAGCCACGTGACAACTCAAACCAAAAACAAAATATGATCTATTTGATTCCTTGAGGGTGTAACAACACCGAAACCGAAACTCGGCGACTCTTCAAGGTCGAAACGGCCAACTAAAGGATTTTGCCCAAGTGGCACAAATTGACATAAAAGAGACCCGTAACGTTTTTGCAAAAATCATAACTCTCACCTCGTAACTCGGTTTTCTCTGAAATTTGAAACGTAGAATATTTGCAACACTGAATATGTCCAAACCAAAACTCACTACCTAACTCCTTACGGTTCGCCTCGTACCACTTCCACAAAATCGCTATCGACACACTTTTTCAAAAAGAGCGTTTTTGTGACAGTCTTGCAACGCTTGTAAAATTCGCCTCGTTTCTCCGTTTTCATTGAAATTTGGAACACATGTTCTTGAAGATAACGACCACCTCCAGTTCAAATTTTTCTGCATAAATCCTTACGGTTTGTTTGCAGTGCTTCTGACAAAACCTGCACTTTTTCAGCCTGTACAACCACTTGCCAAATCATCCGCCAAGATACCGGAAACACCACCGATCACTCCAAACACTGTGCTGACATCTCCAATGTTGTTCTGGACTATTTCATGACATGCTGGCATGTTCCAAACTGATCCATCCTGTCCAACTGTGCCCGTGGCGACTTTTGCAACTTTTTGACTATTTTGCTGCTTTGACAACTTTCTGACGATTTTTTCAACTTTTGCAAATTTGCACAAACAACCTCGTAACAACTTCACCCAAACATCAAAAACATCCTCATAAGCATTTAACATCACCGTACATACTCTGAATAACCTCTCGAACTCCTGTCCACCGCATCAACCGATCTATCCGACCGTGTTGACAACAATGACAATACTGTCGCTGCACCTTGCTCAACAATCTCCCCTTTGGAATTGTTGGCAACACACGTGCAATTTCCTCGTAACTCTTCTCCCCTTTGACAACAATACCAAAGGGCTGCTGCAAACTCCCCCGAGTCCATGCACAACATTCTCAAGCAAAAATTATTACACTTAGCAAAAATCACAAACATGAGCAAAAAGATAAACAAATACACAAATGCTCCCCCGAAGAATGTGGTCCCGATAGCTAGTCAATTCTTGGGAAGCGTGACCACTCCCAATTTATTGCGAAGGTACTCAAAGACTTCCTTGGGCAACGGTTTTGTGAAGATATCCGCTACTTGCTCTGTTGTTGGAACAAAATCCAACTTAACCTCACCTTCCGCAACTTTCTCCTTCAAAAAGTGATACCGGATAGCAATATGTTTTGTGCGAGAATGCATAACCGGATTCTTTGAGATGTTAATGGCACTGGTGTTATCACACTTAACTGAAATTGGCTCACTAAAGTTAATACCAAGATCTTTCAGGGTTTGTTTCATCCATAATACCCGCGTACAACACGTTGTCGCTGCAATATATTCTGCCTCTGCTGTGGATAAGGAGACCGACTCTTGTTTCTTACCATGCCACGCGACCAACCTGTCTCCAAGATAGAATGCACCTCCACCGGTACTCTTTCTGTCATCTACACATCCCGCCCAATCTGCATCTGAATACACAATAAGGGTGAAGTCCTTACCTTTCGGATACCATAACCCATACTCCATAGTACCCTTGAGGTACCGAAGAATCCTCTTCACCGCTGTCACATGAGTCTCCTTGGGACTAGCCTGAAATCGTGCTACCATGCATACCGCCCGCAAAATATCTGGTCCGGTAGCTGTCAAGTACAGTAAGCTCCCAATCATAGATCTGTACATGGTTTGATCAACATGTGGAGATTTGTCATCCTTGCTCAACTTGCAACCTGTCGTCATGGGAGTGCTAACTGGCTTACAATCCTCCATTGTGAACTTTTTTAGCATCTCTTTCACATATTTAATTTGAGAAATAAATATGCCCTTCTCATTTTGATTAACTTGCAACCCGAGGAAATACGAAAGTTCACCAATCATTGACATTTCAAATTCTTTCTCCATCTTATTTGCTAAATCTTTACACGACTCATCTTTGTTACTGCCAAATATGATATCATCTACGTATACAACAAGAACAATAAGATGGCCATTTTCTATTTTGACATACAAATTACTATCCACCATACCTTTCTTGAACCCTTGTTGAGTAAGATAGTTGTCTAGCCTTGCATACCATGCTCGAGGTGCCTGTTTTAAGCCATATAATGCTTTCTTCAACTTGCAAACCAAGTTGGGATCATCACCAAGTTGGAAACCATCTCGGCTGCTCAATATAAACCTCTTCTTCAAGTTTCCCATTCAAAAATGTTGATTTCACATCCATTTGATAAACTTTGAAATTCTTGTAAACTGCTAAAGCCGAAACATTCTAATTGCCTCTAGTCTAGCCATAGGTGCAAAGGTTTCCTCAAAGTCAATACCTTCAACTTGTGCATAGCCTTTACATACCAATCTTGCTTTATTCCTGACTACCTGTCCGTCTTCATTCAATTTGTTTCGAAAGACCCATTTAGTACCGATTATATTTTTATTTGTAGGTCTTGGTACTAACTCCCAAGTTTTGTTTTTCTCGATCTGATCTAATTCTTCATTTATTGCCTTCATCCAACTTTCATCTTTGCTTGCGTCAACAACATTTTTGGGCTCAATGTTGGATAATAGAGAGTAGTTACTTACTACTCTTCTTCTTGTCTGAACACCAACTGTGGGGTCTCCAATTATTTGCTCTCTAGGATGATCTTTCTACCAACTACCTGTTTTGAATTTCTTATTTTCTTCCACTTTCGAATCACTGTTTGAATCATCTCGAGTCAATTTTTTGTTTCTTTTTCGTTTCCTTTTCCTCATCTCCTTCAATAACCTCTTCATAAATTGGGTAGTTCTCTTCATAGCTAATTACTCGTTCCCTACCTTCATCAACTTTAACATCGACACTATCCACAATTTTCCTTAGCCTCTTGTTGTAGCATTTGTAAGCTTTGCTTTTTGACGAATAGCCAAGAAAAATACCTTCATCCGCTCTATCTTCAAACTTACCAAGGTTTTCTTCAGTTCTTTTGATGTAACACTTGCTGCCAAAAACTTTAAAGTATCTTGTTGTTGCCTTTTTACCGAACCACAACTCATAAGGAGTTTTGCTTTCATGCGTCCTCAACATGCACCTATTTTGGATGTATACCGCAAGTATGGACTGCCTCTTTCCAAAATTTGTCTCGCTACTTTGCTCTCAGTCAACATAGTCCGTGCCATTTCCTGCACTCGTCCTGTTCTTTCTTTCTACCACACCATTCTCTTGAGGTGTCCTGGCTACTGAAAACTGTCTCCTAATACCATATTTTTCACAGTACTCTATAAAATCCTCTGAAATGAACTCTCCTCCTCTATCCGATCTTAAACATTTAATCATTTTTCCTGTTTGATTCTCAACTTGGTTTTTGAAAACCTTGAACATCTCAAAAGCTTCTGATTTATGCTTCAAAAATAGTACCCATGTCATCCTGGAATAGTCATCTATACACAACATAAAATATTTGTCACCATTTATGCTTTGCGTTCTCATGGGTCCACATAAATCAGGATGTATTAGTTCCAAAGGTTTGCTTGTGTAGTACTCTTTTGTTTTAAATGAGACTCTAGTTTGCTTCCCCTTTTGGCATGAAGCACAAATGCTATTTGATGGTTTTCCAATGGTGGGAATATCTCTTTTTTGAGCTGATTTTTACTAGATTGTCAAAACTGATATGACCGAGCCTCTTGTGCCACAACCAATTTTCTTCTTCCTGTCCAATCAAGCAAGCTCCTTCTGAAGTCTCTGAGAGAGTGTACAAGTTGCCAGATGTCCTCGATCCAGTTGCTATCAACTTTCCACTATTTGCTTTTCTGACTTCACAACCCTGCTTCTTAAAAATCACTTCATGACCTCTATCACAAATCTGACTTACGCTCAACAAGTTATGCTTCAGACCAACCACAAACAAGACTTCTTTTGACTTGATTTTTCTGTCACTGATCTTAACTGAACCTTTGCCAACTATCTTAGCTCCATCATTATTTCCAAATTTTACTGAACCACCTTCATATTGCTGTAACTTCTCAAATTTTTGTTTGTCACCTGTCATATGACTGGAGCATCCACTATCAAGTATCCATGGTGCAGATTTATTCTGTGCTTTAAATGTTGTTTGTACGATCAAGGATTCCTTTTCTTCCTTAGATCGCTCTTTTTCTTTCCACTCGGTTTGATTAGAGCTTTGGGCTCTTGTTTTGACTTTTCTTTTTCAGTAGCTTGTGCATGTTTTTCGAGAAATTTTCTATTTTGTCTCATTCCATTTGGTTGAAATTTTCTTCCCTGAAATTGATTTGATGCAAATGTACTTCGACAATTTCTTGCAATGTGCCCAAAATTATGATAGTTATAACATTCTACTGCATAATCCATCAAAGGTGAAAAAACATTTCTACTGGTAAAATTCCTTGGTCCTACATTATACTTGCAATCTGAAATCTTATGTCCATAACCATTGCATTTAAAAAAGTAACCAGAAAAGAGATGATTGAACCTGGGTGATGGTCTTTGCCATGTTGTCGTAGGAGCCATAAATCTTCTTCTTCTTTGATGTGTGACATTGGTGAATCCATCATTGTCAATTCTCCTTTCGTGCCTTGCATTATTGCTTTCTTTTGCATGAGTCAATTTTTCTTGATCAACCTGTTTCTTATCTTCATTCTTTATGGATTCTTCATTTATGGCCTTTGATCCATTTGATGATTCTCCTTCGTCAAAGCCCAAACCAAATTTGATGTCTGTAGTCTTTTGGTTATTTATGATCTTATCCAGCTTCATAGAACTTTCTTCACGTTTGTGATAACAACTAATTTTACGATTCATCTCTTCTATCTCGCATCCTTAAACCAACAGTCTCTTCTTCTAGCTTGCTGCAATAATCTATTTTCATGGTTATTTGCACTTCGAGATCTTCAAATATTTTCTTGTATTCTTCTATCTGTACTTTCAAACTGGTTATGATTTCATTTGCATCCTCAAGCTTTCTTGAAATTTTCTTATTCTTTTTTCTTTCTATCTTCAATTCATCCGGAGCTGCAATTAGTTCCTCTTCCAAATTTACTTCTGCATCAATTTCTTCTTCATCACATTCCTGTTCTTTTCTATTTTTTCTTCTTTGAGTGCCATGAAAAGAGCTTCACTCGTTTCCTTTTCATAATCCTCACCGGAGTCGTCTTCTCGATGAACTCGACATTCTTGGAGATGAAACTTTTCTTCTTGAAGTTGCCTTTTCTGAAATTTGTTTTTTTCTTCCAGTCACTTCTTTCTTGGTGCGATCCTTCATCACTTTTGTTCTTCTCATTAAGTGGACATTTAGCTGCAAAATGCCCAATGCCTCCACAATTGAAACATTTAAACGGTAACTTTCCTCTAGTATTTTCCTTTTCCCCTTTTTAGTTTTCGAACAAAGTTTGCTTCCATTTCATCTCGATGTCTCTTCTTCCTCGGATTCTTGTTTTGCTTTCATATTTTTATGGGCTTTAAAAGCAGCTTCTCTGTCTATGGGTTTAGATTTTCCTATTCTCATCTCATATGCAATCAAAGAACCATGCATCTCATCCATACTAAAAGAATTTAGATCTTTAGCTTCTTCTATAGCTGAAACTTTAGAATCAAATCTTTGGGGAAGAGATCTTAATACCTTTTTCACGATGACAGAATCTTTGATTTCCTCGTCGAGTCCTCTAATCGCATTAATGACTTCATTAACTCTCAAGCATATATGCCTCTATGTTCTCATCGTCATTCATCTTTAATATTTCGAATTGAGCTCGATGTGTTTGTAAATTGGCCTCCTTGATCTTAACGTCTCCTTCATGAATGCTCCTCGCTTGTCCCATATTTCTTTTGCCATTTTACAACTCATAATATTTACCAGTTCACTGTCCACTAATCCGCACATGATAGCATTCTTTGCTTTTGAGTCATTCTCAAACAGTTTCTTACCGACAACATCGGTTGGAGAAGTGGTGGGTATTGTGTATCCACTATCTACCGAATCCCAAATGTCGTATCCCAAAGCACAAAGATATGTCCGCATCCCGAGTCTCCAAAATGCGTAATTAGTTTCATCAAACAATGGTGCTTTGTTTGATGAGAAGCCTTCACCACCTGCCATTGTGTCACTTCCAAGATCACCCTAGCCGGTTAAGCTTGTTCAGGAACCTCGCTCCGATACAAATTGTTAGTCTCACAATGACACCGAGAGGGGGGTGAATCAGTGTAGCTCTTTTAAAACTTAAATCTTCAACTCTTAAAGCCGAAACAATGAAAACTTGAAACCAAATAAAGCAAGTATAACAAGAGAACATCACACAACACAAGATGTACCGAGGTTCACCGATTTGGCTACATCCTCAAAATGACCGTTTGGACTCCCATCCAAATCCAGCCTTTGCAAAGCACCAACTTTACAATCAATTTACCAAGACCCAATGGAAGGAGTACCAACCCCTGATTTATCTCCACCAACAGAAAGGAGCACCAACCCCCGATTTATCTGCACCAACAGAAAGGAGCACCAACCCTCTACCAAGCACCCACTTGATTTTGATATTGATAATAAAATGACATATATGAATCTTCTCTTCTCACATAAAAATTGACCGTTCTCTTAGCTCGTTCTGTCAATTGCTAAACGCTTTCTGGGTATTGTGCAAAACTCTGTCTATGACCTCCTCTCAAAATTTCAGCCAAAAACTGATATCGTATGAGAAAGTTATGCCCAAAATACTAAAGTGACATTTTTCACCTTTTTCCCAAAAACACGGATTTTCACTCTTTATTTTTCTCCACACACTCTTCTCTCCGCACAAAATAAAATCACACTCTTCAATAAAACACTTCTAACTTAAATGCACACACTTGCATTCCTTTTCACTTTTCACTTTCTCCAAAGATCTTTATTTAATGAAACTGCTTAAAATAATATAACTCCCTTTTTTTATATTGAGAAGGCATTTCGTCAAACACGTCACATGCAAAGAATTGACACCTTACTCGTTCTCATACTTCGGAGCCACGTGACAACTCAAACCAAAAACAAAATATGATCTATTTGATGCCTTGAAGGTGTAACAACACCGAAACCGAAACTCGGCGACTCTTCAAGGTCGAAACGGCCAACTAAAGGATTTTGCCCAAGTGGCACAAATTGACATAAAAGAGACCCGTAACGTTTTTGCAAAAATCATAACTCTCACCTCGTAACTCGGTTTTCTCTGAAATTTGAAACGTAGAATATTTGCAACACCGACTATGTCCAAACCAAAACTCACTACCTAACTCCTTACGGTTCGTCTGTACCACTTCCACAAAACTGCTACTGACACACTTTTTCAAAAAAGAGCGTTTTTGTGACAGTCTTGCAACGCTTGTAAAATTCGCCTCGTTTCTCCGTTTTCATTGAAATTTGGAACACATGTTCTTGAAGATAACGACCACCTCCAGTTCAAATTTTGCTACATAAATCCTTACGGTTTGTTCGCAGTGCTTCTGACAAAACCTGCACTTTTTCAGCCTGTACAACCACTTGCCAAATCATCCGCCAAGATACCGGAAACACCACCGATCACTCCAAACACTGTGCTGACATCTCCAATGCTGTTCTGGACTATTTCCTGACATGCTGGCATGTTCCAAACTGATCCATCCTGTCCAACTGTGCCCGTGGCGACTTTTGCAACTTTTTGACTATTTTGTCGCTTTGACAACTTTCTCGACGATTTTTTCAACTTTTGCAAATTTGCACAAACAACCTGTAACAACTTCACCCAAACATCAAAAACATCCTCATAAGCATTTAACATCACCGTACATACTCCGAATAACCTCTGAACTCCTCGTCCACCGCATCAACCGATCTATCCGACTGTGTTGACAACAATGACAATACTGTCGCTGCACCTTGCTCAACAATCTCCCCCTTTGGAATTGTTGGCAACACACGTGCAATTTCCTGTAACTCTTCTCCCCTTTGACAACAATACCAAAGGGCTGCTGCAAACTCCCCTGAGTCCATGCACAACATTCTCAGGCAAAAATTATTACACTTAGCAAAAATCACAAACATGAGCAAAAAGATAAACAAATACACAAATGCTCCCCCTGAGAATGTGGTCCCGATAGCTAGTCAATTCTTGGGAAGCGTGACCACTCCCAATTTATTGTGAAGGTACTCAAAGACTTCCTTGGGCAACAGTTTTGTGAAGATATCCGCTACTTGCTCTGTTGTTGGAACAAAATCCAACTTAACCTCACCTTCCGCAACTTTCTCCTTCAAAAAGTGATACCGGATAGCAATATGTTTTGTGTGAGAATGCATAACCGGATTCTTTGAGATGTTAATGGCACTGGTGTTATCACACTTAACTGAAATTGGCTCACTGAAGTTAATACCAAGATCTTTCAGGGTTTGTTTCATCCATAATACCTACGTACAACACGTTGTCGCTGCAATATATTCTGCCTCTATTGTGGATAAGGAGACTGACTCTTGTTTCTTACTTGTGCCACGCGACCAACCTTTCTCCAAGATAGAATGCACCTCCACTGGTACTCTTTCTGTCATCTACACATCCTGCCCAATCTGCATCTGAATACGCAATAAGGGTGAAGTCCTTACCTTTCGGATACCATAACCCATACTCCATAGTACCCTTGAGGTACCGAAGAATCCTCTTCACTGCTGTCACATGAGTCTCCTTGGGACTAGCCTAAAATCATGCTACCATGCATACTGCCTGCAAAATATCTGGTCTAGTAGCTATCAAGTACAGTAAGCTCCCAATCATAGATCTGTACATGGTTTGATCAACATGTGGAGATTTGTCATCCTTGCTCAACTTGCAACCTGTCGTCATGGGAGTGCTAACTGGCTTACAATCCTCCATTGTGAACTTTTTTAGCATCTCTTTCACATATTTAATTTGAGAAATAAATATGCCCTTCTCATTTTGATTAACTTGCAACCCGAGGAAATACGAAAGTTCACCAATCATTGACATTTCAAATTCTTTCCACATCTTATTTGCTAAATCTTTACACGACTCATCTTTGTTGCTGCCAAATATGATATCATCTACGTATACAACAAGAACAATAAGATGGCCATTTTCTATTTTGACATACAAATTACTATCCACCATACCTTTCTTGAACCCTTGTTGAGTAAGATAGTTGTCTAGCCTTGCATACCATGCTCGAGGTGCCTGTTTTAAGCCATATAATGCTTTCTTCAACTTGCAAACCAAGTTGGGATCATCACCAAGTTGGAAACCATCTGGCTGCTCAATATAAACCTCTTCTTCAAGTTTTCCATTCAAAAATGTTGATTTCACATCCATTTGATAAACTTTGAAATTTTTGTAAACCTAATTGCCTCTAGTTGCTATCAACTTTCCACTGTTTGCTTTTCTAACTTCACAACCTTGCTTCTTAAAAATCACTTCATGACCTCTATCACAAATCTGACTTACGCTCAACAAGTTATGCTTCAGACCAACCACAAACAAGACTTCTTTTGACTTGATTTTTTCATCACTGATCTTAATTGAACCTTTGCCAACTATCTTAGCTCCATCATTATTTCCAAATTTTACTAAACCACCTTCATATTGTCGTAACTTCTCAAATTTATGTTTGTCACCCGTCATATGATCGGAGCATCCACTATCAAGTATCCATGGTGCAGATTTATTCTGTGCTTTAAATGTTGTTTGTACGATCAGGGATTCCTTTTCTTCCTTAGATCTCTCTTTTTCTTTCCACTCTGGTTTGATTACAGTTTTGGGCTCTTGTTTTGACTTTTTTTTTTCAGTAGCTTGTGCATGTTTTTTGGGAAATTTTCTATTTTGTCTCATTCCATTTGGTTGAAATTTTCTTCTCTGAAATTGATTTGATGCAAATGTACTTCGACAATTTCTTGCAATGTGCCCAAAATTATGATAGTTATAACATTCTACTGCATAATCCATCAAAGGTGAAAAAACATTTCTACTGGTAAAATTCCTTGGTCCTACATTATACTTGCAATCTGAAATCTTATGTCCATAACCATTGCATTTAAAACAGTAACCAAAAAAGAGATGATTGAACCTGGGTGATGGTCTTTGCCATGTTGTCGTAGGAGCCATAAATCTTCTTCTTCTTTGATGTGTGACATTGGTGAATCCATCATTGTCAATTCTCCTTTCATGCCTTGCATTATTGCTTTCTTTTGCATGAGTCAATTTTTCTTGATCAACCTGTTTCTTATCTTCATTCTTTATGGATTCTTCATTTATGGCCTTTGATCCATTTGATGATTCTCCTTCGTCAAAGCCCAAACCAAATTTGATGCTTGTAGTCTTTTGGTTATTTATGATCTTATCCAACTTCATAGAACTTTCTTCACGTTTGTGATAACAACTAATTTTACGATTCATCTCTTCTATCTGCATCCTTAAACCAACAGTCTCTTCTTCTAGCTTGTTGCAATAATCTATTTTCATGGTTATTTGCACTTTGAGATCTTCAGATATTTTCTTGGATTCTTCTATCTGTACTTTCAAACTGGTTATGATTTCATTTGCATCCTCAAGCTTTCTTGAAATTTTCTTATTATTTTTTTTCTTTCTATCTTCAATTCATCCAGAGCTGCAATTAGTTCCTCTTCCAAATTTACTTTTGCATCAATTTCTTCTTCATCACATTCTTGTTTTTTTTTTTTTCTTCTTTGAGTGCCATGAAAAGAGCTTCACCTGTTTCCTTTTCAGAATCCTCATCGGAGCTGTCTTCTGATGAACTGACATTCTTGGAGATGAAACTTTTCTTCTTGAAGTTGCCTTTTCTGAATTTTTTTTTTTTTTTTAGATTCACTTCTTTCTTGGTGCGATCCTTCATCACTTTTGTTCTTCTCATTAAGTGGACATTTAGCTGCAAAATGCCCAACGCCTCCACAATTGAAACATTTAAACGGTAACTTTCCTCTGTATTTTTCCTTTTCCCTTTTTAGTTTTCGAACAAAGTTTGCTTCCATTTCATCTCGATGTCTCTTCTTCCTCGGATTCTTGTTTTGCTTTCATATTTTTATGGGCTTTAAAACCAGCTTCTCTGTCTATGGGTTTAGATTTTCCTATTCTCATCTCATATGCAGTCAAAGAACCATGCATCTCATCCATACTAAAAGAATTTAGATCTTTAGCTTCTTCTATAGCTGAAACTTTAGAATCAAATCTTTTGGGAAGAGATCTTAATACCTTTTTCATGATGACAGAATCTTTGATTTCCTTGTCGAGTCCTCTAATCGCATTAATGACTTCATTAACTCTCAACATATATGCCTCTATGTTCTCATCGTCATTCATCTTTAATACTTCGAACTCAGCTCGATGTGTTTGTAACTTGGCCTCCTTGATCTTAACGTCTCCTTCATGAATGCTCCTCAGTTTGTCCCATATTTTTTTTGCCGTTTTACAACTCATAATATTTACCAGTTCATTGTCCACTAATCCGCACATGATAGCATTCTTTGCTTTTGAGTCATTCTCAAACAGTTTCTTACCGACAGCATCGGTTGGAGAAGTGGTGGGTATTGTGTATCCACTATCTACCGAATCCCAAATGTTGTATCCCAAAGCACAAAGATATGTTTGCATCCTAAGTCTCCAAAATGCGTAATTAGTTTCGTCAAACAATGGTGCTTTGTTTGATGAGAAGCCTTCACCACCTGCCATTGTGTCACTTCCAAGATCACCCTAGCCGGTTAAGCTTGTTCAAGAACCTCGCTCTGATACCAATTGTTAGTCTCACAATGACATTGAGAGGGGGGGTGAATCAGTGTAGCTCTTTTAAAACTTAAATCTTCAACTCTTAAAGCCGAAACAATGAAAACTTGAAACCAAATAAAGTAAGTATAACAAGAGAACATCACACAACACAAGATGTACCGAGGTTCACCGATTTGGCTACATCCTCAAAATGACTGTTTGGACTCCCATCCAAATCCAGCCTTTGCAAAGCACCAACTTTACAATCAATTTACCAGCACCCACTGGAAGGAGCACCAACCCCTGATTTATCTGCACCAACAGAAAGGAGCACCAACCCCTGATTTATCTGCACCAACAGAAAGGAGCACCAACCCCTCTACCAAGCACCCACTTGATTTTGATATTGATAATAAAATGACATATATGAATCTTCTCTTCTCACATAAAAATTGACCGTTCTCTTAGCTCGTTTCGTCAATTGCTAAACGCTTTCTGGGTATTGTGCAGAACTCTGTCTATGACCTCCTCTCAAAATTTCAGCCAAAACTGATATCGTATGAGAAATTTATGCCCAAAATACTAAAGTGACATTTTTCACCTTTTTCCCAAAAACACGGATTTTCACTCTTTATTTTTCTCCACACACTCTTCTCTCCACACAAAATAAAAATCACACTCTTCAATAAAAAAAAACACTTCTAACTTAAATGCACACACTTATATTCCTTTTTAATTTTCACTTTCTCCAAAGATCTTTATTTAATGAAAACTTCTTAAAATAATATAACTCCCTTTTTTTATATTGAGAAGGCATTTCGTCAAACACGTCACATGCAAAGAATTGACACCTTACTCGTTCTCATACTTCGGAGCCATGTGACAACTCAAACCAAAAACAAAATATGATCTATTTGATGCCTTGAAGGTGTAACAACACTGAAACTGAAACTCTGGCGACTCTTCAAGGTCGAAACAGCCAACTAAAGGATTTTGCCCAAGTGGCACAAATTGACATAAAAGAGACCTGTAACGTTTTTGCAAAAATCATAACTCTCACCTCGTAACTCAGTTTTATCTAAAATTTGAAACGTAGAATCTTTACAACACTGACTATGTCCAAACAAAAACTCACTACCTAACTCCTTACGGTTCGCCTGTACCACTTCCACAAAACTCGCTATCGACACACTTTTTCAAAAAAGAGCGTTTTTGTGACAGTCTTGCAACGCTTGTAAAATTCGCCTCGTTTCTCCGTTTTCGTTGAAATTTGGAACACATGTTCTTGAGGATAACGACCACCTCCAGTTAAAATTTTTCTGCATAAATCCTTACGGTTTGTTTGCAGTGCTTCTGACAAAACCTGCACTTTTTCAGCCTGTACAACCACTTGCCAAATCATCCGCCAAGATACCGGAAACACCACCGATCACTCCAAACACTGTGTTGACATCTCCAATGCTGTTCTGGACTATTTCCTGACATGCTGGCATGTTCCAAACTGATCCATCCTATCCAACTGTGCTCGTGGCGACTTTTGCAACTTTTTGACTATTTTGCTGCTTTGACAACTTTCTAACGATTTTTTCAACTTTTGCAAATTTGCACAAACAACCTATAACAACTTCACCCAAACATAAAAAACATCCTCATAAGCATTTAACATCACTGTACATACTCTGAATAACCTCTGAACTCCTGTCCACTGCATCAACCGATCTATCTGACTATGTTGACAACAATGACAATACTATCGCTGCACCTTGCTCAACAATCTCCCCCTTTGGAATAGTTGGCAACACACGTGCAATTTCCTGTAACTCTTCTCCCCCTTTGACAACAATACCAAAGGGCTGCTGCAAACTCCCCATGAGTCCATGCACAACATTCTCGGGCAAAAATTATTACACTTAGCAAAAATCACGAACATGAGCAAAAAGATAAACAAATACACAAATGCTCCCCCTGAGAATGTGGTCCCGATAGCTAGTTAATTATTGGGAAGCGTGACCACTCCAAATTTATTGCGAAGGTATTCAAAGACTTCCTTGGGCAACATTTTTGTGAAGATATCCGCTCCTTGCTCTGTTAATGGAACAAAATCCAACTTAACCTCACCTTTCGCAACTTTCTCCTTCAAAAAGTGATATCGGATAGCAATATGTTTTGTGTGAGAATGCATAACCAGATTCTTTGAGATGTTAATGGCACTATAGTTATCACACTTAACTGAAATTGGCTCACTAAAGTTAATACCAAGATCTTTCAGGGTTTGTTTCATCCATAATACCTGCATACAACATGTTGTCGTTGCAATATATTCTGCCTCTGTTGTGGATAAGGAGACTGAATCTTGTTTCTTACTGTGCCACGCGACCAACCTGTCTCCAAGATAGAATGCACCTCCACTGGTACTCTTTCTGTCATCTACACATCCTGCCCAATCTGCATCTGAATACGCAATAAGGGTGAAGTCCTTACCTTTTGGATACCATAACCCATACTCCATAGTACCTTTGAGGTACCAAAGAATCCTCTTCACTGCTGTCACATGAGTCTCCTTGGGACTAGCCTAAAATCGTGCTACCATGCATACTGCCTGCAAAATGTCTGGTCTAGTAGCTATCAAGTACAGTAAGCTCCCAATCATAGATCCGTACATGGTTTGATCAACATGTGGAGATTGGTCATCCTTGCTCAACTTGCAACCTCGTCGTCATGGGAGTGCTAACCGGCTTACAATCCTCCATTGTGAACTTTTTTAGCATCTCTTTCACATATTTAATTTGAGAAATAAATATGCCCTTCTCATTTTGATTAACTTGCAACCCGAGGAAATACGAAAGTTCACCAATCATTGACATTTCAAATTCTTTCTGCATCTTATTTGCTAAATCTTTACACGACTCATCTTTGTTGCTGCCAAATATGATATCATTTACGTATACAACAAGAACAATAAGATGGCCATTTTCTGTTTTGACATACAAATTACTATCCACCATACCTTTCTTGAACCCTTGTTGAGTAAGATAGTTGTCTAGCCTTGCATACCATGCTCGGGGTGCCTGTTTTAAGCCATATAATGCTTTCTTCAACTTGCAAACCAAGTTGGAAACCATCTGGCTACTCAATATAAACCTCTTCTTCAAGTTTCCCATTCAAAAATGTTGATTTCACATCCATTTGATAAACTTTGAATTCTTGTAAACCTAATTGCCTCTAGTCTAGCCACAGGTGCAAAGGTTTTCTCAATGTCAATACCTTCAACTTGTGCATAGCCTTTACATACCAATCTTGCTTTATTCCTGACTACCTGTCCGTCTTCATTCAATTTGTTTCGAAAGACCCATTTAGTACCGATTATATTTTTATTTGCAGGTCTTGGTACTAACTCCCAAGTTTTGTTTTTCTTGATATGATCTAATTCTTCATATATTGCCTTCATCCAACTTTCATCTTTGCTTGCATCAACAACATTTTTGGGCTCAATGCTGGATAATAGAGAGTAGTTACTTACTACTCTTCTTCTTTACCGAGAACATCTTAAAGCCGAAACAATGAAAACTTGAAACCAAATAAAGCAAGTATAACAAGAGAACATCACACAACACAAGATGTACCGAGGTTCACCGATTTGGCTACATCCTCAAAATGATTGTTTGGACTCCCATCCAAATCCAACCTTTGCAAAGCACCAACTTTACAATCAATTTACCAACACCCACTGGAAGGAGCACCAACCCCTTATTTATCTGCACCAACAGAAAGGAGCACCAACCCCTCTACCAAGCACCCACTTGATTTTGATATTGATAATATAATGACATATATGAATCTTCCCTTCTCACGTAAAATTGACCGTTCTCTTACCTAGTTCTGTCAATTGCTAAACGCTTTCTAGGTATTGTGCAGAACTCTGTTTATGACCTCCTCTCAAAATTTTAGCCAAAATTGATATTGTATGATAAATTTATGCCCAAAATACTAAAGTGAAATTTTTCACCTTTTTCCCAAAAACACGGATTTTCACTCTTTATTTTTCTCCACACACTCTTCTCTCCGCACAAAATAAAATCACACTCTTCAATAAAAAAAAAACTTCTAACTTAAATGCACACACTTATATTCCTTTTTACTTTTCACTTTCTCCGAAGGTCTTTCTTTAATGAAACTGCTTAAAATAATATAACTCCCTTTTTTTATATTGAGAAGGCATTTCGTCAAACACGTCACATGCAAGAATTGACACCTTACTCGTTCTCATACTTTGGAGCCACGTGACAACTCAAACCAAAAACAAAATATGATCTATTTGATGCCTTGAAGGTGTAACAACACTAAAACTGAAACTCTGGCGACTCTTCAAGGTCGAAACAACCAACTAAAGGATTTTGCCCAAGTGGCACAAATTGACATAAAAGATACCTGTAACGTTTTTGCAAAAATCATAATCTCACCTCGTAACTCGGTTTTCTCTGAAATTTGAAATAGAATCTTTGCAACACTGACTATGTCCAAACAAAAACTGACTTCCTAACTCCTTACGGTTCGCCTGTACCACTTCCACAAAAACTGCTATTGACACACTTTTTCAAAAAAGAGCGTTTTTGTGGCAGTCTTGCAACGCTTGTAAAATTCGCCTCGTTTCTCTGTTTTCGTTGAAATTTGGAACACATGTTCTTGAGGATAACTACCACCTTCAATTCAAATTTTTCTGCATAACTCCTTACGTTTTGCTCGCAGTGCTTCTGACAAAACCTGCACTTTTTCAGCCTGTACAACCTCTTGCCAAATCATCCGCCAGGATACTAGAAACACCACCGATCACTCCAAACACTGTGCTAACATCTCCAATGCTATTCTGGACTATTTCTTGACATGCTGGCATGTTCCAAACTGATCCATCCTGTCCAACTGTGCCCGTGGCGACTTTTGCAACTTTTTGACTATTTTGCTCGCTTTGACAACTTTCTCGACAATTTTTGTAACTTTTGCAAATTTGCACAAACAACCTGTAACAACTTCACCCAAACATCAAAAACATCCTCATAAGCTTTTAACATCACTGTACATACTCTGAATAACCTCTGAACTCCTATCCATTGCATCAACTGATCTATCTGACTATGTTGACAATAATGACAATACTGTCGTTGCACCTTGCTCAACATGGCATTCATTACTTGAGCAATAGCAACTATTTTCGTTAACTGTTAGATATTGCACTTAATATCCTTGGCTGAACCTTTAAGTTAAATTTGTTGAAATGGCTGCACTTAGTAATAGGCTAATAGCTGAGTTCATTTCAGGATGAAACATGTTTTAAGAAAATGCATACTTTTTAAGTTTTTAGTATTTTTTATTTTTGTTGTGTAGAATTTGTAGACTATTCATAGTATTATACCAGCCATCCCCCCAACCATCCCCTAAAAGCGGCCTGTCGTCCCTCGCAGTCCCCGAAACTCGTCCCCCCATCCCCCCGTCCTCAGCATATATCAATAGGGAGAAATAAGGTGATATAGGAGTTGATTATTGTCTTCAAAACACTAGGGAATCAACTCAAAAGGAAATCTAATAGATCCTAAGCACTTTATCAAAACCATAGCATACTATAATCACTTGGGAGATATAAGGGATACTACAAAATCCAAGATTTGATAAGGGTTTATCAAGTTAGTTCACATATCCTAAACTAGGGAGACATAAGGTAGTCCACAAACATCATCATGACAACAAACAAATTCATTCTCACTGAATCCCAACTACTTAAAGGTCCAAATTACTCTTCATGGAAAAACAAAGGGCAATTCTGATAGTTGAAAAACTTTGGGATATAGTCAAGGGAACAAAAGATAAACCTACTTCAAGTGATAGTGAGATTCAAAAGTTTGAAGAAAATGAAGCAAAAGCTTTAATGATAATAACTTTTGCCATTACAAATGAAATTCAACCCTACATTAGTTCAGCAGGAACATCTACAGAAGCTTGGAAAACCTTATCCAAAATATTTGAAGGGAAGAATAAAACCACTATCTTAAATCTTCAAACTCAATTACATTCTTTAAAAGTGAATAGTGGTGAAAGTATAGAACTATTCCTAAGGAAAGTAGCTGACATAAAAGGAAAATTGTTAACCTTAGGAGAAAAGGTTGAAGATAAGTTTCTTGTTCAAGTAACCCTGAGAGCACTTCTAGATAGCTACAAGCATTTAGTTACATCTTTACAAATCCTAAGTAAAGATACATCTTTTGATGAGTTAGTCAATATCCTTCAAGAATATGAGGTAGAAAATATAGTTAAAGATGAAATGACTAACAATGCATTAGTTTCAAAAGATAATCCATAGGGAAATGTTGCCTCATCCTCAAAAGGACGAAGACCATGGAGTAACATATATTGTCAAGTCTGCAAGAAGAAAGGACATAGTACCAACTACTGCAAATTCAATCCTAGAAATCAGTATCAAGGGAATTAAAAAAACTATGGAAGCCAACCAAACAGGCCATTCCAACCAAGACAATATCAGAATCAGTATAGTCCACATCAGCAACAATTTCAGCATCCATATACTTCTCAGAATCAATACAATTATCCTCAATTGCAATATAGAGAAGAGAAACAAAAAGGTCACTTGGTTCAAGAGATTTAAGAAATTCAGGAATTAGAAGAACCTATAGTTGAACATGAAATTAAAGCCCTCTCAGCAAAGAAAATATTTTATAAAAATACCAACTATCTACTTGGTCAGGATACAAACAGGAAACAAAATGAAGAAGAGCTCAACTTCCAGAACCAGAACGAAGACCACCCAAATAATGTAATACAGGGGGGTGTTAGAGTATATTACATTATTTGGTACAATGTACCACCTTGGGTACATTTCTAGATTAGGAATTTATCTTAGATTAAGGTTTGAGTAGTTACTACAAGCAAGTAATAAATGCACTAGTGTTAGAATGTGCAATGATGTAAATGTTCATGTAGTTGACATGTAATGAGTCATAAGATAGGTATATGAAGAGTCATGGGTAGAGTAAAGACCAAGGCACATATCCTCCTATATATATATATATATATATATATACCTTGAGGTAGAGAGTGAGAGAGTGAGAGAGATACTGAAGTTACTATAGTGATTTGTAGTTAGAGTACAATGTAGTTCTTTCATTAAAATTATGGAGTGTTCATGTCCTCCATTATAATACATTGTACTATTTTCTTGAGCATCCATTAATGGCATATTTATGAGTTATTGCAGAAGTTTATCTTAAAGTTTTCCTGCATATTATAGTGCCTTTATCATATAGTTATCATTGTTTGATCATTTTACATCTTGTGGTTGCATTTCCTTTAGTATAAATCATCAAAAGCTAACATCTGAGTATCTGAAAGGAGGGTGTCAGTCCATGGAGATGTTAATAGACTAATGAAGCAGACCTGTCTCAAAATACCAACATTACCAACATCCAAGGAGACCCAAGAAGGCAGCCCACTTTGAAGAATATAAAGCTAAATACATATATCTACACCAACCTCAAGCTGCATCATTAAGGAACTTAACATCATGAAGATAGAAAATATAAGCTTAGATAAAATACCTCATTACAAAGGGTTCATAGGTAAGGCATTTGATTAGAGAGTGTGAGAAAACGTTTTTTGAAAAAATTGTCAAGTGTCCATACTCGCTCAATGTAACAATTCTGTGGTCTTCCTTGTTTGGTGATGACTGTTCTTTTGACACCAACTTCTCTTGTGTGTACATATTGAGGATACATTGTGCATGTGGGATTTAAGTTTAACGTTTCAAGTTATACTTCTTAGCCCTGAAGTCAGTTTTGCTGCCAATATCTTCTTTCATTACAATGCCAAGTCAGTTTTGAATGTATGGTTAGGATTTGATGCCAATCTGCCACAAAGAAGTTTAGGATTGAACACAACTCCTCAATAACACCTACAACTTTTTCTAAGCCTCGTATACTTTGATTTTTCCAAACTCAATCTTGAATGAATCAAACAAAGCATTATTTCACCAAGGTCTTAACACTTCAAATTAGCCAAATATTATATCAGGTGCAACAGGGCCTGTTATCAAAGAATTACCCTTAGCAATTCACTTTATTATCAATTCAATGGATACAAGAAAACAAGGACTTTAAAAGTTCTTCTCAAGAACTTGGCCACTTTCTAACATCTTGTTCCTGAAAAGAAAATTGTAAATTTATGAATTTATCCCCATGAATGAGAATTTAAACTCTCTGACCAACACTACTATGGTTAGAAGCATAACACTAAGTCAGATTTATCAGGTGCAACAGGGCCTGTCATCAATGAATTACCCTTAGCAATTCATTTTATTATCAATTCAATGAATACAAGAAAACAAGGACTTTAAAGAATAAGAAGTTAACGCTAAAGTATCATTTAGTACTAAAAGTTCTTCTCAAGAACTTAGGCACTTCCTAACATCTTGTTCCTAAAAAAAAGGAAATTGTAAATTTATGAATTTGTCCCCATGAATGACAATTTAAACTCTCTGACCAGTACTACTATGGTTGGAAGCATAACACTAAGTCAGATCAAAGTTCAAGAGTTTTTGATTGATAAATTGCATTTATTTGAAGGCAATCATATCACAAAAATCCAAGAGTGCTGTTGTAGGTAAGCTGGATCAGCAAGATACTGCAAATTAGAGTTGTCAATAGATTCAAAGGTAGCCAAAATTATTAAATGTTAGACTCACTTGATGTTTTTATCAGCTTTTGCAAGACAATAGTTTGTCACGCAAGAAAGCTAATCATAAATATGCTTCTAAAGCATAGGTTTGTCACCCTTCTAAATGGCATGCACAGTTTGGTCCTATCTATGCTAGGAAAATTCAATTTAACTTTTAAAATCTTTTTTATCCGAGACATGCACATATATGGGTATACACACAATCTGTTCACTTTTCAACATCAGCAACAAGGAACAATAATTGACAAAAAGAGATAAAATCTGATTTCCCCAAAGTATCTTCCTGAAGATGCTTTAAAAGAAGTGTTCTCAAAAAGAAAATATGGACATGCCAATTATACATTGCTCAAGAAGAATGCCAGAATTCACTCTTTAAGAAATAAAGCTTCAAACCCTTATTAATATCATTGTCCTCTAATACATACCATCGGCTTCTCAAACAGGATACCAAGATCAAGACCTTGTGCCATGGTAATAAGCTCAAATGCATTCTTCAATATGAACTGTGTCTCTTTCTTCTCCATAAATGATGTTCCTGTTTAATAGGAATCCCAAGCATTCAAATTAGTAAAAGGGGTCTCCCTACTAATATCACCAACCTTTAAAAGATGGATATACAGCAATAGTGTCTTACTTCTGAATCACTGAAAATAGCATCAATATCATCCACAGTCACATCCTCTTTTGGGAATTTGGGTGATTTTTAACCTTTCCTAAACCACTCATCCTTTAAAATCTCAGGCATTGTAATGCGCTGCCATTAGAGCAAATATTTTGAAGTGAGTAACATTGAAATCTTTTTCACAAGCACCTTTTGACAGACATATTTAAAACATAAACCAAATACATGAATAGGTTCACCCTAACAAAATCTTGTAATAGCTCTGCATATTAATCCATATGTGATCTAAAAAACTAATCTCTGTGCCCATTGAAAATGCAATATTTATCTGAGTTACAAGAGAATTGAGAATTCGATAGAAAAGCAATGCATGTAAGGGAAACAACTAAAAACATTAAATTTCATCAACATGAGGAATAAATAAACAAGAAATCAAAAGCTAAAATGACTCCCCTGTAATCATTTACAAAGCAAAGAATGCTCATGTTGCTTAGGGATATGCAGTATATTCCCACATTTCTTAGAGGAATAAGAAGAGGGGAAGGCTAAGAAAATGTTCTCTCCCAAAACTGGTGACAGTAGGGCGATGTTGACTATATAGCTCTAGGAGGCATCTCAACCCAGCTTAGATCATTGTCATCCAGCATGTCACTGCACCAGTAGAATGTTTTATTTGTTTCCTGTACAATAGATTTTCTTACTGTTGATAAAAATTGAATTGGCATAAGTACTTTGTTTCCACATGCCCCATCAGCACAAATAATTGTCACCTTGAAAAAGGGGAACTCTTATGATGGCTTTCGAGAATCTCCAAACAAAGCATGTCCTCAATTTTCACAATCACTTCCTGTACATTTCTTACAGTTATGCATTCATCATAGTTGCACAACATAGAAGAAAGCAACAAAGCCAAAGACAAGCAATTCTAATGTTCACCTTGGCTTGTGTCTTGATAAATGTAGCTCGGCTTACTATCCTGATATGGGCAGCACATTCTTGCATTTAGGGATTTCACCACATCCCCTAAGTGACATGACTGTCCTCAAACCCACTTCCATAGCATTGGAGTACATGGATTCCACAATATCCATTGGCATTGCAAACTTTATACAATGTCCTTATACCAAGCTGTAACATTGTATATTCTACTCTTGTACAATCTTTAATGTATAGGAGCACAATACAGTTATTATCAGTTATTTGCCTCTTTGCTCATGAGCACTATTTTTTAGTTCTTTTTTAATTCCGAGTACTTTACTTTTGAGCCATTTGTTGCCTAATTCTATAATCAACCTGTGGTTTACTCTCTCACACACAATAAATTCTTATACTTGGACTCACTATAACACAGCAATTCCACAAATGATATGTTGTCTACTGGTTTCCTCTTGTGACCCACTCTAAAGAAAACAAGAAAATCAGACTCTGCAAATAATTTCAGCATGACCAGACCCTAAGGAACACAAATCAAGAAACATCCATGGCCAGCTGTCTGGAATAGGTTTTTACTGCTTGAAGGAGTCAATCACATCAGCCAGATGTCATTAGCTACCAAGCAGCTGTCTGGACATCAATACAGGCCATCTGAGGATATATTAAATAAATTTTCAAGTTACTTACCATAAAAGTTTCCTAGTTTTGTGAAATTGAGGTACAAGAGGATGTGACTTCAGAAACCATAGTTGTGGTGTCAAAAACAGCCCTATGACATTAAGCTATCATCATAGTAGCCGCCAGGAATGTTGCCATATTTTGCACGGGGTGCCATATCTTCGAATTTTTTGTAAGGATGATTCTTTCCCTTCCCTCTTTCTTCTCTCCCTTTCTCCATTATCCCCTATCTTTTCTGCCATCAGTTTCATTCTCTCCATTTCCTCCCCCATATTTCTGACTGTTTCTCTGAGTGGGCAAAGAGCCCAAAACTTTCTAAGTGTTGTTGTTCGCCCGACTGCGCAGCGCAGTCGGGCTGCGCTCGCCTATCTGTGCGCACCTGGGCAGAATTGTCAGAAACGTGCCCAGGAATTCTCTAAGTGTGGAGCCGCCCGACTTCGCAGCGAAGTCGGGCTGCGCTCCTAGTTTCATGCGCACTTGGGAAGCTGATGTGTGGAGCTGAGCCCAGAAAAAATGCTAAGTCTTGAGCCGCCCGACTTCGCAGCGAAGTCGGGCTGCGCTCCCAATTTTATGCGCACCTGGGCGACGTCAATGAGAAAGATATCCAGAAAGTGGTTAAGTGTTGGGACCACCCGACTTCGCAGCGAAGTCGGACGGCGCCCTCAAGGAGGTGCGCAGCCGGGCAATTTGCCATGGTGACTTCAAAAAATCGGCTAAGTGTTGAGCCGCCCGACTTCGCAGTGAAGTCGGGCTGCGCTCACTGACTTGTGCGCACTTGGGCAAAGAACATTGAAACCTGCCCAGAAAATTTCTAAGGCACGAAGGCCTTCTTCAACTGCGCTGCTTCCACCCTGCGCTGCCCGGTTGCGCTCCAATTTTGGGCGAAGTCGGGCAGGAGAGAAAGTATGAGCTTCAAAGGCAGATTTTTTTCCCCTTATCAGATTCCGACAGGTGTCCAGCCTCGAGATTCGATTCAGAGATGCAACAGAAGGTGTGCAAGCGTGAACTGACTTATTGTACCGCAACTACCCTCATTCAAGCTGACTTGAAGTTTCATCTACCGCACTGCCACATAGCTGCCAAGTTTTCAGGTGGACCTTGCTGCAAGTACGTTCCATACCCACAGAGGTCAACATCAGCCGCTTTTTGCCGCTTTTTTTAGCTTTGTCAGCTATTGTCAGGTCTGGGATCCTGTGCCCAAAGTTGTAATCAGGGGAAAATTGCGCTATAAATAGTTGCACCATATCATTGTAAAAGTGGTGGAAGGGGGATATATTGCTAGGGAACCGTTGTAGCTGTGTGTTTGCTTCTGAATACAAAATATACTTGGCTCTATTAATTGTCTTTGTCTTGTATGCTGCCTTTGCTGAATATTTTTGCCTCATGTTGCTTATGTTATTGCTTACTGTTATTCTGCTTTTCTAGATATCGGTATTTGATAGTTAAGTATTCCTGGAATGAAAAAGTGAAGGATACATAGGATGAATGGTGTTGATAGTTTTTGCAACATATTTCGTGTTTAATTGCTGTTAGTAGTGGTGATTGGCTGTTACCGTGCTGCTTATCTTCCCCACCCGGAACAATCATATTTATATTTCTTTCTGCATCTCTAATTTCTTTCGTGCACTCTGAGCTTAAACCAAATTGAGAAAACATAGGAAGTCGGCCTCCTCCGAAGATTGGCGCGGAAGGCATTCCTTCCTTTCGGCCTTTCAATCTATTGGGTGAATCTAGGGCGCATTACACTAAATCCTATCCTAGTGGCAGATTCGTAACCAACAGTTTCTATGGCATGCCCGGTGGGAGACGGGAGTTTCCTACCCGAAAACAGAATCGAAGTATCGGTGTTCACTTCATTACAATCAAATCAGAACACCTGGCGACTCTGTAGTACCTAAATATTCTCTGAGTCAATGAGACTGGTCCAATATCAAAAGCGCCTTCATGCATAAAAGAAGGTGGAGAGCAAGGAACCCAGGACAGCAGCCTGATCTCTACGAAATCGACATCAATGCTCCTAGAGAACGCGTAAGGCTGGCTGACTACCAAGCTCACCAAAATGAACTCGAGGCTGAAGCTGAAATAGAAGCTGAGGTTGAAGAAGCTGAAGTTTGAGAGGCCCAAATTGAAGAACATCCTACAACTTCAAACAACACTGATACTGATTATACTACTAAAGAGGAAGAAGACATGGCTGCCCAACAAAATGATGACGACCTCTTCCTAGCAGTTGATTCCATAGGGCCCTTGGCTCTAGTTGGACAAGAAGTTGTACCCCCTGCTGCCTTGAAATCCATTCCTACTTATGATGGCTCCGAGAAAACAGCATACAAACACATCCAAGATATTCTGACCTTGGCTGCACTGCACTCTATCACTAGTGAGAGTGTTAAGACCCATTTATTAGCCCTTTCTCTGAGAGGGAAGCTCCTTTACTGGTGGAGATCTTTTCCCGAAGGAGCTATCACGGGATGGTCCCAGTTAGCAAGCAGGATAGTGAAGGGATGCAACGAGTTCGCTGATCCCTCCTCATTGCTGCACCAGTTTCAAAGTATTCAACGCCATCCGCAAGAGGAGATATCAGACTTCAACGTGATGTTTGCGAGGTCCTAGAAAACAGTACCTCGTGAGCTATGACCTCCCGTGGGACAAGCTGTGCACTATTACCTGAGGTCTTTTAATTCAGACATTTGTCTGCTTCTTAAGATAGCCCGGGTCGACACTTTCCCCGTCTTATATGAAGCTGCCCAGCAAGCAGAATTAGACATAATTTCTATAGGCAGACTTCCTCATAGAATGTAGCCTCCCATCTACCTTGATTTCCCTCAGTCACAATATCCACCCGCATCTGGTGCGACGCCATCCTCGTCAAATCAGTACCCCTAGTAGCCATGGAATCCAGCGCCAGTTATAAACCCCCCCAGATCCATTATCCTAATCCACCACCTCCACATCCGCAATATCCTGCACTCCCAGATCCCCCTCAGTACACGGCATATTCTGCACCTCCACCATTGGCCGCAATACCTCCGTCGGTCCGACCGGCATATGGTGACTTCAGAAAATCGGCTAAGTGTTGAGCTGCCCGACTTCGCAGTGAAGTCGGGCTGCGCTCACTGACTTGTGCGCACTTGGGCAAAGAACATTGAAACCTGCCCAGAAAATTTCTAAGGCACGAAGGCCTTCCCCAACTGCACTGCTTCCACCCTGCGCTGCCCGGTTCCGCTCCAATTTTTGGGCGAAGTCGGGCAGGAGAGAAAGTATGAGCTTCAAAGGCAGATTTTTTTCCCCTTATCAGATTTCGACAGGTGTCCAGCCTCGAGATTCGATTCAGAGATGCAACAGAAGGTGTGCGAGCGTGAACTGACTTATTGTACCGCAACTACCCTCATTCAAGTTGACTTGAAGTTTCATCTACCGCACTGCCACATAGCTGCCAAGTTTTCAGGTGGACCTTGTTGCAAGTACGTTCCATACCCACAGAGGTCAACATCAGCCGCTTTTTGCCGCTTTTTTTAGCTTTGTCAGCTATTGTCAGGTCTGGGATCCTGTGCCCAAAGTTGTAATGGGGGGGAAAATTGCGCTATAAATAGCTGCACCATATCATTGTAAAAGTGGTGGAAGGGGGATATATTGCTAGGGAACTGTTGTAGCTGTGTGTTTGCTTCTGAATACGAAATATACTTGGCTCTATTGATTGTCTTTCTCTTGTTTGCTGCCTTTACTGAGTATTTTTGCCTCATGTTGCTTATGTTATTGCTTACTGTTATTCTGCTTTTCTGGATATCGGTATTTGATAGTTAAGTATTCCTGGAATGCAAAAGTGAAGGATACATAGGATGAATGGTGTTGATAGTTTTTGCAACATATTTTGTGTTTAATTGCTCTTAGTAGTGGTGATTGGTCATTACCGTGTCGCTTATCTTCCCCACTCGGAAAAATCATATTTATATTTCTTTCTGCATCTCTAATTTCTTTCGTGCACTCTGAGCTTAAACCAAATTGAGAAAACATAGGAAGTCGGCCTCCTCCGAAGATTGGCGCGGAAGGCATTCCTTCCTTTCGGCCTTTCAATCTATTGGGTGAATCTAGGGCGCATTACACTAAATCCTATCTTAGTGGCATATTCGTAACCAACAGTTTCTATGGCACGCCCGGTGGGAGACGGGAGTTTCCCACCCGAAAACAGAATCGAAGTATCGGTGTTCACTTCATTACAATCAAATCAAAACACCTGGCGGCTCTGCAGTACCTGAATATTCTCTGAGTCCATGAGACTGGTCCAATATCAAAAGCGCCTTCATGCATAAAAGAAGGTGGAGAGCAAGGAACCCAGGACAGCAGCCTGATCTCTACGAAATCGACATCAATGCTCCTGGAGAATGCGTAAGGCTGGCTGACTACCAAGCTCACCAAAACGAACTCGAGGCTGAAGCTGAAATAGAAGCTAAGGTTGAAGAAGCTGAAGTTTGAGAGGCCCAAATTGAAGAACATCCTACAACTTCAGACAACACTGATACTGATTATACTACTAAAGAGGAAGAAGACATGGCTGGACAACAAAATGATGACAACCTCTTCCTAGCAGTTGATTCCATAGGGCCCTTGGCTCTAGTTGGACAAGAATTTGTACCCCCTGCTGCCTTGAAATCCATTCCTACTTATGATGGCTCCGGGAAAACAGCATACAAGCACATCCAAGATATTCTGGCCTTGGCTGCACTGCACTCTATCACTAGTGAGAGTGTTAAGACCCATTTATTAGCCCTTTCTCTGAGAGGGAAGCTCCTTTACTGGTGGAGATCTTTTCCCGAAAGAGCTATCACGGGATGGTCCCAGTTAGCAAGCAAGATAGTGAAGGGATGCAACGAGTTCGCTGATCCCTCCTCATTGCTGCACCAGTTTCAAAGTATTCAACGCCATCCGCAAGAGGAGATATCGGACTTCAACGTGAGGTTTTCAAGGTCCTAGAAAACAGTACCTCGTGAGCTATGACCTCCCGTGGGACAAGCTGTGCACTATTACCTGAGGTCTTTTAATTCAGACATTTGTCTACTTCTTAAGATAGCCCGGGTCGACACTTTTCCCGCCTTATATGAAGCTGCCCAGCAAGCAGAATTAGACATAATTTCTATAGGTAGACTTCCTCATAGAATGTAGCCTCCCATCTACCCTGATTTCCCTCAGTCACAATATCCACCCGCATCTGGTGCGACACCATCCTCGTCAAATCAGTACCCCCAGTAGCCATGGAATCCAGCGCCAGTTATAAACCCATATGGTCAGCCCCAGATCCATTATCCTAATCCACCACCTCCGCATCCGCAATATCCTGCACTCCCAGATCCCCCTCAGTACACGGCATATTCTGCACCTCCACCATTAGCCGCAATACCTCCGCCGGTCCGACCGGCGCCTGCTGATAATGATATTCAGAATAAGATCCTTCAAGAGGTGCGGGCTCTTGCCTCTGGTTACCATACTATCTCCAACGACATGACCATCATGAAGAAGAAGCAAGCCCAGATGGAGTTTCTTCCGAGGAGACCATATCCTCCCCCTGCGCTGACAAAAGATCAAGCTGCTCAAGCGCAAAATCCCTCGGAAAGGAATGCTGCTAATGATGCCCAACCAGGCACTTCTGACCATGTTAACTGGTGCTCTACATGCAACGATCCACATGGAGAGGAGGGTTGCATGTTGCATCGACATTATATTCAGACCCTTGCGGGCAGCGCCATGGAGGACGAAGCATACATGATCCTTGACGATGAAGGTAACTTTGCAGTCCTAGAAGAAGATCCCGTGTCTCTCTTGACCAAGGAGGGCAAAAGGCCCATTGAGGGTAATCTGAGTATAATCTACACCTATGACATTTAACTAATTTGGTTTATCAGAAATGAATCCTTGGCTCTAGATCCAAGCCACCACTGGGAGTGTGTGTGAGGTCTGAGAGAAGGGACAATCATTGCCATCCGACGACATGTCCTTATTTGATACATGCAAGCTTTGATAGGCCGCCTTTGTAGATCAGATCGTTAACGTGAGCAAGCAGGCAACAACAGATAAGAGGATTGACGGCTAGGTAGGACGATTCTTTCATGAACAATTAAAGCAGTTATTTTTTAATTTTTCCTAAAAGTTTATGAGCGTTAATGTCGGAGCACGCAGAAGATAAGGACATCCACGAAAAAAAACTGACGTTCAAATCTCGCAGACCCCCTTCATCCCGCTCCAATAATCCTCCATCACAAACAAGGGAAAATTGTGATGCATGGCCCACTCGTTCAGCACGTGTAGAGGCATTGGAATAGACACTAACCAATTCATGGCAAAGCCCCTGCCAATAGTGGAGTCAGCCTCTGTCCAGGATTAACACGTGGTGGACGTTTCCTTCCCAACCAAACCACCCAGGTTTGAAACCCATAAGCGCTCTTTTTCATTTCTTTAAAAGTTTCAAAAAAAAACAAACAATGTGATATTTTTATTAAGAGGGGTCTTTATGTTTTCTTAAAAAGAAAAGGGCGATTAATTTAAAAAAAAAAAGCATGTGATATTTTTTATTAAGGGGGTCTTTCCATTTTTTAAAAGAGAAAACAAGAAAAAAAAAGAACATGCATGAAGGGTGTTGTTGCCACATTTTGCTAAGGGGTAAAAGATTTTGAAAATTTAAAAAATGTTGCTCTTTAGGATCGAATTCTCTCCCTTCCTCCTTTCTCCATGATCAGTCCAGGCAATCTTTAGATTAGCATTTTCCAGATGTTAGTGAAATCAGTCCCTTTCAGTTTTTCCAGCTTCAGTGAGCGACGAGCGACAGTGGGGAAAAGTGAAAAAATGGCTAAGGCAGGGTCACCCGTTGGTCACTCATTTTTCGGGCGATTCTGGGAGTCGCTCCTCTTATTGAGCGATCCCCATCGTCGCTCCTCTTCTTGAGTGATCCCCATTGTCGCTCTCCCCTCAGGCGACCAGCAGATTCATCGGCGACCAACGGTGGGAGGAGAAAAGATTGAAAATTTTTCTAAGACACGAGCCGTTGCCAAGGTTCACTCCTCTGGCGAGCGATTCTCGTCATCGCTACATCAAACCAGCAAATTTCGTCGTCGCCTAGAACTTCAGTGACCACCAGCAAACTCCAAAAATCGTCGAGGCCGCCAAGCGATTCCCGTCATAGCTACGGCTTCCTGTGAATTGCGGTAGGGGAAGATTTAAAAAATCATCTAAGTATGAGTTGCTCGAAGTCACTCCATGTTGGGGCAACTCCTGTCGTCGCCGCCCCTTTCCAGCGATCGCGGGCGAGGAGTTTCTAGAAAAGTTTCTAAGGCATATGAGAACCCCTCAGTCGCTCCATTTTGGAGCGACTTTCGTCGTCGCTCGATTTTCCAGCGATCGCCAGCAAAGTTCAAAGTTGCCAGGGTTGCTGAAGCTCGCTCCATTTTGGAGCGACTCCTGTCGTCGTCGCCAAAACCAAGCGACTTTCGTCGTCACTCCCAGTGTTCAGCAAAATAAAAAGGGTTGCAGATTTGACTAAGGCATGTGCGACTCTCGGGTTCGCTCCATTCGAAAGCGACTCCTGAGATTGCTCTCATTTTTGAGCGACTCTCGTCATCTCCCCTCATTTCGGTGACTACAAAGTAGAAGAGCTCCTCCCAAGGTCGCTCCTCCTCCCAGCGATTCTCAACATCGCTCAGTGCTACCAGCAAACCTCTACCCTAAGGTAGGGAATGGGTAAATTTCGGGATTTGGACCAGCCTTGGCAAAACTGAAGGCGTACTTCAAGGACAGAGTAGGTAAGCATCAATGGTATGTCTCCAAAGACGTTGTACTCCACCTACCACATTAACGAGATGAGCCCTTCCAACCACCAAATCCGTTCGGAGCTGTACCATTTCTAGGTGAATCATGCCGCAGGTATGCTCACTGTCAGCGGGTGTCAAATCTCGGCAACTCTTGCAGGTTTGGGGTTTCGTGCTTCAATGTAATTTGGGGGGAAATTTCTACTATAAATACCAGTGCACTTTCAATGTAAAAGGGGGGAACATATTGCTAAGAAAGCTACTGTAAATAGACATTTTTCTTCAATACAAGGCATCTTTGGCTCCAATTCTTATCTCTTTCTTTTATGCTGCCTTCTGCAAGTATTTCTGCTCTGTGTTCATTTATTTTTCTGATTGTTGTAATTCTGAACTCTGGATTAGGGCATTGGCAATTAAGTGAATCTAGAATGCTTGTTGAAGGATACATAGGGAGGAATCGCAGTATTGGTTTTTGTTACATGTTTTGTTTTGACTACTGCTGGTTTGGGTATTGTTGGTTACGAATCTGCCATTAGGAAAGGATTTGGTAAAATGCGCCCGCATTCGCCCACCAGATTGAAATGCTGGAAGGAAGGAATGCCTTCCGTGCCAATCTCCGGAGAAGGCCGACTTCCTATGGGTTTTCTCGATTGTTTTAGCTAAGACTACAAGAAAGAGATAAAGATGCGGAAAGAGATTCAAATGTGATTTGAGTTGGGTGGGGGGAATAAGCAGAACGACAATGATCAATCACCACTACTAACAGCAATTAAACACAAAACACACCATAGAAACTACAGCTGTAATACATCCTATGTATCCTCTATCTATGCATTCCAGGAATACTTAATCATCAAATACTGGAATCCAGAGTTCAGTATAACAGTAAGCAATGAAATAAGCAACATGAGGCAGAAATGACAAGTAAAGGCAGCATAAAGAATGATAACAGCAAAATAGAGCCAAGTGTGTGTCTTGCATTCAGAAGCAAACGTATAGCTACAATGGTTCCCTAGCAGGATATCCCCCTTCCACCCTTTACAATGATGCAGTGCGGCTATTTATAGCACAATCCCCCCCATTACAATCCTGGGCACAAAATCCCAGACCCGACAATAGCTGACAAAAGCGGCCAAAGAGCCGCTGATGTTAACTCCTACAGACAGGGACTGTACTGGCAGCAAGGTTCACCTGAAAACTGGGCAGCTACGTGGCAATGCGGTTGATGAAACTTCGCGTCAGCATGAATGCGGGTAGTTGCGGTAGATAGAACTTTGTGTCAGCATGAATGGAGGTAGCTGGAGGAGGTGATTTGGGCCATGCTTGTCCTTTTTACCATCGCATATCGACTCGGATCCCGAGGCTGGACACTTGTCAACTTCTGACGTGGTGCATCTGCCTTGGAAAGACAGCTTCTCTCTTGTGTCTTACTTCGCCTGGAAACGGAGCGCAACTCTGTAGCGCAAGTGGGGAACAACGCAGTTTGGGAGGCTTCCATGTCGTAGCCAGTTTTTGGGCTGCTTGATGGATCTTGCCCAACTGCGCACAGGTCAGAGGGCGCAGCCCGACTTCGCTGCGAAGTTGGATTGCGCACTCTAGCACTTAGTTAATTTGGATGCCTCTCGGACTACGCACAAGAAGGGGAGCGCACCCCGACTTCGTTGCGAAGTCGGGTTGCGCTCCGACACTTAGCTGATTTTTGGAGACACTGCTTCCCAAGTGCGCACGGGGAGAGGAGCGCACCCCGACTTCGCTGCGAAGTCGGGTTGCGCTCCCATACTTAACCAAATTCTGCTCATTTTCGGTCAGCTTCCACACTTCGCATTCCCTAGTGCGCTCGAACTTAAGGGCGCACCCCGACTTCGCTGCGAAGTCGGGTTGCGCTCTTATACTTAGGATTTTTCAGGGAATGTGAGATCTGTTTTGGGAATTCTGACTGCAGAAAGAATAAGGTAAAAAGGGAGGAATGAAACTGACAGAAGGGGAGAAAGGGAACAGTGGAGAAAGGGAAAGGAGATGGAGGGAAGGGAGAGCAGCATACTTACAAAATTTTGAAAACATGGCACCCCGTGCAAAATGTGGCAACATTCCTGGCGGCTCGCGGGGTGTCGAGCTCGCCTCGACGCAAAGAACCAGGCCTTCATCCTTTGGGCGCAGAGGAACTCCCTTCCCCTGCATTCCGCTGCTCTGACGGCTTCTTCCTGGGCAATTGCTCTTCTTCAGATTCACTTTCGGCAGTTGCCTCTTCTGTTTCTCCTCCTTCTGAACCTGAATGGTCTTCACTGTCACCCTCCTGCTTGGTCGGCTGCTCCCGTTCAAGGACATGATTGTATGCAGCCTTGGCTTGGTCCCAGACTGCTGCCTGAAAGGGCCCTAAGTCACTGACCTCTTTCAGCGCTGCTCTGAATGCTGCGACTGCATGTACGTCGATGGTGTGGTATCTCTCTCCCAACTCCTTAAGGGAGGTGTTGATTTTGCAATATCTCGACACCATCTGGGTGACCTGAGCTTCTTGGACTGGCTCCGCCCAGCTATCAATTTCTGACGTGTCTACCTCGAAAGATAGCCAATTCAGCTTCACCTGCTCAAGGGTCAAAAACTCTCCATCCTTGATGAAGCTCGGGCAACCATGCTCAAAAAGAGTGTTGAAGGGGGCCAGGCAAATGTTCATTTCGTGGTCTAGTGCGTCCAGCATCTTCCTGGCGGCCCTTATCTTCTCTGTTTTATCAAAATAAATGTGCAAGGTTACCCTTGCATCTGCCCACTCTGAGGCAATTCGGGACATCGGGGGAAATCGGAGGCCTTTGCGCTCGTACTCCTCAAGTTTTAATGCCAAGTCCAGCCACTGCTTCGCTTGGTGTTCGGCCTCCTCTACCACAGGATTTCCCTGGGCAGAAACTTCTTGGATCCTGGACGCGAAATCCAGGAGGGATATGGACCTGACCACGTTGCCCCTACATCCTTGCAGCAAACCAGCCCGCATCATTTTGACCTTATTCTTTGAAAAGGCCGTCGTCTGGGATGTTTTCTCCTCGAGATGATATTTAGCTTGCCTTAACGAATCCTGGAGTTGAGAGACCTGCTCCAGCGCTGCCCTTTTCTCTTTTGACAGCTGTTCAGTTGTCTGTCTTTGTATTGCGGCCTCCTGCTGAGAGGCAGCGAGTTGGGCCTTCAGGTCGTTGATCTCCTGTTGTGCAGACTCCAGCTGCGCAGTGGCCCTAGCCAGATCTTCCTCCAGCTGCCTCGAGTTATTTTGCAGCTGAAACAGTGCCTCCTGACTCTCGAGCCGCTTGACAAGGAGATTATGTGTTCTACGACGAATACCGTTGATTTCGTATTCTTCGTTTATATCATCAAATCTCTTCTCCTTGACCTGGTGCTCATAGTCTGCCTCGGTCATTTCGCGGAGAGGCTTCTTCACTTTCGGAATCAGCTTCTCAGTTCTCAGCACTCTCCTGTCCAAGTCATACTTGGTGCACTTTATCGGGGCAGCTATTTCCTCGGCTCTTCTCCGTTTGACGCCCTGGAGGAAAGAGGCGGAACACCCTGCGGCCTTTGCTGCCAGAGGCTGATCATCTGCGATCTGCAGCTGTTCTCCCATGAAGTCAAGGTCTTCCAGCATTGGGTCTTGCTGCGGCATTTTTCCTGCAAACAGCGAAGCAGGAGGTATTCCAGAAGTCGTGGTCGCTTTTAAGGGTGACCAGGTCCTAGGGGAAGCAAGCGGCTGAGTGGAAGGCGTAGGCGGGGTCTTGAACAATCGAGGTGAGCGGCGCAGCGATGTATGCATAGCTTCGACACTGGCTACAGGCGAGGGCTCCAGGGTTTGGCTAAGGGACTGGAAAGCGTTCGGGTCTTGGGCAAACTGGTCGAAGGAATGGGGGCTGTGCGAGGGTTGGGTGGTCTGAGATGAAGAGGATGGAACTATGGCTTGCCCTAATACAATGGGGGACGGTGTTATGGCAGGGCCGACTGGGATTTTGGGAAGCGGGGAAGTGGACGTACCTGCAGGCTCCTCGTGAGCCGCTGCTTGAAGGACGTTTGCAGCCCAAGTTTTTGCTTCTGTTTCAGGGTTGTCCAGCGAGACAATTTTCGACGTGGCTGTCCCTGTCCGTGCTATGGCCGTTGCTTTGCAGGCTCCCTAGGCCGCCTAGCCTTTTCGCTCCTCTTCCTTTTCTTTTCTTCTGGTGCTGCAACTTCCTCAAAGGAGGGAGAGGAGGTTGGGGCGGCAGGTTGTGATGTGCCCACGGTAAACCTGTACCGGGGTCTAGATGGGAGGATGTTTGCCGCGGCCGCTCCACTAGCTGGCTGTTCTGGCGCTTTTTCCACTTGGGGGGCCACCTCTGGAGTTGAATTTTCTAGCCCTTGCGCCCTTTCGAGTAATGCTTCAGGAGCTGGAGGCAACATTGGGCCCACTTGGCTACTCGTTGGCGTTGTGCTGGAAGTTCCGGAAGTAGACGATTGCTGGGACGGGGACCTCCTTGTATACCTTTTCCTAGCGCCTTGGGGAATGCAATCTCGAAATGCGAAAGGCCGCCATGTGTCAGCGTATTGATCATATAGGGCCGAAAACTCATCATCAACGGCCAGTGTTTTCCTGTTGGATTTATCGTGCTACGTGCGTCATCTCATCTTCCAGCATTCAGTGATTTTGTCCTTTTTCAGTTGAGGGGCGCCACCTTGGAGAGGAATTTCTTGAAGCCCGCCGAATCTAACCAGTGATCCGGGTTTCGCACTGGATCATACGTCACCTCCTCACAGTAAAAATCATGCCATGGAGGCCATGATTGCATCTGCTCAATGTGCCATTCCAGGTCTGCACCCGTTCTGTTGCACCTTTCCTATATGATCTCTGCTCGAGGGCAGATGTGCGCAAATTTACCTCTGACCCCAATCGGGTCATACTTCCCGCGCTGAGGAAGCCGTATCAGACCCATGTCGATGAGTTCTTGTTCGAGGTAGTCAAAGCAATCATAAAACAAGACATTCAAGTTTTCATTTTGGAACCCAAGATCGGAACCTGGCTCTTTGGGTGGCAAATTTATTTGCCTTCGAAAGGGGTAGGACATTACAATGGTATCAAAGCTCAGCTTATCCTGCCAGCCTGAGGGTTACAAAGTTGCAGTAGTGTGTTGGTAATGGCTACTATCTAGGAACTCATGATAGAGCTGATGCAAAAATTTCAAGAACAAAATGAGTTTTTTACAACAATAATAGAACATCATCCTAAGTGGTTGAAGCCTCCATTAGCAGTTGGAATAAAAATAGGGACAAAGGGAAACGACGCATTGCAGCCAAGCACAGTTGTGGACAGCGAAGAGGAAAACAAGGAGGTTGAAAATTTAGACAATGTTTCATGCATAACCGAGGTTCAGGTTGATTCTTGTATTGATGGGGAAAACAAAGCAGCAATAGTAATTGATGAGGATGAGGTCACTTCATCTTGTGTGTTGGATATTGGAGAGGTGTGTATTGATGAGCATGCTGATCTTGTGGTTGAGGATTCAATTGTTGATGTAGTTGGTGATTTAGAGGATGAGCATAGTTCTTTCATCACTTCAGAGTATGAGGTTGGTGAGTGCAGTGCAATGAAAGGGCCTAAGATTGATCATCGTGCATTGGAGGATACACCTGAGAGTTTATTTTGTGTTGATGATTTCAGTTCATTGCAGGATCACATACAGGTTACAGATGAGCAGGTTGTCCACACATTGACACATTTGAATAGCACACATGAGTTTGTTGAATGCCTTTATCAGATAGCCCAACTTGGAGAGAGACGACACCAGTTGACAGTTGGAGCTACTGCTACAGATTTGCAGGCCATCAAGCGAGCATTAGAGGTAATCAAATCAGATTACTTGAGGCTATTATCTGATAGGGATCGGGTTATGCGGTTTGCAGAGCGAGACTTCCCGAGAGCTCACTCGAAAAGATGAGGACATTGATGAGCTTTGTCTTGAGTTGAGTTTAGCTCATCACTCCCTTTTCACAACGAAAATTCAGTCATCTGTTGCATCCACTTCACATGATTCAGAGACTAATTCGGATACTATGGTGGTTAAGCAGTTGATTGAGGGGATACATGAGATTGGACGTGAGGAAGGATTGATTAGTAATAATGATTCCGCGTTCACTCAAGTCGATCAGTATGTGCATAAGCGAAGTGGTGATATGCTTTCTTTAATGGATGCTACTTCCTCATTTGGTGCAGTAGATGATGGTACATTACCTGATTTCGATCCTGAGGATGATGATGCAAGCCATACTTAGAGGATTCTTTGGAGCTTCACGGGGGTTCGGTTGGTGAGGTTCATATGGATTGTATAGTGAGGTATGCTAGTCATTTTGATTTCAGCCCACATGTAGATGAGTGGACCTTTTTTTGGATGACACATAGTGGTGGGTTGAAAAATGGTTATAGCGGGTTGTATACTTCATTGGGGTATGAGATGCCTTCTTCATTAGAGGGTAAGGTGATTCATTGCATGGATGATTGTTTGGTTCAGCATGATGGATGTAGTGCAGATACAGAGTTATGGCTGAACAACTCTTCGCTTGTATGTAGTTATGATATTTCGGTGCTGGATCTTGGATTTTTCCTTGGTTCGGGCAATATGGCAAGGGACCAGATATGGATTTGGGATCCAGGTAGTTGTCAGTGGTTTAGTTGTTGTTTCACCGAGTTGGCAGTTGACATGACTACTAGGATATTCTTTGGCCCATGGGATCCGGGAGGTGTGTGCCCATGGAGGTCAGTGATCTGTGGAGATCATGCCTTGATGTCACTTCCGTTGGCTATTTGGTGGCGGGAGTTAGTTCAGACTCCCAGATGGGTCATTATTGTTTGGTTGTGGATTAGCAACCGATTAACTCCGATCTTATGTCAACAGAAAGATTGGAGAGATTTTTTGGTCAAGGATCGATTACTTTGGTTGTTGGGAGTTGTTGGGGGGTTGATTCCAGCATCTCCTCAACTTACCGTCCTTGATTTACTTGTCCTCTCACACCGGTTTTTCAATCTAGTTTGGGGTGTTGTCATTCTGGGAATACAGATGAGGTGTGTGCGGTTGTGTTACTATGAGCTTCTGGTTTTGATCAGAGTGGCGCAGCATCAGCGTATTAGTTCTAACAGGATTTTGATTTGGGACTTAGAGGATATGCTCGGTTTCAATGTGGTGACAGAGCTTGACCGGGATTGTGGAGAGCAGTTTACTTGTGAGTTGGTTGAACTATTTCAAAGACTGATTGCACTTTTGGATAGAGGACTACACGATATGACACTTGCAGAGGGTCAGTAGTGTAGGATTTATCTTAGTTGGAGATATGAAGCTCATCGGTTCATCTGGGATCCAAGGATTGCATGGCAATTATTTTTGATATTGTCATGTTCTGAGATTGGATTGCTTGAGGACAAGCAATCTCGAGGAGGAAGGACTGTAATGTCCCCATCCTAGTCAGCTAACAAAGCGTAATATGGACTTGCCTATTCATAAGGTTTCATAGGCAATGTTGAGTATTTAGGAACCACTAGGTGTTATGGAGATATTGTTGGACGATCTGCATTCACAGTTGTCAGCTTTTAGGACCGTTTCTGGAAGTATTTTCAGAGACTTACTATTTTTAGTAAGTCAGTTAGGGTTGGATTCTCGGGAAACGGAAAGTACGACTGGCATCTTCGGCCAAATGGGTACTCATTTCTATCTTCGGATATGAGTTTGGATGAGCGGTCATGGAGCTCTTAATTGTCGAAGTTATAATTATTATAAAGTCATTAAATTATTATATTATTTTCTTAAGTATGACTTTATAATTTGTTAGGGGGCTTATGAGTACTCATTTTGAAGAAAATAATGTATATTTTAATGTGGTTTTATTAATGCCTAGCTTGGACGCAACTTTTGGAGATTATAATATGATTAAGTGATATTGTGGAGTTAAGTCATTATATGTGCTCATTAGTAAATGAATTATTGACATAAAGCAAGTAAAAAGAAAGAAGTTTAATCCCACATTCTACCCACATTGGGTCGACCAGCTCGAGAAAAGAATAAATAGAGGTTGTGAGAGCATTTGAAAACATCTTTGGTTATTACATTTCATGTTTGGAGAAAGGAGCTTGCTTGCAGCGAGTTTGCGAGGAAGATATCCAGCTTGTTTGTGACGAAAAACCACGAGGCAAGGGCAGATTTGGCTTGTTTGGAGACGAAACCCTCCAACAGGAACATCACTTTTGGGATTGCAAGATATCCTTGGAGTGATTGTGGCATTTTCGTGACGGGGAATGATTTGAGCTTCAAAGTTGCAGGTTGTTGATGAGTTTTGGGGTGCACTTGGTGCCATTTTTAGAGTTACTTCCGATTGCATATTTTTCCAGTGAGGCCAAACCATTAGAGGCTATTTTGAATTAGATTGCTTGGGTTTTTGAAGAAGCTTGTATTGCTGATTATTCATAGTTTTTTATCAGCTTATCAGCCGTACACTTCAGTAGTTTGGAAGGGATCTATGTCATTTGTGAAGGGTTTTAACAGGTTGTACCAGTTGCAGTGAAGGGCGTGCACTTATTGAGGCCAAATGCCTCCTATTTGGAGTATTCATTGTGTTGTATGAGGTCTTCTCTTTTTTGGACAGCCAAACAACAATTAGTATGCTAGAGAAATTGTATTACAAGCATATTTAATGAATATATAAGTTTGGTGTTGCTGGTGTTAACTTCCAGAATGATATCAGGCCTTTATATCTCCGGGTACACTTATCCTTGTACAATTTCCTTCATTGGGTTTGCTCAATATCATTAGAAGAAGTTTGTGCTTAAATTTCGTAGTCATTGGAGGAGTAGTTTTTAAGATACAAGCATTTCTAGTTTGCTGCTATTTTAATTTCCAGAATTTGTATTATTGCAAAAAGTATAAAAAATCATATTTGCATAAATCACGTGATATCAAAGCAATCATAAAACAAGACATTCAAGTTTTCATTTTGGAACCCAAGATCGGAACCTGGCTCTTTGGGTGGCAAATTTATTTGCCTTCGAAAGGGGTAGGACATTACAACATGTTGTCCAATCTCGCGTACTTGAATGTTCGCCCAGCAAATAGGATACTGAAAAATATGGCCTTTCTTTTTTCCCTGGCCGAACTCTTCCTCAACATAGTCCATCTGTCGTGAAATCTCCATCCCGAACTGGTGGTCAGTGCAGAAGTAGGGCAGCAGGAACGGCTTCCCTTTGAATCCGTAGATTCTGACCACAATTCCCTGTGTCAACCGGAAGGTATCCCCGCACTTGTATTTTCTCAGATAGCTCGTCATGGCCTCTGGCGGGCGGGATCCCTCACCGTTGAACAGCGCCAGGACCATACCCAGAAATTTAAAGTTAAACTCATAGTACGACCCTTTCCTGTACAGGGCCTCGGTCCATTCGTACACAGGCAGCGGCTCTCCTTTTTCGTTTACCTTCTTCAAGTTAGGAACTCTGATCCGGTAGTGGGGGTGGTACAGGCACAGCCATGTGAGGAACGAGAAAAATCAGAATTCTGTCGTCTGCTTCTGCTGCAACCTGACCAGGTTGGAATGTATGGCATATGCCAGCCAGTCTGCTCAGTCGAAGAAAATAGGGCGCTTTCCACTCCTTTGCGCCGTGGAGTCATAAAACTCCCCGTGCAGGATGCATTCTGCCAGCGCCAGCTGGTACGGGCGCACTACTTTGTCAGAATCGCAGTCGAGTACCCATGCCAGGATGATGTATATATATTTGTTTTCGAATTTGTCCAGGGGTATTGGGCCTGTGGGCCATTGTCCGGCTGGAAGCGGAGTCTTCAGTTCTGAGTCGAGGAATTCTCTCATCCGCTTGGTCTGGGTGAATCTGCCCATCTGTTCATCCAGGTTGATCCTCTTGACAATTGTACTGGGGTCGTACTGGAGCCCCGAGGCAAAAGCTGGCTGGACACTTTCCCTAAAGAGTGTGAACAAGACTCTTCCCTTGTTGTCGCAGACTTGCTGGGCAGCTGGCTTGTAATATGCCGCAATGGATTCAATCAGCTCCGGGCATTGGTGGATAGGAGGGCACAAGAACTAGTATAGGTTCGATTTATATGCAGCCCCGACATGGTGTGAGGGCAAAACTTTGTCAGCCCACTTCGCAATATTCAGCCGCAGCTTGGTGAGGCTGATAGAGAACTCGCCATCTTTGTATCCGGCTAGGCGATTGATGGGCGGCGGTGGAACCTGCCCTTGACTTCTCTTCGCCCGGGTTTTCCTTTTTTGCTCTCGCGGCGCTTCGCTCTCATGAGCGCTGGACTCTGTCTGTTCTTCAGCTTCGCGCCCTTCGTCGCTAGATTGCGCCTGCACTGGCGCTTTCCCCTTGTCCATTTCTTCTTTTTTCTGTTCGAAGTGGCAGAGACAGGGATTCTGGCTACTGATTGCTTAATTTTGGACCTTGCAGCTCAGAGTTAGCTCGACAATTTGGATGTTCAGAGTATGTCAGAGCCTGCTTTTCTAGGCAAAGCAAACAGCATTAATGGCGTAGGAGGAGAGGTTAAGGTGATTTGCCTGAAGTTGGTAGAAGCGTTATGATTCTTTGGCGGCTGTGTGTGGGTTTATCCTTGGAAAGCGTACCCTGGTTGTGGTTGGTCCTAATGCGCCTTGCTTTCTTAATGACGTTCCTTTTGAAAGTCGCGCAATCATTATTAAACATTCTTCGGACTTCGTGCTTTTGATGACGTCATAGCCGCCGCCCGGGCACACATTTCGAGGGAGAACTTTGGGCCCAGGGTTTTAAGGAGGGACGCAACCCAACTTCGCACTATGCCAAACTGCACTGTCTGGGCCCGCACTTAGAAATATTTTATCATTTTTCTTAGTTTCCCGCGACAGGTTATCCAGGGTGCACCCGAAATCAAGGGCGCACTCAGACTTCACCCAAAAAAATTGCGCAGTCTGATTTGGACACTTAGCCGTTTTTTAGCTCTGCTCTTCCCAACTGCGCTCTCAAGACGGTGCGCAATCCGACTTCGCTGCGAAGTCGGGTTGCGCACCCAGCACTTAGTCAAATTTTGGGCTTTTTTGTCAGCTGCTTTCTTTCAAACTCCCGATGTCGCACTGTTCCGGGAGCGATGCCCGACTTCGCTGCGAAGTCGGGGTTTGTTGTAGGCTTCACTTAGGCTTTAGAAAACTAGAAGCTGAATGCTGAAATAAATATATACAATCTGATAAAAATACAGAAAAGAAATATATACAAGGAAGGACCCGCCTGGGGTGCCTTCAGCGGTGGTAAACCTTCAGGTGGAACCCGTTGACGGGAATGGGGAGAAGCTGTCCCTCCATGTCCCGGAGCACGAATGCATTAAATTGATTCACCCGAGCAATCTGATAGGGACCTTCCCAGAGGGCATCAAATTTATCATGGTTGCCCGGCTTTGCTTTCAGTGAATCCCACTTCAGCACTAGGTCCCCGATTTTGAAAACTCGGGCGGTGGTGCCTTTCGCAAACCAGCCTTGGGTCACTTCAACATGCTTAGTAAAGGCCTGGTATGCTTTTTCTCTTTCTTCTTCTAACTGCAGCAGTTGGCACAATCTGGCATCCACTGGATCCCCGTTGCCTCTTTCTTCATCCAGCATCCAGAGCGTGGGTATCTCTATGTGAGTGGGCAGAACTGCCTCCTTGCCATACACGACCGCATAGGGGGATGTCTTGATAGACTTCTTGAATGATATGTGATCTGCCCACAACGCCCGGTTCAAGAGCAGGTGCCATGTCCTCTTGTTTCTCTCTACTGTCCTTCTGACAATTTTCAGTAAATTCTTGTTGGTGGACTCGGCCAGGCCATTCCCCTGCGAGTAGTAGTTAGAAGACATCTTGTGATAGATGTCGTATTTGCCGGTGTACTCCGTGAGTACAGCGCCTGCGAACCCCGGACCATTGTCTGTCACTATTGACTCCGGGACCCCGAAACGGGTGATGAGGCTCTCAAGGAACTCGATGACTGTTTCTTGGTCCGCATTCTTGGTGGGGATCGCCTCTGCCCACCGGGTGAAGTAATCGGTGGCGGTAAGGATGAACTTGTGCCCTGCTGCAGAGTTAGGCGTGATGACTCCGATGAAGTCTAAACCCCACTGCTGAAATGGAGTCTCAGCTTGGATTGGCTGGAGGGGCAGGGGTGCTTTTCTGTTTCTGCCAGCAAACCTCTGGCATTTATCACATTTTACACATACCGTATGTGCTTCTATGAAGAGAGTAGGCCAATAGTACCCAGCTCTGATAATTTTCAAGGTCGTAGGCCTCCCAGAATGGTGTCCCCCAGGCATCCTGGAGTGGAATTCTCCGAGGACCCTAGGTTGGTCAGTTTCTTTGACGCATCGCAACAGGATGCCATCAATGTTTTTAAAATAAAGCCCCTCGAGGTGGAGTACGTATTTCAAGGCATTTAGCCGAAACCTCCTTCTTTGTGAGGCATTGAGGTGATCTGGGCATCTTTCGATGCTGAAATACTGCACCAGGTCATTTTTCCAATCACTTTCCTCTGATAAGGAGTTGGCTAGGTTGGTGGTTGCTATCGGATCTTCCCACTTGCAGGCGGAGACTTCAGCTGCAGCGCTTCGGGCCAGCTCTTGGCACAAGGCTCGGCCTCTGATCAGCTTTGTTGGCCGTACCTCGATGTCGAATTCCTGGATCTTGGCTATCCATCCTGCTCTCTTGTGACCCGGCTCCCCTTGTATGATGAAGTTTCGGACGTCCGGGTGTATCACGAAGACAGTTATACGGCTCTGGGAGATGAAGTGCCTGAACTTTCGAAGGGATTTCATGACTGCGTGAACCTGTCGCTCAATAAAATTGTACTTTTCTTCATGCGGCTGGATTACCTAGCTTGAGAACGCTATGGGACGCTCCTCGCCATTGTCTCCCTTCTGTGTCAGGACTGCGGCGTAACTCTCGGGTTCTCCCACCGCGTACAGGATGAAGTCCTTGGAATAATCCGGGTTTATCAACACCGAAGCTTGTGCAATTCTGGCCTTGATCTCCTCAAAGGCCTGCCTTCTTTCGTCAGTCCATAATAATTCGGCATTCTTTTTCAACAATTCGGCCATGGGCTTAATCACTTGTGCAAAGTCCGGTATGAAATTCCTCACAAAGTTGATTTGGCCGAAGAAGGACTGTAGCCCCTTCTTGTCGACTGGGATGGGCAAGCGGAGGAGGGCTTCTGCTCTGTTAGGATCCACTGCAAGGCCTTTCTCGGAGATGACATGTCCTAGCAGCTTACCTTCTTTTACCGTGAAGACTGACTTCTTCGGGTTAATGGAAATGCCGAATTCATGACATCTCTCAAATATCTGCCGCAGGTGGGAAGCATGGTCCTCTCTCCTATGAGAGAATACAGTCATGTCATCCAAGTATATGACAAGGATCTTGTTAAGCAGCTCTCGGAAGGCCAGGTCCATGGCTCTTTGAAATGTAGCACCGACATTAGACAAACCGAAGGGCATGCGCTGATAAGCGAACGTTCCCCATTTGGTGGTGAACGTTGTCTTATGCTGGTCTTCATCTTTCACCCATATCTGGTTGTACCTAGAGAATCCGTCTAAGAGGGAGAATCTCTGCGCTCCAGCAACTATGTGGAGGATCTAATCGATTTGGGGAAGTGGGTAATGGTCCTTCAACGAGGCCTGATTCAGATTTCTGAAATCCATGCAAAGACGGATGTCTCCGTTCTTCTTCCTCACAGGAACCAGATTCACAACCCAAGATGAATGCTTGATGGGGTAGATGATCTTGTCTTCCAGCATTTTCAAGAGCTCGGATTTCATCATGGATTCAATCTTCGGGTTTACAACCCTCTGCTTCTGCTGAAAAGGTTTCGCACCATCTTCTAGCTCTATGGTATGCTGGATCATCTGTCTGTCATACCCTTTCATGTCATGGTAGCACCAGGCTACGATGTCGGGGAACTCTCTGCATAATGATCTGATCTGCCCATGTTCCTCTTCAGTGCAGTCCGTCCCGACCTTGATTGTTTTTCCAGGTTCAAGCTCCAGGTCGACGTACTGCTTGGGGTCTACTTTGATCCTGTGTGATATTGCTCTGTCATTCTGGTCAAAGAGACTCTCTAAGGTAATCAGTCCTCTTGGGACATGATTATTCTTCAACTGTATCAACCCCTCGTATTGCTCATCATTAGGGTCTCTACCTTTGATTGTACATGCTTCAATAATCGAAAAAGTGACTATATCCTCGTCACAATCAAACACCTACCAGTGGGTGTCTTTATCAGGCACAGAAGGCCTGTAGATGGTACGAACCGGCTTCGGCTTCTGGACAATGTCATCAACCAGAATGTACCTGGATCCAACAGACGCCAGAATGTCAGCGTGCTTGTTCTTATCACGTGATATGGCTTTGACATTCAACGAGTCGAATGACTCCATCAGGTCCCAGATACGATTACGATACGCCTTGAGGTAATGCTTCTTCGAGGCACACTTATTCGTAATCTGGTTGCACACCAGCTCTAAGTCGCCAAAGATCTGCAGATGTTTTATCCCCAGTCTCTCCGCTTTTCTCAAACCCAAGCACAGGGCTTCATACTCCGCCGCGTTGTTAGTACAGCTCCAAGCCAGTCTGTAGGTGTAGTCCTTCTGGATCCCGGACAGGGAAACCAAGAGTACGCCTGCGCCGGCACCATTTTTGCATTGGGTGCCATCAAAGAAGAGCTGCCATAGCTTTTCTGGTGCAGGTCCTACCTCTTTCTTGGCTGACTGGTCAAGTCTCTCAGGCTGAGTGATGGTGTAGCAGCCTTGCTCAGTCTCGATCATGGCATTGAAGTCCAGCAAGGAGAACTCATCCTCTACTTGCAACAGCTCAAGAGCTTGCTCTATCATGTCTACCACCACCAGTTCTTCCACTATCAGCTGAACCATGCAGTCCTGTGACTCTTCTCCGGGTATCTTCTCTACTAGAAATGTGGAAGGATTTTCGTTGTAGATCTTCAGTCTCCTTCCTTTGAAGGGCACTTCCATATGTGAGTAATCCAGAGATAGATACCCACCCAGCTTCGCAGTGAACTCCCTGGAGAGACACATGCCGAAGTAAGGTTCCAAGTCGACAACCACGACCTCTTGAATGACCACTATGTCAAGAGCTTTGTGCAGCCGGATCGGGATATCTTTGATAACACCAACTGTCTTGACAGGGGTGCCGTCTAGCTGCAGCACACCTTGGCTGCTCCTTGTATACTCCATTCCGATCTCGTCGCAGATGGCTCTCGGCATAACAGTCGTGGAGGCACTAGAATCCACCATACAGTTGTGTACTATATACCCTTGCATCCGTAATGATAGATAGAAAGGAGGTGGTCTGTTCTTTCCAGTGGCGGAGACTGTTAGGGGTTGAACCAAAACAGTGGGCTGCGTCTGCTTGCCATGTTTTGTGCTCTTCAAAGATTCCTGTAGCAGATCAACTTGACGTGGGAGCAGAAGAGCATCATACATACTTATCCTTGCGGGAGTCCTCTTTAGCTCATCCACTATGTTGTACCCTGAAGTGCTGGCTCCCTCCGTTTCTTTCGCAGGCTTATACTTGGTCCGATATTGCTGCGTGGCTTCGACTCTCTGTCTCTTTGTCAGAGACGGATATCTCAGCTTCTCCTGAGCTTGTTCTTTTGTTTCAGCTGGAGACGGAGCTGCGGGAGCTTTGGCTGCGGGAGGCTTGAGTGCTGGAAATTTTTCTTTGGCTGCGGGATGCCATAGCATTTTATCCCCTGGTAGCCCAGCAGGTTGCGCCTTTTCTCTTTTGGCATATACCTTCAATGGCTTTCCTTGGGCCGCAACAGCTTCAACAGGCGTTCTATCCTCCTTGGCGGGGAGCAATGCTAGATCTTCTTCTGGGATGGCAAAGTTGCCTTCATCGTCCAGGATCATGTAAAGTTCATCCTCTATGGCGCTGCCCGCCAGGGTCTGGAGGTAATGCTGATGCAGCATGCAATCTTCTTCTGAATGCGGGTCGTTGCACGTGGAGCACCAGTTAACCTGGTCAGAAGTGCCAGGTTGATCCTCAATGGCCGCATTTCTTGCAGGGGGGTGCCTTTGAACTTGCCGTTCTGTGGCTTGATCTTTTGTCAGTGTCGGAGGAGGATATGGCCTTCTTGGAACAAACTCCGTCTGGGCCTGCTTCTTCTTCAGGATAGTCATGTCATTTGACATGGTATGGTATCCAGATGCTAGAGCCTATACCTCTTGGAGGATTTTGTTCTGAATATCATTGTCTGCAGGTGGCAACTGAGCTGGCAGAGGTAATGCAGCCAATGGCAGGGGTGCAGAATACTGCGCGTACTGAAGGGGAACTGGGAGTGCGGGATACTGCGGAGGAGGCGACGGGTTAGGATAATGAATTTGTGGCGGGTCGTAAGGGTTTACGACTGGTGTCGAATTCCATGGTTGTTGGGGGTGCTGACTTGAAGATGACGGCATCACACCAGAGGCCGATGGGTACTAGGACTGAGGAAAGTCAGGGTAAATGGGTGGCTATACCCTATGCTTGAGCCTGCCTATGGAGATTATATCCATTTCGGCTTGTTGGGCAGCTTCGTACAGGGCACGGAATGAATCGACTCGGGCTATCTTCAGTAGTAGGCAGATGTCAGAGTTGAATGACCTCAAGTAGTAGTGCGCGACCTGACCCGCTGAAGGTCGCAGTTCGCGAGGTACTTGTTTCCAAGACCTCGCAAACCTTATGTTGAAGTCTGATACCTCCTATTGGGGGTGTCGCTGGATGCTTTGGAACTGATGCAACAACGAAGAGGGATCAGCAGACTCGTTGCATCATTTTACAAGCCTGCTAGCCAGCTGGCGCCACCCCGTGATAGATCCTTCTGGCAGAGATCTCCACCAGTAGAGAAGTTTTCCCCTTAGGGAAAGAGCTAGTAGGCGGGTCTTGACACTCTCGTCTGTGATGGAATGTAGCGCAACCAAGGCCAGAATGTCCTGGATGTGCTCGTACATTGTTTTGTCGTAGCCATTGTAAGTAGGGTTAGACTTTAGGGCAGCGGGGGGCATAGCTTGTTGTCCGACTAGGGCCAAGGGCCCCGTGGAGTCTACCGCCGGGAAGAGATCGTCATCATTCTGCTGAGCAGCCATTTCTTCCTCTCGTCCTGTAGTGTACTCAGTATCGGTATCGTCCAAGGATGTAGATTGCTCTTCAGCCTCGGCCTCTTCGATTTCGGGCTCGGATTCGTCTATGCAAGCTTGGTGGTCAGCCAGCCTGACGCGCTCTCCTGGAGCGGCAATGTCGATTTCGTAAAGATCAGGCTGGTTTCCCGGATTCCTTGCTCTCCACCTTCTTGTATGCATGAAGGCGCTCGGACCGGTCTTCATGGAATCAGAGAATATTCAGGTACTTGCAGACTCACCAGGTGTTCTGATTCTAACAACAATGAAGCAAACACCAGTGCTTCGATTCATTTTTGGGGTGGGAAACTTCCATGTCCCACCGGGCGTGCGTAGAAACTGTTGGTTACAAATCTGCCATTAGGAAAGGATTTGGTAAAATGTGCCCCAGATTTGCCCACCAGATTGAAAGGCTAGAAGGAAGGAATGCCTTCCGTGCCAATCTCCGGAGAAGGCCGGCTTCTTATGGGTTTTCTCGATTGTTTTAGCTAAGAGTACAGGAAAGAGATAAAGATGAGAAAAGAGATTCAAATGTGATTTGAGTTGGGTGGGGGGAATAAGCAGCACGACAACGATCAATCACCACTACTAACAACAATTAAACACAGAACACACCATAGAAACTACAACTGTCATACATCCTATGTATCCTCTATCTATGCATTCCAGGAATACTTAATCATCAAATACTGGAATCCAGAGTTCAGTATAACAGTAAGCAATGAAATAAGCAACATGAGGCAGAAATGACAAGTAAAGGTAGCATAAAGAATGATAACAACAAAATAGAGCCAAGTGTGTGTCTTGCATTCAGAAGCAAACATATAGCTACAATGGTTCCTTAGCAGGATATCCCCCTTCCACACTTTACAATGATGCAGTGCGGCTATTTATAGTGCAATCCCCCCCCATTACAATCCTGGGCACAAAATCCCAGACCCGAAAATAGCTGACAAAAGCTGACAAAAGCGGCCAAAGAGCCGCTGATGTTGACTCCTGCAGACAGGGACTGTACTGGCAGCAAGGTTCACCTGAAAACTGGGCAGCTACGTGGCAGTGCGGTTGATGAAACTTCGCGTCAACATGAATGCGGGTAGCTGCGGTAGATAGAACTTTGCGTCAGCATGAATGGAGGTAGCTGGAGGAGGTGATTTGGGCCATGCTTGTCCTTTTTTCCATTGCATATGGGCTCGGATCTCAAGGCTGGACACTTGTCAACTTCTGACAGGGTGCATCTGCCTTGGAAGACAGCTTCTCTCTTGTGTCCTACTTTGCCTGGAAACGGAGCACAACTGGGTAGCGCAAGTGGAGAACAACGTAGTTTGGGAGGCCTCCGTGCCTTAGCCAGTTTTTGGGCTGCTTGATGGATCTTGCCCAACTGCGCACAGGTCAGAGGGCGCAGCCCGACTTCGCTGTGAAGTCGGGTTGCGCACTCCAGCACTTAGTTAATTTGGCCACCTCTCGGACTGCACACAAGAAAGGAAGCGCACCCCGACTTCGATGCGAAGTAGGGTTGCGCTCCAGCACTTAGCTGATTTCTGGAGACACTGCTTCCCAAGTGCGCACGAGGAGAGGAGCGCAACCCTACTTCGCTGCGCTCCGGAACTTAGCTGATTTCTGGAGACACTGCTTCCCAAGTGCGCACGAGGAGAGGAGCGCACCCCGACTTCGCTGCGAAGTAGGGTTGCGCTCCCATACTTAGCCAAATTCTGCTCATTTTTCGTCAGCTTTCGCACTTCGCATTCCCTAGTGCGCTCGAACTTAAGGGCACACCCCGACTTCACTCCGAAGTCGGGTTGTGCTCTTAGACTTAGAATTTTTCAGGGAATGTGAGATCTGTTTTGGGAATTCTGACTGCAGAAAGAACAAGGGGAAAAGGGAGGAATGAAACTGACAGAAGGGGAGAAAGGGAACAGTGGAGAAAGGGAAAGGAGATGGAGGGAAGGGAGAGCAGCATACTTACAAAATTTTGAAAACATGGCACCCCATGCAAAATGTGGCAACAGTATTAGTTAGCGATTGTGCTGCTTGTTCTTCCCCACAACTATTGCTATGCTTTTATATTTCTTTCTGCATTTTACAATCTCTTTCCAGTTCCCTTATCTTAAACCCCAAGTAGAATAGTATAGGAGCCGGCCTTCTCCGGAGATTGGCACGGAAGGCATCCCTTCCTTCCGGCCTTTCAATCTGTGGTCCGGGTCTAGGGCGCATACTTAGACCAAAATCCTTTCCTGGTGGCGGATCCGTGACCAACAGTTTCTCTGGCACGCCCGGTGGGACCCGAAGTGTTCCACCTCATAAGCGGTATTGAAGTAACGGTGTTCGCTTCAGTGCTGTCGAATCTGAACACCTGGCGACTCTGTTGAACTCGGATACTCTCCAGATCTCGAAGACCAGTCCAAGAAAATCCTATCTTCATGCATACGAGATGGAGAGTTAGAAACGCTGAAGAAGAACCTGAGTACTACGAGCTCGATATCACCGCCTTCGGAGAGCGCCCTAGGCTAGTCAGGCCGAATATTCCTCTGGACGAAGCGCCATCGCAGGAGGCTGTAGTTGAAGAACAAGACCCAACTTCGGATAGCACTGCAACCAGCTGCCCTCCGAATCCTCCGAACTCTCCAGACCATCAGGCCGCTCCGATGCAACCTGACTTGCAGTTGGCTGCCTTTGCCGCCTCCTAATCAGCCCAATCCGAACGCGAATATGGCGAATCCGCCACCAAATCAGAATCAACAACAAAATCAGTCGGCTGCCCCCGAGCTATTTCCAGCCTGGAATTCTACAGGACCTCTCAATCTAGCCGGGCAAGCTGTCGTTCCAGCCGCCGCCTTGAAGGCCATACCCACGTACGATGGTACTGGGAAGACGGCCTACGAGCACATCCAAGACATTGTTGCCCTGGCCGCGCTTCACAGCATCACCGATGAAAGTGTCATGGTCCGGCTGTTGGCCCTGTCTCTGCGCGGAAAGCTCCTATATTGGTATAGATCCTTGCCGCCTGGCACTATCACCGGGTGGGGTCAGTTGGCGGGGCAACTAGTGAAGGGATTCAATGAGTCCGCAGATCCGTCATCTTTGCTGCATCAGTTTACAACCATCCAACGACATCCGCAAGAGGAGATAGCGGATTTTAATGTAAGGTTCGCAAGGTCCTGGCAAAGGGTGCCCACCGAACTGCGGCCGACCGCTGGACAAGCTGCCTACTATTACCTCAGATCCTTCAACTCGGACATCAGTATGATCATTAAGTTCTCCAACGTCAACACTTTCCCCGAATTGTACGAGTTGGCCCAAAAGGCAGAGCTGGATTTGATTGCCATTGGTAGACTCCCACCTAGGATGCCGATGCCGATTTACCCCGATTTCCCTCAATCACAGTATCCTAGTGCATCTGCCCAACCGCCTTCTACGTCTTCCACATACCAGAATCCATCATGGAATCCCGCGCCGGTGGTCTCTCAATTCTCCGCTCCCCAAGTACATTCTTTCCCACCCCCCTCCTCCGCAGTATCCGACACTCCCTGCTCCTCCACAGTACCCGGCATTGCCCCCAGCCCCACCGCTGGCACCATTGCCTCCACCAGCCCAATCGGCGCCTCCAGCCGTTGATGTGCAGGCTAAGATTCTGCAAGAAGTACAGTCTCTTGCTTCTGTCTACCGAACGCTGTCCAACGACATGGCTGTTATGAAGAAGAAGCAGGCTCAGCAAGAGTTCATCCCTAGGAGACCCTACCCTCCTCCGGCGCTTACAAGAGATCAAGTACCTCAAGCCAATAGACCTCCCGCGAGGAATGCTGCTATCAACGAAGAGCCGAGCACTTCAGACTACGTGCACTGGTGCTCCACATGCAATGACCCTCATGGGGAAGACAGTTGTATGCTTCATCAACATTATGCCCAAACTCTGGCGAGCAGCGGCCCGAGCGAGCAGATCAACATGATTAGGGAGGCAGATCGCAATTTCGCGGTCTCAGAGGAGGAGCAAGTGTCGATTCTGACCAAAGATGGTAAGAAGCAGATCGAAGTGGATGCGGCCCAGATGCAGCCTTTGAAGGTGTATACCAGACGAGAAAAGGAGCAGCCTCCGGCGAAGGCTCCTGACAAAGGTCCTTCGCCCCCGCCGGCAAAAGAGAAGACATTCCCGGCAAAAGCTCCAGCGGCGCAACCTCAGGGTGAGACCAAGGAGCAGGCGAGAGAAAAGCTCAAATACCCTTCGTTGACCAAACGACAGAGAGTTGAGGCGACGTAGCAGTACCGCACCAAGTACGAAGCTGCGAAGGAGACGGAGGTGCCCGCTACTTCAGCCTACAATATTGTGGATGAACTCAAGAAGACCCCGGCCAAGATAAGCATGTATGATGCCCTGCAACTCCCCGGGCAGGTAGATCTGCTACAGGAGTCTCTAAAATCTGTCAAAGAAGGAAAGTCATCGCAACCTGTGTTGGCTCAGCCCTTGACTACTTCAATCACGGGAAAAAACAGGCCACCACCATTCTACCTGTCTCTGCGGATGGAGGGATGTGTGGTGCACAACTGCATGATTGATTTCGGCGCATCAACCACCGTCATGCCAAGGGCAGTCTGCGAGGAGATCGGCATGGAATACACGCGAAGCAGCCAAGGTGTCCTTCAACTAGATGGCACTCCTGTGAAAACAGTGGGCGTCATTAAAGATATCCCTATCCAGCTGCACAAGGCGCCTCAGATCGTTGTGATTCAAGAGGTTGTGGTCGTTGACCTGGAACCCTACTTCGGCATGTGCCTCTCGAGGGAGTTCACCGCCAAACTGGGTGGGTATCTTTCCCTTGACTATTCACATATGGAGGTCCCCTTCAAAGGGAGAAAAGTGAAGATTTACAATGAAAAACCCTCCACCTTCCTTGTTGGGAGGATACCAGAAGAGGGACAGCAGGATGAATCAGTGCACCTGATGACGGAGCAGTTGGAAGAGGTTGATATAGTGGAAGAGACCATGGAAGCACTGCAGGCGGAAGACGAGTTCTCCCTTCTTGATTTCAACGCCATGATTGAATCAGACATAGGCTGCTACTCTATTACGCAGCCTGAAAAGCCAAAGGAGACAGTAAAAGAGGACATAGGCCCCGCCCCGAATGAGCTATGGAAGTTGTACTTTGATGGCGCCCGATGCAAGAACGGCGCCGGGGCAGGGGTGCTCCTAGTTTCACCCTCGGGAGAACAGAAAGATTATTGCTACAGGCTGGCCTGGAGTTGCACCAACAATGCGGCAGAGTACGAAGCCCTGTGCCTAGGGTTGAAAAAGGCTGAGAAATTGGGGATCAAGCAGTTGCAAATCTTTGGAGATTCAGAGCTGGTATGCAAGCAGATCACCAACAAGTGCGTCTCAAAGAAGCACTATCTCAAGGCGTACCGCAATCGGGTCTGGGACTTGCTGGAATCATTCGAGGCCCTTAATGTTCAATCCATCTCCCGAGAGAAAAACAAACACGCCGACGTCTTAGCGTCTATCGGAGCCAGATACTCCCCGGCTGATGACATGATGCAGAAGCCTAAGGCGGTAAGAACCATTTACAGGCCTTCTGTGCCTGATAAGGACACCCACTGGCAGGTGTTCGATTGTGACGAGCAGATCGTCAATTTTTTAATTCATGAAGCTAGTACTATTGAAGGTAGAGACCCTGATGACGAGGAATATGAGGGGTTGATACAGTTGAAGAATAATCATGTCCCGAAAGGACTGATTACTTTGGAAAGTCTCTTTGATCAGAACGACAGAGCAATATCACACCGGATCAAAGTAGATGCCAAGCAGTACAAAGACCTGGAGCTCGAGCCCGGAAAAGTGATAAAAGTTGGAACAGACTGTACTCCGGAAGAATTGGAGCAGATTTGGGCCTTGTGCAGAGAATACCCTGACATCGTCGCTTGGTGTTATCAGGACTTGAAAGGGTATGACAGAGAAATCATCCAACACACCATAGAACTGGAAGAAGGGGTTAAGCCCTGCAGACAGAAACAGAGGCCGATCAACCCGAAAATCAAGGTTCTGATGAGAGCCGAACTCTTGAAGATGCTAGAAGCAAAAATCATCTATCCCATCAAGCATTCTTCTTGGGTCGCAAATCTGGTTCCTGTCAGGAAGAAGAACGGGGATATTCGCCTCTGTGTTGATTTCCGCAATCTGAATCAGGCCTCACTGAAGGACCATTACCCGCTCCCACAAATTGATCAGATCCTCCATGTGGTCGCAGGAGCCCAGCGATTCTCTCTCCTAGACGGCTTCTCTGGCTATAATCAGATATGGGTGAAGGACGAGGATCAACACAAGACGACGTTCACCACCAAATGGGGGACGTTCGCCTACCAACGCATGCCCTTCGGCCTGTCCAACGCGGGGGCCACTTTCCAGAGAGCCATGGATATTGCATTCCGTGAGCTGTTGAACAAAATTATTGTCATCTATTTGGATGACATGACAGTGTTTTCACACAAGAGAGAAGAACATGCCTCTCACTTGCAGCAAGTGTTTGAGAGATGCCGGGATTTCGGCATATCCATTAATCCCAAGAAGTCTGTCTTTGCAGTGAAGGAAGGGAAGCTTCTAGGCCACGTCATTTCTGAAAAAGGGCCTGGCAGTTGACCCTGACAGGGCAGAGGCTCTTCTTCGACTTCCAATCCCAGTAAACAAGAAGGGGCTGCAGTCCTTCTTTGGCCAGATCAACTTTGTAAGGAAGTTCGTGCCCGATTTCGCCCAAGTCATTAAGCCGATGGCCGAACTCCTGAAGAAGGATGCTGAGTTTGTCTGGACTGAGGAGAGAAAAAGGGCATTTGAAGAGATCAAAGCTAGGATTGCCCAAGCGCCTGTGCTGGTAAACCCAGATTATTCAAAGGATTTCATCCTATACGCAGTTGGAGAGCCTGAGAGCTACGCAGCAGTTCTAACACAAAAAGGAGATGATGGTGAAGAGCGGCCGATAGCCTTCTTGAGCCAGGTGATCCAGCCGCATGAGGAAAGATACAACTTCATTGAACGCCAAGTGCACGCAGTCATGAGGTCCTTAAAAAAGTTCAAGCACTTTGTCTCCCAGAGCAGGACGACAGTGTTTGTTGTCCACCCAGATGTCAGAAGTTTTATCATCCAGGGAGAACTGGGTAACAAAAGGGCCGGCTGGATCGCCAAGATTCAGGAGTTTGATATAGAGGTTCGACCCACCAAGCTAATCAGAGGTCGGGCACTGTGCCAAGAACTAGCAAGGAGTGCTGCCGCGGAAGTAGCCGCCTGTCAGTGGGAGGACCCGTTCCTAGAAGGCAACTTCGCCAATTCCTCAGCGGAGGACAGCGACTGGGCCGATGAAATAATTTGGTATTTCAATACCGGGAGGTGCCCAGATCACTTCAATGCCTCACAGAGGAGGAGATTCAGGCTCCAGTCTCAGAAGTATGTACTGCGCCCCGAGGGGCTGTTTTTCAAAAATGTTGATGGTGTTCTCTTGCGATGCGTCAAGGGGACAGAGAAGCAGAAGGTCCTAGACGAATTCCATTCTGGAATGTCGGGAGGACACCTTTCAGGAAGGCCAACGGCCTTGAAAATGATCAGAGCGGGCTACTACTGGCCCACTATTTTTGCTGATGCGTATGCAGTCTGTCAAAAGTGTGAGAAGTGTCAGAGGTTCGCCGGCCGAAACAAGAATGCACCAATGCCCCTCCAGCCAATTCAGGTTGAGGCTCCCTTTCAGCAATGGGGCCTGGATTTCATCGGGGTGATATCGCCAAATTCCTCGACAGGGCACAAGTATATCTTAACTGCCACGGATTACTTCACCCGATGGGCCGAAGCGATACCTACCAAGCATGCCGACCAAGAGACTGTCATCGCCTTCTTGGAGAGCTTAATCACCCGCTTCGGGATCCCAGAAGCGATTGTAACAGACAACGGTCCAGGTTTCATAGGGGCTAAACTCACGGAGTTTGCTTGCAAGTATGGAATTTACCATAAGGCTTCCTCCAATTACTACCCGTAGGGAAACGGTCTAGCCGAGTCGACAAATAAGAATCTGATGAAGATCATAAAGAAGACTCTGGAGAGGAACAAAAGATCCTGGCACTTGCACCTGGACCAGGCGCTATGGGCAGACCGCATATCTGTTAAAAGATCCATAAAGACATCGCCATACGCGCTTGTTTACGGAAAAGAGGCCGTCCTGCCCACTCATGTCGAGATGCCCGCACTCTGGCTGCTAGATGATGAAAAGGGTAACCTGGATCCTGTTGATGCCCGGCTAGCTCAGTTGTTGCAGCTTGAAGAGGAGAGAGAAAAGGCTTATGAAGCCTTTATGAAGCACACAGAGACCACCCGGAATTGGTTTGCAAAAGGGACTACAGCCAGGGTCTTCAAGATCGGGGATCTAGTGCTGAAATGGGATGTATGGAAGGCAAAACCAGGGAACCATGACAAATTTGATGCCTTCTGGGAAGGCCCCTTTCAGGTTGCCCGGGTTAACCAGTTCAACTCGTTTGTGCTGCGAGACATGGAGGGCCAGATCCTTCCAATACCAGTCAATGGCTTTCATCTGAAAGCCTATCACCACTAAAACATGTCAGGAGGTTCCCCTGTGTACATAGTTTTATTTCTGCAGTTTTAATTTCGTTTTCTGAATGTAAATATGCTTTTCCAGTAGGTGTAATTTTCCCGCTTTAATTTCAGGCGTCCGGCCTTCAGGTCGGAAATTTTTGTTCCAAAAAATGCAGAGCCAAGTTTCCCATGCAGAAGATGATCCTGTTAAAGAACAACAAATTTGAAAATTTCACTAAGTGCCCGAGCAGGAGAATTTGCTGAAGTTCGCCTGAAATAGCTGGCAACGATGGTTATCGCTCAGATTTTGAGCGAACTCCAGAAGCTCACCCAACCGAAAGAAGGCATGAAAAATTGTCTAACTCCTTCAAGCGCCCAAAGTCGCTCAAATTTTCAGCGACTCCGAGAATCGCCCGCAATTTTCAGCGATTCGGGAATCGCCAAGCCCACGGACGAGCGACTTCAGAGCTCCAATAGCAGGAAAAATACTAAGTCCAAAATACCCGTGCTGAAGGTCGCTCCACACCAAAGCGATTCTTGGAATCGCTCTCCGTTTTCAGCGAACCCCGGAAGAATGCCAAGTTTGGGCCGAGGACAAAGACGTCAAGGTTCGCTCAAATCCGTCGCGAAACCGGGAGTCGCTCGTGCTTGCAAGCGATTCTGGGAATCGCGCGAGTGCAGCGCGAGCGATGGAAGCCAAAGCCAGGTAAGAGAAGCGTGAAATTTTTCTAAGTGTTAAAACTCCCAAGGTCGCTCATTTCCTTAGCGACCCCGGGAATCGCTTTTGCTTCCCAGCGATGCCGAGAATCGCTCCATTTCAGAGCGAGCGCCCGCCCAGACCCAAAAGCGAAGAAATGGTTCAAGTCCGAAGGCGGCACTCAGGTTCGCTCTGCTGGCGGGCGACTCCGGGAATCGCCCGAGTTTTCCAGCGATGACGGATATCGCTCCCTTTTCGAGCGAACCCTGGCAGGATGGGCGATTTCAAGAAGGAAAGGGGTTTAAAAATTCTCTAAGTGTTCTAGATCGTCGTCGCTCGCCCAAGGTCCAAGTTGCCGTCACTCACCGTGGGTTGCTCATTTCCTTAGCGATCCCGGGAGTCGCCCCACTTTCTAAGCGAACCTCGTCTCAAGTGTCTCCAATCGACGAACCTTGGGATGCGCGTCGAAGGGGCGGCAGGTTACATTTTCGAGGTGCACGTTATAAAGGAGGATATTTGCACACATTTCTAAGCAGATTTCTTCAAAGAAAAGGACGAGTTTGGGACCAGTAATCGAAGAGTTGCGCTTCCACGAGAGATCTCGCGCATGGCCACCGAGGAATAACGGCCGCGCCCACCAACTCCGTGCGCCCGGCATTTAACTCAAGCATTCGCCATTAAAGGCCACCTCCTTGCTCGCTCCCATAAAAGCTCAGTCGCTCAATTCACTTTACCAGTTAAACCCAAACGCATTCTAAGCCGCATTAGAAGGCAAGTTCAGAGCTTTTACCAGCAAGCAGCAGTATACTCGAATTCTTCCATCGCCATGGGTAAAAAGAAGACTGAGGAGAAGGGTAAAGCAGCTGGACAGGCAGCTTCAGGCACACCAGAGAGTGGGAAGAAGAAAGATAAAGGAAAAGCACAGGCGTCAGAGACAGTGTCGGGGAAGAAAGCCCAACCAGCGCCCACAAGAGCGGTCCCCAGCCGCCTGTGGACAATTGGATAAAATACAGAGACGACCTCTACTCTCAGAGCATCGAGCAGCTGCGACGCACCATAGAAGACTGGCGAGAGAAGGTTCCTGCCTCGCACCCTTACGCAGCGGCTTATCACTCGCACCTGTATTGGTTCTTATGCCCGTCGGTGCACAATTGCCCAGAGCTGATAGCGGCAATCGCCCAGTACTACAAGCCGAGCACCAGGCAAGTCAGGGACCATGAGGGGACTGTCCTATTCTCGCTTTTCCCGGAAACTGTCCAGATGGCCTTCGCGCCTAACCAGTTGCCAAATAGAGACTATACCATCAGGAATATCAATCTCAGCGAGCAGGCGGACAGGTTCTCAGATAATCCAAAGATGCGACTTTTTATGGAGTCCCAGCTGCACGAACCACTGCCGCCCAAACATTGGCCAACGCAGCCTAGGCACCTAAGAGATTTCAAAAGCACCGGCATTTATACTATGCTGGCCTGGGTCTTGGGTTGTGGCACAGACGCGTTTGTCTTCCCCTATCAGATCGCCATTGCAGAATGCATCTTGCACGAAGAATTTTACGAGCCCAGCACCATGGGAAAAGAAACCAAACCAGTGTTCTTCGACTGGGCAGACTGTGTAGCGCGTGGAATACATTCGCGCCTACAGGACTTGATAGATGGAAGGACTCAATCCTTCAGGCAGTGTTCGTTCCTGGCCTGGCTCTTCCTGTTCCATATGCACAACAAGATGAACGCGCTTACTGTTCAGCGCACAGATAAGAAGGGCGCGCGACTCCCAGTGTACCAATGGACCCGGGTATTGTTGAAGAGGGAATCGTACTATAAATTCAATCTGGCGTTCTTGGGCCCCGCCCTAGCTCTTCTCCATGGCTATTGCCCGCGCGTCCCCCCAAAGATGAAGGACAAAGTGATACAACAAAATATGAGCGACACTTTCCGACTGACGCAGAGGTTTGTTATCAGAATTTTCGGGTTCACGGGCAAACCTTTCCTTCTGCCATATTACGCCACAGAGTACTTATTCGCCTTAGAGGCAGCACGGCAGATGGACTATACCGACCAGAACTACGGTCAAGGGAGAAGATGGGGACATATTTTCGAATTCCCAATCATATGGGGAGAGATTGAAGTCAACGTAACTGGGCAGAACGAATTCTTAGCGGCCACGCTCCTAAGTTTTAGCCTGGTGGAGGTATGATCCCCTCGACATAGTAAAGGACTTCACGGAGATGAAGAATTTTCACGCCTGCCCTCGCCAGGAGATCATGGGGGAGCGAAATAATCCGTCGGGAGGAGACCTTGAGTGGAACATAGAGGAGATGCAGTCTTTCCCGCCATGGCACGACTTCTATTTTGTTGAGGCGGAATATGACCCGGTCAATAACAAGGCCCACTCTCTGGACTCCAAAGCCTACAAAAAGATGGTGCCTAAATTGCAAAATATGGGTTGGAAGCCCGAGAAGATAGCAGAATGGTGGGTCATGAGGGCCCAAACTAAGAAAGAAAAGTCCGAAAAACTTCTTGCTAATGACCATCAGTTTTCCGCGCTTTACAATGATCACCATGCCACGTGGCGGCCTATTGTGTTCAGAGATCTCGTGCCTCGAGGCACCCAACGCCTACAAAAGGCACAGGCCCCACCCAGACAGCCACACACTAGGCGGAGGATCCAGCAGTGGGGAAAAGAGGAGTCAGGTGGCAGAACCCATGGTGCGGCAGCCCCCTGAAAGGCAACAAGGACCATCCAAGCAGCCGGCCGAAGCAGCACAGGCGACTCAGACGCCTCCGAAGAAGAAGGTTAGGGTCAAGATAATACCATCCAAGGCTCCTTCGGGAAAAGCCGTTGGCCCAACGCCTAGCGCACCAGCTCCTGCCGCTGCCAAGGAAAAGGAGGCCACGCCTTGAAAGGAAAAGAAGAGGGCCGAAAGGCACAAGGAGAAGAAGGCCATGCCTAAGAAAGAGGCTGTGCAGCGGGCCGAAGCTATACTGCAGAAGGTCACTCCCACAGAAGTTATCGCTATAAAGGACACGCCCCCGCCGGTAGAGGATACGTGGATAACCCAAGTCTTCAATACGCCAGCTCGACCCGAGCACGCAGGTACGCATCCCCTTTTCCTTCCCCAATCTTCTGAATCATTGGTTGCGGCACCGTCTTCCTCCGCTGCTGGACCCATCCTCGCTGTCATCCCCTTAGGTAGCGAATCAGCAGCCACTGTTCCCCTTGCAGTATCTCACCCTGTCCTCGAAAAAACCCAGCCTGCCGCTCCCACCCAGCACGACCAGCAGGCATTCAACCTATTTTCCTCATATCCCAACGCATTCGAAGCCCTCGCCCATACCCAGCCAGGTGCCGCTGTAGAAGACCCACCGCATTCTCCCCATCCTCCATCTCCAGCCAGAACATTGATTGAAAACCCGTCTTTAAACCTTGAGGATCCTCCCGCCTCTGCCCAAGCCGAGACATCCCCAAAGGCGACCGAGCCCCCAAGTGTCGTTTCCCCTTATCTGTTCGCAGACGAACAGATGCCCCAGCAAGATCTACCTTTGGTCAAGCATATGTTCGGAGAGATGGAGCTCGTTGAACAAGAGTTGGAAATGATGGAGAACCAACCCGTAGCAGCCCAGGCAGAGCAGAGCTCCTATAGATGGATCCAGAGCGTGAGAAAGAGAAAAGGCGAGGAGCTTGCCGGAGTGGAGAAGCGCGCCAGGTTTGACCTGGATAACATGTTGTTGCATAAGGAAAAGAGGGTTCCCAAGGTGAAGAAGCCCCTGAAAGACATGACTCCAGATGATTACGACTACCACCGTGTAGCCAAGGACCTGAACAATATCAGCGTGGAGAATGAAGTGGGGGCCATTCATCTGAGAGCCGATACACTATATGTGAACCATCACCAGTTGAAGGAGCGCTTCTACAAGGTGGAGAATGAAAAGCTGAAGCTGGAGGAGGAGATGGCGAAAATGCAAGCCCAGCTAGATGACTCCAAGGACGAATCCCAGCAGCTGAAGCAACAACTGGCAGCTTTGGAGAAGGAATTGACTAATCAGAAAGAAGCTGCAGAACGCCGAACCAGAGAAGGAGAAGAAGCGCAGGCCCGAATAGTTGAACTAGAGGGCCAGCTTCAGGAAGCTCAACGACAATTGGAGGAAAGGGCTGCACAAGTGGAGACGTTCTCCAGGGACCGAGTCAAGGAGATCCGTGCCGGCCTGTTGACAAATTTCAGAACCCGAGTTTCCAGATCTCTTTCGGTTCTCATGTTTGTTTGCAAGATAAAAGAAATATCTGCCCAGGGTAAGCCTGTGGTAGAGGAGGCCGAGCGTCAAGCAGAGCGTTGGCTCGACTTGGCTGCCAAAATTGAAAGCTATGAGCGTCAGGACCTCCAAATTCCCCCCATGACTCAGATTGCCCTAGATTGGGCCGCTGCAAGGGTAACCTTGCATTCTTATCTTGAAAAATTGGAAAAGATTCGGAAGGCCAGGAGATTGCTAGACACACTGGAGAGCGAGAAAAGCATCTGCTTGGTACCTTTCCAAACCCTTGCGTCGCTTGGGTTCCCGAGCTTCACGGACGAAAATGGAAACTGCCTCCCTAGGGAGGAATTGAAGCCAATCTGGGACGCCTTCAGAGAAGATACAGCGGAGATTGATAGCTGGGCGGACCCAATTCTTGAAGCACAAGTGACGCAGCTCGTCTCCAGGTTTTGCCAGCTCAGCAGACTTGGACCAGAGGGTCAACCAGATTGACATGCTCCAGGTAGAGACTTTCAGGCGCCTGGTAAAGGACATTCGTGATCTCGAGCCCTTCTCAGAAGAGGCCTGGACTCAGGTTCAGGCTACATATGAGCGCATCCGTGAACGCCTCGCTTCCCCAGACACTAACCCAGAGCCAGAAAGAAGGAGGCGAGGAGCATTCGAGGAGGAGTCGGAGGAAGGAGAAACAGAAGAAGAATCCGATGATGACAGTGGCGAAGAAGAAGAGCAGCAAGAGAAAGAGCAACCGAAAGTAGGGCAGCAACAAGGAGAAGCAGGGACCGGGGATGACTCCGGGCCCAAAGGATAAAGGCATGGGTCCTTGCATCGAGGCGAGCTCGATACCCCGCGAGCCGCCAGGAATGTTGCCACATTTTGCTAAGGGGTAAAATATTTTGAAAATTTGAAAAATGTTGCTCTTTAGGATCGAATTCTCTCCCTTCCTCCTTTCTCCATGATCAGTCCAGGCAATCTTCAGATTTGCATTTTCCAGATGTTAGTGAAATCAGTCCCTTTCAGTTTTTCCAGCTTCAGCGAGCGACGAGCGACGGTGGGGAAAAGTGAAAAAACGGCTAAGGCAGGGTCGCCCGGAGTTCGCTCCTTTTTCGGGCGATTCCGGGAGTCGCTCCTCTTCTTGAGCGATCCCCGTCGTCGCTCTCAGCTTGGGCGACCAGAAACTTCATCGGCGACCAAGGGCGAGAGAAGAAAAGATTGAAAATTTTTCTAAGGCACGAGCCGTTGCCAAGGTTCGCTCCTCTGGCAAGCGATTCCCGTCGTCGCTGCATCAAACCAGCGACTTCCGTCGTCGCCCAGCACTTCAGCGACCACCAGCGAACTCCAGAAATCGCCGAAGCCGCCCAGCGATTCCCGTCGTAGCTTCGGCTTCCGGCGAATCGCGGCAGGGGAAGATTCAAAAACCGTCTAAGTGTGAGCTGCCCGAAGTCGCTCCATTTTGGGGCGACTCCCGTCGTCGCCACCCCTTTCCAGCGATCGCGAGAGAGGAGTTTCTAGAAAAGTTTCTAAGGCATATGAGAACCCCTCAGTCGCTCCATTTTGGAGCGACTCCCGTCGTCGCTCGGTTCTCCAGCGATCGCCAACAAAGTTCAAAGTTGCCAAGGTTGCTGAAGGTCGCTCCATTTTGGAGCGACTCCTGTCGTCGCCGCCAAAGCCAAGCGACTCCCGTCGTCGCTCCCAGTGTTCGGCAAAAGAAAAAGGGTTGCAGATTTGACTAAGGCATGTGCGACTCCCGGGTTCGCTCCATTCCGGAGCGACTCCCGGGATCGCTCTCATTTTTGAGCGACTCTCATCATCTCCCCTCATTTCGGCGACTGCAAAGTAGAAGAGCTCCTCCCAAGGTCGCTCCTCCTCCCAACGATTCTCAGCATCGCTCAGTACTACCAGCGAACCTCAGCCCTAAGGCAAGGAACGGGCAAATTTCGGGATCTGGTCCAGCCTTGGCAAAACTGAAGGCGTACTTCAAGGACAGGGTAGGTGAGCATTAATGGTGACACGCACTCAGGGGACACTGTACTCCACCTACCACATTAACGAGACGAGCCCTTCCAACCACCAAATCCGTCCGGAGCCGTACCAAATCCAGGTGAATCATGCTGCAGGTACGCTCACGGCCAGCGGGTGTCAAATCTCGGCAGCTTTTGCAGGTTTGGGGTTCCGTGCTTCAATGTAATTTGGGGGGAAAATTCTGCTATAAATAGCAGTGCACTTTCAATGTAAAAGGGGGGAACATATTGCTAAGAAAGCTACTGTAAACAGACATTTTGCTTCAATACAAGGCATCTTTGGCTCCAATTCTTGTCTCTTTCTTTTATGCTGCCTTCTGCAAGTATTTCTGCTCCATGTTCATTTATTTTTCTGATTGCTGTAATTCTGAACTCTGGATTAGGGCATTGGCAATTAAGTGAATCTGGAATGCTTGTTGAAGGATACATAGGGAGGAATCGCAGTATTGGTTTCTGTTACATGTTTTGTTTTGATTGCTGCTGGTTTGGGTATTAGTTAGCGATTGTGCTGCTTGTTCTTCCCCACAACTATTGCTATGCTTTTATATTTCTTTCTGCATTTTACAATCTCTTTCCAGTTCCCTTATCTTAAACCCCAAGTAGAATAGTATAGGAGCCGGCCTTCTCCGGAGATTGGCACGGAAGGCATCCCTTCCTTCCGGCCTTTCAATCTGTGGTCCGGGTCTAGGGCGCATACGTAGACCAAAATCCTTTCCTAATGGCGGATCTGTGACCAACATGTGCTTCTTTAATTTTTTTTAAAAGTGCATTAAGGGTGTTTTTTTTTAATTTAAAAACATAAAAAAGTGCATGAAGGGTGCTTTTTTATTTTTTAAAAAGAAATAAGTGCATATGTTAAAAAAATAAAAATGAAAAATGACAGTTTTGAATTTTAAAAGGTACATGATTTTATCCGTCCACCTTTTAAGAATTAAAAATAATAAAAAAATGATGAAAATAATTATTTTTTCATGCACTTTATTTTAAATAAGTAATAGGAGGTATAAGGGTGTATAAAATAAAATATTAAAAATGGATTTTTTTCTCTATTCAAGCGTGATTTGATATTTTTGCAAAATTCAAAATCCATATTTTGCAAAGTTACACAGAAATTGTGATTGTAAAAGGGTGCAATATCGATGGAGTTTGACACCTTCACCCTTCTTACAAAATTCATCAAATATTGTAAAAGGTGCATTCTCGACAGAGACCAACACCTTCAAGCATGGGAAAGACAAAGAGAAACCATGCCAAGAATCCACCAAAAGTTCACGAGTGTGCCACACAAGATAAGGGTTTTAAGGGTCTTTATTTTCCAAAAGGGAAAGATCTTTATGAAGATGGAAAATTCGTCACTCTAAGGAGTTGTTTGCAAACAATTCTCAAAGATGCTAATCGTTCTGAAGATCTTCAAACTGGTGTTATGATCCCTATAGATGTTGTAAGGGCTGTATACATGGCACTAATCACACTAGACATTTGTAAATATAAAAGGAAAGAGGACATTGAGGAGCAATGGAAGCTCAAGCCCATGGGGGCAGATGCTTCTTGTGATGCAAGCGACCTCAAGCCCTTAATGACAAATATCTATTGTGACACAAGCGATCTTATCATTAAGATAGATTCGGCTTGTGATACTAATGACTTGAATGCTATTGATGATAATGGTACAGGTGTTGAAAGCCATGATGAAGAGCAAGAACTTGGGTGCTTTGAAAGGCACACCAAAGGAATTGGCTCCAAGCTAATGAAACAAATGGGTTATAATGGCACAGGATTGGGCAAATATGGGCAAGGCATAAGAAATCCCATAATGCCACGTATAAGGCCAAAGAATGAAGGCCTTGGCTATGATAGTCAAGCAGGAACTAGTAACACTAAGTTTGTAAAATCAAAATCCCATGCCACTCCTAGAACCAACTGTTGGCACAAACAGAAAATGACCAACAAGGTACATATTGATTGTGGATGGACAGATGTCACACAATGGGACAACATGAAAGCAATGTTGAATAGATTCTATAAAAGAAAAAGACATACTGAGAGGCAGACCCAAAGGTAGCAGACTAGTGGCTGACCTAGAGGCAAACCCAGTGACTAACCCAGAGGCAACAAACCCAAAGGCAGACCCAATGGCTAACCCAGAGGCAACAAACCCAATGGCTGACCCAAAGACAACAGGCCCAAAGGCAGACCCAATAGAAGACTCAACAGGTGGATCCAAAGGTTGTAGACCCAAAGGCGGATCCAATGTCAGACCCAAAGCCCGACCCAGTGGCAGACACAAAGGCAACAGACCCAAATGCCGACCCATTGGCCAACCCAATAGTAGGAGCCAGAGCCAAAGCCAGAGGCCAGAGCCAAGTGCCAAAACCAAGAGCCAGAGCCAGAGCTAGAGCCAGAGCTAGAGCCAAGAGCCAGAGCCAGAGCCAGAGCTAGAGCTAGAGCTAGAGTCAAAGCCAAGAGCCAAAGCTAGAGCCAAGAGCAAGAGCCTAGACTCCTCTAAATTAAGGGGGGTCCTAATATTTCCTATCCCAAATAATGTAATAAGGGGGGGATGTTAGGAATATTTTATTACATTATTTTATTATTAGATCATGCATTTTTAGCTAGGATATTATTTTAATAATTCTTGCATGTAATGATCTCCTAATTGGGAGTATCAATCTTCCAGTTTGTAACCCTAAGGCATGTATTAAATAGGCTCTTGCCTCAATGAATGAATGAGCTAATTTTTCCTATCGTCTCTTTGACTCTAGCATTACCTGAGACTGTTAGACAAAAGGGCAACAACAACAAACGGTACAACCAGTAACTCTAGAGTCCTAGGAAGATAATGAAACACTCGCTTACATTTTTAAAGAGGGAAGGAAATGCAATTCACTATATGGAGCAGCTTAGAGTAATGCATAATCAGCTCATCAAATTTTCCTCAAATGTATTAAAGCTGCTTGAAAAATGCAGATTTTGCATATTAGCAAGAACATGAAATGAGTCAAGGAAATTAATCATTCTGTAAGTTTCCCAGGATGAGTAAGAACATTATTTCCATTCTACATAGGACACTAGCCAATAGAACAGAATGATTATTCCCAAGTTGCAGATCAAAAAATTTCTGTCTGACAATCTGCATAATTTTGTTGTTTGGACATCCACAAACCACTTATCTTTTGTATAGATGGATTGTTAGCACAACTATGCAACAGTTAAGGTGTGCAAAAGTTCATTTGATGAATTTCAACAGGATATTTAGGATTTGCAGGATAGACTGAAGATGCAGAAAGTATGGCCAACAGGAATTAACAAGGACCAAAGATGATTGTTAAAAACAAGGGCATGAAAGATCAGATGGATGGTAAAGAGAAAGAATTACAGGCCAAGGGTAGAAAAGCAGAACACTCTATTGACTTTACCAAGAATTTGGCTAAAGAAAAGATAGCATATGAACCATGGCTTGAGGAATGCAAGTCTCAATCTATGGAGCTAAAACAAAGTTTGGGAAAGCACTGTTTCAAAAACTAGGAAGGGACAATTAGCAAATTTTGAATCCATGAAGAAAGAAGGGGATTCACTCAAACTGCTGAATTGCAGTCAAAAAACATTTCAAGCAACAAAAAGAGAGTTTGAAAGACATATAAACAAGTATGTTGGGGAACAAGCAGATGCAAAAGGCCCTTAGTTCAACTTCAGTAGCCCCCCTTAGTTCTCCCACTGCTTCACCCTATGTTGGTTCTAGTATTCTAAATTCACTCTCACAAGAGCCATTCTCATTTTTAGTACCTATGACTTCAGCATCAGTGACTGCCTTTGTAGATATTGCAATACCTACATCTTTTGAGCCAAATATTAAATGTGACCTTTACATGAGTAGCTTCATCGGCTACAACTTGTTTAAAAGAGGCAGTAGATGTCGACAATTACTCTTACATTTTGTTATATTTATTTTTAAACATAATTATAATAATGATTGAGTGATACACACAGGTCCTTATTTAATTTTTATATCGTGGTTAAATTAAATTGTTGCGTATCAAATGGCATGAGCTCAAGAGGTTAAATATGTGGCTTTTCGTGTCAGAGACCCACATTCCAATCTTTCCAGACAGCATATACATAATTGCCAAAGATGTTATTGTAGAATACCACTATTTGGTTTGTTGAAATATCATGGTAATAGGTCATGATGTAATATGGTGGGGCCCATTTCAATCCCATATAACGAATTTAAAAAAAAACTTTAATTGTTGCTTAAGGATGGTTGCTTCCAACTGACATACCATTGTAGCCCAAGTCTACATGAGAATTTATGTGGATGATTGAGAGATCTCTCCTCATTGAATTGTTAGGCCTATGATTACTGAATACACTTTACACTGTTGATAAGTACTCCCATTTCGATCATTTGTGTCTCATTTATGATCTGTATAGTATAATATTCAATGATTCATATGCACAGTGAACAATTTCCATTGCTTTTATGTATACACAGGTTGTTTCTTTCGCATTACCCACTCGCAAGTCCTCAAGTCTCTCCAAACACTAATTGTTATATGATTTATTTGATGTTATTTATTTTAGGCCAGATGGTCGAGAGAAGTTGATTGAAGTCCAAAATTTGTGACTCGTTCTGTAATGAACATCAAAGGATGCATATCTTGAATGTGGTACAGCGATGGTCTGCCTCTTTACTAGGTCTATTAGGCTTTAGTTTACAAACTTGTGCAAGCACAAAGGTGGTATTTTTGTAATGATGTAAGTTGTTTTGTATTCTGATGTTTTGTGCAGGAATTCAATGTGACAACCTGTAAAAGCTCAGATATTTTGCCAAAGGCTATGGAATTCTTGTTAGTGAAGAGAAAACATAAGTTCTTCACATTGAACAAGATACTTGCACAGCATGGTTCAAACAAGCATCAAAGCTTTTGCAAGTGCAGATCATCCCTGCTTGGGAATCCTGTTTGACATTACAAGGCCCCCTATTCATTTGTGGAAATGGGTTTTGCCAAGATTTGAAACTGAACTTCAGAAATGGTATTCTAGAGACCACTGCTTCACTAGTAAAATAACTACTGTCAAGTGGATCCTTACAGCTAGGCATATCCTTTACTCTTCATGCCCCTTGTCGACTATGGAAGAATATAGAAAACAGAATCGATTATTCATATGATGTCGCTGGTGAAAGAAGAATGGAGATTAATGTCTTTGCTAAGTGACGGGATTTCTACTTTTCAAAATGGAAAAGAGTTCAGAATAGCATTATCGAAGTTCAAGAGGCCATTGTTGCAGGAAAATCTGCAGTCAGAATAATCTGTGATGATATACCTATTTAAGTGGCTTATCAAATTGTTTGAATCAAATGCCCCTTTGGTTTGTCATTGTAACCAGCAACATCCATTCCTTCAAGATTTCAATCTTTATAATAGCAAAATAATTGGAAGAACACTGCAGGTTGCAAATGGACAGCTTTACTGGAAACGTAACAACACCTTGTCAAAGTCAAATCTGGCTGACCAAGGCATTTGGTCCTTTGTCTCTTCTTGCAGTATTGATCAGCACGGATATACTATTAGTGTAGCTGGTAAGGAACTAGGCTAAGGGACTTTCGCTCTTAGAAGGATTCATCAAATAATGAAAGGATATCCTGGTCAGATTAGATTGTTTAAAATTAAGCTCAGCAACTAACTATTGCTGGTAAAGCAAATTTTATAAAGGATTACTATTCCATAATATAGTTTGTTCAAGTTCCAATTACATAAACAAGGCCCAATTGGAAAGACTGGAACTGGAGCTGTGATCGAAATTAAAAAAAAAACAAAAACAAAATCTTACAAAACAGAGGTTTAGTTTAATAGCATCAGGCCAAATCTCCATATATGTTCATGATTTAACAGGAGATTCAGACCACAAGATCCAAAGGACCAATAGGTAAAATATTTCAAACTTCTTAGACTTGTAAGTTTCATTTGAATTGTGGTTTACTGGTTAGCTAGACATAAATTAAAGCTTAGCTTTTGAGGTTGGGTTTAGTAAATCTAGATTTACTAATGATGCTTGGAAGGTAAGACAGAACACGGTCACAAGAAACGCAATGGCCACAAAGGGGTCTGCAAAGTAGATGAGACCTTCAATTTCTTCTTCTTCTTTTTTGGCACCACAACAACCACATTTCACCTGGTTGTCGGCCCTTTTAGCTGGTTGTGAGACTGTTTTAGCCTGCAGAAATTACTTTCATATTTTAGCAGACAGTTTGACTTTGGGGACTCTGTTTATTATTCTCATAGTTTATATCATGGGGTAACCCTATTTCATATTATTGGACAAGTTTTATGGAAATCCTTTTTCTCTGTGCAGGTAACTTAGAGATAAAAAGTTCACTTAATGATCTCAGACTTCTAGCAACTGACAAGACCAAATTTCCATCAGAAAAATACAATGTGCTATCATTAAGGACGGAGACGCAATGCAATATCTGTGCAAACAAAAACTTTTAGTTAGTTACAAGGACGTGGTCACAAGGGATTTTATAATGAAAAACTTATGAGTTTATCTTTGTAGCATGGAACTAATGTTAAGGAAAATCAGCTCTATTGTTCCATTGCACTTTTATGTCTCTCACATCCATTTTTTCAGATCCCAGTGGATATCAATTCCATTAAATTTTTAAAATGCGTTTATGAAGTTGAACCTATCTTTGAGTGACAGACACAACCAGTACCAATGATTAAACAGTCTCAGGGCCTAAGCTCAAGCCCAAGATGAGTTTACAAACTTTCGCTTCCATGTATGCTTAATCACATATGGATAGCAACTTCTATGTGCATAATTGATGAATATATTAAGATTTATACACACAAACACGTGCATGTGTATACAGAAATGCATTTTTTATGTGCAAACTCCCTTCACTGCCATTTCTCATTGCATTGCCATTGCTGTCACATTTATTGTCTCATTTCTAGTAACTATGTGTTGGAAAGAAGAAATAGTAGCATGTTCATTCTTGAAAGAAGATGGTATAAGCTAGGGTGCATCTTGAGATTTACAAGACATCTCCAACACTCGATCCGCAACATCTCCAAGACATAGTTCATGATATATAACACAAACAAACAGAGATCCTCATCCAACATGAGAATATTAGACAAATACTCATCAAAAATCACATCAAAAACAACTTGAGATACATAATTCATGGGTTCAGGTGATCAAGGGCAAAAAGACTCCTCCCATCGTGGAGTTAGTGGTGCAGGTCAAATTGGATGAGGAAATGACACATGAAATCGAAGAACTCAACCTTCGAGTTCAAGGTCTTTCAAATCTTATTGATCTGCTAAGGATAGGGCATGAATTCTTGCATATTGTCATAGTTACCCTATTGGGTACTTGGCTCGGGTATCAGTACTCATCTCAAATACCAATACTTGTCTTGGAGACTTCTCCTGATACCTAATACCTAGAGATACCCCACAAGGCTTTTGGATTTCTCATGTACATCTCCACTTCAAAAATCATGTACTCTATCCATTCAGAATCTTAAAGTGCCAATTTGACAGATCACACTTTTGAATCAGGCTTAGATAAAACCAATTGTATTCGGCATATGATGTTTTCTTTCCGCCCTTTCCTCCAAAGAAAACTGTGAGAGTTTTTATAGGTGGCCCTAAACGGCATCACAACTTTAAACAACTCAATAAGAGGCCCTAAATAGTGACACTGACAGTAAACAAAGGCCCTAAAGAGGATGCAGGTTTTGGAAAAGCCTAGTTTGACTCTTTACAGTGCCCCAAACTTGTAAAATAAAAATTATACCTTAATATATACTTGAGGATTTCTTAGTTATTTATTAGGAGATCAGAAGGAGGGTTTATGACTCTTTAACAACCTGATTTAATGACTTTAAATTATAAGTTTTACTCATTTAGGTGACTTTACTTTTTTAGCATTTTGTATCTTCATTCTTTTTATATTGTATTTATTGTTTATGTATTTGGTATATTTTAATTTTTTTTAAATCAACATTTTATTTTTATTTATTTGTTACCTACAACATCTCCAAGTACTGCATACCCATTGTCTAAAATTAATGTCCTCATCCCCGTCCCCATCTCCTAATAACTACATATATTATCCTTGATTGGGCTTGGGTAGTTCCTGCTAGCACTCTTCTCATCTGGTTCCAATCATCTAAGGAACATTTGAGGGCTTTAAGAGACAAGAAGAACCTTTTTACTTTCTTCAAACAACATTTGCTTGGATGAGGATCTCATGCATCTTTAGATGGAGGAACTACAAAATTCATGAATGGGTAGCCATCCGTGACTGAAAGCAGTTATTTGTGATTCCCCTCCTCCAAGGTGGTCTTGTCCTTGGTTTCTAAAATGAAGGTGTTCTTAGGTCCCGATAGGTAAAAATAGCCTTTCTAGTACTTGCTCAAACTACAATGGGGCAATATGATCTTCTCCAATGTTGCATTTGTAGTTTCCATAAATGAATGCAATCATCACATTACCCAGTATTGTTAAAAATAAATACATAAAAAGCAATGCACACAATATAAGTAGGTGTCTGTGGACACCAAATAATCTCACTATAGAAAAATAGAATACAATCCAACCAATAATCAATTGGTTGGTATGATGGGGTATTTATACCCAGTTAAAAATTACCTTTAGGTCAAGGTCAAGGAACAACCTTTAGGTTAAAGAATAAAATATTACAAAACACACCTTTACAAGGTTTACAAGGGTCAAAGGGCTTACACATACAATATGATACAAATTCGGTCATGACCTCAAGTGAAGCTTAACCACCACATATTTCCCTTAAGCTGAAAGGGAGACATGGAAAGACATGGAGAGAGACCTTTACTAGTCATCCCCCCTTAAGGGACACTCTCCCACTCCAAATAGCTGTTACATGCGCACAAAAGGAACCTCAAGCATGACCTTTGTTAGGATATTTGCTGCCCGCTCTACTCACAACACAAAAATTGGATCAAGCATCCCACGGGTATAAAGCCATCACACATAGTGCATCCAAATATCAATATGCTTTGTTTGTTGATGAAACATTGGATTGTGGACAAGCTAGATGGTGCTTTGATTGTCACACCAAAGAGTGCCTGGGTAGGGTTGAAGAATGTCCACTTGCACCAAAATCCTAAGCATCCATCGAAGGTGTTTTGCTGCCTCATTAGCAGCACAATATTCAGCTTCCATGGAAGACTGAGAAATAGTAGACATGTCTAGAGCACCCAAAAACGAGGCCAGAACCTGGATAGAGGACAAAGTTTATGGTGGAGCATCGCTCATCGATATCACCAGCCTAGTCAACGTTTGAAAATCTTGTCAAAGTCGGAGATGAACCAACTAAATAATGAATACCCATCTGATATGTACCTTTGATGTATTTAAGGACCCCTTTAGCCATGGTCCAGTGACTCCCTTGAGGTTCCTGCATGTACCTGAAAGGCTGAAACAATAGCTGATATCAGGTCATGTGTAAGGTAGAGGAGACCTAACTGATATAAAGTGGCATCCACCAAAGGAGTCGTACAATTAGCTTGAAGCTTCAAACCTAAAGCAAAAGGAGCCCGAAAGGACTTACAATCCTCCATCCTAAAGCGCTAAAGAAGATTCAAAGCATACTTTGGCTATGAAATATTAATCCTAGAAGCATTCTGATCTATTTGAATTCCCAAAAAATAGTGCATGAGCCCCAAATCTGTCATCTCAAAATAAGCACTAAGTTGTGACTTCATGTCCTAATTCCTAAATCAAGGCAAGAGAATTGCCTGTAATGAGAAGATCATCCACATAGAGTACAATAACCAAGGCCTCCAAATCCTAATGTTTGATGTAAACATCATGTTTGGCCTCAAATTGCCAAAAACCACAATTGAGGAAGAGTGAATCTTCTCATACCAAGTGTGTGAGGCCTGCTTAAGTCTGTATAAGGACTTAGTCAATCAACATACCAAGGGAGTGGGACCCTCAAGCTCAAAACCAGGTGGTTGCTACACATAGATCTCCTCCTAAAGCTCACCAGGGAGGATGGCACTCTTCACATCTATCTGATGTACCTTCCAACCATAGGAAACAGCTATAGAAATAATCATCCAAACAAAATCCATCCTAGCAATTGGGGCAAATGTTTTTGAATAGTCAATTTCCTCCTTTTGAGAGAATCCCTTATCAAAAAGACATGCCTAGTGCTTCTCCACCTGACCATCTAAAGCATAGTTGAGAAAATCGAAATCGGGTAGTAAATCGGATGGTTTAAAAATCGGCAAAGAATTAGAATCGGCAAAAAATCGGGGAAAAAATCGGCAAAAAATTGGCATTTTTTATTGAAAAAACCGAAGAACATTCAAATTTTTATTGATAAAAACTTTTTTCAAACATATCAGAATTTTTCGGGAAAAAATCGGTAAAATCAGCAAAAAATCAGTTAGCCTTTGAATCGGGAAAAAATCGGCAATATCGGGATTTTTTGCAGATTTTCTCAACTATGATCTAAAGTATAATTGGTCCTATAGATCCACTTGCACCCAACCACACTTTTCCCTTCTAGAAAAGGAACAAGCTCCCACATATAATTCTTCATCGAGGACTCATATTCTGCAAGAATGGCATCTTCCGGCTCTGATCGGCCCTTAGCCTGAGAATATATAAGGGGATTTCCAAAATGATCAACCTTCGAGAGCAAAGCTCAAGAAGGGGGCTTTTGGTGTCGCTCCATAGAAAGAATGAGTTGAGCATCCTGTAAAAGTGTTGGAACCCTCTTGGGTGTTGGATGAATTGTGGAAGATCTAGGCACATCCTGTGGCAAGGCAACATCAAAAGCCAAACTTGAAGAATCCAAATCAAACTCACCACTCACCTCATCATTTAATACTGTAGCACAAGTAACTGGTGTGTCAAGCTCATCACTCCCTAAATCTAAGACTGAAGGTGTTGAAGGTGGTGTTGCCCAAGAAGGGGTCAAATCTTTAGGCATAGGGCCTTCACTAAAAGATGAAGAGGAATCCCTAATATGAATGGAACCCATAAGAATCTTTGTAATGTCCCAAAAATAAATATTTTTGTAAATGTCTCCTATACTTAATTATAAAAGTGAAAAAGGGGTTCATGTGACTAGGAGACATAACTTAAGTTGTGTTTATTTATGTTTTATGTTTTTATGTTGTAATAAGGCACTTTAAGTGATTTTAGGGTTGGGAGATGTCAACTCCAAATTAGAACCTCACCCTATATAAGGGAGTGAGACGTCCCATTTTGGGCATGTTATGTTGATATCAGAATTGAATATTGAAACCCTAGAGGTTCCATGAGTTGAGATTGCAGGTCTTGCTCATTCCCATAGTGCATTGGAGGTGCATGGTTGGGGTCTTGGCAATATCATTGCAGGTGTTATTGCCCTAAAATATCAAAAATACAAAAAAAGAGGCATCCGTGAGGAGTTCGTGGCATTTTTGGGAGCATTTGTGTCATGTGTTTCAGATTTGTTGGCAGCCCCAAACCCTACGCTTGTATTTGGGGTCATTTTTGAGGAGTTTTTGCATCTTGTTCAGCCTTGGGGAGTCGTTGTATTGGTTTGGCAATATTTAATATATGATACTGGCTGATTTCTCCTCATACTTGTGTTATTTTATGAGCAATTTCTGAGTTATTTCCTTGCTGTACTTAATTTCTGCATTTTCGTAGTAAGGGTTTGTTGTTTCTTAAAAAGGGACATTACAAGTGGTATCAGAGCTGGAATCTTGCCAACCTGTGGTTAGTTTCAGCATTTTTAGTGTTTTTTCAGTTATTCGTGGTGATAAGTGTGTTTCTGTGGTGAAAAGTTGTGCCCTAGTGAAAATCGCGGATTTTTAGGGATTTTTTTTCAGAAAATAAAAATTGCAGATTTGGATACCCTTTTGACCAATTTGCAGTTTTGTGGTTTCAAAAAATTTTTTGGTGGTTAGAATTTTTAGAATTTCAGATTTCCATCTTTTTAGGGTTTGATAGGGTTTTATGCATCGTCCTCCTGTTCATCAGTATTTTACTAGGAGAAACAGACTCGCTTTGGAAATGTCAAACAGGGAAGAGGTTGAGGAGCCCCAAAGGCCAGTTGATAGGACTGAGCAAAAATTCGATGCCCTACTTGACATGTTGCAAAGAATGGTGTCCTTACAAGAGACAAATCAGCAAGAATTGAGGGCAGCTTTGGGCAACCCAAATGGCACAAGGAGGGAAGGAGAAAGGGGAGGCAACAACAATGGGCATGAGTCATCATCTAACTCACACACTCCCTTGCCTAGGCCGTCCAAGCCTATGTTCCTTGTTCCACCACCTCCACGGGAGGAAAATGAGGTAACTGATGAATTAGATGAATGGTTTGCTGCTTATAGTAATAAATCTGAGGGTTTTAGGGCAGCAGTTTCTTTTGATAAATATTTGAAGATTGTGGGTAAATCTGTTGTTGAGGCTAAAAAAGAGAAAAAGAAGCCCTTTTTGCATCAAAAGGTGACCATTCCCTCATTTAATGGTCAAGATGGTCTTACAGCTAGGGCATGGCTTCAAAAATTGTAGACTTATTTTACCTTGGAGCCTATTTCTAAGGCTGATGCAGTTCAGATTGCTACACTCCACCTTGAGGGTAGTGCTTACTCATGGTGGCATCATGGGTTAGTAACCCAAGGGCATGGTGATATTGATACATTTGATGAATTTTGTACCAGGGTTTTGAACAGGTTTGAAAGGAGGAATGTGGAAGAGTATTTCAAGGAGCTTGCCACTTTGAAGCAAACTTCATCCATTCATGCCTATGTGGAGGAGTTTGAACAACTTTCAGTTCAGGTACAAAATATTTCACCCAAGAGGGTAATTTTTCTTTTTATGGATGGTTTGTTGGAACCCGTGAAGGGATTAGTTAAAGCTTTTGAACCAACCACTCTTGAAGATGCCATTAAGAGAGCTTTAAGCTTAGAATCTATTTTACCTCCTAGACAGAAATATTTTGCACATAATCCACCTGCTAGACCACCTTTTGCAGCCAGAAAAACAGTTTTTGGACAGCAGTATGGGCAGCAAGGAAACCTCACGCAGCAAGGTGGAAATGAGAGAAATTTTTATGGCAGGAATCCCACGCATGGAGAAGGTTTCAGATCTGGTTTTCAGCCACCTAATAAGCCCCCAAATGGCCCACGCTTGACACAAGAAGAGAAAGATGAGCTAAGGAAACAAAACAAGTGTTTCATTTGCAAGTCTCCTTGGCAAAGAGGTCATAAATGCGAAGAAGGAGGTATGAAAATCATTGAATTACATTCTGATTCTGATTCTGATAATCCTGATTTTTATGAGGCGGATGAGACACCCTTGGAAGAGGAAGCACAAAGGGAGTATGAGGAAGTTCCTGAAGGTTCCCTAGCCACTTTAAGTGGGCTGAATCAGTTTCGCACTATTAAGGTACTAGGTAGATCTTTTGATGAAAAGGTTATTGTTTTAATAGATGGTGGTGCTACTTACAATTTTGTTGATGAGAAGTTTGCCACTAGAAAGAATCTTCCTACAACTATCATTCCTGGTTTTAGTGTTGCTATTGGCAATGGTGATCTTATCACATGCAACAAAGTGGTAAGAAACATAAAAATTAATTTTGGCAACATGGAAGTAGATGAGCAATTCTTTGTTTTTCCCTTAGGAGGTATTCCACATATGGTTTTGGGTGTGCAATGGTTGTATTCACTTGGTGATTATGTTACTAATTATCAGAAATTAGAACTGAAATTTGTGCTTGAAGGGAAAGATGTGGTGTTGCAAGGAATCAAGGAAAATGGGTCAAAATATTCTTGCAAAATTTTGGAGGTTTCATACAAAAGAATGGAGAAGATGATAAGGCATAAGGACGTTGAGTGGGCAGCTGTAATTTTCAGTTCAGAAGGGAAAAAATCAGCCACCTATCATCCTCAAATTCAAGGTGTTGGAGTTGGAGCTGTACTTATGCAACAAGGACGCCCCATTGCTTATGAGAGTAGAAAGCTCTCAAATGTGGAGAAAACTTTCAGCATCTATGATAAAGAGATGCTAGCTATCATGCATGCCTTGACCAAATTCAAGCAATACTTAGTGTGTGGCAAGTTTGTGGTCAAAACTGATCATAACAGTTTGAAATACTTCTTGGGGCAAGTTGAACTGAATGAAAGACAGCAGAAATGGGTAACAAAGTTGCAATCATATGATTTTGAAATTGAGTTTGTAAAGGGTAAGAAGAATTCAGCTGCTGATGCACTTTCTAGGCACCCTACTTTTCATTCTCTTTCCATTATTTCTGCTGATTGGAAGGTGAAAATTATGGCTGAATATGCAAAGAATGATTTTTGTTCTAAACTAATAAATGGGCAAGTTGAAGATGACAGGTTCAGCCATAAAGAAGGACTGATTTTTTGCAAGGGAAGAGTGTTTTTAGTACCTGAATCAAAGCTGAAACAAGCTTTAATTACAGCCATGCATGATGCTCCACTTGTAGGCCATCCAGGTTTCTACAAGACTTACAAACAGGTTAGAGAAAGATTCTATTGGAAGGGTTTGAAAAGGGATGTCTTCTTGCATGTTCAGGAATGTGTTATTTGCCAAGAAAACAAGGGGGAACATGAATTTGCAGCTGGTTTACTTCAGCCACTTCCTATTCCCAATCAGAAATGGGAAAGTATCTCCATGGACTTCATTACTAGGTTGCCCAAGGTATACATGAAGGATTGCATATTTGTTGTTGTTGATAGATTGACAAAATTTGCTCATTTCTATGCCATTTCAACAACTTGTACAGCCATACAAGTTGCTGATTTGTTTTTTAAAGAAGTTTTCAGATTGCATGGTTTGCCTAAATCCATTGTGAGTGATAGGGACAGCAGATTTTTGAGCATGTTTTGGCAAGAATTGTTTAAGCTATGTGGTACTAAATTGACTCCTAGTACTAGCTACCATCCCCAAACCGATGGGCAAACTGAAATTATTAACAAATGGCTTGAAGGATATTTGAGAAATTATGTTTCAGGTCAACAAAAGGCATGGGTTAAATGGCTGCACCTTGGTGAATATTGCTACAATTCTACTTATCATATGTCCATAAAAATGTCTCCATTCAAGGCACTTTATGGTTATGATGCCCCACACTTTTCAGATCTGATTTTTGGTGATTCAAGGGTCCAAAAAGCTAGAGACTTTGCAGCAGAAAATCAAGATATTCTTAATGCTTTGAAGGACAATATTCTTACGGCACAAAATCAGCAGAAGAAGTATGCAGATCAGCAGCGTAGTGAGCGCTCATTTGAGGTGGGAGACTTGGTTTATGTTAGGTTGCAGCCCTACAAACAGTCTACATTGAAAAGAAGTGGAGCAGAAAAACTCAAACCCAAATTTTATGGACCTTACAAGGTGTTGAGTAAGGTTGGACAGGTTGCATATGCTTTGGAACTTCCAAGTGGAAGTAAAATACATAATGTCTTCCATGTTTCTTGTTTGAAGAAGGCCTTGGGCCAACATATTCAGCCATCTTCAGATTTGCCACCCCTTGATGATGAAGGAAAGCTCATTCTTGAACCTGAATTGATCCTTGAGACAAGGGAGAGAAAGCTTAGGAGTAGGACTGTCAAAGAATATCTTGTGAAGTGGAAGGACTTGCCTATGGAGGATGCTACTTGGGAAGGTGCAGAAATTTTAGATGCTCCAGCTTTGACTTTGCTTGAGGACAAGCAATTTGAGGAGGGTGGACTTGTAATGTCCCAAAAATAAATATTTTTGTAAATGTCTCCTACACTTAATTATAAAAGTGAAAAAGGGGTTCATGTGACTAGGAGACATAACTTAAGTTGTGTTTATTTATGTTTTATGTTTTTATGTTGTAATAAGGCACTTTAAGTGATTTTAGGGTTGGGAGATGTCAACTCCAAATTAGAACCTCACCCTATATAAGGGAGTGAGACGTCCCATTTTGGGCATGTTATGTTGATATCAGAATTGAATATTGAAACCCTAGAGGTTCCATGAGTTGAGATTGCAGGTCTTGCTCATTCCCATAGTGCATTGGAGGTGCATGGTTGGGGTCTTGGCAATATCATTGCAGGTGTTATTGCCCTAAAATATCAAAAATACAAAAAAAGAGGCATCCGTGAGGAGTTCGTGGCATTTTTGGGAGCATTTGTGTCATGTGTTTCAGATCTGTTGGCAGCCCCAAACCCTACGCTTGTATTTGGGGTCATTTTTGAGGAGTTTTTGCATCTGTTCAGCCTTGGGGAGCTGTTGTATTGGTTTGGCAATATTTAATATATGATACTGGCTGATTTCTCCTCATACTTGTGTTATTTTATGAGCAATTTCTGAGTTATTTCCTTGCTGTACTTAATTTCTGCATTTTCGTAGTAAGGGTTTGTTGTTTCTTAAAAAGGGACATTACAATATTTGAAGATAATCCAAGAATATGATCTTTTTAGGGCATGGCTTTATGCCAAAAAATCTATTTTTTTGATCCTAAACACATTGGTAGAGGCATAACTTTATGTCGGGACTCCATTCTGATCCATTCAAGAAGCGTTGGAAAGATTTGACGAAAACAACGATTTCAGCAAACAAAGTTGTTGACAACTTTGTGGAAGCTCTCTGAGGCCCTAAAAAATGCAAAACAAAATAATTACTAAAAATAGTAATTTTCTATTTTTAGATTTTCGTAGCCAAAATGCATCTCTAGTTATGTTGACATATTAGTAGAAGACAAAACACAAAAGGACAAGTCATATGTATGTAATTTTCAATTAAATGCACTTTGTAACTCATGGAAGTTGAATCACCACATTTCCATATGAGTGACCTTTTAACTCATGGAAGGTAAACCACCATATTTCCATGTGGGTGACCTTCCATATTCAATAGGGTTGATTTACAACATAACAAAAGTATTGTATATAGAGAGATGCACCCATGATTGTAAAGACAACAGTAATGGATGCAATGCTATAGCCTCACATCTCTTCTTAGAGATTGCTTGCACTGTACTCCATTTTCTAAACAATAAAATAATTATGCTATTTTACTTACATTCTTTACTCTGTTATTTCTAAATTGCAATCTTTCATGATCTTCCTTAATTTGAAATTCTAAGTTTCATATCAGAAGACTTCGCTAGAGAAATTACAGAAACAAAAATAGCTTTTGCCAAAAGCTTAGGTGGCAGACTAGATGAAACCCCTAGAAGAACCTCATCAAAAACCACATCTCTTCAAATGAAAATCTCATGCCTTTGAGGATCGTAGAGACGGTATGCCTTAGATGTATCCAAATACCCCACAAAGATGCATTTGTGACTCTTTAGTGCCTCCTTTTTCCAAAGAACTTTTGGTGTGAGCCCATGCTAACGACCCAAAGATGCATAACTGAGACACATCAGGCTTATCCCCTCTCAACCTCTCAAGTGATGTCATACCCTAGACTACTATGGTGGGAACCCTATTAATGATGTATGTTGCGCAAGTGACAACCTCACCCCAAAATTTGTGCTCCATCGCCTTAGCATGAATCATACAAGCCATCTCCATGATTACCCTATTCTTCCTCTCAGCTACTCCATTTTGCTTTGGGGTATAGTGAACAGTCCTTTGGAATGCTATACCATGAAGAGTCTAGAAATTATGAAAGGATTACTCATGTACTCACCTAACTTGTCTAACCTGAGATGCTTGATCTTCCTCTCTAGTCGGTTGTCTACTAATGCTTTAAATGCCCTGAATTTCTCATAGGCCTCATCCTCTGTATGAATAGTATGTAACCACACATATCTAGAGAAATCATCAATTAAAGGGAGAAAGTATCTGATCCTAGAATTGGAGGGTGTACTCACAGGTCCACATATATTACTATTGGTTACGGATATGCCACGGGAAAGGGTTTGGTTTGTCTATGCGCCCTAGACCCGCCCAACAGATTGAAATGTCGAGAGGAAGGAATGCCTCCCATGCCAATCTCCAGAGAGGGCTGGCTCCCTTACTACGCTACACTTGGGGTTTTAGATTAGGGAACTGGAAAGATACTGGGAAATTGCTGAAAGAGAGGAAATGACTGAAAGAAATAGGGAAATATGGCCACAGGCCAGTAGAGACAGCAGGGAAGAACAACAGCACGATCACTAACTTCTACTTAAACCAACAGCGATCAATACCAAGAAAATAACAAAAACTAACACTAAACTATTCTCTGATATGTATCCTTCAATAATTCCAGGTTTCGCTCTTTACCACACACTGAAATCCAGATTGCAGAATTACAGCATGCACATAAAGAAACAGAGTTAACAAAAATAAATATAGAAGGCATCATACATAGAAAATAATTCCAAAATCAAAGCCAGGAGCCTTTAGTATTGATGCAAAAATTTTAGGTACAGCAGTTCTCTAGCAGAACGTTCCCCCCAGATTACATTACATGGAGTGGTTTTCTATAGAAGAATTTCCCCCTGATTACATTAATGCCAAAACCCTAAAACCGCTAGGGCAGCTGAGATTTGACCCGTCATATGACAGAGAATCCATGGGATTTGGCCCACTCGTGTTTAGAGCGGCTCTGGATGGTCTTTGCATCTCACTCATGTTTAGAGCGGCTCCAAATGGTCTTTGTAGTTGGGACAGCATGTCTCATTAATACAGTTGGTGTAGCTTGCCTTCAGGAGCTTTTCCAGGAACTGACAGTGCCAAACTCGTGTGCCATGGAGGTGCATTAAATACCCACCTAACTTCTCTTTCTTGGGAAGTGTGCCCTCTGGATGCAGCCTTAGCGCTAAAAAAAAATTCGCTGGAAATCGTGCCCGAAATGCAGTTCTTCGCTGGAGTTAATGCCCGAAACTAGGAGTTCGCTGGATTTCGGGAGCGAAGCTGAGCATTCTGGATTTCGGGAGCGAAGTTGAGCATTCTGAGCGAAGTTGAGCATTCTGGGCGAAGTTGAGCATTCTGGGCGAAGTTGAGCATTCTGATTTCGGGAGCGAAGTTGAGCATTCTGGGCGAACTTGAGCATTCTGGACGAAGTTGAGCATTCTAGATTTCGGGAGCGAAGTTGAGCATTCTGGGCAAACTTGAGCATTATGAGCGAAGTTGAGCATTCTGGGCAAAGTTGAGCATTTTGGGCGAAGTTGAGCATTCTGGATTTCGGGAGCGAAGTTGAGCATTTTGGATTTCGGGAGCAAAGTTGAGCATTCTGGGCAAACTTGAGCATTCCGGGCGAACTTGAGCATTCTAGGCGAACTTGAGCATTCCGGGTGAAGTTGAGCATTCTGGCCATGCATTAGCCGATTTTTCAAGCCCGAAATGGGCATTCACTGGCTCTGCTTCCCGGGGCCATAACTTTTGATCCGCTGCCCCGATCGCCTATTATAATATATCGCCGAAACGCTTGCGAAAATATCTGGAATGATGAAATTTCCAAAGATAATTTCATCCACTTTTTCATCCCCTTTTAGGGCCTGCAAAAATGCCAAAACTTCTGCATGTGCTTTGTAGCTTTAAAGCTCCATACTTAGGCAAAATTTTGTAAAAAAATTTAATGTGGCAAAGATGCCAACAATTACTATGTATGATCTTCAAGGCTTGGGAAGCACACCTCATTGTCCTTTTTGGAAATCTCTCCCTATGATGCTTCCCTAGAATACATCCCTCACATGCACTACTTAGAGGGGAGATATGAGGAAGTCCAATGGCCATTTGACAACGACTCACGTATCTCAATGATCCATATCTAGATTGTCCAAGTCTGTGGTGCGTTGACTTTTATCGTCTTCTTGAGACACCACAAAATATTTTTTTCAAAAGGAAGAAACAGGAGTCAGTATTTCCCCCAATTTGTACATTTGATTCGACTCATCACAATAACTAGAAGCAATTGAATTGAATCCACTATCTATGTCCTTGATCACCTAACAATCAAGCCATAATTCTATCTTTTTTTTCGTATGGGTGATGCGATAGACAAAATATTGGGGCCAACACTAAAAACATGAACTTCATCAAAAAAAGAAAATCCAATACTAAACTCTCCACAACCCGTCACCTATAAATAAGAGTCATCTCCAATGACAACACACTCTCCTAAATGTATTGTGTTGTAACCCTATAGAAGATGTTTGTGCTTTGTCATGTGTCTAGTTGCCCCTGAATCTGCAATCCACTCATCAAAAGAGATGGACGTTCAATATGCTGAATGACCAACCACATGAGCTTGTAAGGTCTCACCATTGCAACTATCCTCACTCTGTGCATAGAAGACAGCAAAATCAATATCCCCTTTCTTATTGCTTCCTCAAGCTTCTTAATGCAAATTAGACAAAATTATGCTTTTGTCCTTCCTTCTTACAAAAATCACAAGTTGGCTTTTTGAAGGGCTTCTTGGACTTTCATTCTGCTTCGGCTTCTTATCATTCTGACCTTTAACCACTTTTTTTGGATGAACCTGCTTGATGAAATAATGACCATTGTGCCTCTATCTTCGAGCCTAATGATGAAGTTATTTGAACACCTCATCAATTGGTGGCGTTAGAGAAGTTGAGAGGTAAACATGAAGCATCTCAAACACAACAACTATCTCATGTCTCCAAAGCATTGTTGAACACAATTTTGAGAAGTTCAATGTTTTTCTCCTTGCCCACAGCCTGTTGTTCCTCTTCTGTTACCTTTGAAATGCCTCTAGCAATCCAGATGTCATATTGCAATTTCTTGAACTAACTGATGTACTAATCAACAGTATCAAAAGTGTCCATATTCAAAGTAGCAATCTTTGCCTCCATCCTACTAATTTGTGTGGAATCAATTCCATCTCACAATCCCTAAAATTTGCCAGGCAAATCCTTCGGGTCCGTAGTGATGTTAACATGAGTCATATATCTTATCAACATTAAGAGCTATCACACCAAGAGCTTCATCCTTCTTATCCCTGTACAATTGCTTCCTCTCTTTAGAATCAATCTCTCAAGGTTCTTCATTCACATATTTGAGCAACCCCTTGCTTCAAAGCAAAGCTTCAATCTTGATTTTCCAAGTGGCATAGTTTGGACCATTTAGCAAGGGAACATGCGGATCCATAACTTTCTCACCAAAATACAAAATCTTGCATGTAGTTGTGACTAGAAACAACACTATCAATGCAGAGATCTCAAAAAATCATGAGATTTGAAAAAAAGGGCTCAAAACACTTTTGTATGCAGAAATTATGGCCCCTAGAAGTTTGGCCCAAAAAGACATAGAATGCCTCCAAATACTTTGAAAATTTGAAAAACAAATTGTACCTACAATAAATGGGAGGTTGTCATGTTTCGTTGCATGAGTTGTTGAGGGGGTGCCAACTACATGCTGACTAGGCATTGTATCGATGAATAAGGCAATACCACTTGTCACAATCTAGAACACAGGGCTACCAACTGGGGGTTTATTGTGTAGGCCATTGGGCAATGTACCAACAAACCAGATTGTGCCACTTGTTGTGCTCTAATTTGCTTTGAAATTCGTGCTTCTCTAAGTTTGCTATTGACTATGTGACTAGACAATCAGTAGGTTCGATGAGTTGGCGAATCTAATTGGTCGAACCCTCTTTTAATATCTACCATGTGGCAATCTTCCTGCCATGTTGGCCTCTGCCATGTCATCACCCACCACATCATGACTTACTGTGTCATAATGCGCCATGTCAGCATTAGTAGGCAAAAATGGTGTGACATCATGAGGTGTCGTGTCATCAAATTTTACACATCATCTTCACATGCATCATCAGGGTCAATGTTGCGTCATCATTTTTTATCAAAAGAATGGGCAAGTGAAGTTCAACCATAGGCTCCTCTAGCCACCTTGGCATGGGCATCATTTAAAACCAAAAGCACCCACACTATACTTAACAAGAATCCTCTTTGCAAACGCTTCCAAGCCCTTTTTCCTCTATGCGCACGATGCAAGCGCACGTCAAGATGACACACATGCGTTGTGCCCACAACGTATATGCGCCTTTATACAGAATATTAAGGATTTTAAAATTTGAATTTTCAAAAAAAGGAGGGAAATTGTGCAAATTTTCAACGCAGAAAAACAGGTACCTAGAGGCGAAATGGAGAACAATGTTGAACTAGGACCCCCCCAAAAAAAATATTCGCAAAGAATCCAAAAACGTTGAGGATTTGTTTGTATCTATCACGCTTTGCCCTACACAACCTTTTTGTTGAACGCAACCAATCAAGACATCCTCTCACACCAATGCAACAAAAAAGTTATCGAACCATTTTAGCAACTTTGTCAAGCAGATCGAAGGTATGCCATGCACGGAAGCCTTCCCATGACTTCTCTGGCACCAGGGGTCTGTCGAAAAGTGTTCAACCTCTTTTTTTTTCTTTTGTGGTGGCCAAGCAGTCTATCCCCTCATCAATGTTGCTATTGGACACAAAATGCCAACAAAGGAAAGGAAATAGTTTTTTTTAAAAAGTCCGTAAAAGACAAATGAGATTTTCTAGAAACCTTGAGAGACTCAATCCTAAAACTAGGGCATCCATCTAGTCAAAAATTATAAAAAAAACCAAATTAAAGGATTGAGTGCCAATAGAGGAACAAAGAAACCTATTGGGGAGTATTTCTCCTGAAGCAAATTTGTTGAATCTAGTTAGATCCTCATTGTAGAAATAAAATATAACATACTACAACACGATTCCATTACCACTTAGACAAAATATACAATGGGAATACTTACAAATACAATTGGATACAGCACAACAATTATTTGCAAAACATCATACTTCTACAAACAATCTACCAACAATACACTTCAAAAAACAACATGCACACATATTTCTCTCTTGCATCTCTCACATAGATGCATACTTAGAGACATAACATGTTTGGTAGGCAATTGGTAACTATCCAACTACCTATTTACATAACACATTAAAAATACCCCATTACTTTACATTATTATAATACTTTGCCATGTGCATATTATTACAAACACTTTGCACGTGCACATTATTACAAATATTTGTCACTTAACACAATATGGTAATCCTCTGCCATTTAACACAATATGGCAACATAATGACAAACACTTTGTGTGCATACATTTACACATATACATTCATACATTCAAACATGCATTCATTTATTTATTCATTCACTCATTATGCAGACATGTCAATCCGTTTGCCTACACTCGCAATCCAAGTCCACCTAGGGTTTTATCAAAAGATCTCTTTTACAAATTGTCGACGACTACCACAAAATTTTTTAGCTGCTCCGAACATTGTTTCCCTTGAAAGACGTCATAGACATTTGGTAACAATTGCAAACATAATGACAAAAGAACAAGAACTGTAAAACAAATTAGAGACTAGATCATGGGCACAAGTTGCAAGAGATCCAACAATCAAGCCAAAGGGACAGAGAGATTTAATAAAGAAACAAATCAGAATGAAATTTTTATAAGAAAAGAAAAGACAAAATAGGTCAATAAGCATCATCATTAAGGGAATAAAAGAATATGGAGAACAAAAAAACACAGCTGAATTAACAAGGGATTTTCTTTTTGATAAACTTCATTGGAGCGTTGAAATTCATCAAGTATGTAGACTATGAAAAGTAAGGAAAAAACATGAGAGTTAGATCAATCCCAGTCAAAATATTCAGTATAGGAGATAAAAGGCAGGTTCTTTGAAATAGAGGATTGCTACGAGGGTCACATTACCTGGATAAGGATTTTACTCCTATGCAACAAGAAGAGACGAGGGCAGAATGGAAAAAGGTAAAGACAACAAGGAGTGAGGGTAAAAAGACATGGTTGAAAAATGGGAAAGCATGCATTATAAATGGAACAAATTAAAATAAATAGGAAATTGGAGCCCATTGGGAACACTTACATTGGTGAGTTGGAATTGTCGTGGATATCCATGGAGAAGAGGTCTCGATCTACGACCCATAGCTAAAGCAAATAATGTAATTGTACTAATAGAAACACATGAACATGATGGATGCAAGATTCCAGATTGCGAAGGCTACATAAAGATATCCGTATGGAATAAAGCAGCAGAAAATGGAAAAGGGCATGGAGGGGGAACAATACTAATAAAAAAGTTGGGGTAAACTCATACAGGTTGAGAAATAAGAACCAAATAAACAGTATATATGGATTAGAATCACTAATTATGACATTGATTAGCATTGCAGATCGTTATTTTGCTCCACAAAGTTTTATAAGAAACATGGCTTAGATCATAAAGATCCATATATGACATTGGCAAAAGACGTCACAAAATATAACATGCTTAAAGAGGTGGTTTTAGTGGGTGACTTGAATTCCAAGACAGCAAATAAACAAGCAAGCTCTTTAAATGTCAATGAAGGCATAGATGATAATCCACTATGGTTGGCAGAAGAGGTGGATCACCGTTGGTTAAGGTCCTCAGATGATAGTCAAGGACCCATCACACATTATGGAGAAGAAATTCTTAAACTATGTAGCATAGAGGGATTGATCATCTACAATGGCATAAACATATGGCAAAAATCTCGAAAATATACTTGTTAAACACACAATGGACACAATGTAGTTGATTATGTTATTTGCTCACTAAACTTCATTTCAAGGATAAAAGATCTAAAAATTGAAGCAATTCCCATGGAGTTAAAATCTGATCACAATCCAATGTACATAAATATCCAAATGCAAGAAAGTGGGCAAGAAGAACATCTTCAAGTAACTTAAGGAAAGACAATAGGAAACATCTCTATGACAAAGAAAAATCAAAAAACTTTTAAAACATCACTCAAACAGATTATGCAAAGAGAGGAAAGAAAAAGGACAGATATTTTTCAAACTTATACTTTTGATAGCAATAAACTAATGGATATAATCAAAGAAGCCTTGGAATTATACGAAAAAGTTAAAACCCAGGAAAAGAAAACATGAAAAATTTCCTGTAAATCCATGGTATGATGAAGAATGCAAAGCAATAAGGAGAACCTTAAAAGAACCATGAAAAGAAAAAACAAATAGCAAGATATATAAACAACTAGTGAAAACAAAAAAGGAAAAATACATAAGAGTTCATATATCTTGCAAAGAATAGCCCAAAAAATTTTGGAAAGAGCTACAACAAAGCAAAAGGCACACAAAAAACAACATCACAAGCAAACGATAGTTGCAATATGCTAAGCAATTATATGACAGAAACTCAGAAAAAGATACCCCTCCTATAATTGACACAACCGAGGAAATTTTTTCTTTGAAATATGTGGAGGGCATTAAGAAAATAGCAATAGGTAAACCTCAGGATATAGATGATTTGCAAGTTGAACATCTCAAGTGTGGGATTGACATCTTAGCACCACACATCCAAAATATTTTTGATGGCATCATTAAATGAGGCTTTCCACTAGAATGGATAACCAACCTAGTCATACCTGTTGTGGCTGATCCACAACACACCCCAAAATTGGGGACCCACCTTTTTTGCATGCTTTCAAAGAAGATCTCAGTGACCCAGATGCTAAAAATCAAGAAAAAGGGGCAAAATTGCACAAGGATGAAAAGTGTCGCGATATCGCGACATGTCGCGCCATCGCTGCCAAAAAATGAAAAGTGTCACGAAATCGCGACATGTTGCGCGGTCGCCAAAAATGAAAAGTGTCACGAAATCGTGACATGTTGCGCTCGCGCAAAAATGAAAAGTGTCACGAAATCGCGACATGTTGCCTCCCAAAAAAAAGTGTCGCGAATCGACATGTTCTCCGCAAAAATGAAAAGTGTAGCGAAATCGCAACATGTTGCTCCGTCGCGGCCGAAAATGAAAAAGTGTCGCGAAATCGCGACATGTTGCTCCGTCGCTGCCAAAAATGAAAAGTGTCGCGAAATCGTGACATGTTGCTCCGTCGCGGCCAGAGAGGAGAGAGAAAGGCAGAATGGAAAGGCGTAGCGAAATCGTGACATGTCACAAAATCGTGGGTCAAACCAGTCAAACAGGGCAAAGCAGAAAAACATCGCGATATCGCGACAGGAAGCAGCAAACGGGGCACGAAGCAGAAAAGCGTAGCAAAATCACGACGTGTCACAAAATCACGGTCAACGCAGCGGCGAGCAGGTGGGCGGAACCGTCGCGAAATCGCGACGTGTTTGATTTTCACGGCTTGCAAACGGGCGGAAGGCATGAAATGTAAAATGGTCGCGAAATCACGACAAAACCGAGCCAAAGGCGATAAGGCCCAGCAGTGTAGCGAAATCGTGACGAGAACCGACACAAAGCGCATAAGTCGAAAGGTGTCACGAAATCGCGACGCGTCGCGTTTTCGCGACGCGAGTGGACTAAAAGGCCTAAGTGGTAAAAGGATAGCGATTTCGCAACTTTTGAGGAAACGTTCCAGACGGACAAAAACATCGCGAAATCACGACAGAAAGCAGCGAAAGGGCACGAAGCGAAAAAACGTCGCGAAATCGCGACAGAAAGCAGCGAAAGGGCACGAAGCGAAAAAACGTCGCGATATCGCGACAGGTTGCGGTCGAAGGCGTACGAAGATGAAAAGCGTCGCGATTTCGTGACATGTCGCGTTTTCGCTGGGCATGATGGCAGACAAGGCTGTTGGCCGAAAAACGTCGCGATTTCGCTACATGTCTCATTTTCACTGTGCAGGCAGAGGAACAGAGTTGCATGCAGAAAAACGTCGCGATATCGACATGCTATTTTTTGTCATGATTTACAAGGGGGCAGTTACGAAACATGTAGAAAGCGTGAAACACGTGGCATACAGGTGTCAGAGTTGCAGAAGCGTTACATGTAAACAAAAAATATCGAACGTTTCGGCATCGAGCATAAATTCAAAAGCAACGAAAAGGCGGGAATACGAAATGATGCATTCTAGGAGGTGAAACGAAGCGACGCAGGGAGAAACAGAGAGCCGTACCAGATAGTATAAAATCGAAGCGCAGATTGATACGGGGGTTGGAAATTGCTGCTAGCAGAGTTGCAGAGACAAGGGCAGCAAGCCATTTTGGGCCTGCACTTGGAGCAATTTCCTTCACTTGTTCTGGATTTGTTAAACCTAGAACATTCTGTCATTGTAATTGATATATCATTTTAATACAGAAATACAGAGAGTTGGCATCTCATTGATAAGAAAGAAGGAGTCATTTTTGCATGCAAGATTTAATGTTTTATCTTTCCCTTTCAGATTTCTAGGCTTCTAGGTGAAGTTTAATGCAAGTGTTCTTGGTTGCTTCATGCGAATGTCTAAATCTGAAATTACAGTAAAAACCCCAGAAACCCGCACCTAGCTTATCTGGATTGTGCGAATTTGCAGATTCAATAGGTTAGGTTGCATGCAAAAAACCTCATTATCTTCGGTTTTGTCAAATCGAGATGGTAGCACTCTGGACGTAGTTTAGTTTCATTTTCATTTGCATTTCTTTTATTTTCAATCCTTTATTTTATTTTCTGCATTTTAATTATCGTCATTTAAATAAATAACTGAAAATCCATCAAAGCTCAAGATCAAAATAGATTCATTTCTTAGATTTATTCACTTTGAGTCCATTGTAAATTCAAATTAAAATAAACCATAGTGCCCCTTGTTAACATCCACTTGCAACCCTAAGGTATTCCCAACATTTAAATTGAACAACATCATTGGTAAACAAAGAGCTAGCATAACAGGAACCTTGGAGAAATTATTCTATTATAATTTCTTTGCAAGCAGAGGATTTTGGGACTCAGATCCTACCGGAGAGTGTGCTTTCACAATTGGGTGAAAACACCACTCAACAGATTGGCGCTAGAAGGAGGGCCGAATTGGTTTACTTTATTTTGATTTTCATACATAAGTAATATCTTTTTTATTCGATTTTGAAATTATCTCTTAAATCTCACAAACGGCTAAACTGCAGCATTTGTTTTTCTGTTGCAGGTTTTCTTGGTGATAATCGAGAGTTTCGTCAAGGAGGGCTGAAACGGTTTATTTTATTGTGATTTAAGGGCTACAGGAATTGCTATGCACTGTTCTTAACGCTTTGATTGTTCATACAGGAATAATATGATTTGGTTTGATTTTAAAAATAAAAATAAAAATAAATAAATAAATAAATAAATAAAAATAATAAAATAAATAAATAAAAAGGGAATTTTTGGGTATTAAAGTTATATTCTTTAAGATTCACTAATGGCTATGTTTACACCGTGGATGACAGGTAGCCCATTGAACATACCGGGAGTTCAACATTATTTGCCCGTTGGTTTTGAGAGATGTCTTCCTCAATTTTTGTCTAATGGGACAAATATTGCAGAAGAACATATTCAAGCATTCAAATTTGTTGTGAATCACTTAACAAGTTGGTATGATGATGTTGCTTGTAAAATGTTCCTTTACACCTTGGACAAAGTGGCATATGATTGGTTTACAAGTCTGCCTTTAGGGTCTATCACTTCTTGGGCTCAGCTAGAGGCAACATTTCTCAATCAATTCAACAAAAAGCAAGTTGACCCAATCCTCATGTACAATCAGTTGGTCTATATTAGAAAAGGACCAAGTGAAAATGTGAAGTCATTTTCTGAAAGGTTCTTTGGATTATATACGCAATTAGTGACATTTTATGTTCTTCAAGAAGAAGTGGCTCTCCAAATATACATCAATGCTCTTGACTCACCCATGTCCACATATTTGCGAGGGATGCCTCAAATCACATCTTTGTCACAAGCCTATACTCAAGCAATGGCAATTGAGCAACAATTGAGTTGTCAAAATTATGGTGTGGGTTTTGGATCATGTAATCTTCAATCATTTAATACCTCCTTTACCCACCCAATGATTTATCCACCTCAACCAAGTTCAAGTGTGAATCAATTTCAGAATCAACAATCATTCCCAAGCTTCAATCAATTTCAAAATCCTCAACCTACTATGCAAGATCAACCATCTTTCTTAAGTATGAATCAACTTCAAAATACTCATCTTGATTCAAAAGATGTTGCTAAAATCAATTTCAATGATTTTCATAAGAATATGATTTTAGGCAAGGGAGGAGTACTAGATCCAACTAGTATGGAAACATGTGACAGATTGGAAACCCTTGACTCACCAAAAGATGAATTCTATGAGGATGAATCTGATTCGGATGACACATTGGATGACATTGTTGAAAGTAATGGCCTAGGAAATTCACACCTTCCAAATCATGTTAAACGTGAATCATGGGTTACACATGTGGATTATGATAGCCTTATCAATTTGAATGCAAGCAATAACCCAATTTTGGAAGTAATTGAACCATCTAAGGAAGGAGAAGATAAATTTGATGAGAAACATGTTGATGAATTAAAAGATGATGAAGAAATAGTTGAGCATCACAATTTGATTTTGAAAGATGATTGTTATGATTCTTGGGAAGAGTATGCTCACTCCAAACCTTCTAATGAAATTTGTGTGCCTATTGATATGCAGGATAATACAATTGCCCTTTCATATGAGGATATTACAAGTCCTGTACAATCTGAGAATGTTTTGGAAGAAGGGTTGGAATCTCATCAAAGGTTGGAGAAGGATAATGATTCTACTACCATGGATGAAGAAGGAGAATCAATTGTTTTTGTTCCCCTTGGGGGGCAAGAAATCGAAAATCTTGATCCACCTATTGTTTCTACAATGTCTATGCCATCTCAAAATGATGAAATTACAAAACCTAAGTGGTGTGGGTTGGATGCTATTGATGATCTTAATGAAAATATGGATTTTGGGGCAACTCAAGCCATTGATCGTGGAAAGGTGTCACGTGACACATATCTTGAAAAATTAGGCTCTTGTTTTGAAAAATATGGACGCATGTTTGATTGGGTGCCTAACTTTGGTGTTTTTGAACAGGTATTGGACGATGAAGAAGACAACGAGAAAAAAGAAAAGGCTACTAATACTCATCAAGTTATGATAAATTTTAATCATGATGGGTTGAGTATGGATGACAAGGGGAAATCTTTACCTTTGGTAGTAGCTACAAAAATTTCAAGTGATAGGTTACATGATGTCCCTTTGGATGCTAACATCATTAATGAGGAAATGCCAAATTTTGTTGATGCTTGTCAAGTTTTGAATGATTTTGATTGCTTTAAAATCCTGGAAAATGATTTGAATTCAAGATTTTTAGAAATAGGCTCTTGTTTGCAACATCTCACATTTGAAAAGGAAAGCCTACTTCTAAATCATGAATGGAACGATGAAACTTGCACTTTAAAGAATAGACAAGATAAAATTGAATACCAACCATTGTCTAATCAATTTGATTTGATTCTCACCTATGATGTTGGTAATAGAACTAAATCAAAGTGGAATGGTGAGCATGGCAAGTTGAAATTTGTTGCATTGCTTGGTTTGATCTTATTGTTGTTGGATTCCTACAAAATTTGGCATGTGTATTGTGTCATATGTTTTTTGATGTGTTCTAATCATGTTTGGGATCCAGGAAAGTAATAGTCCAAGCTTGGCATCATCTTGTACAATAGTGTATATAATTTTTGGTTTTTTGGTGTGGGCTTTCAAGTTTTTGTTTTTGGGATTGTTTTTGGGTTTTGGTTTTGGTTTGTGTTTTTCAAGTTTCATTTTTTGGATTCTTAGTTTAATCATGATTTAAGTTGTGTGTTTGATTTCAATTGACATGCTTTGTTTGTTTTTATAAAAAAATAAAAAGAAAAAAAAAATAAAAAAAAAAAATAAAATTGAGATGTCAACTTATGCTTAAGACTAGGAGAATATGAAATATTGGAATTGTCTTGTAAAAGCTCCACAAGTAACACAAACATTTTAAGTTATATCGTTTGAAACTTGTGATGCATGAAGTAGTCAGTTTTGTATGGCAAATATTTCATCTGCAATTCAAGAGATAATGCATTCATGTTACATCTCACTTTACATATACATTCCATCTTAGTTGCATATGCATCTTAGGTACAAATCATTAAAGTGTGTCAAATCCTCTTAGGGTTGTGTTATAACATAAATGTAAAAAAAATCCTAAGGTTGGAAACTGAGTCTTGAGATATCTAGAACCAAGCACATCTTATACATTAAAAAGGATCTTGAGCAAAATGATCAAAACCTAACTTGGAAGAAAAGGTTGGGCGAAAGAAGTATTTCATGTCTATCCTATTATGCAACATGATCCTTAAAACAGTGGTTTTGACCACTTCCATAAAGCTTAAAGCCTAAAATCAGAGTAGTAAGGATAGGGCTAAATCCTCATCGAACTTAGGTTGAGGATCCAATTCCCCAAAGCTTTGATTTGACCTACATGGAGTAGTAAGGATAGGGCATAAATTCTCATCTCGCTTAGGTTGAGAATCTGATTCCCCAAAGCTCTTATGTCTCATTTCATGATAAATCTTGGATTGGAAGGATCGTACTACTTGTCCTCTGCAAAGGATGGGTAGTCATCCCCAAGGTCTAAGCAATAAATTAATATTTTCCATTTTTATCCAAAGCTTGGATTGGAAGGATCGTACTACATGTCCCTAGCAAGGATGGGTAGTCATCCCCAAGGTCCAAGAAGTAAAAAATTAATTTTTCCCATCTCATATTTATATTGGATTGGAAGGATCGTACTACTTGTCCTCTGCAAAGGATGGGTAGTCATCCCCAAGGTCCAAAGAAATGAAGGTAAGTCTTGGATTATGGGGTTAGGTATGCCCATGCATGGCAACATGTCTTGTCTAAAAAACAAGACCACTGATTGTCCAAAGGGTTAGACTAGCATGACCATTTCTTCCATAATTGGTTAAATTATTTTGCTCAAAGTGAGGTAATGAATTCTAAATCAGAATAGTAAGGATAGGGTTAAACTCCCATCTCGGTTAGGTTGGGAGTCTGATTCCCCAAAGTTCTGATTTCACATTCACTTGCACATGGGTTCAAGATAGTAGGGACTCATAACCAACTTTGGGATATAATAAAGCAATTCATTAGTGGATCCTAAGAGGGTTTGGCAATCTTGAATGTTTGTGCATGATACTAGAAAGTTTAGGCCTTTACAAGAGCAAAATCTCTAAGCATAGTTATCAGGTTACACAAATCATTCACAATCTCACATATGCATTCATGTAAAACCGACAATGGAATGTTGATCAAATTCAAACGATAGGGAATGAAATAAATTGCACACACCGAGCTAATACTTGATGATTCATGTACTTCTGATCTTTGGGCATTTGTTTATATTGCTTATGTGCTAACACATGTTTTCGAGTTTGTATACTTTCGAGGTAGGGTTCTCACTAAAATGCTCAAGAGCATTTGACAGTAGAGTCGCCATTTGTTGTGGCTGATCCACAACACACCCCAAAATTGGGGACCCACCTTTTTTGCATGCTTTCAAAGAAGATCTCGGTGACCCAGATGCTAAAAATCAAGAAAAAGGGGCAAAATTGCACAAGGATGAAAAGTGTCGCGATATCGCGACATGTCGCGCTCATCGCTACCGAAAATGAAAATGGCACACCTTCCCAAAAAAAAAGCCACCGACATGTTCCTCCAAAATGAAAAGTGTCACGATATCGCGACATGTCTCATTCTCACGACCAAAAATGAAAAGTGTCACGAAATCGCGACATGTTGCTCCGTCAAAAGAAAAAAAGAAAACAAAAAAATGAAAAGTGTACGAAATCGCGTGACATGTTGCTCCGTCCGAGAGGAGAGAGAAAGGTAGAATGGAAAGGCGTAGCGAAATCGTGACATGTCACAAAATCATGGGTCAAAACAGTCAAACAGGGCAAAGAAAAAACGTCACGATATCGCAAAGACAAAGGGCACGAAGCAAAAAGCGTAGCAAAATCTGACTCAAAGCAAAAAGAAAAGAAGGCATGAAAGAAAATGTCGCGAAATCACGACAAAAAGGAAAAGGAAACAAAAAGAAAGGAAGGCGCGAAAATCGCGTTCAGGGACAAAAGCCTAATGGAAAGGTAGCGATTTAAAAAAACGTCCGAAATCACAAAAGCGAAAGGGCACGAAGCGAAAAAACATCACGAAATCGTGACAGAAAGCAACGAAAGGGCATGAAGTGAAAAACGTCGCGATTTCGCGACAGGTTGCAGTCGAAGGCGTACGGAGATGAAAAGCGTCGCGATTTCGCGACATGTCGCGTTTCTTGGGCATGATGGCGAGAGAGGTCGTTGGCACGAAAATGTCGCGATATCGCGACATGTCTCATTTTCGTGGTGCAGGCAGAGGAACGAGTTGCATGCATAAAACTGTCATGATTTACATGGGGCCATTACGAAACATGCAGAGAAGCACGAAACACGTGGCATACAGGTGTCGAGTTGCAGAAGCGTTACATGTAACAGAAAATATCGAACGTTTCGGCATCGAGCATGAATTCAAAAGCAACGAAAAGGCGAGGAATACGAAACGATGCATTCTGGGAGGTGAAACGAAGCGACGCAGGGTGAAACAGAGAGCCGCGCCAGATAGTATAAAATCAGAAGCGCAGATTGATACGGGGGTTGGAAATTGCTGCTAGAAGAGTTGCAGAGACAAGGGCAGCAAGCCATTCTGGGCCTGCACTTGGAGCAATTTCCTTCATTTGTTCTGGATTTGTTAAACCTGGAACATTCTGTCATTGTAACTGATATATCATTTTAATACAGAAATACAGAGAGTTGGCATCTCATTGATAAGAAAGAAGGAGTCATTTTTGCATGCATGATTTAATGTTTTATCTTTCCCTTTCAGATTTCTAGGCTTCTAGGTGAAGTTTAATGCAAGTGTTCTTGGTTGCTTCATGCGAATGTCTAAATCTGAAATTACAGTAAAAACCCCAGAAACCCGCACCTAGCTTATCTGGATTGTGCGAATTTGCGGGTTCAATAGGTTAGGTTGCATGCAAAAAACCTCATTATCTTCGGTTTTGTCAAATCGAGATGGTAGCACTCTAGACGTAGTTTAGTTTCATTTTCATTTGCATTTCTTTTATTTTCAATCCTTTATTTTATTTTCTGCATTTTAATTACCGTCATTTAAATAAATAACTGAAAATCCATCAAAGCTCAAGATCAAAATAGATTCATTTCTTAGATTTATTCACTTTGAGTCCATTGCAAATTCAAATTAAAATAAACCATAGTGCCCCTTGTTAACATCCACTTGCAACCCTAAGGTATTCCCAGCATTTAAATTGAACAACATCATTGGTAAACAAAGAGCTAGCATAACAGGAACCTTGGAGAAATTATTCTGTTATAATTTCTTTGCAAGCAGAGGATTTTGGGACTCAGATCCTACCGGAGAGTGTGCTTTCACAATTGGGTGAAAACACCACTCAACAATACCATTGCATAAAAATGGAGAAACCAACAATCCTTCAAATTACAGCTCCATCATGATTCATCTTTTTTTTGAAAAATTGTTTGGCAGCATAGTAGAAAGCAAAATAAATCAATAGGAAAAAAATCAAGGAAAGAGGGCAGTAGGACAAGCAGGGATTAGACCAAAGTACTCAATAATAGATCACTACATTACTCTAAGGCACCTAATAGAGAGAATATGGAATGTAAAAGAAGAAGTTTCTTATTGTTTTGTGGACTTTAAAAAGGCTTTTGACACAGTACCTAGAGTTAAATTATGGAAAAGAATGGAATAAATTGGCGTACAAACCAACTACAAAACAGATGTACACAGAATTTGAACAGGTAGTAGAAAAAATTATAACTCCCAAAGAACTATCAGAGTGTTTTGGGAGTGTTACCAAGGTGAAACAAGGTTGTCCATTGTCACCTACTTTATTTGATCTTTATATTTACAAATTGGAGGAATGGGTAGAAAGGATGGGAGGAGAGGGAATAAAATTAGCTAATTATGTAGTGAAACTTCTTCTCTATGTCGATGACTTCATCTTAACTAGAAAGACACTTGAAAGTTTAAAAGAACTGTTGGTTACGAAAAAGGATTTTAATCATTTGCGCCCTAGATTCGCCCAGCAGATTGAAAGGCCGGAAGGAAGGGATGCCTTCCGTGCCAATCTCCGGAGAAGGCCGACTTCCTATACTAATCTACTTTTGGGGGTTTAGATAAGAGTGCTGGAAAGGGATAAATGTGCAGAAAGAAATGGAAATATCATTTGTTTCAGGTGGGGAAGAACAAGCAGCACGATTACAAATTTGCATCCAAACCAACAACAATCAAAACAAAGCATGTAACAGAAATTGCAGTTGTTATTCTACCCTATGTATCCTTCTGTTTAGTATTCCAGATCCAAATAATCACCAATGCTCAAATCCAGAATTCAGAATTCAAACAGACAGAAATATAAATGGACATGAAGCAGAAATACTAGCAGAAGGCAGCATAAAAGACAGAGACAAGAAGCAGAGCCAAGGATGCTTTGAATTAAGTAGAAGGTGATCCGTCACAGCAGAGTTCTCTAGCAATATGTTCCCCCCCTTTTACAATGAAATAAACTGCCTTTTATAGCAGGAATTTCCCCCCAAATTACAATCATGCACGGATCCCAAGGACCAGCAAAAGCTGTAAAAAGTTGCCTGGATGAGACCCCTATCGGCTGTACTTGTACTTGAGATATGGCTGTTCTAAAAACTGTACATCCCTGAACAGGTCTGGTGGGCGGGAAAGCATGGTCCGGTTGAATGCGGTAGATGAAGTACAATTTGTTCTTCAATGTTCATCTACCCTGTACCTTGGCAGCACACAATCTATCACTTCCAAACAGGCATAAATCTCGAAAACTATTGGTGCTTAGCATTGGAATAGATGACGAAGGGGGAAGGCAACAACGGGCGCTGGAGAAGAACTACGAGGGCAGGAGACGCAAGCAAAACCGAGCGACGGGGGGAGTCTGTATACTTAGAAAAATTTCTATCTTTTCTCTCCTTTCGCCCAATGTCGCTCAAAACTACCGCGACGACGGGCGGTGCTGGAAAAATCCAGCAACATCGGGCGGCTCGACACTTAGGATTTTTATCTTGTTCTCTTTCATCTTCGTCCGCCCAACGTCACTCAAAAAGTGGAGCGACGGCGAACGACGCAACAAAATGGAGCGACGCCGGACATCGCTAGGAAGCCAACACTTAGACCGATTTAACCTTTTTCCTTCTTCCGTCCAATGTCACTCAAAAAAGGGAGCGACTCCCGGCGTCGCTCCAAAACAGAGCAACCACAAGAGGGCTCAACACTTAGAGTATTTTGGCTATTTTTTCGTCCTCCGCCCATGGTCGCCCAAAAGGGGGAGCGACGACGGGCGTCGCTCCCAGTTTGATACTTAGCCAATTTTACAATTTTTACAATTTTGCCCCTTTTTCAAATAGATGAGATACTTGAAAGTAAAACAAGAAAAACAGAAAATGGAAGACATGAAACATGGAAACTGCAGGAGAAAAACTACAAGGAAAAGGAGGGAAATAGCAGCAATTTCTTGAATTTTCAGAAATTTTACCCCTTTACAAAATGTGACAACATTCCTGGCGGCTCGCGGGGTATCGAGCTCGCCTCGATGCAAGGACCCATGCCTTCATCCTTTGGGCGTAGAGTCTTCTCCGGTCCCTGCTTCCTTTTGCTGCTGCTGCTGCTTTTGCTGAATTCCTTTCTGAACCTCTTCTTCGTTGTCTTCGCCGGATTTTCTCCCTGAATCTTCCTCTTCTCCTTCAGTTTCCTCACCAGACTGGTCCTCGCCTTCTTCTTCTTCTTCTGGGGGATTGAGGCGATCACGGACATGCTCATAAGTGGCCCGAGCCTGGGCCCATGCCGCTTCTTGGAAGGGCTGTAGATTGCCGAGATCCCCCAGCATAAGCTTGAATGCCTCAACTTGGAACATGTCAATCGTGGAGAGTCTTTCCCCCAATTCGTGGAGGCAGGCGCTGATTTTGCAGAATCGGGAGACCAACTGAGTAACCTGCTCTTCAAGAACTGGGTCCGCCCAGTTGTCGATCTCTGATGTGTCTGCCTCGAAGGCTTCCCAGATCGGCATCAACTCCTCTCTGGGGCGGCAGTCTCCATTTTCTCCGATGAAACTTGGAAATCCCAGCGAATTAAGGGTCTGGAGGGGAACCAGGCATATATCTTTCTCCTTTTCCAGTGCATCCAGGATCTTCCTGGCCCTCCTGATTTTCTCTGTTTTTTCAAAATATACATGCAAGGTTGCCCTTGCAGCGGCCCAATCTTGGGCAATTTGTGACATAGGGGGAAATTGGGGGCGTTGGCGCTCAAATCTCTCAAGTTTGGTCGCCAAGCTGAGCCACTGCTGGGCTTGGCGTTCGGCCCCCTCTACCGCAGGCTTTCCCTCGGCAAAAGCTTCTTGAACTTTGGTGATGAACATAAGGACAGCGAGCGACCTGGAGACGTTGGTCCTGAACCCCTTCAGCAGGCTGGCTCTTATTTCCTTGACCCTGTCCTTTGAAAAAGCAGCGGCCTGTGACGCTTTCTCCTTTAGCTGCCTCTGGGTCTCCTGAAGCAGTCCCTGCAATTGGGCAATATGCGCCAACGCTCCTTCTTTCTCCTCGGCCAACTTATCAGCGGTCGCCTTCTGTTCTGTTGTTTCCTGCTGAGAGGCTGCGAGTTGATCTTTCAATTTTTGGACCTCCTCCTGGGCAGTCTCCAGCTGCGCTTGCGACTTCGCTAAGTCCTCTTCCAGCTGCCTCTTCTCGTCTTCGAGCTGGTAGAGATGCTGCTTCGTCTCCTGCTGCTTGATGAACAACGTGTCGGCCCTCCGATGGATTCCGCCTATCTCATTCTCCTCGACGACATCATCTAGGCTTTTGTCCTTGCTATGGTAGTCGTAGTCATCATCAGTCATGTATTTGATAGGCTTCTTCACCTTGGGGACCCTTTTCTCAATGTGGATCACCCTTCTGTCCAGGTCGATCCTGCTGCGCTTCTCCACCACAGCCATTTCTTCGCCTCTTCTTTTTCTGACTCCCTGGATAAACTTGAGGGAGCCTTGAGTTGCCTTGGCTGCCATGGGCTGATCATCTGTTGTCTGCAGCTGTCGTTCCACAAGCTCCAGCTCTCCGTACAAGGGATAGCCCAAAGACAAGTCCTGCTCGGGCATTTTCTCGGTTGCAAACAAAGAGGTACGGGCGGCGCCTGATGATTCAGTCGCTTTCAAGGGCGACTGGGCTTGGGAAATGGTGGGCGGCTCCTGAGGGGGCGGAGAAGGGTTTTCAGGGTATGCAGCCGCGGGAGATGTAGGGCGAGGGGAACTTGGGACTTCTTCGGCGACGCTGGCCAACTGCGAATGACCTAGGGTTTGGCCCAGGGTTTGGAAAATGTTGGGGTCTTGGGCAAAATGGCCAAACGTCTGTGGGGAAGCAGGGGGCTGAGTGATAGGTGACTGAGACAATGCAGAGGCAATGGGTTCAGCGGATGAGGAGGAAGGTGCGGCAGGCAAAACTTCAGGGGAATTTTTGGAGAGGGGAGGAGACGTACCTGCATGCCCAGAATGGGCTGGCATCTTGATTAGTTGTGTTGCCCAGACTTCCGCCTCTCTCTGCGGGCTGTCCTCAACAAGATTCACAACCTCCTTGTCAGTAACCTCCTTCTGCGGAGTCGCTCTGGGCTGCCGTACAGTCTCCTTCTTGGGCGCGGACCGCTTTTCTTTGGTCTTTTCAGACCTCTTTCTCTTCTTCGCTCCTGTCGCAGCCGCTTTTTCTGGTTCAGCTGCAGCGGCTGAGGTTGGATCGTCTGGTGCCGCACCGGAAACCGTGAATCTGTATTTCGGCTTTGACTTTGATGGCTTCGAGCCCTTTTCAGCTGCTTGGGTGGACTGTACGGTTTCCCGCTCGGACTGCTGCGACTTTTTCGGAGTTGACTGCAACATGGGGCCTACTCCTTGGCTTCTCAATGCTTCGCTGCTTGAACTTCCTTGCATAACTGACTTTTGGGGTGAGGTCCCCTTTTTATGCTTGCGCTTGACGCCTTGGGGTACGATATCACGAAAAACGAGCGGCTGCCACGTGTCAATATTTTTGTCATAGAGTTCGGAGAACTCGTGGTCAGTGGCCAACAACTTTTCTGACTTGTCTCTCTTTGTGTGGCACCTGGCTATCCAACACTGCGCTATCTTTTCTTCGCTCCAGCCCAGCGGCTTTACTTTTGACAGCATCCTTCTGTAGCCTACGGAGTTTGTTTTGTGGTCATTGTTATGCTCGGGATCATACTCCGCCTCTATGCAGTAAAAATCTAGCCATGGTGGGAGCGACTGCATTTCTTCAATATGCCACTCCATATCGTGCCCTGTCGGGTTCTCCCTTTCTATCATGATCTCTTTTCGCGGGCAGGCGTGTATAAATTTATTTATTTTCTCTATCGGATCATACTTCCAGCGCTGGGGGAGCTCCACCAGGCCGAAACTCCGAAGGGTGGCTGCCAAGAATTGATGCTACCCGCACTCATGGACCTCAATGTCGCCCCAAATTAATGGATACAGGAAGATGTGGCCCTTCCTTCTCCCCTGGCCGTATTCTCGTTCCACGTAGTCCATCTGCCGTGCTGCCTCTAAGGAAAAGTGATACTCGGTGCAGAAGTACGGCAGCAGAAAGGGCTTGCCCTTGAATCCGAACACTCTGATAACAACACCCTGTGTCAGCTTGAAGGTGTCGCCAATTCCTTCTTTGACAAGATAATTCCTCATCTCTAGAGGAGGGCGCGTCGTTACGCCATTCATGAGGGCTAGGGCAGCGCCCAAGAATTTGAAATTAAAATCATAGTACGACCCCCTCCTGTACAAGATGTCGGTCCACTCGTAGACCGGCAATTGCGCGACACTTTCGTCCCTCTGCTGAACTGGAACGGTATTCATTTGGTTGTGCATGTGGAACAAGAACAGCCATGCGAGGAACGAACAATACCTGAATTCTGTGCTCCTTTCCTCCTTCAGCTCTACGAGGCTTGAGTGAATCCCATAGGCAACCCAATCTGCCCAGTTAAAGAAGACTGGCCTTGTTCCTGTTTTCGGGGCGTTGGGGTCGTAGTATTCCTCGTGCAGGATGCACTCCGCCAGGGAAATTTGATATGGGTGCACTACTGCGTCAGTGCCGCAGCCTAACACCCAGGCCAGCATGGCGTAAATGGCTCAAATTTTGAAGTGCTCCAAAGGTATCGGCCACTTCGGCCATTCTCTGTCTCGCAGTGGCTGTTTCAGCTGGGCGTTGAGGAATTTCCTCATTTTTTGATTATCAATGCATCTGTCTCTTTGCTCACCCAAGCTGATCCTTCTGAAAACGCAATTCCGGTCCGGCAAGTGCCCTGGCGCGAAAGCCATCTGGACGCTTTCCTTATAGATGGAGAACAACACCCTCCCCTCGTGGTCGCAGACTTGCCGCGTGCTCGGCTTGTAATATCTGGCGATGGCCTCAACCAGCTCCGGGCAGTGGTGAACAGGAGGGCACAGGAACCAGGATAGGTTCGAGTGGAATGCTGCACCGAAAGGGTGCGAGGCCGAGACTTTGTTGCACCATTCCTTTATCGCGAGTCGCAACTGCGTGATACTGAGCGTATAATTGCCATCTCTATATCTAGCCAGGCGGTCCACAGGCGGCGGAAGAGGACCTTTGCTCTTTTTCTTTCCTTTGCCCTTCTTCTCTTGTCGCGTTTCGATTCCAGGCGAACCTGAAGCTGCCTGCTCCTGCGAATCACTCTGAGATGCGCTAGAGGCTGCTTGCATGAGGGCTTTACCCTTTTCTGCACCTGATTTTTTATCCATGGCAGCAAGGTAAATTCAATTGATTGCTGGTAAAATTCGTATCTTTCTCTCCTTGGCGCAGCTCAGATTTCAACTGGTTCAATAATGGAAGTAAAATGAGCGACTGAGCCCTTTTTACGGTGCAAAGGTGGCATTAATGTCGAATGCTGGAATTAAAGCCCGGGTGCGCGAAGTGGGTGTGGAGCGCCGTTATTCTTCGTGGGCCGTGCGCAAAATCTCCCTTGGTTAGCGCACCTTATTACTGATTGGTCCGACATTCGTCCTTGCCTTTAATGCAATCCGCCTTGAAAATCGCGCAGTCATCTGGATTTTAAAAAACATGCACCCTGATGACGTCACCTGCCGCCACTCAGGCACGCGCCAAGAGGTTCGTTATTTTGAAAACTGTGTCGGGGGCCACTGTCGCTGAAAAGTTGAGCGCTTTTGGGCTATTTGCGTTTTGGCGAGCGATCGGCGTCCTTGGGGACTTAGAAAAAATTTCACCTTCACTTTGCTTGAAGTCCCCCCACCTCGCCGGGTTTCGCTTGAAAAGGGGGCGACGACCAGCGTCGCTCGAAAAAATGAGCGACCGCGGGCAGCGCTTGAGAAATGAGCGACGGAGGGAGAGTGCCTTGAAAAAACTTTTTACATTTTTTGCTTTCTTTCTCTTTCACTCCGCCGAGTTTCGCTCAAAAAACCATGCGACGACGGTCGTCGCTCCAAAATGGAGCGACGGCGGACGCCGACACTTAGCGCTTTTTCTTCCTCCCTGTCTTGGTCCCGCCGAGTGTCGCTCGAAATTGGGAGCGACTCCCGGCGTCGCTCAAAAAATGAGCGACAGCGGGCGGCGTTGCCATCACACTTAGAAAATTTTTGGCTGCCCTTCTTTGTCGTATTGCTCAGGATCACTGATTTTTCGGAGCGACAACGGACGACGCTGAGTTTTGGAGCGACAACGGGCGTTCGGCCCCTTGCCTTAGTCAATTTTTCCTGCTTCCACCTCCCAAAGTCGCTGATTTTAGAGGGAGACTCCCGACGTCGCTGAAAAAATGAGCGACCGCGGGCGCCTAGGGAGTTAGACAAATATTCTTTTCTTTTTCTTTGAGCAGCCCTTAGCATATGGCTAGAGTTCGCTTGAAATTTGCGTGATGATGGGCATCGCTAGCCGAATTGGGCGAAGCTCGACATCTCCCTCTTCGGACACTTAGTGAAATTTTCAGCTTTTTTTGCCTTCTCGCCTACTGCTAGGCACTTTCTACACAAAAATACTTGGCTTCTTTTTCCTTAAATTAAAGCAGGAAATTAACTCTACGAAAGCAATATTTACATTCAGAACAGAATTAAAATGCAGAAAGGGAAATATGTACAAAGGGAACCTTTGGAACTACTTCAATGATGATAGGCTTTCAAATGAAAGCCATTAACCGGAATCGGGAGAATGTGGCCCTCCATGTCTCTCAGCACGAAGGAGTTGAACTGGTTCACCCGGGCAACCTGAAAGGGGCCTTCCCAGAAGGCGTCAAATTTATCATGGTTCCCTGGTTTTGCCTTCAAGGCATCCCATTTTAACACTAGGTCGCCAATCTTGAAGACTCGGGCCGTAGTGCCTTTTGAAAACCAGTTCCGTGTAGATTCCGTGTGCTTTAGAAAAGCTTCATAAGCCTTTTCTCTTTCCTCTTCAAGCTGCAACAGCTGTGCAAATCTGGCGTCAAGAGGGTCCATGTCTCCTTTTTCACTGTCCAGCAGCCAGAGTGCAGGCATTTCAAGATGTGTTGGCAGAACAACCTCCTTCCCATAGACCAGCGCGTAGGGTGACGTTTTGATTGACTTCTTGAAAGATATTCGGTCTGCCCATAGCGCTAGGTTCAGGTGCAGGTGCCAGGACCTCTTGTTCCTCTCCACAGTCTTCTTGATGATCTTCATGAGATTCTTATTTGTGGACTCCGCCAGGCCATTTCCCTGCGTGTAGTAGTTGGAGGACATTTTATGATAAATGCCATACTTGTTGGTGAACTCCGTGAGTACAGCTCCGGCGAAACCTGGTCCATTGTCTGTCACTATAGCCTCTGGGATCCCAAAACGGGTGATCAAGCTTTCAAGGAAGGCGATGACCGTCTCCTGGTCGGCATGCTTGGTAGGTATCGCCTCAGCCCATCGGGTGAAATAATCGGTGGCAGTCAAGATGAACTTATGCCCTGCCGAGGAATTGGGCGATATGGTCCCGATGAAATCAAGACCCCATTGCTGGAATGGAGATTCAGCTTGGATCGGCTGGAGTGGCATTGGTGCGTTCCTATTTCTGCCGGCGAACCTCTGACATTTTTCGCACTTCTGGCAGACTGCATATGCATCTGCGAAGAGGGTGGGCCAGTAATAACCTGCCCTGATTATTTTTAAGGCCGTAGGCCTTCCTGAGAAATGTCCTCCCGACATTCCAGAGTGGAACTCGCCTAGGACTTTCTGTTTATCAGATTCTTTGACGCATCGCAAGAGGACGCCGTCTATGTTTTTGAAATACAGCCCCTCGGGGCGCAGTACATACTTTAGAGCTTGGAGCCTGAACCTCCTTCTTTGTGAGGCGTTGAGTCGATCTGGACATCTCCCTGTGCTGAAGTACCACACTATATCATCGGTCCAGTCGCTCTCCTCTGATAAGGAGTTGGCAAAATTACCTTCCATCAGTGGATCCTCCCACTGGCAAGCAGACACCTCCGCGGCAGCACTTCTGGCTAACTCCTGGCATAGAGCCCGACCTCGGATTAGCTTGGTGGGTCGCACCTCTATGTCGAATTCTTGGATTTTGGCGATCCATCCTGCCCTCTTGTGACCCGGTTCACCCTGAATGATAAAATTTCTGACATCGGGGTGTATCACAAAGACTGTAACCCGGCTCTGAGATACAAAGTGCTTAAACTTCTTCAAGGATCTCATGACCGCATGCACTTGTCGCTCAATAAAATTGTATCTTTCTTCGTGCGGCTGGATTACTTGGCTCAAGAAGGCTATTGGTCGCTCTTCGCCGTCGTCTCCCTTTTGTGTCAGGACTGCCGCATAACTCTCAGGCTCGCCTACCGCATACAGGATGAAATCCTTTGAATAGTCTGGGTTTATCAGTACGGGCGCCTGGGCAATCCTTGCCTTGATCTCTTCAAAGGCCTGCCTTCTCTCTTCTGTCCAGAGGAACTCAGCATCCTTCTTCAATAGTTCGGCCATGGGCTTTATGACTTGAGCGAAATCGGGCACGAACTTCCTTACGAAGTTAATCTGGCCAAAGAAGGACTGCAGCTCTTTCTTATTGATTGGGGCCGACAAACGGAGAAGAGCCTCCGCTCTATCAGGATCAACTGCAAGGCCCTTTTCTGAAATTACATGGCCCAACAACTTCCCCTCCCTCACAGCGAAGACTGACTTTTTGGGGTTGATGGATATACCAAATTCTCGGCATCTTTCAAACACTTGCCGCAGGTGGGAGGTGTGCTCTTCCCTCTTGTGGGAAAACACGGTCATGTCATCCAAGTAAATGACAATGATTTTATTTAACAACTCCCGAAATGCGAGGTCCATGGCCCTCTGGAATGTGGCCCCAGCGTTGGATAAGCCGAATGGCATGCGCTGATAGGCGAACGTCCCCCATTTGGTGGTGAACGTCGTCTTGTGCTGGTCCTCGTCTTTCACCCAGATTTGGTTGTAGCCAGAAAATCCGTCAAGAAGAGAGAACCGTTGGGCTCCTGCGACCACATGAAGAATTTGGTCGATCTGCGGGAGCGGATAGTGGTCCTTAAGCGAGGCCTGGTTCAAATTACGAAAATCCACGCAGAGGCGGATGTCTCCGTTCTTCTTTCTCACGGGAACCAGATTTGCGACCCAAGAAGAATGCTTGATAGGATATATGATCTTGGCTTCTAGCATCTTCAGAAGTTCTGCTTTCATCATAGCCTCGATCTTCGGGTTAACCGCTCTCTGCTTCTGCCTGAAGGGTTTCACACCTTCCTCCAGCTCTATGGTGTGCTGGATAATCTCTCTGTCGTACCCCTTTAAGTCCTGGTAGCACCAGGCGACAATGTCTGGGTACTCCTTGCACAGGGCCCGAATCTGCTTCAGCTCCTCTGGAGTGCAGTCTATGCCAACTTTAATCACCTTACCAGGTTCAAGCTCCAGGTCCATGTATTGTTTGGCATCTACCTTGATTCGGTGTGAGATGGCCCTGTCATTCTGGTCAAACAGGCTCTCCAAGGTAATCAGTCCTTTTGGGACATGATTATTTTTCAACTGTATTAACCCCTCATATTGCTCGTCATCAGGGTCTCTACCTTCGATTGTGCTAGCTTCGTGAATCAGAAAATTGACGATATCTTCGTCGCAATCGAACACCTGCCAGTGGGTGTCCTTATCAGGCACAGAAGGCCTGTAGATGGTACGAACCGGCTTCGGCTTCTGGACAGTGTCATCAGCCGGGACGTACCTGGCTCCAATGGACGCCAAGATGTCTGCATGTCTGTTCTTCTCCCTGGGAATGGATTTGACATTCAAGGATTCGAATGATTCCAGCAGGTCCCAGACCCGATTACGGTATGCCTTAAGATAGTGCTTCTTTGCAGTGCACTTGTCTGTGATTTGCTTGCACACTAACTCGGAATCTCCAAAGATCTGCAGTTGCTTGATTCCCAGTCTCTCCGCCTTCTTCAACCCTAAACACAGGGCTTCATACTCAGCCGCATTATTGGTGCAGCTCCACGCCAGCCTGTAGCAGTAATCCTTTTGCTCTCCCGATGGCGAGACTAGAAGGACCCCTGCCCCTGCGCCGTTCTTGCATCTGGCGCCGTCAAAGTACAACTTCCACAACTCATTTGGGGCAGGGCCTATGTCTTCTTTTACTGTCTCCTTCGGCTTCTCGGGCTGGGTGATGGAGTAACAACCTATGTCTGATTCGATCATGGCGTTGAAGTCTTGCAAGGAGAACTCATCCTCCGTTTGTAGCTGCTCTATGGCTTCCTCCACCAAGTTCACCTCTTTGTCAAATTCAGTGACCAGATGGACAACATCATCTTGCAACCCCTCCCCTGGTATCTTTTCAACTAGGAAAGTTGAGGGTTTTCCATTATAAATCTTGACTTTACTCCCTTTGAAGGGGATCTCCATGTGAGAGTAGTCCATCGAGAGATATCCACCCAGCTTGGCGGTAAATTCTCTCGAGAGGCACATGCCGAAGTAGGGCTCCAGGTCAACAACCACAACTTCTTGAATGACCACAACCTCAGGTGCCTTGTGCAACCGGATAGGAATGTCTTTGATGACGCCAACTGTCTTCACAGGAGTGCCATCTAGCTGCAAGACGCCTTGACTGCTTCTCGTGTACTCCATGCCGATTTCTTCACAGACCGCCCTTGGCATGACGGTGGTTGACGCGCCGGAATCAATAATGCAGTTATGCACTATGTGTCCCTCCATCTGCAGCGACAAGTAAAATGGCGGTGGTCTGTTCTTCCCCGTGATTGAAGTTGTCAGGGGTTGAGCTAGCACGGGCTGTGGTGGCTTTCCTCCTGTTGAGGTCTTCAGAGACTCGTGTAACAAATCTACTTGTCCAGGAAGCTGCAGAGCATCGTACATGTTGATCTTCGTCGGGGTCTTCTTGAGCTCATCAACTATGTTGTAAGCTGAAGTACTGGGCACTTCCATTTCTTTTGTCGGCTCGTACTTGGTACGGTACTGCTGCATGGCCTCGACCCTCTGTCGCTTTGTCAACGACGGGTACTTGAGCTTTTCTCGAGCTTGCTCCTTGGTTTCCGCTGGAGGTTGAACCTCTGGGGCCTTCGTGGGTGGCGTCTTCTCTTTTGCTGGTGGAGGCAAAGGTGCTTTGTCAGGAACTTTCGCAGCAGGTGGCGCCTTTTCTCGCCTAGTGTACACTTTCAAAGGCTGCATCTGGGCTGCCTCTACCTCTATCGGCTTCTTCCCGTCCCTGGTCAGGATAGACACCGGGTCTTCCTCGGAGACCGCAAAGTTGCTCCCTTCTTCACGAAGCATGTTGACTTCTTCATCCGGCGGGATGCTGCCTTCAAGAGTTTGAATATAATGTTGATGCAGCATACAGGTAGCCTCCCCATGAGGGTCATTGCACGTAGAGCACCAGTGCACATTGTCTGGAGTGCTCGGCTGCGCGTTGTTGGGAGCATTTCTCGCTGGAGGCCTTTGAGCCACTTGGTCTCTCGTCAGTGCGGGAGGAGGATAAGACCTCCTCGGAACAAATTCTTGTTGGGCCTGCTTCTTCTTCATGATGGCCATATCATTGGACAACGTCCGGTAGCCAGAAGAAAGAGACCGCACTTCTTGCAGAATCTTAGTCTGTATGTCCATATCCGGTTGTGCAGGCTGGGCTGGCGGAGGCAACGGCGCTAACGGTGGTGGTGGAGGCAATGTCGGGTACTGTGGAGGAGCGGGAAGTGATGGATATTGAGGGGCAGACGGGAGTTGAGGCGTCGGTGGATTGGGAAAATGCACTTGGGGCGGACCATACTGTGACATGACTGGTGCGGGATTCCATGATGGATTTTGATATGCATTGGATGAGGAAGGCGCCCCAGCGGACGCCGGTGGATATTGTGACTGCGGGAAATCTGGGTAGATCGGTGGCTGCATCTTATGCGGAAGTCTACCTATGGCAATCATGTCTAGCTCTGCCCTCTGGGCTGCCTCATACAACTCAGGGAAAGTGTTTACACGAGCCAACTTGATGACCAAACAGATGTCTGAGTTAAACGCTCTGAGGTAGTAGTGAGCAGCTTGTCCGTCTGAGGGACGTAGTTCAATGGGTACTCTTTTCCATGATCTCGCAAATCTCACATTGAAATCTGAGATCTCCTCTTGTGGATGCCGCTGAATGGTTTGGAACTGGTGCAGCAGCGAGGAAGGATCCGCAGACTCATTGAAGCCTTTAACTAGCCGTCCGGCCAGTTGAGCCCATCCCGTAATAGTGTTTTCCGGCAAGGATCTATACCAGTATAGAAGCTTCCCTCGCAGAGAGAGAGCCAACAACCGGGTCTTGACACTTTCATTAGTGATGGCGTGAAGCGCAGCCAAGGCCAGGATATCTTGAATATGTTCATAGGTCGTCTTCCCAGTTCCATCATACGTGGGAATAGCCTTCAATGCAGCGGGTGGAACAACATCTTGATCAGCTAGATTGAGGGGTCCAGTGGAGTCAACTGCCGGAAACAGCTCAGGAGCATTTGGCTGAGGATTTGCCATATCTGCGTCTTGATCGAGCTGATCAAGATCGTGATAATCTTCAGTGCTCTCGGAAGTTGTCTCCTTAGTCTCAGTTGTATGCTCAAAAGCTTCGTCTTGATGGGCTTGATAATCAATCAGCCTCGGGTGCTCTCCAGCAGCGTTGATGTCGAGCTCGTAAAACTCAGGCTCTTGTCCCGCATTCCTAACTCTCCATCGTCTTGTATGCATGAAGGAGCTCTTGATATTGGACCAGTCTTCAAGACTCAGAGAATATTCAGGTTCAGCAGAGTCGCCAGGTGTTCAGATTTGACAGCAATGAAGCGAACACCGATGCTTCGATTCTATTTTTGGGGTGGAACACTCGTGTCCCACCGGGCGTGCCAGAGAAACTGTTGGTTACGAATCTGCCACTTAGGAAAGGATTTTAATCTTTTGCGCCCTAGATTCGCCCAGCAGATTGAAAGGCCGGAAGGAAGGGATGCCTTCCGTGCCAATCTCCGGAGAAGGTCGGCTTCCTATACTAATCTACTTTTGGGGGGTTTAGATAAGAGTGCTGGAAAGAGATAAATGTGCAGAAAGAAATGGAAATATCATTTGTTTCAGGTGGGGAAGAACAAGCAGCACGATTACAAATTTGCATCCAAACCAACAACAATCAAAACAAAGCATGTAACAGAAATTGCAGCTGTTATTCTACCCTATGTATCCTTCTGTTTAGTATTCCAGATCCAAATAATCACCAATGCTCAAATCCAGAATTCAGAATTCAAACAGACAAAAATATAAATGGACATGAAGCAGAAATACTAGCAGAAGGCAGCATAAAAGACAGAGACAAGAAGCAGAGCCAAGGATGCTTTGAATTAAGTAGAAGGTGATCCGTCACAGCAGAGTTCTCTAGCAATATGTTCCCCCCCTTTTACAATCAAATGAACTGCCTTTTATAGCAGGAATTTCCCCCCAAAATACAATCATGCACGGATCCCAAGGACCGGCAAAAGCTGTAAAAAGTTGCCTGGATGAGACCCCTGTCGGCTGTACTTGTACTTGAGATATGGCCGTTCTGAAAACTGTACATCCCCGGACAGGTCTGGTGGGCGGGAAAGCCAGGTCCGGTTGAATGCGGTAGATGAGGTACAGTTTGTTCTTCAATGTTCATCTACCCTGTACCTTGGCAGCACACAATCTGTCACTTCCTGACAGGCATAAATCTCGAAAACTGTTGGTGCTTAGCCTTGGAATTAGCTGACGAAGGGGGAAGGCGACAACGGGCGCTGGAGAAGAACTGCGACGGCGGGAGGCGCAAGCAAAACCGAGCGACGGTGGGAGTCTGTATACTTAGAAAAATTTCTATCTTTTCTCTCCTCCTTCCGCCCAATGTCGCTCAAAACTGCCATGACGACGGGCGGCGCTAGCAAAATCCAGCGACGACGGGCGGCTCGACACTTAGGATTTTTATCTTGTTTTCTTTCGTCTTCGTCCGCCCAACGTCGCTCAAAAAGTGGAGCGACGGCGGACGGCGCAGCAAAATGGAGCGACGACAGACGCGCAGCAAAATGGAGCGACGTTGAACATCGCTAGGAAACCAACACTTAGACTGATTTAACCTTTTTCCTTCTTCCGCCCAATGTCGCTCAAAAAAGGGAGCGACTCCTGGCGTTGCTCCAAAACAGAGCGACCACGGGAGGGATCGACACTTAGAGTATTTTGGCTATTTTTTATTCCTCCGCCCATGGTCGCTTGAAAGGGGGAGCAACGATGGGCGGTGCTCCAAAACGGAGTGACGACGGGCGTCGCTCCCAGTTTGATACTTAGCCAATTTTACAATTTTTACAATTTTGCCCCTTTTTCAAACAGATGAGATACTTGAAAGTAAAACAAGAAAAACAGAAAATGGAAGACAATGAAACATGGAAACTGGAGGAGAAAGACTACAAGGAAAAGGAGAGAAGTAGCAGCATTTTCTTGAATTTTCAGAAATTTTACCCCTTTACAAAATGTGACAACAAGAACATCTAGAAGCTTTAGAGCATTTTTGTAAAGAAGTTGGGATGCAGATAAACACTAGCAAGACTAAAATTATGGTCTTCTCTACTCAAAGAGAGCAAAAGCAACCATATATTTTATTTGAAGGAAATCCTTTAGAGGTAGTAATAGAATACAAATACCTTGGGTTAGATTTTCAAAGCAAACTCAATTGGGGAATATGCAGGATGAAACAAATATAAGCAGGATGGAGGGCACCCTCCTCATTGCTAAATAGGGGCAGAAAAGCAGTGGGATTGGAGGTCCTTTTTGGGTTATTAATTATTCTAGTGGTGCTATATGGGTGTGAGATGTGGTCTAGTAATACATCAAATTTTAAATAGGAGACAAATAGAAAGAATTCAAAAGCGAATAATTACAAATAATTTCAAAATTAAAGCATTAGTCCCATATGAGATTTTACTTATTGAAATAGGGACTTAATCCACTAGAAGCAAAAACTATGATAAAGCTATTGGGGTACCTAAAGAAATACAAAGAATGGAAGATAGCAGGTTGCCAAAATAGGTAATCAAAGAAACACTGAATAGAAGAAAAGACACATGGATGAAACAAAACAACAAATGAATGGACAAATGAAGCATTAAATTTCATGACGTCCCAGACTCCAAAGAAATTAAACAATATGTGAGGGAAAAATTCAGACTTGTCATGTGGACTAAAAATTTAGGAAGGAAAAAACAAGTATACATCAACAAGTTCAACCCAAACTGTGAACAAAGCCAAAAGAAGTACATAGATGCAAAGATCAAATGGAAGGAAAAAATTCTTATAGCCCAACTAAGATCTAGTTCACACCATCTCAAATGTGAAACTAGGAGATGGACAATTCCTCGAAGGCATGGTTAGAACAAATGTGTCTTTTGCACAATAGGAGTAATGGAGACCGAAAAACATTTTGTCATGGAATGTGAAGCCTACAATGGCATTAGGATTGCATATGAGGACACTTTAAAAGTAAACTCAATAATGGAACTGTTGGTTACGAATCTGCCACTAGGAAAGGATTTTAGTGAAATGCGCCCTAGATTCGCCCACCAGATTGAAAGGCCGGAAGGAAGGAATGCCTTCCGTGCCAATCTCCGGAGAAGGCCGGCTTCCTATGGGTTTTCTCAAGTGTTTAAGCTCAGAGTGCAGGAAAGGAATTAAAAATGCGGAAAGAAATACAAATATGATTTGAGTTGGGTGGGGAAGATAAGCAGCACGACAACGATCAATCACCACTACTAACAACAATTAAATACAGAATACACTACAAAAACTACAACTGTCACACATCCTATGTATCCTCTATCTATGCATTCCAGGAATACTTAATCACCAAATACCGACATCCAGATAGCAGAATGACAGTAAGCAATAAAATAAGCAACATGAGGCAGAAATGCTAAGTAAAGGCAACATAAAGAATGATAACAACAAATAGAGCCAAGTGTATCTTGCATTCAGAAGCAAACGTATAGCTACAATGGTTCCCTAGCAGGATATCCCCCTTCCACCCCTTTACAATGATGCGGTGCGGCTATTTATAGCGCAATTCCCCCCGATTACAATCCTGGGCACAAAATCCTAGACTCGACAATAGCTGACAAAAGCGGCAAAAGAGCTGCTGATGTTGACTCCTATAGACAGGGACTGTACTTGCAGCAAGGTCCACCTAAAAAATTTGCAGCTACGTGGCAGTGCGGTTGATGAAACTTCGAGTCAGCTTGAATGCGGGTAGCTGCGGTAGATGGAACTTTGCGTCAGCTTAAATGAGGGTAGCTGTCGCAGATAATTTGGCCCATGCTTGTCCTTTTTCCCATCACATCTCGGCTCGGATTTCGAGGCTGGACACTTGTCAAATTCTGATGAGGGAGGGATCTGCATTGAAAGGCAGTCTCTCTTTTGTGTCCTACTTCACCTGGAATCAGAGCGCAATTGGACAGCGCAAGTGGGGAACAGCATAGTTGGGGAGGCCTCCGTGCCTTAGACTATTTTTGGGCTGCTTGAAAGATTCTGCCCAAGTGCGCACAAGCTAGAGGGCGCAGCCCGACTTCGTTGCGAAGTTGGGTTGCGCACTTCGAACTTAGATTTGCTAGCTATTCAGATTGTGCATAGGAATCAGGGTGCAGCCTGACTTCACTGCGAAGTTGGGTTGTGCTCTGGCACTTAGTTGATTTTCTGGATCCACTGCTTCCTAGGTGCGCACAAGAAAGATAATGCACCTCGATTTTGCTGCGAAATCGGGTTGCGCTCTCGTACTTAGCCAATTCTCGCTCCTTTTGGTCCTCTTCTGCACTTTGCCTTCTCGAGTGCGCCAGAACTTAAGGGCGCACCCCGACTTCGCTGCGAAGTCGGGTTGCGCTCTTAGACTTGGAGATTTTCAAGGAATGTTTGCTCTGTTTTGGGAATCTAACCAGAGAAAGTACAAAGGGGAAAAAGAGGGGAAATGAAGCTGACAGAAGGGGAGAAAGGGGACAGTGGAGAAAGGGGAAGGAGGAGGAGGGAAGGGAGAACAACATACTTACAAAAATTGAAAACATGGCACCCTGTGCAAAATGTGGCAACATTCCTGGCAGCTCGCAGGGTGTCGAGCTCGCCTCGACGTAAAGAACCAAGCCTTCATCCTTTGGGCATAGAGGAACTTCCTTCCCATGCATTCTGCTACTCTGGCAGCCCCCTCTTGGGTAACTGCTCCTCTTCGGATTCACTTTCGGCAGTTTCTTCTTCTGTCTCTCCTCTTTCTGAATCCGAATGATCACCACTGTCACCCTCTCGATCACGGACATGGTTGTACGCAGCTTTGGCCTGGTCCCAGGCTGTTGCTTGAAAGGGCCCTAAATCGCTAACATCTCTCAGCGCTACTCTGAATGCTGCAATCGTGTGTACGTCGATGGTGTTGTATCTCTCTCCCAACTCCTAAAGGGAGGTGTTGATCTTGCAATACCTCGACACCATCTGAGTGACCTAAGCTTCCTGGACTGGTTCGGTCCAATTGTCAATTTTTGACGTGTCTACCTCAAAAGACAGCCAATTCAACTTCACCTGCTCAAGGGGCAGAAACTCCCCATCCTTGACGAAGCTCAAGAAACCGAGCTCAGAAAGAGTGTTGAAGGGGGCTAGGCAAATGTTCATTTCGTGGTTCAATGTGTCCAGTATTTTCCTGGCGGCCCTTGTTTTCTCTGTTTTTTCAAAATAATTGTGCAAGGTTACCCTTGCATCTACCCATTCTAAGGCAATCCGGGACATTGGGGGAAATCGGAGGCCTTTGCGCGTGAACTCCTCAATTTTTATTGCCAAGTCCAGCCACTGCTTTGCTTGGTGTTCGACATCCTCTACCACAGGCTTTCCCTGGGCAGATACTTCTTGGATCCTGGATGCGAAATCCAGGATGGATATGGACCTGACGACGTTAGCTCTGCAACCCTGCAACAAACCAGCCCGCATCTCTTTGACCTTATTCTTCGAAAAGGCCACCGTCTGGGATGTTTTCTCCTCGAGCTGAGATTGAGCCTGCCTTAAAGAATATTGCAGCTGAGAGACATGCTCCAATGCTGCTTTCTTCTCCTCTGACAGTCGTTCGGCCGTCTTTCTTTGTGATGCAGCCTCCTGTTGAGAGGCGGCAAGCTATGCTTTTAGGTCATTGATTTCCTGCTGGGAAGACTCCAGCCGCGTGGTGGCCCTAGCTAGATCTTCCTCCAGCTACCTTGAGTCATTTTGCAGCCAAAACAGCGTCTCCTGATTCTCGAGTCACTTGACAAGGAGATTGTCAGTTCTGCAACGAATACCGTTGATTTCTTATTCCTCGTTTATATCATCAAAGTTCTTCTCCTTGACCTGGTGTTCATAGTATGCCTCGGTCATTTCCTGGAGAGGCTTCTTCACTTTCGGGATCAACTTCTCAGTTCGCAGCACTCTCCTGTCCAAGTCAAACTTGGTGCGCTTCACCGGGGCAGCTATCTCTTCGGCTCTTCTTCGCTTGATGCCCTGGAGGAAAGAGGCGGAACACCCTGCGACATTCGTTGCCAGAGGCTGATCATCTGTGATCTGCAACTATTCTCCCATGAAGTCAATCTCTGCCAGCATTGGATACATCGAGACTAAGTCTTGTTGTGGCATTCTTCCTGCAAACAGTGAAGCAGGAGATATTATAGAAGGCGTGGTCGCTTTTAAGGGCGACCGGGTCCTAGGGGAAGCGAGCGGCTGAGTGGAAGGTGTAGGCGGGGTTTTGAACAAGGGAGGTGAGCGGCGTGGCGATTTAGGCACAGCTTTGGCATTGGCCGTAGGCGAGGGGTCTGGGGTTTGACTGAGGGTCTGGAAAACATTTGGGTCTTGGGCGAAGTGATCGAAAGAATGGGAACTGTGGAAGGGTTGGGTGGTTTGGGACAAGGAGTATGCAACTAGGGCTTGCCCTGATACAGTGGGGGAAGGTGTTATGGCAGGGCCGACTGGGATTTGGGGAACCAAGGAAGAGGACGTACCTGCGGGCTCCGCCTGATCCGCTGATTGAAGGATGCCTGCAGCCCAAGCTTCTGCTTCTATCCCAAGGCTGTCCAATGAGATGATTTTTGGTGCGGCTGTCATTGTCTGTGCTGCGGCCGTTTGCTGTGCAGACTCCTTAGACCGTTTGGCCTTTTCACTCCTCTTCCTCTTCTTTTCTTCTGGAACTGCAACTGGTTCGAAGGAGGCATAGGAGGTTGGGGCAGCACGAAGCGATGTTCCCATGGTAAACTTGTACTTGGGTTTTGACGGGAGAATGCTTGTTGCGGCTGTTCCACTGGCTGGCTCTTCTGGCGCATTTTCCTTTAGGGGGGCCACCTCAGGAGTTGAATTTTCTAGCTCTTGTACCCTTTGAGGTAACATTTTAGGAGCTGGAGGCAACATTGGGCCCACTTGGCTGCTTGTTGGTGTCACACTGGAAGTCCATGGAGTAGGCAATTGCTGGGACGGGGACCTCCTTTTATACCTTTTTCTGGCGCCTGGGGAACGCAATATAGAAATGCAAACGACTACCATTTGTCGGCGTATTGATCATATAAGGCCAAAAATTCATCATCCACAGCCAACGTCTTCCAGTTAGACTTATAGTGTTATGTGTGGCACCTCATTTTCCAGCATTCAATGATTTTGTCTTTTTGCCAGTTGAGAGGCGCCACCTTGGAGAGGAATTTCTTGAAGCCCACCGAGTCTAACCTATGGTCCGAATTCCGCTCTGGATCATATGCCACTTCTTTGCAGTAAAAATCATGCCATGGCGGCCATGATTGCATCCGCTCGATGTGCCATTCCAGGTCTGCGCTTGTTCTATTGCACCTTTCTTGTATGATCTCTGCTCGAGGGCAGATATGCACAAACTTTCCCCTGACCCCATTCGGGTCATACTTCCAGTGCTGAGGTAGTTGTACTAGGCCCATGAGGAGGAGTTCTTGTTCAAGGTAGACATGCTGTCCAATCTTGTGCACTTGGATGTTCGACCAGGTAATAGGATATTGGAAAATATGACATCTCTTTTTTCCCTGTCCAAATTCCTCCTCGACATAGTCCATCTGGCATGATATCTCCATACTGAACTGATGGTCAGTGCAGAAATAGGGCAGTAGGAATGGCTTCCCCTTGAATCCATAGATTCTGACCACAATGCCCTGTGTCAACCGAAAGGTATCCCCGCACTTGTACTTCCTCAGATAGTTCATCATGGCCAGTGGCGGGCGGGATCCCTTGCCGTTGAACAGCGCCAAGATCATACCTAGAAATTTGAAGTTGAACTCGTAGTATGACCCTCTCCTGTACAGGGCTTCTGTCCATTCATACACAGGCAGCGGATCTCCCTTCTCATTCACCCTTTTCAGGTCAGGAACTTTAATCCGGTAGTGCGTGTGGTACAGGCACAACCATGTGAGGAGCGAGCAGAGCTAGAATTCTATTGTCTGCTTCTGTTGTAACATGACCAGGTTAGAATGTATGGCGTATGCCACCCAATCTGCCCAGTCAAAGAAAATAGGGCTCCTTCCGCTCCTTTGCGCAGTGGAGTCATAAAACTCCCCATGTAAGATGCATTCTGCGAGAGCCAGCTGATACGGGCGCACCATCCTGTCGGAGTCGCAAGTACCCATGCCAGGATGATATATATGTACTTATTCTCAAACCTATCTAGGGGTATAGGGCCTGTCGGCCACTGTCCGGCTGGTAGTGGAGTTTTCAGTTCTGAGTCGAGAAACTCTCTCATCCTTTTGGTCTGGGTGAATCTGCCCGTCTGTTCGTCCAGGTTAATCCTCCTGACAATTGCGCTGGGGTTGTACTGGAGCCCTGGGGCGAAGGCTGGCTGGATGCTCTCCTTGAAGAGTGTGAACAATACTCTTCCATGGTTGTCACAGACTTGTCAAGCAGCTGGCTTGTAGTATGCCACAATGGATTCAACCAGCTCCGGGCACGGGTGGACAGGAGGGCACAAGAACCAGTATAGGTTCGATTTGTATGCAGCCCCAACATGATGCAAGGGTGAAACTTTGTCAGCCCACTTCGCTATATTCGACCGCAACTTGGTGAGGCTGATAGAGTACTCGCCATCCCTATACCTGGCCAAGCGATTGATGGGTGGTGGTGGAGCTTGCCCTTGGCTTCTCCTCGACCTGGTTCTCCTTGTTCTCTTCCACGACACTTCGCTCTCATGAGCACTGGATTCTGTTTGTTCTTCAGCTTCGCGTTCTTCGTCGCTGGACTGCGCTAGCATTGGCGCTTTTCCCTTGTCCATTCTCTCTTTTCTGCTCGAAGTGGTAGAGACGGGGATTCTGGCTACTAATTCCTTACTTTTGCGCCTTGCAGCTCAGACTTGACTTGACAATTTGGATGTTCTGAGTATGCCAAGGCCCCTTTTCTAGGCAAGAAATACAACGTTAATGGCGCAAGGGAGGGGGTTAATGTGATTTACCTGAAGTAGGTGGAAGCGTTATAATTTTTTGGCAGCCGTGCATGGGTTTTTCTTTGGAAAGCGTACCTTGGTTGCGGTTGGTCCTAATGGCCTGCTTTTTTAATGACATCCGCTTTGAAATACGTGCAATCATTATTTTTAAGAATTTTTCAGACCTCGTGCTTCCAATGACATCATAGCCGCCGCCTGGGCACATGATTCGAGGGGGAACTTTTGGCCCAGGGTTTTATGGAAGGACACAACCCAACTTCGCACTATGCCACACTGCGCTGTCTGGGCCCACACAGAAATATTTTATCATTATGTCCCTTGTTTCCCACGACAAGTTGTTCAATGTGTGCCCAGAATTGAGGGCGCACTCGGACTTTGCCCGAAAAACATGCGCCCTCCGACTTTGCCCAGACTTTATTGCACAGTCTGACTTCGCCCAAAAAAGTTACGCAGCCTGTCTTCAACACTTAGCTGATTTTTGCTCTGCGCTCCTCGATTGCACTCCCAAGACGGTGCGCAGTCCGACTTCGCTACAAAGTCGGATTGTGCACCCAACACTTAGTCATTTTTTGGATTTTTTTTTCGTCAACTGCCTTCTCTCAAACTCCCGATGTTACACTACCCAAGGAGCGATGCTCGAATTCGTTGTGAAGTCGGGGTTTGCTTTAGGCTCCACTTAGGCTTTGAAAACTAAAAGCTGAATGCGGAAATAAATATATACATTTTGTGATAAACTAAAATGCAGAAAAGAAATATGTACAAGGAAGGACCCCTTGGGTGCCTTCAGTGATGGTAAATTTTCAGGTGGAACCCGTTGACAGGAATGGGGAGAAGCTGTCCCTCCATGTCCCGGAGCACAAATGCATTAATTGGTTCACCTGAGCAATCTAATAGGGACCTACCTAGAGGGCATCAAATTTACCATGGTTGCCCGACTTTGTTTTCAGTGAGTCCCATTTCAACACTAGGTCCCCGATTTTGAAAACTCGGGCGGTGGTGCCTTTCGCAAACCAGCCTTGGGTCGCCTCAACATGTTTAGTAAAGGCCTGGTATGCCTTTTCTCTTTCTTCTTCTAACCGCAGTAGTTGGCAAAGTCTGGTGTCCACTGGATCCCCGTCGCTTTTTTCTTCGTCTAGCATCCAGAGTGCGGGTATCTTTATGTGGGTAGGTAGAACTGCCTCCTTGCCATACACGAGCACGTAGGGGGATGTCTTGATAGACTTCTTGAATGATACGCGATCCACCCACAACGCCCGATTCAAGAGTAGGTGCCATGTCCTCTTGTTTCTCTCTACTGTCTTTTTAACGATCTTCAGTAGATTCTTGTTGGTGGACTCAGCCAGGCCATTCCCCTGCGGGTAGTAGTTCGAATACATCTTGTGATAGATGCCATATTTTCTAGTGTACTTCGTGAGTACAGTGCCTACGAACCCTGGACCATTGTCTGTCACTATTGCCTCTAGGACTCCGAAACGGGTAATGAGGCTCTCGAGGAACCCAATGACCGTCTCTTGGTCCGCATGCTTAGTGGGGATCACCTCTGCCCACAGAGTGAAGTAATCAGTGGCTGTTAGGATAAACTTGTGTCCCGCTGCAGAGTTAGGTGTAATGGCCCCAATGAAGTGTAGACCCCACTGGTGAAACGGAGTCTCAGCTTGAATGGGCTGGAGGGGCAAAGGCGCTTTTCTATTCCTGCCAGTGAACCTCTGGCATTTATCACATTTGACACAGATCACATGTGCGTCTGTGAAGAGAGTGGGCCAATAATACCGAGCTCTGATAATTTTTAAGGCCGTAGGCCTTCTAGAATGATGTCCCCCAGGCATCCCGGAGTGGAATTCTCCGAGGACCCTGGGTTTATCTGACTCTCTAACGCATCGCAACAGGATGCCGTCAATGTTTTGAAATAAAACCCCTCGGGGCAAAGTACGTATCTCAAGGCGTTTAGCCTAAACCTCCTTCTTTGTGAGGCATTGAGGTGATATGGGCATCTCCCGATACTAAAATATCTCACCAGGTCATTTGTCCAATCACTTTCCTTTGATAAGGAGTTGGCTAGGTTGGTTTCCACTATTGGATCTTCCCACTTGTAGGCAGAGATCTCAGCTGCAGTGCTTCGAGCCAGCTCCTGGCACAAGGCTCGGCCTTTGATTAGCTTTGTTGGCCGTACCTCGATATCAAATTCTTGGAATTTGGCAATCCATCCTGCCCTCTTGTGACCAGGATCCCCTTCTATGATGAAATTCTTGACATCCGGATGTATCGCGAAGATAGTTATCCAACTCTAGGAGACGAAGTGCCTGAACTTCCTGAGAGATTTCATGACTGCGTGAACCTGCCGCTAAATAAAATTGTACTTTTCTTCATGCGGCTAAATCACCTGGCTTAAGAACGCTATGGGGCGTTCTTCGCAATCGTCTCCCTTCTGAGTCAGGACTGCAGCGTAACTCTCGGGTTCTCCCACCGCGTACAGGATGAAATCCTTGGAATAGTCTGGATTAATTAACATCGGGGCTTGTGCAATTCTAGCCTTGATCTCCTCGAAGGCCTGCTTTATTTTGTCAGTCCACAAGAATTCGGCATTCTTTTTTAACAGTTCGGACATGGGCTTGATTACTTGTGCAAACTCCGGTATGAACTTCCTCACGAAGTTGATCTAGCCGAAGAATGACTGTAACCCTTTCTTGTCGACTGGGATGGGCAAGCGGAGGAGAGCTTCTGCTCTGTCGGGATCCACTGCAAGGCCTTTCTCGAAAATGACATGTCCCAGTAGCTTACCCTATTTTACCACAAAGAATGACTTCTTCGGGTTGATGGAAATGTCTAATTCACGACATCTCTCAAATATCTGCCACAGGTGGGAAGCATGGTCTTCTCTCCTGTAAGAAAATATAGTCATGTCATCCAAGTAGATGACAATGACCTTGTTGAGCAGCTCTTGGAAGGCCAAGTCCATGGCTCTCTGAAACGTAGCACCGGCATTAGACAGGTTGAAGGGCATGCGCTGGTATGCAAATGTTCCCCACTTGGTGGTGAACGCTGTCTTGTGCTGATCTTCGTCCTTTACCCATATCTGGTTGTATCCAAAGAATCCGTCCAAGAGAGAGAACCTCTACACTCCAGCGACTATGTGAAGGATATGATTTATTTGGGGAAGCGTGTAATGGTCCTTCAACAGGGCTTGATTAATATTTTTGAAATCCATGCAGAGACGGATGTCTCCATTCTTCTTCCTCACAAGAACCAAATTCACGAACCAAGATGAATGCTTGATGGGGTAGATGATTTTGGCTTCCAGCATCTTCAAGAGCTTGGTTTTCATTATGGCTTCAATATTCGGGTTCACTGCCCTTTGCTTCTGTCGAAAAGGTTTTGCATTATCTTCCAGATCTATGGTATGCTGGATCATCTGTCTATCATACCCCTTCAAGTCCTGGTAGCAGCAGGCTACGATATCGTGGAACTCTCTGCATAATGATCCGATCCGCTCGAGTTCCTCTTCGATGCGATCCGTCCCGACCTTGATTGTTTTTCCAGGTTCCAGCTCCAGGTCTACGTACTGCTTGGGGTCTACTTTGATCCTGTGTGATATTGCCCTATCGTTCTGGTCAAAGAGACTCTCTAAGGTAATCGGTCCTCTCGAGACACGATTGTTCTTCAACTGTATCAACCCCTCGTACTGCTCGTCACTAGGGTCTCTACCTTCTATTGTACATGCTTCGGTAATAAAAAAAGTGATGATATCCTCATCACAATCAAACACCTGCCAATGGGTGTCTTTATCAGGCACAGAAGGCCTGTAGATAGTACGAACCGACTTCGGCTTTTGGATAGTGTCATCAGCCAAAATGTACCTGGCTCCAACAGATGCCAGAATGTTAGTGTGTTTGTTCTTCTCACGTGATATGGCTTTGACATTCAACAAGTCAAATGACTCCATCAGGTCCCAGACACGATTACGATACGCCTTGAGGTAATGCTTCTTGGAGGCACACTTATTTGTAATCTGGTTGCACACCAGCTCTGAGTCGCCAAAGATCTACAAATGTTTCACCCCCAGTCTCTCTGCTTTTTTCAAACCCAAGCACAGGGCTTCATACTTCGCCGCGTTGTTAGTACAGCTCCAAGCCAGCCTGTAAGTATAGTCCTTCTGGATCCCGAATGGGGAAACCAGGAGTACCCCTGCACTAGCACCATTTTTGCATCGGGTGCCATCAAAGAAGAGCTACCATAGCTTTTCTGGTGCAGGTCCTACCTCTTTCCTTGCCTACTGGTCAAGTCTCTCAGGCTGAGTGACGGAGTAGCAGCCTTGCTCAGTCTCGATCATGGCGTTGAAGTCCAGCAAGGAGAACTCATCCTCCACTTGTAACAGCTCTAGGGCTTGTTATGTCGTGTCCACCACCACCAGTTCCTCAGTCGTCAGCTGAACCATGCGGGTAGCTGCAGTAGATGGAACTTTGCTCCAACTTAAATGAGGGTAGCTGCGGCAGATAATTTGGCCCATGCTTGTCCCTTTTCCCATCACATCTCGGCTTGGATTTCGAGGCTAGATACTTGTAAAATTATGATGAGGGAGGGATCTGCATTGAAAGGCAGTCTATCTTTTGTGTCCTACTTCACCTGGAATCAGAGCGCAATTGGACAACGCAAGTGGGGAACAACGCAGTTGGGGAGGCCTTCGTGCCTTAGACTATTTTTGGGCTGCTTGAAAGATTTTTCCCAAGTGCACACAAGCTAAAGGGTGCAGCCCGACTTCGCTGCGAAGTCGGGTTGCGCACTCCACACTTAGCTTTGCTAGCTGTTCAGACTGCGCACAGGAATCAGGGTGCAGCCCGACTTCGCTGCGAATTTGGGTTGCGCTCTGGCACTTAGTTGATTTTCTGGATCCACTGCTTCCCAGGTGCGCACAGGAAAGAGAGTGCACCTCGACTTCGCTGCGAAGTCGGGTTGCACTCCCGTACTTAGCCAATTTTTGCTCCTTTTGGTCCTCTTCCTCACTTCGCCTTCTCGAGTGCGCTAGAACTTAAGGGCGCACCCCGACTTCGCTGCGAAGTTGGGTTGCACTCTTAGACTTAGAGATTTTCAAGGAATGTTTGCTCTGTTTCGGGAATCTGACCAGAGAAAGTACAAAGGGGAAAAAGAGGGAAAATGAAGCTAACAGAAGGGGAGAAAGGGGACAGTGGAGAAAGGGGAAGGAGGAGGAGGGAAGTGAGAATAGCATACTTACAAAAATTGAAAACATGGCACCTCGTGCAAAATGTGGCAACATGAACTTTCTGACAAATTGAGAATAGAAAAAATAGGGAAACTTCTCATCAAAATAAACAACAAAAGAAACACACTCCAAAAGATGATAAGAGGATGTTGAGCTTTTTGACTTTGTTGAACAATTTTCTTTCTTGGATGTTGTTAAAATTTGGAACTCTAAATAGGAGGTCCAAGGTTTGAATTCAAAAGGGAGTAGGGTTGTACACCATACCCCATCTTGTATTAAAGCTCTTGGTCCCATAGACTATTTTGGTCTCCTCGGCAATTTGTCGAAGACAAGCAATCGAGTAAAGGAGATTCACACCCACTTTGATAACATGTTGGATTTCACAATAGTTTCTAAAAACAAATGGAATCAACACATTACCCATTATTGTTGAAAAGAAATACACAAAAAACAATGCACACAATATAAGGGGGTGTTCGTGGACACCAAATAATCTCACTATAGAAATAATACGCTCCAACTGATAACCAAATAATCTCACTATAGTTACCCTTAGGTCAAGGTTAAGGAACTGACCTTTGGGTTAAATAATAAAATATTACAAAAATACCTTTACAAGGTTTGCAAAGGCCCAAAGGGCTTATACATACAATACAATAAGCTTAACCACCACATATCTCAACATCCAAGTACATTCTACGATGTTATTTCTTCACCAGATCTCATTTTATTACAAAGACCTATAAGAACCTTGAATAAGCTCTCCCTCCTATGAATGGTTGCTTTTGGATTTTTGCCTTCAAGCATAAAAAATGTTGATCAAATCATTTGGGACTGGTTTCATCAACAATTGTCATTGGTCGTAGTTGCAAGCTTACAGAAGTGGTAAGGGCTTTGGCCTCTCTTTGAGAGGTCCAAGGTTCAAACCCCACTCAGTAGGAGGGGACCGGGACCCCTCATAAAAACCTTTGTAAACTCATTGACTCATTGAAAAAAACAATTGTCATTGGTCATGTCAAATAAGCACTCCAGTTGCATGTGGTGATAGATTCCAAAGGGGCACACCCCCTCTTTAAGACATGTTTATAACAATTTGCTATTTCATTCAGCATCCTCATACTTTGCCATCCACTACAATGATGACCCATACTTGGATCTCTATTTAGATATTTCAACATATTCTTTGTTGGATGATGCCATTCATTCAATTCCCACACTAAGACCCAAGTACCATATTTTCCATGATCTTACAAAGGACAGGTTCTATCTCTTCAAACTCGACCCCACAGATCTTGCATTCAAAAAAACCTATATAGATAAGAAGCATCCAATCACAACTTATAGAAACCCTTGATTAAGTTGTGCAAACCACATGGCCCCTTGGTTCTCTATGAAATTTTTCTATTTTTTGACTCCTCTAGGTTCACTTGTTTACTACATGGGAAGGTCCAAGCGTGGTGAACTATGTCATCACCAACATGACCTTGTTTTTTAATATCCATGGCTTTTAGGTATCTAGCCAGCTTCTCTTTGTTAATCCTACAATGTTGACTTTCTCCTTATATTCCTCCTTTGTTACCTCTCCATCTTCTCCTCTACCCTTGCTTAGTACTACCAAGTACCAACCATTCCATGATTTATTTTGATCCATGGTTTTTCAATGATTATGTTGTTCATCTCTCCTAATTGATATTCAAAAACTACTCTATTAGTTCCACCATGATGACAACCAAATGTGATTTTTTGTCGTTAATGTTATAAGATGTAGCCCTGACTCCTTTCCCCACACTTTTCCTCAATAAAATCACACCCATCGCATTAGTATTTGCCGTATGAAGCCTTGGTATGATGAATAATGTAAGTCCATGCATCAAAAGCTCCATCTTGCCCTTATCCATGAACTTGTTGCTATATCTTCCACCCTATGAAAATATAAATGCCTCATTCGATGTAAGAAACAAGCACTTCTTGTCACTATGCATTCTAAGCTTCTACATGCTCTTCATAACTCTCCAAAAGCCTTATGGTGTAGCCTTCTAGCTCAACAACCCCCTCCCAAAAGGATATCAATATTCAAACCTAGGCCTACCATCTTAATTCTTTATATGATATCCTAGGGCAGCCCCCCATTCATATCTCTTCCCCCCACATCATGTCACCTCTTCTCTTTAGAGGAGATTAAAAGAGCTATACATAAATTATGCACGAGCAAGGTTGTTGGTTTTGAGGGATTTTGTGATGAGTTCTAAAAATATTGTGTTGATGCTATTGGTCATCTCATAAGAAAATTATTCATTGAGGTTGTTTGTTCTAGCTTCTCCTAATCCTGGTAATAGCATCTTATCTACCCTATCCACAAATTTGGGGACTATTTAGCTCTGAATAAATAAGGAACTATCATTGACCATAGATTTACTAAATTTTATATCACATTTTTGAACATGAAACTCTTATCACTACTAAATCAGGGCAAGTTGGTTTTAAAAGTGATCATAAGACTATTGACCATGTTTCAATCTCTAGGCTAGTATTTAGGATGCTTGTCAACAATCTTCTAAAGTCCTTTATTGCTTAGTGGACTTTAAAAAGACATTTGGCACTATTCTTGAGCATCTTTTGTATTAGAAACTATATGACATCGACATCTTGAAGCTGTATCACTGCCATCAAGAGACTATTCAAGGTAGTTGTTGGTTGTTTTTGGACAATTATTGATTTCACATAGGATATCCAAAGTACCATTGGCATCAAACAAGGATGTTCTCTCTCTCCTTCAACCTTCAAGATCTACATTAATGAACTTGAATAATTTGCTCATCAAAACACACATGTTGACGATGGTTGCCTTCAACATCTTGTGCTAATGGTATAGTCACTAGGAGAACAGTATGGGTATGGGAGACAGATAGGGACAAAGACATCAATTTTTAAAAAATGAGTACATAGGTACTTGGAAATGCCAAAATTATAAATAAATAGATGTATATATATATATAATTTACATTTTTAGAACCAAAATTGTGTCAAATACAAAATGATAAATAAAATTTAAAAATAATCAAGGTACAAAATGCATAAAAAATAAGTGATATATGTGAGTAGGAATTAAACTCATAATTTGACGTCCTCAAAATAGGTTTCTATAGATTCCTAAACCCTCCTATTGACATCTTAATAAATAACAAAGAAAACCTCACGTATGTGCTAAGGTATAATGTTTATTTAATAAGTTGAGGGCCTATTAGAGAGACATAAAATAGGCTTTCAGAGGCTCCATCTGAACCGTGTCCACCTCAATGGGTTTTCTTCCTAGCTCTGGTAAGAACTGAGATCTGTTCTTTGGCAAGGATCATGAGGTTACGGTCTGCCTCTCTCATCATGTTAACTTGCTCACTAGGGGCGTTGCCTGCCAACGTTTGGATGTAGTTCAGGTGGACCATGCAAGTGCCCTCTCTATGTGGGTCATTGCAAGTGGAGCACCAGTACACTTGGTCTGATGTGCTTTCCTCTTCACAGTTTAAAATCGTTGCATTCCTCCCGGGGGGCCTGACAGCCGGGGCTGCTTGGTCTCTTGTGATCATTAGAGGGGGAAATCTCCTTGGCTGGAATTCACGTTCAGCCTGCTTCCTCTTGATGATAACAATTTCATTTGACATCGTTCTCATGGCAGAATTGATAGACTATACCTCTTGCAAAATATTATCCTACGAGTCAACACTCGTAGGCATTGGTAATGGCAGTGGCGCCATGGGTGGGGAAAATGCCGGATATTGTGGAGGTGGAGGAAGCTATGGAGCTGTTTGAGTGGGAAATTGTAGAAAAGGTGGCGCAGGGTTCAGATTCCATGACGGAATAGAATACGCAGAAGATGCAGGCCAGGATTGAGCGACTGCGTTGGGGTACAATGCTGGGGAAAATCGGGGAATATTGGCATTGTCAACTTTGGCGGGAGTTTGCCAATGGCAATTAAGTCAGCCTCCGCCTTCTGCGCCTGCGTATACAAATCTGGGAAAGTATTGACATTAGAGTACCAAATGTTCATGTCGATGTCTGAGTGGAACGCTCTGAGGAAATAAAATGATTCTTTCTCAAGGGTTGGCCTAAGACCGTCGGGGACCCTCTGCCAGGTCCGAGCAAATCTGACATTGAAATCGACAACTTCCTCCTGCGGGTGTATCTGGATGGTTGTGAACTGGTGCAGCAGGGAGAAAGGGTCAGCCGATTCATTGAATCCTCTGATTAGCCGCTCTGCCAGTTGGTCCCAAGTGGTGATGGTATCGACCGACAACGATCAATACTAGTAAAGGAGTTTTCCTCTTAGGGACAGGACTAGCAATCTCACCATAATATTTTCTTCTGTGATGCCATGGATAGGAGCCAGAGAAACGACGTCTTGAACACGCTCGTAAGACATCTTCTCGGTACAATCATACGTGGGAATGGCTTTTAGTGCCATAGCTGGGATCTGGGCTTATGTCTCAAGATTCAAAAGTCCTGAGTGGTTCCAAGCTGGCCTGGGTGGAGCCTATTGGCCATATGTGCATGCAGATTTGGGGGATTCGACGGATTAGGAGGATTCAGCTGTAATGGCAGTGGCAACGGCTAGTTCGATTGAACCGGAACGGTCGGAACGCATGGAGCACCTAGTTGAACGTTTTGTGGAACCGGAATGTCTTGATGATCTGGAGAATTTGGAGGATTCGGGGGCCAGCTAGTCGCTGTGCTGTCTGGAGTCAGAGTCTGTGCAACAACAACAGCTTCCTGTGAAGATGCCTCATCCAACAAGATATTTGGCCTGAACACCCTAGGATGTTCTCCTAGAGTATTGATGTCAAGCTCGAAGAACTCTATCTCTTCGTCTGTATTTCTAGCTCTCAGTATTGTGTGCATGAAGGTGATATTTTAGATTGGTCTTCGAGATCTGGAAGTGCTTGAGTTCAGCAGAGTCGCCATATGTTCAGATTTGATAGTACTGATACGAACATTACTTCTTAGTACTGCTTTAACGTGGAACGTTTGGGTCACACCGAGCGTGCCAGAAAAAATTGTTGGTCACGAATCTACCCTAGGAAAGGATTTGGTTTGCTTTACGCGCCCTAGATCCAGCCAACCTTGAAAGACCGAAAGGAAGGAATGCCTTCTATGCCAATCTCCAGAGAGGGTTGGCTCCCTTACTACTCTAAACTGGTGTTTCAGATTAAGGAACTGGAAAGAAATTGGGAAATTACTGAAAGGTATGGAAATAACTGAAAGAGATGGGAAATATGGCCATAGGCCAAATGGTTCCAAAGGTGAAGAACAGGCAGCACAATCACTTATCTCTACTTTAGCCAGCAGCAATCGATACCAAGAATGAAGCGGAAACTAACACTTAAAGTTTCTCTGACATGTATCGTTCAGAATAATTCCAGGTTTCATTCTTTACCAGACGCTTAAATCCAGATTACAAAATTATAGCAATCAGATAAAGAAGTGAAATTAACAAAAATAACAATAGAAGGTATCATACACAGAAGAAAATCCAAAATTAGAGCCAAAAGTATTTAGTATTGATGCAGAACTCAAATACAATAGTTCTCTAGCAGAACGTTCCCCCTATTATTACATTGCATTAAGCTAGTATTTATAGAGGATTTCACCTCTGTAACATTAATGTCAAACCCTAAAAATCGTTGAGGCAGCTGAGATTTGACCTTTGTCAGGCAATAGCACATTTATGGAACGTGGCTCACTCGCATCAGCAGTTATGAGGCGTGGCTCTGGACAGGTTTTGCCGTTGGGACTGCATGTCTCATTACTGCAGTTGGTGGAGTCTGTCCTCAAAGGCTTCCTTGGGCCTAACAGCGCCGTCTTGATGGGATGGGCAGGAGACCCGAACTTGTGCACTATGAAGGTGCCTTAAATTTTCATCTACCGTCTCCTATCTATGGAAACGTGCTCTCTAGATGTAGCATTAGCGTTGAGAAATGCTCTGGGGAGGTTTCGCTGGAAATCGAACCAGAAGTGCAACCCACGAGTCTCAGAATGGATCTTTGCCCACGACAGGGTCCGGCAAGGGGGTTTCACTCAAACTAAGCCCGAAATGGGCCTTCACTGGAGCTGGCACCAGAAATTTTTTTTTGCCAGGCTGGGGGGGGTTCCTGGCCTTTGTCTTGTTGATTCCTTCTAAGTAAGAAATGGACTTTCACTGGATGAACTTTCACTCCGACTTTGTCCGAAATGGACTTTCACTGGAGCTAAGGCCCGAAAAGGGGTTTCGCCCAGCTGAGGGGCGAAAGAAGGTTTGACTATTTTTGATTTCTGAGATTTCGCCCAAGTTAGGGCCCAAAAAGAGCTTTCGTTGGGCTGAGGAGCGAAAATAGTTTTCTGATTTTGCCTTAGTTTTTTCTTGCTGAAAGCAACTCCTAGAATGAGCTTTCGCTCCAGTTAAGTCCGAAATGGACTTTCGCTCAAATTGGGGCCCGAAAGGGGGTTTCGCTCAGCTCATGAGCGAAAATAAGTTTGACCACGCTGACCCTTTGCCTTAGCCACTTTTTTGCCCGAAATGCTCTTTCGCTCTAGGCAGGGTCCGAAGCTAGACTTCGCTGTCCCCAAGGGCGAAAACGCCCTGTCCATGCCTTAGCCAATTTTCATGCTTTTCCAGCCTGAGAGCTCTCGCTCCTGCTCCTGAGCGAAGCTGTCTTTCGCCTCTTTTCTGGGCGAAACTCCCTCTTAGCCATCCTTCTGAGCAAAGCTGCCTCTTGGCCCCTGTTTTTTAGCGATTTTGAATTGTTGCATCTGTTTTGCCCTGAAATGGATTTGTGCTCCAAAAAGGGGTGAACGAAAAGGGGGACTATCTCAAAAGACTAGGTGGGCGCTTGCGGAAACATCAGAGAAGAGAAACAGAGAAAACTATTTAGAAGAGAAATTAAATACATACAGAAAACAGTATTGCAGCAGCAGCAACTCAAAATTTTATATTCCTTAGACAAAATGTGGCAAAATTGTCAACAGGTCTAACTCAAGAGGTGGGTCGTTTAGGCTAAGAAGTTAGCCATTTGAGACCAAGGGATGTTTGTCATAGGCTAAGGCAAGGCTGTCAGAGGCCAAGAAGCAGTCATCTGGAGCCAGAGAGAAGATCATTTGGAGTTGAAGGAAAAAGAGGCCAGGAAGCAGTCATCTGGAGCCAGAGAGAAGATCATTTGGAGTTGAAGGAAAAAGAGGCCAGGAAGCAGTCATCTGGAGCCAGAGAGAATATCATTTGGAGTTGAAGGAAAGCCGATTAAATGAGTCGAGTGAAGGCTACCAAAATGTAGATGAAGAGAAATTTAGTTCAAATAATCAAGGTATTAATTGTTTCATCGTTGGGGGTACGCAAGAAGGGTGCTGCCCCTCAACCCCACAAGGGGGCTCTTTCCCACTTGACCCCCGAAAAAGGTGGTGACAGTTGTTGCCCGTCATGTTGGTCATGTGGACATGTTATTGATACGGCTAATTGCAAAAAGTGAAATGAGCAATCGCAGAACAATGTATTGTTGGCAGCAGTTCAGAGTGAAGTCTATTGCAAAAGATGTCTAGAATAGAAGAAAGCGAAAGGAGCGTGACAAGAGATTCCTCGTTGCCACATTTTGCACGGGGTGCCATGTCTTCATTTTTCTTGTAAGTATGCTGCTCTCCCTTCCCTCCTCCTCCTTTCCCTTTCTCCACTATCCCCTTTCTCCCCTTCCATCAGTTTCATTCCCTTCATTTCCCCCCTTTTTCCTCTTTTACTTTCTTCTGTCAATTTCCCCAAAAAGAGCAAAAGGCCCCTAAAAATTCTAAGTATAAGAGCGCAACCCGACTTCGCAGCGAAGTCGGGGTGTGCCCTTAAGTTTGAGCGCACTCGGGGAGCCGAAGTGCGGAGAAATGATCAAAATTTGGCTAAGTACAAGAGCGCAACCCGACTTCGCAGCGAAGTCGGGGTGCGCTCTCATTTCTGTGCGCACCTGGGAAGCAGCGGACCCCTGAAAATTTCTAAGTGTTGAGTGCGCAACCCGACTTCGCAGCGAAGTCGGGGTGCGCTCTCATCTTCATGCGCAGTCGGAGCGGTGAGCAAAATGGGCTAAGTGTTGGGTGCGCAACCCGACTTCGCAGCGAAGTCGGGCTGCGCCCGCTTACTTGTGCGCACTCGGGCAGGATGTTGAAAGCAGCCCGAAAATTGTCTAAGGCACGGAGGCCTCCCCAACTGCGCTACTTCCCCCTTGCGCTGTCTAATTGCGCTCCAATTCCGAGCGAAGTCGGGCATGAAAGAGAGACGAGATTCCAAGGCAGATTCGTCCCTTATCAGATTTTGACAGGTGTCCAGCCTCGGGATTCGAGTCAGAGATGTGACGGGTGGAGTGCAAGCGTGAACCAAATTATTGTACCGCAGCTACCCTCATTCAAGCTGACTCAAAGTTTCATCTACCGCACTGCCACGTAGCTGCCAAGTTTTCAGGTGGACCTTGCTGCAAGTACAGTCCATATCTGCAGAGGTCAACATCAGCAGCTTTTTTGCCGCTTTTGTCAGCTTTGTCAGCTATTGTCAGGTCTGGGATCCTGTGCCCGGAGTTGTAATTGGGGGGAAATTGCGCTATAAATAGTTGCGCCATATCATTGTAAAGGGGTGGAAGGGGGATATACTGCTAGGGAACCATTGTAGCTGTGCATTTGCTTTTGAATACAAGATACACTTGGCTCTATTGACTGTTCTTGTTCTTTATGCTGCCTCTATTTAGCATTTCTGCCTCATGTTGCTTATGTTATTGCTTACTGTTATTACGCTATCTGGATATCGGTATTTGATAGTTAAGTATTCCTGGAATGCATAGTTAGAGGATACATAGAATGAATGACATTGGTAGTTTATGTAATGTATTATGTGTTTAGTTGTTGTTAGTAGTGGTGATTGATAGTTGTTGTGCTGCTTATCCTCCCCACCCAATACAAATCACATTTATATTTCTTTCTGCATTTCTAATTTCTTTCCTGCACTCTAAGCTTAAAACCAATTGAGAAAACATAGGAAGCCGGCCTTCTCCGGAGATTGGCATGGAAGGCATTCCTTCCTTTCGGCCTTTCAATCTGTTGGGCGAATCTAGGGCGCATTACACTAAATCCTATCCTAGTGGCAGATTCGTAACCAACAGTTTCTCTGGCACGCCCGGTGGGACCCGAAAGTTTCCCACCCAAAACAGAATCGAAGCATTGGTGTTCGCTTCATTGTTGTTAAATCAGACACCTGGCGACTCTGCAAGTACCCGAATATTCTCTGAGTCCGTGAGACCGGTCCAAGCGCCTTCATGCATACAAGAAGGTGGAGAGCAAGGAATCCGGGAAACCAGCCTGATCTCTACGAAATTGACATCAACGCTCCTGGAGAGCGCGTAAGGTTGGCTGACTACCAAGCTCGCATAGGCGAATCCAAAACCGAAGTCGAAGAGGCCGAAGTTGAAGAGCAACCTACATCTTCGGACAACATCGATACCGAATACACGACCGGAGGGGAAGAAGACATGGCTGCCCAGCAAAATGATGACGACCTCTTCCCAGCGGTTGACTCCACAGGGCCCTTGGCCCTAGTCGGACAAGAGGCTATGCCCCCCATTGCCTTGAAGTCCATCCCTACTTACGATGGCTACGGCAAAACGGCATATGAGCACATCCAAGACATTCTGGCCTTGGCTGCGCTACACTCTATTACAAATGAGAGTGTCAAGACCCGTCTATTGGCTCTTTCTATGAGGGGGAAGCTTCTCTATTGGTGGAGATCTTTGCCAGAAGGATCTATCACGGGGTGGCCTCAGTTGGCGAGCGAGGCTCGTAAAAGGATGCAACGAGTCTGCCGACCCCTCTTCATTGTTGCATCAGTTTCAGAGTATCCAACGCCACCCACAAGAGGAGATATCAGACTTCAACATAAGGTTTGCGAGGTCCTGGAAAAGAGTACCTCGCGAACTGCGACCTTCGACGGGTCAAGCTGCACACTATTACCTGAGGTCTTTCAATTCGGATATCTGCCTACTTCTTAAGATAGCCCGAGTCGATACCTTCCCTGCCCTATACGAAGCTGCCCAACAAGCAGAATTAGACATAATCTCCATAGGCAGACTTCCGCATAGAGTGCAACCCCCCATTTATCCTGATTTTCCTCAGTCCCAGTATCCATCGGCCTCTGGTGTAATGCCATCCTCCTCAAATCAGCACCCCCAGCAGCCATGGAATCCAGCACCGATTATAAACCCCTACGGTCAGCCTCAGATTCATTATCCTAATCCGCCACCTCCGCCTCCGCAGTATCCCGCACTCCCAGCTCCCCCTCATTACGCGGCGTATTCTGCACCTCCGCCATTAGCTGCAATACCTCCGCCGGCCCGGTTGGCGCCTGCAGATAATGATATTCAGAATAAAATCCTTCAAGAGGTACGGGCTCTGGCCTCTGGGTATCATACTATTTCCAACGATATGACGATAATGAAGAAGAAGCAAGCCCGGATGGAGTTCCTTCCAAGGAGACCATATCCTCCCCGGCGCTAACAAAAGATCAAGCTACACAAGCTCAAAGACACCCCCCAGCAAGGAATGCTGCCAATGAGGTTCAACCTGGCACTTCTGACCAGGTTAACTGGTGCTCCACATGCAACGATCCACACTCAGAGGAGAGTTGCATGCTGCATCAACATTATCTTCAGACCCTTGCGAGCAGCGCCATAGAGGATGAAGCATACATGATCCTGGACGATGAAGGCAACTTTGCGGTCCTAGAAGAAGATCTGCGTTGCTCTTGACCAAGGAAGGTAGAAAGCCCATTGAGGCTGCCACGGCCCAAGCAAAGCCGTTGAAGGTATACGCCAGAAGAGAGAAGGCGCAACCTGCTGGGCTACCACCTGACAAGTCACCTTGGCCTCCTACAGCCAAAGAAAGGTTCCCTACGCTCAAGGCTCCCGCGGTGAAAGCTCCCGCAGCCCAACCTCTAGCCGAAACAAAAGAACAAGCTCAAGAGAAGCTGAGATATCCATCGCTGACGAAGAGACAGAGAGTCGAAGCCACGCAGCAATACCGGACCAGGTATGAGCCAGCGAAAGAAATAGAGGGAGCCGACACTTCAACCTACAATATAGTTGATGAGCTAAAAAGGACCCTGGCGAAGATAAGTATGTACGAGGCTCTTCTGCTCCCAGGGCAAGTTGATCTGCTGCAGGAATCCTTGAAAAGCATAAAAGATGGAAAGCCGACGCAGCTGCTGTGTTAGCTCAGCCCTTGACAGTTTTTGCTACCGGGAAAAACAGGCCACCTCCTTTCTATCTGTCATTGCGGATGGAAGGCTATATAGTACACAACTGCATGGTGGATTCTGGTGCTTCCACTACTGTCATGCCGAGAGCCGTCTGCGAGGAGATCGGTATGGAATATACAAGGAGCAGCCAAGGTGTCCTGCAGCTAGACGACACCCCTGTCAAGACAGTTGGTGTCATCAAGGATATCCCGATCCGATTGCATAAAGCCCTCGACATAGTGGTCATCCAGGAAGTCGTTGTGGTCGACTTGGAACCCTACTTCGGCATGTGTCTCTCCGGGGAGTTCAACTGCAAAGCTGGGTGGATATCTGTCTCTGGATTACTCACATATGGAAGTGCCCTTCAAAGGAAGGAGATTAAAGATCTATAATGAAAAGCCTTCCACATTTCTAGTAGAGAAGATACCCGGAGAAGAGCCACAGAACGGCATGGTTCAGCTGACAACTGAAGAACTGGTAGAGGTTGATATGACAGAAGAGGCCCTTGAGCTGTTACAAGTGGAGGATGAGTTCTCCTTGCTAGACTTCAACGCCATGATTGAGACCGAGCAAGGCTGTTACTCCGTCACCCAGCCTGAAAGACTTGACCAGTCAGCAAGAAAGGAGGTTGGACCCGCACCAGAAAAGCTATGGAAGCTGTTCTTTGATGGCGCCCGATGCAAAAATGGCGTCGGTGCGGGTGTACTTCTGGTTTCCCCGTCCGGAGTCCAGAAGGACTACACTTACAGGCTGGCTTGGAGCTGCACTAACAACGCGGCGGAGTATGAAGCTTTGTGCTTGGGTTTGAGAAAGGCGGGAGAGGCGGGGGTGAGACATTTGCAGATCTTTGGCGACTCAGAGCTGGTGTGCAACCAGATTACGAATAAGTGCGCCTCCAAGAAGCATTACCTCAAGGCGTACCGTAACCGTGTCTAGGACCTGATGGAGTCATTCGACTCTTTGAATGTCAAAGCCATATCACGTGAGAAGAATAAACATGCTGACATTCTGGCGTCTGTTGGAGCCAGGTACGTTCCGGCTGATGACACTGTCCAAAAGCCGAAGCCGGTTCGTACCATCTACAGGCCTTCTGTGCCTGATAAAGACACCCACTGGCAGGTGTTCGACTGTGATGAGGATATCGTCACTTTTTTGATAAACAAAGCAAGTACGATAGAAGGTAGAGACCCTGATGACGAGCAATACGAGGGGTTGATACAGTTAAAAAACAATCATGTCCCGAAAGGACTGATTACCCTAGAAAGTCTCTTTGATCAGAACGATAGGGCAATATCCCACAGAATCAAAGTGGACCCTAAGCAGTACATGGACCTGGAACTGGAACCTGGAAAAACGATCAAGGTCGGGACAGACTGCACTGAAAAGGAACTGGAGCAGATCAGATCTTTATGCAGAGAGTTCCATGATATTGTGGCCTGGTGCTACCGGGACTTGAAGGGGTATGATGAGAGAGATGATCCGACATACTATAGAAGCTGGAAGATAATGCAAGACCTTTCCGACAGAAGCAAAGGGCAGTGAACCCAAAAATTGAAGCTATGATGAAAGCAGAGCTCTTAAAGATGCTGGAGGCCAAAATCATCTACCCCATCAAGCACTCATCTTGGGTCGCGAATTTGGTCCCTGTAAGGAAAAAGAATGGAGACATCCGCCTCTGCGTGGATTTCAGAAACCTCAATCAAGCTTCACTGAAGGATCATTATCCGCTTCCCCAAATTGATCAGATCCTCCACATAGTTTTTGGAGCACAAAGGTTCTCTCTCTTGGACGGATTCTCTGGATACAACCAAATATGGGTAAAGGACGAAGATCAGCACAAGACAGCGTTCACCACCAAATGGGGAACGTTTGCATATCAGCGCATGCCCTTCGGCCTATCTAACGCCGGCGCTACGTTTCAAAGAGCTATGGACTTGGCGTTCCGGGAGCTGCTCAACAAGGTCATTGTCATCTACTTGGACGATATGACTGTATTTTCACATAAGAGAGAGGACCATGCTTCCCACTTGCGGCAAATATTTGAGAGATGTCGTGAATTCGGCATTTCCATCAACCCGAAGAAGTCAGTCTTCGCGGTAAAGGAAGGTAAGCTGCTAGGACATGTCATTTCTGAGAAAGGCCTTGCAGTGGATCCTGACAGAGCAGAAGCCCTTCTTCGCTTACCCATCCCAATCGACAAGAAGGGGCTACAATCATTTTTCGGCCAAATCAACTTCGTGAGGAAGTTCATACCGGACTTCGCACAAGTAATTAAGCCCATGGCCGAACTCCTAAAAAAGAATGCCGAATTCTTGTGGAGTGACGAAAGAAAGCAGGCCTTCGAAGAGATCAAGGCTAGAATCGCGCAAGCTCCAGTGTTGATAAATCCAGATTATTCCAAGGATTTCATCACGTACGCGGTGGGAGAGCCCGAGAGTTACGCCGCAGTCCTGACTCAGAAGGGAGATGATGGCGAAGAACGCCCCATAGCGTTCTTAAGCCAGGTGATTCAGCCGCATGAAGAAAAGTATAATTTTATTGAGCGGCGAGTGCATGCAGTCATGAGATCCCTCAAGAAGTTTAGGCACTTCGTCTCCCAGAGCCGGATAACTATCTTCGTGATACATCCGGACGTCAGGAATTTCATTGTACAAGGGGAGCCAGGTCACAAGAGGGCAGGATGGATAGCCAAAATCCAAGAATTTGACATCGAGGTACGGCCAACGAAGCTGATCAGAGGCCGAGCCTTGTGCCAAGAGCTGGCCCGAAGTGTTGCAGCTGAAATCTCTGCCTGCCAGTGGGAAGATCCAATGGCAGAAACTAACCTTGCCAACTCCTTATCAGAGGAGAGTGATTGGACGAATGACCTGGTGCGGTATTTTAGCACAGGGAGATGTCCAGATCATCTCAATGCCTCACAAAGAAGGAGGTTTAGGCTGAATGCCTTGAGATATGTACTGCGCCCCGAGGGGCTGTATTTCAAAAATATTGACGGCATCCTGTTGCGATGCGTCAGAGAATCAGATAAACCAAAGGTCCTCGGAGAATTCCACTCCGGGATGCACAGGGGACATCATTCAGGGAGGCCTACGGCCTTAAAAATTATCAGAGCCGGGTATTATTGGCCCACTCTCTTCACGAGACGCACATGCGGTCCGTGTTAAATATGAAAAATGCCAAAGGTTCACCGGCAGGAACAGGAAGGCACCCTTGCCCCTCCAGCCAATTCAAGCCGAGACTCCATTTCAGCGGTGGGGTCTAGACTTCGTCGGGACCATCACGCCTAACTCTGCGACGGGACATAAGTTCATCCTTACGACCACCGATTATTTAACTCAGTGGGCAGAATCGATCCCCACTAAGCATGCAGATCAAGAAATGGTCATTGGGTTCCTTGAGAGCCTCATCACCCGTTTCGGGGTCCTAGAGGCAATAGTTATAGACAACGGTCTGGGGTTCGCAGGTGCTATACTCATGGAGTTCACTAGCAAATACGACATCTATCACAAGATGTCCTCAAACTACTACCCGCAGGGGAATGGCCTGGCCGAGTCCACTAACAAGAATCTACTGAAGATTGTTAAAAAACAGTAGAAAGGAACAAGAGGACGTGGCACCTACTTTTGAATCGGGCGTTATGGGCGGATCGCATATCTTTCAAGAAATCTATCAAGACATCCCCCTACGTGCTCGTATATGGCAAGGAGGCAGTTTTGCCTACCCACATAGAAATGCCCGCACTCTGGATGTTAGATGAAGAAAAAGGCGACGGGGATCCAGTGGACGCCAGACTTTGCCAACTATTGCGGTTAGAAGAGGAAAGGGAGAAGGCATACCAGGCCTTTACTAAACATGCCGAGGTAACCCAGAGCTGGTTTGCAAAAGGCACCACCACCCGAGTTTTCAAAATCGGGGACCTAGTGCTAAAGTGGGACTCACTCAAAGCAAAGTCGGGCAACCATGACAAATTTGATGCCCTCTGGGAAGGTCCCTATCAGATCGCTCGGGTAAACCAATTCAACGCGTTCGTGCTCAGGGACATGGAGGGACAGCTTCTCCCCATTCCTGTCAACGGTTTCCACCTAAAAACCTATCACCACTGAAGGTGCCCAAGAGGTCCTTCCTTGTACATATTCTTTTCCTGCATTTTAGTTTATGACAGAATGTACATATTTCTTTCAGTATTCAGCTTTTAGTTTTCAAAGCCGAAGTGGGCTAAGTGTGAGAATCTGACCAAGCATAGAGCGAACCCCGACTTCGCAGCGAAGTCAGGCATCGCTTCATGAATTGTGCGACGTCGGGAGTTTGAGAGAAAACAGCAAACGAGAAGCCTCAAAAAATTACTAAGTGCTGGGTGCGCAACCCGACTTCGCAGCGAAGTCGGACTGCGCACCATCTTGGGAGCGCAGTCGGGCAGCAGAGAGCGAAAATTGGCTAAGTGTGGAATCCCTACTGCGCAACATTTTCCGGGCGAAGTCGGATTGCGCACGTTTTTTGAGCGAAGCCCGAGTGCGCTCTTGATTTCGAGCGCACTTTGAACGACCTGTCAGGGAAAACAAGGGACATAGTGGCGAAAAAATTTCTAAGTGTGGGCCCAGGCGGCGCAATGTGCATAGCGCGAAGTTAGGCTGCGTCCCTCCTTAAAACCCTGGGCCAAAGTCTCCCTCGAAGTGTGTGCCCAAGCGGCGGCTGTGACGTCATTGGAAGCACGAGGTTCAAAATTTTAAAGAATGATTGCGCGTCTTTCGAAGCAGATGTCATTAAAGAAGCAAGCGCATTAGGACCAACCGCAACCAAGGTGCGCCTTCCAAGGAAAAGGCCCATGCACGGCCGCCAAGGAATAACGGCGTTTCTACCTACTTCGAGCAAATCACTTTAAACCCCCCCCTCGCGCCATTAATGCTGCGTTTTAATTCCTAGAAAAGGGGCCCTGGCATACTCAGAACATTTGAATTATCAAGATAAGTCTGAGCTGCAAGGCACAGAATTGAAGAACTAGTGACCAAAATTCCCCTCTTTGCCACCACGAACAGAAAACAGAAAATGGACAAGGGAAAAGTGCCAATGCAGTCGCAGTCTAGCGATACAGAGCAGGAGGCTGAGGAACACACAGAATCCAGCGCTCATGAGAGCGAAGCGCCACAGGAGCAGACAAGGAAATCCAGGTCAAAGAGAAGCAAAGGGCAAGCTCCACTGCCACCCATCAATCGCCTGGCCGGGTATAGGGATGGTGAGTACTCCATTAGCCTCACCAAGCTGCGGCCAAATATTGCAAAGTGGGCAGGCAAAGTCTCACCCTCACACCATGTCGGAGTTGCATACAAGTCGAACCTATATTGGTTCTTATGCCCTCCTGTCCACCATTTCCCGGAGCTGGTTGAGTCTATTGTGAAATATTACAAACCGGATACCCGGCAAGTCTACGACAACCAAGGAAGGGTGTTGTTCACCCTCTTCAAAGAAAGTGTCCAGCCAGCCTTCACCTCGAGGCTCCAGTATGACCCCAACGCCATTGTCAGAAGAATTAACTTGGATGAGCAGGCGGGCAGATTCACTCAGAGCAGAAGGATGAGAGAGTTTCTCGACTCAGAACTGAAGACCCCGCTGCCAGTAGGACAGTGGCCAACAGCCCTATACCCCTGGAGAGGTTCGAAAATAAATATATATATATATATTATCCTGGCATGGGTACTCGGCTATGGAAAGGATAGAATGGTGCACCCATACCAGCTGGCGCTCGTGGAATGCATCTTGCATGGAGAGTTTTATGACTCCATTGCGCAAAGGAGCGGAAGACGCCCTATTTTCTTTGATTGGGCGGATTGGGTGGCGTACGCCATACATTCGAATCTGGTCAGAATACAGCAAAAGCAGACAACGGAGTTTCGACACTGCTCGTTCCTCACATGGTTGTGCCTGTACCATACGCACTACTGGATTAAAGTGCCTGACCTAAAAAATGTAAATGAAAAGGGAGCGTCGCTGCCTGTGTATGAGTGGACAGAAGCCCTGTATAGGATAGAGTCTTACTACAATTTCAACTTCAAATTTCTAAGTATGACCCTGGCGTTGTTCAACGGCAAAGCATCTCGCCCTCCACTGGCCATGAAGAACTACCTGAGGAAGTACAAATGCGGAGATACCTTCCGGTTGACTCAGGGAATTGTGATCAGAATCTACGAATTCAAAGGGAAGCCATTCTTTCTACCCTATTTTTGCACTGAGCATCAGTTCGGTATAGAGATATCACGCCAGATGGACTATGTAGAAGAGGAATTCATCCAGGGAAAGAAGAGGGGCCATATTTTCAAGTATCCTATTACCTAGGTGAACATTCAAGTGCATGAGATTGGACAACATATCTATCTCGAACAAGAACTTCTCAACATTGAGAAACAATGGTGAAATTGTTCTATTGATCAACAATGCATTACATAGTTTTATAGTTCTTGAAAGAACTAAAAATAGACATGGTGGTTGAGAGAAATCCTCTTAAACTTATTACAACAAACTAACTTAAAGATAGCTCTTATCCTAACAACATGCTAATCTTGGACTATGGTCAAACATTAATCAACCAAGCCAAAACCTCAATGTATGCTAATCAAATTAACTAGAAATATGTAAATCAAAACATTAAACTAAAACTAAATACTAGGACTTAATACTTAGGACTAAGGAGGCAATGTTGAAAATATTCCAACATTCTCCCCCTTGATGCTAAAGACACTCATGCAAGAGTTCTTTAAGCATCACAGAGTTGGAAGAAATTTTTTCTCTTACGTTTCCTCCAATCTTGAATCAAGAAATCAGAATTTACAAAATACTTATGGTGGCACTCCTTCCACTCTTTATGTGGGATTTCCTGCAAATGCTTGAGTGCCTTCTTTTGTTGATTAGCTCCCCCTTCAACAAAAGTATCTCCTCTTGTGGTTTTCAACAACCACTCTCTTACATCTTTATCATTATGGTCTTTAAACCATGCTCTCACATTTTGATATTCTTTTACATATTCAACACTAAATAATACTCCACATGAGTATTTACAATTAATCATCTCACATAGATGATTATACCATACAACTCTTTCACATATTTTCACACAAAAAATCACAACAAATATGGCCATATAATGACCAACTACATATGCAACATAAAGTTGCTCCTCACACAAATATTCTCTCACAACAATGACTTTACAAGAATCCTTCTCCCAAGGAATTTTGAACACATCATTTTGATCCATGTGACCCAAGTTCTCCATCACTGTATTCTCTCCAAAAATATTCTTCATCAAAGTTGTCTCAATGAGACAATCACCTTTCTTTTCATTCCTGCTCACAAAAAACAAATCATTAATCATAAAAACATTACCTTTAGTATGAGTAGATTTGGTGCTTCCCATAAAGCTATTTTGTAGCAGTTCTCCTTCATTGTATGGTGCTTCAAGATCAACCATCAACTCTTCACTAATAGTTCTCCTCCTTTGTTCAATCCATGTTGGTGTGTTGAAACACCATTCATTCAAGCAATCATACATAGTTGCCTTTTCAAGACAACTCTCTTTCTGCAATGTAGTCACTCCAAGTGAGTGATCTTCATCCATGAGTGATGTTTCCTTTGCCATTACGATAAGAAAATCAGCAATCTCATTTCCATTTTCTGTTTCTATCTCATTTTTCACATTCTTCTCCCCTTTTAGAGGAACTCTAACAATTTTATCTTCTCCTTGTAGGAGATCTTCATTTTCTCTGTCAAGAGAGCATACATCCATTCCAAGTGAATGGTCTTCAAGACAATGGTCTTCCATAAACATTGCTTCTCCATCAACATGCCAACAATTTTGGTTGATCCTATTATCATCTTTATTCTCTCCCATGAGAATTTTAGGTGCATTATCCATAATACACTCTTCATTTATCTCCTCCATGATATATTTTTTATCACTTTTTCTTCTATCAACAACAAATCCTCTTCTTCCTCCTCGTCCTCTTGAGGAATACACACCTCTTCTTATCTTTTCATCACAAAATTCAGCAACATATGCTTCCTCCATGAAGCATTCTTCATCTTGTTGGTTTTCTACATACATGCCTTCCTCTGCAAGAAATAATTCTCCATTACAAAGCATGACTTCATATGAGTCTTTACAAGACTCTTCAAAAACTCCTTCAAAAGGATCTAATTCAGAAACTGCTTCAAGGAAGCAAGGCTCCTCCTTGCTTAAACAATCTTCATGATTGTCACTCATGGCTTTATGGGTATCCTCATCAAACCCATAAGCATCCTTTAACACTTGCCATGCCATTGTAGCTGATCTACAATTGGCTATGAGAGGAAAAACATTCTTTTCCATTCCTCTCCTCAAATCCATAAGAGCTAAGCAATTTTCATATTGCTTCCCTTTCATATCTTTTCGCTCCTCTCCTTGTAGCTTGTTCCAAGTAGGTTCTTCATATCCTTCTTCTACAATGCTCCAGAGGTCTTTGGCCATCAAAAAGGTTTTCATCCTTATGCTCCAATAAGCATAATCTTCTCCATTGAAACTTGGCACCTTCAAGTCTTCATACATTGTGGCCATCTTGCAATCCACCACTCATCAATCTTCCACCTAGCTCTCAGCCACTCCTTTCCTGTAGACTTCTGATATACTTATCTGAGAATCCACTAAATTTCAGATCCAAATTCACACAAATGAGAAATATGTGATCAATTTACTTTTGCCCTTTCTAGATCTTAGAGTGTTTTTGAGACAACCTCAATGTTCTTCACATAAATCAATCCATACAACCCCAAAATTTCTGAAAATTAAACTCTGTATTCTTGAGACAATAATCTGAAAACCCTCTAAATTTCAGAAGAAAAATCACAAAGGTGAAAAATATGTGATCATTTACTTTTTCCCTTTTTATCACAATTCCGGATCTAGGATTGTTGAAGGAAAAATAAATATTCACATAAATCAATCAATACAGATCCCAATGATCTGAAATTTTGTCTGAATTATGATTTTATCGAAATCATATTTCTCCCAAAATTTGAGAAGCAAATACCCTGTATTCCACCTTATACAACCATTTTATTGAAAAACTAAAAATGCTAATAAAATCAGAAAATTAGCTCCAAATCACCTGAAATTTTTACTGCATCCTCTTGATACAATTACCTAACAACCCTCAAAATTTCATAATCAAATACCTCAGGATTCGTGAGATATTAATGATTTACTCGAGCTCTTCCTTGCAAATCTGCTGAGTGCTGGCCACTTGAGTTTCTCTGACAAAGTGTGTGTTTCAGATCTCTTCACACCACTCTCCACAGGTTTTGATCCATTTGAGCAAACCTGCTCTGATACCAAATGAGAAACAATGGTGAAATTGTTCTATTGATCAACAATGCATTACATAGTTTTATAGTTCTTGAAAGAACTAAAAATAGACATGGTGGTTGAGAGAAATCCTCTTAAACTTATTACAACAAACTAACTTAAAGATAGCTCTTATCCTAACAACATGCTAATCTTGGACTATGGTCAAACATTAATCAACCAAGCCAAAACCTCAATGTATGCTAATCAAATTAACTAGAAATATGTAAATCAAAACATTAAACTAAAACTAAATACTAGGACTTAATACTTAGGACTAAGGAGGCAATGTTGAAAATATTCCAACAAACATGGGCCTGATACAGCTACCTCAGCGCTGGAAATACGACCCGATTGGGGTCAGGGGAAAATTTGTACATATTTTCCCCCGAGCAGAAATCATGGAGGAGAGGTGCAATAAAACGGGCACAGACCTGGAATGGCACATCGAGCAGATGCAATCATGGCCACCATGGCAGGAATTTTACTGTGAAGAAGTGGAGTATGATCCAGAGTGCAATCCAGACCACAGGTTAGACTCAGCAGGCTTAAAAAAATTCCTCTCAAAGGTGACGCCCCTCAGTTGGGAAAAGGACAAAATTATTGAATGCTGGAAAATGAGGTGTCGCACGCAACACAATAAGTCTAACCGAAAGACATTGGCCGTAGATGATGATTTTTTGGCCTTATATGATAAATACACCGGCAAATGGGAGTCGTTCGCGTTTCGAGATTGCGTTCCCCTGGGCGCCAGAAAGAGATATAAAAGGAAGCCCCCATCCCAGCAATTGCCCATTCAAAAACCTCCCAGTGCGACGCCAACAAGCAGTTAGGTGGGCCCAATGTTCCCTCCAGCTCCCAAAGCGTGACCTTAAAAAGGACAGGAGCTAGAAAAGTCAACTAGTGAAACGGTGCCTAAAAAGGAAAAGGCGCTAGAAGGGTCAACCGGTGGGCCTTCGACAACAAACATCCCTCCATCAAAACCCAGGTACAAATTCACCGTGGGAACACCGCTGCCAGTCGCACCAGCCTCCTTCGCCTCCTTTGAGCAAACTGCAGCTCCGAAAGAAAAGAAGAGAAAAAGGAGCGAAAAGATCAAGCGGCCTAAGGAGTCTACACAGCAAATGGCTACAGAACGAACAGAGATAGCTACGCCGAAAATCATATCTTTGGACAGCCCAAGGAAAGAAGCAGAAGTCTGGGAACCAGGCGTCCTCCAATCAGCGGCTCAGGCGGAGCCCGTAGGTATGTCCTCTTCCCCGGTTCCCCAGATCCCAGTTGAACCTGTCGTAACACTGTCCCCCTCTGTATCAGGGCAAGCCTTAGTTGCATCTTCCTTATCGCATATCTCCCAATCCTTTCACATTCCCCATTCTTTCGAACAGTTTGCCCAGGACCCAAACGTTTTCCAAACCCTGAGTCAAACCCTAGACCCCTCATCTATGGCCAGTGTCGAAGCTGTACCTACATCGTCACGTCGCTCACTTTCATTATTCAAGAACCCACCTTCACCTCCCACTCAGCTTCCCGTTTCCCCTAGGACCTAGTCGCCCTTGAAAGCGACCACACCTTCTAGGATATCTCCTACTTCATTGTTTGCAGGAAGGATGCCGCAGCAGGATTTAGCCTCAATGTATCCTATGCTGGTAGAACTTGACTTCATGGGGGAGCAGCTGCAGATTATAGATGAACAATATCTGGAAGCAAAGGTCGTAGGGTGTTCCGCCTCTTTCCTCGAGGGTGTCAAACGAAGAAGAGCCGAGGAGATAGCTTCCCCGGTGAAGCGCACTAAATTCGACTTGGACAAGAGAGTGCTGCGAACTAAAAAATTGATCCCTAAAGTAAAGAAGCCTCTCCGGGAAATGACTGAGGCTGACTATGAACACCAGGTCAAGGAGAAGAATTTTGATGACATAAGTGAAGAATACGAAATCAACAGTATTCATCGCAGAATTAACAATCTCCTTGTTAAGCGACTCGAGAATCCAGAGAAGTTGTTTCAGCTTCAAAATAACTCGAGACAACTAGAGGAAGATCTAGCCAAGGCCACCACGTGGCTGGAGTCTGCCTAGCAGGAGATTGAGGACTTGAAATCTCAACTCGCCGCCTCTCAGCAGGAGGCTACAAAAAAAATAAGGACGGCCGAACAGCTGTCGGAAGAGAGGAGGGCGGCACTGGAGCATGTATCTCAGCTGCAAGATGTGTTGAGGCAGGCCCAATCTCAGCTGAAGGAGAAGGCATCCCAGGCGGTGACCTTTTCAAAAAACAAGGTCAAAGAGATGCGGGCTAGTTTGCTGCAAGGATGCAGGGCTAATGTGGTCAGGTCCCTGTCCGTCTTGGATTTCGCATCCAGGATCCAAGAAGTATCTGCCCAGGGAAAGCCTGTGGTAGAGGAGGCCAAACACCAAGCGAAGCAGTGGCTGGACTTGGCAATAAAAATTGAAGAGTTCATGCGCAAGGACCTCCGATTTCTCCCCATGTCCCGAATTGCCCTAGATTGAGCAGATGCAAGGGTAACCTTGCATAATTACTTCGAAAAAACAAAAAAAACAAGGGCTGCCAGGAATATACTGGATGCATTGAACCATGAAATGAATATTTGCCTGGCCCCCTTTAACACTCTTTCTAATCTCGGATGCCCGAGCTTCGTCAAGGATGGGGAGTTTTTGCCCCTTGAATAAGTAAAGCTGGATTGGCTGTCTTTCAAGACAAATACATCAAAAATTGATAGCTGGGCCGAGCCAGTCTAGGAGACACAGGTAACTCAAATGGTGTCAAGATATTGCAAGATCAACACCTCCCTTCAGGAGTTGGGAGAGAGATATGACACCATCAATGTACACATGGTTGCGGCATTCAAAGCAGCGTCGAAGGATGTCAGCGATTTAGGGACCTTCCAGGAAGAAGCTTGGGACAAGGCCAAGACTACGTACAATCACGTTCGCAAGCGGGAGCAACCTGCTGAGCGAGAAGGTGACAGTGGTGAGCATTCGAATTCAGAAAGAGGATGAGAATCAGAAGAAGAGACTGCTGAGAGTGAATCCGAAGAGGAGCAGTTACCCAAGAAGGGAACTCAGCAATAGTAGGAGCAGCGAGATGCAGGGGAAGGGAGTTCCTCTGCACCCAAAGGATAAAGGCCTGGTTCTTTGCGTCGAGGCGAGCTCGACACCCCGCAAGCCGCCAGGAATGTTGCCACATTTTGCACGGGGTGCCATGTCTTCATTTTTCTTGTAAGTATGCTGCTCTCCCTTCCCTCCTCCTTTCCATTTCTCCACTATCCCCTTTCTCTCCTTTCGTCAGTTTCATTCCCTCAATTTCCCCCTTTTTTCCTCTTTTACTTTCTTCTGTCAATTTCCCCAAAAAAGAGCAAAAGGCCCCTAAAAATTCTAAGTATAAGAGCGCAACCCAACTTCGCAGCGAAGTCGGGGTGCACCCTTAAGTTTGAGCGCACTCGGGGAGCTGAAGTGCGGAGAAATGATCAAAATTTGGCTAAGTACAAGAGCGCAACCCGACTTTGCAGCAAAGGCGAGGTGCGCTCTCATTTCTGTGCACACCTGGGAAGTAGCGGACCCCTGATAATTCCTAAGTGTTGAGTGCACAACCCGACTTCGCAGCGAAGTCGAGGTGCGCTCTCATATTCATACGCAGTCGCAGTGGTATGAGAAAAATTGGCTAGGTGTTGGGTGCGCAACCCAACTTCGCAATGAAGTCGGGCTGTGCCTGCTTACTTATGCGCACTCGGGCAGGATGTTGAAAGCAGCCCAAAAATTGTCTAAGGCACGGAGGCCTCCCCAACTGTGCTAATTTCCCCTTGCACTATCTAATTGCGCTCCAATTCTAAGCGAAGTCAGGCACGAAAGAGAGACGAGATTCCAAGGCAGATTCGTCCCTTATCAGATTTTGACAGGTGTCTAGCCTCGAGATTTGAGTTAGAGATGTGACGGGTGGTGTGCAAGCATGAACCAAATTATTGTACCGCAACTACCCTCATTCAAGCTGACTCAAAGTTTCATCTACCGCACTGCCACGTAGCTGAAAGTACTTGCATGAGGGTAGTTTCTGTAATGTATTCTGTGTTTAGTTGATGTTAGTAGTGGTGATTGATAGTTGCTGTGCTGCTTATCCTCCCCACCCAATACAAATCACATTTATACTTCTTTCTACATTTCTAATTTCTTTCTTGCACTCTGAGCTTAAAACCAATTGATAAAACACAGGAAGCCGACCTTCTCCGGAGATTGGCACGGAAGGCATTCCTTCCTTCCGGCCTTTCAATCTGCTGGGCAAATCTAGGGCACATTACACTAAATCCTATCCTAGTGCTAGATTCGTAACCAACAATTCCAATATCATGTTCAATGCTTCTATCCCTAGTGTTTAGCTCATGTCATCGAGGACGTCGACAAGTCTAGAGGAGGGGATAGATGTAGGCAGGCAAATTGACATGTCTACATAATCAATGAATAAGTGCGTTGGAAGTCAAGTACACACACATTAAGAGTTTTGATATAGTTTATATATTTGATGTTATAAAGTTATGATGTAATATGGCATGTGACAATGTGTAATGCTAAGTGTTAGTTATGTATAGATAAAGTCATGAAATGAAATTCACATGCATGTCAAATTTAATTTAAGAAAATGATGAGGTGTTGGGTAGTTAGTAAGTTGGAGGATGCAACTACCTCCTTAGTTGTATAAATAAGACCCTTCCCTCATTCATTAGTATGGTTGGCCGAAGTGTGTTGTTGGCATGGTACTGGGTACAAACACACATATGAGAGAGTAGATACATTCGCATAGACATTGCATTGAGGGAGATATTCTACACAGGATCTGGTACTATGTATGTAAGAAGAATGTTGTATGCATTTCACCGTACAGGCTATTGTTAATGCAAGATCTACTCATATTCATTCATCATCTGTTATTGTCATTGATGATTGTTGCAGTAGTTTAGATTCGATCTGTTGGTTGTACTCTTTCAAGTTCTATTACACAGGGTTGTACAATGAACTGCAATACATCAAAGTTGTCATTCAATGAATTGCAGTACAACCAATGTTGTATAGTGAATTGCAGTAAAATGAACATCGTATAGTGAGTTGTCTAATGCCGTTTAGTGCATTGCCAAACGCCATATAGCGAAGTCACTGTGCCATACAGTGAAGGGCCTAGGCAGACTCAAGACAGGCCGTCTAGTGAGTGTTAGCAATCTAAAAAAGGGTCAGGCCGTCCTATTCACAGATTGGGTTGTTTGGATGCTGTGTTGGGTCGTCCGAACTGTAGTGTCAGGCAGCTTGTTATATGTTACGTGCACAATGTATGCATTGTAATTGTAAGATATTTGCATTGTATATTTTTTTCATTTAAGTAGAAATGGAATTGTGTTGCAGCATGTTGTATTCAATTTCTACAGGAGATGCATACAGTTCCTTACAATGTTGCACGAAAACAAATATGGTATCCAATACTAATATAGCAAATTTCAGAAATCCCCTGATACAGACATGGCTGGATAGACGTTGTAAAAACTAAAATGCATATATACTTCATATATTTAAAAAATAGAAATTTAAAAGTAAAAAAATCATTTTTAATTTCCTTTTTAAAAGTAAATCACATATTCTTTTTAATCTCATGTTGTGGATTTGTATCAAGACATATCCCAAACCATATCCGCATGTTTTGCATATGTCCTAAATATGGATGTGTATTAGAATATGTTTGGATATGATGGCCATGTATTCATATATGTCTTGATAAGATCTCCAAAAAGTATCACATCTGAATCTATTTCTAATAGCTGGATAGACATATCCAGGCAACAAAAGTGTTGCATGCCATAACTCTGATTCTTTAACAAATGGCTTAGTAATGTTCCATATTTTGGATATCATAAGACAAAGAATACAAAAGACTGCCAATAGGTTTGGATGGTTTGTTATTACTCTCATAATCTGTAGATATCATTAATAATCTGCAAAATTTAGCAATGTCTCATCCAACTGCTAATACATTTTGACACAAAATTATTGAACATGAGTTTATACTTTCTAAAGCTACCAACTTTGATCAAACTGGTAAGTAGCAAGCTAATGTCAGACCTATGCTATGAACATGATGATGAAAGACAGACTGCTTCCAGAAGCCAAAATGACTTAGCTTACTTTATATTATCTTCCCACTATTATAAAAAGGAAGCTTCCATCACAAAGAGAAAGGTAACTATTGGCAATTTTGCCACATTAAATTTTTTGATAACCTTGTCCTAAGTATGGAGCTTTAAAGTGGCAAGGAGCATGTAGAGGTGTTCGGGTTTTCGGAGGCCATAAACGGGGGTGATAAAATGGATGAAATAAGCTTTGGATATTTTATCATTGCAGATATTTTCGATAGCTTTTCGACGATATATTATAATAGGCGATCGGGTCAGCGAATCAAAAGTTATGGCCCTGGGAAGCAGGACCAGGAAGCTCAATTTCGGGCCAGAAAATTGGCTAAGTTTCGGGCCCCACCCGACTGCGCTCATCCTCCCGACTGTGCTCATACAAATGCCCAAAATTTTCTAAGTGTTAGTGTTGCCACAACCCGACTTCGCAGCGAAGTCGGGTTGCGCTCTCAGTTTTGTGCGCACTTGGGGAGCTGATGTGCAGAGTGCTGAGCCCAAAATTTGACTAAGTATTGAGCGAACCCCGACTTCGCAGGAAAGTCGGGTTGCGCTCTCAGTTTTGTGCGCACCTAGGCATCAGTGGAGCCCTAAATTTTCTAAGTGTTGGGTGCGCAACCCGACTTCGCAGCGAAGTCGGGTTGCGCCCTCAAGTTCATGCGTAGTTGGGCAACTTATTTGAAAAACGGCTAAGTGTTGGGTGAGCAACCCGACTTTGCAACGAAGTCGGGGTTCGCTCACTTACCTGTGCGCACTCGGGCAAAGAATGTCGAAGCCTGTCCAAAAATTTTCTAAGGCACGAAGGCCTCCCCAACTGCGCCACTTCCCCTTTGCGCTGCCTGGTTGCGCTCCGATTTTGGGCGAAGTCGGGAAAAAAAGAAAATATGAGCTCCTAAGGCAGATTTTTCCCCTTATTAGATTCTGACAAGTGTCCAACCTCGAGATTCGAGTCAGAGATGTGACAGGAGGTAGATGAGCGTGAACTGACAGATTGTACCACATCTGCCCCCATTCAAACTGACTCAACTTCCCACCTACCGAATTTCCACGGAGCTGTAACGTTTTCAGGAGGACCTTGTTGCAAGTATATTCTTTACCCACAGAGGTCAACATCAACTGCTTTTGTCAACTTTTGCAGCTTTTGTCAGGTCTGGGATTCTGTGCCCAAAATGTAATGGGGGGGGGAATTATGCTATAAATAACAGCCTCATTTCATTGTACAGTGGTGGAGGGGGGACATATTGCTAGAGGACTCTACTGTGATGGACCACCTTCTAATTAATTCAAAGCATCCTTGGCTCTGCTTCTTGTCTCTGTCTTTTATGCTGCCTTCTGCTAGTATTTCTGCTTCATGTCCATTTATATTTTTGTTTGTTTAAATTCTGAATCTTGGATTTGAGCATTGGTGATTATTTGTATCTGGAATACAAAATAGAAGGATACATAGGATAGAATAGCAGTTGCAATTTTTGTTACATGCTTTTTTTTAATTGTTGTTGGTTCGGATGCAAATTTACGATCATGCTGCTTGTTCTCCCCCCACCCGAAATGCATGATATTTACATCTCTTTCATGTTCCCTTATATTTTTCAATCTCTTTCTAGTTCCCTTTAACCCCCTTTTTAATCTCTTTCCTGCACCCTTATCTAAAAACCCCCAAGTAGGTTAGAAAAGGAGCCGACCTTCTTCGGAGATCGACACGGGGGGCATCCCTTCCTCCCGGCATTTCAATGTTGGTCTGCGGGTCTAGGACGCATTGACACACCAAGTCCTTCCCAGGTGGCGGATCCCTGGCCAACTGTGCTTTGGTAATTGTTGTCCTTGGGAATTGAGTGGAGGAGTCTTTATGATTGGAGAGATCAACCATATTGGAGTGCTTCTTACACTTCTTCATTGCTCCTTGCTTTCTCCATGAGATCATCAGGTTTCGCATTTACATTAGTTTCTTTGCAAGTCCATTTTCACTATTTTGTACTTTGTTTTTCATTGTTTGAGGTTTGAAAAGGGCATATGAAACAAATTCACACCCTGCCCATACAAGGTGTGAATTTGGTAAGCCAAATTCATGATCCCTATTTATAGGGTGCAAATTGGTAAATTAGGGCTTCGGGGTAAGTTTTGCACGTCAAAACCCTAATTTGCACTTTGCATTTTAGAATTTTGTTGTATCCATCATGTCTACATTTTATTTTGTTGTTATCTATCTGTTTCACTCTGTTTGTGAATGTTCCAAAGGTCAAATATCATTTTTATTTTGAATGGTCAACTAAAAGGGCCAAGGGGAATTAACTGTTGTGCCTCTAAGCTTAGTCTTATAACGGCCTAAGCAGGCTTCCAAATGCTAATCAAATTTTCTAGTGTTTGTGAAGCTATTTTGCAGGTTTAAAACCATTGGATATTCTGGATGCAAGATAAAGCTTGGATCAACCGCCAAATCAGATAAGTATCCTTATAAATATTTAAGTTGTTTGGTGTTTTCTTTTGTTCATTTTTGTTCAAAACATAGATGACAAGTAAAGGAAAATATTTGGTTGAATCTCTACGCATTTGAAAGAATAAAAGCATATAGTGTTCATCTAGGATTTTGATATTGTTTTTGCATTACCTTGGACCCTTGCTCAAAGACTTTATTTTGCAATATTAGGGTTAGACATCATTGAATTACATAATCATACTAGGGTTAGTTCTTATTTTCTTGCATCGTGTGTGTCTTGCATTGTTCTTTCCTTTTCATAGTAAAATTTAGAAAGGCCAAATAATAGATGTATTCTTAATTGACACATCAAACACTTCCAACCTGGACTTGCAGTGAATCCTAAAACCATTCCTAGTGAACCCATCCTTTCGTGTCCCCAAGTGTAGAGAATATAACACACCCACGTGGTTCACCTCGTCTCACAATTGATCCAACCACGAATCGTATGTGTCAGGGCAGTTTTCCTCTACATATATGGTGAACCTAACATGAAACATGTCCTTAATGGCCAAATTAGGAAGCCTCTTCCTTTGATCATTTTTTTTAAATCATAAGAAAGACTATTAAATCTATTTGCATAGAGTTAGAACATGAAAACACTTAAAAATACCTTTTGTGTGTCTTTCATTATTTTTAGATATCTTTTTCTCCCTTGTCCTTTCTCTTAATCCTATGGCTCCAAACCTTAGGAATAAGCGAAAGCTTTTAGAATTTGATGTGAATCCTCAAAAGGATGATCAAATTGACAAGGAGAATCTTGATCTAGAGAGAAAGGAGGACTTGGAGAATAATTATGATATTGATCCTATTGAAGGTCCTCATGGTAGGCTCACCTTCAAATCATTTGATCATATTTATAATTTCTATAAGCAACATAGGCAAGCCTTGAATAAGACCATGGAAGAAGAGACCCTTAATCCTTTGTTTGAATATTTGCATCATATTAATCTATTCCAGAAACCAACATATGCTACTAAAACAACCACAAAAATTAAGGGAATTTCACAACCTCCTCCAACTAGTAGCATACCTCAAAATAATTTTCAATTTTCATCTTCTTCTAATGTTTTCTCTTTCGAATTTCCTTCTTTTGTTCTGCCAACTGTGAGTTATCTTCCATAGCAAGATACCACACAAAACATTCCCTTCCATAACCCATATCATAATAGTGTTAATACCTCCAACATTAGCCAAGTTCCCTTTCAACATCCTACCTATGGCCCTCCCCTAGGGAATCTGGGGGAATTACATAACAACAATCTCTATATGCAAAGCTTGACAAATATTGTGAAATAATTGGCTTTAAAGATAGATATGCTTCAACCTCCAAGTTTCATCTACAACCATAAGAAAATGTGCAATCAACCCCTAGACCCTATCGTTGCCTCTAGGCCCTACCCTAAGCATTTTCCAATGTTGATTTTACCAATTTATAAGGGGATAGAAGACCCAATTGAGCATTTAAGGATGTTTAGGACAACATGCCATGATATTATATATGATGAAATATTGTTACTAAATATGTTCCCTAAGAGCCTTGGTGGTATGGCATTGAAATGGTATTATCAACTGCCTAATCATTCTTTGAGGAATTTTGAGGAGACAATAGAGTTGTTTGTTCAACAATTTGGAGCTTATGTGGAGAAAAATGTGACTATAAAAGATTTATGCCTTTTGAAGCAAGGTAAGGATGAAAGTTTTTTGGACTTCTTGTCTCATTGGAGGAGTCTAGTTGGATGATTAAGATACACCTTACCTCCTTGAGACATGCTTGATATATTTATTGGAAGTTTACAAGAGCAAATATCTTATGAATTGGAAACAACAACTATTACCTCTTTTGACCAAGCAATATATTTGGCAAGAAGGGTAGATCAAGCCCTTATTCGAAGAGGACAAATTAAGCCAAGGAAATAAGAATATAGGACCATGAAAGCTCAGCATAAGAAAAAGCATGGAGTTGGTTATGGGGTAACAAATAACAGGCATGTTGATAGTGTTGCTAGCACCTTGCAAAAGATGGTTCTTAGCCAACATCAAAAACCCCCACCAAGGAATTTTATAAGACTCAACCAATCTCTTTTGTCGGTCCTAAAGCAGCTTTTGGAAGCTCATATTATCGAGTTACCTCCCATAAGGTAACCTGATACCAAGGATAATTGGTACAATCCTGGTCAATATTGTAAGTATCATAGAGTTGAGGGGCATATTAAAAATTAATCTAAGAGGTTGAAACATATGGTTCAGGACCTAATTGATGGTCACCTTGTTATATAAGGTTCTCAACCCAATCCTCCAACAAACAATCAACCTCCTACTCAACTAGTATCCACAACAAATAAAGGTATGGGGATATTTCAATATTCTCTACCTAAGCATGGGCAACGGGCAACTAATTAAGTGTCATATCATAATGTGCCACCTCCCTACAACAATATGGTTGGTATGGTAGCAGTAACTACAAGGCAACAAACACATAATCAATTGACTCAGCAATCTCAGTAAGAGATGAGTTCTTCATCCAACCCACCTTAGTCTTGAAGAATACCCAAAAAAGGAGCATGAAAGTAGAAAATCCACCTTTAGTGTTGAAGCCACAACCTAAAGTCTCCTTTGAAATTCAACAACAATTAGCTAGTACCCTAACCAAGATCTCTCTCTTTGAACTTTTACAAACTTCTCCTATTCATGGGGAAGCCTTGTTGAAGATTTTAAGACAACAATTTTTTCCTTAAGACATTTTCCCTAGTGCTATAACTAATGTTGTGAGTTATCTTGGGATACATCATATCACATTTTCAGATGATGATATTCCTTCCTCGAACTTACGAGGTGTTGTGGCTGATCCACAACACACCCCAAAATTGGGGACCCACCTTTTTGCAGGCTTTCAAAGAAAATCTCAGTGACCCAGATGCTAAAAATCAAGAAAAAGGGGCAAAATTGCACAAGGAAGAAAAGTGTCGCGATATCGCGACATGTCGCGCCATCGCTGCCGAAAAATGAAAAGTGTCACGAAATCGCGACATGTTGCTCCGTCGCGGCCAAAATGAAAAGCGAGAAATCGCGACATGTTGCTCCGTCGCAGCCAAAAATGAAAAAGTGTCGCGAAATCGCGACGTGTTGCGTGGTCGCTGCCGAAAATAGAAAAGTGTCACGAAATCGTGACATGTTGCTCCGTCGTGGCCCAGAGAGGAGAGAGAAAGGCAAAATGGAAAGGCGTAGCGAAATCGTGACATGTCGCAAAATCGTGGGTCAAACCAGTCAAATAGGGCAAAGCAGAAAAAACATCGCAAAATCGTGACAGGAAGCGGCAAACGAGGCACGAAGCAGAAAGGCGTAGCGAAATCGTGACGCATCGCAAAATCGTGGTCAACACAGTCAGCGACAGTAGGTGGGCGGAACCGTCGTGAAATCATGACGTGTTTGATTTTCGCGGCTTGCAAGCGGGCGGAAGGCATGAAATGTAAAATGGTAGTGAAATCATGACAAAATCGAGCCAAAGGCAACAAGGCACAACAATGTAGCGAAATCGTGATGAAAATCGACACAAAGATCATAAGCAAAAAATGGTAGCGAAATCTGCAACAAATTTGAGAAAGAGTGCCGAGACAAAAACGTCGTGAAATCGCGACAGGTTGCAGCCAAAGGAGTGCCAAGTGAAAAACATCGCGAAATCGCGACAGGTTGCAGCCAAAGGAGTGCCAAGTGAAAAACGTCGCGAAATCGCGACAGGTTGCAGCCAAAGGAGTGCCAAGTGAAAAACGTCGCGATTTCACGACAGGTTGCGGCCGAAAGCATATCAAACGAAAAACGTCGCGATTTCGCGACAGGTTGCGGCCGAGAGTGTACGGAACAGAAAAGCGTCGCGATTTCGTGACATGTCACGATTTCGTGACATGTCGCGTTTTCGTTGGGCAAAAAGGCAAGAGGGTTGTTGGCCGAAAAACGTCATGATATCGCTACCTGTCTCATTTTCGTTGGGCTGGCAGAGGAACAAGTTGCATGCATAAAGACGTCACGATTTACATGGGGCCGTTACGAAACATGCTGGAAACGCAGAACACGTGGCATACAGGTGTCAGGATTACAGAAACGTTTCATGTAACAGAGAATATCGAACGTTTCGACAGCGCGCATAAAATCAAAAGCAACGAAAAGGTGAGGAATTTGAAACGACGCATTCTAGGAGGTGAAACGAAGCGACACAGGGTGAACCGAAGAGCCGTATCAGTTAGTATAAAATCAAAAGCGTAGATCGATACAAGGGTTGGAAATTGCTGCTAGCAGAGTTGCAGAGACAAGGGCTGCAAGCCATTCTGGGCCTGCACTTGGAGCAATTTCCTTCATTTGTTCTGGATTTGTTATACCTAGAACATTCTGTCATTGTAACTGATATACCATTTTAATACAGAAATACAGAGAGTTGGCATCTCATTGATGAGAAAGAAGGAGTCATTTCTGCATGCATGATTTAATGTTTATCTTCCCCTTTCAGATTTTAAGGTTTATAGATGGAGTTTAATGCGAGTTCTCTCGGTTGCTTCATGCGAACGCCTAAAATCTGAAATTACAGTAAAACCCTAGAAACCCGCACCTAGCTTATCAGGATTGTGCGAATGTGCAGATTCAATAGGTTAGGTTGCATGTAGAAAACCTCATTATCTTCGGTTTCGTCGAATTGAGGTGGCAGCATTCTGAGCGTAGTTTAGTTTACTATTCTTTGCATTTTCTTTTATTCACAATTCTTCATTTTATTTTTTGCATTTTAATTACTGTAATTTAAATAAATAACTGAAAATCCATCAAAGCTCAAGATCAAAACAAATTCATCTCTTAGATTTATTCACTTTGAGTCCACTGCAAATTCAAATTAAAATAAATCACCAGGCCCCTTGTTAACATCCACTTGTAACCCTAAGGTATTCCTAGCATTTCAATTGAATAACATCATTGGTATACAAAGAACCAGCATAACAGGAACCTTGGAGAAATTATTCTGTTATAATTTCTTTGCAAGCAGAGGATTTTGGGACTCAGATCCTACCGGAGAGTGTGCTTCCACAATTGGGTGAAAACACCACTCAACAGATTGGCGCTAGAAGGAGGGCCCGAATTGGTTTACTTTATTTTGATTTTCATACATGAGTAATATCTCTTTGATTTGATTTTGAAATCATCTCTTAAATCTCACAAACAGCTAAACTGCAGCTTTTGTTTTTCTTTTTGCAGGTTTTCTTTGAAATAACCGAGGGTTTCATCAGGCAGGCTGGACCCACCGCGTCGTATTGCGACCAGGTCCCAAACAATCGGGGAAACCATTTTTCATGACCTTACGCTCACTGGTACTCCCAAGAATAAAACCAAGCAAGTCGTAAGCTTACCAGTCACAAAAGCCCTTTTTTCTCCAGGAACATCGAGTGGACCTACACCAGTGACATCAGTTGCCACTAGTGTGCCTATTGTCAGTAATATTTCTACTGCTCTTGTAGGGTTGTCCTCATCGATTTTGAGTCAAATGGCTCAACCTCCAGCAGCTCCTTGGTATGGAGCTAACAATATTCCTTTGAACATTGCTGGGGATATCCATGAAATCCCCAAGAACATAGAAATATTTTTGCCTAAATACAAACCAGATGGCCTAAGAACAGTAGAAGAACATATCCAAGCCTATAGGGATGTTTTAATTAGGTTGCAAGTCCAACATGAAGATGTGGCTTGCAGAATTTTCCCCATGAGCTTAGATCCAATAGCATATGAATGGTATATATGCTTACCAACTGGTTCAATCACTTCATGGGCGCAAATGGAGAATGCCTTTGTTAATCAATTTAGGTCACCCTTGGATCCCGCAACCATTTACAATCAATTTATTACATGCAAAAGGGGCCAGGGTGAACCAATCAGAACATTTAATCAAAAATTCCAAAAGTGCTATAATAGAGCAGTTCGGCATTTTGCCATCGATCCCGCAGTGGCTTTGCAGATATATTTTGGGGCATTGGACCCCATGACAGCCATGTTTGCAAGACGAAATCCTCAAGTCACCACGCTAGCTCTAGCCTATAATGAAGCCATGACCATCGAGCAGCAAATGACACCACAGGGCTATGGGTTTCCCCAGATGCCTATGATGGGACAATATGCTCCATATGGTCAAGCTCCCTTGGCAAATCAGATCATGGCACCGCAAATGCCAAGCATGAACGCCTTCCCATATCAGCAACCGTATCCACCAGCACTTGCGTATGCACCCATTCCAATCCAACCAATTACATCCATTCCACCTGTTCCCGCATTTTTGCAGAATAGTCAATCGACTATGCAAGGAACCAACCAAGTTAATTCTCGGGCTATAGTTCCTTTCCCAAATCCAACTCCGATTCAAAGTGTCAATCCATACGGGAATCAAATTCCTCAAAACCCGACCCAAATGTTGAATCAAGACCCCACCAATTACGCAAATCCAACGGGGGTTAACAACAATGTGATTCCACCGAAGGAGATTTATTCGGAGGTCGAAGAGCTTAAGAAAATAGTTCATAAGCTGAGCAATGACATGGTTCAAAAGCAGAAGTATGAATCCCATGCCCCTCACTCAAATCAAAATTTTAACAATAGAGGGAGACATTGGAACACAAAGCCAAACAATGGGGGAGTACCCGCTCCCATTGCTAATCAACTAGATACTTCTGCAGGACCTAGTCAATCCAATTCCCTTTTGAATCTTTCAGATTTGGCATGGGAAAGGGGGTGTAGGTTGCACAACACAAAAGAACACAATGAGAGGAATTGTCCTGAAATTGCTAGATACACTCATTGTCTTCAGGCACAAGTTGATGATTTGGAACTGGTATCAAATGAGGGTCCATCGCAACATCAAGATGATAACATTATGGTGATGGAAACTGTATATCATCAAGAAGGTGAGAGTGAGGAAGAAGAAGACAAAATTTTGGAACAGGAGGTGCAAGCTTTTCGAGATTTTAGAAAGGGGAATCATGGATACCATTTGAGAAGTAAATCTAAAGCCCCTAAAACCTCATCAACACCTCCAAACAACTCTATTCTTCCTCCGGATACTAAGGCAAATAATAATCCTCCTCCTCCACTCAGAAGAGAAATGTCTAATGACGTGCAGAAGACAGTCAAATTCGAAAAACCAAACTATGACATAGTGGAGGATCTAAAGAAGTCCAAATCTAGCCTTTCGTTCTTGGACGCGGCTAGATTGCCTGGCCAAAAGGAGGCGTTGATAAAAGCTCTGAACTCACCTGATCAAATGTGGAAGGGAAAAGGAGTTGAGTCCCATCTGATTTTACGAAAGGAGAGACGGGATGTCCCGCCATTCTTATTGACTCCGAGAATTGCGGGTAAGAATTTGCATAACTCGTTTGGTGGACACGGGTGCCACGAGCAACCTCATGCCTTCGGAGATATGTCAAATGCTCGGGTCTGCAACCTGTTTCATCCAAATGCAAGGTCCTGCAATTGGACCGATCAGAGGTAAATGTGGTAGGGACCCTATATGATGTCAAAATTCAATTAAATTCTGAACCCGGGGTCCAAGCAGGTTGTCGACATTCTAGTTGTTAATATCCCAAGTAGATATGGAATGCTACTTGCGAGGGATTGGATGAAAACTCTGAATGGCTATTTTTCAACAGACTGCTCACATATGTGGCTACCCTGGAAAGGAATTGCAAATCAAATCAGAGTGGAAAATGAACCGAGGCTTAAGGAGATCATAACAGAATTTAACAAGCCGAATGAAGTTCAATTTTCGAGCCGAAACCGGGGGTTTATGCACTTGATGTTGAGGAAACTATTGAAGAACCTAAAGAGGAAACATGTCATGGTGGCTCTTCCGAGGAAAATGATTGCACATGGTTGCTCGAGTTCGATGGATCAAAATCTAGACAGGGAGCAGGAGGTGGAGTCGAGCTCACTGGTCCAGGAGGTAAACCATTATTGGTTGCTTACAGATTGCAATTTCCTTGCACGAACAATGTGGCAGAATACGAAGCATTGATCTTTGGTTTACGTCTAGCATTGAGCAAGCAAGTTAAATGCTTGAAGGTTTTGGGAGATTCTGAGTTGGTAGTCAAGCAGATCAAAGGACAGTATACATGCCGTGACAGGAGACTGAGCCTTTATAGAACTAGGGTTATGGACCTCATTGAGGAATTCGACGCATTCAATATAGCCCTTATTTCTAGAAAAGGAAATCGAATAGCGAGACTCTCTTGCGATCACTCGCGGGCATGTTAAACCCGGTTGATATAAAAAGGTGTAAAAAGTTCTCCATTGAATTGGTTCCTTGTCCATCAATACCCGATAATGTCAAGAATTTCCAGGTTTTTGAAAATGACAGACACATCTTCAAATTTGTCACGAACTCGGGTATTTTTGAAAATCAGGTGATTGATGAGGAGCAAAGGTGGCAAGATGAAACAGAAAACGAGAGTGAAACCGCATGTCAATCCAACAAAATACCTAAAGACGTGGTTTCATTGGAGAAAATGTTCGACGTGGGATACAAGACCAAAAAAGGAAAAAGAGTCCCACTCCCCAAAGATGCATGTGATTCAATTAATCTAGGGAGTGCGGACAATCCAAAGGAGGTGTACATTGCAAAGGCATGTACGGATGAAGAAAGGAGCAACATAATACAAGCATTGAAGCATTACATAGATTGCATTGCTTGGAATTACAATGAGCTGAAAACATACAACCAAGACATCATCACACATACCATCCCTTTGAAGCCAGACTCCAAGCCTTTTAGGCAAAGACAACGAGTTGTTAACCCGCTATTGGAGCCTTTGATCGAAAAGGAGGTCAAAATATTATTGGAAGCGAAGATCATATTTCCTGTTAGGCACTCAACCTGGGTTGCTAACCTCGTTCCAGTAAGAAAAAAGAGTGGAGAGATTAGGCTGTGCATAGATTTTTGAAATCTTAATAAAGCCTCTCAAAAGGATAATTATCCATTGCCTTCAATTGATGAAATTCTACAAACGGTAAATGGATCTGAAATGATGTCCTTTCTTGATGGGTATTCTGGATACAACCAAATTCTTATACATCCAAATGACAGGATGAAAACAGCCTTCACCACCAAGTGGGGGACATTTGCATATAAGAGAATGCCATTTGGACTGTTAAATGTTGGTGCAACATTTCAACGCGCCATGGACTATGCATTCAAAGGGCTTATAGGCAAATGTATCATCGTGTATGTGGATGATATTCCAATATTCTCAAAGAAGAGAGAAGACCATGTCAAAGATTTGAAGAAAGTGCTCCAAAGATGCAGAGAACATGGAATTTCCTTAAATCCCAAAAAGTGCATTTTCGGAGTAACAGAAGGAAAATTGCTTGGTCACATCATTTCAAAAGAAGGCATATCCATTGATCCAGAAAGGATACAAGCTATCCAAAATTTACCTCTCCTAGGTAGTAAAAAAGAACTGAGATCTTTCTTTGGGCAGGTTAATTTTGTGAGGAAGTTTATCTCGAGCTTTGCTGAGATAGCCAAACCTCTGAACAAGATGCTCAAGAAAGATGTAGAGGTCAAGTGGAACGAGGAAAGTAGGGTGGCCTTTCAGAACATAAAAGATGCCATTTCCAGAGCCCCTGTCCTCATAAGTCCAGACTATTCTAAGCCTTTCTATATTTATGCTTTCGCATCAGAACACTCTTTCGCGAGTGTCTTAACCCAAAAAGGTGAGGATAGTGCTGAAAACCCCATAGCATTTTTAAGTGCCCCTCTAAAAGATGCTCAATTAAGGTATTCAATCCTTGATAAGCAGATGTACGCACTTTTCAAAACGGTGAAAAAATTTAGGCATTACATTGTGCACAGCAGAGTTATTGCCATCGTGCCGAACTCTGCTGTTAAGACCATGTTTTTACAAAACGAACTAGGTGAGAAAAGAGGGAAATGGATTTCCACCATCCAAGAATTCGATCTCGAAATCCAACCTATGAAACTAGTTCGAGGACAGGGACTGGTGAAGGCGATCGCTGAAAATAATCCACAAATAACATGCCAATACTCGAATACAGAATACATTGCTAAGGATGACTGGTATGTTGATATTGTGCAATTTTTATTGAATGGTAAGTGTCCTTCTAATCTGAATTCAACCCAGAGAAGAGCTTTAAGGCTTAAGTCTATCAATTATCCGATGAAATCTGGTGTTCTTTACAGGAAGAATCATGAAGGGATCTACCCGAGGTGCCCGAACAAAGAAGAAGCCGCCAGGGTGTTGCAGGAATTTCACGGGAAACATGGAACTGGTCATGGTGCGGCAAATGCTACAACGCATCAAATCCTGAGAGCAGGATACTACCGGCCCCACATTTTCAAAGATGCACATGCCCATGTACGATCTTGTCATATCTGTCAAGTGGCTGCCAATAGAGAAAGAAATGCAGCCATGCCATTACAACTCGTAGTTGAAATGAGACCATTTGCACAGTGGGGACTAGATTTCATTGGGGTTATTAACCCAAATTCTTTTGAGTCTCATAAATTCATATTGATAGCTATAGACTACTGTACAAGGTGGATAGAAGTGATTCCTACTAAACATGCCACCATAGACATTGTAATAAAATTCCTTGAGGACCATATTATAACAAGATTTGGAATGCCCGATTCTATTGTCAGTGACAATGGTAAAGCTTTTATTTCTACACAATTTGTAGATTGGGCATATGACAACAAAGTGAGCTTAAAATTTGCATCCAATTATTATCCTCAAGGAAATGGTTTGGCCGAATCTTCAAATAAAAATTTGTTGAATACCATTAAGAAGTTGTTGGAAAAGAACCCTCGGGATTGGCACAACCAATTAAAGTTTGCCCTTTGGGCAGATAGGACCAGAGTAAAGGAATCCATAGGGAATACTCCCTATCATTTGGTCTATGGGCAAGACCCGATATTTCCTGCAAATTTGAAGTTGCGGACCTTGCATTTCATACAAGAGTACTTGGGGACAGATGATCAAGTTGAAGCCAGGTTAACTCATTTGTCTGCACCTTGATGAAAAGAGAGAAGAAGCCATGAATCACATGAATAAACACCAGGAAGTTATCAAGAGATGGTTTGAAGGAAGGGCCAAAATTAAGTCCTTCGAATTTCAGATTTGGTATTACTATGGGACAAAAGACATGAGGAAAAAGGGAATCATCAAAAGTTTGATTGTCTTTGGTTAGGCCCCTATCAGATTTCAGAAATTCTCGAAAAAAATACCTTCAAGCTAAAAACTTTAGAAGGGAAAGATTTTATGCTACCGGTTAATGGGCAGATTTTAAAGCATTATTTTAGCCCTTAGGTTGTGAGATTTTGATGTTATTCTTTTCGGTTTTGGTGGAGTTTTTCAGATTTTGTTTTCATTTTTTAGGATTGTTAGTCTAGTTAGGATTTAGGTTGTGGGTTTGATTTCAATTGACATTTTTTGTTTATTTTTTTATTAAAAAAAAAAAAAAAAGAATAAAATTGAGATGTCAACTTATGCTTAAGACTAGGAGAATATGAAATATTGGAATTGTCTTGTAAAAGCTCCACAAGTCACACAAACATTTTAAGTTATATCGTTTGAAACTTGTGATGCATGAAGTAGTCAGTTTTGTATGGCAAATATTTCATCTGCAATTCAAGAGATAATGCATTCATGTCACATCTCACTTTACATATACATTCCATCTTAGTTGCATATGCATCTTAGGTACAAATCATTAAAGTATGTCAAATCCTCTTAGGGTTGTGTTATAACATAAATGTAAGAAAAATCCTAAGGTTGGAAACTGAGTCTTGAGATATCTAGAACCAAGCACGTCTTATACATTAAAAAGGATCTTGAGCAAAATGATCAAAACCTAACTTGGAAGAAAAGGTTGGGCGAAAGAGGTTTTTCATGTCTATCCTATTATGCAACATGATCCTTAAAACAGTGGTTTTGACCACTTCCATAAAGCTTAAAGCCTAAAATTAGAGTAGTAAGGATAGGGTTAAATCCTCATCAAACTTAGGTTGAGGATCCAACTCCCCAAAGCTTTGATTTGACCTACATGGAGTAGTAAGGATAGGGCATAAATTCTCATCTCGCTTAGGTTGAGAATCTGATTCCCCAAAGCTCTTATGTCTCATTTCATAATAAGTCTTGGATTGGAAGGATCGTACTACTTGTCCTCTCGCAAAGGATGGGTAGTCATCCCCAAGGTCTAAGCAATAAATTAATATTTTCCATTTTTATCCAAAGCTTGGATTGGAAGGATCGTACTACATGTCCCTAGCAAGGATGGGTAGTCATCCCCAAGGTCCAAGAAGTAAAAAATTAATTTTTCCCATCTCATATTTATTTTGGATTGGAAGGATCGTACTACTTGTCCTCTCGCAAAGGATGGGTAGTCATCCCCAAGGTCCAAAGAAATGAAGATAAGTTTTGGATTGTGGGGTTAAGTGTGCCCATGCATGGCAACATGTCTTGTCTAAAAAACAAGACCACTGATTGTCCAAAGGGTTAGACTAGCATGACCATTTCTTCCATAATTGGTTAAATTATTTTGCTCAAAGTGAGGTAATGAACTCTAAATCAGAATAGTAAGGATAGGGTTAAACTCCCATCTTGGTTAGGTTGGGAGTCTGATTCCCCAAAGTTCTGATTTCACATTCACTTGCACATGGGTTCAAGATAGTAGGGACTCATAACCAACTTTGGGATATAATAAAACAATTCATTAGTGGATCCTAAGAGGGTTTGGCAATCTTGAATGTTTGTACATGATACTAGAAGAAAGACTATGCCTTTTATAAAAGCAAAATCTCCTAGCATATTCATTAGGTTACACAAATCATTCACAATCTCACATGCATTCATGTAAAACTGACAATGGAATGTTGATCAATTTCAAACGATAGGGAATGAAATTCATTGCACACACTGAGCTAATACTTGATGATTCTGATGATTCATGTACTTCTGATCTTTGGGCATTTGTTTATATTGCTTATGTGCTAACACATGTTTTCGAGTTTGTATATGTTTCAGGTTGGGTTCTCACTAAAATGCTCAAGAGCATTTGACAATAGAGTCGCCATTTGTTGTGGCTGATCCACAACACACCCCAAAATTGGGGACCCACCTTTTTGGTAGGCTTTCAAAGAAAATCTCAGTGACCCAGATGCTAAAAATCAAGAAAAAGGGGCAAAATTGCACAAGGAAGAAAAGTGTCGCGATATCGCGACATGTCGCGCCATCGTTGCCAAAAAAATGAAAAGTGTCACGAAATCGCGACATGTTGCTCCGTCGCGAAAAAAAGTTTGTGAAATCGCGACATGTTGCCATCCGCGAAAATGAAAAAGTGTCACAAAATCGCGACGTGTTGCGCGGTCACTGCCAAAAATGAAAAAGTGTCACGAAATCGCGACATGTTGCTCCGTCGTGGCCCAGAGAGGAGAGAGAAAGGCAAAATGGAAAGGCGTAGCGAAATCATGACATGTCGCAAAATCATGGGTCAAACCAGTCAAACAAGGCAAAGCAAAAAAAACATCGCGAAATCGTGACAAGAAGCGGCAAACGGGGCACGAAGCAGAAAGGCGTAGCGAAATCGTGACATGTCGCAAAATCATGGTCAACACAGTCAGCGGCAGCAGGTGGGCAGAACCGTCGTGAAATCGTGACGTGTTTGATTTTCGCGGCTTGCAAGCGGGTGGAAGGCATGAAATGTAAAATGGTAGCGAAATCGTGACAAAAATGAGCCAAAGGCAACAAAGCACAAAAACATCGCGAAATCGCGACAGAATCGAGCACAAAGCGCATAAGTCGAAAATGGTAGCAAAATCACAACAATCGAGAAAGGAGGGAGAAAAACTGTGAAATCAGCAAGCAAAAGGCATGAGGAAAACGTCGCGAAATCGCGACACAAAAAGAGAGCAAAAACATCACAAAGCGACAAAAAGAGGAGGAAAACCAAGAAAATAAAAACGTCGCGAAATCACGACAGGTTGCGGCTGAGAGTGTACGAAACAGAAAAGCGTCACGATTTCGCGACATGTCATGATTTTTCACGATTTTGCGACATGTCGCGTTTTCGCTGGGCAAGAAGGCAAGAAGGCTGTTGGCCGAAAAACGTCGCGATATCGCGACATGTCTCATTTTTGCTGTGCTGGCAGAGGAACAAGTTGCATGCATAAAGACGTCGCGATTTACATGGGGCCGTTACGAAACATGCTGGAAACGCAGAACACGTGGCATACAGGTGTCAGGATTGCAGAAGCGTTTCATGTAACAGAGAATTTCGAACGTTTCGACAGCGTGCATAAAATCAAAAGCAACGAAAAGGCGAGGAATTTGAAACGACGCATTCTGGGAGGTGAAACGAAGCGACGCAGGGTGAATCGAAGAGCCGTATCAGTTAGTATAAAATCAGAAGCGCAGATCGATACAAGGGTTGGAAATTGCTGCTAGCAGAGTTGCAGAGACAAGGGCTGCAAGCCATTCTGGGCCTGCACTTGGAGCAATTTCCTTCATTTGTTCTGGATTTGTTATACCTGGAACATTCTGTCATTGTAACTGATATACCATTTTAATACAGAAATACAGAGAGTTGGCATCTCATTGATGAGAAAGAAGGAGTCATTTTTGCATGCATGATTTAATGTTTATCTTCCCCTTTCAGATTTTAAGGTTTATAGATGGAGTTTAATGCGAGTTCTCTCGGTTGCTTCATGCGAACGCCTAAAATCTGAAATTACAGTAAAACCCTAGAAACCCGCACCTAGCTTATCAGGATTGTGCGAATGTGCAGATTCAATAGGTTAGGTTGCATGTAGAAAACCTCATTATCTTCGGTTTCATCGAATTGAGATGGCAGCATTCTGAGCGTAGTTTAGTTTACTATTCTTTGCATTTTCTTTTATTCACAATTCTTCATTTTATTTTCTGCATTTTAATTACTGTAATTTAAATAAATAACTAAAAATCCATCAAAGCTCAAGATCAAAACAAATTCATCTCTTAGATTTATTCACTTTGAGTCCACTGCAAATTCAAATTAAAATAAACAACAGTGCCCCTTGTTAACATCCACTTGCAACCCTAAGGTATTCCCAGCATTTAAATTGAACAGCATCATTGGTATACAAAGAACCAGCATAACAGGAACCTTGGAGAAATTATTTTGTTATAATTTCTTTGCAAGTAGAGGATTTTGGGACTCAGATCCTATCGGAGAGTGTGCTTTCACAATTGGGTGAAAACACCACTCAACACGAGGGTATTATTCCCTCTACATTATTGTATTTATTGAGAAATTTTTTATCAGACGAACTCTAATTGGTAATGGTTCTTCCCTTAATTTATGCACTTATCAATTCTTCCAAAAGTTTAGATTAAAAGAGGAAGATTTAACTAAATCCAATATCATCATCAAAGCTTTAAATAATGATTCCCAAGAGGCTTGCAGCGTTATGTTTCTCCCCCTTAAAGTTGGACCTAAGATCTTAGATACCTTGTTCTATGTGGTGTCTAGACTTGCATATTTTAATATTTTCTCGGATGCCCTTGTATTCATGCAATGAAGGTCACCCCTTCTACTTTTCACCAATGTTTAAAGTTCTAATTTAAGAATCAATTTATCACCATTTTGGATGATCCTCACCCATTTGAATATTGTTCACTAGTTGAGCAAGCTCAATCTGATCTTCATTTATACCCATTAGTTTCCTCATCTCACATAACCAAGCAACTTGAAAATTTAAATAAAAGTGAGGAACCATTAATCAATGTTTCATCATAGGATCAAGTCAATCCTTTTCTTCAAGAACCTCTTCTGGATATATCTCATCAAGGTTTGGAGTGGAGTGATGAGGATGAGGGACCACCTAATCCCACTAACATTTTATTTTGCAATGCGATAACTTTGGTGCACCCTAAGTTGGTGCTTCCTTGGATGGTAAAGAACTTAAAGAACCAATGAATATAATGCATCTAAAGAGATACTATGCATAACTTGGAACTTTACATCTTCATATTACATTTAGCTTAGTTTTCATACTGCATTTGGTTTTCTTGTTCATACTACATGATTACCTACCATATTTTGCATGTTTTGCTTGAAATTATATTCCTTGCATTTTGTTTATCATATAATTGTATTATTGCTTGCTCATATTTGCAGGACTAATTGATCATATAGATTCTTGGGGATTTTGCAATAATGGCAAGTGATGACACCTAGTTAGGTCATATCTCACATTTATTGCATTCACATTAGGGATCTGATGCCTAGCAAATCCCCAATCTAGGGATCATCTCCTTGAACTTCCATCATTGCATTCGCTCATTCCGTTCTATATTCTTTGATCTTGAAAGTATAAAATAATCATCAAAATTCTGTCCAAGTCAAGGAATATGGTTCTTATTCTGTGTATCCTTGTCCTTTGCATGTTTTTCTTTCTCCTTCTTATCCAGATAAGGATGCACGTTATTTTATTCTATCTATGAATCTTGCTCTGTTCACACGTTCTCCTTCACTCGCACCATTCTTCTTCTTCATCTCTATTTCTTCTCTCTATTTTCTAGCACACACACACACACACATAGGTTATGCCTCACTCTATTTGCTCATCTTTTGCACACACCACATCCCTAGTGGGTATTACTCATTTTGGTAAACCAATCACATCATTTTAACATCCCATATGGGATAACTTCATGGTCACAAGCGAGGGGTAACCTCCATTTGACCATTTATGAGCATACATCCTAGAAGGTATATTTATTTCTCTTTGGCCATCTTGTGAGCACTACACTCATAGTGGGTACTGCTCCACCTATCCATATTTATGAGCATAACATCCCATATGGGATAACTTCATGACCACACACAAGGGGTAGCCTTCATCTCGGTCATTTGCGAGCATACATCCTTACAAGGGTTCCACTCCTACTTTTTTCTTTTCTTTCTTATTGATATTTTGGAGCTTTCACTTTCTTCTTCTTTCATATTTCTTTCTTCTAACACATTTAGTTTTCTTCTTCTATTTATTTCCATATTTTCTTCTTTCCATCCGCTCATCCATAAATTTTGTTTTGCATTCATTTCAGCTTACATGTTAGATTGCATTTCATTTAGTCCAATTCACTCATGCATTCCGTTTTAGTTAGGATCATATTGCATTGTATTCATTCAATTTGTGATTATCTTGCTAAACAAATTTAACTTAACCTCCTACCCTTCCTCTTTGTCTTTTTCTCTCTTCTTTCTTCTATTTGGCGCCTTCTTTTTTTCCTTGTTGTTTGTCACTCTGTTTTATTTTGAGTCAATCATTTTGAGTTTCCTTGGGAATTTGGAATTACTTATAAAACTTGAGGGGACATCTCGGCCTGAGAGGTATTAATGTCCCTAAAACCTCATTTTATGTGTAAAATATTTAAGTGTCTGAAATGGCACCATTTTTGCACCATCCCTTTCTTCTAAACCTGCCACCCCTTTTGTGTTTGTTATTTTTTGCCCATAGGTATCTACATCTTTATTTGATGCATTTATTAGGCCATAAATACATCAAATAAGGGGTAAAATGTAGATATGGAAAATTGATCCATTAAGATGAGTCATTTTCCTTAGATCCTTGATTTTCCTATAAAAAAAGTAAGGTCAAATTTGATCCAAATTTTCCCCCTTAAAATCTTCTCCATTCCTCTTTAAAAATCTACCATTAGATTGGGCTCAAAAAAAGATTTTTGATCGTATAATTTTAATCCTATTTTGACACCATTTGATCCCCCAAAGTGCCAAAAAATTGCACATGGATCTAGCTAAACCAAATTTGCAGTCGCCCCATATGGGGCACAAATTTGGCAAATTTAGCTAGCCAAATTCATACCCTATATTTTATGGGGTATGAATTTAGCTAAAAACCATTTCCAAATTCATTCCCAATAAATTATAGGGCATGAATTTGGCATTTTAGAGGTTTTTCTCTTAAAACTCCTCCCCTTATTGGCTCGTTTTGAGGTCGGCCCTTGCCTATGGTGAAATTTTATTGTCTCACCCATTTTGCCCTCCAAAATTCTTATAAATAGAGGATTGGATTCCTTCTTTTCCCTAATAGCTTATTTTCTCATGCTAATAAGTGCCCTTATGCTACAAGTTGCTATTTTGCTATTTTGTGCTTTGGTGTTTGCTGACCTTGGGGATTGAGTGGAGGAGTCTTGATGATTGGAGAGATAAACCATATTGGATTGCTTCTTACACTTCTTAATTGTTCCTTGCTTTCTTCATAAGCTCATCAAATTTTGCATTTATATTAGTTGCTTCACAAGTTTGTTTTTCATTGTATTACACTATTTTTTGCTATTTTGAGTCTTGAAAAGGGCATCTAAATCAAATTCATGCCCCACCCGAATAGGGTGTGAATTTGGTAAGACAAATTCATGATACTTATTTATAGGGTGCAAATTTAGTAAATTAGGGATTGGGGGTAAGTTTCACACTCCAAAACCCTGATTTACACTTTACATTTTAGCATTTTGTTGTGTCCATCCTATCTGCATTTTATTTCATTATTTATTTCACTCTGTTTTTGCATGTTATAAAGGTCAAATATTATTTTACTTTTGAACGGTAAGCTAAAAGAAACAAGGGGGCTTGATTTTTGTGCCTCTAAGCTCAGTATTATAGCGGTCTACATAGGCCCCCAAATGTTGATCATTTTTTCTAATGTTTGTGAAGCTATTTTACAGGTTTTAAACCATTAAATATTTTAGATGCAAGATAGAGCTTGGATAAACCATCAAATCATGTAAGTGTCCTAATAAATATTTAGGTTGTTTGGTGTTTGCTTTTGTTCATTTTTGCTCAAAACCTAGATTACAAGTAAAGGAAAATATTTGGTTGAATTTCTAGGCATCTGAAAAAATAAAAGCATATAGTGTGCATCTAGGGTTTTAATCTTGTTTGTGCATTCCCTTGGACCCTTTCTCAAAGAATTTATTTTGCAATCTTAGGGTTAGACATCATTGAATTATAGAATCATACTAGGGTTAGTTCTTGTCTTCTTGCATCTTGTGTGTCTTGCATTGTTCTTTCCTTTTCATAGTTTAGTTTAGAAAGGCCAAACAATAGGTGTATGCTTAATTGACACATCAAAAACTTCCACCCCAGACTTGGAGTGAGTCCTAAAACCAAACCTGGTGAACCCATTCTTTCATATCCTCGAGTGTAGATAATATAACATAGCCCTGTGGTTCACCTCGGCTCCCAACGGATCCAACCAAGAATTGTATGTGGTAGGGTAGTTTTACCCCTCTATACCATCCATTCCATGGAAGCACAAAAATATATTGTATTCATCCATTTAGACCTAACCAAAGCTTATGAAAAAGTGGATTGGCACTTCCTCATCAAAGTTATGAGGCAATTTGGCTTCTCTTAGGATTGGACATATTGGATTATGGTATGTATCTTTTTGATGTCCTACTTAATTCTTATCAATGTCTGCCCTAGTTTTTCCCAGTTTCTAAAGGTATTAGGAAGGATGAACTCTTCTCCCCTTATTTATTCATCATTCTTGTTGAATGCTTGGGCAAGACTATGACCAAAAATAGAGAAAATAGAACCCTTGAGGGAGTTACCATTGCTCATGGAGCCAGGCCTATCTCTCATATTTAGTTTTTTGATGACTCTACTTTGTTAGGTAAAGCTACAATTAAGGAAGCCTCTACAAAACTACAATTAAGGAAGCCTCTACAATTTAACAAATCATTCATTTTCTAATGTTATGGGGCAATTGATCAATGAAGATAAATTAAAAGTCATTTTATTTCACTGCTCTCCTAGATAGGAATCCATGGTTCTAGATAAATTAAGATGTAATAAGACCTTCATTTCGATCACTTATTTAGGAATTCTTATCAACATCCAAAGACAAAAAAAAGAGATTGATTTTGTTTGTTGGATAGAGTAAAGGAGAAAATTAGAAAGGGGACCTATAGGTGGCTTTCATTTGGGGGTAAAATTACCTTGGTAAAATCAGTCCTTCAAGCTATACCTATTTATGTTTTTGTTGTGTTGAATATACCAAAGGTAGTTCTTTGAGAATTGGATCAAATCAATCAATGATTCCTTTGGAGTGGTACTAAGGAGAAACAAAAATGGGCCTTGGTGAAATGGGATACTTTATGGATTCCTAAGCATGAAGGGGAGTTAAGATTTCGATTTGCTATAAAAAATAATAAGGCTTTAGCTATAAAGTTGTATTGGAGGATTTTGAATAACCCCAATGCCATATGGGCCAATAATCTTCGTGCTAAATATGTTGAAAACAAAATTTTTGAAGACCTTGTTCGCTATCAACTACCTACCAGAGGTTCTCCCATTTTGGTGGTTCTTAGGACTGGTGAGGATTTGATAAAGAAGAAGTTATTTTGGATCATTCATAATGGTAAATAGGTAAATTTTTGGATATATTCTTGGGATGATCACCAATATTTGATAACTCGGTTCCTTGAGTGGAGACCCTGGATGGAGAAGCCACACCAAGCTAACTAGATAAAGGTAGCTAATTATTGTTGATACCATACTGGTAATTTAGAGGTTGGTAGATATTGGATCCCTATTGAGGATTGGCCTATTCAAATTATAAAAAGGCAAAGGAAATATATCCAACACACCCTTCATATGATATCTCTCTCTTGGTCCCATGATAAGGATTATTTTGGATGAAACAACACTACTAAGGGTGAGTATATTGTTGCTCAAGGTTATTTGGTATTATGCCACAATAATACCAACTAGTCCTATGATATATTTACATAGTTGTGGGCTCAAAATCTCTAGCCTAAGGTAAGGTTTTTTATTTGGATTTTATTGCATCAAAGGGTGCTCACTGGTGAACAACTTATGAAATGTGACTTTTATGGACCGTTTAGATGTGAAATGTGTGGAAAGAATGTGGAAAATATTAGCCATATTTTTATTGAGTGTCCCTTAGCCTCTTATTTGTTGAGGATAATGACCATTTTAATTGGTTTACAATGGTCCAATTTTTCTACTCTTGAGAAACTATGGAGGGATTGGCCTATACATGAAGTTGATCATTTTTTTAGGAAAATAGTTTAGATGGGAACAACCATCGTGCCTTGGAATATCTAAAAGGAGAGAAACAATCAAATTTTTAAATAGAAAAGAAAGCATATTCACTATATTTGGCAAAATACCATTGCTAACCTAGCTGAATCAGTCCAACAACTCCTTAATCACCCCTAGGACTCCCACCAACGATGGGATCAAGTTATGCAAATATTGAAGATTCACTCTACTATTGGCAACCAAATTAAAGGGAATGTGAGTAATCAAAATATGGATAGAACAAGGAATTAGAAACCTCCTACTAAGGATTTTGAAAAAGTCAATACAGATGGAGCCTCTAGGGGGGACCTTGGAAAAGCTAGTGCAAGAGAGATTTATAGACTTTCAAATGGCTCCTTAGTTTTCAATTTTTCTGAGAATTTAGGTATACTTTCAAATAACCTTAGTGATAGGTATGGTATCCTTAGAGGCCTTTGTGAGGTTGCTAAGGTTGGATGGCTAGTTGAGTCTGATATAATTAATTTGTTGAAGACTCCTAAGAATCATAAGGTTGATTGGAGAGTAAAAAGAAATGTTGAGAATATTTAATTAATCTAGATGGAATTTTTAAAAGTTAAATACAATGATGTGATCAAAGAACATAATATGATTTTTGATGCTTTAGCTAATTGGGCATTGGACAAAGGTGATCTTACTTGCTACGACCACCCTCCCAAATGGAGGGCTTCACAAAATAGGGATGCTTTTCTATCTATCCTTTCTATGGATGGCTCTAGTACTAAAGGTACCTAGTTTATTTTTACTTTGTATTAGCTTCTCTTTGGTTCAGTCAAGGTATTTCTGTTCCCCAGCTTAGAAATATCATTCTTATGTTTCTTGTATTGATTCTCGATTAAAAGGCCAACTAGTCTAGAAAGGCCAAAGATGTAATCTATTTTTTCCATCAATTTATTTTTTTTGGTGTGTGTTTTTTTGTTGTTTTGTTTTTGTTATTTTTTTGTGTTTTGTTGTTGTTGTTGTTTGTGTTTTGTTGTTGTTTTTGTGATTTCTTTATTTTTTGTTGTTGTTTTTATGTTTGTATTTTTTTTTGTTTTAGGTATGCTCTTTGAGTGTACCTAAGGAGGAAGGCCATATGCGAGCCTTGGGTGATTTTGGTGAAATAAATACCCCTGCCTCCTTGGGTCTTACCCAAAAGTGGCACCCTGAAAGGGGTGTTTAAAAAAAAAAAATTGTTGTATAAATAATTTTACATGTCAATAGAAATTATCCAATATTATTTCAAAGAACTCTCTCTCTCTCTCTCTCTATATATATATATAGTTATGTTTGTCTTTATTGGGACCACTTCCATAAAAATAAAAAAAACTTTACATTTGTTTTCATCTCATATTAACCATATCCAACTTGCTTTTTCAACAAAAAAATCTTCATTTTCTTTTGTCACTTATATATTCTTCATATTTCTCAAACTGCAATATTTTTGCATTTATTTCTTTGACATCATTTTCATTAGCATATAAAATCTCACTCGACCAATTACCTTCTAAAATTTAAAATTTTCCAAGATGAATTTCAACACTATAATCAACTAAATTATCTACTAAATTTCCTTCTTTATAGATATGTTCAAGTTTATAATTGCCTCTAATAATAGTTTATGAACATGAATAAGAATATTATTTTTATTACGTTTTTGGGAGATATGCGAGGCAAGGATATTTGAGTCACTGAGAGATCTGCGAGGTGAGTATATCTACATCATCGAGATATGTACGAGGCTAGTACATTTGCATTGCTTGGAGATCTATGTTTCTAGGAGATCTACGCCACTGGGAGATCTACAAGGCTAAGATTTTTTATGGAGTTTTAGCTTTGTTGAAAGGTTTATGAGGCTAGGAGATCTACATCGCTGAGATATCTGCATTGTTAGGATATCTATGAGGTAAGTTCATCTACATCATGAGAGATATTCAAAGCAAGTATATCTATGAGGTTGGTACATCTATGCCATTGGAGGATCTACATCACTAGAAGATTTTCAAGGTTGGTACATCTACATTATTGGGATATCTACAAGGCAAGTACATCTATGTTGTTGGGAGACTTGCAAGGCTGGTACATCTACACCATTGGAAGATCTATATAATTGGGAGATTGATGTCGTTGGGAGATCTACATTATTGGAAGATTTGCGAGGGTTTATGCTTAGTTATATTGAGATATCTACGAGACATCATATGAAATTGTTTTTTAATGGAATTTATTTGAGCGAAGAAGGTGTAGGGGCCTAGAGGAATAGGGGCAACATGAAAGGTGTGTAGATTGAGACAGGTATTGATGGCGAGGGGGACATGGCAGGTGGGTCCTTGCGGGTTGGTTTGGATTATGATGTGTTTGAACTAGGTGTTAAGGGGATACAAAATATTTGTTATTTTCTACTCCATAAATGGGTGATTCAAACCGTTCTTGGTCTTAAGCATTATTAGGATATGACCCTGTTGTAAAAACTAACTTTGATATGGTTTCAAAGTTAGAGGCTAATATTCCTTCTTTGCAGATTCCTCAACCTATTCTTCATCAAACAATAATTCAAAGAAAATACTCTTTGGTTGGGAAGTTTATTAGTGTTTGAACAAATTTGGAATTTGTTAGAAAATGGGCTACATGAAAATTGAGGCCAAAGGGGGATTTGAAGTGGATCTCTTAGGGATAACATAGAAAAGGATCTAAGATATTAGGATATCTTAGGGAGAACATAGAAAAGGACCTAAGGGATTAGGATATCTTAGGGAGAACATAGAAAAGGACCTAAGAGATTAGAATCTCTTAGGAAAAATATAGAAAAAGGACCTAAGAGACTAGGATCTCTTTAGGAGAACATAGATAAGGACCTAAGAGATTAGGATATCTTAGGAAGAACATAGAAAAGGACGAAGGATCTCTTAGGGAGAACATAGAAAAGGACCTAAGATGTTAGGATCTCTCAAGGTGAACCTAGATTAGACCTAAGAGATTAGGATCTCTTAGGGTGAACATAGAATGGACCTAAGATATTAAGACCTCTTAGAGTGATTTAAACTATGCAAACAACTTGATAATCTACAAATGGGTTAAGTTAGCTTGTCAGGAAGATGAGATCGATGACTTAACTCGTAGTATGCATAGCATACTTGCACAAATAGACTTGTGCATGGTATGGAGATGGGCATATACCTTCAAATATACTAAAGATGATAAGTTAGCTCATCCGAAAGTATGAGATAGATAGATTATCTATGGTACACATGATATATCTACATAGATGAACTTGCATAGGGTATTAAGTGATACATGGTTCTTTGTATATTTGGGTAGTTTGGTAAACCTAAACAATAGATTAACCTAAAATATTATGCTAGTTAGGGATTTACAGATCCCTCTCTACTAACTCAAAAATAAAATCTTAGCTCTTTTTAGCTAGTTTTTGGGTCATTACACATGCTCATCACTTTTTGATATCATTGTCGAGGAAGGTTGTGAAAACAATATTGTATCTTGCAAAAGTTAAGGACTTTCCATGTTGAAATACTTGGAGGGGTTGTTTGGTCTCACCCAAAGCAACAAGCAATTCTCAAGTGGATAAAGGCAACGAAAGTTAAGTTATATAGTAATTTTACTACTTTCTAGAATTAACTTTCCATGTTGAAATACTTGGAGGGGTTGTTTGGTCTCACTTGAAGCAACAAGCAATTATCAAGTGGATAAAGGCATAAAAAATTAGGTTCTATAGTAATTTCATTGCTTTCTAGAATTAAATTTCATTGCTTTTTAGATTTAAATTTCATTGCTTTTTAGAGTAAGTTTCATTCATGCAATTTTATATGTTTTTGTTTCTACAATTTTGCTAACAAGGAGGAGAATAAATAAATGAATTAGCCATGAGATAAACATGCAATATTCATCCCTCAATCACCCCCAAGAAAAAACTATTAGGAGCTGAGTAGCAAGAAGAGGATTCACAAAGCTAACAAACTGTCATTTTCTCTACAATTGAGAAAAAGTCCTCAATTGGTGAAGATAAAATTCAATTAATCCAAGAAAGATCTCATGTTATTATAGAAGAAATCACACATACACTTGAAATATGAGGACAAGTTGAAATTCCTAAGGCTATAAACGAAGGAAGTAAAGGACAAGGAGAATAAAGTGAATCATATAGTTCTAGTCCTTGTACTACTTTAAGAACCTTACATTTAATGATTGTGGACTTCGTGGGATTTCCACATGGCTGAAGAAGAACTAAGATAGCCACAGAGCACTTTCAAGTTCCCTATATGCCTTCCAAGGGTGGAGGATAATAATAATGATGGGTACATGAAGAATATCTCTCCATCAACCATACCCACTTTTAGAGTACTGGCAACTAAAGATCCTAAGAATTTTATTTTTGAGTTTGAAGTGCTTTATCGCACCTATGATTACACCACTGATGCACAAAAGTTAAGATTATTTCCAACCACTTTAAAATATGGTGCATTACATTGGTTCATGGGTTTGGGTGAAAATTTTATCACTACTTGGAAAAGTGATGATGGAATGAAGGCAATTTTATTGGAGAAATACCAAGATTATTGTCATGTGAGAGACCGAAAGAGTAAAATTCTTAGAATGAATCAGAAAGAAAGCAAAGGAATTGAAGATTACATTAAGAGATTTCAATTTTTAATGAAGATAAGTAACATTGAGTTGGACGATGATTTGTTGAGAACTATTTTTCTAAAGGGATTAAAAAAAAATACCATTGATATTCTAAATTTAATAGGAGGAGGAAAAATTTCTAGTATTCCTTTCCATTGAATTTACGAGTTACTCTCACACAAGGCCATATTTACGCAATAACAAGACAACCAGAACCACTAGGGGAATTATAAGAATTGAACTTAGTAATATGTTGGAATATTTGAAAATGGATTTGTTGGTCACTTTTACCTCTTCCATGGATTTTTTGCAAAGGAAAACTAAAGTAGAGGTAGTCTATTATCCTTACTGCAAGAATAAGCATGCATTACGTAATTGTCCTTTAGACAAAACTACCATCTACAGGATTTGTGATAAACAACATTCAACAAAATATTACCAACATTTACCTATAGTAAATATAGTGTTAAAGGAACTAGATCTTCAAGAAAAAAGATGTTTTCTTTGTTGTACAAAGGATTCCATTCCAAGGAGACAATCAAGGACGATATTTAGGTATGCCTAATTCCTAATCTCATTTTAATTTTTCTTACTATAGTCAAAATTGGTCAAATCCTTAATGGTCCCAATGGTCTCAATGGTCTAATAATATTCCAACTTGGCCACAACTAAATTGGTCCAATAAATATTGGCCATAACAAGGTTGGCAAGACCAACAATGGTCATATCCACAAAAATATCAATCCAATCCACCACAATTTCGAGGACAAATTCCTCAACAACCTCAACAACAACAATTGTTACCTCCTTCACAAAGGAATAACAATCATGCACTGTTGGAAATTTGAGTTAATTTGAGAAATTTTATGTTGTCATTGATGTCACATGGATCACATTTGGTTTTGGTGGCCAAAATATTTCATAAATAAGCATTTATGATATTTTGGAAAGCATGGCTATTTATAGGGTTTTTATGAAAACCAAGGCAGGAAAAATAAAAGGTTTTATTTAAAACCATGGTGGGCTTATGTGGAAAGGGCTTTTCTTAAAATCCAAGGTGGAATTTTGTTTCATCGAAAAAGGACCTCCGGTGATGAAGATATTAAAGTTTAAATTTTAATATTAAATTAATGGAGGGCCGACCTATGTGCAATTAATGGAGGTTGGCATATATATATGTAAAGGTTTCAATTTATTTCAAAAATGGGGCATATTATATATTTTCGGAAAGCTTATTTTGAGGGCTATTTGACTAAATTATTTAGAAGGAGAAATAAGGTGCATGTAAAGAGATATTTCTTATTTTACAAAGGGGTTCCAAAAGTGAAGTTTGCCTTGTTCTTTTTCAAGAGGATTAATTCTTTCATGAGGTGACAAGGTATGCAATATTGTGATTTATTTTATTTTATGGTATAAGTGGTTTTGGGAGTGAAAAGGTTATGCAATGTTTTGATTTATTTTATTTTATGGTACAAGTGATTTTAGGAGAGATAAGGAAGTTGTGCAATTAAAGGCCTTGGTGATGATTATTGAAAAGTGGAGTAATGTTGATTATTTTGTGATCTACTAACCCTTGTGAAGATTGGAAAAATAATTTTGTGTTGAGTGTGGCAGATTTCCAAAGGGGTTTCTTCACTTCATAAAATGTATGGGCACATTATCCTATTGATTGTTTATGGTGGTTGATTTCTAAAATATCATTGGAGGGAAAAGGATTGTTTGTGGTTTCCTTTTTGAAAGTGGTTGGTTGAATGCTTCAAGGTTTTATGAATTGAGATTTGTGTTTAAAACTTGTGTTATAAGCATAGTGGTTGAAGCCCATTGGTTGTGAAAGAACTTGAGTTAGAAAATAACATGAGTATCATTTTTATGTAAGATTTGTGGTTGAGCATTGTTGGAAATATTTGAGTTGGTTGATGCATACTTGGATTAGGGTTTTGTAAGAAAGAGTTGTCCCTTGTGGTGATTTGGGTTGAGAGTGAGTTTAGAACATATTGAGTCTCTAAAAATTCTCTTTATGCTTCTATGAGTTTATTTGATTTGAGTTGAGATTGATTTGGGTTGAGAGTGAGATTAGAACATATTGAGTCTCTAACAATTCTCTTTATGCTTCTATGAAGTTAATTTGAGTTGAGATTTCCATTCATTGTTGGGTTAATTTTGAGTACTACTTGAGAATGATTTATTGAGCCTTTGAGACAGATTTGAGGACATTTTTGGGATAAATTTATGGACAAATTTGTGGAAAGATTTGTAGAGCATATTTGGGTAATTTCTTGGTGAGCTTGCTAGAGCAGACTTGGGAAAGTTCTTGGTAAACTTGCTAGAGTATATTTGGGCAAGTTCTTGGTGAGCTTGCTAGCGTAGATTTGAAAAGTTCTATGTGATATTGTTAAGTAGGTTCTATGTGAGCCTATTGATCACGTTCTTAGTGAGCCTATTAATAGAGATTTGGAGATGACAAAGTACAAATGACAAAGTCTCAGTGGATAGAGATCCAACAACCAACACAGTTGAAGACAAATCTAAGTGAGGATTCTTCAAGTGGAGAGAGGTCCACCAATAAGTGCAGTAGAGAGACAAAGTCTTCTAGAAGATCACATAGCTAGAGCAGAAGGGGAAAGAGTTCTCCTGTGGAAGAGATCCATGAACTTGAGATTAGGGGATCAACATCTCCTTTGGACAAAGATCCATAAACATTGTAATTGGGAGTGATTACCAAAGATATTGATTGAGAAAGTTTTAGTAAAATATTTTCTCCGTGGAGTAGCCCACATTGGATGAACCATGTAAATTGTGGTGTCTCTATTGTGTATGGTATTTTGTGCATTGCTTTGATTACTACTATTGATACTTCTATCTATACACAATAGAATATTGAATTGGAAGAAAAAGTAAAAAGTGGTCTTATACTATTCACCCCCCTCTCAGTATAAGCTTATGTTCTTCAATTGGCATCAGAGTGGGTTCCTTAGAAAAGGATAACAACTTGAGGGAAGATTTTACAAGAACACACATGACAAAGGCAAAATAAGAACCATGAGATCTAAGAAGAAAAATGAATCCGATACTGAAGCTCTAAGAAGGGAAGAAGAAAATTAGTAAGATGTCTTGAGTGTGGTAAGCCTGGTCACGTGGCATTTTATTGTCCATAAAATGGGTATAGCGCAATAGAGAGGAAATGGAACTTGACTAGATTTTCAAAGATATTGTTTCTCAAAATACAACATTCAAGGTTTCAAAAGAATAATATTCTGCTTGTGGTCAACTTGATCATGTCTCAAGTTACTGTAATGGCTTCAGTGATAGTGAATATGAAATGGAACTCAAGGAAGACAGGAACAATCAAAATAGTGAAGATGAATGCAAGAATAAAAAAGAAAAGGAAAACATGTTTGAACAAGGCAGGAATGACAAGAAGAGCTTGTATATGGAAGAAGCAATCAGTGCTTCTAGCAACAATAATGAAAGTCTCTCAGTTAATGAAAAATAAGAAGCTCCTACTGAAGATCAAAAGCAGGAATCTCAAGTAAGAATTTATCATGAAGAGAAAAATAGGCACAATTATGATCATGAAGAAAAGAAAGTGTTAGAACAATCTTTTGAAGAAATGAAAAGAGAAAAATCAAGACTAAAGGCTCAATCACAAGAGGATGAGAAGATAAAAGGAAAGCTCCTACAAGATCTCATTGATGTAAAAATCACGATTGAAGAGGCAAAGAAAATTGAAGAAGATATGCTTGAACAATTAAATATAAGGAAGCAAGAATGTGAAATATTAGAACATGAAGTTGTTTCCTTCATGTTGGAAGTGAAATACTCCAAGGATAAGTTGCACAAGTTTTGGAAAGGTTTCAAAGCACCAAAGGTCCCATATTTTAGGTTTGGGGAATCACACTCAAAAGGAAAGGAAGTTCTAAAATATGAAAGCAAGGAAGCACCTAAGATTTGTGAGGAAAATTCCAAAGTTCCTATGGCTCCAAATATTCAATTTGGTTCTTTTTTTGAGATAGGTGAATAAATTTCAAAGGGAAAAGAAATTATTGAAGAGAAAGGCAAGGAAGAAACTAAGGAAGAGGTTTTAGATGCTACAAAGAAGGTTCAAGAATGCAATGCACAAGTTGAAGATTATTATAAGGATAATGGTCAAGAAAGGCATGAGGAACCAATGCATGAACAAAGGGATTTTCAAGGATATTGTTTTTCTTGTAATGGATTTGGACACAGGGCTATACATTGCAGGATCCATGGATCAAAGAAGTTTGATTTTTCTAGAAGAAAATTCAAAGGAAGAAGGTATGATTTTCAGGGACATTACTTCTCATGTAACAGGATTGGTCATAAAGCTTTTTAGTGCAAAGGAAATGAGCAACATGGTTTTGGTTTTAGAGCTACACAATTCAGAAGTCATGGTCATAATGGTCATGAAAACAAAGCTTCACAATACAGGGTTCAGGAAAGGAATGGATATGGAAATTATTTCAAGAATAATTTTAGGACATGGGCACCAACCAAAGGCTACAATATAAAGTGTTTTAATTGCAATAACTTTGGGCATATTGCAAGGTGGTGTAGGACTCAATTCCAAACAAGTTCAAGGCAAGAAAGTCAAACAGGTTCTAGATAAGAAGATCAAGTAATTCATCAAGATAAGGATATTAGAAAAACATGGAAGGAAGTTGATAGAGGAAAGAAACAAAGTGATATGGGAGTAAAAGTACTCCCACCCCAAAATTAATCACCTCAAAAGAAAAGGGGGTGAGGGGGGCTAAGCTTAAGAGTTATATCTTTTAGCCCCATAAGTGTCCCTTTTGCCATTGATGTCAAAGGGGGAGAGATTTGAGTAAGGGGGAAAGTATTGAGTTAGGGTGAGCAGCCTCAAAAGAGAGTATTTAGTTAGGGGGAGCAGCCTCCATAGAGAGTATTGAGTCAGGGGGAGCAACTTTTATTCTCAGAGATGGTTTTTGTAGTGATTGTGGTGTTTGCATTAGAGGTGTTGCCATCAATGAAAAAGGGGGATATTGTTGGAAATTTGAGTTAATTTGAGACATTTTATGTTTTCATTGATGTCACATGGATCACATTTGGTTTTGGTGGCCAAAATATTTCATAAATAAGCATTTATGATATTTTGGAAAGCATTGCTATTTACAGGGTTTTTATGAAAACCAAGGCAGGCAAAATAAAAGGTTTTATTTAAAACCATGGTGGGCTTATGTGGAAAGGGATTTTATTAAAAGCTAAGGTGGAATTTTGTTTCATCGAAAAAGGACCTCCGGTGATAAAGATATTAAATTTTAAAGTTTAAGTTTAAATTAATGGAGGGTCGACCTATGTGCAATTAATGGAGGTTGGCATATATATGTAAATGTTTCAATTTATTTTGGAAAGGGGGCATATTATATATTGTCGAAAAGCTTATTTTGAGGGCTATTTGAATAAATTATTTAGAAGGAGAAATAAGGTGTGTGTAAAGAGATATTTTTGATTTTGCAAAGGGGTTCCAAAAGTGAAGTTTGCCTTGTTCATTTTCAAGAGGATTAATTCTTTCATGAGGTGACAAGGTATGCAATATTGTGATTTATTTTATTTTATGGTATAAGTGGTTTTGGGAGTGAAAAGGTTATGCAATGTTTTGATTTATTTTATTTTATGGTACAAGTGATTTTAGGAGATATAAGGAAGTTGTGCAATTAAAGGCCTTGGTGATGATTATTGAAAAGTGGAGTAATTTTGATTATTTTATGATCTACTAACCCTTGTGAAGATTGGCAAAATAATTTTGAGTTGAGTATGGCAGATTTTCAAAGGGGTTTCTTCATCTTCATAAAAGGTATGGGCACATTATCCTATTGATTGTTTATGGTGGTTGATTTCTGAAATATCATTGGAGGGAAAAGGATTGTTTGTGGTTTCCTTTTCGAAAGTGGTTGGTTGAATGCTTCAAGGTTTTCTGAATTGAGAGTTGTGTTTAAACCTTATGTTATAAGCATAGTGGTTGAAGCCCATTGGTTGTGAAAGAACTTGAGTTAGAAAAGAACATGAGTATCATTGTTATGTAATATTTGTGGTTGAGCATTGTTGGAAATATTTGAGTTGGTTGATGCATACTTGGATTAGGGTTTTGTAAGAAAGAGTTGTCCCTTATGGTGATTTGGTTTGAGAGTGATATTAGAACATATTGAGTCTCTAACAATTCTCTTTATGCTTCTATGAGTTGAGTTGAGATTGATTTGGGTTGAGAGTGAGATTAGAACATATTGAGTCTATAACAATTCTCTTTATGCTTCTATGAAGTTAATTTGAGTTGAGATTGCCATTCATTGTTGAGTTAATTTTGAGTACTACTTGAGCATGATTGATTGAGCCTTTGAGAAGGCCTTTGGGACAAATTTGAGGACATTTTTGGGATAGCTTTGTGGAAATATTTGTAGAGAAAATTTGGGCAAGTTCTTGGTGAGCTTGCTAGAGCAGATTTGGGCAAGTTCTTGGTGAGCTTGCTAGAGCAGATTTGGGCAAGTTCTTGGTGAGCTTGCTAGTGTAGATTTGACAAGTTCTGTGTGATATTGTTAAGCAGGTTCTATGTGAGCCTATTGAGCAGGTTCTTAGTGAGCCTATTGACAGAGCTTTGGAGGTGACAAAGTACAAAGGACAGAGTCTCAGTGGATAGAGATCCAACAACCATCATAGTTGAAGATAGATCTAAGTGAGGATTCTTCAAGTAGAGAGAGGTCCACCAATTAGTGCAGTAGAGAGACAAAGTCTTTTAGAAGATCACATAGCCAGAGTAGAAGGGGAAATAGTTCTCCTGTGGAAGAGATCCATGAACTTGAGATTAGGGGATCAACATCTCCTTTGGATAGAGATCCATAAACATTGTAATTGGGAGTGATTACCAAAGAGATTGATTGAGAAATTTTTAGTAAAATATTTTCTCCGTGGAGTAGCCCACATTAGGTGAACCATGTAAATTGTGGTGTCTCTATTGTGTATGGTATTTTGTGCATTGCTTTGATTACTACTATTGATACTATTATCTATACACAACATAATATTGAATTGGAATAAAAAGTAAAAAGTGGTCTTATACTGTTCACCCCCCCCCTCTCAGTATAAGCTTGTGTTCTTCATGCACCACCTAAACAACCTCCTCTTCCTACTTAGTAAATTTCTAACCCCAATAACAAACCTACCCAATAGTCATTCTATGAAGCTGAAGGTACCTATCCAGTCAATTTCTTGTCTTGTAGTGAAATCCAGCTTAGGTCAAGGATAGATTTACTTGATCCTACTTCTCCTATCATCACTAAAGAGGAAAATGAGAATCCAATAGAAATCGACCTTCCTACTATTAAAAGATCATAGTCTGTTGTTATTACAAGACATATTATAGAAAGACCTGCAGTACCTATAGAGAAATTTGTAGGTATTACAAGATGTTTTGTAGGGCTTGCACAAACAACAAAACATTCTCCTATAGTAGAAGGTGAACAAAAAGAGTCAAATGAACCTCCTTTTCTTTAGAGGTTGATGGTAACTAGGGAAATGCCCAAAACTAATTTTGATCTAATGGAAGAACTATGCAATATTAATGATAAAATCCTACTTTTACAGGCTTTAAAGGATATTCCCATTTTTTCCAAGGCCATTAGAGAGTTATTTATTAAGCACCCAAGCAAAAAAAGACTATTCATGTCATCGAAAAATATTTTGATCTAATTTCAGGAAAAGTACCAGCTCATTTATCACCACATGAATGATACAAAATAATCCATGAGAGTGCTCCATACACTTGGGTAGATGGTATTTTATTTAAATTTTATCCTGACCATGTAATTCATAGATGTATGCAGGAAGAAGATATATTTGATATTTTGTGTGCAACACACTATGAACCATGTGGAGGACATAGTGCAGCCAAGAGAACCATCTACAAAATCCTACAAATAGATTACTATTGGCCAATAATGCATTGTGATGCCAAAGTCTATCTCTTGATGTGATCCTTGCCAAAGGATGAGAAGACCAACACCTTTAGTAGAGATACCTCTTCATCCTTAGGTGGTCTTGGAATTTTTGAGAGGTGGAGACTAGATTTTGTTGATCCAATTACTCCTTTAAGTTAGTTCAATGAATACATCCTATATTTTGGAGCACCATGGGATATTGTATCAGATTAGGGACCACAATTCATGTCTAATGTAATAACTATCTTTGTGCATAAATATCAAGTGAACCACAAAACAATATTCACCATACCATCCTTTTTCTAATGTTTAGGTGGAGGTTATCAACAAGGAATTGAGAATATCTTAACAAGGATAGTTGCTTCATATAGGGCAGATTGGATGATTTCATTAAGAAAGTGATTCAACAAGAAGAATTGTAGGTCATTTCTAACCTATAGCCTTTTGCTAGTGCTTTATATGTTTCCTTCAGTAAGCATAAAAAAGAGAGAAAAAACAATAAAGTTCTATGGTAAAAACCTTAACCAACGCCATAGGGCCAAGGAGAAATATGAAAATCATTTTTTTTGGCTCTTCACCCTTGCAAAAATAACATCCATTTGTAAAAACCAGTTTGATGGTGCAAATGGACAATCGATTTCTAAAAAAAATCTTGCTAGTGGGGATCATCTGCCAAAAAAAAAAAAAAACTATCACCACCAGTTCAAACCTTTTCTTCATGATAACAAGTATATGTAGTTTACAACTGAGCATGGATGTCTTCAACATGTTGTCCTGCAATGGTGATCACAACTTCAACAAAAAACATACTAGTCTAGGTACCTTTTCATCTCTTTATTTTCTTTTTAGATGTAAATATTTCATATTTGTCAACTCTAGTACATTTATCCATTAATTTCTTCCACACCTCCTTATTCCAAAAATTTTAGTTTTCTTTTCCACAAGGATGTGGAAAAGTCAATAGTTGGGGGGAGGGGATCATTCATGTAGCCTCTTTTTCTTGTATTTTCAAACTTTGTGTGCTACTTATTATTACTACCTATTGTAAGTTAAAGCCCTACATTTTTTTAATGTTAAAAAAAACTATATCCTACCTATCAAATCCCCATAAGACACAATGGTGGGTGTTATCAAGCATGTTGAGGCAAACAATGAGGAAGGGGAGCAAGAGGAAGAAAACAGGTAAGAAGGATATAAAAAGGAACAAAGAAAAGAAAAGAAAATCAAAATAAAATAATCCTAGGTAATAAATAATAATAATAATAATAATAATAATAAGAGCAAAACACAACAATCCTGGGCAGTAGTAGAAAAATTCTTGTAGTTACTAAAATAGAAAATAAGGAATTAAAGGCATTGAAACATAATTGTATTGAATATCCAAATGTAGGAAAAGACACTCCTAAAAATGAGAATATTTCAAAAAGCAAGTCTCCAACCAAAAATTGTACAATAAAGCAAGTCTCCTCCATCCAAACCAGAACCAACAACCACTACAAAGACTGTAACTCAAGAAAAGGAAGGCTGAAATTAGTGATTAATAGGATGAAAGAAATTGCATGAGGACATGCAATTGAGTCAGTTGGGGGGAATGATGAGTTAGAAAAATAGGCTAGAAGTTTACATTCATTAGCCTTATTTTTACACCCAAACTGATTATTTTTTAAGAACTCTATGGATATTTTTAATAGTTTTGCTTAAATGAAGTGTTTTACATTTGAATGTTAATGGAGTAGATGTAAAAGGTAAATGTGATGATTATTGTTGTTATTTGCTATATTTCCATGTATTTCGTTGGCTTGGAGTGTTGTTATGTACATAGGTCATTTTTCAATACTACGAAAAGCTCTTTGGAAAGATCTACAACTACAAGCTTGTTCCTAGAAAAAAAGGAACTCCTATAAATTTAGATATGCACAAAACTAGGCTAAAAGCATAGGATGCGTTTCCTACAAAATAGGAGTTAAAAACTCATGGATTTTAGGGAATCATTCCTAAAATTAGATGAGTTGTATAAAGTTGAGCAACCAACAAAAAGTAACCTATCAACAACAACAATAATATAACAGGGAAAAATATGAGTGAATAACAACATGATAGCTTAGATGGATAGGAAGTAGTTGGAAATAAGTTGAGACAACTCATACCTCTTGTTGATTAGAAACAACCAATAGGAGACATTTTGTCTCTCCTATAGATTAGCAACAAACATAATTTTATTTCTATAAATTGTCTGTAATAAAACCTTTATTTCTAAATTAGTTTTCAAAATTAGTTGAGTTTGTTCTAGAATAAGGAGTCTGGTACTGTTGGTCAAAAATCTACACCTTAACAAAAAGGTAGGAGAATACGAAGGTTGCGTGCCCTACAAACCTTAACCAATATTGAACGATCACAGGGCTGAATGGGCTTTGCGATCGATCTTTGGAGAAGGTCAGTTCCTCAAGTCCTAGATACCTACGCCTAGAAGGGGAAAAGGGGAAGGAAAATAAAATAAAATTAGGACGTAGCCAAAACTCACAAGGACAGGTTATATCCGCATCAAGACACATGCACCCTTAACATCACAAGAAGAAATACAAGCATCCTACCTAATAGATCAGCCAATCATATCCTCACTTATCATTTAGCACAACGGGTTGAAAGTAAATTCCAGAACCAATGAATGGGTGCATGAAATCCAGGATGCAAAATTAAAGCACATCCACCCGACTAGCCTAAGAAAAAATAAACCCCAACACAATATGAATGTGAATTCCAGAACTACTAAGTAAAGCCCATGAAATCCAAGTAGCAAAATTAAATGAGATTACTCAGATAGCCATAGCAAAAATAATCATTTTAAAATCAACCCAAATATGTAAAGACCAAAATAGAGACCAAATAGTAGGATATTATATTTACAAAATGATGAACAACTTTACATATGAATTGTAATATCTAAAGAGTCACACATGGAATAGATAACATTATAGTATTTATAGAAAATTCTACAATAAATTGGAAAACAAGCATTAATGGCGTTAGGCAGGAAGACATTGCTGAAATGGATGATTTCTTGATTGGCACTATGCTCCTTGGAAGAATGGTGGTTGTTCGGAAGGGTTTAGGTATGTTTGCATAAATATTAGCCCTTCATTGTTTTGATATTTTGGTTGGGCCAAAATTTCCATCTACTTTGCCCCTTCATTCAGACGACAAGTTAGGATTGACCTTTGGAACTATGTAATTCAAAAAATCACCTTCGTGTCTAATAAAAAGTTGTACTTGGGTAGTTGAGATCATTAATATATTTCCCTAAGATACTCCTGATGATTCTCTATCATGGGTGGTGATTTTGGTATCAGACGGGTATTCGGGCAAATTGCCCAACATGTCAACCTCCCAAAATTTCACCTGACATAATATTATCAAAGGGGTAGGCGATCAAGCCTGATTCTAAATTATCGCCTTCCAAAAACTTCTCCCAACCTGCCATCCTATACAGGGTGAGCATTTGGGCATAGACCATCCTGAATAATCCTCCTGAACTTCCACCCCAGTTAGGATGAGCCTTACAAATTATTATGGACTCTTTTCTATTTGTTCAAGTGGAACCTGAGCTGATCTACTATTATTCACTTGGTATGGGAGTTTGGGAATATGAACTGGAGTATTTCCATACCATTCCTCCACCCATATGTTGGGCAGATATTTGGAATCCTATTTTTTTCCCAAAGGTTGGGGCGAGGATTTGAGATTTGCCTTGCATGCTATTTTGCCTAATTTTCCGCCCAACATTTTCCTTAGCCAAATTTGATGCATCAGGATTATTCATTATCCATTCATACTTTGTGGCTTTGTCAAATGGTAGGCTTTTGAGGTTTCTCCTTGCTCAGTGGAAACCGGTTCATCTGCCCATTCAAAATCTACTTTTTCCCTACTATATTTAGTATGGATACTGCCCGCTAGGTCTACTTCAACCATTAATGCAAGAGCTTGACTACCAGGCTTCAAAACTTGCTATCTTTATAGATCATCTTCTTGTATGCAAAAATAGAAATAGTGGGTGAAGGGATACAAAATATCACCCACATTCTTGGTGACTTATAGGGGATTCCCACTTGGGGGAATGAGAACCCAACAAGCCATCACTTGGTAAAAATCACTCATGAATAGGGAGGGGAATAAGGAGGGGATAGAGAGGGCACAAATAAAGACAACTAATAAAGACTACAAGACAAAGGATGAAGGCAACCAAAAGTGAATGGAAAATAAGGCAAAATAAGGTAGAAGGAAAGAAAAGAAGGGGGACCAAAATAAAAAATAAGTAAAACCAAAGAAAGATAACAAGAGGGCATGAGAGGAGGGAGAGAAACATAGGAAACAATAGAGGCAAGAATACGATGACCACTAACTGAAGAGGTTAGTGGCAACAAGAAATCGAGGAAAGGATGTAGAAAATTAACAAGAATAAAAGGTAAGGTGATTCATGGGATACCCCATAGATCATGCTTCCATAAACATACCCCACCAGATACCAAGGCCCATTCAAGAATAGTCAGAATACTAGGAGCATTTGCCAATCTTGATACAACACTTCTTTCTAACACAATCAAGAAAAAAATTCATTTGCTTATTACCACTCCTCTAGGGAATATTTAGTTGCAGCATCATTCTCAGCTTCATCTTACACAACACATATTGCTATCACATTTTGGGGTGCTATTTATAGATCAATTTTCCTATTTAATAGAGGAGTTGGCACTACTTCAAAATATTTGGTTTGACATGAGTGATTCGAGTAGATCTAGACTTTCCCATTTGTTTTGTAATCACATGATGTCACACTTATTATTGGTACATGCAATGGATGTATTTTTTAGGTATTGCGTGAAATGATGTCTGAATCTGAGGCCTTGATCCATTGGGCAATGACGTCACAACAACAAAACAAAAGGAAAATCATAGACTATGACGGGGAGTGCTTCACAACTGATGCACTTTCTAGAAATCCCTATTACACTTTATATTTGAGTCATCTCGGTATAATATGATGTTATTTATTGCATGGCCATGTGCCTCCTGTGCCTTTATTTAGTTGTTGGTTTATTTACACAAAACTACGATGTAATTGGTACGTTGTAACCATGATTCATTCTAAAAATCATCTAGTGAATTTGCAATGGTTGGACCAAATCGTACTAAACTTGAGGTATTCTTTGTAGTCCAACTAACACTACCCAAAAAAATTCCAAGTTGCTATGTATCCACAACTTGGTGAACCATCATGCATACCAGTACTTATGCAATCAATAATCAATGCAATAATAAATATTGCCACGTGGGAGCTTCTCTCGGGTATTGGTTCATATGGAAATAGAATCCAATATCACTGTTCTTTGGGATCCACTTGTGGAATCTGTACCATGTGCTCCTTTGATGTCCCTGAAAAAGTATAATAGCAGGGCTTATCCAAAAGCAACCCTACTATTGGGATCTCCTTAGAACCCATATTTTGATTGGCCAAGCTTTCTGGGGTATGGCTCAATTCCTACTCAATGTGCTCCTAGATACAAAAATGGTGTAAATTTATACCCTTTTTGAAGGTGGGATCCACCATTTGGATTTTCAATTGATCCAAGTCCTCTAGTCGCTGGAGAAAACTACAAGAAATGAAGTTGTTAACTGTAGAGAATGTGCTCACATTTTATCTATGGAAGCTCAAAAGAGGGTCTGCTATTTATGCTCTACATAGTTGTATCCCCGACTCCTGCACAACTTCAGATAGTAGCCATTGTAGATAATGTGTAGTCCAAAATGGGGCAAAAGCGATTAGAGAAGGGACTAGGAGAGTGGAATCTCTTGAAGGTATGTTTCTTGCTTGAAGTAGGATTCACTTAGCCTGTAAAGCTTCTTGAAATATTTGAGAGAATATCTTTTCCCCAGATTGATGTAGGAGGAGGCTTATATCTAAACTGAAGGTTCAAATGTAATACAGGTAGTCTTGGGTGGGAGACGACTGGTATTCAATGGGAATCCTTTCCCAACTCCTCTTGAATCGGATATTGAAGTCCATGATGCACTCAAAAGAGGCCCTCTTGATGAATGAGAAATACATCAAGAGTTGAAAGGGACCCTTGGAGCCATCAAATGTGTCAATGAGAGCTCTCAAAAAATCTGCCCATGAGTAGATAGTTTTTTCTCAAGATATCGATACCAAGATAGCACCCTCCCTTCAAGATACAATACCAAGATTTTGATCATGACATCTTCATGAGTAATATCATGGAAGATCAGAAGAGCAACAATACCTTCAAGGTGCTCTCGAGTAGTTCCTTTAGTGATATCATATCTTGTTAGGGTCTTTAGAGTAATTTTAGGAATCTCATGCCAATATTAGAGATTGAGTGGACCAAGATCATCCCATATGAGATAGTATTGCTGAGCCATTATGGAATTGGTATTCAAAAATATTGATCCTTTCTTTGGATTTGAATTCACAAAATGAGCATACTTTATTTGCTAGTGAGGTCAAGACTACTCATCAAATCTTTAATCCTCTAGGATGTTGAGATCTTTCAAAGCATAGAAGAGACAACCGATCTCAGAATCTGGATATTTTTGTTTAAAGGAGTCATCGGGTGATTTGACTAGATTTGTGCAAACCAAAGTATCACCATACTCAGATTTCCTTGAACAACGAAGATATTTTGAGTCCTCAACAAAGTCACCAAAAATTATTGGTCAAAAATCTGCACCTTAATGGAAATGCAAGAGAATGCGAAGGTTGCACACCCTGCAAACCTTGACCAACATTGAATGACTACAGGGCTGAGCGAGCTTCACGGTCAATCTCTAGAGAAGGTAGGTTCCTCAAGTTCTAGCTACCTATGCTTGGAAGGGGAAAAGGGGAAGGAAAAAAATAAAAGGAGGCCATAGCCAGAACTCATAAGGACTGGTTATATCCGCATTGAGCAAAAATACAAGTATCCTACCTAACAGATCAACCAATCATATCCTCACTTATTATTTAGCGTAATGGTTTGAAAGAAAATTCCAAAACCAATGAATGGGTGCATGAAATCTAGGATGTAGAATTAAAGCACGTCCACCCGACTAGCCTAAGCAAAAGTAAACCCCAACCCAATATGAATGGGAATTCCAGAACTACTAAGTAAATCCCACAAAATATAGATAGTAGAATTAAATGAGATTACTCATATAGCCATAGTAGAAATAAGCATTTTAAATTCAACCCAAAGATGTAAATACCAAATTGGAGACCAAAAAGTAGGATACTTATATTTACAAAATGATGAAAAAATTTACATGCAAATTGTAATAGCTAAATAGCCGTGCCTGGAATGACTAACATTCCAGTATTTATAGAAAATTTTACAATAAATTTAAAAACAAGCATTAATGGCATTAGGTGGGAAGACATTGTTGAAACGAATGGTTGCTCGACTAGTACTCTGCTCCTTAGAAGAATGTCGGTTGATTGAAAGGGTTTGGGTATGTATACATAAATCTGAGCCCTTGATTTTTTATACATTCTGGTCGAGCCATAAATTTCCATATACTTTACCCCTTCATTCAAATGACAGGTTAGGATTGATTGCCTTTGGAACTATGTAATTCAAAATATCACCTTTGCACCTATTAACAACTTGTACTTGGGTAGCTGAGATCATTAATACCTTCCCCAAAGATACTCTTAATGCTTCTCTTTGATGGATGGTGATTCTGGTATTGATCAGGTATTCAGGCTAATTTCTTGACATGTTAGCCTCCCAAATTTTTGTTTGACACAATATTATCTAAGGGATGGGCTATTGGGCTTGATTCTAAATTATCGCCTTCTTAAAACTTTGCCCAACTTTCCATCCTAGACAAGGTAGGCATTTGGGCATAGACCATCCCGATTAATCATCCTAAAATTTCACCCAGTCAGGGCAAGCCTTAAAAATTATGATGAGTCTTTTTTATCTGTTTGGGTAAAAATTGAGATAATTTGCTATTATTCACTTGGGATGGGAGTTTGAGAATATGAACTGGAGTACTGCGATCCCATTCCTCTGCCCATCTACTGGAGGGACATTCAAGATCCTATTTTTTCACCCAAATATTGGGACGGGGATTTGAGATTCAACTTGCATGCTATTTTATCCAATTGTCCTCTTGACCTTGTCCTTAGCCAAATTTTATCCATAGGGGTTGTTCATTATCCATCCATCCTTTGTGACTTTGTCAAAGGGTAGGCTTTTGGGGTTGCTTCTTACTCAATGACAACTGGTTCATCCACTCATTCAAAATCTGCTTCTACTCTACTGCATTCGACATGAACACTTTCCACCAAGTCTACTTCAACCATTAATACAAGAGCCCGACTACCAAGCTTCAAAACTCGACCATCTTTATAGATCATCTTCTTGTACATAAAAAATGAAAGAGTGGGTGAAGAGATGCAAAATCTCACCCACAGGTACATTATAAATACCAGATCAAATATTGTATTAAGAGTTAGACAGAATGTGAAGATAACCTTTTTAAGTGTTGTATTCTAGTTTTTGTATTGTAGTCTTTAACTGTCATGACTATGCATTTTCAAAAATAACAGAATTTGATTATTTGAAGAAATAAAGTTATTTTCTTATCCATTTTATCTTTAATTTTTGTATTATGATGTTTCATTAATTTTAGTGTTCTAAAGTAGATTTAGGAACTATTAAGGAAGAGGTTTTATGTTGTTGCAATTTTAGCAAGGACCCACTAAACCTGGACAATCCATAAACTCTCTCTCCTATTAGATTTAGGTTAAAGTAGGTGATTGATAAGTTAGTTTATTTTGAATGAATTCTTTCCAGATATCAAGTAGGAGTTAATTTGTTGTATTTTCAAGCATTAATTAGGATTAATATGACTACAATCAACCTAGAGATTTGTTAATTAGTTACAGGTCTATCCAGTTTTAGGATTTCCTTCCATTGCACATGCTTTATTTTCTAGTTTATTTCAAGTTTTTCCTTGTTTTCCTAGGAAAGAACCACTTAGTGTAGGCAAGAAAAGATATTGGCTAATATAGAGCAGTACCCCTTTTAAATCAAACCTAGTGGATAATTTAAGTGGCTAGCAGATACTCATCAATAATTTACATGGATGATCTTGCTATATTTTCTAAAAGTCATAGAGACCATGTGGAAGATTTAAAATGGTATTGTAGAGATATTGAGAGCATGGAATTTCATTGAATCCCAAAAAGTGCAATTTTGGAGTTATAAAAGAAAAAATATTAGGGTGTGTTAGCTTGGAAACTAGTATTTCCATTAACCTAAAGAGAATTAAAGTTATTCAAAAAATCCCCCTATCAAGAAGCAAAAAGAAGGTGAAGTCCCTCTTTAGCAAAAAATAATTTTGTGAGAAATTTTATTTTTTGGGTTTGCAAAAATAGTCTAACCTCTAAATGTTATACTTAAGAAGGATATTAAGATTACATGGACCAAGTAAGCACAAGATTCCTTCCAAGAAATTAAAAGGGCAATCATGAATGACCCTATATTAAGCATTCCTAATTATTCTTAGTCTTTCTATATTTACTCATTTGCATCAAAAAATTTGATTTCTAGTGTTTTAACTCAAAAAATGGAATCTAGAGATGAGAGACCAGTAGATTTCATAAGCTTGCTATTGAAGGATGGTTAATTTAGATATTTGGTAATTGATAAACAAGTCTTTGCTCTAATCAAAGTTGTGAAGAAAGTCTAGAACTATATCCTACACAACAAAGTGTTTGTAATAGTACCAAATTTGGATAAGAAAATAATAATGATGTAGAACAAGTTAGGAGAATATAGAGGCAAGTGGTTTTTATCCTACAAGAGTTTAATTTTGAAATCCATACCATAATAATTGTCAAACGACAAGTACTGAGCAAAATTTTGGCCAAAGTTGACTCTTATATCTCATGCCAACATTATTCTATGAAATAAATTACGAATGACTAGTGGTATCAGGATATTGTATATTATTTATTAACTAGAACATGTCCCAATCACTTAATTTCCATAAGAGTGTTGCACCTTAAAAGCATAAATTTCATAACAAAATCGGGAACTCTATACTAAAGAAACCATGAAGGTATTTACTTGAGATGTATAAACAAACAAGAAGCTACAAAGTCCTTAAACATTTTCATGGAAAATATGGAAGAGGACATGGCTCGAGGAATGCCACCACATACTAGATACTAATATTTGGTTACCACTGGCCCTATGTCTTTAAATATATGCATGCACATGCCTGATCATGTCATGTTTGACAAATCATAACTCATTGATAAATGAATTTCCAATGCCATTATAACCAATTATTGAAGCCCACCCATTTGCATAGTGGGGACTAGACTTTGTTGGTGTCATAAATCCTAACTCATCACCTAGCCACAAATATATTCTAACTACCATAGATTACTATACTCACTAGACAAAGGCTCAAGCATAAAAAAACTACATAATAGAGCTCATGATCTAATTCCCCAAAGATAACATCATAGTCAGGTTTGTAATGCCATATGATTTGGTATGTGATAATGAACCTACTTGTATTCCTTAAAATGTATTTAATGGGATTAGGATAATAAGGTAACTCTAAAATTTTCTTTTAATTACTATCCTCAAGGTAATGGAGTAGTAGAATCAAATAACAAAAACCTTCTAAAAATTATTTAAAAAATAGATAGGGACTAGAATAATAAATATAAGTATGCATTGTGGTTAGATAGGACAAGGATCAAGTCTTTATTAGGAACATTCCCTTATCATTTAGTTTATGGTCAAGATCCTATCTTTCCCACAAATCTCAAATCCTTACCCTGTAATTCATGAAAACTTACTTAAAAATATATAATAGTATTGAGGCTAGGTTATTTAGTTTAATGGGTCTAGATGAGAAAAGGAAAGATGCATTGCAGCATTTTAGTAAACATCAAGAAATAGTAAAACAATAATTTGATAAGAGGGCCAAAATAAAGGCCTTTAGGATTGTCGATCTAGTGTTACTTTGGGATAAGGCTCATGAAAAGAAAGGATACCATGGAAAATTTGATCCCCTTTGGATATGTCCCTTCAAGATATCAAATATTCTAAGCGATAATACCTTTAGGCTAAAAATCCTAACTAGAGAGGATGTCTCATTAGTAGTGAATGGGAATTTCCTCAAACACTACTTTAGCACTTGAGATTATTCCAATACTACCTTGTGAATAAGTTGTGTATATAGTTTTGTTATTTTTAAGATTTTGGGGTGTTGATCTTGTTTCATTTCATTTATGTTTTGCTTTTTGCTTGGATTTGCTTCCTTTATGTCTTGTGTTCGCCCCTTTTTTGGATCAACATAGTCAAATACAACCAAATTTTGGTTATTCTAATGAGGAAGTGTTTCTTTGTAGTTTGGAGATAAAGGTTCATATTTGGAACTCAATAAAACTAAGATTGACTTAATTAATCATTTGGTGTATATCCTTATATTGAGGCAAAACAAATCAATATGGAAGTAATGTAAAAAAATGTTGTAACTTCACAATGAAAATATTTTAAGAAAATTATGAATCAAGAGGCATGAAACAACTATGGTTTGGTTATAAAGCAAAAATTATTCATATATTTACCATCCTATTTGCTATAGTGATACCCAACCCAGAAATAGGTCCTAGTTCTTATAAATTGGGAAAAATATTTTTTTTGTTCAAAAAAAAGAGAAAAGAGGGGCTTAATTGCTTGAGCATTCAAACAACCTCTTTCAGGGCTATGAATACCTGGATGGTAGTAGAGCAAGGTCTGGATTTGGATTAGAGATAACTCTATTAGGGCTATAAATGTTTGGATGGAAGTGGAGTAATATATAGTGGTTGATGACATCTACCTAAGAGGCAAGCTCATCATTAGTAGACCAATGTTTGCTTAGAGGTGCATTAGCCTGATTTCCAAACTATGATGATGAATTTCAACTAATTCTAGAATAATAATGAATTCATATACACACACTATTGCTAAAACAAAATGAAGTTTTGCTTTGAGGTTAATTGATAAACCTTAGCCTTGTATGGATTCCAATTTTTTTCGTTTTGTTTGTCTAGTAGTTTCATTCTTTCACAAAGGGTTCTTTCTATTCCCAAAATATTTAGGAGTATTTTCCAACAAAGTCATCATTTGTTGTTATGCTTGGACAACATAGTCCAATCTACATGAATTGTGGACTCACATTTATTTTTTATCTTGGTGAATTTTATTTTTTTAACTTAGGCTTGTGCATAATAGTTAATTTTCTAATTCTCAAGTTCTCAGTCAAAAGTTTCCAGTTGTGGATGCCTAAATTTTGTATGCCCTAATTTTGTCACAATGCTTTTTACTATATTTGTGTATGGTAAGCTATTCAAAATTATGAATAATCTATCCTATTAGAATAGGTTCAACGAAATATTTCCAACAAGTAGCAATATGCCTATGTTCCTATAGTCGTAGAACCCCAAACCTATTAAATTTAGACACTACAGACTTGGCAATCTCTCTGGAAAAATAGATGGCATCACTTTCAAAGCTTATATATCCTTCAAATTTAAATAAAAATGCACAAAACCACCTCCCTTATATGTGACTCAAAGGGATATTTCTAATGAATATAAACTTACCTAGGTTTTGAGAAGAATTGACCTCCCAAAATGTGATTGATCTATTGACTATGGAACCTACCTTTTACCATATCACCAATTTCAAAACCTATATAACCTACAATACTCAGTGTAAATTCACCGCCTCCATTGGATATGACTCAAAAAATATTTTTGATGAATATAAATTTACCCATGCTTTAAGGAGGTTTGATTCTCTAAATTGCTTATTTTCTACATGCTATCCAAGTTGTCGTGCCCAAAATCCTACCAACCATTTGATCTCAGATCAATTGCTTGTGGGGATTTAAAGGAAAAACTCAAAGGTTAAAATATCTAAAACTCTACCAACTATCTGATCCTGGGTCAATGGCTCATGAAGAATTAGAGAAAAATATAAAAGGTAAAGCATCGAAAAAACCCATGAATCATCTAATATCAACAATCAAGTCTTGTAGGGAAACAAATATTAAATCAATCCAATCAATAGCCAAAGGGATATTTTGCATGTGGTCTTTGGTTTGTTCTTCACCACAAATACGTTTAGCATTTTTTTACATGCAATTTCCACCTTGAACTTTTTTTAAAGTTTTATTTTTTGTCCTTTTGCAAGGGTTTTTGTCTTAATACTACTTCTAAACTTTGATCCATGTTTTTTTGTACTTGACTTTGCCTTAGCTTTCCTTTAGATTTTTAGTTGGATTATAAGTGTTGTCAATGAAATTAAAACCCCACCAATTATCCGATCTCAAAAATCAACGACCCATGGAAAAATAAAGATTGAAGTAAAGACAATCAATTGTTAAAGGGTATCTAAAAATATAAGTACCCATGGGAAAATTGAACAACTCATGGGGAAATAAAGATTAAAAGTGCTTCCAATAAAATTAAAGCCCCACCAACTGTCCAATATCAGTAATCAAGGTTTGTAGGGAAATAAAGATTAAAGTGAAGCCAATATATTGCCAAAGGGTCCTTTTACGTGCGGTCTTTTATTCATTTTTTATCACAATTTTGGTTAGTATTGTTTTGCATACAATGCCACATTAAATTTTTCTCAAAATTTTGTTTTTTGTCCTTTTGCAAGGGGTTTTATCTTAATACTACCTCTTTTCCACTTGACTTTGTGTTAACTTTCTTTTGGAATTTTGGTTAGATTGAAAAGGCTACCAATGAAATTAAAACCCTACCAACCATATGATCTCAATAATCAACAATCCTGTAGGAAAATAAAGATTGAAGTGAATCCAATCAATTACTAAACAAAATCTAAAAATATAAATGACCACATGGAAAATTAAATGGCCTATAGGGGTTGGAAGAAATTAGAGAGAGGTGAAACATTGAAAAAACCTACCAGTCATTTGATCTCAAAAATCAACGACTTGAGAGGGAAATAAAATGTAGCCAATATTACCTCAAGAGGAAAGGTTTAGATAAAGGCATGGAAAAAGGAAAACACTATAGAAAAAGGTGAAAATTGCCAAAAAATGCAAAAATTTCCAAAAAGGATGAAAATTGTTGGAAAATGCAAGAAATTGTCGAAGAATGTAGAAAATTGCTGAAAAATATAGAAATGGCTAAAAATACAGAGAAAGGCCAAAAAACACAAAAAAATCCAAAAAGTGTAGATTATTGCCAGGCATGCAAAAAAGAACCAAAAACAGTAAAACACTTCTTAAAAATTGTAGAATATTGTCAAAACATGTAGAGGATTATCAAAAAGCTGTAATAAATTAGTGAAAAATGCTAGATATTATCAGAACATGTAGAGAACTACCAAAAAACATGAAAATTTGTCAAAAAATACAAAAAAATGTTGGGAAACAAAGAAAATAAGCAAAAAACATATAATTGTGTCAGACAAGCATAAGAAAAAATGGAAAAGGGAGAAAATAGAGGAAAAAATGTAGAAGAAATATATATATATATATATGAATGAACAAATAAATAAATAAGAAAAAATAAAAAAAAAATCAAAATAAAACAAAAAAGATAAGTAAATAAATAAAAATAAATTGTGACACCTACAAATTTTTTACTTTCCCTCACACAAATATTCTCTTGTAGGATATTTGACATAGTTGCTCAAAATTCAAAGATTTCTAGAATTTAATATCAACCATGCAGGTATGGATTTGTAGATCATAAAAGCGATAGAATTAATACTCATCCCACTTGTTATGGATGATGGAGCATGAATTCAATCACTTAACATCAACCCGATTTAATTAATCCCCAGGTTTCTCAAAAGTAAAAATTTAACAAGGCATGACATAGGTATGGTATAGAGGTGATCTTGAGGAACTTGCTTCATTAATGGGAAAAATAGTGGATGTAGGAGTTTTAATGCTAACCAAGCAGACACCAATTTGCAAAACATGAAAGTGGCAAAAATTAATGCCCAACCCACTTGTTGCAGATGAAAGAGTAGAAGTCAGACCACTTGAGATAAATTGAGCACAAGTAAGCTTGAGATATCAATGAGTTGAAGTTTAATACGACATGGTCAAAGTGCAGTAGACGCAATCCCAAGGAACTTACAACAAGAATGTTGTGAAGATAAAATCCAAGATTCGATATGTTCCAAGGGAAGGAATATCATAGTACTTAAATATTGTAAAAATTTAGCTATGTAAAAATCCATATAATTATATAAATACCAACCTGCTAGACAACTAGAAGGGTCATAAACCATCCATTAGCTATCCCATTAGACTTAGCTCATTCTCTATTATTTTTTTTTGATGTAAAAAAACATTATATTAAAAAATTAATAGAATACATTTTTACAAACAAAAAAAATAGGCGGATAAACATGCCACGTGGCTAACGCCATCAATCGAAAAACCATCCCTATAAAAAAAAAAGGGGAACCCAAGAAAAAAAATTACAACTAATTAACACTGCCTTATAGAACTGATGGTCAACAAAACTAGCTAATTACATAATGACGAGGCTCCATTATATGGGTTTAACCACCCCTGAGATTGATTTCCACCCAATAGTAGCATCAAGAGACTTTGGTACTGAGTCACTCCCCTGTCCAGAAGTGCTAGGAACATCCTCTTAGCTATAAACAAATGCCTCTTGTTTGGCAGCAATCATCGAAGCTCCTAAATTATCTCAGGATTCAAGTCAAGGAGGGGAAGAGAGAGGAATAATCAAGTAGCCATGACCATATTTGTAAGGACCTTGAGCTGGAATAGGAGTGCAGTTTGGGAGCGAGCAACATTGTTGTTTGGATATAGATTGAATTTGAGGAGTATCCTGCTCAAGATAAAGTCGATTTATTATGTACAACACATTCCCCCACTGATCAATAAGCTCATGAAGATGAGTGAGCTCCATGGCCATCTTATTAGCTTGAACTGTAATTTGAAAATACACAGAAGAAATAATATTAGACTTCTCAAAATTAGATATGTGCAAAGAGGAAGAACCCTTACCAGAAATACAATCATTTCTAGCTCTCCATATGCTGAACATGGTTGCCATACAAAACAAGTGTCACACTTCAAAGAAACTAGCCGACAAGGGCAGGGGGTCTCCAAAAATGATATGCTTCCACTCAAACGTAGTGAAGGAGTAGGGTCTAAAAAATGAAAAAGACCACTCCCAAAGGGAATGAGCACAAGCAAAAAACCAAAAAATATGGACAAATTCTTTAGATTGAAGACAAAAAGGGCAAGAAGGGTTAGGGATACCTAAATTCTAGAGACACATCCCAATAGAAAGCCCTTGGTGCAAAATACTCTAGGCAAAACATGAAAGTTTGGGCTAGTCTGGAACCTGCACATCCAAACAGGTCGAGAGGAGGAGATCTTCCATTATTGATTGAGTTTATCAATCATGGGGAGGCAAGGAGATAACCATCCATACCCTAATTGAGCCTTATAGTTTTGTAGCAGAGTGTCTGGATACCACTTCCAATCCTTCCACAAAGGTCATTGCGAAAGCACACAAATCTTGTATAACATGGAGTCAGGAAGAGCAGCCTTGACAACCTCAAAAGTATCCCTATTAGAGTGACTAGGCCCAAATTTATCTTTGAAGTCATCCCAAGGGAGCCAATTATTGGTAGGATGAGAAAATAAATCAGTGATGCATCACACACCTTTATGAAAGAATCTAAGCACATGAACCCAAGAAACCACCCAAGAAACCTGTGCAAGTAGGAAACCCTAGTAGGTGATAACAAGTGACCACCAAACATTCATTTTGTTGATGGAGAGGCCATGACAAAATTTTTTGCCATTCTTTTTAATTGGATAAATTTTCTAAACTAAGCTTGGTATTGTTTTTGAGTTTTATTCATGTAATCCACCAAAGTGGCTAAATCCAAACCTTAATGTACTACATGATTATATTTATAATACATGGCTTTAAAATTAAGTGTTCAATCTATGCATGATTATGGTGGTTGCAATTAGTTTATTTTCCCTTTGAAGATCACACCATTTTGGATCTTGAGTTGTATGAATATTGGTTGGGCTAGGATTGGTTTTATATAAGAATTATCATTTTGTGGAGTCGAAATCGAATTCAAGACAATATAGGCTTGTTTATTTTATTTTCTTTTCTCTTGCCCTTAAACATTTTCCTTTTTTTATGAACTTGTTTACATTAAGAGTAGATTATTTCAATTTAAATCACTAAACTAACTTTCTACTATGCACAGTTTAAAAAACCATATAGTTATGAACCAATAATTATCATTGTATGTGATAAAATATGAATGCAATGAACATTAATCAGGTAATTATCATTTGCACATTTTAAACTCATATATGTTTCATGAAAATGAAATTTTATTCAATTTACATATGTTAAAATATCAATATAATATAATTAATTTCCAAAAAATTAGGCATTCAATGATAAGACATTGTACTTGAGAAACCTATCTCTTATAGTCATACCAACAAAGGCCCCTTGAAGGAAAAACTACCATTGACCTTTGGGTTTATCCATGCCGACCAAGACCTAGCCATATCAAAACCTTAGGGTAAAGGAATTCCCTTTCAATAGGGAACATAATTTATTCCAAGTAAGTTGGCTTGTGCTTGACACATTAACATGTGGCTTCTACCTCTCCATGTCCAACAAAACTGACACTAAGAGGGAGGGAGTCAGAGTGTGTCATTTGCACGTACACCATGCTCCTTCCACTTTCCAAAGTCTCATGAACTCTATATTTATTCCTTTTCTTTGCAATTTTGTCCTAGTTTTCTTTGATGATGTTTTAATTTATATCAAATCTTGGAAGAATCATCTAGTTCATGTTGACAAAGTTCACCTATTACAAAGGGAAAACATTTTGTCAAAAATTCCAAATGTTCCTTTAGGGTCCATAATGTAGAACACTTAGGATATATATTAACTCAAGAAGGATTCAACATACATCCTAACAAGATCAATGCTATGCAAGATTGGTTCTTACCCAAATCTTTTAAATAGCTCCAAAAAGTTTTAGGATTCATAGGCTACGACAAAAAAATTGTTCGTAACTATGGCAAGATTGTTGCTCCTCTCACAACATTTAGAGCCTTACAATCCCTCAAAGAAGCTATGTGTACCACTTTTATTTTTTCCACTCCTAACTTTAGTAAAAATTTTATCATTGAGTATGATACTTTCAACATAGCTATTGGAGTTGTTTTGGTGCAATATGACCACCCATTAGCCTTTGAAAGTAAGTGACTTTGAGGCAAGAATCTAGGATGGTCCACTTACGTGAAGGAAATGTTAGTTTTTCTACACGCCATAGAGAAATGAAGGCCTTATTTTTTGGGGCATCATTTCATTATCAAGACTAACCATAGTAGCCTTAAGTTTTTCTTAGAGTAGTATCTCTCATGCCTTGAATAGAATAAATGGATGACCAAGATCTTGGGTTATAATTTTGTTATTGAATACAAGAAAGGAAAAGAGAATGTGGTGGACGATGCCTTATCTCATAAATATGAGGATGTTGTTGTCAATGCCATCTCTAGTCCTCTTCCACAATCGCTTTTTGAACTCTAGGAATATTGGATTTATGACCTAGAGAACATGTGAATCATTTGGGAAAGGGAGACGAGCTCATCATTGCATTTGTATTTATCATATATTGATGGAGTGCTTCACAAAAAGGATTGCATTTATCTTCCTCAATCTTCAACTATTAAGTCAAATGTTCTCCAAGAATTGCATGCATCTCCTTTGGCTAGACATTCAAGACTCTTGAGAGTATACCAACAAGTGAAGTAATTGTTTCTTGGAAAGGATTAAAAGCATATGTTAAAATATTTGTGACCGAGTATGAGTTGTGTTCACATAAACAAGGGGAAATAGTTAAACATTTTGGATTGTTGCAACCCTTGCCTATTCTTGATCATCAATAGGAGCACATATCTATGGATTTTATTGATAACCTTCCTAAATTTGAGGGCAAAATGGTGATGTTTGTGGTAGTAGATCTTCTTTCCAAGTATGCTCATTTATATGCATTACAACATCATTATTTAGCAAAGAAGGTGGTCAAGGTATTTCTTGATTGTGTTTTTAAATTACATGGTATGCCTAAAACCATTGTGAGTGATTGTGATCTTGTCTTCACCAATAAATTTTGGAAATAATTTTTTTGCTTTAGTTGTACCAATTTGAGTACAACTAAGGCAAAATAATTATTTCAAAAATTGCAACAAATAATGGTAGGTCCAAATTTTGGAAATAATTATTTGAGTATTCCTTTCAAGTCATAAATTGCAATAAATAATGGTAGGTCCAATATTCCACAAAATACATAAGACTTTAGCTTTGAACTAATTAATCCAATATTTCATCAACTCTTTCAATGTTGATGGAAGTACCCAATACAATTTCATATTTAAAAAAAATTAACCCCAAATGGTGTGAGCAAAGGGAAAATGAAGAAGTAAATGATATGATGTTTCTAAATCCTTCTCATATAAGGCACATCTAAAAGTTTCATAATATCATCTTCTTTGTAGAATTTCTCCTATAAGAATCTTATCTTGAACTGCTAACCAAAGAAATGTTGAGGCCTTAAGGAGAGCCTCTAATGACCAAACATTCTTCTAAGAAAAATATTTAGGAGAAGGATATTTTGATTGCTTTAAATCCTCATATCCCAATTCACCGAGTATCCACCATCCTTTGAAAATTTTAAACCAACTCATCCTTTTGTGTAAAAATTGGAAAATAAAAACTCTTGAAACATCTTTTGAATTTCATCTACAATTTGTTTGAGTTTCTCTCCTTCAACTATGTTACTAAAATAAATCCATGATCTGGATTTGTTGCTCATATAAATATAGTTATTGATATTTGGTTCTTTACATGCTAAGCATGCTTGAGAAAATGGTTGTCATTTTGAGTCAAAGATAAGAGGATAAGGCTTCAACTAAGCATCAGACAAAAAATCTACATAACTCCCCTCTTTGATTGACCATATTGCAAACTACTTGATATGAAGTTCTCTATTGGTGATCCTTTGGGTAGGGTTATTTTCCTAAATAACTTCATTGCATCAATAGAACCTATGTATTTTTGAAGTAATATTTTTGCCCAATTCTTTCCTTGATCTCTAAATAATCTCCACTCAAGCTTTGCTCCTAATGCCAAATTCGTAAGTTTGCAATTCCACAAGTTTGCTCCTCTAATATTATTTCCTTTGCAAATCCTATCCCACTTATAAAGAGGAAACATAAATTTTTCCTGACAACCTTTTCATAAAAGTCTTTGAATTTTATCAATTTTTGATGTTATACTTGTTGGCAATCTTGAAAGTGATATCATATAAATAGGAATGGATTGCAATGTAGTCTTTATGAGTTGTAGCCTTATTTCCATGGTTAAGAACTTGCCTTTCCAACCTGCCAAACAAGCTTTCATTCTATCCAAAAAAGAGATTCAAAGCTCATTTTTATTTCTTTAAGAGACAAAGGAATACCTAATTAGGTTGATGGAGTTTTTTTAATTTTAAACCCTAAAATATTCACAATAATTTTTTGTAAATATAGGGTAGTATTAATTAAAAATATTGGATTTTATAGTATTAACCAACTGTCTAGTAGCCTTCTCATAGCATGATAATATTGATTTAAAATATGTGACCTCATTGACTGAAGGATGGCCCAAAAGAAAAGTACCATAAAAAAATTGGAGATGAGACTTAGAGGGACCATTTTTTGCAACTTGGATACCTTTGAATTTTCCTTCTTTTTACCTTTGAGAAAGTTCTTCCTAATTCTTCCATAAGAATAATGAATAGATAAGGAGATAGTGGATCACCTTGATGCAGTCCACAAGATAACTTGAAGTAATCATTAGGAGAAGCATTGATCAAACTATAAAATTTTATAGTGCTATAACAACATTTGATAAATTCACAACAACTATGATCAAACCCAAACTTTTTGAGAATATCAAGTAGAAAATTCCAAGAAACCCTATCATGTAATTTGTTCATATCGAAATTCATAAGCATACCTAGTTTATTCATGGAATGAAGAGAATGTATGTCCTCTTGTGCAATAATTATACCATCAAAAATTTGCTTACCATGAACAAAACCACCTTATTCCTCTAAGATAACACAACCTAGAAATCCCTTCGACCTATTTGCCATAATTTTTGAAATGATCTTATAAATCAAATTGCAAAGGCTTACTGGATGAAAATTATCAAAATATTTTGTTTCACCTTTCTTGGGAACCAATGTAATAAAAGTGGCATTGATCTCACTTATTATAGCCTTCCTTTTTCATGCCTCATCAATTGCAACTAATATATCACTCTTCAATAAATCTCAAAATTTTTAAAGAAAATTACAGGAAATCCTTCAGGACTAGTGCCTTGTTAGGATGGAAAGAGAAAACTACTTCATGGACCTCCTCCATAGATATATAAGCTTATCTTGTGCCTCCTTATCTTGTATAGTATTTGAAAAAATATTTTTGAAATAATTAATTGCTTCCTTCCTTATATCTTCTTCATTCTCAATATTTCTTCCATTTGGACTTAAAATATTTTTGATGTGATGAAAAGAAACTTTTACTTTTGTTGGAGCATGAATGTTTATATATTTCTATATCCTTCCTTAAGCCATTTATCTCTATATTTTTGGAATCAATATGACTCATTTTTCAATGCATTATGATAATAAAAAAGTAACTATTTTTCTTTCACATAAAAGTCCTGATCCATTCCATTAATTTCTAATATCTCTTGTAAATTTTTGAGTTTGGATTCAATTTCTTTCTTTTATTTAAAAATATTACCAAAATATTTGGTATTCCAAATCTCCATTTGCTCCTTTAAAATTTTCATATTTTGAACAAACCTATACATAGACGATCCTTCAAATTTTGATTCATCCCACCATAACATAACCATCTAGGAAAAATTAGGGTCTTGGAGCCACATAGACTGAAAGCGAGGCTTTGGATGACCATTATTAGGTAAATCACAAGTCAAAAGAATAGGTTTTTTATTTGATCCTGCTTGCAATAAAATATCTAAAGATATTATATTTTTTTTTTTGCAACCATTTGTTGGAGAATAAGAAGCTATCTAATATTTTTATTGTATGAGTTTGCCCAATGTGTCTTTTATCCCATGTATATTGAAAACTTGAAGGACTAACATCCAAAAGGTCATTTGAATTGACATATGAAGTAAAATATTGCATTTATTTAGACCATCCTTCTTTTCCCAAGGAGATAGAATAATGTTAAAATCACTCCCAAGAATCCATAGATCACAATGAATCATCATTGTATTTGACAAAATGTGTTGAGGTCCTTCCAACATCTTTCACGAGGATTAACTATAATCGAAGCATATACATTTATAACCCTAAATTTGATGTTTTTCTATTTTTTGTAAAATAATCCAAAAACCCAATTACTTTTTGCTTCTAATAATTGCCCATCCCATTTGTATTTGTCCCATATTATTACAATATTGCCTAAACCTCCTGTAGAAGAAACTGCTAGACAATCACCCATCTTCCAAATATTCTTAAAAGCATCCTTACATTCATCACTACTTAATTTTATTTCTTGTATTAAAATGAACTTAGGACTATAACAACCCATTATTTCCTTAATAACTCTTTTTTTAGGGGTCTTATTCATACTGCTAGTATTCGACTAGTCTTCATCATCAACGCTTTTTATTTTTATTATTGGGCTTAGGTACACTTCTTTTTTTTGTTGGATAATAAGGGGTTGTACTTGGTTCCCCCACCCTTAACAAATTATATCTCTCTTATTTAGAGCTTGAGATTTTACAAATAGATACACTTCTCATCTCAATTGAGATGCTATAGCTAGAAACCTACATCATTTTACATAAAATGTCTAAATTCTTGATTTTCATTTTTTGGATCTTTTCAAATTTTTGTATGAATACAATTACTCCAAAATTTAGCATCTTTCTTGAAATTTTCCTATAGCATCCTTCACAATGCCAAAACTTCACCTCTATTATCTATGCCTTGCATCTTAGTAGAGTAATATTTCCAAAACATCACACTATCATAGTTCACTTTACCAAATATGAATTGCTAGTTTCCTTCCTCGCTGAAGTCATAGCTCTTCATTGCTCTTTCCATCATTTGAACCCTAGTTGGAAAATATTTACAATTTCATTTTCACAACTTAAAAAATTGTCAGTGCCCTTGTTTTGAATGGTTGACTTCATAGGGTCGTATCTCCCACAATATTGCTCGAATTTTTGCATATAACAACTCATTTTAAATCTATTAAAATTCTACAATAATCAGTTAAATCGGATAACTCTTTGCAAAGATATGGCTCCTAAAATATGAGATATTTTTCAAGAAAAAACCCTAATCCTTCACACTTTGCAATTTTGTTTTTCGCGATTTAAAAAATTGTCACTACCCTTGTTTCAAATAGTTGACTTCATAGGGTCATATCTCCTTCAATATTACTAATAATTTTACATATAACCACTCATTTTAAAGCTATTCAAATTTTGCACAAGTTTGTCCAAGAATCAGTTGAATCGAATAAATATTCACGAAGACATGGCTCCTAAAAGATGAGACCATTTTCAGGAAAAATCCTAATCCTTCACACTTTGCAATTTTTTTTTTCTCATTGTAAGAAGCCTTCCATGCTCCTTAAGCCTTCCCAGCCTTCCACTCAGCATCCCAACATTCCATTGCAACTCCTTCAGTCGGCCCAACCTTCCATGCTCCTTCAACCTTATTAGCCTTCCATGTTCCTTCAACCATCCTAGCCTTTCGGCCAACATCCTAGTCTTTTATTGTAGCTCCTTCAGCCAACCCAACCTTCCACGCTCCTTCAGCCAACCTAGCCTTCCACACTTCTTTAGCCTTGATACTCCAAAAATCAACTCATCATTCAACCTTTCATGCTCCTTCAACCTCTAGCCTTCCACGCTCCTTTAGCCTCTAGCCTTCCATGCTCCTTTAGCCTCTAGCCTTCCACGCTCCTTTAGCCTTTAGCCTTCCATGCTCCTCTAGCATTTAGATTTGTTGATCGTTAAATTACTAGACCATTTTCTAAGCCCCTTAGGGGGAAACCCCCTAGGTTTTGTCTCTCCACTTAGATCCACTTCTTATTAACACTTGTGACATTTTTATTTGACTTCTTAGATCTATATCATTTTGAATTTCTTTTTCTCTTTGTTCCTACTTTGATGGTCTTCCTCTTATTTTTTCATTCCCATCAACACACTTGTCTTCATCAATATCTTATATTTTTCATATTGTTCATAATGAGACTTATCTTCTAAATATTTATGTTGCCCTAAAGAATCAAAAGTGCAAGGAATAACTTCATTAGCATTTTCATCTTTATATTTCCTTAAAAATCCTAAAGTGCACAGATGATCCTCCATAATCACTACTTTTTTATGTGGGCCTGGAAACCCTAAATTTCCTTGGATATCCTCCATATGATTTTTTTATTATATTACCGTTGAAACCCTAAAGTGAAATGAATACACTCTATACTAATTTTATTTTTATTTTAAGAAGATTGTATGCTACTTGAGGAAAATAAATATGATTTACCTAGATTAAGCTTGACCTTGTTCACCTCATTTGCTTTAAATTTTACCTCCCTATCTTCCTTTTCTTTAAAATTTGCCTTCCCTTCTTCCTTTGCACCTTTAGCTCCTTTTATATTTGAACTTGTGCATTGTACTTCATCATCCCTCATATCATGTTTTCTTCTAATGGTTGATTTGAGTGAACTATAATGACCTTTGCCATCTGATGATGTAGAGGAGTTTTTCCTACCACTTCCTTAGAAGTGGAAAATCCTTGACATGATCTATATTCTCCTATGATATATCTCCTTGTTTCATATTGAAGCTACCCTCATACCCAAAAATGTCCATCTCATTCTCCATCATTTTCATTGTGTAGTATCTTGCCATGTGCCTGGTTTCATGACATTTGCAACATCAAAATGCAATATTTTCATAATCCACTTGTTGATCCTATTATCTTGATTCAAATTTAATCCTAATGGATTACAATAAAGGTTTTGAAATATCATTGGCAACACATATTTGAGTGTATACAACATGCCTTCTCTCCTTAGTAGTTGGTCCCTCCTAGATGAATTCATGTAGAATATTACCAATATTTTGCAAAACCTCCTTATTGATGAGTTAATAAGGAAGTCCAAAAAGCCGAATCCATAGTATAAGCCTTTAATAGTCTCTATATTAAATAAAATGCATCTTTACCGCTAAACCAAGGGCCTCCATCTATTATTTTATCCCATATTTTTGAACTAGAGAAAATAATGAGGAAAAATCCTTTTGGAAGAAAAGTCATGGAATAATTTGAATTCAATCCTCACTTCCACTTGATCCAATTCTGAATCTCATAAAAACTTATCCAGTATCCATGGAAATTACATATTTACCCTCTACTTTTAAGAACCATTGTATCATGCTCAATCATGTTATCCTCGATAATCACTTTTGGTGTAGTATCTACTACCTAGACCGGGTTTGCCATAGATTCACCCTTCCTCTTATCGCAAACTAGGGCATTCGTACTTCCAACTAAGGCATTATTATTATTTTATTTGGTTAGTGTAATAAACCCCTACGAAAAAGGCATAGGGCTAAGCAATTTCCTCCCAACTATGACCCCTTGTAAATCCGAGAGCTATGCTTATCAATAGGGAATTTAACACACAACCACCACACACCCACCCCCTCACACACTCGCTCATGCTACGGTTTGAACCTTGGACCTCCTAAAAAAGAGCCAAATCCCGAGCTGTTGCGCTATCCCACCTAGGACATCTAAGTCATCTTACTTCCAACTAAGGCATTCTTACTTACAACAAAGGCATCCTTACTTCCAACTAGGTCATCTTTAGTTTTAGTAAGAACTTTCAAAAATGAATTTCTTGCAATGTTACCTATATTTTCTTCAAATGAATCCTTTAAAGTTTCTCCTAAGATCTAGAAGAAGCGACATTTGTTACTTAATCACACTTTGCTTTCTACTTCATACTCATGCTTCCTCCTACTCCCTCCTGGGTCGCAAGTGGATCTAAATTAATATTATAATTGTCAAAGGTGTTTTGTAAAAAAAAAATCATGAAATAAACAATTATTTATGTGATTATTATTAAATTACATGAGATTTAAAAATCATTAAATAAATAAAAATCCTTACAAATAACTATTAAAATAAAAATTATTATTATTATTATTATTTTTTAATTTACATGGTGGAATCAGTAGCCGCCACGAATCCGGATAGGCTGTTCAGATTTTATGGTCACCATAGTATTCTGCACTGTCCGACCTAGAAGCTGCCACATAGTTCTTCACGCAGTCCACACCTATAACCACCATGCCATAATCATTTTAAACCTTTTATGCTACTAAAAGCACCAGGAAAGGGACAAGCATTCAGTCCGATGAGGCTCGATATTTTAACCTTGGATCTCCGCCCCCTTACGGGGTTTGGTCGAACCAATTGGTCTACACCTAGGACCTAAAAAATATTAATATTAATAATAATATTATTATTATTATTATAAATACAATTATAAATAATTTTTAAAATAAAATATATAGTTAGTTTTAAAATTTATTATATTTATCATGTTGACATTAGCTTAATCGATTAGATTCCTCAATATTTTGAGGAGGAGACCTAGGTTCAAATATTGCCAAACGATAAGCTTTGTTGTAATACCACAATGTGGTGATGATGTAATACAGGTGGGACCCGTTTCAATCCCATATAATCCATTGAAAAAAATAATAATTTTAATTTTAAGATCCATTTGGAATTATTCTATAGAGGTACAAGAAAAAGATATAGTTGATATCAACACAAGAAATTTCTTATAAAAATATTTAATTAAAAACTCTTTTTAAGTATTAAATGCTTATATTTTTTATCTTGTTTTATTGAAAATTTAAATTTTATTACATTATTTAATCTTTTAAGTAGAGAAAAATATTTAAAATATTTTTATAGTAATATCTTAGTTGTATTCCTTTGGTTTCTCAACAAAAATATCCATGTTCAAATTATGGGAGGGTGGCCCATTATACTTCACATCTTATTTCAATAAAAATAAAAATTCAAATTTGCAAATTTTAAGTATTTTTAATACTATCCATGTATGGCTTGGAAAGATTCAAACCTAGGTCTCTCCTTGAATTATAAGGAATCTAATTGGTTGAACTAATGTCATTTGATCAATACTAATATATCATTATTTTTTCTAAAAGAAAGGATTTATATTAATTTTTAGATACAAAATTACATGTCTTGTTATGTTATTTTTCTCTTAGCTAAGAGATGTGCTCTAACTGATACAAAATTCTAAGAGTCTATAACATATAGATTGATATATATCTTGATAGAATGTAAATATTATGCTAACCCAAATTCTTAACAAACTTAAAAAAATTAAACAAATTTGTACAAATTTTAAATATGTTGTCTCAAAAAATTATGATGTTAGGTGAGCTAGCTTTGATTCTAATATCATTGGTTTCCAAGAGATCTTAGAGATCCAATTTATAAATAACTATATTTATTTATTAGTTAGGCTTCTCAAATTAGACCTCCTTTATAATTTTTTTAATGTGAAGTGTTATTTGCCATATAATTCTACCAACTAATGTTGTGGTTCAAAGGCCAAAACCATATAATATGGTGTCCCAACAGTATTTCCTATCAAATATTATATGTATTATAAGTGTTATAAGTTGCCGCTAAGGTCTAGGTGGATTGGTAAGAATTTGGGCACTTACCAAGAGGAGACCTGGGTTCAAACCTTGAGGGCATGCCCAATTTGGGCAAAGGTAGTAGTCTGACTTGATTTTGCTGAGTGTGCACCAACTTGATGACGATGGTACCGACCTCAAGCCACTAGGGTCTCCCTCACTCCAAATCGTGTTTACCGAGATGAGATAGGGGTTATAATGGTAGTACCATGATTTGATGCTACAATAGGAGGTAATGCGACTTGATCCTATGACCAACTATTCAAAAAGGAAAGGTAGTTGCCGATTCCTCTATGTATTAAAACAAATGTTATAAGTTGATCTTAAATTTGAATATAATATAACATAGTTGCCGATTCCTCTATGTATAAAAAAAGTGTTATAAGTTGATCTTAAATTTGAATATAATATGTTTAGAAAGAAATTATAACAATAAAGTGAGAAATAAATTACCCCATCAAAGGAATTACACTACTACAAAATTGTTAAAATATAATGGTCCCATATTAAACCATACAACTAATTGAAACTAAACTAGTAGAAAACATATATAATTGGAATGTGGCATATCCATCATAAGAATAACATAAGATGGAGTAACAAAGAGTGATCTAATTTTTGTTAGGATATATTTTTTTTGCTTGATAAAAAGGGGTTGTACTCGGGTCTCTTACCCTTAACAAATTACATCTCTCTTCTTTAGAGCTTGAGATTTTACAAATATATACACTTCTCATCTCAATTGAGATGCTATAGTTAGAAACCTACATCATTTTACATAAAATTTTGAATTCTTGATTTTCATTTTTTGGATCTTTTCAAATCTTTGTATGAATACAATTACTACAGAATTTAGCATCTCTCTTGGATTTTTTCTATAGCAGCCTTCATAATGCCAAAAATTTACCTCTACTATCTATGCCTTGCATCTTAGTAGAGTAATATTTCCAAAACATTGCACTAACATAGTCCACTTTACCAAATCTGGATTGCTAGTTTCCTTCCTAAAACACAAGTGCAACCACAAAAATTATAATAAATAGTCTAAATGAACACACATTATTGTTACAAAATAAAACAAATATTACCAATGTAAAACATTAAAGTAAATATTAATCATTAATTGAATTAGGCAATCAACAATTTTTTTTAGCTTCAACTAAAATTTCTACTTCCTCTAACCATGGAAAGGAGATGTTAACTTCACGACCCTCAATCAAAACCCCTTTATTGGCTAGCTTATCTACACATTTATTTCATTTTCTTAATATATGTGTAAACCTGATTTCTTCAAACTCTTTAGCAAGATCTTGAATTTCCACAATTATCTCTTGTATGTTCCATGGAGCCTTTGCTTTCCTCAAAATTGCATTTTATTACTATGAGAGAATGACCTTCCATCCAAACTCTATTCCATTTTATTTGTTTACATTTTTTTAACTCTTCTAAAGCTGCCCAAGCTTCAGCTTCATTATTTGTCTTAAATCTACAATTAAAAGCATAATGAGACAAAATCTCTCCTCTATCATTTCTAATTATTCCTCCTCTACCTGCTGGTCCTAGGTTTCCTTTAGATGCTCCATCAAAATTCAATTTAACCCACTCCACATCTGGTGGTTTCCACTTTATATTCTTTACCTTATTTTTGCTTCTCTTGTACCCAACATCATAATTCTATTTAATGACTTGAATCCATCTATCAAGACTCTCTGCTTCCAAATTAGGGATTGGGTGAGTTGATAGGGTTGGTTTAGAATCCTCTATGGCTAAACATATCTTCTTTTTCATTACCTCTAAACTGCTTTCCTTTCCTTTAAATATTATTATATTCCTTTCTAACCATATAGTCCAAAGTATTGTATATTTTGATATATCCCATATTGTCTATAAAGCCTCACTTTTATAAGTCCTCTGCCATTGCTTTAACCAATATTCAATTATGCTATTCATCACCATGCATTTACCAAACATATTAAGAATCCATTACCATATATTCCAGACTATTGAGCAATGTCCCAAGAGATTGTCAATACTCTTCTCCTCTTTATTACAGAAAACACATTTATAGGGGCCATGAAAACCCCTTTTCATAAGGTTATCCCAGGATAAAAATTTTCTATGACCTACCAGCCAAAACATTTTGACTTTAGGAATTCTTGGGCTATCCCAAATATCTCTCCAAATTCTAGTGATATTATTATTATGTTGGTGTTGAACATTATATCCACTTCTTGTTGTGTATTCTCCTGAGCTATTCAACTCCCAAATCAATTTATCCTTGGCATCCCTCGAAATAATTACAGTTGTTATATTTCTACTCAATTGCCTCCTAGCATCAATGTCTTGTATACTTGTAAAAAAATCTTCTTTCCATTTGTATCTTCCTTCTCAATCCTTGTACAAAATGTTTGAAACCCTATCACTGTATTTGTCTTGAAGCAATCTCATCCAAGGTTTCAAAACTAGATCTAAATTGAGTGGTTTTTTATCACACCAAGTATCCATACAAATAGAAATTTTTTCTCGAGTTTCCACCACCCATATTAAAACTTTAATCATAAGATCAATAGATTCTTTTAAACCATTCCAAAGAGCAGAACCATTTGGAAGAGAGAATGTAGTAAATATTAAATTTGGGTTATTGGGATCAACATACTTACTTAGAAGAATTCTTGCCCATTGTCTTTGACTCTCTTTGTACAATCTCCAGTTAAATTTCCCCCTAAGAGCTAAGTTTGCATCTGTAAGAGCTCTTAAATCAAGACCTCCCCTAGTTTTATCATCACACAACTTGCTTCTTTTCACCAAAGAAAATTTCCTTTTATCATGTAAACCTGATAATAAAAAGGATCGCATAATAGAGATTAATTTTTTTTCAACTGATTTTGGCATAGAATACAAAGACATATAATATGTTGAAATGGCTTGTAAGACTGAATTAATTAACTGCACTCTTCCTGCTAAAGATAACAATCTACCTTTCCAAGTTGGAAGTTTATTTTGAAATTTACTAATAATTGGATTCCATAAATCTATCCTCATTATCCCCTCAAATAAAGACATCCCTAGATAAGGTTTTGGTAAATTTGCCTCCTCGATTTGAAGCAATCTACAAATTATTGCTTTGATATTAGTAGGAGTGTAAAGAAAGTAAATTTTAGATTTAGTCCTATTAATTTTTTGCCCTCAAGCTCTTTCATACTCTTTTAAAAAGTTATTCAAAGCTCTGGCCTCATTTATCCTTGCCCTTCCAAAATGGGTTGTATCATCTACAAAATATTGATGGGTGATGAATTTGATGTTATTACTAATCTTAAGTCCACTTATAAACCCATATTTCTAATCCTTCTTTAAGTTCCTACTCAAAACTTCTACCATAATCATGAACAAATAATGGGATAGAGGATCTCCTTGTCTAAGGCCTCTCTTGGCTTTAAAAGATTATGTAACTAACCCATTGACCATCACTGAATAAGAAACTGTAGAGAAACAATATTTAATCCATCTAACCCATTTCTTCCCAAAACCAAACTTATCTAAAACTGCAAAAAGAAAATTCCATTTAACCCTATTATAGACTTTACTCATATCAAGTTTTAAGATCATAGCTTTTTTTTTGAAGCTGCTGAATGTATAACTTCATGAGCTACTATGATACCATCCAAAATTTGTCCCCCTTTCACAAAACATCCTTGCTCTTCTAAATTGATTTTTTCTAACAATAACCTTAATCTATTTGCCATCACTTTGGAAATAATATTATAAGCCATATTACATAGGCTTATGGGTCTAAAAGAATCAAACAATTCAACATCCTTATTTTTTGGAATTAGGGTAAGATAATTAGCATTTATTTTATAAGGAATGTATTGTTTTACCCTAGACTATTCCACTGCCACCAATAAAGAATCCTTCACTATATCCCAATTATGTTGGTAAAAATTTGTAGAGATCCCATTTGGACCAGGGGATTTATCCTTATTAAAAGAGAAAAGAGCTAAATGAACTTCTTCTAGAGTAATAGGCTCCATCAGTTTCCTATTGTATTCATTTTTTATAACTAAAGGAACATCTTGAAGAAGTTTATCATTAAGAACTTCGGTCTCCTCTGAACTTAGAATATTATGATAAAATGACTTAGCCTATTTTCTAATTTCACTATGATCTTCAATCCAAACCCCTTATATTGATTTAATTCTACCAATTCTAGAAGAAGATCTTTGTACTATAGTCATCCTACAAAAAACTTTGTATTTTAATCTCCTTTTTTAAACCAAGTCTGTCTTGATTTTAATATCCAAAATTTTTCTTCCTTACTCAAAATATTATGATATTCACTAAGCAACTCTCTTTCCTATGAGCTTGTATTATTTTCATCACCTTTTTGAAATTTTGAAAGTTTATCTTTTAGTTCTTTCTTCTCAAAAATATTTCCAAAGGTGTTCTTGTTCCATTCTTTTAATCTAGATTTCATAGCTTTAATTTGGTTTGGAAGAGCATACAACCCACCATTACCAAAATAATTTCATGTTTGAGCTATCATATCATCAAATTGAGGATGGTCTTCCCATATCTGCTCATATTTAAGATATGATATTTTTTGAATTCACTAACCACCATTTTTAACTCTTATTGGCCAATGATCTGAACCAATCCTTGTTAAGGTATTAATTTTAACACAAGTTCCTTCATCTAGCCAATGATATGAGAGAATGCATCTATCTATTTTTTTTGCTATTAGGTTTTGGCCTCTCCTGTTGTTGGTCCAAGTATAGTTGTCTTATTCAAACTCAACTTCCCATAGATTGTTGTTTTGAATAAAAGCTTCAGAAATCTTTCATACTTTGGGTCAATTTCCTAATTCTCCCAAAAATTTCATTCAAATTGGTAATGGCATTAAAATATCCAATGATCATGAAACTAGTTTCTTGGTCTTTACTTCTCATAAAGACCTCAATCCCACTCTAAAATTCTAATCTACCTGACTAAGTTGTAGGATCATACACATTGATAAGGATGAAGTGAATATCAACAAAGTAGCAAGTGATTAAAGAGGCTATCCAATTCCTAGTTTTATGAATGGTTACACAAGAGGTTCTCAAAGTATTCCAACAAGTTAGAATTCCCCCTACTGCTCCTTCAAAACCCATAGCATCCCATTCACATCTTCCCCAAACTGCTTTCATGGTTTTTGAAACTTCTTTTGTCATTTTAGTTTCCTGGATACAGAGAATATTAGGTTTATTACTTAAACATAGGTCCCTAATACACCTATGCTTTGAGGGGGCATTAACACCCCTTATATTCCATGAGATGATAATCATGTCTCATTAGGGTCTTTTGGCCCCTCTTGCATATTACCAATATAATTTTGTTGTTTGGTAAATAGAAGTTCAACCAACTTAGTTTGTGTTCTTTTCTCTATGTTAGCTCTTGCTTCCCTGGATCTTGCTTGATAATTTGAAGGTTTTCCTATTTTTGTCTTGCCTATATCAGGAGTAAGTCTTATTATTCTATTCCTCAATATTCTTTCACCATTTTGTTTTTCAACATATTTATCCTCTTCTAGCTCTATTATAGAAGCTTTTGACTTATCCCACTCATTGTCTGGTATTTCCTTATTAATGGCAGAGGTATTAAATTCTAAAACTGCATTTCTTTACCAATTATTTTCTCTTGAATGGTGCATGGTACTTCAAGAAAGTCTTCAAAATCTGATGAAACACATTCCTTGGGTTCATCAAGAATGTTCTTCCTTAAATTAAGATCATAATAAATAGATAGTTCCTTGCTAATATATTGAAATTGTTGTCCTGTATCCTCTAAGTTTTGATTTACTTTTTCTTCATAGGCTAAAGCCTCAAAAGAATTGGAATTTATTCCAGTATCCTTTCTTATTGGTCTCCATTGTTCATTTTCTTTTATTTTTTTAGATCTATTTTTTGGAAGTTGAAAACCATCTTTATCCATAACCATTTGTAAATTTCTCTTACGATTTTCTACAAATGATTTTGTTGGGATCTTCTTAGGGCATGATCTCTCAATATGCCCCACCTCATGACATCTTCTACATCTAAAAAATATGTTTTTATAATCTATAGTTTGGATCCACATCTTATCCCCATACTTAAGAATGATTGATTCTGGTAAAGATTTACTTATATTAATCATGACCAATATTTGAGCATAAATAGACAAAAATCCATCATTTGTTGTATCTGAAATCTCAAGGAATTCTCCTGGAGTGTTGCCTGTTGCCTTGAAGGTATCTATTTTTCAAAATTCAATGGGTAATCCAAACATCCTAACCCATACTGGTTCTAAGGATAGATTTATATTTTCAAGTAAAAAGCCTTCATACCAACGGGTAAGAAAGGGCACTGCTCTTCCTATAAACCAAGGACACCCTTTTAGGATTCTTTCTCTTTCTTCCCTAGAACAAAACATGGCTAGGAAGAAACCTTTGTGAAGAAGTGATAGAATCACTCCTAGAGACTTCCAACTCCTTTCAATCCATTTTCTCAAGGCTGAAGCCCCTAGCCAATACCCATTAAATTTACCAAAAACCGCCCTATCTTGGAACAATGAGGATCTCTCTGAGATGCGCTCACTAACCTCTACCACTAGAGATGATTCTAAGGATTTAACTATAAATCGATCTATTGAAAGGAAACTAAAACTCAATTTCTAGTGGAATTTATCTGAAATTCTATAACAAATATAATATTTGATAAAAACTTTATAAAATTTTCATTCACAATTTCTAAGATAAAGAAAGGAAAAAAAACTTAGCTGAAAAATTCTTTGTCCAGATAGAATGTCTTGACTTGTTGAAGTCCTAGCCCTTCATTGCTCTTCCCATCGTTCAAACTCTAGTTCCCAAATATTTGCAATTTTGTTTTTCGCGATTTAAAAAATCATCACTGCCCTTGTTCCGAATGGTTGACTTCACAGGGTCGTATCTCCCTCAATATCGCTCGATATTTTGTGTATGACCACTCATTTTAAAACTATTCAAATTCTGCACAAGTTGGTCCAAGAATCAATTGAATCGGATAACTCTTCGCGAAGATATGGCTCCTAAAATATGAGACATTTTTCAAAAAAAAAAACCTAATCCTTCGCACTCTACAATTTCATTTTTCGCGATTTGAAAAATCGTTACTACCCTTGTTCCAAATGGTTGACTTCATAGGGTCATATCTCCCTCAATATTGCTCGGATTTTTGCATATGACCACTCATTTTAAAGCTATTCAAATTGTGCACAAGTTGATCCAAGAATCAGTTGAATCGGATAAATCTTCGTGAAGATATAGCTCCTAAAAGATGAGACGTTTTTCATTTATACTTATACATATTATAAATAAACTTATTTTATTTACAATATATAATTCTCTTGCTCATTTTTTTTAGGATATAGTATTGGTATGGATTCTTAATTAGGAGATTTAAGTTCAAATTACAAAAGTGATGGGATCCATGCTTTACTCTACAATTTTTATATTATTATTATTATTTTTTTGCTTGATATCATAGTTGGTTTCAACCACACTATTTTTAGTAGTTGCAAGGGCAGTGTTCAAACCACAAGGGCTGCATCCACCAAACCTATTCCACCTCGTTGTTTTATAGCCAACAGGGTTCAAACCACACAAGTTGCATCCACCAAACCTATTCTACCTTGTTGTTTTATAACCCAACGTGAAATGAACCACGGGGTGCTTGAGATTCATACCGTTATTATCAATCTAACGTTCACTCAAAAGATTTAGATTAAACTACTTTCCAAATTAAATCCTAATCATACATACTTTAAACAAAAAAAATCTTACCCATTTTTTATCTAAAAAATAAATATATCCAAATAACAATGTCATAATTATTATGACTTCATTCAAATCACACCACCTCGACCACGTGTTACACCAATACTAGTCTCAATTAAATGACCTACAAGCCTAGGTTGTACACTATTATACTCACGTGTATATATTATAGTGTCAACCGGGGTGTAACATATGACTAGAGTTGTTCATATATGAATTATATGAAATTGAAATAAGTTTTATTTTAAATATTTTTAGATAATTTAAAGTTATATATATATATATATATATATATATATATATATATATTTTTGGTAATATTAAGATAGGGGTTTTGATCAAGAATTCTCTAACCTGTTACAACAATTTTACTAGGGCGACACACACCCACTCTTTCACATACTCACCCACGTCACGGTTTGAACCTTGGACCTCCTGAAGAAGAGCCAAAGGCCAAACCGTTGCATTGCACCCCAGGTGCTAAACCTTTATATTAAGGAAAATCGTTCCCCAAACTAGCCGAGGGGGATTTTTTGTATCCTGCGTAGGCCGCCAGGCTTAAACCCCGAAGTTTTTCCGAGGATTAAGGGAACTTGCCAGTAAAGTACATAATGCTATTTAAACATTTCCATGATTTAAATATTAGATAGCCTAAAATGCTCAATTTAAATTAAAAAAAACTTTTACCTCTAAAAATATAAGGCTTTAAAGTAAGATTATGCTCACTAATACTAAGTTTTCTTTTAGAATTTAAGACTTGGATTGAGTGTTCAATCACTAACTAACTAAATCTCTCTCTATATATATATATAACATCTAAGTGGATCAAACCATATATTTTATTTTAAATAGTTTTTTTATTTGAATTAAATTTTAAGTTGATAAAAAATAAATTTATTTTTTTTAATTAATAAACTTTTAAATTTTATATAATTGCTTTAATTTAAAATATAATAAAGAATAATTTAATATAATCTAAAGTTCACAGGTTTAGAATAATTAATTAAGTGAAGAGTTCCATATCTTGCACCAAAGTTCAAATATCATTTATAAACCTTAACATTTGTTTATAAAATTTTAGAGCAAATGGTGAGGTGTAAATAGTTTTAAATCATAGACCAAGGGTAGCTCAAAAAATTAAACTCCTTTGCTTTAAGTAAGAGACCAAGGTTCTAATCTTGCCAAGTCATACATACATAATAGCCAAGTTGTTGCAAAACTAGTATTGTTGCAATATTAGTATGTGAGCATGACATAATACAAGTGGAACCTATTTCAATCCCATTTAACTAATTAAAAAATATATAATATCATTAACAAGTTCAATCATGGGTCCCTTGCAATCCCATTTAACCAATTAAAAAAATATACACTATTGTAATGTTATTCTTTGCGTTTTCATCCAATAGATCCAAGTTCAAACCCGAGTAAGAGGGATAGAAATCGAATGCTTGCTAGTGGGCTACCCTAATTCAATTCCATCAAGGGTCCAAGTGTATATAATAATAATAATAATAATAATAATAATAATTATTATTATTATTACTATTAATAAGCTCAATCTAGAGAGTAGGTGTTTTGGATTATAGTAATTATTAAGGATGAGATAATGCAGCATATCATATAATGGCTTTTAAAAGCAAGATTAATATGCGAGTTCCATAAATACTAGCCAAAATTTTCAAAGATTTAGAATTGAATCAAGTGGAAGTGAAGATTGATTTCAAATTATCAGATGAATTTTCTTCCTAAAGGTTTGTTTCTGGCCAAGGTTTTTTAAGATTCAAAATTGGATTCAAATATGAGGGATAAAATAAAGGATGGTGGCCCATGGTTTAAAGGGAGAGGTGCTTTTTATTTAAGACCATGGAGTTATATGTTTTTATGTCAAGACATAAACTATTAAAAAGCTTCTAGTTTGGGTTAGATTTTTTAGACTTTCATATTAACTTTTATCAATAATGATGTTTTGAAGAATATTGGAAATACCTTAGAAAATTTTGCGGAGGGACCAACTACTAAGGATCCAAAAAAATGTAATATATACCCAAATATGTTGTGCTATGGATATTTTAAAACATTTGTCACAATTTATTAAGATGAAATCTAGAGATCAACAAGTAAGTTATGTAAATATTGAATTTACACGCCACAATTGTTATAAGATTGGATATATGGTGAGAAATGAGAAAATTTTGATCATTAGAAAAATCTCAGGACTTAAGAAGGAAATCATGTTGTATTAGGATTTGAATTAGATAAAGATATTATACTCCAAAAGAAGAGGTAAAGAAATCCTATTCCACCATAGTTCACTTAGACAAGTAAGTGTTCAAAGAAACAAAGAAGGATACAAAGAATAAGGAAGTACAATGTGCAAGTTCAAATTTAACAAGAATTAAAGGTATAAAGGAAAAAATGGAGAAAAATTTAAGAAAAATATGGAGAAAAATTTAAGAAAAATATGGAGAAAATTTTTAAAACAAAAGAGGCAAAAGAGGTTATGTTTATTTCATATAAGTTATCTTCATTTTTCTATCCTTTATTGTAAATAGAAAAGAAAAGAGTGTAGAGGTTATCCTTGCACTTTAAGGTTTTAAGAGCAAAATAAAGAAATAAAGACAAAGAAAATCCATAGCAATTTAGGGTTTTTAAGGCAACATAAGAAAATAATTGCTAAAGAAGAGTGTCTTTGCACTTTAAGATTTTCCAGGGCAACTTAAAGAAGAAAGTGCTAAAAAATATTGATGAAAATGAAAGTGTTTATGAGAATGGAGAAAAAGAAGAAAGATTGAGAAGCAAAATAAAAAAGAAAAAAAAAAAAAGCTAAAAAGAAAATTGATATGGGAAAATAAAAGCAAATATAGTAAATGTTTACAAGAAGTGGATCTAAGCCACACACAAAAACAAAGGGCATGAATAGACAAATATCTTTGAAAAAAACCACTCTATTAAGTGCAATGCAATGTTTTGTTATTTAAATAGAAGTAACAATCATAAAACCCACACATAAGTTTTTTTAAAATAATATAATATAATAAAATCTTTCACATTATAAATTAAATAAACATATAAATTTAAAATAATATTATGCCAGGTGATAACAATATAATTATCTTTCTAAAACTTAAAGTATTTAAAAAATTAAACCCATATAATTTAATTAAATAAAGATTCATCCATGAAATTCAATTTTTTTTTTTTTGAGTAATACTTCTTATAAAGATTCGCAATGGAGATTGAATCCTGATCACCAATAATAGTGACATCCATGCAACCTATATAAAATTTAAGTTTTAAATTAAACCTATAAATTAAATTAAAAAGTTGATACCATTTAATCAAATTACCTTCCAAATCTTTCCTTATCATTAAAAAAAACTCTATTACTAATCAAAACAATTAAACATTTTATTAATTATTATAAATGATATAACCCAAAATATGAAATGAAAGATTTTAATTATATGGTCTATGGGACCTCAAATATGGAAGTACAACTGCTCAAATCATATCATATGATCTTTAATATCTTTGAGAAGGCTGCTCCTTCTCCTCCTGATTTGGGTTAGCAATTAACTTTTTTTATTTTACTGTCTTCAAATAACTCTGTCATAGACCCCTTTCCAAGTGTTTCTTTGTATTTGCCACGGATGTCTAAAAAACTGGGCACTTATAGATGAAGTGTTCCTCTGTCTCTACTACCCCTGTGCTGCATAAAATACATATCCTTTCTTCCCATTGTTATTATATAAGTCAATATGATTTTCATGCAATAAAATCACATATAATATAATATAATAATCAAACTAGTGATGATTTATTCAAGTTAAATTTCCTTGCCCACTCTTCTACTTATTGACAGCTTGCATTTAACTTTATTTTGTCCACACTTTGCATATGCTAATGTGATAGGGTGCAGAATCCAAAACAGCAGAACAAGGTAGAATTGTGAGACTCCAATAAATAAAAGACAATTGCTGCTATAATAACCCAAACAACCCAAATCTAGAGCTTCAATTTTAGTTAAGGTTCATATTGGGAAAATAAGATCGAACAGTTATATGTTCCAAATCAATAGAGATAACAACATTTTAAATGCTATTAAATTATTTAAAAAACAATCATGTACTGGCCAGTAACCAGAATTTACTGTATGTGAGGCATGCACTACCCAAAGGCTTTGTTCATAAATTTCCATAATTATAAATGAAGTTAGGTGTATCCGAAGGAGAGTCTATCTTAGAGTTCATTCCAACTACGTAACATGAATTTATTCGTGAAAGAAAATGGCTATGATATTGACTTCGGACGTAATGTTGAGTTTGATATATTTGGACATGCCCACGTGGCTCACAATAAGTCAAGATTCCCTGGCTGTTAGTGATCTGGATGGCATTGGTAGGGATGTAGATGGGCAAGCTACCATGGCCCCATGATACCTACATTGACAAATACTTATTTTGGTATATTGGTAGAGATGTAGATAGGCATGAATATCATAGACTCAAGATCCCTGTTTTTAACAATTACCTGTTACTAACCATGTAATACAGCTTTTCAGAAAGAAAAACAATGAATGGCAATTGCTCTAGGAATGATTTGAACTGCTTTCATTTATCTGACCTTTCGATTTAATGAAAAAGGGTGTTTTGAACAGATTAGAAGGCTGAAGACACAGACCTGATTATGAGATTTTGGAACCAAAATCTTCACAACTGTAGGGCACCTTAAGCATGTCTTCTCACATCTATGTAAAAGATAAGATGTTATTTCATTTATTCTGAACTTTTAGAATTTGGTAGACTGAAATACTATCATAAGAGCAGAGATCTATAAAATCAGATTCTAAAAACTCCAGATTCTATTAGACAGCTTGGTTTTGCTTACCAGTTCAAACCACTTGATGATTTGGACAAATTCATACACGACCATATCCTCTTTTCAACAATCAGGTCATGTCTAATGTGAGCCGTGGCCTTTAAATTAAACAAGCCAGTAACTAACTAGGCAGCTGTCACTTGTAAACCCTCTTCAAGATAGGCTTAAAAGAATATATATCAGAACTCCCATAAACAACTTTTATAAGACAACTTATTTATCAAATATCAATACATACATGGATGCATCGAAATACAAAAGTCCAAACCAGAGACACACTCTCACACCCTATGTCCCATGAATATACTGCATACAAAATCATCAAATACAGCAGAAATAACTACTGCAAGACCCAATAGTTTTCAGTTCCAGGAAAAATCCAAGAACTGCACCATTAGGCCAAACTTGCAGGTTCTTCAACTCCCAACTCCTAAACATCTATGAACATGTTTATGCAGACTGAATATTTTCAAAATCCCATCAACCCCCATGGACTCATGATCTGACTTTCCTCTAGCTGGCCTGGGCAGCTGCAGGCTCTTTTTTCTTCTTCATAGTCTTCACTTTCTCCCATCCACTTTTGAAAACAACCTTCACTGACTTGAATCCCTTGCTGAAAAGCTTCTTGAAATCAGCTGTCTTTTCCTTGAAGTCCACCATGACTGCAGCCCCAAGAGATTCTAACACACCCAAAAATCAAATCACAGGACAAATCAAGAGCAGCCCACCAAGCAGCTTCAACACCCACCTGATCTCTGAGATTGAAGGGCCAAAAAGGAGGAGCGTATCACTTCAGTCAAACCACAAACTGAATACCCAATAACAACTATTCATATGTCATACATGTATATAAAACCTCCAAGCAACAGCATGCCTAAAAGACAAAAACAATAACAGCCTGTATTGGAAAAAACAACCAAAAAAGAAAGACAAGCAAAGAAACAGCTCACCAATCACCATTACCAGCAGAGAAGAATCAATATCTTTTAACTAACATGGGTGGTCTTCGTGACGACAGCACATACTCTATAATATTCAGGGGAGACTGAGGATCTCCTAGATAACCAATGTCAAACCAAATAAGTAAGGTTAGATTCCTCCTTTGCTGGTATACACTTGTCAGCATCTTGTTTAGATATGCACATATCCATTTTTCTAATATTAGTAGCTGCAGATCATGCGGTCTAGAAGTCTAGAACTTTCTCCCATCTCAGAGAAGATCTACCATAAACTAAAATAGAAGGTAAAAGGTAAAACCTGTTTGTAAATTCTGTGTGCTATATGCATGACAGAGCTGTAAGAATTGGTATACAAGAGGTAAGGATTAAGGATTGAATTGCCTAGTCAGCTCAGCATGTTCTTACTGTCACAAGTCAATTATATTGGCAGGGGGTGGAGCCACGTCCTTTGAACAATCCAGCAATTGTTTTCCACACCTTTGTCGCATATCAACTTTTGGAAAAAAATTAGCAGTGATACTTTTGTGTCCAATTTTATATAATAATGGTTGTTGAATTTTTTTTTAATTTAAAGTTATTAATTTAATTTTAATAATTATTAATGATAATAACTTTTTTAAATAATAAAATATTGCTTAAATTTTACAGTTTATTTATTGTTAAGAGGATAACCATGCGGGTTAACTGATCTAATTATATTCAAGTATAATATAAAAATAAATGGTTAGAGATGAAAAGAGGAAAATATTAAATAAAAATATATAATAATATAAAATAAATTTAATATTTTGGTTGGTGAAATAGTCATTATAATTATTAAAATTAAAATAAATTGATTTCTTAATCAATAAATGAGTGACAACAATTAAGATTTTTAAAAAGATGCCAGTGTGGTAAATGTTGGCTTTTTGTGTGAAGAGGAAGGGTTAAAAAAATATATTTTAATATATTATTAGATTGTAAGGGATTTGATAAAATCATAATAGTTTTGAAAATAAAAAATTTATAATAATTTTTTTAGATGTAATTTCAAAGTAGTTAATTATTAAATTAATTATTACATTAATATACTGAAGTAATTTGTAGTTTAAAATATATAATTTAGTAATAATATTATTTGAGTAGTTTGGTAAGGATGGTGTAACGGTTTAGGGTTTGGATCTTCTTCAAAATATTTAAGGTTCAAACTGCGGTTTTTGGAGGGGTTTATCACATTATACATTTAATTTTTAATCGTGGGAAACCACACAACTGTTCTGGTGTTTGGTTCCGATTGATAAGCTTAGCTCTCAGTGGCATGGGCTGGAGGGGTTTATCACACTATCCATTAAATTTTTAGTCCTGGAAGACAACACTATTTATTTAATTTTTAGTCCTAGGGAACAACACAACTGTTCAGGTGTTTGGTTCCTGTTGATAGGCTTAGCTCTCGCGGGTTGGAGGGGTTTATCACACTATCCATTTAATTTTTAGTCCTGGAAGACAACACAACTGTTCGGTGTTTGGTTCCTACACACTATCTATTTAATTTTTAGTTATGGGGGACAACACAATTGTTTGGGTTTTTGGTTCCTATTGATAAGCTTAGCTCTCATTGGCATGGGCAAGTGTGTGAGAGGATGAGTGGGATAACACAACTGTTCGAGTGTTTGGTTCCTATTGATAAGCTTAGCTCTCATTGGTATGGGCAAGTGTGTGAGGGGATGGTTGTATGTTTGGTTCTTATTCTCACTAGTATGAGGAGTGTGTGAGTTGGTGGGTGTGTATGGTTGTGTGTTTGGCTCCTATTGATAAGATTAGTTCTCATCCTTATCAAATGTCATGGTTGGGATGGGGAGGTGGGTGTGTATGGTTGTGTGTTTGGATCCTATTGATAAGCTTAACTCTCACCCTTATCAAATGTCATGGTTGAGATGTGGAGGTGGGTTTTTAGTCTTAGAAGATAACACTATTCATTTAATTTTTAGTCTTGGGGAACAACACAACTGTTCAGGTTTTTGGTTCTTATTGATAAGCTTAACTTTCATTGGCATGGGTTGGAGGGGTTTGTCACACTACCATTTAATTTTTAGTCCTGGAAGACAACACAACTGTTCGGGTGTTTGGTTCCTACACACTATCCATTTATCCATTTAATTTTTAGTCCTGGGGACAACACAACTATTCAGGTGTTTGGTTCCTACACACTATCTATTTAATTTTTAGTCCTGGGGGATAACACAATTGTTTGGGTGTTTGGTTCCTATTGATAAGATTCACTCTCACTAGCATGGGCAAGTGTGTGAGAGGATGGGTGGGACAACACAACTGTTCGAGTGTTTGGTTCTTATTGATAAGCTTAGCTCTCACTGGTATGGGCAAGTGTGTGAGGGGATGGTTGTATGTTTGATTCCTATTCTCACTAGCACGAGGAGTGTGTGAGTTGGTGGGTGTGTATGGTTGTGTGTTTGGCTTCTATATATAAGATTAGTTCTCACCCTTATCAGATGTCATGGTTGGGATATGGTTTTGTATTTGGTTCTTATTGATAAGCTTAACTCTCACCCTTATCAAATGTCATGGTTGGGATGTGGAGGTGGGTTTTTAGTCCTGGAAGACAACACTATTCATTTAATTTTTAGTCTTGGGGTATAACACAACTGTTCGAGTGTTTGGTTCCTATTGATAAGCTTAGCTCTCACTAGCATGGGTTGGAGGGCTTTATCACACTATCCATTTCATTTTTAGTCCTGCAAGACAACACAACTATTCGGGTGTTTGGTTCTTACACTATCCATTTATCCATTTAATTTTTAGTCTTGGGGACAACACAATTGTTCGGGTGTTTGGTTCGTACACACTATCTATTTAATTTTTAATCCTAGGGGACAACACAATTGTTCGGGTGTTTGGTTCCTATTGATAAGCTTAGCTCTCACTAGCATGGGCAAGTGTGTGAGGGGATGGTTATATGTTTGGTTCATATACACACTATCTATTTAATTTTTAATCCTCGGGGACAACACAATTGTTCGGGTGTTTGGTTCCTATTGATAAGCTTAGCTCTCACTAGCATGGGCAAGTGTGTGAGAGGATGGTTGTATGTTTGGTTCATATTCTCACTAGCATGAGGAGTGTGTGAGTGGGTGGGTGTGTATGGTTGTGTGTTTGGCTCCTATTGATAAGATTAGTTCTCACCTTTATCAGATGTCATGGTTGGGATATGGTTGTGTTTGGCTCCTATTGATAAGCTTAACTCCCACCTTTATCAAATGTCATGGTTGGGATGTGGAGGTGGGTGGGTGTATGGTTGTGTGTTTGGCTTCTATTGATAAGCTTAACTCTCACTCTTATCAATGTCATGGTTGCAATGTGGATGAGTAGTGGTTTCTTACACTAACCTCAATCTATATATATTATTATTTTTTATTTGGTTAGTGTGAGAAACCCCGACCAACGCACATGGCTGAGTAGTCTCCTTCCAACCATGACCCTTATTTATATATATATAAACCATGACCCTTATATATATATATATTGGTTAGTGTGAGAAAACCCTACAACCAACGCGCAGGGCTGAGCAGTCTCCTCCCAACCATGACCTCTATATATATTATTTTTATTTGGTTAGTATGAGAAACCCCTACGACCAACGCACAGGGCTGCCAACCATGACCCCTCGTAGAGCCAAAAGCTATGCTTATCAATATGTAATTAACATACAACTACCACACACCCACCCCCTCAGACACTCGCTCATGTCGCGGTTTAAACCTTGGACCTACCCCCTCAGACACTCGCTCATGTCGCGGTTTAAACCTTGGACCTCTCGAAATAGAGTCAAGGCCCCAACAGTTGCGATGTCCGATGTCCCCTGAAACTATATATATTATTATTTGAATCATAAAATTAAAAGAGAGGTGTGAAAAATAATAAATGTAGACCATGTTGATTAATTTTTTTAGTTTTTTAATATATATTATTATTTGAGTCATGCAAACTTAATGATTGTAATAGATAAATATAAACCATGTTGATTAATTTTTCTAGTTTTTTAATTGTTAGAAGAATTAACATCAAAAAAATTATGACATGAAAATAATCTCAATGCGGTTGAATTGTACAACTGTAGTTGAGATTCAAAAGATGATAATAGTAAATTTTATTTAGAATTTAATATAATAATTCTAAGGTTTATAACTATTTATTTTATGTGTTTTTTTTATAGCGAGGATATTATAATATTATGTTTTTTTTTTTTGGGAGAGTGTAATTGTTTGAGTTTTTGTTTTTTTCAAAAGGTTTAATGGTCAAGTTTTTTCTATTTATAAACTTAGCTCTCGACATTAAGAGGGGTCACAACTACCATGGAAATGTTTGACCCTAAGATTTTGGTTGTAGGCATTTATAACTCTATCCAAATCAAAGAAATGTTTGGTTGTAGAAGTTTATAACACTATCCAAATAAAAAAATAAAAGAATCCTGGCTAAGATGGAAATGCCTAGCCTGAAGTGTTTGGTTGTAAGGGTTTTTAACACTATCCAAATCTAAAAAAAAATGTTATATAAAAATATATTTATTTATATATGTTTGTTTAATAATAAATTTATTTTTTTAATAATTATTAAATTTATTAATCAAATGGTATTAATTCAACCCTTAAATTATTTAATGGATTCAAATTCAAATCTTCACTAATACCACTATGTAATACAGTTTCAATCCCATATAATTATTTTAAAATAAAAATTATAAAATGTGCAATTATTTAGTACATATTTATTTTTTCATATTTAAATATAAAATAATATATATTAGTTTTTAAGTTTAAAATTATATTAAATGATTTAATTTGCACATTGCCAACAATATGGCAATGAAAAATAGTGGATAAACATAATCACTAGGCATAAAAATAAGTGTTATTTAAAAATTAATATTAATAATAACTTTGAAGTTGTAAATATTTAATATATGATTTTATTTATTAAAAAAGATAAATTAAATTTTTAACCTTAAAAATATATTATATATTTAAGGCAAAGATGAAGCAACAACAAAATGGAAAGTTATTGCCCTATTACAATCTAAGTGATGATAACATGTGATAATTATGCCGAGAGGCGTTCCTACAATGACAGACGGGGGTGGGAGGCAAAGAGGTCGTAAACAATTTTTTTTTATTAAAAAATCCGACATTAACCCAAAAAAAAAAAAACACTAAAACAACCGACTAACCAACCGTTGCAAACATTTAAAATATTTAAACTAAAACAGCCGACTAACCAACCATTGTAATTGTTTAATAAACTAGCTTAGATATAAAGAATATATATCTAAAAACGCCGAGAGTTATCAATCTCCGCCTCGATATTGATAACTCTCGACGTTTTTAGATATATATTCTTTATATCTAAATTAGTATAATTTTGTAATAATAAGATTTAATATAATAACATAATAATATGGGTACAATTTGTTGTATTAACATGTTTAAATGCATGTGATAATAAGATTTTTTTAGCATTCATGTGGTCTATTCATGTACATGCGGTCTACAAGTAAGGACACCACTTGTATATCATCAACTATGAGATTCAAGTTCAACTCCCATGGCTCAAATCTTACCAAATGATAAATGGATAATATTCAAGGAGGAGACCCAAGTTCGAATCTTGTCAAATGATACATAAATAATATCCAAGCTTTGTTGTAATACCACTATGTAGACCTTTGTTGTAATACCACTATGTAGTGATGATGTAATATGGCTCGACACGTTTCAATCCCTTATAAATCATTAAAAGAATAAAAATAAAATGTATTATGGGTGATAATAGTATAACTTGTGATAATAAGACTTAAGACCTGTAATTGGCTCATAATGTGACTTATGAAAAAGAGTAAAGTGATTGCTAAAGTGGACATAGTTCATATAAGAAGATTTTCATGAAGAATGTTGTTTGCCCAATATATGGTTCTTTGTCCCTCTCTGTGGGTAAATACTTACTCAGATGGGCTAAGTGGAAAAACCCTATATATATAAAAAAAACTATATTCTAGTTATCAAAATAGGGTAAACAACCTTACCCCTTAGGATTCAAACCTTTGACCTTTTATTTACAGTTCCAAAGTCTTCACCATTAAGTCCACTTAGGATGTACTCCATAAAATAGTCACTATATTGTCTACGTAAGGCAAGTGTAATAGAAAAAAAGAAGAAGAGTGTCATTGCTTGAAATGAGTTTAGAATTCATTTAGATTGAAAGAATATTATATATATATATAATAATGTTTACTATGTATAAAAACCAAATAAAGTCTATCTAACTGGTACATTTAGAATATTATAAAATCCAAAATCTTTTTCTAAAATATTACCTTATATTTATAATGGATTATTTTGGATATTTGGTTTACACTTAGAAATTTGATATGAACTTATGTAGGCATTCCTTTATATAACAAAAGAAAGAAGGAACTTTGGGAGAATGGAATGTTACTTGGAAGAATGAAAAAGTAAGTTCTTAAATTTGAAAGGTTATAACTTACAAAAATCACATTTCAATCTATCTCTATATACATGATGTCATTTTGAAGATTGCCAACAAGTGTAATATTCATTTGATAAAATATAATAGATGCTATTTGGAAAGGATGTGAGGAAAAATCTAGATTTCCTCTTTATAGGTGAGATAGGGTTTGTAAAGGAAAGACTATTGAAGGGGCATGCATGCAAAATTGAAGACATGTAAGTTTAGCATTAGGAACAAATTTTGGTTGGATATTATTTAAAGATCAAGGAAAGAGTTGAGAAAAACGTTACTAAAAAAAATGAGGTTTTCTTGATGCAATAAAAATGTTTAGAAAACAAACCCTACCTATTGGCTCAACCATATGGAACTTTATATTAGAGAGTTTGTAATTGATTAAGAAACATATTAGATGGCTAGTCAATGTGGGGAGTTTTTACAAATTTTTGGTTTGATGTTTGGTTGAATCCGTATTCTTTAATTGCTAATATAAAATGACAATTGTTACCCCGTGCATGTTTAGCTTGTAAAGGTTCAAAGGTCAAAAAATTATATTAATATTAGCAACAACTCTAGGTCATGGGTTTCTATTAATAACTTGTTTGAATGAGAGGACCTCAAAGAAATAGAAGATGAGCTTCAAAGGGTGCTTCAAGAGTTCCATGTTCCTATTTTTATGTGGAAGAATGAGTTTGTTTCAAATCTAACAAAAATTGGTGGATACGCATATGAGGATTTACAACAATTAGAATTTCCTACTTCTAAATATTATTCTTAGAAGAATGTTTGTTCACTTCAGACCCTCCCTAAGGCCACAACATTCCTTTGGTTAGTAATCCAAAGCAAGATTCTTACATGTGAGAAATGAATATATAATTATATCATGGATTTTTTTGGCATGACTTGTGTGGGAAGGATCTAGAAACATCGTATCATTTACTTTTTAATCATCCCTTTGTATATACCATTTGGGTTCATTTTAAAAAAATGTGAGACCATTTTGAGTAGCTCCATTAACATTGAAAAAAATCATGAATTGTTAGACTAATTATTTTCAAAGCTTTAAAGCATTAGGTATATTATGAAGGATTGATCCTACCATTATTAGTTAGAACTTATGCCTTGAAATAAATAGTAAAAGTTTAAAAAACAAAGCTCAAAATAATACTCAAGATTGAAATCGTATTATTGCCTCTCTTATAGAATGTTTATATAAATGGTGATAATGATGGAAAACCTCAAATGCAAAATAAAAGGTGTTAGCCTCTTTGTAATAGAATTTAGAGATACATGGAAAGGGTCATTTGTGATAATGGAGTCAACACAAAAGTTCTACTTCAATATATGGTAAAATCGAAATGTTTAGAAATTGGATTTATCAAAATTAAATTTTTGATTGTGGTTTGAAAGGAAATTTAGAAAACAATAATGCAGATGATGCTTTTCAATATAATTGTTAGATTTATTAATGTTAGGAATGGAGCCTAATTATGAGGAGGCTAAACAGAGAAATTTTCTGGATTTACTGCAGGACGGGCAGGGAAAGTTTCCAGATTTACAGTCTGTTAGTCTACCAGAGAAAGTTTTCGGATTTACAACAGGACAGCCAGGGAAAGTTTTTTTTGTTTTTATCGGTGTTAATCTTGGAATGTATTAAGAAAAGCAGTTTTTTTTTATTTTTTTCTTCTATATAGTTGTGAGGAAAAATAGAGTATACAATGAAAAATTACTGTGTTGATTCCTTGTAAATATAGAGAGGAAATTACAGCAGATGTTTGTTGTAGGTTGTAACCCTCTATTGCTTGGATTGAGAAAGAAAGGACTGAAAATTCTCGGTGGATGTAACCCACATTGGGTGAACCACGTTAAAATCGTTGTCTCTTCTACTTGTGTGTTTGTCTTATTTTGTTAATTCTGTTGTTAAAGTTTGAAACACTATAATTGCTTTTCTATATTTTATATAGTGATTTACTCTAACAAGTGGTATCAGAGCGTTTGTTTTGTTGGGTGCACTTGATAGAAGGAGAATTTTTGGATCAAGTGGGAGCAATGGCGGAAGAAGGGAGGTTTAGAGTTCAAAAATTCAATGGCCAGAACTTTCAATTCTGGAAGATGCAGATGGAGGATTACTTGTACCAGAAGGATCTTTACTTACCTCTTGAGGGGGAAACAGAGAGACCTTCAACTATGTCTGATGAGGAGTGGAGTCTCCTTGATAGAAAGGCATTGGGTACTGTGAGGCTGTGCTTGGGAGCCACCGTAGCCTTCAACATCTCCGATGAAAAGACTACCAAGGGAGTCATGGATAAGTTGGCCAAGATGTATGAGAAACCATCAACATCAAATAAGGTATTCTTAATGAAAAGGTTATTTAACATGAAAATGAGTGAAGGAGGATCTATGCATGATCATTTAAATGAATTTAATACTGTCACTAATCAATTGCATTCAGTAGGATTGGATTTTGATGATGAGCTTAGGGCCTTATTAATCTTATGCTCTCTTCGAAAAGTTGGAACAGTTTGGTAATGGCGGTAAGTAACTCTGCTTCGAGTTCAAATAAATTAGAATTTGATGATGTGGTTGGTGTGATACTCAGTGAGGACATGAGAAGAAAAACCACAGGAGAATCATCTAGCACCGCCTTAACTGTTGAGAATAGAGGAAGAGGAAGAGAAAGAGGCAAGAGTTCACATCATGGCAAATCCAAAGGCAGATCCAAATCACGTGGAAAAGGAAAGCTACAGTGTTGGCACTGTGGCAAAAAGGGTCATCTCAAGAAGGACTGTTGGCAAAGAAAGGGTGATGGAAATGAAGGTAATGATAATAATGGTAACACTTTAGAAGCCAATATTACTGGACAAATTCTACAAGATGCTTTAATCTTATCTCTTGATAGAAATAGTGATTATTGGGTAATTGATAGTGGTGCTTCATTCCATGCTACCTCACATAAGGAATACTTCATAGATTATGTTTGGAGATTATGGACGGGTTCTATTGGGAAATGACCAACCATGTAAAATCGTGGGTATTGGAAAGATTTTGATTAAATCCCCAAATGGATGTCAATGGGCTCTTAAAGAGGTGAGACACATACCAGATTTAAAGAGAAATCTTATATCGGCAAGTAAGCTTGATGGTGAAGGATACACGGTTGCATTCGGAGAAAATGCTTGGAAAGTTACTAAAGGTTCATTGATAGTAGCTAGAGGTAAATTGGTGGGTACTCTTTATTTACTTACTAATTTTTCTCACTGCTCCATGAATTTAGTTTCTATGGGTGAGAGTGCATCTTTGTGGCACCAAAGACTTGGCCATATGAGTGGAAAAGGTATGGAAATTTTACATTCAAGAAAGTTATTGCCTAAGTTAAAAGAGATTGATTTGGAATTTTGTGAGGATTGTGTTTATGGTAAAGCAAAGAGAGTTAGATTTCTCAAGGATGGCAAGGAAAGGAAGAAAGAGAAATTGGAGCTTGTGCACTCAGATGTTTGGGGCCCAGATCAGGTAACTTCTCTTGGAGGTTCCTCTTACTATGTACTTTTTATTGATGATGCAACAAGGAAAACATGGATATATTGCATTAAGAATAAAAGTGATGTTTTTAATACCTTCAAGAATTGGAAAGCATTAGTTGAAAATGAAACTGGAAAAAGGTTAAAGTGTCTAAAGTCGGATAATGGTGGAGAATATTGTAGTAGAGAATTTGATGTGTTTTGTTCTAAAAATGGAATTAGAAGAATCAAGGTAGTTCCAAGAACACCTCAAGAAAATGGGGTTGCAGAAAGAATGAATAGAACCATCATGGAGCGTGCTAGGAGCATGAGAATACATGCAGGCTTACCATTATTTTTATGGGCTCATGTTGTTGATACTGCAGTATATCTGATTAATAGAGGACCATCTAGTGCCTTGGATGGAGGAATTTCGGAAGAGCTTTGGATAGGTAAACCAGTAAATTATTCTTTCCTTAAGGTATTTGGATGTGAGGCTTTTATGCATATAGACAAAGAGAACAGAAATAAGTTAGATGCTAAGGCCCAAAAGTGCTATTTTATTGGTTACGGTATTGATGGCTTGGGTTACAGATTATGGGATTGTGATAACCGAAAAGTCATTAGAAGTAGGGATGTCATATTTAATGAAAAAAACTTGTATAAAGATCGGTTGCAGGGAAAGAAACAGAAAGAGGAAAATACTGAATACATAGACCTTGATGGACACATAGAAAAGGTAACTCCAAAAGTGGTAGAAGATCAAAATGTACAGCAGCAGCAACAAGCACCTCAATCTCCAGAAAGTGTTGTTAGACGATCTACCAGGATAAGTAAAATTCCTCAATGTTTCTCTGATTATGTTTTGTATACTGATGTTGGTGAGCCAGAATGTTTTCAGGAAGCATTACAGATGGATACCAGGAATAAGTGGGAGCTTGCAATGAATGAAGAAATGGACTCTTTATTCCACAACCAAACTTGGGATTTGGTTGAGCTACCCAAAGGTAAAAGAGCTTTGACCAATAAATGGGTGTACAGGATTAAAGAGGAGAATGAAGGGCATAAGAGATACAAAGCAAGACTAGTGGTCAAGGGATTCGCTCGGAAAAAAGGTATTGATTTTGATGAGATTTTTTCTCTAGAGTTGTAAAAATGACCTCTATTAGAGCTATTTTGAGTCTTATAGCTATAGAAAATTTGTATCTGGAGCAATTGGATGTGAAGACAACATTTCTTCATGGTGATTTGGAGGAGGAAATTTATATGCACCAACCAGAAGGCTTTCAGGTGAAAGGTAAAGAGGATTGGGTATGTAAACTGAAAAAGAGCTTGTATGGGTTAAAACAAGCTCCTAGACAGTGGTATTTAAAATTTGATAAGTTCATGGCTAATCAAAGGTTTGAAAGATGTCAAAGTGATCACTGTGTATATTTTAAGCAAACTGGAAATGGTAACTATGTTATTTTGCTATTGTATGTGGATGACATGTTAGTTGCGGGAACAAATATGCAAGATATAAACATGCTCAAGAAGAAGTTGGCTAAATCCTTTGCCATGAAGGATTTGGGAGAAGCCAAACAAATCCTTGGTATGAGGATAACAAGAGACAAGGAGAGTCACACTCTAAAATTGTCACAAGCAGAATACATTGAAAAAGTGCTTAAGAGATTCAACATGAACAATGCAAAGTCTGTTGCTACTCCATTGGCAAAGCATTTCAAACTCACCAAAGATTTGTGTCCCAAGACACAAAAGGAACAAGAGCATATGGCTAAGGTTCCCTATGCATCAGCGGTTGGAAGCTTGATGTATGCAATGGTTTGTACAAGACCAGACATTGCCCACGCAGTGGGAGTAGTGAGTAGATTTATGAGTAATCCGAGAAAAGGACATTGGCAAGCGGTAAAATGGATACTCAGGTACTTGAGAGGAACTTCAAATTATTCTTTGAATTTTGGAGGCTCTAATATATGCTTGAAAGGTTTTGTAGATTCTGATATGGCAGGTGATCTTGATGGTGGAAGGAGCACTACTGGCTACATCTTTACTATAGGAGGAGGAGCGGTTAGTTGGATTTCTAAACTCCAACACGTAGTTGCCCTTTCAACCACTGAAGCTGAATATGTTGTTGCTGCAGAAGCAAGCAAAGAGATGGTTTGGTTGCAAAGACTAATGGAAGAACTGGGGAAGAAGCAAGAGGATAATAGGTTGTGGAGTGATAGCCAGAGTGCTATACACCTTGCGAAGAATTCGACATTCCATTCAAAAACTAAACACATCAAACTCAGGTATCATTTCATTAGATCAGTAGTGGAAGATGGATCTTTGAAATTAGGGAAAGTTCACACATCACAAAATCCTATTGACATGCTTACAAAAGTGGTGTCAAGAGAAAAGTTGAGCTTTTGCTCAACTTCAGTTGGCCTTAAGGAATAAGAGGCCATGATGAGAATTTTCAGTCCTTGGTTGCAGTATGGTGCAATGGAATTAGTCTCCAAGTGGGAGATTGTTAGGAATGGAGCCTAATTATGAGGAGGCTAAACAGAGAAAGTTTTTGGATTTACTGCAGGACGGGCAGGGAAAGTTTCCAGATTTACAGTCTTTTAGTCTACCGAGAGAAAGTTTCGAATTTAAAACGGGACAGCCAGGGAAAGTTTTTTTGTTTTTATCAGTGTTAATCTTGGAATGTATTAAGAAAAGCAGTTTTTTTCTTTTTTTCTTCTATATAGTTGTGAGGAAAAACAGAGTATACAATGAAAAATTATTGTGTTGATTCCTTGTAAATATAGAGAGGAAATTACAGCAGATGTTTGTTGTAGGTTGTAACCCTCTATTGCTTGGATTGAGAAAGAAAGGACTGAAAATTCTCGGTGGATGTAACCCACATTGGGTGAACCACGTTAAAATCGTTGTCTCTTCTACTTGTGTGTTTGTCTTATTTTGTTAATTCTGCTGTTAAAGTTTGAAACACTATAATTGCTTTTCTATATTTTATATAGTGATTTACTCTAACAATTAATACATTCTAGAAACAAACAAAATCAACATTTTGCCTAGATAAATGAATAACTCATAAAGAGAACACAAAGCAATATGAAGGGTGTCTATAAACACATGAATATGTGGTGGGAGAGCGTAAAGAATGAAGATAATATTATCGGTAAGTAAAGATTAAGGGCAAGAGGATATTTACAGAAGAGAAGATTACTAGAGGAGAAGATTATTGACAAGATTACCAGCAAAGAGAAGTAATTTGAAGATTATCGACAAAGAGAAGTGATTTGAGTTTCAACTACAATATCTTGTTTACCAGTAAAATAATTTTCCAGCATTATTGTCATCATCATCAAGAAGAACCACATTGCCATTGAAGTCATCCATATTTTTTCACAACAATAACAACAATTTGTGGAACTGTGTTGAACCCTTTAAAGGAGAAACTTGGTAATGGATTAATGCAAATTCCTAATAGATGGGTACATTCTTTCTTTATGTCAATTATATTGCATTTAAATTTTAATGCTAGTGATAGCAACGATTAGAGGAGTTTAATTTTTTTTTTTAAAATATTAGTTTTTTTCTCTAGTTCTTGTTGGTTTTTTTTTTGGGGGGGGAGTGATGCTCAAGAATGATGGATGAAGTTTAGATATCTATATTCTGGTGAGAATTTTTAGAATTGCAAGAGGAAGCTCATGATTGGTGGGATAATCTTACTAAGGAAAGGCATGCTAAGAAAAAAACCTAGACGTGGGATGAATTGGAGAAATCCACTACCAAGGAGAAGCTCCTGATAGTGAAGGACTTGGGATAATTGTCACCATCCGACAACAAGCCCAAGAGAAGAAGAATTTGGTAAAGAGTGCCAAATCCAGAAGAAGAATCTAGTGAAGACCTCAAGACATTCAGAATATTGAGAAGAAGAAGATCTTGTTTGAAGTCAAAATTCAACAAGAATATTGAAGGAAGATTCAGATAGAAGAAGCCTACCAAATCCAAGATATTTGGAGATTGCCTCTCACAGCAAGAAGGCACATTTTAGAAGCAAGGACTTTCTGAACCTACTACAGAAAATCGAAGATCATTGGAAGGATCAAGCCACCAAACCCTAGGCTCAAGACAATAGTTTGGTGAAGCAAGAAGCTATTTTGGATAGCCAACAAGAAGTTGTGAATTCATCCACTACAAGGCAACAACTTGGTGAATCAAAACACCAAGATCTACATCATCTATAGAAGCCATTAAAGGTAAGCAACTTGGGTGCAATTAGTTGAACTTCAAATTAGGGTTCATTATCAAATTCCATTAGGCACCATATTTGGATTAAAGTTGCAAGGAGAAGGGCTCATATTATAGTCTTCAAGAAAGTGCAAAAAGGAGAATTCATTTTAAGATATATTTGCACATTAAATAGGAGTTGGATATTTTTCAAAAGAAATAAAATTATCACCTACCTATTATCTATCTAGAAAGCAAGAAGACTACATCCTACAATATTGATTGTAGTGAAAATTGTAGATTATTCATTAAGGGTTCTTTACATATTACTCTTAAAAGTTGCAGATATTATTAAGTGCATTTGAAATTAGTTTGAGAGTTTATTTACAGGAGCAATAAGGTGAGATTATTGTTACCATTAAAGTGCATTATTAATCCATTAGCACTATACTAGTTGATCTTTAACTAGTTACTCTCAAGAAATTAGTTTGTGTTTTGATTATTAAAGGCACAAAACTAGCACAAAATCTGCAACATTTCATGGCCAAAAGAAGCCACCAATACAAGTCAAAAGGTGTAGAAGGAAGCCACCATTAAAGTCCTTGAAGGAAGCCTCAAATCAAGACTTGGTGAGTCTCAAGATTCAAGGAATAAAGTGCAAAAATCCTTACTTTAAAATCAGCATATTAAGAGTATCTTATTAGCTTGGATTAACTCTTATTAAATTATCCAAGGAAGAGGATTAGTGAAGGCAAGGAGCTGCCTCATCAAAATCAAAAAGGATTTCAGAAAAAAGGTCCATCATATTGGTGCAAATCTAACTATTACAAAGCACCTCTTTTGTTCCTTCAAAAAAGGACAAAAGGATATCTCATTGTAGGAAACAACACGACCATTATCTCAGCAAGTATTAGGGTAGAGTTCGAGCAAGAGGAAAGAGCCACCGAAGAGCTCGCACTTCTCAAAATCAAGGTGTTTAAAAACACCATTTCTCCATGTCCAATCCAGCCCTAGAAGCAAGCATTTCACCTGCAATATTGGAGCCATTACAAGAGGCTATTATCATCCAAGTCTATGTAGAGAAAGGAAAACATACAGAAGGATATTATCTATGTGGAATAGCACTATCAAGCTAAGCACAAGGGGCTGTTACAAAAGCTACAAAAACAACATATTACAAGCATCAAGGTATAAGGGAAAGGTGTTATACCCAAGGCCATTACTTGGAGAGAATGACCACCAAAAAGGAGCACAAAAAGCTACCACAAGACCACCATTAGGAGTGCCATAGAACCTTGGAGCATTATAGCTGGAGCCACCCATTATCCTCATCAAGACAACATGCAAAAGGAGAAGAGGAAACACTTGTATTTCAAGAAACATAGCAAGCCAATGTACAATACAAATATATAGGCAAAGATAGGGTTACAATGCTCATCCTTGGAGCGTTAGAAGAAAGGCTTACATGCACAAGCCTTGAGTGCCACTTGGCACAAGAGTTCTAAGCACCCCAATATTCATGAATAATCCAACGCTCACCTAAAAAGGAGTTACAAATATTTGGGAGGTTACCACCAAACTCATCATTGCATAAAGGTACGTTGGAATATCAACACCTACTTAGTAACGCTCAAGTGACACTTATCCACAATATGCAAGGAAATAGTCCTATTTAAGGTACCCATTTTGGAGAAATAGAATCGAACGAGGTCAAAGGAAGTCAAGCATTGAATGGTGTGAAGCACGTTCATAGGGAAGAGGCTAATTCAAGCTTGTGCACCATTCAAAGGTGTAAGTCTACATTTAAGAAGCTATCATAGACCAGCAATACCAGTGCCCCATTTATGGAGGATATTTATCATAGACCAAGCATTCCTTAAGGAGAATATCAGCACCATTTACGAAGGAGAGAAGTGCTACTCAAGGGAGAAACCAACGTCGATCAAAGAAGGCATTGACTGCCCATGAGTGCCACATTCTAGAAGGTTTCAAATTTGCCACCTCACAACATCAAGGCAAGATAATCCAAAAGGGTTATTAAGGTAAAATCTCATATTATTTATTGCTTGCTATAAACTAAAGTTTTATTGGAGTTATAAGGGTACATTATATTTACTATTGCAATCATCCATTTAGCATTAGTAATATATTAAGCAAGCAAATTTCAAGAATATTTATATTTGCAAATAATAAAGTAGGAGGTATAAGGGTTTCAACTTGGAAATTAAAACCCTATTATTGCAAATATTATTGTTTTCTAATATTCCAAATTAGGGAGTTATAAGGAATACTACACCAAATAAATTATTGGAATTTAGAAACATTAAATATCAAATATCAAAGGCTATAAAGGGAGGTTCATTAAGGATTATCAAGAGTTGGAAATTAATTTGTATACTTGTCTCAAAACCACATTAAAGGGATAAAAGAAATCCAACCATTAGGACCTCATCAAATTAGAAAGTGCTTAAGTTCAATAGGAGTAATAAGGTGTAATAGAAGTTGATTTTTGCCATTTACAAAACATTACAAAATCAACTCAAAATTGAACTACTATTCTCAAAGAGCACTTTATCAATCATTTAGCATATCAAAATCACTAGGGAGACATAAGGCATTCTACAAAACATAAATTTCACAAAGGGATCATCAAATCAATACTAGGGAATTTAAAAGAGGACCACAAGGATCATCATGGCATCAAACAAATTCTTTCTTGTAGAATCCCAATTACTTAAAGGTCCAAATTATTTCTCCTAGAAAAATAAGGTAAAAGCAATCTTAGTATATGAAAAAATTTGGGAGATAGCTCAAGGAACAACAAAAAGACCAAGCACAGGTGATATTGAGATTCAGAAGTTTGAAGAAAATGATGCAAAAGCCCTAATGATAATAACCTTTGCTATCACTGATGAAATACAACCTTATATCAGTTCAACAAAGACATCTACAGAAGCATGGAAAAGCTTAGAGAAGATATTCGAAGGGAAAAATAAAGCCACTATCCTTCATCTTCAAACTCAACTACATTCCCTAAAAATGAACAGTGGCGAGAGCATAGAACTATTCCTAAGGAAGGTAGCAAATATTAAAGGGAAATTATTAACCCTAGGAGAAGAGACTAAAGATGAATTTCTTACTCAAGTAACCATGAGAGCACTTCCAGACAACTACAAACATTTGGTTACATCTTTACAAGTCCTAAGTAAAGATACTTCTTTTGATGACCTAATCAATATTCTTCAAGAATATGAGGTAGAGAATATAGTTAAAGATGAAATGACTAACATTGCATTGGCATCAAAAGACAATCCACAGGGGAATATTGCTTCATCATCAAAAGGATGAAGACCATGGTATAACAGGTATTATCAGATATGCAAAAGAAAAGGTCATAGTACTAACTATTGTAGATTCAATCCCAAAAATCAGAATCAAGGAAATCAGATGAACAATGGAAGTAGATTTCAACCATGACAATATCAAAATAATCCTCATCAGCAGCAATTTCAGCATCCAACCAATTATCCCCAATTGGAGTATCGAAAAGGGAATCAGAAAGGACACCTAGCTCAAAGGATAGAAGAAATCAAAGAACTAGAAGAACCTACAGATGGTTATGAAGTCAAAGCTCTTTCAGCAAGAACAATAGGTTATGAAGACACTAACTACTTGCTTGAACAGGTTACAGAAAATAGAGAAGGAGAATACAAACTCCAAGACCAAGAAGAAGATCCATATTGAAGATTGAAATCTTCAATACCCAAATAATGTAATACAAGGGGGTGTTAGAGTTAGAGTATATTACATCATTTGGGTCATGTAAATGTACCACCTTTGGTACATAGTTAGAGTAGGATATTACTTTAGGGGGAAGTTAGCTACTTACTTCAAGCAATGTAATAAATGCACAAGTGTCAATGTGCAAGGTGTCCCCTTGTACAACTAGGTAGAGTGTTGGCCAAGGAATCTCTCTTCCTATATAAAGGGCCTCATAGAGATATCAAGAACATATCAAGCATATCAAGTGCATTATAGTAGAGAGTAGTAGATAGTGGTAGAACTCTTGAATGGAGTACAATGTAGTCCTTTAGCTTATATTAATGGAGTGACCATCACCTCCATACTACATTGTATTTTTACCACTTTCTATTTATAGTATATTTTAGTCATATTGTAGAATTACTTTCTTTCATATTTTCTGCATCTTATTAGGACCTGTGATAGATCTCTCCCTTTGCATATACAATTGTTGACTATTTGAAAGAGACCAATCATCTAGGAGAGATTGGTTGTTTGGTAGAGATTAGTCACCTGAGAGATACTCATCATCTAAGTATTGGTCATTAGGGAGAGACAAATTATCTAAGTACTAGCCATCTAGAAGAGATTGGTTGCCTAGGAAATATTGGTCGACTTACTATTGGTCAAAACATGTTGTTGGTTGAGAGTTCATTTTAGTAGTTGAGTTGTTTGTCAAGGACCATGATGTATTACAAATAGTTGTGTAGGATACATGTTATGTACACAATGTATCCATATCTATTTGTAAGTTATTACCATTGTGTACTTTTATTTATATTTATAGCTAATGGTTTTTTTTAAAGCGAAAAACCACTAGCGGGGCCTCCTTGGTCTGAGAGACCACGACCAGGGGGTTGTACACCGTCAAAGTCACCCGAGAGTCACGCCCGACCTTGCCCCCATCAACATTATCAATTAGATTTTGGGTATCCAATTCAACCTTTTGGTAGGGTGGAGATTTGAACCTAGGACCTCCCTTGGAGGATTGCCCTCTCCTCTCCAACTCACCTAAAACACATGGGTATAGCTAATGGAATTATATTGCAATGTATTTTATTCCATTTCTATAGGATGGACCTCCAAAATTACAAATCTGCCTATTTACATTTGTTCTGCAAAGTGAAAAGTACTCTCCATTCTCATAGTTTTTTCAATCTATACATTGTCCAACTAATTTTATTATTGAAATCTACATCATGATACTTGTATTTTGTTACTTTATCTAGGAGACCCCCATCAAATTGGAAGCTTAGTTATTTTTGTTTTTTCAATTGGTGAAAACCACTATTTGGCTTTGTGTGTATTTACTTGTATACCAATTTCCTTGGAGAAATGTTCTAAGGCCTTTAAGTGATCTACTAACACTTTTGTTATCCTTGCAATCAAAATGAGGTCATCTACATACAAAAGTAACTTCACCATGCAACTAACCAGCTATACACCTTCCCCTCCACTCACATATATCCATTATTCTAACTTAGCAATATATAGGTCAAATAAAGTTAAGGACAACAAATATCCTTGGATAATAATTGAGTTAGTTCATCTTGAAAGAATTATTATTAAGTCAAAGGTAGACAATTGTTCTCGCAACATCAAGGAATGGCCTACTCATAGACTTAAAATGTGATTCAAGCCATGTTAATTTTAAGTAATATCTTCCTAGTTAAATTTTAAAGGGATATTAATATTGAAATATGGAAGGTAAAAAACCTTCACACAAATCCCTTTTAAACCCCAAGTGAATGAATAAAATATGGTAGAATATGAAGTATATAATAAAATAGAGATCTAGAGTGAGACTTGGGACTATTTAAGATAACCATGATAAAATAATATAGACAATTTGGGGTTTTGCTTTTGCAATACCTAGTCCAATAGCCAAGGAAAATGCAATCAAATGCTATAAAATATCAAAAACTAAAACATCTAATCTAATCCGCACTCTAATAAAAAATAAAAGTGATTAAAGTCACATCAAGAGTTAATATGGCATATTAAAATGCTCTACAATCATAGGAGAATCTAGGGGGTATGTTTAAATTCACAATTCTCTAGCGGAAATTATTCCTTGATAAAAAGGGGGTAAGGAGATTTTTATTTTAATAAGGCATATGTGGTTTCTATTGGAAGTAATTTCTATCAAAATAAAAGAATATTATGTCTACTATTAGGTTAATTAGAGATTATCTAGCTTGTATCTCTATCAAAAGTATTTTTCATCTATCTAAAACGACTAATTTCCTCTATCAAATTATTGTAATTATTTTTATTTAGAGGTAAAATTTTCCTTCTATCTCTCACCCTATTTCCTTCTATTTTCATCTATATACCACCCTATTTCCTTCTCTATAGATATGAATGAATTTTGAAGATATGATCTCCTTAAATAAATGATGGGCATATAGGATAACACTATTTTTTGCCTAATCCTAGTATCCTTTCTTTTACAATACAAATAATAATGTGCAAATATTTGTCAATTGAAATATGTCTCTATCCTTTTTTCCATGGTCATATTTATCCCTTTAAGTGCCCTAGCCTTTGTAAAATTATTTTTTGAAGTTTTGAGTAGGTGAGGAAAATTTTGCCTTAATTGTCCCAAAAAAAAAATCCCCACCTCCACCAACTTTTCCAAGGTTTCTTTTAGAAGCACCATTAAAATTAAACTTGACGAACACAACTTTTTAGCATTCCCATTTTACCACGAGTCTATGTCTTTGTATTAGCTCCCTTGTTGCAATCACCTTTTATATCCTAAAAAAAAACAGCCAACAAATCTTTACACCCCTAAGACTTCCCATGATAAGCACCATGCTTGTAAACATTATGCAAGAGAGACAACAATAAGAATCCAAACCTGGGTTTGGTTTTGAGAATTATTTAAAAAAAAATATTATTCAATTCAAGCCACAGTTTCCACAAATAATAATAGGACCAATCCTCCAAAGAATGCTTGATGTTTTAGCTTTGAAACAACTTATTCAACATTTCATCAACTCTTCTAATGTCAATGGAGCAACCCAATAGATTCTCATGTTTTTTTAAAGGATCCCCAAATGGTGGAATTAAAGCAGCAATGAAGTAGATTTAAAGTTTCTAAATACTCTTTATATGAGGTACACCTAAATGGTCCATAAAATCCTTTTGGAAATTGTAAGAATTTTGTTTTGGATTGCTAACAAGGAATTTTGAGGCCTTAGGAGAAGCTCAAGTGATTATCACTCTTCCAAAGGAAATCCTTAGGAGTAGGAAATTTTGGTTGCTCTCAAACTTTATATCTTAACTTGATATAGTATCCACCATCTTTTGATAGCTTCCAAACTAGGTTATCTTTACAATGCCTATATATGTCTCATGTGCAAATAAATTTTATACCCTTGAACTTTATGAAGTCAATTAATAAAATGCAAAAAACAGTCCTTATGGGACACCCATGTGATTAGGGCTTTGGGCTTTCTTTCAAGAGACCCATGTTCAAATCACGGGGCGTGGTGTGTGTGAGTAAACTTATGTTTAAAAAAAAAAAAATCAAAAGCATGCTTACTGTTTGTTCTCAACAAATGTACCACCTATGAAAGTCAATTCACTAGCACATCCCTCATTTGGAGCTAAAATAATTGGCATCATGGCTATGCCTTGTTTCAGAAAAATAAGTAAATTGGCACAAAATTGCATCGTGCAATACCAATTACAAACGTGGGAGAGTGTGAGTATATATAGAGAGGATTTCGATGTAACTTGCACATCAGACATGGAGTCACTGTATATGCATAAACACACATAAACACACTTTTATGTGTAATTTCAGGTGGATAGACAATTGGTTCCACTTCTCTTTCTTATCTATATTTGTATTTATGATGGCAGAAATGCAAACCTGTATAAATCAAACAATCTGTACCCCCGTAGCTATTGCAAGGTGGCCCTTTCTTCTTCACTCCTTGCAGCTTCCTCTTATTGTAAATGCAAAAATAGTTATTAGAAGCAGAGAATAATTAAGTGCCTGTCTCATCTGACTTCCAGTTGAAACTAGCACCAAAGAAACCACATTTGCGCTCTATAAGTAAATACAAATGTGCTAGTATATAGAAGAGAGTAATTTAATGTCAAAAATGAAAAAAGTTAGGTTCATCAGGATTGATATAAGCAAAATTTGTTACCTTGTAATTCAGCTTCTGTACATTGAAGCCAAGGGGCCTCACTGCTTCCTCATTTAGGTGGTCCATCAACAGAGAGACAAACTAGTTTAGCAGAGAGGGTAAATGTAGGCGGACAAGTTGATACGGACAAGTTGAGCATATGTTTTGACGGAATAAAGGACATAATAATAATAACATGTCTTGTATAGTGTGCAGGCAATTAAATTACACACCACCACCCTACACCTGTGGGAAATACGCACACCCTGTCCTCTAGTCTAGGGCATCATTGATGTACACTCAACCAAGCAATTTCCCAAATTGTACTGGGGACCTTTTGGGAATGAAAATGATTCATGCCTTGATTTGTGTTGACTGCACACTGCGTACTTTTGTGTACGTAAGTTGATCTTTGTTGTTATCTCCATTTCTATTGCATGATACTTTGTTACATTGTGTGGTGTAATTTTGTACTATGAACTTGAGTATTTGCCCATACTACACTAAATTTTGTTTTCCCTTGGCAAATTGTTTTTGAAGCATTGTAAAGCCTTCAAATTTTATCCCTAGTGGGGATGTCTCCTAGCCATCCCCTCTCAAAGGGGACAGCTAAGGGATGTCACACCGTGTTCCCTCGTCCCCATCCCCTAAGGTATATAGGACCAAGAATGTGTTCGTATGGAACACAAGACATAACAAACTATAGACTTTTGAGTTCCATTAACCTATGGTCACTCACACACATTAATATAATTTCTTTCTTTTTCTTTGCTAGATTTTTTATTTTTTTTTCTCACTTTTGATTTTTACTTTCACACTATTTTTTTTTAGTAATAGCCAAGTGCACAGGGTTCAAATTACATGGGCTATAACACTTTGTTATTGTTGACCCTGCGTGAGGGACCACCAGTTGCTTATGATTTGTACCATCGTCACATGAATTTATACCCTCGTTGTTGGTCTGGCATGCGCTTAGAAGCTTATAACACTTTGTTATTGTTGACCCACCGGTCTGGCATGCACTCAGAAGCTTATAACACCTTGTTATTGTTGACCCACTGGTCGCTCAGGATTCGTACCATCTTCACATGAATTTGTACCCTCGTTGATCTGGTGTGCATTCGGAAGATTCAAATCAGACTACTACCTTTGCAAACAAATAAGCATACCCCCAAGGTTTGAACATAAGTCTCTTCTTGGTAAGTGCCTGACCAGACACACAATTACCAATCCACCAGCCCTTGGAGGTTCTTTGCTGGACCTTAGGTGAATGCCAAAATTTGAGGACATGAATATTGAAGTTCTTTGCAAAGTTATTGATTGATGTGGACTTCTAGCAAAGAGCTGTTTTGAGAAACTAAAAACAAAAGCAAAAGGGCTGTGCTGCATTTCTGTTTTGCTCTCTCTATTTCACCCAACTCTGGAAGAAATTCTTTGCAAAGTTATTTATTGATGTGGACTTCTAGCAAAGAGCTGTTTTGAGAAACTACAAACAAAAGCAAAAAGGATGTGTTGCATTTATGTTTTGCTCTCTCTATTTCACTCAAGTCTGAAAGAAACTCAACAACCATGGGAAGAAGGCAGTTTAAGGAGTTGTGCGATTGCTTAGAACAATGTCAATTTTTTTTAAGAAAAGGAAGAATTCCAGCATTGTCTAACAATTACAGGAAGAAGATCATATAAATCCAACTGGTGACACTGTAAAGAAACACCCCATTTGCAAAGCACCATTAACTTTCAATGTAAGTCAAAGACGCAGGATAGGAAATGGGGAAAAAGGCTTATTCAGAACTCCTAGTCAACGAATTCACGTAAACATTGTCTGCATAGTGTCATATACCCTCATTTGCAATCCAGTACACTTATCTAATTTTTTTGTAAATATTTTGGAAAGGGATTGGAAAAAAAAAATGAGCGGATGATCTTTTTGCTTGACAATGGCCTGTATGAGAACAAATTGGCTAATTTCTAGCAAGATAAAAACTTAGGAGTTTTGACCTTGAGAGACTCTAATTCTAATATACATCAATTTTCCCTCTTATTTCTTATTATTGCAGTCTACAGGATGTGAAGACTGAGGAACAATTTACATATAAACTTCCAACCAATTCCTAGATTAAATGAAGTGACTATTGCCTATTTGAATATTTCAGGAAAGATCCTTCATTTTGGTATTCCAATTAGACATGCTTGGCCCTGGACATTTGGGACGTTAGACTCTAGAGCCTTAGAAGGCCTACCAAATTGACTACAATCTTCTGCATGATTTTAACCAATAGAAGACATAGGTGTCTTACAACTTTGACCAACATAAACACTGATGGCATATTATCTATCGAGCAATGCAGTTCCTATAGTTTTCAACACCTGCTTGCACCCGTGGACCCTATGGTCAACAATACGTAAGAGAGTAACCAAGTACCCAAATAGTAATTATTCATTTTACTCAAAAATATCCTAAATGTAGGCTCACACCATACAATACCTGTATGGAAGGACTACTACATGAACTTATGAATAACAAAATATAAGATTATTAAGAGACAATACACACATCGTTCAATGATATAAATTTATAGTAAACTGAGAAATCCATTTATATAGTCCTTTAATAAGATTTGGGTTAGGGTAAACCTATAACCCACATGTTACTCGTTTTACCCATGCCTAAGGTTAATCGCGCCGCATATCAACTAATTTATAACCCTCACATACATCATAGTGTGATATGGGAACACGTGGATAACATGGAATCAAAGTTTTAGGTTGGAAGGTTTCTAATGTTTTGTTTGTTAGAATATATTACATTATTTGGTACATTTCAATGTACTACCATTGGTACATTTTTAGATTAGGAGTTTGTAGTAGATTAGGATTTGAGTATTTAATTTATGCAATGTAATAAATGCACAATTATTATTAGAATGTGCAATGATGTAAATATGCATGTTGTCTATGTGTATATGAGTTATAAAATAGGAAGATAAAAAGTCATATGTAGGTGAAAAGTCAAGAGACATATCTTATTATATATAGGCCTTTGTAGAATGAGAATGAGAGGTTTTTGGTGAGCACAAGGTAGAGTAGTAGTAGATACAATGTAGAGCATGTATGGAGTGTTTTGAGACCTCCATTTTAGAGCAATGTACTATTTTCATGAGCTTTCATTAATGGTATATTTTTGAGTAGTTGCAAAAGTTTCTCATGATATTTATATGCTTAATATATTGCCTTTTTCATATATTTAATATTGCATGCTCATTTTACACCTTGTGGTAGTTATTTCATTAAATATATAGCTTCAAAAGCTAACAATGGTATTAGAGCCACAAGGGAGATTGATAGGAGATAGGGAGAGCCACAAGAAGATTGAAAAGAGAAGAGATTTCATTTTAAAAAAAAATTGAAATTGCTTTTTGGCCAGTCTTTCCACATAGTTGCAAAAAAACTTGTGAAGACTAGGACTCAACATTGATTCCACTAGTTTGACAAATCAACTAGTGAAGTTCATTATTTTTAGATTTGAAGAATTTGCATTATCTTCTAATATTTTGTTGCAAAAAGAGTTGATTCAAAGAAAGTTGAGAAGATTTCTACAATAGCTAGGAATAATATCTTCTTTAGAATTAATCCAATACTTGTAGCAACAAGTCAAAGATTAAAGGAGACCCAAGAAAGAGGTCTCATTGAATATCTTCCAGATTTGGAAGATAGAATATTGAAGATTGAAGATAGTAGAGGACTAAGAATAGTCCTATTGAAGATTTGAGAAGTTGTAGAATTTGAAGACCCAAAAGAAGAGATCTCAAGAAAATTTGGAAGGAAAAAGAAGGCTAGAGAATCCCTATTGAAGAAATTGAAGAAGTGTTCATTGGACAAGATTTGAAGAAAATGTCAAGGGAGAAGATTGCTAGAAAGGGGTAGCTCCTTGAAAAGAAGAATTTGGGACAATTATCGCTATTCGACAAAAAGCCCAAAAGGAAAAAGGATTTGGCAAGAAGTTTACCAAATTTTGAAAAGGATTTTTTGAAGACCTCAAGACATTCATATTCTTGAGGAGACCATCAAATAGGCCTAATTTGAAGTCAGAATTCAACAAGGATTATTTAAGGAGAAAGGAGCTAGAAAGAGGCCACTAGATTTGAGAAACTTGAAGACTGACATTAAAAGTTTGAAGGCTGATTTGCGGAAGAGAAGATTGTTGTTTTTACAACAAAATATGAAGAGTCACAGAACAAAAAATTACAGGTGACTAATAGCTGAAATTTGAAAAAGAATTGGGCAGAAGAACCCTTAAACAAACAATTTAAGGAAGGCTTGACAGCAAAAGAAGGCAGCAATTTGGAGAAGTTAGAAGAGATTCTTGGACAACAAGATAAGGAGAAAAAATCAGAGTTTTGAGAGTAGCAAATCAAGAGATTGGCATTGCAATATTTGATAACATTTGGTCAAAGAAAGGTTTTGCAAATTTAATAAGTTGAAAGCAACGCATTGGACACCGCTATAGTTGCAAAAATAGACACTCTTAGACAACATAGTTAAAGGAGAAATAGGCAACAATTTAAGCTAGCAAATTGAAAAATAAGGGTAACATTGGAAGCTGCAAATTAGAGTTTAGGGTAACAAAGCAAAAGGAATTGAAGCTGCAAAGTTGATAAGTTTGAAGTAACAATTGAATATAAAGAAAGAGCTGAAAATTTTACAAAATTTGGGCAACAAATAGGTGAACCAAATCACCAAAAAGACTAGCTACAAAAGGAGACCAAAAGGTGTATAAAAGTGGTGCCATGAAAGTTCTTTTTTAAAGCATTAAATATAGTTCTTTTAAAGGTTTTTGAAAGCACCATATTAAGATTTATTTAAGGATAAAAGCTAGTTTTATTCAAGTATCTCCAAACCAAAGAAATAAATTTCTTTATTATCTTAAAATTTGCAAAACGAAACAACAAAGGTAGAAGTTAAAACTTGCTCAAAAAGGGAGTGACAAGTAGAAGTAGCATATGTTGTGTTTATAATTTAAGTGCAGATTTTATAAGTCTTATTGAGCAAAATAAAGAGATTCAATAGTAAACAAAGGCAACACAGATTTCTAGTATCTAAAGACACCAAGAGGTGTGCTAAGTATTAGAATTTTTTTGGTAAGGCAAGTTATCAAAGGCATAGAAGAACTACCATAAGCAATGCCATCATATTGAAGGAGATAGCCATTTGCACCAAGGAAGACAACGTAGAGTGTTGATAAATAGTCATTGTTTGGTCAACATAGAACATTGGAAACCATCATCAGATTGCAAGGTTGAGCCACCAAGGTTGCACCACTAGCATGAGGAGAAGGAGCATAGTCTCACTACCACCAATAGCATCATAGGCCACAACATACGAATAGATAACATAAAAGAGCAAGCATTGAAAAACCAAAACATTCAAGAAGAAGAAAATTAAGGTAAGGTGAACACCACCAAATCTGAAGCAAGCTTCGTTACAAAGAAATCATTAGATTTTTCCATAGGAGGAGAGCGTTGAAGAAGTGAGCCAAAAGAATCTCAATGGATTTTGGTAAGCTGAATAACACAAGGGATTTTCAAGTGTTTGTAGGCTAAGCAATAAGAGAACCAAAATTAAGGTGAATAAGGTGCATGATAAGGAAGGTCAATCATTATAGAAACCATCTACCATGTGGAGGATGTTACATATTCCATTGGAGGAGAGCAACGTTCTATTTGCAAGTTTTAAGGGTCATAATACATTCATGCCCATAAAATATAACGCTCTTGCCAAGTGTTAAGCAAGAAAAAGTTGGGTAGAACATGATAGGAAATGTTTCAAAGAAGTGTAAAGAATTTTGGTGCCACTTGGCACTTGATACTCAAAATACCAGTCATGATTGAATGAAGGTGCAGCATCTAAAGAGAACTTATTTACACATGAAAGGAAATAGCTTGAGCATAATGAAGAGAGTGCATTGGAATTAGATTTGAGCACCTTGGAGAAGTGTGAAAGAATGAAAATGGATATTCAAACCTCACAAAGACCAAATTTAGTGAGCATCAAGGAGCATTGAATGTAGTGTAGTCAAAGGAGAGTGTAGATAAAGCATAGGTTACAGAGTTACAAGAAGCAAGACAAATTTTCAAGCGATATATTAAAGAAGGTATGGAATATTTGAATTAATTTATAACCTTTGGGATCTAGGGTGGGACTATAGGGGACTTCCCTAGGAAGTCCTATTCTACTTCCCTGCTTCCCCCTCCCTGGTCCTATCCTAGTTCTCTGGTTGTTTCCCAGCCCTTCCTTCTTGGCTGGTTGGTTTGGCAGATGATCTCCTTAGGGTGGGATGTCTCTTCTCCTTTTTTTTTGCCCCTTTCCATGCAAGTTTGAAGGATTATTTCATGTGTCTCTAGTCTGTAACATCCCTGGGACCTTCCCTAGGTTTTTAGTTTTGCTTTAGGGATCCTTTTTCATTGGCTCTCAGTTTACCCCAAGTTTTTTTGCAGGTTTCTACTTGGTGCTAGGATTTAGAGGTTCTCCAAGTGTGGTGAGTCATGGATTTGGAAGAGTTGCTTCTTGAGCAGTTTTGCACAACATATTTCTAGTCTAGGTGGGACCATGCAACTATTCATGTGACTCTGCTCTTTGGGTTCGTGGATGTGGATTTCTTGGTGGTTTTTAAACATTTTTCGTGGCTTGTGTGTGACCTTTGCTTTTCTTGCTACTGTGATCCCACTGGTATTCCTTATCTTGTTCCATGAAGCTATTCATTGGTAGTGTTGAAGGTTGTCTAGGGTTTCTTTCTGCACTTTTTTGGTTTGGGTGCAACCTGTGCTTAATACTTGTAGCTTTTTCACCTCGTGACTCCTTCCTTTTGGGTTCCCTGGAAACTTTCCCATCTCTTTCCCATGGCTTGCGGTTTTGCTTTTGTTGCTTCCTTTGCTTCTTCTAGTCTTCTTGTAGTTATACCTCATTACAATGGGATTTCATGGCTTGTGGAGATCCTCAGAATGTTGTTTCAATTTTCAAGTCTACGTGGGATGATGTTCTGGTATTATTCTTGCATCTCTACGTGTATCTCATCCCTCCCTAGGTGGCATTTTCCTTCTTGGTGGCTCTTCTGTTCCATCTAGTTGTTTAGGGTGGTTTTGTGTTCGATGGTTTTGTTTTTCTGGTATTTTCTTGCTAGAATACCAAGTTATGGTTTATCCCCTATGCGAGATTTTTCAAAATTACTTTTTCCCTTCTTTAGAGGGATTTTTCAAATTTCCCGTTGGGCAGGATTTTCAATTTTTAGGTTGGGCAGGATTTTTAAAAAAATTCCTGCTTTGGACATATTTTTCATGTGCTTTTCCTTTGGGCCATCCTTTGGCCTTTCCTTTGGCCTTTCCTTTGGCCTTTCCTCTGGCCCATCCTTGGGATTTTCCTTAGGCCTATCCTGTGGCCTTGTTTTTGGTCTGGTGACCTATTGTAAAAAGGTTTTGGGGCCCTTTCAAAACCCTTTTTAATGAAATCTTAACTTACCAAAAAAATTATAACCTTTGCAAAAATCAAAGGAGGTATAAAATACAATATTGAGTTAAAGATTAATTATTCTTCTACACAAGGTTATTTGGATAAATGGAGCTATAAGGTAATGCATTACTGAATTTAAACCTTAGAATATTTATTGAATGGTATAGAATATTTTTGAAGCAAGTGGAATTTAATTGAAAGCATTTGAAATTACTTTATCCTATTTGAAATTCAAATTGCATAGAAATATTTGTAAAGAGCTTAACTTGGATAAAAAAGGATTTCCACATTGAAATTGAAATATTGAATTTGCATATACATTAGTTTTCTAAATTTCCAATTAGGGAGTTATAAGGAGTTCAACACCAATTTAAAAGATTTGAAATTTAGAAACTAGTACAAACATAGAGTTTTTTGAAAAGTTGGAAACTACATTTGATATTATACTCTTGCTTAAACGAATGAGACATAAGGAATCCAATTTAATTATTTTGAAAATTGAGAATCTTATAAAACTTGAAATTGCATCAAAACTTATCTTTAGCTTTCTATTCGTAGGGAGAAATAAGGTGAAGAATAGAAGTTGAACATTAGGGAGACAAAAGGGATTCAACTCAAAAGAAAGCTAAGTACTTTATCAAAACCATATTACATTCAAAACATTTGGTAGATACAAGGTATTCTACAAAAATTGAGAAATTGGAAAGATCTTATCAAATTTGATCTTTCACATTCAAAATACTAGGGAGCTAAAATGAATTCTACCTAGAGATTTGACTATTGTTTGATCATTCTCCAAATATTAAGAAAAAAAGGTATACTACAATATTTGAATAATTAAAATTTAGTATACTCAAATTCAACTCAAAATTTAGAAGTTGAAAAGACTAGGAGACATAAGGAATACAACAATAAAACTATTCTTTATAAAGGCAATAATGGATAAGTTTGCAAGAGGAACATATCATCACAAGATATACTATGAAAGGATTCAAGACCAAAATTCATACAATACTCCATATCAAAAATGCAAAATTACTTCAAGCACAAGTTCAAATGGAAAAGACATTTGGTTTATTGATTCTGGTGCAAGTCACCACATGACAGGAAATTTGCAATGGTTTGATTGCCTTGAAGTCACTAACAATATCAGGTTGAAAATTGTTGATGGTAAAACCTATATTATACATGGATATGGGTGTGTAACACCCATACATCATTTCTAAATATTTTGTTACATGATGTTATGTATGTTCCTGGATTAACATCAAATATTATTTTAGTAGCTAAGTTGGTAGAGAGCAAAAGGATGGTTAACTTTAGATATATAAATGGAGTCAATAAGTACCTCATAATAAATTAAAATGCGATAGAATCTATAGGATCAATCCACAATGATAAATATGCTCTAGATTCAATTGAGATTTCATAAGATATTGTTGTGGTTCATGTTGATCATCAAATCTGCCTAGGTAAGGATTTTGAGTGAATGTATGCGCCCTAGACCTGGACCAACATTGAAAGGCCGAAGGGAAGAGATGCCCCTCGTGCCAATCTCCGGAGAAAGGCCGGCTCCTATGCTAAACTACTTGGGTGTTTGAAGACAAGAGTGCAGGAAAGAGATAAAAGGAGTTAGGGTTAGAGAAAAAAAAAAAAAGGGGAAGGGGGGGGAATCGGTGATGTAAGGTGGGAGAGAACAGGAAGCACGATCACCTAACTAGACAACTTGAATAGCAGCAAGGAACACCAAGGATAAACGAAAGAAATGCAATATCGACTTTCCTATGTATCCTTCGGGCGAGTTTCAGGGTACCTTCCCCGATCGCACACCAGACGCAGAGTTCAGCATCCAACATACAAACGAAGAAAGACAAAAGAATCAAGCACAGAAGGCAGCATAAAAGAAAGCCAATACGACACTTTTCTACTCCTATGTATCCTTCAGAACGAGTTTCAGGGCACAGTCCCCGATCACACACCGGACGCAGGGTTCAACATCTCGATATACAAACGAGGAAAGACAAAAGAATCAAGCACAGAAGGCAGCATAAAAGAGAAGAATTGAGCTCAAAGCCTCTTAGTATTAATCGCAGGACATCAAGTTACAGCAGCTTTCTAGCAGATAGTTCCCCCCCTTTTCCATTACAATGCCTGGGTTTTTATAGAGGACCCGGGCCTCTGAATCATAATTACATAGCGAAGAAGAGTACGCCCTCGAGCCCTGAGAATCGGCTCCCCGAGGCTCTCGTGATCGAGCTTTCAAATCTGTTACCAAAATTGGCAACTGCAACCGGGTCAACCATGGAAAGGTGCATTGATGAGCCGTCTAGACGTCCTTGGTCTCCGGGTGCGGTGCTCGAGTGGCCGCCATGCTCGTCGGGCTCTCCATCATGGCTTGATACTTCGTTTTTGATTGCCAAAAATGAGCAGCGGGCTTGTTGGGCACGAAAAATTGCATTTATGAGGCACTTGATCACCTCGGGAAAATACTCGGCTTGGAACGCGTGCCCGTGAAGCGCTTCGCTAAGTTTTCATTCACCACTTCGCTTCGCAATGGTTCTGGGCCGAAGCAAAACTCCTCCTTGGATTATACTTCGCAAAACTGAGCTTCGCAAAACTGCTTCGGGGTTGGTTTGTGCCGAAGCATATCTGCTTCGCAAAATGGTCTTCTTCGTCCTTGCTGCTTCGTTGACAAAACTGCTTCGTTGATGCCTTGGAGAAATGCTTCGCTGTGATCCTCTTTCAAAACTGTGGTTCGAGAAGGTTTCGGTCGAAGCAATTGGTTGCATTCCTTTACTTTGGGTAGAAGTACTTCGCACAAAATTAGCCGAAGCAAATGCTTCGCAATGAGCTTTTGGCGAAGTAAAAATGGTTCGCTGATGGAGGGGCCCAGAGTGAGTACTTCCAACTTCCCAAGTACTTTCAATGCTCCTTGAGGTTCCTTCGCTGATTTTCTGGCCGAAGTGAGTGATGGAAATACTTCGGATGCGAAGTAGTTTTCTTGCCTTCTCCTTTGTATTTCTCTTCGGCACATTGCTTCGCAGAAATCTTGCCCGAAGTAGCTGCTTGAAGCGCTTCGGGCCCGAAGTTCTTCTATTGCTATCCTTGTATTTTACTTCGGTGATATTACTTCGCAAAAAACTCCACCCGAAGTAGTATTGAAAATGCTTCGGGTGCGAAGCTCTCTTTTCCTCTGAACGTCGCTTCGCTCAACTTTCGCCCGAAGTAGCTGCTGGAAGTGCTTCGGGCGCGAAGTAGTTTCATTCTCTTTCCTTGTGTTTTTCTTCGGCGAAAACTACTTCGCAAAACTTTTACCCGAAGTAGTGCTGGAAATGCTTCGGGTGCGAAGCTATTTTTATTTTCCTTCGGTGAAGCTCTTTTCTCTAGCTTGTTTGCCAGCGAAGTTCTTTCTTTTCTACTTTATGTACAAATGGGTGGCATTGGAAGCCAAAATTGCTGCAACTTTTCAAAATAAAAATAACAAAGCAAAAACTTTACACAACACTATACAAAACTTGTTTCTTTTTCTACCCCTTGAGAAATGTGACAAAATTGTCAACATTCTTGGCGGCTCGCGGGGCAACGAGCTCGTCTCGGTGGGAGGACCCTTTAACTTTGATCCATTGGGCCAGAGTCCTTTCCCGATCCTTCTCCTCCTTCTTCTTGGAGTGCTTCCACTGGTTCTTGTCCTCCCTCTTCTTCTGCTTCTTCTTCCTCCTCTGCTCCTTCATCTGCTGGCGTGGCCTCCTGCTGTGGTGATGGGACCAGACGGTCATGGATTTTCTTTATAGTTCGGCGAACATGAGCCCAGACCCCTTTCTGAAATGGTTCTTGGTCTTCGAGTGCCTTGACCAGAACATGGAATCGATCAATCTGCCCTATGTCGGCGTGTTTGATTCTTGCACTTAGGTCATTCAGGCAAGCCGTGATTCTGTAGTGTCTCAGGATGAAATCAGTGACTTGTCCCTCCATGACTGGCTCTTCCCACTCATCAATTTCGGAGACATCACCTTCGAAATGGAGCCATGTCGGCTTAAGTTCTTCCTGGGTGAGAAGGTTCCCATCATCATCTGTGAAACTCGGGAAACCCAAAGAAGAGAGGTCTTCGAAGTAACTCATTGATGTGCGTTGCTCTTGCTCAAATATATCAAGGAGGTCTTTCACCTTTTGTGCTTTCTTCACCTTGGAGAAGAAAGCACGAATAGTGGCTTGGGCAGTAGACCAATCCCTAGCCGTTCGACTCATAGCAGCGACCTGTAGGTCTTGATATCTGATGCTTTGGACCTCAAAGGCAAGCTTGAGTCGCCTCTTGATTTTTTGGATTACCTCATCCACTATCGGTCCCTCTTTAGCAATGGCATGCTGAGCTTCGGTGACAAAAATTAAAATCGACAGGGCACTGGAGGCCCGAGATCTGAAACCTTTGAGTAGGTGAGAGCGGATCTCCTTGATTCTACCTTTATCAAACAGCTCCAGGTTTGCCTTTTCATACAATTGCTGCTGGGCCCGCAAGATCTTGCCCTCGAGCTCTTTGGCTTTTAGCTCATTTTTGGCCTGTTTTTGTGCTTGATGCTCGACCGAAGTCTGCAGTTGTAGAATTTGCTGCTTGAGGGCATGCGTTTCCTTTTTGAGCAATTTGCACTACTTCTGAGAATCCTCCAGCTCAGAGCGAATCCTAGCTAGCTCTTCTTCCAACTTGATGTTGGCATTTTCTGCTTCAAACCTGCGTTGGTTGGCAATGTTGGCATGTGCTCGAAAAGTCTCAACCCTGACATGCATGGACGCGGATTCGTCATCTATGTTTAGATGCTCCAGGTCCTTGGTCTTCTCCTGGTAGTCGTAGTCAGCTGGAGTCATTTCATCCAGAGGCTTCTGGACCTTAGGGACCTTCCTCACCTTATGCAACTTTCCGCCCTTCAAGTCGAAAACTGCACATTTTTCAACTTGAGCCAGAGATTTCCCTCTTTTCTTTCTTGCCTCCTTTAGCATCTTCTCTATATTTTGTCGAGCTAGGAGGAGCTTTTCAGCCAGGGGGCGCTCCTTTATTGAAGATAAGTCAGTTTCAGAGAAAGCCGAATCTCCAGCCAAAGGTGTAAACAAATATAAAGAACTAACAGGGGCAGATTCCCCTGACGGCTCGGAGACTGGTGTGGCAGGGACTTTGGCAAACGGGATTATGCTTTGGGCTATGGGAGAGTGGGTTATGGGGCTTGGTGTGGGGACACTACCTTCGCCTTGGCCTGGGATTGAAGGAACAGGGGCATGGGTAGGTGAAGGGGTCTCAACGGGCTTATCCTGGTCAGACGACTCGGGAGGAGTGGGGCTATGCAGGATTGGACTGGCAATGGGCAGTTTTTGAGTGGGGGATTGGCCCTATGGGGGATGGGGAGATTGATGAGGGCTTCCACTCGGGGCTACCATGGATGTGTCAGAGACCGAAGCGAAGGGAAGAGAGTGCATACCTGCATGCCCTCCTGGCAAAGTGGCTGTGGTAACTTCTTGCATGATTGGTTCTTGGCCCGATTGGGCTTCGACACTCCCGACCTCCACAACTTCTACTCCAGGGTCTTTCTCTTGTTGGAGGAGTTCCTCCACATCGATGATATCTATTTTGGGGACCGTCTCAGCACTTGGTGCCCCTGTGTCCTCAATGTTTGCCTCAACCGGGCCTGATGTAGGGGATCCAGCAGAAGTACTTGTAGGCTTTGTGCGAGGGCGCTTTGGGTGGCTTGGAGGCACTTGAATTTGCTCCTGCATTTTCCTTTTCTTCCTCTCCAATGGTTGCTCTGCTTCTTCGATGCTTGCTTCCTTTTCTTCCTTCGAAGCATCCTTAGCTCCACCTAGGCTTTTGCCTGATCCTGGGGTAGCTAGGGGAATAAAATCTGCAAAGGATATCGACTTCCAGGTTTCGACATTGGAGTCATAAAGAATTGTGAAGTCTTTATCCGATGCTAAGAGTCCATAGGAGTTCATTTTTTGATGATGGACTCTCATTATCCACCATTCCTGAAGCTTTTCCTCGCTCCAGTCTTTTACCTCCTCCTTCAAATCATCCCTCGCTTTCTTCCAGAATGTGGAGCCTGGAGTCGGGAGGGGATACTAATCAGGGTCGAACTCGACCTCCATAGGATAGAACTCATGCCATGGAGGCAATGTCCTCATCCTTTCTAAATGCCACTCCAGATCCTTCCCATTGGGGTTATTTCTTTGTTCTACAATTTTGGGGTGAGGGCAGATGTGGAAGTTCTTGAATTTTAAATGATCCCTCATCACGCCCAAAGGATCATAGAGCCACTGCTAAGGAATCTGGAGTAGGCCAAAGTAGGCAAGCCTTTCTTCCAGGAACGTGCCCTATTTTAGGGCAAAGACTTCGATTACCCCCATCCTGAAGGGGAAGTCACAAGTATGTGCCCACTTTCGACCGTGACCGTATATTGCATTGGTAGAGTCGCTCTGTCGAGCGACTTCCAATGCGAACTGATATTCAGAGGGGTAGACTGGTAGCAGGAAGGGCTTCCCAATGAAGCCGAACATGCGAATCACCAATCCCTGTGTCAATTGGAAGACATCCCCCTTTTTCCCAAGCACCACTCTATCTCTCAAACTGAGTGGTACCCGAGGAGAAGAACCTTTCAACAAATGCATGGCGGGTCCCAAAAATTGTTGATTAAAAGGATAATAGGACTCTTCCTTCAATAGGAGGGAAGTCCATTGATACACTGGCAGAGGATTTCCATCCTTGCCGCTTGGAGAGATGGCGATATGAGGAAACCGCTTATGCACTTGGTAGAAGTACAACCAGACAAGAAAAGAACAGGGTGCGAAGTACTGGCCTGTTGCAGCATTCTTCATGCTGGAGAGCCTTGTATGCAGGGTTCGGGCCACCCATTCCGCCCAGTCAAAGAAAACTGGGTTAGTGTTCGGCCTTGAAGCGTCAGGGGCGTAAAACTCCCCTCTTGAAATGCACTCGGCCAAAGACACCTGCCAGGGCTGTACTGAAGTATCCGTTGACAAGCCCGCCACCCATGCAATGATAGAAAAAATATCTATATTTTTGAAGGCCTCCAAGGGTAAGGGCATCTGGGGCAGCTTGTTTGAAGGTAGCCCGCTCTTGAGATTCTCTCGCAAGAATTTCAATATATAACTATTGGAGGTAAATCTCTCCATTTGTTCGCTCAGGATGACATTGCGAACGGAATAGCCCTTGGGTGGACCCTGCTATGGTGCGAAGGTTGCTTGCACATCTTCCTTCAAGATGGAAAATAGTTTGTGTCCCGAAGCATCTAGCACCTACCTGGATGCAGGTTGGTAATTTTGTGCAATGGCGTATATCAGCTCGGGACAATGATGAGCAGGTGGGGTTAAAAACTAGTAGATCTGGGAGTAATACGTAGTGGCTCTCTTGTTTTCTGGCATGAGCCTGCTTGTCATGAATTCTATGGTGTGTCGAAGATCGGATACACCCTTCGAGAGCTGCGTGTCTCGGATCTTCTCCCACCCATCAATTGGTGGCTCCACAAGCTGTTCTTCCTCCGAGTCGTCTCCCTCTTCCATTGGCTGCTTTTTAGGTCGAAGGGGAAGATTTAGCTTCTTCGGAGCGCGCTTTTTCTCTTCCTTCCCCTTCTTCATCTTTTCGAGGCCTGCAACTTCGGGCTCTTTCCCCTTCTCCTTAGAGTTTTTCTTTCCCATGATGCTAGTGATAGCGGCAGGGTTCTTGATACAAAGAGCTTAAATGTGAATGGCTAGATGCAAAGGATGGGAGAGTTGCAGAATATCCGAAGGCTCTTAGTTTAGCTCTTAACTGATGGACAAATAACTTCCCTCTTGCCAGGAACTCACTTTTATAGCCTAAAAAGGCAACCACCTGAATTTATGGCACCTACTAAAATTAAATTTGTACTTCGGATGACAGAGGCTGTCGTATTCTCAAACCGCTTCTGCAGCGACGTGGTACACAGGGCTGCATGCTTTGATGATTACACTTTGTACTGGAGACGCCACCCGCTGCCACCTCGTACCTTGGTGCGAGCTTTTCCTTTCCCTTTTTTGACTCGGTTACCTCGGGAAGTGCTCCACCACCCTTTTGCCTTAAATTCATCCGCTTTATACTCCTTTGAAGGCCATTCTCGGCATGTTCTTCGAGGCACATTTCGAATTTCCACCTCGCGCATGTTTGGCTCGACGAAGTTGAACTTTAATGCTGAAAATGCTTCATGGTGAACCTTTGGTTCGGACTACTTTTAGATGCTTCGGGCCCGAAGTACTTTTTCTTCGCCGTGTTGCCGTTCTGCCTTACGAAGGTCGTCGAAGCTCTCCCTTTTGAAAACTGCTTCACAAAAATTTTTCCCGAAGTAGCTACTGAAATACTTCGGGTGCGAAGCTCTTTTCATGCCTTCGTTCGAATTTTGGTTCGGCTTCCTTTTGGGTAAATGCTTCACAAGGAGCCTCTCATAATTTACTTCACAAAAATGCTCGAAGTAGCTGCTAAAAATACTTCGGGTGCGAAGTTCTCCTTTGGTGCCTTTTGTAACCTTCTTCGCAGCGAACCTTCTTGTACTTGCTACTTCACATCAGAAGTCCTCGAAGAGGATTTGGAATTGGTACTTGGCTTTTGTGATCTTGGAAGAGACTGTATATACAAATGCAAAATATATATAGAAGTATATATACACATTTTTTTTTGAAAGAAAGAAATCGAATTATACTTAGTAGTGAAAAGTCTTCAGATGAAGACCATTGATGAGAGATTGGCCAGAACTTGACCATCTCGCATCTTTGAGGATGAATGAATTGGCCGAGTTCACCTTCATAATTTCGAATGGCCCATCCCAAAAGGCGTCCATCTTGTCATGATTCCCAGGCTTGGCCTTCCAAGAGTCCCACTTCAATACCAGATCTCCCACGTTGAATGTGCGATCGGATGACCTTTTCTTGAACCAGTCTCGGGTGACCTGAGTATGCTTGGCGAAGTTTTGGTATGCTTCTTCATGATCTTCCTCTAGTCGCAGCAGTTGAGCTAACCTATTTTCCATCGGACTAATTCCATCCTCTGCTTCTAATAGTTGTAGTGCAGGGATCTCAACATGGATGGGTAAGATAGCCTCCTTGCCGTAGACCAGGGCATAAGGCGAAGTTTTGATTGACCTTTTGACAGAAATCCGATCGGCCCACAAGGCCCGATCTAGAAGGAGATGCCAAGTCCTTTTGTTTGTCTCTATGAGCTTCCTTAGCATTCTCAACAGAGTCTTGTTGGTGGATTCTGCCAAGCCGTTGCCTTGTGGATAATAATTGGAGGATACTTTATGATATATCCCATACCTATAGAGGAATTCATTGATTTTAGTGCCTGTGAAGCCAGGGCCATTATCTATGATGATTGCTTCGGGGATGTCGAACCTGGTGATCAATCCTTCTAGGAAGGTGACTACAGTCTCTTGATCTGCATGCTTGGTGGGAATCGCTTCGGCCCACCTGGTGAAGTAATCGATTGCGGTCAGGATGAACTTATGTCCCATGGAGGAGTTCGGTGATACGACCCCTATAAAGTCCAACCCCCATTGCTGAAAGGGAGTTTCTACCTGTATCGGGTGAAGTGGCATCGAAGCATTTCTGCTTCGGTCGATGAACTTTTGACACTGCTCGCATTTGCGGCAAATGGCGAAGGCATCAGCGAAGAGTGTAGGCCAATAATAACCTGCTTTGATAATCTTTAATGTCATCGTCCTTCCTATGAAGTGGCCTCCAGATAGCCCCGAATGGAACTCTCCTAGGACTTTTCTTTTATCATCATCTTTGATGCATTTGAGAAGGACCCCATCAATATTCTTGAAAAATAGGCCTTCGGGGCGCAGAGTGTACCGAGAGGATCGCATCCTAAAATGCCTTCATTGTGAAGCATTTAGATGCGAAGGACAACTGCCAGTGTTGAAATATTCAACTATTTCACTGACCCAGTCTCTCTCGTCCTCCTCGTGGTTAGCGAAGCATTCATCGACTGGTAAGTCATCCTTCTGAGGTTCTACAGCTTCGGCCGCTGCGTTCTTTGCTAATTCTTGACATAATGCACGACCGTGAACCAATTTGGTGGGCTTGATCTCAATGTCAAACTCCTGTATTTTGTTCACCCAACCGGCCCTTTTACTCCCCAATTCTCCTTGGATGATAAAATTGCGCACGTCGGGGTGAATGACAAAGACTGTGACCCGACTTTGAGAGATGAACTGTTTGAATTTTCTAAGGGATTTCATTACTGCATGCACCTGGCGTTCTATGAAATTATACTTTTCTTCATGGGGGTTGATCACTTGGCTCAGAAACGCGATGGGGCGCTCCTCGCCATCTTCCCCCTTTTGTGTCAGGACAACAACATAGCTTTCGGGCTCTCCTATAGCATACAGGATGAAATCCCGACTGTAATCTGGATTGATCAAGACCGGTTCCTGGGCGATTCGAGCCTTAATCTCTTCAAAAGCTTCTTTTCTTTCTTCGGTCCAGCTAAATTCGGTGCCCTTCTTCAGGAGTTGGGACATTGGCTTGATGACTTGGGCGAAGTCGGGGATGAACTTCCTTACGAAGTTAATTTGACCAAAGAAGGATTGAAGTCCTTTCTTGTCCGTTGGGAGCGGGAGCTTCATTAGAGCTTCGGCTCTGTCAGGATCTACAGTGAGCCCCTTTTCTGATATCGCGTGTCCCAACAACTTTCCTTCGCTGACTGTGAATATGGACTTCTTTGGATTAATTGAGATGCCGAACTCTCGACACTTTTTGAAAACTTGTTGTATATGTAGTGGATGATCTTCCCTTCTTCGGGAGAAAATGGTCATGTCATCCAGATAAATGACGATGACCTTATTTAGAAGCTCGCCAAAAGCAAGATCCATTGCTCTCTGGAAAGTGGCCCTAGCATTCGAAAGGCCAAATGGCATTCGTTGGTAGGCAAATGTTCCCCACTTGGTGGTGAATGTTGTTTTGTGTTGGTCTTCGTCCCTGACCCAGATTTGATTGTATCCAAAAAAACCATCGAGCAGAGAGAAGCGTTGAGCTCCAGCCACTGAGTGCAAAATTTGATCAATTTGTGGGAGAGGATAGTGGTCCTTGAGGGACGCCTGGTTTAGATTGCGGAAGTCCACGCATAACCTGATATCTCCATTCTTCTTTCTGACTGGGACCAGGTTCGCTACCCATGAAGAGTGCTTGATGGGATATATGATCTTTGCCTCGAGCATCTTCAAGAGTTCGGCCTTCATTAAGACCTCGATCTTGGGATTCACCGGTCTTTGCTTTTGTCGGAAGGGTTTGACCCCCTCCTGCAACTCGATTGTGTGTTGAACCAGCTGCCGATTGTATCCTCGGAGATCTTGATAAGACCAAGTGATTATATCAGAAAAATTTTTGCACAGATTCTGTATCTGTTCTATCTCCTTTGTAGTGCAGTCGGTCCCAACCTTTATTGCTTTCCTAGGTTCGAGCTCCAAATCCTGATACTGTTTCTCATGGACTTTGATCATGTGAGAGAGAGCTCGGTCATTCCAATCAAAGAGGCTTTCAAGGGTGATTAGTCCCTTGGGAACATGATTATTCTTCAATTGGATCAACCCTTCATACTCTCCTTCATCAGAGCTTCGGTCTTCGACTGTGGCGGCTTCTTGGATCAAGAAATTTACAATCTGCTCATCGTTATCAAACACTTGCCAATGCAGATCCTTGTCTGGGATAGAGGGTCTATAGATCATCCTCACAGCTCTAGGCTTGTGCACCATGTCTTCTACTAGAGAGTACTTGGCTGTGATGGATGCCAGAACATCGGCATGTCGGTTCATCTCTCGTGGGATTGACTATAGATTGAGAGATTCGAACTGATCGAACAGGTCCCATACCCTGTTGCGGTATGATTTTAGATAATGCTTCTTTGAAGTACACTTATTTGTGACCTAGTTGCAAACCAGTTTAGAATCTTCGAAGATTTGGAGATGCTTTATGCCTAACTTATCAGCTTTCTTAAGTCCTAGGCATAATGCTTCATATTCTGCTGCATTGTTAGTGCAGCTCCATGTCAACCGGTAGCAATATTCTTTTTGCTCTCCGGAGGGTGAAATTAGAAGAATCCCTACCCCAACGCCATTTTTACATCGGGCACCGTCGAAGAACAACTTCCATAGTTCTTCCTGGGCACTTGTTCTATTCTCGGGTTGGGAGTGATTTTTAGGCTTGGCGATCGCATAACATCCTATTTCGGTCTCCACCATGGCGTTGAAGTCTGCCAATGAAAACTCATCTTCACAACTTAATTGCGCAAGAGACTCCTCAACCAGATCTACCTGTTCTATTTCCTCCACCATTGCGTTCACTGGTTCGCTGCTTTCTTCCTCGGACATCTTCTGTACAAGAAAGGAAGAAGGCTTCTCATTGTAGATCTTCACCTTCTTTCCTTTGAAAGGAATCTCCAGATGGGAGTAATCCATAGACAGATATCCACCTAGCTTTGTCATGAATTCCCTCGACAAGCACATACTGAAATATGGCTCCAAGTCGACTACCACTACCTCTTGTATGACTGTGATCTGAGGCATCTTATGTAGTCGGATAGGAATGTCCTTGATCACCCCTACAGTCTTCACTGGAGTACCATCCAACTGGAGTACACCTTGGCTGCTTCGCGTATACTCCATCCCTATTTCTTCGTAGACTGCTCTTGGCATTACTGTTGTAGCGGCCCTAGAGTCGATCATGCAATTATGCACAATATACCCTTCCATTTGTAGGGACAGGTAGAACGGAGGTGGTCTATTCTTCCCCATAATTGACATGGATAGGGTCTATACCAAGGCAAGCGGTGCTGCCTTTTTTACCTTAATTGTCTTTAATGATTCCTGCAGCAGGTCTACTTGTCCAAGAAGTTGCAGTGCATCATACAGGCTGATCTTGGCTGGAATCTTCTTCAATTCCTCTACAATATTGTACGCCAGGGATTTGGGTGCTTTGGGCTCCTTTTTGGGCTCATATCTTGTGCGATACTACTCTGTAGCTTCCACTCTTTGTCGCTTAGTCAACGAAGGAAACTTGAGCTTTTCCTTAGCCTGTTCCTTAGTTTCCACCTGAGACGGTTCGACAGAGGCCTTTTGAGCCTTTCCTTTGATTGGTGCAGGTGAAGGAGCTTCGCTCGGGGCCGAAGTAGATGATTGTCCTTTCTCGGGTTGAACTTGCTCTTTTGAAGGAGCCAGTTGAGTAGCATCTGCTTCTATTGTCTTTTTCCCTCCTCGGGTGAGTACTGCAACCGGCTCCTCCTCGCCAATTGCCAAGTTGTGACTCATCTGCCTAATGACGTTTACTTGACCGTTGTGACTACTGTTTGCCAGCGTTTGTACATAATGTTGGTGCAGGGTGCAGGTATTCTCTTCATGCGGATCATTGCACGTAGAGCACCAATACACATAGTCGGAAGTGCTTGGAGCCTCATCAATTGCAACATTTCTCGTCGAAGCCTTCCCTTGCTGGACTGCTTGGTCCTTGGTAAGCACAGGTGCAGGATAAGATCTTCTCGGTAGGAACTCCTGTTGCGCTTGCTTCTTTTTTACAATGGTCATGTCATTAGACAACATCTGAACCGTAGAGTTCAGAGACTGCATTTCCTGTAGAATTTTGGTTTGTATATCATCGGCTTTCGGAGCGATTGGTAATGGAGCCATCGTCGGTATTGGAGGAAGGGCAGGATGTTGAGGTGGTGCTGGTAGTACGGGAAATGCCGAAGAGAGAGTGGGTTGTGGAGTTGAAAATGTAGGGAAATGAATTTGTGGAGCAGTGATTTGAGACACGATAGGGTTTGGATTCCAAGATGAAATCGGGAGTGCGGGGGTGGTGGAGATTTGCGAAGCGGTTGCGCTTGCATACTGGAATTGTAAGAATTCGGGAAGTATGGGCATCGACATCCTTTGGGGAAGCTTGCCCACAGCTATTAAATCCATCTCCGCTCTCTTGGCTAACTCATACAACTCAGGAAAAGTATTAACGTTAGAATATCTTACCATGAGACTGATATCGGGATTGAAAGCCCAAAGGAAATAGAGTGTTGCAGCTTCGTCAGTTGGCCGAAGTCCAACTGGTACTCTCTGCCAGGTTCGAGCGAACCTAATATTGAAATCTGCAATTTCTTCTTGTGGATGTCTCTTGATCGAAGTGAACTGATGCAGAAGAGAAGTAGGATCGAAAGACTCATTGAAGTTTCCCATCATTTGCCTAGCTAACTGGTCCCATCCCGTAATGCTACCGGGTGGTAGAGATCTATACCAGTAGAGGAGTTTTCCTCTAAGGGAAAGAACCAGAAGCTTTACCATAATTTGTTCTTCCGTAATGTCATGGATCGCCGCCAGAGATATTATATCCTGGATATGCTCTAGGGCAGTCTTCCCAGTTCCATCGAACGTTGGGATCTTCTTTATGGCAGCAGGAGGCACTTGCCCTTGTCCTGCTAAATTCAATGGTGACAAGGAATCCCATGCTGGGCACAACTTGGGTGGTTGTGGCTACTGCATTTGTTGTTGTTGTTGTTGTTGTGCCATACTCGCTCCCGGATTTTGAGAAATCAGAATTCTCGAAGCTCCCCCTTGACTGCTAATAGGACAACTAATAGGAATAGAGGGGCTAGGATGCTTCGAAGAGTTGGGAGGATTGGGAGGAAAGCTAGATGTTGTACTATCAGAAGTTGAGCTTTGTCTGCCAACAGAGGATGTTCCTTGTAATAGTGATTCGGGGGTGATCAACCTTGATTGTTCCTCGAAAGCGTCAATATCTAGCTCAAAGAACTCGGTTTCCTCTCCTCTATTCTTAACTCTCCATCTTGTTTGCATGAAGGCACAGACTTTTGGTACCGGTCTTTACGACTTAAAGATTTTTGGGTAAACAGAGTCGCCAGATGCTAAAAGTATTTCAGTAATGAGGGCATCGGTCCTCACTACCACTAATCAGGTGAGACTGACCGGGTCACACCGGGAACTGGTTAGCACTATTGGCCCCGGTGAAGATGGGTTTTGCATTTAAAATATGGGACCTTGACTGGTTATGGATCTTTCTAAGACAGATACAGTCGGTCCCACCGGGCGTGCCAAAAACTGTTGGTCATCAAATCTGCCTAGGTAAGGATTTTGAGTAAATGTATGCGCCCTAGACCTGGACCAACATTGAAAGGCCGAAGGGAAGAGATGCCCCTCATGCCAATCTCTGGAGAAAGGCCGGCTCCTATACTAAACTACTTGGGTGTTTGAAGACAAGAGTGCAAGAAAGAGATAAAAGGAGTTAGGGTTAGAGAATAAATAAAAATGGTGGATCGGTGATTTAAGGTGGGAGAGAACAGGAAGCACGATCGCTAACTAGCAACTTGAATAGCAGCAAGGAACACCAAGGATAAATGAAAGAAATGCAATATCGACTTTCCTATGTATCCTTCGGGCGAGTTTCAGGGTACCTTCCTCGATCGCACACCAGACACAGAGTTCAGCATCCAATATACAAACGAAGAAAGACAAAAGAATCAAGCATAGAAGGCAGCATAAAAGAAAGCCAATACGACACTTTTCAACTCCTATGTATCCTTCAGAACGAGTTTCAGGGCCTAGTCCCCGATCACACACCGGACGCAGGATTCAGCATCTCGATATACAAACAAGGAAAGACAAAAGAATCAAGCACAGAAGGCAGCATAAAAGAGAAGAATTGAGCTCAAAGCCTCTTAGTATTAATCGTAGGACATCAAGTTACAACAGCTTTCTAGCAGATAGTTCCCCCCATTTTCCATTACAATGCCTGGGTTTTTATAGAGGACCCGGGCCTCTGAATCATAATTACATAGCGAAGAAGAGTACGCCCTCGAGCCCTGAGAATCGGCTCCCCGAGGCTCTCGTGACCGAGCTTTCAAATCTGTTACCAAAAATGGCAACTGCAACAGGGTCAACCATGGAAAGGTGCATTGATGAGCCGTCTAGACGTCCTTGGTCTCCGGGTGCGGTGCTCGAGTGGCCGCCATGCTCGTCGGGCTCTCCATCATGGCTTGATACTTCATTTTTGATTGCCAAAAATGAGCAGCGGGCTTGATCGGGCACGAAAAATTGCATTTATGAGGCACTTGATCGCCTCGAGAAAATACCCGGCTTGGAACGCGTGCCCGTGAAGCGCTTCGCTAAGTTTTCATTCACCACTTCGCTTCGCAATGGTTCTGGGCCGAAGCAAAACTCCTCCTTGGATTATACTTCGCAAAACTGAGCTTCGCAAAACTGCTTCGGGGTTGGTTTGTGCCGAAGCATATCTACTTCGCAAAATGGTCTTCTTCGTCCTTGCTGCTTTGTTGACAAAACTGCTTCGATGATGCCTTGGAGAAATGCTTCGCTGCGATCCTCTTTCAAAACTGTGGTTCGGGAAGGTTTCGGCCAAAGCAATTGTCTTCAAAAGATGTTGCATTCCTTTACTTCGGGTAGAAGTACTTCGCACAAAATTAGCCGAAGCAAATGCTTCGCAATGAGCTTTTGGCGAAGTAAAAATGGTTCGTTGATGGAGGGGCCCGAGTGAGCTACAACTTTTCGGGAAGTACTTTCAATGCTCCTTGAGTTTCGCTTCGCTGATTTTCTGGCCGAAGTGACTGATGGAAATACTTCGGATGCGAAGTAGTTTTCTTGCCTTCTCCTTTGTATTTCTCTTCGGCACATTGCTTCGTAGAAATCTTGCCCGAAGTAGCTGCTTGAAGCGCTTCGGGCCCGAAGTTCTTCTATTGCTATCCTTGTATTTTACTTCGGTGATACTACTTCACAAAAAACTCCACCCGAAGTAGTATTGAAAATGCTTCGGGTGCGAAGCTCTCTTTTCTTCTGAACACCGCTTCGCTCAATTTTCGCCCGAAGTAGCTGCTGGAAGTGCTTCGGGCGCGAAGTAGTTTCATTCTCTTTCCTTGTGTTTTACTTCGGCGAAAACTACTTCGCAAAACTTTTACCCGAAGTAGTGCTGGAAATGCTTCGGGTGCGAAGCTATTTTTATTTTCCTTCGGCGAAGCTCTTTTCTCTAGCTTGTTTGGCAGCGAAGTTCTTTCTTTTCTACTTTATGTACAAATGGGTGGCATTGGAAGCCAAAATTGCTGCAACTTTTCAAAATAAAAATAACAAAGCAAAAAACTTTACACAACACTATACAAAACTTGTTTCTTTTTCTACCCCTTGAGAAATGTGACAAAATTGTCAACATTTCAAAACAACACTAATGGATTTTTCGAGGAACAAATTGCAAGAAATTGAAAATCTACTTATCATAGTAATTGACAAAGAAATTGAAGATACATAATGAGAAATATGAGAGGAAAACAATATTTTGGATTACTTAGCCATCCACAGGTTAAAGAAGAAGAACAGGAACCTGATTCAATTGAAGAACATTTGAAAGATGAAGATCCATATTGAAGACTAAAGGTCTTCAATAACCAAATAATGTAATACAGGGGGATGTTGGAATATATTATATTATTTGGTACATGCCAATGTACCACCATGGGTATATGTTTATATTAGGAGTTTGTCTTAGATTAGGATTTGAGTAATTACTTTATGCAATGTAATAAATGCACAAGTATTATTAGAATGTGCAATGATGTAAATGTGCATGTTGTCCATGTGTACATGAGTCATAGAATAGGAAGATAAATATTCATAGGTAGGTGAAAGACCAAGAGACATATCTCATTATATATATATATATATATATATATATATATATATATATATATATAGGCCATATAGGCCTTTGTAGAATGAGAGTGAGAGGTTTTTGGTGAGCACAAGGTAGAGTAGTAGTAGATACAATGTAGAGCATGTATGGAGTGTTTTGAGACCTCCATTTTAGAGCAATGTACTATTTTTGTGAGCTTTCATTAATGGCATATTTTTGAGTAGTTGTAAAAGTTTCTCATGATATTTACATGCTTAGTATATTACCTTTTTCATATATTTAATATTGCATGCTCATTTTACACCTTGTGGTAGTTATTTAATTAAATATACAACTTCAAAAGCTAACATTATTTTCTTTGAAAATATCACAAGTCTTCGACAAATTCTTGTCTCTCATAATTTTTTTGGGGATAAACAATATTTCTCCCTTATTAAGTCCTTTTTAATTCAAATTGGTTTGCTATTTGGCTATCAAGAAATTCATAAAGAATTGAGTATTTTAATGGGTCTTTCTTTAGTACTAATATTGCAACCTTGTGCCTTAATATATTTTCTATAGTAGTATTGAAGTATAGTTTGCTTTGTTTTAGCATGCGACTGTCTTGCCAATTGTTTTTTATTTGCCATTCCATTATTTCATTTCCTATATTTACTTGTATTGTTAAGATAGAGTACTACAATTATGGTTGTTCCACTAGCATATATGTGGAAAGTCAATTGCATTTTATGTTTGTATCAGTGTTTCTATAACTTTCTTCTTCCTAGTGTCCAATGCATCTTTTTCTTGCATCCATTCAAATATTCCCATTTCTTTAAAATTTATTATAGTATGTGAGCTATCTATGACAATACATGTACAAATACTCATATAACCGAGTTATTTTCATAGGTACATGGAGTACCATTTTGATGGGGATGGGGACAACAAGGACACAAAAGGAGTATGGCTAGAAAATACCTCCTGAATTTTGGCAAAAGGATGATGAAAAGAAGGACAACTATCTAAAAATATTAGAAAACATAAAAATATTATTAAAAAAAAATATAGAAATATTATTTTAGAAAAAAAAGGAAAAATAAATTACAAATGAAAAACATTTTAAAGTGCACAATTTTTTTTTTTTGGTAAGTAGATTAATTTATATACAAAATGAGTTTTTTAAGAGGATCCCAAAACCTTATAACAAGAGGGGTTGTAGCCTTTACCTTTAGAGAGATCCCCTTGGGCTAATACATTAGGTACCGTATGAAAACTTCCAAAAAAACAAACATAGTGATTCCCGTGAGGGCTACATCAAACCCTCCCAACGGAGGTCAAAAAACAACTAAAAAAACCATAAAAACACATAAGTATCCATCATATAGATCATTGCCACCAAACAACAAAAAGGAATTCATCCCAGGAAACTTCCTTACATGTTCGGATCCTCCTGATCCTCCTAGGTCTCACGCCCCTTAAAGCGCTTGAGGATCCTCACCATTGCATTTGTAGAGGAGAGGATGTTGGTCATCATGTCTATCAGGAACCCCTCTACTTCACTCTTAGATTCAGAGTTGATTTGCTATGGTTGAGTCCCTTTCTCCTTCTTCACCTTCTTAAGTTGCAGAGATGATCGGGATGGGACTGGGGCGTCAGTCTGCCCTCTCTTGGCTGGATTGCTACGAGAAAATCATTGGAGGGATGTAGGATTGGCCACCTCAAGGGGGCTACTTCGGATAGGGATGGAAGTCCCATCCTCTTGAACAAAACCAGGACTAATCGAGGCTTGGGTAGCAATAGGAAGGGCCTCCTGGGGTAGAGGACGATTCCCAATGACATGGCAAATAATGACACTCATTAACCCCTAGTGAATGGGAGGGTATGAAAATTTCTTGCTCTTTTTGATAGTGAGGCCAAGGGAGTAGACAAGATAGTCGGGAATACAGACCTGCTTGGCATCCCTCAGATGGTTTACAAAACTAATGTGGAAACTACATAGAGGCTTGTCGGGATCATCGCAAGTAACATACTGAAGGATAGGGATGATGGCAAGATTCCAAGGTTTAGGGAGGGCAGAGCAAAGGAGGGCCAAATTATCCCAGCCAAGTTTTCATCCTTTGTCAGGTAATTGCTCCAATTCCTCTTCCCAATTGTGATGATTGTGCTGAATGTTATGACCTACCATCGAAAACCCAGTGACCTCACTCATAAGCTCAATGGAGATTTTAAAATTTAGCCCCCTCACCACAACCTCACCTCGGTTATAGGAGTTCACAAAGGCACAAGTGACATCATCTTTGGGCCCTTGGAATTTTTGGAGGAAAGGGAGCATACCATTGGCCTTCATAAACATCATGGATTCGTTACACAGGGAAAGTTCATCTGGCTCGACGTAAGGAGAAGCCATGGATTCAAGAAAAAACACATGCTAGGAGGGAAGCCAGATGACTCTACACCACACTCTAGGGGACATATTACACCAAAAGACAAGGTTTGCCCAAAAAACCACTAAATTAAATAGATTTTCTTTGGAGATGAGCCTCGTATGCATGCAGAGAGAGCCATCATTACCAAAGATAGCGTTAGATCCAGGATGGTGGCAAATATTGATGCTGAGGTGGACATGCAATCTCTAAAGGTGCCACACATTGTCAAAGGTAGTGGTACCTTTGGTAGTTATGTCTAGAGATGTGGGCTGGAGCGTCATCTCAAGGTGGACCAGGAGAGGGCCAATGGTGATCTTCACTTAGGCATGTTGGGTCCGTGCAAATATCTGTAGGGGAGATGAACAAAAACCCACCTGTATTCGACCTTTGCCAGGCATGAAGGATAGGACTAGGGATCTACTGGACCACCTTTCGAGGGCCTTTGGGAAAGGATCATTCTCGTTATGCCTACCACAGACCATCATGACGGGTGTGCCAATTGGGACCGACGACATAGGTGTCATGGCTCTCCTCGAGCTTGTCCACCTAGGCCCGGTCCTTACATCATGCTTATGTGGAGACATTAATAATATTCTAGCTGGCGATCTTCTCAATGTCCACTGGGAAACCCTGACGCCACACCATAATACATGTGGACTTTAAACCTTTGTTTGCTAAGTGGTCAGCTAGACCATTGCCCTCCCTGTAGGTATGCTTGAACTGAACCTGGTTCCTCCAACGTAGGATTCTTCTGTCCTAAGTGATGATATTGTAAACCTTTCATGCCGGATCCTTGGAAGTTGTCATGTAGTTTATGATGTTCAAAGAGTTCCCTTAAAAAAACAAGGGACGGGGATCCTTTGTCATGAGCTTGAGTCCTCTCAACAGTCCTCTAGCCTCTGCGACATGATTGGTTTGATGCCCTAAGTTTTCAGTGAAATCCATTACAATATTTCCATTGTGATCTCAAACTGACCCACCTATAGTGGTCACACCTAGGTTGTCACGAGACGCCCCATAAAATTTTAGCTTCAACCACCCATGAGGAGGCCTGACCCACCTGACGTTCTTCTTGGAAACCTGTGGATCCTCCCGCTCCTTACTCTCCCTGGATAGCTTTAAGGATTTGAACAAACCTTCTTCGAACACATGTTTAGGCCAAGGGTTGGGGATAAGCATGGCATTCTCAATGGAAAATGTGATGGCCCTATGAGAAACTGAGGGAGTATCCCTAGGGGGTGACCGAATATCTGACCATTTTGTTACAACCATACCTACCACAAAAGGTGGTGGAGGAAAGCATTCCACAGGAAATGAAACTTAGGATTTTTAAAAGGATTGCCCCATTGGAATAAAGCCTCCTTGATGGTCTTGGGGGAAACCCATTGGATCTGGAAGGTGGAGAGGATGGCACCAAGGATTGACCTAGTGTAGCCACAGTGCAGGAAGAGATGGTTAGAGGACTCATAGGCAGAATCGCATAAGTAGCATCTATTGGCTAAAGCGAACTCCCTCTTGTGAAGATTGTCAATAGTGAGGACTTTGTTCTAAAAAGCAATCCAAAAAAAGAAATTTACCTTTGGGATAACTCATTTCCTCTAGATCAAGTTGTAAGGAAAGTCCAAAATTAGCCCTTTGCACTGAAGCCCATAGGTAATTTTTATAGAGAAACCCCCATCATGTGTCCCCCTCCATATCAATATGTCTGGTCCTATACTAGTGGGTAGGATGATAGCCTTGAGGATGGAGGATAGGAAGCCGACCTCTAACTCTAGCCCTTCTACGTTGATGAATTTCCACTGTAGGGAGTCATTTATCCATTCAATGAAATTGGCCACCTTCTGCCCAACATTGTTATCCAAGAAACTTTTAAGTTGAGCCAACCCGATCTGTTCTGACAGAGGATCCTCTAGGTCCCACCTGTCCTTCCAAAAGTCTATACTTTGACCATCCCCAAGGATCCACCTGATGCCATTTTGGATCAACTGTCTGGATTGGCAAATGGCTTTCCAAAAAGCCAACCCCCTGGTGGAAATTCCACCCTCAAGAAGGGGAGTTTTTTTGAGGTATTTCCTCTTGACAATCCTAACCCATTCAACCAGTTCTTCAACTAGGATCCTCTAGGTGTGCTTGGCAATGAGAACTAGGTTCATCATGGCTATTATTCTAAGCCCTAATCCACCTTGCTTTTTGATTTTGCACACTTTGTCCCAGGCTACCAAAGGGATCTTGGAATTATTTTCATTGCCTAACCAAAGGAAATTTCATTGAGCCTGCTCGATCTTGAGAAGAACTGATGCTGGCAATATAAAAATAGACATGAAGAAAGTCAAAATCCCTTGGAGGCAGGCCATGGTAAGGGTTGCCTTGGCAGCTTGGGACATAAGCTTGCCTTTCCATGATGCTAATTTTTTGTGGATCCTCTCAATCACCATATTCCACATCCCTTCCTTTGCACGTCCATAGAAAAGAGGGAGGCCAATATAGGTGGTGGGAAGGTAGTCAATAGAGCAGCTTAGGATCCTTATAATCTAAACTTGACACTTGGACGGGGTGTTGATGAAAAAGATCTTGCTTTTGATGTAATTTACTTTTTGGTCGGCATCATTCTCATAGAGTCCAAGGATTCATTTGATGGATTTAGCTTGAGCTAGCGTGTCATCCACAAACTGCTAATGGGTGATCGCATCACCCTCAAAGGTAGGGAGGATACCTATCACCTTCTTCTAACGTTGGCCATCCTTGAGAGCTCTTCCCAATGATTCTACAAGGATAATGAAAAGGATGGGGGATAGAGGATCCCCTTGGTGTAAACCTCTTGAGATTTGAAAGAACCCAATGGTAGAGCAATTGAATAGGATCAAGAACCAGGGAGAGAAAATGCAGCCTTGGATGAGATCGACCCACAAAGGGTGGAAGCCAAACTTGAGAAGGATCTTCTGAAGAAAGCATCTATCAACCCTATCGAAGGCTTTTTTCATATCCAACTTAAGAAACATGGCAACCTTTTTATACATTGAGACCGAATACAGGGTTTCATGGATCGAGATGACCCCATCCAAGATGTTCCTCCCTTTAACTGAGCTAACTTGGGACTGGTCAATGATGAGGGGAAGTATGGCCTTCAACCTATTGGCCATAGCCTTGGTCAAAACTTTGTAGATGACATTACATAGGCTGATGGGCCTATAATCAAAGATGGATTTGCAAGCAGAGATTTTTGGGATGAGGGCCAAGAAAGTGGAATTGAAATTACGAGGGACGACTTTGGTTTCCTAAATTTATCTAATAGCCTTACAAACATCATTCTCCATCACATCCCATATAGTTTGGAAGAACCTTGGAGAGAACCCATCCGGTCTAGGGGCTTTATCGGGTTGCATTGAAAACAAGGCCTCTTTAACTTCATCGCGGGTGAAGGGATCCACCAGTCTAGAGTTCAAGTCCTGAGGAACAATGCTAGGGATATTAGCAAGGAGAGTATCCTGAGCTTGACTATCATCCTCCGAGGCACTTCCCAAGAGGTTCTAGAAGAAATACACTGCTTCGATCCTGATATCCACAATGTTAGTGGACAATGATTCGTTGCTGCACATGATCTCCTTGATCTTGTTGGATGCCCTGTGCCGCATGGTGGAGGCATGAAATAACCTTGTATTGGCATCGCCTTCCTTGACCCATAAGCATATTGAATTCTACCTCCATAAGGTTTCCTCTTTGGCCAAGATATTATGGAATTTTGCTAGGAGGTTCCTTTCCTCCTCCCTAGTGGGGTTGTTGTTGTCATGTGCTTCGATTCTCATTTCTATGTCCTAAATTTTCTTAGTAATAGCTTTCTTATTGGCAAAAATGTTGCCAAAGACCTCCCTATTCTAGATTTTTAGGTTTTCTTTGACCATATTCAACTTTTGAGCCAACTAAGAAGTGGCAGACCCTTTGACACTTTGATGCCACCAAGAGGACACTTGATTTTTGAAATCCTTGTGTTGGGTCCACATGGCTTCAAAATGGAAAGGATTTTTAAAGGAGGGAGGCCTATCCAATTTGAGGAGGATGGGATTGTGGTCTAATTCAATTCGAGGTAAGGCCAGTAGAGTGGCATTGCCAAACCATGGGATAGCTTCTTGAGAAATTAGGAACCTATCCAAATTGACTTGGATGAGTCCACTATCAATCCTCCTGTTGCTCCAAGTAAAAGAGGATCCTTTGAGCTAAACATCCATGAGTTCATTGGTATTGACAAACCCTCTAAAATCATCCATGCTTTTTCTGTAAGAGTCGTTGCCTCCTCTATTTTTAGATGGATGCATAGGACTATTGAAGTCCCCTACTAAGATCCAAATAAAGGTGTTAAATGTGGTCCTCATTTGAGTTACTATTTCCCACATCATGGCCCACTCACTGGGTGAGTTTGGGGCATAAATATTTGACAGAATCCAAGACTGCTTGTTGGTATTGGAATGAAATAATATTTTTAGGATCCTATTCGATGAGGACAAAAGCCTTCATTAAACCAGGGTAGGATCCCAAAGACACATAAGCCCCCCTAACGTGCCTTGAGTAGGACTAATAAGGCAATCTCCACTAGCACAAATGGCCTTGGAAGCCTTTCGAGAATAGAATTTATCGATTTTGGTTTCTTGCATAATGAATATGGAAGGATTAATCCTTTTCCTTAGGTCAGCCACCAACCTCTGCTTGGATGCCTCATTTAGGCCCCTCACATTCCATGAGAGAACCTTCATCTCAAAGGTTTAGGATTTTTCCTGCCTCCCTTCACCAGCTGGAAAGGGGGTTTGGTTCCTTGCTTATCATTTTTAGACTCATCGAAAAAAAATGTCGACTGGGTCTCATTTGTGATATCCTCTACTTTTTCCTTGTTTATTTTCTCAATGAGGGTCTCCCTCTTTTCCTTTCACTACCATAGTCTATTGCCTGTTTCTTGCTCCTGGTGTTCTTGGGGCTGATCCTTCTTGAGAGAGAATGGTCTTCTTTTTCATATGAAGGAGAAGGGGGTGTCTCTCCCCTATTCAAGTAATTTGGGTATTTTATGTTACTCACCACCAGGTACTCATCTGTATGAGAATTTGGACATAAAATTTTGGGAGGGGTGTATACCTAGGCCACTGGATCCTCTATGATGGGACTGGTGAGAAACAAAGATTTTGGGAGCGCCTCCTGCTCCTTTTGGCCTGGCAGGGATCCTTCTCCTTGCTCACTAGTTTCTTTACCTTGTTCTATAGTGGCACTCTAGCCAGCCTCCTGAGGTGGTCAGTGAGAAAAATTACGCATGATGTGTTTTGGGACTACCAACAGTTCCTTGTTGAGAGGGGGATACCCTAATTCCTCTGCATGCCCTTGGTTGGACCTGTCACCTTTTGGTTATGGATCCTCAAACTAGGGACTTGTCCACTAGTTTTCCACTTGGAAAAACCCATTTATGAATGGTCTCCATGTCTGGTCTCCCTCCTACAAACTTGCCAATTAGAGTGAAATTCTCAAGCTCCATGTAGCTATCTGTTAGGTCTTTCAGGATAACCAGGTCTATTCCATAAGGAAGCAGTTCCTGGGAGGGTTTCTTTGTTGATGATCCTGGCCTTAGGACCTGAGTGTAGGACCCTTTTTGGTTTAGGTTAAGCCTACCATTTTGTCCCTCCTTGTTAGGAGGGTATTTTCCACTCATGTTCGACCCGTCTTCCTGGGTCCCTGATGCATCAACCATTGCCTCGTCAATCATGCCAAGAATGGTCCCTCCTGAACACTCACCTGATTTTCCTACCTCCTTTCTACTATATCATCCCGGTCGCTCTCCATCCACTACTCGATTGCTACCTTTTTCGCTCTCCATCCTAAACCTTCAAAAATCACAAATTTTAGTTAATCATTGGCTTTTTCATTATTAATCAGAAACTATAGATGAAATAAATCAATGGCTTTTTCATTAATAATCATAAAATATAGATGAAATAAAAACACAATCTATAAATAAAAATTCAATGATGCATTATTTGGAGAGTATAGTGATTGGTTCAATGTGATTGAACCACTGGACCACCAAGTTTGTTATCCAAAGTATCGTGTTCAAATTATTGTTTTGGTGACTCATTTTTCTGTTTATCAATAGTTACCTCAAAATATCCAAAACATATTTTGTGGCAATGACATGTACCCATAATATGTACATATTGCAAAACTTCTTTATAGATGCTAGAGTTGTGTGTTTCAACATTCAAGAGAAGGTATGCAGGCACCCATACATTTGCATTCGTGTCTCACTATAAAGATTTTAAGTATTAGAATATAAGGGGAATTAAGTTTTTAGATGTCGAAACATAAAAGGATTGTAAAAATTCTTTAGAGATGCTACATTTGTGTGTTTCAACATTCAATAGAAGCTATGCAGGCACCCATATGTTTGTATTCTTATCTCACTAAGAAGTAATTAAGTTATTGGAATATAGGAGAAATTTAAGAATGTAGGGAAATTTATGTTTTCATATGTCAGTTGTTTATCTAGTCTTACAACTCTCTATATTATGCAAAAAACTCTTCATATTTTAGTTGTGCAGGCACCTATCTATATGTAAGGGGACATCTCCACCACATCCCCATTCCAATTACCTAATTGTAAAGTAGTCAAAAACTTCATCAAAATGTTGTCCTTGAATCCCAAAAGTTTGGTAGGAAACTCCTCCAAATCATGGCTGAGATATTCCTCAAGAACCCTTCAATGATAATCCCCAAATCTCTCAGATTTAGTGGCTTCTCTATCTCCTTTATATTGTCAAATTATAGCTTCAAACTATACCTTCTTCTCAATAATATGAAAGTATTGATATATTTACCTAAACTACAAAATTTGACAAAATTCTTGCCAATTTGTTCTCCCTTGGGCTTGTTTCCAGATGGCGATAATTATCCCAATTTCTTTATCAAAAACTTCTCCTTAGAAGTAAATTTCTCCAATGAGTTCTTCTAGGAACTCATACAATGAGTCTAACCAAGCCTTCTCCTTGTTTCTACTTTAGACCTCTCCAATGTATTCAATATTGTAGCTTCTAAAACTTCAATGAGGCCTTCCTTGATTTCTTCAATCTTCAACTGTGGAAGTTTTACAATGAGATATCCTCCTTGGATCTCCTAAATCTGCTGCTACTAAAATATTGTAATAGAACTTTTGTTAGTCCTTCTCAATGCTCAATCTTCCAAATATGGAAGTTATTCAATAGGGCCTTCTATGGACCTCTTCTTCAATGTGAAGTTTTCAATCTTCAATAGAGATCACCAATCTCCAATATTTACTAGGACTCTTATCCTAGATTTGTAGTCTTCAATGTGGCTTCCTTGGCCATTAGATTTCTTCTCAATATCCAAATTAGAGTCTTCAATATGCAAATATTTCAATGGGACCTTTCTCCTTAGGCCTCCAAATATTCAATCTCTACTTTTCTACAACAAAGAACTAATCCCTGCTCAAGGAAAGCACATAGAATTTCATGCAACAAAGGTGCAATTATTCTCTATCGGTTGTAGGAATTTTCTCAACTTCTAGGAGTTAATTTTAGAAATATAAATTTTTGTAAATCTATAGAAAACAATCTTCACTAGTTAGATTGCCAATCTAGTGGATACATTGTTGATTTCTAGTCTTCACAATTTGTTTTTGCAACTATATGAAAAAACTCTAGCCAATAGAAAATTTTAGAAATTAAAAAAATGAGATTTACAATCTCCTCCCAATAACTCTTGTGGCTCTCGCTATTTTCTATTGATCAACCTAGTGCTCTGATACCACTATTAGCTTTTAAAGTTTTAAACTTAAAGGAAATGTAACCACAAGTATGGAAATAAGCATGCAATGTTATAACTATGATAATGGCTAAATAATATGCATGAAAATATGATAGAAAATTTGATACAATGCTCAAGAAATGCTCATATATGAAAGCTCACAAAAATATACAATGCTCTCCAATGGAGGTCACAACCTCTCCATTTTTACAAAATGGATCTACATTGTAACTACAACTACTCTACCTACACACTCAAAAATCCTCTCTTACTTCTACACTATGAAGATCTATTTATAATGAGATATAAATCTTTGCCTTCAATATTTCTATGACACCTCACTCTTCTATTCTAAGGACTCATGTACATGTAGACTACATGCACATTTACATCATTGCACATTCTAACACTTGTGCATTTATTACATTGCTTTAATAAAGTACTTAAGTCCTAAAAAACTCCTAATATAAATATGTACCCATGATTGTACATTAGTAAAGAACCAAATAATGTAATATATTCCAACAATATGTGAGTTAGGGAGAAGGCTATTTGAGCACATATTTGAACATGATTTTTCACTACCTACATAGACCAAGAGTGGAAGACACCATAATAACCATCGTCAAGTGTCATGCCTAGTGGGACAATCCCAATGCTGAATGCTGCCAATAGAGAGAGCAAAAAAAAATTTCCACCCTTCATTGGGAAGGGAAAGAAGACCCGACACATCACATAGGAACTTGCATTACCATTTAGGGAGCAAATAGAGTATCGTAAGAAGCAGGGTGGTTACAATTGTTCTAGACCACCTTGCAAGGGATGGTTATGGATTAGTACCTAAAAATATATAGTACACAACTATTTACATAGTGGAATACTTTAAAAGATGCTTTCATAGAAGACTTTTGGCCATTGAGGGATGAAACGAAGATTATTACTAAAGAATTGCAATGAAACAAAAACCAGATAAGGATGTAAACAATTATAATAGGAGATTAAAATAATTAATAGATAAAATTCAAATGCCACCTATAGATGGAATGACAAAATATTGGTTTTTGGATGGATTACTACACAAATAGAGGAAGAAAATAAAAGCAGTACCATCATCTATGTATGCAAAAGCATTGGAAAAGGTGAATTTTTTTAAAAGTTAAGCCAAAAAATAGTTGTCAAAATCGTAGGACATCCACAAAACAATAATTTCAATAGTGATACATATGATAAAGTCCAAATTACAATACACTCATTTTGAAAAGAATTTGATAATATCTTGAAAGAAGTTAAAGGAGAAGTATGAAAGGACTGAAAAGATATTTGGTGTTCGAACTACAAAGTGAAATGACATATGAATTTCAATTTCCCAAAGAATGCATATTGCAACATATGTGATATAGCAAGAAATCCCATAGTTGATTACACATTTAATTTGAAGGGAGCAAGACATAAGACTTTGACAATCCATAGAGAGATCAACCTGATACTTTGAGGAATGGACAAGGTGCAACGAGAAGGGAATTTAGGAATAATAACTGAGGTGGAATACAAGGAGGACATATTCATTGCAGTATGAATCTAAAGGGAGACTGATTATCCTGTGTGAAAATTATCAAGAACTAGACCTCTTTGCAAAAAATTACCCTAAGCCTCAAAATACAAGCAATACCAGTGGTAGTAATGCTACCCAAATGTTTAGATGATGTGGACCAAGGAACCACAAGGAAGTGAATTTCCTGAATAAGGTAAGTTCAAGTGGAACGTAGAATGTTAATTGGATTGACATTGGAGAAGTTAGTTTGAAGGTAGAAAAAGATAAATAAGTCTTAGTCATAACTAGAGTGCACGCTAGGAAAATAGAGCAGTACCCAAATCTTGCCAAGGAGAAGGAGCGATGGTAGGAAGCTCAAGGAATGATTAAGATAGAGCTAGATAAAGAAAAGCAAGAAAGGATAATTCTAGAATAATATCTAAAGAAGGTGGAGATCATAATAGAAAAGTAGACATCAGTTGAAGACTTGGTGACACAGGTGTTGAATACAACTTTGGAGGTAAAAGTATCAAGTTTATTCAATATAGTACCTAAATTATATGCTATGGTAGAGAAATAAATAAAATAAAAGAAGAGGGAGGAAGATAGGTAGATAACAAAAACCAAGTAAGGAAGAAGCTAGCCTTAGTTCACATGGATATACTAGACCATAAGCTGAATCAAGTAATCATGGATGGAGGATCAAGCATGAATGTAATAGTAGAAATGACATGGTGGAGTATTGGCAAACATTTACTATGATCTCCAAATTTCAAATTATATGGAGTTGATCAATATGGGATCAAAACAATAGGATTATCGATGAGCCAAAATGTGCACATAGCAGAACATGACTTTGTTGTAATACTATGCAGAAACCTACATATGATGCGTTGCTTGGGTGTGGGTGGTTAAGGATAGCCAAAGTAAACCACAATTGGGAGAAGGAGAACCTAAAATTTAAGAAAAGCCATCATAGGTATATGATTAATCTCAAAAAATAGGTGGTAAGCTAGGATATTGCAACTATGAATGAATCATAGAATTCTTCTTCAGATGAAAAAATCGAATATGAACCAGATTAAGGAGTGTTGCAATTAGAAGAATGCACAGAGGATGAGAACAACGATGATAAAGGCTTAACCCATTGGAAATTGGAAGATTATAAAATATTCTCTCTCTAATATTTTTGCATTAGTGTAGGAAATGATGTCCAAGAAGAAGAGAAGAAGAAGCCTAAAAGTGGAGAAGGTAGTAAAAAGTAGACAACAACCAAAAAGGACAAGGAAAGAGAGAAGTGGATATTTTCCAAAAACTTCACTAAGTACATGATGGAGGATGCAGTAATTGAGGATCATCCACCCACCCCATTGATGTTCTAAAAGCAGTTTAAGAACCTAATTCCATTAAATATGAAGGACTTAGAATGGTTTAGGTGAATTTGAGAGAAGAAGACGAAGAGAAGATGATCAAATGTGGAGATGATTGGGATCCAGTACTAAAAGCAACAACACTCAAAATATTTCTAGAATATAAGAATGTCATTGCTTGGAAATACAAGGATCTAAAGGGAGTACTACCATAACTATGTGTATAGAACATTCCTCTGATTGAAGGCGCACAACTAGTAAAAAGGAAACAATATAGGATCAATCTAAAATATGCAGCTCTGGTGAAAGCTAAAATTGAGAGGATGTTGGATGTAGGTATAATATTCAAAGTTAAAATAAGTGAATGGGTGTCACCTATCATGATTACCTTGAAGATGGAGGTAAACAAGATCTATATTTGTGTGGACTTCCCAAGCCTCAACATCGTAATCATTAAATATCCCTTCCTAATCCCATTCATAGACTCCATCTTGGAAGAGGTAGCTGACCATGAGATTTACTCATTTTTGGATGGTTTTTCAAGATATAACCAGATTAGTTTTGTGGAAGAGGATAAGCTAAAGACCACTTTATAGTGGATAATGGGATATACACTTATAACCAGATACCATTTGGATTATACAATATACCAACTACATTCATCTTATACATTTTTAATAAAATATCTACAAGTAATTTCAAAGCCTTTTTAGATGATTGGTTCCTGATGGGCTTAAAAATTCCAAGTTATATCATACCCCTAATTTTCAAATGAAGTTAAAATTGAGTGTTAGGTGATTTTAAGTTGTGATAGTCATCGTCAAAAGTAAAAATTTCCCATGTTCATGAAGGTATTTGAATATAAAGTTTACCACCTATAGGTATGCGTTGAAATTCTAAGCTCACTAATTTTTTTCTTAAGTTATATATTTCTTAAGTCCTAGCAATGATCAATAACCCACCCTAATGTATTCATGTTCCCTAAGGTGTGAAGTGTGTTGTATATGTCAGGTGTTTTTCCCCCTTTTTTGAATCAAATTTCTTGAAGTTCTTTTTTTTTGGTAAGTTATATATTAAAAGTGGGTTTTTATCAAGGATCCCAAAACCCGATTACAAAGGATCAAAATGCAACACAATACATCAGATTGTAACAAAAGGAAACACTAGAAAAACATAAATAAGAAAAGGGATGCGCCATCCTAAACACCAAAGGAAGGCACAATCCTTTGCGCCAGAGGAAGACTACTTCCTAAGCACCAAAGGAACCATAGGAAGTAAGGTAAATCCCTCCAGAAAATCAATTTTGAATCAAAGGGAACAAAATAATAATTTTTAAGTAAACAAAGGGCAAGAGAAAGCACCAAACCACCCCATCCACTAAAAATCAATTTGAAACTTTCCCAAGGGTGGGAAAAGGAACCAAAGCCAGGATTTTAAATTTTGAATCAACCCAATGGTGGGAAAACCAAAAACCACCATTGGGAAATAGGCCTGAGAGAAAACACCTTCCCACATAGGGGAAAACTAGGAAGAATAAAAAAATCCACCATGAACAATAGGGTGGATCAGTGAAGCAGAATGAAACATACAGGGAAAGTGCAATATAAAGAAAACTGAGAAGACCATTCCCTAAATGCCTTAAAATGTGAAACAACATAAAGAGGAAAATTACAGGCAACGAAATCCTCGTGCAGTGGAACAACAACATGGAAGATGGTGCATTAGTGGAATAGGAACAAGAGGAACTTCCCAGGCTATGAAGTCCTCAAGTAGGAAAAATGAAGTCTTCGAGAAACAACGCCCAACACAGGAAACAATAGCAGTGGAACAACACATCATAAGGAAAGACAAGAAAGTGCCACAGGAATCCAAGATGAAGGAGTCACGAGGAGGCATGACTGCAAACAAAAAAGTCTAGAATGAAAGGAAGCAACTAGGCATCCCAAAAAACCTTCAACACCAAAGCTTCATGGATGCAGAAAAGGAAAAGCTGCAAGGATTTAGTAGCAAGAAAAGTAGAGGCCCATCCTCAAAAGCCACAAAATGAACTAAAAACCTATAGGAACCAACACCACGAGCCCAAAGAGTAGATTCACAATAGAAAGCACATGATATCCTCTAAAACTGAAAGGATGCTATGCAAAACTGCTCATGAAAGCCTAAATTCCTTAGACCTGCTAAAATATAGCTTCAGGGAAATGAAGGAGGAAGTCCTAAAAGGAATTAGCAATAGGAAGAATAGAGGCCCATCCTTGAAGCCATGATAGAAGATGAAAACCTCCAAGAACCACCACTTCAAACCCAAAGAGAAGAGCCACAACATAAAGCACATGGTCCCTCCAACAAAAATGATGCTATGCAGAACTGCTCATGAAGCCATAAATCCAAAGACCCAACAAAACCACAACTGAAGCAACCCAAAGGACAGTCAAAAGGAAGACTTCCAAAAACATCCTAAGAAAAAAACCCCAAGAAAAGTCCCAAGGAAAACCTGAACACAACCCAGAACCTAGGCACCAAAGGATGGAACAATGGAACAAAAATGGGACATATTTTCCCACCCAAGGGCAAGGAAAGGGTTATAACAATGGATCAAGGATCTCCCCCCCAAAGGATATCGTATGCAACACCTTCCTTCTGAAAAGTATGGAAAATATGCCAAGGAAATTGGGAAAGGAACAAGGTCCTATGATAGGGATAAGAAATTTCTTGAAGTTCTAATACCTTAGTCATTATGCCCAATATAACTCCCATCGACTATCTCACCTGATAAAATAAGTGAAAATGACTATCCTAGCCAATGCCCCCTTCTTCATCTCACTTGATCACCCATAGGTCCATTAGCTATTGTTTTTAGTCAAAATAATCATTGCCTATTACTTTCGCCCAAATAACTCTATCGGCTATGTTACTTAGACGCCCCTCCATATTCACCCAATAACCTATTCATACTTTTGTCATAATTTGTGCCTATATTTGGAAGTGGCTAAGTCATATGAAGCTACTTTTCTCATCGCATATCTTATCCGATAGCCCCCTCATTCACCTGATTTCTTAATCGTATAAAATTCCTTAGCCGATAGTCAATCATGTCATGCATCCAAGGTGAATATCTTATCTGATGATGTCAATTGGTGGGGAAATTTAATTTCAACTATGTTTTCCACACCTAGGTCCTTAAGGGTTTAACCTATGTGATTAATGCATGCCCCTTCTGGCACCATAGTAATTCATCTTATCTAAAGTCTTTTGTGGAAAATAATTGGTCGACTCGCTCACCCAATGACATCTCATTGGTTGAATGTCTCAACCAATACCATTTGATCGATTAGAAGAATTGAAGACATGGATGAGATAAAATAAGTAAAGTGATAATATTTCATTGGTTAGCCTCTCCATCTAATAGTCACCTCACTTTGTTCCTTGGACAGATGACTCATTCGACGACACTCGATAGATCAAAAATTAAGTCATGTCTCCCTAGTCTTCCTTTGTGACCCCATTAGTTGATTTTTTTACCTACTACATATTCATTTGGTCCTCCCCTTTGCCTACCAATCCCTCATTAGTTAAGCGTGAATGGTGTTCTTACCAAAGTAATCATTTAACTCATATCATCGATCGTAATGCTTGAAATAATATCCTTTATCAACCATCCCACTCACCCAAGTGCATAACATGCCCGATAGGACTAAAATTAGATATTAGTCCACCCGATGAGTTAATGTTCTTGGTCGATGTGCATAATTGATCACCTAATAAAAGCAGTTAGGTATAAAAATTAAATGGCACATGCTCAAAATAAACAACATGGATGGTATTGCAAGAGAAAGATGAACGGTTGTGATCATCTAAAGACCAAAGTAGAACTGTAGGATGCCTAATTTTATTTTTAAACTGATAATAGAAATATTTTTTTCCAAACTAGCGCCTATAGTAGAAAAAGCCAAAGATGAAGATTTTCATTAAAATGCGCATTAAATTCTAACAACCAGTTCGAAAGAAAATCTCCAAAAGTGATCAAGCACATTGGTTTGCATACACAACTCAATTTATAAACCAATCATGATAACTGATGAAGTCTTTATGGAAAGTAAAATATGAATTGGAGGCACGATGTGGCCGAAGAGGTGGCAAAAATCTATTTCTCAAAAGAAAACAAACTAGTTGGGTTTATTTAAAACTGGCATGTTGTAATTTTATATCAATACATGCTCAACTTATTTAGTTTGTTACACAGCTACACGATCTAGTAAGGGAGACCAAAGAAACACCAGTAAGAGTGAGTTATATAAAACATAAAAAAATATACAAAGAAGCATAGAATAACATAAAGATGATTTCCTCCAGCTCTGTTAAGCATGAAGTTCCACTATCTGTAGTTATAAAGAGAATAGGTAAACTCACAAATGAATTGCTATGCTTACAACTCAAAGGAAAAGCATCCACCATCGATACCAATGAGTTTTTCAAGCAAGATGGATGGAACAAAGAAATCACACAAGTGCAATAGTGGAAGATAAAAGAACAAGATGTTTTCACCTACAAAAATACAAAGGATGCTTATAGCTAACATCAATGGCTATTGATGGACCTATATGATAAATCCTAAAGAGATGGAGATAGCAAAATTCCTTACTGTAACCCATGGAGATGTAATGTGGCTAAGCTAATATGTCCAAAAGTCTACTTCTCTGCATACATAATTCATGGTTGGTAGTAGCATATGATCCAAACTCCTAAACGATCAAAAATTCAAGTGGGTGTGCCATATTTAGCATCACCAAGAAGTGGATTGCAAATGTCTTCAGCCTAGAGAAGGCAATATTACCTACCAATTTTTAGGTGCTTGAAGTACAATATCATCACCTCACGGGTACTTCCTTCTACCCCAATTGTTTCGATAAAAATGAATAGGTAACTTCCAATTTTTCCATTCAGAAATCAAAATTGCACCCCTGTGTAAAACATTATGCATATATGGTAAATATAATCATAGGGGAAATATAATTAAATTGGGTACCTAGAGAAGTCCTATACCTGGTAAGCCGATACAATATATAGGGATAACCTTCCATGTACAAGTGGGAAGATACAGTAAGTGATAAGATGCATAGGGAATTCAAAGCCTTACAGACCATAATTTTGCAATAGCAAGAATCAATGCCCATATTTTCCCATTATTCATTACTAATTCACCTGATAGTAGACCAAATGGATAAGTCAATAATTGAGAGATGGGGAGGGGTGTATGAAGAACCAGTCCAAGATAGGCTCCCTTGGATTCATGAGGGTTGGTCTAGTTACACCCAATTTTTAAATGATTTCTTACCAAAAATTCATCACCATTTGTGTGGATATTCACCAGATAGGATAGGGAAGGGAGTAATTTAATTTCTAAAATAAAAAGTAGTCAGTGATGTATTCTTTATATAAAATATAACATATAGCCAAATTTATGGAGCAAAAATCCCCCCTAAAGCATTATCAAAGTATTGGCCAACATCTATAGTAGCCTTGGAGATTGCAAGATAGATAGAAAAAGAAACAAAAATGAGGATACTCAAAAAGAATGTAAAACTCACATGGATAGCCTTTTCTTGCAAGTTGGATCATTACACTTATAGGGGTCAACTTAGTTTGATGATTGCCTTGGAGAAGGTGGACTTGTTTTCTTTTGTTAAGATTTCTTGGTATCCTTATGGCCCTTTTGACACCTACAAAATTAATGTTAGGGCTTTAGTACTAGCTGCAACAATAATTCATAGAGAAGATACATTTGAAGATAATATGGAATTAGATATTTCTAAGGGAGGACAAAAAGTGAATAAAAAATTAATATTTCTATAGCAATAATATAATAATAAAAGGGATTGCATGCAAATCAAGAGAGTGGTCCAGTATTCAATTGAATTGAAGGCCATAAGAAAATATTCTATAGAAGCATATGCCCCCTTAGTTTCACCTATTTTGCTAGAGGAAATTCAAGATTTAGTAGTAAAATGATCAAAGAAAAGCCTCAAGAAATAGAAATGGTACTTGAAATAACAGAGCCCAAGGTTTTCCAATTAGAACTTCCTCCAATAGAGGTACCTGCCATCACCTCTAAAAGCTCCATCCCAAAGGGTTCATATAAGAGGAAGTAGAATGTCACATATTTAGCAAAAATAACTCAACAAGAGTTTTTATAAATGATACAAAAAATGGTGGACCCTAGAAGAAAAAAAGTAGCTTCCAAGTTACCCCAAGTGAGGCCCCGATCAATAATAATTAATGATGAAGAAATTCAAATTTCCAAAATCTTACAGAAAGGAGTCATGTTAAGTGGAGGATGGGGAGATTTTCTTCACAACTATGAAGTAACTTCCAAAGGTTCATAAGACCCCCCTGATAAAAAGAGAGCCAGGATAGAAGATCCAACTCAAACTAAGAGCTTCACCCTCATGAGGAAAGCATAAGCTTTAACCTTTGATACCAAAGAAGATGAGCAACTTCAAGAGATACAAGAAGGAAGAGATCCCCAAAAAATGAAATACAGTGTGCTATAAATAACCTCCATCGAAGAACAAGTTTTGAGAGAACCATTGACTACACCAGAGGCCATAATACCTATGGAAAAAATCAAGCTATGCGAGTTGATATAACAAATGTATGTGTTGTCTGTTTATATGTTACATGATTTGAACATATGAATAATGCCTTTTTTCATTGGTAAATTTTTATATTCATTACATAATTCAAATGTATGTAAACGAACCAATTATCCTTTTCTTGTTTCAATCTTTTCATTATGACTTGAATTCTTGCTATGATTACCCAATGGAAAAGGTACCAATATGTATTATTTAATTGTTATATTAGCTTGGTCACAATTTAAAACCCAATTCAAACACATCTAATCTGGAAGAGCTAAAAGGATATAATATCTATGGTTAATTAGGTTCTTATTAGGGTGTCCAGACCAGACCTAATGTTTCATAATTCTATTGTACAAACCCCTCATAGGTCAAAGTAGCAAGTCCACCAGAGCTTGCATAGGATTGTTATTAGGAAGTTTTGATAGCTTGATAGTCAATATTTTAAGGATATCAAAAATTTCCACAAAAGTCCCTATATGGCAAGACACAAGAGCACTCAAAGGAACTGGATGAGTGTACAAGCTTGTGTAGGAGAGCTTGGATATCATTAAATATAGGTAAATGTGTGCTGGTGGTGCCATATGGGAAGCTGCTAGGGCATGTCATATGCCAAGAATATTTGAAACTAACCCTAATAATATTAGGGTCATACTACTAATGGAAGAACCACACAATGTGAGTTCAGTCAAAACCTTCTTAGGGATGATGTGATACTACAAAAGGTTTATAAAAAAATTACACATAAATTTATCATTCGCTAAATGCTCTTACGAACAAGGGTGTTCCTTTCAAGTGGGAAGGCTGAAAGGTGCACTTAGTCAAGGCACCTATCCTATTTTATCAAGACTGGGAGAAAGAATTTCATGTACATGTGGATACCTCAAACTTCATAATTGGATATGCATTGACTCAGGAAGGACAATTTGGGTTAGATTAGTCTATATACTTTGCAAGTTAGTTACTGTCCAGGGTAGAGAAGAATTATAGTACAACATAATGGGAAGCACTAGGGATGGTGTATACAGTACAAAAGCACATGCACTACTTGTTGGTAAACCATTTTGTTTTTTATGTGGATTATCGGGTGCTATTGTACTTGATCAATATACCGATGATCTATGGATGAGTAAATAGATAGCTCATTACCCTACATGAGTTCATGTTTAGGGTGGTAGTAAGACCTAGGAAGAAACATGTAATAGCAAACAAACTATCGAGGATTCGCTTTGGAGAACTTGCAAAGGGAGGGATACAAGATGAATTCCTTGAAACACAAATATTCATGATAAGTGTAGTACCATCATGGTATAAGCATATCAAAGAATACTTATCAACAAGGGAGTTGCTAAAGGAGAAGATTGTAATAAAATAGAGAAAAGTGATTATGAAATTGGCACCTTATAAGCTAATTGCAGGTTTTCTATACAAAATGGGTGAGGACCACGTTTTGCAAATATTCATAATGGAGGATGAAGTGCAAAAAGCATTGAAGGAGGAATATGAGGGTTTGGGAAGAGGTCATATGAGACTAGATGCAACAACTATGAAATTCTTGTTGGTATATCTATGGTGGCCTACCCTCTATCATGATGCCAAAGATTATGTCAAGGTATGTGATACGTGTCAAATAATGGAGAAGTCATTAAAACTAGAATTCATGCCATTACATCCATCACAACCTCTACAAATATTCGAGATATGGGGTTTAGATTTTGTGGGCCCTTTGTGCACTAGTCATAATAGGAAATTTTGATATATTGTAATGGTTGTAGACATCTAAAACATGTTATATTTAGGAGACTACCCATATGGAAATATTTGCAGACCATATGAATCCTCTTAGATCTCTCCAAGAGAAAGCAATTGTCCTAACCACTCAAAGAGGGTAGTTCTAGCCCATCCAGACCAGACTATTCTCAAGTAGAGCGACCACCATATCTAACCAATGAAGACTACAATGACCACACCTAGCCATTGAACCTGATAGCAGATAGCACACTGGTTAGTCTAGCTATGAATATGAGCCCAGATCATATAGTCTGATTGCACTTTGTATTATTTGCAGGTGGATTTTGGCAAGGAACTACCTGAGTTCCTCCTAACTGCCCCTTCAATGATGGTTTGTGACTGATTCTTTCCACCTGGGATGGTTAGTCGTATGAGATTTGGATTTAAGCTCCTCCAAGAAGCCAAGTTCTAGATCTAAAAGAGATGGAAGTCTACATATGGACTCTCCCACAAAGAGTAAAAGAGATCCATTATTTTTAGAGTTTTATGCAATGAAGCCCTATCAAATTGAAGAGCAACTCTATGCACCCTTGAGGAGCAACAAAGTGTTATCCGATTGAGGAGAGACTATGCATCCACTATTCACATCCATTACTATTCACTACCATTCCATGTATTTGACACATCCGATGACCTTTGAACATCAATTTGAGTAGAGAACCTAGTGCTACAGCCCTTGGATCACGAGCAGGAAGGTTTATTTCATGGCTGGTATCCTAGATAGTGGCCCACAGTTGTAACCTAGGGTTTAGACATTAGTTTTCTATTGTTTTAGAATTATATTTGATTACTTTTTATTTCAACATTTATTTCTAGTATAGATTTGATTTACTTTATATATTTACATTATTGTTCCCTGAGATATGCCCACATTTTTCATTAGTTTCATTGCATTTAATCATATTATGCTTGTGTAGACACCAAATTGCAGCCATTAATCCTCCATCCTAACCATCCCACCACCCACTTGTCCACCATACACCTTTCCCGCCAATTATTTGGCCCAATTCCACCTTTCCCGCCATTTCCTAACCCAATTGGGCTTATTTTAATATTATTTTATATTTAATATAATATTTTATATTATATTATAATATATTTATTATAAAATATGTATTTATAAACCCAATTAACCACAACCATCCGATCCAATCTAATCTCCACCGTCCATCTTCATTAATCCATGCCACACTTAAAGTACAATCTCAGCCCTAGGATGTGATTTAATCTTAGCCACACGATCTAAAGTGTTGAGCTAAAACCCTAAGAAACCCTAAGGTTGGATTATAAGTAAGGGCATTTGCAAATGCCCAAACCCTGGAATCTTGATATTGGAATGTGCATCCTGAAGAAGTCATTGGCGAAGCCCTAGTGAAGCAGAAAGTGATAGAGCCCTAAAAATCCAAAGCCCTAGCTGGCCATAGGACTTCAACTATTCCAACCATCCCCACATCCATTCCCCAACCATTTTTCATCACCTCCATCATCCCCCATCCACCGTGTTCTTCCCATCCATGCGATCTACTTCTACAGATTTCACCCTCACCCGTAGGTGCACTCTAGAGCTTGCCAAGCTCACTACAGAGCTTTTTAGGTGCATGCTAGCACCTATTGTATTGTAGGCTCACTCTAGAGCCTGTGAAGCTCACACCAGAGCCTATCAAGTGCGCACTAGAGCCTACCGTAATCACTAGGTGCACGCTCGAGCCTGTTGTAATCATCAAAGCACAAATCAGAGTCTATTGCATCACGCCATCTACCATTAGAGCTGCAACAACGGAGCAAAGTATCACCATGAGCAAGGTAAATCTACATTTTTGTTATCCTTTGGTGTTATCACATTTTACATATATAGTTTACATAAGATCTAGGGTTTTTAGTTTTCATTTTTGAGGGTTCACACTGTGGAACCCTCCTTTTGTTTACTAACTACTTTATTGTTTGTTGTGTGTGTAGGATTGGATAATATCAATCAAAAGAACATTGGAAGACTACTGTAGTCAGAGTGGCCCGAACACACGGATACCTGAAGCCCACTCATTCTATTGGGAGAAAAAGCACATTGAAGACACCTTTGTTATTGTAGCTAGGGTTTTGGAGAACCCTAGCAGATTGTATTCATTGTATCACAACATTTTTGTCAAGGCAGAATTAATTGTACAAAGGAGTTTTTCAGCTCCCCCCATTATCTAATAAAATATTTCTTGTGCAATTTCATTTGTCTTATCAGATCTATTTATCTACTATTGTTATTTGGTGTTGTGCTTTTAGCTCTACAAATGGCGATCACGGTGGGACCCCACAAGGGTTTCATTATTTAAATTGATTTACTTTGCTAACTTGATTTTTCTGTCTATTGTAGGGATTTTTAGAAGCGCAGAAGTCGTCGATTTTGTTACTAGGGTTTCTGCAGCATTCTACTACACTTTTTAGAGTTTACGTAGGTGCTCTACCGTTCCTACATATGTGCTCTAATTCACCTATACAAACACTCGACTGTGCCTGGCAGTGATTTGGAGCAAAGCTAAGGCTTCCAAGTAAGTCCCATAACCCTAGTTGGTCATTTTGTAGTTTACATATTCTGTATTTTTTTGAAACTATTTCTGGGTTATAAAAAGAACTTAACACTAAGTAATATGGGAAAGAATCCTTAGAAAATTACATTTAGGGTTTGTGTGCATTTAATTACACAAAATTCATTTCTTGTTCTAAAATTGTAGATCTAGGTGATTGTTTGCATTTTGAGTGCATATGAAATAGAAAAGCATCCTAGATTTTGCATTTAAGAGTTAAAGATCACTTAAATTTTGCATATCTAAATAGGAACAACACCTTGATGCATAAAGTAATCCTGCCCTAGGCTGGCCCCTTTGGTAGAGAGGTGGACGAACCCTCCGGTTGCTCTTGTGATTTTAATCACTTGTAGGCAAGGGATTTTAAGGGTGTACTCTGCGCTCTTTAGGTGAAATTTGCATCTTTGTGTTGGCTTCTGATTTAGATTAGTAAAGTTAGTAATCTTTAATATTGTTTGCACACCATAGAGAATGAGAGATCTAATAAAATTAATCACACACACTTGCACGATTCACTTTTTAACAGTAGTGGTTGGATTTCATCACCAACCATTGCTTGAGATTTGGTGATGGTGGCAGTGATTTCCATCCACCAATATCTACCCTAGAAACCATAGGATTACCCTCGAGCAAGCTTGTTGGAGGTCATTACCAACAAGAATCTCATTGCCCCAACCAACCATAGCTTTTTACCTTTGTTTTCTTTAAGCAAGATTAAGTTACATCAAAATGCACAAGCCTACAATTCTAAAAAAAAGAATCTCACATTAACGAAAGAAAATAATTAATGAACGAGGTAAGCCACACATGGTGAAACCTAGGATTGATTGTTTTCTTTACTTTAAATTCTAAAAAATTTTAGTTTGTGTGATTTTGATAAACTTTGAATCTTTGGTTTAACTACTTTATGGTGCTAACGAGACAACAAAAGAAAGTAATAAACCAAAATTGTTTAATGGAAAACATTTCCCATCCTCCCGCTACTTCGGTAGCCAACCTATCCAGCATGGTTTAGACTACTTCATCTGGATCGTCATATCCATCCCTACCCCAAGTAGGATCCCTTCCACACAATGTGGAAACAACCACCACCCACATAGACATGGACAAAGTGAGGGCCATCTACAAGTCTTCCAACTATGTCTTAGAACCCCTTAGCCAAGAGGGTTTTGAAGAACCCAAATTGGCTACCTCCCACCTTACCCAAGGATATCATAATTAGAGTTATGAATATGGTATGCCTTCTTCCACGAGCCAACCACAACAACATCTAAGTGTTCCAGACACTTACCCCACATCCATCTATTCCAACCCATTATATGAGGAGTATGTTAATGTTGCCTCACAAGTTGTCACATCAAATGCAACTTGCTCCATGCCCATGTCCTCTCATCCATCATCATCCATCCCTCCATCATCTCACCTAGCCACAATGCCCATGCCCTCTCATCCATCATCATCCACCCTTCCATCATCTCATCTAGCCACAACCACATCCTTTGACACATGGTCAAATCAGGAACTCATGGATACATTAGGGCTCATAAATAAGTTGCTTTCACAATGAACAAGAGGAAAACAGTTGGCCCACACAGAACCTATGATCCAAGAAGTTCCAAATCAACCTCCACCCACCAATAAAAATCCAGCATGGGTTCCCCAATATTCCATAGTCTCCATCCCTAATCCACCACAAATCCACACATCAACCACACCAATTACCATTGCTACCAACCAACCACACAATCCATTCTTCCACCAACCTCCTCACCAATCATCACCATATTTTAACCATCAATATTCACCCCATACCCAACCCAACTCATTTCACAATACCATGCTGGTCACACCCCAACATCTACCATCCAACCCATCAACCAATCACCACATAATCCAAGGTACTCACATTCCAGCAGAAGATCTTAGATTCCAGGCAATACAAAAGCAAATTGATCAGTTGATGCAAAACTCACTAGGAATAATGAGCCAAAAGCTCACCTTAAGCCAACTGATCCATCAACCAATCCACCCTTCGATACCATCACCGCCATATCCGGCAGATTTTACGGTACCAAAATTTGACAAGTTCAGAGGAACTGAGGATCCCAAGGAGCATGTGAGTTCATTTGTTCATGCATGTTTTTGGATTAGCGATGATAATGCTCTTATGCTCTGAATATTTCCTCAAACATTAGGGGCAGATGCCATTGAATGGTACAATCAATTGCCTACACATAGTATTTATACTTTTGACCAATTGATGGACTTATTATTTGAGCATTTTGCTCTCAATATTAGAAAGAAGGTATCATTATCGGACATATATTATTTGAAACAATGGGATGATGAACCTATCTATGATTTTGGAAACCATTGGAGGGCAGTCATAACAAAGTTGCCATTCTCCCTACCAATGGAAGAAATTATAAAACTTTTTACCAAGAGTTGCTTAAAACCCATCTCTTGGATGCTACAGCTAAACACTTATAGAACATTTGAGGAAGCTTTAGCACAGGCTAGTGTCATTGAGGAGATAAAAATCCAAGAAGGTGTCATTAAGCCTAAGAAAAAGGAATGGCAAAATAAGGGCCAATACCGAAATAATCAATCCGGCCAAACTAAATCAACACAAGCCTCAACGACTAACACAACTAATCAAGTCAATCAAGTGGTGATGAGCCAACCCGTAGTGGCTCAAAATCTGGTGCAACAACAAATTACCTATCATGCGGTCCCATCAGTAACACAAGCACCAACAGTACAAAACACAACGCCAACTATGGAACAACCTACCCGCCACCAATACAATCGACCCCAACGTCAATACACTCCTTTAGCGGAGTCGTATTCATCCATATTTCGAAGGTTGTATGAGACTAATAAATTAGCCTTACCAAAAATTAGGCCCGATGACCCCACTAAAAGGCCTAAAAGTTATAGAGAGCACTTGTTTTGCCCATACCATAGGCAAAATGGGCATGATATTAACTCTTGCCATGTTTTCAAGAACATAGTGCAAGACCTCATAGACCTAGGGGCCATTAACGTGGATAACCCCTTAGCTCCACAAAACCAAAACTTGGGCATATATCAGACACCTCTACCTAACCATGGGGAGGTCCAACATAATGTAGGAGGTAACAATCAACAGGCACCTCCTAACCAAGTAAATCATGTCCAACAATATCAAAACTTTGTAGGAGCAGTCCATGTGGTCACTAGAGGGCAACAAAAAAATCAAAAAAATACTCAACAACCTTCAAATCCACCCCCCATCCAAACATCGCCAAATCCATCTCCGCCAATCAATCTATCCAATCCATCCAATCAGCCCATCCTTCGTCCAATAAGGCCAACGGTAACCTTAACCAACTGGTTAACCACTAGTTTGAAAATGGCGTCAGCCAAGCTTTCTGTGTATGAGCTTATCCAACAATCCCCTAGGCATAGAGATGCTTTAATGGAAATACTCAAGTCAATTGAGTTAGAATCCCAAGACTCTAATGCCTTTAATAACTTTGTAGGGAGTGTTAGGACGTGTATGGAGCCATCAATCACCTTCTATGACTTTGAGATAAAGTCAATGAGTTCAGAATCAGTAGACCCTCCATTACACATAATGGCCTTAATAGACAGAAAGCCATTCAAAAGAGTCCTAATTGATACCGGCTCATCCATCAATATCATTACTACCGCTGCCCTTAGTCACCTCAAATTACCTCCATCCCACATTTCCAAATCATCATTCACCCTCAAAGCATTTAACGATGCTTTGTGTACCACAGTTGGCACTATTGTTTTACCCATAGAAGTAGGGGCCAGAACATTGCACACAATGTTTCACATCTTAGAAGGAGCCATGGCATATAATATACTCCTTGGTAGACCTTGGATGAGGGAAATGAAATGTGTTCCTTCAATTCTCCACCAATGCTTGAAATATGTTCATGATGGACAGGTCCATTGCATCCTCGCAGATGTCGAACCTTTTAAGTATTGTAATTTCATTTCAAATCCTTATGAGTCCATGTTACCTTCCACCCATTTATTCTTGGCACCATCATCGAATCCATCCACATCATCTCTTAATCCACCTTCTTCTAATCCATCTACATCTTCTTCTAAGACTCCCATCCTAGAGGAACTACCCATCACATCCCCTCTTCAAACATCCACTTCTTCTTGTACATGTGGTCACAGTCAGTCTACTATTAACACATCATCCACCACATCCACCCCTTCTTCTACAACCACTTCTTCTATTTCATCATTACCCCATCTATCACCATCTAATCCCACACCACCATCCAACCCCACTCCGTCAATCGATGTTTCACAAGTCAAACTTTCGGACTATGAAATATTTAATTCACCACCATCCACAACCAACCCATAACCCTCTGAGTGCCCATCATCAACCACATCAGCCCAAGTCAAAGTCCACATCACCAATCCTGGTATAGGTGAATACGTGGTCCAAGACATCACCATCACACCCTTAGCCATTCCCACAACCAAGGATTTTGGATGTCCCCGAGACCATTCTTTATCCATAGGTGTTGTTTATGACATGAGCATAGCTCCAAATAGCATTAAATTTGTTTATGGAGGGTTGGATTGCTCAACTAGAGCAAACCCACCCGAAGAACCAAAAGAGCCTAGGCGTGCCAACATACCTAATATGGAGGAGTTTCCATCTCGCTACTTTAGCATGGTTAATTGGCAAGGTCAAGGTCTAGGTTCCCATGATCAAGGGATGCATGATATCTTAGAGGTCCCATATAGAGGTGCCCATGATCATTCCGGTTTAGGCTATACCCCATTATCTTCCACCGCTTATCTTGAGAAAGCCTTTAAAAATCTTAGCCTCAATGATGAAGACCACCCCATCCATCCATTACCCTCAACATCCTCTCTTGAACAAGCCCTTCAAGAACTTCGCATCGATGAAGTAGACGAGGATGACCCCATAAACTTCTCCTATCCTATCTTTGATTTCGATGATGAAAGTTACGAAGAGTTTGAAGTCATGTCAAATGCTTCTGATGATTCCGAAGAGGAGTCACAACCCATTGTCCCCATCACCCAACAAGAAGAGTTTTACCTCCGAATGTTCCCCATCCATCATCCCATATTCCGCTTACTTCTTCCACAAGAACAAGTGGACCCACCTAGTAATCCACCTTGAGCCGCACACATCAGCCAAGAATTGTAACATATGTACATATTTAAAAAAAAAAACACATTTAAAAAAAATAAAAAAATAAAAATATATGTTGCTCTCATGTTAATTTCACATCCATTATTACAAGGATAACATGACTCGACATCGATTCAGATTCAATCATTCCATCTACCCATTCATCCAAGCCATCCTTCCTTTCACTAGGTCAATATGAATCCTATTGAATTATTCACCCCACTCCACAATCCACATGATTTGGCTAACCCAATCCCAATTAGCTTTAGCCTTGTTGACTTGGACCAAATTTCTTCCCCACCCTCCTTTTTGAAGCTCATCCTATCCAAGGAATTGCTAAGGGCTTCAACCAACTACATTCCTCCTTCACCACCACCTTCACCTCCATCAACTTCCACTAATGATCCCAAAGTCTTTCAGAAGAGTTAGGCAATGATAAGCAGAAAGAATTAGATGACACCCTAGACTATCCCGACTAGCTCTCAAGACTAGTACCCATTCACAAGCTTAATGGGGCAATACACATTTGCATTGATTTTTGAGACCGATCTTAGCTCTTCCTTGTCTAGGGGTCCTCTTCTATGCATGACTATATATATATATATACATGGCCAAAAAAAAAAAAACAACAAAAACAAATTTCATTTACATAAACATGCATTCATGCATTTCACTTACGCTTGCATATAGACATTCATAATTGCATTCATCACATCATATTCATACATTGTACAAATTGCATTCATCCCATCCCATGTTCAATGATATGGCATAGTAATGATGATATGGCCATAAACAAAAAGTCAAGTTATAAAAATTTGGGGTACCTAGTTTGAAATAATCATGCAACTCTAACAAAAGACATAGGCCAACAATACCATATGCCAAAATCACAAAAGCCTAGATTTTCAATCACTCAACCATTACTAGTGTAGCAAGCAACCTCCAAATGGATGTCCAATTTTCTTTAGGACCAAAAACACACTTTACACACTAAGAAAGTCTTGAGTATTGTCGATTGATTCTGAACACAATCCTGAACCAACCACATTCCCTCACATCTTAAAAACATTTTGAGTTAAGGAGGGTTAGTACCATACTTGGGTAGTACCTTGAGGTGAAAAGGAGATAATCCTCGCTTGTCCCATCATGCAACATAGTCCAAAAATAGTGGTTTTCACCACTACCAACATTGCTCCAAACATAAACATAAAAACATAGAGTAGTAAGGATAGGGTCAAAATTCTCATCACACTTCGGTTGAGAATCTGATTCCCCAAAGCTCTATACAAAGTTAACAAGTTCAAATCCCCCACCCTTGATCACTAAAGTCGTAAGGATTCATACTACATGTCCCTGACAAGGATGGGTAGTCATCCCCAAGGCCAAAAACCCCAAGGCCTAAAATATCAATCCCATTGGACTATGGAGTGAATCTCCACCGGGGCTATAGACGCTTGACTGGCAGTGGAGTAAGCTCATGCGAGGCGACATGTCTCTCCTCCAAAAAGGGAGACCTCTGAACGCACATAAGGATAGGCTAGCCTCAGGTCATCTCCATAATAGGTCATGCCTAAATCTACTCATAATGGGTTAATGAACTTCACATGCACACACACTGGTTCTTGATTGGATAGGGTCATTGTCATACTCAAGACTTGGTAATTGAACCTCACTCGCACACACCTTTGGTCCTAAAGAAAGTTAGACAACCTTAGTGAGTTTGGTTGAGAACACTAGTATGTTTGAGTCTTTGAAAATCATGCAATATTCATTCCATATCAACATCCATATCTTCTTCCATATCAACATCCATATCTTCTTCCATATCCATATATTCTTCCATATCAACATCCATATCTTCTTCCATGTCAACAACCATATCTCCATCGTAAGTAAAGTTGCATAACACAACCAAATTCGGTACCCCCGATTGCCAAACAATGGACTACAAAAATGGCCAATAAAATTTCTGAACTATAAAAAGATCATTTGAAAACTATGCATTCCTCTCATATAGTTTAGATTCATTATACATTTACTTGCATTAATCATCCATAACAAATATCATTTAGATGGCATTAATCATCCACATAAACACCATTCATATACATGTCATTTCACATGCATTAATCATCCATATAAGCATTATGCATACACATCATGATTAGCCTACATTAAGCATCAATAAAATATTAAACACAAATTGCATAAAAACACAAAAGCATTCACACAAAAGATAACACAAATATATAAAATGCCATGTATATATATAAAAATCGCATATACAATAAATGCCAAAAAGGCTACAAGGGAGCACCAAGGCTCATATACAAAATAGTGCATCTAAGCACTAAGCTAATGTCCATGAGAGGACTCCTGAGACCTAGTAGGAGCCCTAGGCCTCGTACTCTACCTAGACTCAGTATGCCTAGATGACTCGGTTGTGGAAGAAGAAGGAGGATCAGGTAGCGTAATATGGTGATGCATACACAAATCCTCCAAGGAATGTGCATACGCCTCACTAGCCCACAGACATCGCAAGTCCATATGATGCCGACGCTCCTTAGCCAACATCTCTGCCTAAAGCCTCATGACCATCTCCCGATCACTAGCCCTAGCTACCTCCCGCTCTACCTCCAGCCATGCTATAGTAGCCAAAGACTCCCTATGAGTCTCAAGCATGGTCTCGCGCTCCTCGCGAAGCTGCTCCACCTCCGCCCGCAACCTAGCCACCTCAGAAATCTCACCCATCTCCTCATCATCCTCCCTCTCCTCATCTACCAACTCCATCTCTAGAGCCTACTAGGCTGCTCCCCTCGACCACCTCTGACTCATCGATCGTTGAGGCCTCATCCTCTTTAGAGTCCCCCTCGACCCCACAGCTAGCGCATCACCACTCACAACCTTTGGTACCCACACCGGTTGGGCACCAAACCAAGCTACATACTCCGGAGTCACCCTGACATCATCTACATCGGGGACCTCCCACTGCTCATCATCATCCAAATGCACCCACCATGGCTCTGCACATGGGAGCCCCACCTCATCCCATCGATGTCGATACAACATCGGCTCATCTGGCACATCCTGAGGCAAGCCAAATTGCCTCAACACCCATGAGTACTAAAAGTACTCCACCTCCTCATCCCTCCACCCAATCAACCATCAAGCCTACCTCACCCGATGTAGTTGCTCCCCATCACCATCCCATAGAGCTCCTCACCATGGCCTCCATATCACGTCATCTCGAGTCAACCCCGACCACATATCTTGATACCACTGGCTGGTATGTACCTCTCGACTTGATTGTACCTCCTCCACCACTGCCCATCACCTAGCATAGGGCTCCCCCATCTACCATGCCTGACATGACAACCCCTCTGGCTGAGCTACACCAAAATTCTCCCAAGCCCAACACTATAAGAGGAAGTTGCACCCAATCCCCTTCCTCCTTCTCTGCATCACCTCATATAACTCTCGATATAACTGTGCCAACAAGGTAGGAGCCCATGCATACTCCTGGGGATCAGTGAGTAGATCACTCACCAACCCCAATAAGTTCCAAGGGAACCTACAACCAGTGCTATTAGGTAGCACTATGTTTGCTAACACAAACATAATCAAGGTCGGGAGTGCATCCAACTCCTTCGCCTTGTACATGCTCAGATAGCATATACCTCCATCTCCCATCCTAGCCTCCCACCATCGATCCCCAAACATCTTCTCCATCTCAACCTTCTTATCATGCCCAACCACCACCTTCTCCCCCTCTACTAGCACCTTGAGGATGCGGTATACATCCTCCAGAGTGACAGTAGCCTCCCCAGTCGATAGCTGGAACGTCCCCCTATCAGAATCCCATCTCTCTATCAATGATGAGAGATACCCCTCATCCACCCTCACAACATCCAATCTAGCTACTCCCTCCAGGCCCACCTTCCCCAACAACTCCCAATCCTCATCCGTCAGCTTCTTCCTCATCCCAAGAACAAGCAGAGAGAACCGATGTCGAGGCTCTATGTCCCTCAACTACAGCAACAAACATTTTCATTAATACTATTTCAAAAAAAACTTTTACAAAGTGTTTTTAAACATTACCGAGGCAAATGGTGCCTCAGCTCCACCAGCAACATTCGATCCCTCTGCCACCATAGCTTCCATACCGATTCTCACTAGCCTCACTAAGCTCACCAAACCCACTCCACTCCTCAGACGCAGCTCCTCAAAGTCCGAAACACACAAGTGAGCCTCACGATTCAATCAGAAAGCTATTTATAGCTTTCCTTAGCGCACTCAAGCACAAGCCTGCACCTACAGTCTGTAGGCACAACTGTGCACCTGCTGGCACACCCAAGTGCACACGACGCTTGGCCCCAAAGAGGAATGAAGATAAAATTGACCAAAATAGTAGCTTACCTCCTCCAAAATTCAACAAATTTCACCCACACATCATGCACATCATAAATCAAGTAATTCATACAACATTCTTCCATCACCATCTCTCAATCCATCAATCATTTTATCTACCATCTCGTTCAATTCCTTCAAGTGAACCTCGTATCTAGTGGGTGATTCTATAAACTTGGCGATTGCAACGATAGTAATCCATGCAATTCGGTAAGATGAATAGCCTACAATAAGGACACTTGACCATGGTCATCATCAATTATCTCATTGTCCAAGATCACAATCACATTGGGCACTTCACATTTTGGAGTGAAACCTTGCCAAGAATAATTTGCACAACTATTGTCATTGATGGCCTAGTTCGTGAGGCTTAACACATGAACAAAAACTCAAATTTCATCATTTTCTCTTCAAAAACCTAATGATTGGCACTAGCTAGGAGGATTAGTTCCAATTGTGAGAACAGTCACCAACAGGCTATCCACGGTTCCTTTTTTATTTTTATCTGCATCATCATACTTGCATATCAATGGCATCAGAGAGCACACTATTCAACAACATCGAATCATCATAAAATTTGGGGCAACCACAATTTGATTATGATTTCCCACAATGGGATACATCTTACATGATCATGACATTGGATAAAATCCCCTTTCCACCATTGGGGCAAAAATGGTATCACATTTTACATCATTCATATCATCCACAATCACATGGTATTATACACCAACCCCATTTTTCCACCGTTGGGGCAAAAATGGTATCACATTTTACATCATTCATATCGTCCACAATCACATAATATTTCATTACATCATTCATCACTTGCACAAAATTCTTTTTCAATTGGCTCGTGAGATGCTTCTCATTCGCCAATTGAGGGGGTAAGCTACGCAAATTCCAAAAATTCTTTATTCTTTTGTCTTCAACATCAGTGCCCAAATCCAACAATAGAGAGAAGTTGCTTTTGCGCCCATATCCCATGCAGGTGTCTCGTATTTTTGCACCATATTGTGTTTCACGCAATATGGTACAAAAAGGGGCATCTGTAGACACCAAATTGCAGCCATTAATCCTCCATCCTAACCATCCCACCACCCACTTGTCCACCATACACCTTTCCCGCCAATTATTTGGCCCAATTCCACCTTTCCCGCCATTTCCTAACCCAATTGGGCTTATTTTAATATTATTTTATATTTAATATAATATTTTATATTATATTATAATATATTTATTATAAAATATGTATTTATAAACCCAATTAACCACAGTCGTCCGATCCAATCTAATCTCCACCGTCCATATTCATTAATCTATGCCACACTTAAAGTACAATCTCAGCCCTAGGATGTGATTTAATCTTAGCCACATGATCTAAAGTGTTGAGCTAAAACCCTAAGAAACCCTAAGGTTGGATTATAAGTAAGGGCATTTGCAAATGCCCAAACCCTAGAATCTTGATATTGGAATGTGCATCCTGAAGAAGTCATTGGCGAAGCCCTAGTGAAGCAAAAAGTGATAGAGCCCTAAAAATCCAAAGCCCTAGCTGGCCATAGGACTTCAACTGTTCCAACCATCCCCACATCCATTTCCCCAGCCATTTTTTGTCGCCTCCATCATCCCCCATCCATCGCATTCTTCCCATCCACGCGATCTGCTTCTACGATTTCACCCTCACCCGAAGGCACACTCCAGAGCTTGACAAGCTCGCTGTAGAAGCTTACCAAGCTCACTACAGAGCTTTTCAGGTGCATGCTAGTGCCTATTGTAACGTAGGCTCACTCTAGAGCCTGTGAAGCTCACACTAGAGCCTATCAAGTGCACACCAGAGCCTATCGTAATCACCAGGTGCACACTCGAGCCTATCGTAATCATCAAAGTGCAAATCAGAGTCTGTTGCATCATGCCATATACCATCAGAGCTACAACAACAGAGCAAAGTATCACCACGAGCAAGGTAAATCTACATTCTTTGTTATCCTTTGGTGTTATCGCATTTTACATATACAGTTTACATAAGATCTAGGGTTTTTAGTTTTCATTTTTGAGGGTTCACACTGTGGAACCCTCCTTTTGTTTACTAACTACTTTATTGTTTGTTGTGTGTGTAGGATTGGATAATATCAATCAAAAGAACATTGGAAGACTACTGCAGTTAGAGTGGCCCAAACACATGGATACCTAAAGCCCACTCATTCTATTGGGAGCAAAAGCACGTTGAAGACACCTTTGTTATTGTAGCTAGGGTTTTGGAGAACCCTAGTAGCTTGTATTCATTGTATCACAACATTTCTATCAAGGCAGAATTAATTGTACAAAGGAGTTTTTCAGCTCCCCCCCATTATCTAATAAAAATATTTCTTGTGCAATTTCATTTGTCTTATCAGATCTATTTATCTATTGTTGTTATTTGGTGTTGTGCTTTTAGCTCTACAATTTGTTTATCTTGTTTATCAGATTTAACACTAACAACCTCATCTAGGGAGTCAACCCAGAATACTAAGTGTGCTTTGTTGTTTCCATGTATGCAGATCTATAGGCTTATAGGACCATTCCAAGATATTCAGAGCACAAGATCCCTCCTGGACAAGATAAGGAGAAGGAGACATCAGTAAGACATTGGAAAGTTTGGCGTGCAAGATCGAGAGGCATGTGAAGGTGCACTGTCCCCTTATAGGGGATACATTCACTGTTGCCTCACTTGTAATAGATTGTATAAAAAATGAGTAGCCCTTAGAGGGATGTACATGTAGCCGAGATCTGAAAGCGTTAATAAAAGAATATTGCTTTTCTATTTTACTTTTGCATTATATGTGCTTGTATTTATTTTTGCATTTGATATAATAATAAAATTGCAAGTAGGGTCAGCTGCGGTGCATGCTCCCCAGGGTTGCACATATGGCGATCACGGTGGGACCCACACCAGGTTTTTATTTTTTGTCGATTTACTAACATTTATGGGTTTTCTATGTGCAAGTTTGACCACTCTGGTAAACAGTGACCAACAAGTTTTGGCCACTCTGGTCAACAAAAACCAGTAGATCTTAGCCGCTCTTGTAGTCAGCGGCCAACAACATCTGCTCTAGTCAACAATGGTCGGTAGAAAAGTATAGTAGAGGGCAGAATTTCCATCACCAGATCGGGGTTTGAGGTTGGTTGCATTCTCTATTTTCTTTGTGTTTTCTGTCTACAAATTTTTCCTAGAAAACAACAATTTAAATCACTTTTTTTCAAGGAAAATATAAAGAAAAGTGAAAAAATAAAATGCATTTGATGTTTCCTAGGACTTTCTTTAGTTTTCTCTAAGTGCTGCTAGGAACAACAGGCCTCTACTTGTAAGGTTTGCCCTATTCCCCAAAATGCTAGGCTTTTGTGTGTTTAGTTTGCTTGCATGTGGCCTAGCCAGTGGCCATTAATTCACTAAAATAGGATGCATTCTCTGAAGTTCATATAAGTTGAATACATGCATTTTTTGAAATGAAACATCTTTTATCTTAGGTATATAGGAAAGATCATGTTTGCTTGGTGATGCATTTTGTTTACATGCAAGGTTAAAAATAACCCCACACACATCACATCTTATCTTTAACATCAGCGATGTTGGGCTCTCACATCTAGCCCATTGATCGAGACCAACAGTGGAGGTCAATACCATTTGGTTGGATCATGAGAAAGAGTATCATTGGGACTAGTCTATGGCCAAGGCCGAACCAAGAACTATCCTAACCATGCAAAATAACACACACTCCTCCTTAAGGGGTGTATTTCTATGTACAGGGTGTTGGGTAAGGGTTGGTAGTACCTATGCTACCTCATCAAGTATGGATTTCATCACCATATTTAGCTTGTGTGAGTATATAGGTGAAATCCCTTAAACAATTTAAGTATACCATCCAAAAAAAATGCAAAACATGATGAGAGTTAGCTTATATATCCAACGAATCAAAACACACTAAAAAATTTAGGGAACACATACATAAATCCTTAAAATGAGATAAACATCTGCTTGTTTTGATTATGTGGTTAACCTAAGAATATAAATCATAAGTCACCATGGTATACACTTAGAGCAACCACCCTCGGTCCACCACTGAGGTGGAAATGAAAACTCCACACACTCACAGTCACACTGGTGTTGATCCACCCACCCATAGTGTCATCGAATGAAGTTCGATAAGTCTTAGGGGTGACAACTCAAACCTTGGGTGACTCCTAGAGAAACCCCAGCAAGAGAGCCACATCCTGGTTCCTCATAACATAGAAATGAGGAGGTCTCATGGCCTCTCTCATCACTTAGACACAGGGAGGCATCACGACCTCCTTCATCACATAGATACGAGGAGGCCTCAAGGTATTCCTCATCACATAGAAAATAAAAGGCATCATAACCTCCATATTCACACTAACATGCAAAGGCATCACAACCTCCCTCATCACATAGACATGCAAAGGCTTCAATGCCCCTATCATCATGATGACATGAGGAGGCATCAAGACCTCCATCATCGCATAGGCATGCAGGGGTTGCAAGATCCCAATCTTTACATGATACACATAGGATGGATCAAACCACTGAGGGGTAAGACACTAGGGTTATGCCTAGTCATAGAGCCATGACATCCTATAGCTTCCTTGTAGATGGGAAGGTACCCTTGGATTATGAGATCATTGGTGCCAATGAGACTCTGTGGGATCAATAGTGGAGAACCCAACAACTTGATGAGTTGGATTGAGTTCCCTTGAGACCAACTCCAAGAAGTATTGCTACTGAACATTATGCTTTAGGAATTTTATGTAGCATATCTACTAAACACACCAATGAACTAGGGGAAGCCTCAAAGTGACCCCGCAACACATACACTACTTTTGATCATGGGGGTACTCAACCCATAACATAGTATATGGAATAGGTCACCCTGGTGGACAAGGGCAAGCACAAAATAGGAGCCTTCCCAAAGGGCATAAACATTAGAAATCCTCACACAAAGTTAGAAAGGTATGAACCTTTAGTAGCAGGTTGATCTGACTGTATACATAGGTTAGAGGAAGTGTTGCACATTGAGTGAGAGTATGTAGAATATCTTGATAAAGAAGAGCAAAGGAAGAGGCACCTACGCCTACAAGAGAAATTCTCAAGAGAAGAAAGATTTGTGCATGAGAAGCTAGTAGAGAGGTTAGCTTGGGCAAATGCACACATAGGTGGTGAAAGATATCAACATGAGAGACATGTCAATTCTCAGCAGGAGATAAGCACTAGGTAAAGAAATGAGTGTGCTCACCACACTTCATAGCATCAAAAACACTTGGACCTTGAACAAACATAATTCAATGAGGAACATGTAGGGATGCAAGGTTAGGAACAAAAATATCTTGAACCTCCATTCATGGTTATGGGAGATGAGTACAAATGCCCAAATTGGGTAAACACAAAATTACCTCCCTTACCACCACGAGTGAGCCTTTAAGAACAAGAGATTACTTCTTTGAAGGCATATTAGACACTTTTTGAGAGGGTCAAATCTCTCAAAAAATAGGACATAGGTGGATAGAAGCTGACATTAAGCAAGATACACAACCAACCTTTGTGCCCCTCAGTCTCGAGTCCTGCATATCCTAGGCACTTTGAGATGCCTAGGATAGACCAATTTAAGGGAGAGGAAGATGTGCAAGAACATGTGACCAAATTCATGAATGCATGCTTCCAACTTGTTTAGAATGACACCCTAATGCTAAGAACCTTCATCATGATATTATTAGGTGCAACGACTCAATGGTTCAATCAGTTTCCAAAGCATAGCATCACCAATTTTGAGCAACTGGAAAATGCATTCCTTGAACACTTCTCATTCAGAATCAATAAGAAGGTGAACCTATCTAATATGGATAATTTAAAGCAGTATGATGATGAGCCAGTGATGGACTATGGAGATAGGTGGAGAAAAATTATGGTGAAACTATCATTCTCCATCCCCACTGAAGAACTCATACAAATGTTCACAAAGAGTTGTGCAAAACACATCTCTCTATTATTACAACTGTAGCAGTATGAATCATTCAAAGAAGCCTTGGATCAAACCAAGCTTAGTGAAGATGTAAAGGTCAATGAGGGAGACCTCAAGCTCCAAAATAAGAAAGAATGGAGCAAGAACAATCGAAATGACAAAAATAAGAAGAATCAGGACAAGTTTGCTCAGGTTAATTAGGTTGTATTGGCCATGCCAAATGAGGGGAATGGACAACAACCCTAGAATTACCAGGCTCACCCCCAACTAGCCAACTATGACCCTAAGAACAACCAGGGCTAGAACAAGGAAATTTGATCACCTTGTTATTACATGCATCTAAAAAATTGATGCATTCAATATTTAATCAATTGAGTAAGGCACAGAGGATAATATTTCCTAATGTACAACTTCTTGACCCTAACCGTCCCAAGCCAAGGGGATATAGGGAAAATAAATACTACCCATATCATAGGATACATGGGTATGACATCAAAAATTGCATCATATTCAAGAATGTTGTGCAAAACATGATTGAAAAGGGAGAGCTAAAAGTTGACAACATGCTAGCTCCAAATAATATAGATATAGGTATATTTAGGAACCCATTACCAAATCAAGAGGTCCCTAGAGATTAGGGCACCCAAGTCAACCAAGTTCGAGTCAAGCCACCCATTCAGGGATGCATTATAATGGTTGATATAGTCAACATGGCAACCAAGAGTAAGAGATATGGGAAACCACAACCTCCAAAAGCTCCCATTGATTTCCCAAATGCACCTCAATAAAGATAGGTGCAAAAAAATTCCCTAGGTCCACCAATGAGACCTGTGGTAACTGTTCAGAGTAGACTAGAACAAAATCTATAAACGAATCTGATCAAGTTGTCCATTTACGAGCTCATATAACAATATACTAGGCATAGAGAGACTTTGATGGAGATTTTGAGATCAATCAAGCTCCAACCCCAAAACCTATATGCGTTCACACATTTTGTGGGGAAAATGCAATAGTTCCAAGAGCCCGTGATTCATTTTTACGATCACAAAATTAAGGTAGTTCCTACTACCTTAGCAGACCCGCCTCTGCATATTATTGCATCAATAAATGACATACCCTTCAAGCGAGTTATGACCAATACAGGCTCATTGATCAACATCATCACTACAAAGGCTATAGGGCACCTAAAGATCCCTAAGTCCAACATTATCCCGACCTCCTACACATTGAGGGATTTCAATGATACATTATGCTCCATAGTGGGTACAATAATATTACCTATAAAGGTAGGACATAAGACCATCCCCATGATGTGTCATGTGTTCGAAGGGATAATGTAGTACAACATCCTTCTAGGGTATCCTTGGATCAGGGACATGTAGTGTGTGCCCTCAATCTTGCATCGATGCGTCAAGTATGTGCATGAGGGAAAATTTCATGTGGCTCCATATGATGAGGATCCATTCAAGTACGTGCATCAGGTTGACTTATCGAGGGATTTTGTCCTTCCATCAATGCATTTGTACATAAGGCCTTCATCCCCAACCATGCAGCTAGAGAACTAATTTAGATTAGTGTGAGGTGACCCATCCGCATCAGCTCTACCTCTTGGAGCTAAGATTACTGGCACTTCTAAAAAGCCTTTGATATCTAAGGCAAAAGACATGTAGAAGCTAAAATCACCCCTAGTGGAGGAAGGACCCAAGGAACTTATGACCATAGCAGTTGTAGGAATTCCCACCCCCATGGAGGATGAAAATTCCTAGGAAATAGTTGAGGAGGTACCTTAACCTGCCTCACCTGCATCATCAACAAAATCTACACCCCAAGGGATAGTTCACCTAGCCCACATAGGTTTAGGTGAATATCTTGTACCTAATGTCATTTTCACACCAATTATTGAGTCTGCACAAGAAATGGGACGTCCAAGAGTCCCAAGTCTACTAGTAGAGATGGTAGTACCATTAAGGGTTCCCCCTAATCAAACCAACTTTATATATGCTAGTCTATATTACACCCATACTACTCTTGATAGTGAAAGGGATGAGGATGAACCATTCACCATGAATGTTCTTTACTTTTTTAATCTCGAGTTCACTTTGAGATACTTTAAGCAGTGTCATTGGCTTCGCTATGGCCTAGGCCTATACAATCAATGATGTCGACTTCCATTCCAGCCACGGTACCAACTACCTACTAATAGGTGCGGTCTAGGCTATCAAATATGGAATTGCGATGATTATTTGATAGCTACCATAGATAGGCTAAGCATTGCATTCATGGAGGACATTGAATGGAATCCAAATCAACCTCCTAGTATAAACTATTTGGGTGACAGATGGGTGTTTATGATCAATATCGCACCACCTGATGAGTATCACCCTAAATCCTCTCTAGAAGCACCCCCATCAAGAGCCATCCTATGGGAAGAAGAGCCAATGCATGGCTATGAGCGAGAGGAGTATGATTATGTCCCAAAGTGAGAATGAAGATGAAGTTGACATGGCCTACCATGGGCCTCGATATGTGTAAAACCTTGCTTGGACAGGCCACATAGAGAGTGGATACATCTCAGATGGGAGTGAATACATATCGAATAAGGGTGGATACTGTAGACACTAAATTTCAGCCACTAATCCTCCATCCTAACCATTCCACCACCCACTTGTCCACCATACACCTTTCCTGCCAATTATTTGGCCCAATTCCACCTTTCTCGCCAATTATTTGGCCCAATTCCACCTTTCTCGCCAATTATTTGGCCCAATTCCACCTTTCCCACCATTTCCTAACCCAATTGGGCTTATTTTAATATTATTTTATATTATTTTTTATTTAATATAATATTTTATATTATATTATAATATATTTATTATAAAATATATATTTATAAACTCAATTAACCACAACCATTCGATCCAATCTAATTCCCATCATCCATCTTCATTAATCCATGCATCTAAAAAGTAATATCAACCTTAGGATCTAATTTAATATTAGCCATAGGATCAATAGTGTAAGGCTAAAACCCTAATAAAAACCTAGGTTGGATTATAAATAAAGGCATTTGCAAATGCCCAAACCTTGGAACCTGGAGATTAGACATTACACCTTGGAGGAATTATTGGTGAAGCCCTAGCATAGAATCCTAAAAATCCAAAGCCCTAGCTACCCAATAGGAATTATGCTATTCTAGCCATCCCTCATATCCATCCTTTCCACCTTGCCCTCCTCCATTTTTTTCATTGTCACTTTCGTCCATCCATCGCATTCATCACATCCCCCATGATATGCTTTTGTAGATCCATCCTTATCCACAGGCACACTCTCGAGCTTGCAAAGCTCATTGCAGAAGCTTGCTAGGTGCCCACCAGAGCCTTCCATTCAGTAGGTACACACTAGAGCCTATGAAGCTTGTGCCAAAGCCTACCAAGTGTACACCAAAGCCTATGAAGCTCGTGCCAAAGCCTACCAAGTGTGCGCTTGAGCCTGCTGCATCACACCATCTGCTATTAGAACTGCAACAACAAAATAATGCATCATCACAAAGCAAGGTATATCAATATTTATTTATTTTGTTATATGATCTATACATTTAGCATACCATTTGATCTATTTTGATTAGGATTTATTGATATCTAAGGGTCTCGCACTATGGAACCCTCATAGGTGTTATTAACCCCTTTCTTTATTTGTGTGCATGAAGGTCTACAGATCTCATTTATTGTTGAACGACTGTTGAAGCTAGAGTGGTTTGGCATCGGATACCTAAAGCCCACTTAATCTATTGGAAGCGAGGATACACTATTTGAAGACACTTCATTATTGTATCTAGGATTTTAGATAACCCTAGCGTATTGTAAATATTTGTATCAAAGGCTCACTAAGCACGAATTGTATCAAAAGGAGTTTATTAGATCCCCCCTGTTCATTGAATAAATTTATCTATTTGTGCAATCTTGTGTTTCCTTGGGTTATTTGATTTATTTATTATTTAATTATCATATTCTTGTCTTCATAAATTTTGATCATGGTGGGACCCCACAAGGGTTTCATTATTTGATATATCTACCTTGCTAACTTAATTTTATTTCTATTTGTTGCAGGATTTACAAAAGCGTAAAAGTCACCAAATTTATCGCTAGGGTTTGTGAAGTACTCTGTAGTAGTTTCAAAAATTATGTAGGTGTTCAGTGGTAACTGTGTAAAACCATAGGTGCTCTTCTACACCTGCATAGGCGCTCTGCTACACCTAGAATGCGCCCTACTGCACCTTGTGTTGATTAGAGGCATTCGATTGCATTTTCTACACAAACTGCCTTGATTGTTTTGGCCATATCTCACTCATCCAGAGTCGGATTGGGATAAAGTTTTGAGGGTAGGTTCTTGACACACCATAGCATATATCCATTAAATTTTAGGTAAATATGAGTAGCAGAGATCTCAAAATAACTTCAATAAAATGTAGGATTTCTTGGTAAGCCCTACATCCATTCAACTTAATTTTTTTGTGTTATTTATTTGTTTTCTTATTTAATTATTTGGTTTTCTATGTGTAATTTCTAGTTTTGGGCTAAAAATTAACCACAATAAATAAATAAAAAATAAAAAATAAAAACAATCACCATAAGCTGCATTTTCAGGTTACATCTTGCATGTTAAAACATTTAGTTTTAGGTTTCTTGTTTAATGGTGTGACTATTTGCATCCTTGTTTGCATTGAAATAAAAAATATCATACCTAGTTGCATTCTTAGGGTTAAAAGCTACTTGCTTTCTTTTTTTAAGTTGGAATAAAATGAACATATAAAAATTAGTCCTACTCTAGGTTGGCACCTTTAGAAAGGAAGTGAACAAACCCTCGAGTGCTCTTTTGATATCATTTGTAAGCAGGGGTTTTTAGTGGTGCACTTCACTTCCATTGAAAAAATTTGTATCTTTATGTTAGCTTCTATTTTAAAATTATGAATCTTGTTATTTTTAATATTGCTTGGAACACAATAAACAACAAGAAATATAAAATTAACATCACACACTGCATGTTGCACTTTTAAACAGTAATAGTTGGATTTCATCACCAACTATTGCTTGAGGTTTGGTGACGGTGGCATTCATATTGTTGGCAATTTTGGGTACATTGCCTTTGCTCAAGTGTATAAGTTGTCATTGATGTCAAGAAGCTCTTGAAGGAATTTGATTTGATGTCAAATAATTTGTTTTGATGAAGGTTACTGACATGACAGTTTCAAAGGTCTTTTGTAAACCCCAAGTTGGCGGGTTTAAAGATTACAGGTGGATGCATTAGTTTAATGCATTTGGGTCCAGGAGGAAGTATTTATTTAAATAATTAAAAACCTTGTTAAGGTTCCCTTTAATTATTTTTAAATAAATATTAAATTATTGTTTGCAATGGGTTCTCCTAACCCATGGCGAAAATGTCTTAACTATGTGGGCGCTATGTTTTAAGATTGTGGGCGCTAGCCAAGACCTCCGTCGACGTGTTAAACTCCTCGCCGACGTCAAGAGCTTATGGTAAAAATGCATATAAATCTCCCTCGATGAAAATCAAGAATCATCCCATCCGCATTTTGAAAAGAGTTGCTCGCTGTGAATTCGTGATCTGTTGTTCGATTTCTTCCTCGCTGTGATTTCGTGATCCGTTGTTTGGATTTCTTCTTCGATTGTGTACTCGTCGTTTGTCGTAAATCCGTCGTAAGGTTTTCGTCTTCGTGTTCACGTCAGAAGAAAGGGAGGCACTATTGTTTTATTTAATCCCTGGCGCAGAAGGAACAAGGCTAACAGCGTGAGGTTTAAACCTCACCAGGCGCCTTTGGCGCACCGGTAGCGGCTAGGTTGTTGGCGCGCTACCCGAACGGGAGGTTCCGCGTTCGAATAACGCGAAAGGGTTTTTCATCGTGAAGTGGACGCAGCGGGTGGTGTTAGAATTCATGCGCAATTTCTCCATAGCACGATTTTTGATGTTGGCCAAGGTATTTTCGAAATTAATTTTTGCTAAGTGTATTTTGCGGATGGAGGAAGTTTATTAGAGGGAAAAACAGCTTAGGAGTTATAAGGAGTTTAAAGCTTGTTTTATTTTGATAAAAGATTCTTTTGAAGGTGTTGTTTGAAATATCTTATTGCATTCTTATGAGAGATAAATTTTATTTTTGATAAGACTATAAGGGAGAAATAAGGTGTATAAGGGATAAATTTTTCTTGTAATGTTGAGAGTGCTTTTGGTTGATTATGGAAATGAAAGCATGATGTTTTAAGGTTAAAATTGCTTCTTGTGTGAAGTTGTGAAACCTTAAGTGGGCAGCTTTGAGATTGACATTTGCTTTCATTAAATTGGTAATAATCAAGCTATTCTTTACTTGGTTAAAGTGTTGGGCTTACTCCTTTGTTGATGATTTGAAAAGTTGTGTGTGCTCTTGTTGATTTGAGTTGGTGGATGCTTTTTGTTCAAACAATATTGGAGAGAAAAGGAGTTCTACTTGTTTCCTTTTCTGATGTTGATTGTGAAATGCTTCAAGGTTGTGTTTTGAGTTGAATGGTGTTGATTGAACCTTGTTTGATGAGCATTGTTGTTGAAGCCCTAATTGATGGTGAAAAGAACATGAGTATCATTGTTATGTGATTCTTTGCATAGTTGGCAATTGTTGGGGTTTCATGTTCTTGAAAGAAAGCATTCTATCCTATCCATTTCAGATATTGAGTTGAGTTTTCAGATTTGAGATTGAGTTTGAGCTGAGTTGATTTGAGTTGAGTTTTGAGATTGGGAGTTGAGTATAGAACATATTGAGTCTCTAACAATTCTCTTTATGCTTCTATGAGTTTGACAAATCACATTGGGTCTCTAACAATTCACCTTGTGATTTCCTACTAAGAAAGTTTTTTTCTTGGTGAGCTTGCTGAGTTTTGGACAGGTTTCGGTGGGGACTTGTGAGCGGTTTTGGACAGGTTTTGGTGGGGACTTGTGAGCAGATTTGGACAGGTCCTAGCAGAGGACTTGTGAGCTGAGTTTGATAGTTCTATCAGAGAACTTGAGGACAGAGGTGCACTGGTTCTTTGAGAAGAACCTGAGGACAGATTTGGCAAGTCTTTGAGAAGGCTTGTGTGTAGAGGATTGATTTGTTCAAGCTTAAGCATTGGACAGATCTGACAGACAGAGGAAGACTTGTACTAGACCGACTGACTGTGTTTGGTACAAGTTGCTGAGCTGCTGTGGACGTGATCATAGAAGGTAGAGGTCTCTTAGGCTAAGCATTGAGGACAGGAGGTCTTCGGTGGAAAGGAGTTCCACGTGTTGGCAAGAGGTAGAGGCAGTTGATATTTTGAGGGATCATTTCTAGAGCAGAGGGGAAGGTATCTCCTTTGAGCAGAGGCTCATAAATTTTGATTGGGGGAAGGTATCTCCTTTGGGCTGAGGCTCATAAACATTGTAATTGGGAAGGATTCCCAAAGAACTTTGAGATAACTTTTAGAGAAAAGTTTTGTGGACGTAGCTCAACCATTTTGGGTGAACCACGTTAAAATTGGTGTCACTTTGTGGATGATATTGTGCATTGCTTTGATATTGCTTTGGGTATATTGCTTTACTATTTTGAAGTATAAAGGAAAAAGTAAAAAGAGGTCTTATACTTGTTCACCCCCCTCTCAGTATAAGCTTGTGTTCTTCAATTGGTATCGGAGCGGGTGCCTTCGAAAAGTTTAACAACTTGAAGGAAAAGCTAGTAAAGAACACAATGGATCATTCAAGTGGCAATGCAGCACCTATTCTTGATGGGTCAGATTTTGGTCTTTGGAGTGCAAGGATGAAGGTTCATCTAATGGCACTTGGTAATGAGGTTTGGGAAGTGATTGAAGATGAGTACACTATTCCTGTACATGGTCCTATTACTAAGGAAGAAAGGCTCCTACATCACAGCAATTCAAAGGCAATGAATGCAATCCTGAAAGGCTTACAGAAAGCAGATCTCACCAAGGTGATTCACTGCAAGACGACTAGTGAAATGTGGAAACAGTTGAAGGTGGTTCATACAGGTGATACAAATGTCAGAAAGGCCAAGTTGAGACACTTCAAAGGTATGTTTGAACAACTCAAGATGAATGATGATGAAAATATTAGTGACTACATGCTTCGTATGGATGAGGTTGTTAACTCCATGAAAGACTTAGGTCTTGAGCTTGCTGAAAATGATGTTTGTGATAAGATTTTAAGATCTCTTCCTAATAGATTTAGTGAAAATATTTTTGCTATTGAGGAAGCTAAAGATTTGGATAAGTTGAAAAAGGATGAGCTCCATAGTATACTTGCAGCATTTGAGTTGAGAACTCAAGTGAAGGTTGATGTCAAGAAAGAGGCGACTTTCAAGGCTACCAAGAAATCCAAGGGTAAACAACTTCAAGATAGTGATGAGTCTTCTAGTGATGAAGAGGCATATTACAACAAGAAAGGCAAGTTCTCTAGAAAGCACAAAAGTATGAAAAATATAAGATGTTTCAATTGTGGAAAGTTTGGTCATTATGCTACTGATCTGTACTTGTTCCCAAGAATGAAAGTGATGAAGATAAACAGGATTCTAAGAGCAAGGATTCTGAAAAGCACAAGCATCACAGGAAGAACAAAGATGAGCACAACAATCAAGGAAAGAGGTATTCTCACAAGCACAAGAAGAGTTTCTACCTAGACAAAGCAAGTAAGTGTTCTAGTAGTGATAGTGAAAGTTCTTCAAGTGATGATGAAAATGAGATGTTGTTCATATCAGAAAAAGAGGAAGAACCGAAACATAGATTCATTATCATGAAATGTCTTAGATGTGGAAACTTTGGTCACCTTGAGGATGATTGCACAAATAATGATTTGGTTTCTAGTATGTATGAGGATGCTTCAGAAAACTATAAGGAAGATGCATGTATGGTTTTTGAAAAGGGTAGCACCTCTAGTGATAAGAAATCTGAAAAAGGCTTTGATGATTCAAAAAGCAAACAAATAGAGGAAGATATAGAGGAAGGTGAAGTAGATCTTGAAGGTGAACTTATTAGTGCTCTTAGTGCTTTGAAAAAGGAAAGAAAGAAGAATGCTAGACTCAAGGATAAGTTAGATGAATGTTGTATGGAGAGAGATGATCTTATAGAAAGTCTTGACTTCTCTATAGCTAAGACACAAGAACTCAAGGATGAGTTAGAGTCTAAGGTTCTTGAGTATAGTGAGTTAGAACAGAAAATGGCTTCTTTGAAAGAGGAAACTAAAGAGTACAAGGATAAGCTTTACGAGGTTTCAAGATAGCTCCAAAAAGGTTAAGTCACTCATCAAAGGTCAAAGAAAGACAACAGATAAAATAGGCCTTGGTTTTGTTAAGCCACACAAGGAACAAGTTGGAGAGTCTAGTAAGAGACTCCAAAAGGAAGAGAGTTCTGATGAGGAAAGTATTTCAGAAAAGGAGTCCTTGAATGATAGATGCATAGAAATAGAAAACAGAATTCAGAATGAGAAGAAGAAGTATTCAGGACCCAAGAGGTCAAATAAAGGAAAGTTTCAAGGCAGATGTTTTGCTTGTCATAGGTTTGGTCACATGGCTTCACATTGCATGGCTCAAGTGAAGAAGGTAAATGACAGTTTTAGAAGTGCTAGTTACTTTCAAGGGTATTGCTACTCTTGTAAATAGTTTGGGCACAAGGCAGTCTATTGCAAGGTAAATAACGAGAACAGGTTTGATCAAAATGGGTTTGGTTAGAACAGGTTTGGTCAGAATAGGTTTGGTCGAAAGTTTGGAAACAGGTTTGGTCGAAAGTTTGGCGAACAGGTTTGGTCGAAAGGTTTGGTCAGAACAGGTGGATTCAAAGATCAGGTTTACCTCGGAGAAACAACAACGTCAGGTGTTTCAAGTGCAACAATGAAGGTCACATATCCGAGACAGTGTAGAGCTGAAATTCCAGAATACAGGAACAGGAACAGTGGCATGATCAGGTCCAAGGATCAAGGCATGGACAAGAACAGGGATGAGAACAAGAACAAGAACAGTGACAAGAACAGGAATATGGACAAAGAGTTCAAGAGAAGGCCCGACAAGGAAGTTATAGACACTGATGATGATCAGTGCCTAATGGGAGTTTTACTCCCACCCCAGAATTAATCACCTCATCAGGGAGGTGGGGGAGGGACTAAGCTAAGAGGCTCATTCTTAGTCCCGAGCCCCAAAGGTGACCCTTTGCCATTGATGACAAAGGGGGAGAGATATGAGTAAGGGGGAGAGCTTCAAAGTGAAGAGGAGAGCTTCAAGTCGGGGGGAGCAAAACTTCAAAGGAAGATTCTCAGTTGTGGGCATAGTTGGTCAGTTGTTAGCACAGTTGGTTTCAGTTTTGGCTCTTGAGAAGTGTTTTCAGTAAAGGTTTGCCATCAATGACAAAGGGGGAGATTGTTGGCAATTTTGGGTACTTTGGGTACATTGCCTTTGCTCAAGTGTATAAGTTGTCATTGATGTCAAGAAGCTCTTGAAGGAATTTGATTTGATGTCAAATAATTTGTTTTGATGAAGGTTACGACATGACAGTTTCAAAGGTCTTTTGTAAACCCCAAGTTGGGAGGTTTAAAGATTACAGGTGGATGCATTAGTTTAATGCATTTGGGTCCAGGAGGAAGTATTTATTTAAATAATTAAAAACCTTGTTAAGGTTCCCTTTAATTATTTTTAAATAAATATTAAATTATTGTTTGCAATGGGTTCTCCTAACCCATGGCGCAAATGTCTTAACTTTGTGGGCGCTATGTTTTAAGATTGTGGGCGCTAGCCAAGACCTCCGTCGACGTGTTAAACTCCTCGCCGACGTCAAGAGCTTATGGTAAAAATGCATATAAATCTCCCTCGATGAAAATCAAGAATCATCCCATCCGCATTTTGAAAAGAGTTGCTCGCTGTGAATTCGTGATCTGCTGTTCGATTTCTTCCTCGCTGTGATTTCGTGATCCGTTGTTCATTTTTTGTACTCGTCGTTTGTCGTAAATCCGTCGTAAGGTTTTCGTCTTCGTGTTCACGTCAGAAGAAAGGGAGGCACTGTTGTTTTATTTAATCCCTGGCGCAGAAGGAACAAGGCTAACAGCGTGAGGTTTAAACCTCACCGGGCGCCTTTGGCGCACCGGTAGCGGCTAGGTTGTTGGCGCGCTACCCGAACGGGAGGTTCCACGTTCGAATAACGTGAAAGGGTTTTTCATCGTGAAGTGGACGCAGTGGGTGGTGTTAGAATTCGTGCGCAATTTCTCCATAGCACGATTTTTGATGTTGGCCAAGGTATTTTCGAAATTAATTTTTGCTAAGTGTATTTTGCGGATGGAGGAAGTTTATTAGAGGGAAAAACAACTTAGGAGTTATAAGGAGTTTAAAGCTTGTTTTATTTTTGATAAAAGATTCTTTTGAAGGTGTTGTTTGAAATATCTTATTGCATTCTTATGAGAGATAAATTTTATTTTTGATAAGACTATAAGGGAGAAATAAGGTGTATAAGGGATAAATTTTTCTTGTAATGTTGAGAGTGCTTTTGGTTGATTATGGAAATGAAAGCATGATGTTTTAAGGTTAAAATTGCTTCTTGTGTGAAGTTGTGAAACCTTAAGTGGGCAGCTTTGAGATTGACATTTGCTTTCATTAAATTGGTAATAATCAAGCTATTCTTTACTTGGTTAAAGTGTTGGGCTTACTCCTTTGTTGATGATTTGAAAAGTTGTGTGTGCTCTTGTTGATTTGAGTTGGTGGATGCTTTTTGTTCAAACAATATTGGAGAGAAAAGGAGTTCTACTTGTTTCCTTTTCTGATGTTGATTGTGAAATGCTTCAAGGTTGTGTTTTGAGTTGAATGGTGTTGATTGAACCTTGTTTGATGAGCATTGTTGTTGAAGCCCTAATTGATGGTGAAAAGAACATGAGTATCATTGTTATGTGATTCTTTGCATAGTTGGCAATTGTTGGGGTTTCATGTTCTTGAAAGAAAGCATTCTATCCTATCCATTTCAGATATTGAGTTGAGTTTTCAGATTTGAGATTGAGTTTGAGCTGAGTTGATTTGAGTTGAGTTTTGAGATTGGGAGTTGAGTATAGAACATATTGAGTCTCTAACAATTCTCTTTATGCTTCTATGAGTTTGAAAAATCACATTGGGTCTCTAACAATTCACCTTGTGATTTCCTACTAAGAAAGTTTTTTTCTTGGTGAGCTTGCTGAGTTTTGGACAGGTTTCGATGGGGACTTGTGAGCAGTCTTGGACAGGTTCCGGTGGGGACTTGTGAGCAATTTTGGACAGGTTTCGGTGGGGACTTGTGAGCAGATTTGGACAGGTCCTAGCAGAGGACTTGTGAGCTGAGTTTGATAGTTCTATCAGAGAACTTGAGGACAGAGGTGCACTGGTTCTTTGAGAAGAACACGAGGAAAAATTTGGAAAGTCTTTGAGAAGGCTTGTGTGCAGAGGATTGATTTGTTAAAGCTGCATTGGACAGATCCGACGAGATAGAGGAAGACTTGTACTAGACCGAGTGACTGTGTTTGGTACGAGGTTGTTGAGCTATTGTGGACGTGATCATAGAAGGCGAAGGTCTCTTAGGCTAAGCATTGAGGACAGGAGGTCTTCGGTGGAAAGGAGTTCCACGTGCTGGCAAGAGGTAGAGGCGGTTGATCTTCGAGGGATCATTTCCGGAGCGAGAGGGAAGGTATCTCCTTTGAGCGAGAGGCTCATAAATTCTGATTGGGGGAAGGTATCTCCTTTGGGCCGAGGCTCATAAACATTGTAATTGGGAAGGATTCCCAAAGAACTTTGAGATAACTTTTAGAGAAAAGTTTTGTGGACGTAGCTCGACCATTTTGGGTGAACCACGTTAAAATTGGTGTCACTTTGTGGATGATATTGTGCATTGCTTTGATATTGCTTTGGGTATATTGCTTTACTATTTTGAAGTATAAAGGAAAAAGTAAAAAGAGGTCTTAACTCCCCCTCTCAGTATAAGCTTGTGTTCTTCAATTGGTATCAGAGCGGGTGCCTTCGAAAAGTTTAACGACTTGAAGGAAAAGCTAGTAAAGAACACAATGGATCATTCAAGTGGCAATGCAACACCTATTCTTGATGGGTCAGATTTTGGTCTTTGGAGTGCAAGGATGAAGGTTCATCTAATGGCACTTGGTAATGAGGTTTGGGAAGTGATTGAAGATGAGTACACTATTCCTGTACATGGTCCTATTACTAAGGAAGAAAGGCTCCTACATCACAGCAATTCAAAGGCAATGAATGCAATCCTGAAAGGCTTACGGAAGCGAGATCTCACCAAGGTGATTCAATGCAAGACAACTAGTGAAATGTGGAAACAGTTGAAGGTGGTTCATACGGGTGATACAAATGTCAGAAAGGCCAAGTTGAGACACTTCAAAGGTATGTTTGAACAACTCAAGATGAATGATGATGAAAATATTAGTGACTACATGCTTCGTATGGATGAGGTTGTTAACTCCATGAAAGACTTAGGTCTTGAGCTTGCTGAAAATGATGTTTGTGATAAGATTTTAAGATCTCTTCCTAATAGATTTAGTGAAAATATTTCTGCTATTGAGGAAGCTAAAGATTTGGATAAGTTGAAAAAGGATGAGCTCCATAGTATACTTGCAGCATTTGAGTTGAGAACTCAAGTGAAGGTTGATGTCAAGAAAGAGGCAAATTTCAAGGCTACCAAGAAATCCAAGGGTAAACGGCTTCAAGATAGTGATGAGTCTTCTAGTGATGAAGAGGCATATTACAACAAGAAAGGCAAGTTCTCTAGAAAGCACAAAAGTATGAAAAATATAAGATGTTTCAATTGTGGAAAGTTTGGTCATTATGCTACTAACTGTACTATTCCCAAGAATGAAAGTGATGAAGATAAACAAGATTCTAAGAGCAAGGATTCTGAAAAGCACAAGCATCACAGGAAGAACAAAGATGAGCACAACAATCAAGGAAAGAGGTATTCTCACAAGCACAAGAAGAGTTTCTACCTAGACAAAGCAAGTAAGTGTTCTAGTAGTGATAGTGAAAGTTCTTCAAGTGATGATGAAAATGAGATGTTGTTCATATCAGAAAAAGAGGAAGAACCGAAACATAGATTCATTATCATGAAATGTCTTAGATGTGGAAACTTTGGTCACCTTGAGGATGATTGCACAAATAATGATTTGGTTTCTAGTATGTATGAGGATGCTTCAGAAAACTATAAGGAAGATGCATGTATGGTTTTTGAAAAGGGTAGCACCTCTAGTGATAAGAAATCTGAAAAAGGCTTTGATGATTCAAAAAGCAAACAAATAGAGGAAGATATAGAGGAAGGTGAAGTAGATCTTGAAGGTGAACTTATTAGTGCTCTTAGTGCTTTGAAAAAGGAAAGAAAGAAGAATGCTAGACTCAAGGATAAGTTAGATGAATGTTGTATGGAGAGAGATGATCTTATAGAAAGTCTTGACTTCTCTATAGCTAAGACACAAGAACTCAAGGATGAGTTAGAGTCTAAGGTTCTTGAGTATAGTGAGTTAGAACAGAAAATGGCTTCTTTGAAAGAGGAAACTAAAGAGTACAAGGATAAGCTTTACGAGGTTTCAAGATAGCTCCAAAAAGGTTAAGTCACTCATCAAAGGTCAAAGAAAGACAACGAGATAAAACAGGCCTTGGTTTTGTTAAGCCACACAAGGAACAAGTTGGAGAGTCTAGTAAGAGACTCCAAAAGGAAGAGAGTTCTGATGAGGAAAGTATTTCAGAAAAGGAGTCCTTGAATGATAGATGCACAGAAATAGAAAACAGAATTCAGAATGAGAAGAAGAAGTATTCAGGACCCAAGAGGTCAAATAAAGGAAAGTTTCAAGGCAGATGTTTTGCTTGTCATAGGTTTGGTCACATGGCTTCACATTGCATGGCTCAAGTGAAGAAGGTAAATGACAATTTCAGAAGTGCTAGTTACTTTCAAGGGTATTGCTACTCTTGTAAACAGTTTGGGCACAAGGCAGTCTATTGCAAGGTAAATAACAGGAACAGGTTTGATCAAAACAGGTTTGGTCAGAACAGGTTTGGTCAGAACAGGTTTGGTCAAAACAGGTTTGGTCAGAACAGGTTTGGTCAAAACAGGTTTGGCCAGAACAGGTTTGGTCAGAACAGGTTTGGTCAAAGCGGTGGATTCAAAGATCGAGGTTTACCTCGGAGAAACAACATCGTCAAGTGTTTCAAGTGCAACAATGAAGGTCACATAATCCGACAGTGTAGAGCTGAAATTCTAGAATACGAGGAACAGGAACAGTGGCATGATCAGGTCCAAGGATCAAGGCATGGACAAGAACAGGGATGAGAACAAGAACAAGAACAGTGACAAGAACAGGAATATGGACAAAGAGTTCAAGAGAAGGCCCGACAAGGAAGTTATAGACATTGATGATGATCAGTGCCTAATGGGAGTTTTACTCCCACCCCAGAATTAATCACCTCATCAGGGAGGTGGGGGAGGGACTAAGCTAAGAGGCTCATTCTTAGTCCCGAGCCCCAAAGGTGACCCTTTGCCATTGATGACAAAGGGGGAGAGATATGAGTAAGGGGAGAGCTTCAAAGTGAAGAGGAGAGCTTCAAGTCGGGGGAGCAAAACTTCAAAGGAAGATTCTCGGTTGTGGGCACAGTTGGTCGGTTGTTAGCACAGTTGGTTTCGATTTTGGCTCTTGAGAAGTGTTTTCGGTAAAGGTTTGCCATCAATGACAAAGGGGGAGATTGTTGGCAATTTTGGGTACTTTGGGTACATTGCCTTTGCTCAAGTGTATAAGTTGTCATTGATGTCAAGAAGCTCTTGAAGGAATTTGATTTGATGTCAAATAATTTGTTTTGATGAAGGTTACGACATGACAGTTTCAAAGGTCTTTTGTAAACCCCAAGTTGGCAAGTTTAAAGATTATAGGTGGATGCATTAGTTTAATGCATTTGGGTCCAGGAGGAAGTATTTATTTAAATAATTAAAAACCTTGTTAAGGTTCCCTTTAATTATTTTTAAATAAATATTAAATTATTGTTTGCAATGGGTTCTCCTAACCCATGAAAATCTCAATGGCGCTATGTTTTAAGATTGTGGGCGCTAGCCAAGACCTCCGTCGACGTGTTAAACTCCTCGTCGACGTCAAGAGCTTATGGTAAAAATGCATATAAATCTCCCTCGATGAAAATCAAGAATCATCCCATCCGCATTTTGAAAAGAGTTGCTCGTTGTGAATTCGTGATCTGCTGTTCGATTTCTTCCTCGCTGTGATTTCGTGATCCGTTGTTCATTTTTTGTACTCATCGTTTGTCGTAAATCTATCGTAAGGTTTTCGTCTTCGTGTTCGCGTCAGAAGAAAGGGAGGCACTATTGTTTTATTTAATCCCTGGCGCAGAAGGAACAAGGCTAACAGCGTGAGGTTTAAACCTCACCGGGCGCCTTTGGCGCACCGGTAGCGGCTAGGTTGTTGGCGCGCTACCCGAACGGGAGGTTCCGCATTCGAATAACGTGAAAGGGTTTTTCATCGTGAAGTGGACGCAGCGGGTGGTGTTAGAATTCATGCGCAATTTCTCCATAGCATGATTTTTGATGTTGGCCAAGGTATTTTCGAAATTAATTTTTGCTAAGTGTATTTTGCGGATGGAGGAAGTTTATTAGAGGGAAAAACAGCTTAGGAGTTATAAGGAGTTTAAAGCTTGTTTTATTTTGATAAAATATTCTTTTGAAGGTGTTGTTTGAAATATCTTATTGCATTCTTATGAGAGATAAATTTTATTTTTGATAAGACTATAAGGGAGAAATAAGGTGTATAAGGGATAAATTTTTCTTGTAATGTTGAGAGTGCTTTTGGTTGATTATGGAAATGAAAGCATGATGTTTTAAGGTTAAAATTGCTTCTTGTGTGAAGTTGTGAAACCTTAAGTGGGCAGCTTTGAGATTGACATTTGCTTTCATTAAATTGGTAATAATCAAGCTATTCTTTACTTGGTTAAAGTGTTGGGCTTACTCCTTTGTTGATGATTTGAAAAGTTGTGTGTGCTCTTGTTGATTTGAGTTGGTGGATGCTTTTTGTTCAAACAATATTGGAGAGAAAAGGAGTTCTACTTGTTTCCTTTTCTGATGTTGATTGTGAAATGCTTCAAGGTTGTGTTTTGAGTTGAATGGTGTTGATTGAACCTTGTTTGATGAGCATTGTTGTTGAAGCCCTAATTGATGGTGAAAAGAACATGAGTATCATTGTTATGTGATTCTTTGCATAGTTGGCAATTGTTGGGGTTTCATGTTCTTGAAAGAAAGCATTCTATCCTATCCATTTCAGATATTGAGTTGAGTTTTCAGATTTGAGATTGAGTTTGAGCTGAGTTGATTTGAGTTGAGTTTTGAGATTGGGAGTTGAGTATAGAACATATTGAGTCTCTAACAATTCTCTTTATGCTTCTATGAGTTTGAAAAATCACATTGGGTCTCTAACAATTCACCTTGTGATTTCCTACTAAGAAAGTTTTTTTCTTGGTGAGCTTGCTGAGTTTTGGACAAGGTTCGATGGGGACTTGTGAGCAGTCTTGGACAGGTTCCGGTGGGGACTTGTGAGCAGTTTTGGACAGGTTTCGGTGGGGACTTGTGAGCAGATTTGGATAGGTCCTAGCAGAGGACTTGTGAGCTGAGTTTGATAGTTCTATCAGAGAACTTGAGGACAGAGGTGCACTGGTTCTTTGAGAAGAACCTGAGGACAGATTTGGCAAGTCTTTGAGAAGGCTTGTGTGTAGAGGATTGATTTGTTCAAGCTTAAGCGTTGGACAGATCTGACAGACAGAGGAAGACTTGTACTAGACCGACTAACTGTGTTTGGTACAGGTTGCTGAGCTACTGTGGACGTGATCATAGAAGGCAGAGGTCTCTTAGGCTAAGCATTGAGGACAGGAGGTCTTCGGTGGAAAGGAGTTCCACGTGTTGGCAAGAGGTAGAGGCGGTTGATCTTCTGAGGGATCATTTCCGGAGCGAGAGGGGAAGGTATCTCCTTTGAGCGAGAGGCTCATAAATTCTGATTGGGGGAAGGTATCTCCTTTGGGCCGAGGCTCATAAACATTGTAATTGGGAAGGATTCCCAAAGAACTTTGAGATAACTTTTAGAGAAAAGTTTTGTGGACGTAGCCTGACCATTTTGGGTGAACCACGTTAAAATTGGTGTCACTTTGTGGATGATATTGTGCATTGCTTTGATATTGCTTTGGGTATATTGCTTTACTGTATTGAAGTATAAAGGAAAAAGTAAAAAGAGGTCTTATACTGTTCACCCCCCCTCTCGGTATAAGCTTGTGTTCTTCACATATTCATCCACCAAATATCTACCCCTAGACACCTTAGGACATACCCCCAAGCAAACTTTTTGGAGGTCATTACCAACAAGAATCTCGTTGCCCCAGCCAGCCTTAGTTTTTACCTTTATTTTACATTAAAAAAAGATTACGTAATCATAAAAACACACAAAACTATCACTTAAAAGGAATCTCACATTAATTAAGAAAAATAAAAAAACCTGAGGTAAGCCACATGGTTCAAAATTAGAACTATTTGTTTATTTTCTTTCAGTAATTTAAATTATGCATAAGTGTTAAGTTTTCTGTTTACTTTGGCATATCTTTAGTAGTTTTGATTCTCATTAGATTAGAATAGTTTAATGGAAAATGAGATAAACCCACTTGCTACTTCAGTAGCCAACCCTTCCAATTATGTCCAACCTAGCTTGCCTAGACAATCATTATCCATTTCATCATTAACATTGCTCAACTTTAGCAATTTCATCATTAACATGGCCTAAAATTAGCTATCTCATAATTAACATGGCTCGACCTTAGCCATATCATCATTAACATGCCTCACCCTTAGCCATATCATCATTAACATGGCTCAACCTTAGCCATATCATCATTAAAATGGTTCAACCTTAGCGATCTCATCATTAACATGGCTCAACCTTAGCCATATCATCATTAATATGGCTCAACCTTAGCCATATCATCATTAACATGGTTTAACCTTAGCCATGTCATTATTAACATGGCTCAACCTTAGACATATCCTCATCAACATGAATCAACCTTAGCCATATCATCATTAACATGGCTCAACCTTAGCCATATCATCTTTAACATGGCTCAACCTTAGCCATCTCATCATTAACATGGCTCAACCTTAGCCATTTCATCATTAACATGGCTCAACCTTAGCCATATCATCATTAACATGGATCAACCTTAGCCATATCATCATTAACATGGCTCAACCTTAGCCATCTCATCATTAACATGGCTCAACCTTAGCCTTAGCCATCTCATCTTTAACATTGCTCAACCTTAGCCATTTCATCATTAATATGGCTCAACATTAGCCGTATCATTATTAACATGGCTCAATCTTAGCCATATCATAATTAAAATGGGTCAACCTTAGCCATCTCATCATTAACATGGGTCAACCTTAGCCATATCATAATTAACATGGATCAACCTTAGCCATATCATCATTTACATGGCTCAACCTTAGCCATCTCATCATTAACATGGCTCAACCTTAGCCATCTCCTCATTAACATGGCTTAACCTTAGCTATATCATCATTAACATGGCTTAATCATTAGTTATCTCATCATTAACATGGATCAACCTTAACCATTTCATCATCATTCACATGGCTCAACCTTAGTCATTTCATCACTAACATGGCTCAACCTTAGCCATTTCATCACTAACATGGCTCCACCTTAGCCATATTCACCACTAACATGGCTCAATACTTAGCTATTTCATCATTAATAGAGATGGGTAAGGTTGGCTAGACAAGCTAGGTTGGACAAAATTGGAAGGGTACTCAACCCCTTTGGTAAGAGTTCAAAAAAAAAAAAAAAACTCTCAAAGGAAACTCAATCCCTTTAATCACATTTAAATTTCAAAAATCCCCAAAGGTCTTAACCCCTTTGGTCACATTCAATTTCAAAAAGCCCCAAAGGTCTTAACCCCTTTGGTCACATTCACTTTCAAAAAAAAAAAGCCCCAAAGGTCTTAACCCCTTTGGTCACATTCAATTTCAAAAAGCCCCAAAGGTCTTAACCCCTTTGGTCACATTCAAATTTTAAAAAGCCCCAAAGTTCTTAACCCATTTGGTCACATTCAATTTCAAAAAGCCCCAAAGGTCTTAACCCGTTTGGTCACATTCACTTTCAAAAAAAGCCCCAGATATCTTAACCCCTTTTGTCACATTCAATTTTCAAAAAGCCCCAAAGGTCTTAACCCCTTTGGTCACATTCAATTTTAGAAATCCCCAAAGTTCTTAAGCCCTTTGGTCACATATCAATTTTCAAAAAGTCCCAAAGGTCTTAACCCCTTTGGTTGCATATCAATTTCAAAAAGCCCCAAAGGTCTTAACCCCTTTGGTCACATTCAATTTCAAAAAACCCCAAATGTCTTAACCCCTTTGGTCACATTCAATTTCAAAAAGCCCCAAAGGCACCTAAGCCCCTTTTGTCACATTCAATTTTCAAAAAGCCCCAAAGGTTTTAACCCCTTTGGTCACATTCCTTTTTTAAGGTCACATTCAATTTCAAAAAGCCCCAAAGGTCTTAACGCCTTTGGTCACATCTAATTTTAAAAATCCCCAAAGGTCTTAAACCCTTTGGTCACATTCAATTTTCAAAAGGCCCCAAAGGTATTAACCCCTTTGGTCACATTCAATTTTCAAAAATCCCCAAAGTTCTTAACCCCTTTAGTCACATTCAAATTTCAAAAGTCCCCAAAGGCCTTAAACCCTTTTGTCACATTCAATTTAAAAAAAAATCCCCAAAGGTCTTAACCCCTTTGGTCACATTCAATTTTCAAAAAGCCCCAAAGGTCTTAAACCCTTTGGTCACATTCAAATTTCAAAAAGCCCCAAAGGTCTTAACCCCTTTGGTCACATTCAATTTCAAAAAGCCCCAAAGGTCTTAACCCCTTTGGTCACATTCAATTTTCAAAAATCCCCAAAGGCACTTAAGCCCTTTGGTCATAAGCTTCCTAGGCTAGGGGGAGTAGAAACACTTGTGCTAATGAACATCGTACACTTGAAAGCGTTCCATGCTTACTATGATTACTAAATACGTATATATACATGGTTTTTTTTTTTACAAAAAAAAAAAACAAATCATTCACATAGGCATGCCCACATTGCATACATTCCATTTGCATTTCCACTTAGGCATTTGACATACATTTTTATTTTTGCATTCATGCATTGCTTCATTCACATACATTAAATCATACATATTCCATGGCATTGTACACTTTCCATTTGCATATAAATACTCCATTGCATTAGGCATATACATGTGCATTCATCCCATCCCATGTTCAATGATCTAGCATAGTAATGATGATATGGTCATAAATAAAAAGTTAAGTTATAACAATTGGGGTGCCTAGTTTGAAGAAATCATGCAACCCTCACGAAAGCCATATGTCAAACCACATCCCGTGTCAAAAATTATAAGGCCTAGATTTTCAATCACTCACCCATTACTAGTGTAGCAAGGAACATCCAAATGAATGTTTGATTTTATTTAGGACCAAAAACATAATTTATACACTAATAAAGTCTTGAGAATGGCCAATCGATCACAAAACAGTCTTGAACCATTCACATTACATCACATATTAAAAAAATTATGAGATAGGGGGGCTAGTACCATCCTTGGGTAGTACCTCGAGGTGAAAAGGAGATATCCCTCGCTTGTCCCATTACACAACATAGTCCAAAAATAGTGGTTTTCACCACTACCAACATTGCTCCAAACATAAATGTAAAAACATAGAGTAGTAAGGATAGGGTCAAAATTATCATCACACCTCGGTTGATAATATAATTCCCCAAAGCTCTATACAAAATTAACAAATAAAATACCAAACATGCTTGATCCCTAAAATCATAAGGATTCGTACTACATGCCCCTGACAAGGATGGGTAGTCATACCCAAGGTCTAAAAGATCAATCCCATAGGACTATGGAGTGAATCTCCACCGAGGAGATAGACGCTTGACTGGCAGTGGAGTAAGATCATGTAAGACGACATGTCTCTCCTCCAAAAAGGGAGACCTCTGAATGCACATAAGGACAAGCTAGCCTTAGGTTAATGAACTTCACATGCACACACACTGGTACTTGATTGGATAGGGTCATTGTCATGCTCAAAACTTGGTAATTGAACCTCACTCGTACATGCATTTGGTCCTAAATAAATTTAGAAAACCTAGTGAGTTTGGTTGGTGACACTAGTATGGTTGTCTTTGAAAACCTGTCAGTCTTCCATATCAACATCCATGTCTTCTTCCTTATCAACATCCATGTATTCATCCATATCTTCTTCCATGTCAACATCCATGCATTCATTACAAGTTAAAGTTGCATAAAGCCACTGCAATGGGTACCCCCAAATGATAAACAATGGACAAAAAAAAAAATATGGCCAATAAAAATTCTGAACTATAAAAGATCATTCGAACACCATGCATTCCTCTCATATAATTTAGATTCATTGTACATTTACTTGCATTAATCATCCATAGTACATATATAGCCTGCATGAATCATCCATATAAAAATTATGCATACACATAATTATTAGCTTGTTTTAATTACCCATTAAGAATTTTGTCAAAATATTTTCATAAAACATGCATAAAACATTCATAAGATAGGCATTGCATTCACACAAAAATACAACGCAAAAGTAAAAGCCATGTATGTATATATATTAAACTTGCATATGCAAAGAACACTAGAAAGTTCAAACATCATCACAACTTGGGGGTGCTCAAGGTTTCACACCTTTCCCCTAACAAAACATCAGCACAACTAGAGGGTGCTCAAGGTTTCACACCTTTCCCCCAATAAAACAAACATCAACACAACTTGGGGGTGTTCAAGGTTTCACACCTTTCCCCTAATCAAACATCAACACAACTTGGGGGTTTTCAAGGTTTCACACCTTTCCCCTAATCAAGCATCAACACAACTTGGGGGTGTTCAAGGTTTCACACCTTTCCCCTAATCAAACATCATCATAATTTGGGGGTGCTCAAGGTTTCACACCTTTCCCCCAATAAAAAAAACATCAACACAACTTGGGGGTGCTCAAGGTTTCACACCTTTCTCCCAATAAAAAAATAGGATCACAAATAGAGGGTTCTCAAGGTTACACACTTGCTCCACTAATTCAATAAAAAATTCAATCATTCAATCACATCACATCATCAAAAAGTCAATTACATCTCCACATTTACCCGGAGGCTAAAAACACAGAGCTTTCTCGCCTTACCCATAGGCCAAAAACATGGAGATTCATTCAACATTTTTATCAATATTTTCATTCCAAAATCATAATGTCCTTGTTCATGGGGCTAGAAACATGGATAAAATCATAACTCATCATCTATTCATTTATAATTATACAACATTCATAAGTGAACCTTGTATTTAGTGGTTTATCCTAGTAACCTAGCAGTTGCAGCAACTGGTTATCCATGCAATCTGGTAGGATGGATAGATTACCATAAGGACACTTACATCATCACAAATCCCTTTATCTATTAAGGGAAAAGAATAGATCATCTTATTTTCTCATCAAAAATCCCCTTCATCTGTTAGGGCAAAAATAAACACACATTTCAAAATCTCATCCAACTGTTAGGCCAAAAACAGATACATTCATCACGTTTACACATTTCAAAAACTCCATCTGTTAGGGCAAAAATAGATACACTCATCACATATTACAAATTACAAAAATTCCTTCATCTATTGGGACAAAAATGAACCACACTTACATTTAACATCATCTATTCATTTATCATTAGGCAACATTCACAAGTGAACCTTGTATTTAGTGGTTTATCCTAGAAACCTGGTGGTTGCAACGACTGGTTATCCATGCAATCCAGTAGGATGGATAGATCACCATAAGGACACTTACATAATCAAAAACTCCTTTATCTGTTAAGGGCAATGAAGAGACACAATTATTTTATTATCAAAAATACCTTTATCTATTAAGGGCAACGAACAAACACAAATAATTTCATTTTCATCATCAAAAACCCTTTTATCTATTAAGGGCAATGAACAGACACAAATCATTTCATTTTCATCATCAAAAACCCTTTTATCTATTAAGGGAAAAGAACAAACACAATCATTTTTGTTTACATCATCAAAAATCTCTTTTATTTGTTAAGGGCAATGAACAGACACAATCATTTTTCATCATCAAAAATCTCTTTATCTGCTAAGGGCAATGAGAAAAAATAGATCATTTCATTTCAAAAATCCCTTCATATGTTAGGGTAAAAATAAATATATTCATCACATGCTCACATTTCAAAATCCTCTTCATTTGTTAGGGCAAAAATAGATACATTAATAAAAAACCCCTTCATATGTTAGGGCAAAAACAAATACATTTCATCACATTTCCAAATGGAAAAAATCCCTTCATCTGATGGGGCAAAAACAAGATCAATCATTGAATCCACATACATTGCATCCATCAACAAATTTTTTTCACCATGTCTTCATGTCAACATCTTTCAATCCATCAATCATTTCATCCAACAAATTTTCTAGTTCAATTCAAGTGAACCTCGTATCTAGTATGTTATTCTATAAACTTGGTGATTGTAGTGATGGTAATCCATGCAATTATGTAAGATGAATAATCTACAATAAGGACACTTGACCATGACCTAGGTGTTGTAGTTGAGTTGGATAGGAGAGGGCAATCCTCAAAGGGAGGTCCCATGTTCAAATCTCCACCCTACCAAAAAGCTGAATTGGGTATCTAAAATCCATTTGATAATGTTGGTGCGGGCAGGGTCGGGTGTGACCCCCGGGTGACTTTAACGGTGTAGAACCCCCTGTTCATGGTCTCTCAGACCAAGGCAGCTCTGCAAGGGATTTTTCACTTAAAAAGAAAAGACACTTGACCATGATCAAATTCAATTATCTCATCATCAAAGATCACAATAATATTTGGCACCTCAAATTTTGAAAAAAACCTTGCCAAGAACAATTTGCTAAAAGGTAGTCATTGATGTCCTCTTCCATGGGACATGAAAACATGGATAGTCAAAATCTCAAGCAATCATTCAGTTGACAACAGTCATAATACAGGACACCAGTAAGCTTGATTGGTTTCATCATTGAATTGGTGAAGAAATTTCCACAGTCAATACCCAACCCCTGCGTTGACTTAGTCATCTTGCATCTTCATATCTTGCATACTCAATGACGCCATTATGATAGCTTATTCAAAAACATCGAATCAACCCAAATTTTGGGGCAACCACATTACATTATGATTCTCCCATGACGGGATACATCTCACATGATCATAAACATCTACACTGGACAAATCCCCCTCTCAATCGTTAGGGAAAAAATGGTATAACATTTTACATCATTCATATCATCCATATTTTGCATGGTCTTATACACCAACCCCTTTTCCACCGTTGGGGTAAATACGGTATCACATTTGCATTTCACGTCATTCATTTATCAATTGCACAAATCCACCGCATCATTTGTTATTTGCACAAATTTTTTAATTGGCTTGTGAGATACATTCATAACTCATTCACTAATTGAGGGGGTAAGCTATGCAAAATTCCAAAAATTCTTTATTCTTTGGTCTTCAACATCAGTGCTCAAATCCACCAACAGAGAGAAGCTATTTATGTGCCCATAGACTAAGTAGGTGTCTCATATTTTTTCACCATATTGTGTTTCATGCAACATGGTACAAAAAGGGGCATCTATAGACACAAAATTGCAGCCACTAATCCTTCATCCTAACCATCCAACCACCCACTTGTCCACGATACACCTTTCCTGCCAATTATTTGGCCTAATTCCACCTTTCCCGCCATTTCCTAACCCAATTGGGCTTATTTTAATATTATTTTGTATTTAATATAATATTTTATATTATATTATAAAATATATATTTATAAACTCAATTAACCACAGCCATCCGATCCAATCTAATCCCCATCGTCCATCTTCACTAATCCATGCCACATCTAAAAAGTAATCTCAACCTTAGGATCTAATTTAATATTAGCCACATGATAAAAAGTGTAAGGCTAAAACCCTAAGAAAACCCTAGGTTGGATTATAAATAAGGGCATTTGCAAATGCCCAAACCCTGGAACCTGGAGATTAGACATTGCACCCTGGAGGAATTATTGGTGAAACCCTAAAATAGAATCCTGAAAATCCAAAGCCCTAGCTACCCAATAGGACTTCTGCTATTCCAACCATGCCTCATATCCATCCTTTCCACCTCACCATCCTCCATTTCCACCATTGTCACTTCTATCCATTTGTTGTATTCGTTGAATCCCCCATGATCTGCTTCTACATATCCATCCTTATCCGTAGATGCACTCCTGAGCTTGTGAAGCTCGCTATAAAATCTTTCTAGATGCCCACCAGAGCCTACCATTCAGTAGGTGCACACCAGATCCTACGAAGCTCACACCAGAGCCTGCCAAGTGCACACTAGATCCTACAAATCTCACACCAGAGCATGCCAAGTACGCACCTGAGCCTACTACATCATGCTATTTACTGTTAGAATTGCAACAATGAAACAAGGCATCATCACAAAGCAAGGTATATCAATATTTGTTTATTCTGTTATATGATCTGTACATTTAGCATGCCATTTGATCTATTTTGGTTAGGGTTTATTGATATCCGAGGGTCTCACACTGTGGAGCCCTCACAGGTGTTATTAACCCTTTTCTTTTTTGTGTTCATGTAGGTCTATAGATCTCATTTATTGTTGAATGACTATTTAAGCTGGAGTGGTTCGACATCGGATACCTAAAGCCCACTCAATCTGTTGGGAGCGAGGATACACTATTTGAAGACACTTCAATATTAAAGCTAGGTTTTCAGAGAACCCTAGCGTATTGTAAATCTTTGTATCAAAGGCTCACTGAGCACGAATTGTATCAAAAAGATTTTATTAGCTCCCCCCTGTTCATTGAATAAATTTATCTATTTTTGCAATCTTGTGTTTCCTTGGGTTATTTGATTTCTTTATTTTTTAAGTGTCGTATTATTGTCTTCATAGATACATGTCGAATGAGAGTGGCTATGAGACAGAGGACTCAACTGAGATGGCCTTCATAAGACATGCACACCAAATGGTAGGGCCCATAGTAAATGCCAATGGATTCTTCATAAGCGATGATGATTATGAAGATGAGACTGAAATGGCCTATCTTAGGCATCAGTAGGCAAGTCAGTGCCCAACCCTAGTGGGCAGGAATGAGGGTTTTCCTATAAGCAATGATGACTTTGAGAATGAAGCCGAGAGGGCTTACCTTGAGCGTCACTTACAACAAGTCAATCTGCTTGTTGAAAGAGAAGCGTTACTTCGCACCATAGATCATAACCTTCGCTTCCTGGGGAGACCAGTAAATCTAGATGTCATTCATCGCATGGTCAACCCCGATCCACCTACATTTAGAGAGAAGCTATTGCCCAATGATCTCGTCATCTCATCTATCCATAGACTAGATCCTGAGATCCCTATGCCCCTAGAGCCTCATCATGAGTATGGAGAGCAAACCATTGATGAAGAGTTTCACCCACGTGGTCCTAGAGATTTCATTCCATCCATCAACATGATCTCCATTGATTTGACCACTCCACTCCATAACCCAGTAGATCCTTCAAAACCATTGTGTCTTAACTTAGATGCTATTGATTGGGATCATGTTGATTCACCCCTAGAGCCTGAATATTTCTTCCCTAATGAAGAGATGTTACAACCATTCCATTTTGCACCAGGCTGCACACATGATGTCTATCATGCTGGTCTTGACCCTGAGTCAGTGGGAACTATAAATCCAGTAGATGACATCCATTTAATCCCCACTCCTCACCAGCTTGAGGAGGGGTCACATATGGCAATAGAGGAGACTTTCGAGGTGGACATCAGTGATGATCCTTCCAATCCAAAGAAAGTCAAGTTTGGAGAAAGCTTATCTCCAGAAGAATAGGCCATCATAATTCCTCTATTGCAAGAGAGACCTAATCTCTTTGCTTGGACCTACAAAGACATGTCAGGGCTAGATCCAAAATTGGTTGTCCACAACCTTTCGCTAGACCCCACGAAGAAACCGGTCAAGTAGAAGCTCAGAAAGATGCATCCAACCATCACTTTGATGGTTAAAAATGAGTTGCAAAAACTATTGGATGTAGTCTTTATTGTTCCCATCGACTATCCAGAATGGGTATCAAACATGGTGCCCATAGGAAAACCTGATGGAAGAATCCACATTTGCATGGATTTTAGGGATCTCAACAAGGCAACCCCGAAGGATTCATTCCCATTGCCCAACATAGATGCTCTTGTAGATGCAACTACAGGTCATGAGATGCTCTCCCTAATGGATGGTTTTTTTGGTTACAATCAGATTTAGATTAAGCCCGAAGACCAGCATAAAACCATGTTCACCACTCCATGGGGGACATTCTATTACAAAGTGATGCCATTCGGTCTTAAGAATGTTGGTGCCACATATCAATAGGCTATGACATACATTTTCCATGACTACATGCACAAGATCTTGGAAGACTACATCGATGACTTACTAGCCAAGTCATTGCTATGAGAAGAGCATGTTGAGACCCTCAGAAAGGTCTTCGATCACCTGATTGAGCACAATGTCAGGTTGAATCCCAAGAAATGCATCTTTGGCATAACTTTGAGAAAACTCTTGGGATTCATCATTTCTAAATGAGGCATCGAGGTAGACCCAACAAAGGTAAAGGCTATCCTAGAAATGGCCCCACCTACAAACATCAAAGAACTAAGGAGCCTACAGGGCAAAGTAGCATCCATAAAGTGATTTATCACACAACTATCGGATAAATGTTGACCCATGAATCGATTGCTACACAAGGGGGTCCCATTCTAGTGGGATGAAGAATGTTAGTAAGCCTTTGCTGAAATCAAGGAGTACCTGGCAACACCATCGGTCCTAGCTCCACCAAGGCCAGACATGCCATTCCTACTATATATATCCGCTACAAACTTCACTTTGGGCACCATGTTGGCTCAAAAGAATGTGCAAGATAAGGAACAAGTGATATATTACATTAGTCACACCTTGGTGAGCTACGAAATAGGATATGCATACATAGAAAAGTTGTGCTTAGCAGTGGTCTTTGCAACCAAGAAATTGTGCCACTACATGTTGAGCCATACGACATATGTAATATCCAAACAAAATCCTTTGTAGTATATGATGAGCAAGACATATCATAACACATGTACTGCAAAGTGGATCATGCTATTGATAGAATTTGATCTGGAATTCATAAGCCAAAATTCCATCAAGGGACAAGTCATAGTTGATCAGCTGGCTGAGGTGCCTCTTCAGAATAGTAGGCCCCTCACCATAGAACTTCCTGATGATGCAGTCTTTGCATTATCAGAAGCACCCAAACTTGAAGAACCAGAAAATAAAGCTGACATGACTCTGTTCTTTGATGGTTCGAAGTGTGAGCAAGGAGGTGGTGCAGGGATTGTCTTTTTCATGCCATAAGGTGCTCCAATGCCCTTGTCATTCAAGCTAGACTTCCCATGCACTAATAACAACACCGAATACGAGGCCCTAATATTGGGTCTCCAAACAACCATCGCCATGAGAATCAAGAGGCTAAATATCTTTGGTGACTCCCTCCTCATAGTCAACCAAGTCAAGGGACTATTTCAATGTCGGGATCCAATCCTGAAAGCTTACAAGGAGCTTGTTGACACATATCTAGCTAAACTAGAATGGTATGACATCGAGGCAATCCCTCATTCATCAAATAGATTTGTAGACACCATGGCATCTCTGGGATCCTTGATCCCTCAGAATCCATCTGCTGATTTCACTACCATTCATGTGAAAATGCTCTCGCACTCAGCGATGCAACATGAGGCTTTTGATAACAAGGAATCAGTCAACATGATTCATATAGAGCCAGACCATGACTGGTTCTGTAAAGCCAAAGACTTCTTAGAGAAGGCACCTTGGGGGTCCTTGATCTCATAGGGTCCTACGGAGAATGGTACCACCATTCACCACAAGGTTGTTTCTCAATATGCATTTGTGCAAATTGAATTGTAGGAGGAACAAGTCATCTTATCTATTGAGGTCGTAGCTTATCAGGATTGGCTTTCCCAGTTACAAGATTTCCTTAGGCTTGGAATCATCCCATAGGGACTATCGCATGCTGAAATATGAGCATTCAAGAAAAAAGTGACAAGATATGTCTTTCTAGGAGGTATATTGTATCATCGAAGCTATGATGGAGTCCTCCTTCATTGCTTAGAGCCCCAAGAATCAGCTTGGGTGATTTTGCAAGCTCACGATGGTACATGTGGTGGCCACTTCAATGGCATGGCCATTGTCAAGTGCATCCTTCGAATGGGTTATTACTGGCCCACCATGGAGAAGGATTACTATGAGTATGTCAAGAAATGCGTTAAATGTCAATAACATGCAAATCTGATGCACTTGCCATCTCAGGCCTTACAACCCATTCAGGCGGCTTGGCCATTTTCTCAGTGGGGTTTCGATCTGATCGAAAATATTTCTCCCCCATATTTGGGTTGACATACATTTATCTTAACGACCACTGAGTACTTCACCAAATGGGTGGAAGCGGTCCCCTTAACCTCGACAATTGGACCTCGAATTGCGGAGTTCATACTTCACAACATCATCTATCATTTTGGGGTACCCTTCAAGATAATCTCGGATAATGGTCCATCATTCAAAAACAAAAATGTGTGAGCTTTAATGACCAAATACAACATTCAACATAGTTTTGTGACACCATACTATCCGTAGGCAAACGGGCAAGTAGAGGCCTCTAACAAGATAATAGTAGCCATCTTAAAGAAGATGGTGAAAGAAAATCATAAGGATTGGCATCTACAATTACCCCTAGCATTATGGGCTTATAGGACTAGCGTACGGATGCCCACTAGGGCAACACCATTTTTACTTGTATATGGCACTGAGGCCATTATGCCCTTAGAGTTGGAAATTCTGACATTGCGCATCGCATTGAAAGAGTTCATCAATGATGACACTACATGGTAAGCTCGCTTGGATCAATTGACCCTTCTGGATGAACATCGCATCAATGCTCTTGAGCATCTTCATGTTTACCAGGATCATCTAACATGAGCTTATAACAATAAAGTCCACCTAAGAGACTTTAAGGTTGGGGATCTTGTGCTTAAATAAAACCAATAGAACTCAAATCTACCATCGCATCTACGAGACAAATTTATGACCAATTGGATAGGTCCCTATATCATCTCTAAGAAGATTGGGCCTGGGGCATATCACCTAACAATGCTAGAGGGTGTTGAGGAGCCAGAGCCTCTCAACATAATTCATCTAAAGGTATTTCACACATAAATCAACAAAATATCAAAAACATTCAAATAAATTTCAAAATTTCAAAAACAATAGAAATCATAAAAATCCAAACAAACAAGAAAACATTAAAAACAAAAAGCTCCAAAGGCATCTTAAAGCCCTTTGGTCAAATCACAAAAAGCTCCAAAGGCATCTTAAAGCCCTTTGGTCAACTCACAAAAAGCTCCAAAGGCATCTTAAAGCCCTTTGGTCAACTCACAAAAGCTCCAAAGGCATCTTAAAGCCCTTTGGTCAAATCACAAAAGGCTCCAAAGGCATCTTAAAGCCCTTTGGTCAAAACAATTTAAAATCAAAAAGTTCAAAAACATTCATAATAATCAAAACTCAAAAACAATTGAAAGCATCAAAAATACAAAAATATTTGCATTATGCATTTGCATTTGCATCCATATAGTTGCATTGCATTAGGCATGTCCATCCATTGCATTTACATTTAGTAGGTTGTGTTCACAATATTACAAATGACACCACATTTGTACATCAATCATGCATCTTCAAAATCCATCATCATCCATCACCCATGTGTGTAACTATGTTTTTCAACACAACCCCTCCTATTGCTATAAGGAATATACTAGGGTTTTTCAGTCACTCAACCATACCTAGTGGTTTTATCAAACTTTGTAGAAAGTTATCTTAGCTTCTAATAGGTGAGGTTTAGTTTTGATAGCACCTGGTATATTTCAAAATCCTATCACTAATAAAAACACTAAAATCCTAGTTGGAACAAGGGAAATATGAACACTACGAAGTGGTATTAGGTATCCTAAGGTGAAAATTTTATCTTGCTCATCCCCCTATGCGACCGGTTTGAAAATGATGAGAATTGGCAAAAGGACAAGTTCACCCCTACCCAAAGAAATCCCTTGCTTTAATCAAAACAAGCAAAAATCCTGAACAAAGCAAAATTCAAAAACAAAATAAAAAAGTGATTATCATCACTACATAAATCCCTTGCTCAAAAGAAAAACAAAAATTCAAAATAAACAGTGATTTTCATCACTAAGCATGAGCAAGTATCCCAAATAAATATGAAGAAAAGAAGGGAGTATTGAACTTGAATCCCTAGAATTCTTAGCATGAATGAACCATAAGGTATCCTTACGCACGATGATATGTCTATCACATTAGCATATCGCTTTTGTATAGACCAATGTTTGCATGTGGAAGAGCTAGCTTTAGGTGTCCTGTACCACCTAGTGGTCTAATCCAACTAAGTCCAACATAGGATCAGGATAAACATTTGAGGATCCCCAATACAACAATGGGCTGAATGAATCCTGCCTAGCACTAGGGTATGCTTATGTTCTATCTAATATATTCATTTGCACACATAAGGATAATGAGTATCTAGGTCTTCATAACAAAAACTTTATCCTTCAGAAGCTCTGTATGATCAGTATACAACTTTTGATGGAGCAACTAGGGTGTTTGAGTCTCATGGAAAACCTCAAAAATCACCTCATAGCAACAATTCATATCATCACTCACATCATCAACTTTCTTTAGGAGATTTTGTTCGTTAAAGGGCATCCATGAAATAGGATAGATACCAGATGAATGTCAGCAATGATATTTAGATGACCACTGACTATTTTGTGCATATATTTTAATTTACAGAAGCTAATCAAGAAAGTACATACATATCACATCATCTCATCTCACATTTGGATGTTTAAATGATTAATTCTTATTATAAGAGTTATTATTTATTCATGATTTTTATACATTCTGTGGTGTCATCCATTAGATTGTCAAAACCCATGTCACATCATACCATATGTTTTAAGTGATTAAAGCATACAGGTTCATTCACATTAGATCATCAACATAATGCATAACATACATTTCATTTACCATATCATAACAACATAAGTTAGATGCATACAATAGACCAAAATTAAACATGCATTTAACAATAAGCATTGCATCCATATATGCATCCATCATCATCATCTAGATCATGCCATCTAATCATCCATGCATCATAAAGCATAAGTCATATAAACCACACCATATAGCATAAAATCATAAAGTAGTCCACCTACACATCCACATCATAACATCTAAAGCATCACATCACATCATATCAAATAATATCATGATACTGCATCACATAAACATAAAAACATAATCATAAAAGATACACATAATGAGTCTCAAAGTCTAGATATCATATAAATGTGTGTCAAATAAGTACATGTAGGTACAAAATCATCATAAGGCTACAACTGTGTAGGTCACCCGACCTTACACTCAAAAATGAAACTAATACAATAAGACCATCAACCTAGGCCTACACCCCCTACCTCACCTCCACCCTCGGCTCTATCCCTATGTGAATGATGGGAGCTAGCCCCCATAGTCCTCTTTGTGTGGGTCCTAGTCCTCTAGCTAGGTCAGACCGAAGACTACCCTGATGTAGTCCACATACTACATTGTGACCCCCTACTGTGGGTCTCTCCCTAGGAGTAGCACCTAGTAGCCAAACCTGAGATCTCAGAGTGATGATGTAGGTGACATCTGATGCCATCTGGCCCTCATTCTCCTCTATGATCCCCTAAAGTCATCTCACCTCAACCCCTATATCCAAACCTATAGGACCCTATACCATGGGAGCATCAACCACAATTTGGGCTCGTGTAGTATCTCGCTCAGTAGTAACCTGAGCAACCTATGCCTGAAGAGCAGCAATAGTAGCATCCCACTACTGTACCTAAATCTGAGATGACTAGAGCTCAACCTCTACCTAGTGCAGCTGAGTCCAAAGAGGGGACTCCTACTCCTCAAGAGCTAACTCCTCCTCATTCAGGGGTAACTTGCTACTCTACCACCTGCTCCTCCACCTACTACTCTTCCTACCCCCAGCCCTCTATCCGAGCCTACACTCGATGTCCATCAGGATCCTCAACCTCTACCTCATCCATAAACCACCCTAGGTGGCCACCACCCTACCATAATCATGTAACCCACCAATGGGTATATGCCTCTATAACCCCAACATCAGCCATACTAGGATCAACTACAGGAGGGTCATCCTCCTCTAAAACTACTATAACTCGAGGTGGTGGAAGGTTCTTCTCTATAATAATCTGATGGTATACAACTAGCTCAAGGGGAACATCCTACTAAATTCCAAACTATCGAAGCACCCTAGAATAATAGAAGAACTCTCTGATACCATCCTTATGGATGATAACCCATCGATCGCATCGAGTCCGAGCTATGAAACTAGTTGGATCCCTCCAAGTAGGGCACTCATAGTAAGGCCTCCAGATGATATCCTAGGCCTACAAGCCCATAAGATATGTCATGTAGTGAGAGATCTCTCCTACATGTCATCACTCTTACGCTCCTCGCACTCTTAAGGCCATCTAGCCCCATAGCTCTGAGCCTCCTCTACTATATCAATGAACTCAATAGGTAGACCTCCTAGATGGTCCACCTTGATATGCTCCCATCCCTAGATCTAGAGGAGCAAGCTGCAAGTAATCTATCTTGACCGTGGTACTAAATTTAATACAACTCATCATAGCACTACACCAATAGTGCGCACCCCCAAGCATAGATGATAGGCTCTACGCTATCCACCAAGTCCTAAACCATAGCCAAGAGGTTCCATGGGAACCTCACTCTAGAGAAGTCAAGAAATAGGATATTGTAAATCACCATCAACAACACAACATGTCTATAGGAGAAGACATCCTCCTAATACCATCGAGCAACTGATACCCCACCAGATCGAGTATCCCAAAAGGCAGCAGTGGCATGTCTCCCAAAGACCCATGCAAAGACTACATCTCTAGCATCAGTGGGGGAAGACACAATAGGCACTCCATCAAAGGGGATCCTAAAGATCCTGTACATGTCCTCCAATGTAATGGTCATCTCACCGATAGGGAGGTGGAAGGTATTAGTCTTAGAATCCCACCTATGGGCCAGGGTAGTCAAATAGGCCTGATCCGACATAATCATCGGAAGCCTAGTAACATACTAGAGGCCACGAGCATCAAACCACTCCTAGTCCATGGTAGTCAGGGTAGGCAAGAGGTCCACAAGCAACCATAGGTCCCGAGCCCATGCAGACAAAATCTAGAAGTGCAAAATAAATGCCTAAATCAAATGCACTAACAAACTAATAAATGCATAAAACAAAAATGGTGCAAGATAATCTAAGATGAGCTTAAGGCTAGTAAAATAATGATAAAATGCACCTAAACATCCAAAAAATCAAAAACTACACTTCAAAATTGCAAAAAAATCAATTAAATTGCTTCAAAAATACAAAAATTAAAAATAAATCAAAGGCCTCTTGGTCGCTCATGCCATGAGCGGCCATGAAGCGATCACTAAAGCTGGTAGTAACCAATTTCCAATGGTCAAAAATTTGACCATTGGATTTTAAACTAGTCACTAACGATGACAGCGACCAGCCTCAAGCTAAGCTAGCCACTTTGAGTGGCAACGACCAGTGAGAGACATGCCAACGACGTTCCCCCTTGGGCCAAAAAGCACAAAAAATCAAAAATTCCTAAAACTAGCCTAGACCCACTAAAACTAAACCTAGCCTAGACCTATTGATAGGTTATGTTCATTTCCAACAAGTTTAGTGAGGTTCATTTACCGCATTAATTAATTAGGTTCATTTTACCAAATTAAATGAGTAAGATCAGGGTTTGGTAGAGTACCCATGAAGCTTCAGCTCCTCCACTCATAGATGCCTCCCCCTGCTCAACCATCGTGTCCAGTTCGAAGCAAATCCAATAGCACTCCATATCACAATTACACTTTCTCACCTCAAAGCTCCAAAAGTACAATTGACAGCTAGAAATAATGAAGGGTAAAACCCTAAAATTTACTTTTATATTTTCAACTCAAGCCTCAACCACTATTGGCATCAACGACCCACACTTCCTAGCCATTGGACCTGACAGCGACCACAAAACAATAATTAGGGGTCATTGGACCTGACAACGACCAAGAAACAAGGAGAAATTTACTCAATTTCTCACCATAAAGCACCTCAAAATGGGTCATCAAGCATACCTAGTGGTCCAAAACAACCAAAATATGCACAAATACCAAAAAAATTACATATATCAAAATCCAAAAACATCATAAAAATCAAATTAACACAAAAAAATCAAATAACAACAAAATCTCAATTGAGCCTCATAATCAGTTATTTTCTCTATACACTTGGTGATTGCAATGACTAGCACTCCATGCAATTCGACAAGATGAGTAAATTACCATAAGGCCACTTGGGGCAAAATAGTTAAGGTAGAATTGAGATGCTTCACTTCAAACCCGAAGAAGGCCATGATGATCGGACCGCCCCATGGGAGTGAGGATCCATCTCATTTCTCCTATAACAAATAGTGATTCAACATAGGTTTAAATAGAATTGCTAACATCTTAATTCCCTAAGAAGGCCATTACGATCGGACCGCCCCAAGGGATGGGGATGTGCAATTACCAAAAATGGTTGAAATCACACCTGGATGGGAACAACCCTATAACAACAAAAGCAACCCTCTAAAGAGGTCCAAATCATTCATCTTGGTCAAGCGACTCATCACTTTATTAAATCCATTTCCTCATCGACTCATCGCTTGAGGGGGTAGTCAAAATTTTCAAACAATCATAATCAAAGTCAACAAAATATCACTCGATCATGTCAAATTGTATTCATCTTATGAATCATTACCAACAACTATCATAAGCTTACCCTTTGTTGGGACAAAAAGCAAACATGATAGTTAAGTTTGTAGCTCTCCTCCTTTTGGACCTATAGTAGTACTAAAGCTACCCGATCGCTTGATGAACGAGTGCAAACTTCCACAAATTTAAGCCTTCCACCCTATTGGAAGCAATGATTCTAGGATGCGCACCTCCTACATGACTAGGGCATCCAATGTTGATCAGATCAATGATCATCATCCAACCTACAATGTGACCCTAGGTGGTCTATTTTTGCTCCGCACTATGTTTTCCCATAATGCATCCCAAAAAGGGGCATCTATAGACACCTAAAACATGTCATGTTTAGGAGACTACCCATATGGACACATTCATAGACCATATGAATCCTCTTGGATCTCTCCAAGAGCAAGCAGTGGTCCTAACCACTCAAAAAGGGTAGTTCTAGCCCATCCAGGCCTGGCCGCTCTCAAGCAGAGTGACCACCACATCTGGCCATTGAAGACTACAATGGCCACACCTAGCCACTGAACCTGATAGCGGCTAGCACCATGCATAGTCTAGCCATGAATACAGGCCCAGATCATGTAGTCTAACTACACTTTGCATTGTTTATGGGTAGATTTTGGTGAGGAACTACCTGAGTTCCTCCTAACTACCCCTTCAATGCTAGTTTGTGACTGATGCTTTCCACCCAGGATGGTCAATCGCATGAGATTTGGATTGAAGCTTCTCCAGGAAGCCAAGGTCCAGATCTGGAAGAGAGGGAAGTCTACATATGGACTCTCCCACAAAGAGCAAAGAGATCCATAATTTTTAGAGTTTATGCAATGAAGCCCTATCATATTGGAGAGCGACTCTATGCACCCTTGAGGAGCAACGAAGTGCTATCCGACTGAGGAGAGACTATGCATCCACTATTCACATCCATTATTATTCACTACCATTCCATGTATTTGACACATCCGATGACCCTTGAACATCAATTTGAGTAGAGAACCTAGTGCTACAACCCTTGGATCACGAGGAGGAAGGTCTATTTCATGATCGCTATCTTGGATAGTGGCCCATAGGCATAACCTAGGGTTTTGACATTAGTTTCTTTGTTTTAGCATTAGATTCGATTACTTTCTACTTCAACATTTATTTCTAGTATAGATCTAATTTATTGTATGCATTTACATTATTGTTCCCTAAGATATGCCCACATTTTTCATTAGTTTCATTGCATTTAATCATATTATGCTTATTTATCTTGCTTATCAGATTTGATACTAACAACCTCATCCAGGGAGGCAGCCTAGACTACTAAGCATACTTTATTGTTTCCATGTATGTAGATCTATAGGTTTACAGGACCAATCCAAGACATTCGAAGCACGAGATCCCTCCTAGATGAGAGAAGGAGAAGGAGGCATCTATGAAGCCCTCAGACAGTTTGGTGTGCGAGATCGGGAGGCCTACGAAGGTGCACCATCTCCTTATAGGGGATATATTCACCATTGCCCCACTTGTAATAGATTGTATAAAAAATGAGTATCCCTCAGAGGGACGTACATGTAACCGAGATCTGGAAGCATTAATAAAAGAATATTTCTTTTCTCTTTTAATTTCATGTTATATGTGCTTGTATTTATTTTTGCATTTGATATAATAATAACATTGCAAGTAGGGTTAGCTATAGTGCGTGCTCCCTGGGTTCACACAATGGTGATGAAATATCTCAAAAAATGAGTAGAAGGGAGAGCCTTACTGTAGCACCCTAAAATTGGCGTAGTTAAACCTTAGTAAAAAGATAAAAATTTGAATTTTAAACCCAAACCGCCCGTTAACCGCCCGTTACCCGCTTTCCTCATTTTTCATGCCATTTTTAGGATTTGTTTTGACCGTTGGACGATATCGTCGCAGATCAGACGAAATCGTCCCAGATCTGACGAATTCGTCTAGAACAGAACGTCCAGACGATTTCGTCCCAAAACCAAATTTTCATAATTAGCTTCTATTTCAACAGCTTCTCTAACTTGGGCAGAAAGCGTGTCTGCGCAGTTAGAGTCTCCCCCATTGGAGATCTCCCAAATTGGGATGATCTCCAACCTCCTAACCTCTCCCTAATCCTATATAAACTAGGATTTTCTTAGTTTATCCCCCTGAACCCCCTAGCTGATGGATTTCCCTATAGAGTTAGTTCCTTATGCATTAGAGCATCCTCGCACCATCGTTTGCATTCTATATTTCATGTTTTCTTGCAAGAATTTTACTATTTTTCAGTCGGAGCAAGCTTGGATCGTCGTAGGCGATTCCAGACGATTTCGGACGATCCTGTCGAGGAGCGCAGATGATCTCATACGATTGGAGGTGATCCTGACTGTAGTCCAGATTGGGGGCAATCAGAGCCTAGAGTTTGCATTTCCTTATTGTTTTTCTGCATTTCTTTGTGCATTATCTTAGGTTATTATATTTATGCATCCTGGAGTTCACCTCATTTAGCATAGATATATGATGAAGTCAAAATAAATTGTCAAATTGATGCATTTCCTTTTAATTGCTATCTAGATCTATCATTTAGGCAAATTCATTATTATTTCTATCATTTCCCCTTGCTTTTGCAGTTGCATTTTTGGTATTTTGTATCTATTTTTGTGATTGCAGGTTTCTAACGAATTCGTCTGATGAATTCGTCAGATCGTCGATGATCCTGTCTGATCTCAGATGGTCGACTGTGATCTGAGATGATTCTATGCAATTTCAGATGATTATGTATGATTCAAGATGATTTGGACTTCTACAAACCATAGAATCTTCATTCAGACATCCGGAATCAGGTATATTCTATCCTATTTAGCACATTCTCTATGTTCAACATTTATTCATGTTTTTTGTATCCATAAAAATTAGCATCGGCATATAGATTAGCTTAGATTCATCTTGGCCAAACCTAGGAATTGAATGATTAAAGTATAAAATGAACACATCAAACTTATTATCAACCTAGGCGTGGAAACTGCCACTCAAAAGTTTCCTGGTGAACCCACCATCCATCAAAAATTCACCCTTATACCCCTCCCCCGAGAGGCGGGACCTTCAAAGGGCCTCTCAGTCCGAGGTATTGTCCCATCCTTCTCGCATCCCCCTTTCGGGCATGGATCCTATAGCCTGAAGGTAAGGATGCAAAAAATTTGGAGCGATACATTTTGGTGAACCCGACGTGAAAACTAAAAACCTTTTGAAAACAATCCAAAAAAAAAAAAAAACATAAATGCATTTAGAATCAAAGATTGCATATCATATTTAGATGGTAGATTATAATAAAAGACGAGTTGTCACCATTAATGTTGAGAATCAATTAGCAGCTATAGAGATTACTTCTGTACTTAGAGTACCTCAAACAAATAGGGTTCAACCTTTATGGGACGAACTTAATAGGAGATTGAATATCATTGAGTCTAGATCAACCGAACTTAGGCAAATCAAGAGGTTTGTCCTAGATAGAATCCTGGATCCTGATCAAGTGACCTTGTATCATGAGCTTCAGAGAGCTTGCCATAGGTGGTTAGCAGATAAAAGAGCCCTTGTGTCTTCTGAATTGTACACCTTTGAGGAATACCTCGACAATGCAATTGTAGTACATAAATTTCTATCTCGTATAGAGGATCAAGAGGTCGTTCTTACGGATAGAAAGAGATGGAATAGAGTTCCTAGAGCTGTGTTATATCGAGAGTATTGCCATGAGCTCTATTTTTACAAGACAGAGTCAGAAGTAGATAACATCACCATAGCACACTTTGTTAAGTTCCTGAAAAACCATTTCCAATTTGAAGAGGAGCATTTCATGACTCCTGATGAACTTGATCCTATCAATGACATCTATAAACTATTTATAGAAAACTAAGCCATTCTTTTATTATTATTATTTCTTGCATTTAGTGTGTTGTTTGTTGTCTTTATAATCATAAAAACAAAACAAAAAATAAAAAATAAAAATAAAAACAAAACAAAATCATAACAAAAATCAAAACATTTTCTTTTAAGCATTATAGTAGGTATATAATTAAAATATATACCTCCCAAATTTGTTGCAAATATATTAATATATATTTGCTAAAATCTAAATTTAAACATAATGACTAGACTCAGGAATGGAAAACAGACTGAAGTAGAAGAAGATTGGTTAGGAAAAATGGTAAATAAACCAGATGTCCTTCCTGAAGACCCAATTCAGGAAGAAGGAACCCTAGACCAACAAGAAGAAGAGTTTGTTGACGCAAATGAACAAAGAGAAATTGTTAGAGAGGAAGGATCCTCATCTCCTAAAATATCTCCGGAAGGAGCTGTTACTTTTGAGAACATGGAACATTTCTGGAAGTTCCTCAATACTAATATTGGCACTCTTAATAGAGCAGTCCATATGGACAAGGATCAAATTAGTGACACTCAAGCAACCCTAGAAGACATATATCACACACGCACTAATCCCTTGTCCTTCGTTGATCAAGAAAGTGATCAAGCTGGACCATCCAATTTGGATATGGCCGCTATAATCCAAAACATGCAACAACAACAGGTTACCCAACCATCTAGAGTACCTGTTACCAAGCCTAGGGTTATTCCCACACAAAAGAAACCATCATTCACTGCTCTATTTCGCCAAGTTATTGATCAACATACCTCAAATCAACAAAAGCCTAAAACAAAACCAAATACCAATTTCCAACAATCTGGGGTACAACATAATGCTACAACAAATCTTCTTCATAATACTCTTCCTACCAACCATTTGCATAACAACAATATAGCATCTAATCCTTACGTCATGCCATCCTACGCTCACAAATCCCATACTCATGTACCACCAAACCAATATGGTGGACAAACTGGTAATCTGGAAGCCATGGTGAAACAGTTAGTCTCCCGCATGGACCAGATAGATCCCTACCGTCCCTCGTACAATTATCGAGAGATGTGTAGTCAGCCTCTAGATCCTATAGTTGTAGCACAACCATATCCTAAACACTTTCCTATGCCTGTCCTACCAATATACAAAGGAACAGAAGATCCCATAGAGCATCTTCGTATGTTTAGGATAGCATGTCATGATATATCACATGATGATTTGTTATTACTAAAAATGTTCCCAAAAAGTTTAGGAGGGATGGCATTAGAATGGTATTATCAACTACCCACTCATTCTTTGAGAAATTTCGAAGAAACCGCCGAGTCTTTTGTGCATCAATTTAGTGCCTACATTGAAAGGCATGTAACCATTAAAGATTTGTACAACCTAAAACAAGACAAAGATGAATGTTTTGCTGATTTCCTAGCTCGATGGAGACAGTTGATAGGAAAATTGCACTTTGTGTTACCTTATCGGGAAATGCTGGATATCTTTATCAATAATTTACAAGAACAACTATCCTATGAGTTATCAACTGCTACCTTGACCACCTTCGATCAAGCTATAGATTTAGCTCGAAGAGTGGAAGATGCTCTTGTTCGGAGAGGTCAACTTAAAAAGAAAGATGATGAGAAAACATCCAGAAATCAATATAAAAATAAACAAGTTGTGGGCGATGGAGTCACTGATAGTAGAAATATCGCTACTATTAATGTTGCAAAAACAACAGAGAAATTTATACTGAAACCTCCTGATAAACCACCCCGAGAATTTACTAGGTTAAATCAACCTTTATCAACCATTCTCCCGCAATTACTAGCACGAGGATTGATCCAATTACCAAATATCCAGGAACCTGATCCAACTATACCCGGATACAGAGCTGATTTACACTGTGATTTCCATAGAGGACCTGGACATGCTACCAACTCTTGTAAAATATTAAAACATAAAATACAAGACCTGATTGATAACAATGAGATGGAGGTGCAAGCCTTTCAACCTAAACAAAATCCTCCTAATAATGCTCAAAAGAACATTCCCCAAAATCAGAATCAGAATGCCAATCAATCATTGGACATATTTCAACATCCTTTACCAAAGCATGGTAAAGAGGTGGCTAATCAAATTGAGCATCATAATGTTCCCCCTCCTACCCGATATGTAGGAACTATTAGTGGACATTTACCTGTTCACGATCCACAAATCTTTGACACAACTTTATCCATGGTTACGGCCAGACCTCTACATAATATTCGGACACCTGATCTTAGTGATACCGAATATGAGACTGAAAGTGACATGGAAATCACCTCAAATCAATCGAATAGTTCTGAAGATGAATCAGATGTTGTTCAACCCATCACAAATTCTATGGTTTCGGAAGAACCATTTCCTAGAAGAGTCACTACTCGACCATCTTCTCACCAATTACTTTCTAATGAACAAGTCATAAACGCTAGACCAAGACCCATTCATCATCCATAAAATAATATTGTAGGTACCATCGGAGTTGTTACTCGACAACAGGCTCAAAATTCTCAACAAGATCAAACTCAGAATGATGGATCAGCTCCATTTGTTTTGAAAAATCCCAATAAAGGGAATCATGCGCCTAATGTTCAACCTAAACCTCCTTATAATATTAATGAACAATTATCAAATACTACAGCTAGAATTTCCCTTTTGGACCTTTTAAGATCTTCTCCTACCCATAGGGATGAATTAATGCTCACATTAAGCCAAATGATGGTACCACAAAATATTCAACCTGAAGCCATGTCCAATACTATCATAACTCGAGAAGTCGATTGTATTGACTTTCGAGATAGAGATATACCGCAACATAGTCTACATAAGGATAACCCCTTATATATTACTACCCTAATTGGAGATGTAGCAGTTAAACGAGTCTTGATTGATAATGGTTCATCTTTAAACATATGCACTTTTGACTTCTACCAAATATTTGGGTTTAGAAGTGACGAAATGAAAAGAACTGATATGATTATAAAAGCATTCAATGACGAAACACAAGAAACGTGTGGAGTTATTACTATTCCATTGCAAGTTGGTCCTAGAACCTTAGACACGACCGTGTTTATTGTGCATTGCCCTGCATCGTACAATATACTTTTGGGTCACCCTTGGATCAACGCGATGCGAGCTGTTCCCTCAACTTTACATCAGTGTGTTAAATTCGAATTTAAAAATCAGTTGGTTACCATTCATGGTGATCCTAGACCCTTTGATATGTGTGCTTTGGCAGAACCTGTTGGAGTTCAATTTTGCCCTGCTCTGTCATCCACACATCCTAATTCTAATCATCCACCTAAACGTGTGAAACACACACCCATAACATCATCTACATTTTCTCCATCCACCACACCTCTACATATAGTTCAACCATCTTTCGAACAAACCACATTAGGACCTCAAAAAGATCCTAAACCCACAACCAATGCTTCTTGTTTTACTCCTATAACTTCCATACCTTTAGACCCATCCATCGACATCTCTACAACGTCTACGCCTATCAAAGGCATGTTTTCCGCATCCAAAAACATAGGAAATGATCCTTCTACCTCTTACGCTCTTATCGATGAGCTCTTACCTGATTTATCTAAAATTCTTGTATCAGAGAAAACAAACGTTGCTATGCAAGATTCCCATATTTTAAATAAATTGCCACCCTCTCCTCGTACCTTGGGCCTCCCACAACCTATGGGAAGTATCTACCAAGTCGGGAGTTGTGCTTTTATTTATAAGGGATATGACTGGGGAAGAATACCTAGAAACATCAAGACTCATTATGATGGGTATGCTCGCTGTTATTTTGCTAATGAGTATGTTAAAGCTAAACCTATAATGCTTAGATTGGGCTATAAAGGGAAAGGTTTGGGACCTTCCCAAAATGGTATGAAAGAACCTTTTGAGGTAGAACCATGGCCTGCCCGATGTGGTGTGGGCCTATTTCCTAGTAAAGGTCAGCCCTTCCCATTTGAGGATGATGACCATCTTATATGTTACCAAGATTATTTGGATAAACGTGATGCTTTGCATTTAAGGGATAATCCATTTACATGCAATATGCTATCCATAGCTTACCCTGAGATGATTGCTGAATCCGACGATGAGTTGGAGGGGATATCTTCCATGATGTCTCCATTGAGGAATTGTTACATAACGGATTTTATTTCGATGGCTCTATACCTAGTATAGCCCAGCTTGAGGCCACGACTCCTCAAGATGAATTATCCAAGCTAACCTTGGAAGAATTACAAGAATTAGGTGTTTCACCCGCCCCATCTAATTTTGAGAGAGATCTACATATGGAAGTTGAAAACGTTATAAAAATTAACATTGGAACCGAAGATAACCCTCACATCATCAACATTGGATCAGAATTGAGTCAAGAAAAACAAGATACATACATTGCATTTCTTAAAGAATATGAAGACATTTTTGCTTGGACATATGAAGATATGCCAGGATTAGACCCTTCTGTAGTTATGCATCACCTAGTAGTCCATCCGGATGCTAAACCTGTTAAACAGAAACTTAGAAAAATGCATCCTAAAGTGGCCTTACTAGTCAAAGGAGAATTAGAAAAACTCTTGAAGGTTATTTTTATACAAGCTATTGATTATGCTGAATGGATCTCAAATGTAGTTCCAGTAACTAAGAAAGAAGCTACCAAAGTTAGGGTTTGCACAGACTTTAGAGATATTAATGTTGCATGCCCTAAAGATGATTTTCCTCTTCCCAACATGGATCAGATCATTGATTTTATTGTTGGGAGCGGAATGATATCCCTAATGGATGGATTCTCTGGTTATAATCAGATCAGGATAGCTCCTGAAGATCAGGCTAAAACAGCCTTTATTACCCCTTGGGGAACCTTTTGTTGGAAAGTGATGCCATTCGGTTTAAAGAATGCAGGTGCAACATATCAATGAGCCATGACTTATATCTTTCACGATATGATGCATGATATTCTACATGATTATGTAGATGATATTATAGCTCGTTCCATCAAAGAAGATGATCATTTAGATGACTTGAGAAAAGTATTTGATCGGTTAAGGGAATATCTTATCCGACTAAATCCAACCAAATGTATATTCGGAGTTAAGTCCGGTAAATTATTGGGGGTTATCATTTCTTTACGTGGCATTGAAATTGACCCTCTCAAGATCATGGCTATCACTGATATGCCCGCACCCACAAATATATCTGAATTACGAAGTTTACAAGGTAAGCTTCAAGCTATTCGTCGCTTCATCGATAAGTTGGCGGACAAAACCGGACCCTTTCTTAAGCTTCTTAAGAAAGATGTCTCTTTTCATTGGGACGATGAATGCCAGGAAGCATTTGAACTCCTTAAGCAATATCTCCTTAAACCACCGGTGCTTTCCCCACCTAGATCTGATCATCCATTTATCTTGTACATTTTTGCTTCAGATTTTGCCTTAGGAGCTATGTTAGCTCAACTTGACGATGAGAAGAAAGAACGTGCTAATTATTACATCAGCAGAACCTTAATCAGTTATGAAACTCGTTATACAGTATTAGAGAAGTTATGTCTCGCAGTCATATTTTCTACACAGAAACTATGCCATTATATGCTCAATCAAAAAATGTATGTTATTGCTAAATTCGATCCTTTACGGTATCTCATGAGTCGACCGTACTTATCTGGTCGCACAACCAAGTGGGTTCTTGCGCTAAGCGAGTTTGAACTCATGTTTATAGGACAAAAGTTTGTTAAAGGTCAAATCATAGCAGATCAATTAGTTGTTGCACCCTTAGAGTCTACCCATCCCCTCATCATTGAGTTTCCTGATGAATGCCTTAAATTAGAGGCAGACCATCCTGAGCAATGGTCCCTATACTTTGACGGAGCCCGATGCATGAGTGGGGCTGGTGCAGGTATTATTTTAATATCTCCATAGAAACATCTTATACCTCTGTCCTTCAAACTAACATTTGCTTGCACCAATAATACTGCTGAATATGAGGCTCTAATCCTTGGATTACGAGCTGCCTTGGCACTAAAAATTAAAAATTTATTGGTTTTCGATGATTCTCAACTTGTCATAAATCAAATCAATGATGTTTATCAGACCAGAGATGATAAATTACGCCCATATAAAACATATGTCTTACAATTATTATCTCTATTTGATCAAGTTACCTTGGAAGCTATTCCTCGAACTAGCAACCGTGCGGCTGACGCTATGGCTGCAGCTGCATCTCTTTTGCCCTTGGAGTTAGATGATGAATATGCTACCATCATTATTCATCGACTCCAGGAACCCGCTTCAAGCAAATCATGCTTAGAACCTTTGGATGTGTTTCTAATCAATGAAACTACTCCTGAACCATGGTACACTGATATATTTAATTTTCTTCAAAATGGGACCTTTCCTGAAGGTTGTAATCGCAACCAACGTCGGTTATTACGTAGACGAGCAAGTCGCTTCATAATTATTGGTAATACCTTGTATAGGAGATCTTTTGAAGGCATCTTATTGAGATGTTTGAATCTAGCAGAATCTAGATCAGCTTTGAGTGAAGCCCACAATGGATCTTGTGGGGGGCATTTTAGTGGTAGCGCCATTGCTAAGAAGCTCCTTAGGATAGGATATTTTTGGCCTACCATGGAAAATGATGCACATGATTATGTGCGCCATTGCGACAAGTGCCAGAAACACGCTGACCTTGTCCATGCGCCTGCACAAGAACTGTAGGCTATTTCATCTCCTTGGCCCTTTTCAAAATGGGGCTTAGACATCATTGGAAAAATCAACCCTGTGTCATCCGATGGACACAAATTCATCATAACCGCCACCGAGTATTTCATGAAATGGGTTGAAGCTATGCCCTTAGCTTCTTGCACTGGAACCCAAGTTTCCAAGTTTATTTTTAATCAAATTATTTGTAGGTTCGGAATTCCTGCAAATCTCATCTCAGATAATGGAACTTGTTTCAAAAATAAAGATGTCAAAAAATTATGTCAAAAATATAAAATTCAACATCGTTGGTCCACTCCCTATTATCCTCAGGGTAATGGCCAAGCAGAAGCATCTAATAAAACATTAATCAAAATCCTCAAAATACTGGTCAATAAGTCTGGTCGAGATTGGCACATCCAATTATATCCTGCTTTGTGGGCTTATCGAACTAGCGTTCGCACCCCCACGGGCACTTCACCTTTTGTTTTGGTTTATGGCGCTGAAGCTATTTTTCCCTTTGAATTAGAAGTTCCTTCTTTAGCTCTACTACTTCAAGATACTGAAGTAGGAGATGAATATCGTGCTGGCAGATTTAGTCAACTAGAACTCCTAGATGAAAAGTGCATCAATGCTTTGGAGCATCTTCGTGCCTACCAAAACAAGCTTAAGAGAGCATACCTCAAGAAAGTTCATCATCGATCCTTTGAGATCGGTGACCTTGTCTTAAAAGAAAATCAAAAAATACTAATGCAACTAAAGACCTTAAAGGTAAATTTGAGCCCAACTGGCTTGGACCATATGTCATCACTGCTAAATTTGGATCGGGAGCATATCGATTAGCTACCTTAGATGGTAAAGATCTTAAAGAACCTATGAACATTATGCATCTTAAGCGTTATTATGCATAACATTGGGTCATTTCATCATTTGTATATATTGTATTTTGCATATTGTTTCATTTTAGCCATTTATATCAAAATATTTTTCAAAAACAGTAACAATATTTATTCTTTCAATTCATCACTCAAAATCAAAATATAAAAACATCAAAATCCTCAAAATCTTCAAAAACATCTTTTATTTTCGTACTTGTCAATTCTTGAAGTATTGCAGTTATATTTTCAATTATTTTGGATAAATTAGCATTTATTTGGAATCCCGCACTTTCACACTCACAAGCATAAATATCTTGATTTTATTTGGTATGATTATTAATCTCTCTTATATCAAAGTCCACAGTTGAATTAAATAAAGTTTTGAGCATAGAGAACTGATCTTGTTATTTACTTGAACCAAGCATATCTTTTCACATTAAAATGATTTCATTGCAAATTCAATATGATGCTACATAGTAGAAGTGGTTTCTTGAGCGAAAAGTTTCCCCTGCTATCCTATCATGCACATGGTCTAGAATCTTTGAGAATTGACAAAAGGACAAGCTCACCCCTACCCGGAATAAAAATCCCTTGCTCTACAACCAATCCGAGCAAGTATCCCTAGTATAGGAAGCAAAAGAAAAAGTCAAAGCAAAAGAGAAAAAGAAAAATATTATTTTGTATCATCACAACAATATTTCAGCATTATCTCAATATCAAGCAAAAATACAAAAAAAGAGAAAAGCAAAAGCAAAAGCAATAAAATCCTTTTCCCTACCCCTTGAAAAGAAAAGAAGGGTGAATGAGCTTGAATCCCTGGAATTCTCAATTATTCAAAAACTGTGAGGTAAGCCCCATAACAAGTGGTTTGTGCCCAACCCGCTTGGCCTTGGGTAATTCCTAGCGTGGTGATATGTCTGTCACATTAGCGACCTTCTTTTGTACAGACCTATGTCGGCTTATGGATTAGCTAGCTCTTGATAACCCGACTTACATAGTAGTCTGGTATGGTTACATGCATATAAATCATGGTCAAGGAACACTCATTTGGTTAAGTCAAATTACTTGTATCAAATTTTCTTGCTCAAAATTGGTGAATGAACAATACAATTGCACACACATTTGTATTTGAGAGATTTTGTATCATTATGATAAAGCAAGATCGGTAATGAACTCACATTTGCACATGAGGGTTCCTTATAAATCTACATTTGTCTTTGAGATAATGTAAAATATTTCTGCAACTCTTTTTGGAATAATTTTATCTTCTTATTTCAGAACATCTGTTTAGTATAAAAACAATTATATACATTGTTTTCAAAAATCACAAAATGCTTTCAAACAACATATGACACACATATAATCAATAAAAGTCATGTTCATATTATTATTTTTTGTTTATCAAAAGTCAAAAAATCAATCATGCAATAAAACTAAAATATCAATTTCTTCTTTGGATTTCGCGATGATGGTATAAGTCTATACCTATAATTCTATGCCTAGCGCAAACCATTGTTCTAATTTTATTTCCCATTTATTTTAAAAATTCATAAAAACATATGACTTACATCATTATGTTACACAATTGTGCTTTAAAACGAACGAACACCTATTCTATTTCATGTCATTATGTCAACATTCAATTTTGCAATGATGGTATAGTTCCTAGGGACTTATTCAAAAATTTTATCACACTTAGGAATTTATGCCTAGCAAAATCATATTTCTTTAATATGTCATGCATAATATTTTTTATGAAAATCTGAAAACAAATCATCACCATCATCACTTCCATCATCACAACACAAAATCTTAAGACAAGTCTCTTAAGCACTCTTTTACTTTTAACAATATTTCTATCCTGGGATTAGCTTGACGACCTAGTGAGCGGCGACTCCATGAAATGGTCTATACCAACGACAATGTCCTTTGAAATTATTGTTAGAAGTCCCTTTTATTTTTTTCATCAAATCACACCACAAAACAACCAATTTATTTACATCAAATTATTTTCATTTCCAATTTTATAGCATGGCATAAATATTTTCTTTCCAACGATATAATTACATAAATAATTAATCACAAAATTCAAAATTAAAGCACCATACAACATATACACAAGTCATATCATCAAAAATATAATCTATATATCTCAATCAATCATGTACATCATCTAGATTGGTATGCCACAATCAAAACCCTAGCATACTCAATCCCCTCAAAAATATATAATAATACAATCTACCCTCTGCAGCAGCTAGCCTCGAGAAGCCCTCGAGCTCTCAGCCTCATCTCCTCCCCCACCCTGACGTGGAGGAGGTGGTCCCATAGAGGTCCAGGATGTGTCCTGGGTCCTCGCCATCGATCGTGAGGATGTCCTCGATGATCCCATCATGATCGGCTCCACAATGGGGGCTGGCAGTGGTACCCTCTATCCCTCTGGGACCACGTGATAGTATAGCCCCTGGTAGAATGTGGTCTGAGCAATAGACCATGCCAGATCCCGAGTGCTCGCCCCTCCGCTCTGAGCCCTGAGCCGTGTAGCCTCATCCTGTAGCGTCTGCACCTGAGCCCGGAGGTGGGCAACCTCAACCCAGAGAGCCACCGTCTCATTGCTCTCCCCTACCTCGACACCCTTGCCCTTATCGAGCGATGGTGGTCTCTCCCCCTACTACGAAGGGAATCTCTCCTCCCTCTGCCCTATCTCCTATGGCCTCTGTGGAGCCTGACCCATCCTCTGGCATCTCTCCTATGGAGACCATCATTGCTCTCTCCCATCATGACCCCACGCTACCTCAATAGTAGCCTGGCACCACCTCCCCATCCGTCGCACCATAGCATGCACTAGACCCTATGCCCTCATCATCCGAGGAGGGTGGATGCCTGCATACCAGGCATCATAGCCATCTACAACCCCAACATCATCACCATCCACTAGCTGGATGGGGGCATCATCCACGTCCTGACTCTAGAACCGTTGCATGTCTGGAGCCCCGCTCAGCGTAGTACTATCCCAGATAGTCCAGGAGTACTCATAATCCCTGAGAGAAGGGATCCCCTACTGTAGACCGAACTATCATAGAACCCGGTCGTAGCGGTGGAGCTCTACCTCTCCCCGCTCCATCCTAGCCAATAGACTCGCCTGATGCGAGCCAGCTCCTGCCCATCCTCTGCCCACCCGAGGTGCTCTCGCCATGGCCTCCAGGTGATCTGGTCCAGGATGAGGTCATCCAGCAACCTCCGTGACATCGGTAGATCTATCCCATTGTGACCCCCTCTGTAACCACCAGTAGAAAACCTGGGGCCTCTCCCGGTCAACCCCTATCAGTGGGAGCCCTACCGGCCTTCGCACCATGATGTGCTCCCAACACCAAACCTGTAGTAGTGATGTCAAGACCAGACATCGGCCTCCCTTGTATACGACCCCATGTAGGATCCTATACAAGTGGCATAGCACAAAGCTGCCCCATGAGTATCTGTAGCCGTGGTCTCTCATGTCACAGACCACATCTGAGAGGAGCCAGGGTAATCTGCATCCACTCTGGTGGCACAACAGTAAGCCACCTACCACCTCCTACAAAACTTGAGTCAGCCTAGATGCCCCAGGCATCTGCCTTAGAGACTCGATGTTCACTCTGCCCTTCTCTAGGGTGAAGCTCGGGTCCCCGGTCAACCTCATCATCGCCTGGCCCTGATTGGCCGTAGGCGTCATCAACCATCCCTGTATGGGGATCCTCATGATCCTCCATACGTCCTCTAGTGTGGGAGCCATCTCCCCTATCGATAACCGAAAGTAGGATGACCCCGGATACCATCTCTCTGCTAGGGCTATTAGTAGCCCCATGTCTGTCGATACTTGTGGCATCTCTGCCACATGCTGCAAACCGACTTGAGCCAGTCGGTCGTGCTCTGCCTGATCAAGCGTGGCTATGTCATCTCGCAACCCATCGTATTTCCACTCTCGACTCTTTAGTAATCCCTTCTACAAAACAAACAATAAAACAATAAAATTCATTAATAAATCAATCATTAAAATCAAATTAAAAACATTTTAATCAAGATTAATTTCTTAAAAATGATGATATCGTCCACCATTGGATGATATCGTCCCAAATTGGGCAAAATCGTCCTTTGTAGGATGAAATCGTCTACGATTTCATAACTTGGGGATCGCCCTTGTTGGACGGGATCGCCCTAGATCGATTTCACCCTCCGACGAAATCGATGATCTAGGGACGATTCCGATGAAATTGGGATGATTTCGTCTCGACGTCGTCGACGGCCTAAAAACGGCCGTGATGCCCCAAAACAATCAAAATTTCAAACAAAAAATTGCACAAATTAAATTCAAACCTAATTTACTAGGATTAGATCCTTACCCGTAGCCCGCACTGGACCTCTGTCGCTCTGTGCATCGTCTCCACCATTTTTCTCTCTACAGAGCTCTAGAACAGTAGAAATGAATAGTAAAAATGAATTAGGGTTTTACCCTATTTTTCTTAATTTTATTTAAAATCAACATTTTTTTTAATTTTGCTTTTTCGTGCTTTTACCTCAAACGTTCGATTTGGGTAAAAACACGGAGGGGGCACCATAGTAAACAGTCGTACGATTCGACCTAGAATCGTCATCTAAAAAATTGAGTAAATTTTTGCTTTCTCGTAAAATGGGAAAAACTCGTCTTTAACGCATTTTCTTCGAAAAATTCGCTAAAGAGGGGGCAAAATGTAGCACCCTAAAATTGGCACGATTAAACCTTAGTAAAAAGATAAAAATTTGAATTTTAAACCCAAACCGCCCATTAACCGCCCGTTACCCGCTTTCCTCATTTTTCATGCCATTTTTAGGATTTGTTTTGACCGTTGGACGATATCGTCGTAGATCAGACGAAATCATCCCAGATCTGACGAATTCATCTGGAACAGAACGTCCAGACGATTTCGTCCCAAAACCAAATTTTCATAATTAGCTTCTGTTTCAACAACTTCTCTAACTTGGGCAGAAAGCGTGTCTGCGTAGTTAGAGTCTCCCCGTTGGAGATCTCCCAAATTGGGATGATCTCCAACCTCCTAACCTCTCCCTAATCCTATATAAACTGGGATTTTCTCAGTTTATCCCCCTGAACCCCCTAGCTGATGGATTTCCCTACAGAGTTAGTTCCTTATGCATTAGAGCATCCTCGCACCATCGTTTGCATTCTATATTTCATGTTTTCTTGCAGGAATTTTACTATTTTTCAGTCGGAGCAAGCTTGGATCATCGCAGGCGATTCCAGACGATTTCGGATGATCCTGTCGAGGAGCGCAGATGATCTCGTACGATTGGAGGTGATCCTGACTGTAGTCCAGATTGGGGGCAATCAGAGCCCAGAGTTTGCATTTCCTTATTGTTTTTCTGCATTTCTTTGTGCATTATCTTAGGTTATTATATTTATGCATCCTGGAGTTCACCTCATTTAGCATAGATATATGATGAAGTCAAAATAAATTGTCAAATTGATGCATTTCCTTTTAATTGCTATCTAGATCTATCATTTAGGCAAATTCATTGTTATTTCTATCATTTCCCCTTGCTTTTGTAGTTGCATTTTTGGTATTTTGTATCTATTTTTGTGATTGCAGGTTTCTGACGAATTCGTCTGATGAATTCGTCAGATCGTCGATGATCCTGTCTGATCTCAGATGACCGACTATGATCTGAGATGATTCTGTGCAATTTCAGATGATTTTGTATGATTCGAGATGATTTGGACTTCTACAAACCATAGAATCTTCATTCAGACATCCGAAATCAGGTATATTCTATCCTATTTAGCACATTCTCTGTGTTCAACATTTATTCATGTTTTTTGTATCCATAAAAATCAGCATCGGCATATAGATTAGCTTAGATTCATCTTGGCCAAACCTAGGAATTGAATGATTGAATATAAAATGAACACATCAAACCTATTATCAACCTAGGCATGGAAACTGCCACTCAAAAGTTTCCTGGTGAACCCACCATCCATCAAAAATTCACCCTTATACCCCTCCCCCGAGAGGCGGGACCTTCAAAGGGCCTCTCAGTCCGAGGTATTGTCCCATCCTTCTCGCATCCCCCTTTCGGGCGCGGATCCTATATCCTGAAGGTAAGGATGCAAAAAATTTGGAGCGATACACTTACCTAACAACTCTGCAAGGAGTACAACTCAATTTTTGTATGAGCAGGTTATCACAAGGTTCAAAATATCTCTTAAAATGACAAGTGATAGAGGAGTTCATTTCATTAATGAGATTATTCAAAATTCAAAAAAAAAAATACAAGATATTTCATTCCTTGTCAAGCCCATAATATCCCAAGAAAAATTTGTAGGCAAAAGCAATTAATAAGGTCCCAGTGTCAATCATGTATAAGATATGTGGAATAGAAGGAGCTAATTGGAAATAGTGCTTGCTAGAAGTTTTATGGGTATAAAATACCACCTTCAAACCAATTATGAATCATATATCTTTTTAACTAATGTACAGGCAGGAGGTGATGGTACTGATCAAATTTTTGATACCAAGTTTGAGGATAGCAGTAGAAAATTGCTTGAATGATGAAGATAGTATGGAGGAGAGACTCACAATATTGGTGCAGCTAGGTGATAAAATGGTTATGGCACAATGGGCAACAAAGATAGCTTAGCAAATATGAAAATATTGGCACGATAAGAATATCAAGAAAATGGATTTGAAGGTTGGAGAACTAGTGCTCAAATATAATGGAAAGAAATAACTTAAGCTAGGAAGTTGAAGAATTTATGGCTCTAACACTTCCAAGTGGAAGAGGTATCAGAAAATAGGGTTGTCTAATTAAAGAATCTAGATGGTACAATTTTTCCTGATGTTGTGAATGGTTATAAGTTGAAGGTGTATAAGGCACAAGCATAGGTAAATGCAATCAACTTAGAAACCTCTAAGGACACTTCTAAAAAAGCAATGAAAAAGTACAACTAGGTATATGATTCTATGAACACAATGGGCCAAGTAATGTCATTCAAAAGGATGAACCAACCAACTTGGAATGGTTATTTGGAATGGAAGGAGAACCTGTGATTGAGCAGAGGGAGTTAGAACCTCAAGAGGAAGAGCATAGATGATTACAATTCCATGTTCAATTTCTAAATAGCAAAGCAGAAGAGTGACTTTGAACCCTCATAAATGTCACTTTACAAGGAAAATTACCAAAAGTGGGGGAATACGAAGGTCAATGACCATAAGTTCTACAATAGATGGCTTGGGAAACATAGAGATTGTAGGAGTATGATATCCTATGATAGTATAATGCATAATTATGGGAACAAGTAATTTAAGAGTTGTATGGAACCATGCAATAGATGCATGAATGCCAAGAGGCACATAGAGCTGAACGGGCTAACAAAAACCAAGAATAATTCAAGGGAAGAACAAATGATAATTCATCAAAGAGCAACCTATTTTTTATGGATTTAAATAATTCACCTTCAACACCATTAAAAATCCACCTAAGACATTCTAGAAGGTAACATAATAGAAGGTTACAAGAACATAAATTGGAGATGCAACAACTAATTAGAACTGCTTCACAATTAATTATATATCCTTGAAGACGTTAGAGATCACTAGAACAATATGGGATGATGGAACCACATCAGAATTTGGTTTTCAATAGCAAATATCAAATAAGTAGAGAGAAAGCAGTTGATATTCTATGGAGGGATGTTAGAGAGGTACTTGAATAGCCAAGGTATGGAGGGTGGCTAGAAGAATCAAGCAATTATGAGAATCAACCTTGGGATCCTGATATACCCTACACAAGCCCCAATCTAGATCAAAGGAAACAAAGGGATGAGATTCAAATTCAACAAGTAGAGGTTTGATTCCTTAAAATGGTATAGGTGATTGAATATGATGAGTCACTAAGTCCACTAGATGAAGAGAATAGAATAATTACTAATCTATCAGATAATGAAGGTGAGGTACAAAGAATACCAACCAAACATTGACATAGGGTGCCATACAAAGAATCGATGATAAGACCAATCAAGCATCAAGAGGTGGTAATATATTGTTTGGATGCAATGGATTTATGTAAACATTGAAGAGAAGTGCAACAATTGCAAAGAAGGGTTCAAGAAACCTCATATTTTCCAATGAATACTACAAAAGAAGGAAATGATTCAAGCACGCATTTGGCTTTCTTAGACCCGTATAAAAAATTCTTAGCCCAATGTGCACCACAAAGATGCTTTGAAGAAGCATGGTAGATCTCCATATTAGTGGCTTGAGAGGAAGAAATTCTCCTCCTACTGCCTATAATTCGATTAAGTTTGTGAATTGGGTTGCAAGGAGCATCTATGGACGTAGTTCAAACCAACCCCTCACTATGTGTTCCTAAGGCTAAACCATTTGGTCTATCTCAGTGAGCTTGTAGAAATAAAATACATAATAAATAATGATCAAGGGACCAATTAAATCTTGGGAAGTTGGAAGTGTAGTAGCCCAACACTAGGGTTATTCAATCGAATAAGGAAAGAGGATGATTCGAACAGGATTGGAGAAGACATGGATTGAGAGGTAGGAATCCAAATCAAAACCATATGCACAAAGGATGGGAAACAAGTCAAATATAGATAGAATCCAAGGCAAAAGATAAGCCATAGGAAGAGCCTATCAAAATATTGAATGAAGGGGAAATTATCATCCAAGTGGAAGGATGAACAATCATCAAGATCAAAAATAGATAGAGTTTCACTACCTAGATGATAGCATGACCATCTAATGGGCATATGGAATAAATGAATAAATCAGTTTAGACAATGATAGGACCCATTTGGATGATGAGTTAACCCATCTAAATAACAATAGAACCCATCTAGATGATAGTAGAACATATTTGGAAGATGCCTGTGTTGAACCAACATGTCTAGATGTTAGTCCATCTAGATGATAGCAGAACACATTTGGAATATGTTTGTACTAAACCAACATGTCTGGATGTTGGCAGAATATGGAAGACTAATGTCAATAGAGGAAGACGTTTGGATGCATATAGCCAAACTGATGAATAAGGAATTCATCATCAACCAGCATAAGGTAGAAGCCATCCTCATGTTGATGAATGGGAAAATTGGCATATCATTTAAAGAGGGAATGATGGATATGATGAATAATATCATATGGAAACCCCTCAAAGCCATGGTACTCACAAAAATTATCATCAATTAGAACTGTGGGATGATGGTGATGATTTTAGTAGTCATGAAATTGGTAGCCATTAGTAGGAAGATGTCTTATCAAAAACTTTAGAAGTATGCATTGGTATAGCCATGCACTTCACTCGACGATGATAAAATAAAAAGAAATAAAAGACAAAAAAATAAAAATATAAAATAGGAAAAATATAAAAATAGAAAAAGATGAAATAAGGAAAAGATGATGTGTGCATGCAAAAGAGACAATGTGGCATGCATGCAGAATATAAGCAACAAGGTGGCAGTTAGATAGGTAGTTATGCGGGCAATAACACATCTATAAATTGGAAGTGCTAGGATGGATTGTTGATTATATATTGAGCATGTTACAAGCACAACACAAGAAGAAGTATTTACAAAGGAGAAGAGGGTTTGGAGTGGAGGTAGGATTTTTAGTGCACCAAGTTTTATATGGAATGAAGCAAGATGCCATCTCAATTGGTAGATCTTATGCTTCATGGAGATTTTCTAAAATTTTTGTGCAAGTGCAGAAATTTTATCTCCTGATTTGTAGGTAAATATAAAGTGAGTGGAAGGAAATTTGTGTGCATCAATCTTGATTGTGACACATCCAAATCTAAGATATATGAAGGTGAGTCATTTGTAGGGAAGATGTCTAGGGCTACCTGTCTCATAGTGCATCCATCCAAAAATACAACACATATAGAAATTCCCATCCATATGGAGAGTGTACCCATTTGGGATTTCCACCCATACAAAAACTACTACCTATTTGATAGAGCACTCGTCTAAATTTTCTATCTATTTGATGTCTACAACAATTTAGAAAAGTAGATTTCTAGTAGTGTTAATCATCTGGAAGTATAGATATCTACCAGAATTAGTCACCAAGAAAGAAATATGTCTAGGAGATGAGACATATGATAGCAGAATGAGTCACCAAAAGTCAAGGCATATTTAGATTAATGAGTTAGAGCATTTTGGAGGAAGTCAAATATTGATTACACCATGATATAAATCTTTACTAAAATTAGTTACTATGAAATTTCTGTCATCATCAGGAGCGCTAAGCAAGTAGAAAAACATGCAAGAAGAATCAAATATGCCCAATAGTTCAAGAAATATTAGGTTTTGATTAACAAAATTACTTGGATTCATGCCAAAGAATATTTTTCTAACAATGGTGGGAGCGAGCACCAGCCAAGGACCCCATCAAGAAAAAAATAAAGGAAGTTGGAGTCCATTTTATTTTATAGGTTGTGAGTTTTTATAAGGACTTCTTCAAGGAGTGGTTGATCTAGATGCTACAAACCTATGATTTTTTACGCAATACCAGCATAGTACATATTGGAGATAATAATATGGTAGTTGATTTATCTATGAAAGAATTTTGATGCACATACAGACTTTCAAAGGAGATAAAACTAGTGATGAGTGAGTGGGTAGATCCCAAGAAGACTCCACAGTTGATTCAAAGTATCACCACCTTGACCAAGGTAGACATTGATGCTATGTTATCAATCCATGGTAAATATGGAGTCGAGTAGAAACAACTAGCCAATGCAGGATTACAATGCATCATGAATGTACTAATAGCCAAACTATCAAGAGAAAAATAAAGCTCAAATATTCTAATTCGGTTGATTTCATACTTGTAGGGGATTGAGCAAGGTGTGGCTTATGATTGGGTAGTCTACTTGGTACTTCGTATTCAAAATTTTCTAATGCAAACTACCAAGAAATTTTTGATGGTTTTCCATGCCATTGGATTATTGTTGGTTGTATCATCCAGAGTAGGAGTTCATATTCTAGATTATGATCCTCCTCAAAAGTTATAAGAATTGGCACAGATAATTTTATGTTGGAAAGATGAAAATCCACAAGTAAAATAATAGACACTGGTGAATAATCCACGAGTGAAGAAGATCTCTCACAAGACTTCACTTGAAGAAGGGCCATTGATCGATTCAAAATGGGAGGATACTACATCACCACTACGTAAGGATATAGGGCCAACAAACAAAGTTTATGCACCTCCGCAAGAAGTGCCTAAGCCAATAAGGAAGAGGTAGATATTTGAGCCACCACCACCTTCATTATCACCTGATTTGATGGATGGGATAACAACTAATGAAATAGAACATAGTTGAAAACTAGCTCATAAGCTCGAGCAATGGTTGAGCCCACATTCTACAAAAAATTGATTTTTAAATTCCTTTAGTTCTTTAGAATGTGCCAATAGGATCCGGTATTTCTATCCACATAGTGCCTATAGAGTATTTGGTAGAGACCCAATTCTAGGATCGTGAGGAGTTAACTAAAGCATCCATAGAGTCCCTTCTTGCCTAAAATTATCTTACCAATACCTTACATACTTTCTCATTTCTAAATATGCTCACAGTAGTAGAAGTCAAGGTAGCAGGTAAATTAGTATATATTGGTATCCCATAGAAGCTACAAAGAAGATGATGGGTGAGGGACTACCACTCCATACTATTAGAAATCCTATGCCAGGGACATAGGAGCATCTTATTACGATCGATCTAGAGATCTCTTTGGAACTTGAGACTAGAAAAATATAGGGATATAATCCCTAATCAAGTACAAAATATTAGCAAGTTGTTGGGATAGATGGCAAAAGCAACCAAGCACAAGTACCTAAGGAACAAATCATAGTCATAGAATATAAAGCAACCAAGAAGTCCATCGATCTATCTAAGAAGATGAAGGAGATTTTGTAGGAACCTGAGGATGTATGGTTAGAGCATATTTTATTAGAACTACCTAATTTTGTAGATCCATTAGACATGGTTGATCAGCAAGGGGTAGATTATTTTTAGAAATTGACCCATGTGATGGATAATCTATGCCTGTAGTTTGATGTAGCTTGTGTTGGTCGATGGAAGAAGTGGTAGTTTATGGTGAAGGAGGAGATAGAAAAGTTGGTAGATTAGGCCACACAAGGATCATGGCAAGCAAAAATTTCTAACATCTATCAAGATCAGCCATGGACTCTAGCTACCATACACTTGATGACTATGGAGGTAATGGAAAAACTTCCAGAAAAGACACCTACCCTCTACTTGGAACCAGTGCAAGTGTATGTTCTTGGCCATGGAAATAACCCTCCTTCCCAACACTCTACAAAACATAGATCATAGATGGAGTTAGTACCCAAATGTTTGCCTATGTATAGCCAATTTAACTTCCTAGCCCATTTTTTGTGTTGGCTAGCTAAAGGAATTAAGCATTTGCATTTGGCTAAGTAAAATTTGGATAGATATTTGGAGTTGACAAAGGCAGAATTACAAGTGAAAGAGCAACTTTTGGTAGAAGGGGTCACTTAGATGGAAGATACTTTAAAACATATTTGGGAAAAACAACAAATGAAAAACCTTAGCACTTAGTTCCATGATAGGAAATAGGTGATTATCAAAATTGATATTGAAATTTTGTAGCACAAGGAGGTTAAGAAATTGTTGATAAATAAAAACATCGAATTGGTGACCCAAAAAAGCCAAATTTTTGAAGCTTGGTAGTAGGAACGAGCAAAATTACATAAGGAGTTGCTCCAATAACAATAGTGTGAAGAAGCTCTCAAGGTTGAATTCATATAGAAGGCACCATATTCCTCAACCTTGACAACACAACAGATGAAGGAGATCTTCATTTAGCATAAATCAAAATTGTTGTCTAAACTTTAGGAGATGGAAATCCAAGACAACAACTTGGGAGTAGAATGGGCCAAGTACTTTACTTATGCCAAGTGATTTTAAGATTAACATGAATATTTCTAGCTCAGGGTACAAGAATTGAAGGAGGCACTGTAGGTTGCAACACCAAAATATGTCGACAACCAAACAAGATAGTGTAGAAAGTTGTTGAGGACATCGACTTCTTCAAAGGAAAGGATAGATATAGATTAAAGTTCAAATAAGATACGACATAATGAACTGTTTGATAAAAAATCTATAGGAAGATAGTAATTTTTATAATGTATGCCACAATTTTGATAAATGGAAGGATTTGTAATGCAAAATCAGTCAACATGATGTGATGCATATTGATTAATAGAAATGCACAAAAGGACAAAACTAGCCATCATACATAGTTAAGTTTGTTAACACGTCTTAGACTGATTAGTTAAGACGTCTAGGACTGGTTTTGTTATGCTGCAAAACAGATTAGTTAAGTGTTAAGCATAGGGGTGGTTTAGAAAATTGAGATTGGCTGGTTATAGAAACCACCAAGATTATCTTATAAATACCCCCCTACTATTTATTTTTGGGATTCTTTATAAGAGAAGAGTATCCATATTGTATGCAAGTGTAGATAAATGGTAAATACAACAAGTGTTGTTCCAAGATTGTGTGTTATTTGTGATTACATTATCATGTTGCAAGTTTTCTATCAATGTTTAGAAAGAGATAAGATGGTGCAGGTTTATGTAGTGTTTATATTGTGCATTTTTAGGAAGGAGTAGATGGAGCAGTTTGTAGACTAGATAATAGATGTAAATTTTAGTAGACATATAGGCCTACCCATATAGGCCTATCCATTAGATATCTAGACCTATCCGTCTAGGCCTTGTCCATTACACTACATATTTGAGACTGTGCTTTAGATGTTTGAGGATAAAACCCATCTAGGATTGCACTTACCCATCTGAACCAAGATACCCATCTAAGAGATCAACCCATACGTAGTTACATATTTAGGATCCTACACATATATATCATACCCATATGGATAGTACACATACAATTTATAACCCATTTAAAGTCATACACGTCTAGATCAATCCATGTAGATTGATTTACCCATCTAAGATAGACGTTTATAATAGCCTATCCATCTAAAATTGAGAAAAATAAGTAATGTTAGGATTCATGGTCAAGTTGATCAATCCTTCCTAAATTCCTATCATTCCCTCATCTCAAGAAGGCACTCACCCTTATCTACATAAATATTTGTCCAATTATTTCCTTGTCAGATTCAAGTACTTCATCCCCTCAACTAGCCAACACAAGTGGGATTGAAAATTCATTTGAATGTACATTGGCCATAATTTGGGTACCAATTCCACATATAGAATTTGATCTATGGGGCCCTAGGAAATATGAGTATTACCATGGCCAAGAATGTAAACGTGTGCTAGTTCCAAATAGAGGGTAGGTGTCTTGTCTTGTAATTTATTGACTCCCTCTATAGTTGTCAAATATTTAATAGGTAGAGTCCATGGTTGTTCTTTATAAATACTAGAAAATTTTGATTGGCAGCCTCCCTTTCCAACCCATTTCACAAATTTATCTAGCTCTTCTTTATCCATCAATCCTTTCACATAAATACAAGTTATCTCCATGATCATTACATAGTCCTTCTCAAACTGTTGTGCTTCTTTACTTTTATTTTTAGGTGTTTCTTCGTGTACATACCTCTATTTTACTCAAGCATTATCGTGTTCTAGATTTGATACTCATCCTTACATCACCTCTTCAATTTGGCCATGGTCATGATGATGGTAAAGTCATTTTCTTACGATTAACTTTGAAAATTCTTCATATGTTAGGGTTATTGATGTTCTTCTTCCAAAATAGTTGGGCTCATTGATCCAAATATAGCCCAAATTTTGTCAACTCATTTTTCTAATTCTTGACACTCCCTTTGGTTTTTTCTAGATGAATTTTATGCCAAATGACTTTAGTCTTAGATGGCACACTCTAGATGGATGCAGTATTAGAAATCTATAATTTTATATGATGGTATCTCCAAACAACTACAGTCCTAGATGATTGTAGTCCTAGATAGGTGCAGTCTTAGATGGTTGCAATCCTAGACGGGTGTAGTTTCAAATAAAATTTCTCAAACAACTCCTTATTCCAATGAATCTACCTCATATGTGTGCAGATATAGATGGTAGGATCACATCATAGCCAAAACTAATTCATGTGACTCCTTCTAGTGTGCTCCTATTTTTTGACTATAATTTGAGGTATATAGTATCTTGCACTTGCACTAATAATTATAAAATTTCTATTAGGTTTCTTGTTTACCATATGGATTTTGGTATCATGGCTTCATCTTGATCAAATTCTTGGTGTGCAGGTGATTCTGCCTCTCGCCCCAACCTGTTCTTAGCAATTTTTCCTTGTGCTCTGCCTATATGCTTTTGCACTTGAATACTCTAGACTGAATGAGCCAACCTTCATCCTAGTGTCCAATTTATAGGCTTGATTCCACCCATGCAACTACTTATTTAACTACCACCTTTGATCTAAACTTTTACATATGTGCCACCTCGCTACCTTTGCATGCACTTGTATTTTTCTTTATTTTGTCCTTTTTCCTATTTTTGTATTTTTCTTGTTTTTATATTTTTCTTTTCTCTTTTATTTTTATTTTTATTTTATTTTATATTTTTTCAAAAAAAAAAGGTCTTTCTTTTCACCATCACTTAGTGAAGCACATGGAAATGCCAATGTAGACTTCTAGTGTCTCCAAAAATACTTTGTCCTATTGATTGTTGTTAGTCCCTTGATTGTTGAAAGCCTCATCATCATACATTGCTTCAGTATGTTGGCGATTTTGATGATTTACTCTACTTTAGGAGGTTTGCATTTGTGGTTATCTTCTTTTGTTGGATGACTTCTTCCTCTCATTAGTGAATGATGTAGTTATCTTAAATCAGTCCGATTACAAGAATCCTAATATTTGCTCCTTGTGATGTCATCCTAACTTGTTCTATCATCCTCCAGATAAGTTCTTCCATATTCTAGGTTGATTCTCTTAGTCCTTCCATCCTCTTGGTAAATAATTATGCTATCATCCATTTAATAAAATGTAGTCCTATTTTTCTCCTGTTAACTATCTGTTATTTTGATCATATGGGGGTTTCCTCATCATCCAACATTCTAATGAATCCTTCTTGTGGCTTACCTTCCACCTCAAAGTCTATATTCTTGTCTTTGGACTTCTACTTATTGGAATACTAGGTTTTGGTTTGGATTCCTTGGAGGTATTTGATCCATGTTTCTAAATCCATGTCTCCCCCTAGTTTGCACAAATCATCCTCTTCCCATTTTTGATTAAATATCCCTAATGTTGGGATGTTGCACTCCCAACTGCATGAGATTCAGTCAATTCCTTGATCAATCATGGTGATATATTTTATTTCTATGAGCTCATTGAGGTAATCTTGATGGTCTATCCTTAGGAATTCATAGATGTTGGTTGGTTTATACTATGTTTGTAGATGGGCCTTATGGTCCATTCTACAAACTAGTCAACCTATGGGTAGTTGGAGGGGAATATCTCAAACTATTTGTAAGGAGACAAACCAAACTCCCCCCTTGGTTAGGTATACTTGGATCACCTAGTAGTCTTGAAGAACTATCAAAATTATCTAATACGTCTATTTCTAGCTTGATCAATAAGTTTTGCTCTAGTGCTTGGCTCTGCATGCACTTGGATTTTAGGTTTTAACTGTCTTAGGATTCTTAATATTATATCTACCCTAATAAATATCCTTCTCCATATTACTTCTTCAAAGAATTTTTGTGATGTACATTGAGTTAAGGCATCTCTATACTGGTTTGAGAAGGCAAACTCTATACTTGAATCATTTTTTTCTCTTGTAGTATTCATTGGTCAATCTGAGGTTTCTTGAATCCTTCTTTACAATTACCTCACGTCTCTCCTTTGTCTTTGTAATTCCATAATAGCAAGTCTATATACTACCACCTATCGGTTCTCAATCAATCTTTTGATTGAATCATCATACCCTACAATCTCCCAAGGTTTGATCAGTTCTTTGATTGCATCATCTTCATTACTTGAATAATTCTCCATTCTCTTGTCCTCTTCCTCCTAAGGTATTTGTGGCATCTCATTCTCTATTACTTGGACCATTTTGAGGAATCAAACTCCTACTTGTTGAATTTGAACCTCATCCCTTTATTTTATTTATTTTAGATTGGAACTTGTATGTAAATCAAAAATCGAACAACACCAATGCAAGAATAAAGAAACAAAAACACAGTAATAACAAGATTGCACAAGATGAATAAGATTTTATTAATGTGGGCAAATATCTTGATTGTACAATAAATGTGCCCTTGTATGGGGGTTTTACAATACTTTTGATACTAATTTATAAGATGCCAGGGTTTCAAAACCCCAGTGTAGTGAATAGTTGGTGTCTTCTCACTTGTCTTCGATCCAAACAAGAGTTGTAGGTGGGCTTGTGTATCCTTAGAGGGCCACCCTAGCTTCAATAGCTTCTAGATATATGATCCTGTACCTAAAAATAGAGACAACAATAAAAGAGATTAGAAGCACCTACGAGGGCTCCACTGTGTGAGGTCCTCAAAGAGACAAAACAACTAAAACCCTATATGCTAAATGTAATACTAAAAATAGAAGTGTAGAAATGTAAAATAAGTTCAAAAAAACTTCTTACCTTATCAACACTCTAATTTCTATTTTTGCTTTGATCATTTATGGTTGCGAGGATACCCAAATGATTCTTGAGGGTCGTAGGACTGTAGATCTACTGCAGGAGATACACAAAGGTATTTTGTAAAGGTTGTTGATGCACCATATATTTCTAGAAATGTATAGAGGTACTCAACTAGATATGGGGGGCGTTCAGGGGCTAAGGGAAGTGTCACAAAACCAGATCTGGTTCTACATAGGTTTGGTAGTGGTGAAAGCAAATGATGCAATGGGGGTGGCAAACCATGAAAGTGATGCCAAAGTAGCTAGGGTAAGGGATTCCAAAGTGCTTAAGTATTAGGAGAAATTTGGATAGCTTATGGATTTGATTCATCAAAATCACTCCTCTTTTCTATTATTCCCTTGAACATGTTAGGGTTTCAACGACACAAAATGAGTGGTCGACATTAAAACATGACAAAGGATGGAGAATAAATTTGGGTAAATGGCATGTATTGAGATGGATGGATGGTTGAGATTAAAATATTAATATAAATACACATATATTTATTAAATATATATAAATATAATATAAAATATTAATATTTATATATATTAATTAAATACATATATATAAATAATGGGTGGTTGTGATTGAAGGACACATATGGATGAAAAGTGGCTAGATTTTGGTGTCTATAGATGCCCCTTTTTGTATTGCATTGCATGAAATACAATGCGGTGTAAAAATACAAGACACCTGGTTGGGCATGATGAAGCAAATTTATTTCATTGGAGCGCAAAGATGATTTTGAAGATAAAATCATTTGTATAATTAGATTACCCCTTCAATTGATGAATGAGTGAATAATAAGTCTCTTAAGGAAATTGAAAAAAATGTGGAGAATGATGCATATGAATGGTGCAAGTGCAAGTGTATGATGTAAATGCAAGTGTACAATGTAAATGCTAATGGTATGAACGATGTAAAATGATTTTGTTTTTACCCCAATGGAGAAAAGGGTTTTTTGCCAAGTGTAGATGCCATGATCATGTAAGATGTATCCCACTATGGTAAATCAAAATAAAACTTGTTTTCCCCAAAATTTGGGTGATTCTATGTTGTTGAAGAAAGTGCATTTTTGCATCATTGAAATGAAAAGTGATGAACATACAAAAAGAAAAAGAGTCAACTTGTGGAGGGCCATCTAGTGACTGTATGATAATTCCATAAATTAGAACCAATAAACCTAGGCAAGGCCTATCTCCGTGATGACTTTCAATGTAAAATAAATGATGAGATATTATTTTGTTCGTGTTTCAAGCCTCACGAATAAGGCCATCAATGACAATTATTGAGAAAATTAATCTGAACATAGTTGCACTAAAAAATGAGGTAGAAAATGTAACTTGATTTTATACAATGAGATAATGGATTATGATAAAGGCCAAGCATATCGTTATTTATCCATCTTACCAAATTGCATGTACAACCAATTGTTACAATTACCAAGGAGATATGATAGACCATTAGATACGAGGTTCACTTGAAATTGTATGTGAGATTTGCAAACATGCAAGTGTAATTATTTATGGATGAAAATGATGTTGAAATGATTATTTGATGATGAGAAATGCATTAAATATTGGATTACATGATTTTGTGAAATTGTGCATTGGTTTGGAGTATGTTGAGAGCAATTTTAGATAATTTTATGAATTTTGATCGTAAGAAAAAGTTAACCACCCAAATCAATCTATGTTATCACAAGGATGAATGAAATGATGGAGTGGATTATTGGAATAATGAATATGGTCATTTTGTGAAATTTTTGGTTATTTTGGTGTGTTTTGAGAGTTGTAAAGAGATTTTGCGCCTTTTGGTCGTAAGCAAAAATTAAGCATCCAAATCAATTTTTTTTTTCACAAAACATGATATGATGATGAAATGAAATATGGATGAAATTCAGAGTGATTTTGTGGAGGTAAGCTACATTTTGGATCATTTTTGTCTTTCTACCAATTTTGACACCAAACATCGGTCTGCATCTACAACATTATCAAATATCGACATGCATATGGTAATCTATAGACTCTGGTCAATGTTTCAATGTGCCTATGAATGCACTTGGGAATTCCAGTACACCCAAAATGGCTATAAATAGTCTGCATAGGTGAAATCAGATTCATTCTTTGCATCCAGAAGCTACACCTTAGGAGTGAGTGAGGAAGTGAGGTGATGTGAAGGAATTCGGTGGTGCAGAAGTGATGGCGATGGATGGTGCAGATGTTGAGGTAAGTGCCCTTGTCACTCCTTGTTTGGCTTATGCATATATATATATATATATATATATATATATATATATATATATATATATATATATATATATATATATATATATATATATATATATATATTGAATTATGAAATGAATGTGAAATTAATGTGTGTGTATTTTACATGTATTGCACTACAACTAAAGATCTTGGAGGCTCAACATCGGTTCTCATACCTCATACCTAGGGTAAGAAAGGTGGTGCAAGATGAGTAGTGGAAGTGGCTAGAGAAGGTGGGGTTGGCTGGGATAGTTAATATTGATGTGATGAGGGTAGATTAAGGGGTATCTATCTACCTTGGTAGAGAGATGGGATTCATATTAAAGAATATTTTAGCTCCCTACTAGAGAGGCAACAGTGACACTTGGTGATGTATATCACATACTCAAAGTACTGATTAAGGGGTAACATATCAAGGTTGGACACAATAAGGGGTATGAGATGAGCTACATTTTTAGAGATGGATGGTGGGGTGAGAGCATGAATGGTGGAGGTATAAGATATTTGCTGATGTATGTGGATACAAAGTTAGAGGTGTTGCCTACCTTGGTAATGTTCATGTTGGTAAACATAGTGTTCTTGTTGGAACATGATTAGGCTAGTGTACGATATGATCAATACACCTAGGGTGTATGAATGTGCACCTACTCTACTAGCTTAGCTATATCATGAGCTGTATGAGGTGAGGAGGCATAAGTGAAATAGATTAGAATGAAGTATACTACTACAATATTGAGGTTGGGAGAACTTTAGTGTGGCTCAACCTATGGGCTTGCCCACTAAGACATCATATGGGGAGTATCCCTATGCTATGAGATACCTATTGGTTGAGAAGCTACAACTAAGTCATCCTATCTAGACCAACCAAGAGTACAGAGATCTATGGGTAGGGCTAACATCTACTCAGGTTATTTGGAGGCCATGGCAAGATGCTACTTAGACTGGTAATAGGGAGCAACTATGAAGAGTATGATAGGCTATATGGGTGGTTGGGAGGCATAGGAGTGATGTGGAGCTAGTTTAGTTCTCATGGGTGTTGAGGTAGTTTGGGCTATGATAGAGAGTTCTTGAGGTTCTAGTGCTATACAGGCATCATCAGGATGAGATAGGTCTACCTTGGGTGGAGGGATGAAGGGTGACCTATGAGGATGATGAGGAGATAGATCTCCTTGATATGGATGATGTGAGGACTACCACAAAGTATGATGCATGGTTTACTACATAGCCACTATGTATACTAGGTCTAGTAGTGGATGAGGGGAATGGAAATGAGAATGAGATAGAGGCCAAGGAGGAGGAGGTAGATGAGGCTCTCAAATATCAGAGATACCTTTAGTCTAGCAGTCGAGGGAGGTAGGTGAGGTATGTAGCAGAGCAAGAACCATATATTAGAGGTGATGGATATGGAAATGATGATAATGATATGGAGGAGGTTCTAGAGAGACCTCTAGGTTAGAGTGAGGAGTGTTGGGTGAGGCTTAAGCAAATGGTGGTTGAGCAAGATGTAGACATAGCTCTACTATGGGTGGAGCTAGAGGTACAAACAACTATAGGTGGAGGTGAGGATGGGATCACGAGGCTCCAGGAAGAGCTACTACAAAGGGACCATCATTAGAGACATGATGTATGATACCTTTAGGTCTGAGATGGATATATATGGGACTTGGATGATTTATTAATTCAACACCATATTGGGCTACGATATCCACTATCCTCATCCATGTTAGGATCTGTTAAGCATAGTGAGTCTAAGCATAGTGGCTCTAGTTTTAGGGCTCCTTCTGGGTCATATGGGTCCTCCTATAGACATTAGCTAGTGCTTAGAAGCACTTTTTTTGTATATGAGCCTTGGTGCTCCATTGTATATAGCCTTCAGATATTCATTGTACATGCGATATTTATATACATGGCTTTTAATTTTGTGTTATGATTTTGTGTGAATGCATGTATATGTGCAATGGATGTTAATGCAATGATAATGTGAATGAATACAAATGAATTAATGCTCTAATTATCATTCATAGTTTAGATTTTCTTGACCATGAATAACATTGTTGTTTAATAAGGGGCACCAAAATGGTGGTATGTGAAATGGAAGACTCATGTAATGATATGGATGTTGATATGGAAGAAAATATGGATGTTGATATGGAATAAGATATGAATTTTGATATGGAAAATTGATCATTTTTGCAGAGACTTAGACTTACTAGTGATGTCAAACAAAATAATTAAATGTTGTCTAATTTCTCTAAGATAAAATGTGTGTGTAGTGAATGCTTTTACTGAATAATGAGAATGGTAATGACTCAATGTAATCAAGAACCAATGTGTATGAAAGTGATTTCATTAACCCACATTGATTAAATTGAGATGAAACCTATCATGGATGATACCACAAAGTTATTTTGTCCTTATGTGCGGTCAAAGGTCTCATTAATAGAGATGTGTTGCCATGCATGAGCATACTCTATTGCCATTCAAGCATCTATAGCTTCGATTGATATTAGCTCCATAGTCTAAGAATATGATCTCTAAGATTTGGGGATTCAGACTACCTAACTATTTGACTAGAAATGTAGTTCTATCCTTACAACTTGAGGATCTGTGGTGTGTGATGTGTAAAATATTTAGAGCTTTGGAGAATCGGATTCTCAATTGAAGTGTGATGAGAATGTAACCCTATCCTTACTACTCTATATTTTATTTAGAAATTGATTGTGATAGTGGTAAAAACCACTATTTTTTATTTTTGGACTATGTGCATAATGGGAAAAGCAAGGATTACACTTTTCACTTTGAGGTTCAACCCAATTATGGTGTTATCCCTCTTTGACACAAGATGATTTTAATATGTGTGATTGTGTTTGGTTCAAGAATGTTAGAGTCAATTCCTAGAACTCAAGATTTTCTTAGTGAAAATATTTCTTGGTCCTAAAGAAAACTCGGCATGAATAAGAGTTTTATAGAAACACTAGAAGCAGTTGAGTGATCGGAAACACCTAGGGATTATGGAAATGTAGATTTATAAATGACAATTGAAATGGTGCAATAAAAATGGATAATGATTTGAAGGTGCCCCTGATTAAGGAAACAAAACTTTGTTGGACCAATTATTATCTGAACTGAATAAATGGATCCTAATATGGTGGATGAAATGTGTGAAGATGGTTGTGAATGCAATGTATGAAATACAATTTGTGAAATGTAATGTGTGTAATGCAATGTGTGAAATGCAAGGTGTAAAATGTAATGTGTGAAATGCAATGTTGTTTTTGTGTATTAGCCATGTATATATACATATGTATATATATTAATCATATTAAGCATAGAATACTCTCAAGTGGATAATGTTAAGTGGTTTGGGCTCTTCAAATCCCTCTATAATGGCAAGCCTATAAGTTATTTTACCCACTTTTTGAGTGACAATATATAGACCTAACCAATTAGCCATGAATTTATCATGAAGATGCGATAATGCATTAGTGTTTTGTTGATTCTATTTAAGAACAATATCTCCTACTTGGAATTCACATAGATGAACTTTGGTATTGTAAGCACGCTTTAGGCGGTCTTGATAAACTTGTAAATGCTCTAAAGCATTAACATGCCTTTCATCAAGAAGTGTGAGTTGGTCAAAATGTGCTTGTCTAGCAGTATCATCATCTATGAATTCTTGCAATGAAATTCACAATGAGGGGATCTCAAGCTCAAGAGGCATAATTGCTTCAGCTCCATAGACCAATGAAAATGATGTTATCCCAGTAGACCAAGGGGATTTGGGTATGCCAATCTTGATGATTTTCTTTGACTAGTTTCTTGAGAATAGCAATTAAGGTCTTATTGGTAGCCTCAACTTATCCATTTACTTGTGGGTAATAAGAATTCAAGAAGCTATGTTGGATTTTATATTTATCATAAAGTGTTTGAACATCCTTGTTCTTGAAATACTTGCCATTTTTAGAGATGATTTTTGAGGGAATGCCAAAATGACAGATTATATGATGAAGTATAAACTTGACAATTCGATGTCCTATCATACTGGTTAGAGGAATTGCCTTAATCCACTTTGTGAAGTATTCAATGACTTTGATGATGGATGTATGTTTTACGGAGGAAGGAGGTAAGATTTTTCTGATCAAATCAAGACCCCATTATGAAAAGGGCCAAAGGATTTGAATAGGTTGTAATGCTTGTGATGGTACATGAGTTAAATTAGCATGATCTTAAAATTTATTACAATGCTTGACATAAGTGCAATAGTCACTTTCCATGGTGGGATAATAGTAACCCATGTGTATAATACACTTTGCAATGACCATTCCACTAAAATGACCACCACAAGTACCATCATGAACTTTAGCTATGGCTCTTTGTGCCTCTACAAACTCGAGACAACAAATGAGGATTCCATCATACCCACATTTATACAACATGTCCCCAAAGAGAGTAAAATGAGCTATATTTTGTTTAAAAGTGCATTTAGAAGTTTGTGATATATCTTATGGGAGTGCTCCAAACTTGAGGAAGGCTATTATATGGTTTGACCAAGGCTCATATGGTTATGAATGGATAAATTAAACATCATTATCCTTAGATTCAGCAGAAACAATTACATATTTAGAGATCGTTGTAACAATGAGTGGTTGTAATATCCTATGGAGTTCTTTGGAATCAATGATCCTAGAGAGGTCATCACATGTACAAATATATTAGTTGAACATGGCAAACTATCTATTTCATACCAATCAAATTTGATGATCAATTTTATTGCTACTTCATGATAAAGCTTTATGGTATATTTTTGCATTGGTATTCTCCATTGATTTGTATAACAACAAGTTGAGAATCACAAAATATCCTAATACGCTTTATGCCTATAGCTATAGCTACTTGAAGACCTAATATTAAGGCCTCATACTCTGCATTGTTGTTTGTGCATTGGAAGTTAAGTTGGAATGATAAAGGAATAAGTATCCCTTGTTGTGTATGAAACATGACTCCAACACCTTGACTTTTTTCACACTTAAAACTATTAAATATGAGAGTGATATCGACATCTTCCTTAAAAATGACATATTCTTCTTATTCAGTGATAGTAAATACCAAATCATCTAGGAGCTCAATACTCAAGGATTGATCACTAGGAAGTGGAGCTTTCACAAGTTGATTGGCTATGAACTAACCTTTAATGGATTTTTGGATAATGAACTCAAGATCAAATTCAGTGATAAGCATTATTCATTATGCAGTGTGGGTGTTATTGTAATTTTGAGACATCATATAATGCAGAGGATTCTCATAAGCTATGATATTTGTGGTGTGACTAAGCATGTAATGTCTAATTTTATTAGTGGTAAAAACCACTTCTAAGCACAATTTTTCCATGTAAGTATATCTAGTTTCATAGCTTACCAATGTTTGACTAATGTAATAGATAGCTTGCTCTCAATTGTTTTCATTCTTTTGTGCAAGCATTGTCCCTAATGCAAAGTTTATTGTTGAAACATAAATATGGAAGGGGACCCATATACGAGGAGGAGTTAATACTGGTGGAGAATCTAGGTATTTCTTGATATCGTCAAACATTTTTGAAATTCATCTGTTCATGAAAATATCACCCCTTTTGTAGAAAGTAATTGAATGATCTACATTTGTTAGAAAGTTACACAATGAAATGATGGATCGATTGAATTTTTCCTTGTAAGCTATGAAATTCCTTCAAGTTTGTTGTAGGAGGCATCTCCATGGTGGCCTTGAATTTTTTTGGGTCCACTTCAATGCCTCTTTTGGAGATAATGAATCCTAGTAGTTTACCTAAGGTAACACCAAAGATACATTTCTTGGGGTTCAACCTTACATTATGCTCTAAAAGTCGATCAAAGACTTTTTCCAAGACACCAATGTGTTCTTATTGAGTTTTTGATTTTTCCAAGAGATTATCCACATAATATTCGATGATCTTATGCATGTAATTGTGAAATATGTATGTCATGGCATGTTGATAAGTGGCACATACATTTTGGAGGCCAAAGGGCATCATATTGTAACAAAAGTCTCCTAAGGTGTAGTGAATACTGTTTTGTGTTCGTCATCAGGATTGATTCAAATTTGATTGTATCCTAAAAAACCATTCATTAGGGAAAGAATTGTATTGCTAGCATAAGTGTTGATAAGAGTATAGATGTTTGATAGAGGAAAGTCATCCTTAGGACACACTTTTTTAAGGTCTTAAAAGTTAGTATAAATATATATCACCCTTTTAGGCTTACAAATTGGTACCATGTTTGAAATCCACTCAGGATAGTCAATGGGGACAATGAAACCCACATCTAATAGCTTTTGAAACTCTTCTTTTATCATGAGGGAAATGGTAGGATGCATCCTTATTAATTTTTTCTTGATCAAATTAGCATCAGAGTGCGAGGTGAGATTGTGGACAACCATGCATGTCTTTGTAGGACCATGCAAAAATGCCCTTATTCTTCTTGAAGAGAGCAACTAATTGCTCTTGTTCATAAATATATAAACATTTACCAATTTTGATAATTTGAGGATTTTCTATTTTTGAACTATAGTTCACATTGATGGTATCTTCAATAGACATATGAGAAACTAACATAACCAAAAAGCATGCACCTATCTACTGTATTAGTCTATAGTCATCATAAAAGCGTAAAAGCTTGACACATTGCATAAATTCAACAAAATGATATTTCTTGTATTGATTATGAATGAATCTCTATTACAAATATGCCCCTCTTAGGGTCACTTGAATGATGATACAGTCTATACAATTGCCAATGCCCTCAATAGGGTAGGCGCATTAATATTGCCCTTTGACTAGTCACAAACTGCCTTGGGGTGGAGTTGACCCCCTTCTTCGTGATGTGGAAGGATTATGATATAGAATCCTCTTGTACCTATCTTCCTATGATCAAGAAACAACATCACATGATCAAAAATATAGATAGCCTCTCATGATGAGGCCCTTTAAGGAAACATACATGATAATGCCATTAAACTAATGATCAAGAAAACATAAAGAAAAAACTTTAAACTATGCTAATTGAATCAAGATTTGTAATATAGCATAAAGGAGATCATTAGACAAATAATGCATGGATCAGATAACAAAATAGAAGCATAAAGGTGCATAAAAGATCCACAAATGTCCTAATTAATGCAAAGCATAAACTATCTATTCTAAGCTAATTCCCATGGTCAGAATTCTTCTAAACTACAATTAAACCTAAGAAATGATTAATCTAACCTATTTAACCAGACAGAAATGAAAAGAGTAAGGTGATATATCACCTATTGCAAACCATAGCTCTGGTGAGCGATTTGCACTATGAACCATGACTGACAGTCGCGATTTGACCTCTGATAGATTTACCCTCAAAATCAGGGGCAGTGGGTTTGATCTCCTTGTTCAAATTGATGTTCAAGGGTCGCCTTCATTGTCCTCAAACTTATTTGGTGGTCAATTCGATGTGAAGGACCTTCGTTTGCTCGAATTTGTGCTTCTTGACTCTCCTAAGCACCTAGGGCATCCATAATGCAATTCATCATGAATATTGGCAAAAGGGTCGGGGATTAAGTGCAATAGCTCTATCTCTTAGTATACTCAGTTTGAGTGTACAATTCGCCAGGGCTTCGTTGCTCAAATATCCAATGCTTGCTTCTCTTATTCTCCCCATTTGGAGGGGGTATTTATAGCATGCCCCTAGGGCTAGGGGTGGCTTCATGGAGAAGCCAAGACCAAGAAGGGTGGTTAGGACAGTTGGGATGGAAGCCTCTGGAATCTTCCATCCTTCAACTACCTTCTTCTAGATCTTTTGGCTGTTCCAACCAATTTGGCTCGGATGGAAGGCCTAACTGAAATTTAGTTAAGACCGTAGGTCATAGTTGCGGTCCAGACTATAGACCGTAGGTGTCAACCATGGTTTAGACTAGAGACCACAGGTCTGGGCTGCGGTTCAGACTGATTAGGCCAAAATGCCTAAATTGAGTGGTTAGAACCACTGCTCTATCTTGGAGTCTATCCAAGATCCTCCATATGGTCTTGTAGCATGTCCATATGAGTAGTCACCCTCGACATGACGCATTTTAGGTGTCTACAGATGCCCTTTTTGAGATGCGTTGTGAGATCAAACAATGCTGAGCAAAAATATACATCCTAAAATGATGCCTAAGGTTCTATGATGATCATTAGTTGGATCAACATTAGATGCCCCAGGTCCAAAAAAAGGACGTGCATCTTGGAATCATTGCTTCCAACTCGTGAAAGGCTTACATTTTGACAAGTCTGCACTCGTCATCAGACATTCGGATAGCATCAATGCCAAGTATGGGTATCTTCTGACCCATAAATCCGAAGGATGAGAGTTACAAACCAATTATCATATTTGTTGTTTACCCCAAGCAAAGGGGGAAGCTTATGATAGTTGTTGACAATGATTCGCAAGAACAAACACAATTTTGACAAGATCAGGGGATCTATGATCTCAGGGATCTTCTGTTGACTTTGATTATGATTATGAAATTATGACTACCCCCTCAAGCGACGAGTCGATGAGGGTAATGACAATGTATGAAGCGATGAAATCGCTTGACCATAATGAATGATCCTAAACAAATTTAGATTCGAGCCTTTTAATGCCTTGGCTAGGCCTAGTTCAGCTTATGATTGCAACTCTTAGTAGTATTTGCACATTTCTATCCCATGGAGCAGTCAGGCTACAATAGCCGTCTTAAGGAATCAAAATGATACAAATGCAATTAGACTTGTGTTGAATCATATTTGTCGATGATTTGCTGAAATATGTCATAAAAGAAATGACAATTTTACCCCAAATGTCCTTATGGTGATTTACTCATCTTGTCGGATTGCATGGATCGCAACTCGCTGCAATCGCCAAGTGTATAGGATAAATCACTGAATACGAGGCACATTTGGTTTTTAATTATTTGATTTTTTTGTTTTAATTTTGCATTTATTTGATTGATCCTGGTGCTTTTAACATCACCAAATTTGCAATTTTGATCATTGATTTTGAATTTTTATCTAATGGGAGTCATTAATTTGTTTTTTTAGACCTTCCCACGATGGGTTTTGAGTGCATTTAATGCTAGCTATGGACCATGGGTACGGTCTATGGTTTAATTTTTCAAATTTTGGGAACCGTGGGTCATACTGGTGGAGAAAAACCCTAGTTCCGGAATCGTAGGTGTCAGCTGCGGTTTGTCGAGACTAGGAGAACCTATAAATTGAATTCCCATTTGAAATTTTTCATTATTTTCTTGCAAGCACTAGCAACTTGAGAGCTCTGAGAGTGAGAGAACATTCCCTGACCCGAAACGCTACCACACTCTACCATAATTACACTCGTCTACCTCGATGGCGGATCCTGATCAGCCATCTACTAGCCGAGGTTGGGGTGCGGGCAAGGTAACTCAAAACCGAGACCTCGCACTCAATACCAATAAAATGAACCACATTAAGTAATGCGGATAATGAACCTCACTAAATTACTGGTAATGAACCCCACTAGTCTAGGTTAGCTTAGGTTTTTAATTTTTTGATTTAGTGGACTAGGAGGGTACCCGAAATGGGTGCCTCTCCTAAACCGTAGTTGGTAGCTATGGTTCCCAATTGGCAAATTGGGGACCATAGGTTTCAGCTATGGTTAGGATTCAAAAATCCCAATGGTCAAAATTGACCGCATGCGAACCGTAGGGTTGACCCACGGTTCGACAACTTTAGAAAATTTTGACTAATTTTGCTATTTTTTTTATTATTATTTTTAGATGTTTTTGTCATTTTTAGCATTGTTTTTAGCTTTGTTTAGCTAGATTTTGTCTTACATTATGCTTTTTATTTCAGAAATTGACTTCTAGAGCCCGGGAGCCTGACATTCTAAAGACTCTCCATGAGGCTCTTTTTGATGACGACCGAGATTGGTTTCGAGCTGTCGGGTTTGGCTATGTCATGGATCTACCCACTATTAGGGTAGATCAAGCCTACCTGACTATGTTGGCCCGATGCTGGAATGTGTGGACCAACACATTTCACCTGCCTACAGGTGAAATGACTGTTACCTTGGAGGACATCTACAAGATCTTCAGGATCCCCATCGATGGCGAGGCCATCATCTCCTCTACCTTCGGGGTAAAGGAGGCTATTTTCAATGCTATCTTTGGTGACCAAGAGGATTTGGAGGTAAGAGGGGAAAAATGGGAAAGGAGGTTATTTTTGATGCTATCTTCAACGACCGGAGCGAGGATGCTTAGGAGGTGATTGACCATGGAGGGGTGCACATCGGTGAGTGGTATCACGAGGATGTCTTATCTACACGGTAAGCCCTCTTCATGCACTTGATAGTACAGATTGTCCTTCCAGACTCTTTGGGCATGAGGATTCCCTGGAACCTCTTGTCCACTGCTTAGAGGGTTCTTCAGAGTTCTACAGAGGAGCCATTACTTTTATCATGGGGGAGCACCCTGCTATGTCAGCTCTATAGGGAGTTGTATCATATTACTGAGTGTAGCCGTAAGGGCATCAGCTGTAGTCTTCTATTGTAGATCTGGGGGTGGTAGCACATCCGGATCGAGCATCCTACAGATCTTCCACTACACATTGCTGAGATAGATGTCGATCATCAGTGCTACGCCACATGCTAGCCTCATGAGGGGGAGGGTACCCATAGTAGGATCCATGCTGGTGACGTTGAGCATTACATTACTTGATTTGCATCACTCGAGCTGGGGAACGTTGTCTGGCACCCCTACATGGATTTCCCTGCATGGCCTGAGGCGGATGAGTGGCTTCAATGGGCTCATCGAGATAGGTGGATTATCGGTCAAAGGCTGAGATTAGAGAGTATCAGTTCTACTCTCATGTCCTGTGATAGTTTGGCATGGTGCAGGACATTCCAGAGATCCCTTTTAGATATCGGTGCTTGGTCGTGAAGACTGATCTATAGTGGATCATTCTTGAGCCTCTAGGAGATGCTCCTGATGACTACCAGGAGACTAGAGTTGAGACTGCTGGGACCACTCCAGAGTATGATGGGTGGTGGTCCATGTTTAGATGGTATGGGCGAGGGCCTCTAGGCCAAGAGCCAGATTAGGCAGAGGCAGAGGTGGATCCCGATGGGCGTAGGGTGCACCAACGAATAGAGGGCGACTGGGGCACAGAGGCCACCATCGAGGAGACTCCCAAGATTGACCCAGATGAGGAGGCTCTAGAGGAGGGTGAGGTCCCTCCCAATAGCACAGAGGGGTTGCTCTTAGCTCAGGTGGCTGACTTGCAGAGTTAGCTTGGATGATTCCATACACAGTAGCTGGAGCGAGATACTACTATCACCACTCTAGAGGTGAAGGTAGCTGATAGGGATAGGTGCCTGACTAAGGTACAGGATCAGATACAAGATCTCACTACATGGGCCATAGATGTAGAGACCCAAGTTCAGAGACTATAGACTACACTGGAGTTAGCATAGGCACATTGGACTACAATAGAGGCAGAGAGGGATCTCCTTCGGGCATCGAGGGGGGCTATGCCACCTCCTCAGGTTACTATGGGGCCTTCGGCAGCACCAGCGGTAGCTTTAGTAGGTGGTCAAGATCCAATGGTCGAGGTAGAGCGACTATGCAGCATGGTCATGAGGACCAATGAGATGCATGCATCCCGACTTGCTCGCGTTGATCAGCTAGTCGACTACATTGAGATGCATAGGCTACAGGTTCCTAAGGATCCTTTCACTTTAGAGTCTCAGTGGACCAGGTCTAGGACCTCCGGATAGTCTATGGTGAGCTCGAGTCATAGGACTCACAGGACTAAGAGGACGCATAGGTCCTCTAGCACACATGGTGTGACATCGCATGCCAGGACTAGAGATGCAGGGTAGACTTCAGGGGCCACCGGTCAGAGGACTAGCCTACTTCAGTTACTAGTTTCTCATGTGTTGGGTGCCTTAGGATTTGGAGGTAGGCAGGATCCATAGTAGGACCCACCATGGGTGCCAGAGTAGACAAGAGAGTAGGCTCTAGAGCACAATGTTGAGGGAGGTGACGAGAGCTCCGGTATAGGGGGAGCAGACTAGATCTGGGCTCTGCTAGATGTAGACTACATTTTTGATATGCCATATTTATTTTGGGTGTAAGGTCGAGGACCTACACACTTTGTAGCCTACGAGCATTTTGATACACTCCCTATGTACTCTTTTGGACACACACACACACACACACACATATATATATATATGACTTGATCATTTATGGCTCATTATGTGTACCGATATTTATTTTTGATTTTATGTTTATTTGATGCACATGGATGCAATGCTTATGTTGATGCTATGTTTATATGATGTGATGTATGGATGACATGCACTATATAGCTATCTTATTTATGATGATGTTGATGAGATGCAGTGATCTAGATGATTAGATGTGCCATATATGATGTATGCATATGGATGCACTGTTTATTTTTAATGCATATTTGTTTTTGCTTTGTGGGCATGCGTTTATTTTTATGAAGTTATGGTATGCTATGCAATGTATGGTAATGCATTATGTACATAATCATAATCTAATGGGAATGAACTTGTATGCTTTAATCACTTAAAACATAAGGAATGAATGTAAACTGTGTATATCAATTTTAAAATATGACACCACAGAATGTATAACAATCATGCAAAATAATTGATAATTCTCATTACAAGAACTTAATCAATTAATCACCCATATATGAAATGTAGTAAAATGGATTGGTATAATGCTAATGAATGAATATGTCATTATGTATATTTTTCTTTGCTGCACTATATAGTCAGTGGCCATCTAAACATCATTTCTGATATTCATGCGGTATCTATCCTATATGTTTGATTGTGCTTTGTAAAATGCATTCTGATAAATGGATGACTCTTTTCTTTTTCTTTTTCTTGATATTTTCACTTTTTGTCTAGTGGTATTTGATATTTTGTTGCTATGAGAGAACTTTTTGAGGTTTTCCATGAGACTCAAACACCCTAGTAGACTTCTCCAAAAATCACATACTAACTGTACAAGGCTTTTATTGGACAAGGCTTTTGCCGTGACAGACCCAACTATTCATTATCCCTATGTGTGCATGTGAGTATTTTTAGATAGACCATAAGCATACCCCGTATGTCAATCGGGACTCTTTCAACCCATATGTGAGATAGGGTTCCTCATACGATCGTACCATCCTTGTTTCAACTTTGATTAGACTTATACAACTAGACAAACCTAGGCACCTAGAGCTAGCTCATCTTGCAAATTGATCAGGGCTACCCCTCTAAAAGCACGTGGGACTCTTTCAACCCATTGGTGCGATTAGGGATCACCCAATAGAACTACTACTCCAAAAGCAGGCGGGACTCTTTCAACCCATTGCTGCGATCGGGGTTCACTCTATGGTTTTCGAGATGGTGAACAATCCAGGGATTCAAGTTCTCACCCCATTTTTTTTATACTTGCTCATATGTAGTGATTCTTGTCACTATTTTTTTTTTACGTTTCATTTACGCTTTACTTTGAGCAAGGGATTTTTATAGTGCTTTTGATTCACTATATTACTTGGGATTTTGAACTTTGACTTGTAAAATTTGAACTTTGACCTTTGAGATTTGAAAATTTTCCACTTTTGAACTTGAAATTTAACTTTGTATCTGTGTACGAGTAGGGGAAATTCTTGTCCTTTTGCCAAGGTTCACCACTCTAGACCGAACTATTTGCAAGATAAGCAGGTCGTGAAACCCATCTCTCTAGATACCTAAGACCACTTTCGTAGCTTTCATCATCTCTTGTCTTAGCAGGATTTTATATTGTTTTGCTTAGTGACGGGATCCTGATATGTTGAAGCACTATCCCAACTAATGACCTCATCTATAAAAGCAAAGCAAGATTTCTACAATATCTGAAGAACCCACTAGGTATGTTTGAGTGACTGGAAAACTTAATATACATACATATTTCTCCGCAATAGGTATCGTGTATGAATGCAATGAATTATGATAAATGCAAGGGTGCATGATTGAAACACAAACATGCGACCATTTGTAAGATTTTTATAGACACATTACACTCTACTGTGGAATGCAACGGATGACAAATGCCTAAATGCAATATGATGAGGTGAATGCATGTATGAAAATGCAAACTGCAAAAGCAAATGTTTTTGGATTTTATGCTTTACCAATTTTTTTTGGAATTTTATATATTTTCAAATTTTTATGAATTTTTGAGCTTTCATATTTGACCAAACGATGAGTATATATGCCTTTGGAGCTTTTTGGGGTTGACCAAGCAATTTTTAGAAATCCTTGGAGCTTTTTGGATTGACCAAAGGGCTTACAGATGCCTTTGGAACCTTTTAGTTGACCAAAATCTCAACAAGAGAGCTTGGAGTCCTTTTAGGATGATCGAGAAGCTATAGGAACTCTCGGAGCCTTTGGGTTGACCAAGCAATTTTTTAGAAATCCTTGGTGCCTTTTTGGGATGACCGAGTGGCTTTAAGTAACCCTCAGAGCCTTTGGGTTGACCAAGCGATTTTTAGAAATCCTTGGTGCCTTTTTGACTGACCAAAGGGCTTACAGATGCCTTTGGAGATTTTTATGACATGACCAAATCACTCGAATGAGAGCTTGGAGCCTTTTGGGATGACCAAGTAGTTTGGAAAAAACTCTTGGAGCCTTTGGGTTGACCAAGCAATTTTTTAGAAATCCTTGGTGCCTTTTTGACTGACCAAAGGGCTTACAGATGCCTTTGGAGCCTTTTCTGCTACACTCTCTAAGCATAGAACGCCTTAATATGGATGATGTTGAGAGGTTTAGGCTCTTCAACACCCCCTAGCGATGTCAGGTGATAGGTACCCAGACCAATATTTTTAGATATGATATAGGGTCCTAGCCAATTAGCCATAAATTTGTCTCGCATATCGGGTGGCAAATTCGAGTTATGTTGGTTTTCTTTCAGCACAAGATCCCCAACTTCAAAGTCTCTCTGGTGGACTTTGATATTGTAAGCTCATTTTAATCACTCTTGATAGACACGAAGATGCTCTAGGGCATTCACGCGACGTTCATCCAGTAGCGTCAATTGATCTAGTTGAGCTTGTCGTGCGATGTCATCATCGATGAACTCTTTCAATGTGACACGCAGCGTTGGAATTTCCAACTCTAAGGGCATAATGGCCTCAATGCCATATACTAGTGAAAATGGAGTTGCCCCAGTGGGAGTCCGAATGCTAGTCCTATAAGCCCATAATGCAAGGGGCAGCTGTATATGCCAATCCTTGTGGTGTTCTTGCACTATCTTTTTCAAGATGGCTACCATAGTCTTGTTTGAGGCCTCAGCTTGCCCATTTGCCTATGGATAATATGGAGTTGCAAAACTGTGTTTGATGCGGTACTTAGATGTTAAAGCTCACACAATTTTGTTCTTAAAAGAAGTTCCATTATCCAAAACTATTTTGGATGGTATCCCAAAATGACTTATGATATGCTCCATTATGAACTCTGCTATGCGAGCTCCAGTGGTCGTTGTTAAGGGAATGGCTTCCACCCACTTTGTAAAATACTCAGTAGCCATAATAATGAATGTATGTCGACCTGATGACGGAGGAGAGATCTTGCCAATTAGATCAAACCCCCACTAAGCAAATGGCCAAGCCGCTTGGATGGGCTATAGGGCCTGTGATGGCAAGTGTGTAAGATTAGCATGATGCTGACATTTGATGCATTTCTTGACATACACATTGCAATCCTTCTCCATAGTGGGCCAATAATAACCCATTCGAAGGATGCGCTTGACGATGGCCATGCCGCTGAAATGGCCACCGCACGTACCATCATGAGCCTCTAAAATTGCCCAAGATGACTCTTGGGGATCAAGACAATGAAGGAGAACTCCATCATAACTTCGATGGTACAAAATATCTCCTATCAAGACATATTTAGTCACTTTCTATTTGAATGTGCACCTTGCGGCATGCGACAATCCCTTAGGGATCAAACCAAGTTTTAAGAAGTCTTGGATTTGTGACATCCAATTTTGATAAGCCTCAGCTTTGACTGCTAAGATGACTTGCTCCCCTTGCATATTTATCTTTGTAAATGCAGACTGGGAAACAACCTTGTGGTGAATGGTGGTGCCACTCCCCGTAGGACTCTGGGAGGTTAAAGACCCCTAGGGTGCCTTCTTGAGAAAGTCTTCAGCTTTGTAGAACCAATCAGCTTTTGGCTCCACACTAATCATGTTGACTGATTCTTTGTTATCAAAGGTTGCATGCTCTACTACAGGATGCGAGAGCATCTTGACATGGATGGTAGTGAAGTCAAAAGATGGATTCTGAGGGATTAAGGATCCCAAAGATGCCATGGTGTCTACGAACCTATTTGATGAACGAGGGATTGCCTCGATGTCGTACCATTCTAGTTTAGCTAGATATGTGGCAACAAGATCTTTGTAGGCTTTTAGTATCGGAAATCGACACTGAAATAGTCCCTTCACTTGGTTAATTATGAGTAGGGAATCACCAAAGATGTTTAGTCTCTTGATATTCATGGTGATGGCTATATGGAGGCCCAAAAGTAGGGCTTCATATTCAGCATTATTGTTGGTGCATGGGAAGTCTAGTTTGAATGACAATGGCATTGGAGCTCCTTGCAGCATGAAAAACACTATCCCTATGCCAAATCCTTGCTCGCATTTCGAACCATCAAAGAATAGAGTCATATCAACATTGTTCTCTAGTTCTTTGGGTTCGGGAGCTTCGGATACTACAAACACTGCATCATCCGAAAGCTCGATTGTTAGAGGCCTACTGTTGGATAGTGGTGCCTCAACTAACTGATCTGCTATGACCTGTCCCTTAATGGACTTTTGGCTTATGAATTCTAGATCGAATTCTATCAATAGCATGATCCACTTTGTAGTACGTGTATTATGATATGTCTTGCTCATCATATACTACAAAGGATTTTTTTTTGATATCACATATGTCGTATGACTCAACATGTAGTGTCGTAATTTCTTGGTAGTGAACACTACTACTAAACATAGTTTTTCCACATATGCATATCCTAGCTCGTAACTCACCAAGGTTCGGCTAATGTAATATATGGCTTGCTCTTTACCTTGTACATTCTTTTGGGCCAACATGGTCCCTAACGCAAAGTCTATTGCCGATATATATAGCAGAAAAGGCTCTTTTGGCCTTGGTGGAGCTAATACTAGCGACGTCGCCAGGTAATGCTTAATCTCAGTGAAAGATGCTTGGAAGTCCTCGTACCAATTGAATGGGACCCCCTTGTGTAGCAATCGATTCATGGGTTGACATTTATCCGATAGTTGAGTGATAAATCACTTTATGGATGCTACTTTGCCCTAAAGGATTCTTAGTTCCTTAATATTTGTGGAATGACGCATCTCTAAAATAGCCTTGACCTTCGCTAGGTCAACTTCGATGCCTTGCTTTAAAACAATGAATCTGTAGCACCCTAAAATTGGTGTAGTTAAACCATCAATAAAAAGTAAAAATTTGAATTTTAACCCCGAAACCACCCGTTAACCGCTCACCTCATTTTTCATGCCATTTTTAGAAGTTGTTTTGACCATTGGACGATATCGTCGCCGATCTGACGATATCGTCCCAAATCGGATGAATTCGTCTGGGACAGAACGTCCAGAAGATTTCGTCCCAAAACCAAATTTTCATAATTAGCTTCTGTTTCAACGACCTCTCCAACTTGGGCAGAAGCGTGTCTGCATGGTTGGAGATTCCCACGTTGAGGATCTCCCAGATTGGGATGATCCCCAACCTCCTAACCTCCCCCTAATCCTATATAAACTAGGATTTTTCCAGTTTATCCCCTGAGATGATTCCCTGATTTCCCTGATTGCCTGGATCCTCTAATTTCCCTGATCTCCCATCATTTGCATTCGTGTTTTCAAGTTTTTGTTGCAGGATTTCACTATGTTTCAGTCGGAGATAGCTCGGATCATCGTAGGTGATTCAACCATAATTTCGGATGATCCTGTCAAGATCGGCGATGATCTCGTACGATTGCAGATGATCTTGATTGCAATTCAGTTTGGGGGCAATCAGAGTCCCGAGTTTGCATTTTCTACCTCATTTCTTTATTCAATTGGTGCATTAGATTAATTTACTTCTATTTTGCATCTTGGAGTTCACCTCATTTAGCATAATTGCATGATAAAATTCAAAATAAGTTACCAAAACATTGCATCTCATTTAATTTGATATCTAGATTTGTTATTTAAGCATCTACACTCTCATTTCTATCACTTTGCATCATTCTTGCAATAGTATTTTTGGTTTTTGGTGTCTGTTTTCTTGATTGTAGGTTTCTGACGAATTCGTCTGATGAATTCATCAGGTCGTTGACGATCCTGGGTGATCTCAGATGATCGCCTATGATTTGGGATGATTCTATACAATTACAGATGATCTTGTCATATCCGGGATGATCTGGACTCCTACAAGCTTCAGAATCTTCATCAGACATCAGAAATCAGGTGTACTCTTCTCCATTTAACATATTCTCTGCATTTAATCGCATTAGGATTCATTTATGTTTGTTGTCTTCATATAAATCAGAATTTTCATATAGAATAGCTTAGCTTCATTTTGGCCAACCTAGGAATCTAAATGATTGAACATAAAATGAACAAATCAAACCCATTCTCAACCTAGGCGTGGAAACTGCCACTCAAAGTTTCCTGGTGAACCCCACCATCCGTCAAAAATTCACCTTTATACCCCTCCCCCGAGAGGCACGACCTTCAAAGGGCCTCTCCGTCCGAGGTATTGTTCCATCCTTTTCGCATCCCCCTTACGGGCATGGATCCTTTAGCCTGAAGGTAAGGGTGCAAAAAATTTGGGTGATACATTTTGGTGAACCCGACGTGAAACTAAAACACCTTTTGAAAACAATCCAAAAAAAAAAACACACATTATTAAGAACATCTAGAATCATTAGAAAACTATTAAATTTGCATATCATACTTAGATGGTAGATTATAATAGAAGACGAGCAGTCTCCATAAATGTTGAAAATCAATTAACGACCATAGAGATTACTTCTATGCTTAGAGTACCTCAAACATATAGAGCCCAACCTTTGTGGGATGAACTTGATAGGAGATTGGGTATTATTAAATCTAGATCTATAGAACTTAGGCAAATTAAGAGGTTTGTCCTAGATAGAATCCTGGATCCTGATCAGGTGACTTTGTACCATGAACTTTAGAGAGCTTGCCATAGGTGGTTAGCCGATAAAAGAGCACTTGTGTCTTCTGAATTATACACCTTTGAGGAATACCTTGAGAACGTAGTTGTAGTACATAAATTTCTATCTCATATAGAGGATCAAGAAGTCATTCTTACGGATAGAAAGAGATGGAATAGAGTTCCTAGAGTTGTGTTGTATCGAGAGTATTGCCATGAACTTTATTTTTACATGTCAGAGTCTGAAATAGATCATATTACCATAGCACACTTTGTCAAGTTCTTGAAAAACAACTTCCAATTTGAAGAGGAGCATTTCATGACTCTTGATGAACTTGACCCTATCAATGATATCCATAAACTATTCATAGAAAACTAAGTGATTCTTTCTACTATTGTTTCTTATAACTAGCATGTTGTTTGTTATTTTTATTCTCATAAAATAATAATATAATAAAATCACACAAAAAAACAAAAAAATAATAACAAAACATTTCCTTTAAAAATATTATAATAGGTATATAGTTAAAATATATACCTCTCAACCCTATTGCATATATATATATATATATATATATATATATATATATATATATATATATATATATATATATATATATATATATTTGCTAAAACCTAAGTTTAGCATAATGCCTAGACTCAGGAATGGAAAACAAATCGAAGAAGATGAAGATTGGTTAGGAAGACCATTAACTGACCAAAATGTCCCTCCTGAGGACCAAGTTCAGGAAGAAGAAATCCTAGACCAGCAAGAAGAAGAGCTTGTTGTAGGAAATGAACAAGAAGAAACTGTTAGAGAGGAAGGATCCTCATCCCCTAAAATGTCTTCGGGAGGAGCCATCACTTTTGAGAACATGGAACAATTCTGGAAGTTCATTAACACTAATATTGGTGTTTTTAATAGAGCAGCCCATATGGACAAGGATCGAATTAGTGACACTCAAGCAACTCTAGAAGAAGTATTTCAAACACACACTAATCCCTTGTCCTTTATTGACCAAGAGAGTGATCAAGCTGGACCATCCAATTTGGATATGGCAGCTGTGATCCAGAACATGCAACAACAGCAGGTTACCCAACCATCTAAAGTGCCTGTTAACAAGCCTAGGGTCATTCCCACACAAAAGAAACCATCATTTACTGCTCTATTTCACCAAGCTCTTGATCAATATACCTCAAATCAACAAAAACCCAAAACAAAACCGAACACCAATTACCAACAACCTAAGGTACAACATAATACTATTACAAATCCCCTTCATAATACTCTTCCTACCAACACTTTGCATAATAGCAATATAACATCTAATCCTTGTGTCACACCATCATACGCTCATAGATCCCATACCTATGTGCCACCGAACCAATATGGTGGACAAACTAGCAATCTGGAAGCCATGGTGAAATAGTTAGTTTCCCGCATGGACCAGATAGATCCCTACCATCCCTCGTACAATTATCGAGAGATGTGTAGTCAGCCTTTAGATCCTATAGTCGTAGCACAGCCGTATCCTAAACATTTTCCTATGCCTATTCTTCCCATATATAAAGGAACCGAAGATCCCATAGAGCATCTTCGTATGTTTAGGATAGCATGTCATGATATATCACATGATGACTTGTTATTACTAAAAATGTTCCCAAAAATCTTGGGAGGAATGGCATTAGAGTGGTATTATCAATTACCCACTAATTCTTTGAGGAATTTCGAAGAAACTGCCGAGTCTTTTGTTCATCAATTTAGTGCCTACATCGAAAGAGATGTGACCATTAAAGATTTGTATAACTTAAAATAGGGCAAAGAGGAATGCTTTGCTGATTTCCTAGCTAGGTGGAGACAATTGATAGGAAAATTGCACTTTGTGTTACCTTATAGGGAGATGTTGGACATCTTTATTAATAATTTGCAAGAGCAACTATCTTACGAATTATCAACTGCTACCTTGACCACCTTCGATCAAGGCTATAGACCTAGCCCGAAGAGTGGAAGATGCTCTCATTAGGAGAGGCCAGCTTAAAAAGAGAGACGATGAGAAAACATCCAAAAATCAATATAAGAATAAACAAGTTGTGGGTGATGGAGTCACCGATAGCAGAAATATTGCTAATGTTAATGCTGCGAAGACAACAGAGAAGTTTGTACTAAAACCTCTTGATAGACCTCCTCGAGAATTTACTAGGTTAAATCAACCTTTATCAACTATTCTACCATAATTATTAGAATGAGGTTTGATTCAATTACCAAATATTCAGGAACCTGATCCAACTATACCCGGATACAGAGCAGATTTACACTGTGACTTCCATAGAGGACCTGGACACACTACCAACTCTTGTAAAATATTAAAACATAAAATACAAGACTTGATTGATAACAATGAGATGGAGGTGCAAGCCTTTCAACCTAAGCAAAATCCTCCTAATAATGTTCAAAAGAATACCCCACAAAACTAGAATCAGAATGCCAATCAGTCATTGGACATCTTTCAACATCCCTTACCAAAACATGGTAAGGAGGTGGCTAATCAAATTGAACATCATAATGTCCCTCCTCCTGCCCGATATGTAGGAACTATTAGTGGGCATTTACCTATTCATGATCTAGAAATATTTGACACAACTTTATCCATGGTTACAACCAGGCCTCTATATAATATTCAGATACCTGATCTTAGTGATACAGAATACGAGACTGAGAGTGATATGGAAATCACATCAAATCAATCGAATAGTTCTAATGATGAATCAGATCCTATTCACCCTATCACAAGTTATATGGTTCCAGAAGAACCATTTCCAAGAAGAGTCACTACTAGACCATCATCTCACCAATTACTTTCTAATGAGCTAGCTATAAATGCTAGACCAAGACCCATTCATCATCCATAGAATAATATTGTGGGTACCATCGAAGCTGTTACTAGACAACAGGCTCAAAATTCTCAACAAGATCAAATTCAGAATGGTGGATCAGCTCCATTTGTTTTGAAGGTTCCTAATAAAGGGAATCATTCACCTAATGTTCAACCTAAACCTCCTTATAATATTAATGAACAATTATCAAATATTACAACTAGAATTTCACTCTTGGACCTTTTAAGATCTTCTCCTACACATAGAGATGAATTAATGCTCACATTAAGTCAGATGATGGTACCACAAGACATTCAACCTGAAGCCATGGCCGATACTATAATAACTCGTGAAGTTGATTGTATTGACTTTCGGGATAGAGACATACCGCAACATAGTTTACATAAAGATAACCCCTTGTATATTACTGCCTTAATTGGAGATGTAGCAGTCAAACGAGTTTTGATTGATAATGGTTCATCTTTAAATATCTGCACTTTTGACTTCTACCAAATATTTGGGTTTAGAAGTGATGAAATGAAAAGAACTGATATGATCATAAAAGCTTTCAATGACGAAACACAAGAAACATGTGGAGTTATTACCATTCCATTGCAAGTTGGTCCAAGAACCTTGGATACGACTGTGTTTATTGTACATTGCCCTGCATCGTACAATATACTCTTGGGTCATCCTTGGATCAATGCGATGCGAGCTGTTCCCTCAACTTTACATCAATGTGTTAAGTTCGAATTTAAGAATCAGTTGATTACCATTCATGGTGATCCAAGACCCTTTGATATGTGTGCTTTGGCAGAACCTATTGGAGTTCAATTTTGCCCTGCTCTATCATCCACACATCCTAATTCTCATTATCCATCTAAACGTGTGAAACTCACACCCACAACGTCATCTACTTCTTCTCCATCAGTTGCACCTCCACATATAGCTCAACCATCCTCTGAACAAACCGCATTAGGACCTAAGAAAGATCCTAATCCCACAACCAATGTCTCTTGTTCTACTCCTATAACTTCCATACCTTTAATAGACCCATCTATTGACACCTCTACACCGTCTACATCCACCAAATTCATATTTTCCGCATCAAAAGACGTAGGGAATGTTCCTTCTACCTCTTATGCTCTTACTGACGAGCTCTTACCCGATCTATCTAAAATTCTTATATCAGAAGAAATGAATGCTTCTATGCAAGATTCCCTTATTTTAAATAATTTGCCACCATCTCCTCGTACCTTGGGCCTCCCATAGCCTATGGGAAGTATTTACCAAGTCGGGAGCTGTGCCTTTATTTATAAGGGATATGACTGGGGTAGAATACCCAGAAACATCAGAACTCATTATGATGGATATGCTCGATGTTATTTTACTAATGAGTATATTAAAGCCAAACCTATAATGCTTAAATTGGGATATAAAGGGAAAGGTTTGGGACCTTTCTAGAATGGTATGAAAGAACCTTTTGAGGTAGAAGCGTGGCCCGCCCGATGTGGTGTGGGCCTATTTTCTAGTAAGGGTCAGCCATTCCCATTTGAGGATGATGACCATCTTATATGTTACCAAGATTATTTAGATGAACGCGATGCTTTGCATTTAATGAATAAGACATTCACATGTAATATGCTATCTATAGCTTATCCTGAGATGATCACTGAATCCGACGATGAGTTGGAGGGAGATATCTTTCATGATGTCTCCGTTGAGGAATTATTACATAATGGATTTTATTTTGATGGCTCTATACCTAGTATATCCGAGCTTGAGGCCACGACTCCTCAAGATGAATTATCCAAGCTAACCTTGGAAGAATTACAAGAATTGGGCGTTTCACCCACCCCACCTAATTTTGAGAGAGATCTACACATGGAAGTAGAGAATGTCATAAAAATTAACATTGGAACCAACGATAACCCTCACATAATCAACATTGGATCAGAATTGAGTCAAGAAAAATAGGATAAATACATTGCATTTCTTAAAGAATATGAAGATGTTTTTGCTTGGACATATGAAGATATGCCAGGTTTAGACCCTTCTGTAGTTATGCATCACCTAGTAGTGCATCCGGATGCTAAACCTGTTAAGCAGAAGCTTAGAAAAATGCATCCTAAAGTGGCCTTACTAGTCAAAGGGGAGTTAGAAAAACTCCTGAATGTTATTTTTATACAAGCCATTGATTATGCTTAATGGATCTCGAATGTAGTTCCAGTAACAAAGAAAGAAGCTACTAAGGTTAGGGTTTGTATAGACTTTAGAGATATTAATGTTGCATGCCCTAAAGATGATTTTCCCCTTCCCAATATGGATCAGATCATTGATTTTACTGCTGGGAGTGGAATGATATCCTTAATGGATGGATTTTCTGGTTATAATCAGATCAGGATAGCTCCTGAAGATCAAGCTAAAACAACCTTTATTACCCCTTGGGGGACTTTCTGTTGGAAAGTGATGCCATTCGGTTTGAAGAATGCAGGTGCAACCTATCAACGAGCCATGACTTATATCTTTCATGATATGATGCATGATATACTACATGATTATGTAGATGACATTATAGCACGTTCTACTGAAGAAGATGACCATTTAGATGACTTGAGAAAAGTATTTGATCGGTTAAGGGAATATCTTATCCGATTGAATCCAACCAAATGTATATTCGGAGTTAAGTCAGGTAAATTATTGGGGGTTATAGTTTCTTTACGTGGCATCAAAATTGACCCTCTCAAGATTATGGCTATCACTGATATGCCCGCACCTACAAATATATCTAAATTACGGAGTCTACAAGGTAAGCTTCAAGCTATCCGTCGCTTCATCGATAAGTTGGCGGATAAAACTGGACCCTTTCTTAAGCTTCTTAAGAAGGATGTCTCTTTCCATTGGGACGACGAATGTAAGGAAGCATTTGAACTCCTAAAACAATATCTTCTTAACCCACCTGTACTTTCACCACCTAAACCTGATCGCCCATTTATCTTGTATATTTTTGCTTCAGATTTTGCTTTAGGAGCTATGTTAGCTCAACTTGATGATGAGAAAAGAGAGCGTGCTAATTATTACATTAGAAGAACATTAATTAGTTATGAAACCCGCTACACAACATTAGAGAAGTTATGTCTAGCAGTCATATTTTCTACACAAAAACTATGCCATTATATGCTCAGTCAAAAAACATACGTTATTGCTAAATCTGATCCCTTGCGCTATCTCATGAGTCGACCTTATTTATCGGGTCGCACAACAAAGTGGGTTCTTGCTCTAAGCGAGTTTGAACTCACGTTTATAGGATAGAAGTCTGTTAAGGGTCAAATCATAGCAGATCAATTAGCTGCTGCACCCTTAGAGTCCACCCATCCCCTCGTCATTGAGTTTCTTGATGAATGCCTTAACCTAGAGGCGGATCATTCAGAGCAATGGTCCTTATACTTTGATGGAGCCCGATGTATGAGTGGGGCTGGTGCAGGTATTATTTTGATATCTCCATAGAAACATCTCATACCTCTATCCTTTAAATTAACATTTGCTTGTACTAATAACACTGCTGAATATGAGGCTCTAATCCTTGGATTACGAGCTGCCCTGGCACTAAAAATTAAAAATCTATTAGTTTTCGATGATTCTCAACTTGTTATAAATCAAATTAACGATGTTTATCAGACCAGAGATGATAAATTGTGCCCATATAAAGCATATGTATTACAATTAATATCTTTATTTGATCAAGTTACCTTGGAAGCTATTCCTAGAACTAGCAATCGTGCGGTTGATGCTATGGCCGTAGTTGCATCTCTTTTACCCTTGGAGTTAGATGATGAATATGCTACCATCATTATTCATTGACTCTAGGAACCCACTTCAACTAAATCATGCTTGGAACCTTTGGACGTGTTTCTAATCAACGAAACTATTCCTGAACTTTGGTACACTGACATCCTCAATTTTCTTCAAAATGGGACCTTCCCTAAAGGTTTTAATAGAAACCAACACCGGTTATTACGTAGACGAGCAAGTCACTTCATAATAATTGGCAATACGTTGTATAGGAGATATTTTGAAGGTATCCTATTAAGATGTTTGAATCTAGAAGAGTCTAGATCAGCTTTGAGTGAAGCCCACGATGGATCTTGTGGGGGACACTTTAGTGGTAGTGCCATTGCTAAGAAGCTCCTTAGGATAGGATATTTTTGGCCTACCATGGAGAATGATGCACATGATTACGTGCACCATTGTGACAAGTGCCAGAAACACGCTGACCTTGTCCATGCGCCTGCACAAGAACTACAGGCTATTTCATCTCCTTGGCCCTTTTCAAAATGGGGCTTAGACATCATCAAAAAAATCAATCCTGTGTCATCTGATGGACATAAATTCATCATAACCACCATCGAGTATTTTACGAAGTGGGTCGAAGCTATGCCCTTAGCTTCTTGCACTGGAACGCAAGTTTCCAAGTTTATTCTTAATCAAATTATTTGTAGGTTTGAAATTCCTGCAAATCTCATCTCGGATAATGGAACTTGTTTTAAAAACAAATATGTAAAGAAACTATGTCAAAAATATAAAATTCAACATCGTTGGTCCACTCCCTATTATCCTCAGGGTAATGGCCAAGAGAAGCATCTAATAAAACATTAATTAAAATCCTCAAGAGACTAGTCAATAAATCTGGCCGTGATTGGCACATTCAATTATATCCTACTTTGTGGGCTTATCGAACTAGCATTCGTACTCCCACGGGCACTTCACCTTTTGTTTTGGTTTATGGCGCTGAAGTTGTTTTTCCCTTTGAATTAGAAGTTCCTTCTTTGGCTCTACTACTTCAAGATACTGAAGTAGGAGATGAATATCATGCTGGCAGATTTAGTCAGCTGGAACTCCTAGATGAGAAGCACATTAATGCTTTGGAGCATCTTCGTGCCTACCAGAACAAGCTCAAACGAGCATATCTCAAGAAAGTTCATAATCGATCCTTTGAGATCGGTGACCTCATCTTAAAAGAAAATCAAAAAAATACTAATGCAACTAAAGACCTTAAAGGCAAATTCGAGCCTAACTGGCTTGGGCCATATATTATCACTGCTAAATTTGGATCAGGAGCATACAGATTAGCTACCTTAGATGGCAAAGATCTTAAAGAACCTATGAACATTATGCATCTTAAGCGCTATTATGCATAAATCTGGTAATTTCGTCACTGTATATATTATACATATTGTCTCATATTAGTAATTCATATAAAAATTTCAAAAAAAAAATAGTAATATTATGTATTCTCTCAAATCATAAATTAAAATCAAAATATAAAAAAATCAAAATCATCAAAATCCTCAAAAACATCTTCTATTTTGCACCTGTCAATTCTTGAAGTATTGCATTTATATTTTTAGTTATTTTGGATAAATTAGCATTTATTTGGAATCCCTCACTTTCACACTCACATGAATAAATATCTTGATCTTATTTGGTATGATTATTAATCTCTCTTATATCGAAGTCCACAGTTGAATTAAATAAAGTTTTGAGCATAGAGAACTGATCTTGTTATTTACTTGAACCAAGTACACCTTTTCACATTAAAATGATTTCATTGCAAATTCAAAACGATGCTACATAGTAGAAGTGGTCTCTTGAGCGAAAAGTTTCCCCTGCTATCCTATCATGCACATGGTCTAGAATCTTTGAGAATTGACAAAAGGACAAGCTCACCCCTGCCCAGAATAAAAATCCCTTGCTCTACAACCAATCCGAGCAAGTATCCCTAGTATAGGAAGAAAAAGAAAATCAAGAAAAATCATGAGAAAAAGAGAAAATTATTCAGAAGCATTATCATTTTGTACCATCTCAGCAATATTTCAGCATTATCTCAGTGTCAAGCAAAATACAAATATATATATATATATATAGAAAAATAAAAGAAAAGAAAAAGCAAAAAGCAATAAATCCCTTCCCCCCCCCTTTGAAAGAAAAGAAGGGTGAATGAGCTTGAATCCCTGGAATTCTCAATTATTCGAAAATCATGAGGTAAGCCCCATAACAGGTGGTTTGTGCCCAACCCGCTTGGCCTTGGGTAACTCCTAGCATGGTGATATGTCTGTCACATTAGTGACCTTATTTTGTACAGACCTATGTCTGCTCATGGATCAGCTAGCTCTTGATGACCCGACTTACATAGTAGTCTGGTATGGTTACATGCATATAAATCATGGTCAACGAACACTCATTTGGTTAATTCAAATTACTTGTATCAAATTATCTTGCTCAAAATCGGTAAATGAACAATACAATTGCACACACATTTGTGTTTGAGAGATTTTGTATCATTATGATAGATCAAGATCGACAATGAACTCACGTATGCACACGGGGTTCCTTATAAATGTCAAATTTGTCTTTGAGATAATTTAAAATATTTATGCAAATCTTCTGGAATAATTTGATTTTTTTTTTACTTGAGAATATCTGTTTAGCGTAAAATCAATTAAATACATTTTTTTCAAAAATCCAAAATTTTCTTGCAAAACATGTTCAAAAATCTAGCAATAAAGTCACATTTATATATTTTTGACTTTCGCGATGATGGTATAGTTCCTAAACCTAAATTGGAATTTTATGCCTAGTGCAAGTCCTCATTTTTATGTATTTTCTATTTATCTCAAAATCAAAAATCAACTATGCAATAAAACTATTATATCAATTTCTTCTTTGGATTTCGCGATGATGGTATAAGTCTATACCTAAAATTCTATGCCTAGCGCAAACCATCGTTCTAATTTTATTTCCCATTTATTTAATCCATAAAAGCATATGGCTTAAATCATTATGTTACACAATTGTGCTTTAAAAAGAATGAAAACTTTCCTATTTCATTTCATTATGTCAACATTCATTTTTTTTGCGATGATGGTATAATTCCTAGGGAATTGTTCAAATTTCTATCATACTTAGGAATTTTATGCCTAGAAAAAATCATATTTTTAATATTTCATGCATAATACTTTCATGGAAATCTGAAAACAAATCATCACTATCATCATTTTTCATCATCACAACACAAAGTCTTAAGAAAGTCTCTTAAGCACCCTTTTACTTTTAGCAATATTTCTCTCATACTGGGATTAGCTTGATGACCTAGCGAGCGGTGACTCCATGAAATGGTCATGTAACAATGACAATGTCCTTTGAAATTATTGTTAGAAGTCACTTTATTTTCATCAAAACACACCACAACCAGTTTGTTTACATCAGATTATTTCATTTAATTTTATAGCATGACATAAAATTATACTATTTTCAATGACATAATTACATGAATAGTCAATCAACAATTAAAATATTAAAGCATCATAAAACATATGCACAAGTCATATCACAAAAAAAAGAACATCATATATATATCAAGAAGTATATACATCATATCAAAACGGATTGGTATGCCACAATCTATACCCTGGCATACTCAATCATCTCAATAAATAGTCTATGTACAATGTGCATCTAGCCTCGAGAAGATCTCGAGCTCTCAACCTCATCTCCTCTCCCACCCTGAGGTGGAGGAGGTGGTCCCATCGAAGCCCATCCTATGTCGTGGGTCCTCGACATCGATCGTGATGATGTCCTCGATGACCCCATCCTGATCGGCTCTACAATGCCGGTTGGAAACTGTATCCTCTGGCCCTCTGGAACCAGTTGGTAGTACACTCCTTGATAGAACATGGTCTGAGCAACCAACCATGCCAGCTCCAGAATGCTCGCCCCTCCACTCCGAGCCCTGAGCCATGTAGCCTCATCTTGTAGAGTCTGCACCTGAGCTCGTAGGTGGGCATTCTCCACTCGAAGAGCTGCCATCTCACTACTCTCCCCCACCTCGACACCCTTGCCCCTATCGAGCGATGGTGGCCTATCCCTCTACTAAGAAGGGAGTCTCTCTCTCCTCTCCTCCCTCCTCTCCACTGTTGTTGTCTCTCCAGAGCCTATGGTACTCTCTGATGTCTCTCCTAAGGAGGTCATCATTGATCCCTCCCTTCGTGACTCCTCACTGCATCGATGGTAGCCTAGCATCGCCTCTCCATCTATTGCACTATAACATGCATCAAACCCTATGCCCTCATCATCCGAGGAGGGTGAATGCCTGCATACCAGGCATCATACCCATCTGCTACCCTCGCATCATCCCCATCCACTGGTTGAATGGGGGCATCATTAGCATCCTAACTCTAGAACCATTGCATGTCTGGAGCCCCGCTTAGTGTGGTGTTATCCCACACAGTCTGGGAGTACTCATAATCCCTAAGAGAAGGGATCCCCTACTATAGACCGAACTGCCTCAAAACTCGGTCGTAGCGGTGGAGCTCTACCTCTCCCCACTCTGTCCTCAACCATATGACTCACCTGATGCGAGCCAAATCTTATCCGTCCTCTGCCCACCCTGGATGCTCTCTCCATGGTCTCCAGGTGATCCGATCTAGGGTGAGGTCATCCAATAACCTCCAAGATGTTGGCAGATCTATCTACCACTATGATCCTCTTTGGAGCCACCAATAGAAAACTTGGGGTCTCTCCCGGTCAACTCTTGTTAGTGGAAGCCCTACCGGCCTTCGCACCACAATGTGCTCCTAGCACCAAATCTGTAGTAGCAATGTCAACACCATACATTGACCTCCCTTGTATATGACCTCATGGCATAGTACATAGCTACCCCAAGAAAACCTATATCCATGGTCTCTCATGTCACAGACCACATCTGAGAGTAGCCATGGTAATCTACATCCGCTCTAGTGGCATAGAAGAAGGCCACCCACCACTCCTACCAAAACCTAGGTCAATCGAGATGCCCCAGGCATCTGCCTCAAAGCCTCGATGTTCACTCTGCCCTTCTCTAAGGTGAAGCTTGGGTCACTGCACAATCTCATCATGGCATGGCCCTGATTGTCCGAAGGGGTCATGAATCGACCATGTATGGGGATCCTCAAGATCCTCCATACATCCTCTAGAGTGGGAGTCATCTCCCTTGTCGATAGTCGAAAGTAGGACGACTTCGGATACCATCTCTCTACTAGGGCTATCAGTAGCCCCATGTCTATAGGAAGTTGTGGCATCTCTGCCACATGTTGCAGTCCTACCTCTGCCAGTCTATCTCGCTCGACCCGATCGAGCGTGGCTAAGTCATCCCTGAGACCTCCATATTTCCACTCCCAACTCTTTAGCAATCCCCTCTGCAAGATAAACAATAAAACAACAAAAATCATTAGTACATAATCATTAAAAAATCAATTACAATTAAAATCATCCCATAAAAATTTAGACTAAATCGTCTTCGTTATTTAATTTGGGAATATCCCCTTATTGGATGGGATCGCCCCCATTTCTTTGATTTTGTCCTTAGATGAAAGGATGAAATCGGTGACGTAGGGATGATTTCGACAAAATTGGGACGATTTCGTGCCGATGTCATCGACGGCCTAAAAACGGTCGCGATGCCCAAAAATAATTAAAATTCAAATAAAAACTCAAGTAAATCAAGTTAAAAACATAGTACACTAGGTTTAGATCCTTACCCGCAACCCACATCGGACCTCTATCGATCTGTGCATCGTTTCCACCATTTCGCCTGTAGAGCTCTAAAACAACGAAAGTGAACAGTAAAAATGAATTAGGGTTTTACCCTATTTTTCTTATTTTTATTTTAAAATGACATTTTTTTCAATTTTTGCTTTTCTGTGCTTTTACCTCAAACGTTCGATTTGGGTAAAAACTCGGAGGGGGCACCATAGCAAACAGTCATACGATTTGACCTAGAATCATTGTCTAAAAAATGGGAATAAATTTTTGCTTTCTCGTAAAGCGTAAAGAACTTGTCTTTAACACATTTTCCTCAAAAAATTTGCTAAAGAGGGGGAAAAATGTAGCACCCTAAAATTGGCGCAGTTAAACCATCAATAAAAAGTAAAAATTTGAATTTTAACCCCGAAACCGCCCGTTAACCGCTCACCTCATTTTTCATGCCATTTTTAGAAGTTGTTTTGACCATTGGACGATATCGTCGCCGATCTGACGATATCGTCCCAAATCGGATGAATTCATCTGGGACAGAACATCCAGACAATTTCCTCCCAAAACTAAATTTTCATAATTAGCTTCTGTTTCAATGACCTCTCCAACTTGGGTAGAAGCGTGTCTGCACGGTTGGAGATTCCCACATTGAGGATCTCCCAGATTGGGATGATCCCCAACCTCCTAACCTCCCCCTAATCCTATATAAACTGGGATTTTTCCAGTTTATCCCCCTGGCTGATTCCCTGATTTCCTTGATTGCCTGATTTCCTGGATCCTCTAATTTCCCTGATCTCCCATCATTTGCATTCGTGTTTTCAAGTTTTTGTTGTAGGATTTCATTGTGTTTCAACCGGAGATAGCTCGGATCGTCGTAGGTGATTCAACCACAATTTTGGATGATCCTATCAAGATCGACGATGATCTCCTACGATTGCAGATGATCTTGACTGCAATTCAGTTTGGGGGCAATCAAAGTCTCGAGTTTGCATTTTCTACCTTGTTTCTTTATTCAATTGGTGCATTAGATTAATTTACTTTTGTTTTACATCTTGGAGTTCACCTCATTTAGCATAATTGCATGATAAAATTCAAAATAACTTACCAAAACATTGCATCTCATTTAATTTGATATCTGGATTTGTTATTTAAGCATCTACACTCTCATTTCTATCACTTTGCATCATTCTTGCAATAGTATTTTTGGTTTTTGGTGTCTATTTTCTTGATTGCAAGTTTTTGACGAATTTGTCTAATGAATTCGTTAGGTCGCTGACGATCCTAGGTGATCTCAGATGATCGCCTATGATTTGGGATGATTCTGTACAATTACAGATGATCCTGTCATATCCGAGATGATTTGGACTCCTACAAGCTTCAAAATCTTCATTAGACATCAAAAATCAGGTGTACTCTTCTCCATTTAACATATTCTCTGCATTTAATCGCATTAGGATTCATTTATGTTTTTTGTCTTCATGTAAATCAGAATTGTCATATAGAATAGCTTAGTTTCATTTTGGCCAATCTAGGAATCTGAATGATTGAACATAAAATGAAAAAATCAAACCCATTCTCAACCTAGGCATGGAAACTGCCACTCAAAGTTTCCTGGTGAACCCCACCATCCATCAAAAATTCACCTTTATACCCCTCCCCGAGAGGCGTGACCTTCAAAGGGCCTCTCCGTCCGAGGTATTGTTCCATCCTTTTCGCATCCCCCTTTCGGGCACGGATCCTTTAGCCTGAAGGTAAGGGTGCAAAAAATTTGGGTGATACAAAACCCTAAAATTTTTCCTAAAGTTACGCCAAATACGCACTTCTTAGGATTCAATATTACATTATGCTCGATAAGGCGATCAAAAAATTTCCTCAAGACCTCTGCATGCTTAGAATGTAGTAATGACTTGGCTAGAAAATCATCAATGTAGTCCTCTAAGATCTTATGCATATAGTCATGAAAGATGTATGTCATAGCCCGCTGATATGTGGCACCAAAATTTTTAAGACCAAATGGTATAACTTTGTAGCAAAATGTTCCCCATGACATTATAAACATAGTTTTGTGCTGGTCTTCAGGCTTAATCTGAATTTGATTATAACCAGAATAATCATCCATTAAGAAGAGCATTTTGTGACCTGCAGTAGCGTCTACTAGAGCATCGATATTGGGCAATGGAAATGAATCTTTGGGTGTTTTCTTGTTGAGATCTCTAAAATCCATACAAATACAGATCCTTCCATCTAGTTTTCCTACAGGTACCATATTGGATACCCATTCTGGATAGTCGATGGAAATGACAAATTCTACATCCAGTAGCTTCTACAATTTGTCTTTCACCATCAGGGCTATTATTGGATGCATCTTTCTAAGATTCTACTTGACAGGCTTCTTGGATGGATCTAGTGAAAGGTTATGAGTAACCAATTTCGGGTCTAGACCAGGCATATCTCTGTATGTCCAAGCAAAAAGTTTTAGTCTCTCTTTCAGTAGAGGGATGATACTAGTGCGCTCATCTAGAGTGAGACTCATTCCAAATTTGACCTTCATTGGATTGGTGGGGTCATTACCGATATCCACTTTTAAGGTTTCCTCTACTGACATATGGGATCCCTCCTCAAGCTGATGAGGTAGAGGGATCAAATGGATGTCATCAGCTTGATTTATATGTTCTTTTTTGGAAGCATATTCAATGTGATAGACCTCATAAGCTCAGCCTGGTCTAAAATGAAATGGTTGCAGCATCTCTTCATTTGGGAAGAAGTCTTTAGGCTCTACTAGTGAATTAGCATGATCCCAATTGATAGCATCCATGTTTAGATGCAATGGTTTAGACAGATTTATTGGATTACAGAGTGGAATGGTCAAACCAATGGAGACCATGTTTATGGAATGGAATTGATCTTCAAGACCACACGAACTAAATTCTACATCATATATGTAGCTTTCGTACCCAACATATGGCTCAGACGGTACGGGGATGAACGGGTCCTCCCTATGGGATTCCCAAAAAATTGGATCCTCCCTATGCACTAACTACAAAATGGGATCTCTTGACTCAAGTAGCTCAGCATAAGTAGGTGGATGGAGAAAGATCCTTTGATATTCCTCTTCCATATTTACTCTTTCTCTAAGGTGATGATGGAGATTAATCTCTTGATGCAAGCCCACAACTGTGATAGGTGGCAGACCTCGAGATGGATTTTGATTACATAGGTGATGATGCCCCAAATAGGCCATCTCCAATGAATCCTCACCATCATTGGCCAAATAAAATCCTTCACTTCCCCCCATATGCAATGGGTGATCTACCAGATGTGGCCCTATGTATCTGATTCTGTGGTCACTATCATCCCTATCCGAATAAATTGGATATAATGATTGTATATATGACACCAGTGCAAAAATTGGCTCTACTTCCTCTTTAGAGCGATCAGTGTTATGAGGCACTTCTTTTATAACATACTCTGACTCCATAAACAATAGATGTAGCAGATATACAAGCCTTGGATCGGTCATCTCATATTCATCGCTATGATTGCTATTATGAGAAGACCCCTCTATTGTGTCCACAAATATTGGGAGATTAGCTGGATGAGGCCTTAAGTAGGCCTGATCTATCTCATATTCATAATCACTATCGACTATGAAATGCTCTTGTATCTCATCTAATTTCTCTTTAGGTAGTAAATGGCATAGAAATGCCAAAACCACGAAGGCTTGGTCAATTTCCTCCTTATATTGATCATCATTTAAGTACTCGCCATCTGCATCATAACTCGATTCACTTATTTTAGAGGTGGACTCCTCTCCATATTTACTACAAAGATCTCTTGAATCGAGATTGCCTATAATGGTGGGGTTGTGCCCCTGCATACTTGTATCATTGATTGTGGTATGGTTTTAATGACCTAGGTTGCCTCTGGGGTTTTTCTCTGAGAACTCTTCATGTTCAAGATCCAGTCTCTCAATGGTGATGAATGAAACCATTGGGTTACTACCCCAAAGACTAGACATGTTAGGATGATATGGATTAAAATCCACATCGTCCCCCAGACTTAGGTATAAACGATCCAATGATGCAGTGAGTAAATCATCATGTCCCTAAATCTGCAATCCCAATCTGAACCTATAAGTTGCCAATTGATAATGTAGTTCAAGAGGGGTTCTTTGTCCTTGTTTAAAAATACCAAGGCCATATCCATGCCAATTATAGAGCTCAAAAATATGCATGGCATACTTAGGGTTGGACAAGTACCAAATGTTCATCATGAACTGTTCGTCATCATCCACCTCCATGGGTGCTCGTGTTGGAACTTGATCCAACCCAGCGTAGATGAAGTTTTTTTGGTTGGGTGGCTCACCCAATGGTACTATGGATCCAACTAGATATTTATGGGCCTTCGATTAGCCCATGTCTTGTGTAGTCCCTAAAATAGGACCAAAGGTCACATTTTGCACAATATACTCACCAAGATCTATACTGGCTAGGTGAACAGTCACTCACGATGCGGATGACCCTGCTAACAATGTAGGAGAAGTAGGCTGAGGTGCCTCATCAACTTGATCCTAGGCTTCCTCCACCTCCATGGGAGTGGTAGCCTCAACGATGACTAGTTTGGGTGCATTATTTGCTTCTTTCTTGCCCAATTTTGCCTTTAATTTCTTGTCATCCCGACATATTGTTGATGCACTCGATCTCAGAGAAGTTGCAATGGCATGTTCAGATATGTTTGATATAAATACCGATGGTTCAACATGCACCACCTGTTTACCTCTTGGAACCCTTACCGATAATGTGGGTCGTATGTCCAAGTGCATTGATGGAAGTACGAAGCCCCTTGGCAAATCTACTAAGTTCATGAGCTTGAATGGTTCTTCATATGATGAAACCACATGAACTTATCCCTCGTGTATATACTTGACACACTAATGCAATATCAAGGGAACACAACACATTTTGTGAATCCAAGGCCTCCCCACTAGGATGTTATACTGCAAAATTCCCTCTATCACGTGACACATTATGGGAATGGTATTTAGTCCCACTTGAATAGGTAGGATAATTATGTCAACCGTAGAGCATAGTGCATCGCTAAATGATCTCAATGTAAATGTGGTTTGTATGACAAGTGATTTAGGAAATTTCAAATGGTACAATGCCTTAGTCATGATTATATTGATTGATGAACCAATTTCAATCAAGACCCTTTTGAACGATACATGGTTAACACATGCAATGATATGTAGTGGCGGGTCAGCCACACTTGCAAAAACCATTTTCACTTCATGATCGTAGAATTGGATCACTATTTCTTGGCACTATTGTACGTGTCCCATGAAGTTCATGAACGCCTGTGCATCCTCGTACTATACCTCAATGGACATTAGAATGTCCATAAGAGTCTCCCTGGGCCTACGGGACTGTTGTATAAGCTCATATATCGACAAGTTCGTAGGAGTCATCTATAGGTTTTGAACCAACCTGCTCCTAATGGTCACCACCGATCTCATTGGTGGGCCTGGAATATTTTGTGTCTACCGCTACTGGGGTGTGGCATGTATTTGAATTGGGGCCCAAGGTTGATTTGGTTGTTCGTATTTACAATGTCTATTAATGACATTGACCATGCCGATGAACCCCTACATAGGTGGTTCGACTCGCACTTGATTGACGTGGCCAGCGTAGTTACGGGGTGCCTCATGGGTTGGTAACAGATTTTAAAAATCCCCATGTTTTGGTTGTCCAATGCTTGGGGATTTCCTGGAACCACAAGCTCTCCCTTTTCTATCATATTTTGTATATTATATTTGAAAATCCAACATACCTCAATGTCATGGCCTTTCACTCTATGAAATATGCAAAACAGATCTTCCTAACAGTCTTTGGGCTTGGGCTGATTAAGATCAACCATCTTGACTTCGGGTAATCTTATTGCCTTGGCCTCATAGAGTTGATAAAAAATTGATGTCAATGATTCTGTCAATGGTGTAAATATACGAGGTGGGTGTTGCTCTTTGTTCTTGCCATTGTAGTTAATATTGCACTAGTCGTATTACACAAGAGGAGGATGGGCTTGATAATTTTGTTTCTTTTGCCCCTTATCCTCATTTTGGAGATTTAGTACCACTTGATTCACATGGGCCTGCTTGCCTTGTTGCTTTGAGGTACTCTTCTTATATCCATATTTCCTTATATTGAGCTTCAATTTGCCTTCCTGCACCTTGATGTCTTCAATTACCTTGGCTTGTGCCAAAGCATCTTCGAATGTAGCATACTAATGTAGCTACAACAATAGCGAGATGTGCTTGGCATAACTCTTTGTAAAAATTCAGGTTAATTATGTGGAAGGGAATCAAGAATGATAACTTTGCCATTAATCTCCTCCACCTCTTCCTATACTATTCTATTGGCTCGTCATTGCACTAAGCTAGCATAGCCAAACAGGAAAGATTGACCTATTTATTGACACCAAAGGAATAGCGTTCAAGAAAGGCATCAACTAATTACTCAAAATTTGTTATGCTATGTTTCTTTAGCTGATTGAATCACTCTCAGGCTAGACCAAAGAGTGTCATGATAAACATATGCAATAATAGTGCATCACTGTTCTCTATATAGAATTAAGCATCCAGAAATCTCGTGACATGTTCTTGCACCTCTTCATCACCCTTGAATTTTTCCAACATGGGCATCTCAAAATGCTTAGGGTATGGAGGCGTAGAAACTGATGGATCTAAAGGTTCATTGTAAATTTTTCTTAGTGTTGTATTTTGGATAGTCATGCCTTGTTTTTCAATTGCTTTAACCTTCTCGGCAAAAGATTTGTAAGCCTCATAAGAGAGAAAATCCTCCTCCTTAAGTCAACACAAAGGTGATCTAGAAGGTACAATCTTCTTTAGTTGAGGTGGAGGGCATTGCTCTTCCTCCTCCTCAGCTCGAGAACTCTCAAGATATTCTTGGTTGTATCTGTTCCCCTCTTGTTCCTCATAATTTTGCTACCTCTGATTATCGACCGAAGGCAGTCGCTCTTTCTGATGGGTAGTGATATGAGTGTGAAGGCTTACGCTTTCATGGTGCATGTTGGATTACAAAAGAGCCTTCTTCTGCACCTGCTCTCTATGCTCATCCTGAGAATATAGGCTAGCCCTAGCCAGCCTATCTTCCTACTCTACACAATCCTTCTAGATGAGGATGCGCTCCTCATGCAAGCGTTGCTCGTACAACCTCTGTCTAGTAAGCCTTTACGCCTGAAGATCTTCATATTCAATGTGTTGCCTCTCTAGGTTAGCATCCTCAAATTAATATTGTAGGAGTTGGCATTTCTATTCAGAGGTCATTCGATATGATTTTTTGACCTGGTTAGTCATAGGAGGCCTTTGGTATGCTTAATCTATACGAGTGACCTTATGGGTTCTATACCCATCAAATTGATGTGCTGTGCCTTTGCATCTATTTGCGAAGACAACATCGACATCATGTTGTATCCTATGCTACTTGCCACCATGTGTGGATGATGGATGTGAGACATGAGGTTGCTTAGAAGCCTTTCTATGCTCTCTAGTAGTTCTAATGGTGCTCTTTTTACACTCACTTGGAGCACGAGTGGGTGGAGCTGAAGGCTTGTTGCCTAGCTACTCTAACACACTTCCTAGACTGTCTAGATGTATAGACCTCCACCTCTCATGGGGCGGTGTTTCATTAGCTCCCAAATTTGATATATCGATGGTCATCTTGCATGCTATAGTACACATGGGAGTATAAGTAGACTTGTGATCAGTAGGGATCCCATATACTTACCCCTAAATGGGCATATCTCTATTCCTTCTATACTCAGAAGTTGGGGGTATAGTACTATTGGTTCGACTTTTATACACACCCTGTGAAGAATGAGCATGAAATACCGATAACACTTATAAGGGATAAATCCCACTCACTTTAGGATCTTGCTGGATATCCAAGGTGTGAGTTACAGAGTTGGGTCGAATGTCTATTCACTCTTTTCCGCTTCTGGAATAGTTTCAAGCGGACTGTCTGTTACCTTACAACGGGTTCGGGACTTTAGTTCAGTAATGTTTTTGGAGTTGGTTATCTTTGTGGACACTCAGATTTACAATCAGTTCTTTGATCTAGCTCTTTATGCTTTAGCAGATTTAAATAAAAGACAAATTTTAAAGAAGATAAAAATGGATCATTCAATCGGTGGAACAGAGAGAGTAGGGTAGGGCAGAAAGAGAAGTTTATCTAACTTAGCTGCAAAACCAAAACTACCAATTTTAGTTATACTATTTAGCTTCACAATAGAACAAATCAAAGAGGAAAGTGTCCGACTTTCTAAGATCACCTTCTACTAAGAGCATAAGACGAGAGATGAAACAGATCTGAAAGAAAATCATAAACAGAAGGGAAGTCGGTTGAAATTGGTATCTCTCACCGGCAGCCTAGCTCGCACAGTGAGGACAGAGCAATTAGAACAGGCCTGAACCTTAAATCTATAATTTTCCCTAGCATACAATAAAAAAGAATGAAGCCTAGTAGCATATCCAATCTTGATAACACAGATCTACAACATAAATTAAATAAACCTTAACGAGACGAAAAACAAAAGAAGATGAACTTATCGCAATCCGAAAGAGATTAGGCTCCTGGCCACGCTATCACAGAAAACGAAAATCACACCAACTCCAAGTCCAGAACAAAGCATTCAACAAGATTTGCAGGAAATTGCTCCAATAGCTTTTTATTCTAAGTTTTCGCCTCCTGAGTTTACATCCAGAAGAAGTATATATAGACTCAGGACAAACCCTGATCTTTTCAAAAATATCTTCTTCCCAAACCCTAAATCTTATCATCAAAACCCTACTACCCAGGTTTTACAATATAAGGCCTTTTAAATATAGAGTTTCGATAAACCCTAATCATTATGTAAATCTTAGTGTGGTTACTTGCCATAAATGGAGAAGGCACGATCTGATATTATTTTCATCCATCTGTAACTGTGTGTAGATGTCTTCATCTTTTTGGTGCGTCTGCCGGGAACATCTCATTAATTCCTCTAGGAAATTTGGATGAGTCACTGACTTCTCTGACATTTCATCTTCGCAGAGCCGCCTCTGAGTTGAAATTCTCTACACGCCATTACTTTCACCATAAATTCTCCTGTTAAATGCATCCATCGACAAATTTCGATAACTGCATGTAGATATTTTCACTTTTCGGCCAATCGTCGACATATTTCATTAAATGAGGCAGCTGCTTAGTCACACCGTAAAGTCTCTTTGCGGCCAGATCTATAAAATCTGGATGGACCAAAAATTCTCGGCATCTCCCATTTCCATCTGACGGCCTTCGCCTGATCTGCGCTTATTTTTGTCTTTTTCGCCATTACTTCTACTATTATGCAACTGCCAGATCGCTTTCTGCAAAGGAAAAACAAGGATTAGCATTTTAATATTATTAAATTAAACCCTAGTGTTTATTACCTTGTCGGCTTGGTTTCTTTCTTCTCAACACATTTTTCAAAACCTGTCGCGATATCGCGACATTTCCTTTTCTTTCCCTTTGCTTTTGCCTTCACAAGAAAAAGACAAGTCCGAAAACGGGACACGTCACAAAATTGTGATGTTTTCCATAAGACCTGCTTTTAGCTAAAACCTATCACGATATCACAACGTTTTTCTTTACTTGGCTCTTTCAATCCAAATATGTCATGATATCGTGACTTTTCCATCACTTGGCTCTTTCTACTAAAACATATAGCGAAATCGCGACGTTTTCTTTAAGCTATCTTTCAATCCAAATGCATCACGAAATTACGACATTTTTATCACTTGGTTATTTTTACCAAAACACGTCATGAAATCATGACGTTTTCTTTAAGCTATGCTTCCAACTAGAATATGTCATGATATCGCAACGTTTTCATCACTTGGCTCCTTCTACCAAAACCTGTCATGAAATCGCGACGTTTTCATCACTTCTCTTTTTACCAAAACACGTCATGAAATCATGACATTTTTATCACTTGGCTCTTTCTACCAAAACACGTCACGAAATCGTGACGTTCTCATCACTTGGCTCCTTCTACCAAAACACGTCGCAAAATCGTGACGTTCTCATCACTTGGCTCTTTCTACCAAAACACGTCGCGAAATCATGACGTTTTCATCACTTGGCTCCTTCTACCAAAACACGTAGCGAAATCACGACGTTTTCTTTAAGCTATGCTTCCAACCAGAATATGTCGCGAAATCGTGACGTTTTCATCACTTGCTCCTTACATCGTGAAATCATGACGTTTTTATCACTTGGTTCTTTTAGTCCAAATATGTCGCGATATCGCGACGTTTTCGAAAATGGAATATGTCGCGAAATCGTGACGTTTCCAAAAATGGAATATGTCGCGAAATCGCGACGTTTCCTCAAGTTTCTTCCACTTAGCAAATTTTCCAGAAATTGTAGGTTGACTCCAATGAATTTATTCATCTGTATTCTGCATTTTTACATATTAGTGAAAGATCTTCTTTACTCAGAATGATTCTAACATTTAAAAAATGAATTCTAAATTGAAATCAAAGCCATATGCAAGCCTACTTAGATACTTTGGTATATGCAAAACTTGAAGAAGGAGGCAAGCAAAATTTGGAATTAAAACCTGAAAAACATCAAGAGGGTCCCTACGGCAAAATGAAAACTAAATATTTTCAAAGGATGGAATTTCATTTTTTTTAGTGGGGGTGTGTTGCTTCTCAACAAATGGCGATATCTGCGGGGAAAATAGTAGCACTATTTTAGAATCCAGGACTCTAGTTTCAAAACAATATAGACCATGTACCATGCTTTGCCACAAATATTCTTCAAAATAATTTAACTACTACCTGATAGTTGTTAAAATTTCCCAAGGACATACTAGGTTGAATCACTTAAGGAAGATTTCTGATGTGCAATTATAAGCGTATAAAACTTTCTTCAAGGATGACTGGGCCTTCGAATGTTTTACTTCGGATTGATCAGCTTTTTTAGATTGTGAAGGGGAAACCGAGTAGGGCTCTGTTTACTAGTTTAGCCTTTTACAGCCTCGACAGAGTTACTCTTTAGATTTTCACGACCTTGATCCACAACTATGAGGTGGTATCTACAGCTTGGTAAAAGAAAACATCTTCTGGAGCCTTGGCTATCTCTTTCATCACATAACTTCTTCTTCTTTTTTTTTTTTTGTGTAGAAAAGAGTGCCAGTTTTATGTTGCCTTGCTCAACTTTCACCTTCTCTCTCTCTCTTTTGAAATATACCGAAATCTGGAAAGCCTTGCTAAAAACAATTTTTTTTATATTTCATCGATCTACTAACCGCTTCAGCCTGGGTACCGATAGCCTCTATGGACACTTAAATAATTTCATGAATCAGAGTCCCCTCTTACGACCAACTTTTCTTGGATTCCCTGGGAGTTCTTCAGCCAAACAGTATAGTAGTTTCTTTATAATTAAAATAATTGTGGCAAGCAAGACACAAAATCCAATTATCTTTCTACTGTTGTTCTGAATAACAAATAGTTCCATTGTTCAGTTTAAGCAGACTATCTCTTAATTAGAATAAAACAAAATGAACACAGGATTTTGAACTCAGAATAAAACAATTTTTAAACGTTGATTCGTTCTTTGCTGCCCAGGCAAAAACTTAAACAAACAAAATTTAAAAGCTAAAGAGAAATTTGTACAGACCCCAAAGGATAAAACACATAACTTCAACCTAAAATAAAACAAAAATAAAAACACACTACTTCAAACTTTATTTATAACATATACATATTTTACAACGTCTTTGTGATTTATTCAAACGATGTATTGGATGGAACAGCTGAGAAATAATGCTTTAGGTATTGACCATTAACAGGAAGGTTCAAAAAATTACCCTCGAGGTCCTGTAGACGAAATGCATTATTACCTAGGATCTCGGCAATCCGGTATGGCCCTATCCATAGCGGCTGCAACTTTGTGTGTTTACCTTTCTTTTCATGGGCTTTGTCCCATAGAAGCACCAGTGCTGCGAGTCTGAAGGCCTTCACTCTGGCTCTTTTGTCAAACCAGCGCTTGACTGTTTCTTGGTGCCGACTGAAATGTTCCAGGGCTTGAAGTCGTTCATCCTGCAAATTAGTTAAATCCAAAACACGAGCCTCTGCATATGCTTGATCCTCAAAATAGTCTAAAACAAATTGATAAGTGGGCAATTTCAAAGAGATAGGAACGATGGGCTGAATACCATACAACAAAGCAAATGGGGAAGTCTTAAGAGCTACTTTATGTCTTATCCTGTCAGCCCAAAGTGCATATTTCAATAATGTGTGCCATTGTCTGGGTTTGTCTACAGCGAGACTTCTTAATGGCATTCATCAAATTCTTATTTGTGGACTCAGCTAGTCCATTACCTTGGGGGTAATAGTTGGATGAAAATCGATGACTATCCCCATACTGGTATGCCCACTCTGCAAACTCTAATGATTGAAAGGCTGGCCCGTTGTCGCACACCAAATTCAAAGGAACTCCAAACCTGGTTATGACATTTGACTCTAGAAATTCGATCACCTCATGGGTTGTACTCCTCATGGTGGCTGCTGCTTCAACCCATCTTGTGCAATAATCAGTGGTTGTTAGAACATACTTATGCCCTTCTGATGAATTTGGGTTTATCACACCCACAAAGTCAAGTCCCCATTGCATAAAAGGTTTGTTTATTACAACAGGTTGCAATGGTAGAGCTCGATTAGCCTCTTTGGATGCAAAATTCTGACACCGATGGCAAGTTCTCACATGTTGATGTGTATCTTTAAACAATGTAGGCCCAGTAATAGCCTGCTCTCAATATCTTGTGTGCAATAGCGGAACCTGAGGAATGCCCTGCCCCTAACTTCTCATAAAAACTGGACATCACCTCATTGACTTCATTCTGAGAAATGCATCTTAAGAATATGCCAGCATAGTTTTCTCTATACAAGTTGCCTCCTTTGAGCAGAAAATGAGCAGATTTCAGCTTTAGTGCTCTTCTTTGGGTTCTATTCAGGTGAGATGGACAAATTCCAAATCGTAGCAGATGAATGATATCTCCATACCAATCATCGAATCCAGAATCCAGCTGATTAATTTCTCCTTGTACAGGTATTTCAGCAATATGTCGAGACAAACCAAGTCCTCTGATTAATTTTGTAGGCCAAATTTCTAAGTCGTATTCCTGCAGTCTCGTAACCCAATTACCTCTTAGCTCACCCAATTCGTCCTGGCTTAATAAGTATTTGACAACTGGATCAGGAACTATAGCATGGACTTTGCTTCTTAGTATGTAGTGCCTGAATTGCTTAACTGCTCTTACTAAGGCATAGGCTTGCTTATCCAAGCGAGAGTATTTTAGCTCAGCCCCCTTTAAGTTGGTACTTTTGAAGGCAATCGGATGCTCCCCTGTTTCTCTTCGTTGGGTCAAAACCGCAGCAAGTGTGTGTTCTGAAGAAAAAGAGTACAAATAAAAATTTGTACTAAATTCTAGGCTCACCAACACTGGAGCTTGTTGGATGGCAGATTTGATCTCCTGGAATGCTGTTTTGGCTTCTGTTGTCCAAGCGATCTTAGCAGTTTCCTTCAGCATGTCATTCAGTGGCTTGACTATTTTCGCGAAGCCAGAGATGAATTTTTTGACAAAATTAATTTTCCCAAAAAAGGATCTTAACTCTTTCTTAGAGTTGGGAAAGGGTATCCCTGATATGGCTTCAACTCTGTCAGGATCCATGGAAATGCCATCTTTGGTGATCAAGTGTCCAAGGAGTTTTCCTTCAATTACACCAAAAACACACTTCTTCGGGTTCAAAGAAATGCCGAACTCCCTGCATTTGTCGAAAATAGATTCCAAGTGCTTCACGTGGTCAAACCGGGATTTGGAAAAAACTGTCAAGTCGTCCATGTAGACAACTATGCATTTACCCATAAGACCTTTGAAGGCGTGATCCATTGTGCGCTGAAAGGTAGCTCCGACATTAGTCAATCCAAATGGCATTCTTTTGTAGGCGAAAGTTCCCCACTTGGTTGTGAAGGCAGTTTTCATCCTGTCTTCCTTTTCAACTAGTATCTGATTATACCCTGAGAATCCGTCTAAGAAAGACATCATTTCTGAACCATTCACAATTTGTAGCACCTCATCCATGGAAGGCAGAGGATAATTATCTTTCTCAGATGCCTTGTTCAAGTTTCTAAAATCCACACACAAGCGGATCTCTCCATTTTTCTTTCTGACCGGCACCAAATTGGCCACCCAAGTAGAATGCCTAATGGGAAAAATAATGGCGGCACTCAATAATTTTTCCACCTCCTTCTTGATGAGGGGCTCTAGCAAAGCGTTGACATGCCTCTTTTTACGTCGAAAGGGTTTGCAGAACTCTTTTAAGGGTATTACATGGGTGTAAACTTTTGGATCAAAAACCTTTAAGTCTTTGTAAGACCAGGCCATAACATCCTTGGACCTGTGAAGAAATTCAATCATATTTCTTTTTATTTTAGGGTCACAAGTTTTAGCCAACTTAAGGTGCCTGGGATCTTCTTCAGTCCCGACATTCGAGTTCTCAGTCTCACTATTTGCTACACCAATAGAATCCCCAGAACTCACCTTTTGCTTAATTTGGTCAACATCAAACAGTCGCTCCAGTTCCACCATCCCTTTCAGAATTCTATTATCTTTCAACCTTATTATTCCCCTTTCATCGTCTAACTATTCCAGTAGAGTATCCCTTTGACCATCATCGATTATAGCATTTTCAAACGCATTGGTACTCTGTAAAAAGTTTATAATCTGCTGGTCATCAGAGAAAACCTAAAAATTATCTACATTATTTGGGACCGAAGGACAAGGGACTAACTCGATCAAAAATTTGTTCCATTTGAACTCTTCCAGTGGCTTCAGGATTATGGCTGATGAAGCTAAGACATCTGCAAGTGAATTCTGCTCTCTAGGTATGTGCGTTAAATTAAAAGCATCAAAATCCTCCACGAGATCCCATGCTCGGTATTTGTATCCTTTTAAGTAAGATGCTTTGCACTAAAATTTTCCTTTAACTTGATTGGCCACCAACTCTGAGTCTGTAAAAACTTGGATATTTCTTACACCTCTGTCTAAAGCAAATTTCAATCCTAGCACCAGTGCTTCATACTCTGCTAAATTATTTGTGCAAGGGAATTGTAGGCGATAAGACATAAAATATGTCTGACTCTCAGGTCCTTTAAGAACTGCCCCTATACCAGAACCTTGTTTAGATTTAGCCCCATCCACATGAAGCGTCCAAACTTCATTATTATGAACAAGATGAGCTTTACTAAGTTTCTCATTTTGTCCCGTTGTTAAATTATAAACCCCAATATCTACATCAACAATATTTATAGTCTCATTTTCTGCATTATATTCAGTGATCATATGTTTGTACCTAGGTTCTCTTTCAATCCTTAATTGGTTTGCAACACCTTTCCATGGCAACCACATATGTGAAAAATCAGTCGCCAAGTATCCATTCAAATATTTTGACCAATCCCTGCTCAGAAGCATCCCGTATCCCACAGGAATATCTACCACCTGAATTTCAATTTTGTGTTGTGCCCTTGGCTCAGATGCTAGCTGAATATGAATATTTTGAAGTTCACCTACTACTTTAACCTCAGATTTATCCAATTGGACAACTCTTCTTTCAGACTTCATTGGGGTTAAACCCAACTGTTGACAAATGGCCAAAGGCATAACATTGGCTGAAGCACCCGAATCTACCAGACAGTTGTGTAAGTTTTTCCCAAATATACGAACAGTCAGTAGGAAAGGCGGAACTTCAGTCTTCTCTTTATACATGGCCACATTTGCATTTGCCATCTTCTTTCCCTTTTCCAAAGGTTTGGTAGTAGGCCCAGAGTATGTTTTAATCAAGTTATCCCTTTGTTCCGAAATTTGAGCTAACTCATGGAGAGTGATGTTAGCCTTGATCTTCTTCATGTCCTCCACTATATTGTACCCTTTATTGAGTGGAGCGATAGATCCATATGGGACTCTTGGATCTCCTCCCTTGGGTGGAGATGGGTTATTACTTGAAGATGGATCCGGAGGAACATTGTGGGAGTTGTACGGAGGGGTAGATGTAGTGTTGGGCTCCGGACTTCTATTTTTGAGGTTGTAGTTGTCCCTCCTATATTGTTGAAAAGCCTGCACCTCATCCATAGGCATCTCCACTACATTCTCAGACTCACCTGGAAAAGTGAAAGAATCTAAGACCATAGCTGCACTATGGCTGGATGAACTTGGGCCATCCGCATTTCTTTGATGTTCAGGAGAAATCAACTCACCGAGATAAAGCTTCAAAGGCGTTACAGAATTCCAAACAATCCAATTCCTCGTGTTGAGATGTGGCATGTATCCTGCACCAGTTAGGCAAAGACAAGTCACAAATATTCACATCATGCCCTTTACCTTTATAATCCTTATTGGGTTCGTATGGGGGCCGAGTGAATCTATTCTGCTGATAGGAAAACCTGTTTGAGTTTTCCCCAGTAGAAACTTGCCTTTTAAAACTTAAAAAGTCATTTGCCAACTTTTGGACTATTTTTGACACTTCCTCGACTCTTGTGTTATCAGTTTCTTTATCTGGATTCTGTACACTTTCAGCAGGTGTTAGAGTCAATGGATTGCTTATCGGTGGGGTTTGATATGTTGGCAACATCATCTGATGTGGTATGGGATTGAAGACAGGGGTACCTTGTGTGACCAAAGGAATTTGATGAGTACTTAAAGGTTGAGGTCCCAATTGTCTTTCCAGAACCAAAGCTTCTTTATAAGCCTCTGTTAGATTGGTAATAGAGGCATCTCTTTTCAAGAAAATAGAAGTCATTGGATCTAGAGAATTCCTAAAAATTTCTAATGCCAGGTCTCGCATTTGGCACATAATAACCCGTTAGTCTACCATAAGCCTTTTGAAATCTGATATTGTAAGATCTGATAGATTCATTTATTTCTCTTTTAATACCAGAAAATTGTTGATATAATACACTAGGATCTATCACTTCACCAAATTGCGATACAAAAACCTTTTCCAAGTCATTCCAACTAGTAATAGAATCGTTAGTGAGATTCAAAAACCAGTCGTATGCTCCCTCCTGGAGAGTGAACGGGAACAATCTGCAAGCCACATCTTCATGTTGTACATTTAACAATTTTAGAGCATTCTTGAATGCTACTAGGTGTTCTTCTATTGTTCTAGTTCCATCATGCTTGTATCTAGGAAGATACCTCTCAGGATTTCTGGCAGATCATGGGCTGCACCAGGGATATTTAAGGTAGTGGAACCCAACCAGTTTGCCATTACTACTTGATTGACGATGATATTTTTAGTTGTAGTTGGAGTAACTACAAGTGGTGATAAAACTATTTCAGACAAGGACTTGGCCCTTCTGAGGTTGCTTCTTCTTGGGGTTTCTAACTCAGGCACAAGGAGCTCTCCAGCTCTGGAGTGGGACCTTGTTACTCTGTAAGTAGAATCCAACTTTTTACAAGCAACTTACAACCTTACAATCCTTAACAAACTAGTGAACGAAGTTCAGGCCCTCCTTCTAGCGCCAATTTTAAATGTTGGTTCGACTTTTATACACACCCTGTGAAGAATGAGCATGAAATACCGATAACACTTATAAGGGATAAATCCCACTCACTTTAGGATCTTGTTGGATATCCAAGGTGTGAGTTACAGAGTTGGGTCGAATGTCTATTCACTCTTTTTCGCTTCTGGAATAGTTTCAAGCGGACTATCTGTTACCTTACAACGGGTTCGGGACTTTAGTTCAGTAATGTTTTTGGAGTTGGTTATCTTTGTGGACACTCAGATTTACAATCAGTTCTTTGATCTAGCTCTTTATGCTTTAGCAGATTTAAATAAAAGACAAATTTTAAAGAAGATAAAAATGGATCATTCAATCGGTGGAACAGAGAGAGTAGGGTAGGGCAGAAAGAGAAGTTTATCTAACTTAGTTGCAAAACCAAAACTACCAATTTTAGTTATACTATTTAGCTTCACAATAGAACAAATCAAAGAGGAAAGTGTCCAGCTTTCTAAGATCACCTTCTACTAAGAGCATAAGACAGAGATGAAATAGATCTGAAAGAAAATCATAAACAGAAGGGAAGTCGGTTGAAATTGGTATCTCTCACCAGTAGCCTAGCTCGCACAGTGGGGACAGAGCAATTAGAACAGGCCTGAACCTTAAATCTATAATTTTCCCTAGCATACAATAAAAAGAATGAAGCCTAGTAGCATATCCAATCTTGATAACACAGATCTACAACATAAATTAAATAAACCTTAACGAGATGAAAAACAAAAGAAGATGAACTTATCGCAATCCGAAAGAGATTAGGCTCCTGGCCACGCTATCACAGAAAATGAAAATCACACCAACTCCAAGTCCAGAACAAAGCATTCAACAAGATTTGCAGGAAATTGCTCCAATAGCTTTTTATTCTAAGTTTTCGCCTCTAGAGTTTACATCTAGAAGAAGTATATATAGACTCAGGACAAACCCTGATCTTTTCAAAAATATCTTCTTCCCAAACCCTAAATCTTATCATAAAAATCCCACCGCCCAGGTTTTATAATATAAGGTATTTTTATATTAGAGTTTCGACAAACCCTAATTACTCTGAAAATCTTCATGTAGCTCTTGCCATAAATGGAGAAGGCACAATTTGATATTACTTGCATCCACCTGTAACTATGTGTAGATGTCTTCATTTTTCTGGTGCATCTGTCGGGAACATCTCATTAATTCCTCTGAGAAATTTGGATGAGTCACTGACTTCTCTGACATTTCATCTTCGTAGAGCCGCCTCTGAGTTGAAATTCTCTACACGCCATTACTTTCACCATAAATTCTCTCATTAAATGCGTCCATCGGCAAATTTTGGTAACTGCGTGTAGATATTTTCACTTTTCGGCCAATCGTCGACATATTTCATTAAATGAGGCAGCTGCTTAGTCACACCGTAAAGTCTCTTTGTGGCCAGATCTATAAAATCTGGATGGACCAAAAATTCTTGGCATCTCCCATTTCCATCTGACGGCCTTCGCCTGATCTATGCTTATTTTTGTCTTTTTCGCCATTACTTTTGCTAGTATGCAACTGCCAGATCGCTTTCTGCAAAAGAAAAACAAGGATTAGCATTTTAATATTATTAAATTAACCCTAATGTTTATTACCTTGTCGGCTTGATTTCTTTCTTCCCAGAACATATTTTTCAAAACATGTCGCGATATCGCGACGTTTTCTTTACTACTTTCCCTTTGCTTTTGCCCTCACGAGAAAAAGACAAGTCCAAAAATGGGACACGTCGTGAAATCATGACGTTTTCCTTAAGACCTGCTTTTAGCTAAAACCTGTCGTGATATCGTGACGTTTTCTTTACTTGGATCTTTCAATCCAAATATGTCGCGATATCGCGACGTTTCCATCACTTGGTTCTTTCTACTAAAACATGTAGCGAAATCGCGACGTTTTCTTTAAGCTATCTTTCAATCCAAATGCGTCGCGAAATCATGACATTTTCATCACTTGGTTCTTTTTAGCAAAACATGTCATGAAATCATGACGTTTTCTTTAAGCTATGCTTCCAACCAAAACATGTCACGAAATCGCGACGTTTTCATCACTTGGCTCCTTCTACCAAAACACGTCGTGAAATCGCGACGTTTTCTTCAAGCTTTCTTTCAGTCCAAAATGCGTCACGAAATCGCGACATTTTTATCACTTGGTTCTTTTTCCAAAACACGTCATGAAATCATGACGTTCTCATCACTTGGCTCCTTCTACCAAAACATGTCATGAAATCGTGACGTTCTCATCACTTGGCTCCTTTTACCAAAACACGTCGTGAAATCGTGACGTTCTCATCACTTGGCTCCTTCTACCAAAACACATCGCGAAATCACGATGTTTTCATCACTTGGCTCCTTCTACCAAAACACGTCGTGAAATCATGACGTTTTCATTTAAGCTATGCTTCCAACCAGAATATGTCGCGATATCGTGACGTTTTTGTCACTTGCATCGCGAAATCGTGACGTTTTTATCACTTGGTTCTTTTAGTCCAAATATGTCGCGATATCGTGACGTTTCCAAAAATGGAATATGTCATGAAATCACGACGTTTTCAAAAATGGAATATGTCACGAAATCGCGACGTTTCCTCAAGTTTCTTCCACTTAGCAAATTTTCCAGAAATTGTAGGTTGACTCCAATGAATTTATTCATCTGTATTCTGCATTTTTACATATTAGTGAAAGATCTTCTTTACTCAAAATGATTCTAACATTTAAAAAATGAATTCTAAATTGAAATCAAAGCCATATGCAAGCCTACTTAGATACTTTGGTATATGCAAAACTTGAAGAAGAAGGAGGCAAGCAAAATTTGGAATTAAAACCTGAAAAACATCAAGAGGGTCCCTACGACAAAATGAAAACTAAATATTTTCAAAGGATGGAATTTCATTTTTTTTAGTGGGGGTGTGTTGCTTCTCAACAAGTACACCCTATATGCTTAGTGCAAATGGGTGCCAATCTAGTCCCCTACATGACATACTCTTCAGCTAATCTCGTGGACGTGCATGCAATGTGGTCTTGGTAATGGCTTTCGAGTGGAGCACCCTCAAGATGAGAAGCTCCATGCTCTAATCTACATCTAGTAGAATGCACTAATGCTATTCTATCAGGGGTACACTCAATGATATCCCCTCCTGTTGAGTTGTCTCCTCTAATTCTTGTAGAAATAAATTTAGTTTGCTCATGTGGTTGAGGACTAAACACATGTATTTGTGAATCAGTTGGGGATTTGTCATTGGATTTAGGCTTGCACCTTTGCCGACCACCTTGTGTATCCACCATAGTGTACCTAACGTCTAGATGTATATTTTATTATCAATCAAGGTATACAATGATGATTATCTTATTTTTAAATTTTAAAATGAGCCCTAAATTATTTGATGTTGTTTCAAAATGTGTTGTATCAGTATGAGAAACTCTTGCATGTTTTGTAAAATCATTGGATTTTATTCTCAGTTTAATTGGCTTTCACCTATACACTCGTAGCTCGATAACTTGGCGATGAACTCCAAGTCACGTAATCCAATCTATAATGTGTGGTAATGAAGCCCACACATGATCAAGGAGCATAGGTCCTCCCAGATCCTCACCTATTTTCCCCTAGTCAACGTTATACCTTCCTAAGAAATTACATGCAAATTTTCCAGGGTACGAAAGGTTCTCGGATCCGATATGGTCTAGTAACAAAGGGTACATAGGATTTGGGCCAATGGATAGAAATGATGCCCACCATCGTTGAAACCTACTAGTGGTTGGATATGAGGTCCAATTCACTAGTGTTTAGTTGCATGTGGTGTGTGTGGTTCCTTTTACTTTGCATAAATACAAATGCATAAAAGAGCATTCATATGATCATTCCTACATGATATGCATAAAAAGAAAAGAAACATTTCAAATTCAGAAAGGTATGCATGTTATGTCCTACATGATGTTATGACAATGTGATTATGATGACATGGCCTCTAATTGGGCCTCAAGCATGCAAACAACCACTCAATTTTTATCAAGGTCACTGTATTCTAGGGCAGACTGCAATCAGAGGTTCGTTGTTCCTAGCAACGCCTTTCTAATGGAAGGAATGTGAAATCAAACTAGGACTATTCATTCACCATTTTTCTTTAGTGTACCTAATTTGAAATCAATTTAACGCTTACTATAAAAACACAGAGAAGAAAATACAGAAGAGAGAATAAAATAGAGCCTACCTCAGCTCCTGATATTATACCAAGTGGTTTCTCTGTTGTCTATTGCTTTTGCTATAAACTGTAGCTTTGGTCTACGGGCTGTAGTTTGAACCATGGGTGAAAGCCATGGGCCAACAAATAATCACAGTTGTTAGCTTTGGTTAGTACCTGAGATAAGAAAAATTCAAGAATATCAGCACTTAGGGGCTACAAATGCGGAGTCCCATCATGATCGCCTTTTGACATAACAAAAAAGCATGCACCTATTGACTGTATTAGTCTATAGTCATCATAAAAGCGTAAAATATTGACACTTTGCATAAATTCAACAAAATGATATTTCTTGTATTGATTATGAATGAATCTCTGTTACAAATATGTGCCTCTTAGGGTCACTTGAATGATGATATAGTCTATACAATTTCCAATGTCCTCAATAGGGTAGGCGCATTAAAATTGCCCTTTGACTAGTCACAAACTGCCTTGGGGTGGATTTGATCCCCTTCTTCACAATGTGGAAGGATTATGATTTAGAATCCTCTTGTACCTATCTTCCTACGATCAAAAAATAATAGCACACAATCAAAAATATAGATAGCCTCTCATGATGAGTCCCTTTAAGGAAACATACATGATAATACCATTAAAATAATGATCAAGAAAACATAAAGAAAAACCTTTAAACTATGCTAATTAAATCAATATTTGTAATATAGCATAAAGGATATCATTAGAAAAATAATGCATAGATCAGATAACAAAATAGAAGCATAAAAGTGCATAAAAGATCCACAAATTTCCTAATTAATGCAAAGCATAAACTATCGATTCTAAGCTAATTCCCATGGTCAAAATTATTCTAAACTGCAAATAAACCTAAGATATTATTAATCTAACCTATTTAACTAGACATAAATAAAAAGAGTAAGGTGATCTATCACCTGTTGCAAACTGCAGCTCTATTGAGTGGTCTACACTGTGAACTGTGGCTGACAGTTGCGGTTTGATCTTTGATAGATCTACCCTCAAAATCAGGGGTAGTGAGTTTGATCTCCTTGTCCAAATTTATGTTCAAGGGCCACCTTGATTTTCCTTAGACTGATTTTGAGGTCAATTTGATGTGAAGGGCCTTTTTTTGCCTATATTGATGCTTCTTGACTCTCCTAAGCACCTAGGGAATCCATAATGCAATTCATCATGAATGTTGGCAAAAGGGTCAGGGATTAAGTGCAATAGCTCTAAATCTTAGTATACTCAGCTTGAGTGTACAATTTTCCAGGGCTTCACTACTCAAATATCCAATGCTTGCTTCTCTTATTCTCCCCATTTTGAGGGGGTATTTATAACATGCCCCTAGGGCTAGGGGTGGCTTCATGGAGAAGCCAATCCAAGAAGGGTGGTTAGGACAGTTGGATGGAAGCCTCTAGAATATTTCGTCCTTTAACTACATTCTTCTTGATATTTTGGCCATTCCAGCCAATTTGAATTGGATGGAAGGTCTAACTAAACTTTAGTTAAGATCATATGTCACAGTTGCGATCCAGACTGTAGACTGTAGGTGTCAATCGCGGTTTAGACTAGAGACCGCAGGTCTGGGCTGTGATTCAAACTGCTTAGGCCAAAATGCCTAAATTGAGTGGTTAGAACCACTGATTTATCTTAGAGTCTATCCAAGATCCTCCATATGGTCTTGTAGCATGTCCATATGAGTAGTCTCCCTCGACATGACACATTTTAGATGTCTACAGAAACTTCCTCAAGCTAACAAAGTTTTGGGATTAGATGAATGTCATCTATGACATTATCAAAATATTTTGACTCAACCTCTTCTATGTATACTTGGAAAACCTAAGGATATGAAGGTGAAGATGAAGGTGAAGGTGGAGGCAACAGAGGACTGTATTTGGCTGAAGCCCTTAACAATTCCTTGGAAAGGATAAATTTAGAAAAGTATGGAGGTGAGGAAATCCGGTCCATATCAATAAGACTCATGTCAATTGGAATTGGCTTTGCCAAATTATATGTATTATGGAGCAGGGTGAATAAGTCAATAGGAAGTGGAGCTTTCACAAGTTTACTGGCTATGACCTGACATTTAATGGAAGTGGAGCAACACAAATAAATGCAATAGGTAAAAATCCATGTACATGCAATGCAATGATTTTTTGTTTTTGTTTTTTTTATGAATTTTTTTTGTGTTTTCATTTGTTATAAAATATGTACATATGTTACAAAATTGTCCTGTGAAATGGATCAATGAAGTGGAGGTGGTGGTTCACTAGTTGGTTCGACTCGTTCTTGTGGAAGAAGCAAGTGAAGGATGGGTTGATGGATGGGGAAAAATTTGAGGTAAAACTCATCCTGTTCAGTGAATGGAATGATGGGCAGTAATTTCTCATCATATTCATCAGAAGCTATTGATATAACATTGAATTCTTCATAGACTTCATCTTCAAAATTATCAAGATGATTTGTTTCTTCTTCTAAATTCAAATCAAGAATTTGAAAATCTTGTTCAAAAGAAGTGAATGAATAAGGGTGATAACCTAGACCTGAACGGTCATGTGACTATTCATATAGAGTATCAATGAGTTTGTACATTCCCTATTCGTGTCATCCTAGACCATAACCTTACCAATTGACTCTATGAAAATACCAGTATGGAAAAACCGACATGTGTTGTATGTTGGTAGGTGTTGGTGGCTTGGGTTCATCTTGGGAATATGGATTGGACAATGAATCAATCCCCCCATACACAAAATTTATGCTATTGGGCATTGAACCCATATTATACACCACTCCTATGGATAAGGATGAATCTCTTAGATGACCATAATTCCTAGAATTTTGGATGTTGAGCGATGTGACTATGATGTCTTAGACCATATATTCACCAATTCCAAAATTACTGAGGTGGACCTCAACTTGGGATCATTTGGATGTGGATTTGGAATTGGATATTGAAGTGGATGTGTGAGACTCATGATTGGATTGGGGCTCAATGGGAGAGGTATGGACTGGAATGACATCTCACAATCTATTAATTCAATGTATGAGACATAAACTGATGTATATGGAGGTGGTCTTGGTTGAGATATTTGATAAATTGGTGATGATGTGGAGGGAGTGATAATGGAGGATGCTAATGATGATGATGGGGTTGATGTGTCCTAAGCTTGACCACATGTACATGTAGTCAATAATGATGAAGGTGGAGGCATAGAAGTGGAAGCTTGATGTGTGGTAATGATGGAGAGTTCCCCAAGAATAAGATATTTAGATGGAGAGATGGATGGTATAGTGGATTATGTGGTTGATGATGTGAGAAAAATATGGGTATATGGAAGCATGGATTCACTGGGATTCAAAATAAAATTGCAATACTTAAATGGTTCAACATCTATTGGTATGCAATGAATTTATCCCTCATGTACATATTTTAAGCATTGATGAAGTATAGAAGGGACACGTCTCATTTCCCTAATCCAAGGATACCCAAGAAATACATTGTACACCATGGATCTTCCAAGATATGAAACATGGTGTGCAACATTTTTATCCCTACTTCGATGGGTAAAACTATAGTGCCAACTATGGAACAAAGAGTATCATTAAATACTTTCAGGGTGAAAGTGGATTTAGTGATATGAGATGGAAGAAGCTTAAGATGTTGAAGAGTGGATGTGGTGATGATATTGATGGAGGAGCCAATATCAATCAAAAATTATTTGAATAGCTTCCTATAAATATGAGCCATAATATGCAATGGAGGATCCATCGATCTTGATGAATTTGGTTTAATTTCAAAATCATAGAATGTAATAGTGGGCTCCACACATGTTTTGATGCTTCCCACAAAATTGCTAAAGGCATTGGCATCCTAAGATTGGAGTTCAATGGATTTTAAAATTTCCATTAATGCCTTGTGATGTGGGGTGATTTTTGAATCAGCTCATAGATGGATAGTTTAGTTGAAGCTATTTTAAGGCTAGAGGTTGGCTGGCTACTCAGAGAGATGATTGACCTTGATGGATGATTGGGAGGATGAATTGGAAAATATGGATGATTTGTAATATGAATGGATTGGGAAGGATTGGTAGATAATTGGATGGGAGATGATAAATTTGTAGGTTGAGACACACTTACTTGTGGTGCTATGATAGATTGAACAGGATGTTGTTGTTCATTCTGTTGATTTTTGCATTGTTGACCTCGGGTGATTACAGGAATAACACCCATAAAATCTTGGTACAATTAAACATAGTTAACTTGATTAGAAGGAGTCTTGGTATTTGACCCTCCTATTGTTGGTTGTGCTTCCTCATGATGAGGAAGTGGAGTTTGATAGATACTAAATTTTGGTTTTATTGAGCTAAGGGACTATCAAGCTTGATGGTCCCTATGTCAAGTAGGTCTTACACTATATCTTTAAATTGATAGCAGTTTTTTGATATCATATCGATTGTTTTGATGATAATGGCAAAAAAAATACTCCCTATAGATTTTTCTACATTTTGTGGGATCATATGGTTTAACCTCAGGTAAAGCAAGTTGGTTCATGTCATACAACCTTTGAAATATGGAGGCATATGATTCGGCTAAGGGGGTGTATTGGCAATTTTTTCAAATAGATTATCGATGTTGGAAATTTTCCATAGTTGGAACTATATTTTGAACTTGTGATGGTGGGGTAATCACTTGATATACAATTTTTTATAGTTTTTGTTGCATGGGTTGTTGTTTTTGAGCCACTACTAGCTGGCTCATGACCACTTGATTTACTTGATTTCCTTGATTACCCTGATTTGGCTTGAATTGGCCAAAGTAGGTACCTTTGTACTGGCCCTTTTTTTTCCATTATTTATTTTTAGGATTTACCACACTTTATTGGATTTTTATTTCCTCAATTATGCTATCTTGGGCAAGAGATTCTTCAAATAATCTATACTATTTTAATTGTAATAACCAGGAGATGGGTTTTAAGCAACTCTTGGTAAACAGTCGAGTTAGCTCTTCCATTGGTAGGGATAATGGAAATTTTGTGATAATAACCCTCCAAAGATTTCCAAAGTCATAGACTAACTTATCATCAGATTGTTTCAGATTATATAAGTTAGTCAGTGAAATTTTCTTTCGTACATTGAGGGAAAATATTTTGAGAAATTGGTCTACCAACTATTCAAAAGTATAAATACTATGATGTGGTAGATGATTATACCACTCTACAACATCTCCCCTAATGTTTGAGGAAAATTTCTAAACATAAGGGCATATTTATGTTGAAATCTAAAACATGAATGAATGAACGTGCTCACATTATCTCTAGGGTCCTCAGTCCCCTTGAATTTTTCAAATTTTGGTACTGTAAAATCTGTCAGATATGGTGGTGATGGTGCCAAAAATTGAATTGGTTGATTAATAAGTTGTCTTAAGGTTGGATTTTGGTTCCTCATACTAGGAGTATATTGCATCAAGCTATCAATATATTGTTGCATTACTTGAATTTGAGGATCTTCCCCAGGTATGTGGAAGCCCTGAATCACTTGATGATTTTGTAAATATGGAGTGGCAAAATTCTGACATGTGATGAAATTTTGATGATTTTATGGATTGGATTAAATTTTGTGATGTTGATGATTGAATGATTGCAAATGATGAAATGGAGATGATGTTTGAGGACTATGAATGGGTTGACTCATTGGAATGTAATAGGTGTGAATTGATGAAGGTGTACGAATGGAAACCATAGAAGGTTGTGATATCCATGATGGATTTGATGTAAAGAATGTAGGATGAGTGGAAGTGGGCTGAGGCTTAATATTTACCACTTGAACTTGTTTTTGGGGACAAGAATGATCATTTTTTTGTCCCTTAAGAAATTTATTAAGGTGTTTCCATGCATCTTGTATGGCCCTATCTAAAGCAGATGGTGTGGATGAGTTTGGAATGGATGAAGTAGGTAGAGGATAAGTTGCAATAGGGATTGCAACTGAATGGGGGGTAGTGGATGCAATAGAAGCTTGTATTTGTAAAGCAACATTTACATGTACTTCATACAATGGATTTCCATAGGTAATGGTATATGAAGATAGAATTGAGGTGCTTTGAGCACATGACTATTGTGGAATGGACCAATATTGGGAGGGTGTAGATGATGCCTTGAAATGAGGGTTAGTATACACCTAGGTGAAGTTGGAATGCTAGGAATGAGAAATTTCTTGTTGAAAAGAAGGATCATGCCTAGGTGGACTGTGGATTTGTTCTAGAACATAGTTAGCGGATCTTTGAAAAGCTTCCACTTTAGCCATGTCTATGTGGGTGATGTTATGATCTATGGGAGATGATGGCTCATTTTTTAGAATAGGAATGTTGATGGCTTTGTGTAACACATCAATAATTGAGGTATACACAGTGTGTGATGATCTCGTGGATAAACCAGAATAGCTTATCTGTATCACACTGACAGGGTTAATCACATAAGTTGTAGGTGAAGAAGTGGAACACTCCATGGATGAAGTGATTTGGTTGGTAAGGGCTTGACTTAGAATCTTTGCTTGGCTTTGAGTTGAAACCATAAGCTAATGAGTCATATGAGGGTGATGAAATGTGTGGAATTTACATGAAGAAGAAAATACAAATGGAGAACACATAGAATCAAACAAGCAATTTAACCCTATACTTTATACCAGATTTTAGATTTTGATTTTTATGATTTTCTTTTTGTGAGTTTTGTGTGTTGTAAATGTTCCAACCTAAACTACTATGCAAGGTGAAATCTAAGGTTGGATGGCAAATGATATTATTCCCGGTGATGAAATCCATAAATTATGCTCATGGGTGACTATGGTTGCTAAGGGTAAATATTGATAAATGGATATGAAGCCCATGGTCGCCAAATCTCAAACAATGGTTGGTGATGAAATCCAACTCACTATTGTTTATTATAAAACGTGCAATGTGTATGATTCATTTTAAGATTTGTGTTATCTATTGTGTTCAATAAATGTTGAAAACATATATATTTCACTCATCTAAGCTATAAGCCAAACACATCAACACTAAGCTCCTCAAAATAACTTAAGGGTACACCACTTAAGACCCACTCTAAATCATCAAGTGATTCCAATATTGGAGGGTTCACCCAGTTCTTCTACCCTAAATAATTAAGTGATTCCAATAGTAGGAGTATGCTTAAGTACTGTGACCTTGTTCCAAATTAGAAAAGTAAAAATAAGAGCTTTCAACTCTACTATGTAGTTATTTTATGCTTTTATAATTTCAAATGCGAACAACATACAGAAATAGTGAATGAATACATAAAAAAATATATATATATATATATATATAATAAATGTGATCTATGTGTAATTTATATGATGGATGTGAATGCCTAAAATGCAGATAAAAATGTAAACACTTTAAATAGAAAATAAATTATTTTATTTTTGTTAATTTTACTATAAAAAAGCAAGAAAATAAAGACAAAAATGGGTTAGGGTTTAAAGCAGGCTTACTAGGAAGTCTACGTATTTATTCCCCACTCTATGAAACACCCCAAAGTCTCTGGAACACTATAGGGCATATTATGAATGTTTTAGGGCATCCCTCAAGCATTGTAGGGCATTCACGCAACCTTCGATCAAATTTTGCAACCTCTAAAAACCCTAGTTTTTTGCTATTCATGCATGATCAAATTTTTGGAACCTACAAGATGAAAAAAAAGAATTAGTGATAAAATAAATTAGCATGAATAACCCTTTGGGGGTCCCACTATGATCATCATTTTGTAAATCAAAATCGAACAACACCAATGCAAGAATAAAGCAACAAAAACACATTAATAATACAATATTGCACAAGATGAATAAGCTTTTATTAATGGGGGAAAATATCTTGATTGTACAATAAATGTGCCCTTGTATGGGGGTTTTAAAATGCTTTTGATATAAATTTACAACATGCTAGGGTTTCAAAACCCTAGTGTAGTGAATAGTTGGTGTCTTCTCACTTGTCTTTGATCCAAACAAGAGTTGTGAGTGGGCTTGTGTATCCTTAGAGGGCCACCCTAGATTCAATAACTTCCAGATATATGATATTTTACCTATAAATAGAGACAAAAATAAAATATATTAGAAGCACCTACGAAGGCTCCATTGTGTAAGGCCCTAAAAGAGATAAAACAACTAAAACCCTAGATGTTAAATGTAATATTGAAAATAGAAGTGCAAAAATATAAAATAAGTACAAAAAAATTTCTTATCTTGTCAAAACTCTAAATTCTATTTTTTCTTCGATCATTGATGGTCGTGAGGATGGCTGAACTATGCCCGAGGATCGTAGCACTTTATATCTATTGTAGGAGATGCCCAAATGCATTCTATGAAGGTTGCGAATACACAAGAGAGTTCCAAAAATACCTAGAGGTGCTCAACTGGATCTAGGGTGTGTTTGAGGGTTGAGGGAAGTGTCCAAGAACCAGATCTAGTTCTGCATGGGTTTGGCGATGGTGAAAGCAGATGATGCAATGGGGGGTGGTAAACGATGAAAGTGATGGCAAAGTGGCTAGGGCAAGGTATTAAAGGATTCCAAAGTGCTTAAGGATCAGGAAAACTTAGGAGAGCTTAAAGGTTTGATTCATCAAAATGACTCCTCTTTTATAATATTCCCTTGAACATGTTAGGGTTTCAACAACACAAAATGAGCGATCGAGATTAAAACATGAGGAATGATGGAGATTATTTTAGGTAAGTGGCATGGATTGAGATGGGTGGCTGAGATTAAAATGTGGTGGATGACTAGGATAAATTTATATAAATACACATATTTATTATATATATGATATAAAATATTAATATTTATATAAATATTAAGTAAATATATATGTATATATAAATAATGGGTGGTTGTGATTGAAGGACATGGATGGATGACAAGTGGCTAGATTCTAGTGTCTACAATGGGTAAGTGGTGTTGGGGTCCCTAGGAAGATTATCTTCACTACTTGATTCTTCCAACCATCCTCCATTTCTTGGCTATTTGTGTACCTCTTTAACATCCCTCCATAAAATGGTAGTTTATTGTTCTATAATTATCTAATATTCTATATTTTTAGCAATACTTTGATGTGGTTCCCTTATCTTATCTTGTTCAGGTAGTATCGTGGTCTGTTATCTTTAGGAACATTTTGTCAATGGTGAATTAGTACTTGAATATTCCTTCGTATTCAAAGAAATACTCAATGTTGTTGAAGATGAGCTATTATATTTCAAATAGGCTAAGCTATTTTTTTAGGATCCTTATTCATTACCTTCTATGTTTCCCCGTAGTTCTCCTTGTTGCCTCTCTAGTTATTATTCTAGTATTCTTCTATTTCTTTGTCTCCTAGAATGTCCTAGGCAAACTTTTAGTGGTGTTGAGTTTGAATTTTCTAAATCCATAGAGAATAAGCTACTTTCTAAAGAAACTCTCATTGTCATTTGCACTCCATCTGAACCCTTCTTGCTATATTTCAGTCCATTCTACCCATCAGACCTCTTGTTGTTCATGCATTTACTGGATGGTTTCATCCAACTCTTGAATCACTTGTGTTCATAGTTGCACATTGTTGGTCAGAGAATCTATATTATGGAAAGGTTTGTGCACCCATAGACCTTGAAAAATATTGAATGATCAGGAATATTGTAAAAACTACAACAGTCAATCTCTAGAGGAGGTTTGTTCCTTGAAGTACCGACTAACTATAAATACAAGGGGAAGGATGCTGAAAAAGATAAAAGAGGCTAAAGACAAATTTTACAATGGTGTAGATTAAGAAAAATCAAGATATAAGCAAGAACAAGGATCACACAACTAAAAAACCAACTCCCTAATAGACCAGCTAGTTCAACAATCAATTATAGAACATTGAATTTTAATCTATTGTATCTTATGAGACCACCAATTCTAGACAAGTGAATGAAGAAGTGCAAATCTAGGATTCAAAATAAAACACCATAAACATTCAACATGCTTAAATTAGAAAGAGGTAATCATCCATATATACATGCTCTACAAATGAATCAAACCAAAGGTCAGACAACAGTTAATTTGTATTAAGCTATAAGTAATTTGTCTTTACATATGAATTGTAAATGCCTAATAAATGACCCCTATTTTCATTTTTACATTCTTGTATATATAGGAATTTTATAATATTAAGTCATGATTATATTCAAAGTGGATTGTTGCTATGTTAGAGATAATACCAACCTATTGAGTAGCTTTGGGAGTTTGGCTGCTCCAAAAACTTGAACATGGTTGCTTGACATGGCTTAGATCAACATCATCCTTATTCATGCCCCACATATTGGCTAAATTGGACCCCTTGATTTCCCTTTTGCCTAGCCACCATGTCACCTGTATGGTATATTTTACCATTAAGATCTTCTGATACAGAATCATACCCAGGAGATGTGGTGGGAAAAAGACCATATTTTCTTGTTAGGGAGTGGTTGTTAGATCATATGGGCATCTATGGGATACCTTTCTATCACTTTGATAGTTTTTGATTGTATATCATGCTCCCATCGATTATACTCTTGGACTGGATATCTCTTTTGCTTGTGCCAAATTTTTAGAATCTTAGTGAGCCTCGGTTAGGTTCAATTCTTCCAATACCGCTGGTATTCAGCTTATCTTCTACTTCTATACACACCATGCCTTTGAGAACTGATCAAGTTTTGATCAGGTTTGAGTCTTTTGGTACTCTCTAATTTCCATTATTTTTTGCCTACTTCTTTGTTGGCTTCCAGGCTTTGGACTAGAACATTGGGACCTTTTTAGGCTTCAATAGGTTATGAATATTTTAGTGTTCTTGGAACTTTATCATTTTCCTAGTAAAGCATTTATGATACTTCTAGGTTTCAGTCTGACTAATTAGTTCTAGCCTTCTTAACATCTTTCCTTTCTTGGTGAAATTTGGTCTTTAGGGATCCTATTGGGTCGATTGGGTGCAATTATTTTGGTCATCCCCAGAATTGGTCATTTAAATATTATATTTTCTATTTGGGTATCGAGAAGAATGCTTAATACTTTATTGGGCTCTGGCCATCATATATGTTCTAGCATCCTTAGTACTGAGCCCACTTTTCCACATACCTATGTACCAAGTTTCCAACATTATAATGGTTTTCGGCCCGAGTGCAAATATTTTGGTATGCATATGACAGCCATCTTCTTAATTTTTCTCTTGTCAGCTTTTGGCCAATGGATGAGATATTAGAGCCACCCTAGGATTTTTATCAAGTGGAGATCACTCAGGGTCTTAAAGAGATAGTCACTCTTGGTGTAGCTTGTCTTTTGATAATAGGCCCCGATAAGCATTCTCCAAATATTTTATTTGATTCCATAATTTTGGCGACTTCATACCTTAACCAGTTTTACCTCAATCATATTTTGATACCCTAGTGGAAATTTGTGAGTCTTTGGTTCATAGTTGTAGCAACCTAAACCTTCATATTTATTTCGAGCTTTGATCGAGCACATATAATATAGCTAGTTCAAGGGGCTTCTTTCCTATCACTTCTTCACTCAACTTTGCTTTTGTCAGTAATATTAGCTTGTAAAGAAAATTTATTGGTGATCTCTAGTTTTATTCACAAAAATAAAATCTACTGCATAGCTGCTAATAGTTAAGTGTGGATAGGTGCAAAAAATACCCACATTCTTGGAAACTCATAGGGGATTTTTGCTTTGTAGAAAAAAGGAATCTAGGTGGACAAAATTTTAGTGAACTTAACACTTTTATGGGGAAAGGCAAGGAAGAGTTGTCTAGAAAAGTATATGGAGAAGAAATCAATTGAGAGAGACTACAAGATAAAGGAGGAATTTGTGTGACAGGGTGGAAGTCACTTGCACAACAAAGCAAAATATGATAGTGAAGAGAAGGAATATTAAGAACCTGATAGACATAGGAATAAAACATGAAGAACTAACAGGTGAAGGGATGAAAACATGATGCAGCTATGGGAGGGTTAAAATTTGCATCAACACTAAGGATTATTACCATAATAATCCTTGAAACAATGAAAAACAAGAAAAATAGAATGAAACAAAGACACAACAAGGAAAATGATGCTAGGGTAACCTGATAATAAAGAGACATCAAACTACTAGATCCATACGACACCCCCATAGAATAGTAGCTCAAATTTTTTATGTCATTAGATATCCCTAAGCACTGCATTCCTATAAAAACACTCCATAGTTTCTAGCCAATGCTTCCAAAATAAATAGACTGCCATGTATGGTTGTCATCTTCAAGATCTCTCATTTTCTTTATGTAATCTAACAAGAACTTATTTTGCATATCACTATTAGCTCTAAGCATACTGGCCTATGTTCTTGGGCTCATATTCATTTTAGAAATACATGTTCTATAGTGCATATGCAATCCTATATATTGCTCAAAGAGATAGCTCTTCTAGCCAGTACTTGCCAAAATCATATCTTGATATTGGGCACTTTTATTTGAGAGATTTGGATTTATGTGAATCATCCTTTGAAATTCCTTTTCTATTAACTTAAATCCTTGTATACTAACATCATTCCCCTAAGTTGTATAGATCATTACTTTTCTTCGTTTATGTGGTAGTTTTTTGCTATAGATTACGATAATTGTTACGTGCATTTTTGACAATTTTGTCCTTGTCCATTGGGCTATAGAGTCAAACACAAAAATCAAGGAGAGGAAGGAGATATAAAGGAAGAGGAAGAAAGTGTTTTAGATACATGAAATGGTGGCACATGGAATTCAATGTTCACACAACTTTTGATAATCCTTGCTAGAACTTTGGGTCTTGTATACAAGGTAAAGAATTACATTCATACAGTCATGTGACTATCATATTATTATGTATATTTACTATATATTTATAGAAAAATTGTAGCATTTACTACACATTTGGATAGAGACATTTTGTACAAATTATCTCTTAAATCTACAATGACCTGACCATATGATCCCAAACTTAAATTGTTTGGTATGGGATACTAACAGTGGTTCCAATTTATCTAATTTTTTTAAGATATCCCAATCTAAGTTAGATCTTGGTTTTGGGTATCCTTCCTTCTGTACAACACTGATGTTCATGGAATCTAGTTGCACCATGGTGACCTTATTTCTAAAGACTAGTTCTCTTAGTGGGAGGTGGAAATAGTTGGCATTTGTTGAATGTTCTTGGTCTATGGTGCATATCTTGTGATCTTTACCCATCATCACATCTTGGAGATATGAACTATACTTTTTTGTATCTATTTGGGCTCTAAGGCTACCCCATAAATTATTATTACATTATTGATCATAGGACATGAAATTCAACTCATATACCATTGCCCTTTCTACTAATAAACCATCCAAGTTCATTTTTACTTTATATATGGGCCCATTGATGAACTAAAACATTTGCTCTGGATGACTTTTGATACAACACTATTGCAACACTTAATTAGATGGTATCACAATCTTTCCAATTGATGGAACTATTATTCAAGTGAATTCCTAAGTTATAGCCATGTATTTTTCATTTGAGAGGTCGATCAGGTCTACCCTCTCTAACACTAGAGATTCCTTCCTTAGTTTAGTGGATTTAAGAGGAGGATATTTATGTAAATTAAATTCTTTCATTCTTTCTAATGTATTTTGAATGTTGTTTTCTAGGAGGTACAACTCTTTGTACTTTTCTAAATCTTTCTTTCTTAGTGATAGAGTATCAAAAAAGGAGTTGTATAGGCATTTCTTGTCTTCTTCCTTGGTAATTTTTTTTTACTGTGGTGTGACTAATTATGTGTTTTCCTCCCATGTACAACTTTGTGCTATGTTACAAGCTATCAGATCATCCACCATATGATTTCCTTTAATTTGGCCATAATGATTAAGGTCTTTCTTGAATAGGGGTGAACCAATTCCTTGGTTCCTTATTTGATCTCCCTCTTTCCTTTGCTTATGTCTTTTATCACAACCCTTTGGTTGGACATGGATAGATTGCTATTGTAGACACCAAAATGATGTTATTTTATATCCAAGTTTTGATGTCTTCCAATTCCCATCCAATTCCTCCAAATTCTTATAATATCTTGAAATATTTAAATTCTCTAATTCCTTTCTAATTTCATTGTTCATTATTCACTGTTCACTATTCACTATTCACTAGTCATGAATCACTGTTCATTGTTCATGATTCATTGTTCACTTTTCATGATTAACTGTTCATGATTCATTGTTCATTGTTCACTGTTCGCATTTCATGAATTTAATATTTTCTAAATCTATTTTTTATACCTAATCCACATAAGCTCAAGTCAATAATTCTATATTCTAGAACCACCCACTCAACATTTTCTACACCCACCTTCTTACATGCTTGTGCTCAATTCAAGGGTTCTATATTAGTCCTATTCCACATTTTCTACACCTACCTCCTCACATGCTTGTGCTCAATTCAAGGGTTCTAGATTAGTCTTATTCCACATTTTCTACACCCACCACCACTCATGCATACCCAAGTCAAGGATTATTTCTTTCATGCGAACCTACTTAACAATTTTATATTCTTTCACTCACCCTAAGTCTTCCATTACCAACTCACTTAAGAATTTTATATTATTTCACTCACCTTAAGTCTTCCCTTACAATTTTATATTCTTTCACTCACCCTAAGTCTTCCCTTACCAACCCACTTAACAATTTTATATTCCTCCACTCATCCTAAGTCTTCCCTTACCAATCCACTTAACAATTTTATATTCTCTCACCCACCCAAAAGTCTTCTATGCCAACACATTCAACATTTAATATTCTTCACCTACCTAGTCTTGTCTCCCACTATGTCAACTCATATGCCAAATTAGCCTCGCCCCCTCTCTTCTAAAATTCTATAAATATCCCCTCATTCCCTTCATTGGTAAGGAATTAGGGAATGAATGAAGGAATGAAAGGAGGAGGAAGCTAGGAGAACATACTATCATTTTGCAAGAGTTGTAAGAAGAGCATCCTTTTGCATTCTAGTTTACATAGCAATAGTTACTTTGTTACTTACTATAGTTTTATATCTTGCTTGAACTAAGGCCCAACTTAGGTGGGCCCATTTATCTTTTAATACCTTCTTTTTTGGTTGTGTGCAGGTGTTTCATCCCATATTTAGCAGCCCTTGGAAGTCCCCACTTGCAAGCACACATACATTCGATATCTCCTAATCACATTTGGTTGTGGGAGAGAAGTATATACACCATCATTATTATAAAAATACCTTAGGAGTTAATTTATAATTTGTAAAGATAAAGAATCCTATTTGTATTGAGAAAGGCATTATTTTTTAATAAAATTTATCATATATTGTGCTATTTGTCTTGATATTTTAGTTGTTGATGGTGGCTTCTTTACTTTACAAAATGGCATACCCAGTGGGACCTTTCCTTTGATATTCATTTTTTCCTTGTTGAGTTTCAAGTTATACTAGTTATAGGGATAAAGTGTAGGTTTCTTTTATGCAATTTTGCTACTACTTTCTGAAAGCAACGCAGAAAGACAACATACCAATAGGATGCAAATAAAAGTCGATACAGATGCTAAGTCCTACGAATGCATGAAGGAAATGACGTAGAAACAGGATGTAAGCAAACAAAACGGGGTCTCCTTTATTGATATTACTTTTGATCTGATTACAATACATCCCCCCTCTAGGGCTCAGAACATGTGATACAATTTGTTATATCAATAGATGCATGGATGAAGCCACGCTTCCAAGATTGAACGATATGCTTCCAGCATCTTTTGTGTGCCCACATTCGAAGTGGGTGGGCTAAAGGTTGTCGTTTCTTGTGTCCATATGTTCGTTGTTCCTTGTTGCCCCTTAGAGATTCTTGGTGGTGAGATCCTGCACATAGAAAGACAACAAATCGTTAATAGCATATGCGTATCTAGAAAAACATGCAATCCCTAACACCTCCAATGGGTTCTTGTGGAATATCAGTGATAGGGTTGATGGATAGATTACAGAATGACATATGAATGTAAAGGACAACATCTAAAGTTGGTATCACCTAATATTACGTCGAAGCGACATCGAACGGCCCCATTATGTGTGTTTACTCGTCGGGGGCCTCTCCAAGGTGAGAGCTCCAATGTCCCACCTACGCTCATCAAAATCACTTGAAACTCATAGGTTAGGCATTAAATGTGATTTTAATACTACCCAAACAGAATCTAACTATCTTGCCCAGATTTTCCTATATGTGACAGGGGCACCCTACGAACTAGTCAACACATAAAAAATGATAAAACTACAGTCAAATCATGTCATAATGCAATAAAAATTTAACAGAGGCATTAGGATATCATTAGGGACCTATTGCAAAAATAATAGTAAGGAAATCATGCATAAATTTCTGATCACTCTGGGGTGGGACGTTGGGGACTGTAGTAAAACTTGCAAAAAGTGACCTTGCAAATGTCCCATCCATAGGCCTCCAAAACTCTTGCAAACTTGTAGTTAGACTAAAAAAATAATTTTGAGATGAACCAAAAGGTTAGATTTGTAATATTATACCCCGATCATCCTGTATTCGACGGCACTCCCTGCAGGTTAGTGAACGCATAAAAATGACAAAAACCAGGTCAAATCATGTTAGAAAGCAATGAAACTTGGACATTATAAGTACATTAAATAAAAGAGAATACAAAAATAACTGTAAAGAAATCATGCAAATATTTCTAATCACTTCAGGGTGGGACGATTAGGACTGTAGTAGTTTGGGGGGTGCCCGGGGGTGGGACGCCCACCGTTTAGGGCCTAGTTTTGACACCAATCCAAGTGGGATGGGTCCAAAATCTCCTAGGGGGTTGTGTCAACGAGTTTGGGCTGGAATTATGGCCGATTACTTAGGTTTTGGATCTGGATTGTGTTCCTAGTGTTCACTCGATAACCTCTCTTCCAAAAGAGAATTTGGGATGTAGGAAGCACAAAGAGGAATGGGGGTATAGTTCGGCAGCACTTCATTGCTCCAAATGCTCCAACTCTATTCTATTTTTGGGGTGAGGAGGCTCACCTTTTATAGACCTAAGGGTCTCCTCTGAATGTGCATGCAAGGGTGCCACTTGTCTCACCATGCATTTTTTAGGGGAGAGAATATTCCTCCCTGATTTAGAGCCTCCTTGAATGAGGCCTCCATGATCAGGGCAGGCTTGACTGAAGTCTCTCTCTGATTTGAAACCATTCCTCACAATTGCATGCCCTAAAGGCAAAGTTAGGTGGTGGATATGGGCTTCCATTTGTCAATTTTTGAATTTTTTCTAGTCAAACCTACTAATCATCCCACCCTGGAGCGATTGTTGCTAATCATCCCGGGGTGGGACGAATAGGATTCTAATCATCCCAGGGTGGGACGAATAAGGAGAAAAGTGCTTAAAAAGGTTCAAAACTTACCTTTGACATTCCAAAACTGATTTGGGAGTGGTTAGGACCACTTTTTAACCTTTGGAGGCTACCCTAGGGGGTATGTATGCCAATTTGATCAGTGCTTGTAGTCACATAATCAGATTGGTGCTATTTTGGTGTCTACATATGCCCCTTTTTGGGATGCGCTATGCATGACGCAGTGCTGAGTAAAAATAGATGACAAAAGCACTTAATGATTAGGGCTTCTCAATAACCTAACAAAATTTTGATGCCCCAAGTATGGAAAGGGTACGCATTCTTGAATCCTTGCTTCTAACAAGCTAAGGAGCTTAACTCAAGTGTAACCTTTTTTAGTGAGATGTACTTGATCTTGGACATTGTTCAATCATGAATAGGCAAAAGGTGCAACCTTTTGTTTGAGAAACCTTGTCTTCATGCTTCCAGAATGCCAAGTGTTTGTTTAGCCTATGATTATTGCTTGTTTGCTTCCCCAAGCAGGAGTGTGATTGTCTTTGTCAATGATTCTTTGAATGCATGCCATTTCCTTGATTGGGTGTGTATTTGTTGATTGGTGACAAAGTGTGAATACCCCCTCAAGCGACGAATCAATGATGGAATGACCAAAAATGAGAAAAGTGATGAGTCACTTGAACCAATATGACATTTGTAAGGGTGCCTTCAGTTGTTTTTCGTTGAACGCTTATGCAGTTTTCCAACCATCGGACCTAATTTTGGTGGGTTTTGACCCTTTTTTTGCGATGCCAATTGGGATAGAAATTATCGAAAATCCTCCTTCTCGTGGAGCGGTCTGGCTATGCTAGCCTTCTTAGGGAGTAGGATAGTGAGTATTTGTGACCCCGATGACAATTTTTCATGCCATGAATGTCAGGTGCAAAGGCACCTTTATTCAACAGATTTATTGCTATGCTGCTTCCTGACTCCTCAGGTGTGAGGTTCCCTTGGAACCTACTTGAGTTGGTTTTTACATTGGTGGAGTGTCCTACATCAGCTCCACTTATTATGATATGGGGTCAGACGTTATTGGCATAGTTGTATGATGAGTTGTACGAGGTCCTCTATTGAAAACATAAGGGGATCGAGTGTAGCTATCTCCTATAGTGCTGGGGTGGTAGCACATAGTTGTGGAGTGGTCATAGGGTTTGTCTTGGACCACCTGAGGTCAGATGGTGGATCGAGAGATTGGATATGCCAATTTATGATGGTATTTAAAGGAGCATGAATAGATTCGATAATGGGTAGGGGACATAGGTCACTATACTGATGCCTTCTCTCATCTAATGCCAAAGCAGGTGTTCTGTCGGCTGTACTAAAACTATCTAGCCTGGATTGAGGCTGAAGAGTGGCTTCAGCATGTGTGCAGGGGTAGATGGCTAATTTGGTGGCACAAGACAGAGCATGAGTACTTCCCATCTATCTAGGTGACACAGTAGTTTGGGGTGCACCAAGGATTTCCTGGTGATCCCTTAATCTATCGGCATCATAATGACGAGAGGGCCCTAGTCTAGCCTATCATTGAGTCACTGGATGAGGGGTCTGATGCAGTTATTGATGTACCTGACATGGACGATGTCGAGATAACTACAAAGTATGACCGATGGTGGATTATGAGGTGATGGCAAGGTGAGGGTCCTCTAGGAGGTGTGGATATGGAAACAACAAGATGTGGGGGTGCAAAGGCACCGATGGAGGGTTGGGGGGCTCTGCTTGATGATGTTGACATGGTGGAGGTCAATGACTTCATCGGTGATGGAGATGATTTATGGGTTTCAAAGTAGCCATATGTACAAGATGCCCCAGAGCAGTAGGTGCCAGAGCAGCAGGTCATCTTGGAGGTGCTCATACCTTAAGCTATCTCAAGGGATGCAGAGGTTGGGCTTTATGCTGAGATAGCATGATTGGAGGGCCTCCTACAAATATGGGAGGAGGAGCATAGATATGCTTTGGTGGAGGTAACGCAGGAGAGGGATCTCCTACGGACTCAGTTGGCACAACAAGATAGCACACTAGCTATGTATTGTCAATGAGATATGAAGTGGGGTCAGTATCAGATAGAGTTAGAGATAGAGTGTTACATACCAAACCTAGCCGTCGGCTAGGTTCTCCAAGTGAATAAAATTTCATATTTATTAGCATAGTTTTCATTAATTAAAATCATCTTTTTTATATTCTTTCACTGCGTATTCGCACTTGAGCCTTTACGGCGAGGGAGAGCCCACCTTAAGTGGCGTTTGATTATTTTTGTTCTTATATTTCCGCTGCATCCGTGTGTTGAGCATTTTATAATTTATATCGATATCTATGATTACGGTCATTGATCTGCTTAGAGATTGAGGTAGGAAGGAGAATCCTTCCAAGTGGTATCAGTATCCACCTGCGATCCTGAAGAAACCATAGGCGTCCTTTGCACTCTGTAGGCATCATATCTGTTTGGGCATTCTCGCAACTATTTCCATCTCAAACGCAATCGGGATCACCACACTGCATGCTTGTGTGGGGTGCAACTCTGCATGTTTGAGGTGTCCAACGACAGTCGTGGTTCCACCGTAGAAATAACACTGCATCCAACGAAAACAGGTCCTTTTAATCGTTCGATAATCTGACGAAAACAACACTGCTTTTCCTCTCGTCATCATCAACTAATCAAAAAATTGCAATTTTATTCAATTAAGGGCAACACTAAGGTTTTTATTTAATTCGCAGTGCTGACGTCAAAAAAATTAAGTTGTTTTTGTGCGTCAGTTTTACGGTTTATCCCACATTTGCTATATCCAGAGTATACAAGGGTTTAAAGCACATTATTCACCCTTTCTACGTTGTTACTTCGGTCACATGTCGGGAGTCCTCCGCACATAGCCTCCTTGTTGTTCATCCATCATGTCTCAGCTGTCATCACATCCTGTTGTCCATCTGTCTCGGTTGTCATCGTGTCTTGTCTTGTCCACTCTGGCCCTGTCCGTGTCCTCATTGTCGGTCCTGTCATTGCGTCTTGTCATGTCAGTCTGCTCCTTGCTGTCACGTCCTCACTGTCAGTTAGTGTACTCCTTGATGTCTGTGTCCTCACTGTTGGTTAGTCATGTCCTGACGTGTTAGTCCACTCCTTGTTGTCTACATCCTCGTTGTCGGTCAGTTGCATCTTGTCATTGTGTCCTGTCGTGTCAGTTCGCTCTTAGCTGTCCGTGTCTTGTCGTGTCAGTCTGCTCCTAGCTGTCAGTGTCCTCATTGTCAGTGGTGTTAGTCTACGTTCGGTCATGTTGTGTTAGTAGTGTCCTATCATTACCAATCATGGTCAGGTGAGTTACATTAAATTCTGTGTAGTCAAGGGGCAGCGCTACCTTAAATTTTGCATCGCGGTTGGTGCGACAGTTGAAGCGGAACACACAAATTTTGGCAATTATCAAATTATTATTGGAGAATGGAAGCCCAAATTTTTGAAAGTGCATGCCCAAACAATGGACCAAAGGACCTGATGGTCGATTATCAAGCTCGAAGATGACCAATAACAAGGCAAGAAGACCTCATCGAAGCCTAGGTACAAAAAATTCTCCTTCTTTCAAAATTGGTAGTTATAATCCACATCATCCACTGGTAGACCCTATGGCTACTAACCCTCCCCCAACTCACGAAAACATCACACAAGGAGACTCAAGTAACTCGGCCATTACCACGAATGAAACTCTTCAACTCTTACTAGATGGTATGCACGAAATTAGTATCAACCTAAAAAACCTAGCGAGCATACAAAACCGACTTAATCCCAATACTAATCCCCAAAATCACTCCCATGCACAAAGGAATGAAGAAAATGATGACCAGGATGATGATTGGAAGCAATGAAGAGGCAATCTAGATAATTCTAGGGATCGCTATCATAGACAACGGTATAACCAAGATCAAGAAAGGGATATGGGTTATCACCAACAGAGAGGCCCTAATAATTTTCCATGCATTGATATGCCCACTTTTGAGGGTCATGATCCTCGTGGTTGGATAGCCAAAATGGAAGGCATTCTCGACTTATACCAAATTAAGGATATTGATAAAGTCCCTTTTGTTGCATCAAAATTAGGCACTGAGGCCTACCAATGGTTCGTATGGCTTAAGCGAGAGCAAGGAGCTACTATTAACTGGAAAAAATTCACTACCTATTTTTTATAAAGATTTGATGAAGGAGCTACATCGTCATACATAGTAAGACTGTTATCTCTTAAACAAGAAGGATCGGTTAGCGAGTTCGTTTCGAAATTCACCAGTTTACTACCATATACATTAGACCTCAATCCCGACATAGTGGTAGGAGCTTTTCGCAATGGATTTAAAGAAAATATTAGGGTGGAGGTGGACATTCAAAATCTAACCGCATTGAACGATTGTATAAGAATAGCCAAGCTGGCTGAGAAGAGAATTTAGTTGTATGCACGGTGTGAAACTTATAGTCGTCCTTCATATCGCAACAATTCCTTTTGTAGAAATGATCAACCATCAAGATACTTTTGCTATAAATGTCACACTCATCATCCCAAGGAATAAGCATGTGCCCAAAAAAAAAACTTTCATATTGAATGCGATCAATATGAAGGAGAAGAGGAAGAAACTTACCACCAAGAAGAACCTATGCAAGAAGAACTACCAAGTACTCTAGAAGAGATGGAAGAGGATACAATGGCGATCTCCATGCATGCCCTCATGGGGTTAATCGCCCACCATACCATCAAGGTACTAGGATTTCTTCGCCAGAAAAAGGTGAATGTGCTAATTGATTCCGGCAATACCCATAATTTTATCGACATCAAAACAGCAAAAGCTTTGAATTTATTCATTAACTCTTCCAACAAAGACAAATTCTAGGTTCTAGTAGCCAATGGGGTGAACGTGCAATGTGTTGATCAAACATCTCAAGTTTCCATAAAAATGGGAACTTATACCTGGTTTGGATCCCTTTTTGTCATGAATTTATGGAACTCTGATGTCATTTTGGGAGTTGAATGGTTGGAAACATTAGACACGGTTAGCTTCAATTTCAAAAAATTATTTGTGGAATGGAAGGAAAACGGACGAGTCATTCGCTTACAAGGCATTACTACTCCTCCATCACAAATGGTGAGCTCTCATAGTATGGAGAAGATATTAAAAAAGGGTGGATATGGATTTATAGCTCAAATTAATTGTTTGGAAAAACAATCTCAAGCAACTTCGGATATTACTGCTCCAGATTTATAAGACATCGTAACAAATTACGCAGAGGTTTTCCAAGAACCTAAAGGATTACCACCTAAACAATCTCATGACCATGCCATCCATTTGATTATAGGAAGTGTCCCACCTAAAAATCATCCTTACTGCTATCCTCAACCATAAAAGACAGAAATCGAACAGATCGTTTAGGATCTGCTAGATCATGGAGTCATTCATCACAACACTAGCCCTTATTCCTCACCTGTAGTTCTAGCTCGACGAAAAGATAACTCTTGGCGTATGTGTCCTGATTTTTGTTCTCTCAATAAACTCACTATCAAGGACAAATTTCCTATCCCTGTCATAGATGACCTACTAGATGAGTTGCATGGTGCAAAATTTTTTACAAAATTAGGCCTTTGCTCAAGATTTCACCAAATCCATGTCAGAGAAGAAGATATTCCCAAAACTGCTTTTCGTACTCATGAAGGTCATTATGAATTTTTGGTCATGCCTTTTGGTCTCACCAATGCACCATCCACATTCCAAAGTCTCATGAACCAAGTGTTTCATCCACTCCTCCATAAGTTTGTGTTAGTTTTTTTTTATGACATTCTCATATATAGCAAAACATGGAAGGACCATTTACATCATGTGGATAAAGCCCTTCACATTTTACATCGAGAAAATTTATTTGTCAAACGTTCCAAATGTTCATTTGGTGTCCAAGAAGTCAAGTATCTTGGTCATATAGTTTCACATAAGGGCATCAAAGTCAACCCCAATAAGATTAAGGCAATTCAAGAATGGCCTTTACCTAAAACCATCAAGAAACTTAGTGGTTTTTTGGGTCTCACGGGCTACTATCGCAAGTTTGTATGAAATTATGGTAAGATTGCAGCACCTCTCATAGCACTTACAAAGAAGGATGCTTTTCGTTGGTCGAAAGAGGCCACTCAAGCCTTTGAAGCTCTTAAGGAGGCCATGTGTACAACTCTAGTTTTAGCAACTCCCAATTTTCACAAACCATTTATTATCGAATGTGATGCATCAGGAATAGGAATTGGGGCTATATTAATGCAAGACGGTCATCCGTTGGCATTTGAAATTAAACAGCTATCGAGGAAAAATTTGGGAAGATCAACATACGAAAAAGAAATGTTGGCTATTCTTCACGTGGTAGAAAAATGGAGACACTACCTAATCAGTAGTCGCTTCATTATAAAAATAGATCATAGTAGTCTCAAACATTTTCTTGAGCAAAGGTTTTCCTATCCGAAACAAAATAAGTGGCTAACCAAACTATTGGGTTATGATTTTGTTATCGAATACAAGAAGGGGAAGGAAAATGTAGCCACCGATGCGCTATCTAGGAAATATGAAGACGAAGTAGTCATTAACGCTATTTCAGGTCCTTTCTCCCAATGGGTGAATCAATTACAAGATGAATGGTTGTCCAATAGAGAAACTGCTTAGATAATTCAAGAATTATCTATAGGGTCCTCTAAACACCCTTTGTTCTCTTATGAATATAAAATCCTCCAGAAGAAGAACCGCATTTACATTCCACACAACTCAGAACTCAAAGCGAAGATCCTCGACGAATCGCACGCTTCTCCATCAGCGGGACATTCAGGATTTTTGAAAAAATATTTAAGGATCAAACAATCATTTTGTTGGAAAGGATTAAAATCCGAAGTCAAAAAATGGGTAGCAGAATGCGAAGTTTGCCAGCGCAATAAAGGAGAAATAGTCAAATCACTAGGGTTGTTACAACCACTACCCATCCCTGAACATCAGTGGGAACATATATCCATGGATTTTATTGAAGGTCTTCCAAAGTTAGAAGGCAGGACAGTAATCTTCGTAGTCGTAGATCGATTATCCAAATACGCTCACTTTTAGGCTTTACAACATCAATTTTCTGCAAGCATGATGGCAAAGGTATTTATGGATTCAATTTTCAAATTACATGGTATGCCAAAAAATATTGTAAGTGATAGAGATCCCATCTTCACTAGTAAATTTTGGCAAGAATTATTTCGACTTAGTGGTACCAAATTGAACATGTCCTCAGCTTACCATCCCCAGACAGATGGTCAAACAGAAGTAGTTAACAAATGTTTGGGTACGTACTTACGATGTTTCATTCAAGATAAACAATATCAATGGAGCCAATGGCTAGCAAGGCAGAATGGTGGTACAACACTTCTTACCACTACTCAATTAAGATGTCTCCCTTTGAAGCATTATATGGAACCAAGCCTCCAATTGTAGCAGATTACATACCAGGTTCATCCAAAGTAGCCAAAGTGGATGATTGGTTTCAACAAAGGCATTCTACACTCACCATACTCAAAGATAATTTATTCCAAGCACAAAATTGCATGAAACAACAACAAGACTTGCACCGATCAAGGGTGTGAGGGTTGGTAGCAGCTACCTTGAGAGGTCCCATAGGACCCATACTACTAGGGGTAGTTCCAGTCACATCGATCCTACATGATCATGGTAGCCGACTCCCTAGGCTTTGGATATTTTAAATTTTTGGTTTTTTGTGAGGTCAGAGGACCTTCTTATTGTAGCCTGAGGGCATTTTGACTTGATATATATACATGACTCTTTTGGTTTGATTATATCCATATCATGGTTTATTTTTCTTTTATGCACATTTATTTATGTTGATGTATGCATATTCTATTATGATTGCGGATGATTTTAACTATATGATATAGATGTATGCATATGAAATAGATGGAATGATTTGTCGGTATGCAGGTGGTGGCACCATAGACTATACAAGATTTACTGGCTTTCTATACTATGTGATTGCTTTATGGAATAACTTGGCATTTGTAACTTTTGTTTTGTATTTTTTGATGGTGATGTAAGTAATGAAATGTACAACAATTGTTTCAGAATGTAGTTAAGGTTTTTATGAGACTCAGATGCTTCAACTAACTATTCAAGACTGTACATTATCTTACAAGACTTTTGAGCAAGGTACGAATCATACTTGAGTTTGACCAAGTTATTTCACATCCCTGTATGTGCGATTGAGTTCATTTATGTGGTATTCGTAAGGTTACCGCCAGTGTCAAGTAGGCTGCCCACAAAACCTATACTGAGGATCACCTAATTAGCTCCACTAACTCCTTTGTTGTATTTCGTAAGATTAATCTATGATGCAATCTAGGATACCATAAGCTAGCTCGTCGACATGCGTCTACACACACACAAAGCTAATGTGATAGACGTATCGTCATGCATTTAGGATACTGCCATTGCCAGGTAGGCTATCCACCAAACCCGTAATGAGGATCACCTAAATGGTTTTTCAAATGCTGAGAATTCTAGGGATTCAAGCTCAGGTGTCTTTCAGTTGTTCAATTTGTTGAGATACTTGCTCTCATATATAGTAATGAAAATCACTGTTTATTTTTCTCTTTTTTCTTCTCTTGAGCAAGGGGTTTGAGTAGTGGTGATAACCACTGTTATTTTTTATTGTTGCCTTTTGAGGATTTAGATTTAGATTTTTGATTCCAAAGTTGAGCTTGTGGGATTTTGGCTTATGAATGGCATTGATCCTTTAGGCCTTAGGGATGACTACCCATCCTTCTCAGGGGCATGTAGTAGGAATCCTTACGACTTTGGGGATCAAAGGTATTTGGGAATTTTGATGGTGAACTTTTGGAATTTTGCTTTGGAATGGCATTGATATTTTAGGCCTTGGGGATGACTACCCATCCTTCTCAAGGGTGTGTAGTATGAATCCTTACAACTTTGGGGATCAAAGGTGTTTGGGATTTTTGATAGTGAACTTTTGGGATTTTTCTTCGTGAATGGCATTGATCCTTTTAGGCCTTGGGGATGACTACCCATCCTTCTCAGGGGCATGTAGTACGAATCCTTACGACTTTGGGGATCAAGGGTGTTTGGAATTTTAGATAGTGGTGAAGACCACTATTTATTATGGGGAAATGGATGGGAAAGAGCTTGTCCTTCTGTCAATTCTCAGTATTCTTGAACCATTCGCACAGGGGGATGAGCAAGATAACAATTTTGCTTAAGGTACCCTAGACTGCTTTGTAGGTTTCGTCTTTCGTTCACACTTGGGAATTTTTGTGTTTTAAACTTGTGTTGGGATGCTATATAACAAGGCGTGATCCAAGTAAAACTCTACCTTGTAAAAATTGGTTTGACTTTGTACAGAAGTTGACTAGAAATCTAAAGACACCTGAATGACGAAACCCTAAAGATATTAGAAGACAACTGACTATGATATGGTGAAAATGTGAAGGGCATTATTCTTGATGGATCTTTTACAAAATGGATTGAATGTGGAAAATGATGGAATTGCCGAGTAATTACAGTCTATGGTGCGTTTGACATGTATGACCAACAAATATGCAATGTATGTATGCGATGCCTAATGCAGCTCTTTTTTTTTGTGTTTTTATTTTTAAGATTATGCATGATAGTGAGATGCAATTTTTTTTTGTTATTTTTGATTATCTGTTGTTTTTGAATATTCATTATGGACAGTTTAACCTAAATGGGTGTGGACCAAGTGATTCTTATGGATCCTTGGAGGTTTGACCAAAGGTATTATAGATACCTTTGGGGCATTTTGGTTGACCAAGTGATTGCGGAATCCTTGGGGCTTTTGGTTTGACCGAAGGAATTATAGGTACCTTTGGGGCATTTTGGGTGACCAAGCGGTTGCGGGAATCCTTGGAGCTTTTGGTTTGACCAAAGGGGTTATAGATACCTTTGGGGCATTTTGGGTGACCAAGCGATTGAGGAAATCCTTGGGGCTTTTGGTTTGACCAAAGGGATTATGGATACCTTTGGGGCATTTTGGGTGACCAAGTGATTGCGGGAATCCTTGGGGCTTTTGGTTTGACCAAAGATATTATAGATACCTTTGGGGCATTTTGGGTGACCAAGCGATAGCGGGAACCCTTGGGGATTTTTGGTCTAACCAAAGGGATTATAGATACCTTTGGGGCATTTTGTGTGACCAAGCGGTGGAGAGAACCCTTGGGGATTTTTGGTTTGACCAAAGAAATTATAGATACCTTTGGGGCATTTTGGGTGACCAAGCGATGACGAGAACCCTTGGGGATTTTGGAGTGGGCGATGGCTCTCTAAATGTTGAATGGCCTCAAATGACTGATGTTCAAGGGTTCTAGTTCCTTGATTCCTTCAAGAGAGGCAAGTTGGTATGTTCCAAGTCCTATTTTACTGTCGATTACATAGGGACCTAACCAATTTATCGTGAACTTGTCCCTTAAATGGGGCAGCAAGTTAGAATTTTGTTGGTTCTCTTTTAAGACCAAGTCACCAACCTAAAAGTCCCTTAGGTGAACTTTTGTGTTGTATGCTTTCTTAAGTCGCTCTTGATAGATACGTAAATGCTCAAGATCATTGATGCATCGTTCGTCGAGTAATGTAAGCTGGTCTAACCAGGCCTGCCGTGTAGTGTCATAATCAATGAACTCTTGCATTGATATGCATAGGGAGGGTATTTCCAACTCGAGAGGCATGACTGCCTTGGAGCCATACACTAGAAAAAATGGGGTTACCTCAGTGGGCATTCGAATGCTAGTGCGATAAGCCCATAGGACAAGTGGTATTTGGATGTGCCAATCCTTATGACTATCTATGACTGTATTTTTAAGGATGGCAACTAGCATTTTGTTTGATGTCTCTGCTTGCCCATTTTCTTGCAGATAATAAGGTATCAAAAAACTGTGCTAAATTTTGTACTTTGTTGTCAAAGCACGCACATATTTGTTCTTAAATGGCATCCCGTTATCCGAGATGATCTTGGATGGAATACCAAAATGACATATGATGTTATGTAAAATAAACTCCGTAATACGGGGCCCAGTCATAGAGGTAAGCGAAATTGCTTCCACCCACTTAGTGAAGTACTCTGTGGTTGTTATGATAAATGTGTGATGACTTGATGATGCAAGGGAGATCTTTCTGATGAGATCTAAGCCCCACTGCAAAAATGGCCAAGCCGATTGGATCGAATATAAGGCTTGAGAAGGTACATGTGTCAAGTTAACATGGTGTTGACACTTCATGAACTTCCACACATATGCACAACAATCTCGCTCTAAAGATGGCCAATAATAGCCCATGCGAAGAATGCGCTTGGTGATGGCCATACCGATAAAGTGGCCACCGCATGTACCATCATGTGCTTGGGTGATTGCCCAAGTGGAATCCTGCTAGTCCAAGCAATGGAGAAGGATCCCTTCGTAGCTTCGACGATACAAAATGTCTCCTAGCAAGACATGTTTTTCTACTTTCTATTTGAATGATCTTTTTGTGGCATGTGACAATCCAAGTGGGAGGCTACCCAACTTAAGATAGTCTCTTATGGGTGTGTACCAATCCTACTGATCAGAAACCTTGATGGTATGAATGGTCGATCCCTCTTGAATTTCATCCCTAGCAAAAGCTTAGTGGGAAAGAACTTGTAAAAATAGCGTTGTGTTGTTATTAAGAGGGGTTGGAGAGAAAAAAGACCCCCATTTGGCTTGATTTAGACTATCATGGATTCGAGAGAACCAATTTTGAGATGGTTCAATCTAGATTAGGTGGATTTTTGGCATTATGTTAGAGCTTGCATGCTCCATCATGGATTACGATAACGTTTTGACTTGAATGGTTGTCATCTCACCAAAAATATCTTATGGGATCAGTGACCCCAAAGAGGCCATAGTGTCCGCAAAATTATTTGATGATCGAGGGAGTGCCTCGATGTTGTACCATTCAATATTTGCCAAGAATTTATCCACAAGGGATTTGTAGGCCTGCAGAACTAGGCATTTGCATTGGAATACCCCTTTCACTTGGTTGAAAATTAACAATGAATCACCAAATATATTCAAGCATTTGATGTTCATGGTGATGGCTATCTGAAGACCTATGAGCAAGGCTTCGTATTCAACATTGTTATTGGTGCATAAGAAATCAAGTTTAAATGATAAAGGCATTAGAGCCCCTTGCGGTGTGAAAAACATGATTCCCATGCCACCCCCTTGCTCACATTTAGAACCATCAAAAAATAAGGTTATATCGGCCTGTGACTCAGGATCATCAAAATCTGGTGATTCTGAGACATGGAAGACCCCATCATCAGGCAGCTCTACAGTTAGAGGTTGATCGTCTTTGAGAGGAGCCTCTACTAGTTGATTGACGATGACTTGACCTTTGATGGAATTTTGTCCAATAAATTTTATTTCAAACTCGGTCAACAACATGATCCATTTCATCGTGTGACTACTGTGATAAGTATGACTCATCATGTACTGTAATGGATTCTGCTTAGACACAACATACATCGTATTTATTAGCATGTAATGGCATAGCTTTTTGGTGGCAAATACGACCGCCAAGCATAGCTTCTCAAGGTATACATAGTTAAGTTCATAACTGACCAGGGTGCGGCTAAGATAATAATTAGACTATTCTTTATATAATTCATTTTTTTGGGCTAGCATGGCGCCTAGTGCCACCTCAATAGCTGAGATGTATAAATAGAACGAAACTCCTGGTCTAGGTGGTGCCAATACTGGTGGCAAAGCCAAGTATTGTTTGATGTCGTTGAAGGCTGACTGGCACTTTTCATCCCAATGAAATGCTACCCCCTTGTGCAATAATTTATTCATGGGTCGGCACTTGTCAGATAACTGTGCTATGAAGCGCTTGATCGATGCGACCTTACCCTGCAAGCTTCTGAGTTACCTGATGGTGGTTGGGGGAAGAATTTCAAGGATTACCTTGAATTTATTTGGTTCTACCTCGATGCCTCATTTTGAGACTATGAAACCCAAGAGTTTTCCATATGTGACGCCAAATATGCACTTCTTGGGGTTTAGCCTAACCTTGTGTTTGATGAGGCGATCAAGGATCTTGCATAAGTCATCAAGATGATTTTGGTGCAAAAGAGATTTGGCCAATAGATCATCCATATAATCTTCCAAAGTTTTATGCATGTGATCATGGAAGATGTATGTCATAGCACGTTGGTAGGTGGCGCCAACATTTTTAAGGCCAAAGGGCATGACCTTATAACAAAATGTCCCCCAAGGCATCGTGAACGCTATTTTTAGTTGATCATCGAGATTGATATGAATTTGTTTGTATCCCAAGAAACCATCCATGAGGGAAAGCATTTCATGCCCTATTGTAGCATCTACCAATGCGTTGATGCTAGGCAAGGGGAAATTGTCTTTGGGACTCGCTTTGTTTAAATCTTGATAATCAGTGCATATGCGAATCCTTCTGTCAAGTTTTTTTATGGGTACCATGTTGGACAGCCATGGTGGGTAATCTACACAAATAACAAACGATGCATCCAAAAACTTTTGTAGTTTGTCTTTGACCATTAAGGCCACTATTGTGCATCTTACATAGCTTTTGCTTGATTGGCTTGACTATCGGATCAAGTGTTAGATTATGCATGACTAGCTACGGGTCTAGCCCTAACATATCTTTGTAGGACCATGCAAAAACCTTCTTCTATTTGAGAAGCGTAATGTAATCAGCTTGCTCTTTAGGGGATAGACTTACCCCCAGCTTGATGATTTGCAGATTCATTGGATCAAAACTAATGTCTACGTTAGTTGTCTCTTCGACTAACATGTGGGATCCGTCCTCCAACTAGTGTGGAGTTGGGATAGGTGGATATCATTTTCTAAATTTAGATCTACATTGGGAATGTTGGGTTCCTCTTCAACATGGAAGATATCCTAAGTTTATCCTAGGGTGAAATGGAACATCTCATCGCAATGCTAGCACTTTGATGGGGATGGTGGTGAGTCAGCACGATCCGAGTCTATGGCACCTAGTTCTAGATACAATGGTCATGTTGGATTGGTTGTATTATGAATGGGGACGGTTAAATCAATGAAAATCATGTTGATGGACTAAATTTGGTCTCCATTACCATGTGGGTGTTTGTTCAAACATCCTTGGTGATCCTTGTACCCCAAATCTGGATTTATGGGTATTGGCACAAAAGGATTAGCCCTATGTGCAGATAGAAGGATAGGGTCTGCCCTAGGCACTGATGGCCCTATAGGGTCTCTAGGTGGGGGGTGCTTCCTATATGCCTGAAGTGGTGGATGAAGCACTTGGTTTAACTATACTTGGTTTAAATGCCACCTATGCCTTGGTCCCATATTTAAATGTTCAAACATATCATCAATGTCTATGGGGTATTCCAACTACCTCATATGGTTGAGATATGCCATCTCAGTCTCATCCTCATAGTCATTATCGAAGATCCATAGGCCTTCATTGGCTCCAACAACTATTTATCCCTCTATCTGGTATAGCCTCCCACTAGGCATTTCTTGATCACTTGGCCTTATGGCCGACATGGAAGGCTCATTTTGTTTGAGCAAGTTGATTTGGTACCTTCTGGGTTGTTTCACTCTCTATAGGAGGGTTGGATCCTTTGGAGGTAGCAATTGCCTGATTCGAACATTAAAGGGGAACATTGCCACGAAGTTCTCCTGATAGTTGTCAATGGGTGTCACCTATGAGTGATTGCTATTGGACTCAAAAGGGTCCCAAGGTGCTACTTCATAATCCAACTCATATTCAGAAGACCCCCCTTGATTTTTTTCATATCCTTCTTAGAGGTTACTTCTTGAACTTTACCCTTTCTCGATCAAAGGGGAGGGGCTATTGAGGTCAAAAAGGTTTGTTGTTAACAATGGGAAATAATTCTCCAATGTGTATGTAGTGTTGGGATTGGCATATGGATCTTGTGCCAATCCATCCTTATTTCCTAGACCTAAGCCTTGCATGGTTTCTACCAATATGTCAAGGGGAAAATGGTGGTTGAACCTTACTCCTAATTTATCATATGGCATCTGGTATCTCAGTTGACAAAGAATGTGCATTCATTTTTCGTATCTACTTAATCTATATCCATGCCAATTACATTGGTCTAGGTATTTCAAGGTGAAGTCCAGGTTGGACAGATAGTCAATATTCTTAGCAAATGGCTCTTCGTCCTCTTCCTCTTGTAGGTAGGGTTCAATTGCGTTCTCGAGGCATCCATATACAAAATTGGTCTAATTTGGTAGGTAACCTAAAGGGACGATAGTGTTGATGGGGAGGCGAGGTCTCCCCATGTCTTGCATGGATTCAAGCATGGGTGTTGCCAAAATGTTCCACACAAGGTACTCCCCCAGGCCCGTATTGGCAATCTCAACAATAATTGTCGACGATTGAGGGGGAGGGAATGGGAGTTCTCCCTAAGTCCACTCCACGTTGGGTGAACTAGGTGTCTCAACTTCCATTTAGCTAGGCACCTCTTCGATAGAGATGGTTGAGACTAATGGTGGTACCTCCTCTAGGGGCTTCTTCTTGTTGTCCTTCGGTGTGGCCACCATAGGCGACACTATTGGTGAAGGAAAAGACAATGAAGATGGGTCAGGTTGGTGAGTTGAGGGACTCAACAGCGAGGATGTAGATAGAATCAGACCCTGTGTGGATGGATTCAATTGAAATTCCAAATGTGTTGATGGGAGGGTCTATTGTGGCATCAGTTGCATCGCAATGCAAAACTTAAAGGGCTCTAAGTCTGCTGGGACTACATATACTTGTCCTTCATATGTGCACTTGAGGTATTGATGGGCTATCGAAGGGACACACTTCATGTCCCTGATCCAAGGCCGACCTAGCAAGATATTATAGGCCATATCACCCTTAAGGATGTGACACAAAGTAGGAATGGTCTTCTGTCCTACTTGGATAGGTAGGAAAATTGTGCCAACTGTCGATAATAATGCGTTATTGAATGCTCAAAGAGTGTAAGTGGATGCCACAATGTAGCATGCTGGCAGCTTAAGGTGTTTTAATGTCGCTGTCATGATTATGTTGTTGGACAAGCCAGTGTCCAACAACACCCTCTTGAATGGAATCCCGTTGACCCGCACAATGACATGTAGGGGTGGATCCACCATATCACTAGTCACCAGTTTTAGTTTATCTTCCCTTAAGGTTATGATTGGTTTTGTGCACTATTTCACATGTCCCACAAAATTGTTGAAAATTTTGGCTTCATGGGGTTGTAGCTCAATGGCTTTGAGTATCTCCATCAAGGCCTCCCGATGGGGCGGTGATTGTTGGATGAGCTCATAAATGGAGAGCCTAGCCGACGTGGTCCTTAAAATTTGAGTAAGTTTAGTATGAATCATGGCCACTGGTCTAGGTGGGGGAGGTTGTGTAGGGTGTTGTGGAGGTTACGACGTTGATGAAACATCTCCTGTAGCTTTTTTGTTTCATGTCATGATGCTTATCATCCCTACGTATCCTTGCATGGGGCAGTTTTGTGTTACCTCATTCACTTGTAAAGTCTTTTCCTGTGCATCATGGGCAAGCAGGGGGTCTTTGAAGACATCCATCTGTTGGTTTCTCAATGCTATGAGATTATCTACTATGAGCATTTTGTTGTCTATTAGGTCCTACACTAAGTTTTTGAATTTCCAATAAGTGGAGATTTCATGTCCTTTCTATCGGTGAAATCTACAATATAAGTCTTCCCTATAGCACTTGGGTTTTGGCGTGTTGGGGTCTATGGGTCAAATTTCTAACAAGTTTATCAGGTTTACCACAAAAAAGTAGTCAAACAAGGAGTATTTAGATTCCATGAATTGTGTGAATTGTTGCCTAGGGCGACGCTGCTGATTTTTCTCTTATTTATAATTTTTCTTTTCATAGTTATCAAGGGGAACTGCCTGATAATTAGCCTTTGGGGGCTGTGTCATTTGTGCAAGCTTTGGTATAGCTATGGCAACCTGATTGACCGCAATGGGTTTTAGTTGCGTGGACATTTTTGGGCCACTCTTTCTTGCATGACTTAGCAATCTCGTCGTATTGTATTTTGATCTCCTTAATTATCCTGGTTTGTGCGAGGGCTTCTTCGAGGGTGGCATATTACTACAGCTGCAATAGCATGGAGATCGACCTTAAGCAACTCTTTGAAAACATTTGAGTCAAGTCGACCATGGGAAGGAGTTAAGGTAGCTTTGAAAGCAATGTCCTCCATCGATTTGTTGAGCAAGGTGTAGCAAAAGTATTGTCATTGTTGTCAACACAGTCAGATAGATCAGTTGATGAAGTGGACAGGAGTTAAGAGGTTCCAGTTGATGATGTGGATAGGAGTTAAGAGGTTCTTTAGAGATCAGTTGATGAAGTATACAGGAGTTAAGAAGTTCTTCAGAGTATGTACAATGATTTTCCAAAAGATAGAAGTGGCCCATTTGAGAAAAATCAAAAGAAAATCACAAGGAAGAAAACTGTCGCGATATCGCGACATGTTGAGAAGAAAGAAAACTGTCACGATATCATGACATGTTTGGAGAGAAAGAGCTAGAAAGCAAAACTGTCATGATTTCGTGACATGTTCGGAGAGAAAGCGCAAGCAAGAAAAACTATCGCAATTTCATGACATGTTCGGAGAGAAGGCGCAAGCAAGAAAAACTGTCATGATTTCATGACATGTTAGAAGAGAGAGAAGAAGAAAGAAAAACTATCACGATTTCACGACATGTTAGAAGAGAGAGAAGAAGAAAGAAAAACTATCACGATTTCGCGACATGTTAGAAGAGAGAGAAGAAGAAAGAAAAACTGTCACGATTTCGTGACATGTTGGAAGAGAAAAAGACAAGTAGAAAAAGTGTCACGATTTCATGACATATTGCAAGAGGAAGAGGAGAGAGAAAAAGGTGTCACGATTTCGCGACATGTTTCATTTTCGCGGTTCAAAGCGAAGAGAAAGAGGAGAGAGAAAAAGGTGTCACGATTTCGTGACATGTTTCATTTTCGTGGTCCAAAGCGAAGAGAAATAGGAGAGAGAAAAAGGTGTCACGATTTCATGACATGTTTCATTTTTGCGGTCCAAAGCGAAGAGAAAGAGGAGAGAGAAAAAGGTGTCGCGATTTCGCGACATGTTTCATTTTCACGATCCAAAGCGAAGAGAAAGAGGAGAGAGAAAAAGGTGTCGTGATTTCGTGACATGTTTCATTTTCGCGGTCCAAAGCAAAGAAGAAGGCAGAGAAAGAAAAAGTGTCATGATTTCACGACATACTGCAAGGAAGGTTGTACGGATGAAAAAGTGTCACAATTTTGCAACATATTGCAAGGAAGATTGTATGGACGAAAAAGTGTCACGATTTCGCGACATGTTGCAGGAGAGAGAGTCCGAAAGAAAAAGTGTCATGATTTCGCGACATGCTACAGGAAAGAGAGTCCAAAAGAAAAAGTGTCACGATTTTGTGACATGTTGCAGGAGAGAAAGTTCGAGAGAAAAAGTGTCATGATTTCGTGACATGTTGCAGGAGAAAGAGTCCGAGAGAAAAAGTGTCACGATTTCGTGACATGTTGCAGGAGAGAGAGTCCGAGAGAAAAAGTGTCACGATATCATGACATGTCAGGTTTTCGTGACCCGAAGGCAAGAGAGAGATTTTGAGAGAAAAAGTGTTGCTATATCGTGACATGTCAGGTTTTCACAACCCGAAGGCAGGAGAGAGAGTCTAGGAGAAAAAGTGTCACGATATCGTGACATGTTGTGTTTTCACGGGTACATGCCAAGAAAAGAAGCAAGGAGGTGAAAGTGTCATGATATCGCGACATGTGTTTTCGTGGGTATGAACCCAGTAAAGCAGCAAGGAGGCGAAAGTGTTGCAATATCACGACATGTGTTTTTGCAAGTACAAGCCGAGAAGAGTACAAAGAGGCAGTAGTGTCATGATTTTGCGACAGGTCATAATGGCATGAGCTAAAAATAGAACTCAGTCGAATTAAGATATGTAACCGTTAACTGAAGTTACATAGCAGTTACAGGGTACGTTACAAAAGAAAATCATGCAGCTATTTTAAGAACAATCGAAGGAGAAATTGAATAGTCAAAGAAGGAGAAACCGAACAGTCGCATAAATAAAATCAGAATATGCATGCATGCACAGAATTGAAAGATGAACAGTCATGTTAGGGGTACATGTGTAAATTCATAACATGCATCGTGTTTGACAAAAATCCTACCCTATATATATACAAAAGCAGTTACAGTGAGAAGGCGTTACAACTGACAAGTGGTGCATGAGAAATGAAAGGAGTTACAACTAACAAGTGGTGCATGAGAAATGAAAGAAGGAGTTACAACTGGAGTTACAGAGAGACAATTTGGTTATAAAAGGAGGTCTACACGGAGAATTACATGTGGCTAAAAGAGGGTGAAAGTGCTACCGAAAGAGTGTGAAAGTGCTGCTGAAAGAGAGTGCGTAGGAGGCGAGTGAGCAGGGTGTGTGCTGGGTAAAGAGTGGGAAATGTTGAGAAAGCAATAGACCAGTAAGGGTCTTATAAGAGTGAAGGCATATTTATGTCAATCATCTAGATTTAGAACAGAAGTCCACATTGGTGCTTGGCATCATGGGTTGGTGCTCCTTCCAGTCGGTGTTGGTAAATCAGGGGTTGGTGCTCCTTTCTGTTGGTGCAGATAAATCAGGGGTTGGTTCTCCTTTTTGTTGGTGTAGATAAATCAAGGGTTGGTGCTCCTTTTTGTTGGTGTAGATAAATTAGGGGTTGGTTCTCCTTCCAGTTGGTGCTGGTAAATTGATTGTAAATATTGTTGCTTTGCAAAGGCTAGATTTGGATGGGAGTCCAAATAGTCTATTTTTGAGGAGTAGCCAAAATTGGTGAACCTCGGTACATATTGTGTTGTGTGTGATGCTCTCTTGTTATATTTGCTTTATGTGGTTTTAAGCTTTCATTGTTTTGGCTTTAAGAGTTGAAGTTTTTAATTTTTAAAGAGCCACACTGATTCACCCCCCTCTCAGTGTCATTGTGAGACTAACAATTGGTATCAGAGCCAGTTTCCCTTATCAGGATAAATCAGCTAGGGTTGATCTTGGATTAGTACGCAATGGGTAAGAAGAATAGATCCTCCTCAAATAAGGCATCTCAGTCAGTTTCAGTTCTTGTGGAAGAGAATATTGAACTAGAAAAGATAGAAGAAGTGAATTCTGAAGTATGTGATGAAAACCTTGAGGGTGAAGTATATCTAGAAGGTGAGTTGATCGCTGCACTTGAAGAGTTGAATATAGAAAGGAAATAGAACAAAAGACTGTCCAAGAAGTTGGAAGAATATGAGGATAATATTGAAGATCTCTTCTTGCAAATTCATAAAGCCAAGAAAATAGAAGAAGCTTTGAAGTCACACCTGGATGATAAAAGCGATGTTTGCAGCAAACAAGAAGAGGAGATTGTTTTATTGAAGAAACAACTAGAAGAGGCCAATACAAATCTCAAATTTGAGAAGAGCACAGAGTTGCTAGATAAAATGATAAGGCAACAAAGAAACCCCATGTCTAAGCTTGGTCTTGGATATGAAGCTAAACAACCTTCATCTTCTAAATCTACAGAGAAGAAGAAGTCCACTACTGATGGATCAAAGCAAGAACAGTTTGAAGTTGAAACTTCAAAAGGAAGAAAATCTCGAAGGAGATCTACAACAAAGCAACCACAACAAAAGAGGTTCTATCACTCTCACTCTATTCATAATAATGCTTTTAATGGCTATTGTTTTAGATGTAACCATTATGGTCACAAGGCAATTTATTATGGATTGAATAAAAGATCAAAGAGTTATGCTAGTAGAAATACATCTGTTGAACACCATGTGCAATGTTTTAAATGTAATGGTCATGGGCACATAGCAAGGTTTTGTCCAAGAACCTTTTTATCCAATCTAAGGCAAGACAATAGATTTCATCAGACACAAAGAATGCAACACAGATAGGGAAGAAATCATGTGTATCAAAGAAAGGAAAATAATCATCCATCAAGGATGCACAAGAGACAACCACCCAAGAGAAATGTTCAAGTTTACGAAAAGCTTCAAAACTGTGATGCAGTTGAGAAACTCAAGCCCAAGTTCAAGAAAGGTTGGAGAAAGAAAGAAGAGAGGAAATCGTGTCTCCTTGGACTGAAGGAGATTACTCCTCTATTGCATTAAGCAGCTCTAGGTAGCACATCCTTAGGGGGAGCAATGTTAAAGTTTTATTTTAATGCTCCTATGTATTTGTGTGGTTATCTGAGGATGAAAGGAAAGTAGTCGGGGAGTTGTCGTATAGTTGTCAAAATGTGTTCCAGTTCATGTAGATGTTTGTGGAGATAGTATCAAACTAATGTGCTTCAACAGAACAACATGGTGAATAGCTAGGTTTTTGATGCAGCAGCTGATAGGCATTATCTGAGATAGAACATGCAGCATAGGCCAACGTGTCAATGAAGCCTGTAACTTTCCCAATCTATAGATAAAATAGAATCTATGGTGTGAGTGGGAAGGCATGCATTTCTTAACCAAAAATTCAACACATCGTTTGGTATAAGAGAGCATTAATTTTCTCTAAAGAAGTAGCAGTTGTCAAAGAGATGCCAGAGTCAAAGAAAATAGTGGCACTAGCACCCAGTTGGTCAAGAGTGCCAAGTGGCACATGCAAGGTAGAGATGTTGAGAGAATAGCGCCTAGGTGGTGAAGTGCCAAGGAGGAAAAGATGCCTATGCACCTAAGAAAGTCTTGCATTATTTGAGGAATGCGAGATATTGCCTGAGGAATCCCTTGATCGTAGCCAGGAGAAATGCTCCCTGGAATTGCGTGAAGAATGTTCGTCTAAGACATTGAGTAGCCCTGACATACGTCCTAGCAAGAAGCTGAATACCATGAGTTGATGACTGCATGTAGATTGAGGTTCCAATGCTATATGTAACGGTCCACTATCAATACCTACGCAGGCGATAAAAAACATCCATGGCAGTCATTAGAAACCAGAGACATTGAGCTGCACAACGGACGTGAGGCAAAGTCGTTAGTCACGGAGGAGGTGGCAGTCAAGAGGCCAAAGAAAAGTGTGGTTGAGATTTTTGGCTTGATTGTTGAGTGAGATTTTCTTAGAAGCTATTATTCCTTGAGCATGGTTTAATTAATTTGGAGAAATAAGGTGTAAAAGGATATATTGTTTGTATGCTTTATATTTTTTTGGTAGTTGACTTCTAAGGATTGGAGTCATAAGGTGTTTTATGGAATAAATATTTTTGTGGTTACTTTTATGATCTAACCCTAACTTGGTGGCAAAGTTGAGGGTGGTGTTGGTAACAGGTTGAAGAACTATTCTCTTCTTCCTCAAACAAAGGTATGGGCAACTTCTTCCATGTATATTGTTGATGGTGTATTTTCTAAAATTGAGTTTGGAGTGAAAAGGTTGTCTACTAGGTATTCTTGTTGGTGTAAATCCCATTTTCTAGATATTGAAGATTTTTTATGCATTAAAAATTATTTTGGAGTGGTTAGGACCACTTTTTAACCTTTGGAGGCTGCCCTAGGGGGTATGTATGCCAATTCAGTCAATGCTTGCAGTCACATAATTGGATTGGTGCTATTTCGGTGTCTACACTTTCAACTATTGTTGCATATTTTTGCTAACTATTGGTGTTTTATTTTATTTTTAAGGAAACAGTTGAGATCACCTTGGTAGAGACGGTATCACACTTCTATACCACTTGTGTAGAGATGGTTTCATCCTAGAAGGTGCCAAATTGCAACATCTGCATAGGCTTCTAGCTAAGTCCTCCTTATTTGTTCCTAGACTTATTTGATAGCATAATTTGGGTTTCTCTTTTCACACATAAGCTTCTTTAGGATTTTATTTTAGCTGAGGTTTTTTTAGATTCAATTCACATACCTTTCTAGCATAGTTTGTTACTAAGATATTTCTTGTTAGCAAAATTAGACTCCTTAGGCTCCCATTTTAGTACACTTTGCCTCATTGGGCTATCTCCACAATTACAAGCCTCCTTAGGCTTCCCTCTTTTACCACACTTAGCCTCCTTAGGCTTATTTATTTTACCACACTTAGCCTCTTTAGGCTCCACTTTTAGTACACTTTGCCTCCTTGGGCTCTATCCACAATGAAGAACACAAGCTTACACTGAGAGGGGGGGTGAATAGTATAAGACCACTTTTTACTTTTTCTTTCCCAATAAATATTATGCAATGTAAAGGATAGCAATATTAATAGTAGTAATCAAATCAATGCACACCACACACAATAGAGACACCACAATTTACATGGTTCACCCAATGTGGGCTACTTCACAAAGAAAATATTTCACTAAAATTTGCTCAATCAATCTCTTGGGAATTTTTTTCCTATTACAATGTTTATGGACCTGTGTCTAAAGGAGACACCAATCCCCTAAATCAAGACTGGTGATCTCTATCCACAAAATAACTCCTTCTCCTCTGCTCTGGTTGGTGATCCTCTAGAAGACTACTACCTCCACTACACTAGCTTGTGGATATCTCTCCTTTGAAGACTCTTCTCCCCACTCATAAGACATGTCCTCACTGCCCTAGCTAATGGATCTCTATCCACTTGAGACTACTGTCCTCTATGCTCTATCACTTCAAAAGCTCTATCTCAAATATTTACTAAACATAGTCCTTTGGTCTAGCATAAATTTTCTCAATATCTATCTCTGTTTTGGCACAAATCTATCCTCAAATATACACCATACTCTGTCCTCAAATTTGCTAAAAAATTCCACACATAACTTGCTTAAATCTACTCAAAAAGTCCACACAGAACTTGCTCAAATATGCTCAACAAGTCCACACATAACTTCCTCAAATATGCTCAACAATTCCACATAGAACTTGCTCAAATCTGCTCAACAAGTCCACATAGAACTTGCTTAAATATTCTCAACAAGTCCACATAGAACTTGTCCAATCTACTCAATATTTGTATTGTAAGCTTCCACAAAATCTCACACCAAATATGTCCACAAGTCTTCTCAAAGACTTGCCTCAAATTAATCAACAAGTCCACACAGAACTTTTCCAATATCATAGAAACATAAAGAGAATTTTTAGAGACTCAATATGCTCTATACTAATCACAATGCTCAATTTATTTCAATCACTCTCTTAGAAACATAAGGAGAATTGTTAGAGACTCAATATTCTCTATACTAATCACAATGCTCAATTTATTTCAATCACTCTCTTAGAAACATAAGGATAATTGTTAGAGACTCAATATGCTTCAAATTCAACTCAATGCTCAATCACTTTCTCAACTCAATTCAGAATATAGAATAGTTTGTTTTATGGAACTTGAACAATCACTTCACACATCCACTTGACTAGGCTCAACCAATTTTACTCAACCAATCACTCAATGAAATAATCCTTTCTCACAAACTCTAGTCCAAGCATATGATCACTCACTCAAAATATTTCCAACAATGCTCAACAACAAATCTCACATAACAATGATACTCATGTTCTTTTCAAATCCTAGTTCAATTTCTTTCCTCAACAACTCACTTCAACAACAATGCTTATAAAACAACTCTCACATAACAATTATACTCATGTTCTTTTCAAACCCTTGTTCAAGTTATTCACACAACCAATTGTTTCAACAACAATGCTTATCAAACAAGGTTTTAACAATACTTCTTTATTCCAGAAAATATTGAAGCATTCACTCAACACACTCAATAGGAAAACCTAAACAAGTCCTTTTCACTCCAAACTTATTTTCTAGAAAAACCAATGAATCAACTCAACTATGAAAGAATGTTCTCATACCTTTTTCTTGATGATGAAGGGATATCATAAATTTGTCACAACCACAAATACTTCTATACCAAGCTCAAATAGGTTGAAGATAAATATTTCTCACAATGTAATGTAAAACTCAATTACACCTTATAACTCCATCTCAATAGCAATATTTGACAATAATATTTTCACAGAAATTTCCTTTTTAAAACACACCTTCAATTTCTCAAAATTGATATTCCAACTTAATTTCTATCTCCTAAGGTAAAATAATATTTACCTTAATAAAGCACCTATTTACCACTTAGGTAAATAAATTAATATCACCTTATAACTCCCTAACCTTTGCACAATTAATCAAATTCCACAAACACCCTTAAAACCTTAGAACAATGATCAAATATAAAAAATATTCCCTTATGCCTCCTAAACCTTAGTATTATGCAAAAATTAAATTTAAATCATAAAAACCTTTGATGAAACCTCCTTCCATGTTTTCGAAGTTTCGAACCTGTGCCTTCTCCCTCGGTTGGTGCCTTAGCTATGGCTTACTAGCCGTGTGAGATAAGCACTCCACATGCTTAGCTTAAGCCCTAAGGTTGCTTAAGCCTCTTCAAAAAGGCTTCAAAGCCTTTGACCTTCTCTTACATCTAGCACCAAGCTATACTATGATTGCTTCTCCCTTTGCTTTGTTCCTCACTCAAACACCATGCATTGACTTGATCATAATGCGCTGCCCTGATTACAATACACTGTCCTACTTTGGTAATACACCACTCACAAATTTTGGAGGCTCTAGATTTTTTGCTCTAAGGTTTTTCTTAGGGTTTAAATACCCTTCATTTGCTTTGCATACAACATAGGCGGATGATTCGACTTGATGACGTCGGTTTGCATAAATTATAATTTATAATTAATTTAAATTCGAAAGAATTTAAATATTATAAATTTAATTTATAAACTTTAGACTTTAATAAAAACTAAAGCCCTCTTTAAGTTAATATCAAATTGTCATTTGCACTTCACTAGGTTGATGAAAAATAATTTTGCCACCTTGGTTTTAATAAAAACCTTACTTCTGCCATCACAATATTAGAGAACTATCATTATGGTTGTAATAAAAAACCTTTGAATGTGCCACCATGGTTTTAACAAAAACCCTTATAAAAATATATTTGGATAACTTTTCTCCATCTCTTTTTATTGCTTCCTGGTGTTAATGATGATGTACTCCATGGTATTAATGACAACTTTATGTGTTCACTTTGGCATCAATGAAAAATAAATGAGCTCAAAATGTCCAACACACAATTACAAGCCTCCTTGAGCTTCCCTCTTTTACCACACTTAGCCTCCTTAGGCTTCTCTCTTTTACCACACTTAGCCTCCTTAGGCTCCCCTTAGGCTCCCCTTTTAGTACACTTTGCATCCTTGGGCTCTCTCCACAATTACAAGCCTCCTTAGGCTTCCCTCTTTTACCACACTTAGCCTCCTTAGGCTTCTCTCTTTTACCACACTTAGCCTCCTTAGGCTCCCCTTTTAGTACACTTTGCCTCCTTGGGCTCCCTCCACAATTACAAACCTCCTTAGGCTTCCCTATTTTACCACACTTAGCCTCCTTAAGCTTCTCTCTTTTATCACACTTAGCCTCCTTAGGCTCCCGTTTTAGTACACTTTGCCTCCTTGGTATCTCTTCAAAATTACAAGCCTCCTTAAGCTTACCTCTTTTACCACACTTAGCCTCCTTAGGCTTCTCTCTTTTACCACACTTAGCCTCCTTAGGCTCCCCTTTTAGTACACTTTGCCTTCTTGAGCTCTCTCCACAATTACAAGCCTCCTTAAGCTTCCCTCTTTTACCACACTTAGCCTCCTTAGGCTTCTCTCTTTTACCACACTTAGCCTCCTTAGGCTCCCCTTTTAGCACACTTTGCCTCCTTGGGCTCTTTCCACAATTACAAGCCTCCTTAGGCTTCTCTCTTTTACCACACTTAGCCTCCTTAGGCTTCTCTCTTTTACCACACTTAGCCTCCTTGGGCTCCCCTTTTAGTAAACTTTGCCTCCTTGGGCTCTCTCCATAATTACAAACCTCCTTAGGATTCCCTATTTTACCACACTTAGCCTCCTTAGGCTTCTCTCTTTTACCACACTTAGCCTCCTTAGGCTCCCCTTTTAGCACACTTTTCCTCCTTGGGCTCTCTCCATAATTACAAGCCTCCTTAAGCTTCTCTCTTTTACCACACTTAGCCTCCTTAGGATTCTCTATTTTACCACACTTAGCCTCCTTAGGAACCCCTTTTAGTACACTTTTCCTCCTTGGGCTCTCTCCACAATTACAAGCCTCCTTAGGCTTCCCTCTTTGAATGCTTGTTTTCCTTATTAGTGGTAGTGACCATCTCCTTCTTCGTACCTTTGCCATATACCTAAGTGGCACTGCTCTTGAATGGTACAATGCTTTACCACAGCATAGCATTTATACCTTTGAACAATTGGCCAATCTCTTTCTTGAACGCTTCACCCTCTTAGTCAAGAAGAAAACTAACCTCACTGATATCTACAAACTTAAACAATTTGATGATGAATCTATTCTTGATTACGGAGCTCAATGGCAAGCTATTATTAATGAACTTCCATTTTCCTTTCCTGTCATTGAGCTAACTCACCTCTTCACTCATAGTTACAACAAGCACATTTCCTTACTCTTACAATTACAACAATATAGGACCTTTGAAGAGGCGTTAGCCCAAGCTAAGGTCATTGAGGATATTAAGATCCAAGAGGGTGTCATAAAACTTAAAAAGAAAGAGTGGAACAACAAAAATCAAAAGGGTAATGCCACTTCCTCCAAATCACCCCAAGTCAATCAAGTCATCCTTACCACACCACCTCCTACTACCACTATCCAACCTCCTCCACAACCCCAACCCCAACCAACACCTCAACCATTCTCCACCCAACCCTTGACCTCCACTTTCACATCCCAACCTTCAAATAGGCCTCATCGAGTGCTAAGATGAGAGTTTACTCCCCTTGCTGAGCCTTTAGCCAACATATTTCATTGTATTATAAAATCCCAAGCCCTTACCTTACCCAAAATTAAGCCTCTTTATGATCCCAATAAGCCCTTACCTCAATCCTACAAAGCACATCTTTACTGTGTCTATCATCATCAACTAGGTCACGATATTGAACATTGTATTCAATTTAAAAATGTGGTCCAAGATATGATAGAATGGGGGACATTCATATTGACAATCCTGTAGCTCCCCCTAATCAAAACCTTGGGATCTATCAAAACCCTTTACCCCAACACACTACTGCTTCCACATCTTCTACACCCCCTAATCAAGTTAATCACATTGACCACAAACCTGGCTTTGTTGGAATGGTGCATGTGACCACTCGAAGTCAATGCCAAACCAACCACCAACATCCTTCTCAAACCCAAGCTCAAACTCAATCCCCAAATGCTCCATCCAACCCCCAACAACCACCAACCCCCATTATTACCGTAGCTTCCAAACAAACCCCTCCTAAACCTATCCTTACCCTTACCCAAAAATTAACCAACTGCCTTAAACTTACCCCTACTAAAATTTTCATCTATGATCTTATCCAACAATCCCCTACCCATCGAGAGGCTTTAATGGAAATCCTAAAAGCAATTGATGTTCCTCCTCAAGATCCACAAGCTTTTACCAATTTTATAGGCCATATTCACACATGCACCGAACCCGCTATTGCCTTTTATGACTATGAGATTAAGGCAATGCCTATGGGGGCACCCGATCCTCCCATGCATATTATTGCTTCAATTAATGGCTTACCCTTTAAGAGGGTCTTGGTTGATACAGGATCTTCCATTAGTATTATTACATCGGTGGCCCTTAAGCACCTCAACATTCCCTCTTCCTATATAATACATTCTGATTTCACCCTTCATGCCTTCAATGATGCCCTTTGCTCTACCTTAGGGACTGTAGTCCTACCTATCCAAGTTGGCCCTAAGACCATTCATACCCTACTATATATCCTTGAGGGAGAAATGCAGTACAACATTCTCTTGGGATGACCATGGATTCGAGAGATGCGATGTGTTCCATCTACTCTACATCATTGCTTAAAGTTTGTGCATGATGGTCTTATCCATTGCATACCGGTAGATGATGAACCATTTAAGTACTGCAACTTAATCATTGATTCCTCCCAACCTTCACTACCCACCACCCACTTTTACCTCACCCCTAATACCAATACCCCTACCTCCTCACCCATACCCCAAACTATTTCTCATGTCTTGACCTCAGTAGAGGCTCACTCACCCACCTCCTCCCAAACCCTAAATCCTATACCTACCCAAACACCCCTTTCAGTACTTAAAACCATAGGACATTATCCTAATCCTCTCACTAACCCTACCCTAGATCCTACCACTCCTACTTGCCAAGAAGAGGATCCCCATGCCTCACACCATACACCAATTAACTCTACATCGGTAACACCAAACACTTCACCAAATATTACCCCTTCATCAACCTCATATGAGCCTATTTCAGCTACTTTACCCCACAACACACCTATCCTTTCTATAACCCCCATATCCTCTCACCCTACAATCCCACATGTCATAGTACATATGTCCAATACGACCATAGGTGAATATCTTGTACATAATGTAAATATTAAAAATCTACCATATGTAGAGTCTATTAGAGATTTTGGTAGACCCCATGATATACCTATAGTTATAGATGCTATTGTGTCCTTAGGATCATCCTCTAGCCATACCAATTTTGATGCACCCACATTACCATCCACTTCCATTTCACCCCAAGATCATTTTTGTGCTAGTGTTGGTTTCCTCTCCAAGCCATATTTTATCCTATATTATTTTCAAAAATTTCATTGGTAGGGCCTTGGCCTAGGATGATATGAAAAAGGCACCCACACCCTTATTGACCCTCTAGGTCAATTACCCAATACTCGAGTCGGCCTTGGATATACAGACATGCCTTCCCTTGCTTCCTTCACCAACTCTCCTTCTACCTACAAAGAGGATGAGGAGGAGATACCCTACCCTAATATATCACCTTCCTCACACCCTTCGGTCCTCATGATCTCTTTTGATCTCTCCACTCCTCTTCGACTTACGACTAAGCCTGAACGTCTATTACCTATTCAACCCAACACCATTGATATGAGCTACATTTCCACTCTCCCAACTCTGGATGACTTCCTACCCATACAACAATTTATCCCCTACACTTTTAATTACATCTCATCCTCTCCCCCTACTATATGCACTACTAATACATCTGACACTCCTCCCACACTTATATCTACCAATGACCCACTCCTGATACCTACACCACACCAATTGGAGGAGGGTTCTCATATGCTAATCGAAGAAACCTTAGATGTCGACCTTAGTTTTGACCCTACCAATCCACAGATAGTAAAAATAGGAAAAGGTCTTTTTGAGGAAGAACAAGAATGATTTATTGCACTCCTAAAATAATACAAGTAGGTATTTGCTTGGTCCTATAAAGATATGCCTGGCCTCGATCCTAATTTAGTGGTCCACAATCTTGTGTTAAGTCTTGATGTCCGACCTATTAAACAAAAATTATGAAAATTACATCCTACCATTGCCCTCATGGTAAAATATGAATTACAAAAACTACTTGATGTGGGATTTATACAACCCATCGACTACCTCGAGTGGGTTTCTAATATGGTACCCATTGCTAAACCCAATGGGGGGATACATGTATGCACTGACTTTCGAGATCTTAATAAAGCATGTCCCAAAGATGATTTTCTGCTACCTAATATAGACACACTAGTAGATGCTACAGTCGAGACATGAAATGTTGTCCCTCATGGATGGTTTCTCGGGTTATAACCAAATCTGAGTTAATCCTGCTGATCAACACAAGACCTCTTTTACCACTCCTTGGGGAACCTTTTGTTATAAAGTAATGCCCTTTGGACTCAAAAATGTTGGTGCCACATACCAAAGAGCCATGACTTATATTTTTCATGATTACATGCATAATCTTATGGATGATTATGTCGATGACCTCCTTGCTAAATCTAAGCATCGACATGACCACATTGATGTTCTACGAAAAGTCTTTGATCGACTTCTCGAACACAATGTTAGACTCAATCCTAAGAAATGTGTCTTCGGTGTTACCTCAAGAAAGCTCCTAGGTTTTATCATTTCCAAAGAAGGCATTCGAGTGGATCCTAATAAAGTTAAAGCAATAATGGATATGCCTCCTCCTAGAAACCTTAAAGAATTAAGGAGCTTGCAAGGCAAGATCCAAGCCATTCGATGATTTATAGCTCAATTATCTGATAAATGCAAGCCCTTTAATCACCTTTTACAAAAGGGAGTTAATTTTGAATGGATACCTGAATGCCAGACCACTTTTGATAATATCAAGTGATACCTTGCATCCCCTCCGGTTCTCACTCCTCCCAAACCCGATATTCCCTTCCTTTTGTACATATCTACCATTGATTTTGCCCTAGGGACAATGCTCGCACAAAAGAATGATCTAAACCGTGAGCAAGCCATTTATTACTTGAGTCGCACACTTGTTGGTTATGAGAGCCGCTATCCTTATGTCAAAAAATTATGCCTTGTTGTAGTATTTTCCACCAAGAAATTATGACACTATATGCTAAATCATACTACATATGTGGTGGCTAAAGAAAACCCCTTACGATATATGATGAGTCGCACATATACCAATAGTAGAACCACCAAATGGATCATGCTCCTTAGTGAGTTTGATATAGAATTTATTAGCCAAAAATCCATAAAGGGTCAGGTCATTGCTGATCAACTTGCAGAAGCTCCTCTACCCAATGATGAACCTCTTAAAATTGAGCTTCCCGATGATTTCATCTTTGCTATTGATAAAATAGATGAATCAATGTCACCTAATGATGTTGATGATGACCTGACTCTATTCTTTGATGGTTCTAAATGTGAACAAGGGGGTGGTGCAGGAGTAGTTCTAGTCACCCCACAAGGGATTCCTATCCCCTTTTCTTTTAAACTAGACTTTCCTTGCACCAACAATAATGCAGAATATGAGGCTCTCATTCTTGGGCTTCAGACTATTTTAGCGATGCGCGTCAGGTGCCTACATATCTTTGGTGACTCCCTTTTAATAGTCAACCAAATTAAGGGAGTTTATCAATGTAAAGATCCAACTCTGAAGTCATATAAAGACATCATTGATAAACTATTGGCCCAACTCGATTGGTATGAAATTGATGCCATCCCTCGCTCATCTAATCGATTTGTAGACACTATGGCTTCCTTAGGGTCCCTCATACCTAAGAACCCATTCTACGATGTCACTACTCTCCATGTCAAAACCTTGGCCCAATCCGCCCTTCACTCATCCACATCCAACATCAAACAAGATGTAAATCTTATTACTACCGAATCTCCTCAAACCTTCCAAATCTGAACCCTCCTCTAGGCCCTCATCCATAGACACCCTTCCCCTTCTACTGAGCCTACAACCAATCTGTATCCCTCCATTACCACCCCACTCCTTAAAATATTCACCCAAACAATAGACCAACCCACAACCTCCACCTTCATTGTTGCGGGAGACTGCCACACCACTACCACTTCCACTGACCACTATTCCATGTTCTTTGCCCAATTACATGATTATTTATGAACTGGGTCTTTTCCTCCTGACCTTCCTTCTACCACCAAGTGAGCATTTAAACAAAAAGTAGCACGATATGTGCTACTGGGGGACATATTATATAAAAGAAGTTATGATGGTATCCTACTTCATTGTCTGGAACCCCTGGAAACCCAATGGGCAATCACTCAAGCACATGATAGTACATGTGGAGGCCATTTTAGTGGCTTAGCTATTGCCAAATGGATTTTATGAATGGGATATTACTGGCCCACCATGGAGCATGATTGCTCTGAATATGTTAAACGATGTGTTAAATGCCAAACTCATGCTTCCTTAACACATGTGCCTTCGCAAGCTCTTCAGCCCATACAAGCATGTTGGCCCTTTTCACAATGGGGGTTAGACTTGATTGGTAAAATTTCTCCACCTTCTTCTGGACAACACACCTTTATCATAACGACTACCAAATATTTTACCAAGTGGGTGGAAGCCATTCCCCTTACCTCTACTACTAGGGCTAAAATTGCAGAATTTATTCTTCATCATATTATATGTCATTTTGGGATACCATCCAAGATTATTTTGGATAATGGTCCCCCATTTAAAAATAAGGATGTTCATAACCTATGTCAAAAATACCACATCCATCATAGTTTCTCCACCCCTTATTACCCACAAGCCAATGGGCAAGCCGAAGCCACCAATAAAACCATTTGTTCTATTTTGAAAAATACTGTTAAGGATAATCATAAGGATTGGCACTTACAATTACCCCTCGCACTATGGGCCTATCGTACTAGTATTCGTACCCCGACTAGGGCAACTCCTTTTTCATTAGTCTATGGTGTTGAGGTAGTTATACCTTTAGAGCTTGAAATTCCATCACTTCGTATCTCCTTACAAGAATTCATAGATGATGACACAGCTCATCAAGCATGGCTCGATCAATTAACCCTTCTTGATGAACATCGGATTAATGCCCTTGAGCATCTTCAAGTTTATCATGACCGCATCAAGTGAGCCTATGATCGTAAGGTCCATCCTCATGAATTCCAAGTAGGTGACCTCATCCTTAAAGCTAATCAACAATAGTCTCACATCTCACCTCACTTGCATGACAAATTTACTGCTAATTGGCTTGGCCCATTCATCATTAAACACAATTTTGGACCTAAAACTTATAAGCTTACCACTCTTGAGGGAGTTGAGGAGCTCGATCCCATCAATATTCTTCATTTGAGAGCCTTTTATGCTTAGTTCCTTTACATTTGTCTTCCTTGTATATAGCAAAAAAAAGTCACACCATCCCTCATCCTCCACTTTCTTCCCCTATGATGCTAACTCCTTTAGATTTGATTCATTCCATATTCCTTTCATCTCATTTTTGACATCACCCTTTGAACAATTGGTCTCTAGTTTTGGACCACAATTGATTGACTTCCCTTAATTAAGGGCATATACAAAATCACTAGTATGGTCTTTCTATTCTACTTTCTTCCCTCCTCTTTTGTCCATTATTCTACCTCTTGGTCCTTGATTGATGAGTCTCTAGAAATTATTTTTAATCACTCAACCATACCTAGTATCCTCCTCAAGTGCACATTTATCCCATTCAAAGCCATGATGATTTGGAGCTTCCCTTTGTGACCTATTGAGATATCCTAGAACCCACATAATACACACATAATTAATATTATTTTGATTAGGTGAATATGACATCATGATTAGTCCTAATGCCTATATTAGCTCATCGTGCATCCTTCAATGGTCCAAAACCCAAGGGTTCATGCTAAAAAAAAATAATAAATAATATATCCTAAATCCTTGGGTGTATTAGATGACTCCATCGGGGCTATAGATGCCTGGCTAGTAGTGGAGCAACATTGATGGACCATGTGCTATCTCCACCGAGGCTATAGATACCTGAATGGAAGTGGAGTATGCCTTCATGATTGAGCTCTATTTTTCTCATTAGGACTATGATTGGTTAAGTCCAAACCTATTCAAAATTTGGTTAATGAACTCACTACACACACAGTGGTTCTAGGATATTTTGATATGTCTCAAGGGACCTCTAAATCTTAATGACCTTTGCATGGTAACCTCACCACTTGAGAGGAGAACTAGGGTGTTTGAGTCTCTTGAAAACACCTCTAGATACTCAATAGCCTACGACATTGGAGGTCTCCTCTTCCTCTATCATTTCTTCTATCTTCCTCCCTCGTTATTCTATGTTTCTAATCATGTGTATGCCCTTGGTTAATGAGTTCAATCATGCATGGTACTAAACATACACACCTATTGTCCCTACATTCCTTATCTATTCTATCTATCATATTATTCACACCATTTAACATCTACTTTCAGACAGGTTGTGTGCACATAAAAAAAAATCCCATAAGCATAACACATCCACACCATCAATCATGAATCACATTTCAATTCACATTATCCATCATAAATCATGCCCGTAGGCTACATAACAATGGCCCATAGGCATAGAACTTCATAAATACATGCAAAATGATGGCTCCTTAAGCCATACACAAATATTGATCCTCCCTACTATTACTTCCCACCTATCTCACCACTCCTCTTCCCCTCTTCTAGTTGTGATTCTTCAACCCTCTCCTGTACACTCTGATGATTCCTCTCATTTCCCTCCTGATTCCCATTTATCGATGGTGAAGTGATTCCTAAAAACTATGTAGCCACTAGATCTATGCTTTGTGGTATTCCTACACCCATCATTGTTGTCCCCCTTGGTGGTGTTGGGATGAAGAAGTCGAGGGCACAAGCAACCCATGACTCACCAATGCATCAAAACAAGACACTAAAAAAGTTACCTTGTAATCTTCCCTTGCACATTGTAGCTACGAAATATCTACCTACATAATAATCATATCTTCCCCAACATTCATAACCTCTCTTCCAACCCATGGCACACCATCCCCTAATACTGCACCCATCCATCTACCAATCCCCATACCATTAGGTCCCACTCCACTCCCAAAACTGGTCATTAATTCTTCCTCAACCATCACACTTGAGGTCCCAACTATCTCGTCCACTTGATGAAAAACATCTCCATCCACTCCTTCCTCCCCCACTACTCCCCCTCCTTCATGTACCATCTCTTCTCCTCCACTAGCAGCCTCCACCATCTCTCCAACTGCCTCTCCAACCTCACCAACATTCTCCTCTACTACTCCCCCTACTTGCCACTATTGTGTAGCCCACCAATTCTCAAACTCTAGTGTTGTGCCTGCATCATCAACATCAAACACTACTAGGGGCTCATCTGGCTCCCTATCTAATACAACTATCATTGGGGTAGCTATAGTATAATTATACCATCTTTGATACACTATAGGTGGATCCGGTACCCCTTGTCTCAACCCAAATTGGTGCAACACTCGAGTATACTAAAAATACTCAACTTGCTCACTCCTTCACCCAATTAGCCATCTCCCTCATCGCACATGAGCCAATTGCCTTGCCTCATCACTCCATCTTGGCCCCCCTCTCCATGGTCACCAATAAACATCTTGTGGCCTCAGACTCCCAAAGGCATCACGGTAGTGACCTCCATCCTTCGCATACGGTCTACTCCCCCTTGTCTCCCTAGCTATTTGCCATCTCAATACATATGGTACCTCTGATCCCATAAATCTATGAGCATCATAGGGTAGACCTTGTGGTCTCTCTACTACTATATGCTCCCACCCCCACACCTGCACTAGTAGACTACAACTCAATCCACTTCGAGTTGTCCTCTTAACTTCATAAAGCTCCCTATAAGTCTATGCTAATAAGGCTGGTGCCCATGCAAAGACTACTGACCTCTTCACCAAGTCTGTTACAACCCCTAGCATATTCCATGGAAATCGTACCCCTGATGAATTGGGTAAAACCCAATTTGATATCAATACCATTGCTAGGGTCTATCTTACTGATAATACTCCTACCTCAAAATATTCCTCATACAACACCCCCCACTATTGAGATCAACATGATACCAACTACTACCAAATATCTCCTCCATCACTAACCTTTTTTGTCATCGACTTGCCACTGTAATGATAGCACCCTCTATCGGTAATCGTAAAATCTGATAAACATCCTCTAGGGTAATTATCATTTCCCCCATAGGTAAATGAAATGTACCCCTATCTGGATCCCATCTCTCACATAATGTTGATAGGTACATCGTATCAACATACACCATCTTAACCTAGGCAACACCTGCAAACCCTACCATCTCCAACCACCTCCAATCCTCATCTATCATCAATCTCCTTAAATTTCCAACAAGTGGTCGATGTCGATGTCGAGGTCACAATACCTTCAACTATAACCACATTACATAGCCCCATCCCATTCAAAAATAATAACAAAAAATAACAAATAAATACATCCATAAAAACCCTCTACCCACCCGCACAACCACAAACCCCCAAAATAATTTTTATCTTCCTACTGCATTTACGATAAATAAATAAGCAAATAAATAAATAAAATAAAACTACACTCATCAGCTCTTCTCCTTCTCTATTGTGTGACACACTTCCTTCATCAGACCTGTGGTAAACCTCAACAATACTTCATGTCCATTTTTGGCCTCCACCCCTCTCTATTATCCCACGCGACATCTCACATGTGCAGTTTAATACCCCACGAAAACCCTTCGACACCCTAGAGTGAATCCATGATATTTCAAATCATGCTTTTCTCTTAAAGCATATGAAGCAAAATTTCTACAAAAACCAATAAAATAATCACTATGAACACCATCGAGACTACTGAATATATGCTCAAAAGAACAAGCAATGCCACACATATATCATAAAAAATCGACATCTCCAGTCAATAGATCAATATTATTATATTAATATGTGAAACAAATGCTACATACATCTGAGAGATGTTGTTTCCCCTATACGTATATGTACAAATATGTAGATTTAGTGCTCTCCAACTTGATCCAAAGTTAACATTTAAGACAAAGGGCACGTGTCAATGGTTCAAAACAAATGCCCCATGTAAAGTGGACAACTGTCACCAACTACATAAAGTAGATTCCTTTACAAAAACCTACCCACAACATTAACATTATGATGTGCATCACTTTTCAACAATACATGTCACACACGCATGGGTTATGGACCCCACAACCTTCATAAAAACATCTACTCATTGTCTGAGTCAAAATAATTTGAAGTTGTTGCATCTTCCCATGTACGTTGATTAGCAAACCCCAATGCTGGTTAAAGCTAATATGATTTGGCCATTCAAACTCATTAAAATAAGATAAATCAATGGCTTCTTGCATAGCATAATGATAATGGTTTACAATCTGCACATCTACCACACATCGAGGACCACTTGCCAACCATGTCACTTGTTTGTCAATAACAAGCCTACAAAATAAAAAGTTAGGCATGAATCCCCAATCCAATCTATCAGTAACTTGTTTAGCATAATTCACCTTTCGAGTCCATTGGAGTACTCGAAGGAATCCCTTATCAAATTGTAGGATGAATCTACAGGCTATTAGATTCACCTTAAGATCTAGGGAGTTTAAATCATAATGGTAAAGATTCCAGTCTGGGATTAGTGCTCCTACAAGCCCAATGGAATTATACCAAATCAACTTCTTACATAGAGAGATCACTTATGGTTTCCTCCAATCATATAGATCCCAATTCATGAGATGAACCAGAATCAAACCCCCTGTAGAATACGACACAGTGATAGGACAATACAAAGGCTCCACTAAGCCAAGTCTAGATGAAATCCAAAATTCTGATGACATCTTCTTAACCCTATCAGATATCCATGACTTAAGGGATTGGATGAAATTTGCTTTTTGAGAGGCAATGGCATTCAGTGCAAATATTCTCTCTTGTAGTCCATCGAGAAGGCCAAACACTAAATTCCTCTTGGAAGAATTGGTAGAGCCTATCTCAGCCATCCAAATGGGTAGTCCAAAGACTCAAGCTATCTCGTCACCCTCAATCTTATAGCCTCCCACTCTAGCCAGTGCACCTCTTACTATTTTCTACTACATCGACCCCAACTCTATCCTATTGCTCTCCTTTTGGTCCACTACCCTAACCACACTCATTGCACCATGATACTTTTTAGACCTGGTGGTACCTCCACATTGCACTATTTTTATCTTTACTTGCCTCCTTGGGCACCCTTTTACACTTGCCTCCTTGGGCACTTCTTTTACACATTGCCCCCTTGGGCATCTCTTTTTATACTTGCCCCCTTGGGCTACGCACTTTTCACTAGCCTCCTTAGGCTACACATTTTTTTACTTTACACATTTTTACGTAGTGCACATGTGGTCCCTTCCTATCTCGGTCTACTCTTTTTCCATGGTTACCTTCTATCCTTGCATCCCCTTGAACACCTCCCTTATCCACTACCTTCACATTGCCTCCTTGGGCATCACCTTTTTCACACTTCAGAAATAATTGTTACCTATATCCCCTTATCTTCATCCCCTCACCTTTTTTTTAATCTCACACCTTACCCATCCCTCACCCTTATCTATCCTTCCCATTGACACATTTTGTCAAGTGGCTCATCCTTGGCCATGTGCCTTCACCTACACACTCACCACTTGAGGGGGTTACCAAATATACTCCCACAAGGATAATCATTTCACTGGGGCAATCAAACAACAAAATTTTAGCACAATTTTTTGCACTATGTTGTTTTTACAAACAACACATTGCAAAAAGGGGCATCTGTAGACACCAAAAATATGTCATTTTATATCCAAGTTTTGATGTCTCCCAATTCCCATCCAATTTCTCCAAATTCTTCTAATATCTTCAAATTCATCTAAATTCTCTCTAATTCCTTTCTAATTTCACTATTCACTATTCATTGTTCACTATTCACTATTCACTATTCATTGTTCACTATTCACTATTCATGAATTTAATATTTTCTAAATCCATTTTTAATACCTAATCCACATAAGCTCAAGTCAATGATTCTATATTCTAGAACCACCCACTCAACATTTTCTACACCCACCTCCTCACATGCTTGTGCTCAAGTCAAGGGTTCTAGATTAGTCCTATTCCACATTTTCTACACCTACCTCCTCACATGCTTGTGCTCAAGTCAAGGGTTCTAGATTAGTCCTATTCCACATTTTCTACACCCACCACCACTCATGCATACCCAAGTCAAGGATTCTTTCTTTCATGCCAACCCACTTAACAATTTTATATTCTTTCACTCATCCTAAGTCTTCCCTTACCAACCCACTTAACAATTTTATATTCTTTCACTCACCCTAAGTCTTCCCTTACCAACCCACTTAACAATTTTATATTCTTTCACTCACCCTAAGTCTTCCCTTACCAACCCACTTAACAATTTTATATTCTTTCACTCACCCTAATGTTAGTCTCACAATGACACTGAGAGGGGGGGGTGAATCAATGTGGCTCTTTATAACTTAAAACTTTAACTCTTAAAGCCAAAATAATGAAAGCTTAAAACCACATAAAGCAAATATAACAAGAGAGCATCACACACAACACAGGATGTACCGAGGTTCACCAGTTTTGGCTACTCCTCAAAACTAGACTGTTTAGACTCCCATCCAAATCTAGCCTATGTAAAGCAACAACTTTACAATCAATTTACCAGCACGAACTGGAAGGAGCACCAACCCCTGATTTACCAGCACCAACTGGAAGGAGCACCAACCCCTAATTTCAAGCACCAACTTGGACTTCAATTTTGAAATTTGAACATTGACATATAAATGCCTTCACTTTTACAAGACCCTGACTGGTCTATTGCTCACTCAACATTGCCCACAGTTCACACAGCACATACCTATGGCTCTGCTTACTGCACTTTGGCAGCCCTCTTATAGCCCTCTTGCTACACTTCTTACTACACTCTTACTGCTCTCATGGCTCTGCTTAACACTCTCTTACAGCATTCTTCTAGCCCACTTCTTGCAGCACTTTTACTCTAGTTTGAGCAGCACTATCGCTCTCTTTCAACAACACTCTTCTAACCCTCTTTTGGAAAAACTTTTACACATTCAGCAGCCCCTTTTCACTATTAGCAGCACCTTAAATCTCCATGCAGACCTCCTTTTATAACAGGCTTTTCTCTCTATTTTTAACTTTCGTATTTACTCATGCAGACTATCAATAGCCACTTCTGTGAGTAACTCCTTTTTGGCATAGTATTTCTACATGCAACCTATTAATAGTTCTATCTCTTGTTTTGAACTGACAGTGTAACGACTGCTCGATGGTTTCACTACGTCATGTGCCCTGTAACTGCCGTTCTTCCTTTAATGCTTTGTTCTTATTTTAGCTTGCATGATTTCTATTTGTAACTGCACCTGTAACTGTCGCACTAAATCCAGTTAACTCTTCTTATTTTGGCTGCATGATTTTCCTCTAAAACTGCCCCTTTAACCGTCGTTCTACTTTAGTTAACTGTCCATAATCATGTTTTTGCAACCTGTCATGAAATCACGACACTTCTGTCTCTTTGTACTCTTCTCGCCTTTTACCTACAAAAACATGACATGTCATGATATTGCAACATTTTTGCCCCTTTGACCTTTTCTCAGCTTGCACCCATGAAAACATAACATGTCATGATATCGTGACACTTTTTGCCTCCGTACACTCTACTTGGCTTGCACTAGCGAAAACATGACATGTCACAAAATCATGACACTTTTTGCTTCTTTGCACTCTTCTCGGCATGCACCAACGAAAACATGACATGTCACAAAATCGCAACACTTTTCGCTTCTTTGCACTCTTCTTGGCATGCACCAACGAAAACATGACATGTCGCGAAATCGTGACACTTTCGCTACCTTGTGCCTTTCTCTACCTTTCGCCCGCAAAAATGGAACATGTCACGAAATCGTGACACTTTCGCTGCCTTGTGCCTTTCTCTGCCTTTCGCCCGCAAAAATGGAACATGTCGCGAAATCGCAACACTTTCGTTGCCTTGTGCCTTTCTCTACCTTTCGCCCGTGAAAACGGAACATGTCACGAAATCGTGACACTTTTGTTGCCTTGTGCCTTTCTCTGCCTTTCGCTCGTGAAAACGAAACATGTCACAAAATCATGACACTTTCACTTCCTTACTCTCTCTTTTCTCTTTGGGTCGCAAAAACCTGACATGTCGCGATATCGCGACAATTTTTCTCCTTAGCGCTTTTCTTCCCTTCGGGTCACGAAAACCTAACATGTCGCGATATCGCGACACTTTTTCTCCTTAGCGCTTCCTCTTGCAAATTGTCGCGAAATCGTGACACTTTTCCTTGCGAGCTCTTTCTCTCGAACCTATCATGAAATCACGACACTTTTTCGTCCATACCATCCTTCTTACAAATTATCGCGAAATCGTGACACTTTTCTTTGCAAGCTCTTTCTTTCGAACCTGTCGTGAAATCGTGACACTTTTTTATCCGTACCATCCTTCTTGCAAATTGTCATGAAATCACGACACTTTTCTTTGCAAGCTCTTTCTTTTGAACCTGTCGCAAAATCGTGACACTTTTTCATCCGTACCATCCTTCTTGCAAATTGTCATGAAATCGCGACACTTTTCTTTGCAAGCTCTTTCTTTCCGAACATGTCACGAAATCATGATAGTTTTCTTTGCTTGTGCCTTCTCTCCGAACATGTCACGAAATCGTGACAGTTTTCTTTGCTTGTGCCTTCTCTCCGAACATGTCACGAAATCATGACAGTTTTCTTTTCTTGTGCCTTCTCTCCGAACATGTTGCAAAATCGTGACAGTTTTCTTTGCTTACACCTTCTCTCCGAACATGTCGTGAAATCGCGATAGTTTTCTTTGCTTGCACCTTCTCTCCAAACATGTCACGAAATCGTGATAGTTTTCTTGCATGTGCCTTCTCATCGAACATGTCATGAAATCACGACAATTTTCTTGCATGTGCCTTCTCATTGAACATGTCACAAAATCGTGACAGTTTCCTTGCATGTGCCTTCTCATTGAACATGTCACAAAATTGTGATAGTTTTTCCTGTATGCGCTGCTTCTTTGAACATGTTGCGAAATTGCGATAGTTTTCTTACTTGCCTTCTTTGCTTCCAACATATCATGAAATTGTGATAGTTTTTCTTGTGCTTTCTCTCTCTTCCAACATGTCATGATATTGCGACAGTTTCTTTTCTTTCTTCTTAACATATCGTGATATCGCGACAGTTTGTTTTCCAGCTTCTCAACATGTCGTGATATCGTGACATGTTCTTTTCTTTCTTCTTAACATGTCGTGATATCATGACAGTTTGTTTTCCAGCTTCTTAACATGTCGCGATATCGCGACAGTTTTCTTACTTGTCTTTTTCTTTGAGCTTTTGCCTATGGACCACTTTGGTCTTTTTGGAAATTCACTGTGCATGCTCTGTATGACTTTGAACTTCTATCCACTGTATCAACTGATATCTCTAATGACCTCTGCACTCCTGTCCATTGCATCAACTGATCCTTTGTCTGTGTTGACAACAATGACAATACTTTGGTTGCACCTTACTCATCAATGAACTCCTGTCCATTATACTTTGGCTGCACCTTGCTCATCAATGAACTCCTATCCATTGCACTTTGGCTGCACCTTGCTCATCAATGAACTCCTGTCCATTGCATCAACTGATCAACCTGACTGTGTTGACAATAATGACAATACTTTGGTTGCACCTTGCTCATCAATCTCCCCCTTTGGAATTGTTGGCAACACACATAATTATGTGCAATTACTTGTAATTCTTCTCCCCCTTTGACAATAATACCAAATGGCGACTGCAAAACTCCCCCTGAGTCCATGCACAACATTCTTAGGCAAAAATTATTACAGTTAGCAAAAAGCATAAACATGAGCAATATGATAAACAGATGCATAAATGCTCCTCCTAAGAATTTGATCCCGATGGCTAGTCAATTCTTAGTCTATTCTTGGGAATATGTGACCACTTCATTTCACTGTTTGACAACATCATGATAAGCATAATAGGCATCAACAATATCAATAATGTGAGTAGCAGTAATAACCAGTGAAAGACATCATCACTGTCAACTTCACCAATATAATATGTGTAAGAACATGGCTGGACTACTGTCTTCTGAGTACCAACCCTCTGTTGCTCTATAATCTCAAACTTGTCCACTATTAGTGAAGGCATACACTGATTGTATATATCCAACTATTTGTTCTGCAATGCTGGCAGCATCTACAAATGCATCTTGGATATTCTCAACAAGCTTGAACCTAATGTTAGTTGTTTGTCTCTCTCTTCAGTGAGAGTCCAGCAGGCTACCTCAATCCACTTTCAACTCTGTGTAAGCATCAAATACTGTACTGCAGCACAACCAAATTCCTTTTTATATTTACAACCTGATCTATGTTTTCTACAGTCACCGCAGGTCACATCTTACTTTCAACTATGCAAATCAGGAGAAGACATTTTGTCAAACACTTTATGGCCAACCATAGTGCACCTTACTCAACCTCATACTTCTTAACCTCGGATTGGCATTTTATCAACAGTTAAAATGAAACTGTCTATGAATTAACTATATTCACCAAGGCGTCATGAAATATCTAACAATCTTCACATCAAAGTGTAGAACAAGTACACGCTGCTTTTATCGAAACACAAATACACAGCTAGGGCAAGCATTCTTCCACTAATCAAATTATCTGAACTGTTATGATTCATAATTTTGAACAGTGGCATTAAGAATCATCAACAGTACAACAATGACATATCTCAAAACTACCAATGGTGACAGCTCTCAAATTAATCACCACACTTCACGGCACTTCCACAAACCACTATATAAACTGAAAAACACACTTTAACAACTATATGACAATATCCCGACTACTTGCCTTTCATCCTCAGATAACCAAACAAATTCATAGGAGCATAAAAATAAGATTTTAAAATTGCTTCCCCTGAGGATGTGCCACCTGGAGTGGCTTAGTGCAATAGCGGAGTAGTCTCCTTCAGTCCAAGGAGACACGATTCCCTTTCTTTTGTCTTTCTCCACACTTTCTTGAACTTGGGTTTGAGTTTTTCAACTATATCCCTATTTTGCACCTTTTTGTGAACTTGACCATTTCTCTTGCGGGGTTGTCTCTTATGCATCCTTGATGGATGATTATTTTCCTTTCTATTGTGCACATGATTTATTCTCTGTCTGTATTGCATTCTTTGTGTCTGATGAAATCTAGGGTTTTGCCTTGGATTAGATATAAAAGTGCTTGGACAGAAGCTTGCTATGTGCCCTTGACCATTACATTTAAAACATTGCACATGTTTCATTCCCTATCTGCATTGCATTCTGTGTGTATGATGAAATCTATGGTCTTGCCTTAGATTGGATACAAAATTGCTTGGACAAAACCTTGCTATGTGCCCATGGCCATTACATTTAAAGCATTGCACAGGGTGTTCACTCAAAAAAATAGATGTTTTTTTATCAGCATAACTCTTTGATCTATTATTCTATCCACAATAAATTGCCTTGTGGCCATAACGGCTACATTTAAAACAATAGCCATAAAAAGCATTATTATGAGTAGAGTGAGAGTGATAGAACCTCTTTTGCTGTGATTGCTTTGCTGCAGACCTCCTTTGATATTTTCTTCCTTTTGAAGATTCAGCTTCAAACTTTTCTTGCTTCGATCCTTCAATAGTGTGCTTCTTCTTCTCTACATTTTTGGAAGATGAAGGTTGTTCAACTTCATATCCAAGACCAAACTTAGTCGTGGAGCTTCTTTGTTGCTTTATCATAGTATCTAGTAACTTTGTGCTCTTCTCAAATTTGAGATTTATATTGGCCTCTTCTATTTGTTTCTTCAATGAAACAATCTCTTCTTCTTGTTGGCAACAAACAGTCTCTTTCTCATTGATTTGAGACCTGAGAATATCTTCAATCCTTTTGTATTGTTCTACTTACAGCTTTAGATCAACAATAACTTTGTTAGATTCTTCTTCACTTGTGCTGCATCCATCATCCTCATCATCCAAGTGTGTCTTCAAGGCTTCTTCTAATTTCTTGGCCTTTTGAACTTGTAGGAAGATATCTTCAATCTCATCCCCATATTCTTGTAACTTCTTGGACATTATTTTGTTCTTTTTATTTTCTATACTCAACTCTTCAAGTGCAGAGATCAACTCTCCTTCAATATCTACTTCAGCCTCATAAATTTCATCACATACTTTAGAGTTCACTCCTTCTGCCCTTTCTAGTTCAATTTTCTCTTCCACAGGAACTGAAACTGACTGAGATGCCTTATTGGAGGAGGATCTATTCTTCTTACCCATTGTGTACTAATCCAAGATCAACCCTGACTGATTTAGCCTGAACTGGAAAACTGGCTCTGATACTAATTGTTAGTCTCACAATGACACTAAGAGGGGGGTGAATCAGTGTGGCTCTTTATAACTTAAAACTTTAACTTTTAAAGCCAAAATAATGAAATCTTAAAACAACATAAAGAAAATATAACAAGAGAGCATCACACACAACACAGGATGTACCGAGGTTCACCAATTTTGGCTACTTCTCAAAACTAGACTGTTTGGACTCCCATCCAAATCCAGCCTATGCAAAGCAACAACTTTACAATCAATTTACCAGCACCAACTGGAAGGAGCACCAACCCCTGATTTACCAGCACCAACTGGAAGGAGCACCAACCCCTGATTCCAAGCACCAACTTGGACTTCAATTCTGAAATTTGAATATTGACATATAAATGCCTTCACTTTTACAAGACCCTAACTAGTCTATTGCTCACTCAACATTGCCCACAGTTCACACAGCACATACCTATGACTCTGCTTACTGCACTTTGGTGGCCCTCTTATAGCCCTCTTGCTGTGCTTCTTACTGCACTCTTACAACTCTCACTGCTCTACTTAACACTCTCTTATAGCATTCTTCCAGCCCACTTCTTGTAGCACTTTTACTCTAGTTTGAGCAGCACTATCACTCTCTTTCAACAACACTCTTCTAACCCTCTTTCGGTAGCACTTTTACACATTCAGTAGCCCCTTTTCACTATTAGTAGCACCTTAAATCTCCACGTAGACCTCATTTTATAACAAGATTTTCTCTCTATTTTTAACTTTTGTATTTACTCATGCAGACTATCAATAGCCACTTCTGTGAGTAACTCCTTTTTGGCACAGTATTTTTGCATGCAACCTATTAATAGTTTTGTCTCTTGTTTTGGACTGACAGTGTAACGGCTGCTCGATGGTTTCACTACATCATGTGCCCTGTAACTGCTGTTCTTCCTTTAATGCTTTGTTCTTATTTTAGCTTGCATGATTGCTATTTGTAACTGCACCTGTAACTGTCGCACTAACTCCAGTTAACTCTTATTATTTTGGCTGCATGATTTTACTCTACAACTACCCCTTTAACTGTCGTTCTACTTCAGTTAATTGTCCGTAATCATGCTGTTGCGACCTGTCATAAAATTGTGACACTTCTGTCTCTTTGTACTCTTCTTGCCTTTTACCTGCAAAAACATGACATGTCACGATATCGTGACATTTTTGCCCCTTTGACCTTTTCTCAGCTTGCACCCATGAAAACATAACATGTCACGATATCGTGACACTTTTCGCCTTCGTACACTCTACTTGGCTTGCACCAGCGAAAACATGACATGTCACGAAATCATGACACTTTTTTCTTCTTTGCACTCTTCTCGGCATGCACCAGCAAAAACATGACATGTCATGAAATCATGACACTTTTTGCTTCTTTGCACTCTTCTCGGCATACACCAGCGAAAACATAACATGTCACAAAATCGTGACACTTTTGCTGCCTTGTGCCTTTCTCTGCCTTTCGCTCATGAAAACGGAACATGTCGCAAAATCGTGACACTTTCATTGCCTTGTTCCTTTCTTTGCCTTTCGCCTACGAAAATAGAACATGTCACGAAATTGTGACACTTTCAATGCCTGTGCCTTTCTCTGCCTTTCACCTACAAAAACGGAACATGTCACGAAATCATGACACTTTTGCTTCCTTACTCTCTCTCTTCTCTTCAGATCGTGAAAACCCGACATGTCGTGATATCACAACATTTTTTCTCCTTAGCACTTTTCTTCCCTTTGGGTCACAAAAACCCGACATGTCGCGATATCGCGACACTTTTTCTCCTTAGTGCTTCCTTGCGAGCTCTTTCTCTCGAACCTGTCACGAAATCGTGACACTTTTTCGTCCGTACCATCCTTCTTGCAAATTGTCATGAAATTGTGACACTTTTCTTTGCAAGCTCTTTCTTTCGAACCTGTCACGAAATCGTGACACTTTTTCATCCGTACCATCCTTCTTGCAAATTGTCACAAAATCGTGACACTTTTCTTTGCAAGCTCTTTCTTTCCGAACATGTCACGAAATCACGACAGTTTTCTTTGCTTGCACCTTCTCTCCGAACATGTCGCAAAATCGTGACAGTTTTCTTTGCTTGTGCCTTCTCTTCGAACATGTCATGAAATCACGACAATTTTCTTTGCTTGCGCCTTCTCTCCGAACATGTCATGAAATCGTGATAGTTTTCTTTGCTTGCGCCTTTTCTCTAAACATGTCATGAAATCGCGATAGTTTTCTTGCATGTGCCTTCTTATCGAACATGTCATGAAATCGTGACAGTTTTCTTGCATGTGCCTTCTCATCGAACATGTCATGAAATCATGACAGTTTTCTTGCATGTGCCTTCTCATCGAACATGTCACGAAATCGCGACAAACATGTCATGAAATTGCAACAGTTTTCTTACTTGCCTTCTTTGCTTCCAACATGTCGTGAAATCGCAACAATTTTTCTTGCGCTTTCTCTCTCTTCCAACATTTCGTGATATCGCCACAGTTTCTTTTTTTTCTTCTTAACATGTCACGATATTGCGACAGTTTGTTTTCCAGCTTCTCAATATGTCTCGATATCACAACAATTTCTTTTCTTTCTTCTTAACATGTCGCGATATCGCGACAGTTTGTTTTTTAGCTTCTCAACATGTCGCGATATCGCAACAGTTTTCTTACTTGTCTTTTTCTTTGAGCTTTTGCCTATGGGCCACTTCGGTCTTCTTGGAAATTCACTGTGCATGCTCTGTATGACCTCTGAACTCCTGTCCACTGCATCAACCAATCTCTCTAATGACCTCTGCACTCCTGTCCATTGCATCAACCGATCCTTTGTCTGTGTTGACAACAATGACAATACTTTGGTTGCACCTTGCTCATCAATGAACTCCTGTCCATTATACTTTGGTTGCACCTTGCTCATCAATGAACTCTTGTCCATTGCACTTTGGCTGCACCTTGCTCATCAATGAACTTCTGTCCATTGCATCAACTGATCAACCTGACTATGTTGACAACAATGACAATACTTTGGTTGCACCTTGCTCATCACCTAAGTCTTCCCTTACCAACCCACTTAACAATTGTATACTCCTTCACTTATCCTAAGTCTCCCCCTACCAATCCACTTAACAATTTTATATTCTCTCACCCACCCAAAAGTCTTCTATGCCAACACATTCAACATTTAATATTCTTCACCTACCTAGTATTGTCTCCCACTATGTCAACTCATATACCACATCATCCTCACCCTCCCTCTCTTCTAAAATTCTATAAATAGCCCCTCATTCCCTTAATTGGTAAGAATTAGGGAATGAAGGAATGAAAGGAGGAGGAAGCTAGGAGAACATATTATCATTTTGCAATATTTGTAAGAAGAGAATCCCATTGGATTCTAGTTTACAAAGAAATGGTTACTTTGCTACTTACTATAGTTTTATATCTTGCTTGAACTAAGGCCCAACTTAGGTGGGCCCATTTATCTTTTAATACCTTCTTTGTTGGTTGTGTGCAGGTGTTTCATCCCATCTTTAGAAGCCCTTGGAAGTCCCCACTTGCAAGTACACATACATTCGATATCTCCTAATCATATTTGGTTGTGGGAGAGAAGTGTATACACCATCATTATTATAAAAAGCCCTTAGGGGCTAATTGTAATTTGTAAAGATAAAGAGTCCAATTTTATATTGAAAAAGGTATACTTTTTTAATAAAATTTATCATATGTTTTGCTCTTTGTCTTTATATTTCAGTTGTTGATGGTGGCTTCTATACTCTACAACTATAGTATTTGTACAGCCAATGGGAAGTCATCATGATAATTTTTTTTGTCTTCTATGAAGTACCCTTTTATTTTTTTAATCTCTTCGGTAAGCCATTGGATCCATATCCTTAGTGCTTGCTCCATATGAATGTTAGGTTATTATCTTATGTGATCTGATATGAAGCATATCCAATCCTTTCAGCTAGGGGCTCTATATGGTATGCATTTATGAAGGGCTAAAGGGGGAGAGGATTTTCTTAGGTGGTTATTTTCCAACTTGAATTAATATATTTTTAGCTTGGACAACCTCCTAAAATATTTGAAGGAATTCCTTTTTATTGTATTTTTGAATCAAAAGGCTTATATCATGATGGAAATCCTGGGCATAACATAAGTAAGCATGAGCCTAGGTCATAAGTAAGCATGAGTCTGGGTCAGATGATATCGTAGGGAAATTCTTCTCTAGGTTATTTTGAACTGAATATTGAATTCTAACATATTTTCATGAGGATCTCACTTGATAAATAAAAATTGGGTCAACTATAAGAAGGGATCACCAGAATGATCAAATTTATCAATCAGAGCCTCCTCTAGATCAACCCATGTGCAAATACTTCCATCCTCTAAGAATCTATACCACAACATGGCCATTCCTTTGATAGAGAGAATGAGAAGCCTGAGCATTAAATCCTCATGCTTGATGTTATGGACCATAGCTAGGGAAAAAACATCCTGGTAATGCTCAAATGCATTTTTCTATCCCATCAAAGGTTGGTAAATATTTAAAGGTAGATTTGGGAATTTTGTGAAAATCTTGAATGCTTAGAGGGCCTATAAAATTCCAACAAGGACATTCTAATTGAGCCATTGATGCAGCTAATGGGATGGTGCTTTAGGATATTTAAGCATGACTTATCTGCTAGTGAGGTCACGGTTGCTCATAAAACCTTGAGTCCTCTAGGAGATAGATATTTAGGAACGTTTTAGAAGGAAAACTGATAACACACCTTAGTTAATTCTTGATAGAGCAACCTTGTTGTGTTTATTTCAAAGATAAATAGTATAAGAGTGAGTTCATTCTTGCAAGGGAGTCACCATGTGATGGATATTGTGGACCAAAATAAAGTATCACCATGTTATATTTAGATCTGGAAGGAAACTTGTCATATGACACGATATCTAGATTTGAGTGGAGTCGCTAGGTGATTTTGATGAGATTTGATAATCAAGGATATCACCAATCCTTAAATTATCTAGCTAAGGGACCTTTGGTTCCCATTGAGAGTGCCACAAAAAATTGGTCAAAGAATTTGTCTAATGGAAATATTTGTGCAACCACAGACCTTGACCAATATTGAATGATTAGGGAGCTTGTGAAAATTGTAATGATCAATCTTTAGATGAGGGTGGTTCCTTGAAGTACCGATTAACTATACCTAAATACAGAGGGGAAAAGTATGCTAAAAGAGATAAAAAATGCTAAATCTAGAACTTACAGTGGTGCAGATTAAGCAACATCAAGACATAAGCAAGAACAAGTATCACACAACTAAAAAACCAACTTCCTAATAGACCAACTAGTTCAGCAATGAATTACAGAACATTGAATTTTAATCTATTCTATCTTATGAGACCACCAATTCTATACAAGTGAATGAAGATGTGAAAATCTAGTATTCAAAATAAAACATCATAAACATTCAATATGCTTAAATTAGAAAGATGCAATCATCCATACATTCATGCTCTATAAATAAATCAAACTAGAGCCCAGATAGTAGTCAACTTATTTTAAACTACAAGTAATCTATCTTTACATATGAATTATAATTGCCTAAGAGCCAACCCCTTTTTTCATTTTTATATTTTTGTATATATAGGTATTTTATAATATTAAGTCATGACTATCTTCAAAGTGGATTGCTACTATATCAGAGATTTTGCTAGCCCATTTGAGTCGCTGTGGGAGTGTGGCTACTCCAACAACTCGAATATGGTTGCTCTATGTGGCTTATATCAACATCATACTTAGTCATTCTCAACCTACTAGTTGCATTTGGTCTCTTGCTCTCCATTCTACCCAGTCACCCTATCACCCATATGGTAGATTTTACCGTTAAGATATTTTGACACAAAATCATGCCTAGCAGATGTGGTGGAAAAGACCATATTTTTTTATTGGGGAGTGGTTTCTGGATCATGTGTGCATCTATGGAATGCCTTTCTATCACTTAAATTGTATTTAGTTGTATATCACCCCCCAGTGGTTATACTTCTAGACTGGATATCTCTTCTTCTTGTACCAAATTTATAGAATCTCAATGAGCCTTGATCGGGTGTAATTATTTCAGTACCTTTGACATTTAGCTTATATTCTACTTCTATGTGTGCCAAGCCTTTGAAAACTAATAATATTTTGACCAAGTTTGAGTCTTCTAGAATTTTCCAATCTCCATTCTTTTTTTCCTGCTCCTTTGTTGGATTTTGGACTCTGGATCAGAACATTAGACCCTACCAAGCTTTGGTAAGTCATGAATGTTTCGATGTTCTTGGAACTTTACCATTTCCATGACTAGGTCTTTATGATGCTTCCAATATTCAGTCTAGATAAATAGTTCCAACCTTCTTAGCAACTTTTCTTTCTTGGTGAAGGTCAAGCTTTGGGGATCCTATTGGGTCATCCCTATTCTTGTCATCCCTAGACTTGGTCATTTGAATCTTATTTGTCCTCTTCTAGGACCAAGACAGATGCTTGATACTTTATTGGTCTCTATCCATCATAGATGTTCCAGAATCCTTAGTACTAAGCCCATTTTGCAACATCCCTATGTATCAAAATTTTAGCATTTTGATGGCTTTCGTCTCAAGTGCAAATATTCTAGTATGCACCTGATTTAGTCATCTTCTTAATTTTTCTCTTCTCAACTTTTTTTTGGTGGATGGGACATTAGCACCACCCCAAGTTTTTATTTATGTGGATGCCACTTGGGGTCTTGAAGAGATAGCCGCTTTGGCTACAACTTATCTTCTGATAGCAGGCCCCGACAAGCATTCTCCAAATATTTTATCTAGTCCCATAATTTTAGTGACTTCATACTTTGACCAGTTTTACCTCAATCATCTTTCAGTGCCCTAGTGGACATCAGTGAGTCTTTGATTCATAGTTAGAGCAACTTGAACCTTCCTCTTTTTTCTAGGCTTTGATCGGGCATAGATAATACAACTAGTTCAAGGGGCTTCTTTCATATCACTTCTTCGCTCAACTTCGTTTCAATCAATACTTTTGGGATTATAAAAAAAATTGTTGGTGATTACTAGTTTTATTCACAAAAACCAAATCTAATGCATAGCTACTAATATTTAAGTGTGGGTAGGTGCAAAAAATACCTACATTATTGGTGACTCATAAGGGATTTTTGCTTTACAAAAACAAGGAATCTAGGTGGCCAAAACTTTATCAAACTTAACACTTTCAGGGGGAAGGGAGAGAAGAGTGATCCAAAAAATTATATGGATAAGAAAGCATCTAAGGGAGGATGCAATATAAAGGAGGGAGTTGGGTAACAAGGTGGAAGTCACTCACACAAAAAAGTGAAAAACGATGTTGAATAGAAGGAAGATTAAGCACCTGAAATACATAGGAAGAAAACGTGAAGAACTAACAAGGGGAGGGAGCAAAATATGATGCCATTATGGGAGGGTTAAAAGTGCCATCAACACTAAGGATTATTGACACAATAATCCTATGAAAAATGAACAAATAGGAAAAATAGAATGAAACAAAGACACAACAAGGAAAATGATGCTAGGATAACCTGATAACAAAGATAAATTGAACTATTAGATCCACAGGACATCCCCACATAATAATAGCTCAGATTTTTTATGTCATCGAATATCCCTAAGCACTGCATTCCTATAAACATACTCCATAGTTGCTAGCCAATGCTTCCAAAATAGACAAATTTCCATGCATGGTTTTCATCTTCAGGATCTCTCATTTTCTTTATGTAATATAGCAAGAACTCATTTTGCATGTCACCATTAGCTCTAAGCATACTGGCCTGTGCTCTTGGGTTCATCTTCCTTTCATCAATGCTTGTTCTATGGTGCATATGCAGTCTTATATAGATCTCAAAGAGATAAATCTGCTAGCCAACACTTGCCAAAATCATGTCTTCAGACTAGACGTTTTTCTTTGAGAGAATTTTCTTTATGTGAATCATCCTTTGACTTTCATTTTCTTTCAACTTAGGTATTTTTCTACTAACATCATCCACTAAGTTTCATAACTCATTATTTTTCTTTGCACATGTGGTAGCTTTTTGCTTCAAATTACGATAATTGTTAGGTGCATTTCTGACAATTCTGTCCTTATCCATTGGGCTACAGATTCAAACACAAAAAACAAGGAGAGGAAGGAGACACAAAGGAAGAGGAATAAATTTTTTTAGATACATGAAATGGTAGCATCTAGAATTTAATGTTAACATAATTTTTGATAATATATGCTGCAACTTTGGGTCTTGTATACAAGGTAAAGAATTACATTCGTATAGTCATGTGATCACCATATTATTCTATATATTTGCCACTGATTTATAGAAAAATTATGGTGTGCACTACACATATGGCTAGAGATATGTTGTGCAAATTATCCCTTGAATCTATAGTGGCCTAACCATATGATCCCACACTTAAATTGTTTGGTATATGCTATTAATAGTGGTTCCAATTTATCTAATTTTTTAAGGAGATCCTAATTTGATTTTGCTCTTGTTTCAAGGTATCCTTCCTTCTTTACAACATTGATGGTCATGGAATCTAGTTGAAACCATGGTGACCTTGTGTCTGAAGATCGGTTCTCTCAGTGGGACGTAGAAACAACTAGCATTCATTACACATTATTGGCCTATGGTGCATGCCTTGTGATATTTACCCATCATCATACCTTGGAGATTTACACGATATTTTTTTGCATCTATTTGTACTCTAAGGCTACCCATAAATTATTATTGCATGATTGATCATAGGACATGAAATTTAGCTCATGTACCATTTTCCTTTCTACTGATAAACCATCCGAGTTCATTTTTACTTTATATATGGGCCCATTTATTTATCGAATTTTTTGCTTTGGATGAATTTTGATACAACACTATTGCAACCCTTGATTCAATGGTATCACGTCTTTACAAATGATGGAACTATCGATCAAGTGCATTCCTGAGTGATAGCTACGAATTTTGCATTTGAGAGGTCGATAAGGTATACCCTCTCTAACACCAATGATTCCTTCCTTAATTTAGTGGACTTAAGGGGAGGATCTTTATGTAAATTAAATTCTTTCATTCTTTCTACTTTCTTTCAAATGTTGGTTGCTAGGAGGTACAACTCTTTGTACTTTTCTGAATCTTGTTTTATTAGTGATAGAGTATCAAAAAAGGACTTGTATAGGCATTTCTTATCTTCTTCCTTGGTAATCTATTTTTATTACGATGTGACTAATTCTTTATTTTTCTCTTGTGTACAACTTTTTTTTGTGTTATAGGCTATCAGAGCATCCACCATATGATTTCCTTTAATTTATACATAAGGATTACAATATTTCTTGAATAAGGGTTAACCAATTCCTTAGTTCCTTATTTGACCTCCCTCTTTCCTTTGCTTATGTATTTTAATATAACATTTTGGTTGGACATGGATAGGCTACTACAGTATTTGTACAACCAATGGGAAGTCATCATGATAATGTTTTCCATATTCTATGAAGTGCCCTTTTATTCTTTTAATCTCTTTAGTAAGACATTGGATCCCTATCCTTAGTGCTTGCTCCATATGAATGTTTGTTAGGTTATTATCTTTCGTGATATGATATGAAGCATCTCTAATCCTTTCATCTAGGGGCTCTATCGGGTATGCATTTATGAGGGGCTAAAGGAGAAGAGGATTTTCCTTAGGTGGTAATTTTATAGCTTATATTAACATATTTTCAACTCAAACAACCTCCCAAAATATTTGAGGGAATCCATTTTTATTGGACTATTGAATCAAAAGGCTTATATCATGATGGAAATCCCAGATATAACATAAGTAAACCTGAGCCTAGATCAGTTGATAATCTATGGAAATTCTTCTCTAGGTTATTTTGAACCAGATATTGAATTTTGACATATTTTCATGAGGATACTGCTTGATAAATAAAAATTGTGTCAATTGTAAGAAGGGGTCACCAAAATGATCAAATCTATCGATCAGAGCCTTTGCCAAATTAACCCATGTGCAAATACTTCCATCCTCTAAGACTCTATACCACATTAGGGCCCTTCCTTTGAGAGAGAGAATGAGGAGCCTGAGCATTACATATGCATGCCTAATGTTATTGATCATTTTCAAGGAAGCAATATCCTGGTAATGCTCAAATGCAATTTTATTTATCTCATAAAAGGTTGGCAAATATTTGAAGGCAACTTTGGTAATTTTGTGAAAAAATTTAATGCTCAAAGGGCCTACAAAATTCCAATAGGGACATTCTAACTGAGCCATTGATGCAGCTATCGGGTTGGTTCTTTAGGATACTTAAGGTTATAAAATGAGCATAATTTCTCTACTAGTGAGGTCACGACTACCCATAAAACCTTGAGGTTATGAATAGTTTAGAAGGGCAACTTATCATGAACCTTTGTTAATTCTCAGTAGAACAAACTTGTTCTGCTTATTTCAAAGGCAATTGGTATAAGAATGAGTTCATTCTTGTAGGGGAGTTTCCAGGTGATGGAGATTGTGGACCAAAACAAAGTATCACCATATTCTATTTAGATCTGAAAGGCAACTAGTCATATGACATGACTTTTTGGATTTGAGTGAAGTTGTCAAGTGATTTTGATGAGATATGATAATAAAGGATATCACCAATCCTTAAATTATCTAGCTAAGGGACCTTTGAGTCCCATCGAGTGTGCCAAAAAATATTGGTTGGAGAATCTATCTAATGGAAAGGTTTGTGCACCCACAAACCTTGACCAACATTGAATGACCAGGGAGCTTGTAAAAATTGTAGCGATCAATCTTCAAAGGATATCGGTTCCTTGAAGTCCCAGCTAACTATAACTAAATATTAGGGGGGGAAGGGTGCTAAAAGAGATAAAAGAGGTTAAATCCAGAACTTACAGTTGGGTAGATTAAGTAACATCAAGACATAAGCAAGAACAAGGATCACACAACTAAACAACCAACTCCCTAATAGACCATCTAGTTCAACAATCAATTACAAAACATTGAATTTTAATCTACTATATCTTATGAGACCACCAATTCTAGACAAGTGAATGAAGAAGTGCAAATCCAAGATTCAAAATAAAACACCATAAACATTCAACATGCTTAAATTAGAAAGAGGTAATCATCCATACATACATGCTCTGCAAATGAATCAAACCAGAGGCAAGACAATAGTGTTGAGTGGTAATTTTTCCCAATTGCAAAATCACACTCTCCTTAAGATTTTGATCATTAAACCCTATCTTGCAAATAATTTAGAAATCAAAACAACTTCTCCAAGGTTTCGTTATGTAAGCATTGCACATTGTTGGTCAAATATCTGCCTAATCTACAAAACTGCATTTGTGCACCCTAGATATGGCCAACATTGAATGACATGAGGAAAGGGATGTCCTCTGAGTCAATCTCCAGAGAGGGCTGGCTCCCAAAGTAAATCCTACACTGGTTGAAGACTAGAGTTGCACGAAAGAGATTAAAAATTATGGAAAGAAAAGAGAAATATGGCCACAAGCCGAAAGTGTAGGATTCGAGGTAGACTAAAAGTAGGAAATTCATCCAAGCATGAAATAGCATATAACAAAAGAGAAAGCAATAGAATTTACTTATAAAATTGCAATAACAACCTTCAAAATAGCACTCCAGCACTCACTCCCTCATTAGCAACATTTAAATTCAGATACACAATTCAAATCTAATAGCAAATAAGGCACATGAATGTTAAATAGAAATGCATGAATACAGAAGGAAATTGCACACAAGATCACTTGCAAATTCAAAATCTTGGTATCTTCTATTGATGCAAAGAACTTGGAGAGTTTTCTCACAAAGTGTCTAACCTCCTTTTACAATGAGAATTCAGTAGTATTTATAGAGGATTTCACCTCTTTCATTAAATGTACATGGAAACAAAATGATCACAGATTAGGAACCATAGTGAGGAAATTCCTCCTTAGAAATATTGAAAATTCATTTTCTTGGAACAACGATCCATATTTCAAGGAAACATTCCTAGGAAATCAGCATCCTTGGGTGTCGGTGCACAAAAAATTAAGGGACATTTGATGCCTTGAAAATCCTCCTATGCTTTTAACACGGCTTTCTTCTTTGCTTGGGATTCACAATTTGAGTTACTCGTTGCCTCCATCATTTAATGTTTTTCGTGATCTGCCCTGGGCGCCTTTGAAAATCTGGATATTGATGATGAATATACCTTTTATCATCTTTACTCCTTTTTGACCATGGCGACAACAATTCCTTTCATTTGAGGTGAAAATATTTAACAGTTGAACATCTTCATCTTTGTAATCACGTCTATGCCATTTATTTTAAAAATCGTGTTCACCCTTAAAAAATGCGACAAAGATAGTCGCCTCCCTATTGGGGCGACTACGATATTGACTTGTCAACACTGCCTTATCTTAGGTGCATTCGCCCGACTTCATTTTTTGGAGTGCGTTCGCCTATGGGAGAGGCGAATGGAATGTTCGTCCCTTGACTTAGGTGAACGCGGAATTGACCATTCGGTCACGTGCGCGTCGTTGACCTTCCTTTTCTTGTCGCCTTTCACATTACATTCACCCCAAGGTGGGGCGAATGGAGCTTTCACCCCATCTTTGGGGTGAACGCATCCTTTCACCGAGATAATTTTTAGAAGGCGAACGAGCGGGCATTTTCCAAACCTTTAGAAAGACGTTCACCCCAAAGTGGGGCGAATGGAGCTTTCACCCCATATTTGGGGTGAATGCATTTTTCACGTCTCATATTTTGGGCGTTTTCAAGTCTCTCAATCCTTCACCATTTTTATTTTAATGTTTCCTTCTTTTCTTTTTGATACGGTGTGCAGGGCCGAATGCGTCTTCAATTCACTATGCTTTCGAATGTTGCAAACTTGAATTTTGAATGCAGTTCTCAATTTATTTTTCCCTTTAAACATTCATCATTTCCAAGCTAAAAGGGTACATATGCAAATAAAAATAGAAGGATAAAATAACTGTAACATATAAAACCAACCCACAATAATATTTTAGGATTAATGTCACCGCATTACAATCAAAATGCTCCATAAAAATAAACAAAAATCCTAATGTGGCAAAGTACAAAAACTACCAATATTTTTTGCAACTCACGGGGTATCCAGCTCGCATGGATGCAAGAGATCCTAGGCCTTCATCCATTGGGCTGCTATGGAGTCTTTTTTCCAGCTACCTTGGCTGGCGCCTTTGCTGCAGATGCCTTCTGATGTGCCTCCTCCTCAGCTTTCTCCTTGGCTTCAGCTTCGACCGCCACTTTGAGAACTTCAGCTCGCTCTACTTCTTCTGTTGCCTTCTCTACCATCGCGCACTCCGCTACTGCCCGCTCTGCCTTCTCTTTGAGGTTTTTAAATGTAACCTCATAAATTGTAACCACTTATTCCCAAGCATGGGTGGTGAATAGGCTGGGTGTACTCAAAGATTCATAGACAAAGTGCAAGTTCTGAACATCCTCCAAGCTGAGGCACCTTGCTCTCTAAGCCAACTCATACAAGGATAATTCCAAGTGGGTATATTTTTGCATTAGAGGCAATACCTATGCTTCTATGATGGGCTCCTCCCATGTATCAATCTCTGAGGTATCCTCTACGAACTTTCACCAAGCCGTAGTCAATTGTTCCTTAGGGAGAGGTTCACCCCATTCGTTAGTGAAGTCTGGGAATCCCAACTCGACAAGAGTATCAAAATGGGTCATGGAAATAGTATGCTCTCACTCAATGGTGTTGAGAATTTTCTATCCCTCTCTCACCAAGTCCATTCTCTGAAAATAACTACGCAATGTGACTTTGGTAGTTGACCAGGCATGATCCATTTCGCTCAGGGGGTGAATGTGAATACTAGAATTAGCCAGAGCTTGAATTTTTACTGCCATCTCCATATATGGCTCTAGCCTTTCCTCCATGTTATCAATAAATTGTTGGCCCATCTAGATCTGTATGCTAGCCATCCATAAATAGTGCAACACCTGAACTACTTGTTCGGCTAGCTTCTCATAGTTTTGAGCAGAATGAAGGTGCACTTATTTAATATTCTTTGAAGAAAATCCTACAACCTGTGTAGCCTTCTCAACCATTTGATTCTCAATAGCCTCTAGTTGTTGTCAAAGTGAATGCATATCTATCCTATCTATGTCTCTTTATTTTAAGTGCACTCCGACCTGTCAATGTAAGTGTTCATTTTTTTGGTAGTCTTTTCTTCTTGCGCTCTGCTTTTTTCCAAGGAAGCTTCAAGATCAATAATTTTATTTTGATTTTCAAAATACCTCTCCTTATAATTCTCGCCATGCAAGTATATAGAGCTCATATTATCCTGTATATTACCCATATTTTTGGTCGGATCTATCTTGGTGAGGTCTTCAGTTATAGTCTCACAGACATAATCACTCAACAACATTTCTCCTTGTGGTTTTTGGACTAAGGGAGTGATTCTAGTCATGTGAGACTCCATGGTGACTGGGTCAAAAGCAACCTTTTTGATCGGTCGAGCCAGAGCCAAGGCCTCCTTTCACCTCTTGCTCTTCAACCACTATGAAGAACTCAAGTGCGCTCGATTAATTTTTTCTACATCTGGCTATTTTCGTGCCACCTGAACATTGGGCAATGCTTGTATTTCCAAAAATGGGGTGAATGGAATTATGACTTCTAAGCAAGAAGGCTCAAAAGAAGCAGTTGTGATGACTAGAAGGGGGGAATAAAAATGGCATATTGGATGGAGGAACCGGGTTTGGCTATAGTTACGCTTACTCTGGGAGGAGCTTGCATACTTACAACCTCAATGGTAGTGGTGGCGGCAATGGAAGGGGAAGGGTACAAAAAGGGATTTGACCCTAATGCATACGAACTAAAATAAAGGGAGGTCAAAGAAAAGGGAAGAGAAGAGGGAGCAATAGTGACTTCGGGAAGGGAAGATGAAGGAAGCAAAAGAGATATGGAGGGCATACCAAAGGGTGGAGAAATGGAGATGAAAACTGATGGAAGTGAATCAAAAGTCACTACATGCTTCAAAGAAGAAGAAGAGGGAATAGAAGACATACCTTCGGGTGTGGACGTCGTGTGATGTGGTGATGGGAGTGGTTGCAAAATAACTTCTTCTTGGTGCTCTTCCACTCTCTCCCCAATGTTCACATTCTCCTCGACATCCATGACTTCCACTTGAGAATTCTCCGACTGGTGGTCCTCCTATTGTTCTGGAACCATTGCAAACATTTGTGCAACCCTAGTCAGAGCCTCTACTATTGGCAAAGGATTAACAATTGTAGTCAAAATAATAGGAACTAAAAGAGCTACGATGACTGAAACTTCAATAATAGAAGTAGTGACGACACCAGTCCTTGGTCATTTTTGCCACTTTGGGAAATGGTGGTGCCTTTGGTACATTTTTCTTCTCCGACGTAGGTGTCTCCTCAACTTTCTGTCTCATCCGTTGTGATCTTCATCTGAACGCATACTAGTATTCTTCTTCCTCTGGAGTCTCCTCCTCAACCAATGGATATTTCTCCTTCTATTTCACCTTCACCACTATCGGAGTGCTGAAAAATCTATGATAAAATATTGGCGAAAGCAACGGGCTGATATTAATCAACATACTCATCATAAAGCTCTAAAAATGACTCATCCAACTTCAGCCCATAAGGAGTTGTTGGCTTCCCTCGATGAACCCGTATTATCCACCAATTCATAATTTTCTCCTCAGTCCATTCAGGCTCACTTTATTTAACTTGGCTGAACAAACCCGGTGGAGGGATTTGAGATTTATACCTGGTCGGATTATACTTCACCTCTTGCTCATAGCAGTCATGCCAAGGTGGAAGTGTTATCATCTTTTCAATGTACCAATTCATATCGGGCCCATTAAAATTATTTTGATTCTTCTAAATATCAGGCCGAGGGCAACAAATGAAATGTTTTGGATTTTATAATTGCTAAAAACTTGCCCAATGGGTCATACCTCCAACGTTGTGGTAGCTCTATGAGTCCCAAATCCTGCAATGTTATTGTAAGGAGTTAATTCTATTCTACTTGGCTCACCTCTATACTACCAAATTTAAATGGCATATTGCACATTGTTTTCTTCCCACGCCCAGCTCCATACACATCATTCATGTAATCCAACTAGCGCACTACTTCCATAGCAAAAACATGCTTAGTGGAAAAATAGGGCAACAAAAATGGCTTACCCGTGAAACCAAAAATTATTACAACTACGCCCTGAGTAAGCAAAAAAATATCTCCTTTTTCTTGAGCAACAACTACTTCTCTTAATTCTCGTGGCACCCTCTCACATGTACCACAAAGTAGCTCTATAGCAGGCCCCAAAAACCAACTATTAAAACTATAGAATGACTCCCTTCTTGTCAAGATGGAAGTCCACATATAAACTGGCAAGGGTTCATTTTTCTCATCTGTCTGCATCACTGAAATGAAAGGAAAGCACCGTTGGAGCTGGAAAAAGAAATACCATATTAGAAAAGAAGTGTGCTTGAATGACTTTTCCTCCCCATTTTGCAAATTTTCCAACTAAAAATTTAACCTCCGGGAAATAAATTCAGCCCAATCAAAAAATATTGGATTGGTGCCCTATCTCATAGCTGAAGGAGAATAAAATTCCACCCGATAAATACATTGTGCTAAGGCCACCTGCCACTTATGAACGGTATCATCTGAAGGTAAACCTGCGACCCATGCCAACATTGAATAAATATCCAAGCTTTTAAAATCTATGAGCGGCTTTGGAAAATTAGGAAGCTGCCCCATCGGTGGCTCCTTAATCAGTTGGGTCTCCATAAACTATCACATTATTACTGTGGAGATATATCTATCCTCTTACTCATCGGTATGTAATTTTTTATGAACCCCATAGGAAGGAGGCTTGAAACCACAAGCGAATGCCTCTCGAACCTCATCTAGGGTGATAGTGAAGAGAATTTCCCTCTTTGCATTTCTCACAGCTCTGGTAAATGGGTCATAAAATTGAGCGATAAGTCGCACTAGCTCAGGACAAGGATGGACTAGTGGGCATAGGTACCAGAATAACTGTGAATGATAGGGCACTGTTAGCCAGCTTTCTGATGTCACCCCCTGGTTCACTACGAACGCAACATCCTATCGCAATATTTCCACACCTTTGTGGGTAATGATACAGTCATCGATTTCTACCATTGTATCATCATACGGGTCTAAGTCGACATAGTCATTCTTTCGGGCCTTCTTAGCTCTAGATCCTCCTCTTTTCTTTGAATTTTTGGGCTCTGTAGCCTCTGTAATTTATTTATTCTCTTTACTTCGCTTCCCCATTGTCTCTTCTTTCTAAAAAATATTCTAAATACTTTTTGGGAACTTCTGCAATGACAGTTCGAAATACAATGGTAGTAAAAATTTGAGAAAATTAAACTGCGGGATTTTACCTAGTCCTTTATATAGAGCGCTCTCCCATCTATCGCAATAAATGCCGAGTTAACCTGGGCACTTTTGGGAGATCGTGAGCATCTATTCGATCACCTAGCATCATTTTTTATGCTTTAATGGTATCGCCTTTGATCCACTACCAAATCGTCCTGGGAAAAAGTGCCCTTCCTTGCTATATAAGTTTATTATAAATCGTGCCTTGGTTGCCAAAGCTTGCTTGGAAAAATAAATCAGCCACCTAAAAACCAATGGAAGGTATTCTTTGCTCCTCAAGAACACAAATATTTCGTAGGGTGCACATTTAAATTAAATGCCTTTAAAACACTCCTTTACCTGCATTCCTGCTCTCTAATAGTTACCACGTGTTTGAGGGTGCAATTGCTTTGCAACGTGCTTCCGAAAATAAATGCACTTGTTCCCTTTTCTTCAGCGAAATCATCTTATGGGCGCCCAATGTTCTCCTCCTTTCCCTAGAAAAATCATTGTGCTTTGAAAATAATAAGAGCAAATCATTTTGGGGCACCTTGAATTTACTTGGTAATTGTATGGCGAACAACCTCCTTTTAAAACCTCTTTCTTTTGCCCCTTTTCACCCATATTCAGAAAAATTGATTTTCTAAAAAAAACAAAATTACCTTTTAAAGCGGCTTTTCTCTTCTTTTTTTTCTCTTTTGATTTTCCTTTCCTAAAAAGGGCTCATTATATTAATAATAAAACCTCTCAAAAACAAAACGCATGAGCTCTTTTTTTTTTTTTATAGAGAATCCTTATCGCCCCACCCCTTTTAAACAACGCATTCACCCAATCTAAGGGTGAACGACTATTTCGCCCCTCATCTGGGGCGAACACAATTTTGGTTCTATAATATTGCATTGACCAAGGGTGCTAGCATATATATATTTTTGTGCTCGTCCATGCCCAAAAAGGATGTCAATGCCATAAATGAGTTCACCCCAACCTTGGGCGAATGAACGTGTCGCCTCCTCTTCGGGGTGAACACGACTTCAATACTTTTAATACATTCACCCCAAACTTGGGTGAATAAAAATGTTGCCCCTTATTTGGGTGAAAGTGCCTAAAGGCCCCTTTTTGTTTTAATTTCATTTCAACACTTTGAGAGGGGGTGAAACCTTACTTCTTCTTATGCCCAATTTAACTTTTCAAAAGGGCGCCCTTTTACTAGGAATCTCATAACACCATTTCTTCTTTTTTTATATATACCATCATCATTTCAAAGCAAATAATATACTATCAAAAGAATATATACATATTTACAAGATGGTACCTCATAGAAATTTCTTCATCGAATATAGGCCTTCAAGTGAAGAACATTCACTGGGATAGGAAGATCACAACCCTCCATGTCATGAAGATGATAGGCATTTTTCAAATTTACTATGAAAATATGAAAAGGGCCTTCCTAGATAGCATAAAACTTATGGTGTTTCCCCGACTTAGCCTTCTTTTCATTCCATTTGAGAACTAAGTCTCCCACCTGAAATCTGTGCTCAGTAGTTTTCTTTCTGAACCACTTATGCATCTCTTTAGTGTGCTCAGTGAATGCTTGATAAGCCTTTTCTCTATCTTCTTCCAACTATAATAATTATGCAAATATTGCACTCATGGGATCGTACTCCTCATCTTCACCTTGAAATAATTGTAATGTTTGAAGGACCGAAATCTCAATATGGGTGGGCAGAACAACTTCTTTTCCATACACCAAAGAATATGGAGATGTTTTGATAGATTTTTTTATGGATATGCGGTCTGCCCAAAGAGCTTGGTTCAATAGGGGGGCCCACTCTTTTTTTTTTTTTCCAAATCCCCCCAAAAAAAACAAAAAAAATTTTTATAGAGAAAAAACCAAAAAAAATTCTTCTTGATAAAAAAAAAAAAGAAATAAATAAAAAAAAAAATATTTATAAAAAAAAACCGCATTAGCCCACCGAACAAAAAAAAAAAAAAAAAAAAAAAAAAAAAAGACCTGTAATAATTCCTTCCAAAAAAGAGATGATGATCACTTGATCGGCCTTCTTGGTGGGAATAGCCTCTGCCTATCTGGTGAAATAATCAATTACTATTAAAATATATTTATGCTCCATGGAAGAATGTGGATCAATGAATCCAATGAAGTCAAGACCCCATTGCTGAAAAGGTTCTTCCACTTGAATTGGGTGCAGAGGTAGTGCTCCTTTCCTGATTCTACCAACGTATCGCTGATAGCTATCACAATGCTAACTTACTCTATGAGCATCGATGAACAGAGTGGGCCAAAAATAGCCAACTCGAATAATTTTTAAGGCCATGGGATTTCCTACATAGTGACCACCAGATAGCCTAGAATGAAATTATTCTAAAAAATTTTCCTTCTTAGATTCCTTCACACATCTAAGGAGAACTCCATCAATATTCTTGTGAAATAGCCCATTAGACAATAGGGCATATTTGAGGGCTTGCAGCCTAAACCTCTAATGCTACGAAGCATCGAGGTGTGGTGGGAACTTCCCAAAAGTGAAGTAATCAACAAGCTCCTTTGTCTAGTCACGATTGCTTGAGTGTGATTTACACAAATGCTTTCACCAACCTCTTCCTCTTGCATCATATACAATGATTCAGACGTGGCACTCTTAGCTAACTCCTGGCATAAAGCTCACCCACAAACTAGATTTTTTGGTCGGATCTCCACATCATATTCTTAAATTTTTGAGACCCAACCTGCCCTTTTTTCACATAGTTCTCCTTGGAGTATAAAGTTTCAAACATTGGGATGTATAACATAAATGATAGTTTTGCTCTAAGAAATAAAGTGTTGGAACTTCTTCAATTATTTCATCATCACATACACATGTTTCTTAATGAAATTGTACTTCTCTTGGTGGGGCGTAATGACTTGGCTCAGGAAGGTAATTGGCTTCTCATCTCCATATTCTTGCTTTTGTGTCAAAACTGCAACATAGCTCTCTTGCTCACCTACTGCATAGAGAATAAAGTCTTTTGAATAATCAGGATTAATCAACACTGGAGCTTGGGTGATTCTTTCCTTGATCTCCTAAAAATCTCATCTTCTGGCTTCTATCCATTTAAACTCGGTATTATTATTTAAGAGCTCAGTCATGGGTTTCAAAACCTGAGCAAAGTCAGCAATAAACTTGCGGATGAAATTTATTTGGTCGAAGAACGATTGCAGGTCTTTTTTATTAGCAGGCAATGGTAACTTCAAGAGTGCTTCAGCTCTTGTAGGATCAATTGCCAATCCTTCTTGTGAGATCACATGACCCAAAAAATTCCCTTATTTAATAGCAAATATTGACTTCTTCGGATTAATAGAAATCCCGAACTCATGACACTTCTTGAACACCTACCTCAAATGAGAAACGTGGTCTTCTCTATGGTGTGAAAACACAGTCATGTCATCAAGATAGATTACAATAATTCTATTCAATAACTCACCAAAAGCGATGTCCATAGCCCTCTGGAAAGTAGTGCCAATATTTGAGAGTCCAAATGGCATCCATTGGTAGGAAAATGTACCCCACTTAGTGGTGAATGCCATTTTATGTTGGTCCTCATATTTCACCCAGATTTGATTATAACTAGAGAAGCCATCTAACAATAAAAATATTTGTGCGCCAGCAACCACATGAAGGATTTGATCAATCTACGGTAGAGGATAATGATATTTTAGTGAAATCTGGTTCAAGTTTCAAAAATCTACACACAATCGAATATCTCCATTCTTTTTTCATACTCGCACCATATTAGCCACCCATGTCGAATGCTTAATATCCTTTTAAAATTTTACAAGATTTATAATATCCTTATATGAGGATGCAATTGTATTATCCTATATATTGATTGACACAAAAATTTCATTAGAAGGTTTGGAGTGAGCACATTCTTCCCATTTCTTGTTAACCAACCATACTATTTCTTCCTCAAAATCTTCAAGAAATTCTTCTTCAAACTTTTCCTTGTCATCATATCAGGATGTTTAAGGCTTTGATCATCAAATTTAATCACCTCATCCAAATTTATGAAAGGTCTTGACTCATCACATGTTTCAAAACCAGTCCACTCTAGGATCCCTCCATTATTTGAAAGAATATCACTTTTAGTATCTTCAATATTTGTCTCATGAGGATGATTTGGAGCATCATCAAGATATGCATCTTGAGTCCTTTGTTCTTGTAGTTGAGATATGTTTCCTTTAAGTTGTAGAACTAACCTTTGCAACTTGTCCTGCATATCAGGTGAAGCGAGTGCTTCATTAGAAAAAGCGATAAAGTTCCATTTATTCCACCAACAATTATCATCATCTAAAATTGGGTGTGATATTCAACCATACCTTCACATTATTCAAAATAATTAATGGGTTTATATTCAAACTCCCCTTCACCTTCCTTATATGGTTCAATTATTTCAAAAAGTGGGTTATTTATTTTATTCAAATTTGTAAGATCATAATCCACATTTGTAATCCATGAATCAATTGTATCACAATTTGAAAGGTGTGGGTTTTCTTGGCCATCAGTTTCAACAATATCCTCCAAAGCATCTTCTGAGAACAAGTGGTGAAATTATATTATGTCTTTGAATTCATTCATTAATTTTCCTTCAACATTACTTTCAACCACTTTTTATGGCTTAAGGGTTTTTATAATGGGATCATACCAATCCTTGCTTGTAAACCAAAACTTTGATTCACTTATCTCCAACTCATCACTACTTGACCCGTGTTGGTTTTCTTGATCTTTACAATGATCATCTTCCAAAAAAAAGTGATGAGATTCCACCATGTCTTCAAATTCATCTCTTGAATCCTCAAATTCACTCTCAACCATATTTGGTGATTCAAGGGTCTATTCAATAATATCAGCTCTTATATTTTACTCCCAATTGTTGTCCCCATATTCCTTTGTGAGTAAACATGAACCAATCTCCACATATCTATAGGTTTGTTCATCCCAATCCTCATTAATGGGTCTTGGATTTGAGACTTGCACATCCTCTTGGATGAAATCTAAGGTGGTTGTAATATTTGGACATTCAACTTCATCCTATTGATTTTTCACCCTAGGGTTAAGCAATGATGGTTGATCCATCTTTTCTCTTTCTGAAAAGTCCATTGTTCTAATTTTATCATGGTCTCATAGACTCCATGCAAAGATGGGTGGTCAAGATTTTCCCTTTAAAATGTAGCAATTGTGGGGTGTATGGCTCCCATGTATATTTCAATAGCTCTGTCTTCTAAAATAATGAAATGGAGTGCCACTTCAGTATACAACTTATGAAACCTACCATTGAATTCACTCATGGACTCATTAGGTTCCTTAAAGGTAGAGACAAATTGATTTAACATCAAAATGGGGTCAAATTTTTTTCCAAAATGGATAGTAAATTTTGCTTCTAGTTGAGCCCAAGAAGTGATGGAATCTATAGGTAGGTGTAAATACCACTCATAAGCAACCTCATCCAATGTGTGTAAAAACAATCTACAAGGAACATATCCCTTCCATATTTGCAAATGCCTTAAGATGTCCTTGTATCTTTGAATATGTTCCTCAGTCGAGGTCACATCATGCGTAAACATGGGTAAATGATTTTTTAAACCTTGAGGAATTTTATTAGTAGGCATGTCTAAGTGACTATAATAGCCAGCTATCCACAATAAAATTTTTGCCCTAGTTGGAAAAATAGATGCCATTAGTGAAACTCAAAAAACAACTTCAAAACTAATTTGTTAGTCAAATAAAGATTTCTTACAAAGTATGAAATGACTAACCAATCTCAAATTTTCAACATATGAATCATCATGTTAGCATTAACCAAAAGATATGCATCCATTAAACCATGAAATTGAAGAACATTCTCAAATTTGTAAAAAAATGTTAGTATTAACCTTAGTTATTAAATTCATCGAATTTTAAAGATAAAATTCGAAATTCGTCGAATGTAAAACCCTCATGAATAAATTCAACAAATTAATGTTACATTCGACATGTAAAAATAATTGGCAAAAAACGGGTTTGATATTTATGAATTCTCCTGGTTATACATGCGGCCATATTTAGTTTAACATTGGCACAAGGTAAGTCGATTTATTTATTTGTAGACCTGCTCGTTTTTAAAATTGTTTTAATGGTGGATGTTTGAAGTTGCAAGGCAGTGTAAACTATCAGACATAAGTACGACATGGAAGAAAGGTGCAAGTGGATCGACATCGACATTACAAGGGCAAAAAAAATGAGCCATATGAATTTATGGCCATGAACAATTGCTCAAAGTGTGGTGTGGAGCATCTTAATTTGTTCGTGTCAAATGGGTCAAACGGTGTATTTCATGTATCATTCATTAAAACAACATGATCAGGTCATATTTATGGTTGTAAACTTTATTAACTTCAAATGATCTAGAATGCAGGACCTCGAATCCCCGTACATATACATATTTTTACACCCAAGTCTTATAAAAAGCCCCACAACCTTATGTATTAAAAATATAAAATATTAATTAAAAAAATTAAACAAGCTTACCTTGATTTATGTATTGGTAGTTTAAATAAAACTAAACCATTATTACCTTTTAAAAATAAAATAAGATTAAGGTGACAAATTTGGTCCACAAATCTAGTGACACCAAACTTCCAAACTTCAAGCCTGTACAACACCTAGGTTTGAAAGGATTATGATTGGTGCAAACCCACATAGTAAATACCACAATTAGTAAAGAAACATATCAATCACAGATTTATACCGATTTTTTTCTGAGTAAATTAGTAAATGAATATAACTCCGGGTAATTGGATTGATAGAGGAACAACCCAAACTAATTGGGTGTTGTAACTAACCAAATGGAATTAATTAGACATTGGTTATGGATGTGACCGAAATTACATGTGTGCCTAAAAATTGATACTGCCTCGATGGCCTCTTGGCACATTGTTTTGCATCTTATTAAAAAAAATAATACATTTATAATATATCGAATTTTATGTCAAATTTTATTCCAACTTTTTTAACATTTCGAATTTATTTTAAACTTCAAGAGTGTCGAAATCGAACACGAACTCGAACTTGATAACTAAGGTATTAACACATCATCAAATAGAGAATGTTAGAATCAATAAAAGTAATCATATGAAAGCAAAACCTCATTAGTCAAGACCAATATCTTTAAATAAATCTTTCAAATAAAATGAACAAGTTAGCATCTAAATAGAAATAGAATAAATCAATTCAAGCCCTCCTAGCTCTTGAAGTGTTGAGTGCTAAAGGAGGCCAAAGATGCTAGTCAACGAACTTGAAATATTTAGCAATTTAAACTCTCAAAATTACACCAATATCATATTATTTATTGCATGAACAATTCAAAAAACATATAAAACAAAAATGAAAAATTTAGCATAAATAAAATAACATAAATTCATGTCCTCCTTCTAGCGCCAAAATGTTGAGTTGTAATTTTACCCAATTGCAAAATCACACTTTCCTTAGGATTTTTATCACAAAATCCTCTCTTGCAAAGAAGTTAGAAATCAAAACAACTTCTCCAAGGTTTCGTTATGTAAGCATTGCACATGTGTATTAGTAATCTCAATTAAAATATATCAAATAAATTCTAGGGACACCTTAGTGATTGCAAGTAACTGTTAACAAGGGGCATGTGTTGGTTTATTTTACCATGCTATATTAATGATTGTTCATAAAAATTAAGAAAAGCAAATGTGAATTGGCCCGCATATGACCACAATGTAAAGTCTCAATTCCTTTTATCTCGGGGGTTTTTAGGTAGATTTTATCTTCCTTTATTAAGTAGATTTTAAACAAGTTTTATCTTGCATTAAATCCTACATTAAGCATGAAGTAGAATATTAAAACCTATCTCCGAACATGAATTTCAAATGATGAAAGAATTCTTTTTAAATCTCAAGATGTAATACTTTGGATGACCTACTTTGTAGCTATAGTTGCCTTTGATATAATAAATAAATTATCCCTCTTTGATGAAATTAATTTTCATAAAGAGATAACAATTTATTGCTTTAAAATAATGGCCTAAAAATGTCATTATTAATTATTCCTCTTTAATGAAATCATAATTTTCATAAAAAATAAATAATTTAATGCTTTAAAACATTAACATTTGATGTAATGTATAAATTACCTCTCTTTAACGAAATCAGAATTTTCGTAAAGAGGGGTGCATTTATTGCTCCAAACATGATAGCTTATGGAATGCCATAAAAATTAACCCCCCTTTAATGAAATTGAAATTTTCATAAAGGGAAATTCATTTATGCTTGCAAATAAAAAACATAAAGCAAAAAAAATCTTATTTACCTTCAAAATGGAAAAAATAAAATTTTGAAATTATAAAAATTTGCATAAAACAACAATTTTAAATAATTTTTATAAAATCAAAATGACTTTGGAATAAAAACGTAAATGTGCAAGATGAAAATTTGAAGTTCATTCTACGCAGACGTACAATTATTTTTGGATTTTTTTATTTTAATTTTTTTTCGGTCTCTGAAAATTAAAAAAAAATCTGCAAAATGAAGTCAGAAAAATAAAAATAAGATAACAGAAATTAAATTGATTGCTGCAATCTAAAATTTTCTCCACAAACCCTGCAAGCATTAATATTCTGCATAAAAACCAGTATTAGTGTTACCCAAATTCACGCAGTCAAACAACTAATGCGCTGCAAGCTTCTAAGAAAATGGTGCAATATGCCAAAAATAAACAAATATAACCATTAAAATGTGAAATGTGAGTGTGGACGAAAAAGGATTAATTGCATTAACATTAAAACTTAGGTTACATAGATTAAATAGGCAGTAAATAACCTATTTGAGAAAGAAAGGGGGAAAGGAGAAATTGGGGGAAAGGAAAGATGAATAGAATTCTCTTGCCGCCCAAATGCTGGCAAATCCTGTCCAGGTAAGGTAAAAGGTAAGTTACCTTTACCCAAGGTAAAAACAATTTTTTTAACCTTTTACTAATGGTAATATTCCAACATTCTCCCCCTTAAAGTTGAGAGGACTAACTATATAGTCTCTCAACTTTATAAATTGAGCTTTAGCCATGCCTTTGGTAAAGATGTCTGCTAGATTATCCAAAGTGCTACAATATTGAAGCTCAAGCTATGCATTTGTTCCACCATATCTCTTATGAAGTGATACTTCATATCAAAATGTTTTGACCTTTTGTGGTGGATCGGATTATATGCCAAGTGTATGGCACTAATATTATCACAATTCGGTTTGGTTGGACCAATTTGTTTTTCACCAATCTCTTCAAGGATTTTCCTCAACCGAGAGGATCGAGTCCTGGCATGAGTAATGGCTATGTACTCGACTTACGTAGATGATAATGCTACAACAGATTGCTTCTTGGAACTCCAAGTTATTAGTCCTGAACCTAGACTAAAGCAGGTTCCACTGATGTAGATTTTTTGTCATCTATATTACTTGCCCCAATCGTTGTCACTATAACCAAATAACTTCACGAGTTAGACTTGTGGTAATGGATTCCAAAATCCAATGTACCTTTTACATATCGTAAAATTTGTTTGGTTGCTTGTAGATGCAGCTCGGATGGGCATGCCATAAACCGTGATACAAGAGAAACAACATACTGTATATCTGGCCTAGTGTTGGTGAGAAACATTAAACTCCCAACCATGCTTCTGAAATTGGTCAAGTCAACTTTTGGTGCTCCATCTTCTTTGCTTAGCTGGATTCCATGTCCGATTGGTGTTGCAGCTGATTTGCACTGCTGCATAGCAAATTTCTTGATCATGTCATGAGCATATTTTTGTTGACATATGAAGATCCCATTCTTTGATTGATGTACTTCCATTCCTAGGAAGTATCTCATTAATCCGAGATCCTTCATCTCAAACTGATTCATCATGGAGTTTTTGAAATCCATATTCATTTTATTATTACTACCCATGAATATTAGATCATCCACATATAAACAAACTATGAGGATATCTACTCCATTTTTCAGGTAGTATAGTGTTGGTTCACTCTTGCTTTTTGTGAAACCATATTTGCTGAAATAGCCATCAATTCATGAGTACCATGCTCTTGGTGCTTGCTTGAGGCCATAAAGTGCTTTTTTTAATTTATAAACAAGGTTCTCTTTTCTGGTTCTTGGAAACCTTGAGGTTGTTGAACATACACTTCTTATGTCAGGTATCCATTTAAAAATGCACTTTTCACATCCATGTGTTGAATTTTCCATCCTTTATGGGCTGCCAAGGAAAGAACAGTTCTTATTGTTTCTTGTCGAGCAACTGGAGCAAAGGTTTCCTCATAATCTATTCCATATTTCTGAGTAAAACCTTTAGCTACTAATCTTGCCTTGTGCCTTTCAATGCTTCCATCAGCATTGAATTTGGTCTTATAGACCCATTTACATCCAACACATTTTTTTCCCTTGGGAAGCTTCACAAACTCCCAAATATCATTTTTTTTAATTGAGGATATTTCCTCTTCCATGGCATCTTGCCATATATTTTCGATGCATGCTTTTTCATAGCTAGAAGGTTCTAGCTGTGCAGCGACCAACAAAGCATAATTGACTACATCACCCCTTGGTTCATGAGACTCATCATCCCATGACATTTGAAGATTTTCAAGTCTTGACAAAATGTCATGCATCTCACTAGCTTGACTCCTAGTGTATCTTTGTTGGAAATTTCTATCCAACATTTGAGTAGATGGATGACTCTGTAGTATGTGCTTTTCTCTATTTGTCTCTTTCCTTTGAGAAGCTGAATCAATATCCATCGGGCTTGGAGCGCTTACTGATCTTTGAAATCGTTTTGGAGAATTTGGTGGTGCCAACAAAGAAGTCCCTCTTGGACTTGGTGTACCACTTGATGTACTTGATGAAGTTTCCTGATGTGGAATTTGTGGAGGACTTTTTCCACTGCTTTTCTTGGGTTGTACCAATGTGGGAGGTACTAATGTAGAACTGTCCGAATTAGAGTCAAAATCAACAATTTTTTTATGACCCCATTCTCCCCCTTCATCAAAAATTACATCCCTGGAGATAATGATTTTATGTGTCGTGGGATTGTACAATCTATACCCTTTGGTTGAATCACAATACCCTACAAAAACACATGCTTGACTCTTTGGATCAAGCTTCTTTCTCTTCTCCTCAGGAATGTGTGCATAAGATAAAGAACCAAATACTCTGAAATGTTTGACATTTGGTTTCTTACCGTACCATCCTTCATAAGGAGTGATACCATCTAAACTAGAAGTCGGACTTCTATTTAGAATATATGCACTTGTTCTCACTGCATCTGCCCAATAGCTGTTTGTGAGATGTTTTGCCTGAAGCATTGTTCTTGCCATTTCAACAAGGGTGCGGTTCTTTCTCTCAGCCACACCGTTATGTCTGTGGGGTATAGGCGATGGTGAACTGCCTTTTTATCCCATTTTGCTTACAATAATGAAGAAATTCATTTGAGGAGTACTCTCCTCCTTTATCAGTGCGAAGAAATTTGACATAGTAGTCACTTTGCTTTTCTACATTATTTCGAAAGTCTATGAAGCAATCAAATGCTTCATCTTTGTGTTTCAGAAAATAGAGCCAACACATTCTAGAATAATCATCTATGAATGTTAGAAAATAAGAATTGTTTCCAAGACTTTTTGTTTGCATTGGACCACGAGATGTCCGAATGTACTAGGCTGAAGAGGATAGCTTGCTCTCCACGCTCGGCATTTTGGAAACTTCGTTACGGAGTGCTTTCCCAAAGCACATGCTTCACATACCTTTTTATGTTCTGGAATTTTTGGTAGTCCTGTCACCATAGCTTGTGATATTAACATTTTCAAGCTAGCGGAATTGAGGTGACCATATCTCAAGTGCCACAATTCACTTGGATTTGTAATAGCAATGTTTGCAAGTTGAGCTCCCCCTGGCTCACCATATTTTAGAGGGAACAACCTATTCTTTGTCATAGGTACTTCTGTGATGACCCGGTTACAATTGTTTTTATCAAAGATTGTACATTTGCTTTCATCAAAAACTAATTTGTAATGCTTCTCCATCATTTGGCCAACACTTAACAAATTGTGTTGTAGTTGTGGAGTATAGTATATGTCATTCACATTTTTAAGGCCTTCTTTTGTTGGAACTGCCATAGCTCCAATGCCTTCAACTTGCAAAGATTTATTATCCCCTAACTTAACATGAGATTTGTAATTTGAATCTAATGTAGCAAAGAGATTTTCTTTGCCACTCATGTGGTTGGAGCAACCAGTATCCAAAATCCATGTATCATTTAGATTTTGATCTGGTTGTCCATAAGAGAGAAAAAGGTTTGATGGACCTTCTTCTTCTCCGTAGAATGAGCCATATTGACTGCTTTGATCTTTTGAAGACTTTGACCAGCAGTCACGAGCGAAGTGACCTTGTTTCCCATAATTGAAACAAGTTGTTTTAGTCTTGTTACTTCCTCGTCCTTGATTTCCATGGGCTGCATTGCCTCTTTGGTTTTGATTGGCTCCTCTGTTTTGATTTCCACCTCTGTTTTGATTACCTCCTCTATAGGAGTTGCTTTGGCTCTTGCCTCTTTGTTGTTGTCCTCTGCCTCGGCCTCTTCCTTGTTCTCGTCTTGCAGTTTCATTCGAAGTGAAGGCTTTGTCATCACCTCCATAGCTTGTTGAAGGGGCTCCTTGAAGTCGCTCTTCATGTGATGTTAATGATCCAATAAAACTATCAAATGTAAGAGTAGAAAGGTCTTTGGATTCTTCAATTATGATAGCAATGTGATTCCACTTAGGAAGAAGTGTTCGCAACACTTTCTTCACAATTGTTTCATTTTTTGTGTCTTCACCTAAAGTTTGCATCATATCAACTACTGCTTTGACTCGTACACAGTAGTCTCCGACTCTTTCATTTTCCTTCATTACGAGATTTTCAAAATCTCTTTTCAAAGTCTGAAGCTTGACTTGATTTACTTTATCACTTCCTTGGAATCCTTCTTTCAAGGCATTCCATGCATCCGTAGCTGATTAAGTAAGATGCAATTCTAGGAAAGATACTAGGATCTAATGCTGATTGAAGATGGTATAAGGCAAAAGAATTATTTTTTTGTGCATCTTTGTAGATCTTCTTATCATTTGCACTTAAAGTAGTCCAATCTGTTGGAGCAATGTATCCGTATTCAATAATATCCCATAGTCCTTTTCCAATGAGTAATGTCCTCATCTTGATGGACCAGTACTCATAATTATCCCCATTGAATTCGGGAATTGGTAGATTATTATGTGATCCCATTATTATCTACTAAAACAAGAAACCTCTCTTTTATAGTCTTATTGCAAAAAGACTTTACAAACTATCAAGCCCTGCTTGATTTACAATCATAAACAACTCACACTTGTTGTTCAGCAATTACAAAATTGTTAGCGATTTGTTCATCATCGTCACTGATCAATATTATTTCAGGAGAAGGAGGTTGAAGGATTTCAACTGAATTACTATAATGAGTATATTCGGATCCTTGTGAAGCAATTGCAACTGTGTTGGATTGTTCAAATCTGCTGCCAAAGGAGTTATCTTCTGAATCTGCTTCGTATCCTTGATCAGGATTTCTCTGGTGTGCAATAACCGCGTTTTGCAACTGTGAAAAAACTGTATTAAATCCTAGTGTTTTCACGTGCCTATCAAAGTTTTCAGGGTTTGTTTTCAATAACAACTTGCAGAGGGCATGATAACATCCATCCGATCTTATCATTTAAGAAAATTTCCCAGAAATTTTCTTTTACAAAGATTTCCTCTTAGGAAATAATAAAAAAAAAATTAACTTTCAAAGTTTTTTTTTTTTTTTTTTAAAACTTTACAATTATTTCCTCTCAGGAAATTTCTATCAACTTTGAAAAAAAAAAAAATTATAAAAAACTAATGAACAGATATTTCCTCTTAGGAAATTACACACAAAATTTTTTTTTTTTTTTTTAAATTTAAACTATTCCTTAGTTTTTTTTTTTTTTTAATTTTAATTATCTATTGACCCCGCCGAGAGTCGATCCTACGACCTCGCGGGTGTCAGGGCTGAGGGTAGCCGCTGCGCTACCGGGCTGATCCGGGAGCAATGCGTGCTCCCGCCCTTTAGCTTCCGCGTCGAGCGTGAAGCTAATGTTGGCTTCGCGCTTCGGCGCGAAGCTTGATTTTACTTGGGACTTTAGTCCCACATCGCCCGTAGGGCGATGTAAAAGCTCTTTAAAAATATCTAAGCACATAAAGTGCTTTGACTGCCTGCGGGCAGTCACTAATGTCGTAGGATCCTTTTGCCATCGATGCACGCGCGGATCGCCACGTCACCACTCCTCGGGCCGCACGCCAGCACCACGTCACCACACCTCACGGATCGCCACGTCACCACTCCTCGGGCCGCGTGCCAGCGCCACATCACCACACCTCGAGAATCATGCGGATCTGCTGCTCCTGCGGGCTGCTTCGTCCAGCTCCTCCAGCGCCTCGAGAAACATGCCGGACTGCTCCTGCGGACCGCCTTGGGATCCATGCCGCCTCGGCTCCTACGGGCTGCTTCGAGAAACAAATGTTAGGAGATTTTTAGGACATATTGGCTTTTATCGTTGTTTTATCCAAAATTTTAGTACAATTGCAAATCCTATGTTTGCATTGCTAACAAATTATTCTGAGTTCAAATGGACTAAGGAGTGTCAAAATACTTTTGATACTCTAAAATAAAAACTGATCACTCCACCTGTGTTGAGAGGTCCAAACTGGGAATTACCATTTTATATTCAAACTGATGCATCCAATACTACAATTGGAGTAACATTAGGGCAAGTGGAAAATGAAGAGGATTATTCCATATACTATATTAGCAAGAATCTCATAGGAGCTAAAAATAACTATATTACCACATAAAAAGAAGTCCTAGCGATAGTATATGCTATCAAAAAAATTTATCACTACATCACTGGTTATCAAGTATTTGTTCACACAGATCATTCAACAATTAAATACTTGATGAAAAAACCTATGGTTCGTGAAATAATAATTCCTTTATTACTACTACTACTACAAAAATTTGATATCACTCTAGTAAATAAACCAGGGAATGCTAATGTAGTAGCAAATTTCTTATCTAGACTAAAAAACATAGGAGAAGAGAAATTAGTAGAGGATGCTTTTCTTGATAAAAAAATTGTTTGCAATATCAATAAAATCACCATGGTTTGTTGATATTGCTAATTATTTAGCAATAGGAAAATTTTCCTCTCATTTTACCTCAAAATAAAAGAAATGATTAATAAAACAAAGCTCATCCTTTAAGTGGATAAACAATTTACTATTAAAATGTGGATCCAATCACATATTACGTCAATGTATTCGACAATATGAGGTGTATGATGTCCTTCATGCATTTCATGATGAAATATGGATCATGAGGATATCCTTCAAAACAAATTCTTCTTTGACGGGTCAGTCCCTTGTGTTGTGCATGTCGAGTATTCTAGTTCTCAAGAGGATTTTAGTTCTATGTTCCTGAGGACCTTGAGCAACTAGGAGTGATACCTACCTCACCTTAATATGAGGATGAATCTCATATTCCCATTTAGGAGATCATACATGTTAACATAGGTTTTGAGCAGCAAGATCAATTGACCAATTTATTTAAATAATTTCATGATAGCTTGTTCATATGTTGATATGCCAAGGCTTGATCCCTACCTCATTATGCATCATTTGGTAATCAAGCCTAGTGCTAAACCTATTAAGAAAAAAAATAGGAGTATGCATCATAAGGTCACCCTTTTGGTCAAGGAGGAGCTCTAAAAACTCCTTAACATCGGTTTCATAAAATCTATCAACTATTTTTATTAGATATCCAACATCGTTCCTATGAATAAGAGGGTAGCAATAATATGAATACGTACCAACTTTAGGGAAATTAACTTAGCATGTCCCAAGGATTATTTTGCTCTCCCCAACATAGATATGATTGTAGATTTCACTACAAAATATGGAATGTTTTCGCTCATGGATGGTTTCTCATGATACAATAAGATCATGGTTACCCCTGAGAATCAGGCCAAGACAACTTTCATCACATCATGGGGTACCTTCTATTATAAAGTTATACCTCTCAGTTTAAAAAATGCTAGTGTCATATATCATAGGGTTATGACTTATATTTTTCATGACATGATGCATGAATTTTAGAGGACTATGTGGATGATATTCTAGGTCATTCCATACATCAACATGATCATGTTCACGATCTAAGATGAATCATTGAAATGATTTGATAGTTTAGAGTTCACCTTAAGCCCTTCAAATGTGTGTTTGGAGTCACATCTGGTAATTTTTTAGGTTTCATCATTTCTAGTTGAGTTTTCGAGATGAACCTTGCTAAGATAGCAACTATCACTCATATACCTTCTCCCCACACCCTAACCAAATTACATAGCTTGAAAGGTAATCTTTAAGCTATTCATAAGTTCATATCTTGCTTAGTTGATAAGTGTTAGCCCTTTATTAAGATTCTTAAGAAAATGTCATGTTTCGATGGGATTTTGAGTGTCAACAAACTTTTGATGGGCTCAAACGGTATCTTACTTCCTCACCTATATTAGTTTCTCCTATACTGGATAAGCATCTAATGCTTTACATAGCAGCTAGAACTCACGCTTTTGGAGCCTTGTTGGCCCAACATGATGATCAAAACAAAGAGTGAGTAATCTTCTATATGAGTAGAACCTTGATTAGCTATAAAACCTGGTACACTCCCTTAGATAAACTTTGCCTTTCTATAGTGTTTACTTTTCAAAATTTAAGACATTACATGCTTAGCCATAAGACATTGGTGGTTGTGAAGTTTGATCTTTTGCATTACTTACTGTCTAATACCCACCTTTAAATATAAGTCTCTAAGTGGTTTTTAGCCCTTAGTGAGTTTGACCTCACCTTCATAGGTCATAAGGCTATCAAGGGTTAGGTTATTGTTGATCAATTAGCCTTCGCTCCCCTAAAAGCTACCCATCCTTTGGTCATTGAGTTTCTTGATGAGGTTCTTAGTGTAGAATTCAAAGAGCCAAAGTATTGGACTTTGTTTTTTGATGGAGCCTAATGCTTAAAGGGTGTTGGTACTTGAATTGTTCTAGTTAACTCATAGAAAAAACTCATTTGACTTTCCTTCAATATTCAATTCTCTTGCATGAACAATATTATAGATTACAAAGCTCTAATACTTGGTCTTAGAGTAGTGTTACACTTGAAGGTTAGAGTTCTTTTTATTTTTGGTGACTCTCAACTTGTGGTCAAGCAAATTAACAATGCTTATCAGACTCAGGATAATAAGCTTAAACCTTACAAAGCTACTATCACCAAGCTTTTGTTTACATTCAATCAAGTAACCATAGAGTCTATCCCTAGATCCTCCAACTGCCATGTGGATGTCATAGCCATTGCTACATCTTTTTTTTCCTTAGAGTTGGAATATGATCAAGCATCGATTATTTAGATAACTTTAGAAACCTACATCACTTAGTTCAAGTCTTGTTATATTATATGTTTTGACCATCAGAGATTCCCCATCTAAGCCATGGTATATCGACATATTTAATTTTGTTTAAGATGGTTTTATTCCTGATGGCTTAGATCAAAATAAGCATAAGATTTTATGCAAAATAGCATGTCAATTTTTTATAACTGGAAATACTCTATATCAATATTATCTTGAAGGCATCCTCTTATGGTGCCTTGACTCTAATGAAGCTTGGCTAGCTCTTAGTGAGGATCATAAAGGTTCATTGAATAACACAAGCTTATACTAAGATGGGGGTGAACAGTATAAGACCACTTTTTACTTTTCTTTCCCAATCAATATTATGCAATGTATAGATATCAATATCAACAGAGGAATCAAATTAATGTACAAATAACCAGACACAATAGAGACACCAATTTAATGTGGTTCACCCAATTTGGGCTACTCCACGGAGAAAATATTTCACTAAAATTTTCTCAATAAATATCTTGGGAATACTTTCCCTATTACAATATTTATGGACCTCTGTCCAAAGGAGACACCAATCCCCTAATCAATCTCATGGATCTCTATCCATAGGAGAACTCCTTTCTCCTTAGCTCTGAATGGTGATCTTCTAGAATAACTATTTCCCCCACTGCTCTGGCTAATGGATCTCTATCCACTGAAGACACCTATTCGCACTACCTTGGCTAATGGATCTCTATCCATTAGAGACTTTCATCCTCTATAATCTGTCACCTTCAAATCTCTATCTCAAATCTACACTAAACATAGTCCTGCAATCTAGCACAAATCTACTCAATATCTATCTCTGGTCTGGCATAAACCTATCCTCAAATTTGCATCAAACTCTATCCTCAAATATGCACTAAAAATAGTCCTTCGATCTAGCACAAATATGTCCCCAATATCTGTCCTTTGATCTTCTCTAAACATAGTCCTTCAGTCTAGCACAAATCTGTCCTTATCTCCTTTCGTGGATCTCTATCCACAGATTCCTTTTTACTTAGCTCTAACTAGTGATATTCTAAAAGAATTTTTGCCCCCACTACTCTGTATAATGGATCTCTATCCACTGAAGACACATGCTCTCACTGCCCTAGCTAATGGATCTCTATCCAATAGATACTATCGTTATTTATACTCTATCACCTTCAAATCTCTATCTCAAATCTACACTAAACACAGTCCTTTGGTCTAGCACAAATATACTCAATATTTTTCTCTGGTCTAGCGCAAACTTGTCCTCAAATCTACACTAAACTCTGTCCTCAAATTTTTACTAAACACAGTCATTCGGTCTAGCACAAATTTGTCCTCAATATTTGTCCTCTGATCTACACTAAACATAGTCCTTTAGTCTAGCATAAATCTATCCTCAAGCCTTAACACAAATTTTTATCCAATCACAAATCAACACTGCTATATCTGCCCCAAACCTTAACTCAAATTTTGAACAAATCAATCAATCAACTCCACTCACAAGTCTTTTCAAAGACTTATCTAAAATCTGCCTTGTAATCTTTCACAAAAGCTCACACTAATATGTCCACAAGTCCTCTCAAGAACTTGTCCAATCTACTCAACAAGTCCTCACTAGAAATTGTCTCAATCTACTCAATAAGTCATCACTATAACTTATCCAATCTGCTCTCAATTTTTGTTCTCAAACTGTATTGTAAGCTTCCACAAAAGCTCACACAAATCTGTCCACAAGTCCTCTCAAGACTTGTCTCAAATCTACTCAACAAGTCCACACTAGAACTTGTCCAATCTCATAGAAACATAAAGAGAATTGTTAGACTCAATATGCTTCACATTCATCACTATGCTCAATCACTTTCAATCACTCTTTTAGAAACATATAGAGAATTGTTAGAGACTCAATATGCTTCACATTCACAAACTCTCAATCACTTTCAAATTGTCTTTTATCATAGAAACATATAGAGAATTGTTAGAGACTCAATATGTTTCACATTCATCCACACTCAAACTCTTTCTCAAATCAATTCAGAATATAGAACAATTTGTTTCATAGAACTTTAATTATCACATCAACACATCCACTTGACTAGGCTCAACCAACTTTACTCAACCAATCACTCAATGAATTAATCTTTTCTTACAAACCCTAGTGCAAGCATATGAACACTCACTCAAATGTTTCCAACAATGCTTATCAATAAATATCACATAAAAATGATACTCATGATCTTTGCAAACCCTAGTTCAATATAATTCTCAACTTCACATAACAATGATACTCATGATATTTGCAAACCCTAGTTCAAGTTCTTAACTCACTTACTTCAACAACAATGCTTATAAAACACGGTTTTATCAACAATTCATTATTATAAAAAACCTTGAAGAATTAATTTAAAACACACTCAACAATGCCTACCAAACAATCATTTTCACTCCAACTCTGCATTTACAACATTCAACAATCACTCACTAGGAAGATATGTGCATACCTTTTGTTTAATGTAGAAGTGTCCTTGGAAAACCTGTCTAAATCACAATTTCCTTCTTTCCAATTTCAATGGTTAGATGACAAAATCTCACTCTTAACACTTTCTCAAATATTCCTTAGACACAAATATAAACAAATCTCAAATACACCTTATTGTTCCTTCTTGGAATTAACATTCATCAAATCATGCACAAAAATAATTGCTTGGATACACCTTGTAATCTCCAACTTAAAATAATATCCAAGACCACAAAACCTCAACCAATATTCCTAAAACACCTTTATTTCCTTTTCAAACACTAAAGCAAATAACACCAAAAATTTATTTTGCAACAACCTTATAACTCTCCGAAAACCTTACATACCAAATAAAATACGTAAAAATTAATTTTTAATACCTCAACTAACTCCTCCAAAAATTTCGGCACTCAAACTTAATGCATACCTTTGTTATATCCCAAAAAGGGTTTAGACGTGATTCGAATCATCGTCTCCCCAAGCGCTAAGTGCCTTAGCACTTTGGTGCTCACTACATGGGCTAGAGTTTTCCACATGAAGGAAGGACTTCCTTCCATTTTAACCTTACTCCATTGTATTTTCAACACAAAACAAAAATGATGCACCGCGGATTCGAACCTGAACCTATCGTTGCCCTCACGTCTTGATTTTGTCACGGTTGCCAATTGCGCTACCAATGGTTGGTGGCCAAGGCTCCCTCCTTGGTGGGTAAAATAGTTTTACCTCCTCTAAGCACATTTTTAAAAATTAAAAACTCTTCGTTGCACACCACGATTCGCATGAATTCACATAGCATAGGATTTTAATTCAAAAGCATTGGGAGTTTGTCTAAAGTGGGGTAATCCCATTTTATACACACATGGTAAATTATTTCCCACGTCGGTGCTATAAATTCAAATTCAAAATTTAAATTAATAACCCACCTTAGGGTTATCTGAAATTAACATAAATTAATATATAATTAATATTAAAATTAATTAATAATTAATTTAAATAACATAAAGTTAAGTAAATTAATTTAATAAAATTATATTAATTAATTTATAATTAATTTAATCTTCCTTGTATAATATTATAAAGAATTATTATAATATTATTCACTTGGGCTTCTTGTTTTTACCTTGGACCTATATTGACCTTCTGGAACCGAGTCTTGATCAAATGAAACTAGAGAACCTGAAATTGATGCTACCCACTGAAATTGCCACTGATTGGTGTTGAAAGCTTGACATCAATGACCACTCACTCTTGACATCAATGACAAATTATCTACTCAAAATGTCCAACATTCATATGGATGCCATTTCAACAAGTATACCATTTCCAAGAAGCTCCTTTGGATGGGGTATCTTTGGCCTTCCATGGAGAAATATGCATGTGACCATGTTCGATGTTGTGACAAGTTTCAAAACCATGATAACCTTGTTCATGCTCCTTAAAACCTTCAGGTTATTTCTTCTCCTTGGCCATTTTCCATGTGGGGATTAGACATCGTAGGGAATATTAACCCAACATCATCTGATGGTCACAAGTTTATCATAGCATCAATTGAGTACTTCACTAAATGGGTCAAAGCCATACACCTAGCCACAGTAATTAGAGCTTAGATTTCCAAGTTTATCTTCAACCAAATCCTTTGTAGGTTTGAGATTCCTTTAGTGATTATTTTTGATAATGGCACTCCTTTCAAGAATAAGGATTCCCATAAGCTTTGTGTTAAATAAAAGATTTAGCACATGTGGTCAACTTCATACTACCTTCAAGGTAATAGGTAAGTTGAAGCATCCAATAAGTCTTTGATCAAGATCCTCAAGAAGTTGGTTAGTAAGATCAGTCATGACTGGCATATTTAGCTTTATCTTTTCTTGTGGGCCTATCGTACCAGTGTGTGAACTCCTACAGGAACTTCTTCATATGTCTTGGTCTATGGGACTAAGGCAATTTTTTTTTTAGTTAGAGGTTCCTTTGTTGTGCATATTTCTGCAATATACCTTGATCAGTGATGAGTAATCACTTCAATAATTTGCACCAATTGGAGTTTTTGGATGAAAAGCACATTCATGCCTTAGATAATTTATCAGCTTAGTTACCATACCTCCACGGGCTAACTAAGATCATTATCATTCCATTGGCAATTAACATGGTCACCCAAACCTACACGTTCAAGGGACCACCATTTTTGCCTTGCAATTGGTTCCTATTATCTTCAATATAAGGAAAACACCTAATCCTCACCATTCAAGGTGTATCATATTGCAAGTATTTGGCTATTGCATTCACACAACTCCTTATAGACCTATGGACTCCTAGCTGTTGCATTCTCACAACTACTTTTAGGGCACATTTCTCCTTGGATATTGCATTCTTGCAACTCCTTCTAGGGTTGGGCTTGGATCCTAACAGAAGATCTAAATTTAACCTAAGAACTCCCTTACCCAAGGAGCATCCAAAAAATATTAAAGCAAAATAATCTTTGATAACTCGACTAGTTTAATCTAATGCATTATAACATAAGCATATTAAAATATCATGAGCATCTTAAAATAACATAAGCATCTTAAAGTAACATGAGCATCTTAAAACAACATAAGCATCTCAAAATAATATAAGCATAACTTGAACTAGCATATTATAGTAATCCATATACATCATCGACTAGTAAGGAGATTATAAAAAACATTTCAAAGATTTCTCCAATAGATATTCATAACATTAAAAATTTCCACTTTGAGACCATTAACATTTAACCATAATATTATATATTTTGCAGCAACAATAACAATGAGCATGAGGACTACATGATTTCCAAAAGTTATATTTTGCTATTGATCAAAAACAACTATATTCATAATACAAATCTACTATTCATAATATGATAGTTGAAGTATTCTTTTCTAGAATTTACAAAGCAAATCCTCATTTGTATTTTTATTACTCAAACCAAGATACAACAATGCCATTCCGCCCAAATGGCCTTTGTACCACCTTCCTCTAACAACCTTCTTCATGAAGGAAGTTACCCTTGACTTGAGGAAATTCTTAGGGATCAGGACAACTCTAGAATGCAATTTAATTACAATATGCTCTTAAAATAAATCATGTATCCATACATAGATTATAAAGCAACCCACCTAGAGAGAATACCATACTTCTCTCTCTAGAATGGCCCCTTTACCTACTCAAGTATTAGAATTCCATTATAATTTCTCATTCCATAATTTGCAATATGCCCCAAATAAAAGCATATATACAACTAATTTAACAAGGATATAATCCCATAATTCTCTCTATAATGGCGCTTTTACCCACTAAAGTCTTAGGGGTCCATTATATATTTTAACTTGTCTAATGTGAACATTCAAATTAGATCAACAAATATTATAAAGATGCTTAGCTTTCTTTAACATAACAATGCAATATTATTCTTTTGATAAATAAAGCACAAATCATGATCTTAAACTTTTATAAATAAATGCAAGCACTCAACAATTCTATCATGTAATTTATTGGGAAATTACAACCATACAAATTATTCCCTTTATTATGACTATCCCTTAATTAGAGGAAACAATATAACAAGATTTTAATTTCCCCATCAATTTTAGATATCTGCCACTTAACCATAATCAACCTTTTGGTTAATACAAATGAAAATAATAAAAAGGATTGAGACATTCAACATAGCGTGCACCATTTGATTCGAGCACAAGCAACAAAGAATAACACTACCAAAGGAACACACTGGAGCTACCTTAAGATAAAAAAATAACTGGCCCAAACAAAGCAACAAACATAGTTAATATTGGGTCTTCTACACAACTCAAGAACCAATCGGATCAAGCTAGAAAGGAGAAGATAAAGACTAGCCAATAGACTTGTAAAACCACAAAACAAAGAGGGTGTACCATACTAAACTTGAAGACCACTAACATATCCCAACCTAGACAACACAACAAGGCTGGAGAACACAAAAGCTAACACAAGCCAAGATAACAATTTGGTTGTCTAGCAAAGACATTCAACCATTCCAAAGGAGATTCAACCTACGGCCAAAACCATACTTGTTGATGAATCCAAAGCACCACTATGTCTTACAAGCAAGCAAGGATTCAACCAAACAACAAAAGGATAATTTCAGCAAACACTACCAAGCTTACGCACCAGAAGAGGATCGATCACTCAAAAAACTAATAAAAGATTGTAAATAAAGATGCTACCAAAATTTACATGCATGTAGAGGATCAATTACTTAAACAATAACAAAAGAGAGTTTTTAAAAACTCTAACATCCAAGCAAAATAAATACAAAGATTTTAGTAATTTTTTTCTTGCTCATGGATCATCGTAAACTACCTCTACATGCAATTTGACATCCTTATCTCTATTGTACACTGTCATACCCTTCTCCTCCCAAGTTAGAGTGTGGCCTTCTTGCTTGGCTAGGTAACATATGCATGTTTCCAAGAAGACATGCATTAATTGCCACCTTGTATTCTTTTGAACATAGGACACCCAACCAAGCATGGCAATAATAATTAAGGAAGCTTAATCAAACTAATGAGCTATAATAATTCATTTAAATATTTTCTCTTAAATAAACCATTGCAATCTTTAATAATATCAAAGGTTAATATTAATTATTAACCTTAATATTAACTTTCTCAAGTATTAATGATACTTAAAGTATTAGTACTAAATTAATTGGTTCTATGCTTATCACACACACAAGCATATGTCACTCAAACAACCATTATTACACATCATACTTTTATCCTTAAGTGGGTAGCTATTTTTATTGAAGATGGTATGTTTCTACCACCAACCCATTAAGAAGACTCATTGTACAATTAACTTCCCTATCCAATGATGTAAACATAATATAACACAATGCAATGCACCTATATGATGGGTACTTTGTTACCCTGAGCTATTTATGAACAAGTCATCACCATCATTTCCTCAAATTTTCTCTCAACTCAGGTGGTTGCCCCTTTTTCAACCCACTAGTGAGAGTACCTGGTCTTGCAACCACAAATGCATGCATTACCATATTTCAAAAATAGTAGCCAATCATCAAAATGTAATTAACATCGCAACATAAATATTATGCATTAAAACTCCATGCAACCAAACATCAAAATAAATCCTGCCAATAAGGGGTGTTACATTTGGTTAATAACTAATTATGAATCACCAAATATTATTAGGATCTTGATATTTTTATTTAGTGTGGCTCGAAGGTCTAAAGATAAGTGCCTCATATTTCATCATGTTATTGGTGCATGAGAATTGAAGCTTGAATTACAATGGTATGAGTTGTTTTGGGGTAACTAGGATAATTGTTGCCCGTACATCTTTGATGCATCAAGCTCCATTAAAGTATAAGATCCATGGATTTTCTTCTTGGGATTCTATGGTAAAAATCATTTTATCAAGAAAGCTTATGTCTAGAGGATGTTTAGATTCTAAAGGTGTTGCAACTAGTTGATCAATGATTACTTGTCTTTTTAATGACTCAAGATCAAATTCACTAAGGGAAATGACCCATATGGTAGTCCACCTTGAGAGAAAAGTTTTTGACATTAAATATCAGAATGGTTCTACCCTTACTATGATATATTTCTTTTGGCTAATCATATAATATCTTAATTTAAGTGAGGAAAAGACAATTGCTAAACATAGTTTTTCTAGTGACATATAATGAGTTTCATAGCTAACCAATGTTCTACTAATATAGTAGACAACGCTTTCTCAATATTGATCATCATATTGGGCTATCATGGCTTCAAGAGCATGATTGGTAGTGGCTATGTATAACAGGCATGGTTGAATAGGATTTAAATGGTATCAAAATAGGTGGTATTAAAATATAAGTTTTTAAGGCTTCAAAAACCTTTTGGCATTCATTGTACCAATCAAACTTGGTGTCTTTCTTTAGCAATTTATAAAAGGGTTAACATTTATTAGCTAATTGCGATATGAATCTTTGAATAGCTTGCAATTTTTCTTGAAGACTTTTGTTATTGTCCCAATTTAAGTGGGATCTACCTCAATTCCATTATAGGACACGATAAATCCTAATAATTATCTTCACATTACCCTAAAGATGTATTTTTGGGATTTCAATCGAACTTTGCATTCTCATAGTCTCTAAAAGATGCATCTTAACTATCGAATATGATATTATTTTTTATACCACCCTAAGAGGTCATCTACATAGTCTTCTACAATGTCATGCATAAGATCATGAAAAGTATATGTCATAGCTCTTTGATATATTGCTCCTACATTCTTTATGCCAAAGGGTATGACTTGGTAACAAAATGTACCCCAAGGGGTTATGAAGGTTGTCTTGGATTAGTCTTTAGGAGAGATTTTATTTGATTGTATCTTGAAAAACCATCCATTAGAGACAACATTATAGATCATGCAATAAAGTCTACTTTAATGTCTATGTTTGGTAATGGAAAGTCGTCCTTGGGGCATACTTTGTTTATATCTCTAAAATATGTGCAAATTCTAATGGATCCCTCTATATTTGCAATAGGTGCAATGTTAGAGATCTAATTTGAATAATCTATGGCTATAATGAAGCCAACATCTAAAAAAACATAAGTTCATCCTTGACTAGAAGGATGACTTTAGGGTGCATTTTTCTTAATTTATGTTTAATTAGTTTAGTATATGGATGCATGATAATATGATGTACAACCAATGAGGGATCAAGCCCAAGTATATCTACATAAGTCCAAGAAAAAATGTTATTGAAATCCTTTAAAAGATTGGTGTATTCTATTTGTTCATCTTGTGTCAAGCTTTAACTAGTTTCAAGGTTCAAGGATATTCCTCAATGCCAATGTTGATGTCTATTATTCCTTCTATTAGGAATTTTTATTCATCCTCAAATTGAGGAGGATTGGGTAATACTCCTAAGTCCTCAAATTCTTGTCGATGTAATTTTGTTTGTTCTAATTCAGGTTGTTGTGTAGAGTCTAGGTTGAATATTTGATTGTGTGATTCTTCAATGTGATCTTGATCGCAAGAATATTTAAGGTATTTTTTTCTTTCTTTGATATGAGTTTAGGATAGGTAATTATTAGCATATTGATACTAGAAAAATATAATATTTTATGACGTGTTATATTAAGAAGAGACCATAGTTCCTTCTCATCTTCATGACCCCATTATGAGCTATGTAAATATGGTGTAATTATCTTCATCATCTTCTTCTAGTAATGGTAATGGATCATTTTTATTGTGGATGTATCCTTTTCCACAACATCCTATCAAAGGCTTGGTTTCTAAAGGCTCTTTAATGCCCTATTCAAATTGGCCTATACCATTTCCTTAATAGCCCATATTGAGTAGAATTTATTTAGAAATTGAATATGCGGGTGACATATAACGTGATGCATATGTTCGTTCATTAGGTATGGGGTTACCATCATGAATTTGCTCATCGAAGGTGGTACCAACATAGAAAAATGAGCAAGTTCCTATTTTAAATTTTAATCATTTTATATTAGGTAGACCTATGATGTAAGGAGAAATAAAAAGACTAACTAGATCTACAAAGGTATCAGGATTTGGATAAATTAAATTAACTTGTTCTTTTGTTGAAGATTGAGGATCATATCCCAAGTTAAAGATAGGTTTTTCTAATATTTCTTTACCTTTATTTGATTGATGAAGTTGATGGTAATGTTGGTTGAAGTGAGAGGCAAAGGTTGAATTCCTTTTTTTGGATGTCTAACAGTTGACAATAGGCAAAAGGCTCTAGATCTCTAGTAATATGGACAATCCTTCCTTAATATTCATATTTCAAACATTGGTGTAAGGTAGATGGTACTACCTTCATGGCATGTATCCAAGGTCTACCATATCATATGTTACATCACATGATATGACATAAAAGAGAGTGTTAAGGACATGTGGTTCTACCTTAAGGGATAAGGTTATTATGCTTGTGACCTCTCTGTTGTGACTGTCGCACAACTCACCCCAAAATTGGGGATCCACATTTCATTTTTTGTATTTGAGTGTGCTTATTTTGTTTCCAGTGGTTGGTGGGTTGCTTGCTTTGAGGTTGTAGTTGTTCATTTGTTATTTGTGGTTGATGACTTTTATCGTCATTTTCCTATCGACAACTTTTGTTGTCAATTTTCTATCGACGACTTTTGTTGTCAATTTTCTATCGATGACTTTTTGTCATCAATTTTTTGTCGATGACTTTTTGTCATCATTTTTCTATCAATGACTTTTGTCGTCAATTTTCTATCGACGACTTTTTGTCGTCAAGTTTTTTGTTGATGATATTTTTATCGTCAATTTGTTGTCGATAATTTTTTATCGTCAATTTTGTTGTCGACGTTTTATTTTATCATCATTTTGTTGCTGACGATTTTCATTGTCATTTTTGTTGTTAGCAATGTTATTGTTAGACTCTTGTATTTTTTGTCATTTGTATGTATAAAAAATAACAAATATATATAATAAAATAGATAAAAATAATAATAAATAAAAATATTTATATATATATATATATATATATATATATATATATATATATATATATATATATAAAATAAGGTTTAATAAGTCCAATACGGTGAATAAAGATAAAAGTAAATGTAATGATATGCATGTATTATTATATATGCATAGTTGATTGCTTGGTTTAGGATAATTATTCATTTTGGTTTTAAAAGGGTGCCTAATAGTTGACTTTATGGTTTGCGTAGGGATATGTTTTAGGTGAGCTCGACGACAGCGTAGGTGACTAGGCACCGGGATGGACCGCATGGACAAACCTGGTGACCTGGCATTGGAGACCTCGGATGTGACGAAAATGGAAGACAGTGATCGACTCCCAAACGTGAACGTGGCGATGAAGGCATGGTGTCCAAGGCATTGAGGTTATGGCTTTCATAGTCATTTGTCTTCAGCTGACTATACCACACGGCGGGCCCCACTAAACTGACACAGGTGGAATAGATCCGTGTTATTTATACCCCTGGAACTGACTTGGCCATTCAAACCCACTGTCACCTGTACACTATCCACGTAGGTCCCCATCTTCACTGTGTGACCGGGTTCGAAAACCCCTACCCATCGTTTATTGGAAGTTGCTGCCGAGGTTGAGTGAACGTCCACTCCACGTCCATTTGCCGAAGTTGTTAATTGCATCAAGTGTCTTCTACGCATGTTCGTCAGCAGTAGGGAGTATATTATACTATTTGGTTATGCGAATGACAAACTGAATAAAATCAAACATGGCAAAAGTAGTGGTAATGGCCCTGTGAGAAGAAAAAAAAACCCATACCGAGTCATAAGTGATGACGTGGACCTGCTGGTTGCCAACAGAGGTTGGCGGACAAAGCATGGACAAGTAGATAGGCGTTTGGTGAAACAAAGACATGGGTTTACTAGGATTTGAAATGAATCCGATCGAACTTTTGCAAACAACATGTTTTGGGCTCGAATGGGTTGAGAAAGCATCAATGCAATGAAGAGGAGATATCATGGCAGACGAATAGTGGATGCGCCAATGTGGACACTCTCCGATAAGTGAAGATGATCGGATACCAAAGATGGAGCAGCATTTACCGAGGAATCTGCAACAGCGTTGGCAGCGACAATGCGGCAAGTGACCGAACTTAATGTTTTATATTTCTTATATATATGGTGGTCTCGGATCTAATGTGAGAAAGGAGATATAAGGAGGCAATAATATTTGAAATATATATATATATATATATATATATATATATATATATATATATGGCCAAGGGAGTCATAAGGTAGATTTTATGGTTTGTGGAATATTTAGGCCGTAAGGTTCCATAATGTTTTATTAGATTTTTATATAATATTATTCGTATTAATAATGAAATAAGTAAAGGGGTTTGGGTTATAAGAATATACTTACTATTATTCCCTTTACACTTCATTATTAATACAAGGGAATGGGAGTTATAAAGGAGTATGATGCATTATGGTTTTATTATAATATATAAAATGAAATGTTTAAAAGTTTAATATTATAATATTAAAACGGAGATATAAGGAAAATGGGAAGATTTTGTAAAGGAGGAAAAGGAGGGTTTAAGAGTCAAATTGTTTTATTTAAGCCTAAGAAGTTTTCATTTCATGGGTTGTAATTTTTTTGTAAAACAAGATTATTTTGAAGAAATCAAATGCATACATTTTGGCAGGCATACACTTTGTGAGAAAAATCAAAAGGAGACTGTTGTCTAGGGTTATTGTATTTATTGTTATGCTTTCAATGCATTTTTATTTCAATTTATATCTACGTATTTATGCCTTTAGGGGGTTATACTAGGTGAATATTGATATTGATGCAAATGTTATTTCGCCCTTTGAGTCTTGCACTTGATCTAATTTGATTGTGTTTTATGCAAGTTTATTTAGATTAGGTTACCTTCAGACTTGTCTCATAACTTGTGGTTTTGTAGGGTAGGGGAGTATGATACCAGGATTTACATGCATGTTTTTCCAGCTTTGATGTAAATAGATTCAGTTTATTTTCTGTAATTTGTTTATTCTGCTTTACAAGAAAGGTTGTTTCTGTCCATTGCTTTTCCATTTTGGTCATTTCCAGAATTTCTACATTATGTTTTCCATTCTGGTCATTTCCAAAATTTCTGCATTTTGTTTGCTATTCTGGCCATTTCCAAAATTTCTGCATTCTATTTTCATTTTGATCATTTCCAAAAAAATTGCATTTTATTTTTAGTTATTTCATTCTGATCCATTCTCCAGAATTTCCTATCTATTCATTTCATTTTTTTACATTCTAGTCCTCATCTAAAATTTTTGCACCTCCAGATTGCACCAAAACTTTTTAGTTTTTATTCAAATCTAAATTTTCAGATAAAATCAACCTTATAAGGGAGGGTACTAATGCCTACTTTACATTAATGGTAGATAATGCAAATGAATGCTAACTTACTAACTTGCTAACATGTCCAAATTCTAACTTAGATTTTAGTAGAACGCTCATAATGAAGATAAAATGAATCTACTAACTATAAAATGAATCTCACATTAAAGGTATGGAGTTAAAATGAAGTGGACTATTCCATGCACTTTTGCATTTTTACACCTTTAATTTGAAGATAAAATGGACTTGCTAACTGGGATTTAGGGTAAGAAAAATTAATGTCAAAAACATTAAAAGAAACCACTTTCACATAAGCAAACTTCACATTCACTCTAAGGGTTGAAGAGCAATAATCACTAAGCATTAAACCATCAAGGACCCTTGTTAACTGTCACTTGCATATCATTGAAATTATTCTAGCATATATTGTTTCTAATTATCATTGATTTCATACATATATGCGGAATGTTTATCTATTAGAACCTTGGAGAAATTCATGTTTACATTTAATTTTTTGCAAGAGGGATTTTTCAATTCAATACTCTGATTGTGATGACCATTTTGCAATAGGGCAAAATATCCACTCAACACTCTCATTCTACATTATTGAAAACTCTAATGATGAGGTTAGATTTTTGTAAATATTTTGTACTTAAATAAAAAAATTCTAAAAATTTTACATTTGTAAACATTGAGAGTGGGTCCATTGTCAACCAATACTCTCTTGACATGTTCATCTCCAATTTGAGCTATTATATAAAGAGGTCAATCTCTTGATATGGTTTTAAGAGGTGTATTTGTCTCATGGAATACTAATATAGCACTATTAACTCCAATGAAACCTACTATATTAGTAATGCCATTAGGAGATATATCTTGAGGGACTTCTTGCTCACTCAAAAGCTTAGGCAATATTTCTCTATGAGTAGGTGAGGTTTTTAGCAACTCTAAAAGAGAAATATTAGTTGTTATATTGTCTAGTTGTTTTCAAATATCAAAGGAATGTAAGGTATTATCAAGAGGTGAAAGGAATAAAGGTGATTTTATAGAAACATTCACCTTAGTATTGTGAGGAAGGACCAATGGTGGTTATGTAGATGGTTTAGAAGATTTATTTTTAGCTTCTTGTCTAGTTATTGTATAGGATGGCTTTGACAAATGAATTGTGCCTACAAAATTGGAAGTTGTCTAATTATAGGTTGGTAAAGGATTTTGAAAGATTTATGAGATTTTATTTGGATTATTTTGTTGGTTGAAGACTATTTTGCCTTCTATGAGGTCTTGAATAAGGTTTCTCAAAGTGATACATCTATCAGTTTTATGACCATTCACCTGATGATAGTCATAATATTCATCTTTTTTGTACCAATTGAGTAATTTTTTTGAAGTATACCAAGGTATTATGGATGGGAGATTTATCATATTTGAATCAAGAAGAATTTTTAGTATAGTGTTTTGGGTTTATCCAGTATTTATAAATTATCGCTTAGATTTATCTTGTCGTGATAATACCAGCTTCTAGGGAGCATTTTGATTTGTATTCACATTATTTGCTTGACAGGAATTAGTCACACCATTTCCTACATGTTTGTTTTTATTTTACCATTTATCATAAGGTTAATATTCTTCCTTATTATAGCTAAGTTGCACTCATATTACAAGGATAACTTCTACCCTTTTGACCATGTCTATGGAATTATTCAAAAGAGGTAATGTTGGTCATTTCCAAAGCATAGGATAATTGTTCATGAATATTTCTTATGAATATATGCAAGAGTTCCTTTGGGGAGGAATATTTTGGAGTATTCCTACCAAGGCCCTCCATTTAGCTAGAAAATACTAAAAAAAATCCATCTTAAGCTGGGGAGGAATATTTTTAGATTTCTTAAATTGGTATAAGCATCTATGGTGACCTTCTCTTCTATATAAACTAAAAATTGTTTAACAAAAGCCTCCATAAATTATTTGAAACTTTTAGTGGAGTGATAAGGTATTTGGAAATACCAATATAAGGCTAATCCACTAATAATTTTAGGTAATACCTTTCATCATGAGTTATATCACTACAAGCAATTTGAAACAACCTTAAGTGATTGCTGGGATTTTGTTTACCAGTATACATTTGAAACTTGGGCATTTCAAAATTTGGTGGAAAAGTATGATTAATGACTATAGGGTCTAAATGATCACTATATAATTCATAGAAAGAGTATTTCCGTCCAGATGATCCTTTAAGAGAGTTAATTTGATATTCTAATTCTTCAAACTTAGAATCTCTCTTTTTAAGGTGTTCAATTTTAGCATTGATATTTTGAAACTCATAATTTGGTGGATTTGGTGGTGCAGGTAAAATTAGTGGAGGTTTAAACTAAGTTTAAGATATAGGGTTGAATTGTTAAATGTTGTGTAACTTTATTAGGTGTTGTGGGTGGAGGGGCATAATTAACCTCTAAGTCATGTGACAAAAAGGGATCTATAGAGTTAAGATTTGGAATAGGGATTGTGATACTAGGAGATGATGTGAAAATTGATATGCCTATAACATGCACACCTATGGATATAGTTGGGGGAGTTGTAGAAAAAATTGGGTTGGCCATAGCCACATTAATACTATCAAGATTATTTTTATTTTTATTCATTTTTGCAATAGTAGATTGCCCATTAGAATATTCAATATTTTCATAAGTAGAAATTTATCTTCTATTTTTCTTCAATTATATCTCTAAGGACATCTAAGAAGATATTTTTATATTTTAACATATTCTCTAATGTGATCTACAGATTCAAAATTTACTTTTTCAATAACATGTTCTTCTTCTCTAAGTTTAAGGTTTTCCCAAGGATTTTCTACTTTTTATTCATGATCATGTGTAAAAATTTACTAAAATTAAAGGAATGATCACCTAAATTTTTATGCTAAATTCAATTAAACAATAATGCAAGAAAACAAGTTTTCTAACCTAGTACGCTTTTCAAATTTGAATGATTAACTACACTAAAAAAAAAAAAAATTTAAGGGAAAACAAGGGATTATGCAGCAAAAAAATTAGCCTAGGATACAACTATGTAATTTAATATTTATTGCCTAATTGCTCTTTGCAAAAGAAAATTGAAATATCCTAAAATGTTCCTTGATTTTCCAAAATGAGTGTGATTGAGCAAAAATTACAAACAACAAAGAGATAAAACATAGCAATCAATAAGACAACTATAAATAGAGAGTGCCAAGTGGTAGATTTACCTATACCAAAGGCTAAATAGAAGCACCACCAGGAATAAAAATTTCCACTGATGTTTTTGAAACTGACTAGCACTTTTGAAGCTAACTGGCGCTTTTGAATCCTAAGACTTGAAGGGAAAATATTAGGTAGGTCTATTTTTGGGGGTCTTTCTGAGTGCAAAGGGATGATATGTTATTTTCCCAACTAATTAGACCCTATTCCTATATATAAAAATTAAAATAAACCTTGGATTTAGAAGTAGAGACTAAAGTGTCAAAAGCACCACTAGCACTTTTGACAAGGACTTGCAATTTTGATTGTGTAAAACTAGAGAGTTAAAAGAACCAATTGTTGTAGAGATTGGTGAATTTGACCTGCAATTGGAAATGGATGAATTTCATGGAAAAATCTTAAGCTAATTAGGTCTCATTATTCCAAAATAAATAAAGGGGCTAAAAATACCAATCCTTAAGGTCTATGGCTTGGGTATTTACAAAAATCGTATTAAGTAATTTGAAAATTTTCTAAAACTTAAGGGATTATTTGTATATGGTAGGGATGAAGTTATAATGGCAATTGATTTCATATTTATATCTCAACATAAGAATGTGAGAGGATCTCAAAAGTAATCAAGCTTATGATATAGCAAATGAAATGCTATTAGATGAATATTATGAAGACAACAAGATGATATGTTGTTTTCAAGATCAAGGAAGCCTACACAGATATTTAGTGATGTGTTGAGATTAATAGGAAGTACTATAATATGCAATGCAAAGTAAATGTATGATAAAATAGGTAATATTAAAACAAGCATGGAAGACTTACAATTGAAAGGTGATGTAAGATTGCAACAAAGCTTAGTAAAAATATGAAACTAAATAGCCAAATGGACATATAAGCATGTAAGTAAAGTGAATTATGAGCATATGAAATGACCAAGACACAAATAAAACTACAAATGAGACAATGTTAGATGAAATGGACAAATACCTACAAATAATAGAGATTAGTGATTAGAATGCTTAAATTAAAGAGAAAATGGAAATTCAATATGCTTAATGGAGAGAAATAAGTTTGCAAATGATTAAATATTGGAAAATTAACAAATATTTTTTGCAATTAAGATAATGGAGACACCGATGATTGTTTGGTGTGCAACTTGGAGAGCTAGGGTTTTGACGGCCAAGATGACGACGGGCGGGAAAGCTTCTGTGGGAGAGCATGGGAACGCCAACAGACTGAACCAAGGGCACAACAGGGTGAAGGGAGGGCAGTCAGAGATCAAGGGCGCTAAGGAGTCCTCTCCAACAGAAGAGGATGTAGGTCATGACAAGGATCCACCATAAAAATGGGGAGGTGGACCTCAGAAGTCGTACGCTCAGGCAGCGGCTTCAAAAACCCTTAGCGGTCTGCTCTCCAAGGAGTTGTTTCCTGTCGAGGACGAGTTGGACATCCCGGCAGAAATTCTTTCAAGCTTTGTGGAATTCAAAAAATTTACCCTCATTGATAAGTTTATTGGCGGCCGTCCCGACATGGAGACCATTCGCAAGTGGGCGGCAGGTAAATGGCGAACCTCTGGTCACATGGAGTTGGCGGCCTTATCCCGGGGTTTTTTTGCGATTAGACTGAATAACAAGGAGGACTACTGTAAAATCTTGGCTGGTGGTCCCTGGTTCCTAGGTCGCAGAAGTCTCTTTCTAAGGAAGGGGGGTATGGACTTCAACCCCGAGACCCAAAATATCAACATTGCTCCAATATGGGTTAGACTCCCGAGTCTCCCCCTCTTCTGTTGGCATGAAAATGTAATCGGAGGAATTGCACGCTCCATTGGTGAGTTGGTTACCATTGACCCTCCCACCAAAGCTCGAACCAGATTTGTTCAAGCTTGGTTCTGCATTCTGGTAGATTTGGAGGCTGACCTTCCATCATCCATCACTCTCCGGTCTGGAGATATCATTCTTCACAAGCAAGCCATTGTGTATGAGAACAGACCGGCTTTCTGCCCCCTGTGCAGTTCTCAAGGGCACCTCCAGTCCAACTATCCTCTTCAAAATCCAGGGATGAAGAAACGGGATTCCAGCAACCCCTTGGAACACGGTGAAGGTCAGACAAAGCTCCCTGCTACAAAAGGGCATGATTCTCCAGGCCCGTCTAGGGACCATCCCGAATCCTCCCACCCGGTGGAAGCAGTCTCCCCCCAAACGGTCTCTGAGCCGTGTGGTGCAAGCCCTCACCTTGGACCACAAGAGGAGAAGGACCAGTCCCTTCCACCAATCATCGCACAGGCAGATTCACCCAAAATCCTGGACCATAACCACCCCGAGTCCCAAAATGTGCTGGAAGATTACCTACTAGGAAGAAGGGGTGAGCAATCTGGTAATATCAGCCCTCGTAATACGAGAAGCCGAAAGCAAGGTGTTGATTTTGGTAGCGAAAGGAAGCAAGGTCGTCCCCCCAACAAAGACAAAGCGGGACAAGGAGACGGCGGCAGATGTTGCAAATGGTACTCAATGACTGCTTTTTCAGGATGATTCCGATTCCCAGATGGGTGACTCGTCTGTCCCAAAACCTCCCCTCCAGCAAGGAAAGGGAGGTAAGAAGAATATCAAACTGTTGAGATGAAAGTCCTCTCATGGAATGTGAGAGGGCTTAATGCAGCTGCCAAACGGAGATTGGTGGCTGATCTCAGAAAAAGGACGAATTCGTCCATCCTAATTTTGCAAGAGACTAAGACCGATGCTATCTCTTCTGCCGTAGCTGCTAAGGTCATTTGGGCTAAGGCAAAATTCCTCTCCGATCTTGCAGTGGGAACGGCAAGCGGTCTCATGATTCTTTGGGATCCGAGAGATTTTTGAGGGCAACCTTCTCTCAACTTCTAGCAGGATTATCAATGTTTTGTTTCATTCCAAAGCCATTAACTTTTCTTGGATCCTGTCTAATGTGTATGCCCCAAACTCTATCTCGGAGAGAGCAAAAATGTGGAAGGCTATTTCCCAGATGAGGGAAACGTTCTATAATTTCCCTTGGGTTCTAGGGGGAGATTTCAACTGTCCTCTTCACCCATCTAAAAAGAAAGGAGGATCAGACCACTCTAGCCACAGTCTGGAAGACTTTCGAGATTTTGTTTCTACCAATAACTTGCTTGACATTGACCTCAAGGGGGCATCCTTCACTTGGAGCAACAGGAGGATTGGGAGCAATCTTATTCAAGTCAAGCTTGATAGATTCTTCATATCCCAAGAGGCTATTCCCATACTCGGTGCGGCAACTCTCTCGGCCTTACCGAGGATTGGGTCTGATCACAATCCTATTGTCCTGGAGACGGTTGATGGGCCTATTTTTAAAACCCCCTTCAGATTTGAGTCCATGTGGATTTCTCACAAGGACTTTAGAGGGTTGGTTACTGCCTGGTGGCAGCAGAAGGTAGCAGGTTCCGCTTCCAAGAGAGTGGCCTTAAAACTCAATTTAATCAAAAGGAATTTGAAAACATGGAACAAGGAGGTGTTCGGAAACATTTTTGAGTCCAAAAGGTCCATTTATGTGAACCTAAAATTGGTGGAGGAGAGAATGGAGCTCGAAGGTTACACCGATTGCCTCAGGGAGGAGGAAAGGAGGCTCTTGGTGGATTATCATTCTATTCTTGCAAGGGAAGAAACTTTCTGGCGCCAAAAATCTAGGGACCTCTGGTTGAGAAATGGAGACTCCAATACGAAGTTTTTTCATGCGTCAACTTTGCGGCACAGAGGGGCTAACAAAATCAGGGAAGTGGTGTGCAAGGATGGACGCGTTACCAAGGATATTGAGGAAATCGAAGTGAAGCGGTTGACTTCTTCCGGGATCCGCTCGGTGTTCCTCCCGACAGTGATCTCTAGGTTCAGAAATCTCTGTTGGATAACTTCCCAGTCAAAGTTCCTCTCGAGGTAAGCTCTAAGCTTCTGGAGCCTTTTTCTATGTCTGATATTAAAGAAGCTTTGTTCTCCATGCAACCAGACAAGGCGCCTGGGCCTGACGGTTTTCCCCCCATTTTTTTCAAGTTATGTGGGATGTTGTGGGTTCGGATGTGTGCGAAGAAATTCAGGAGATTCAAGCCTCCAGATCCATCCATCCAAAACTAAATTCTACCTTTCTTGCTCTCATCCCTAAGTCTTTCGCCTGCAAAAGTTTCTCTGATTATCGTCCCATTAGCCTATGCAATGTTTTTTATAAAATCTTAACCAAGTCCATAGCCAACCGTCTGAGGTCCCTTCTTCCCTCCTTGGTTGGTCCTTCTCAGGGAAGCACCGTGAAAGGCAGAAACATTCTCGATGGTGTCATCACCATCCATGAAACCCTCCATTCTGCTCACCGCTCCAAAAATGCTGCTCTTTTCCTCAAGCTGGACATGAATAAAGCTTTTGACAGAGTTGACAGGAGGTTCCTCTGTGCTGTCCTCTTCAAGTTCGGTTTTCACCCTCAATGGATTGACCTTGTCAGTAGTTGCATATCCACTCCCTCCTTTTCTGTTCTAATCAACGGATCCCCTGCTGGGTATTTCCAAAGTGCCAGAGGCCTCAGACAAGGTGACCCTCTGTCTCCTATTCTATTCATCCTTCTGGCTGAGGTTCTGAGTTGGTCTTTGAAAGAGGCTCTTCGTCAGAATAAGATCTCTGGCATTTTTCCCACCTCCAGAGTCGATCCTGTCTCTCATCGACAATTTGTGGATGACACCCTCATCTCCACTGGGGAGTCCGTCACTCAAGCCAAATCCATCAAGCGAATCCTCTCCCGTTATGAAAAGGCTGCCGAACAGAAAGTCAATTACATCAAAAGCAAAATTTATTTTATTAACACTCCTATGCGAAGGCAGCTCCGCATAGCCGTAATTTTGGAATGCACTATTGATTCCCTGCCTGCATCTTATCTGGGTTTGCCTCTGGCTTGTAATGGCCGGGCCAATGGAAGCTTGTGGGACATGATCTTGGAACGTCTTCACAAAAAGCTGAGCACTTGGAAAGGCAAATTCCTGTCGCAAGCTGGGAAAGCCACCCTTACCAAAGCTTGTCTCCAAGGAATCCCAACTTACTTCATGTTTGTGTTCATGCTGCCTGTTTCTATCCATTCCAAGATTGAAAATATTCAGAGGACCTTTCTGTGGTCTGGCAATGAAGAAAAATCCAGAATTCCTCTTGTGGCCTGGGATAAGGTTTGCTTACGAAAGGACCAAGGTGGCATGGGAATGAGGAGATCAAGACTCATGAACACTGCTTTGATCGCTAAGCACGCTTGGAAGATCCTGACTAATGACCCAGCAGAGTGGGTCAAGCTGGTTAAGAGGAAGTATCTTGGATCGAGTTCTCTTTTTGATGTCGGGATTCCTCCTGAAGCGTCTGCCTTTTGGAAATCTGTGCTTCAAGCCCGCTCTCTGATCGACTCTGGTGCTCGCTGGATTTTGGGTGATGGCAACTCCATTCTCTTCTGGAAGGACAGGTGGGTTACTGATGGAGCTCTCGAGTTGAGAGCGGACCTTGCTGGCCTGAAAGCCCAGGTGGATCCAAATTCCCAACTCAAGGTTGCGAGACTTCATTGATAGGAGCTCTCTTCCTCCTTGGTGGAATTTGCCAGTCCTGGATGGCTTTAACAATGAAATGACTTTTTTGTCTAATATTCTTCGGTCTGTTTTAATTCCATCTGTTAGAAGAGATGACAGAATCATCTAGCGTGGCACAGAGGATGGTCTGTTCTCTTTCAAGACTGCCTATGACCTTCTTACTTGCGAGATTGCCATGGATCACAGGTGGAAAGTGATTTGGAGGAAGGGTATTATTCCTAAATTTAATTACTTTGCATGGATTGCCTTTCATAATAAATCCTTAACCATCGACAACCTCCATAAGAGGGGTTTTGCTATTCCCAACAGGTGCTTCTTGTGCTTTGCTGATTGTGAGACGACAAACCACTTATTTTTGCACTGTCCTGTCTTCCTTTCAAATCCTTTGGTGCACTCCCCGCTCCCTCAAAGATGCCTTCCACCAATGGCCTAATCCTTTCAAGAATCCTAAACTTCACTTCCTTCTTGAGGCCTCTTTCCACCACTCCATTTGGCAGATTTGGCTAGAGAGAAATTCCAGAATCTTTGGCAAGGTACCTAGAGTACCTCCCTGTGTCGCTCAGAGAGCCTTATCCTTCGCCATTGAGAATTCTAAAGTTGTTCCTAGTTCCCGTCCCCGCCTTCCTGGTGAAGCAGCGATCTTCCAAATTTTGGGCCTTTTCCCTATTCTTGATGGTGTTTCTAAGTCTCAGCGTGGGGATGTTATTTGGACCAAGCCCCCTATGGGCTGGATTAAATTAAACTTTGACGGTGCAGCCAAAGGCAATTCTGGCCCTGCTGGTTCTAGTGGTGTGGTTAGAGATCATAACGGGAATCTCGTGCTGGCTTATTGTGAAGATTTGGGTGCCCAGACTAATCACTATGCTGAAGCCGAAGTGTTTTGAAAGGTATCTAGATCCTCTCCGAGGATCCTCGGCCTTTGATAGTCGAAGGTGATTCGCTCAATATAGTCAACTATCTGCTAGGCTCTAAAGACCCATCTTGTAGGGTCTACAACATCATTCTTGAGGCTAGGATGCTCCTCTCTCAACGTGACAGGTGGAAGGCATGCCATATTTTAGGGAAGGAAATCGCGTGGCAGACCACATGGCCAACAAAGGGCTTGTGACCACGTGTCCTGTTGTGTGGCGCTCATGCTTCCCATCTGAGGTGGTGAGTTTGGCCAATGAGGATATCCTCTCATGATGTTCTCCTCGCTTCAGAAGGTCATTCGTTTGGTTTGGCTGTTTTTGCTTTCGATGGTCAAATTTCTCCGACTAGTATTTTTGTTTTCCTTGGTAAAATGTGGTTTGTTTCCAGGATATTCAGACATAAGGGCCCTACTTATAGCCTTCGGGAAATTAGCAGTTTTTGGTTTCTGTCATCAAGTTTATTCCTCCAGCCACAAGGCATGATGCACATTCCAGCCAGGCTGAATTTGTACATAAGGTTTTGGGATCCTCTATAAAAACCCACTGTTAATCTATTAAAATAATTACCAAAAAAAAAGATAATGGAGACACCAAAAATTGTTAGAGATCTAAAAATAGAAGTCAGAATGCAAAATAAACAAGATATGCAAGGATTAAGTAGTTGTGATAATGAAAAATCCAAGTTAGCAAGGCTAAAATGAAGGGGAAATGCATGAAATGAAAACAAGGAGATGAAAAGAAAGAGGAGTTAGGGAGTATATTGCCTAGAAATATAACCTTATTGGACCAAGTTGGCCTCCTTTTCCCAATGCCCCTTTTAATTTCTTCACTTTCCCAAATGCTTAATGAAGAAATTACAAATACAAGGGAGTGATAGAATGGAGAGAATTTTTAGTAGAGTAATGCCAACAAGAATTATTTATGAAATGCCCATCTCAAGGGCTATAGTTATATATTTTTGGAAGGCTTATTGAGGATGGAAAAAGGGTCAAATATGCCCTTAGGGAAAGATAAAAATTTGAATTTTATAGGCCTAAGGAGTGGTATAGGTATGTGTTATCTGAGTAGGGAGTGGGATTAAGGAATTTGTATGCCTCTAATTTGTACCATAGAGATTTCTCTTGTGTTGACAAAACCACCAATGAATGAAAAAAGTGCCACTAGAACTTTTACACCAGATTGGCTATTTTGATCAAAGTTGACTGGTCAAATGACAAAAAATTATTATTTTCAAAAGTGCCACACTTGATCAAAAATGGCATGGGTGCTTTTGACAACCAATGGCATTTTTTAAAGGGCTCGATTTGATGTTTGGATTGCTTGGATTGAGATGCTTGACTATGGGTATTAGTTCTAGTGTCTTTGCTTATATTTGATGTCATTAGGCATGTCAAAATCGGGTGTTTGTATAGTCACTGGAGTATTTTACATATTTTGGGTTGTGACCATAGGAAGATATTCTTCCTAGGATTTGGTACTCTATTTTGTGCATGAAGACTCATTTAATTAAGTTTTTATTATTCCTCTAATGCTTTCCTCTTGTCCCTTGTTCTATAATTTGATTGGACTTATGTCCTATCAAGTATCAAAGTTTTGGATCCATATAATATAGCATACACCTCCTCTTCATCCCAATTTACCAAGGTATGCCCTGGAGGGGTAGTACTTGTGCCTAGGAAAGGGTTTTATGATGGATTATATATATGTGCATCAATTCCTTAGAAAGAAGTAGATACAACCTCATTTAGTGATGTCTAAATAGTTTATTTTTGGTTACCTTTGGGTAAGCATTATGAGGATAAATGTTTGGGCAGTACCATGCAACTAGTTTTTGCCATAATTATTCTATGTGGGCACTATATCCCTAATAGGGTTTGGTGGAATTTGCTATAATGGTAGCCTCATAGACATAGTATAATAACTCGGCCTTGATTTTTGCCCTACATTCCTATTAGGTGGAAATTAGGAGTCTAATAACCATTTGGAGGATGCCTATATCCCTAACTATTTTGTTGGAAGGCAGGTTTTGGATTGTTCTAGTATTAATATAAAAAATATTGGGTATTATATTATCTATTGAGGTCTATGACATCATTAGAAACTATTCTAAGAAAAAAAATATTTCATCCAACTTGACATAGGAATAGGGGCTTGAAGAAAAATATTGAGTAGAGAGAGGAGCTGGGGTTATGATTGGGTTCACAACTAGAGTAGGCTAAAAAGTTGTAGACTGCACAATTAGAGGGGGTTGATATGGACATTGAATATTTTAAAATAGGGGTATAGGGGGTCTAGGGGCTAGCCTTCCTATCTAAACGAGGTTATTCTTAGCCTGAATGGCCATACCATGGGTCTATGGAAATGAATTTCCTCCCCTAGACTTGACCATCATTGCAATTTTAGAATTGAAAGCTTTCAGATAATATATGAAAACCATACATGGGGGAGGTCAAATTTCATCTAGGATCTTATACCAAGTTTTATAAAAGTGGGTATTAAATCCATTCATTGTCTCAAAAGATGCTCTTTTTATGGTTGTTAGCTACTCTAGGAGAGATAATTCATCTACTTTTTCTCAAAATCTATTAACTAGTATCTCAAAAAGTTGGTCCTAGATCTTGACTGAATGTGGAGCAAGGATTATGTACCATTCACAAGATTTGTATGTTTCCAAAAATATCAGAGCTACATTTTTCTCTTCAATGTTGTGCATCGTGCATAGGCTAGCCATATGATATAGGTGTTCAGTGGACATGGTAACATCTTATCCAATAAAGTGAGGCAATGAATTGAGGTTTGAAGCCAAGATCGAGTCCCATAGAGCAGGAGGAATGAGTGGAAGTAGAGGACCTCTATCATTCTAGGCCAAGTATCTTCTTAGAAGTTGATTTTGTTGTGTGACTATGCTTTGACATTGGGATCTTCTTCTTGGAACTAGGTTAAGGTGTTGCACTAATGCCTAAGGATTTGCAGTTGTAAAGGACTTAGTGGTAGATCTTGCGCTCATAAATATTTTGGTTTCTTCATTCGTAGTGGATTTGTTAGGTGAATACTCTTCTACTTCAATAAGCAGATGAAACTAATATCTTCATCGAAATATTAAAATGCTAGTTGGGTGAAATATTATTGGGTCCCATTGGGTGTGCCATTAAACAACCGTGGAATTAAAATGTGGTGGTCATCTATTGCAATGGTTAGATGCACCCGATACTTGTACCTCTCATAAAGCAACATAGTCTAAATTCCTAACTATGGGACCTAACTAATAGGACAACCTTCAAGATTTTTTACAAGACCAAATCCTTATAAGATGTGATCTTCAATGCTCACCTACTTAAACTACTTTCATCAACCAAAGGAAAATGGAAAACAAATAATAAACAATGAAATCTTATACTAATGGAGGTGATGAACCAAGATCAAGAGATTATTTTGTATATCGATGGGATGAATAAACATGTGTCATTTTTTAATAGCTATAAAAATGGACACAGTTCTGATATAGCATAATATTCATGTAAATTTATACGAATAAGAAACAATGCAAAGCAAGATTATCCATAACTTCTTTTGTATATATATCATAAATTTTTATAAATATACGCTAGAACCAAAGAGGCTTGGATTTTATTATAGAATGACTTAAGGCTTGAGTCCAGACTAATTCATAGTAGAAAGTAAAACAAAATGTATACAAGGCTAGGTATTAGGCATGAGTAGTTTACTTTCAATGTCTTACAATGAATATTGATCGGCAATTTATAAGCTAAAATTTGGGAGCCTTTCCTTCCAAATTTGTACAAAGAATCAAAATATCTCTTCCATTGTGTGTTGGGGATCTACATACATTATGTTTGTTGCTTATCTCAAGATATTTGGATTTAGAATCATTAATGTTGAAGGGTTTTGGGCCTTTGGATGTGGATCTTCCATTGCTATTTCCAAATAACTTTGTTAGGGATTCTTGGAGATTAAACATAGGAAACCTTTGCAATCAATGTTACTAGGCTTGAGGTTGTTCATATTGTGACTTCTATTGTTGTTGTCTTTAAGATGCCAACTACACCACTAGACTTTTGTGCCCAAGTAGCATTGGTAGGTGAACATAGATCTATTTTACAACCACTATATTTATGAATTCAACTAATATTCCTGGAATACTATATGAAGATGTTACCCATAATAAAATTCTTAAAGGTTTCTTATTATGAAATCTAAAATATGAACTCTAATTAGCCATTGTTGTCACTTTTTCCATTCTTGAGTTCTACCAGGTCAAACTATTTTTTTCTTGCTTTCATGGTTGGAAAAAAATTTTAGATCTCCTTCAAGTTTGTGGACTTTATTTTGGGTTGTTTATTAAGACTATCTATAGACACCTAAAAGTCATACATGCTCATTCCTAGATATTTGTATATTTTCATAGACACTTGTAGGTTTGCATATCTTAGACTATCATAGGCCATCATTGGCTATTGTAGGTCATCATAGGCCATTTTAGGTCATCATTGGCCATCGTAGGCTGCCATAGGCCATCGTAGGCCACCATAGGCCATCGTAGACCACCATAGGCCATCGTAGGCCACCATAGTTATCCGTAGGTGCAAAAACCTATAAAACTATGTAAAGTGCACCCAAAATACCTTATATCCACAAGAGGGCCACCTAATAGCTCCCTAAGGCCACCTAAGCCCTTTCCTACACCTAATTAGGGCCCCCATGGGACCATTCCCCACTAAAAACCCTAATTAAACTAAATAGGATTCTAATTTGTGATTGACTTTCACTTAAGTAATACTTTATCATTAAAGTAAATTTAATTACGATTAATGATCTAATTAATCCTAAGCATGTCCTCACACATGTGTGCACCCTAAGTTGGTTAGGATATTTCCTAGAAATCCTAATTCAACCCCCATCTAACCTAGGAGTTAGCTAATCCTAGTTAACCCTAATCCTTGCTCACACATGTGTGAGGATGAGATATTTCCTTCAAGGTATATGAGAGGATGAATAAGCTTGCCACCTCCCAAACCTTAACCTAATTTACCAAATGGAAGCATTAAACAATTGAATTGATGATCATAAGATTATATAGTACATGGTCTTCAATGTCCCAACGAACTTGGTAGTTCGTACAATACTCAGATAACCACCCTAACCAATGCAACCACCTGAGCACATAACATTAGACAATGCACATAATGTAATAAATTATGCATATATATGAACCTATGCTAACATCTCCTCTTATTAAATTATTTGGAAATACAAAGTGTTGCAAAAGAAACTCAAATTTGACACATGCAAGTGCCTTAGTGAAAATATTTGCAACCTATTCATTGGTGGGAATGTACTGGAGCTGTATCTTGTGCCTTGGAACTTCATCTCAAATGAAATGACATTGAGTGTCAATGTGTTTGGTACATTCATGAAACACTGGATTCTTGACAAGCTTCAAAACACCTTGGTTGTCGCAAAATAAGTGAATTGGAAGTTTCTTTGGAAGATCCATACTTGAAATAATGTGACTCAACCATATCACCTCGTAGACTGCTCCACGTGTTGCACGATATTCTACCTCTGTAGAAGATAAAGCAACCACTTGTTGCTTCTTATTGTACCAAGAGATAGGTCTAGATCCAAGATGGAAAATGTATCCAAAAGTTGATTTTTGATCATCAATAGATCTAGCATAGTCTGAGTCCATGTATCCTTGAAAGAAGAAATTATCATTCTTCTTGTACTCTAGGCCATATTCTATACTACCATAGACATAATGAAGAACCCATTTTGGTGCTTTCCAATGACTCACCTTAGGTTCCTGCATGAACCTTGAAATATAACCCATAGAAAAATTGATATCTGACCTGGTGTTTGTCAGATATATGAGACTCCCAATCAGTTGGCGATAGAGAGTACCATATACCTATGGAGAAGTATCATATCATGATAACTGAAGCCCTGGTTCCATTGGAGTTGCTTTTGGCTTACAATCAGTCATGCAATATTTTTCAATCAATGTCTTGGCATACTTCTTTTGTGTCACTCTGATATGATTATTTTTCTAAGACACTTCTAAACCAAGACAATAGTGAAGAAGTCCTAGATCTGTCATCTCAAATGATTGTTTCAAGTCATCTTTCACTGCATCTATCATTTTCTCTGAACTTCTAGTGATGATCAAATCATCCACATAGAGTACTAGAATCACTATGTCAGAACCATTGTTCTTGATATAGATATTAGCATCTGAAGGACTTATTTTGAATCCATGCTGCAATAGGTGACTATCCATTTTGATGTACCAAGCTCGTGGAGCTTTTTTTAACCCATACAAGGATTTAACCAACTTGTAAACTTTTTACTCTTGGCCTTCAACCACAAATCCTTCTGGTTGGGTCATATACACTTCTTCTTGCAAGTCACCATTCAAGAAGGCACTTTTGACATCCATATGATGTAACTTCCACCCGAAATGAGCTGCCATAGCACAAAGTACACGAATGGTAGTCATTCTTGTAGTGGGTGCAAAAGTCTCTTCATAATCAATTCCTTCTTTTTGAGCATAGCCCTTTGCAACAAGATGGGCCTTATGCTTATCAATAGTTCCATCTACCTTATAATTCACTTTGAACACCCATTTGCAGCTAATGGGCTTCTTTCCAGAAGGTAGATCAACTAGCTTCCATGTGTTATTTTTCATGAGAGATGTATGTTCAGCATCCATAGTAGCCTTCCATTGAGGCTCACTAAGTGCATCTTGAACTATTGTGGGTTCATTCTCATCCAATGCAAACATATAAACCCTTTCATCATCCATATCTACTTCTTTGTCTTCCTCTACATCTACAGATAGTTCATCAAACTATTGGTAAAGCTCATCAACCTCTAAAGTTGATGCCTCTGCTCTCATCTTTTGAGTCATTATGTGAGTACAAGTTCAATCTAGAGTTATATTCGATAGTGAAGTCAACTTTGCATCTCTCAATGTGCTAGTATACCATTTTGGAACCTTTTTCTGTGGGGGTGGAGTCTCTTTCTTAGTCTCCTCTTCATCTAGGTATACAGCTATAGATGTGTCATCTGATGTGAAAGCTTCATCAAATACAACATATCTACTTAAGTGAGTTTTCTTGGTTTTAGGATCTATCAACCGATATCCCTTTGAATGCTCATCATAACCAAGAAAAATACACTGCAAGGATTTCTCATCTAACTTCTTTCTCTTTGCTTTTAGAATATGCATGAATGCCTTACACCCAAAAATCCTTAGATGAGAAATGGAGGGTTTCCTACCACTCCATGCTTCTTGTGGAGTCATTCCCTATAGATATTTTGTGGGTGCTCTATTCAGGAGGTACGTTGTTGTATTGACTACTTCTACCCAATACTGTTGCTCAAGATGTGCCCCCTTAAGCATACAATAAACCATTTCCATGATGGAATGGTTCCTCCTCTCAGCAACTCCATTTTTCTATGGAGTATAGGTTATTTTCAATTGTCTCTTAATCCCATGTGAATTCAAAAATGATGAAAATTATTTGGAGGTATATTCCCCCTCGATCTGAGTGGAGGGTCTTGATGGAACATCCTGACTCCTTCTCAACACTCTTCTTGAACTGCTAAAAATATAAAAATACCTCTGATTTCAATTGTAAAAATAAAACCCACATATTCCATGAGTAATCATCAACAAACAACTAAAAATACCTCTTTCCACCATAACTGTTTGGCATAGGACCGCACAGATCGATGTGTACCAACTCCAAAGGTTTCTTAGCTTATGAAGAGCTCACCTCAAATGGTACTCGGTGTTGCTTCCTTGCTAAGCAATCCGAGAAAATTGGCAAAGTGGATGAAAGGTTGGGAAGACCTTTCACCATCTCATATTTACTCAACTCAAGCAAATATCCTAAACTTATATGCCCATATCTCTTGTGCCAAAGAGAAGTGGCCTCCTTTGTGTTTGCCACCATGGCAACATGAGGCGTAGAAATGGCATCTAAGATAAACAAGCCATGCTTGTATGAACCTATTGCTACATGCTTTCCATTTCTAGTGATGAAGCATCACTTCCTACCATCCTCAACTCTAAAAACAACAGCCATGTTTTTATCCAAGATCTGAGGGACTGACAACAACTTGTTTGCCAATCCAGGAACATAGAGAACCTTCTCAATATGACAATGTCCATCTAGAAGAGTGATAGAAACATCTCCTTCACCCTAGACTCGGTAGGTCTTATCATCAGTGATTATCACTGGTTTGCCTTCCTTTGCCTCAAAAATCTCAAACCATGATCTATCACCAATCATGTGTTTACTGGCACCAGAATCAATATACCACACAGGATTATTCTACTGAGAAGACGTGTGAGTCATGAGCACCTTGTGTGCCCTCTCAAAGTCTGAGTCTAATTCCTCATAAGCAACATGTCCCTTGGGTTTCTTATTCTTCTTCTATGGTTTGTATTTCCCTTTTCCCTTTTTCTTTTGATCTTGGTCATTGGGTTGTTTATTCTTAAACCAACACCTGTTGGTGTCATGGTTATCCATATCATATATTTTATAATATTTATTTTCTTTCTATTGAGGTTGTTTCCCTTTTCCTTTGGATGAAGATCCTCCCTTCTGAAAGTTACCTTGCTTCTTTCCCCCTTGTTTTGAGTAAAGTGCATTATCTAGCACTTCATCTCTTTGAAGTTGATTTGCCTCCTCAGTTTGAAGCAAATTTACCAACTCCACAAAAGTAACTTGTCTACTAGACACTTGAAGAGATGTGATCAACACCTTGTAGGATTCTGGAAAAGCTCTCAAAATGACTAAAGTCAAGAGATTATCTTCCACTACTTCTCCCATAGAATTCAATTTGGCTTTCAATTCTACCACTCTGCATAGGAATAGTTCAACTGTCTCACCAGATTTCATATTGAGTGTATGAAGTTGAGATTGAAGGTTAAGAATAGTGGATTGATTCTTCCCTTCATAGATGGTAATTAGAGCATCCCAAGATTCTTTACCAGTTTTAGCATCACAAATATGAGGTTGTACCTCATCTGTAGTAGCAAGTAGGATAAACATGAGAGATCTTTTATCCTTCTTATCATATTCATCTTGATATGGACCTAGTGTTGTAGGATGTTTTGTAGTGCCAGTCACTACATCCCACAAATCTTCAACCTAAAGAATGGCTCTCATCTTTGTTTTCCATGGTGCAAAATTAGAACCTTTGAGCAACTGTGAATCTGAAAGATATTTGTGAATAGTGGCCATTGTGAAGGTTCCTTATATCACCAAAATGGTCCCCCTTTCTTTATACTAACAAAGAGTACATGAAAGGGAATTCAATCAAATTGATGGCACCTACCTCAAAACCCTTCCGAAAAAGGATGATGAGTTGGAGGAGTTTAAGCCAAACAATAAGAATGAATTAGGGTATAAAATGGAGTGAATATCAAAACTAGCTTTCCTTATTTCTCCTTGATGATTTATAGAGAACAATAGCTCAAACATCATTTTTGTAGCTATGTTAGGTGTTAGATATAGTAGCCCAAAGCATGACAACATTACCTATAAGTGTGGGCCAGAGGTATCATATATACCGAACACTGTAGATGCAATAAATTGCACAAATAGGTTTAAAATTTGGGGTCTTTATTTTGTTTTTAATTTTAACTTATGATTGAAATGCAAAAAATAGGAAATTAAATGCAATAAACAATCACAAGTTCCCACAAATTTAAATCTTAGGTGTCGGTTTCCATCGAAAATGCACCTATTACAATGCCAAATTTTTAACATTTTAGTTTCAATTGAAAATACATCTTTTGTTACAGTAATTTTTGTAAAATATTTGAGGTTTTTTTTTGCAAAAAAATGATATTCAAATCCACAATTTCCCCCCTTTGTCTTAGAATTTTGCAAGAAGAAAATAATGTTTTTATCCCCCCTTTTTGTTGCAAAATAAACAAGGTTTGAAAAAAAATTTGATGTACCCTTTCAATGTGCAAAAGAAACAATGTGCAAATTTGTTTTCTTATCCCTCCATGGAAAAATGCACTAAGGTTCTTGTTCTTGGTTTTAGGTGCAAAAAAAAATTGTTGCCTTCTTCTCATAGGCTATGATACCAAATTGACCGAATAGCAGCATTAAACAATTGAATTTATGATCACAAGATTATATAGTACATGGTCTTCAATGTCCCAACAAACTTGGTAGTTTGTACAACGCTCAAATAACCAGCCTAACTAATGCAACCACCTGAGCGCATAACATTAGACAATGCGCATAATATAATAAATTAGGCATATAAAATTAACCTATGCTAAAAAACCTAACCTTGCTAGGATTTGATCCTAGGGTGTGGTATACTTAACTACCCTCCTTGACGTTAGTTTTTCCTATAAATAGAGGGTATTTTACCTCATTTTACCTCTCTCACATTTTTAGTCAACTTGTCCAGACTCTGCCGAAATCACACCAGAATCACCTTCTACAACTTTGTTTTTGACAAACAATATCAGATAGCTCCTAGACCCCATCTGAATAGAAATTCTCCAACATAAGTCAACCACAGTCCAATTTGCCCCCCAACCTATGAACCTGGGATCCATTTTGTAGGCCAACCTATGAACCGGCCATACAAGAGGTCTACAACACCAAATAAGGTGTGAATCAGCTTTAAGTAGTTTATATGTCATTTACAACAACTTTTATCATGTTTTACTTTAGTTTTGAGTTGATTTGTCTTCATAACCAAGGGGCTTGACCAAGGTAGGCTCCCAAATGCACTAACAACATTTTTTAGGCCCAAAATAAGTACAAAATGACATATACCAATAGAATACCAATGGCACTCACACATAGAATCCCACCTTCATTGAGGAGATCCGAGAAACACCATCAGATGCTTCAAATTTGTGATGAAAAATAGGGGATAAAAATCTCCACTAAAAGAGAAACTTACTTTGTAACCCTACACTTTCAAAATGAATAAAGCAACATTCTAAACAATATTTTATTTGTTTTTATCAAATGGTTGTCTTTTAGTCACTTCATTCTAGCACACCCGATGGGACCCCCACTATGATTATTTTAGAATAGTGCTCAAACTAATCTAACTCAATTTTTGGTTTTCTTTTGATGTTATAGGTACTCTGAATACATAATTGAACCCAATAAATCCCTGAAACCCAATTCAGGTCCTCATAATCAGATTTTCAAACCTCTACACTCAGTTCACCCCCTAACCTATGAAACAACACCTATTTCATAGGCCACCCTACGAACCCCACCAAACAGCCTCAAAATCACCTAAAATTGTAGGAGTTAATAGCAGACATAGTGGGAAGTTTATCTGATACAACATCAGTCTGGTATTTTTCTCATAACTCCACTTTTTCATCATCTCTTTACGCAGAAATTTCCACTTCAAATGCATCAGGTCATTGTGTGAAAATTTTGTTTAATAAATCAATTCAAATTTTCAATCAGTCCTAAATCAATTAGATCAGGGTTTTGCAATCCTTTCATTTTATTTCCTTTCCATTTTCAAATTTCTTTTCACAATTGCATTTAGGTTAAATTATCAAATTCTTTTCATGTCATGTCAAATTTCTTCCCAAATACCTTTTCAAATTCACATTTAGATCAAGTTTTTGCATTCCTTTCTTTTCATTTTAAAATTCTTTGTCAAATTTCTTTTCCAAAATCGCATTTAGGTTAACCAGTTCAATTTCTTTTCAAATCATTCAATTAGAATTTCAATTTATTTTAGCACAAATCAATTTAAATTTATTTCATGCTTTTATATTAGGGTTTCATTTCCTTTTCACATATTTTAGCATAGAATTTACATCTCTTTTTGCACAAAATCAATTTCAATTTCTTTCATGCTTCTAGATTAGGGTTTCATTTCCTTTTTGCATATTTTAGCATAGAATTTCAATCTCTTTTCACACAAATAAATTTCAATTTCTTTCATGCTTTTATATTAGGGTTTCATTTCCTTTTCACATATTTTAGCATAAAATTTCAATCTCTTTTCGCACAAAATCAATTTCAATTTCTTTCATGCTTTTAGATTAGGGTTTCATTTCTTTTTTCGCATTTTTTTAGCATAGAATTTCGATCTCTTTTCAAAATAAATAAATTTCAATTTCTTTCATGCTTTTAGATTAGGGTTTCATTTCCTTTTCACATATTTTAGCATAGAATTTCAATCTCTTTTTGCAAAATCAATTTCAATTTATTTCATGCTTTTAGATTAGGGTTTCATTTCCTTTTCACATATTTTAGCATAGAATTTCAATCTATTTTTGCACAAAATCAATTTCAATTTCTTTCATTCTTTTATATTAGGATTTAATTTCCTTTTCACATCTTTTAGCATAGAATTTTAATCTCTTTTCGTAATAATCAGTTTCAATTTCTTTCATGTTTCTAGATTAGGGTTTCAATCCCTTTCACATCTTTTTAGCATAGAATTCACATCTCTTTTTGTACAATCAATTTCAATCTCTTTCAGGTATTTAGATTAAGGTTTCTATTTCCTTTGTTCACATGCTTCCTCTCTTCTTGCTTGCACATGTCATAGAATAGATCTCTTTTTGTTTTCCAAAAAGGCACATAAGACTAGTTTCATTCTAAAATGCATCTAGATCTAGTTTTATTTTGAAAATGCATCTAGGATTAGTTTTATTTTTAAAAGGCATCTAGTTAGTTGTTTTTATTTCACCCCCAGTGGTAATAAACACACCATCACATACACACATGGCATACACAGTGGTGAGATTGGACTTCATACCCAATCCATCACTCGAGATCCCCAATCCATCGCTCGAGACTAGTGACATTGGAATTCATCTCCTTCCACCAGATCACCCCTAGACACCATAGTATCCCTTAGGAGTGGTTTTTTGGACTTCATCACTAGAAAGTCCCCTACTCTTGAGACTAGTTTTCCTGAATTTATCACCATAAGGGACCTTCAAAGTAGGATAGGGTTAGATGCCTTTGTTCACAAGGCTCATATAATTAGTGAATAGGTTACTACCATTCTTGACTAAGCCCACCCGAGGGTGAAGTGAAAGCATGGATATGTCGATAGCATGTCTTAGACAGTGTCACCTCTTCTCATGAGACGCTTTTGGAATCATCAGAGCATTATGAGTTCCCCTCTTCTTTGGTTATTATTTTATTGTGCCTTTACATTAGGTTTCCATTTGCCTATTGAGACACTGTTCTATTATGTGCGCCCTTGGGTGTTGTAGGAGGTTTTGTGCTGACAACATTCCCATTATTTCTAGAGTTTCACCCCACTTCTTGTGATACTTTCTAGAGGTAATATTTCAAACATCAAAATACACAAAACAAACAAACATTTATTTCTTGTTTATTAGCATTGATTCTAGTTACGCCTTGTTTTCTACCCTCACAAAATTGGTTTTAGCACATTTTCTTCTAGAAAATCCACTTTCTAGACACACATAGTCAATCATTGATAGTTTCCTATCAAAATTCATAGTCTAGATCCAGTTCATAGGTCAACCTATGAACCAGATCCCAGTTTTCATAGCACCCTATGAACTCTATTTTGATACATAGAAACTTCACAAATTTCATAGGGTTACTCAAAAACCTCACACAAAGCACACCCAAAACCTCGAATTTATATTTTTGAATAGTTGTGAGCACTAATTCATGATACACGACATCATGTCTATTATCACCCATAGTCAAGCATACGAGCAAGCACATCTTGAGGAGGCTTCTTGTGCCACTTCCATTATGTCCATCCCTCCCTTTTCATTCATGAATGGTAAATCCACATTCACTCTAGACCTCCTTACAAGTCCTAATACACTTCACATACACACTATGTCTCATGATGATACTTCTACCCCACGTGATACCCTCACCACATCATCTGGAAAATATCATCCACGTATTTCCTGCTCACCTTCACCTAATACCCCTTCCATGTTTTGTGACCACATCATATATACTACTCTAGGGCACCCACATCCTTTCTTCACTATCGAGGATGAGACTCCACCTACTTTACCCACCTTTGCACATCCCTTCTTTTAGAGCTTATCTCAGTATCTATTCAATAGTAACTCCTCCCTACTCAACCACACTCGCCCTGAGGTTGCATACTTCACCACTAATATAGGGATTATCTCAGATCCCTTGTATTCCACTTTGAGTACTTAAATACCCTTATCTCAAATCCCCTCACAATAATATGCACCACCCACATCATCATGCCACTTCACTTCTCAAGTATCACAACCACCACTCTCCCAACAATCATTTTTTCCATCTTTCGATGTGATGTCACAACCACCCGCTACCTCACAATAATTCCAATACCAAAAACATTAGCAAACCCTATATCCTAAATCATGTGCGAACACTTTCATCACACCATATTATCATGCTCCCATATTTGAGGCCTACACTCCATCCTCATCCCTTCCTCTACTTATATCCTACCCTACTAGAATGCATGGTATCTCATATTTTTTTCTACCACCATCTTCATCTACTCCCATTTTCTAACTCTCTCCACCTCCTCCATTTCAGGCTTTGTCTTCTAGTCCCCTTCCTACCTATGATCCGTGATACTCATATTTTCCCATTAATATCCCATGCTATTCTACTCTACCTGCCTTCTCTACTTATCACTCTTCTAGTCAGATGCAAGTACCATATTTTGACACCTCATCTCACTCACCACTTGCACCATCTATCCATATACCATTACCTCCACCACCATCTTCTACACCTATATTTTTCATTATATATCCTTCCTACTCATTGTCACTTACTACCCAACCATTACAACATACCCCTCTCCAATGGGTTTTGGTACAACAACCACCAACCTTGCAACCACAATATTAATACCCCCAGCAAATGTTTGCTCCACAATAGAGTGTCCCCTCAGCTTCGATATCCTACACCATACAGTAGCCACACCTACAGGCATAGTTGTAATACATTCCTTCCCCAAACTTAGAAGAAAAATAACTCCAATATCCACCACATTCTTAGGCTCCACCCACCTCAGCACAATACTTTACACCTCTAGCACCCAAAATTCAACTTTTGCAAGAATAAGTTAAGATGCTAAATCTTCGTATAACTGGTTATGGGCTATAAAACCCACATACAATAAACTCTACAATGAGCCAGTCCACCCTTCAATTCCTATCCCTCCTTACCCTTATCGCTTTGAGACACCAAAGTTTGATAAATACAAAGGTAATGAGGACCCGCATGAATATGTCAGCAATTACTGCTTTACTTGCTATCAACTTCATAGTAGTGATCCCCTCGTGTTATGTACCTTTGATCTCTCACTTGGGGGACAAGCCCTTGATTGGTACAACATGCTCCCGCACCATAGCCTATTCACTTTTGAACAGTTGGCCAATTCATTTATGGAATATTTATCCATTAACATCAAGAAGAAAACTAAATTTTTTGATGTTTATACCTTATGACAGGTTGAGAATGAACACAAATTTTATCTCTCGATGGAGATCAGTCATCCATGAGCTCGATCATAGCCTTCCATATACTGAACTAGTCACACTCTTCTCTAAGAGTTATCACAAACACATTTCCACTTCTTTGTAGCTTCATCAAATCCACACATTTGAGGAAGCTATCACCCAAGCCAAGGTCATTGAGGACATCAAATTCTAATGTATAAAAATTAAACTTTAGTAGAATCCATATTACACTTGAAATTATTTCTTCAATTATAATGCATCAAATCAAACCTTTTTTGAACTGCCATAGACCAATCAAGTAGATATAGCATCTCCATCTTCCTCATCAATCTCACAACCTCCTCCTCCACAACAAGAGTTATCTCATACTAATGTGCCTCATCCATTCAATCCATGATGAGCTCGCGGTCCCTGTCCTCCATGCCTACATCATAATTGGACTTCACTTTTTGAGCCTCTAACTATTTTATTCTATAAGTTGTTAATGTTGGTCATGTTATGTTACCAAACATTCGACACGTAGATCCAAATCGACCCAACCCTTGTAAGTACATCGAACATGGCTTTTGTGTTTACCATCGCTAGCGTGGTCATGATGTCCATTCTTGTTGCACCTTTCATGACTTAGTCAAGGATCTTATTGATCATGGTACCATTCAAGTTTCAGATCCCCTCACACCATAAAATCAAAATTTGAGTATTTATCAGATTCCATTACATGAACATGGGGGGACTAATCTTCACAGGAATCCACCCACTCAACACGTCCAATAAAAACAATTCAATCATATCCACCATGATACTACCTTATACGGAGTGGTTGGTATGATTAACAGCACTACTCATAATTAGCACTATCTACCACATCAACATGTACCCATTACTCCACCTCCACCATCATCCACTTTCACTTTTCACCTTTCTTCACCTACATAGCATTCCTTTTTACTATGTGGATTTCACCATTCTCTCTTTCCCTATATTTTCTCCTCCTTCCTCACTTCTTCAATTTTATTTTCTTCTTCTCCATCATCATCCATCGACCATTTCACTAATCAAGTCAAATTTTCCCTTTCAAAAGGCTTGAAATTGTGCATTCATCACTTCCAAAATAAGGATCATATTTGACACAACTTTCCTCCATCATTCATATCCAAATTTTCCAAAAATTTTACCATTAGATTGGGCTTGGAAATATTTTTCCAATGGTATAATATTTGTCCAAATCTAACATCGTTTGGTTCCCCAAACTACAAAAGCACTATGTAGGGGTCAAAAATTCTAGGTTCACACCCCACCATGCAAAATCTAGTCTAGTTAGCATGTCACCAAATGAATTCTAGTCTAGTTCGCATGCCGCCCTACGAACCCAAAATTTTTTGTTCCATTGTTCATGTTATGCATAGTTATGGCCTTTTAAAATACTCATTTGCATTTTCTACCTTTCTTCACATCTCATTGTTCATCATTTTTCAATCACATCTTCATCATTCCACCATTAATTTTATTAATTGTCTACAATGGTTTTGTCCATTTGTTCTCCATATCCCATAACTAGGGAAGTTTCTCATCTTCTTCCAATCCATCAGTCACAATTTGTAGGATTTTCTCACTTTCCACCACACTCTCCACATCCAGTGGATTTTCACTTCCTTACATCCCATAATTTAAAATGGAGGCAGCTTCACGCCCTCTCCAATCCATCATTCACGATTTGGAGGAATTTATCTCTTTCCACCACACTATCCACATATAGTAGAGTTTCACTTCCTTGCATCTCATCCTTAAAAATGAGGGTAGCTTCATCCCCTCTCTAATCCATAATTCATGGTTTGGAGGATTTTATCTCTTTCCACCATACTCTCCACATCTAGCGAAGTTTCACTTCCTTGCATCCCATCATTCAAAACGAGGTTAGATTCACCCTCTCCCCAATATATCATTCAAAAATGGGGTAGTTGTTGGAAATATTAAGCATATTGAATTGTCATTGATGTCAAAGGGTTGATGTTAAAAGGATGCATGGTATTTAAGGCAGAAATATTCTTCTAATGTTGGAAAATTATTCAAGGTAAGGTATATCTCAAAGCAAGGAAATTGTTGAAAATAAAAGGATTATAATATTGATTTAAATACTATAAAGAAAGTTCAAAAGTTCATAGAAAGGGCAAAAAGTTTAAGAAGGTTTAAAATTTTATAGAGGGCCAAAATTTTTAAAAGGTTTAAAAGTGGAGTTTATAAAAGTTGCTTAGGAAAAGGTCCAAATACTACAAGAGAAGGCCAAAGGGTTTATTATAATATTCTTATATTATAATTTTAAAAGAAGGGTTTGGTGCCAACGTCTTTGAAGGATTTAAAAATCAAAAAATAAAGTTTGAAGCCGAATCCACGATAATGAAAAGAAAGGCATATTTATATGGAAAAAAATATTTCATTTACTCACCATGATTGCTAATGTTTGAAATATTTTAATGCGAACGATTTTCTAATGCGAATGATTTTGACATCTCTCTGTGTGCCATTTTAAAAATTCAAGGCAAGGAGAAGACAGTTAACAAGAAGGTAGAATTCATGGGTTTTGAAGTTTGAACAAGGAAAGGAGGTTTCGTTGTGTTGTTCCAAAAATTGGGGTATCCCAACCGGTTGTCCAGCCCTAGACAAAGCACTACGGAGCAAGGAGTGTTGAGTTTCATTCCCAGATGCATCATATTTTTGTTGTGTATCTGTTTTTTGAAGCGCAAAGGGGTGAAATTTTTTATGTGTGCATTTGGTTCTCAAGCTGGTATGCAGCCCAGCCGGTTGGCTAGGCCACGTGAAGATCCTACCATGGGAGATATCCGAAGTTTGAATCCTATCGGGTGTATTTTTTGTTGGGAAGACATTGTGGCAGTTTTAGTTTGGAAGCGTGTGAGGATATAGATATAAGGGCAACCCTTTTGGTTGCTACCCATTGGGCTAGCCCAACTAGTCACGGTGGTGGTGGCTAGGCACTACGGTTTGGGAGGTTCAGGGGTCAAACCCCACCCGTGACAACAAAGGCTTTTAGGTGAAAGGTATGCAAAATAATTTTTATTTTCATTAAAGTTGGATTAATAAGATGCTACATTGATTTTAGTGCTTCATTGTGAATTAGCTATATTGCATTATGTATGTGATCAAGTTGGATAAATAAAGTGTATTGTATGATTTAAATTGGAAAAATAAGGAGTAATTTTTATTGTATTAAAATTATATTTTATGTTTCAAAGTTGGAGAAATAAGGTATATTTGTTAGGATTATAAAATTGCATGGTGTATATTTTAAAGTTGGAGAAATAAGGTGTATCTTTGGTATTTCAATTTTGTATTTTGAATATTATAAAAGAAGGGATAAAGGGTTACTTGAATATTGATTGAAATTTTATTGCTTATATTTTAATAAGGAATTTTGAGTATATGAATTGACATTAAAAAGGAAGAAGTGCTAACCTGTTTTGAAGTAGCAAAAGAAAGAAAAATTATCTGTTAAAGACAGGTTTGGAAAATTCATAGAAACACATCATTTTTAAGGAAGATCTAAGAGGTAATTTCTTTCTAGAGGATGGTTCATATTTGAAGAAAGCACTTTGATGTCATATGGTTTGAGGTATAAGGATTGATTGAGTGTGCATTTCTTTGATAGAAATTGAAAATAAAAGTGCAAGGGTTTGAAAGTAAATTTGATGTGCATTAGTGATTGATTGAAGATGGAAGTAATGGTGAATTATTGTTGAATAAAATTGGAAATATATGTGCTAGGGTTTGAGAACAAAGTTGTGCATAAATGTTGAATGAAATTGAAAATATATGTGCTAGGGTTTGAGAACAAAGTTATGCATTTTTTTTTAATGAATTTGAAAATATACTAGCAAGGGTTATAGACCAATCTTGTGAAGCAAATCTATGCATTAGTTTTGAGTGATATTGGGAATAAATTTGCAAGGGCTATAGACTAGTTTTGTGAAGCAAGTATGTGCATTGGTTTTGATTAATTTTGGAAGTACATAAGAAGGTCAACTATCAAGTGCTAGACTAGAGTATCCTTTTGAATGCAATGAATGTGAGACATGTGAAAGTGATAGACTTAATGAATATGAGAAGAACATATTGAGTATTTGTAATGCATATCATTCTCTATATGTTCATGAAGAAAATTAATTATGGGTAGAATATGTCTGAATTACTTTAATCAAAGAAAGCACTTTTGGAAAAGATATATGCAATTGTTTCTATGCAATAATTAGGAATGTTTGAGCAGTTTTTGTGAGTAGCATTGAGGTAGATTTGAGCAGGTTATTGAGGCAGAATTGAGAAGGTTTGTGAGCTGAGTTCTGAGAAGGTTTGAGGTAGATTTGAGCAGGATCTATGAGCAAGTTTGAGCAGTGATTTGAGGAGGATTGTAGAGTAGATTTGAGTAAGTTTGTTTGAGGTAGATTTGAGTAGGATTGTGAGCAAATTTGAGTAAATTTTATGAGCAGATTTGAGCAAGCCTTGTGAGTAGCCTTGGAGCATATTTGAGCAAGCCTTGTGAGTAGGCTTGGAGTATATTTGAGCAAGCCTTGTGAGTAGTCTTGAAGTAGATTTGAGCAAGCCTTGTGAGTAGGTTTGGAGTAGATTTAAGCAAGCATTGTGAGTAGGCTTAGAGTATATTTTCTCCATGGATGTATCTCACATTAGGTGAACCATGTTAAATTTATGTCTCTTATGTGTGTGATGATATGTGCATTGTTTCATTATTGCAATTGATAATATTGGATGATATTTTTTTGGAAAGAAAATTAAAAGTTTGATCTTATACTGTTCACCCCCCTCTCAGTATAATCTTGTGTTTTTCAATTGGTATTAGAGTGGGTTCCTTCATGAAAGCCTAATATCTTGAAGGAAGATATTACAAGAACACAAATGGCAAAGAAAGAAAGAAGATTTTTTCATGGAAAGAAAAATAGGTACAATTATGACCAAGAAGAAGAGAATGAATATGTTCCTATTATTGAAGATCTATAAAAAGAGAAATATTTATAAAATTAAGAAGAAACCATGGTTAACATAGAGGAGGAACTTAGTGCTGCTATTGGAGAATCGAAAAGGGTTAGAAAGAAGAATTCATAATTGAAGGCTCAAGTTCAAGAGGATGAGGAAACAAAGACAAAGCTCCTACAAGATATCATAGACTTAAAATTTAAGGTTGAAGAGGTAAGGAAAGTTGAAGAAGGTATGGCTAAATAGTTAAAGGAAAAAAAGCTAGAATGTGAAAGATTAGAACATGAAGTGGTTTCTCTAAGGATGGAAGTAAAATATTCTAATGATAAGCTACATAGGTTTGGGAAAAGCACAAAAATATTGGATGATATTATCAAAGCACAAAGATCTCCATTTATGAATACTGGACTTGGTTTTGAAGAAGGTCAAGAGAAACAAAAGGGAGAGTCAAGCTCAAAAGGAAAAGAGGCATCAAATAAAATGATTGAAGAGGAACCTAAGACCTATGTTGATGTGTGTAAAAGTGGAAGCATCAAGGAGGATGAAAAAATGCACCATCAAGGAACAGGGACCATCATAGAAAAAGCAATGAGAGAACCATGCGGTAATATCTCCAAGGCAATCAAACAGGTTTCACTATTCCTTCCATGGTTATTGTTTCTCATGTAACCATTTTGGTCATAAAGCTATACATTGTAGGGTTCATGATAAAAATTATTATGGCTTCAACAAGAGAAATTTCAAGTCACTTGCACTTTCCAAGGACTACAACATCATGTGTTTCAATTGCAATAATTTTGGTCATAAAGCTATACATTGCAGGGTTTATGGTAAGAATGATTATAGCTTCACCAAGAATTCATTTGCACCTTTCAAGGACTACAACATCAGGTGTTACAAATGCAATAATTTTAGGCATAGAGCAAAGTGGTGTAGAACAAAATTTCTAGAACTTCCAAAGACAAGCAAGAAAAAGGATGCTCAAAATGTTCAAAGAGGTAAGACTTCAAAAGTTTGGAAAAAGATTGAAAAATAAGAAGAGCATTGTAAGTTGGGAGTAACTTTACTCCCATCCCATAATTAATCACCTCAAGAAAAGGAGGTGGTGAGGGGGCTGAGCTAAGTATTTTATTTTTAGCCCTAGAAGGAGCCCTTTGCCATTGATGTCAAAGGGGGAGAGATTTTAGTAAGGGGAAGATATTTCAGTAAGGAGCAGCTTGTTAGGGGGAGCAGTTTGGGAATCCAGTTGCAGTAAAAGAAATTTTTTGTAAGGGTTGCCATCAATGACAAAGGGGGAGATTGTTGGAAATATTAAGCATATTGAGTTGTCATTGATGTCAAAGGGTTGATGTCAAAAGGATGCATGGTATTCAAGGCAGAAATATTCTTCTAAGGTTGGACAATTATTCAAGGTAAGGTATATCTCAAAGCAAGGAAAATTGTTGAAAAGAAAAGGATTATAATATTGATTTAAATATTATAAAGAAAGTTCAAAAGTTCATAGAGAGGGCCAAAAGTTTAAGAAGGTTTAAAATTTTATAGAGAGGGCCAAAATTTTTAAAAGGTTTAAAAGTGGAGTTTATAAAAGTTGCTTGGACAAAGGTCCAAATACTACAAGAGAAGGCCAAAGGGTTTATTATAATATTTTTATATTATAATTTAAAAAGAAGGGTTTGGCGCCAACGTCTTTGAAGGATTTAAAAATCAAAAAATAAAGTTTGAAGCCGACTCCACGATAATGAAAAGAAAGGCATATTTATATGGAAGAAAATATTTCATTTACTCACCATGATTGCTAATGTTTGAAATATTTTAATGCAAACGATTTTCTAATGCGAATGATTTTGATATCTCCCTGTGCGCCATTCTGAAAATTCAAGGCAAGGAGAAGACAACGAACAAGAAGGTAGAATTCGTGGGTTCTGAAGCTTGAACAAGGAAAGGAGGTTTCATTGTGTTGTTCCAACCATTGGGGTATCCCAACCGGTTGTCCAGCCCTGGACAGGGCACTGTGGAGCAAGGAGTGTTGAGTTTGATTCCCAGCTACATCGTATTTTTGTTGTGTATCCATTTCGTGAAGCGTGAAGGGGTGAAAGTTTTGTTGTGTGTGTTTGGTTCTCAAGCTGGTGTGCAGCCCAACTGGTTGGCTAGGCCACATGAAGATCCTACCATGGGAGAGATCCAAAGGTCGAATCCTGTCGGGTGCATTTTTGGTTGGGAAGACATTGTGGCAATTTTAGTTTGGAAGCGCATGAGGATATAGATATAAGGGCAACCCTTTTGGTTGCTACCCACTGGGCTAGCCTAGCTGGTCACGGTGGTGGTGGCTAGGCGCTGTGGTTTGGGAGGTTCAGGGGTCAAACCCCATTCACGACAGCAAAGGCTTTTAGGTGAAAGGTATGCAAAATAATTTTTATTTTCATTAAAGTTGGAGTAATAAGGTGCCACATTGATTTTAGTGCTTCATTGTGAATTATTTATATTGCATTATGTATGTGATCAAGTTGGAGAAATAAGGTGTATTTTTTATTATCTGAAAAGTGTATTGTATGATTTAAATTGGAGAAATAAGGAGTAATTTTTTATTGTATTAAAATTATATTTTATGTTTCAAAGTTGGAGAAATAAGGTGTATTTTTTAGTATTATAAAATTGTATGGTGTATGTTTTAAAGTTGGAGAAATAAGGTGTATCTTTGGTATTTCAATTTTGTATTTTGAATATTATAAAAGAAGGGATAAAAGGTTACTTGGATATTGATTGAAATTTTATTGCTTATATTTTAATAAGGAATTTTGAGTATATGATTTGACATTAAAAAGGGAGAAGTGCTAACCTATTTTGAAGTAGCAAAAGAAAGAAAAATTATTTGTTAAAGACAAGTTTGGAAAATTCATAGAAGCACATCATTTTTAAGGAAGATCTAAGAGGTATGGTGATTTAATTTCTTTCTAGAGGGTGGTTTCTATTTGAAGAAAGTACTTTGATGTCATATGGTTGGAGGTATAAGGATTGATTGAGTGTGCATTGCTTTGATAGAAATTGGAAATAAAAGTGCAAGGGTTTGAAAGCAAATTTGATGTGCATTAGTGATTGATTGAAGATGGGAGTAATGGTGAATTATTGTTGAATGAAATTGGAAATATATGTGCTAGGGTTTGAGAACAAAGTTGTGCATTATTGTTGAATGAAATTGGAAATATATGTGCTAGGGTTTGAGAATAAATTTGTGCATTATTGTTGAATGAATTTGAAAATATACTAGCAAGGGTTATAGACCAATCTTGTGAAGCAAATCTATGCATTAGTTTTGAGTGATATTGGGAATAAATTTGCAAGGGCTATAGACCAGTTTTGTGAAGCAAGTATGTGCATTGGTTTTGATTAATTTTGGAAGTACATAAGAAGGTCAACTATCAAGTGCTAGACTAGAGTATCCTTTTGAATGCAATGAATGTGAGACATGTGAAAGCGATAGACTTAATGAATGTGAGAAGAACATATTGAGTATTTGTAATGCATATCATTCTCTATATGTTCATGAAGAAAAATAATTTTGGGTAGAATATGTCTGAATTACTTTAGTCAAAGAAAACACTTTTGGGAAAGATATATGCAATTGTTTCTATGCAAGAATTAGGAATGTTTGAGCAGTTTTTGTGAGCAGGATTGAGGCAGATTTGAGTAGGTTATTGAGGCAAAATTGAGCAGGTTTGTGATATGAGTTCTGAGAAGGTTTGAGGTAGATTTGAGTAGGATTTGTGAGCAGGTTTGAGTAGTGATTTGAGCAGGATTTAGAGCATATTTGAGCAGATTTTGTGAGTATATTTGAGCAAGCCTTGTGAGTAGGCTTGGAGAATATTTGAGCAAGCCTTGTGAGTAGGCTTGGAGAAGATTTGAGAAAGCCTTGTGAGTAGGCTTGGAGTATATTTGAGCAAGCCTTATGAGTAGGCTTGGAGCAGATTTGAGTAGGCTTTGGAGCAGACCAGAGCAAAGGGTATTGGTGTCTCATGTGGATAGAGGTCCATAAACCAAAGAAAATGGGATTGGTGTCTCCTGTGGATAAAGGTCCATGAACTAGAGCAAAGGGGATTGGTGTCTCCTATGGATAGAGGTCCATGAACTAGAGCAAAGGGGATTGGTGTCTCCTATGGATAGAGGTCCATGAACTAGAGCAAAGGGGATTGGTGTCTCCTATGGATAGAGGTCCATGAACTAGAGCAAAGGGGATTGGTGTCTCCTATGGATAGAGGTCCATGAACTAGAGCAAAGGGGATTGGTGTCTCCTATGGATAGAGGTCCATGAACTTGAGCATAGGGGATTGGTGTCTCCTTTGGGTTGGTGCCTATAAACATTGTAATAGGGAATTGGTTCCTAAGAGATTTGTTGAGAAAATTTATAAGAAATATTTTCTCCGTGGATGTAGCTCACATTGGGTGAACCATATTAAATCTATGTCTCTTATGTGTGTGATGATCTGTGCATTGTTTCATTATTGCAATTGATAATATTGGATGATATTGCTTTGGAAAGAAAAGTAAAAGTTTGATCTTATACTGTTCACCCCCCTCTCAGTATAAGCTTGTGTTCTTCAATAGCTTCACCCACTCCCAATCCATCATTCAAAACTAGGGTAATTTCATCTTCTCCCCATCCATCATTCAAAACTAGGGGTAATTTCATCTTCTCCCAATCCATCATTCAAAATTGGGGAAACTTCACCTACTACCCAATCCATCATTCAACATGGGGGCAACTTCATCCTCTCCCCATACATCATTCAACACAAGGGTAGCTTCACCCTCTCCCCAATCCATCATTCAAAATTGGGGTAATTTCATCTTCTCCCCATCCATCATTCAAAACTAGGGGTAACTTCACCCTACATCATTCAAAACTAGGGGTAACTTCATACTCTCCCCAATACATCATTCAAAACTGGGGCAACTTCATCTTCTCCCCATCCATCATTCAAAATTAGGATAATTCCATCTTCTCCCCAATCCATCATTCAAAAATAGGGCAATTTCATCTTCTCCCCATCCATCATTCAACATTTGGAGGTAATTTCATCTTCTCCCAATCCATCATTCAAACATTGGGGGCAATTTCATCTTCTTCCAAGTCATCATTCACAATTGGGGTTTTACCTCCTTCCACTTCATCATTCACAACTAACAAAATTCATCTCATTTCCATAAAATATTTATGATTGGGGGAATTTTCTCCCCCTCCTTCTAAATGATTTTGCAATTAAGGGATCACATTCCCTTTTTCAGACCACTTCTACACTTAGGAGAGGGTTTTCCCTCTTTCCAACCATAGTTTCCTTTCATGGAGTTAATCCTCCTTGCACATTCACACTTCACCACCTCTCATCTACTCATGATGGTGCCACCCAACATTGCACTCACAAATAAATCACCATCAATCACATAACATTGCTAGATCCTCAAAAAAAGGCATCCCTTTGTTAAAGGTTGCACCCTTTTCCATGTATCAACAACTCATTCAACAACAATAGGTTTTACCATAAACCTCATGGCATTTGGCCATCATAATCAATCACTAGGTTCAAAATTTTGCATCCTTTTGTCAAAAAGTGGTGCCCTTTACCTCACCCTCATCAAATCATATCAATTGCTAGGTTCAAAATGTTGCATCCTTTTTTCAAAAGGTTGTGCCCTTTACCTTACCTCATCAAATCAAATCAATCACTAGGTTCAAAAGGTTGCATTCTTTTGTCAAAATATGACATCCTTTACCTCGCCTCATCAAATCAAATCAATCACTAGGTTCAAAAGTTTACATCATTTTTCAAAGGTGGCACCCTTTACCTCGCCTCATAAAATCAAATAAATTGCTAGGTTTAGAAGGTTGCACCCATCACAATGGTTTTTTCAAAAACCAGGTTTCTCCAAAATCCTTAGTAAAATTTTGGAACATTCTTTTTAGAATCTCTTAGCAAACTAGGTTTCTCCAAAATCCTTAGTAAAATTTTGGAACATTATTTTTAGAATCTCTTAGCAAACCAAGTTTCTCCAAAATCCTCAGTAAAATTTTGGAACATTCTTTTTAGAATCTCTTAGCAAACCAGGTTTCTCCAAAATCCTCAATAAAATTTTAGAACATTCTTTTTAGAATCCCTTAGCAAACTAGGTTTCTCCAAAATCCTTAGTAAAATTTTGAAACATTCTTTTTAGAATCTCTTAGCAAACCAGGTTTCTCCAAAATCCTCATAAAATTTTAGAACATTCTTTTTAGAATCTCTTAGCAACAAATATTTCTCCAAAAACCTCAGAAAAAATTTAGATAGGGTTTTCCAAAAACCTCAACAAAAATTTGGATAGGGTTTTCCAAAAACCTCAACAAAAATTTGGATAGAGTTTTCCAAAAACCTCAACAAAAATTTGGATAGGGTTTTCCAAAAACCTTAGCAAAAATTTGGATAGGTTTTTCCAAAAACCTCAGCAAAAATTTGGATAGGTTTTTCCAAAAACCTCAACAAAAATTTAGAACTAGGTTTCTCCATAGACATAGCCTAGCATAGCATAGCATACTCATAGCCTAGCATAGGCATAGCATACACATAGCCTAGCATAGCATAGCATACTCATAGCCTAGCATAGGCATAGCATACACATAGTCTAGCATAGTCTAGCCTAGCAATTTTTCACTTCTTTGTCCTCGCAAATATTTTTCTTCCAGGGGTAACTTTCCTTGCTTGCACATTCTTATACATTCAACATCGAACACAACCAACATCCAAAGAATGAGAACAAAAATGCAAACAAATCAAAACCATCCATTGGCGATGTATCTTGCATTTTATTTTCCTCTTTTCCACCAATCTTCTATATCACTTGGATTTATATCAATGTTGTATGGTCACACTTCGAGCGGCTACATACCTTTGATTTGATCCTATTTTCATCTTCCCCTTCTTCTCTCTACCTCTTTTGGTTCTCGATCAATGTTGTATGGTCATGCTTCGAGCAACTACATACCTTTGATTGGATCCTATTCTTCTCTTCCCCTTTCTTCTCCATTTCATAGGCTCACTTCCCCACCTCTTCCATCATAATCATCTACATCCATCAATCACATTGATGACCATAAAATATTGGCATTCAATTTGATTATTTCATGCATCCATCCACACCTTTTGGATTTGATCCTGTACATGGAAACCCACATTTTGAGTACACCTTCTTGCATCTATCTGTCTCACTTACTTTGCATTGTCAAGAAACACATTGGTCGCATTCTCCTATACATTTTTAGGTATTTTTTTGCATCATGTAGACATCACCCCTAGTCATGTTCTTTGTCTTCCTTGTACATAAGCATTCCATTGCTCATATACATCATGACATTGACTCTATTCTTAGTTGCATGTTAACAAGAAGTCTTTCTATTGCTCAACCATTCATGGTTAGTTTAATCAACCTGTATCGAATGTCATCAAAATCTATAGGATTTCAAGACTTTCTCTAGCTGAATCAAGTTTGTTCATGGACCACTCACACTACATCTTAAGCAAATTTTGAGTCTAGGGAGGACAACACCTTGTGTAAGCCTCACCATGTAGCGAATGGTTTCCCCTACTCACCCTATCATTTGCATGATCAAAATATGACCTAGGGATAAACAAAGGGACAAGCATAAGAAAAAATAAAAAATGGGTAGAAAACAAAAGCCAATGCCCACAAAAAAAAAAAACAACAAAAAAATAGCATCACAAAAAAAGAAAATCAAAAGGAAGAGGGGCAAAAAACAAAAGGAAAATCCTCCAAGAGTACTACCACTATGCTTGACTCCCTTTGGTCCTTCGGTTTAACATAACATCATGGGATGATTTCCATCACTAACAATAGGCTCCAAGAGCCTTCCTGCTAGTGGAATAGTCTTACAAGTGGTGACACATCTATCACATTAGCGACCTTCTCTTGTACAGATCACTGCATGCTTGTGGATGAGCTAGCTACTTTGGCTAAGTTTACAATGGGTTAGTCCAACCTCCCTCAAAATGGATAAATGAACATCATGTGCACACATAGGTCCATGAATGATTCAACCTCAGTTATGATAGTTAAGATATCTTCATGATATTGATTGGCCACTAGATCAGTTTGATTCTTCATACTATGTCATTTGAGCTCCTAGAAAATCTTTTAAACATTCACTATGCTTGAGAATTAGGGTCATGCAGCATCATCGCTAACTTTATTTGTCACATACATCTTCTCAATCACACTTGCATTTCTCATTCACCACATCAACTCATGATTTGTTACATCTCTTTCATGTGCATCTTGTACACCTCAGTCAGTTTGTACACCCCATGTTTTCTTATTTCATATTCTAGTCATTGGTCAGTGTACTTCTTCATTTATTTTTGATTAACCATGATAAGTAAGATGGTATCCATGCAAGGTGGAGTGCCCTCCATTTTTCTACATTCTTATATCCTACATGTACACAGGTTATCACATATAACCTCTACACATCATCATTCATACATACTCATGTTTAGTTAGGTTCATCGTACCTAGCACACATCATTCATATCAAACACATTTAACAACATGTACACATTACATACACATAAAATCACACACATTGTATGTAGGCACAACACAAAATCATCATGCGCACCCTTCACAAGGCTTGAAATTGTGCACTCATCACTTCTAAAAGTAGGGTCATATTTGGCCTAAATTTTCACCTATCAAATCATCTCCAAATTTCCCAAAACTTTCACCATTGGATCGAGCTCGAAAAGAGCTTTCCAACGGTATAATATTTGTCTAATTCTGACATCGTTTGGTCCCCCAAACTACCAAAACATTGCACATGGGTCAAATAGTCTAGGTTCGCAGGCCACCCTATGAACTCAAGTCCAGTTCATAGGCCACCCTGCGAACTCAAGTCCAGTTCATAGGCCACCCTGCAAACCAAACCTCATGACACCATTTCCATATTTTCTTCACTCCTGCAGCTTCTTCTTCTTTTCCTCCATCGTCTGCCCAAAATTTCCCACCTTTTGTCAACAATTTTCTTCTATCAATTGACTCATCACCATATCACTACATTTCATTTATATCATTCCTAATTCCTCGTTTGAGGGGGTATTCATACACAAATCTGCTTTGCATACAACCAAAAAATCAAACATCCAAATCACGGATATCCCATCTATCTACAAAAATTTTTGTTGAAGATTATCTCAAGATAAACCTCATCCCAAATCAGATATTTTTTAAGTCATGAGAGCCATGCGCAATATCAGAGATATCTCACTTTCATTCATGTATATTGGTGTCGACCACATACTAAATGTTACACTTGATTTATCCATACCACTCAGCTCAAATGGTTTGACATATGTCATCATGCACTCATCAATCAATCAAAAGCAAAAATTTGAATAGGCATTTGTTCTATTCATAATTGGACCATCTTGCATTGGTCGCAAAAGCAAAGCAGTCTTAAGTTGCCCTCACAAACAACCAGTACGATATTGCAAATATTGTACTAAATTGGTAAATCATCATGTTTCATCCGCAATCATTCATTTGCATTCATCCACCCACACCTTCTTCATCCTCTCTCTTCTTCTTTTTGGATTTATATCAATGTTGTATGGTCATGCTTTGAGCAGCTACATACCTTTGATTGGATCCTTCTTCTTTCTTCCTCTTCTAGTTCTCTATCAATGTTATATGGTCACGCTTCAAGTGGCTACATACCTTTGATTGAATCCTATCTTATTTCTTCCTCTTTTGGTTCTCTATCAATATTGTATGGTCACGCTTCGAGTGGCTACATACATTTTATTGGATTCCATTCTTCTCTTTCCCTTTCTCATCCAGTTCACAAACACCTCACCACCCTCCATCATATTTTTGCACTAAACTGTGTTTCACACAACATAGTACAAAAAGGGGTAAATGTAGACACCCAAAAGTTGCACATGCTCATTCCTAGATACTTGTAGATCTGCATAGACACTTGTAGGTTTGCATAGGCTATCATAGGTTATCATAGGCCATCATAGGCCATCGTAGGCCATCATAGGACATAGTAGGCTGCCATAGACCATTGTAGGCTTCCATAGGCCATTATAGGCTACCATAGTTATCCGTAGGTGCAAAAACCTACAAAACTATGTAAAATGCACCCAAAACACTTTCTATCCACAAGAGGGCCACCTACTAGCTCCCTAAGGCCACCTAAGCCCTTTCCTACACATAATTAGGGCCCCCATGGGACCATTTCCCACTAAAAACCCTAATTAGACTAATTAGGATTCTAATTTGTGATTGACTTTCACTTAAGTTGCACTTTATCATTAAAGTGGATTTAATTAGGATTAATGATCAAATTAGTCCTAAGCATGTCCTCACACATGTGTGCACCCTAATTTGGTTAGGATATTTCCTAGAAATCCTAACTCAACCCTCATCTAACCTAGGAGTTAGCTAACCCTAGTTAACCCTAATCCTTGCTCACACATGTGTGAGGATGAGATATTTCCTTCAGGGTATGTGAGAGGATGACTAAGCTTGCCACCTCCCAAACCCTAACCTAACCTTACTAGGATTTGACCCTAGGGTGTGGTATACTTAACTACCCCCTTGACCTTGGTTTTTCCTATAAATAGAGGGTCTTTTCCCTCATTTTACCTCTCTCACATTTTTAGTCAACCTGTCTAAACTCTACTGAAATCACACCAAAATTACCTTCTACAACTTTGCTTCTGAAAAATAGCATCAGACAACTCCTAGACCCCATTCGGACATAAATTCTCCAATAGAATTCAACCACAGTCCATTTCACCCCCCAACCTATGAACCCAGGATCCAATTCGTAGGCCACCTTGTGAACCAACCATACAGGAGGTCTACAACACCAAATCAGGTATGAATTAGTTTTAAGTAGTTTATATGTCATTTACAACAACTTTTATCATGTTTTACTTTAGTTTTGAGTCAATTTGTCTTCATAACCAAGGGGCTTGACCAAGGCAGGCTCCCAAATGCACTAACAACCTTTTGAAGTCCCAAAATAGGTATAAAATGACATATACTAGCAGACTACTAGTGGCACTCATGCATAGAAGCCCACTTTCATTGAGGAGCTCTGAGAAACACCATTAGATGCTTCAATTTGTGATGAAAATATAGGATAAAAATCTCCACTAAAAGAGAAACTTACTTTGTAACCTTGTACTTTCAAAAAGAATAAAGTAGCATTATGAACAATCTTTTATTTTTTTTATCAAATGGTTTTCTTTTAGTCACTTCACTATCTACTAAAGAATTTCTCAGGAAATCATGGCCAAGGATTATTATACTCAAATAATGCATAGAACTCCCTAGCTTGAATTTCTTAACTTCTCTTGAACATCCACAAACCATTGGATCTACTACATGTCCAATGAGGATGACTAATATTCCTTAGACACAATCCTTGAAGATACAATTGCTTACCTCTTTCACGGATCACCAATGTATTTACCACATGTCTAAATATTGGCTAACAACATAGTTTCTCTTTTGACAAGCCCAACAATCCTCTAAAATATCATAGACCATTGAGCTTGAATTAGATAGTTTGTGAAAATTTATTTAACCAATATTCATAAGGTCCTCCTTGAAATAGCATGGTACATTGACCTACGATCGAATAGTCCATGGATTATCACAATCTTCATTAGAATCATATTGAAATAGCATTGGCTATTGATCTTGAATTGTATGATCTACAAAATTTTGGCTTTCTAACTTCCATCAAAGCTTCCTTAAAATAGTATGGGTTGTTGATCTTGTAGTAGATGGTCCACAAAACTTTTCCTCATCAATCTCTATCTAAACCCTCTTGAAATTATGTGGGTCATTGATCTTGAATTGTATAATCCATGGATCTTTGGTTTGTTATTCCTTTTCTTGGTCCTCGTTAAAATAACATGGGATTTTGATCTTGAATCAGATGGTCCACAAAAATTTTGCACTCTGAGTGCTCCAACATTCTCTTTAAACCTCAATGAACCTCCATATTTGTCATCTACCTCAGGATCAAAAATGAACCTCTCTCAACTTATTTTCTTTGGGTTAATACTCATTGCTTGGTGAAGTGATATTTGTGGTGTCCTTATCTTTACCTCCTACTAGAGCTGACTTACAAAAATGACTAAGGCAAAATATTTTTCCAAGTGTAGTGAGAATCACTACAAGGAGTTTATCCCTAAGTTACCTAGTGTGAGAAACTATTACTCTTAGTAAAAGTAAATTTTTTGAGGGTATCTTTAACAAATGATATACCTCCAAATATACATGACTCTAAATATACCTTTAACATGATTAAAAGTCCTTAAAAATGATCTAGTGCACCACTACTTACTCTGAAAATATTCTTCTTTGGATCCACATCTTCATTTTACCCCTTCATTGATTGGCAAGTCTTACACTCTAATAAGCAAGTGAATAGGTTGACTTTGATAGCAAATCACTAGCTGACCCTAAGTGATTTTCTCCAATGATCCAATTGGGTCATTTTGCAAGTGAATCACTTTTGAAACAATTAACACTTATGAGTGAATCAGCATGAAAAAATTGGCACTTTATCAATCCAATAGTTGATAAAATCAACACTTGATAAAATCAATCCATCTTCTAGACTTAGCAAAATTTTGTTAATTCTCTAAACTTTTATTGTTTTGCAATATTATCCTTAAGTTTGAATTTTTTATGTTTCCATGAATTATTCATTGAATTTATAAGGTAGTATATGAACTAGTATAGATAGTTAAGTTTATCTTAAATCCATGACTAACTTTTGTATTTTATTGTATATATAAGCCCTTTGGGCCCTTAAAAAACCTTGCAAAGGGTAATTTTTGTAAAATTTTGTTATTTTAATCCTAAAGGTTAGTTACTTAACCTTGATCTAAAGGTAACTTATATTTGGTTATAAATACCCCATCGTACTAGCCATTTTATTACTGGTTGAGATGTAATTATATTATTTTATAGTGAGATTATTTAGTGTCCATGAAAACTCCCATATACTATGTGCATTTTTTTGTGTGTATTTATTTTTTAGCAATACTAGGTAATATGTTGATTCTATTCATTTCTAGAAATTGCTATGAAATCTAACATGGTATTAGAGTGAGTGCAAATCTCCATTAATCATTCGCTTGCTATCACAAATTGACTTCTACAACATCTCCCAGGTATAACTATGTGATGAGTGTCATTATTGTCATCATTTAATTTTTAATATTTGTCAAATCCAGGGCGGTGTCCAAGGCTATCTGCGATAGAAGGCTTTGGCAAGTTATAGTTCAGGCAATTAGTTTACAAGATTTATTTGGTGAAACAAATGTTTATTTGGTTCTTCAAGGTCACATTAATCCTAATTTGCAAAATGGAAGCTAATTTAACTTACAGAATTGAAATTGCAGAATTCAACATTTAAGCTATAGTTGTAGAAATTGACAATTGCAGAATTGAAAGACCTATTTTACTCTTGCTAATGGAAATGGCTGAAATAGAAAATGCTAAATTGAAATCAACTACAATTAATCATGCTGAAATTCACAATGCTAAAAACTATCAAAACAAAATGCTGCAAAAACTTGTCAGAAAAAGTTGTAAAACTTGTCAAAAAGTTGCTACAGAAATTAAAGTACAAAAAAATAGGGGTATTCAAAACACATTCAAAATAGAGGTCATACGGTTGTAAAAATTCTACACAAATCACACTTTAAAACATCAAAAGAACTATGCTAAAATAGGGGTTAGTTTTGTTACACAAATTAAGCAAGAATTTGACAGAATTGCTACAAAATAAAATTTATCAAAAACCTGCACTTTTTGCTCCTTCCTTCTAGTCCTCAGAGTGGGCCCTTGCTCCTTGGTCTAGAGGGAATAATATTCACTCCAAAACTAAAAACTAATCACTCATAAACTCACAAATTCACACATGTAAAGAAACTGCACTTTATTTGAATTCAAAACACAACGGTTACAATGACTTTTTCTACTTATGACTTATGGAATTCTACTCGGACTAGCTCAACCAATGAGGGAGCATCCTATTTATATTATTTTCTACATGAATACTTGCAAATACTAAATCAATCCTATGTGTTGTCTATTCCTGATTTGCCTAAGTTATTTTAGGAGACTTAGTCTATATTAAGACACAATCTACTATTACAACTTATCTGCATCCTCCAACTGGTGGAAATAAGTCAAAAATAGTGTAATATTGGTTGTTACACTTGTCTTCACCCTATTCTCCTTCATTCCTCCTAAAATGGATGCAACTATGCTTTTTCTATTGAAACAATTTGTTTCTGCCCTTCATTCCAGAGAGCTCCAAAATATAAGGCAGAACTATAGGAGTGTATTATTACCGCCAATTCAGATCGAGTGTGAGTGCTTCCAAATGTGAAATTAGTATTTTATTATCCTTTTAGACATATTCCAACCATTCACACTTGCCATATTTGACCTGGTCTGTGACTTCCTTTAAAGTTGCACAAAACTAGTTTTTGTATGTTGTTTACAATTGTTCCTGCATTTTCTACTTTGTGCCTTGTTGCTCTCATTTGGACCATGTGGGAATGCATATAGGTGGATCAGAGGTCTTTATTGGTCTCCATGAACATATTCCATCCACTTTTACTTGCTCTTTTTGACTGGTTCAATGCTTCCCTTTAATATGCTAGCTGGCTGGAATTTGTATGCTGCACAAAATCTGTCAATGCCCTGTTTTACAACAGAGACTATTTTTGGTACCAAATCAACTTGACAACTTGGTTTTGAAATGGGATGACATTTCAAATATGCTTGAGTTAACCATAAACCATAACATGCTTATTTGCTCTTATTTTTCTATGCTACTTTTACCAATAAAAATCATGCAAAAATAGTCATAAAATGCTGAAAATAGTCAAAAATAGGGGTACAATGTTCTACACATTAAATCATGCAAACAAATAACAAATAATGCATTCTAATCACACATTTGGCATAAAATAATATCATATTTGGTTTTTATGGTAGTATTTTAATGTTCAAAATATAACAAAAATGAGGTATTTCTAGGCCTCATCATTCCCCCCAACTTGACCTGATGCATGCCCTCATGCATTTTGTTGGGCTACAGATGCACTGAGGTCCAAATCCTTGTACCAAATTCCCCAAAATATTAATTTTCTAGTATAATATCCTCTACACTATTTTAGCTCTATTAACCACTTCTGAAACTCCTCATCAGACTATGGATCAGAATCAAAGTAATATGGCACATGAGTGATAATAGTGGGTGGCCTAAATCTTAAGCCTATCCACTGATGCTTAAATGCTAATATTATCTACATTACTACTTCTACCCTCCTATGTGACCATAACAGGTTAGTTGGTGATATTGGCTCCCTCTTCTACAAGGAAATAGGTAATTCTCCCCATCTAACTTTGCAAGCTGACAAGGAGTTTGTAAAATTACCTATGCAAAATTACTGAAAACAAACCATACTATCCTTAAGATTATTTAAATAAGTGTGTTTGATCTCTGGATTATCCATCATGTTGAAATGTTGGCTTGTTAATGCTTTGTGATTTGGCTGAATATGCCTTAACAATAGGCCAAGTTCCAATTTTGTTTCCTTATTCTTCCTTTTCTCCTGATCCCAATATAGTTGATTGTTCAAAGTGGAGATGAAGGACCGGAGTTGTATATCCCCTGTATAGATATGGGGTAGAAATTGTACATCCTATAGCATGACATATTTGTGCAAGAAAAACTCACACAACAGATTTTTCTGCTCCTCAGGGCTCTATAGATATACCTCTAGAAAATCAGGAGCAGTATTTAAATCATAAGTTAACCCTGAGAAAATATACATTACCTACCATATGAAGAAGTGTTCTCTAAGGAGTAGGCTATATAACCTAGCAGGCCTTCTGCATTGTATTAAACCTTCTACAATTTGACATAAAATTTACACATTTTCCTGCAAATTAGCAATTTCTACAGCCTGTGTCTCATTTTGCTTTTCCAAGGGTTTTAGTGTTGCAATGCGTAATTCCAAGGTTTGGTAGTGTGAAATCCACCTTGCAATATCTTCATTATACTTTGCTAGTGGAATCATATCAGGTGGATGCACTATCGATGGATTTTTATGCTCAGACAACAAATTAACTTGAATTCCTATTTTTATTGTTTGCACCTTTGAAATAGAACTGACAAAAATTTGATTTGGATCTGCCTGAGGTGATGTACTTACTTGTAGTGGGGTGGTCTAAACTCCAGGGCCTTCAATATCTGATGTGCCTTGCTCCTTCTACTATTCTAGAGCTTCTTTAGGGCATTTTGGCACAATTTCTATACATTCCAAAGCTACTCTGAAATGAGACTATTTTTCTATAGAATGTTCTAGAGCTATCCTAGAATGTTTCAGAGCTGCATCCAAAAGTGCTAAAATGGCCTCCTTTTCAAAATTTTGCTATAGATTCTATTGTTGGCCCATCTCTAGGGTATGTGAGCCTTCCATGACATCAACAATCCCCTCTCCATCCCTCTGTTTAGATGTTGTTTCTTGTTCTGTATATTGTTGTGTTGTTACAACAATAATTAAAATAGGGATAGAAATTTTAGGTGCATGTTCCAAATTATCCTCCTCAGATCTATGAGGTAGTTGTGGGATATCAACTTGCATTTCTCCTTCTAGAACCTACCCTACTAATTCAAGTAGAATTTCTACCACCTCCCTACCAAAATCTAAAATTGTGGGTAGTGCCTCCAATGGTGCCAGTCTTCTTCTCAACTCCTCTATTTCTTGCAATAATTGGTCAATGTATTCATCTTTCTCCTTAATTGTTGCTTCACCCCTTTCAATCCAGGTTTGTTGAGTCTTGATAATCACCCTAGTAGCTTTCACATGGTCATATGGCTCATATTATTCATACTCTTTAGTTTCTGAAGAATATGTAGGTAAGTCCATAGTAGGTGGTGAACTTGGCTCTCCAACTTCTATAAGTGGTCCCTCTTCCTGATTAAGTGATTCTGGAACTAGAGTTTCCTATTCTTGGGCTAGCATTTCTTCAGTCACTTCATCTTCATCCTCTTGAAGTATCAATTTTCTCCTTTTCCTATGATTGGATGATGTTGGAGGTGTAGTTTCCATGGTTGTAGTTGTACCTTGTTATCTCCTTCTTAGGCTCCTTCTCAGAGGAGGGGGTGAAGGTGGTTGAGTTGGGATTTCAATCTCTATTTCTTCAACCAGCTCCTCTATAACAAAATATCCCTATAATCTGGAAGACCTTCTTAACTATTGTGTCCCTATTTCTCCCTTAGCTTGCTCAGTTCCTACAGATGTTTTTCCTATAAACTTTACTAAAAAATCAGAATCCAATTCATCTTCCTCCAAGGAGTCTGCTACTTCAGTCAGTGACCCAATTATTTTAGGTTTTGACTATGTAGATGTCTGGATAAAAATTTTTATAACTTCTTCACAGAAAGTTACTTTCTTGGTTTTTCTCTGCTCTACAGGTTCAGACTCAACTTTCCTCTTTCTTTGTGCTCTAGTCCTAGAAGCTGGTGGACCTGGAGGGGATGAAGGGGTTCCTTTAGATTTAAGGGTAACCCTCTCATATACATTTTCTTCAGGGATCTCTGCCCTACCTACAACCTCATCAATACTATTTTTAGGATCTTTGCCCTACCTACAACTTCTTCCTCCTCTTCTTGCCTGGGTTCTTCTTCAATAAAAATTTGCTCATTCTAAGGGGTAAATAATCTATCAAAACTTTAGGGATTTCCCTTAAAATGGTGTTTGCAAATGAGTTTTATGAGACCATGGTGCCTAGGGGATCCCTTGCCCTATTGGTATCTCTTTGCCATATTATGCAGTTCTTGATGCAAGTATAGAGGAATATTTACCCTTACCTCTAGGCATTGGTTACCATACCTCAAATGACTGAGGAGTTTCATATGATGCCTTGACAGTACAACATACTACCCCTCATAGGTTAAAAATTTTATTACCCAGATTGCAACTTCATCCTAGGGTTTCTGTATACTAGCTCTCTTTACCCCTTTACAAATGTTGTTGTTCATTTGCATAACAGGTTGTACATCCCCTTCTTCTAAAAATGTTCTAACTACTTCGAAGAGTGCATTTTTACTAGTTCTTATGATTACTAGTCCTTGCAAAGGTAATTCAATAATTTGGCTTAAGACCAAGGGGTTACCTCTATTCTCATGTTATTGATGGTTGCCCTATTGTTTTAGAGGGTGCAAGCAAATTCTACTACCAAACTCTTCGAATGGCCATCAAATTTCTCAAGAAATGATATTAATCCTGCCTATTGAAAAATCTGCACCATTTCAGGATAGTTTTAGAATTCCTCCAAGTTATCTAGCTTGGCTTTATTCTTTTACCCCATGTTATCTACAACCTATGTCAATATCTACTACAAATTTTTAGATTATGGTTACTACACTCAATCGGTTTTATCCTAGAAAATTAGTTCTATAACACAATGCACTCTTTAAAAATGTCACAGCATTTTGATCCGATATCTTCTACAAGTGTCGGTGATTATGGAGCTTGGTAATGAGTGGCTTTAGCACATAGGGTTTAACTCTAGAAGGTGGTGCAAAACACACTAAAATTTACATGCAATGATCGAACACGTGGTGTATGTTGGTTTGTTGGGAGTTTGAATTTTTGATTTTGTGCATGAATAAAGGATGGCAGGCTGATAAATCTTTAGATTATGATGCATGCACATAAAACTATCAGCTGATTTGGATGGTCTGATTTAACCAACTTGGATCTATTTTATGAAAAATGTGGATGCCCACCTCCTTGGTTCATGTGATTGCGCATGTCGAAGTACCCAGATCACATGGGTCCAGATCGGGTGATGAAAACCAGGTATGATCGGATGTTGTAAAACACATTGGATGATGCCCTATTGGATTGTTGCCACGTATACCTAAAAACTCATGCCCAAGTTCATGGAGGTTATGGCATGTGCATCACATGGATTTTTTTATCCCACACGTGCATGCCAACTAGATTTGAATTTTTGCACTATCGCATGATTTTAAATTTTCAAACTTCATTTCAGAGCTCTATTTCATTCTGGAGCTCTATGTTATTTTCTTGCATACATACAGCCAGAACGTGAAATTTTATTTTGGAGCTCTATTTCATTCTGAAGCTCTATGTTTTTCTGCATATATACAACCAAAACTATATTTCATTTCGAAGCTCTGTGTCATTCCAGAGCTCTTTATTCTCTTTGTTATTTTCTTGCAACCAGACCTGAATTTCTTATTCAACCAAGGGTAGAATAGGGTTCTTCTTGACATTTTGGAGAGAATATCCATTTTTACTTGCCAGGTTTATAAATTATTTATGCCAAACATTTAATTATCATACATTACATGCTAAATGCCTACTATGACAAAATGCAAGAAACACATACCTGGTTGTCCTAAAAATTTATCATACACTTTACAAATTGCTGCTTTTGATGATCGTTAGCTGAGCATCTGAAATAAAAAATAAAGCATATGTGCAGTTGGTGAGATTTATACAATGGTGGAACAATGATGGATAGATAAAAAAGACAAACATGTCGAAAACCAATTTTCATGTAAGTCTTAATTCAATAGCGCCTTCGAAAAGGTTTTCACTATTGAATTATTCTTTTTTCATTTTTTTCATTTTTTTCATCTTTTTCATTCTTTTTGTCTTGCTTGTGCCCATGAAGGAATTTCACAATTTTCCCAAAATTGTGCCCATGAAGGAATTTCACAATCAATATTATTTCCCTTTGTTTTTGTTTTCTTGTTTTTTTTTTTCAAACTTTTTCTCAAATCATTCTGAATCTGTGTCAGAAGAGGGTGTCTCTTCTGACATATGTACCTCCAATTGTGCGATCTACTTCAAAAAGTCTTCTTTAGTCAATGGCTCATGGTATACCCGAAGGCGATGTCCATTTACCACTAACTTTCTCCTTGAATCATCGATGGGAGAAAGATGAACTGCTCCATTGTCAAACACTTCTTCAATCAGGTATGGCCCAAGCCATCTTGTCTACAGCTTCCCAAGAAAATCCTCATAATGAGAATCAAACAACAAAGCCCAATCTCCTTGCTCAAATTTCCTTTGCTGAATATGACTATCATGCCACAACTTTCACTATTGTTGGATCACCTCTGTTTGGTGCAATGCATCCAACCGAAGTTCATCCAATGCATTAAGTTGTAGAATCCTATCCATCTATGCCTATGACAAGTCAATACCAATTTCCAAATATGTACAAAGTGTCAGTAACTCAAATTCAATAGGAAGAAGAGGTTTCTTACCATAAACCAGTTCGTAAGGTGTGAAACCCGTGGTGGATTTCCATGTTGTGTTGTATGCCCAAACTGCTTCTAGTAATTTATTTAACCAATTTCTCCTATGTGAGTCTACTATTTTGGTCAAAATTCTTTCTAACTCCCTATTGGTTACCTCAACCTGACCATTTTCTTGGGGGTGATAGGGTGATGATTTTCTATGCCTGATTTCATAGAGTTCAGTAAAAGCTTCAATTACTTTTGATGCAAATTGGGGCCCATGATCTATGGTGATAGATCGTGGAGCTCCAAATATCTAAAAAAATTGAGTGTAAAGGAAATCAACAACCTTCTCTTCATGAGCATGCTTAAAAGCATGCACGTCAACGCATTTAGTCACATAATCAGTGCATACCAAGATATGCACCTTTCCTTGAGATGGTGGGTCAATAGGTCCCACAAAATCTAACCCCCATTTCTCAAATGGTTCTAAAACCACTTGAGGCTGTAGAGGTATTTCATTTGTGTGCATGGGTTTTCCCATTCTCTAACAGGCATCACAATGTCGAATATACCTTTTTACATCTTTGTGAAGAGATGGCCAATAATAACCAATGCCTAAAATTTTTTGAACTATGTTTTTTACTGAATAATGTCCTCCTGATGGTTCATCATGACAAGCATGGAGGATATCATACACCTCATCCTTTTGAATGCATCTGCGTAAAATATGGTCAGGACCACACTTGAAAAGTAGACCTTTTATCCATTTGAAAGATGAACTTTGTCTTACCAATTGCTTCTTTTGTTTGGAAGTGAAATGGGAAGGAATTTTTCTTATTACCAAAAAGTTAGTTGTATCTGCAAACCAAGGTGATTGTACTGATATAGCAAATAATTTTTCATCTGGAAAGGTATCCTCAACTAATTCCTCTACCCCTGTGTTATTCAACCTTGATAGGAAATCTGCTACTACATTAGCTTTTCCTGGTTTATTTACTATTGTAATATCAAACTCTTGTAATAGTAATAACCAACGAATGATCCTTGCACTAACCATGGGTTTGTTCATCAAGTATTTGATGGTTGAATGATCAGTATGGATGAATACTTGATAACCAGTGATATAGTGATGGAATTTATTGATGGCATACACTACTGCTAAAAATTCCTTTTCAGTAGTAGTATAATTCTTTTCTGCTCTAGTAAGGTTTTTACTTATGTAGTAGATAGCATAATGTTCCCCATCTTCTATCTACCCTAATGCTGCTCCAATTGCAGTATTGGAGGCATCATTTTGGATATGAAATGGCAATCCCCAATTAGGACCTCATAACATAGGTGGAGTGGTTAGATTTTCCTTTAAAGCATCAAAATATTCTTGGCATTTTTTAGTCCAATTAAATTCAGAATCTTTGGTCAATAATGCAAACATAGGATTTGCTATTGTACTAAAATTTAGAATAAATCTATGATAAAAGCCAATGTGTCCTAAGAAACTCCTGACATCAGTTTGGGTTTTTGGAGGAGGAAGGTTCTTGATGATTTCAACCTTCTTAGGATCAACCTTGATCCCATTAGAAGAAATGTGGTGACCAAGAACAATCCCTTCCTCCATCATCATAAAGCATTTATCAGGATTCAAGGATAGATGGTAAGTTTCACAGTGAGTTAAAACCTTATCAAGATATTGTTAGTCTCACAATGACACTGAGAGGGGGGGTGAATCAGTGTAGCTCTTAAAAACTTAAATCTTCAACTCTTAATGCCAAAACAATGAAAACTTAAAACCCAATAAAGCAAATATAACAAAAGAGCATCACACAACACAAGATGTACCGAGGTTCACCAGTTTTGGCTACTCCTCAAAAATTGACTGTTTGGACTCCCATCCAAATCTAGCCTTTGCAAAGTACCAACTTTACAATCAATTTACCAGCACCCACTGGAAGGAGCACCAACCCCTGATTTATCTGCAACAACAAAGGAGCACCAACCCCTTCCCAAAGGAGCACCAACCCCGATTTATCTGCACCAACAGAAAGGAGCACCAACCCCTGATTTATCCGCACCAACAGAAAGGAGCACCAACCCCTGATTTACCAGCACCAACTGGAAGGAGCACCAACCCCTGATGCCAAGCACCAACTTGGACTTCTGTTCTGAAACTAGAAGATTGACATAAAGATGTCTTCACTTATACAAGACCCTGACTGGTCTATTGCTAACCCAACCTTTCTCGCTATTCACCAAAACACCACACACACTTAAGGCTCTCACTACACTTTTACGGCCCTCTTACAGCCCTCTTGCTGTTCTTCTTACTCACTCTTACGGCTCTCATGGCTCTGCTTAACGCTCTCTTACGACACTCTTCCAACCCTCTTTTTGTAGCACTTTCACTCTTTTTCAGTAGCACTTTAATTCTCCACGCAGACCTCCTTTTATAACAAAGTTCTGACTCTATTTTTAACTTCCATATTTTTGCATGCAACCCGTAACTGGCCCTGTAACTGTCGTTCTGACTTCAGTTCACTGTTCTTATTTTAGCTGCATGATTTTTCTCTGTAACTGCACCTGTAACTGTCGTACTGACTTTAGTTAACTCTTCTTATTTTAGCTGCATGATTTTCTTCTGCAACGGCCCCTGTAACTGCCGTATAACTTCAGTTAACTGTCACATATCTTATTTTGGCTGGGTTCTCTTCTTAGCTCGCGCCAAAGCGACCTGTCACGAAATCGTGACACTTCTGCCTCTTTGTCCTCTTCTCGGATTTCCACCAAAAACCACACATGTCGATGATATCACGACACTTTCGCCTCCTTGCTACTTTACTTGGTTTGTACCCACAAAAAAACATGTCACGATATCGCAACACTTTCCCTCCTTTTTCTTTTTACACATGTCGATATCATGACACTTTCCCTTCGTACTCTTCCTCTTTACTTTTGTCACGATATCGCGACACTTCTCCTTCTTACTTTCTCTCTCTTTAGTCATATCCTTTCCTCTCTAAAATGACATGTCACGATATCACGACACTTTTCCTTCTCTGCCTTCCTACTCTTTTCAAGTCGCGAAAATGCGACATGTCGCGATATCATGACACTTTTCCTTCTCTGCCTTCCTACTCTTTTCAAGTCGCAAAAATGCGACATGTCGCGATATCGTGACACTTTTCCTTCTTGCCTTCTTGCTCTTTTCAAGTCGCAAAAATGTGACATGTCACGATATCGTGACACTTTTTCTTTCTCTTCTCTTCCTTCGAGTCACGAAAATGTGACATGTCACGATATCGTGACACTTTTTCTCCTTTGCTCTTTCTCTTGCCTTCGGGTCAAAACGTGACATGTCGCGATATCGTGACACTTTTTCTCTCGGACTCTCTCTCTTGCAATATGTCATGAAATCGTGACACTTTTTCTTCCGTACAATCTCTCTTGCAATATGTCGTGAAATCGTGACACTTTTTCTTTCGGACTCTCTCTCTTGCAATATGTCACGAAATCGTGACACTTTTTCTTTCGTACAATCTCTCTTGCAATATGTCGTGAAATCGTGACACTTTTTCTACTTGCCTTTTTCTCTTCCAACATGTCGCGAAATCGTGACACTTTTTCTTCCGTACTATCTCTCTTGCAATATGTCACGAAATCGTGACACTTTTTCTACTTGCCTTTTCTCTTCCAACATGTCGTGAAATCGTGCATTTTTCTTTTCTCTTCAACATTCGAAATTTTTCTCTTCTTTCTCTTAACATTCAATTTTTCTTGCTTTCTCTTCGAACATGTCACGAAATCGTGATAGTTTTTCTTGCTTGCGCTTTCTCTTCGAACATGTCACGAAATCGCGACAGTTTTTCTTGCTTGTGCTTTCTTTTCGAACATGTCGCGAAATCGTGATAGTTTTTCTTTCTTCTCAACATGTCGCGATATCGCGATAGTTTTTCTTTCTTGCTCAACATGTCGCGATATCGCGACAGTTTTCTTCCTTGCTCAACATGTCGTGATATCGCGACAGTTTTCTTCCTTGCTCAACATGTCGCGATATCGCGACAGTTTTCTTCCTTGTGATTTTCTTTTGATTTTTAGCATATGGGCCACTTCGATCTTTTGGATAATCACTGTACATACTCTGAAGAACCTCTTAACTCCTGTCCACTGCATCAACCGATCTGTCTGATTGTGTTGACAACAATGACAATATTGTTGCTGCACCTTGCTCAACAATCTCCCCCTTTGGAATTGTTGGCAACACACGTGCAATTTCCTGTAATTCTTCTCCCCCTTTGACAATAATACCAAAGGGCTGCTGCAGACTCCCCATGAGTCCATGCACAACATTCTCGAGCACAAATTATTACAGTTAGCAAAAATTACAAACATGAGCAAAAAGATAATCAAATATATAAATGCTCCCCGAGAATGTGGTCCTCTGATAGCTATTAGTTCTTGGGAAGCGTGACCACTCCCAATTTATTGCGAAGGTACTCAAAGACTTCCTTGGGCAATGGTTTTGTGAAGATATCCACTACTTGCTCTGTTGTTGGAACAAAATCCAACTTAACCTCACCTTCCGCAACTTTCTCCTGCGTACAACACGTTGTCGTTGCAATATATTCTCCCTCTGCTGTGGATAAGGAGACTGACTCTTGTTTCTTACTGTTCCATGCGACCAACCTATCTCCAAGATAGAGTGCACCTCTACTGGTACTCTTTCTGTCATCTACACATCCTTGCTCAACTTGCAACCTGTCGTCATGGGAGTGCTAACTGGCTTACAATCCTCCATTGTGAACTTTTTAGCATCTCTTTCACTAAACCAAATTATCAAAACTGTTATAATCCATAACTTTGAACAATGGCAGTAAGAACCATCAAAAGTATAACACTGACATATAGCAATACTACCAATGGTGACAACTCTCAATTTAATCACCACCCTTCATGGTACCTCCACAAACAACTACATGAACTGAAACACATTTTGACAACTATACGACAACTCCCCCTGCCTACTTGCCTTTCATCCTCAGATAACCAAACAAACACATAGGAGCAAAAATAACCTTTAAGATTGCTCCCCCGAGGATGTGCTACCTGGAGTTGCTTAGTGCAATAGAGGAGTAATCTCCTTCAGTCCAAGGAGACACGATTTCCTCTCTTCTTTCTTTCTCCAATATTTCTTGAACTTGGGCTTGAGTTTTTCAACTGCATCCCTATTTTGAACCTTTTCATGAACTTGAACATTTCTCTTGGGTGGTTGTCTCTTGTGCATCCTTGATGGATGATTATTTTCCTTTCTTTGATGCACATGATTTCTTCCCTATCTGTGTTGCATTCTTTGTGTCTGATGAAATCTACTGTCTTGCCTTAGATTAGATACAAAAGTTCTTGGACAAAACCTTGCTATGTGCCCATGACCATTACATTTAAAACATTGCACATGGTGTTCAACAGATGTATTTCTACCAAAATAACTCTTTGATCTATTATTCAATCCACAATACATTGCCTTGTGACCATAATGGTTGCATCTAAAACAATAGCCATTCCAAGCATTATTATGAATAAAGTGAGAGTGATAGAACCTCTTTTGTTGTGGTTGCTTTGTTGTAGATCTCCTTTGAGATTTTCTTCCTTTTGAAGTTTCAGCTTCAAACTTTTCTTGCTTTGATCCTTCAACAGTGGACTTCTTCTTCTCTACAGATTTGGAAGATGAAGGTTGTTCAGCTTCATATCCAAGACCAAGCTTACACATGGGGCTTCTTTGATGCCTTATCATTTTATCTAGCAACTCTGTGCTCTTCTCAAATTTGAGATTTGTATTGGCCTCTTCTAGTTGTTTCCTCAATAAAACAATCTCCTCTTCTTGTTTGCCGCAAACATCGCTTTTATCATCCAGGTGTGACTTCAAGGCTTCTTCTATTTTCTTGGCTTTATGAATTTGCAAGAAGAGATCTTCAATATTATCCCCATATTCTTCCAACTTCTTGGACAGTCTTTTGTTCTTTTTCCTTTCTATACCCAACTCTTCAAGTGCAGCGATCAACTCACCTTCTAGATATACTTCAGCCTCAGCCTCAAGTTTTTTATTACATTCCTATTTTTCCTCTATTTTTTCTTCTTCGAATGCCATGAAAAGAGCTTCATCTGTTTCTTCTTCAGAATCCTCACCGGAGTTGTCTTCTGATGAACTGACATTCTTGGAGATGAAACTTTTCTTCCTGAAGTTGTCGTTTCTGAAATTTGGTTTTTTCTTCCAGTCACTTCTTTCTTGGTGCGATCCTTCATCACTTTCATCCTTCTCATTAAGTGGACATTTAGCTGCAACATGCCCAATGCCTCCATAGTTGAAACACTTAAATGGTAGCTTTCCTCTGTATTTTCCTTTTCCCCTTATTAGTTTTCGAACAAAGTTTGCTTCCGTTTCATCTGATGTCTCTTCTTCCTCGGATTCTTGTTTTGCTTTAATATGTTTATGTGCTTTAAAAGCAGCTTCTCTGTCTGTGGGTTTAGTTTTTCCTATTCTCATCTCATATGCAGTCAAAGAACCATGCATCTCATCCATACTAAAAGTATTTAGATCTTTAGCTTCTTCTATTGCTAAAACTTTAGAATCAAATCTTTTGGGAAGAGATCTTAGTACCTTTTTCATGATGACAACATCTTCCATTTTCTCGTCGAGTCCTCTAATCGCATTAATGATTCCATTAACTCTCAGCATGTATGCCTCTATGTTCTCATCGTCATTCATCTTTAATGCTTCGAACTGAGCTCGATGCATTTGTAACTTGGCCTCCTTGATCTTATCATCTCCTTCATGAATGCTCCTCAGTTTGTCCCATATTTCTTTTGCCATTTTACAACTCATAATTTTTACTAGTTCACTGTCCATTAATCCGCACATGATAGCATTCTTTGCTTTTGAGTTATTCTCAAACAATTTCTTATCGACAACATCGGTTGGAGAAGTGGTGGGTATTGTGTATCCACTATCTACCGAATCCCAAATGTCGTATCCCAAAGCACAAAGATATGTCTGCATCCTAAGTCTCCAAAATGTGTAATTAGTTTCATCCAACAATGGTGCTTTGTTTGATGAGAAACCTTCACCACCTGCCATTGTGTCACTTCCAAGATCAACCCTAGCTGATTTAGCCTGACAAGGGAAACTGGCTCTGATACCAATTGTTAGTCTCACAATGACACTGAGAGGGGGGTGAATCAGTGTAGCTCTTAAAAACTTAAATCTTCAACTCTTAATGCCAAAACAATGAAAACTTAAAACCCAATAAAGCAAATATAACAAAAGAGCATCACACAACACAAGATGTACCGAGGTTCACCAGTTTTGGCTACTCCTCAAAAATTGACTATTTGGACTCCCATCCAAATCCAGCCTTTGCAAAGTAACAACTTTACAATCAATTTACCAGCACCCACTAGAAGGAGCACCAACCCTTGATTTATCTACAACAACAGAAAGGAGCACCCAAAGGAGCACCAACCCCGATTTATCTCCACCAACAAAAGGAGCACCAACCCCTGATTTATCTACACCAACAGAAAGGAGCACCAACCCCTGATTTACCAGCACCAACTGGAAGGAGCACCAACCCCTGATGCCAAGCACCAACTTGGACTTATGTTCTGAAACTAGAAGATTGACATAAAGATGTCTTCACTTATACAAGACCCTAACTGGTCTATTGCTAACCCAACCTTTCTCGCTATTCACCAAAACAACCACACACAACTTAATCACTCTCTTACTCTCTCCTCGCTTAACGCTCTCTTAAACTCTTCCAACCCTCCTTTTGTAGCACTTTCACTCTATTTTCGTAGCACTTTAATTCTCTATGCAGACCTCCTTTTATAACAAAGTTCGACTCTATTTTTAACTTCCATATTTTTGCATGCAACCCTAATCGCCTTAACTATCGTTCTGACTTTAGTTCATTGTTCTTATTTTAGCTGCATGATTTTTCTTTGAAACTACACTTGTAACTATCGTATCGACTTTAGTTAACTCTTCTTATTTTAGCTACATGATTTTCTTCTACAACGCCCCTGTAACTACCGTATAACTTCAATTAACTATCACATATCTTATTTTAGTTGAGTTCTCTTCTTAGCTCGCGCCAAAGCGACCTATCACGAAATCATGACACTTTTGCCTCTTTGTCCTCTTCTCGGATTTCACCCGTGAAAACACATGTCGTGATATCGTGACACTTTCGCCTCCTTGCTACTTTACTTGGTTTGTACCGCAAAAACACATGTCATGATATCATGACACTTTCGCCTCCTACTCTTCCTCTTTACTTTTGTCGTGATATCGCGACACTTCCCTTCTTACTTTCTCTCTCTTTAACATGTCGCGATATCTGACACTTTTCCTTTTCTCTTTCAAGTAAATGACATGTCATGATATCGTGACACTTTTCCTTCTCTGCCTTCCTGCTCTTTTCAAGTCACGAAAATGCGACATGTCACGATATCGTGACACTTTTCCTTCTCTGCCTTCCTGCTCTTTTCAAGTCGCGAAAATGCGACATGTCGCGATATCGTGACACTTTTCCTTCTCTGCCTTCTTGCTCTTTTCAAGTCGCGAAAATGCGACATGTCGCGATATCGTGACACTTTTTCTTTCTCTTCCTTCCTGCCCTTCGAGTCACGAAAATGCGACATGTCGCGATATCGTGACACTTTTTCTCCTTTGCTCTTTCTCTTACCTTCGGGTCAATGACATGTCGTGATATCACGACACTTTTTCTCTCGGACTCTCTCTCTTGCAATATGTCACGAAATCGTGACACTTTTTCTTCCGTACAATCTCTCTTGCAATATGTCACGAAATCGTGACACTTTTTCTCTTCTCTCTCTCTTGCAATATGTCACGAAATCGCGACACTTTTTCTTCCGTACAATCTCTCTTGCAATATGTCGCGAAATCGTGACACTTTTTCTACTTGCCTTTTTCTCTTCCAACATGTCACGAAATCGTGACACTTTTTCTTTCGTACTATCTCTCTTGCAATATGTCACGAAATCGTGACACTTTTTCTACTTGCTTTTTCTCTTCCAACATGTCACAAATCTTTCCTTTCTCTTCAACATCACAATCTATTTTTCTTGCTTGCACTTTCTCTTCGAACATGTCACGAAATCTGCGACAGTTTTTCTTGCTTGCGCTTTCTCTTCGAACATGTCACGAAATCATGATAGTTTTTCTTGCTTGCGCTTTCTCTTCGAACATGTCGCAAATCCATAGTTTTTCTTTCTTCTCAACATGTCGCGATATCGCGACATTTTTCTTTCTTGCTCAACATGTCGCGATATCGCGACAGTTTTCTTCCTTGCTCAACATGTCGCGATATCGTGACAGTTTTCTTCCTTGCTCAACATGTCGCGATATCGCGACAATTTTCTTCCTTGTGATTTTCTTTTGATTTTTAGCATATGGGCCACTTTGATCTTTTGGATAATCACTGTACATACTCTGAAGAACCTCTTAACTCCTGTCCACTGCATCAACCGATCTGTCTGACTGTGTTGACAACAATGACAATACTGTTGCTGCACCTTGCTCAACAGATATTCCAAAGTAATAACAAAGGTTTCTCCACAAACTATAAAATCATCCATGTAAATTTCTACATTTTTAGTGGTCAAATCAGAAAAAATGGCCAAAACAACTTGTTGGAAAGTTCTTGGGGCATTACTTAGACCAAAGGGTAAAATCCTATAAGCAAAATTTTCCCATGGGTAAGTAAATATTGTTTTCTCTTTGTCTTTGGGTGCAACTTGTATCTGGTTATACCTGTTGAAAACATCAAGAAAGCAGAAATACTTCTTTCTTGCGAGTGAATTTAACATCTGATCTATGAATGGTAATGGAAAATGGTCCTTATGTGACCTTTTTTTTAGTCTTGACAATCTACACACTCTCAGTTTCCCATTTTTCTTTGGTACAATAACCAATGGAGAGACCCACTAAATATCAAAAATTGGATATATGAATCCAACCTCTAAGGGTTTTTCTATTTTTTCCTTGACAATGTCTCTTAGAGCAATATTTAATCATCTTTGGAGTTGTCTCATAGGTTTGACATATTCAGTATATATCCTATGAGTGCATACATCAATGTGAATTCCTAATTCCTAACATATCCTTATAGTCCCAAGAAAAGGCTTCAACATGTTTCAAAACAGCAAATAATTATGCTTCTTGTTCATCAGTCATCCAGTTGTTAATGTTCAAGAATTTTTTTGGTTGTACTTCAATCTATTTTGTCCTTGGGTGGACAGAATTAACTCCCTTGTATTTGCTGACTAAATATTTTAGTGGGCAGTGATGTGGTTGAAGAGAATGAAAGACTCTTGTTATCCTATCAATAGTAATCTTTGATGGAATCAACTCTTACATAGGACAATGAAAAGAGGAAAGAAGGTGATGATGACATCCATGTGGTAGTGTGAAGGGAATTTCCTCAATGGATGATAGGTGTTCAGATGTCTGACCTTCATAATTCCACAATAAGCTATGAAAAATTATTGGTTCATCCTCAAGTCCTTGTTCATACAGTGTATCCACTAAGTATCTTCAAAAATCTCTCTTTCATGTGAATTTATCTCTTCTATGTGTTTTTTCATTACCACGATGGCTAGTGTGAAAATATTTTCTTCTTGTTCCTCATCAGAATCAGGATACCACAACTGACCTAAATTTGTTTTTGAAGGTTTTGCAAGTGGATACAAGGAAATATTTTTTAGATTAATGCCATTACAAATAGTCATCTCCCTTGATCTACAATCTATGAAAGCAGCTCTAGTAGCAAGCCAAGGCCTACCCAAGATAATTGGATAACCATTCACATAGTTGTGAGGCTAAAATACCATAAAATCAATAGGGTATTTCCATAAGGAAACTATTACAAGAATATCCTCAATAATCCCTTCTGGTTTGGCAACAAAATTTATAGAATAGTAGATGTAGGATGCAGATTATTTAACTATAATTTTTGCATTGTGTCTTTGGTCATCACGTTAATGGTAGCTCCTAAATAAACCAAGCCATTATAAATTTGCATTGATCCAATATTTATGGTGATAACTGGACTTCCTAGGCCACTATACTTAGGTGGGACAAGCTTCCCAGAAAGCAGGTCAGCCATATTTCCTTCTACTTGCATAGTTTTAGGAAAAGATTTATTTTTTCTACCTGATATTTTTATGCACAAGTCTTGAACAATTTTGTTGATTAGAGGCACATCCTTGATTTCTTGCAACAAATGAAGTGAAATAATCAAATTTTTAAGTTCTCTTACTAGGTCTGATTTAGGAGTATTTTTCAGAACTTTCAAACCTTTCAGCATATGGTATTTTCTCTAAAGAATGTGAATTTTTTATGTGCAAATTTTCTATTTTTCTTCTCTTTTATCCAGGGCTGATTTCTATATTTTTAGACTAAAGGATTCTTGTTTCTCATTTGATTTTTCTTCAATAGTGGGTGGAATAGGCTCAGGTAATTTCTTTCTTGAACGTAGCTAAATGTTGCTACTGTTAATAACATTTACTGCAATATTTTCATCAAATTCAACTATATAGATAGGGTCTACATATCTTGTATTATTAGGATTGGCCATATGTTGGGTTGGAAGTGGTGGTTGCTTTACCTATTTTTGTTTTTTTTGTTGTTAGGGTCTTCCTTGAGAAAAATTCTAAGTAGGTCCAAGAAAAAAAATTTGATTTTATCCCTAATATCTACGCTATCCCTGGTATGATTGATATTGTTATCCTCAACTTTATCCGTGAGATTGGGCTTGCATTCAAGGTGGATGGGATTGATTCCATTGTGGATTTTTCCACCCATATTGTGACCAATCTAGAGTATTTTTCCATGGAGGTTTATTCCAAGACTGTTATGGTGGTTCTAAATAACCCCATGGTATGGTCCAATGATTTTATACTTAGTTTGTGGGAAAACATGGAGGATTTTGATATTGTGAAAATTTGCCTCCCTATTTTTGCCCAACAAAGTTGAGTTCTTCTGTTTGTGTTTCCAAAACATTTTTGAGTCCTAAAAGTAGATGGTATTGGTCAGTGATAGGTCCCTTGGAACAAATGCTACAAATCGCAAATATGGAATTTTTTTCAGAGGACAGTCTTGAAGATCATGTTTATTTCTACATCTTGGACGTTAAATAGCTAAGGGTGGTGTAGATTTGGATTTTGAATTCATATCCCCTAATGTGGTATTAATATGTACTAAGATGTTAGTTTTTAGATTGGGAATTTCTTCCATAAACTCTTTTAGATCACTACTATTATGACTCTTCTTTCTTCTTTGTTGCCTTATACGTGAGTAATTTTTGCACAACTCTAGGATTTCATCAATGTCAAGGGTTCTTAGATCCTCCTTGCCCATTAGTTCTAGAACTTTTCTAGAATCATCTTGTAATCCTCGTAAAAATATAGCCTTACACATTTTGGTTCAACAGGCCCACATATCTTTTGTACAAAGGTGAACCTATCCAAGTAATCCTCTAGAGTTTCATCTTGTTCTTGTTTGATTCCAAATATTTCATCCTTCCTATTTTTGAACCTACAATATTCCTAGTATTTATCGAGATATACTTTTTTCATTTCTTCCAAATTTTGGATTAATTCGGGCCCTAGACTCATGAACCAATGCAAAGTTGAGTCCTTAAGTGTGGAGGGCAAAACTTTTAGCTTTTGGTTATCATTTATGTAATCGTATGTTTGACACACAACCTTAAATTCAAACAAGAATTGATCAGGATCTTCGGATGCAACCCCCCAAAAGGTAGGTAGTACCAAAGGTGAAATTGTTTTCATGGGAGAATTTTGCATAGGATTTAGTTGAATAGGATATTTGAAAGTTCTTGCAGGGGTAGGATTTCCTGCTTTATTATGGATATTGTTGTCGCTATCTAAGTTTCCTTGTCCCTCTACCATAGTATATTTTCAAAAATTGTTATGAATTTGTTTAAACTGTCTTGATGATGAGGATTTTTCAAGAGTATGTGAGGAGGTACTGGCAAGTTGCTCCTCTACAATTTCTCTCTTAGGAGACTCAATACTTCCTGATGGTGGAGATGGTGGTTTTCTTTCAACTACTTCAAGAAGCTCAAATGCAGACAATTCACTGCCTTAGCATGAGTATCACCTACCTATGGTAGGTAAAGGGTTTTAAGAATTCTTCCTTTTTCGTCCCTTAACCTATTCATTCATTCTACTTATTTTCTAATGTTCTAAATTGCAACTTATCAGTTTCACAATTGTGTTTCATGCAAGTTGGTCTATTTTCAAAATTTTGCCCTACAATTCACAACTTGGCATAAGCATCAATTATTGGATTATTTTATCTCCTAACAACACCTATGTTCCCCAACAATAACACCAAAAATTATGAGTGTCATTATTGTCATCGTTTAATTTTTAATCTTTGTCAAAACCAAGGTGGTGTCCAAGGTAATTTGTGATAGGAGGCTTTGGCAAATTATAGTTCAGGAAATTAGGTTACAAGATTTTTTTGGTGAAACAAATGTTTATTTGGTTCTTCAAGGTTACATTAATCCTAATTGCAAAATGGAAGCTAATTTAACTTTGCAGAATTGTTATTATAGAATTCAAAATTTAAGCTACAGTTGCAAAAATTGACAATTGTAGAATTTAAAGGCATATTTTAATCTTTCTAATGGAAATGGCAAAAATAGAAAATGCTAAATTGAAATCAACTACAATTAATCATGTCGAATTTCACAATGCTAAAAACTGTCAAAACAAAATGCTACAAAAACTTGTTACAAAAACTTGTCAAAAAGTTGTTGCAGAAATTAAAGTGCAAAAAAATAAGAATGTTAAACACATTCAAAATAGAGGTCAACCGGCTAAAAATATTCTAGACAAATCACACTTTTAAATTATTAAAAGCACTATGCTAAAACATGGGTTAGTTTGGTTACACAAATTAAGCAAGAATTTAACAGAATTGCTACAAAATAGAATTTATCAAAAACCTACACTTTTTGCCTTCCTTCCAGTCCTGTGAGTGGGCCCTTTCTCCTTGGTCTAGAGGGAAGAATATTCACTCCAAAACTAAAAACTTAACCACTCATTCACTCACAAATTCATACATATGAAAACTACACTTTATTTGAATTTAGCTTAATAAATTAAGAAGCTACCTATTTATACTATTTTTTATATGAGTACTTGCAAATAATAAATCAATCCTATGTGTTTTCTATTCTTGATTTGCCTAAGTTATTTTAGGAAACTTGGTCTATATTAAGACACAATCTATTGTTGTAGCTTATCTGCATCCTCCAAATTGGTGGAAATAAGTCAAAAATAGTGTAAGATTGGTTGTTACACTTGTCTTCACCCTACTCTTCTTTATTCCTCCTGAAATGGATGCAACTGTGCTTTTTTATCAAAATAGTTCATTTCTGCCCTTCATTTCGAAGAGCTCTGAAATATAAGGTAAAACAGTAGGAGTGTATTGTTACCGCCAGTTCAGATCAAGTGGGAGTGTCTTACCCTTTTAGACATGTTCCAACCATTCACACATGCAATCTTTGACATGTTCTGTGACTTCCTTTAAAGTTGCACAAAAGTGGTTTTTGTATATTGTTTACAATTGTTCCTACATTTTCTACTTTGTGCCTTGTTTCTCTCATTTGGACAACGTGGGAATGCATCTAGGCAAAACAAATTTATTTTTTGGTCTTCATGAACACATTCCATCCACTTTTACTTGCTCTTTTTGACTTGTTTAATGCTTCCCTTTAATATGCTAGTTGGCTAGAATTTTTATGCTGCATAAAATTTGTCAATACCCTATTTTACAACAGAGACCATTTTTGGCACCAAATCAACTTGAAAACTTGGTTTTGAAATGGGATGACACTTCAAATATGTTGGATTTAGCCATAAAACTTAACATTCTTATTTGATTTATTTTTTCATGCTACTTTTACCAACAAAATCATGCAAAAATAGTCACAAAATGTTGAAAACAGATAAAAATAGGGGTACAGTGCTCTACACATTAAATCATGCAAAAAAATAACAAATAATGCATTCTAATCACACATTTGGCATAAAATAATATCATATTTGGTTATTATGGTAGTATTTTAGGGTTCAAAACATAATAAAAATGAGGTATTTATGTACCTCATCACTATGTTTGGAGTAGCCAAGAAGATTTTTTGTAAGTTGACTACTTGACTAGAGGAAGGGTTTCTTGATAAAATCTTAGGTGAAATTGGATTGCAAGAATATCACTAGAATTAGTTGATTTACTTTAGTAGAAATTTTCATCGATAGTGTCTTTTATTCCTCTCATTCGTACTCAATCGTTTATTGAATTTTTTATTTTTGGCTAGATAGATGCCCTAGTTTTAGGATTGGTTTTTTTTAGGTTTTTTAAAACCTCATTTGTCTTTTAAATTTTTTTAAAATGTATTATTTTTATATTTTGGCATTTCATTCCCAATAGAAGAGGACAAGCTACTTGACTACAAAAAAGGATGAAAAGAAGAGGTTGATTTTTTTTTTATAAACCCCTACTACAAAATAAGTTAATGGTAGTCTTTGTGCATGGCAAAGACCTCTAAGTTGCTTGATGCCAAAATGGTTTGACAATATTTTTATTTCATAAAGGTGAGAGGGTGTATTGATTTTTTATGTTAAAAAAAAATATTGTAGGATGAACCATAGAAGATACAAACAAAACATTAGAATTTCTAGATTCTTTACACAAATTTATAGGATTCTCAATTTAGCACTTTCCTGATTTACCTCTAGGTACCATTTTTTGTTCTATGAAATTTTAATCAATTTACCTCCTAAAGTAAAAAATTAAAATTACAAAGGGTAGCATGAAAAAACATGCAGGCATGCATGTGTTAGTATGACGCACACTGACATCATGCACACAATAGTTAAAGGGGGTAAATTTTATAAGAAGAGGATAATATAAAGGGACACTAGCCCCTTTATGTCATGAAGGAATATCCACCTTATTGGCTAGCAGATGCCTTACTCATGTGCTTGGTCTTAGAAGAGGTCACAAGTTCTAATATTTACCACTCCCAAAGATTTTGATGAAGGATGACATCAACAACCTTGAATATGATGTGGCATTGCACAATGACATGGTAATTAATAATGTTTCTATTTTTTATTTATTCTTGTTGATGTAGAACCTACTAACATGGAACCTGATGATGTGGCACTTGATGATATGGTAGTCCATATGGTCTATACAACTAATATAGTGAATGACATGGTAGGTGACATGACAATTTGTATAGGTGACATGGTAGCTCATACAATTGATGTGGAGGCTAAAGTATAAATTCATATAGGGACTGACATGGGAAGTCATACAATGGATAGCATGGTAGGTCATATTCCATGTGGCACATATAAATATTATATAGACCAATCATAATCCAGCACCTCATCAAACTTAGTCGTATATTTGCATAGTTAGATGTAGACTTGGTGAAGCATGAATTTTGAAGCAAATTAGAACATGACAATTAATATGATATATTTTAAATATTGTAGATATAATTAGAGAATAATAAGTGTCATAGTCTAGTTTTCCAATATCCTTCCTAGTGGCCTACAAAATAAGTGCATGGATGGTAACCCCTTGATCATGATAATTGACATCATGTATTTCATAAGTACATTGTCTAGTTAGTGAATAGTTGGCATCCCTTTAGTCACTCATGTAGTGACACATTCTATCCTTCCATTCATTGCAAGTACTAAAATAATTTTAAATTTTCAAAGGCTTTGGAGGCATTTTGTGTGATTTTTGGACCAAACTTATGGGGGTCATAATTTTTTGCATATAGAAGTGTTTTGAGCTTGTCTTTTTTTTAAAATAGCATTATTTTTTAGATCTTTGCATTGGAGGTGTCGTTTACAGTCATAAATGCATGTAGGATTTTGTATTTTGGTAGGATATTTATGGATCAACATGTGCCCTTGTTGAATGGTCCAAACCATTATACCTAGAAAATTAATATTGGAGCTTTTATTCAAAGTAAGGGACTACTCAATTATGTAAATGAAGAAACTCATGCTATTGATTCTAAATAAATAAAGTAGGTCTACAAAAATAATAAGGGTAAAATTATTGGTATTATAGCTCATCATCTTAATAAGATCTATGACACCCATGTTAACATCACCATAAACCCCACCAAGTTGCTTGATAAGTTTTAGGTATTATGTGATCATATTTTCATAGAAATTAGTAGGTTGGAGGCTAAGCTTACTAATTTGATAATGAATTCTTTTGATATGGTTGGTGAATATATAAGTTATTTAAAGAAAACATTTATATTGTAAGAGGATTACATTAGGTGACAAGATAAGGATAGGAAGTTGTGGAGAAGGAGAAGGATGTTGAACTGCTCAATATAGTCTTCAAAAATATTTCAAAGACATAATATAGTTGTTCTTGTGTTTGAGATGATATGAGTGTACTTCCCTAATTTTACTGCACCACCAATTAATAAGGTATTCAAGTACTTCTTGCATCATTAGGATAGATGATAAATACATAAGGGTAATTGCATAAATAGTTAGACCCATCCAAAGGAAGATATTTTTAAATATCAAAGTAAAAATAATCCAAATCAAAATGAAAACAAGCCTAATAAGCCCTTAAAAATCCTAACATATGAGTATTGCAATAAGGATAGAGCAAAATTTTACCAAATTTGCATCAAGAAGCATAAGGAAGTAGTAAAAATGTGGGTGTTGATAATACTCTCTTTTAAGCATAGGGTGAGGAAAATTTTGATTGAGAAGCCTTAGGCACATGTAGTTGTTCATTTTGCATATTGGACAACCAATTCTTCTAATCAATGGATTGCAGATTCAGGGGTAACTAGGAACATGAAAAAATTCAAACATCTACAAGGGTACGACAAATTGAATTCAAGGGAGTGTGTTGTTATTAGATGTAAATCCTCTTTTTAGGTTGAATTATTGGAGAGATCATCATTAGATATTCTTATTTTTATGAGGTAATTCATGTTACTAATCTTGACCCTAATTTGTTTATTGCATTACTCATATGAACACAAAAGTAAAATTTTGACCTAATTGTTGGGTAATTAAGGGTATAGACAATGGATTTAAAATTTTTAATTAATGTTATTATGATAAGTCAAACCAAATGTATAAATTGGGAGAAATACCCATTTCTTTTATTTTTCCCTTAGGAAGAAATATTTTGTGGCTATGATTGAACATGCAAATGATGATAGTCAAATATGGCACGATAGGTTGGGGCATATTAGTTATGTATTGTTGAGATACATGAGTTATTATCATATGGCCATTGGAATTCCACAAATGTCCCCTCCAAGTGGTGCATGCAAGGGATGTATTATTGTGAATTATCATACGGAGACTTTTCCAAAAGGTTTGCAAGACAAGCTAATTACCCCTTGGAGATTATACATACATAGTGACATTTTTGGACCTATGGGTACACCATTTATTTTTGAAAATAAGTACTTCCTTCTTTTTATTGATGATTTTTCTAGATATGTGTGGTTGTATACTATTTTCACTAAGGATGAGATATTTGAGAGATTAAAGGCCTTAAAGGCTCTCATAAAAAATAGTTTGACAAGAAAATCAAATGTCTCAAGACAAATGGTGAAGGTGAGTATATAAGTAATACCTTCCATGATTTCTTGGCTCTTCATGGGATATCTTATTAGAGAACAATCCACTATACTTCTTAGCATAATGATGTGGTTTAAGGGGATAATATGGTACTCATGGAGATAGCACAATGTATAATTCATGCTAAAGGGATGCAGCATAAATTTAGGGGTGAGAGCATCGCATGTGCAACATACATCATCAATAGGATTTCCCCCAGGGTTGTTTAAGGCATAACACCTCTTAAGAGATTTACAAGATATAAACCTAATTTTTCTTGTTTTTGTATCTTTAGGTCTTTAACATGGGCTCACATACCCAAAGATCTTTAAAAAGAGGTACCAAAAAGTCATAAATGCATCTTTGTAGATTATTTTAAATACCTCAAAGGCATAAGACCTTTATAACCCTTAGAAGCATAAGTTTTTTATTAAAATATGTCATTATTAATGAGTTTCTTCCACATGCTCCTTCCACTCCACTACTTGATCTTTTGGAAAATGACTCTTCTCATATTGTGATTGATTCCAATTTAGTTGTTTCTTCAAATATTTTGGTAGGCTTAGTTCCCATTAGAGCACCTTATTCATCTTCATCTTTGAGTGGAGGTCTATTGCCTATATATTTGACCTCTTCATGTTTAGAACCACTAGTAGCATCGTATTTTCTAGATTCAAACCATGTTGAGCAAGACACATAAGTTTAGAGTGCTTCAACTTGGTATGATGAGGTGAGTGGTGACTTTGAGTTAGAATCTTTAGTTTTGACTTTTGATGTTGCTTTTTCATAAAGTGCATATGATTATTCTTTATTTTATCTAATACTCAAGTGGGTTAAGATTATTTTGAAGGATACATATCCTATTCTATCTCTAGAGTGGCATTGGAAGGATCCTTCTTGAGCTTTACTCTTGAAGGTTGCCCATTCTAATGATACTTTTACATATTCTTCAGATAAGGGTCAATCATAGTGGAAATCTATTATAATTGTGGAGTATGAGGTCTTAATGAATAATAGGACATGGAATCTTCTTCCTCTTCTAAAAGGGAATAATGTAGTTGGATGCAAATGGATATATAGGACCAAGTATACTTTAGATGGTGAGGTGAAGTGTGGGAAGGGGAATGGGAAATCGTGAAAGGTCTCTTAGGAGATCCATTGTGATGCTTCCCACTCTTTATTAGCCTCAAGGACAAAGGTATTTTGTGAGCTTAAGTCTAGGGTTCAATGGATTAGCTAGAGGATACCTATGTTTTGACAAGCTTAACCTTAATCTAGTCATATGCTAGCTACTAATGCATTAAGCAATGCAACAAACAAGACCTAAAAAACTAAAATGCTTTGGATTTTTATTAAAAAAAAAAATCTATAAGAGCAAGGACTCAAGAGGTTTATTTAGAAAGCAAGCCCAATGCAACTTTATGCGATTTTGCTTTGATGATATGCAAGATTCAAATTGTCCCCTAATGACTAATTCTAACTATTTCTTTATTTCCTCTTTACCTTTAGTGGATAAAAATATAAATACAAAAATAAAAATAGACTAAATCAGATAACAAGTAGTCTTATGATCTAAATGCTAAAAATAAATATATGAAGCTCAACACCTATTTGTTTCCACATAGGCAAAAGTTCTACTATTCTACAAAAGCATTGCTAGTCCCACAAAAGTGCCCCCAATGCTAAAACTTTCTAATGACACTTTTGTTCACCTAAAAAACAAACAAAAAAATACGATGAATAACAAAGGGGTCTATCTAATCTAGAGGAAAGTGAGGCTCCCTCGATAGCATGTGATTTTTATTCAAATATTATATGAAAAACTATAGATTGTTAAAAAAAAGGTTTGTGTGCTCAATGGAAAAATTACCATTATGTGAGCAATAGCATTCGTTGTTGATACTTTTTCCAACTGATAACAATTTTTCTTTCTATGACTATGAACTCTATTTCTAAAATAGAGACTGATAGAACTATGGAGCCTACAGTTTAGTAGTGCTTTTGCCTATGGATGTAGCAGATTGATACTGAGATGTGAGATTTATAATTTTTGTAAGTGATGGAATAAAGGACCCTGTCTAGGGAGTGTAGGTGCCATGATAGATGAAATAAGACAATATTACTTTTAAAAAATGTAAGCTAAGGGTAAAATAAACTAAGATGACAAATAAATGCAAATGAAAAAAGGAAATTTAACATGCAATGATCAAAGAGTAGAGAGTTACAAAATAGTAATGATTATAGCTTACTTGTTGTTTGAGATGATTAAGAGCTTAAGATGCTTGAGAACTTGTTACCTTCAAAAAATCATGACATGATTTGGATAGAATTTTGATATTCTTGAGGAATTATTGATATGAATTTTGATAGAGTTTTCTTATTTTCAAAAGGCCATATGAATTAGGCTCCCCAAGTTCTAGTTTTATAGGAAGCCATCGCTCCTTAGGGGATGGTTGCATTGAAGTTTATAAGATTGGTGAGGGAAAGATTTTTAAATGATCTCAAGATGCAATTAAAAGAAAGAGGATAGAAAATGATAAATTTTGGGCTTTGGATTTTTTTTGGGGTCATGGATCAAATTAATGTCATTAGGTCCATTTTTAGTGGGCATCTTAGAAGGTACTATATATCAATATTTTTATTTTTGGTGTTTAATAGTTAGTTGCACTAGAGACGATAGCATTGGTAGCGCTAATACCTCAACACCTTTTCCAAAATGATTTTTGCTAGTCAATTTAGGTATGAAACGATGAAAAGTTCTAATTTGTACAAAAATATTTCTAGGGAGTGAAAGCATCACCAACGCTATTGCTTATGTACTGACACCTTTGTTTTTGGAGCAATAAATGCTCCTAAGTTGAGCTTGGATATAGTTTATTTGGTTTGGATGCTTGATTATTGATTAATGAAGATGTTAGTAAGTTTGGAAATTTGATGATGTGCTCAAAATTGGTTGCCTATATTTACCCCTTTTTGAAGCATTTATTGGATAATAAATGCATTAAAAACTTACATTAATACCTCAACTTTGAGATAGATTTACAATTAGTTAGGGTTGGTGATGTGAGATGACTAATTATTTTTATTGATTTATTAATAATGATGTTTAATTATGCCTTTTTTATAGTATTAAACATTTTCATTCCCCATTGTGTTCCCTTGATTTTTTTATGGAAAATCATGTTGGACTGAGGAAAAATGATTTGACCACATTGGTGTTTTGATGAGATATTGATACCAAACAACAAAAATTAACAAGGAAGGACTCAAGGTAAAATGGTTAGGGGGTAAAAATAAAACTAATTTAATTATGGATGAGGAGAAACATAGTTCTAGACACTTGTTTGATAGTAATTTTTTATGGCTCATTACATGTGACCACCACACCGAGCAAACAGGATGAGACCATTTGTTGCAAGAGAAGAACCACATTCCAAGTATGAACCCAATTTTAGTTTTTACCTCACAATAATGTCTATAAAAAAGGCATCACCATCACACATTGATGATACTCTTGCACATTTGCATATCGATGGCCCTTTTACCATTCAACAATGAGTTTTCCATCTAGGCAACGCTTTCACCTCCTAGTGGTGCTTTTGTCAATCGATGGCACTTCTTCCAAGGGATGGGTATTTTGCTCACATTTATTTTTTACATTTTTTATTGATTTATAAGCATCAAAGCTAATAAGTGGACTAATTTAACTTAGTTGTAGAGCTTATATTATAAAGAGAGATGACCTCATGCATTGGAGATCATCCAAGGGCTACTTGACAATGTTGACCATACTCTACTAGTGGTAGTGGGGCTATATCATCTAGTATTGATGCCAAATATAGAGTTTAATATGGCCGTACTAAGAGCCCTAGTGGAGAGAGGGTATTAAAAAACAAATACCTTTTAGTTATCTTGTGGCGAGCTCATCATCATGCTTTATGACATGTGCTAGATATTGTGCGTGCCCATTAGAGGGACACCAATCCATATGATCTAGGACCAAAGATAGAGCTTGCAATGGCTAACATAAGATGTAAACTTCCCAATTGTTAAATCAAACATTGATATCAATATTTCCTATGTTAGGGGTCACTTAGATTGATAAACTACACTTTTATGCATATTGATGTAGCAATTCCTCATTGACAACACCAATAGTATAGTGGTCCATTAGGTGTGGGGAGAGGTTGTACCAGAGCTGCTAGAGGATTAAATAATTTTTACATGGGTTTGATGATACTAGTACAATCATATCACTATCTTCACTAGGTCACTTATAGAGCAAGCAAGAGATTGTCCTATTGCACATTACTTTAGGTATGATCTAGGGAACACATAGTGGTTATAAAACCACTAGGGACACTAGGGTAGATTATCGATATTGAGGCACCAATAACTTACATATAGGCTTGAAACTTTGAAGCAAGGTAATGGAGGCCCCATAAGGGTGTTTTAGGAGTGGCTATACAAATGATTTATAACTTATACTAGGAGTAGGTTATTTGACATCCCTACATATAACATCTAGGGTGATGGGAGAACACCTTCTTGTTAGCTTATGTTAAGTGAGTTAGGTGGCTAATCAAACCATAGGGAGAGTGATAGATCTTCCATTTTGAATGCATGGTATGCCAAGTTGGCATGTAATAGGGGATACCAATGGGAATAGTGTAATATAGGACCACACAAGAGAGGGGGTTTAGACTACTAATACACTTATATTTCTATCTTGAGGTTGATGTTGATAATCTAGTAATCTTAAAACTTAATAATAATGATCTTGGGGTTATTGATGTTTAGTGGGGATGGTACCATACCATCCGCTCCTTGTTAGTGATAATAATTTGCCTATGCACATGAGAGTGGATGTAGCTAGGTAGGTGATATAGGAGGATGTAATGGGTAGCACCATCATTGGTGAGTTAGTACAAAGGGTATCGCAGGTATATATAAAGGTAGATGACAACAATAATAATGACAACAGTATGAGCAACATCACTATAAATGATTACTATAGTCAAGGTGGAAGAGAGATATACCCTGGTAGAATATGTAGTGAATATGTAGTGAGCTTATAGTTTACACAAATGGTAGCCCAAACAAAGACAACACAAATAACCAAGAGAGATCGACTGGTGATGTAAATCGTGATGATGTAATAGATCATCCAGATCTGACTATAACAATAGACATAGGGTGATGAAGGCTAAAATAATAAAATATAACGGTAGTCATTTGGTATTGATCTTACTATACTAGATGGTTGTTGCCTATAAAATATATGTGATGGACCTACCCCACTTGTAATTAGACCTAATGATGGAGGTCGAGCAATCAACCCACTACTAGTTTGCATGCCATGCAATAGTCCTGGTGGATTGTCACCTTCCTTCACCTATAGCATCATGGATATAGATACAAATACACTCATGGTCCATGATACACCATTCATAAAGGTTAGTGAGGATGGCACTATCATCACGAGGAGGACAACAAGAGTACCAAACACTAGCTTATAGATATAGCTACCTCTACAAGGGTTAATTTTGGATAGCTATTTTTTTTTTTTTTGATGTATGCAAATGATGATGTACTATATTATTTTGAGATACTCGATGTAGATATATTCTTATATAGAGATAGAGAGCATACTTTATGGACTTATGATGTGTACTTGATTTATGTGATGAATAATGATCAATAATGATTAGATGAGATGATTGGATTGTTAATGCAATTAATGATGCATGATTGGATAATATTAAATGCAATGGTGTTTGACTAATTATGATGATTTAGCTTAGATGAAATTTAAGTGATTAATTATTAGTGTAGTTTAGTTGATTTTAGATGATTAGCTTAAGATTTATGATGATGGATAGATGATGAATATCAAAAGATAATGTGACCAAGGAGACTTTGGATAATTCCAAGAAGCATTGATATGGTACAAACTATATACAAATATTTTTCCAAGAGGACTTTAGTTAGCTTTTCCTAGGGGACTTTAGTTAGCTTTGTCGAGGGGGACTTTAGTTAGATTGCTATGTTATGAATATGTATAATTGTATACAAATATGTACAAGTAAATATAAGAGATTTTACCTAATACAAAAGATAAATATATATTATTGTTGATGCCCCCAAACAAATGCCTAAAGAGTGTTTTGTGATTTATTTAAAGCTATAAAATAGATTTGCATTTAAATAGTCTAAAGGACTCTTGCTTTACCTAGAGGAATTTTGATTTAGATTTTATTGGAGGACTTATAATTTAACTTTCCCTAGGAATTATGATTTTACTTTGTCTAAAGGACTTCTAGTTTTACTTTGCCTTATATAGAAATGTCATAGTAGAATTTTGTTGATTTATTGATGTGATAACGAATTATACCCCCAATTGGAAGGAAGGATCCATTATCGACATGTTGCCCCCATATATGGTTATACATAAGAGACAAAAGATTATCAGATTGGTCTTGCCATAAACACCTATATACCTTATAGCATTCATCATACAACAAGAGAATAATGAAATAGAAGATGAAGGTAGAGTGGATTGATTTTTCCATCAACATCTGCAAACCTAATAGCATTCATCATGTAAAAATGTTGAGTATATAGAATATTGAAGAGATTAAGATTTTTATTAGATTGACCTTGCCATAAGCACCTACGAACATCATAATTTTCATCATGTAATAAGAGATAATGTAAAAACAAGAGATTGTATTGTGCAAACTATGATTGATTTACAAGATTGAACTAGGAGGCTTTGCTTGCATCAATCACCTAGTAAAAGGACCATAATTTATCCTAACAAGGATCATCATTGTATGTCATCTCAAATATCCAACTTGATACATAATGGGTAGTCCCTATAGATACAAGTATGTACATGCACACAAATACAAAGTCAGGAAAAGTCAAGCAAGTAATGACAGGCAACTAAAAACAAATAGACAATTGATGTAAAATCATATGTAATATAATTTATGATGCATTACATTTATTGGCTATTTAAGTTATGTTGGCAATTTTGGGTTTGAGATCCTAGCTTCTTGTCTATGAGTTGTCATTGATGTCAAAAGGAAATGACATTAATGTTAAGAGGATGTGTTGGCTTCAAAGGTGGAAGATTCCAAGAGAATATTTTTAAGAGAATCCGGAGAGATTCCATTGGCAATGGTTTTTATTAAAACCAATGGAGGTTCTCTTTATTATTTATTTAATTATTATTTAAAACCCTTCAAGGTTTTAATTAATTAATTATTTAATTAATTAAGGGAGAAATTATTTTTAATTTATTAAAAATACTTTAAGGGTTTTTAAACCCTTTAGAAAGCAAATTTCGATTAAATTCGAAATTACTTTTCTTTGCAACCGACGTGTTCTAAAGTCCACGTATGGACTATAAATATGAGAAGGTTCCTAAGGTTAAACCCTCTTGGAAAATCGAAGGCAATTAATTGGTTTGGCTGCGATCGAATGTTCTGTTTACGCTGCGAAAGAGGAGAGCTCGTGGTTTGAAAAGCTTTCGGAAAGCTTGACCGTTTATGTGGAAGGAAGTCCGTCTTGGACTTCGTAAGCCCCTTGTGGGCTAGTGGCAGCGAAGGCTGCGTTTGGGCCTTGCGTAGGCGGAGGTCTACGTTTCGATCCCCGCGGAGGGAGTTGTGCATGGATTAGTCACGTTTTTATTAAAACGTGTTTTGTGCCGCGAATTTTGGATTCTTCAAGGGCAGCCATTATAAGGTGTGATTATTTTCTTGATATGATTTTTGGCATTGTTTAGCATTGTTTAAAAGACATAGGAGAAATAAGGGGATATTTCTTTGGTTGTATTTTTGAGATTAGTCTTTTGCTATGCTAAATTTAAAAATGGAGATATAAGGTGTAAGTTTTGGTTGTTGTGTTTTTGGCTTCTTTGGTGGTTGTTTTTAAAGAAGAGAAGCTAAAAGGTGTATTAAGGAAAGTTTTTATATATGCTCATTTATCTTGGTTCTAACCCTAACTTGGTTGGAAGTTTGAGGGTTGTGTGTGGTGACAGCTTTAAGGATCAATTTTCTTCTACTCCAAAAAGGTATGGGCACATTTTCCTTATGAGTATGATTGGTGTATGTTTTTCTGAAATAAGGTTGGAGTGAAAAGGTTTTCAACTAGGTTTCCTTTGGTTGGGTGTAAATCCTATTTTCTGGTTTGTTGAAGACTTCTTATGCATTGTTATCCTTAAGGAGAGTTTTTGGTGAATGCATAATTTTTGGTTTGAGGTAGTGGAAGCATTGTGCACTAGGGTTTATGTTTGTGAGTCTTGCTACTTGCATTGAGTTGGTGGAACCCTTGGTTGGCTGTTTTGAGTTTGATGGTTGAGTTGCTTCCATAGAGGTTGTTTGATCAAGTTATTGCTTTACTTGATTCATGATATTGGGCTTACTCCATTGAGTTGATTTGAGCAAGTTATTCTTTGCATTTGGTGATATTGTGTTGGTGGCTGTTTTGTTCAAATATCTTTGGAGGGAAAAGGATTTCTACTTGTTTCCTTTTCTTGTGATGATTGGTTGAATGCTTCAAGGTTGATGTTGAGTTGAATGGTGTTGGTTGACTAAACCTTGTTTGATGAGCATTGTTGTTGAAACCCTAATTGATGGTGAAAAGAACATGAGTATCATTGTTATGTGATTCTTTGCATAGTTGGCAATTGTTGGGGTTTCATGTTCTTGAAAGAAAACATTCTATCCTATCCATTTCAAGATATTGAGTTGAGTTTTCAGATTTGAGATTGAGATTGAGCCGAGTTGATTTGAGTTGAGTTTTGAGATTGGGATTTGAGTATAGAACATATTGAGTCTCTAACAATTCTCTTTATGCTTCTATGAGTTTGACAAATCACATTGGGTCTCTAACAATTCACTTTGTGATTTCCTACTAAGAAAGTTTTTCTTGGTGAGCTTGCTGAGTTTTTGGACGAGGTTCTAGTGGGGACTTGTGAGCAGTTTTTGGACAGTTCTGGGGACTTGTGAGTTTTGGACTTTCTGGGGACTTGTGAGCAGTTTTTGGACAGGTTTCGGTGGGGACTTGTGAGCAGATTTGGACAGGTCCTAGCAGAGGACTTGTGAGCTGAGTTTGATAGTTCTATCAAAGAACTTGAGGATAGAGGTGCATTGGTTCTATGAGAAGAACTTGAGGACAATTGGCAAGTCTTTGAGAAGGCTTGTATGCAGAGGATTGATTTGTTCAAGAGTTGGACAGATCTGACAGACAGAGGAAGACTTGTACTAGACCGACTGACTGTGTTTGGTATAGGTTGCTGAGCTGCTGTGGACGTGATCATAGAAGGCAGAGGTCTCTTAGGCTAAGCATTGAGGACAGGAGGTCTTCGATGGAAAGGAGTTCCACGTGCTTGCAAGAGGTAGAGGCAGTTGATCTTCCGAGGGATCATTTCCAGAGCAGAGGGGAAGGTATCTCCTTTGAGCGAGAGGCTCATAAATTTTGATTGGGGGAAGGTATCTCCTTTGAGCAGAGGCTCATAAATTTTGATTGGGGGAAGGTATCTCCTTTGGGCCGAGGCTCATAAACATTGTAATTGGGAAGGATTCCCAAAGAACTTTGAGATAACTTTTAGAGAAAAGTTTTGTGGACGTAGCCCAACCATTCCGGGTGAACCACGTTAAAATTGGTGTCACTTTGTGGATGATATTGTGCATTGCTTTGATATTGCTTTGGGTATATTGCTTTACTATTTTGAAGTATAAAGGAAAAAGTAAAAAGAGGTCTTATACTGTTCACCCCCCCTCTCAGTATAAGCTTGTGTTCTTCAATTGGTATCAGAGCGGGTGCCTTCGAAAAGTTTAACAGCTTGAAGGAAAAGCTAGTAAAGAACACAATGGATTATTCAAGTGGCAATGCAGCACCTATTCATGATGAGTCTTCTAGTGATGAAGAGGCATATTACAACAAGAAAGGCAAGTTCTCTAGAAAGCACAAAAGTATGAAAAATATAAGATGTTTCAATTGTGGAAAGTTTGGTCATTATGCTACTGACTGTACTGTTCCCAAGAATGAAAGTGATGAAGATAAACAGGATTCTAAGAGCAAGGATTCTGAAAAGCACAAGCATCACAGGAAAAACAAAGATGAGCACAACAATCAAGGAAAGAGGTATTCTCACAAGCACAAGAAGAGTTTCTACCTAGACAAAGCAAGTAAGTGTTCTAGTAGTGATAGTGAAAGTTCTTCAAGTGATAATGAAAATGAGATGTTGTTCATATCAAAAAAAGAGGAAGAACCGAAACATAGATTCATTATCATGAAATGTCTTAGATGTGGAAATTTTGGTCACCTTGAGGATGATTGCACAAATAATGATTTGGTTTCTAGTATGTATGAGGATGCTTCAGAAAACTATAAGGAAGATGCATGTATGGTTTTTGAAAAGGGTAGCACCTCTAGTGATAAGAAATCTGAAAAAGGCTTTGATGATTCAAAAAGCAAACAAATAAAGGATCTTGAAAGTGAACTTATTAGTGCTCTTAGTGTTTTGGAAAAGGAAAGAAAGAAGAATGCTAGACTCAAGGATAAGTTAGATGAATGTTGTATGGAGAGAGATGATCTTATAGAAAGTCTTGACTTCTCTATAGCTAAGACACAAGAACTCAAGGATGAGTTAGAGTCTAAGGTTCTTGAGTATAGTGAGTTAGAACAGAAAATGGCTTCTTTGAAAGAGGAAACTAAAGAGTACAAGGATAAGCTTTACAGAGTTTCAAGATAGCTCCAAAAAGGTTAAGTCACTCATCAAAGGTCAAAGAAAGACAACAGATAAAACAGGCCTTGGTTTTGTTAAGCCACACAAGGAACAAGTTGGAGAGTCTAGTAAGAGACTCCAAAAGGAAGAGAGTTCTGATGAGGAAAGTATTTCAGAAAAGGAGTCCTTGAATGATAGATGCACAGAAATAGAAAATAGGAATTTAGAATGAGAAGAAGAAGTTTTCAGGACCCAAGAGGTCAATTAAAGGAAAGTTTCAAGGCAGATGTTTTGCTTGTCACAGGTTTGGTCACATGGCTTCACATTGCATGGCTCAAGTGAAGGAGGTAAATGACAGTTTCAGAGGTGGTAATTTCTTTCAAGGGTATTGCTACTCTTGTAAACAGTTTGGGCATAAGGCAATTTTTTGCAAGGCTAATAACAAGAACAGGGTTAGTCAGAACAGGTGGATTCAAAGAATAGGTATGCCTAAAAGAAATAACATTGTTACTTGTTATAAGTGCAACAATGAAGGTCACACAGCTAGACAGTGTAGAGCTGAACTTCCAAGGTACAGGAACAGGAACAGTGGTATGAACAGGTCCAAGGATCAAGGCATGGATAAGAACAGGAATGATAACAGGAATAGGAACAGTGATAGGAACAGGAACAAGAATATGGACAAGGAGAACAAGAGAAGACATGGTAAGGCAGCTATAGACATTGATGATGATCAGTGCCTGTTGGGAGTTTTACTCCCACCCCGAAATTAAACACCTCAATAGGAGGTGGGGGAGGGACTAAGCTAAGAGGCTCATTCTTAGTCCCAAGCCCCAAAGGTGACCCTTTGCCATTGATGACAAAGGGGGAGAGATATGAGTAAGGGGGAGAGCCTCAAGACAGGGGGAGTTGTTTATGTTGAGTTTCTGTGTTGTTGAGAAGCATGGTTTGCCATCAATGACAAAGGGGGAGATTGTTGGCAATTTTGGGTTTGAGATCCTAGCTTCTTGTCTATGAGTTGTCATTGATGTCAAAAGGAAATGACATTAATGTTAAGAGGATGTGTTGGCTTCAAAGGTGGAAGATTCCAAGAGAATATTTTTAAGAGAATCCGGAGAGATTCCATTGGCAATGGTTTTTATTAAAACCAATGGAGGTTCTCTTTATTATTTATTTAATTATTATTTAAAACCCTTCAAGGTTTTAATTAATTAATTATTTAATTAATTAAGGGAGAAATTATTTTTAATTTATTAAAAATACTTTAAGGGTTTTTAAACCCTTTAGAAAGCAAATTTCGATTAAATTCGAAATTACTTTTCTTTGCAGCCGACGTGTTCTAAAGTCCACGTATGGACTATAAATATGAGAAGGTTCCTAAGGTTAAACCCTCTTGGAAAATCGAAGGCAATTAATTGGTTTGGCTGCGATCGAATGTTCTGTTTACGCTACGAAAGAGGAGAGCTCGTGGTTTGAAAAGCTTTCGAAAAGCTTGACCGTTTATGTGGAAGGAAGTCCGTCTTGGACTTCGTAAGCCCCTTGTGGGCTAGTGGCAGCGAAGGCTGCGTTTGGGCCTTGCGTAGGCGGAGGTCTACGTTTCGATCCCCACGGAGGGAGCTGTGCATGGATTAGTCACATTTTTATTAAAACGTGTTTTGTGCCGCGAATTTTGGATTCTTCAAGGGCAGCCATTATAAGGTGTGATTATTTTCTTGATATGATTTTTGGCATTGTTTAGCATTGTTTAAAAGACATAGGAGAAATAAGGGGATATTTCTTTGGTTGTATTTTTGAGATTAGTCTTTTGCTATGCTAAATTTAAAAATGGAGATATAAGGTGTAAGTTTTGGTTGTTGTGTTTTTGGCTTCTTTGGTGGTTGTTTTTAAAGAAGAGAAGCTAAAAGGTGTATTAAGGAAAGTTTTTATATATGCTCATTTATCTTGGTTCTAACCCTAACTTGGTTGGAAGTTTGAGGGTTGTGTGTGGTGACAGCTTTAAGGATCAATTTTCTTCTACTCCAAAAAGGTATGGGCACATTTTCCTTATGAGTATGATTGGTGTATGTTTTTCTGAAATAAGGTTGGAGTGAAAAGGTTTTCAACTAGGTTTCCTTTGGTTGGGTGTAAATCCTATTTTCTGGTTTGTTGAAGACTTCTTATGCATTGTTATCCTTGATGAGAGTTTTTGGTGAATGCATAATTTCTGGTTTGAGGTAGTGGAAGCATTGTGCACTAGGGTTTATGTTTGTGAGTCTTGCTACTTGCATTGAGTTGGTGGAACCCTTGGTTGGTTGTTTTGAGTTTGATGGTTGAGTTGCTTCCATAGAGGTTGTTTGATCAAGTTATTGCTTTACTTGATTCATGATATTGGGCTTACTCCATTGAGTTGATTTGAGCAAGTTATTCTTTGCATTTGGTGATATTGTGTTGGTGGCTATTTTGTTCAAATATCTTTGGAGGGAAAAGGATTTCTACTTGTTTCCTTTTCTTGTGATGATTGGTTGAATGCTTCAAGGTTGATGTTGAGTTGAATGGTGTTGGTTGACTAAACCTTGTTTGATGAGCATTGTTGTTGAAACCCTAATTGATGGTGAAAAGAACATGAGTATCATTGTTATGTGATTCTTTGCATAGTTGGCAATTGTTGGGGTTTCATGTTCTTGAAAGAAAACATTCTATCCTATCCATTTCAGATATTGAGTTGAGTTTTTAGATTTGAGATTGAGATTGAGCTGAGTTGATTTGAGTTGAGTTTTGAGATTGGGATTTGAGTATAGAACATATTGAGTCTCTAACAATTCTCTTTATGCTTCTATGAGTTTGACAAATCACATTGGGTCTCTAACAATTCACTTTGTGATTTCCTACTAAGAAAGTTTTTCTTGGTGAGCTTGCTGAGTTTTTGGACAGGTTCCAGTGGGGACTTGTGAGCAGTTTTTGGACAGGTTTCGGTGGGGACTTGTGAGCAGTTTTTGGACAGGTTTCGGTGGGGACTTGTGAGCAGTTTTGGAAAGGTTTCGGTGGGGACTTGTGAGCAGATTTGGACAGGTCCTAGCAGAGGACTTGTGAGCTGAGTTTGATAGTTCTATCAGAGAACTTGAGGACAGAGGTGCATTGGTTCTATGAGAAGAACCTGAGGACAATTGGCAAGTCTTTGAGAAGGCTTGTATGTAGAGGATTGATTTGTTCAAGAGTTGGACAGATCTGATAGACAGAGGAAGACTTGTACTAGACCGACTGACTGTGTTTGGTACAAGTTGTTGAGCTGCTGTGGACGTGATCATAGAAGGGAGAGGTCTCTTAGGCTAAGCATTGAGGACAGGAGGTCTTCGATGGAAAGGAGTTCCACGTGCTGGCAAGAGGTAGAGGCAGTTGATCTTCTGAGGGATCATTTCCAGAGCAGAGGGGAAGGTATCTCCTTTGAGCAGAGGCTCATAAATTTTGATTGGGGGAAGGTATCTCCTTTGAGCAGAGGCTCATAAATTTTGATTGGGGGAAGGTATCTCCTTTGGGCCGAGGCTCATAAACATTGTAATTGGGAAGGATTCCCAAAGAACTTTGAGATAACTTTTAGAGAAAAGTTTTGTGGACGTAGCCTAGCCATTCTGGGTGAACCACGTTAAAATTGGTGTCACTTTGTGGATGATATTGTGCATTGCTTTGATATTGCTTTGGGTATATTGCTTTACTATTTTGAAGTATAAAGGAAAAAGTAAAAAGAGGTCTTATACTGTTCACCCCCCCTCTCAAGTATAAGCTTGTGTTCTTCAAGTTCTTTACCATAAAGTGTGGCAATGCGATAAGCACATGAATCATAAGAACATGAACCATACTTGGTGGTTTTGATGTATGGACATATCCAGTTTGGCTCAATTTTGTCTTTGAGCCCAATTTTAAAACTATAGTTTTATGATTCTCTTTGAGCAAAATATCACCAACTTTAAAGAATTAGGGTTGCACCTTCTTGCTATAGGTATGATTCAGCCTTTCGTGGTGGACCCTTAGGTTTTCTAAAGTGTGGATCCATTTTTTATCAAATAGTTTTAGGAAGTTGAGACAATGATATGATATTCATCTTTGAAAAAGGTATCTTACAACAAAATGTGTAAGGAAGACATCTTAATCTCAAAGGGGAACACTGATTTAATTTCATTAATCAAAGCATAGGTATTTGTGCCAATGGGAGTTATGAAATTAGCATGATATGCCCCTAGAGGGAAATACAACTCAAGATGATAATCTTTACTAGTTCTATTGACGAGTTTCTTGAGGACTTTAATAAGAGTTTTTTTAGAAGATTTAGCTTAGTCATTACCTCGAGGATAGTAGTTCATAGACCATTTATGCTAAATTTTATATTTAGCACAAACCTTTTGGATATATTTATATTTGAAAAGTGTTCCATTGTTAGAAATTAGCACAGAAGGGATGCCAAGGATATAACTAAGGAAGAACTTGGAGACTTGGACTCTAGTAATTGAGGCTAAAGGTATGGATTCAACCCATTTGGAAAATTATTAAATAGCCATCATGATAATATTATATCCATTAGATGACATAAGGTTTATCCTCCCAATAATGTCCAATCTCCAAATAGAGAAAGTCCATGGTGATGTTAAATATTGAAGGGCTTGGGATGGAGCATGGAAAATATTATCATGCTTTTAACACTTATCACACCTCTTGACATAATTATAAGAGTCCTTTTCCATGGAGGAAAAATAATAACCCATCTATAAAAGTTTCTTGGTGATGGCGACAACACTAAAGTGACCACCACATTATCCATCATAGATCTATTTTGTGATTGCTTGGGATTTGGCTATGTCTAAGCATCATAGTATGATGATATAAGATATCATCAATGATGATATACTTATATGCTTATTGCTTGAGGTTCTTATGCTCATTGAATTTAGTAATATGCCATTCTTAAGATAAATAAATATATCTTTGTACTTAAGATCATGGGATGAAGTTGCTTCTATAGAAAATACTTTTAAAAGAATCTAACTAGATTCCAAGATCAAAGGTTTCCTAATTTGTTTAATTATGACCATAGGTAGTTTGTCATATAGCTCTAAGGGTATAATGAAAGTAGTCGAGGCCAAAATATCAATATAGTAGTTACTAGATCTAGGGATAACATCAAATATGATTTTGTTGAAAGTGGTCATTAGTTTGTTGACGATGTCCTTATATGGTAAGATCTTATCATATTTATTTTTATAAACACCACTAACTTGGTTTACTACTAGTTGAGAGTCTCCAAAGATAGAAGGATTTTAACCTAAAGAGCTAATACTATACACATCCCTAGGATAAGGGCTTTGTACTCGATAAAATTAAGCTTAAATAATAGAGGGATTAGCTATTGTTGAGTGACCAAGATGACTCTTACCTCTACTCCTTTGACACATATAACACCATCAAAGTACATAGTCCAAAAATTAGGTTGGTTTACTTCTAGATTAAAGGTTGAATCCTTGGGAAAGTCCACCACGAAGTGTTGGCTAGCTTCTAAAGGTGCAACTTCTAATTGGTTAGTGATGACTTAGCAATTTTATGGATTTTTTATAGATAAACTCAAGATCAAATTCACTAATCATAATTATCTACTTATTGATTCATCCTAAGAGGTAAGGTTTGTACATGATATAGCATAAGGGATTCACCCTCATAATGATAAATTTCTTATGGATAAGCATATAATGTCTAAGCTTAGCTAGGAAGAGATTTTTTAAGAGACTATATTAGATTTTATAATTTATCAAAGTCATCCAAACATATAAAATAGTCCTTTCTCTATAATGTTAATTTTACTGCATTGACATATCCCCTAAGATATGATCAATGACTATTATGTATAGCAACAAGGGCCTATGAGGATTAGGTGGGATAAGGATAGATAGGGATGATAGGTAGGATTTTAGAGCATCAAAGGTTACTTGACAATCAATGTCTCTTCAAAGACTACATCCTATTTTAGAAGCTTAGTAAGGATTGACACTTGTTTGCTAGCTCTAAGATGAATCTCTAGATGACTTTGATTTTATCTTGGAGATCCCAAGATAGGTTAGATATTGAGGGGAGGTATATCAATGATAGAAAATATTTTATATGATTATCTTTGATGCCATACTAGGATACAATGAAACCCAAAATCTTTTCTGATGTAACCCCAAAGATGTATTTTTAAGAATTTAGGTGCACATTGTAGTCCCTTAACCACTCAAATATGCATATTAATTCCTAAACATGATCTTGATGGTTTTAATACTGACCGATAAGATCATCGACATAGTCCTCCATAATGTCATGCATAATATCATGAAAGATGTATGTCATGGCTCTTTGGTAGGTAGCCCCTACATTATTCACCCCAAAGAGCATGTATTTATGGAAAAAGGTTCCCCATAGGATTGTGAATGCTATTTCGGATTGATCCTCAAAGGTGATTTTGATCTAGTTATAGCCTACTAATTCATCTATCAAATACAACATTTCACATCTTATAATAAATTCGATGATCATGTCAATCTTGGGTAGAGGGAAGCTATCCTTGGGACATGGTTTGTTGATGTCCCAAAATTTGGTGCACACTCTAACATTGTCTATTTTCTTAGCACTAGGAGAAATGCTAGATATCCATTCAAAACAGTCAACAATTTTTATGAATCCAATCGCAAGGAGATTTTGAAGTTTCCCTTTGTCTAGGAGTGTGACTTTTGGATACATTTTTTGTAAGTTTTGTTTGATGGGTTTTGCATAAGGATTAATGACTAGATGATGGAAAATAAGTAAAAAATCAAGGTTAGGCATATCAATGTATGACCAAGAAAATATATCTTTGAACTTTATCAAGAGCTTGGTGTATGCCTCACGCTTAGTCATGGTTAAGAACTTATTTAGATTAAGGATCTTGGGATCTTCTTGAGTCCCAATATCGATGCCCATACTTTTCTAATATGAAATTTGAGATTTTTCTTCTAGTTAAGGGGGGATAGAAGCACTCCCAAGCTCTCTAGATCTATAGGGGTTGGTTATCTATTGATAATTTTTTGAGAGACACTAGTAATTTAGGAAAATAGTCCACCAAAATAGAGGTCATTTTGTGCTAGATAATATAAAGGACCATCTTGGGGAGGATCATTCAGAATGTCCTTCAACTCATAGCTATATTTATTAACAATTAGCTTAGGATAATATAGGGTTAAAAAAATCACCTTGATAAATAAGATAAATTTGGAGAAGCTATAATTTATGACCATGACCCATTGTCATCATCCTCATCCCAATCTAGTATTTTTAAAGAAATAGTGCCATCATGGGACACCCTATCAAGATGACTAACTTTCCTTTTACTATTGGAAGAACAAGAAGAAAACAAAGAATCACTACAAATGGGGATATAACATATGTTATAGAATCTCGACTAGGATTAGGTCTATAAGGGCTCTTTGATGCCTTGTTCATATAGGCCTAGTCCTTTTCCTCGATATACCATATTGAAAAGCATCTACGTAGGAATACGCTATAAATTCAACATGAAGCATAAGTGTACTATAATTCAACTAGGTAAGGGTTACTACAATGGATTTTCTCCTCATTTGCAATACCAACACAAATGAAGGATTAACTTCCTATTTTTAATGTTTTACCCTTATTGCTAGAAGGTAAGCCTAAGGTTCAGGGTGATACAAGGAGCTTGGATAGGTTCAAGACAAGTTGATTATTATTTTATTTTTTATTATTAGTGATGATTAGATCAAAACTTTAACCCTTACGCTCATTGTTAGATGGATTATTTAAGGTGGGAGAACTTAATGCATCATTTTAAGAACACAAGCTTAAACTGAGAGGGGGAGGTGAACAGTATAAGACCACTTTTTACTTTTCTTTTCAATTCAATATTATGCAGTGTATAGATAGCAGTATCAATAGCAGTAATCAAAGCAATGCACAAAACACCATACACAATAGAGACACCACAGTTTACGTGGTTCACCCAATGTGGGCTACTCCATGGAGAAAATATTTTACTAAAACTTTCTCAATCAATATCTTTGGGAATCCTTCCCAATTATAATGTTTATGGATCTCTATCCAAAGGAGATGTTGATACCCTAATCTCAAGTTCGTGGATCTCTTCCACAAGAGAACTCTTTCCCCTTCTGACTCGGCTAGTGATCTTCTAGAAGACTTTGTCTCTCTACTGCACTGATTGGTGGATCTCTCTCCACTTGAAGACTCCTCACTCAGATCTATCTTCAATTGTGCTGGCTGCTGGATCTCTATCCACTGAGACTCTTTCCTCTGTACTCTGTCACCTCCAAAGCTCTATCAATAGGCTCACTCAAAACCTGCTCAATAGGCTCACTCAAAACCTGCTCAACAAGCTCACATAGAACTTGTCCAAATCTGCTCAACAAGCTCACACAGAACTTGTCCAAATATGCTCAACAAGCTCACATAGAACTTGTCCAAATCTGCTCAAGCAAGCTCACCAAGAACTTGCCCAAATCTGCACTAGCAAGCTCACCAAGAACTTGCCCAAATCTGCACTAGCAAGCTCACCAAGAACTTGCTCAATAATTCAATATCATAGAAGCATAAAGAGAATTGTTAGAGACTCAATATGTTCTATACTCAAATACCAATCTCAACTCAAATCAATATTATAGAAGCATAAAGAGAATTTTTAGAGACTCAATATGTTCTATCCTCAAATATCAATCTCAACTCAAATCAATATTATAGAAGCATAAAGAGAATTGTTAGAGACTCAATATATTCTATCCTCAAATCTCAATCTCAACTCAAATCCAGAATATAGAATAGTTTGTTTCATGGAACTTGAACAACCACTTCACACAATCACTTGACTAGGCTCAAACAACTCTTCTCAACCAACTACCACAAGGAATAACTCTTTCTTACAAACCCTAGTCCAAGCATGTATCAACCAACTTAAATGTTTCCAACAATGCTCAACCACAAATCTCACATAACAATGATACTCATGTTCTTTTCAAGTTCAAGTTATTTGCATAACCAATGGGCTTCAACAACAATGCTAATAAAACATTCTTCACATAACAATGATACTCATGTTCTTCTCAAACCCTATCTTAGGTTTTTCACACAACTAATGGCTTCAACAACAATGCTTATAAAACAAGGTTTAATAGCAACTCTCAACCCAGAAAACCTTGAGACATTCAACCAACTACTTTTGAAAAGGAAACCACAATTAATCCTTTTCTCTCCAATGATATTTTAGAAATCAACCACCATAAACAATCAATAGGAGAATGTGCCCATACCTTTTATGAAGATGAAGAAGCCTTTTGGTTGTCCACAAAATTTGTCTCACTCAACACACTTTCTTTTTCAACTTTCAACAAGGGTTAGAGATATTGATTAATAACACAACAATAACATCCAAATAACACCTTATTACTCCTACTCAATAACATACACCATGTCACTTCATAAATGAATTGATCTCTTTTGAAAAAGAACAAAGCAACCTTCACTTTTGAACCTCTTTACAAAATCAGAAATATCTCTTTACACACACCTTATTTCTCCCTCTAAGTAAGTTAATTAAATAGCCCTTGGAATAATCTTTCCAATGATATATAATATGATATACTTCTAAAAAATAAATCACCAAAAATATCTCATTTTTTAAACATGCATCATAACCCTTATTCCTCCTAGGGCAACTTTAGAAAAATAAAATATATTAAAAATTATTAACTTGCCTCTGTCATTGATGGGATTTGATCTCGTGACCTTCTTGCTTAGCACCTTAACCACAACCAACCTGCCATTGGGCCACACGCCCTCACGTGCTCAAAAGGAGCACACAACAAAACCTTATGCCACGAATATCTACGCCCTTCGAAAACAAAACGCGCTTCACGCATTTCAACACAACAAAACACCTCCAGCAAGAATCAAACGTAGGACCTCCTACTTCACACATAGCGCACAAACCACTAGGCCAAGGAGGCCTATACATTTGGCTTTACTCCACAATAGTCTCTTCAACGAACGCGAAAATTGTAAGCCTTTTAAAACCCTTTTCACACACACTTCGACACACGATGCGTAGGCTCTTTTACCATTCGAATCCAAATATCAAATCGAGCTTAGAGAAATAAATCAAAACTTTGGGCACATATATATATATATGTCCTCCTCCTTTCCTTTGACGTCGATGCTATAGTTTAAATATTAGTTTTATGCATTTTCCTTTCTTTGACGTCGACGCTATAAATTAAATTTTAATTTTAATTTTAAATAATTTAAAATTTAAACTTAAATATTTAAAATTAAATATCTCCATCACCGGGGCACCTTTTTGGATGAAACAAAAAGCCAACCCGGGTTTTAAGAAAAACCCATTTCAAATCTGCCATCCATGGTTTTAAATAAAACCTTTTATTTTGCCTACCTTGGTTTTCACAAAAACCCTGTATATATCCATGCTCTCCAAAATATCATAAATGCTTATTTATGAAATGCTTTGACCACCAAAACTCAATGTGATCCATGTGACATCAATGACAACATAAAATCACTCAAATTTCCAACAATCTCCCCCTTTGTCATTGATGGCAACACCTCTATTGTAAATCACCACAATCACTGCAAAAACCATCTTTGAGAATCAATGTTGCTCCCCTAACTCAATACTCTCTATGGAGGTTGCTCTCCCTAACTCAATGCTCTCTTTGAAGGCTACTCCCCCTAACTCAATTCTCTCTTTGGAGGCTACTCCCCCTAACTCAATGCTCTCCCCCTTACTCAAATCTCTCCCCCTTTGACATCAATGGCAAAAGGGACACCTATGGGGCTAAAATATATGACTCTTAAGTCTTAGCCCCCTCACCACCTTCTCTCTTGAGGTGATTAATTTTGGGGTGGGAGTACTTTTACTCCCATATTACATTGTTTCTTTCCTCTATCAACTTCCTTCCATATTTTTATGATATCCTTCTCTTGATGAATTACTTGATCTTCTTGTCTTGAACCTGTTTGACCTTCTTGCCTTGAAACTGCTTGACCTTCTTGTCTTGAACTTGTTTGGAATTGAGTCCTACACCATTTTGCAATATGTCCAAATTTATTGCAATTAAAACACTTGATATTGTAGCCTTTGGATGGTGCCCATATCTTGAATTCTTTCTTGAAATAATTTCCATATCCATTCCTTTCTTGAACCCTGTATTGTGAAGTTTGTTTTCATGACCATTATGACCATGACTTCTAATTTGTGTAGCTCTAAAACCAAAACCATGTTGCTCATTTTATTTGTACTGAGAAGCTCTATGACCAATCCTGTTGCATAAGAAGCAATGTCCCTAAAAACCATACATTTCATACTTTGAAGTTTCTTATAGCAAAATCAAACTTCTTTGATCCATGGATCCTGCAGTGTATAGCACTTTTTCCTTGATGTGTCATCTCATCTTCACTATCACTGAAGCCATTGCAATATCTTGATTTGTGATCTCTTTGACCACACACGAAGCATTGTTATATTTTACCTTCTATTCCTAGGAATAGATGTTCTTCCTTTTCATCATTTATTCCAAATAATGTACATTCTTCTTCATATGACTGGTCTTCATTGCTGTGAACTGAACCATCACTTGCTTCTTCAATGTAGAAAGTTTTCTTTGTCTTACGAAAATTTTTCTTCTTCTCATACTTGTTTTTCTTGTATTTGTCATCTTTGTCATGTTTATGCTTTCCATATTCTTTTATTTTGTGACCATGTTTTTCATCATCACTATTTTCTTCATGTGGATACTTGTATGCATAGTGACCAAAATCACCACACTTGTAGCATCTGACTTTCTTCATATCCCTGTAATTTCTTAAGTCCTTTTTTCTTTTGATGAAGTTAGCTTCCTCATCATTATCTGAATCTCTATCTATCTCTGGAACTTTCCCTTTCTTTTTCTCTGAAGCCTTGAATGCAATTTCTTTTATTGGAACTTGATGCTTACTTCTCCTCATCTCATAAGCTGTGAGAGTTCCTTGTAGTTCTTCCATTGTTAGCTTGTTGATATCCATTGTTTCTTCTATTTTTGAAACCTTTGCATCATACTTCATGGGAAGTGATCTCAAAACCTTTTGAGTAACATCTGATTCTTTCATCTCAAATCCTAGACCTCTCATGGTGTTAGCAATCTAATCAACTCAAAGTAAAAACTATGCAATATCTTCAGAATCTTCCATTTTCAATTCCTCAAATATTTTTCTATGAGTTTGTAGTTTTGCCAACTTTACCTTGGAATCTCCTTCATAGGTATTCCGCAACTTGGTCCACATTTCATTTGCTGAATTACATACCATGACCTTTGCAAAATTTGTCTCACATAGCCCACTCAGAATATAATTCATTGCCCTTGCATTGATCTCAACCAATTTCCTGATAGTCTTATCTGCCTCGGGATCACCTTCAACCTTATACTCTTTTGCAACCATCTGCCATACCTCATATCCTTGTGATATCAAGTAGTTCTTCATTCTCATGCTCTAGAAAGCATAATTTTTACCATCAAATAGTGGAGCCTTATTTGTAGATGATCCATTCTGTGAAGCCATCTATGTTCTTGTAGAATCTACCCTCAAGCTGTTAGCCTTTCTGAAGGAACTCACTCTGATACCAATTGAAGAACACAAGCTTATACTGAGAGGGGGGTGAATAGTATAAGACCACTTTTTACTTTTCTTTTCAATTCAATATTATGTAATGTATAGATAGCAGTATCAATAGCAGTAATCAAAGCAATGCACAAAACACCATACACAATAGAGACACCACAATTTACGTGGTTCACCCAATGTGGGCTACTCCACGGAGAAAATATTTTACTAAAACTTTCTCAATCAATCTCTTTGGGAATCCTTCCCAATTACAATGTTTATGGATCTCTATCCAAAGGAGATTTTGATCCCCTAATCTCAAGTTCGTGGATCTCTTCCACAGGAGAACTCTTTCCCCTTCTGCTCTAGCTAGTGATCTTCTAGAAGACTCTGTCTCTCTGTTGCACTGATTGGTGGATCTCTCTCCACTTGAAGACTCCTCACTCAGATCTGTCTTCAATTATGTTGGCTACTGGATCTCTATCCATTGAGACTCTATCCTCTATACTATGTCACCTCCAAAGCTCTATCAATAGGCTCACTCAGAACCTGCTCAATAGGCTCACTCAGAACCTGCTCAACAAGCTCACATAGAACTTGTCCAAATATGCTCAACAAGCTCACATAGAACTTGTCCAAATCTGCTCAACAAGCTCACACAGAACTTGTCCAAATATGCTCAAGCAAGCTCACCAAGAACTTGCCCAAATCTGCACTAGCAAGCTCACCAAGAACTTGCCCAAATATGCACTAGCAAGCTCACCAAGAACTTGCTCAATAATTCAATCTCATAGAAGCATAAAGAGAATTGTTAGAGACTCAATATGTTCTATACTCAAATCCCAATCTCAACTCAAATCAATATTATAGAAGCATAAAGAGAATTGTTAGAGACTCAATATATTCTATCCTCAAATCTCAATCTCAACTCAAATCAATCTTATAGAAGCATAAAGAGAATTGTTAGAGACTCAATATGTTCTATCCTCAAATCTCAATCTCAACTCAAATCTAGAATATAGAATAGTTTGTTTCATGGAACTTGAACAACCACTTCACACAATCACTTGACTAGGCTCAAACAACTCTTCTCAACCAACTACCACAAGGAACAACTCTTTCTTACAAACCCTAGTCCAAGCATGTATCAACCAACTCAAATGTTTCCAACAATGCTCAACCACAAATCTCACATAACAATGATACTCATGTTCTTTTCAAGTTCAAGTTCTTTGCATAACCAATGGGCTTCAACAACAATGCTAATAAAACATTCTTCACATAACAATGATACTCATGTTCTTCTCAAACCCTATCTCGGGTTTTTCACACAACTAATGGCTTCAACAACAATGCTTATAAAACAAGGTTTAATAGCAACTCTCAACCCAGAAAACCTTGAGACATTCAACCAACTACTTTTGAAAAGGAAACCACAATTAATCCTTTTCTCTCCAATGATATTTCAGAAATCAACCACCATAAACAATCAATAGGAGAATGTGCCCATACCTTTTATGAAGATGAAGAAGCCTTTTGGTTGTCCACAAAATCTGTCTCACTCAACACACTTTCTTTTTCAACTTTCAACAAGGGTTAGAGATCTTGATTAATAACACAACAATAACATCCAAATAACACCTTATTACTCCTACTCAATAGCATACACCATGTCACTTCATAAATGAATTGATCTCTTTTGAAAAAGAACAAAGCAACCTTCACTTTTGAACCTCTTTACAAAATCAGAAATATCTCTTTACACACACCTTATTTCTCCCTCTAAGCAAGTTAATCAAATAGCCCTCGAAATAAGATTTCCAACGATATATAATATGATATACTTCTAAAAAATAAATCACCAAAAATCTCTCATTTTCTAAACATGCATCATAACCCTTATTCCTCCTAGGGCAACTTTAGAAAAATAAAATATATCTAAAAATTATTAACTTACCTCTATCACTGACGGGATTCGATCTCGTGACCTTCCTTGCTCAGTGCCTTAACCATAGCCAACCTGCCATTGGGCCACACGCCCTCACGTGCTCAAAAGGAGCACACAACAAAACCTTATGCCGCGAATATCTGTGCCCTTCGAAAACAAAATGCGCTTCACGCGTTTCAACACAACAAAACACCTCCGACAAGAATCGAACGCAAGACCTCCTACTTCACACACAGCGCATGAACCACTAGGCCAAGGAGGCCTATACATTTGGCTTTACTCCACAATAGTCTCTTCAACGAACATGAAAATCATAAGCCTTTTAAAACCCTTTTCACACACACTTCGACACACGATGCGCAGGCTCTTTTACCATTCGAATCCAAATATCAAATCGAGCGCTTAGAGAAATAAATCAAAACTTTGGGCATATATATATGTCCTCCTCCTTTCCTTTGACGTCGGTGCTATAATTTAAATATTAGTTTTATGCCTTTTCCTTTCTTTGACGTCGGCGCTATAAATTAAATTTTAATTTTAAATTTTAAATTTTAAATAATTTAAAATTTAAACTTAAATATTTAAAATTAAATATCTCCATCACCGGGGCACCTTTTTCGATGAAATGAAAAGCCAACCTAGGTTTTAAGAAAAACCCATTTCAAATCTGCCATCCATGGTTTTAAATAAAACCTTTTATTTTGTCTGCCTTGGTTTTCACAAAAACCCTGTATATATCCATGCTCTCCAAAATATCATAAATGCTTATTTATGAAATGCTTTGGCCACCAAAACTCAATGTGATCCATGTGACATCAATGACAACATAAAATCACTCAAATTTCCAACATCATTGATAGGAGACTAAGAAGAAGATGATGACAATTAAAGAGATGAATTGAAAGAAGGGCAAAGATACGCTCTAGGATTTTTGACCTAGATTACCTTACAATAGATGAAGGTTTGAATTTATATGTAATTTGATAAGTATTACCTCCATATTCATATTTTGGGTATTAATGAAGAGTTGAAGGGACAACTTGCATCTTGTGGATCCACGACCTTCCACGAAGAATGTTGTATATTAAGTCACATAACATGACATCAAAGAGAGTATTAGGAGTATAGGTTATAACTTTGAAGGGTAAGGCTATAATTCCACTAGCCTCATGTTCTTCATTTTTGACCTGATGACAAGATCATATTTCTCCAAGTCTTGTTTAGTTAACCCAAAAAGACTAATAAATTAGAGGTTGTAGACACCGATACTAGAACCTTTATCAAATAAAATTCACTTGATGAACTTGTTGATGATATGGCTTATGATTTTTAATGGTAAATATTTGAGAATAGATATTTGAGTAATATCATCCTCATGGAATGATATATTTTTATAGTTAACCCCAATGGATCCTATTGTAAAAATACGGTCATTCAAGTTGAGGTCTTTACAAATGACTCATTCATTCAAAAATTTGAGCAAGATATCTCTGTGAACTAGGAAAAACCTAAGAAGTTCAAGAAGAGAGCTTTTGGCTGGGGTGCTCTCAAGTTGTCATAAAAGATCAAAAGCACCCTTAACCTTGGTTCCTGATTGGATGATTAAGGGAGTACTTCAAGAGGAGAAGAGCGTTATGTATGAAGGACCAAGGGAGGTCTTGAATATTGATTTTTCTGTTGTTTTCTAGTTACAACACCAATGTGAGAGATATGATTAGAAGAATGGAGTGTCCCAACCTACCTTAGTTTAAAGATGAGACATTCCTATAGTGAATTTTCTTTGCTACATTTTTTTTTTATTGTGATTAGGCATAATATTTTAGAAGATTCCAAGATATTGATTGGAAGAATATTAAGAGTAATAACTATTTACAATAATTTGTTAATTAGGTCTTGGACCACATTCTTAAAGCTCATGTATCTATCAGTCACATGACCATTCATGTAGTTAAAGGCACATTGCTAATTATGACAAAACCATAAATCCTTTTCCCTTCCAAGTTCAATAGGTTTAACAAGCATAAGTTTCATCATTATAGCTTTTAAGAGTTAATCTAGGATGACTAAAAGAGGTTCATTCAGTTAGAAGTACCTTATTTTGGGTTTTTTTTGTCGAGGAGATTCCCTAATATAAGATTTTAAAGGTTTGTGATATCACTAAAACAATTGTTTTGGTATGCATTTGTGACTCCATAACCTAGAACATGTTTATTTTTTATTGCCCCTTGGATTTAGAGGACTTATATTCATCTTTGTGGGACTTAGTCTTTAGTTGCCTTATTTTTATAAGGACAGTCTCTACTCTCTTGGCTATATCACTCACATATTCAAAGGAAGACACAATGGTCATCTCTAAGTTGAAGCCTAGTTTTTCATTAAGGTTTTCTATGAATATGTTTAGCAAGTCTTTGGGTGAAGGGATATACTATAATTTTCCTACTAGGGATTGTTATCTTGCTAAGAAGTTGGTAAAATTCTTACCTTTGTGCTACTTAAGTTGGTATAGGTAACTAACAATAACTTTTTTCTTAATGTATATAGGGAATTGCTTGACAAACATTTTGACAAGGTCTATAAAGCTTTTCAAGGAATGCCTTGGTATCTGGTAAAACCATTCTTAGGTAAGGCCACTAAGGACTTAAGGGAAGATTTTAAGTAGCAATATTTTATCATAAGAAACATGGTTACAAGTGGTTCTAAACAACCTAAGATGGTTGATAGGATCCTCCTTCCATTTGTACATTTGAAACTTAGGGGTTTCAAAATTAAGAGAAAAATGGTAACTAACTATAAAAGGATCTAGGGATTAGTGGTATAAGTCATCATATGAGTACTTGTGACTAGATGAAGATCCTTGGATGATGATCATTTATTGTTTCAATTGCTCTAGTTGAGAAGTTATAGCTTGAATTTTAGGAAAAACAAGATTTGATGACACGAATATGTGGTGAGAGATAAGATCAAAATTCTTGATTATTGACATAAGAAGTAGGTTGGTATACCTGGCTATATGATGTTGAAGTTAACATCATATGATTTGACCCCAAGGTATATGAGATAAAAGGATTATAAGATGAAGTATGAGAGCTTATGGGGTTAGAATGAGGATTATGATATGAAGCATGTGACATGTTATTTCAATGAGCTACATTATTGAGGTATTACAACAAGCTATATTATTATGATATCTATGTAATTGAATCCTATGGATTCTTTGTGAACTAAATATTCTCATTGTTGTATAGGCTATTTGATCTCTAGGAGGTTAAAAACATTCTATTTAATTTTAGACTTCAACCCCATACAACACCATGCAATCTTGTTAGATATTAAAATTTCTTTAATAATGGATATTAAAAGACATTCTATTTTATTCTATAGATAAACTTACATCCTATGGGTTACCATGTAAACTTGTTAAACTATATATTTATATAACACAATAAGAGTGCACTTAGAGGAGTATGGGTGGTTTGATATAGACCATGCTTATTGATCTTAAAAGGTTACTTTAATTTGTATTTCACTATTGACCATATTATCAATGATATTTCAAAAAAATTATTGGATTGAAATGATTCCACTCATAACACAACCTTTCGCATGCATCATGGACTCAAATAAGTACAAGGTAATTTGATATGGGTAATTCTTGTGGACCTTAAAAATTACCTTATTTACTTCATACTATATTATGACCATGTTACCACAATATTCTAACAAATTTATAATATTGAAATGGTTCCACTCTTAACACAACAAAAATGTCTCCTCCATGCATAGTGGACTCAAAGGAACAAGTGGTATGATATGAGCAATGATCGTGGAGCTTAAAAAAATTGCTTTACTCAAATTACGTCATGATCATAATACTAAAATATTTCAATAAACCATAGTGCTATATAACAGTTATACATATATTGCTCGATAAAAGTTGAACATGTATATTTTATATCAGTGTTATTTTTTTGGTAATTGTTAATTTTAATTAATAATGGGTTTTTATAGAGGATCCCAAAACCTTATATACAAAAATAGCCTAGCCAGATGATGTTTCATGCCAAACGGCTATGAACGTAAATCAGAATGAGGAGAAAACAGGGAGTTGCTGCTAGCCCGAAGGCTCCGGACGAAGGAGAGGAGTGCAAGGAGCATGGGGAAACAACTACCTCATCATGGAGGAGAAGGGAGCGTCGATAACCACTGTTGCACCAAATCAGATGAGCCTTGAAAACATGGGAATCACCATCTTTGAAACACGGAGTGCGAACGTTGAGGTTGAGAGGGCCCACCTCCCGACCTTCAAAAACTTCGAGAAAAAACAACTGACACAAATCAATCATCATGGGGTAATGTCTGTCTTGGCCAAGCTATCCAGCTCGGATGGGAAACGAGACCGCCAGATCACCGGACACGTGGTCGCAAGGCCCTTGTTGGCCAAGTGGTCCGCCACCCGGTTGCCCTCTCTAAAAATGTGCCCTGCCTCCCACCTGGCACGCCGAGAAAGGAGCATTCTAGCTTCGAGGATGATGTTGCAAACCCGCCAAGACGGGTCTTTGGAGCCACGAAGATAGTTAATGATGTTTAATGAGTCGCCTTCAATAATGAGAGGCCTAGGATCATCCGATAGGACCTGCAAGCCTTTCAAAACACCTCGAGCTTTGGCAAAATGATTCGTCTGAAGCCCCAAATCTTTGCAATAAGCCAAAATCAGCTTACCATCATGATCTCGCACAACACCTCCGAAACCCACGGGCCCTGGGTTGCCTTTGGCTGCCCCATCAAAATTGAGTTTGATCCACCCCACAGGAGGTTTGGACCAAACGACATCCCTCCGTCCAGACACAGAACCGACCTCGAAAGGTGGGCAGATATTCAACCTCTTGAGAATAAACTCTTCCCCAGGGAGGTGAGGGCGGGAGCTGGGAATAATTTTTGAATTCTCAATAGCAAAGGATAAAGCTCTTTGGGCGACAGAGAGCGCCACCCTGGGGGGCTTGCCAAAGATACGCCCATTTCTCTCGAGCCAAATCTGCCAAATGGAGTGGTGGAAAGTGGCTTCAACCAAAAATCGAAGCTTAGGGTTCTTGAAAGGGCTGGGCCATTGGAGGAAGGCGTCTTTGAGGGATCGAGGAGAACACCACAGGATTTGGAAGGATGACAACACAAAGCTGAGAACCGATTGGGAAAAGGGGCAGTGTAAGAATAGGTGATCCAACGATTCGCAATCAGCCAAGCAAAGATAGCACCTGTTGGGAATTTCAAAGCCTCTCTTATGAAGATTATCAATGGTTAGGGCTTTATTATGAAAGGCAATCCAGGCAAAAAAATTCACCTTAGGAATAATCCCTTTCCGCCAAACCGCCTTCCATCGGATATCCATGGCATTTCCAGACGTAAGAAGGTCATAGGCGGACTTAACAGAAAAAAGACCATCCTGAGTGCTACGCCAAATAATTCTATCCTCCCTGATAACCGAAGGAATTAAAACAGATTGAAGAATTCTAGATAAAAAAGCCAACTCGTTGTTGAAGCCGTCTACACCCGAAAGCTTCCATCGGGGGGGAAGAGAGCTCCGATCGATGAATTCCGCTACCTTGAGCTGACAGTTTGGATCGATCAGGGTCCACAAACCGGCCAAGTCTACTTTCGACTCAAGGGCTTCATCACCAGCCCATCTGTCTCTCCAAAAGAGGATGGAGGATCCATCGCCCAAGATCCACTAGGCGCCCCTGATAATTAATGAACGGGCCTGAAGCACTATTTTCCAAAAGGCCGAGGCTTCGACCGGAGGCCTAGCTTCAAGGAAATAATTTTGCCCAAGGTACTTCCTCTTAACCAGCTTGACCCATTCCACCGGTTCGTTAGTGAGGATCCTCCAAGCATGTTTTGCAATCAGTGCCATGTTCATGAGTCTGGATCTTCTCATTCCCATACCACCTTGGTCTTTTCGAAGGCAGACCTTCTCCCAGGCCACCAAAGGAATTCTGGATCTGTCTTCACTACCGGACCACAAAAAATTCCTCTGTAACTTCTCAATATTGGAATGAATAGTCACAGGAATCATGAGAACAGACATGAAATAAGTGGGAATTCCTTGTAGACATGCTTTGGTGAGAGTGGCCTTCCCGACTTGAGATAGCAATTTACCTTTCCACGTGCTGAGTTTCTTATGGAGCCATTCCAAGATCATGTTCCACATGTTTGCACCGGTGCACCCATTGCAAGCCAAGGGTAATCCCAAATATGTTGCAGGCAGGGAATCAATGGTGCATTCCAGAATCCTAGCAATGCGAATTCGCTCGCGTAAAGGAGTATTGATAAAGTAAATTTTGCTTTTGATATAATTCACCTTTTGGCCAGTAGCCTTCTCATACCGGGATAGGATGCGCTTAATAGACTTGGCCTGGATGACAGACGCTCCAGTGGAAATGAGCGTGTCATCTACAAACTGTTGGTGAGTGACAGGATCAACTCTGGACGTAGGCAAAACGCCGGAGATCTTGTTTCGCCGGAGAGCATCATTCAAGGACCAGCTTAGGACCTCCGCCAGAAGAATGAACAAAATAGGGGACAGAGGATCACCTTGTCTGAGACCTCTAGCGCTTCGGAAGAAGCCAGCCGGGGACCCGTTGATCAGAACTGAAAATGAAGGAGAGGAAATGCAACTGCTCACCAGGTCAATCCAGAGAGGGTGGAAGCCAAATTTGAGGAGGACAGCACAGAGAAACCTCCTATCGACCCTGTCAAAAGCTTTATTCATGTCTAGCTTAAGGAAAAGCGCAGCATTTTTGGAACATTGGGCAGAGTGGAGGGTCTCATGGATTGTGATGACACCGTCCAGGATGTTTCTACCCTTAACGGTGCTACCCTACGCAGGACCAACCAAGGAGGGGAGGAGGGATCTCAGACGGTTGGCAATGGTCTTAGTAAGAATTTTGTAGAAGACATTGCACAAACTTATGGGCCGATAGTCAGAAAAGCTTTTACAGGCGGGAGTCTTGGGAATGAGAGCCAGGAAGGTAGAGTTGAGTTTTGGGTGGATGGATCTGGTGGCTTGAATTTCCAGAATAGCTTCACAAACATCAGACCCCACAATATCCCACATAGCTTGAAAAAAATGGGGGGGAAAACCATCGGGCCCGGGGGCCTTATCCGGTTGCATGGAAAAAAGAGCATCCTTAATCTCGAAATGGGAAAACGGTTCCAGGAGCTTAATACTCACCTCATGGGGAACCTTGGTGGGGAAATTAGCTAGCAAGGATCTTTGAACATGGAGGTCGCTGTCAGGAGGAGCACCCAACAAATCCTGAAAGAAATTGACAGCTTCACTACGAATTTCATCAATCTCCCTAGTAGTATGACCATCCTTGCACACCACCTCCCTGATCTTATTGGCCCCCCTGTGCCTCATGGTGGACGCGTGAAATTTTTTTGAATTTGAGTCACCATTCTTCAGCCAGAGTTCCCTGGATTTCTGACGCCAGAAGACTTCCTCTCTAGCCAGGATGGAATGGTAATCAACTAAGAGGCACCGTTCCTCCTCTCTGAGAGCTACCGAGTACCCTTCGGCTTCCATCTTCTCCTCCAGAGCCTTTAATTTCTGAGAAATGGACTTTTTAGACTCGAAAATGTTGCCAAAAACCTCCTTGTTCCAAACCTTCAAATTCTTTTTAATCAGATTGAGTTTTAGAGCCGATCTTTTGGACGCTGAACCTGCCAGCTTCACCTTCCACCAAGCCGAAACCTTCTCTCTGAAATCCTTGTGGGAAATCCACATGGATTCGAATCTGAAAGGGGTCTTATAACCAGGCCCATCAGTGACCTCCAAAATAATAGGATTATGGTCAGATCCGATCCTGGGAAGGGCAGAGAGAGTTGCATCACCGAAGAGGGGGATAGCTTCGTGAGAAATGAAGAAATGGTCCAGCTTGACCTGGATGAGATTGCTCCCAATCCTCCTGTTGCTCCAGGTGAAGGATGCCCCTTTAAGGTCAATATCCAACAAATTATTAGCAGATACAAAATCTCTGAACTCCTCCAAGCCGCGACTAAGAAGTTCAGCGCCTCCCTTTTTTTTTGAAGGATGAAGAGGGCAATTGAAATCTCCACCTACAACCCATGGGAGGTCGCTAAAATTGTCTCTCATCTGAGAAATGGCTTTCCACATCTCTGCTCTCTCCACAATAGAGTTCGAAGCGTAAACATTAGTCAAAATCCACGAGGAATTATCTACCTTGGAATGAAACAGAACGTTCATAATCCTGCTAGAGACTGATAAGAGGTTGCCTTCAACAAAATCAGGGTCCCACATTACCATGAGGCCGCCTGCAGAACCTATTGTAGGACTGGAGAGGAAATGGCCCTTGGCCCAGATGGACTTAGCAGCCTTAGCAGAAATGGAAGCATCGAACTTAGTTTCTTGCAAAATGAGGATGGAGGGATTAGACTTCTTTCGAAGATCGGCCACAACCCTGCGTTTGGCCACTCCATTAAGGCCTCTCACATTCCATGAGAGGACTTTCATCTGGACAATTTAAGGAATTTCTTACCCCCCTTTCCCTGCTGGATGGGAGGTTTTGGGACAAGAGAGTCACCCATCAGGGAATCGGAATCCTCTTGAAAAAGCAAACATTGAGAACCATTTGCAACATCTGTTGCCATCTCCTTATCCCTCCTTTCTTTGTTAGGAGGACGACCCTGCTTTCTTTCACTACCGAAATCTACCCCTTGCTTCCGGCTCCTAGTGTTTCGAGGGCTGATATTGCCAGACTGCTCGCCCCTCCTACCTGTTAGGTAATCTTCCAGCAGGTTCTAGGCCTCGAGAAGGTTCTGATTATGGAGATTTAGTAGGCCAACCTGCGTGGGAATAGGGGGTGGGGGCTATTCTTTTTCCATTTGAGGTTTTGGCTGGGGGCTCGCACCGCCATGAGTGGCACTTGAATGGGAGATGAGACCCTTATCAGGGGTGGAAGATACAGGGAGTTCCCCCAAAAGGATTGATGGTGCAGCCTCTGTCACCACAGGGTGTTCGGGTTGCCCTTCACCATGGTCCAGGGGGTTGCAAGATTCCCCCCTTTTTTTCCTCGACTTTTGAAGAGGACAGCTAGACTGAAGATGCCCCTGAGAATTACAATGAGGGCAGTAAGCAGGCCTATTCTCATAGAAAATGGCTTGCTTATGAAGAAAAGACCCTCCAGACCTCAGGGTAATGGAGTCCGGGAGGTTTGCCTCTAAATCCGCCAAAACACAGAAGCGAGCCTGAACAAATCTGGTTCGGGCTCGGGTAGGAGGGTCGATGGTAACCAGCTCCCCAATGGAGCGTGCAATACCTCTGATGACATTTTCATGCCAGCAAAAGAGGGGAAGGTTTGGAAGCCTAACCCATATTGGGGCAATATTGATGTTTTGTGTTTCGGGATTGAAATCCATCCCCCACTTCCTGAGAAAGAGACTCCTTCGTCCCAGAAACCAGGGACCCCCAGCCAGAATTTTATAATAATCCTCTACGTTATTCAGTCTTATTGTGAAAAAACCCCTGGATAGGGCAGCCAACTCCATGTGGCCCGACGTTCACCATTTTGCAGCTGCCCACCTACGAATGGTCTCCATATCAGGGCGTCCCCCAACGAATTTACCCACCAAGGTGAATTTTTTGAACTCTACAAAACTTGAGAGGACTTCCTTCGGGATATTCAGTTCATCTCCGGATGGAAACAGGTCCTGAGTGAAAAAACCGCTAGGGGTTTTCGAAGCCGTTGCTTGAGCATACGTTTTTTTTTGGCCCATCCTCATTTTATCAGGCGGCTCCTTCCCGCGGTTAACGTCATCTTCAGACAACTCTGTAGAACCTCCATCCTCAGACTGGCCTCCCTCCGTCTTGCTGTGTCCTTCCTCTTTGCTGAGGTCTTGGTTCGTAATGCTGGTGCGCCCGCTCCTAGACCCTCCCGACACGACCTTCCCGCTCTAAGACATCCTTCCTGTTACATCCACTTTACCCTTAGTATTTAGGTGCTATTTTTGTTGACGTCTTCAGGCAATTTCAATTGATTTTTCACACCATTTTCTTCAACCATTTTACCTTATAACACCCATGATTTCCAAGCCTTTATATCAGTGTTATTATCCTAACATATCATTATAATAAAATATAACATCATTTCATCTTATAACATATTTGCAGTGATACTAGCATAAGCACAAATATTAGTGTTAACTGTCACCCACCCGAACATCTCTCCAATCATGTCTTCATAGATACTAATCTTCTTGGAGTTAACCTAAGATCATTTAAAGTGTGAAGAAAAATGTCAAGGCATCTTGTCATATTCACACATACATTAAATTGAAATCAAATGAATGTGTGTTAAAACAAAACCATAGTGGTAATACAACAAAACAGATATATATATATATATATAGTTTGATAATATTTTAACATAGATGTTTGCATTAAAGATTAATTTTTTAGGCACTTGGTGTCATAATCCACCTTGGTAGGATTTTGTGTGTCATGGTATTTAATAATGAATGACTACTTAATGCTTAGTTCCATTGTATTTGGATGATATTGCAATATTTATATTAATTTATCCTTAAGGAATATGGTACTGCTGATGTATTATCAATGTGTAGGGCCAGGTGCATTCGTGGGTGAAAGAGGTAGAATCAACTACCATGAACAGTGTACTTGAAAAGGGAAATGATGAGTATGATAGCTCAGGATAACATGAATGGCTACCCTCATATAGATGCATGCATTTGATTGCTCACTTCTGCTTTACATGTGTGTTGTATACAAAAAGTTGGGTAAAGAACACCTTTGGAAAGGACTAATGGATATAGAGGGTCCATTAACCCTTAGTCCACTTAAAATACCATACTAATGTTTGATATTAGTATAGGTATTTTATTTAAAATATAAAGGAATGTTTTGTTTTAAATAATAAAGGACTTTTATTTAAATAGAGAGGAATGTTTTGTTTTAAATAATAAAGGATTTTTATTTAAAATAGAAAGGAATGTTTTGTTTTAATTAATTAAGGATTTTTTATTTAAAATAGAAAGGAATGTTTTGTTTTAAATAATAAAGGAATTTTTATTTAAAATAGAAAGGAATGTTTTGTTTTAAATAATAAATGATTTTTTATTTAAAATAGAAAGGAATGTTTTGATTTAAATAATAAAGGATTTTTATATAAAATAGAAAGGAATGTTTTGTTTTAGAAGTAAAAGACCTTCATTAAAATAGAAGAGAATGATTATAAAGAACTCTTATTTTAAAATTATAAAGAAATGATGACAATTCATACAAGATATTTGAAAAATAAATAGTTGTTTTAAAATTTAAAATATCTCTTTTGGGGATCACTTGGGTAAGCTTAAAATAACTATTGTTAGATAGCATGTATATCAAAATGGGGACTTTTGGGTCGAGGTAGATGAGTCCTTCATGTTAAGAAGGTGAGAGGAAGAAGATAGAGGCTATTATTTTTTGTTCTAGGAACTGCACTAAAAATCAGAAGAAGGGAAGCAAGGACGAAGGACAAGACTGATTAAGGAGTCAACCTGAGACAAAGACACTTGCTGCTGGAGATTCATGCAAAATAAATCACTTTTCGTTTAAAAAGTCTTAAATATCTCCATGATATGTTGTTGATTCCTTGGAGTTCGTTAAATAGTTTGCTTTTGCTATAAGCGGCTAGGATAGCCTATGTTAGTGAGACATATTACAACTCCTTTCAATATTTTCTAAGATTATTTTGAATGTCTCTGCTGTGAGTAGTTATGATGTCCTGGATCGACCATTGTTTTGCTTATATAACTTTAAAAGATAATCATGTGTGCAACCTAAAATCTTGACCTGCGTATTAGCAACAGATGAAGGTGATCTTTGATACAACCCTTGCTAATTATGGCTTGGTTTTAGGTAGAATACGTCATTGGATTTTAGTCAACAATTGGAATTAATAAGTTTCATCTGTATCGTAGGTCGTCTCTTAAAAATCCCTCTACTTTTTTCCTGTGTATGAGCTTGAAACCTTGTATCATAAACCTCTAGGAACCCTCTCCTCACTATGATTGTGTTTAGATGTCCATCCTCTATCAAAATTGAAGGTCGTTGTGTCAATTTAGAATCATGTTGCATCGGTGCTATTTTATAATAGAGCAGTGGTGTTTCAAGACTTTCGTCACCTTGCTCTAACCTATTCTCTAAGGTTAAACCTTAGAGTAGGTTTGATTCACCACCTCAACGCCACTCCATGATGCTATGGTGCGACGAATCCACTCTCGGGTAGTGTGGAAGAAGGAAGGTTGCTCCAACCTTTCTAATGTTTTATCCCACATTTGTGATACGGGGCATCCACACCCCCTTTTTTGGGGCAAATGTCCCCTAAGTTGGACGACCATTGCTCGATTGTCAAGGGGACCACCAAGCGGGGGGCCACCCTGTGCCAGTTGTAGGCACTAAGTCGGATACGTGGCTATGTTGTTGCTTGTTTCAGTTGACCATAAAGGTTATGTTGGTTTCACCTTGTCTTGCCATGTGGTAGAGGTGTATGTTGGTTGACTGCTTTTTCATGGTTGTTGATCGACTGGATTGGTCGATTTATATTAGATAAACCCCTCTTTTGTTGTAAAATATGAAAGAATGTTTTAAATAATTAATTATGTTTAAAGCGAAAGAATGTTTTAAATAATTTTATGATGTTGAAAATGAAAGAATACTTAAAAAAAATTGATGTTTGATTCGAAATATTGTTATAATGTTTTATTGAAAGATTGTTTTTTGAAGAAGTTATAATGTTTGAATGGAAAGAATATTGGTAAAAGGGTTTAAATAGTTATTGTAAGTATTTAATTAATTAGGGTTACGGGGCCTTAATTAACCCTAATTAGTTAAAGAAATGGTTTTTGTTAAGTATTTAATTAATTAGGGTTATGGGGCCCTGATTAGTTAAATAAAATAATATGTTAAGTACTTAATTGATTAAGGTTATGGGATCTTAGTTTATTAAGAAATGTGGTAGGATTGAGTATTGGTTGAGGGTGGGACCTTAGTTTATCCAAGAAATGGATTTTTATGTTAGAGCATGAACCTTTGACTAATATAAGGGGGTACATTGGATTACCCATGCTTGGTAGATGTCTTTCCTTTACGTTTGAATGAGTAATTTATGAATAAATGTATCTAATAGTTTGTATAGTTGCAATTTGGCATCTAAAATATATATGCACTTGTTAAAAGAAATCATTTATTAGATACATGAGTTGCATGCTTCATAGGATCCATTAACTATCATGATCCCTTACCACCATCAATTGAGCGAAGGACAAGCGAGAAGGACCAAGGAGGACACTTAGATCTATGACATTTACCTTTGATTTAAGTTGTAATAAATATTGATGTGGAAACCAATTAAGAAGTATACTCTAGTTGAATAATCTCATATTGGTAAATTGATGTAATGCTTTATTATTTAAAGTATGGAAGTGTCGCTACCATACTTAAGCTATGTAATTATTTGAGAAATAAATGAAAGATGTACCCCTTATTTATAAAGCATCTTGATGTTGTAACTTCATAAACTATTCTAGCTTGTTATTGTTTCAATTAAATTAAATGTCTTGTTTATATATCCTCCTTCATGTTTTATAAATAGTATTTCATGCTTGAACTAATTAGATAAATAACAATCATATGCTTCTAAAGAAAGAACGATTAGAGGATCTTATGATGTATTGTAGATAGATAATTAGAATAGATAACTAAATATGACTATGTTTATGTGATGGAAGTAGAAAGTGAATCCTCAAGGATTATGGGATCCCTTAAGGAAGAACTTCAGTTAGCTTGATTCAGAGACTTTTTCAAAGAAACTAGACTAAGTAGATTTAAAAAAACTAGCTATCTATGAAAGGAGCAAGTTAGCTCATCGTGAAGATGAGACTAATGACTTGTTTGCAATACACGTAGTGTACCTACACAGATGGACGTGTGTATGGTATAGATATGGGTGTATCCTTCTATTGACAAAAGAAGATAAGATATCTCATCATGGAGATGAGACTGGTAGCTTATGTACAATACACATAGTATACCTACATAGACAGACTTGTGTATGGTATAGAGATGGGTGTATCCTTTGATAGGTTAAGGAAGGAAATAATGGCTCATTGTGGAGATGAGAAACAACTTAAAACATTAGGCTAGATTAGATAACTCGTAGAGTGCCTATACTAGTTAGGGATATGTAGATCCCTCTTGGGTATATATTTGCTAAAAACAAAAATTAGCTTAGTTAGATTTTTGGGTGGTTACACTTGGTCTCATGCAATTTGGTTATATGGGATTGAAAAGAGCTTCATCCATGTTACATAATAACCATGTTATTATGACATTTAACAAACCACATAATAATATTATTAACTTATTATTATAGATATATCATTTGGAAATATTTGAACTTAGGTTTGTAAATTATGAGCCTACATTTTAACTACATGAGTTTTTGCCATTTTATCAATAATTCAAATGAACTGAGCTTAAAGAAAATATAAGAATGAAGTACATAATATAAATGTTTAGTTGATGTTTATAACTTCTTAACTTGGATCCATGTTTCTTTATAAGTTTGAGCCCTCCCTTAAGGTGTTTCTATAACTTTAGAGAGTGCCCACTTCTTACAACCTCTTGACTCGAATCATGCATGGTTTTAAGTTTGATCCCTATCTTTAGGTGTCCTTATGGCTTTAGAGATCGCCCACTTCTTACTTTAAGGTAAATAATAGTAGTAATTATTTAAATATGATTGACACTACTCACCTCATTGTATTATCACAAAGCAAATGTTGGACATTTTGAGCTTATTTAGTTGTCATTGATGTCAAGGTGAAAAGTCGTCATTAATACTATGGAGCACACCATCAATAGCACCAGGAACAATGCGAAGAGTTGAAGAGAAAGTTGGCAAAATAATATTTTATGAGGGTTTATGGTAAACCCATGATGGAAGATTAAAAGGTTTCATTAAAACCATTATAGTTGGCAAAATAATATTTTATGAGGGTTTATGGTAAACCCACGGTGGCAGAATATATTACATTTAAAGGTTTAAGTTTAAACCCAAAGTTAAAGTTTATAAAAATAATTTATAAAATTTAAATTCCTTAGAATTTAAATAATTTATAAATTATAAAGGTGGGAGCACCGACGTCATGCAATAAAAGGAAGCACCGACGTCCAAGCAACAAAGGAATTTGTGTATAAATAAATGCCAAGGAGGCATTCAAAATTCATCCCTTCGATTGATTAATGTATGCGATAAAAAGTGAAAGGTTTTCATGCTTGTTGATCATGAGGAAGAAGACAAGAAATTTTGCTTGTCTTTAGTGCCAGGTAGAGGACAAAAGAGGAAGGGCACATTGATTGAAATGCATAGGACACGGTGGTCCATTGGCAATGCATATTTTGTGAAGGCGTTGGGAGTTGAGGAAGCACGTGATCGATTCACATGGAGTGGTGTGTCTTGGGCGCCAAGGGAAGTTCATTTTGCACATGGTTTTTGCAGCCAATCGAGGACAAAGAAGATGAAGAGCGCTTAGGCTCTTAACCATGCATCTAGCACACATGATGGTTATAGCCATGGCTAGAGCACTCATGGAGGCAGAGAACGTGGGTTCAAAACCCACTAAGAGGCAAAGGTAACTTTTTGATAATTAATTTTTGCCTAAGGTTTTTCAAAGGATATTGTGGAGTAATAAGGGTTTGTGAAAAGTTGTGTGTTTGATTTATGTTATTGTTGGAGTTATAAGGGTTTGAGAAAGGTTGTTGATTTGATATTTGATTTTTATTATTGTGGAGTAATAAGGATTAATGTGAGGTTGTTTTATTGATGAAGTGATTTATATCTTTGGAACCATAAAGAAAGTTGATTTGATTTTTATCAAAGTTTCTCTTGCCATTAAAATAAATTAAAGAGGTTTGAATTAATTTTTGGTGGATGTTAAGTTTATTCTAGTTGGGAGTTTATAAGGTGTTATTGGATAAATATTTTATGTATGTTGATGGTTGTTTTGAAAGGTGGAGTGATAAGGTGTATTTGAGTATTTACATTATATTGTGAGAAATATTTATCTTCTAACCTCTTTGAGATTGGCATAGAAGTTGTTGTGGTTGTGGCAGATTTATGAGATCCCTTCATCATCAAGAAAAAGGTATGAGCACATTCTTCCATAGTTGAGTTGATTGATTGGTTTTCTAGAAAATAAGTTTGGAGTGAAAAGGACTTGATTAGGGTTTCCTTTTGAGAGTGTTTGAGTTAATGCTTCAAGGTTTTATGGAATAAAGAGTTGTTAAAACCTTGTTTTATAAGCATTATTGTTGAAGCCATTGGTTGTGTGAAGAACTTGAGTTAGGTTTTGCAAAATAACATGAGTATCATTGTTATGTGAAGATAGTTTTATAAGCATTGTTGTTGAAGTGAGTTGTTGTGCAAAGAACTTGAACTATGGTTTGAAAAGAACATGAGTATCATTGTTATGTGAGATTTGTTGTTGAGTATTGTTGGAAACATTTTGAGTTGGTTGATATATACTTGGACTAGGGTTTGTGAGCAAAGGTTGTTTCATTGAGTGATTGGTTGAGTAAAGTTGATTGAGCCTAGTCAAGTGGATGTGTGAAGTGATTGTTCAAGTTCCATAAAACAAACTATTCTATATTCTGATCTGAGTTGAAAAGTGATTGAGCATTGAGTATAGAACATATTGGGTCTCTAACAATTCTCTCTATGTTTCTATGAGATTTGGACAAGTTCTAAGTGAGCTTGTTGAGCAGATTTGGACAAGTTTTGAGTGAACTTGTTGAGCAGATTTGGACAAGTTCTGAGTGAACTTGTTGAGAAGATTTGGACAAGTTCTGAGTGAACTTGTTGAGCAGATTTGAGCAAGTTCTGAGTGAACTTGTTGAGCAGATTTGGACAAGTTCTGAGTGAACTTGTTGAGCAGATTTGAGCAAGTTCTAAGTGGACTTGTTGAGCAATTTAAGTGGACTTGTTGAGCAGATTTGAGCAAGTTATGAGTGGACTTGTTGAGCAGATTTGAGCAAGTTTTGAGTGGACTTGTTGAGCAGATTTGAGCAAGTTATGAGTGGACTTGTTGAGCATATTTGAGCAAGTTTTGAGTGGACTTGTGGAGCAGAGTTTGGTGCAAATTTGAGGACAGGTTTGTACCAGACTAGAGATAGATATTGAGCAGATTTGTGCTAGACCGAAGGACTATGTTTAGTACAGATTTGAGATAGATCTTTGGAGGTGACAGAGTAGAGAGGATAGTAGTCTCCAGTGGATAGAGATCCATCAGCCAGGGTAGTGAGGATAGGTCTTCTGAGTGGGGACAAGAGTCTTCAGTGGAGAGAGATCCACAAGCTAGTGTAGTGGAGGTAGTAGTCTTCTAGAGGATCACCAACCAGAGTAGAGGAGGAGTTCTCCTATGGATAGAGATCCATGAACTTGATTTAGGGGATTGGTATCTCCTTTGGATAGAGGTCCATAAACATTGTAATAGGGAAGGATTCCCAAGAGATTGATTGAGAAAATTTTAGTGAAATATTTTCTCCATGGAGTAGCCCACATTGGGTGAACCACGTAAATTGTGGTGTCTCTATTGTGTATGGTGTTTTGTGCATTGCTTGATTACTATTGTTGATATTGCTATCTATTCATTGCATAATATTGATTGGGAAAGAAAAGTAAAAAGTGGTCTTATACTGTTCACCCCCCTCTCAGTATAAGCTTGTGTTCTTCAATTGGTATCAGAGCGGGTTCCTTCAGAAGAGTTTAACAACTTGAAGGAAAAGCTAACAAGAACACAATGGATCCTAAGGAGGTGTCCTCAAATAATTTAGCACCAGTATTTGATGGAAGTGACTATATGTATTGGAGTATGATGATGAAGATCTACCTGATGGCACTTGGCAATGAAATTTGGGAATCAATGGAATTTGGATATGATCCCTTAATCAATCCTCCTACAGATAAGGAAGGTAAGCTTTTACAACACTATAATTCAAAAGCAATGAATGCACTTGTGAGAGGTTTGCGTAGAATAGAGTCTATGAAAGTTATGCATTGTAAAACTACAAAAGAGATGTGGGATAAATTGCAAAATATATATGAAGGAGATAAAAGTGTCAAGAAAGCAAAGATGCAAAATCTCAAAGGACAACTTGAAGCATTAAGAATGAATGAAGAGGAAAATATTAGTGCTTATCTAATTCGAATTGATGAGGTTGTTAATGATATGCAAGGACTTGGAATGAAGATTGATGAATCAGATATTTGTGATAAAGTATTAAGATCTCTTCCAAAAATATTCAGTGAATAGGTTTCTGCTATAGAAGTATCAATGGATGGTGATACTTTGACAAGAGATAAATTGCTTGGTATGCTCACAACTTTTGAGATAAGAACAAAATATCCTATTCCCCAGAAGGAAGCAACATTCAAAGCAATCAATAAGACAAAGGGTAAGAAGTCAGAATCAAGCAATGAGTCATCCAGTGATGAAGAAGCTAATTATGGTAGAAGAGATAAAGATTCCAGAAGATCTAGAGATCTAAGATCTATTAAGTGTTTCAATTGTGGAAAGTATGGATATTTTGCAATAGATTGTCAAGAACCAAAGAACAACAATGGTGAAGAAAAATAGGATCACAGGAATAGGGAATCAGAAAGATATAGGCACCAGAAGAAAAGCAAGGATGGACAAAGCAGACAAGGAAAGAAGTTCTTCCAAAGGCAAAAGAGGAGCTACTATGCGGATAAGGCAAGTAAGTACTCAAGTGATAGTGATGCTAGTTTTTAGACAATGATAGAGATGAAGTCCTATTTATGATTGAAGAAAAAGAGCAAGTTAAGAAAAGGACTCCAGTAATTCTCAAGTGTTTTAGATGTGGTAACTTTGGACATCTTGAAGATGATTGTACAAGGGATGGTTATAGTTTCAGTGATGATGAATATGAGGATGCACTTGAAGGACTAGATGAAAATCTTCTAATGGCATTAGAAGAAGAAGTAAGTGATCCTATAGAAGACAAGCCAATAGAAAATAAAGATGAGGACAAAGGTAAACAAATAGAGGAATATTCAGAAAAGGATGGTTATGATCTCAAGGGAGAACTTATTTATGCCCTTGACATGGTAAAGAAGGTAAGAAAGCAACACTCTAAACTTGAAATTCAGTTTCAAGAATGTGATGAAGAGAGAAGATTGCTCATAGAGGATTTAGAAAAATCAAAGGCTAAGGCAAAGAGGTTCAAAGATAAGTTAGAAGCAAAGATCTTGGAATGTGAGAAGTTAGCACAAGAAGTGGCACTACTAAGAGAATATTTAGAAGACTCCAAGGTCAAGATGAAAGGGTTCAAAAATAGCTCAAAGAACTTGGATAAGTTCATCAAGATACAAAAGACTACATCAAGCAAAATAGGTCTTGGATTTGAACAAGTTCAAAAGAAATGGGAAGGAGAGTCAACTTCAAGTTTTGGAGGAGAAGAAACTTTAGATGAAGATACTTCAAAGAAGATAATGTAAAATAAAGTGAGACATCTAAGGATGAGTTGGACAATAGAGAGTTCAACAAAAATAGGAACAATGCACAAAGAAGATACAGATGGAACAACAATCAGAATAGGAGACCAATGAGGTCAAGACAAGGAAACTTCAATGGAAGATGCTTTTCATGTCACAGGTTTGGGCACATGGCTTCACAATGCAGGACACATGAAAGATAGGAATATGGGAACAAACAACCTTTCCATGGGTATTGCTACTCATGTAATCAGTTTGGTCATAAGGCAATGAATTGCAGGGTTCATGATAGAAGAGGATATGGCTTCACTAGGAGAAATCCTAAGATATTTGCACCTCCAAGGAATAATAACATTAAGTGTTATAAGTGCAATAATGATGGTCACACAACAAAATGGTGTAGAGCAGACATTCCAAAAATAGGTATGAACAGGATAGGAACTAGAAACATGAATATGAACAAGAACATGAATAGGAACATGGATATGAATAGGGAAGTAGACATGGAAGAAAATGGACATGGATAGAAATAGTCAGAGGAATCAAAAAATTTAGATAAGAAGAAAAGAGGATAAAGGTAAAGAACAATGCTTTCTAGGAGTAGAAATACTCCCACCCCAGAATTAACCACCTCAAAAGAAGGTGGGGGAGGGGCTAAGCTAAGAGGCTCATTCTTAGCCCCAAGCCCCAAAGGTGACCCTTTGCCATTGATGTCAAAGGGGGAGAGATTTGAGTAAGGGGGAGAGATTTGATTTGAGAGAGCATTGAGCCAGGGGGAGCAGAACAAAGGAAAAGTCAAGTTTTTAGTAAAAGGAAATTGGGTTGCCATCAATGACAAAGGGGGAGATTGTTGGACATTTTGAGCTTATTTAGTTGTCATTGATGTCAAGGTGAAAAGTCATCATTAATACTATGGAGCACACCATCAATAGCACCAGGAACAATGCGAAGAGTTGAAGAGAAAGTTGGAAAAATAATATTTTATGAGGGTTTATGGTAAACCCATGATGGAAGATTAAAAGGTTTCATTAAAACCATTATAGTTGGAAAAATAATATTTTATGAGGGTTTATGGTAAACCCACGATGGCAGAATATATTACATTTAAAGGTTTAAGTTTAAACCCAAAGTTAAAGTTTATAAAAATAATTTATAAAATTTAAATTCCTTAGAATTTAAATAATTTATAAATTATAAAGGTGGGAGCCGACGTCATGCAATAAAAGGAAGCACCGACGTCCAAGCAACAAAGGAATTTGTGTATAAATAAATGCCAAGGAGGCATTCAAAATTTATCCCTTCGATTGATTAATGTATGCGATAAAAAGTGAAAGGTTTTCATGCTTGTTGATCATGAGGAAGAAGACAAGAAATTTTGCTTGTCTTTAGCGCTAGGTAGAGGACAAAAGAGGAAGGGCACATTGATTGAAATACATAGGACATGGTGGTCCATTGGTAGCGCACATTTTGTGAAGGCGTTGGGAGTTGAGGAAGCACGCGATCGATTCACATGGAGTGGTGTGTCTTGGGCGCCAAGGGAAGTTCATTTTGCATGTGGTTTTTGCATGCCAATCGAGGACAAAGAAGATGAAGAGCGCTTAGGCTCTTAACCATGCATCTAGCGCACACGATGGTTATAGCCATGACTAGAGCGCTCACGGAGGCAGAGAACGTGGGTTCGAAACCCACTAAGAGGCAAAGGTAACTTTTTGATAATTAATTTTTGCCTAAGGTTTTTCAAAGGATATTGTGGAGTAATAAGGGTTTGTGAAAAGTTGTGTGTTTGATTTATGTTATTGTTGGAGTTATAAGGGTTTGAGAAAGGTTGTTGATTTGATATTTGATTTTTATTATTGTGGAGTAATAAGGATTAATGTGAGGTTGTTTTATTGATGAAGTGATTTATATCTTTGGAACCATAAAGAAAGTTGATTTGATTTTTATCAAAGTTTCTCTTGCCATTAAAATAAATTAAAGAGGTTTGAATTAATTTTTGGTGGATGTTAAGTTTATTCTAGTTGGGAGTTTATAAGGTGTTATTGGATAAATATTTTATGTATGTTGATGGTTGTTTTGAAAGGTGGAGTGATAAGGTGTATTTGAGTATTTACATTATATTGTGAGAAAGATTTATCTTCTAACCTCTTTGAGATTGGCATAGAAGTTGTTGTGGTTGTGGCAGATTTATGAGATCCCTTCATCATCAAGAAAAAGGTATGAGCACATTCTTCCATAGTTGAGTTGATTGATTGGTTTTCTGGAAAATAAGTTTGGAGTGAAAAGGACTTGATTAGGGTTTCCTTTTCGAGAGTGTTTGAGTTAATGCTTCAAGGTTTTCTAGAATAAAGAGTTGTTAAAACCTTGTTTTATAAGCATTATTGTTGAAGCCATTGGTTGTGTGAAGAACTTGAGTTAGGGTTTTGCAAAAGAACATGAGTATCATTGTTATGTGAAGATAGTTTTATAAGCATTGTTGTTGAAGTGAGTTGTTGTGCAAAGAACTTGAACTATGGTTTGAAAAGAACATGAGTATCATTGTTATGTGAGATTTGTTGTTGAGTATTGTTGGAAACATTTTGAGTTGGTTGATATATACTTGGACTAGGGTTTGTGAGCAAAGGTTGTTTCATTGAGTGATTGGTTGAGTAAAGTTGATTGAGCCTAGTCAAGTGGATGTGTGAAGTGATTGTTCAAGTTCCATAAAACAAACTATTCTATATTCTGATCTGAGTTGAAAAGTGATTGAGCATTGAGTATAGAACATATTGGGTCTCTAACAATTCTCTCTATGTTTCTATGAGATTTGGACAAGTTCTGAGTGAGCTTGTTGAGCAGATTTGGACAAGTTTTAAGTGAGCTTGTTGAGAGATTTGGACAAGTTCTGAGTGAACTTGTTGAGCAGATTTGGAGCAAGTTTTGAGTGAACTTGTTGAGCATATTTGGACAAGTTCTAAGTCATTTTGAGATTTACAAGTTTAGTGAACTTGTTGAGCAGATTTGAGCAAGTTCTGAGTGAACTTGTTGAGCAGATTTGAACAAGTTCTGAGTGGACTTGTTGAGCATATTTGAGCAAGTTCTGAGTGGACTTGTTGAGCAGATTTGAGCAAGTTTTGAGTGGACTTGTTGAGCAGATTTGAGCAAGTTTTGAGTGGACTTGTTGAGCAGATTTGAGCAAGTTCTGAGTGGACTTGTGGAGCAGAGTTTGGTGCAGATTTGAGGATAGGTTTGTACCAGACTAGAGATAGATATTGAGCAGATTTGTGCTAGACCGAAGGACTATGTTTAGTATAGATTTGAGATAGAGCTTTGGAGGTGATAGAGCAGAGAGGACAGTAGTCTCTAGTGGATAGAGATCCATCAGCCAGGGTAGTGAGGATAGGTCTTCTGAGTGGGGACAAGAGTCTTCAGTGGAGAGAGATCCACAAGCCAGTGTAGTGGAGGTAGTAGTCTTCTAGAGGATCACCAACCAGAGTAGAGGAGAAGGAGTTCTCCTATGGATAGAGATCCACGAACTTGATTTAGGGGATTGGTATCTCCTTTGGACAGAGGTCCATAAACATTGTAATAGGGAAGGATTCCCAAGAGATTGATTGAGAAAATTTTAGTGAAATATTTTCTCCGTGGAGTAGCCCACATTGGGTGAACCACGTAAATTGTGGTGTCTCTATTGTGTATGGTGTTTTGTGCATTGCTTGATTACTATTGTTGATATTGCTATCTATTCATTGCATAATATTGATTGGGAAAGAAAAGTAAAAAGTGGTCTTATACTTGGTCACCCCCTTCTCAGTATAAGCTTGTGTTCTTCAATAAAAAACATGGTAGTTCAACAATTAGTAAGACTTAACATGAGTCTTTTCTTTAAAAAATAAGATATTTAATCATTTAAGTTTATAACATTTGATAATTTTTTAAAACTCTCCAGTTATCGAGAGGCCTAGGTTCAAATCTCTCCCCTCACATGTTGCAAATATGTTGTATATAAAAGGTTCCTCATCAATTTAAAAAAAAAAAAAATAGGCTTTACCACTACTATGTTATTGCAACACCTTGGCTATTATGCATGTATCATTGACAATATTTGAACTTTAGTCCTTGTTAGGACCCTAAGTTGTTGGCATTTCATCTCAATTATCTTAGTTCGAATAGCGAGAAGGGAGGCCCTTTATTCCTACGCCCCGGGGAGTGTGGCCTCAACTCAGTTGTGCCACTCAGTGTACTTTGCCTTAAAAGAAAAAATCAAAACTTTAGTTTCTTGTTTTAAAGTTGAAGAATTAAACTAATGACATTTTTTTTTGGTTATATAGGAGAGTTGGTTACTCATTTTTAGTAACTAACAAGCACATCAAGGTTCAAACCATAGGGATTGCTCCCAATAGCCTATTCGTCTCATTGTTGTTGAGATGGAGACCACCGATCGCTCGAGGTTTGTACCATCATCATCGGTTTGGCGTGCACTTAGAGGATTCAACACGGACTACTACCTTTGCTAAAGCTAGCAACGTGCTTTCGAGGTTTTGAACCTACGTCTCTTCTTGGCAAGTACTTGGCCAGTCAAGCCTTTACTAATCCACCTAGCCCTTGGGGTCAAACTAATGACATTTAATTATATGATTTATATATAATAAAAAATTAAAATATTTTTATTATATTATTTATATTTTTTAATTAAAAACATAAAAAATATATGTAGGTAATTTCGAAAGAATAATCTCTCTCAATGTTTAAACAAATTAAATAATTATTAATTTAAAGAATAGGATCAAATTGAATAAATCAATTTATACTAAACTAAGTTAAGTTGATCTTAAGGATTATGGTGGAAACTCCGGAGATCGTAAATAAAATTGAAACTGGATCGTATAGATTATTTATAGATTAAAGCGCTTGATACGCGTTAGGAGCTTCGAATTTTTCCCAAAACATCTTATGTTTAATGGCGTGGGTATTCCAAGCATTTTACCTTATCTAACCTTTTAAAAAAAACCAATCTCCTACCACATCTATCTTTACGGAACTCCATAGAAAATTTTGATCGAGTAGCCATTCCATTTTTAGCATGCATATTGCTCAGTCAAATATTCCATTGAAAAGACAATAAAAAAAGACCCTTTAACAAGCATTAAGACCCACGTCCTTTGATCGATCTCTCATGCAAAGCTGGTAGAACACTTCAAGGGGAATAAGAGGGTCGATTTCGACATGTTTACAGGAAAGTTTTGGCAGCTGCTGCAACTTTCTTGATTTGTTTGGTAAGTAAATCATCATGTTGGGGAGAATGGGTGCTTATCACCTTCTGCATTTGCAATTTTTGGGCACTTCATGGTCGTTTTTCTCTCACACCAAACTCGATTTAAGAGAGTTCTCAGCTGCCCATCTGTTCAATGGACCTGAATTCATCTATAGTTTCCTTAACCTTTGACATGTCCTTGTGGCTTCTTGGTATTTCATTTCAATTATTTTAGTTTGAATAATGAGGAAGGAGGCCCTTTATTTCTATGTCCAGGGGAGTGTGGCCTCAGGTCAGTTGTGCCAGTTGTACCACTCATTGTACTTTACCTTTAAAAAAAAAGGGGAATGTGACTTCAACTCAGTTCTGCCAGTTATACCACTCATTGTACTTTACCTTCAAAGAAAAACTCAAAACTTTAGTTTCTTCTTTAAAAGTCTAAGGAAGGGGAATGTGGCCTCAGCTCAGTTGTACCACTCATTATACTTTACCTTAAAAGAAAAAATCAAAACTTTAGCTTCTTCTTTGAAAGTTGAAGAATTAAACTAATGACATTTGATTATATAATTTATATTTTTTAATTTAAAAATAAAAAATATATGTAGGTAATTTCGGAAGAATAATCTCTCTCAACGTTTAAACAAATTAAATAATTATTAATTTAAAGCATAGGATCAAACTGAATAAATTAATTTATACTTAAAATAAGTTTTGATCTTAAGGATTATGGTGGAAACTCCGGAGATTGTAAATAAAATTGAAACTTGATCGTATAGATTATTTATAGATTAAGGTGCTTGATACGCGTTAGGAGCTTCGAATTTTTCCCAAAACATCTTGCGTTTAATGGCGTGGGTATTCCAAGCATATTACCTTATCTAGCCTTTTACCAAACAAGCAATCTCCTAGCACATCTATTTTTATGGAACTCCATAGAACATTTTGATGGAGTAGCCATCCCATTTTTAGCATGCATTTTACTCAGTCAAAAATTCCTTTGAAAAGACAATCAATAAAGACCCTTTAACAAGCATTAAGACCCACGTCCTTTGATCGATCTCTCATGCAAAGCTGGTCGAACACTTTAAGGAGAATAAGAGGGTCGATTTCCGCATGTTTTTAGGAAAGTTTTGGCAGCTGCTGCAACTTTCTTGATTTGTTTGGTAAGTAAGTCATCATGTTGGGGAGAATGGGTGCTCATCACCTTCTGCATTTGCAATTTTTTGGGCACTTCATGGTTGTTTTTCTCTCACACCAAACTCGATTTAAGAGAGTTCTCAGCTGCCCATCTGTTCTATGAACCTGAATTCATCTATATTTTCCTTAATCTTTGACATGCTCTTGTGGCCTGTTTTTTTCTTGGGATATTGTGTTTTCTAGTGTATATGTTGCTTCTGCAGTACATACATACATTTAGTATATGCATTGGAGCAAGAATCTTGAATCTGTTTACAGAATGGTGGGGTGTGAGATGATTAGGAGGTTTCACCTTATATTTGCTTTAATGCTTACCCAAATGATTTAGGCGTTGAGAGGGATGTTTGACTGTTTTATTGAGGTCATATGCACTGAATGTGTGAATTGGGTCATTATAAGGAAGCCATTTATACATAGAGTTAAGACTTTTATAATTGCACTTTTAAGAAGTTAGGCCTTGGAGGAGTCTTCTACTGGAATGCATCCTAGATTTTGCCATACGTTCTCGAAGATCCGGTGAAGATTGTTATTTGCATTTTCTGTAATTTCATGTGTTATATAGCTTTAGTGAAGTTTCTGTTTTATTTTGAGCTAGTGAGGCTCAGGGTTCAGACACTAACCCACATTGGGATGCCCAAGTTTGAATCGGCTGTTGAGAAATTCTACAACGCGCGCTTATGCGTGCATTTGCTTTAAATGAAATCATCGACATCACCTGCCTATGGCAACGTTGAGCTCATAAGTAATTTGTCATGGATACACGATAATGTGAGACAGAAAAAAGTGGGGATGCCAAACAACATTTCCATCTCATATTTATTTTTTCATGCATTCAAATTTCATGAAAATGTACTGCTCTTTTCATGGATATACATTCAGAGTAATTCTAGTACTTATACACTGCCATTAGGAAGCCAATCTGTGTTACAAGTCAAATCAAAGTAACATTCAGAATTGTCAATGAGTTCAACATAATGTTGCAAATTACCAAGGCAAATAATTTATTAGTCCATCTCTCGTTGATAATTGCTGGTTGTTGGAGCATACCTTGTTTGTGGGTGGTGAAAATATCACGGGAATAAAAGGGGGTTAAGGGTTCCAGAAATCTGAAATACATTCTGATCGTTAGGACAAGCAGATTATTGTCTTGCAAGTGAGAGGAACATTCGTGCTTTCTCACAACACATTCTGCTGTATAATAGTGACCTACTATGGGTGTTTGGTTGTATGTTATCTTTGACTAAAATAAGTTTTGGTTCTTATTTTGGTAGCTGATAAAAGTATATTTCAAACAGCAGGACATTTATATGTGGACTACAATGTGCACCAAGAAAAGTTGGAGCTTCTCAATTTCAAACTTAAAATGAACCTTTGCCAATGAGGTGGTGCAATTCGGCTGCAACATACCCTTCAAGCTGGACAACGAGAAACAATATTTTTAACATAATCTTCAGAGCTACTTCTATTCACAAGTGTGTTAAATAGGACAAGCCACCTGTTGCATTATATTTTGAGCATGTACAGTTTCAGCAGGGGTACTTCTTGCCAGTTATTCCAACCATGAGTTGTTTTTGACCCTTGCATGCCACATCAAAATAACTCCACATTGACCTTCACTAATTTTTATCAAGTCAATGATGTTGATTTAGTTTGCCTTGTACTTCTGATTTCAGATATGATTGTGGATAGTGACTAGAAGCAGAAGCAACTAAAACCAAAAACTATTTGTGCAGAGTCCTGATGACAAGTAATCATGAAAAATGGAGTAAACTCCCAGCCATGGCTTATTAGGACATCCATTAGCAACTAGCAGTTTGTTAATGTTATATTCATTCAAAGTGTGTGGCTAATTGGTTATTATGATATTCCTCTTATCCGTATTTGCCAGTCTGTGGTGGAAAGTTAGAAAAGTAGAGTATTGCTCCTGATGATTCTCTGTTGTTAACAGAGAAGTAGTGAGGTGACTATATCTTACTATTCCTTTTCCCCTTTAAGTTTTAATAAACATGCCCAAATCTGGATTTTTGTTTTACCTGATATATACTGGGAGCATACAAAGAGAAGTCAGAACTTTGGATGGTAGTTTGTATGGAGTTGTTCTTCAGTAGCCATCCTATTCCAAGGCTCAAATGTCATGATGATTCTCAGAATAAATTAAATGTAATCCTTGATTTTAATTGCACTTATAAGGCCTCTGAGAAATTGTTATTTTATTACTGTATCATTCATTCTTCTAAGCTAATAAATGCTTTAAACTGTCTTCTGTTTGCAGCTATTTAAGAGGGGTTTCCTTGCTCGGCATATTTATTATTATTTTCAATTTGTTTTGGTTTAATTTTGATCAGTATTTGTTTGGTAATTTCCAGTTGAGCCCAAATATTCAATCATCAACACCATTGGATCAATGAATTGATCCTTCCTTATCTTTGGTACTTCTTGATGACATCATGGCTCCGCAACCCTTCTTGTTTGTGCCGTCTCTCCTACCTTTGCATAAAGCTCAGGTATTGTGCCAAGCAAACCGGACACCTTCATCTCGACTGTTGTGTTCAATACATGCGCCACCAATTGTTCTGTTGATGATGAATGTACCTCGAGCACTTCTTTTATGGTGTCCGACTTCTTCAGCTTTTTCTTATGGAGTAGTCTCTCTTGTTTAGCCTTTTGCATTTCTTATACTATTAAATTATGTGCTTCTTGCCAATTCTCCTCTTTTGGAGTATTTGGGTATTGTTCAAATTTCTTTGCTTGACATCATGTCACAACTAGCATATGTTCATCCTTATTTTGTTGGTTGCCCACAAACTCCTCTATGTCAATGAATTGACATTTTGTGTTCCACTGGAACTCGCTTTCTTCGGGCAATTCACCTCCATGTGGTTGCTTGGTCCACACCATCTACACATAACTTCTACATTGTTGTTTCCGGTGTTTCCACTTGCTGGTGGGTTCTGACAATTCCTTGCAAAATGCCCCCATTCCTGGCATCTTCTACATTGGATAGTGGGCCTTCCATCCAAGTCATATTGTAATAGACTTTTTCCAACTTGTTGTCGATTACTTTGTTGGGGTTTCCTACCTTCGTGGCGATTGTTTCTATATGCTCCGCTTATCGCTCCTTGTCCATTCTCTAAAGTGTTGGGTTTTTCTTCTTTCTCTTCTTTCTGCATCGTTACCGTCTGGTGTCTTGCACTTCTCAAATTGAATGGACAATCTCCTACTGCATGCCCCATGACTTCACATATATTTCAATAAGCATTCCTTGGAAAGTTCACATATGTGTGCTTTTTTGTATTACAATCTAAGCACCAAATTTCCTTCTTCTCTTCGTTTTTCCCTTCACCTCATTCATCATTCTTTCGAAGTCCTTTTTCATTGCTTGCATTTCTACATGTAAGTCATCTCAGTCACTGTCAGAGTCATCACTTCTAAACTGACTTATCCCTGTCGCCGTCTGCTTTGCTTCACTCTTTAAGTTCTAAGCTCTTTCATATGTTTCTTGATAAGTGGTAGGCAGTACTACCTTCATATTTTTCTTGTATCTAGGCAACAATCCATCAAGGAACCATTGCTTGTGCAAGCCGTCTATTGGTTGTGCCTCCATTTTATCAATGAGTTCCTTTAGTCCTCCCGTTATAGGACTTAACATCTCATTTTTTTTTGTTTAGTTAAGTATATTTCTCCAATGATTTTAGTATCATCTCTCAATAGCTTGAATTCCTTCTTGAATTCATTAGCTAGATCTCTCCATGTTGTGAAGGATTTTTGCTTGTCCTTTTTAGATGCTAATCTATTGCGATTCCTTGCAATGTAGCCAGAAATAGTCTTAACCAAGCGTCCTCATTGTCCACTCCATTGGCACACCATATAGTAACACAGGTTCCAATGTGACGGTTTGGGTGCTCTCTTCCATCACCTAGAAAAGGTGGACATTTCTATTTACCTGCTGTTGCAGCAATGTTTGCCTTTGGGGGCTGATTCTCTTCTTCTAACTCTTCCCCACTTAGTGATACCTCACTTGACACTTCTTCTCTTGGTGCTTCTTTACCTTGCACGTCCTCAGTAGCAAACAATCTTCGACCAACTTCTAGTGCACCAACACTTTGTAATCTCCTTTGCGAATACAAGAGCGTTGGTTTTGGTCTCCTTGCCCACACACTTTACTGCGGTTGTCTTTGTGCCTGACTTCTGTTTGCACCTCTTGGCAAACTCCCTTGCTATTGTGCCGACATTATAAACTATTCAACCTCATCTCTTTGTGCACCCTCAACATTGGCACCTTGACTTGCGCGAACGTCTCCCTCGGTCTATGCTTCGTTTGCTTGTTGCACCTCACCTCGCACCTCATCCTCCATTGTTAGAAACAATTTATGCCATCTGCTTTTGTCAGTGAAACTATCCTCCTAAGGATTCAAAACACGTTCCAACTACAATTGTTCAAATTTTGTTCTTCTTGAATGCACTTCTCGGTTGGCAATTCTTTGATTTCTTCTTACAAGCTGATCTTGACTTCTTTTGTGGTTACGTCTCCCATGTCGTCACGGCAAGGAATATGTCATCCAGCCCTCTAAACTTCATGCGTGCTGGTTCGAGCTTGATACGACAACGACGCCAAATGTAGCATGGCGGTGAGTATTCCGATAGTTGGAGGAACAATTGGAATGATAGATTTTAGGAGCCAACTGAGACTGTAGTCATTGTTGGTCCAACACAATTGACATTGGCAATTTGTACTACAACTCTACTTGTACAACAATTACCAACTTGCACTTGTACGACAAAATCTCCACATGCACTTGTACGACAAGCACTTGTATGACGCGCACTTGTACGACATAGTCACAATCCTCTTGACGACAAACTCTACGCCCTTGTCAATAATGACTTGCACGACGACGACTTTGTCAACACTCCTTATATTGCATCTCCCTTGTACAACACTCGTGACAATCCACTTACAACACTCCGATTGCAACACTTGTATGACGACTCTCGTACAGTTATCTTGGACTGTAATTTTGGTTTGCAACCGTGCACACAGATTTTTGTGCACACACAACCTAACATCTATTGCAATAATGGTATCACACAAACATACACAGATGGATATGGAATGCCATTGCATTATAACACCCTATACAACAGTTGCATTACAAATATGTTTGCACTTGCATTACACAGATGACACAGATGCTCTCCTGGAATCCTTGTGCTCTCCAATGCACAATGTTCTCTCTCTAGTCTCTTGTACTATGGAAATGATCTTGATGATTATTGAACAAATGGGTGGTGGGGGTTCTTTTATGCTTGTGGGTTGGCAGTTAGAAGCAACTGCCACCCCAAACACCTCACCACTTAACTACCCACATTCCCATTACGCGACTATTACAGTAGCTATATGTATTACAATTTCACTTAATCAATCTATAACATCATCCTTGCTGACGTCACCTAACCAAATGAAATTTCACTTGCATTTCATTTGATAATTCATTTCAGTTCCATTTACATTACAATTTGTGCACTTTGCACTTATTTGCGTATTTACAACTTTTACTTTGGCTGCTTTCTAGAACTGCCTCCTACAGTAAAAAATTTGAAACAATATACAAGTGAAAAGTTTTCTTGGGGGTCTTATACACCATTTTTGTGTGTTGGTAGAATGGGACCTAAAAGTTACTAGGACGAAGAAAATAGAGGTACACCATGATTTCATAAGAGAACTTGTGCAAGGTATAGGCGCTAGTTCTAATGTGGCACCATCAGATGCGCTACCTCATTGTAGGAGCTGGTTCTAACCAACCAAAAACTTAGTGTACATAGTAATAGTGATAAGTGTGAAATACATGCAAAATGTAATGTTAATGTAAATGAAATGCAATTTTGTATAAGACGTCAAAGAGTGGTGACATCATCATTGGTATATTGCAATATAATGTAATGTGTGATTAAGGTGTGTCATGTACATGTGAAAGGGGGAAACAGTTATGGGATGAGGTGTCCTGGAAGACCATTGTTGGCAACGGCTAGGGCCCAACCATAAATAGGACCCCCATTCATGTTCGGATATCATTTGGGATATCAATGGTAGATCATGCCATAGACTGTGTGCCAAGAGAGAAGAGACTATGCATAGGAGAGAGTCTAGTTTGTGTATCCATTGTGTATTGTATTGCTGTGAGAGATACTCTATAATGTACATGCCATACAATTGAGTAATACAATGATGATTCATCCTTCATCCATGTGATGTGTATGATCTGTGTGTGATATTGTTGTTGCTAGTAGTTGGTAGATTGTGTGTGCATTGAGTTTTATGTGCAAGTGTGGAAGTGTTGCAGCCAGATCACAGTACAAGGGAATTGCAGTCCAGAATGCCATACGAAAGTTGTCGTACAAGTGAAGCTATTGGTTGTGCTGTTCCAGTGGATTGCATTGGGTCATTCTAGTGGATGAGTACCGTACAAGTGAGTGTGACATTGTTGTTCAAGTGCTACCATACAAGTGCTTGTCGTACAAGTGAAGACCAACATGTCGTATAAGTGCATGATGTGTCATTGTAGAATTGCATTGACTGCAGTCTTGTTTGGCCTCTTAAATCTGTCGTTCTGTTCCTCCACCGTTGGGAAACTCACCACCATGCTACATTTGGCGTCGTTGTCGTTGTTGAATCGAAGTTCGGGTCATTTGAATTTTGTCTATTGAAGTTTGAAGCACATGTGCGTGGTGTGGAAAGGTGAATGATAGATAACTTACCGCAAGGACATGGGAGACGAGGTCGTGGAAGGAGTCAAATTCCTGTAAGGAGTAGGAGAATTGCTCAACAACGTGGTGTTGAGCAAAGTGAAGATTCAAATATTGCCAACCAAGTATTGCAGTCACGAGAGACAGAACTTGAAGAGCTAGTGGTTGAACGTGTGTGGAGTCCTCAAGAGGAGGGAATTCCAAGTGAATCACACGAGAGGTGGCAGACATTGTTTCTAACAACGAAAGAAGTACAAGGTGACGCACGAGCAAACGAAGCAGAAACCATGGAGAATGGTTGTGCAAGTGGAGGCGCCAACGTGGAGGATGCACAAGGAGACAACGTTGAACAACTAGTAACGCTGACACAAGAGCAAAGGAGTTTGCCAAGAGGTGCGGAGGACGAGAGCCAGGCACAAAGGCAACCACAAGAGACTGCTTGGACGAGGAAGGTTGTATATTCGTGAAGAAGGCGTGAAGCTTGGAGGCACTAGAACTTGGTGGAAGATTGTTTGCTAGTGACGACGTGTGAGGCAAAGAAATGCCAAGTGAAGAAGACAAGAGAAGAAGAAAGATGTGAGGAAACTGAAGAACAACAACCACCAATGGCAAATATGGCTAATATTGCAGCAACGAGCAAGCAAAAGTGCCCATCATTTCTAGGTGATGGGAAGGAAGACCCAGAACGCCATATTGGGACGTGTGTGACAATATGGTGAGCTAATGGAGTTGATGATGAAGGATCCTGGTTAAGACTATTTTCGGCAACATTGCGAGGAATCGCAATGGATTGGCATTTGAAGAAAGAAAAGACAAATTCCTTCAATACATGGAAAGAATTGACAACTGAATTCATTAAGGAATTTAGACGACTCCAAGATGATATTGAGATCATCGGAGAAATATATGCCACAAAATAGAAAAAGGAGGATGTTAAATCCTACAATAGAAGATTGAAGGAACTCATCGATAAAATGGAAGTTACACCAACAGATGGGTTGCAGAGACGATGGTTCCTAGATGGATTGCTGCAAAGATACAAAAAGAAGATGAAGGTAGTACCACCAACTACCTATGAAGAGGCATATAACAGAGCCATTAATTTAGAGAGTGAAGCGAAGTAGATGACAATAGGCTTAAGTCACTATAAGGATTCAGATTCCAATAGTGATTGAGATGATTTACATGTGGCAATCCAGGCCATGTGAAAAGACCTAGAGAGAATGGTACGTGACGCAAAGGAGGAAAAGAGGAAAGACAAACAAGATATTTGGTGTTCTAACTGCAAGACAAAAGGACATACAAATATCACTTGTCCAAAGAATGCCTTTTGTAACATATGTGAGGTTGTAGGGCATGCGGTTGGAGATTGCCCATTTAATTTGAGAAGTTCAAGGCACCAAACCTTGTTGGTGTAGAAAGAAGACAAAGAAGATAAAACTAATACTTCTAAGAATGGACAAGTAGCAATGAGCAGCGGATACAAAAATAATTGTCGAGGTGGAAGACAACCACAACGGGGCAATCGAAATCAAGGAGGACAAAATCGATTGCATAAAGATTTAGACAAAAGGCCCATTATATAGTGTTGAAGATGCTAGGAGTGGGGGCACTTTGCAAGAAACTATCAAAATCAGCCAGTTGGAGATAATGTTGGAAATGGTAATAGCAATGGATTGATGTGTCATTGGTGTGGTCCGAGCAATCACAAGGAGGCAAATTGCCCGAAGAAGGCGAGTTCGAGTAACTCGCAAAATATCAATTTCATTGATATAGAGGAGCCTCCAGTAGACTAGCAACAAAAAGATGTGCTTGTAGTAACCAAGGGTCAAGCAAAGACCGAACAATACCCCAATCCTGCCATAGAGAAGGAAAGATGGCAGGAAGCACACGATGCGGTAGAAGAGGAGATGAAGAAGGCCAAGCAAGAGCAACTCCTTCAAGAGAAAAAGTTGAAAAAGCCGGTCACCGCTAAAGAAGACAAGTCGTCAACACAGGAGCTGGCAATGCAAGTATTGAATACAACGGTGAAAGTCAAATTTTCAAATTTACTCAATGCCATACCAGAGCTCTATGCAATGGTAGGGCAGATGATGTGGCCAAGGAGAGAGCCACAATACCAACAAGAAGCAACTGAGAGGAGAAAATATCAGTTCATTGATCCAATAGTATTAATGATTGATGTTGGCAAAAAGCCAACATTAATTCATATTGAGTTGCTAGATCATAAGTTGATGTAGGTGATTGTCGATGGAGGGTCGAGTGTCAATGTATTGCTTGAGAAGACTTGGCGAGAGATTGGAGCACCATTCTTATGGTCTCCAAATTTCAAATTGTATGGTGCAGACTAGTACGGGATTGAAATGAAAGGAGTCTTAACGGCTCAAAAAGTGAAAATAGCTGACCAAGAGTTTATCATGGATTTTGTTGTGATCACCATGCAGAAACCAACATATGATGCACAATTCAGAAGAGGATGGCTACACATGGCGAACGTAAATCACAACTAGGAGAAGGATCGCCTCACATTCAAAAAGGGGCAGCAAATATATGATTAACCTGAAGAATCAATCTGTGAGTGAGGATCTTGTGACAACTGATGAGTCAGGAACTTCATCTTCGAATGAAGACAATGGACATGAACCAAACAAAGGAGTGCTGCAGTTGGAAGCATAGTTGAGAAAATCGGAACCGACACAGAATCAGCAAATGATTGACTTAGAAAAAATCGGGATTTGGGAAAATATCGGCAAAAAAACCCCCGAAGAAAATGCAATTTTCATTGAAAATAGTCTTTTTCATGCATATTACAATGAATGAACATTATGCAAATCAAATATTGCAATAAAAGCAATAATTCATGTCAAGACATCATACAAGGCTCAAGCTTTAACTATACATGAAAGTGACAAAACACATCTTGTATTGCTTGTAATATGAAAAGGTACAAATTACAAAATGTGTCAAAATGCCTCAATAGGCCCACTATCTATTGTCTTGCAATTCCTTTTCCCTTTGCCCTAGTAGAAGCCCTAGTCTCTCTATGTTGACGTGCCCTTGCCGCTTCTTGTGCATGTGCCTCTTGTTGGTCCTTGGCTGCTATCTCCTCCGCTAGGTCTTCAAAGGTTTGTAATTCATCTAGGGAGAAGAAAGGCTCTTCCTACTGCTCCTCCACTAGGGTTTAGGTTTTAAACTTTAAAGTTCAAACTTTAACAACTGAAAAATGGGCTTGCATACATAGTTACCAAGCAACAATATTTACTTAAAAAGAGGAGGAAAAAAAAACCTTAAACCCGAAACCCTAGACTAGGGTTTAGGGTTTAAACTTCAAAGTTCAAACATTAACAGCTGAAAAATGGGCTTGCATACATAGTTATCAAGCAACATTAAGCAATATTTAGTTATTTACTTAAAGGGAGAAAAAAAACCCAAAACCCTAGACTAGGGTTTAGGGTTTAAAGTTTAACTTGAAATATTGATAGCTAATAAATGGGCTTGCATATATCAGGCAACAATATTTACTTATTTAGTATCTACTTAAAAGGAGGAGAAGAAAAAAAAAAAAAACTTAAACCTAAAACCCTAGACTAGAGTTTAGGGTTTAAAGTTTTAAACTTCAAAGTTCAAACATTGACAAATCACAAAACTATTTGCAAACAACCCTAATCTAGATTCTAAACCTTGTTTCAACTTGGAGAAAAAAACAAAGAGTTTTCAAAGATTTTCTTACCTCGGATGAATCTTTTGGGCGGTTGTTGCTGGCTATCGGATTCCTTCAAACCACAATTGCTCGCTCTTAGGATGCCCTAGCATGTTTGGGTCGAGGTGGTAGCAGGTAGGCAAAGTCTTTTCCTTGTTTGGAAGAGCTCAAGTTCAAAAAAAAGGGAAAAAAATGAACTTTTCCCTTAAATTGGCCTCAGCCTCTACCCGTCCGGCTGTGGCCAATTCTTTGTTTATTTTTTGAAAAAATTGGCGATAATCGCAAAAAATCCGGCAAAGAAATGTCGACTCGGCGATTTGATTCGGGAAGTAAAAAAATTGCCACGAAATTGTGATTTTGGTGATTCTTTGTTGATTTTCGCTACTATGGTTGGAAGAATGTACAGCGGACAAAGAGCATTCGAGTAGCGGACTTCTCCATTGGAAAATGGAGGATTATGAAGTGTTTTTGCCAAACTGCCTCTGCATTCAAGTAGAGGAGAATGAGGAAGACCATGATGAACAAGGGAAGAGCATGTACGAGGTTGGCGAAAGCAATTGAACAGAAAAATCTGCACTGAAGGATGAAGAGAAGGAAAAGTGGACATTCCCGAAGAAGTTCATGGAGTATACCATTGGTGATGTTGTGATCGATGCAAAGCCAGCACACCCATTGGATGTGGTTAAAGCAACAAGTGAACCTGCCACCATAAAGTATGAGGGGCCAAAAATGGTTCAGATGAATCTTGATGATGAGGTTGCAGAGATGAGTGGGACCCAGTATTGAAAGCAACAGCTTTCAAAATATTTATGCAGTATAAAGAAGTCTTTGTATAGACATACAAGGATTTGAAAGGGATACCACCAAAATTGTGTGTGCATCGAATTTAGTTGATTCCGGGTGCACTACCAATAATAAGGAGACCATACAGGATGAATCCTAAGTACGCAAATTTGGTGAAGGCGGAGATTCAAAGATGTTGGACACAAATATAATTTTCAAGGTTACAATGAGTGAGTGGGTGTCGCCAATTGTCATTACCTTGAAGAAAGAAGCAAATCAAATCCGCATATGTGTGGACTTTCAAAGTTTGAATTCTATAACAATCAAGGATCCCTTTCCATTCTTGTTTACTTACTTGATTTTAGATGTAGCTGGACATGAATTTTTTTTTGGATGGGTTTTCCAGCTACGATAAAAAAAGTATTGCTGAGGAAGTTAAGATGAAGATGATAGTTGTGGTGGAGAATGGCATCTATGCATACAATCGAATGCCATTTGGTCTGTGTAATGCCCTGACCATGTTCCAAAGAATAATTCTGTATATTTTTGAACAAATGTCCATTGGGAAGTTTAAAGTCTTCTTGGATGATTGGTCACTGTATGGGAAAAAAGAATAGCATCTAAAGGCATTGGGAGAGTGCATGAAATTAAGTATGAATTCTCGTTTGGCATTGAACCCTAAAAAGTGCAAGTTGTTGGGACATGTAGCATGTAAGGAAGGGCTGAAGACTGATCCCAAGATTCGCATCGTGATGAGTATGGAGGAGCCATACAATGTGAGCTCGTTGAAGTCCTTTTTAGGACATGTCGGGTATTATAGGAGATTTATAAAGAATTTTGCCCAAGAGTCCCACATGTTAGATGCTTTGACATGCAATAATGTTCCTTTTCGATGGACGAAGGACCATCAAAAGGCCTTTGAGGTGTTGAAAGCAAAGTTGGTTTGCACACCCATTTAGGTATCTCCAGATCAAGATAAGGAATTTTATGTCCATGTGGATGCATCCAATTTTGTGATTGGATGCAGGTTGGCCCAGGAGTGTTAGTTTGGGCTGGATCAACCCATTTATTTTTCTAGTCGGTTGTTGTTGAGGGCGGAAAAGAACTACAACACAACATAGAGAGAAGCTTTAGGGATGGTCTATGCAGTCCAAAAATTTAGGCATTATTTGCTTGCCAACCCTTTTGATTTTTATGTAGATCATCATGCGTTGTTGTATCTGATCAATAAAATGACTATCCATGGGCAAGTTAGCAGGTGGCTCATTATGTTATAGGAGTTTGTGTTCCTAGTGTAGACAGGCACATTGAGATATCCTTATTTGCTGAACCGGTGTTGATATTATGTGTCATATTGTAAATGCACACTAAGTGTTTGACGAAATGCACGTGCATATATTTAATAATGTTGTAAAGTGCAATTTAATATTGTACGTCATAATAAAGTCATGTTAAGTCAAATATGTCAGCTAAATTATAAGCCATAGGTTATTTTGTCATGTAGTGGAAATGAAATGTAATGCAAAGCAAATGCACATGAAATGTAATTTGAGGGTAGTTGCAAGGTAGTTGGAGAACATAACTACTTGGTGGGTATAAATAAACCCCCCCTCATTCATTCAGGGAGTTCATGGATTGAAGTTGTTCTTGCACGGTTCGTTCACCATAGGAGATGTGCAGACAGTAAGGAGATAATGCAGGGTGATTGATGCAGCCATGGAGATTAATCAGCCTAGGGTTTGCAGGCTGTATTGTAATGCTGAAACTGTAATGCTGTATCATACATGCCATTGCTAATATAAAACTGCTGTATTTACTGTATCTACCATTGCTGCTGTATTTCTGTCATTGTTGTTGTTGTTATTGCTATTGCAGATTTCTGTGTATTATTATTGCTATACTACAATGCTTGCAGATCTGTAGTTTATTACGTGGAAAGGGAACTGTTGGGAATATGTAAAATCCCTTTCTACACCTAGTGGTGGTGAGACATGGAAAGAAACAGGTAATAGTGGATCAGCTGTTGAGGATTCAGTTGGAATAACTTGTTGAAGGAGTATCATATGAGTTTCTTATGCTCATTTATTTGCAATCAGTGTGCTACCATCGTGGTATAAGTTGATTGGTGAATACTTGTCAACAAGAGAGCTGCTAGAGGAGTTGATGGCAGCAAAAAGGAAAAATATCATCATCAAATCAACACCATTATAGTTGATTGCCAGCTTACTGTATAAAATGGGACATGATGGGATATTGAGATGTGTAATGGAAGAGGAAGTGAACACGACATTGAGAGAAGCTCATGGGGGATTGGCAGAAGAGCATATAGGGTGAGATGCGATGGCAAGGAAAGTGCTTCTGGTGAGGCTATGGTGGCCCACCTATCACGATGAAAAAGAGTTTGTGACGACATGTGATACGTGCCAACAAACTGGGAAACCATTGCGGAGAGACTGTATGCCATTACACCCATCATAGCTATAGGAGTTATTTGAGAGATGGGGTCTTGACTTTGTTGGACCTTTGAGAACAAGCTGGAGAGGAAAGTGTCAGTACATTGTGGTGGCAACTGAATATTTGACAAAATGGGTAGAGGCAAGGGCATTGCCTGATAATTCTGTAAAAAGTACAACTCATTTCTTGTATGAACAAGTGATCACGAGGTTTGGGATACCTTTGCAGTTGAAAAGTGACAGGGGTGGACATTTCGTCAATGAGATCATTCAGAAGTTGACCATAGAGTTCAAGATTCTGCACTCATTGTTAGGGCAAATGGTAAGCTGAAGCAACAAATAACGTCTTGGTCTCTATTTTGTATAATATTGTGGAGTTGAGGGTGCTAACTGGGAGGAGAGATTGCCAGTAGTTCTATGGGCATACAAAACTACATTTAAGCCAATGACGAATCGCATGCCTTTCCAGTTGATGTATGGACAAGAGGCAATAGTGCTAGTGGAGTTTTTGGTACCAAGTTTGAGGGTGGTGGTACAAAACTGTCTAGGTGACTAGGAGAGCTTGGAGGAGAGGCTGAAGGCACTAATCAAACTGGATGAGAAAAAGGTGATGACACAATGGGCAACAAAGATTGCCCAACGTCAAAAGAAGTTGTGGCATGACAAGCACCTGTGAAAGATGGAGTTGAAGGCAGGTGACTTGGTATTAAGGTATAACGGCGAGATAAAACAAGCCAAGAAAGTTGAAGACATTGTGGCTTGGACCCTTCTAGGTTGTAGAGATGATGGACAATGGTGTGGTGCAATTGCAAAAACTAGATGGGACAATAATTCCCGAAATAGTTAATGGTTCAAAATTGAAGCCATATAAAATGAAAGCACAGGTGAATATGGTTGATCTTGATCCAAAAGAAGAGGATAAGAAGAGTATAGGAAGGCTAATTGTAGCACCAAATCAGTCTTCATAGGCATTTGAAGGAATAGTGGTTTGAGAAGGAGAATCAAGTCGGACCAAACAAGAAGATGGTGCAGAAGAAGAAAAGGAAGAAAGTGATCTAGGGCTAGATTGGTTGTTTGGGAATGCAAGAGAAGAGCAACCCATAATTGAATAGGAGGAACTAGAACCCCTTTCAACGGAGTGAAGGCAAATATGGGTGCATGTATGATTTCCAGACACGAAGGAAGAAAGAAGGCTCAGATCACTCAACGATGAAGATGTGAAGAGGATGGCGGTCACAGTAAGAGAGCCACCTAATCATGAACCTTAGAGTGAAGGTAGTGAATATGAAGGGATGAGTCTGCTAGCAAGAGTTGGTCTTCAACACCAATGAAACGTCTTGAAACACAATAGTTGCAGGAAGAATGTAAACGACTTCAAAGGTGTAATGCACAAATGAGGGAGCAAATTGATCAACAAACTGTAAGAATGATAGAGGGTCTGGAGGCAAGAGAGATAAGAAGGCAAGAAGTGTTGAAGAATGAACAAATAGGGGGTGAATGAGATATTGTGGAGAGAAATATTTGAAACACCTACATCTTAGGAAAAATATTGGAGGAATTGACAAATGGATATCAGTAGTATGTTCTCCACAACTTCTGATGATTCAAGTAGCTCAGCCTCAAGCACACGAATTAGAAGACAAGCAAGAGGAGTATGCCAAGACTCCAACCAGTTCACCAGGAAAATGAAAGAAGTAATCAACAAACTAACTCCGAGGAGAGGAGACGGACAAGGAGATTGGATGATACGCCACTAATTGTAGTTGATGAAGTAGGAGGTCCAAGTAGTTTACAAGGGCTACTAGACACTTCAATAATGGTACAAGAAACAAGCAACTTAGGCAGTTTGGGAAGGTCATCAAGTCTTCTCGGCCGCCTAAGTTTGCCTAACCAAGGGAGGAGTTTGGTTGGTCTCCCTCCTGGTAGTTTGAGGGGAAGAAGTTTCCCTCAAACTATCTCTAAGCTGTGTAGTCAACTGGGTGGTCCATCAAAATTACCTTATAACCGCATAAGAAACAACCAAGTTTTGCATAGCCATCAATTTGGCCCATTAGGACCATCTAGTGTTTACAACCCTCATAGGAGATGTCGTAGGAATAGGTGGCAAAGGAGAATATGGACAGACCTTGGACAACCTAGAGAGAGGAATAGGTAGTCCTAAATCATTGAGGTCTGCCTGGGAGTAAGTGTTGGTTACGAATCTGCCATTAGGAAAGGATTTTGATCTTTTGCGCCCTAGATTCGCCCAACAGATTGAAAGGTCGGGAGGAAGAGATGCCTCCCGTGCCAATCTCCGGAGAAGGCTGGCTCCTATACTACACTACTGATGTTTTTTAGATAAGGGAACTGGAAAGAGATTGTAAATTGCAGAAAGAGATGTAAATAGTATGTGGTAATGGTGGGAAAGAACAAGCAGCACGATTACTAGCAAATACACAAACCAACAACAATCAAAACAAAGCATGTAGCAGAAACTAACACTGTGATTCTTCCCTATGTATCCTTCAGTTTGTATTCCAGATTCAATTAATTGCCAATGCTCTAATCCAAAGTTCAGAATTACAGCAATCAGAAAAATAAATGAACATGGAGTAGAAATACTTGCAAAAGGCAGCATAAAAGAAAGAGACAGATATCAGAGCCAAAGATGCTTAGTATTGGAAGCAAGTGTTTGTTACTGCAAAGCTTTCTAGCAATATGTTCCCCCCGACCCTTTTACAATGAAAGTCTAATGCTATTTATAGCAGAAATTTCCCCCCAATTACAATGATGCACAAAACCCAAAGACTGCAAAAGCTGCCGAGATTTGACGTCTGCTGGCCGTGAGCGTACCTGCAACAAGATTCACCTGAGTTTGGTGCAGCTCCGGACAGATCTGGTGGGTGAGAAGTCAAGTCTGATTAATGTGGTAGGTGCAGTACAATTTGCCTCTGAAGACACCATCAATGTTCACCTACCCTACACTTTTGAGGTAGACCTTTTGTCCCATCCTGACAGGCTCAAATCCCGAAATCCGTGCGTGGTCTGCCTGAGTCTGAGGTTCGTTGAGATGGAGGGGGGTTGACCAAAGTCGCTTGATAAAAACGACCCCGGGAGTCGCTCCAAAATGGAGCGAACTCGGGACGCATTTTGCCTTAAAAATTCTGCACTTGGTCTTTTTTGCTTGCAATCGCTGAGTGGGGGGGAGGCGACGGCGGTCGCTGGGCGATGACAGCGATGACGGGAGTCACTCGAAAAACGAGCGACCGACGTCAACATCCTTCTTTGTGCCTTAGAGCATTCTTGGAACCCTCGCCCGTGGTCGTTGAAAAGGTAGGGCGACGCCGAGAATCGCTTCAAAACGGAGCGACCGGCGTCGACTTTTGAAATGCTGCACTAGCTGACGGTCGCTTGAAAACTGGGCGACGACGGCGATCGCAGGCGGAGTTGAGCGACAATGGGAGTCGCTCCGAAATGGAGCGACCGACGTCGCCTCAACACTTAGAAAAAATTTGAGTTGCTTCCCTTGTCGACCGCGGTCGCTGAAAAAGCGAGCGACCGACGTCGATCGCTGAAAAACCCAGCGACCGGCGTCGACGCTCCAACACTTAGGCATTTTTGACCCTTTTTCGCCTATTGACCGTGGTCGCTAGAAAACCGAGCGACCGACGTCAATCGCTCCAAAACTGAGCGACCGGCGTCGACGCTCCATGCCTTAGCTTTTTTCCTGATTTGCTCATTGCCAACGGTCGCTTGTCGTTGAGGATCGCTGGTGGAGGCTGGCGACGACGAGGGTCGCTCCAAAATGGAGCGACCACGGGAAACTTCACACTTAAACAAATTTTATAATTTCTCTCCCGCTTGCCTTGGTCTTTGTTGTTGCCGTCTGTTGCAGGATAGAGAAGAGAAGCTGGGAATCGCTGGAAAAAGGGAGCGACTCCCAACATCGCTCCAAAATGGAGCGACCAAGGGAGTGCCCCCAGCCTTAGAACAATTTAGGCTTTTCCCGAGCTTCATAGAATATGCTGAATACTTGGAAAACAAAGCTGGAAACTGGAAACATGAAAACTGCCTGAACGAAGCTGGAAAGGAAGGAGGGAGGAAGAATCTGGTCCGAGAAGTTGCAGCAACAATTTTTCAAAATTTTCAAAATTTCTACCCCTTTGCAAAAATGTGGCAACAATAAGCAATATAGAAAGCAATGTGTTTGAGTTTGATGGATCGTTGCAAAGGAGACAAAGAAGGTGACAAAGGAGAGATGATGGATAGTTGAATCGACCATGGTGGAATGCAAAAGGAAAAGGTAGGACAACTTGTCTAAATAAAGGGAGAATACCTGTACAATAGACCGTCATACAAGTGGGATCCATATGATAGATTGTCGTTCAAATGACAAATGTCGTACAAATGGAGGTTGTACAAGTTCAAGTCAAGGTAGCCAAACAGAAGAAGATGCTTGTACGGTAGAGGGTCGTACAAATGTTGCACGAAGGGAGACCGACCATACAAATGCAAGAGATAGAACGACAAATTAGTTAGAAGGAAGAGGCCAATCCGTTAGCATAAATAGTGATCAAGTGGTAGTTAGAGTGGCCTTATGAATTGTACGATGAAACTAGATCAAACGGATTAATTTAAAAAAAAAAAAAACAAAAAAAAGAGAAAAAGACAAATGCTTTGTTCAGTTCATGCAAAGGTGGCGAGGTGGTGAACTGACGGTTAATGAGAAGTTAATGAATGCAGTCGCCAATTGATTTTTCCCTCCACAAGCATTATAAATACACGCATTGGGGAAAGGCTTGGATACTTCATCCTAATGCCTGAAGGAGAGTGAAGGAGCAAGCAGGACACAATGCCGAAGAAGAGGCAACGTCGAGGAGAGAAAGTGGTTTGGAAGTGTTGTGGAGGAGTTTGGTTGCATTGAGCCGCAAATACCTGCCGGTGAGAGGAAGTTGTTGATAAAAGACTGAATGTGTCTGCCTTGAGGTGGAATTGCTACAGAAAGAAGTAGAAATTATAGGTGTATGAACGACTTTACAGTCGTACGAACGGGTGATAGGAAAGATATTGCAGTTACAAGCGCACGAGGGTGGTGGAAGAGTTGTACAAACAAAGCATTAGGGACAGACGACAGGATGATGCAGAAGCAGTGTGCAGTGAGCAAAGGGCTACTTTACAGGTGGTGATATTGGCTGTACAAGAAGCCAAGAGTGTGAGTTGGTCGTACAAGTTAGAGGACACCATCGTACAAGTTAAAGGAATTGTATGATAGTGTCGTACAAGTGGAAATTGTAGTTGGGCTGTACAAGTACAACTTGCGACGTTATCGTACAAGTACAACTTGCGACGTTATCGTACAAGTAGGGGTCTGACAACAAGGTGTTGTACAAGCCCAAGACAACGACAATGCCATACAAGCAGGAGTGAGATTTGCTATACAAGAGAAGTGTACGACAGGTGTTGTCCAAACATAATTACAGTCATAGTCAGAGTTGCTGAGAGCTAGAAGGATGTAGGAGCAGCCAAGTATTGTGGAAATAATACACCAAGTGGAGCAGCAGAAGAGAGATCCCCCAAAGTCAAAGCTGCAATCGTGATCTCGTTCACATGACGAATATGTTGGAGTTGCTGCAAGGAGAGGACTTGCAGAGCATGTGTGTGCAAGGGAGAGAGTGTGGCCAGGAAGCTGAACAAGACCCTATGGGTAGGCAACATAGTGAAAGGCCAAGATCCAACAATCCGGGGAGAAAGAAACAGAAGTTGCACCTCAGGTTAACGACAAAGGATGGGAGCAAATGACTATACCTTTGCATGAGATGACATGGCAACAACTAATAGGGGAATTTTGTCAGAATTGGTGGAACGACCATGATCATGATCACCTGTTGAAGATTGTATTCAAGCATGCAGGAATGCAACACATTTTGCAGATTTCGAACATCGAGAAAGAGTTTTTCAAAAACTACTTGCTATAGATATTGCAAATGTATGACCAACAACATCATAGGAGTTGATAATGTGTTATATTGGACTAGCAATGATTGGAGTCTTAGTTGGCTCCTAGAATTTTATTCCAATTCCTCCAACTACCGGAATACCCACTATTGTGCTACATTTGGCACCGTTGTCTAAAGTTTGAATCTAGCATGCGTGAATATTGGAGAGGTGGATGACAAATTCGTTACTGCAAATATGAGGAAGACGTAATTGCGGGACAAGTCAGGACCAACTGGTAAGACAAAGTCAAATAATCGCCAATCGAGAATTGCAGTCAAGGAGAACAAAACTTGAGCAATTGGAGGTGGAACAAGTGTGGAATCCTTAGGAGGAGGATCTTCCGATGACGAAGTAGAAGGTGTCTGTTGGCAATTTTGCCACATTAAATTTTTTGATAAACTTTGGCCTAAGTATGGAGCTTTAAAGCGGCAAAGAGCATGCGGAGGTGTTCGGGTTTTCGCGGGCCATAAACGGGGGCGATAAAATGGATGAAATAAGCTTTGGATATTTTATCATTGCAGATCTTTGCGCTAGCTTTCCGACGATATATTATAATAGGCGATCGGGTCAGCGGATCAAAAGTTATGGCCCCGGGAAGCAGGACCAGGAAGCTCAATTTCGGGCCAGAAAATTGACTAAGTGTCGGGCCCCGCCCGACTGCGCTCATCCTCCCGACTGCACTCATACAAAGGCCCAAAATTTTCTAAGTGTTAGTGTTGCCGCAACCCGACTTCGCAGCGAAGTCGGGTTGCGCTCTCAGTTTTGTGCGCACCTGGGCATCAGTGGAGCCCTAAATTTTCTAAGTGTTGGGTGCGCAACCCGACTTCGCAGCGAAGTCGGGTTGCGCCCTCAAGTTCATGCGCAGTTGGGCAACTTATTTGAAAAACGGCTAAGTGTTGGGTGAGCAACCCGACTTCGCAGCGAAGTCGGGGTTCGCTCACTTACCTGCACACACTCGGGCAAAGAACGTTGAAACCTGCCCATAAATTTTCTAAGGCACGGAGGCCTCCCCAACTGCGCCACTTCCCCTTTGCGCTGCTTGGTTGCGCTCCAATTTTGGGCGAAGTCGGGCAAGAGAGAAAGTGTGAGCTCCTAAGGCAGATTTTTCCCCTTATCAGATTCCGACAGGTGTCCAGCCTCGAGATTCGAGTCAAAGATGTGACAGAAGGTGTGCCGCCAGGGTACCGGTAGATGAGCGTGAACTGACAGATTGTACCGCATCTGCCCCCATTCAAACTGACTCAACTTCCCACCTACCGGATTTCCACGGAGCTGCCACGTTTTCAGGAGGACCTTGCTGCAAGTACATTCTTTACCCGCAGAGGTCAACATCAGCCGCTTTTGTCAGCTTTTGCAGCTTTTGTCAGGTCTGGGATTCTGTGCCCAAAATGTAATCGGGGGGAAAATTGCGCTATAAATAGCAGCCTCATTTCATTGTACAAGGGGTGGAGGGGGGACATATTGCTAGAGGACTCTGCTGTGACGGACCACCTTCTAATTAATTCAAAGCATCCTTGGCTCTGCTTCTTGTCTCTGTCTTTTATGATGCCTTCTGCTAAGTATTTCTGCTTCATGTCCATTTATATTTCTGTCTGTCTGAATTCTGAATTCTGGATTTGGGCATTGGTGATTATTTGGATCTGGAATACTAAACATAAGGATACATAGGGTAGAATAACAACTGCAGTTTCTGTTACATGCTTTGTTTTAATTGTTGTTGGTTCGGATGCAAATTTGCGATCGTGCTGCTTGTTCTCCCCCCACCCGAAACGCATGATATTTACATCTCTTTCCTGTTCCCTTATCTTTTTCAATCTCTTTCCAGCTCCCTTTACCCCTTTTTTTAATCTCTTTCCCGCACTCTTATCTAAAAACCCCCAAGTAGGTTAGGAAAGGAGCCGGCCTTCTCCGGAGATCGGCACGGGGGCATCCCTTCCTCCCGGCCTTTCAATGTTGGTCTGCGGGTCTAGGGCGCATTGACACACCAAGTCCTTCCCAGGTGGCGGATCCGTGGCCAACAGTTTCTGGCACGCCCGGTGGGACGAACAGTCTCCATATTTTAAGGAAGCCCGAGTTTGGTGAATCTCTGGCTTGCCTTCATCTGGCAAAATCACCTGGCGACTCTATCGAGTTGAAGATCCAGATTTCTTGATCGCAGGCGCCTTTTTTTTAAGCTAATAGAAGACACCCTAGAGGAATCAAGGTTTGGTGAGCAGCCTTGACCTCACAAGCGGAGAAATGAATGTTCACCTACAGTCTCCATATTTTCAGGAAGCCCGAGTTTGGTGAATCTCTGGCTTGCCTTCATCTGGCAAAATCACCTGGCGACTCTGACTGAGCTAAAATATGGAAGCCCGAGTTGGTGAATCTCTGGCTTGCCTTCATCTGGCAAAATCACCATGGCAAATCCCTCATACTATGCAAAGCCCTAGAATGCAGCTTGTGTGGAGCTCGAGAGGCAGATCTCGTCCAAAGTCACCAGTGGGAATATGCAAACACCGCCCAAATGATGAATAATATGGTTGCTTGCAGTTTCCATCAGGAGACGGGCCAAGAGGAGGAACAAAATCCAGTGGCAAATTCTGAACACAAAGAGGGCACATTTTTGCACCCTTTTTGTGTCCCAGGGCATAGCACGCAAGCATTCAGCCAAAGCCCAATAGGCATGCCTCACCAGGAGGTTGATCCTGAGGAGACCCCGGCAAAAGGCCTATCGCCGGAAAGCTCCTGCTATCGCATCAAGGAGTTGGAGGAACTCGTGCTCGAGAGCCCACAGGTGGTGGACTCTCTAGAGTGGTGGTATTGGCTCCAACCATCACCGCAACCGGTACCCGAAGAGGGCTCCCGTATGGAAAATCTCCTTGCCACATTGTTCATCAATTGTATGGGTACCGGCATGAATGATAACCTGCCACGTTGCACCATGTTCGCGACCTGGCAAACTTTGGGAGGCCAGCCGGACTTCAAAGATCAACTGAAGTACAATCAGATCCGGTCCGGACACTGCAGGTTCACCGGATAGGCAACCAAAGCTAGATTTGTGTTGGCGGCATGCCAATCATGCCGCAAACTTTTGTGTAAATAATATAAATAAGCCGGCTAGTATGCAAAGTTTTAGTTGTTTTCTTAGTTTAGTTTGTGCAGTGTTTTTTTTTTAGTGTTCCAAGAGGGCCATGGGTGCCAAGGGTTTGAGAAAGAGGTTGCTGCCGGCAGTGAGTATCAAGAGGACGACGAGGGTGACTCTGTTGCCCAATGGATAAAGGCCTGGGTCCTCACATTGAGGCGAGCTCAATGCCCCGCGAGCCGCCAGGAATGTTGGCAATTTTGCCACATTAAATTTTTTGATAAACTTTGGCCTAAGTATGGAGCTTTAAAGCGGCAAAGAGCATGCGGAGGTGTTCGGGTTTTCGCGGGCCATAAACGGGGGCGATAAAATGGATGAAATAAGCTTTGGATATTTTATCATTGCAGATCTTTTCGCTAGCTTTCCGACGATATATTATAATAGGCGATCGGGTCAGCGGATCAAAAGTTATGGCCCCGGGAAGCAGGACCAGGAAGCTCAATTTCGGGCCAGAAAATTGACTAAGTGTCGGGCCCCGCCCGATTGCGCTCATCCGCCCGACTGCGCTCATACAAAGGCCCAAAATTTTCTAAGTGTTAGTGTTGCCGCAACCCGACTTCGCAGCGAAGTCGGGTTGCGCTCTCAGTTTTGTGCGCACTTGGGCATCAGTGGAGCCCAAAATTTTCTAAGTGTTGGGTGCGCAACCCGACTTCGCAGCGAAGTCGGGTTGCGCCCTCAAGTTCATGCGCAGTTGGGCAACTTATTTGAAAAACGGCTAAGTGTTGGGTGAGCAACCCGACTTCGCAGCGAAGTCGGGGTTCGCTCACTTACCTGCGCGCACTCGGGCAAAGAATGTCGAAGCCTGCCCAAAAATTTTCTAAGGCACGGAGGCCTCCCCAACTGCGCCACTTCCCTCTGCGCTGCCCGGTTGCGCTCCAATTTTGGGCGAAGTCGGGCAAGAGAGAAAATATGAGCTCCTAAGGCAGATTTTTCCCCTTATCAGATTCCGACAAGTGTCCAGCCTCGAGATTCGAGTCAAAGATGTGACGGGAGGTAGATGAGCGTGAACTGACAGATTGTACCGCATCTGCCCCCATTCAAACTGACTCAACTTCCCACCTACCGGATTTCCACGGAGCTGCCACGTTTTCAGGAGGACCTTGCTGCAAGTACATTCTTTACCCGCAGAGGTCAACATCAGCCGCTTTTGTCAGCTTTTGCAGCTTTTGTCAGGTCTGGGATTCTGTGCCCAAAATGTAATCGGGGGGAAATTGTGCTATAAATAGCAGCCTCATTTCATTGTACAAGGGGTGGAGGGGGGACATATTGCTAGAGGACTCTACTGTGACGGACCACCTTCTAATTAATTCAAAGCATCCTTGGCTCTGCTTCTTGTCTCTGTCTTTTATGATGCCTTCTGCTAAGTATTTCTGCTTCATGTCCATTTATATTTCTGTCTGTCTGAATTCTGAATTCTGGATTTGGGCATTGGTGATTATTTGGATCTGGAATACTAAACAGAAGGATACATAGGGTAGAATAACAGCTGCAGTTTCTGTTACATGCTTTGTTTTAATTGTTGTTGGTTCGGATGCAAATTTGCGATCGTGTTGCTTGTTCTCCCCCCACCCGAAACGCATGATATTTACATCTCTTTCCTGTTCCCTTATCTTTTTCAATCTCTTTCCAGTTCCCTTTACCCCCTTTTTTAATCTCTTTCCTGCACTCTTATCTAAAAACCCCCAAGTAGGTTAGGAAAGGAGCCGGCCTTCTCCGGAGATCGGCACGGGGGGCATCCCTTCCTCCCGTCCTTTCAATGTTGGTCTGCGGGTCTAGGGCGCATTGACACACCAAGTCCTTCCCAGGTGGCGGATCCGTGGCCAACAGAGTGTCATATGTTGTTTTTATTTTTAACAATGGAAGATGAGGTGCGAAGTGAGTTGCAACAAGCAAATGAATTATGGACCAAGGGAGACGTTTGCATAAGTTAAAATGCCAACGTGGAGATTTCATAGAGAGATGAGGTTGAACAATTGGAGACATTGGCGCAAGAGCAGAGTTTGCCAAGAGGGGCAAAGGATGGGAGTTAGGCACAAAGGCAACTGCATGATAGTGTGTGGGTGATGAGACCAAACCTAATGCTCATGTATTCGCAAAAGAGGTCGTGAAGCATTGATGAACCAGAAGTTGGTTGTAGATTGTTTGCTTGTGAAGAGTTGTTTCATGAATAAGCACCTAGAGTAGAAGTGCCAAGAGCAGAAGCACCAAGAGAAGAAGTGTTGACCAAGCCATCACTGAGTGGGTAGGAATTAGGTGAAGAAAACCAACCCCCAATGGCGAATATTGCTGTTGCAGTAGGAAAACAAAAGTGCCCACCTTTTTTGGGTGATGGGAAGGAAGACCTAGAAAATCAAATTGGAACCTATACTACTATATGGCATGCCAATCGGGTTGATGACCTAGACGCTTGGTTGAGATTATCTCCAACTACATTCTGAGGAATTGCAATCATCTAGCATCTGAAGAGGGAGAGGACGAACGCTTTCACAACTTGGCAAGACTTAGTGGACAAATTCAAAAAGGAATTCAGATTGTTGAGAGATGATATGAAAAGGACTGGGGAGATATACTCCACTAAGTAGAAGAAAAATGAAGATATAAAGTCCTACAATAGACGACTCAAGGAACTCATTGACAAAATGGAAGTGCAACCAACAAATGGGTTGCAGAAGAGGTGGTTCCTTGATGGGTTGCTACCACGATATAAGAAAAATATGAAGGTAGCACCGCCTACCATGTATGAAGAAGCATATAAAAGAGCAAGAAATTTGGAAAGCGAGGCAAAGCAGACAACGACGGGATTAAGTCACTTCAGAAGTGACGACTATGATAGTGACAAAGAGGACTTTCATATAGCAATCCTATCTACGAAAAAGTACTTTGAAAGAATGATCAATGAAGTGAAGGGTGATAAGAAGAAAGAAAAGTAAGAAATATGGTACTCAATGTAGACAATAGTTCTAAGAAGAAATGACTATTCGGAACTGTTTGACGAAATGTCTACATAATACTTGGAATTTTGATATAAAGTAATATTTTGTAATATATTTTGATGTATGTAAATCAGCCATCATGAATGGGTATGGACTAATTAATAATATTGAATGTAATGACAAATTACGTAAACGAGTCATCCTAGACTGATTAGTTAACTAGACGACTGGTTTAGTTAAGTCAGACTGATTAATTAGTCTGAGACTGATTAGTTAGCAGCTTAGACTGGTTAGTTACGTCCTAGGCTGATTAGTTAAGGCAATAACAATGGACAGTTGGGGACGGTTGAGCCTGGTTGGTTGTAGTAACCGCCAAGGCTATCCTATAAATACCCCCCTACTCATTTTGTAATTATCCATCGATCCACCATTTTATGAATCAATACAGCAATCAAGATTGTTCTAGTGTTGTGTAGATTCATGTGTGAAGACAATGTCTTGTGTTGCAGGTATCCAAATGATGCAATAGGTTGGAGCAGACTGGTGTTGTTGTATGTGTTGTGCAAAGTTGCAGGGAGGAGCGATTAAGTACAAGTGCAAGGTTTGCAAGATAAGTTTGTGATTGCAGGCAAGTGCTGTCGAAGACCCGTCTAGGCCTACCCGTCACCCGTCTAGGCCTACCCGTCTGACACTCTACTCGTCTAGACTGGAGCTACCCATCTGGAATCCTACCCATCTGGAGGCAATCCATCTGGATCTACCCATCTAGCCAGTAACCCGTTTGGATCTACTCGTCAAGCATGTCACCGGTCTAGAAGGTCACACGTTTGAGCAGTTACTCGTCTAGGCTTGCCCTTCTGCAACCCATCTATCTCGATTAACCTGTTTGCAGCCGTCAGTCATTAGATACTTGTCGAGGGATATACAATATAGTTTAGTATCATGGTTAGTAGTCAAGTTTACTTCCTTTCCCTCCTGAAACTCCGTCATTCCCTCGTCTTGGGAAGGTACTTACTCCTGTATACACTCAGATTGTAAATTGAAAGGGCACATGAATGTAAATTGTTCGAGATGCATATTGCAATATTTACAAAGTAATGGGTCATGCAATAGGAGAGTGTCTATTTAATTTGAGGAGTGCAAGGCACCAAATAATGATAGTGCAGTAAAAAAAAAAAAAAACGTAATGCTTCTAAGAATAGACAAGAGGCGACGAGTGGTGCTTTTAGGAATAATTGTCGTGGTGGTAGACAACCTCAAAAAAGTAATCGACAACAAGGAGGAAAAATTCAATTACACTATGACTCGGACAGTTTACTGATCATTTAGTGCAGAATATGCCAGGAGTGGGGACATTTCACAAGAAATTGTCAGAACCCACCAGCAAGAGGAACTAATGGAAACAACAATACAAACATGTGTAGGTGGTGTGGACAAGGCAATCACAAGGAAGTAAATTGCCCAACGAAAGCAAGTTCTAGTGGAATGCAAAATGTCAATCTTATTGACATTGAGGAACCTGAGATGAACCAACAAGACAAGGATAAAAATGTGCTAGAAGTGACAAGAACTTAGGCAAATAAAATCGTGCAATATCCAAATCGTGCCAAGGCGAAGGAGAGATGACAGGTAGCACATTATTTGATTGAGAATGAAATGCAAAAGACCAAACAAGAGAGACTCCTCTAGGAGAAGCTGAAAAAATCGATTACTTTAGAGAAAGTTCTCGAGAAGCAATACCTGCTCACTCATCTATGAATAGTTGGCTTGATGATTAGTTACAACAATGCTTGATGATCTACATAAAAAGCAAAAGGGTTGGCAAGCAAGTAATGTTTGAACTTTTGTACTACATAAACTATCCCTAAAGATTCCTACTTTGTAGTGTTGTAGTTCTTCTCTACTCTTGACAACAATCAACTTGAGAAGTATATGGGCTGATCCAACCCATAATGCCCCCCTTCAGCAAGCCCATCCACAATTGCAAAATTGGATGCATCCACGTGGACATGAAATTCTTTCTCCCAATTTGGAAACGCCAAAATGGGTGCACAAACCAACTTCGCCTTTAACTCCTCAACAACCTTCTGCTACTCCTCCGTCCACCTAAAAGGAACACCTTTGTGCGTTAATGCGTTAAGAGGGTGTGAAAGTTGTGCAAAGTTTTTGATGAAGCGCCAATAGTCCCCAACATGCCCCAAAAAGGAATTCAATGAACTTACATCATATGACTCTTCCATGCTCATCACAACTTGAATTTTGTCAAAATCGGTCATCAACCCCTATTTACATATCACATGCCCTAGCAACTTCCCATACAACACTAGAAACTTGCACTTCTTTGGATTCAAGGACAATCAAGCATTCATATACAACTTGCATGCATGCCTGCATTGCCTTCAGATGCTTGTCCTTTTTTCCATACAATGACCAATCATCCAAGAACACTTTGAATTTGCCTATTGACATTTGTTCAAAAATGTACAAGATAATCCTTTGAAATGTGGCAGGGGCATTGCACAAACCGAAAGGCATTTGGTTATATGCATAAATCCCATTCTCAACTACAAAAGTGGTCTTCAATCTATCTTCTTTAGCAATATTGATTTGATTGTAGCCCAAGAATCTATCCAAAAATGAATAGATCTCGTGCCTTGCTACTTCCTCTAGAATCCAATCAATAAATGGTATTGAAAAGGGATCCTTGATGGTCACCACATTCAAACTTTGAAAATCTACATAGGTGGAGATTTGGTTACTCTCCTTCAAACTGATGACGATAGGTGACACCCACTCACTCACCATCACCTTGAAGATTATTCCTGCATCTAGCATCTTTTCTATCTCTGCATTGACCAAGGCCACATACTTTGGATTCATTCTATACGGTACTCTCCTAACAGGTTGCTCGCTTGAAACGAATGGAATCCGATGCATGCACAACTCAAGTGGAATCCCTTGTAGATTTTTCTATGTCCATGCATAGACCTTGTACTACATGAAGATTTTAAAAGTTGTCACTTTTAAAATTGGGTCCACTCATCCCTACAATGGATTATTTTCTCCTCTCCTTCACCAATATTTACCTGCACCATCCTTGGCCCTTCATACTTTATAATGTCAGATTCAATTGTCACTTTTGCAACGTCAAAATGATGTGTTGATTTTTCATCAATCTGTGCATCGCCAACACTATATTTTGCAAAATTCCATGGAATAGTCATTCTGGATGTCTTCTTCTGCATTAATACACGTGCAAGTAGGCTAGAAAATTTCATAGTCCTCCATCTGCTAGTGTAGAAGTCTGCTATCTGAGAGCCCTTCATCTTCCATGCATTCTTCTAACTCGAACACACCTTTATTTGGTTATTGTCTGTTTGCCTGATATTCTTCTTTCAATGATGAACTTCTAGATTCGTCAATATCGTCAATTCTTCACTTATGGAGTGATTCTTCAAATTGATTACATGCTTGTGCTGGCCTTTCTTGAAAGTAAAGCGATCCTTTTCCCAATTGTGGTTTAATTTCACTGTGCATAACCATCCATGACCCAGTAATGCGTCTTTGTATAGAAGTTACCACAAAATCCAGAATGAACATCTAGTCAGAAATCTTCACTCTTTGTACAATCATCACTCCTCTTATCTCAATGGCATATTGATTTGTGCCATGCAAACGAAAGTTGGCAGACCACAAAAGTGGTGCCCCCAAGTCCTTCCATGTCTTTTCAGGCAATACATTTACACTCAATCCTCCATCAACAATTACTTGTGTCAACTTATAATTTACCAACTCCATATGGATTAGTGCTGGCTTCTTCCTAGCATCTATCATGAGGACTTTTGGGTCAATGTATCGATCCCTTGTTACTTTCCTTGTCTTTAGTTGGTGTCACGGCTCTTCCACTCTCCTTGTCCGCACCATTTCTCCCACTATCACATACAACTCCAATATCATGCACAATAAGTTGGACACCTTCACTTCCACATTTGCATCCATTACTTGCGATGCCAACTATTGCGTTGACGTTTCCTCATCTTCAATGGTGATGGTTTCTTTGAACTTTTTCTCTTAATTAGGTTTTTCTTGATTGGTCTTATGCATCTCTTCTTCAATTTGTACACATGCTTCATGCCATTTCTCCTTCTTCTTAGCAGGGTTTGGGTATTGCTTCATTCTCTGTGCTTGTGCTCGAGTTACTGCCAACAAGTGCTTGTCCTTTTGTGCCTGTTATAGACAAGGGTGTGTGCTTTCCTGGAATGAGGGAATGACAAGAATTAGGAAGGGGTGATGGACATTGTCATACAGCTTGACATGCTACTTGGTTTAGGATAGGTAAGTTTCAGTTTAGACGTTTAGAACAGTAGACGTCTAGACATGTGAGTAGACGTCTAGACGATAGATGTCTAGTACAGACTAGACTAGACGTCTAGATAGTGGACGTCTAGGTTGGACGGGTTAGACATCTAGGGGTTAGATGTCTAGGGCGAACACAGTAAACGTTTGGACAGACGTCTAAGTCAAAATGGTGAGACGTCTAGGGGGGTAGACGTCTAGGACAACTGCGACAAATGTTTGGATGGCAGATGTCTTAGGTATGGGTCTAAACGTCTAGATTGTAGACGTCTAGGCGGTTACCAACAATGCTTAGACGACTAGGCTTGGACGTGTGACGGGTTGGGTTAGACGGACAAGTCTAGACGTCTGCAACTTGAGCGCTCATCCTTCAGTCTTCAATGCTCCTTGTTGGTTCCTGCAACAACAAAACAACACACACAACGATGCTTCTTCTCGTACCAAGCAATGATCAATACCTGCAACACAACACTATAACCCAGATGCAATCACACACAACACGCATTCCAGAACAATGGTTGTTGCACAACAGATCTGCATTATAGACAAGTATGGATAGATTACAAAATGAAATAGGGGGGTATTTATAGGTAAGCCCAGGTAGTTACTGCAACTAACCCGTCTCAACCGTCCCAACCGCCTATTGCTTAACCATTCGTAACAACTGCTTTAGATGTCTAACACAGCCAACTGGACGTCTAACTACTAGACTAGACGTCTAACTAATCCAGACGTCTAACTAATCAGGACGTCTTAACACAATGACGATTGCGTTTGTCCTTTTGTGCAGTTTTAACTAATCAAGCCGTATTCATTGGATCGGCTGATTTTACATTGCAAAACATGACATTTAAATGGTTCATACATTATCAAAATTGCTGTACATAGTCAAAATTGTGATTCTCCATAGGACATTCTTGTCAGACAGCTCAGTAAGTTATTTCTGCTTCGAACTGCTGTCTACATCTATCCTCCCCTTCGAAGAAGTCGATGTCCTCAACGACTTTCTCCGCTCGCTCTGAGGGGTCTCAACATCTTTGTGAGTTGCAGCCTGAAGTGCCTCCTCCAAGTCCTGGACTCATGTTTGAAGAGCTTCGCGTTCATCCTTAACTCGCTTGGCATAATTGTAGTACTTGGCCCATTCGACTCCCAAGGTATTGGCATGATCTTCTGTCTCCTGGAGCCTAGACAATAGTTCAGCCTCCCACTGTAAGAAAAGCTCCTTCATCCGTTGTTCGGACACTGTGGAAGAAGATGAAGCCTTTTGTGCCAATTCTGTTTTAAGAGCTGCCTCGCGCTGCTGTGCTTGCAGCAATTCCTCCCGCAAGGCTGCCTGCTCCTTCTGCCAAGTCTCTTCACGTTGTTTCATCTCTTGTTGCCAAGCTAGCTCACTCTGATTCTTTTGAGCTGCTAATGTTTCAGTCTGCTTGACCAGTAGTTCCTTAGCCTCCTTTTGCTTCAATACTTCAGCTTCGAGTGTGAGAATTGTTTGGGCCCGTTCTTCCAGTTGAGTGCTAAGGTTCTGTAAGTCCTGTTGCAGTGCTTGAATTTGCTGTGTGACATCATTCATGCGAGCAATCCCTTCTTCCAGAAGTTGCTCCTTCCGTTGCAATGCTTCCTGTACCACTTGCAACTCACTGTCTACCATCTGCTTGGCTGAGTGCAAGTATTTGATTCCTTCTGCTAGCCAACACAACAAGTGGGCTAAGAAGTTATATTGTCGATACATGGGCAGTAATTCGGGTGCTAACTCCACCTGTGATCCGTGTTCTATGGAGTGTTGAGAAGGAGGATTAGTGTTGTGGCCACAAACATACACCTGTGCTGACTCCAAGTAGAGGGTGGGCGTTTTCTCCGGCAGTTGTTCCATTCCCTCCATTGTTGACAAGTGTGCAGTGGGCATCGTCCAAGGTTGGGCCTGATAGATGCTGGAAATCTCTGCTCGCCAAGGACCCTGTGTGGCCCATTTCACCAATCTGTCCAGCTCTTCTTCTGCCATGGACTGCCACTTCTTCCATTGGCCAACACAAGCTATGTCAAACTGCAAGCGTAGGTTTTCCATTATCTTCGTTAGCTTGGAAAAACATTCTACCGCCTTCTGATCCATATTATCCGATGGATCCATGAGATTGGGCAGTTGTACCAAAAAACATTTGGACCATGCATCCTCATGTTCCTCCTCTTCTTCTTGCAACGTCGCCTTCCCCTTCCCGGAGAGGTCGATAGGCTTTTTGGCTGCTTTCCATTCTGTCACTACAACGTTTGGAGGTACTTGAGCCTGGCTGCTGTCACCTTCTGTCCCAACAGCTTGCTGAGATACTTCTGTCTGTGGAGGCTGCTCTCCCTTCTCTACATTGGTCTCATGTCCCAAAGAGACCTCTTCATCTACTGAAATGGGATGTTGTGTTGTCCCAGGTGTTGGATTTCCAACACTAGGGGGTGGTAGGCCCTCCTCTACCCTCCTGACTACGGGTTCAGCTGGAATATCTGTGGGTACTGTTGTTTTGGCTGCTCTTCAGCTACGAGAATATCCGTAAAGGAAACAACCCGCAGGGAGGCAGCAAAGGAAGTGGTTGTAAATACGGGCTCGAGGGGTGCTTCTGGTGACATCGCACGAGCCCGAACATGAGCTTCCACCAAATATTCCTTAGGTCCAATTTGCCCAACAGTACTAGTTCCAGCTGGAACATTCTGCAGAACTGAGGGGATTTCAAAATCAATATCTTCCCGATGCACCTTCATCTGTTGCTCAAGGCTTCGAGCTATCTCTCGACTGCGAGCAATCTTCTCCGTTGTAATATCTTGCACCGAATCTGGGGATAATGATGGGGGTGGTAATTCAAATCGCCGTCTCTTCTTCGTCGGCTTGGGCACTTTTGGTGATGGTGCAACAACTTGCTTTTTGGGCCCTTTCACCTCAGCCAAAGGTGGTGTAGTATCCTCCCCTTCTGAATCAGTCACCATCCTCTCCTGACGTGATGACTTGTGGGAGATCTGTTTCACCCGTTGCTTCTTCACTAGTGTCTGCTTCTTCACCTGTGGTTTGGCATCCTTCCACCGCAAGATGGTTGGGGCCAAGTCCGGAAATTGCTGAGGTGGGTCAAAGTCTGGAATCTGCACTTCTGCCTTGGAAGCTGCATCCAAAAGTAATCCAATGGCGTGAAATGCCATTGAAAAATTCTTTGTGGTTCGCATCAGAAAATTCTGAATGCGAAGCGCCAAATGAGTTGCCCAGTCATATGCCACTCCCTGTTCTATCCCTAGCAAGTATGGAATCAGCCAGATGGGAAGATCTGAGCTTCGTTGTTCGCCTGACAATCTAGCCATCAAGACATTCATAATACACTCCAAACCCTTATTCCATAGTTGTGGTTGCTTAACTCCCCTGCCGCCGTGAGTGGCTAACATGGCATCCACTTCCTCCTCTGTCAGAGTAGTGATACCCAATATCAACTGCGGAGTTTTCTTGGGATCCACCCGCTCATTGATCACTGGTTTGCCCTTCCTTGGAAGTCCAAAAGTACGTCTGAATGCGTCAGGAGAAAATTCAACTACCAAGTTCCGATCACCAACACGTACAATGTTGGTATTCCGAGGTGCGTTATAAGTTTGCAACATCTGCACCAGGTACCCCTTGAAAAATTCCTTGTCGAAACTTGGGACCTGCAAAATAAAATTTACTCCTACGTCTTGGATCTTCATCTTCACCGGATCGTTTGCTGGTGTCTCTGCCCACCATTGCCGGCAAAAATCACCCGTAGGGCAAGTCCAAGTGATCTCATCAATCGGGACCTGATCCTTACTGCTTTGTTGGACTTCTCTGGTTTTTCGAGCGGATACTTCTGCTTGTACAGCCTCACGTCTACCTCGAGTCTGCCCCTTGTCTGGGCTCGACACTTGTCCGCGCATCATATCATGTTCCTGATGATGACGGAGTCTCTTAGCCACAATCGACTCGGGTCCCGCTTCGGATCGGGTTGGAGCTTGTCCAGATTTCTGGCGACTCATAGTTTTCCCTCTTTAGACGTCAAACTCTGCTCCAGATGTCTCAACCTACTAGACGTCTATCTCCTTTGAACGTCAATCCTGTCAGGCGTCTTCCTTCTCCGGACGTCTAATCTTCCTCCTCAATTCTTACACGTCTCCATCCTATACATCTTCCTTCTATCTAGACGTCTCTTTTTCTGCTAGACGTCTTCTTGCTAGACGACTAGACGTCTCTTTTTCTCCTAGACGTCTTCTTCCTAGACGACTAGACGTCTCTTTTTCTGCTAGACGTCTTTTTCCTCAAACGTCTAGTCTGTCGGACGTCTCTTCCGTCACGTCTTCTCTGTACCAGATGGCTAGGCGACTTCTTCCAAGACGTCTACTCCTCTCACCGAACGTCTTCAGGTTCGGTGGCTTCGATGGCGAATATCCAGGCAGATGCCCTAGGCGGTTGTTCTCTGCAGGTTGCGATAGACTTGGACGCCTCGCAACCAACAATGGTCATAATTTTCGATGTCTATATGTTTGCCTGCGAATTTTTGAAGATAGGATCGCTGCACTTGCACAGAAAAGAAGAATTCTCCACGAAGCGTGCGACTGCCAGGCTGAATGGCGTCTAGCTTCGTCTTGAATAAATCTTGGTGCGCTATCAACCCTACTTCTCCAAATCTCTTGCGCTCCTTTTTCCTACATGATGCTGAAAGCAAATGAGCAAGAATGCCCAAGCGCTTCCAATTTATAGGAAACCTGCCGCCCATGCAACTGCCTGCGTAACTGCCACCTAACACCCAGTCGTCTACATGCATGCCACGTCGCCAATTTTGCATGGACAAGACGTCTAGCGTCTTTATCCTTATTTTGTCTTTTTGCTATTTTTGTCTTTTTCCCTGTTTTTGTCTTTTTTTTTTTTTTATTTTATTTTATTATTTTTCAAAACTATACATTTTCTTTTAACGTCGTCGGGTGAAGCGCACGACAATGCCGATGCGTACTTCAAAAGTGTCCGACGCGCTATCTTCCTGATGACGGCTACCAGTTCCATAACTGCTGAAGCCATCGCCATTTTCCTATTCTTCCATTTGCTAACGATTGCGACGATTATTCTGGCTACGTGGAGTTTTCGTCTGAGCCTTCCCACTCTGCATGGAATAATACGCCAATCTGGCTGCTCCTTGTCTTTGGCTGATGACGTGTTCCCTGCCTAGATGTCTGATCATTCTCTGCTTGACGTCTACTTCTCTGACGTCATCCTGACTTATCTCAGCTGCCAGACGTGTACGTTCCAGCCAAACGTCTACCAGACGGGTTCCTCCATCATCTAGACGTGTAATCGCATCATTCAGAGAAGTGCTACCAGGGTCCAGATGGGTTGATTCTTCTTCAAGACGAACTCGTTCAGTTCTTCCGTCACCCTATTGGATTATCATGCAATCATCAAGGTAATGGACCACAATTCTTTCTTGCTCTTGATGGTTGGTCGTCCTATCATTGGGATAATGATTTCCTCTTTGTCCAATGTTGCGATAGATCCTTCCTATTCCATGGCCTCTGCCTCGAAGTCTATCGATCTGACGATGGATGACTGCCCATCCTTGGTCTATCTGGTCTTGATAGGGATTCCTGCTCCGAGATCCATGTCTTCCTCGAGCCGGTGCGACTCGTCCTCTTCCCCTTGCCGGTCGAATCTCCCTAATGTGGGGCTGTCGTACTCCCAGCTGCCCGAGATTCGATCGGTCCCTCGGTCGTTCTTGACGACGTCTTCGGTTCCTACGAGCTCGCTGAGGTAGGCCGCGACCTATAGGTAGCAGGAGGGGAATTTCTTCCTCTCGAGCTACCGGGATGGAGGCCAACCACGCTCCTCCCTTGGTCAGGTAAGCTTGGGTTACCCAGAAGTCCTGACGAACTCCGGGATTGCCCAAGTCACCTCTATTTCGGGCTTGGTCTAGCAGTTCTGCTCGTGAGCTTGGTTCTGCATGTGCCTGATTGCTAGGTGTCAGTTGGTGCAAGATTCTCAATCTCCTATCTGCCCTTATCAATCGTCGTCGCCACCTCGCTTCTTCAAAGCGTCTCTGTGGTGCGCATTGAGCTAGGGCCTCTTGGTACTGATCTGAGAAAGCCGAATCCATGCTTGAGTCATTTCCTTCTCCTGCAGTGTTCATTGGCCAATCTGAGGTTTCTTGAACCCTTTGTTGCAATCGTCTTACTTCTCTTCTATGTCGTCGTAAGTCCATTGCTGCCAATCGATACCTTGCCACTTCTTGATTCATTCGGACATTGCATGGCTTCTTCATATGGTGTTCTCCACCTACGTGGTACTGATCTTCCTGGTATTGCGTCTTCATTATCTGACTGAATATTTATTCCTCCATTGTCCTCATCTTGTGGGCTCAGAGACTCATCATCTTCAATTACCTGCACTGTCTCGAGGAATCTGACCCCTGCTTGTCGACTTCAGAGTTCATCCCTTTGTCTCCTACGATCTGGGTTGGGACTGGCGTAGGGTATATCAGGGTCCCGAGGTTGATTCTCATCCTCACTTGAATCTTCTAGCCATCCTCCATACCTTGGTTGTTCGGGTACCTCTCTGACATCCCGCCACAAAATCTCGATTGCTTCTTCTCGACTCATCTGATATTCGCTATTGGTAGCCAAGTTCTGATGTAGTTCCCTTGTCTCATCCTATTCTGGTGATCTCCAGAATCTTCGAGGACGTCTGATTAATGGTGAAGCCGCTCTTGAGGAGTCGTCAGTATTCAGGAGGATTCTCAATGTGGTTGTAGATGAACTATCTGAGTTCTCTGAGGAAATTGCATTATTCCTCGAGGGTCCTGCATTATTTCCTGTATTCTCCCTTACTCCATTGCATCTCTAGTCCACGTCCTTGCAGCCTTTGATTCTCTTGCCTCCGAGAATGTCTTAGGTGGATTGTTAATGGTGCTGAGGGTGAATTATTTGAAGCCACGGAAAATAGGCTACTTTCTGACGAATTGCCATCCGAGCTTCCCCTAAAATCACCTTGATCTCTTTCAGCCCATTCTGCTCTACGTGCTTCCTATCGTTGGTGCATTCGCTGCATAGTTCCATCCAACTCCTGAATGACTTGTTCCCTTAATCGTGCATTATATTGTCGAAGAGTCTCATACTCCTCTTGCAATCTTTGCGTTTCCCAAGCCATCCGTTGCAGAACTTCTGGTCCTTGACCTTCATATTCCTCCACTTCTAGTATTCGTCCTTGTGAAGCGACATGCGAAATGTTTCGAAGTCGCTCCTCTACTTCGCTTTCTAGAACTCGTACATTAGGTTCTAACTCCCTTTGTTCGATTACAGGTTCTCCTTCTGTTCCAAATAACCATTCCAGGTTGGCAGGTTCATCCTCTCGAACAACATTACTTGGCCCACCGTGTTCGTAGGATCGTATACCTGGTTGTGCTTCTTCAGTTGCGTTACCAGAAGTGTCCTTTCAATTTCTAAGTTGATTACATTTATCTATGCCTGTGCCTTATACACCTTCAACTTAGAACCGTTTACCACCTCGGGGCAGATTGTTCCATCCAGCTTCTTCAATCGAACAACCCCGTTGTCCAGTACCTCTTCCACTTGGAAGGGTCCAAGCCATAGGGTCTTCAACTTCCTTGGCTTGATCTCTCTTTTCCGTTGTATTTGAGCACTAAATCACCAACCTTCAAATTCATTTTCCGGAGATGTTTGTCATGCCAATACTTCCGTCATTGTTGAGCAATCTCCGTTGCCCATTGTGCCATCACCCTTTTCTCGCCTAACTGTACCAGTGTTGCGAGTCTTTCCTCCATGCTTTCTTCTTCATTCAGGCGGGTTTCGACGGCTACCCTCAAGCTTGGTACCAGAAATTCCACTGGTACTACCGCCTCCTGTCCATACATCAGTTGAAAGGGTGTGTGGTTTGTGGTTGGTTTGAAGGTAGTTCTGTATGCCCACAGAACCGCTGGTAAGCGCTCCTCCCAGTCTGCTCCTTCGATTGCACATGTTTTATACATGATAGAAACCAAGACCTTATTTGTCGCCTCCGCTTGCCCATTTGCTCTGGGGTAATACGGACTTGACAAAGAATGAAAGATCCTGAATTCCTTCATCAAATTCTGGATAATTTCATTAACGAAATGGCCTCCCCTGTCACTTGTCAATTGAAGAGGTATGCCGAACCGTGTGATAACTTGTTCATACAAAAAGTGAGTCGTGCTTCTTGCAGAATTATCTAGTAAGGCCCTTGCTTCGACCCATTTCGTTAGGTACTCTGTTGCGACTACGATGTACCTGCACTTCCTTTTATGACTTGTTCTCAGTGGACCCACAAAATCCAACCCCCATCTCTCAAAGAGTTCTTGAGGTTGCGATGGATGCAGTGGCATGAAGTCTCGTTTCAATGGCTTCCCTGTTCTTTGACACGTATCACATGCCTTAACAAAGTTCTTGGCATCGTGATAAAGGGTAGGCCACCATAGGCCCGCCAACAACACTTTCCTAGCTGTTGCGTCAGGTCCCATATGTCCTCCGGCCAATCCTTCGTGTGCCTCCTTCAGGGTCTGCTGCACTTCATCTTCCATCACGCATCGTCTCAGAATGTGGTCCTCCCCCATCTTGTATAGCAATCCTGCAATCAAGGTAAAGGGTGCTGATTTCGTAATCACCTTACGTTGTTCAGCTACCGTCATCTCCTTTGGCAGCTCTCCTGTCGATAGATAATCCCCAATATGTTTATACCATACAGGTATCGCACTTATCATGAACAACTGTGCGTCGGGGAATTCATCCGGTATTCCTCCTTCTGCAGGTTCTCCTGAGCGAATCCTTGACAGTTGATCCGCAATTACGTGCTTCTTCCCTGGTCTCACTACCACCCGAAACACGAATTCCTGCAGAGTGACGAGCCATCGACTCACTCGTCCATAGATCGTTGGCTTGTTAATCAGGTACAACAACGCCTGATGATCTACATAGAAAGCAAAAGGGTTAGCCAACAAATAGTGTCGGTACTTCTGTACTGCGTACACCATCCCTAGTGCTTCGCGCTCTGTTGTACTGTAGTTCTTCTCGGCTCGAGACAACAGCCGACTTGCAAAATAGATGGGCTGATCCAACCCAAATTGACCTTCCTGAGCCAATGCACAACCAATAGCAAAATTTGAGGCATCAACGTGCACATGGAACTCCTTCTCCCAGTCTGGGTAAACCAGGATAGGTGCCTTCACCAAATGTGCTTTCAAGCTCTCAAAAGCTCCCTGGTGCTCCTCTGCCCAGTGAAAAGGAACACCCTTACGTGTAAGAGCATCTAATGGATGAGAAGTCAATGCGTAGTTCCGGATGAACCTTCTGTAGTATCCTACTGTTCCCAAGAAGGTCTTTACCGAGCTCACGTCATGTGGCTCCTCCATCAGCAGTATCACCCGAATCTTATCCGGATCGGGCTTCAAGCCCTCTTGGCATACAATATGCCCCAGCAACTTCCCATATGGTACCATCAAGACACATTTGCCTGGATTCAGTGATATCCGAGCTCGCCTACACAAGCTCATGCATTCCTCCAATGCCTTCAAATGTTCTTGTGTCCTGCCATACAACGACCAATCATCTAGGAAAGCTTTGAAATTTCCTGTGGACATCTTATCAAAGATATATAAGATGATTCATTGAAAAGTAGCCGGTGCATTGCACAAACCAAATGGCATGCGGTTATAAGCATATATTCCATTTTCAACTACAAAGGTGGTCTTCAACTTATCTTCCTCTGCAATGCTAATCTGGTTGTATCCTGAGAATCCATCCAAAAATGAATAGATCTCATGGCCTGCTACTTCTTCCAAGATGGAGTCTGTGAAAGGGATCGGGAAGGGATCCTTTATGGTTACGGCATTGAGGCTTCGAAAATCTACACAAATTCGAATTTTATTTACCTCCCTCTTCAAGGTGATCACAATTGGTGACACCCATTCACTTGTCGTAACCTTGAAAATGATGCCTGCATCTAGCATCTTTTCAATTTCAGCATTCACCAGGGCTGCATACTTGGGATTCATCCTGTATGGTCGCCTCCTCACTGGTTGTGCGCCTTCAATCAGGGGAATCTTGTGTACACAGAGCTCTGGTGGAACTCCCTTCAGGTCCTTGTATGTCCAAGCGAAGACATCCTTATACTCCAAAAAGATTTTAAATGTCGCCGCTTTTAGCACTGGATCCCAATCATCTCCACACTTAATCATCTTCTCCTCGCCATCTTCTCCCAAGTTTACCTGAATCATTCTAGGACCTTCATACTTGATGGACTCAGGTTCATTTACTGCCTTAAGAACATCGATGGGGTGAGCTGGTTTGTCTTCAATGACTGCATCTCCCATCGTATATTCTGCAAAGTTCTTGGGGAATGTCCATTTTTCTCTTTCCTTATCCTTCTCTGTTGTTGTCTGTTTCTTACTGCTTTCCTCTTTTTCGGTTCCTTCTTCTCATCCTCTTGGATTTCATCTCCTGCGTCAATGCAAAAACACTGGGGAGAAAATACTTCATAGTCTTCTAGTTGCCAGTGGAGTAAGCCTTTGTCTTCATTGTACTCATCCTCCGTGCAATCTTCCAAGTGTAGTACTCCCTCTTCATCTGGTTCATATCCCGATTCTTCATCCGAGGAAGAAGCTCCTGAATCATCGAAACTTGCAATCTCTTGGCTTACTGCCTGGTTCTTTAAATTAATCAAGTATTTATGCTGGCCTTTCTTGAAGGTCAGATGCTCTTTCTCCCAGTTGTGGTTTACCTTCGCCGTTCGTAACCACCCACGTCCCAACAATGCATCATATGCTGGTTTCTGCATAGCAATTATAACGAAATCCAATAGAAAATCCTGCTCCGCTATGCGTACTTTCTGGCTCATTAATACGCCTATTGTCTCGATGCCATATTGATCTGCTCCGTATAACTTGAAGTTTGGAGATCTTAGTGCGGGTTGGCCAATACTCCGCCACGTCCTTTCTGGCATCACGTTCACGCTTGATCCTCCATCAACGATCACCTGATTCAACTTATGGTCCAATATCTCCATATGAACCAAAGCTGGCTTCTTCCCTGCCTCGATCATCAGTATCGTTGGATCAATGAACTGACTTTGCTTGATGTGGGCTACCTGTCGGGTTTCTTTCTTCTTTGTTTTCATGACTTCTCCCACCGTAGCATATAACTCAGGTACTATGTTGAATAGACTTGCTACCTTCACTTCCACCGTCGTATTCAGTACCTGTGTCACCAAGCCTTCTATTGATGCTTGCTTATCAGTTGTGATCTCCACCTTCTTTAGAGCTTTCTCCAGAACTAGCCTATCCTGCTTTTCTTTGTCTAGTTCTGTTTTTATCAATTCTTGAGCTTCCTGCCATCGCTCTTTCTCCTTGGCAGGATTTGGGTACTCTTCTAACTTCCTAGCTTGTGCTCTTGTTACGGCTAGGACTTCATCTTCCCTCTCCATCACTGTACTCACTTCACCAATGTCAATCAAATTGACATTCTGCGTACCACTGGAACTTGCCTTATTTGGGCAATTAGCCTCTTTGTGGTTCCCTGGACCACACCACCTACACATTTGGGTAGCATTGCTACCACCAACATTGTTCGTATTCTGAGGCTTGGGGCAATTCTTCGCAAAGTGGCCCCATTCTTGGCAATTTCGACACTGGATTACAGGTCTCCCTTCAGAGTCGTACTGCAATCGACTTTGCCCTCCTTGTCTTCCACCTCGACGGTTGTTCCTGTATCCGCCGCTTGTTGCACCCTGTCCACTTCTTGAAGTATCAGGTTGATTTCCTTGTTGGACTGTTAAGGTCTGGTGCCTTGCTCCCTTTAAGTTGAATGGGCAATCTGCTACTGGGTGACCTGCAATATCACATATGTTGCAATACGCTTTCTTTGGGCAATTGGTATTTGCATGTCCCTCCGTTTTACAGTCAGAACACCAAATATCCTTCCTATCTTTCCTCACTTCTCCTTTGACTTCTCTTATGATTTTATCAAACTCTTTCCGAAAGGAGTGTATTGCACTTTGAACTTTATCTTCTTCATCACTATCAGAATCTTCGCGTCTTGGCTGTCCTCCGATCCCTGCAGCCGTTTGTTTAGCCTCACTTTCAAAGTTCTTTGCTTTCTCAAGGGCTTCTGCATACGTCGAGGATGGTACCGCCTTCATCTTCTTTCGATACTTATGTAGTAATCCATCCAAGAACCAACGTTTTATCATTCCGTCAGCAGGTGGCATTTCCATTTTATCTGTCAACTGCTTCAGTCTCCTATCGTAGCTCTTGACATCTTCCTCTGGTTTTTGTTTTGTGGCGAAGATTTCAGTGATGATCTCCGTGTCATCCCTTAATGGTCGGAATTCTTCGATGAATGCATCCTTCAAGGAAGTCCATTGAGTGAATGGTTGCGTACTTTGTCGTTTTAAATACCAATCCATAGCCATTCCCCGCAAGGTGGCTGGAAACAATTGCAACCAATTTGTATCTTGTGTTACCCCATTTGATCCCCAAATGGTGATACAAGTTCCTACATGATGGGTTGGGTCTTCTTTTCCTTCCCCATGGAAGGGTGGGCATTTTTGTTTGCCTGCATGATTAGCAAGGTTCGCCATTGGGACTGTCCCACTAGGCGGATTTCTTGGTGGTGAGCGAGGTGGAGTTCTGTCCGACTCCCTCTCTGTTGTTGATGGTGCGAAATTTGGATCAAATAGCCTTCTACCTGGCTCTCGTGAGCCTCCGCTTCGCGACCTCCTTCGCGAGTAAACGAGATGTGGTTCTGGTCTTCCTCCCCACGAACCTACACGTGGTTGCTGCGGTACAAAGTCTCCTACTTCTGTATCCGTCGGCCAACTCCTCTCCGCTGGTTCGGGTGTTACCGTCCAATCCTCGTTTTCAATAACAGGTACTTCCTCTGCTATTTGCTCTTCGCCTTCTGTTGTCACCAACAACGTCTCTGCTCTCGGACTTTCGTCTTCTACAGGGTTCCACACTCTTTCCACTTCAGGTTGTGAAACTTCGTCCTCGTTGTGTGTTCTTTGGTTCGCCAGTCGTGCGCTTCTTCTTGGCTGTCTCGGACTCCTTCCTCTTCTACCTTGTGACCTGGAATGTGTCATTCACCTCTTTGCCTTATCACATATGCCTCTTGACCCAAAGTTTGATTTAGGCAATGACGCCAAATGTAGACAGGGGTAAGTGCTTTCCTGAGACGAGGGAATGACAAGAATTAGGAAGGAGTGATGAACTTTGTTATACAACTTGACATGCTATTTGGTTATGGATGGGTAAGTTCAGTAGACGTCTAGGACAATAGACGTCTAGGACATAGCGTTTGGACAACGTCTAGACGATAGATGTCTAGGACAGACTAGACTAGACGTCTAGGTGGACGGGTTAGACGTCTAGGGGTTAGACGTCTAGGGCGAACATAGTAGACGTCTAGGACAAGACGTCTAAGTCAGAAGGGTGAGACGTCTAGGGGGTAGACGTCTAGGACAACTAGGATAGACGTCTGGATGGCAGACGTCTTAGGTATCGAGGTCTAGACGTCTAGGGCGGTTACCAACAATGCTTAGACGGCTAGGCTTGGACGTGACGGGTTGGGTAAGACAGACAAGTCTAGACGTCTGCAACGTGAGCACTCATCCTTCAGTCTTCAATACTCCTTGCTGGTTCCTGTAACAACAAAACAACACACAACGATGCTCCTCTCGTACCAAGCAATGATCAATACCTGCAACACAACACTATAACCCAGATGCAATCACACATAACACGCAATCCAGAACAATGTTTGTTGCACAACAGATCTGCATTATAGACAAGTATGGATAGATTACAAAATGAAATAGGGGGTATTTATAGGTAAGTCCAGGTAGTTACTGCAACTAACCTGTCTCAACCGTCCCAACCGCCTATTGCTTAACAATTCGTAACAATTGCTTTAGACGTCTAACACAGCCAAACTGGACGTCTGACTAACTGGACTAGATGTCTAACTAATCCAGACGTCTAACTAATCAGGACGTCTAACACAATGATGACTGCGTTTGTCCTTTTGTGCAGTTTTAACTAATCAATCCGTATTCATTGGATCGGCTGATTTTACATTGCAAAACATGACATTTAAATGACTCATACATTATCAAAATTGATGTACATAGTCAAAATTGTGAATCTTCATAGGACATTCTTGTCAGACAACTTAGTAATTTATTTCTGCTTCGAACTGCTGTCTACACCTGTTGCTGGTCTACTTGAGGCTCTTCTATGTCAATAATATTGACATTTTATGAATTCCTTTTTCTTGACTTTTTCAGACAGTTTACCTCGTGGTTGCGAGTCTGCACCATCTACACATCATTGCATTATTGTTCCCATTTCCACCTCCTATTGGAGCATTCATACAATTGCATGTGAAGTGTCCCCACTCTTGACATCTTTTGCATTGAATGATTGGCCTTTTATTAGAATCATATTGCAATCGACCCTCGCCTCCGATGGATCGATTTCCTTGTTGCGGTGGTCTCCTCCCTTAGCTATTGTTCCGGTAGCTGCCACTTGTTGCTCCTTGTCAACTTTTTGAAGTGCCCGGTTTTTCATCTTTCACCTCCTTTTTCACCGGTAGTGTCTAGTGCCTTGCACTTCGCATATTAAATGGTCAATCCATAACAACATGTCCTACAACTTTGTAGATATTGCAATATGCCTTCTTTGGACAGTTAATATTGGTGTGGCCTTTGGATTTACAATCAGAACACCAAATGTCCTTTTTCTTTTCCACCTTCATGTCATTTATCATACGCTCCAAGTCCTTTTGCACGGCCTAGATTGTGGCACTAAGATCATCACAGTCACTATTTGAATTGTTGTATTGATTTTGATTCATACTTCCTTCTTCGGCTATTGTGGTCTTCATTTTGCTAAGTTCAACACTCTATCAAATGCTTCTTGGTAAGTGGTTGGCAAAACCACTTTCATTTTTTTCTTATATCGTGGCATTAGTCTGTCTAGGAACCATCGCTTCTGCAACCCATCCATTGGCTTGGCCTCCATCTTGCCAATGAGTTCCTTTAGATGATGATTATATGATTTAATATTTTTGTCTTTTTGCTTCATTGAATAAATCTTCCTAATGATCTTGATACCATCACGAATCAATCTGAATTCCTTATTGAATTCAGTCTAACTCCGCCCAATCCATGAAGGGTTCATCTCTCTTTAGATGCTAATCAGTTGCTACTCCTTGTAATGTTGCTAGGAGCAATCCAGCCATGTTTCTTCATCCTTAAATCCATTCACCTTCCATATTGTTTCACACATTTTGATATGGCATTTGGGATTCTCCCATCCCCTGTAAACTTTGGGCACTTTTGCTTACCTGTAGTTGTAGCAATGTTTGCCATGGGTGGTTGTTCGTCTCCACTCAATGAACCTTTCGTTGATGACTGCTTGTTTGCAAACAATCTTCGGTCGCGTCCTTGCACACCTACACTCCATGATCTCCTTTGCGAGTACACAAGCGTCGGTTCTGGTCTTTCGAGCACACTCCCCTATGGTTGCCCTTGTGCTTGACTCTCATCCTCTACATGTCCAGGCACTGTCCTCCGCACTTGTACTAGAGTCACCAGTTGCTCCGCCTTGTCCTATGCATGATCCACGTTGGTGCTTCCTTCACCATTTGTGCGAATGTTCTCCCCGACCTGACCTTCGTTTGCACATAGCGCTTTCACTTGTGCGTCATCCTCCATTGTCAAAAACAATGTTTGCCACCTTTCATGTCCTTCATCCTAACTTCCCTCCTCTTGAGGGTTGCACACTCGCTCTACCTCTGGCGCTCATATCTCCTCACGAGTAAATTCTGTCACCACTCCACCGTTAGCATGCAAGTCTTCTTCGCCAACATCAAGCCGTCCATGTGCTCTACATGTCCACGCTCTCCTTGCTTTTGTTGTTGTGTGATCCTCAAACTGCGTTGTGTTGGTTGTTTTGTTGTCCTTTCGCGTCCACGTTGTAGGCAGTCAAATTGATATGTCTCATGTGCTATTTTGTAGTTTGTATGCAAAGTGTTTGACGAAATGTGCGTACATATGATTAATAATGTTATAAAGTTGTGATGTAATATTGTACGTGATAATGTAATGTTAAGTATTAGTATGTTGGCAAAGTCATAAAGTGAGTCATAAGTTAGTTTGTCTTGTAGTGAGTTAGGAAATGAAAGGTAAATGTAAGACACATGCAAGTGAAATGTAATTTAGGGAAATGATGAGGTGTTAGGTAGTTGGAGGGTGCAACTAACTCTTAGTTGTATAAATATGACCCTTGCCTCATTCGTTTAGGGACATAGATGTTGTGCCATATGGTATATATGCAGTTGGATGGTTGTGGAGTTGGCTGACGTGTGTGTGATCGCTGTATTGTGAGGGCCACAGTGTGTGGCGGTCGTTGGCATGAAGAGTATTCTGCAAAGGGTTTGCAAATTGTAATGCTATTACCGTACAACCATTGTTAAGACAAATATACTTATATCATTTATAATCTGCTATTGTGATTGTTATTATATGTTTCTTGTGTATTGTTTTTGCTAATTGTTGCAGGCAGATCTGCAGGTTTATTTAAGTAGAAGTGGAATTGAGTTTGAATAAGTTAAATTACATTTCTATACGTCTCCCACGTCCTCGCATTAGGTTATTTGTCATCCACATCTCCCATCTCCAAGCTCCACACGGCTACTAATTCAAACGTCAGACGGAAACGACACCAAATTAGCATGGCGGTGGTATTCTGCAGTTGAAGGAATAGAGAATGAATGACAAAGTGGGTGTAGAAATGAAATTTAACGTATTGAAACTCAATTCCATTTTTACTTATATAAATATACAGATCTGCAACAATCAGTAATAACAATACACAGGCAACATACAATAACAACAACAATGGAAGATGATAAATAACATAAGCAGCAACAACAATGGAAGATGATAAATAATATAAGCAGATTACTACTATCAACAATCTGTATGGCAATAGCATTACAGGGATTATTTGCACATATAGCATTACATAGACTCAAATGATTACAGCCATGCACTCTCCTTTCGGTGCCAACAATCATTTACAGCCAACAGCAACCAGCCACCACAACCATCAATACACACATACATGATGGCCAACTCCACCACCATCGGCATACATCTATCAACCTTACATGACCCGACTACCATACGAATGCATGAATGAATGAAGGGTCTTATTTATAAAATTAAAAATTAGTTGCACCCTCCAACTACCTGACACCTCATCATTCTCCCAAATTACATTTCACTTGCATTTGACTTACATTTACATTTCATTTCATAAGTCACTTTATGACTTTGTCATACATGCTAATATTTCACTTTATCATGTATTATTATATTATCCCTTCATAACCATTAATTATATGTACACACATTTCGTCAAACACAATGCATACGAACTACAAAATAACACAAATAACAAAACTAAATGCAGACATTAATTTGCCTGCTTACAGTGGGTTAGTGAAATAACTAAGCAACATGCAGTTCGAGTAGCAGTCACACGGTCTTTGGTCTCAATCCAGATGGCCTGCAACACAATAGCCTTCACCTTTGATGACCCTGCACAACATAGCAAATCAAACAGCCTTGTCTGCAGTCCATACGGCCTTGCACATGCTCCAGACGGCTTGCCTACCAGTCAGATGACCTGAACCCTGCATGGGAAAGCTTGGGTCTAAGATCCAAATGTCCCAGTATGGTTATCTAAAAACAAACAAAAATAGGTGGAAACAGTTTGGATCTGATATCTATAAGAATGGCAATCAGATATAAACACATGCATAAAGACTACACAATCTGCATGACAATGGCTAAATCGTATTATTATTATTGGAAAGAATACATGTCCATATGCAATACAGTTATCTCTATTCTCTCCTTTATATGCACATCCACCCCTACATACATGTGTGTGTGTACCCGCTCAAATGAATGAGGGGTCCTATTTAAACTGGTGGGAGGTAGTTATTCCTCCAACCACCAACCCAACACCTCATCACCTTTAAATTATATTTTTATACATTTACATTATATTTCATTTCCAACTACATAAATCATTAATCATCTGTATGTTAACTAATACTTCACTTATTAAAAAAAAAGAACGAGTACTTCACTAAACATTACAATGAAGTCAAAACTGCATGTGTGCATACTTGTCTTCTAACGCACTTACTTTATGTTTGAGTATGAGGTGGCATATGTGATGGCACCACGTCAGAACTAGTGTCTACACTTATGTGGGACCATCACAACTAACACAACATACGAAACAAATTGTACTGCTTGCCAGCTATCAAATGGATAGAAAAAGCTTCCGATTGAGTGCTATGACACCATGCTCCATTAGTGCTCTCTCTCTCTCTCTCTCTCTCTCTCTCTCTCTCTCGATTGCAATTGATGCTTAATTATTTACGTTTCACCTAAGCATCTTCTTTTTCATTTGAATTGTTCCAAGGACTAAACAAAGAATCTGGCGATCCTTTCATATCCTGTATCACATCCCATACAAAACTGCAAACAAAGCTAAATGAGTTTTGGCCCTTTGAGACTTGCTCGGAGATTTTGTTTAGTCAGTCTTCTGCCATCCATAAAACTGTTTTTACAAAATTGTTGAGAACAGCGGATAACACTGGTCAAACAGTGCACATACCTAGATGTGGGAGCAAAATTTTTGTTTCAATATAGCAGGTGAAACAGTCAAACTGGTAAATAGGTTCAGGTATAACAGTGAAAACATTGAATGCAGCCGAAATCTTTGCCTCCATATAGCAGAAACCAATCAACAACTCGGTCAATTAAAACTTGGTCAATGTTCTGATCTTGCAGGTTTATTTTTTGTCCTTAAATTTCCTATTTCTGTCCTCAAAGTTAGTGCATGTCAAAGGGGAGAGAAATTATATGAATGATGCATTTATAAGGGTTGTTTATTAACACGCATAACCATTAGCTAGAAAAACGTGCTGATGTCATACTAGTTAACTAAGTCAGGGTTTAAGCTTATGAATACCATAAACAATGTGTGAGCAGGTTATTTATGTGTCAGCTCATCTGAAAACATGGAGTTAATTGGCCAATTTTTGTCATCCTTGGTTGAAAGGACATAGTTGATATTGAATGCTGCTGTGCATATTTTTAGGGAGGATTCCTGTCCCTAAGGATTTCAGTCTCATATCATTTGCCATTCTTTCTTTTTTTAACACTTTATTTGTTTCTATTTTTACTAAAGATGTGTTAGTCACTCCTCTTGCATTATTTTATGCTTATATTTTTCTACAGTCCCATTACAAACTTTTATTATTCATGGATACTGATGCTAATTTTATTTCATTTTTCTTGTCGAGTTATGTTAGGAATGGTATGGTTAAAAAGACAAGTCCTTTTTTATTTTTCCTTTCTTTTGGCTTGCAGTTGATTGTAATTTAATCGTGATAGACAACTGTGATATAGACAACTTTTAATCGTGAGATATTCTTGGTGTTCTTTTGCTTTGGTCCTGGCTGATATTTTGGTTTCTGTTTTTCTTGTATTCATATGGTCTTAATTTAAATTTTGCATTTGTGATAAATTTTAAGTATTGATGAAAAGAAGGTTCCAAACATGGCCAAATGGAATGTAAAAAGAACAGTCAAAGTAAACAGTAGGATTGCTTATTGCATCTCCATTATAGTTATAAAAGAAAAAACAATCAATAAGTCTGACCAGTGTGATGAAAGATAGTTTTAAACTTCTCATACTGTAAAAGGCATTATAGTAATACTACCAATAATTATTTTGCCATTTCTTGATATGTGTTAAAGTTCACTTGATTTATAATACTTTGTTTCAAACCGCAGTTTACATCAATGTGTGCTTTCTGAAATTCACTTTGATAGAATCACTAAAAAGTAAATACAGATTACACTTTGTATCTAGGCAATCGTGATCTCAACACATCACTAAATAATATGCTATACGAACTAAGAACAGAAGCAATCAGGAAACAATTTTTTTTTTTTTGTTTTACTCTTTTATTCACAGTTATACAATGCAGGTTGAAATGGGAAAAAAAAAACGATCAGACTGTTCGGTAGGTCCAAGGGACCGACACTTGTCAACTCGGGCTTACCTCACTGCGAAAGACCCTCATGAGAAATGTACTGCTTGTGCATCACATAGAGGTATGTCTTAGCAATTTTGTTTTTACAAATAAAGCCATAATCAAGAATTTGAAGTCTACTTTGAAAAAATGATGTGAACCTTTCACTCTGTTCTTAAACTAAGTCTGATTCTGCAAAAGAAGTTCTTATGTTTGTAATTTTGTAATATTTCTTGGTCAGTAGTGATTCTCAGAGGAGCTGTGTTATGAACCTTATTCTCATTAACAGAAATCATTCACCATTATGCAGAAATATCAAATCATTCATCCACAGTAACAATCCACACAATGAGACATAGATATAGATAATACCCTTGAGGTAGGGCAACACCAATAATATTCCTTAAGGAAGGAATCACTCCACATCTGCTCCATGAGCCAAGACTGTTACAAAGAATACTTGATATGATTGCTTGATTACAATGACAATATCCCTTCTTTATATACCCATCTTCCTAAACCCTTGTCCCACTCATTATTATAATATAATATTAAAATATAATCAACCCTGGGTTATGTGTATTCCATGGTAACTGTCCATAATACCCATACACAATAAAATATTATGTCCCCACATTCCTATCCCAAGGTCCCTAACATTCCACCCCCCTTACAAATGTTTCGTCCTCCATCCAAGTGATTTGCTAAGCAATGTTATCAACTGGTATCAATGTTCATCATCCCTCCATCCAAGTGAAATGTTGATTGGTGGTGGTCTGCAATGATGCCAAGCTGCCCTTGTGCCACCCGAATATCTATAATTGCCCTGTTGGCTCCATGCATCTGCTGCTTTACTCTAATACGTCGAACGATTGTTCCTATTGTTCCTTGATGCTGTTGCACCACTCTGAAATCCAAAATCAATATGCTTTTCTGCCAAACACCGCCATACTTGATGCCTTTTTGATTTCATGTCGATCCATAATAATATTGATGCCCTAAGCCATACCTCCAAGATTGTTGTCGCTCCTGGTGGTGTGGGTGGCGATATGCTGCAACCTTAACCTGATGTTCTGTTACCTTTGATTCTTCAGCATTTGGTTCTTCTCTTTTAAATTCTTCCTCATGTTCTTTCTTGTTCCCTTCTTTTGGTGTGTCCTTGTGTGCTTCTAACAGAGCTTCCTTGGACTTTGTTGCTGTTTTTTCCATGGACTCTGCTTTTGTTGCTTCTTCCATGGATTCTGCTGTTGCTGCTTCTATAGATTCGACTTTTGATTCTTTTGTCGGTTTCTTAGGTTGTTCCCCTACCAGAAATACTTTTTGCTTCTCCTTGGATCCTTGCTCCTTAAGCTAAGAAATATCCTGCAGTGTTATCTTCTTTTTCCTGGACCATAACTTCATAAACTTCTTTTGCAAATTAATGTTAACAATACCTAAAAAATCTAACCAAGGATAACCAAGAACAATAGCCACATCATCCATCTCAATAGAATGAAAATCTGAACGTAAAACATATTTATCTGTGGTGATTTGAACATTCTCACCCTCAAGTTGTATGTCGTTGATTTTTGTTGCTTGAACCTCCAACCTCTTAGCCAAAGCAATATTAATAAAATTATATCTGCTGCTAGGGTTTATAGAAATAATAACCTTTTTCCTCTAAATGCAGCTATGAAACTATATAATAGATTTTTTAGCTTCAAACAAATCCTTTTGAACATTGTTTGGCCTATCAGAGACCCAACTTGTGGTTCCCTCAACCTGCACACTATCATCCTTATATTTTCCTTCTGCCAAAATCTTGACATTTTCCAACTCTCTTCTTTTTAATTCCTTTTGTTTGTAGGTAGGCAAATTGACATGTCTACATAATTAGTAAATAAGTTTTGCCATTTTGTATTATTTTGTAGTTTGTACGCGAAGTGTTTGACGAAATGTGCGTATGTATAATAAAGTTATAAAGTTGTAATTTTCAAATCTTCAAAAATTTGAACATTCCCACCCTCAAGTTGTATGCCATTGATTTTTGTTGCCTGAACCTACAACCTCTTAGCCAAAGCAATATTAATGAAATTATATTTGTTGCTAGGGTTTATAGAAATAATAACCTTTTCCCTCTGAATGCAGCCATGAACTTGTAAAATAGATTTTTTAGATTCAAACAAATCCTTTTGAACATTGTTTGGCCTATCAAACACCCAAGTTGTGCTTCCCTCAACCTGCACACTATCACCCTTATCTTTTCCTTTTGCCAAATCTTGAACTTTTCCAACTTTCTTTTTAATCCCTTTTGTTTGTAGGTAGGCAAATTATGTCTATGCAATTAGTAAATAAGTTTTGCCATTTTGTGTTATTTGGTAGTTTGTACGTAAAGTTTTTGACGAAATGTGCGTGCGTATAATAAATTTGTGATGTACTATTTGATATGATAATGTCTAATGTTAAGTTATGTACGGTTAACGCATAAAGTGACTCACAAAATGAAATGTAAGTCAAATGTAATTTAAGAAAATGATGAGGTGTTGGATAGTTGGAGGATGCAACTACTTTTTAGTTATATAAATAAGACACTTCTCTCATTCATGGTTGTGATGGTTGGAATTGTGTCAAAGGCCGAAGTGTGTGGTTGTCGGGTCATGTGGTTGTTGTCGGGAGGCTGGCCGGTGGTTGTTGGTTGAGGCATTGTAGGTGTTGGAAGGAGATATTCCACATAGATATATGTAGGAAAATGTACGTAGTTAATCGTACATGCCACTATTAATACAAGATTTGTTCATATTCATTTATCATCGACTATTGTTATTATATGTATATTGCATGTGTTGTCATTGTTGATTGTTACTGTAGATAGGTTCTGTATTGTTCCTTTCATGTTTCAGATGTAGGGTGACAGTTGCAGACCAAGTTTTGTCGTTCAAATGTTGTTCAAGTGATATTGTTGTACAAGCAGCTGTTGTTGTTGTAGTACAGGTGAAGAGTCCGGTTGCTTATTAAATTTTTCGTTCAAATTGTTCCTCCAAGAGTGGAATACTCCCACCGTGCTACAATGTTCATGTTGGAGCCTAGCTATTTTTTTTCTCAAATTCCCATTTGTTGAAGAATGCAACTTCAAATTCTTCTTGTGTGTATGTAATTTAAACCAAGATAAAGCTTCCCCTTCCAAAGAACTACAAAGCTTATATTGCCATACCAATTCAAGAGAATTTAAATACTTAAAAAATTTCCACCATTCCCTAGCATCACTATCATCCTTTCCAATGAATATTGGCAACTCCATGACCTCAACTCCAAAAGAATTTTTCCAAAGCAGCTAGGGTTTAATAAACTGGGATTTCTCAAAAATAAAATTTCTCAAATCTCATCTATTCCTTTCTATAAACAATTAGATCTGCAGATTTTCTTCAAAACAAAATAAACTACAACTGATTTGCTTACCCCAACTGACAAATATCTCAAATTCGTTTTCTAGAAAAAATCGCAATTTGAAAAATCATCACTGCCCTTGTTTCGGATGGATGACTTCAAAGGGTCATATCTCCCTCAATGCTACTCAGATTCCTTCATATAACCATTCATTTTAAAGTTCTTCAAATTCCGAACAACATGGCCCAAGACTATTTGAATCAGACAACCTTGCACAAAGATATGGCTCCCGAAAAATGAGACCTTTTTTTGGGGGAAAAAATAGCCCTAACACTGCAATCCACAAAAAAAATATCCTCATGTTGCCAGAATTGTTGCTTTGTTACCACTTGTTATGAACCTTTATTCTTATTAACAGAAATTATTCACCATTATGCAGAAATATCAAATCATTCATTCACAAATAATTATCTATAGTAACAATCCACACGACGAGACACAAATATAGACAATACCCTTGAGGTAGGGCAACAATAATACTCCTTAAGGAAGGAATTACTCGACATCTGCTCCACGAGCCGAGACTGTTACAAATAATACTTGATATGATAATTTGATTACAATGACAATTTTCCTTCTATATATACTCATCTTCATAAGCCCTTGTCCCACTCATTACTATAATATAATATTAAAATATAATAAACCCTAGGTTATGTGTGGCCCATGGAACTATCCATAATACCCATGCACAATATAATATTATATCCCTATATTTTTATGCCAAGGTACCTAACACTTATACTAATAGATCTGATTGCACATAGATTTCTAATTTTCCTTCTTAATGCCTGCTACACGGAAGTTTCAATAGTGTCATTGTGTTTGGAAGAGAATATGATATATGATTTGCCTTTGTGGAGTGAATCTGATAAGTCTTGGTCAATTTAGCAAAAATAGCCTGCTTTTGTGAGATTATTTGAGATAAATCTACCTTTTACCAATAGTTTTTTTGGTGCTTTTCTAATAGGATTTGTGGATTCATTCTGAAAAATTGATATTCATTTTATGACCAATACACTCATTTTTACCTTTTCATATTAGACTTTTTCGACACACTTTTGCCATTAAATCAGAATCTTTTTCTTAAATCTTTTTTTTGCCCACCTGTGGCACAAACACTTTTGTCATCCTCTTTGCTACCCTATTCATCACTTTAAGGGAAAGGATTGGTCTTGGATGGTAGGTTTAGACATTACATCCATGACAGTTACCAAACAGCAGCCCATAGGTATATTAGGATCCGCTATGTGACATTGGACCTCCAATGGAGAAATTCATTCAGAACACCATATGCAAAGCATTTGAAGTCTCACGGCAATAACAATTTCATGGAGATAAAGCCATTGTTATGACACTAATCTTCTTACTGCTGCAGAGCATCAACATAGGGCCTGTATGAACAGATCATATGCCCGTACTTTATTTTTGAAAGTCCCTGGTTCAAATACAGAGTATATTGGTGCTGAACTGTACACAAATCAAGTGGTTCTTTACTTTCCTTACAGTTTACGGCTGAGCTATCATCATAGTTCTTAATGGTTTCCATTTTTAAATCATTTGGTGGTACATATGATGGATCACATGAGAGGTCTAGGTCGAACATAAATTGAGCAGAGTATCATCAATGTTCATTTTCTTTGAATGAACACGTCTCTAATGCATGTCTTTCCCCCTCTTGGATGAATCACTCTTGGTTTTCCTTTTGTTACTTCCAAATTCTCACAGATTTTGCAGGACATTATAAGCATTTACCTGCTTTTGATTTCCTTGTGTGTATATTCTTGTTGTTGGCAGCTGTAGGCAAGCGAATTGATGTCTGCATAATTAGTGAATAAGTTTTGTCTGTTTGTGTTATTTTGTAGTTCAACGCAATGTGTTTGAGGAAATGTGAGAACGTATAATTAATAATGTAATAAAGTCATAATGTAATGTTAAGTTATGTACGGTTAAGTCATAAAGTGACTCATGAAATGACATGTAAATGTAAGTCAAATGCATGTCAAATGTAATTTAGGAAAATGATGAGGTGTTGGGTAGTTGGAGGATGCAACTACTTTTTAGTTGTATAAATAAGATCTTTCCCTCATTCATTCGGGTGATGTAATTGTTGTGGAAGGCCGTAGTGTGTGGAGGTTGGCTGGTGGTTGTAGATGTTGGAAGGAGATATTCCACACAGATATATATGTAAGAAGATGTTGTACGTAGTTAACTGTACAAGCCATTGTTAATACAAGATCTGCTTATATTCATTTATCATCTGCTATTGTTATTGTATGTATATTGCATGTGTTGTCATTGTTGATTGTTGTAGTAGATAGATTTTGTATAGTTCCTTTCAAGTTTCAGATGCAGGGTGAAAGTCGTCAACCAAGTGTTGTAGTACAAGTGAAGAGTCTTGGTTGATTATTTAATCTATAATTCAAATTGTTCCTCCAAGAGTTGGAATACAAACCTCTATTCTACATTGTCATCATTGTCGTTGCTGATTTGAACCACCACTATGTGAAACTTGTAGAGGTGGATGTCAGATAATTTACCGAGGATGTGGGAAAGTATGTTGTATTTCATTTCTACATCTTGGAAACGTTGCTTGTACGAAGTTGGGTCAAGCCTGGTGACATGGAGTTGCGAGAAGCAAATCCCTTGGGAAGGTGCACAATGACAGTGATCAAATGCAGCCAAAGAAGCAGATGAAGACATAGATTTGTTTGTTGACGTTGTCAAAGGGTTGTACGAACTGCCAACAGAAGAGGAAGATCGTATTTAGACGTGGGACAATGTCGTAGTAGTGGCATGTGCGACGCATTGTCGTACAGATGAATGGCATGTATGGTGGGACGACGTCGTACAAGAAATGGTGCGTACGACACATTGTCATACAAATGGAGTGTATGGCAGGAGGCCGTACAATAGGAGTTGCCAAAATACGTTGATGAGGAATTGCATGCCGATGAAGCATGTATGATGCAAGAGCAATTGCAAGTTGATGTGTCCGATAGTGCACGAGACGGAAGTCTGGAACTAGAGCAACTGTGTTAGAATATAATACATTAGGTTATTAATGAAAGGGCATGTTAATTAATAATATGTAAGGGTACGTCCTTTGGACAGACCCAGACTCCATGTATAAAACTTCACAAATGATATAATGAAATATGTGCCTGCATCTACATTGTTTAATCTTATATGGTATCAGAGCTGTAAAAAAAAGAACCAAATAGCACCAAGGTAGTCATCAAGGTCTGCCAACAGACCTGCCAAAGGCTCTTGCAAACAAAGCGGACGACGTAACCAATTCAGACAAAGATTCCCTTCGCAGCCCTCAAATTCAGATCTGATTAATAAAAAATATATAAAAATAATAATTAGTTTGAGCCTGCGCAGCCTCCACAGCCGCGACCAATCAAACTCGCAACAGAATTGAGGAGCGTCCAACTTGCTTGATATTTACATGCATATGCGGGAACGTTGACAAATAAATCTAATAAAATCTTTCCCATCCGTTCTTGCTTGAAATTAAGAACATTAGCGTAACCATCCCAAGTGAAAGTTAGAAATCCGGGGTTATTGCAACGAATCTACGTGTATCAGGCAGTAAAAAGTTAAAACAATGCATAGCTCAGCACACTCCCTCTTCATCTTGCCCTCCAGCGACTCGAACACCGACAAGAAATAACGAAAGGCGTTTTGAAAATCGCAGATCCTTTGAAATCCCTACAACGCCATCAATCTTTAGGTTTTTCACTGACGCGAGCTTCTGGAAGCCTTTGGTAGCCGTTCTTTCTCGCAGCGTGTTTTCCTGCAATTCCTGTGGCGAGGTGGCCTCGTCCATAAATTATTGGAGCGTATTAGGGTTTGACGAAGGCACCCAACCCGCTAGAGTTATAATAATATAAGGTTGCTTTAATATTATAAAGCACCTTCACCTATTAAATTTTATCACACGTCACAAATGTGTGTTCTATTAAATATAATATAAAGTTGAAAAACTCATTTTAAGACTATATAAAGTTATAATATATGAACTTTATAAGTTATAAACAAGTTACAATATAAAGTTATTTTATAACTATATAAAGTTATAATATATAAACTTTATAAGGTATAAACTTTATCAAGTTATAATATAAATATATAAAGTTATTTTATATAATATATTTATAAATTTAATATTTATATAAAAAAAAAAGTGACGGTGAATATTCTGTCCAAGTGAAATGGCGCAATCAACTGCTTCCAAAATTCTGCTCTCCGATTCTCACGTCCTCAAAGGTGAAAATTTTGCAGCCTGGAAAACGAAGATTCAAGTCATTCTTGAATTCGAAGGCTTATGGGAGATTGTTACTGGGACTGAGCAACGTCCACAGACAGCTGGCAAAGATCAGGAGACATTTGATCACTGGAATCGCAAGGCTCGTATGATCCTTCTACTTGGTATCTCGGACGATGTCCAACCTCATGTTCGGGATGCTAAGACTTCTACTGAAGTATGGACGAAGTTGCAGCAAGTGTATGAGTCCAAGAACCAAAATCAAATTCTTCATCTTCAAGGACAATTGCACACTCTAAAGTTGAAAGGTGGTGAAAAATTGGAATCATTTCTTCGTCGAGTAGCTACGCTTCGTGCCTCCCTACAAGCACTAGGAGAGACTGTGGAAGATAAGCTCCTTGTACCCATTGTCCTGAGAGCACTCTCGGAGTTGTATTGCACCTTTGTGACATCCTTGAACATCCTGAAGCAGAAGCCAGATTTTGAAGAATTGGTCAACCTATTGCAACAAGAGGAAGTGTTCCATGAGAACTCAAATGAAGAAGAGCAAGCCATGATAACGAATCAGATGGGCATGATGTCATTCCACCAGAAAGGAAAAGGCAACCAAAATCCCAACAAGCCGAAGAAAAGTTGTTTGATTTGTGGTAAAAAGGGCCATGACTTGCACGAATGTTGGTATAATACTTTTACTCAGGGAGATTCGAGTAACAAGAATCCAACACAAAGAGGACCACCTCCTAAGAACCAAGGAGAATGGAACCAACACTGACCACAAAACCAGCAACAAGGGAATGTTGTATGAGGAGTACCAACGAAAGTTGATGTACAAGTGAGTTCTGTCGTACAAACAATTGTTGTATAACTGAGTGTCGTACAAATACGTGTCGTATAAGTGAAGTCGTCATACAAGGAGGTGTCGTTCAGGACCTGCCATACAAGGAGGTGTTGTATGAGGAGTGCCAACGAAAGTTGATGTACAAGTGAGTTCAACCGTACAAACAATTGTCGTATAACTGAGTGTCGTACAAATACGTGTCGTATAAGTGAAGTCGTCATACAAGGAGGTGTCGTTCAGGACTTGCTATACAAGGAGATGTTGTTCAGGGACCTATCGTACAAGGAGAAGGATGTCTGTTAGAGGCTAAGGTAGGACTGTCAGAGGCCAAGAAGTAGTCATCTGGACCAAGAGAAGAAGAAGAAGAGGTATTAAAGTGGAACGAAATTCCAACATAGGAATATGCCACTGGAGCAAGAGAATAAGAGAAGAAAATTGGAGTTGAGGGGAAGTTGTTTAAGTGGGTTGAGGAAAGGCTACCAAAATGCAGGCGAGAAGAAAAATTCAGCTCAGATAGTGAAGGTTTCAACAATTTGACCATTGAGGTTTTGGGGCATTGCCCCAAACCTCGTGGGGGCATTGCTCCTCTACCCCACAAAGGGCACTACCCCTTGATCCTCGACACAAGTGGTGACGGGCGTTGTGCATCATGTTGTTTTTGTTGGCCATAAGGGTTATGTTGATCACGTTGATGATGCAACTAATTATAGAAAGTGGAGTGAGCAATCGGAGAACAATGTGTTATGGGTTTGAAGTGAAGTTTGTTGCAAACGATGTATGGAATAGAAGAAAGCAAGAGCTCAACAAGAGATTCTAGTACGTTTAGTGCTTCTATCCCTAGTGTTCAGCTCATGTGTTGTCGAGGACACTGACAAGTTTAGAGGAGGGGGTAGATGTAGGCAGGAAAATTGATATGTCTACTTAATTAGTGAATATATTTTATCAATTTATGTTGTTTTGTAGTTCGTATGCAAAGTGTTTGATGAAATGTGCATACATATAATTAATAATGTAATAAAGTCATAATGTTATGTACGGTTAAGTCATAAAGTGACTCATGAAATGAAATGTAAATGTGAGTCAAATGCATGTCAAATGTAATTTAGAAAAATGATGAGGTGTCGGGTAGTTGGAGGATGCAACTACTTTTTAGTTGTATAAATAAGACCCTTCCCTCATTCATTCAAATGATGTAATTGTTGTGGAAGGCCGCAGTGTGTGGAGGCTGGCTGGTGGTTGTTGGCTGAAGCATGTAGGTGTTGGAAGGAGATATTCCACACAGATGTATATGTAAGAAGATGCTGTACGTAGTTAACCATACAAGCCATTGTTAATACAAGATCTGCTCATATTCATTTATCATCTGCTATTGTTATTGTATGTATACTGCATGTGTTGTCATTGTTGATTGCTGCAGTAGATAGGTTCTGTATTGTTCCTTTCAAGTTTCAGATGTAGGGTGAAAGTTGCAGACCAAGTGTTGCAGTACAAGTGAAGAGTCTTGGCTGATTATTAAATTTGTCATTCAAATTGTTCCTCCAAGAGTTGGAATACAAACCGCTGTTCTACAGCAGCTTGATCAATTTTTCTCCATGTCTATTTTTTGCTACATCCTCTCCCCTCTCCTCCCTTTCTCTAGTGCCTTGATCTTCCTTTAATTTTGCATAATTGAGCTTGGTTTACACTCTCAGATTTTCTTATTCTTACAAGTATGAAATTAAAAAATAAAAACCCTTCAACAAGCAATTGAGCTATGCTGTACAGAACCTTTTGGATTCAATCATGAAAGTTTTCAGATCTGTTTCACTTACAAAAAACTTTCCTTCTCAATGCCTTAACAATAAATGATGCAAAAAATATATATTTTTAAGAAAAGTTTAGATCTATACCTATTGTTTACAATGGAATGAAAGTTGCATTTTTGATTATTTGCAAACTCAAATCAGGAATGAGGCAAATAAGTTGAGGAAATTGTCTTTCTTCTATTTATAAATTACAACAGTTTCCAAAAAAATATATGTATTCCTAGTAGTAGTGGTGACCTCCACTGCTTGGGAAATGTAAAAAACAAATTTAAAAAATCAAGTGCTAAAATGAAACTGGCTGCACTACAAGAAGTGGCATATTCTCATGCAGTTATTGTCTTTCTTGTTTACTGAAATTTGAAGTGTAACCATTTAAATTGCAACGAAATTAACTAAGAGGTAATGGGCCATTTTATTTATAATTTATCAAAATCTATTTGTTGCATGTTTTTCATAGTATCCAAACAAAAGAAGAAAGTGAAAGCCTCAAGTGAGGACATCAAGTATGGAAGCGTGAGCAAGAAACTATTAAATGCTACTGCTCAGAGCAGAAAATTACAGGAGGAGCTGTCCAAGTTATTGAAGATGGAGTCCCCGATCAAGCTTCAGAAGAATGTATTGGCATATTCATATCATTGTACTTGATAAATTATTGCAGTTTTTACAAGTTACTTAAGCTAATCCCTAGCACATTGAATAAAAATAACGAAAATGCTATTTCTAAGTTGGGCTACAGATATTTTGACTTCCAATATTTTTTTTGGTTTATTCACAGAAAAGCATTTCAGAAATTGTAGATTCTACCCCAAACCAGTCTCATTCAGTGGAGAAAACCTTTTGCCCTTCAGATTGCATGAATAGATCAGACTGTACAGACTCTAATATAGAACTATCAGAACCTCCACAAGCCTTCACTTCAAACAGGGATGATATAAAGTCTGATTTTGTTTCTCAAAGGTCAGAAACTTTATTAAAGGAAAACTATGCAAGTGACCTGAACTGTTCAGCAACAGAGACAAAAGATTTTGTTTCTCAAGAATCAAAAGCTTTATTAGAAGCAAACTGTGCCACTCAGCTGGAACATTCAGAAGCAGGGGCAAAAGATATGCAACATGAAGTTGAGAACCAGATGGGCCATCTGCTTAGAAAAATGGTTGATTGCAAAAAGAAGGCAAATGTAGAATTGCAGCTAGAAGTTGAGAATCAGATGGGCAATATGATTACAGATGTGGATGTCTGGGAAAAGAAAGAAAATGTAAAAACTCAAAAGGATTCAGAGTGTATAAACCCAGTTACCGAATTCGAGGCAAGCATGCAAGAACAGAACAATGAAGATGATACCGATGACATTTCATATCTATGGAGGCAAATGCTTACATCTTTCGAGTGTTCAAAGGTATGCTTCTGCCATCTGACAGTCAATAGATATTTCTTGTTTCACAGAAAGAAATACGTAGATGTGCTGCAGTGAACTACTATATGTAATGCTAATCTATAGACCTTAAATGATCTTTAAATATAAGTGATTACCAAATTTCCCAAATAAAATGAAGATATGCGAAAAACAGATATTCCAGCTTTATTCTTTGAAAAATAAGATATGATTTATGACATAATATTGGTATGATGAAGCTGCAAGCTTACTGTAGTGGTAAGGGCTTTGGCTTCTCTTTGAGAGGTCCAAGGTTCAAACCCCACTCAGTATGAGGGGACCAGGACCCCTCATAAAAACCTGTGTAAACTCATTGAAAAAAAATATTGGTATGATGGATACTTGGAAGCACTGAAGAATGTGGAAGTGGTGCTAAAAGCTATCCATGACTTCAATCATGAGTGGAAAGCATTGTGGCCTTATTTAGTCCGCTTGAACATACTAGCTGCCTTTGTCTATCTTGTCTACTAGTGGAAGCCAAGGTCAGTAACAGACAAAATCATCATGTCTGTTTATATGACAAAGATTCTATGCACGAAGACAATTGCCACTCCAAGTGCCTTGCTTTGTTGGTTTTATGCAGGTTACTCAAATTCTCTAATTTTAGACATCAATAGCTCAATAGCTCTTCTTTCTCTAAGCTGTTATTTCCTGTGGCATATTCCTATGACGGAATTTCATTTCACATTAATACCAAGTTTTAGCTCAATCATAATATTGAGCTCTTATCAATTGTGTGCTGCACTGCAGAACTGCAAGGGTTCGTCCTAAAGCAGGTATCTTGATTATATTTTGATTGCTAAAAAGTACAGTCATAGGAGGTCTCCCAGTTCTTGTAGTGCCAATGAGCAATGCTTCAAGGTGGAAGTGGAAGAAATTCATCCCTACCATTCAATATTCTATGCTTCTCTAGAATAAATAATTGAAGTTAAATCTGCCACCTGGGAAGGACTTGGTGTGTCAATGCGCCCTAGACCCGCAGACCAACATTGAAAGGCCGGGAGGAAGGGATGCCCCCCGTGCCGATCTCCGGAGAAGGCCGGCTCCTTTCCTAACCTACTTGGGGGTTTTTAGATAAGGGTGCAGGAAAGAGATTAAAAAAGGGGGTAAAGGGAACTGGAAAGAGATTGAAAAAGATAAGGGAACAGGAAAGAGATGTAAATATCATGCGTTTCGGGTGGGGGGAGAACAAGCGGCACGATCGCAAATTTGCATCCGAACCAACAACAATTAAAACAAAGCATGTAACAGAAATTGCAAGCTGTGATTCTATCCTATGTATCCTTACGTTTTGTATTCCAGATCCAAATAATCACCAATGCTCAAATCCAGGATTCAGAATTCAAACAGACAGAAATATAAATGGACATGAAGCAGAAATACTAGCAGAAGGCAGCATAAAAGACAGAGACAAGAAGCAGAGCCAAGGATGCTTTGAATTAATTAGAAGGTGATCCGTCACAGTAGAGTCCTCTAGCAATATGTCCCCCCTCCACCCTTGTACAATGAAATGAGGCTGCTATTTATAGCGCAATTTTCCCCCTCGATTACATTTTGGGCACAGAATCCCAGACCTGACAAAAGCTGCAAAAGCTGACAAAAGCGGCTGATGTTGACCTCTGCGGGTAAAGAATGTACTTGCAGCAAGGTCCTCCTGAAAACGTGGCAGCTCCGTGGAAATCCGGTAGGTGGGAAGTTGAGTCAGTTTGAATGGGGGCAGATGCGGTACAATCTGTCAGTTCACGCTCATCTGTCGGTACCCTGGCGGCACACCTTCTGTCACATCTTTGACTCGAATCTCGAGGCTGGACACTTGTCGGAATCTGATAAGGGGAAAAATCTGCCTTAGGAGCTCATATTTTCTTTCTTGCCCGACTTCGCCCAAAATCGGAGCGCAACCAGGCAGCGCAAAGGGGAAGTGGCGCAGTTGGGGAGGCCTCCGTGCCTTAGAAAATTTTTGGGCAGGCTTCGACATTCTTTGCCCGAGTGCGCGTAGGTAAGTGAGCGAACCCCGACTTTGCTGCGAAGTCGGGTTGCTCATCCAACACTTAGCCGTTTTTCAAATAAGTTGCCCAACTGCGCATGAACTTGAGGGCGCAACCCGACTTCGCTGCGAAGTCGGGTTGCGCACCCAACACTTAGAAAATTTAGGGCTCCACTAATGCCCAGGTGCGCACAAAACTGAGAGCGCAACCCGACTTCGCTGCGAAGTCGGGGTTCGCTCAATACTTAGTCAAATTTTGGGCTCAGCTCTCTGCACGTCAGCTCCCCAAGTGCGCACAAAATTAAGAGCGCAACCCGACTTCGCTGCGAAGTCGGGTTGCGGCAACACTAACACTTAGAAAATTTTGGGCCTTTGTATGAGCGCAGTCGGGAGGATGAGCGCAGTCGGGCGGGGCCCGACACTTAGTCAATTTTCTGGCCCGAAATTGAGCTTCCTGGTCCTGCTTCCCGGGGCCATAACTTTTGATCCGTTGACCCGATCGCCTATTATAATATATCGTCGGAAAGCTAGCGAGAAGATCTGCAATGATAAAATATCCAAAGCTCATTTCATCCATTTTATCGCCCCCGTTTATGGCCCGCGAAAACCCGAACACCTCCGCATGCTCTTTGCCGCTTTAAAGCTCCATACTTAGGCCAAAGTTTATCAAAAAATTTAATGTGGCAAAATTGCCAACATTCCTGGCGGCTCGCGGGGCATTGAGCTCGCCTCAATGTGAGGACCCAAGCCTTTATCCATTGGGCAACGGAGTCACCCTCGCCGTCCTCTTGATACTCACTGCCGGCAACAACCTCTTTCTCAAACCCTTGGCACCCATGGCCCTCTTGGAACACTAAAAAAAAAACACTGCACAAACTAAACTAAGAAAACAACTAAAACTTTGCATACTAGCCGGCTTATTTATATTATTTACACAAAATTTTGCGGCATGATTGGCATGCCGCCAACACAAATCTAGCTTTGGTTGCCTATCCGGTGAACTGCAGTGTCCGGACCAGATCTGATTGTACTTCAGTTGATCTTTGAAGTCCGGCTGGCCTCCCAAAGTTTGCCAGGTCGCGAACATGGTGCAACGTGGCAGGTTATCATTCATGTCGGTACCCATACAATTGATGAACAATGTGGCAAGGAGATTTGCCATACAGGAGCCCTCTTCGGGTACCGGTTGCGGTGATGGTTGGAGCCAATACCACCACTCTAGAGAGTCCACCACCTGTGGGCTCTCGAGCACGAGTTCCTCCAACTCCTTGATGCGATAGCAAGAGCTTTCCGGCGATAGGCCTTTTGCCGGGGTCTCCTCAGGATCAACCTCCTGGTGAGGCATGCCTATTGGGCTTTGGTTGAATGCTTGCGTGCTATGCCCTGGGACACAAAAAGGGTGCAAAAATGTGCCCTCTTTGTGTTCAGAATTTGCCACTGGATTTTGTTCCTCCTCTTGGCCCGTCTCCTGATGGAAACTGCAAGCAACCATATTATTCATCATTTGGGCGGTGTTTGCATATTCCCACTGGTGACTTTGGACGAGATCTGCCTCTCGAGCTCCACACAGCTGCATTCTAGGGCTTTGCATAGTATGAGGGATTTGCCTTGGTGATTTTGCCAGATGAAGGCAAGCCAGAGATTCACCAACTCGGGCTTCCATATTTCAGCTCAGTCAGAGTCGCCAGGTGATTTTGCCAGATGAAGGCAAGCCAGAGATTCACCAAACTCGGGCTTCCTGAAAATATGGAGACTGTAGGTGAACATTCATTTCTCCGCTTGTGAGGTCAAGGCTGCTCACCAAACCTTGATTCCTCCGGGGTGTCTTCTATTAGCTTAAAAAAAAGGCGCCTGCGATCAAGAAATCTGGATCTTCAGCTCAGTCAGAGTCGCCAGGTGATTTTGCCAGATGAAGGCAAGCCAGAGATTCACCAACTCGGGCTTCCTTAAAATATGGAGACTGTTCGTCCCACCGGGCGTGCCAGAAACTGTTGGCCACGGATCCGCCACCTGGGAAGGACTTGGTGTGTCAATGCGCCCTAGACCCGCAGACCAACATTGAAAGGCCGGGAGGAAGGGATGCCCCCGTGCCGATCTCCGGAGAAGGCCGGCTCCTTTCCTAACCTACTTGGGGGTTTTTAGATAAGGGTGCGGGAAAGAGATTAAAAAAGGGGGTAAAGGGAACTGGAAAGAGATTGAAAAAGATAAGGGAACAGGAAAGAGATGTAAATATCATGCGTTTCGGGTGGGGGGAGAACAAGCAGCACGATCGCAAATTTGCATCCGAACCAACAACAATTAAAACAAAGCATGTAACAGAAATTGCAACTGTGATTCTATCCTATGTATCCTTCTGTTTTGTATTCCAGATCCAAATAATCACCAATGCTCAAATCCAGGATTCAGAATTCAAACAGACAGAAATATAAATGGACATGAAGAAGAAATACTAGCAGAAGGCAGCATAAAAGACAGAGACAAGAAGCAGAGCCAAGGATGCTTTGAATTAATTAGAAGGTGATCCGTCACAGCAGAGTCCTCTAGCAATATGTCCCCCCTCCACCCTTGTACAATGAAATGAGGCTGCTATTTATAGCGCAATTTTCCCCCCCGATTACATTTTGGGCACAGAATCCCAGACCTGACAAAAGCTGCAAAAGCTGACAAAAGCGGCTGATGTTGACCTCTGCGGGTAAAGAATGTACTTGCAACAAGGTCCTCCTGAAAACGTGGCAGCTCCGTGGAAATCCGGTAGGTGGGAAGTTGAGTCAGTTTGAATGGGGGCAGATGCGGTACAATCTGTCAGTTCACGCTCATCTGTCCGGTACCCTGGCGGCACACCTTCCGTCACATCTTTGACTCGAATCTCGAGGCTGGACACCTGTCGGAATTTGATAAGGGGAAAAATCTGCCTTAGGAGCTCATATTTTCTTTCTTGCCCGACTTCGCCCAAAATCGGAGCGCAACCAGGCAGCGCAAAGGGGAAGTGGCGCAGTTGGGGAGGCCTCCGTGCCTTAGAAAATTTCTGGGCAGGCTTCGACATTCTTTGCCCGAGTGCGCGCAGGTAAGTGAGCGAACCCCGACTTCGCTGCGAAGTCGGGTTGCTCATCCAACACTTAGCCGTTTCTTCAAATGAGTTGCCCAACTGCGCATGAACTTGAGGGCGCAACCCGACTTCGCTGCGAAGTCGGGTTGCGCACCCAACACTTAGAAAATTTAGGGCTCCACTGATGCCCAGGTGCGCACAAAACTGAGAGCGCAACCCGACTTCGCTGCGAAGTCGGGGTTCGCTCAATACTTAGTCAAATTTTGGGCTCAGCTCTCTGCACGTCAGCTCCCCAAGTGCGCACAAAATTAAGGGCGCAGCCCGACTTCGCTGCGAAGTCGGGTTGCGGCAACACTAACACTTAGAAAATTTTGGGCCTTTGTATGAGCGCAGTCGGGAGGATGAGCGCAGTCGGGAGGATGAGCGCAGTCGGGCGGGGCCCGACACTTAGTCAATTTTCTGGCCCGAAATTGAGCTTCCTGGTCCTGCTTCCCGGGGCCATAACTTTTGATCCGCTGACCCGATCGCCTATTATAATATATCGTCGGAAAGCTAGCGAGAAGATCTGCAATGATAAAATATCCAAAGCTTATTTCATCCATTTTATCACCCCCGTTTATGGCCCGCGAAAACCCGAACACCTCAGCATGCTCTTTGCCGCTTTAAAGCTCCATACTTAGGCCAAAGTTTATCAAAAAATTTAATGTGGCAAAATTGCCAACAGCAACAAATGTAGACATTTAAATGCTTTTATGTCTTCAAGATTAAATAAATGAAATTCAGCATTATAATGATATATACATTTATAATAGGAAGACATACAACAAATATAGTGGAATGTCAAATAGCATTTGTTGGTATTTGTTGAAAGGTGATACTACTACTATTACTATAGCAACTTGTCGTACAAGTGGTGGTGATCAAGTTGTACAAGTGGAAATGTTGTGCAAGTGTAGATCAGTATTGACTGCAATCTTGATTGGTTCCTAAATTTGTCATATCAAATTGTTCCTTAAACTGTTGGAGTACTCACCATCGTGCTACATTTGGTGTCCTTGCCACTTGAAGTTCAAATCAGCACTTGTGAAGTTTGGAGAGGTAAATGAAAGATTACTTTCCACGAGGATGTGAGAGACGTGGCCACGAAAGAAGTCAGAACCAACCTGTGAGAAGGAGTCAAAGGATTGCCCAACAATGTCGTGCTGTGCAAGACGAATATTTGAACATTGCCAACAAAGTATTGTAGTCACGAGCAAAAGAACTTGAAGAACCTGAAGTGAATCGTGTTTGGAATCCTCAAGTGGAGGATAGTTCCAGTGAAGGCAGTGAAAGGCGGCAAACAGATGAAGTACAATAAGCAAATGAAGGTTGGACTGAGGAGAACATTCACACAAGTGGAGGCGCCAACGTAGAGAGTGCACAAGGAGATGAGGTGGAACAATTGGTAATGTTGGCACAAGAGCGGAGGAGATTGCCATGAGGTGCAAAGGACAAGAGTCAAGCACGAGGGCAAGTACAGAAGAGTGTGTGGGAACGGAGACCAGAGCTAATGCTCGTGTATTTGGGAAGGTTGCATGTAGACAACTCTAAGACGAAATGACTATTCATAATTGTTTGATGAAATGTCTTCATAATATTTTAGAATTTTGATATAAAGTAATGTTTTGCAATATGTTTTGATGTATGTAAATCAGCTGTCATGAATGGTTACAAACTGATTAATAATATTGAATGTAATGAAAAATTGCGTTAACTAGATGACTGGTTTAGTTAAGTCAGACTGATTGTAACGACCCAAACTGATTAGTTATGGATGGATTAGTTCTGAGCAGTTGTTAGTTAAGCTTGTAACGAGTAGGCGGTTGGGGACATTAGCGCATGGTTGATTGCAGTAACCGCCAAGGCTATCCTATAAATACCCCCCTACTCATTTTGTAATGATCGATCCATCATTTATGAATTAATACAACAATCAGGATTGTTCAAGTGTTGTGCAGATCTGCGTGTGAAGATTATTGTCTTGTGTTGCAGGTATCCAAATGATGCATGTCATGGAGTAGGTTGGGAGTAGGCTTGTATTGCCAATGTTGTGTGTGTTGTTCAGAGTTGTAGGGAAGAGCAATCAAGGACGAGTTCGAGGGTTGCGAGACGCAAGGCAAGTTTTGTCAAAGACCCATCTAGGCCTACTCGTCACCGGTCTAGGCCTATTCGTATAGGCCTACTCGTCCAGGCCACCCATCTAGAACCTGCAGTCATTCGCTTGACACTCACCCATATAAGCCTTGCACCACTCGTCTGGCACCCAACCCATCTAGACTGAAGCTACCTGTTGGTCAAGAATCCGCCTTAGGTATGGAATGGTTCATCCATGCGCCCTAGACCCGGCCAACATTTGAAAGGCCGAAAGGAAGAAATGCCTCCCATGCCAATCTCCAGAGATGGGCTGGTTCCCTTACTATTCTAACTTGGGGATTGAGATTAAGGAAGAGGAAAGAAATTACAAATAACTGAAAGGGATGGGAAATATGGCCTCAGGCCAGATGAACAGGGGTGATGAACAAACATCACAATAACTTAGTTGTACTCTGAACCAATAGCACTCCACACAAAGAAAGTAATAGAAATTAAAACCAGACAGATGTGTGCAATCTCCAGAATTATTCCAGTGTTCACCCTTTATCAGAAGCTAAATCCAGACGTAGAATTATAGCCTATAGACAAAGTAGAGAATTGATAGAAATATAAGATAGAAGACATACACACAGAGAGAAATCCAGAATTAGAGCCAAGGTTTCTTTGTATTGATAGCAGAATTCATGTACAAGTCTCTAGCAAAACGTCCATCATATTACATTAGAATTGCTGGCTTTTATAGAGGATTCTGCCTCTGAAACATAAATGCACACCCACAAAACATCGCAGTGGCAGCAAAGATAAGATTTCATCACTCATTAAACAGTAATGAGGCATGGCCTGAAACTGATGACTTTTTGAAATGCAGTTGCACATCTTCAATGTGCCGACATGGTTAGCTTGCTGGCGCAGTCTCCTTGCTTGCCGGAACCGCCTCAACGAAATATTGGATTCTGAAATCCGGAAACATCAAATCTGGAAGCTTCTCAGACCGACTGCAATTAAACTAGATGAGTATGCGCCTTCGTTCGTCGCTGAGAAGCGTTTGTGAGGAATTCTGGCTGAGGCAAGGGGGTTAGAATGAAAACAGGCACTTCGCGGATGCAGGCCCCACTTGGTTTCGCCCATGCAGGCTTCGAAAAATGCTTGCGCTCCAAAGCTGCAGCGAAATGACTTAGCTATCTTGGGAGCAGCGCTGGTGTGGAAAAGTCAAAGGCACTTGTGCTCCCACTTGGCCCGAAACTGCCTTGCACTGGAAACTTGGAGCGAAACACCTTGGAGCCTTTGGAGTGGCGTTGGAGTGAGAAAAGTCAAAGGCGCTTGTGCCCTTGGCAGGCCCGAATTCGATTTGCGCTAGGGAACTAGAGCGAAACGCTTTGCTGTATTGGGAGGGGCACCAGAGTGGAAAAGTCAAAGGCGCTTGCGCCCCTCCTTACTCCGAATTTGATTTGCGCTTGAAGATTGGAGTGAAACGCCTTGGAGCCATACTTAGCATTTTTTCCTTGAAACTGCTGCTGCGACCCGTGGAAAATTCAAAGGCCTTTTCGTTCTTCCTTGCCCCGAAATGGAATTGCACTTGCAAATTTGGGCGAAATAGAACTGGGCCCCACACTGTCTTGGGTGTTTGAAACAAGATTTTGTTGACTTTGAGGGCGGGTCAAAGGCGCTTTCGCCCAAAAATATGTCCGAAAGCGGATTGCACTCATGATTTGGAGCGAAACAGAATTGGGCCCCACTTGCAATTCTCTCTGAAACTGAATTGCGCTGGCCATGGAAAAAGACAAAACGGGCCTTTTCGCTCCCTTTTGTCCCGAATTTGCCTTGCGCTCTTACACAAGGGTGGAATAGAATTGGGCCCCACATTGTTTAAAGCAGCCTTGCGCAGATTTTGAGAGCGAAGTGAAGGTGTTTTCGCCCAGGTTAGCCCTGAAAAGGCTTTGCGCTCATGATTTGGGGCGAAAAGACCTAGGCGCACTTAGCATTTTTATGCTTGGAGTTGAGTTTCGCCCAGTCAAGGCCCGAAACAGCCTTGCACTCTCACACAAGGGCGAAATAGCCTGGGCATCACTTATGTTTTCTTCTTCAAAGCTGGATTGCGTTGCTCTCTGGCTCGAAACGGAATTGTGCTCTACCTCTGCTCCGAAACTAACTTGCGCTTGGAGATTTAGCGCGAAACTAGCCTCGCCGTCAAAAAGACAAGGACCCTGCATGATGAATGGACAGGAAAACTGCACACCCTTTGGGCGCAACCAACAAATTTTTTTGACAACAAAACGCAAGAAACCAAGAACACATTCTGAAAAACAAGAACAGAGTTTTAGGGAAGCAGAAATTACTGAATAGCAACAAGTGTACAGAGGAGATCAATGTTGCAGGAATGTCAACATCTCTGGCGGCTCGCGAGGGCATTGAGCTCGCCTCAATGTTAAGATCCCATGCCTTATCTGTTGGGCTCAGAGTCATCATCGCTGTCCTTTTCTGAATGTTCACTGATGGCAGTAGACTCTTTCTCCAACTTCTCCCTCTCTGCTTCTTCCTCTTCTTCCTGGTGCTCATGGTCTTCTTCTTCTTGGCGCTCATGGTCCTCTTCTTCTTTTTGGTCTCCTCCTTCCACTACTTGGTCTCCCTCCTCCCGTGCTTGATCTTCATGGTGCTGGGAGGGCTCCATTTGCGGGAGACGCTCATTGATGCAATCGTAGGTCGTTTGGACCAGGGCCCAGGCGCTTTCTTTGATTATGCCACGATCTTGGAGCTCCCTGACTAGGTATCCGAAGGTCTCAAGCTGATCTATGTCAGCGTAGTTGGCTCTCTGGCTGAGGTCTACCAAACAGGATTCAATCCGCGTGAACCTGGATATTTTTTCCATTACCTGGTGTTTTGCAATAGGCTCACTCCAACTGTAAATCTCTAAAGTGTCGGCCTCAAAGGCGTCCCAAACCGGCTTTAGCTCTTCCTTTTTCAATATAGATTCTTCTTCATCCATGAAGCCAGGGAAACCGAGCTGCGCGAGAGCTTTGAAATACATCAGAGAAATACATCAGAGAAATGCGTCTTTCTCGTTCAAACACCTCTATCAGCCTTCTTGCCTCTCGAGCTGTTTTCATCTTTGCAAAGAAAGCCCATAGTGTCACCTTCGTAGTTGCCCATGACCGAGCAAGTGGGCACATTGGAGTAAGTTCCAGGTCCATTTTTTCTAGGGTTTGCACCTTCATGGCCAGCTCTAGCCATCGATCAATGTCTTTTTCAGCATCCTCCACGACAGGTGCGCCGTAAGTAACTGATTGCTTGGCCTCCTAGATGAATGTCAGGACAACTATCATCTTGCACGCCCTTGTTTGGAAGTTTGCCAGGAAATGTTGATGAACGTCCTTAATAAGATATTTTGTGAAGACCCCTAATTGCACTGCCCTTTCTGTCAACTGGGCTTGCATTTCCTAGACTTGAGCATTTAAGGACTGCAACCAACTTTTCGCTTCTATATGCGCTTTGAGGTGCTGTTCATTTTTTTTTTGTAACTCTCCACCTCCTGCTCCAAACTGGTCACGCGCTGCTGCAATTGTTCAGATTTGGACAGCGCGTCCTCAAGCTGTGCCCTCGTTTGCGCTAGGGTCTCCTCAAGTTCTACGTTCTTGGCCTCAGCCTCGTAGAAACGAGTCTTGTAGTGCTCCCCGTGGAAATAGATGGATCCCATCTCAACATGGATGTTGCCCATCTTTTCTGTTGCATCAATTGTTCTCATATCTTCAACTGTATGGTGGTAGGCATTATCCGCTGGCGTCATCTCCTCCAGGGGCTTCTAAATCTTGGGCACCTTCTGCATTTTGTGCAGTTGCATCTTCTTTGGGTCGAACACAGCCCTTTTTTCCACTTGGGCTGGGGCTTGCCTTTTTTCAAATTTATTTCATGCTTCAACAACCCTCTTCAAGGAGTGCGCTGGGCAGGTTCATTCGCTCCCAAAAATGACTTTCGCTCAAAAGGTTAAGCGAAAGGTCCATTCGCTCCTTTAAGGCCCGAAATAGGTAGAGCGCCGTGATTTTGCATTTCGCCCTCAAAGGAGGGTGCAAGCGCTTTTCGCTCCACTAAGTCCGAAAATGGAGTTTGACTTTGACTTTAACGCCCACAGATAGGAGACGATTTTCAAAGCGCTTTTCCTTTCCTTATCTGACACGTGGCGCTTACAACCTGGGGCTCGTGACTTGAATTTCACCCATAAGGCAGAGCGCAAGTGCCTTTCGCCCAAGACAACCCCGAAAAGGCTTTGCGCAGCTAAACTGGGGCGAAATAGCTCTGGGTCCCACCTAGTCCTTTCTCCTCCTAGATTGGGTTGCGCCTCTGTTGAAAAGTCAAAGGCACTTTCGCCTTATTTATTCCCGAAAAGGCATTGTGTTGTCAAGCTGGGGCGAAACAGACTGGACCTCACCTGCATCCTTCAAAATAGAAAATGGTGCTGATGTCTAGGACAAAAACCAAAGTGCTTTTGCCTGACTGACTCCTGAAAAGGTCTTGCACTGTCCAGCTAGGGGCGAAAAGGGTTATGACTTTGACCATTTGATTTGGCTTTCGGTTTCGACTTAGCTCCACCTCCATTTATAGATTTCGCTTCCTTGAGTGCTGAAACGTGGTTTTGCCCCTAAAGAAGAGCGAAACTCCCCTTGCCAGGGTGCTTTCCATAACGTTGAACTGCTTTCGCCAGGCGATGGTAAAACGGCAAACCTGACACTCTTGCAAACCTGCTATTTTCCTTGGAGCGCTTTAAAAAACACACACTTAAACTAAAAAACAAATCTATAACAAATAAATTTATATCAGTTTCATCTCTCCAGATTTAACCAAATCTGGCCCAATCGTGTTGGGCAGGTGATTATAATGAGTTCAATATGAATCATGTTCTTGATTGATCGTAATACTATATCAATCTTTATCACATACAGATAAGAGATATATCTAGATTTATCTCTTAGATAGATAGACCTATTATCTATTTGAATCGGGGTAGATAGACTGATTGAAAATCTGGAAATATTATAGATTCTATTACCATTTTGACAAATTAAATTGATCAATACGAGTTGATTTTCTGTTACGATATATTGCCAGAACAATAGCTAATCCAATAGCTGCTTCAGCGGCTGCAATAGCTGTAACAAAGATCGAGAAGATGTCCCCCTTTACTTGCCTATTATTAACCTCCTCAGCACCATTTATGTGCCAGCTCGACCCTCGCCATAGCGAGGAGTCTGGCCCAAAACTGCACCACTGATAGCACGAAAGGGGGCGAAGAGACTTATACTCCGAGAAAACAGATATATACAAGCAAATAAGATAAAATATATGTACACAACTGAGAAATTCTTCAACCACCACTTACTGGTAGTATGCCTTCAGATGAAGGCCATTAACCAATATTGGAAGGGTAAACCCGTTCAAATCTTGCAAAGTGAAAGAGTTCACCTGATTGACCTCGGAGATCCGAAATGGGCCCTCCCAGAATGCGTCAAATTTATCGTGATTCCCTGGCTTGGATTTCTTCTCGTTCCATTTCAGCACCAAGTCGCCAATCTGGAAGGTCCGGTCAGAGGTCCTCTTGCCGAACCAATTTTTTGTGGTCTCGGCGTGTTTCATGAAAGCCTCGTAGGCCTTTTCTCTTTCTTCTTCCAACTGCAGCAGTTGGGCAATCTTGACACTTATGGGATCGAACTCTTCATCTTCACCGTCCAACGATCGGAGAGATTGCAACGCGGGCAACTCAATATGCGTGGGGAGAACTGCTTCCTTCTCGTATACCAGGGAATATGGGGACGTCTTGATTGATTTCTTAATAGAAATGCGGTCAGCCCATAAAGCAAAGTCCAGAAGCAAATGCCAGCTCCGTTTGTTGTCTTCCAATGTTCTCTTTAGGATCTTGAGTAAGTTTTTGTTCGTGGACTTCGCCAAACCATTGCCCTGTGGGTAATAATAAGACGAAGTCTTCAGGTAAATGCCATACTTACTCGTGAATGCGCAGATTTTGGCACCGATGAAATGGGTGCCATTGTCAGTTACTATCGCATTCGGTATCCCGAAATAGGTTATCAGCCCTTCCAAAAAGGCGATTACATCCTAGTTAGCTTGCTTGGTTGGCACTGCTTCTGCCCACTGGGTAAAATAATCTGTAGCCGTCAGGATGTACTTATGCCCCGCGGAGGAATTGGGATCTATCACCCCAATGAAGTCTAAGCTCCACTGCTGAAATGGAGCTTCGACTTGAATCGGGTGCAAGGGCAAAGAAGCATTCCTGCTCCGACCAACATACCTCTGACATTTATCGCATTTCTGGCCAACCTCGAAGGTATCAACAAAAATTGTAGGCCAGTAATAGCCTGCTTTTATTATCTTTAAGGCCATAGGCCTTCCGGTGAAATGTCCTCCTGACATTCCAAAGTGAAACTCATCTAGGAGTTTGTTTTTCTGTCCCCATGACACATCTCAGGAGGACTCTGTCTATATTTTTGTAAAACAAACCACTCGGTAACAACACATATCTGCAGGGTTGGAGCCTGAAACTTCTTTGCGAAGCGTTGAGGTCATAAGGGCACCTTCTAGTACTGAAGTACTCCACCAGGTTTTCTATCCAATCACTGTCGAGTACAGACCAATTTGGAAGACTGCTCTACTGCGCTGGATAATCCCACTGGCAAGCTGTCACCTCAGATGCGGCTCTCCTGGCGAGTTCTTGGCATAAGGCTCATCCACGGACCAGCTTGGTGGGCTGGACCTCTATGTCGAACTCTTGGATCTTGGAGATCCATCCTGCCCTCTTATTGCCAAGCTCACCTTGAATGATGAAGTTTTTGATGTCAGGGTGCACCACGTATGCTATCGTCTTGCTCTGGGAGACGAAATGGCGAAACTTCTTCAGTCACCGCATCACCGCATGCACTTGTCTCTCAATGAATTTGTACTTTTCCTCATGCGGGTGGATGACTTGGCTCAGGAATGCTATCGACCGCTCATCCTCGTCCTCGTTCTTCTAGGTAAGGACAACTACGTAGCTCTCCGGTTCTCCGACGTCTTAGAGGATAAAATCCTTGGAGTAGTCAGGGTTCACCAGAACGGGGGCCTGAGCGATTCTCTCTTTTATCTCTGAATGCCCGCTTCCTATCCTCGATCCACTGAAACTTAGCATCCTTCTTGAGGAGTTTGGTCATCGATTTTACTACCTGGGTGAAGTCAGAGATGAACTTCCGAAAAAAATTAATCTGCCTGAAGAAGGATTAGAGACCCTTCTTAATTGCCGACAGAGGTAGCTTGAGGAGGGCTTCCACCCTGGCAGGATCAACAGCTAGTCCTTTCTCTGATATCACATGGCCCAAGAGCTTGCCTTCTTTTACTGCGAAAATGGACTTTTTCGGGTTTATGGAGATTCCGAACTCCCGACACTTCTCAAATACCTGGCGCAAATGTAGACCATGTTCCTCCCTCTTGTGGGAGAAAACAATCATGTCATCTAGATAAATCACAATGATGCAATTGAGTAACTCACCAAAGGCTAAGTCCATCACTCTTTGGAAGGTCGCTCCGGCATTTGAGAGGCCGAACGACATGCGCTGGTAGGCGAAAGTGCCCCACTTGGTGGTGAAGGCGGTCTTGTACTAATCTTCATATTTTACCCAGATTTGATTGTACCCAGAGAAGTCGTCTAGCAAAGAAAATCTCTGTGCTCCTGCCACTACGTGAAGAATTTGATCGATTTGGGGTAGCGGGTAGTGGTCCTTCAGAGATGCTTGGTTGAGGTTCCGTAAGTAAGACGCACAGGCGGATGTCCTCGTCCTTATTTCAAACTGGGACCAGGTTTGCCACCCAAGAAGAGTGCTTGATGGGATAGATAATATTTGCCTCCAGCATTTTCAGAAGCTCGGCCTTCATCAACACTTTATCTTTGGGTTGACAGGCCTTTGCTTCTGCCTGAAAGGTTTGACCCCTTCCTGCAGTTCAATAGTTTGCTGGAAGACACTCTTATCGTACCCCTTTAGGTCTTGATAGCTCCAAGCGACTATGTCCAGGTACTCTTTGCACAGGGTCCTGATTTGTTCAATCTCCAACGACGTGCAATCGATTCCCACCTTGATTACTTTACCTGGTTCTAATTCCAGTTCCCTGTACTCTCTCACATCCACTTTGATCTTGTGTGCGAGCGACCTATCATCTTGGTCAAACAAACTTTCAAGGATGATTTAGCCCTTCGAGACATGGTTGTTCTTCAGCTGAATCAACCCCTCATACTCTTCTTCGTTGAGGGTTCTGTCTTCAATATTGTTGGCTTCGTCGATCAAAAAATTGACGATCTGCTCGTCGTTGTGAAACACCTGCCAATGAATATTTTTGTACGGCACCGAAGGCCTGTAGACCACCCTCACTGTCTTCGGCTTTTGCTTCGTCGATCAAAAAATTGACGATCTGGTCCAATACTGTTGCGTCGCTTCTACCCTCTGACGCTTGGTTAGCAAGGGATATCTAAGCTTTTCTCTCGCCTGATCCCTCGCCTCGGTTTGGGGTTGAGCGGGGGAAGCCTGTGGCTGAGGAATTCTCCCTTTTTCTCTTGGAGGCAGGTTGTCCTTTAATAGGACGGAATCTCCCAGATCTGACACCTAGATAGGCTCTTTTTCTGGCGGCATCGTCTTCTCGCTTGATGGCTTAGAACTAGCAGGCACCTTCAATGGTTCCATTTGAACCAGATCAATTTCACTGGGCTTCTTACCAGTTCTCATCAGAACGGAGACCTGCTTGACAGGGGGAATCATAAAATTGCGATCTGTTTCCCTTATCATATTTACCTGCCCACCAGGAGCGTTGTCTACAAGGGTCTGTACATAGTTCAAGTGAACCATGCAAGTCTCTTCGTCGTGCGGGTCATTGCAGGTGGAGCACCAATAAGCTCTGCCAGCTTCTTCATTTTCCAGCATCGCCACATTTCTTTCAGAAGCCCTGCTCGCGGAAGTAGCTTGCTCCCTAGTGATCGGGGGAGGAGGAGCGAATCTCCTTTCCTGGAAGCTTTGATCATTTTGCCTCCTTAAGACGGTGATCTCATTCGCCATCGTCTTCACTGATGCTCGCAGGTCCTGCAACTCTTTGGCATGGTCCGGATTTGCATCTACCTGAGGCGCGGGTAATGGCAATGGCGCCAATGGTGCAGGCAGTGCGGGATATTGGATAGGTGCTGGGAGCTGAGGAACAACGGGTGCTTGAAACTGTGGGGTGGATACCGCTTGATTCTGAGGATTGGGATTCCACGATTGATTGGGGTACGTCGGGGGTGTAGGTAGCGACTGAGAGGATGCACTAGGATACATATTCTGAGGGAAGTCCAGATAAATCGGCATGGTCAGCCTCAGCTTTCTGCGCCTGCTCATACAAGGCCGTAAAAGTATTGACATTCGCATGCCGGATGCTCATGCTTATGTCGGAATGGAAAGCTCTCAAGTAATAAAACATCGCTTGCTCTGGAATGGGCCAAAGGCCGGCAGTGACTCTCTGCCAGGTTCTAGCGAACCTGACGTTAAAATACGCTACCTCGTCCTGAGGGTGTCTTTGGATTGTGGTGAATTGGTGCAACAAGGAGAAAGGGTCCGCCTGTTCGTTGAAACCCTTTATCAGTTGTTCCGCTAACTGATCCCATGTGGTGATGGTGTCGGGCGACAGCGATCGGTACCAATAGAGAAGCTTCCCTCTGAGTGAGAGAACTAGTAGTCTCACCATGATATTTTCTTCTGTGATGTGGTGGATGGTTGCCAGTGCAGCGACATCTTGGACGTGTTCATAGGCGGTCTTTCCTGTACCATCGAATATGGGCAGGGCCTTCAATGCTGCGGGCGGCACTTGGTTCTGAGCCTACAAAGCCAGAGGTCTCGAATAATTCCATGCGGGAAACTGCCTAGGCGGAGGCTGCGCCATTTGGACCAGAATGTTTGGAACGTTTGGTTGAGGTGGCAAGCTAGTCGCAGTGCTGGCAGGACTTGGAGTCTATGAAACTATAACAGCTACTTGCGAGGGTGCTTGAACCGATGGGATAGTCGAGGGGACTACTCTAGGATGCTCTCCCAAAGCGTCGATGTTGAGCTCGAAGAACTCAACTGCTTCCTCTGGATTTTTAGCCTTCGATCTCGTGTACATGAAGGTGAGGCTTTATAACCGGTTTTCAAGATTCGGAGGCTTTTGAGTTCAGCTGAGTCGCCAGATGTTCTTTTTTAACAACAACAAGATGAACATCAACTCTTAATACTGCTTTGACGTGGAACGTTTGCGTCCCACCGAGCGTGCCAAAAAATGTTGGTCAAGAATCCGCCTTACGTATGCAATGGTTCATCCATGCGCCAGACCCGACCAACATTTGAAAGGCCGAAAGGAAGAAATGCCTCTTGTGCCAATCTCCAGAATTATTCCAGTGTTCACCCTTTATCGGAAGCTAAATCCAGGCATAGAATTATAGCCTACAGACAAAGCAGAGAATTGATAGAAATATAAGATAGAAGACATACACACAGAGAGAAATCCAGAATTAGAGCCAAGGTTTCTTTGTATTGATAGCAGAATTCATGTACAACAAGTCTCTAGCAAAACGTCCATCATATTACATTAGAATTGCTGGCTTTTATAGAGGATTCTGCCTCTGAAACATAAATTCACACCCACAAAACATCGCGGTGCAGCAAAGAGAATATTTCATCACTCATTAAACAGTAACGAGGCATGGCCTAAAACTGATGACTAGCTGAAATGCAGTTGCAAATCTTCAATGTGCTGACATGGTTAGCTTGCTGGCGCCGTCTCCTTGCTTGCCGGAACCGCCTCAACCAAAGATCGGATTTTGAAATCCGAAAACATCAAATCTGGAAGCTTCTCAAACCGATGCAATTAAACTGGATGAGTATGCGCCTTCGTTCGCCTCTGAGAAGCGTTTGTGAGGAATTCTGGCTGAGGCAAGGGGATTAGAATGAAAACAGACGCTTCGCAGATGTAGGCCCCACTTGGTTTCACCCATGCAGGCTCCAAAAAACGCTTGCGCTTCAAAGCTGCAGCAAAATGACTTAGCTATCTTTGGAACAGCGCTGGCATGGAAAAGTCAAAGGCGCTTGCGCTCCCACTTGGCCCAAAACTGCCTTGCGCTGGAAACTTGGAGCGAAACACCTTAGAGCCTCGGTTGTGGCGCTGGAGTGAGAAAAGTCAAAGGTGTTTGCGTCCCTCCTTACGCTGAATTTGATTTGCGCTTGAAGATTGGAGCGAAACGCCTTGGAGCTATACTTAGCATTTTTTCGTTGAAACTGCTGTTGCGACCCGTGGAAAAGTCAAAGGCCTTTTCGTTCTTCCTTGCCCCGAAATGGAATTGCACTTGCAAATTTGGGCGAAACAGAACTGGGCCCCACACTGCCTTTGTAGTTTGAAACAAGCTTTTGTTGACTTTGAGGGCGGGTCAAAGGCGCTTTCGCCCAAAAAGATGTCCGAAAGCAGATTGCGCTCATGATTTGGGGCGAAACAGAATTGGGCCCCACTTGCAATTCTCTCCGAAACTGAATTGCACTGGCCATGGAAAAAGATAAAACGGGCCTTTTCACTTTCCCTTGTCTTGAATTTGCCTTGCGCTCTTACACGAGGGCGAAACAGAACTGGGCCCCACATTGTTTAAAGCAGCCTTGCACGGATTTTGAGAGCAAAGTGAAGTTGTTTTTGCCCAGGTTATCCCCGAAAAGGCTTTGCGCTCATGATTTGGGGCGAAAAGACCTGGGCGCACTTAGCATTTTTATGCTTGGAGTTGAGTTTCGCCCAGTCAAGGCCCGAAACTGCCTTGCGCTCTCACACAGGGGCGAAACAACCTGGGCGCACTTACGTTTTCTTCTCCAAAGCTGGATTGCGCTGCTCTTTGGCCCGAAACGGGCCTGCACTCTACCTTTGCTCCGAAACTAACTTGCGCTTGGAGATTTAGCGCGAAACTACCCTCGCCCTCGAAAAGACAAGGACCCTACATGATGAATGAATAGGAAAACTGCACACCCTTTGGGCGCAGCCAACAAATTCTCTGACAGCAAAATCCAAGAAACCAAGAACACATTCTGAAAAACAAGAACAAAGTTTTAGGGAAGCAGAAATTATCGAATAGCAAAAAGTGTATAGAGGAGATCAATGTTGCAGGAATGCCAACACAACCTGTCTGGGGGTAAGCCATTTGGAGCTACCCGTCTAGCCAGTAACCTGTTTAGAGCTACCCATCTAGCAAGCTACCCATTTGGGTTACTCGTCTAGCTAGTTACCCATCTACGGAGTCACTCGTATGGAAGCTACTCGTCTAGACTTGTCATTCTGCAACTTATCTGTCTGGATTATCACATCTGCAGTCATCAGTCACTGGTTACTCGTCTAAGGATATACAATATAGCCGAGTACCATGGTTTGTAGCCAAGTTTGCCATTCCTGTCCCTCCTAAACACCTGTCATTCCCTCGTCTTCAAAATTCTCACCCCTGTCTACATTTGGCGCCATTGCCTAGATCAACTTTGGGTCAAGGAAGAACTCAACGTGACAAGGCAAAGAGGTGAATGACAGATTCCAGGATACTTAGGCTAAGTGCGAGATTGGCAAACCAGAGAACACAAGATCAAGACGAAGTTTCACAATCGAAGGTGGAACAAGTGTGGAATCCCTTGGACGACGAAAGTCCAAGAGCAAAGTGAGAAAGGTGGGAAACATTGTTGACAACAAAAAACAAAGTACAAAATCAAATAGTAGAGGACATACCTAACATTGGAAGCGAGGAGCAGATGGTAACACTTGATCCAACGGAAAGGAGTTGGCCAACGGGTGCAGAAGAGAGAAGTTTTGCACCGGAGCCACGTGTGGGATCTTGGGGAGGAAGACCAGAATCGTACCTCGTGTATTCACGAAGAAGGTTGCGAAGTAGTGACGTACGTGAGTCGGGGAGGAGGCTATTTGAACATGTAGTTGACTAAGATTTCGAGCCACCTACAGTGGAATGGGAGTGGCATAGAACTCCACAACAATCATCGTCAAGTGACGCGGACATTGGAAGAGTCCCAATGGCACATGTTGCCAACAGAGCGGGCAAACAAGAGTGTCCAGCCTTCATTGGGGAAGGGAAAGAAGACCCATCATGACATTTAGGTACACTTGCATTACAATTTGAGGAGCGAATGGAGTATCGCAACAGGCAAATTGGTTACTATTGTTTACGGCCACCTTGCGAGGGATGGCTATGGATTGGGATTTAAAAAGATAGAATACCGAACCATATGCATAGTGGAATACCTTAAAAGATGCATTCATGGAGGAATTTCGGCCGTTGAGGGATGATACAGAGATTATCACTAAAAATATTGAAACAAAACAAAGGCCAGAAGATGTCAAAAGTTACAATCGGAGATTGAAACAACTGGCTGATAAAATGCAAATGCCACCTGCGGATGGAATAGTGAAACGTTGGTTTTTAGACGGACTACTACTTAAATATAGGAAGAAAATGAAAGTTGTTCCATCCTCCACGTATGAGGAAGCTCTCGAAAAAGCAAAGAATTTTGAGAGCGAAGCCAAACAAACAACCGCAGGAATCGAAGGACATTCAAGGAATGATGATTCCGATAGCGACACGGAAGACAAAGTCCAAAGCGCCATACACTCCTTTAGGAGAGAATTTGATAAAATTATGAAAGAAGTTAAAGGAGAAGTGAGGAAAGATCGAAAGGATATTTGGTGCTCAAACTGCAAAGTGAAAGGAAATACAAATGTCAATTGCCCAAAGAATGCATATTGCAATATATGCAACATAGCAGGGCACCCGGTGGCTGATTGCTTATTCAATTTGAAAGGAGTTAGACATCAAATCATGACAGTTCAACAGGAGGAACAACCAAACACCTCACGAAACGGGCAAGGTGCAATGAGAGGCGGATTTAGGAATAATCGCCGAGGTGGAAGACAGGGTGGACAGAGCCATCTACAATGACTCCGAAGGAAGACCAATCATCCAATGCTGGAATTGTCAAGAATGGGGACACTTCGCAAAAAATTGTCCCAAGCCTCAGAATGCAGGCAATACCAGTGATAGCAATTCTACCCAAATGTGTCGATGGTGTGGACCAGGAAACCACAAAGAGGTAAATTGCCCAAACAAAGCAAGTACGAGTGGTACACAAAATGTCAATTGGATTGACATTGGGGAATTCAATACCGAGATGGAGAAAGGAAAAGAAGTCCTCGCGGTAACTAGAGCACATGCTAGGAAGATGGAGTAATAGCCGAACCCTGCTAAGGAGAAAGAGCGATGGCAGGAAGCTCAGGATGGAGTTGGACAACGGGAAACAGGAAAGGCTAGTTCAATAGAAAGCCTTGAAGAAGATGGAGATTGTGATAGATATACAAGCATCAGTCGAACACTTGGTAGTTGGTAACATAGGTACTCAATACGACTTTGGAAGTAAAAGTATCAAGTCTATTCAGTATAGTACTTGAATTATACGCTACAATCGGGGAAGTGATAAAAGCAAAGAAGAGGGAGGAAGTCCGATAGGTAGCTAATATCAAGCAAGAACAATTTATCAATCCTACAATACTAATGATTGAAGCAGGGAAAAAGCCAGCTTTGGTTCACATGGAGATATTGGACCATAAGCTAAATCAAGTAATTGTTGATGGAGGATCAAGTGTAAACATGATGCCAGAGAAAACATGGCGAAACTTCAGCCAACCAGCATTAAGATCTCCGAATTTCAGGTTATATGGAGCTGATAAATATGGTATCAAAAAAAAAGGAGTATTGATGAGCCAAAAAGTTCGCATAGCAGAACAAGATTTCATTCTAGATTTCGTTGTAATTGCTATGTAGAAATCTGCATACGATGCATTACTTGGACGTGGGTGGTTAAGAACAGCAAAGGTGAACCACAATTGGGAGAAGGAACATCTTACCTTCAAGAAAGGCCAGCACAGGTACTTGATTAATCTAAAGAACCAAGCAATAAGCCAAGATATTGCAACTTCGGACGAATCAGAAAATTCTTCATCAGATGGAGAAACGGGATATGAACCGGACGAAGGAGTATTGCAATTAGAAGAAATTTACTGAGGACGAGAATGATGAGAATAAAGGCTTACTCCACTTGCAGAAGGAAGAGTATAAAGTATTTTTCTCTAAAATGTTTATGCATTAATGTAAAGGATGAGATCCAAAAGGATGAAAAGGAGCCCGAGAGAGGAGAAAGTAGCAAAAAGAAGACAAAAGAAGAATCACGACCAGGCATACGATCCTACAAACATGGAGAGCCAAGTGGGATTGTTAGAGATGAAGAACCACCAAACCTGGAGTGGTTGTTTGGAGCGGAAGGAGAACCTATAATCGAGCAAAGGGAATTGGAACCTCGCGAGGGATAGCAAAGGCGATTACAAGTCTATGTTCGATTTTCGAATAATGAAGCAGAAGAATGACTTCGAATCCTCACGAATGTCGCATTGCAAGAACAAGAACCAGAAGTGGAAGAAGATGGAAATGAGAATCAAAAGTTCTACAATAGATGATTTGGGAGACGCATAGGTTGTAGGAGGAATATGAAACCTTGAGGATGCACAATGCGCAACTACGAGAACAAGTGGTTCAAGAGTTGGATGAAACCATGCAATGAATGCATGAATGACAAGAAGCACGAAGAGCCGAATGGGTTGAAATACAACAAGAGGAGTTAAGAGGAAACGTGGACGACAATGAAGGAGCTTCTTCAGAAAGTAGCTTATTCTCCGTGGCTTTAAACAGTTCACCCGCAACACCATTGACAATTCGCCGAAGACATTCTAGGAGACAAAAGAATAGAAGACTGCCAGAACAAGAATTGGAGAGGCAACAAGGAGAGCTAAGGGGAAGCGCAGAAGGTAATGAAGTATCCCCGAAAAACAACCTATTCTCCTTGGACTCCGGTAGCTCATATTCAGCAACATTGAGGATTATTTTGAATACCGAAGACTCTTCAAGTACTACTTCACCATTGACAAGATGTTCTCGAAGACAACGGACCATGATATTGCCAGAACAAGACAGGATAAGGGAACCACATCAAGGTCTTGCTGACAATACAAAACATCGGATAAGGAGAGAACAAACAACTGCCATTTTGTGGAGGGATGTTAGAGAGGTACCCGAACAACCACGGAATGGAGGATGGTTGGAAGCCTAGAAGAATCAAGTAGTGACAAAAATCTTCCTAGGGACCCCGACACACCCTACCCAAGTCCCAATCTAGAACGAAGAAGGCAAAGGGACGAAGCCCTAAGTCGGTAAGCAGGGGTTCGATTCCTTGAGACGGTCCAAGTGATGGAGAATGACAAACCATTAATACCTCAAGAGGAAGAGGACAGGAGAATGGGGAATCATTCAAGTAGCGAAGACGATTCAATCAGATGACTGACCGAACGTCAGGAGGTGGCAGTATATCGGTTTGCCATGATGGAATTGCGAAGACAAAGGAGAGAAGTGAGGCGATTGCAAAGAAGGGTTCAGGAAACCTCAAATTGGCAAATACTGCAGAAGAAGGGAATGATTCAAGTACGGATTCCACTTTCTCAGATCAGTATAGAGATGCCTTAGTTCAATGTGCACCACAGAGATGCTTTGAAGAAGCAAGGTGGATAGAAGTTTAAGGATTTTGAGGCAACTGACACTTGAAACCCAAGTGCATGCAGAACCAAGCACCAGAGCAGAACTTATTGACCAGGGCAGAAATAGAGGCAACTTGGGTAATCCCGGAAGTTTGTCAGGACTGTTGGGTAACCCAGGTATGCCTAACCAAGGGGGGAGTTCGGTTGGTCTCCTTCCTGGTAGCTTGAGAGGAAGAAACCCTCTTGCTACCCCTAGGTTGATTAGTCCGCGGAATGGACTGCAAGGGCCATCTGCAGACATAGTTCAAACCAACCAACAACTAGGAATTCCTAAGAATAGACCATCAGGTTTACCTCAACAAGCTCGTAGAAACCAAAGACTTCGTCATGAGTGATCGAGGGATTGGCAAAATCTTGGGCAGCTAGGAGTTTGGTAGCCCAACATTAGAGATATTTGACCGGAAAGGGGAAGAGGACGATTCGAGCAAGCTTGGGGGAGACAGGGATTCAAAAATAGGAATCAAATACCTCCAAGGAATCCAACCCAAAACCAAGCACGCCAAGAAGAGGCAGAAGTCCGACGACAGGAAAACAAATTTCGAGGCAGAGGGCAAGCCATAGGAAGGATCCAACGGAAGGTCAAAAGACGAGGAAATCACCACCTGGTCGGAAGAACAGACAACGATCAGGAGCAGAATAGGACTGAATTTTACTATATGGATGATAGCATAATTATCCGTCAATAGGATGGAAGGACTGAAAGAATCAATCTTGAAGATGGCAGAACCCGTTTGGATGACGATTGCACAAGACTTACCCCCCCTGAAGATGGTAGAACCCATCTGGATGATGACTGCCCAAGACTAATTTGTCCTGCAAATGATAGAACCCATTCGGATGACGACAGAATCATACAGGACGACATCAACAAAAGAAGACATTAGGATACTGGTAGACGAACTGATTCAAGGGAACTTCATCATCCGCCAATGGAAGGAAGAAGCCGTCTGATGGAAGAAGATAGGGCAGATTGGCATATCATTCGGACTGGAAATGATAGGCAGGAAGAACAACCACAAATAAAAATCCCCCAAAGCCGAGGAAATTGCCGGAACCGCCAATAGATTGAAGCAATGTTTGGCGTTGATGATTTCAGCAGTCAAGGGACTCGCAGTTATCAACAGGAGGAGGCGTCGTTGGAAACATTGGAATATTTCATTGGCATTGCCATGCGCTTCACCAGACGAAGGTAAAAGAAAAGGCGCTTTTTTGAAAAAAAAAAAGAATAAAAGAAAAAAAGACAAAAATACGGAATAAGGGAAAGGATGACATTCGCATGCAAAGGTTGCGAGGTGGTGTACATGCGAAAGTCAGGGACGAAGGTTGTAGTTAAACAGGCAGTTGCATGGGCAGCAACGAAGTCTATAAATTGGACGCAAGGGCGAAGGATTGCTCATTTAGTCAGAGCGTTCGCAGGTAGTAGTGCACAGGCAGAACACAAGGGACATATTCGCAGAGGAGAATGGGGTTGGACGTGAGGCAGAATTATCGGAGCCCCAAGAAATTGCCCAAGACAAAAGCTACCTTGAAAAGCTTCGTAAAATTTTCAGAATTCTCAGTGCAAGTGCAAGTGATTTGGTCTCTCGATTCGCAGTCAGACGAAAGGAAGCGCAAGGAGAATCGTGCGGACCGATCCTGGCTGCGATGCGTTCCATCCGTTTGGGGAAATCACGTCCAAATCTGCGGTGTTTGAGGAGCCATCTGCAAATGAAGTCCGAATTTCAAGACGTGATAGCCGTTTGAAATTGTAGACGTCTAAGTTGCTACCCATCTGAAATTGTAGACGTTTGAGTTGCCACCGGTCTGAGACTACAAACGTTTGAGTGGCCACCTGTCTGAGACTACAAGACGTTTGAAACTGCAGATGTCTGAGACTACAAGACATTTGAAATTGCAGACGTCTAAGACTGCAACCGTCTGAGATTGCATTTGTCCGGATTGCGTCCGTCTAAGATTGAAGTCGTCTGGTAGGAACCAAGGGGATTGTTGGGAATTGGAAGAATGAGTTGGCATAGGTTAGGCCAGATTTGGATCAATGAGCCCAAACGTTCTGGAGGAGGTAGAACACTAATAACCCCAAGAGATGAAGAATTGTCGGAGTCAGTCATAGGAGAACGACTTCGCTATCATCAGGAACATGGCCAGACTAAACGAGTGATGTGGGGAAAGTTACTAAATCCAAAGCAAGGGAAGGCTCGAGGTAAACAAGGGCATGTGCGAGAAGCAGCACTTGAAAGGAAGAGTAAAGAAGCACAACAGTTTGAAAAGGATCAGGTACCAATCGAGGAGATCACATGGATTCATGCGAAGGGAGATTTTTGTCGGCGATGGTGGGATCAGGCACCGATAGATGATCTAGTTAAGCAAAATATCAAGGCAACTGGAATACATTTCATTCTATAGGTCTCCAGTTTCGACAAAGACTTTTTTAACGAGTACTTGATACACGTGTTGTTGACCTATGATCTGACAAAGAATGTCAACAAAGTACGCATGGGTAATAAAGACCTAGTGGTGGATTTCTTGGTCAAAGCATTTCGAAGAACTTTTGGATTTCCTAGAAAGGTCTAGACTATATTGAATGAATGAGTCGACCCCAGGAAGACTCCACAGCTAATTCAGAGTATCACACTCCTGACGATGGAAGAGGTCGATGTTTTGTTGTCAACACATGGTAGCCGAGGAGTAAAGCAGACTCAATTGGCAAATACAGGGTTGCAGTGCATCATGAATGTGTTGATGGCCAAGCTATCTAGGGAACAAAGGAGCTCGGATCTCCCAATATGGCTGATTCCATATCTGCAAGGGATCGAGAAGGGAATTGCCTATGATTGGGCAACCTACTTGACACATCGTATTCAAAACTTCCTGGCAAGGACCTCCAAGAATTTTTCGATGGTTTTCCATGCCATTGGATTACTTCTAGATTTAGGATTTAGAGCAGGAGTGTAGATTCCTGGATTTGACCCTCCCAAAGCATTATTGGATTTAGTGCCGATGATTTTGTTGTGGAAGGATGCAAAACCACAGGTAAAGCGGAGTACGCCCATGAAAAAGTAGCGAGTGAAGCAATGATTCAATAAGGCTTCACTAGAAGAGGGGTCGGTGGAAGATTCAGAAGGGGAGATACTGCACCACAACTGCAAGAGAATATATTGCTAGCAAAGGAAGTCACTGCACTTGCACAGGAAGCAGCCAAACCAACAAGGAAAAGGCTGAAATTTGATCCCCCATCACCATCACCGTCACTGGAATCAATGACAGGAGAAACAACAAATAAGATAGCACAAAGTCAACCCATAGCCCGAAAAATTGAGCAACAGATGCAATCATTAAGGGGACTGAAACTGCGGAGGTAGACTTCGCAATCCCTACTGTTCTCCAGGATGTACCATCGGGACCTAGTACTGCTGTATACGTGGGGCCTACAAAATATTGGCAGAAGCACATTTTCGGGATTGTGCGGAGTCATCTAAAGTACCAACGAAATCCCTGTTTGCAAGAACTTTTACAGACACCCTACGGGCTTTCTCATTTGAGGATATGCTCGCAGCGGCAGTAGCAAAGGCAACAGGAATACTTGCAGATATAAGCACCACAAACAAAGCAATAGTAGAACCGATAAATAAGGAGCCTCCACTCATTCTGCTAGCCATTGGAAGTCTGCTAGAAGGAACACAACATCCGATTTCAATGGAAGAGGGAAGTGTCTCCAGAGCATGAGACTAGAACGGTGCATGGATAGGACTCACAACAAACTGAAGTACCTCAATAGGATGTTAGGGAAGTTGGCAAAAGCAGCCAATCGTAGGTACCTGTGGAGCAGCCAATGATTACGGAGGGGAAAGCGGATAAGAAGCCCATTGATCTTTCTGGGAAGGGAAAGGAGCCTCTTGAAATGAAGGATGAGGAGGAATCTGAGGATGGATGGTCGGAACACAATGTTGGAAGTGCCCAATATTTTAGATCCACCAGACATGGGTGCCCGTGTTAATCAGCAAGTAGTAGCATGTTTTACCAAATTGATCCATGTGATGGATAGCTTGCAACTGTAGTTTAATGCAACTTGTGTTGGCCAGTGGAAGAAATGGCAATTGATGGCAGAAGAAGAGTTGGACAAGTTGGTGAAATGGGTTGGAAAGGGAGGCTGGCGAGCAGAAATTTCCAGCATTTACCAAGAACAGCCATGGACCTTGCCTATTGAGTATTTGAAGACTATGGAGGGAGTCGAGAAGTTGCAATATAAGACACCCACTCCCTATTTGGAGCCAACATAGGTGTATGTTCTCGACCATGGTACTAATCCTCCATCTCAACACTCCACAGACCAAAGGCCACAGGTGGAATTGGTACTCGAATTACGACCAATGTACAGTCAGATGAATTTTCTAGCCCACTTGCTGTGTTGGCTAGCTGAGGGGATCAAGCACTTGAATCTGACAAGGCAGAATGTGGACAAGGAACTGCAATTGACAAAAGCAGAATTGCAGGAGAAAGAACGACATTTGGCAGAAGATGTCATCCAGTTGGACAACACTCTATGACATATTCGGGAGAAACAACAAGAATTTGTGGACCTTTGTGCCCAACTCAGGGATAGAGAGCAAGTGATTATAACCGTGGAGGCCGAAATTCTGCGTCAAAAGAAGCCAAGGAAGTGCTTTTGGAACAAAACACAGAATTCGTGGCCCAGAAGCATCAGAGTGAGGATGCCTGGCAAAAGGAATGGGAGGCATTCCATAAGGAATTACTTCAATCACAGTAGTGTGAAGCAGCTCTCAAAGCGGAGTTGGCATAGAGGGAGCCATCGTCCTCAACCCTGACAACACAGTAGATGAAGGAAATCTTCAGTCAACACAAATTGGAATTGTTGTCCAAACTCCAGGATATGGAAGACAAACCGAATAATATGGGAGTAGAGTGGGCCAAGTATTTTACTTATGCCAAGCGAGTTTGCGATGAATGAGAAGCCTTCAAGCTTCGGGTACAGGAATTTGAAGGACTCCAGGATACTGAGCCAAAGGAGGCTAACACCCCGACCGAACAACGTAGAAAGTCACTGAGGACATCGACTACTTCAAAGGGGAGGATAGATGTAGACAACAATTCTAAGAAGAAATGACTATTCAGAACTGTTTGACGAAATGTCTACATAATGTTTTGGAATTTTGATATAATGTAATGTTTTGCAATATGTTTTGATGTATGTAAATCGACCATCATGAATGGGTACAGACTGATTAATAATATTGAGTGTAATGACAAATTGCGTAAATTAGTCGTCCTAGACTGATTAGTTAACTAGATGACTGGTTCAGTTAAGTTAGACTGATTGTAACGACTCAAATTGATTAGTTATGGACTGATTAGTTCAGAGCAGTTATTAGTTAAGGTTGTAACAAATAGACAGTTGGGGACATTGGCGCCTGGTTGGTTGCAGTAATTGCCAAGGCTATCCTATAAATAGCCCCCTACTCATTTTTTAATAATCGATCCACCATTTATGAATCAATACAGCAATCAGGATTGTTCTAGTGTTGTGCAAATCTACGTGTGAAGATTATTGTCGTGTGTTGTAGGTATCCAAATGATGCATGTCATGGAGTAGGTTGGGAGTAGGCTTGTATTGCCAATGTTGTGTGTTGTGCAGAGTTGCAGGGTGGAACAATTAAGGACGAGTTCAAGGATTGTGAGACGCTAGGCAAGTTTTGTCAAAGACCTGTCTAGGCCTATCCATTTAGACCTGCTTGTTACCCGTCTAGGCATACCCATCCAAGCCACCTGTCTAGAACCTACAGTCATCCACCCGGCGCTCACCCATCTAAGCCTTGCACCACCCGTCTGGCACCCAACCCGTCTAGATTGGAGCTACCCATTTGGAGGAACCTGTCTGGGTGTAACCCGTCTGGAGCTACCCGTCTAGCCTATAATTCGTCTGGAGCTACCCATTTAGCAAGCTACCCGTTTGGGGTTACTCGTCTAGCTAGTTACTCGTATGGAGAGTCACTCGTCTGGTAACTACTCGTCTAGACTTGTCATTTTGCAACTTATTTGTTTGGATTATCACATCTGCAGTCATCAGTCACTGGTTACTCATCTAAGGATATACAGTATAGCCTAGTACCATGGTTAGTAGCCAAGTTTGCAACTTGTCTAGACTTGTCATTTATATAGCCTAGTACCATGGTTAGTAGCCAGGTTTGCCCTTCCTTTCCCTCATAAACACCTATCATTCCCTCATCTCGGGAAAGTAATCACCCTTGTCTACATCACAAAGTGTAGGTGCACTAGCAGCCAGTTGGAGATTGTTTGCAAGTGAAGAAAACTAGCCACCTATGGAAAATATAACAAATATAGCAGCAACAATGGGCAAATAGAAGTGCCCATAATTTTTGGGTGATGGAAAGGAGCTGGAACATTATATTGGAACATGTGTAACAATATGGCGAGCTAATGGAGTCGAAGGATTGTGGCTAAGATTGTTTCTGGCGACATTGTGAGGGATCGCAATGGATTGGCATCTAAAGAGAGCAAGGACAATTCCCTTTGCAATGTGTAAAGACTTGACCGAATTTACAAAGGAATTCAGGTTACTCCAAGACGACATAGAAACCATTGGAGAGATTTATGCCACAAAGCAAAAGAAAGATGAAGATGTCAAATCATATAATAGAGGGCTGAAGGGCCAACTTGATGGTTGTGCGGAAATTGGTTGTTTTCTATGCAATCAGAGGCTGATCCAAACAGACCAACCCACTGACCACATGGTCTAGGGGTAGTCGGGGGGGAAGATCCTTCCCCTCGAACTACCAAGAGGGAGGCCAACCAATCTTCTCCCTTGACCAAGCAACCTTAGACGGTCGAGAAAAGCTGGTGGTAATCCCAAACTACCTAGGTTGACTATTTTAGATGCATCTCCTAGGTTGCCTAATAGTCCTTGCGAACCACTTTGACTTCCCATGGGATCATCTGTTCTTGCCAGTAGATCTCCAACTCTCCTTGTTTGCCTTTCTTCCTCGGAGTTAGTGACATTACTCCTTTCTTCAACTTGGGGATTTTGCTGTAGCACTAGTGCGTCTATTACTCCATGTCTTATGAATCTTGTGCTAGAATTTACAATGCTTTGAGTCATCACCATCACTGGTAAAGGACACACTATGGGAGTCCGTTCTCTAGTTCCTTGCTTCACCTCCCTGTGATGTAGGTGTTTCAAATATGTGCCTCCATAGAATTTCATCTATGTTTGAGTTCCTTTCCCTTTTGTCTTGAAGATAGTCTTGTAGCCAAACTACTTGCTGGCCTATTTGTTCCCTCATTTGTTCATTTCTTCATCGCAATTGTTCATACTCATTTGTAATTGTTGTGTTTCTCTTCTCATCCGTTGTTGTTGAAGACCAATTCTAGCCAACAAATTCATATCCTCGTATTCACTTCCCTTGCTTTGAGGCTTATGATCTGGTGGTTCTTCTCCTGCCATCACCACCCTCTATGCATCTTCTTCATTAAATGATCTCAGTTTGTTTGCTTCTTCTGTATCTAGAAATATGACATGCACCTGTATTCTCCTTCGCTCCATGGGATGATGTTCCAACTCCTCTTGCTCAATTACGAGTTGCTTTCCATTTCTATTTCCAAATAACCAGACTAAATCTGAGTCACTTTCTCCTTCTACATCATTCACTTCTTGAAGCTGTCTCAGTCCTCCCTCTTAATGGACCTATATGCCTTCAAAATGTTCTGAAGACTGATGTGGTGCCTCAATCAACCTTCCTATAGTTTCCTCTTCTTCAACTAGTTCAAGGTTGACCATATTCACTAGTGCCTTTACCTTGTGTGGTTTCAATCTTAAACCGTTAACTATCTCAGGACACACTATTCCCTCCAAGTTTTGCAATTTAAATGCGCCATTCTCCATCATCTCAATTACCTAGGAGGGTCCAAGCCACAGGGTCTTCAACTTCCCTAATTTGATTTCTCTTTTGCCATTATACTTCAAGACCAAGTCACCCAGTTTCAACTCCATCTTTCGTAGGTATTTGTCATGCCACATTTTCATCCAATGTTGGGTGATCTTCGTTGCCCATTATGCCATCGCCCTTCTCTCATCTAGTTTTACTAGTTCTGTGAGCCTCTCCTAGTCACCCATACTGTTCTACACCACCATCCTCAAACTAGGTACCTGGAACTCCACTGGCATTTCTACCTCTTGACCATACATTAATTGGAAAGGCGTGTGGTTTTTTGTCGAATTGAACACTATTTTGTATGCCCACAGAACTGTTGGCAATCATTCCTCCCAAGCAACACCTTCTATGCAACATGTCTTGTAGATAATTGAGACCAAGACCTTGTTTGTTGCCTCAACTTGTCCATTTGCCCTAGGCTAGTACGAGCTTGACCACGAATGTAGAATCTTGAACTCTATGGTTAGGTTTTGAATTATCTCATTGACATGGTGTCCACCTCAGTCACTTGTCAACTGCAAGGGTATGCCAAACCTTGTGATCACTTGCTCATACAAGAATTGTGCTGTACTCCTTGCAGAATTATCAGGCAATGCTTTTGCCTCCACCCACTTCATCAGATACTCAGTTGCTACCACAATGTATCTACATTTTCACCTCCGGCTTGTCTTCAAAGGTCCCACAAAATCTAGACCCCATCTCTCAAACAATTCTTGCGGTTGTGATAGGTGTAATGGCATGAAGTCCTTCTGCAACGGTCTCCCAACTCGCTGGCACGTATCGCATATTGTCATGAACTCCTCTACATCACGATAGAGGGTGGGCCACCATAGCTTTGCCAAAAGCACTTTCCTCGCCATTGCATCTAGCCCCATATGCCCTCTTGCTAGCTCCTCATGAGCTTCCCGAAGTGTTGTGTTCACCACCTTATCCATCACACACCTCCACAATAGTTCGCCTGTTCCAATCTTATATAGAAAGCTTGCAATCAATTGAAACGGTGTTGATTTGATAATGATCTTCTTTTCTGCTATTGTCGTCTCCTTTAGTAGCTCCCTCGTTGACAAGTACTGCCTAGTGTACTTGTACCATGATGGTAACGCACTTATCGCAAACAAATGAGCATTCGAAAACTCATCCAACACTCCTTCCGAAGGTTCTCCCGAGTGAATCCTTGACAACTGATCCGCTATTACATGTTTCTTGCTGGGTTTCACCACCACTCGGAATAGGAACTCCTGTAATATGACGAGCCACCTGCAAACTTGCCCATGTATAGTCGGTTTGTTGATCAAATACAACAATGCTTGATGATCCATGTAGAAAGCAAAATGGTTTGCCAGTAGATAGTGTTTGAATTTTTGAATTGCATAAACCATCTCTAGAGCTTCTCACTCTGTCATGTTGTAGTTCCTTTCTGCCCTTGACAATAACCGAATTGAGAAATAAATGGGCTGATCTAGCCTAAATTACCCCTCCTGGGCCAGACCGCATCCAATCGTAAAATTTGATGCGTCGACATGGACATGAAACTCTTTATCCCAATCAGGACACACCAAAATGGGCACACAAATCAACTTTGCCCTCAACTCCTCGAAGGCCTTTTGATGCTCTTTTGTCCATTGGAAAGGAACATTCTTGTGCGTTAGTGCATCTAATGGGTGAGACACTTGTGCAAAATTCTTTATAAATATCCTGTAATACCCAACATGTCCTAAAAATGACTTCAACGAACTTACGTCGTATGGCTCTTCCATGCTCATCATGACACGAATCTTATCAGGATTAGTCTACAATCCTTCCTTGCACACAATGTGCCCCAACAACTTCCCATACGGGACCAACAACTTGCAGTTCTTTGGGTTCACTGATAAACGAGAATTCATACATAACTTCATACATTCTTCCAGCACTTTCAAGTGCTTGTCCTTCTTGCCATACATAGACTAATCATCTAAGAAGACTTTGAACTTGCCCGTGGACATTTGCTAAAAAATGTACAAAATTATTTGTTGAAACATGGTTGGGGCATTGCATAAACCAAATGGCATTCGGTTATATGCATAAATCCCGTTACCATGAAAGTTGTCTTCAGCTTGTCTTCCTTGGTGATGCTTATTTGGTTGTAGCCTGAGAATCCATCCAAAAAAGAATAGATCTCATGTCCAGCTAAGAAATGGGAGAAATTAAAATCTGTTAATAAGGATATATTAGTATCATGCAAACTTTAGAAAAATCAAGGCAGGATTTATTAGGAAGTAAATGTCAGTGCCAATAGACTGTAATAACCTTGAGTATCTCTTAACAAATCATGATCATAGAGCAGCAAAAGTGGGGGGCCAAAATCCAATCATTTGATTTGGAAATTCTGCATATTAGGAGGAATAACCAAACTGCTGACGTGTTATCTATGAAAGATGAAGAGGCTGTCTTCTACACCATCTTGGTAATTATAGATTAGATCAAGGATGTTCAAACAAGTTATGTTAGAACTGATAAGTGCCAATGAATCATAACTAATATTGGTGCATACCCTCATTTCATCATCTAATCTACACTGGAATTCTAATTTCATAAAGGAGGTATTAGTATATAGTCATGATTCTTGTAGCTCTAGACATCTTTTTTTTTTAAAGCCTACTATTATATTTGTTTATTGAACACTTATAAAGACAAATATCCAGACACATGTGACAGAATGTAATACTTGTCAGCGTAACAAAAGCGTACATGATCAATACCCAAAGTTATTCTAACACTTGCATGTTTGTAACCACAAAGGGGAAGAAATTTTCATGGATTTCATTGAGGATTTGCTAGAATTAATGGAGGAGCTTGGTGAAAAGTGTTTATAAGTTTCATGAGTTTCCCAAGGTGATTGTTAGTGATCATGATATGTGGCTTACCAATAATTTTAGGGAAGAATTATGTTGGAAAACAAGCATTCCACAAGCCATAAGTTTGGCTTATTATTCTGAAAATGATGGTTAGACTGATATCGTAAATAAATGTTTGTAGGCTCAATGGTCTAAGTCACTCTACTGGGCTCAATGACTGTATAACAACACTTACCATATATCCAATAAAATAATGCCTTTCGCTTTCTTATACAACAAGAAGCCACCAAGACTCAAAGACTTAATGTGTAAATGGTTCTATATATCTTCTATATGGTACTTCCTAGAAAAATCCCAAGAAATTATTCACACCTTAAAAAATAGCTTGGAATGTATTTAAAATTGAATGAAACAACAAACTAATCAATATTTTTAGCAGGAATTCCATGATAATGATTGGGTCCATGTTTGTATCCAACGATACAAGCAAGCATCCATAAAAAAGAGCAAAAGAAACTAAGAAATTATTGCCCAAGCATTATGGCACTTATAGGATTTGGAAGAAAACGAGTTAGGGGGCCTCTCCTTTGAAACAACTGTATAAGGAATGAGTTCATGCTCTCTATTATAATTCTTGTTTGAGAAAGTTGTTGGGTTCTCATTCCTCTGTTTAGACCCAACTGCCCATTGTTGAAAAAAGAGATCGTTTTGTTCTAGAAGCAGCAGAGATTAAAGAAACTCAAGTCAAATCCTTTTCACCAAGTATCTTATTAAATGGAAAGAGTTTTCAAACAAAGCTTTAGGCAAGAATCAAGCCTTTGTCAATGCTCATTCCTCACTTTTACGCTTCAAGGACAAAACATTTTCAGCAAAGAGGATAATTATTATTAATCATGGCATGTCTATAGGGTTTGGTCCCTCCATGGCACCCTTCACTTGTATAATTATATGAGGACTTCTCCTTCTCACCAACAATCATCCATTCATTCTCTTTTGTATAAATATGTTACATTGATGCACGTAGCATTCAATGCCTCCAACATATAGAGCTCAATACATTAAATGAAGGTAGACAATTTAGTGGGTTAATTATGAGGGATAAGGACGTTGTGATATCTTGGAAACTCCTAGAGATAAGTTTGGTGGCCAAAACCTTATTAAATCTACATGAAAAACTTATATGTGCATATATATATGGATATGTGCATGCGACTTAAGTTAGTCTTATCTGCAGCTAGTACACATCAAAAGAATTGTGCCTATACACATGAACCATGTGTGACCTATACACGTAGGTACGTGCCCTCTCTCTCCTCTCTCCTCTTCTGAACCTCTAGAAATGGTACCCCTGGGTGATAAAGCCATAGTATCCGCCTTGCCTGTGGGCAACGAACCACCATCAGCTATCCCCCTTGTGGTCTCTCGGCCACTAATAGAAGAGATCCAACTCCCCGCCACTTCCCAACTTACCCATTTGGCGTTTGGTTCATACGCTTCGGCCCCTAATGCTTTTGCAGCCTCTGCCTCACTCGGACCGGGCGCCACAAGTCAAGTCCAATCATCGCCCCCAATCCTTCATCCGTCGCAGAAGCCCTAGGTGGTGTCCCAATCCCAGGCCCTAACAGCCCGCCCACGACTGTCCAAACCTTTGTTCCCCTAGTAGTCACCGAAGTCCCTATCTCCACTGTTTCCGATCCGTCCACCGAAGTTCTCCCCGTCACTTCCCAGCAGATCCCATTCCTTTTTACGCCTATGGTTGGAGGGGCAGAACCTTTGGACACAGAACTAGAGATGATTGAGGAGCGTCCCCTGGCAGAGAGCCTGCGCCAGGCGCAGCAAAGCTCATACAAATGGCTCAAAGACATCAGGAAGAAAAAGGCGCGGACCCCTGCTAAGGTTGAAAAATGCGCCATATTTAATCCTCAGAAAATGGAGCTCCATAAGGTAAAAAAGGTGTCAAAATTCCAAAAACCTGTGGAAGAAATGACGCCTTCAGATTACTCCTACCAGCGTACCATCAAGGACCTGAAGACGCTTGACGTGGCGGAAGAGACAGGGTCTATTCATGTTAAGATCGACTCAATCTACCTCCATAATGAGCATATCAAGGAGCGCTGCTTCGTAGCAGAAAATGAGAACATGAAGTTAGAGGAGGCCCTGGCGCAAACCAAGGCCCAGTTGGAAGACGCGCAAGCCGAATCAGAGCAGCTACGGCAGGAAGTGGCGACTTTAAAGCAGGAGGTCTCCGAACATAAGAGTGCTGCCGAGCGCCATCTCAAGGCGCATAAAGAAGCAGAGGACAGAGTGAAAAAGTTGGAAGCACAGGTCCACGAAGTGCAGCAGTAGTTCGAAGAGAGAGAAGCGAAGATGGAGATCTTCCCGAGAGACTAGATTAAGGCCATTCGAGCTCATTTGTTGAGTAGTTTCTGGTCTAGAACGTCCAGTGCCTTGTTTGTTCTTATATACATTTCGGAAGCCAAGCAAGCGGCTTCTCAGGGCCGACCTGTCGTGGATCAAGTCGCGCAAGAAATACAACGTCGACTCAATTTGGCCATCGAAGTGCAAAATTTGGAGCACATGGATCTCGAGGTCCCTGCGATGAGCCGAACTGTGCGGGATTGGGCTACCGCCAGATCGACTCTTCGAGCTTTCTTTTCTAAATTGAAAAAGGTCAGGAAGGCCAGGAGGCTATTGGACTCCTTCGAGCAGGAAAGGCACACTTCCCTAGTGTACTTTCAAACCCTCACGCAGCTTGGCTTTCCCAGTTTCACGGATGATGATGGGAACCTTATGTCCAGGGACGAGCTCAAGCCAGTATGGATCGCTTTTGAAGGCGATACTTCTGAAATAGACGATTGGGTAGACCCCATCACGGAGACGCAGGTGATAAATTTGATATCCAGATACTGCCACATTGAAGCTTGCCTGATAGATCTGAGTAATAGGGCCAAATATGCTGATATCAACCAGATTGAAAGGTTCAAATGTCTGGTGAAAGCACTCAGCGACCACGAGCCATTCCAGGAAGAGGCCTGGGCCCACATTCGACGCACTTATGAGTGCATCCGGGCATGCCTCCCTTCCTAGGAGCAAGAGCAAGAGCTTGATAGAGGAGAAGGAGACGAAGATCAAGAGCATAGTGAAGAGGAGGGAGGAGAAAGAGAGGGATTGGAGGAAAAGCCCTTAGCCAGCGACGGACAGTCAGAAGAGGAGTTAGATGATGACTCCGAGCCCAATGGATGAAGGCTTAGGGTCCTTGCATTAAGGCGAGCTCAATACCCTGCGAGCCGCCAGGAATGTTGACAATTTTGTCACATTTTGCCTAAGGGGTAAAATTTTGAACTGCTGCTATATTGTTTTTTCTATTTTGATTCGCTTTCTCCTCTGAAAACAACATTCTCCGGCAAAAGATCTTCTCTGGCATTTTCATGGCGCTGAGGCGCAGCTAGAAACCTTTTTTCCCTCACTTTTCATGCATGATTCAAGTTCGGAGCAGCTTCGCTCGAAAAAACAAGAGTTAAAAGGCAGCTTCGCCAAGAAAGGAAGCTAAACCTACGTTTCGCTCATTTTTGAGGCGAGAGACAGCTTCGCTGAAGAAATAGAGCGAAAACCCCACTTCGGGCTTGAAAAATCGGCTAAGGCATGGACAGGGCGTTTCGCCCTTGAAGGCAGCGAAGCTCAACTTCGGGCCACAACGCTGCCGAACTTCCACTTCGGGTAGCACCTTCAGCGAACCTGCATTTTGGGTGCGTATCCAGCGAAGCTTCCGTCTTCGGCAAAGACCCTTGGCGCAAATTGTCTAAGGCAAAATCAAGGCTGCCTTCGCTCACAGCTCTAGCGAACTTCCAGTTTGGGCTCACAGAGAGCGAAGCCCAACTTCGGGCCCCATCCCCAGCGAAGCTCGCATCTCCAACGAAGGGGCGCTTCGGGCGGAAAAATTCTAAGGCAAAGAGTCAAGCTCGTCTTCGCTCCTTGGCAGGGCGAAGCTGCAATTCGGGTCTGCTCCCCGACGAAGCTGCATCTCGGGCCTGTTCAGAGCAAACTTCATCCAACCAAAGCCCATTTCGGACTTAGAAAAAAAGCGGCATCGCCGAAGCGCAACTCTCCCCTAGCCCAGCAAACTGCCAGTTCGGGCATCCACTCTAGCGAAGCTGCACTTCGGGCACAGTTTCAGCGAACCTCCCCCGTCGGGCCATGCCAAGGGTGATTCGGGCCTATTTTTCAGCGAAGCTTCCCAGAGTATTTTTTGGGCACTGGGGCTGCTTTCAAGAGGCGCGCTTCCAGAGAAGAAGGTGGGTAGAAATTTAAGGCGCCTTCATGGCGCACGAGTTTGAATCTCCTGCCCATCCCATCAAAGCGGCGATGCTAAGCCCAAGGAAGCTGTTGGCAATTTTGCCACATTAAATTTTTTGATAAACTTTGGCCTAAGTATGGAGCTTTAAAGCGGCAAAGAGCATGCGGAGGTGTTAGGTTTTCGCGGGCCATAAACGGGGGCGATAAAATGGATGAAATGAGCTTTGGATATTTTATCATTGCAGATCTTCTCGCTAGCTTTCCGACGATATATTATAATAGGCGATCGGGTCAGCGGATCAAAAGTTATGGCCCGGGAAGCAGGACCAGGAAGCTCAATTTCGGGCCAGAAAATTGACTAAGTGTCGGGCCCGCCCGACTGCGCTCATCCTCCCGATTGCGCTCATACAAAGGCCCAAAATTTTCTAAGTGTTAGTGTTGCCGCAACCCGACTTCGCAGCGAAGTCGGGCTGCGCTCTTAATTTTGTGCGCACTTGGGGAGCTGACGTGCAGAGAGCTGAGCCCAAAATTTGACTAAGTATTGAGCGAACCCCGACTTCGCAGCGAAGTCGGGTTGCGCTCTCAGTTTTGTGCGCACCTGGGCATCAGTGGAGCCCTAAATTTTCTAAGTGTTGGGTGCGCAACCCGACTTCGCAGCGAAGTCGGGTTGCGCCCTCAAGTTCATGCGCAGTTGGGCAACTTATTTGAAAAACGGCTAAGTGTTGGATGAGCAACCCGACTTCGCAGCGAAGTCGGGGTTCGCTCACTTACCTGCGCGCACTCGGGCAAAGAATGTCGAAGCCTGCCCAAAAATTTTCTAAGGCACGGAGGCCTCCCCAACTGCGCCACTTCCCCTTTGCGCTGCCTGGTTGCGCTCCGATTTTGGGCGAAGTCGGGCAAGAGAGAAAGTATGAGCTCCTAAGGCAGATTTTTCCCCTTATCAGATTCCGACAGGTGTCCGGCCTCGAGATTCGAGTCAAAGATGTGACGGAAGGTGTGCCGCCGAGTGCCGGACGGATGAGCGTGAGGCGACGGATTGTACCGCATCTGCCCCCAATCAAACTGACTCAACTTCCCACCTACCGGATTTCCACGGAGCTGCAACGTTTTCGGGAGGACCTTGCTGCAAGTACATTCTTTACCCGCAGAGGTCAACATCGGCCGCTTTTGTCAGCTTTTGCAGCTTTTGTCAGGTCTGGGATTACGTGCCCAAAATGTAATCGGGGGGAAAATTGCGCTATAAATAGCAGCCTCATTTCATTGTACAAGGGGTGGAGGGGGGACATATTGCTAGAGGACTCTGCTTGTGACGGACCACCTTCTAATTAATTCAAAGCATCCTTGGCTCTGCTTCTTGTCTCTGTCTTTTATGCTGCCTTCTGCTAGTATTTCTGCTTCATGTCCATTTATATTTTTGTCTATCTGAATTCTGAATTCTGGATTTGGGCATTGGTGATTATTTGGATCTGGAATACTAAACAGAAGGATACATAGGGTAGAATAACAATTGCAGTTTCTGTTACATGCTTTGTTTTAATTGTTGTTGGTTCGGATGCAAATTTGCGATCGTGCTGCTTGTTCTCCCCCCACCCGAAACGCATGATATTTACATCTCTTTCCTGTTCCCTTATCTTTTTCAATCTCTTTCCAGTTCCCTTTACCCCCCTTTTTTAATCTCTTTCCTGCACCCTTATCTAAAAACCCCCAAGTAGGTTAGGAAAGGAGCCGGCCTTCTCCGGAGATCGGCACGGGGGGCATCCCTTCCTCCCGGCCTTTCAATGTTGGTCTGCGGGTCTAGGGCGCATTGACACACCAAGTCCTTCCCAGGTGGCGGATCCGTGGCCAACAGTTTTTGGCACGCCCGGTGGGACGAACAGTCTCCATATTTTAAGGAAGCCCGAGTTTGGTGAATCTCTGGCTTGCCTTCATCTGGCAAAATCACCTGGCGACTATGACTAAGCTGAAGATCCAGATTTGTTGATCTCAGGCGCCTTTTTTAAGCTAATAGAAGACACCCCGGAGGAATCAAGGTTTGGTGAGCAGCCTTGACCTCACAAGCGGAGAAATGAATGTTCACCTACAGTCTCCATATTTTTAGGAAGCCCGAGTTTGGTGAATCTGCGGCTTGCCTTCATCCGGCAAAATCACTTGGCGACTCTGACTGAGCTGAAATATGGAAGCCCGAGTTGGTGAATCTCTGGCTTGCCTTCATCTGGCAAAATCACCATGGCAAATCCCTCATACTATGCAAAGCCCTAGAATGCGGCTGTGTGGAGCTCGAGAGGCAGATCTCGTCCAAAGTCACCGGTGGGAATATGCAAACACCGCCCAAATGATGAATAATATGGTTGCTTGCAGTTTCCATCGGGAGACGGGCCAAGAGGAGGAACAAAATCCAGTGGCAAATTCTGAACACAAAGAGGGCACATTTTTGCACCCTTTTTGTGTCCCAGGGCATAGCACGCAAGCATTCAGCCAAAGCCCAATAAGCATGCCTCACCAGGAGGTTGATCCTGAGGAGACCCCGGCAAAAGGCCTATCGCCGGAAAGCTCCTGCTATCGCATCAAGGAGTTGGAGGAACTCGTGCTCGAGAGCCCACAGGTGGTGGACTCTCTAGAGTGGTGGTATTGGCTCCAACCATCACCGCAACCGGTACCCGAAGAGGGCTCCTGTATGGCAAATCTCCTTGCCACATTGTTCATCAATTGTATGGGTACCGACATGAATGATAACCTGCCACGTTGCACCATGTTCGCGACCTGGCAAACTTTGGGAGGCCAGCCGGACTTCAAAGATCAATTGAAGTACAATCAGATCTGGTCCGGACAGTGCAGGTTCACCGGATAGGCAACCAAAGCTAGATTTGTGTTGGCGGCATGCCAATCATGCCGCAAACTTTTGTGTAAATAATATAAATAAGCCGGCTAGTATGCAAAGTTTTAGTTGTTTTCTTAGTTTAGTTTGTGCAGTGTTTTTTTTTTAGTGTTCCAAGAGGGCCATGGGTGCCAAGGGTTTGAGAAAGAGGTTGCTGCCGGCAGTGAGTATCAAGAGGACGGCGAGGGTGACTCTGTTGCCCAATGGATAAAGGCCTGGGTCCTCACATTGAGGCGAGCTCAATGCCCCGCGAGCCGCCAGGAATGTTGGCAATTTTGCCACATTAAATTTTTTGATAAACTTTGGCCTAAGTATGGAGCTTTAAAGCGGCAAAGAGCATGCGGAGGTGTTAGGTTTTCGCGGGCCATAAACGGGGGCGATAAAATGGATGAAATGAGCTTTGGATATTTTATCATTGCAGATCTTCTCGCTAGCTTTCCGACGATATATTATAATAGGCGATCGGGTCAGCGGATCAAAAGTTATGGCCCGGGAAGCAGGACCAAGAAGCTCAATTTCGGGCCAGAAAATTGACTAAGTGTCGGGCCCCGCCCAACTGCGCTCATCCTCCCAACTGCGCTCATACAAAGGCCCAAAATTTTCTAAGTGTTAGTGTTGCCGCAACCCGACTTCGCAGCGAAGTCGGGTTGCGCTCTCAGTTTTGTGCGCACTTGGGGAGCTGACGTGCAGAGAGCTGAGCCCAAAATTTGACTAAGTATTGAGCGAACCCCGACTTCGCAGCGAAGTCGGGTTGCGCTCTCAGTTTTGTGTGCACCTGGGCATCAGTGGAGCCCTAAATTTTCTAAGTGTTGGGTGCGCAACCCGACTTCGCAGCGAAGTCGGGTTGCGCCCTCAAGTTCATGCGCAATTGGGCAACTTATTTGAAAAACGGCTAAGTGTTGGATGAGCAACCCGACTTCGCAGCGAAGTCGGGGTTCGCTCACTTACTTGCGCGCACTCGGGCAAAGAATGTCGAAGCCTGCCCAGAAATTTTCTAAGGCACGGAGGCCTCCCCAACTGCGCCACTTCCCCTTTGCGTTGCCTGGTTGCGCTCCGATTTTGGGCGAAGTCGGGCAAGAGAGAAAATATGAGCTCCTAAGGCAGATTTTTCCCCTTATCAGATTTCGACAGGTGTCCAGCCTCGAGATTCGAGTCAAAGATGTGACAGAAGGTGTGCCGCCAGGGTACCGGACAGATGAGCGTGAACTGACAGATTGTACCGCATCTGCCCCCATTCAAATTGACTCAACTTCCCACCTACCGGATTTCCACGGAGCTGCCATGTTTTCAGGAGGACCTTGCTTGCAAGTACATTCTTTACCCGCAGAGGTCAACATCGGCCGCTTTTGTCGGCTTTTGCAGCTTTTGTCAGGTCTGGGATTACTGTGCCCAAAATGTAATCGGGGGGAAAATTGCGCTATAAATAGCAGCCTCATTTCATTGTACAAGGGTGGAGGGGGGACATATTGCTAGAGGACTCTGCTGTGACGGATCACCTTCTAATTAATTCAAAGCATCCTTGGCTCTGCTTCTTGTCTCTGTCTTTTATGCTGCCTTCTGCTAGTATTTCTGCTTCATGTCCATTTATATTTCTGTCTGTTTAAATTCTGAATCCTGGATTTGAGCATTGGTGATTATTTGGATCTGGAATACAAAACAGAAGGATACATAGGATAGAATCACGGTTGCAATTTCTGTTACATGCTTTGTTTTAATTGTTGTTGGTTCGGATGCAAATTTGCGATCGTCGTTGCTTGTTCTCCCCCCACCCGAAACGCATGATATTTACATCTCTTTCCTGTTCCCTTATCTTTTTCAATCTCTTTCCAGTTCCCTTTACCCCCTTTTTTAATCTCTTTCCTGCACTCTTATCTAAAAACCCCCAAGTAGGTTAGGAAAGGAGCCGGCCTTCTCCGGAGATCGGCACGGGGGGCATCCCTTCCTCCCGGCCTTTCAATGTTGGTCTGCGGGTCTAGGGCGCATTGACACACCAAGTCCTTCCCAGGTGGCGGATCCGTGGCCAACGAAACCTCCTCACCAACTGCAGTAATGAGAGGAGTAATTTCAACAACAAACCTTGTCCGAAGCCAGGCCTCGTAACTGCGCGCTTTCCGAGGAGCCCTCGATCTGCGCTATTCTTCATGAATACCTGACAGGGGTCAAATCTCAGTTGCCCCAACGGTTTTTAGGGTTTGCTATTAATGCTACAGAGGTGAAGTCCTCTATAAAAACCAGCTCATTGTAATGTAAAAAGGGGGGGAACACTTTGCTAGAAAGCTGTTGTATTCAAATTCTGCATCAATACTAAGAACTCTTGGCTCTGACCCTATTTCTTCTTTGTATGACGCCTTCTGTATTTATTTCTATTAATCTCGTTTCTTTATGCGATTGCTGTAATTCTGTTATCTGGATTTAAGCATCTTATATTGAGCGAAGCTGGAATTCTTCTGAAGGATACATAGAGAAGAAAATATAGCGTTAGTTTCTGTTTTACTCTTTGTGTTGATTGCTGCTGATTCGGATAGAGATAGGTGATCGTGCTGCCTGTTCTTCCCCTCAGTTTCTACTATGCAATTTTTATCTCTTTCAGTAATTTCCCAATCTCTTTCCAGTTCCTTAATCTAAAACCCCAGCTTAGTGTAGTAAAGGAGCCAACCTTCTTTGGAGATTGGCACGGAAGGCATTCCTTCCTTCCGGCCTTTCAAAGTGTTGGACGGGTCTAGGGCGCATAAACAGACCAAACCCTTTCCCGTGGCAGATTCGTGACCAACAGTTTTTAGAATATTTTTCCATGACAAAAGAAAAGTACCACTTATATTCGTGAAACCGTCATAGTTGGATCTGCGGATATCAGCAGATGGCTCTCTCTGGTTTTAAGAGTGTTGTTAGTGTCTATTTTCTGCCCACCGGTGCGACACCTATAATATTATTCTTGATCTTGCTTTCTGTTTTAGAATTTTGTGTTTCAAAGAACTCAACATGTAAAAATAAAAAAAATTATTTACTTTACTGCACTTCTTAGTGTTGTTTTCTTATACATTCATCTCTTTGAAGTAGCAGTCTTTGGGTTAAGCATCCACACTTTATAACAAAGTGGTTGCTAAGCTGCACAATATATTTACTTATTTAACTTTTTTGGCAGAGCAACCAGGAGAATGTTCTGGATATTGGAAGTACACATGAATCAGATTGTAATCATTCCTTCATTCACAAGGAGGATCTTGGCCATGTTTGCAAACTTTGTGGGCTGATTGGCCAAAGAGCAGAAACAATTTTTGACTTTGATTGGTCAAAGGTACTTGTGTTCCCTAGTTTATTATGTTGTAAATAGCAACAAAACCATAGTCTTTGAAATTCTCAATATTCGGAAATATTTGTTGGATAACTCTATATTCATTTGATTTTTATTGGAGAGAATATGTGTTTCTGAGCATTTATGTTTCTCAACTAGTATTGCACGTTTCTATGCTTAATTTTAATGAATGATTAATATACTGGTCAAAGAGATATCACAGCCATGAATGGTTTTTACTATTGTATCCATCATTGTATTTTCAGATTAAATGTCTCAGTGAATTTTTCCAATCATGACTTTTGCATGAAACCATTGTGTGTTTCTCTTTAGCCTGCTAGCTGGCAGTCATTATTGTCCTTCTTATAGTCCCTTGGGTCTTATTTTGGCCCACCGCGGACATTAATAATATTTCATTTCATTTCATTTTTCTTTGAACAAAATTTCATTCTATACCTGCACTAGTAAAATTACTGCTTATAAAAGGATGACAACCCTAGAAGATTTAATGTTTTGTCATGCTTCATAGACCTCCTGTCGATTACATACCTTTTTAGTCCCTGCCATTAGGTACGAAACTCTGATGATCGGCAAGTCAGCTTTCTCACAAGGCTTTTACAAGCTGCCAGTCATTTTTCAAAAAACATTTAATGTGTGGATCAAGGGTTTAGTTTCATTAAAATTTGAATTTTTTCAATTAAAAAAAAAAAATCCTCCAGCAATAAGAGGAAGAGGAAATAAGTCACATCCATAGGAAGAAAACTTGCAACTTGGCAAAAACTTGGCACTTCAATTTTGTATAGTTTCTTGGGACTCAGGAAAACACGGCCAAAAACGTTGTAGAAAATAATTTAATTAAAATATATATATAAAAAACAAAAATCAAAGAGCCAAGAAGTTAATTTTCTATTAGATTTTCATAAAAAGAATTCAATTACAATTTATGATCATGAATGATCATCAAAAACCAACAAAATACAACATACTAAACATAAAGCAGTTTTAAACTGCTCTTTGCTTTCCCTTCCTTCCCCTCGAACTGGATGCTTGGCCTTGGACAAGTGGTTGAACTAGAGGCTCCTCAGGCATAGGATCATCATTGTATATTTCCTTCGATCCTCAATTATGTTATGCTTTCATTTCCAATGCCTCGATATCCTCTGGAGTGAACACAATATCCTATAGACTTTCAACAATCCAATCTAAAAGTGGATCTAGGTCATCCAAGTCAATCGTGTCACAAGAATCATTTGCCTCCACTTGTCTGATGCAAAGCCAAAGATTGGAGTGCACAAAGATGAGGTCATTGAGGTGCCCCTGGGTCAACCTATTGCGCTTCTTGGTGTGTACAACCTCAACTAGAGACCAATTAAGCTGACACCGAAAAGTGTTACAAGGCTGAATCAAAATGCTGATGGAAATCCTTTTAAGATTTGGTGTTCTAGCACCATAATCTTCCCCACCATAAATCTGCAAAATAGAATTTTTATAAAATATAAACCTACATTTATAATTTTGTAAATTACAAGTAAAAACGTTTAAAAATTTTAAATTTTTACTGGCCGCAAGGTCATCTTTGATTCAATACAAAAGGGGGATGAAAACAAGCTCCCCTAAACCTCCTTGTAGGCTTGCAACTAGGCAGGGATCAGACAATGTTTGGCCGTGTCATCTATCATCCTATCAGTGCAAATGTAGAAGTCCCTTGGACCTCTTCATCATTATTAAAATTGGAACTAAAAAAGAATTTGGGGTTCAAGTACCCCACTGTATGAAGAGGTCAATGGAATTGCGTGGTCCATCTCTTATCAATATTTTGCCAAAGGGGATCATATTTGTGCTGACCGTCTCCATAGTAGTCTTGAATGGCCTCTTTGGCCTTATCCATGACCTCTTATAAATATCCCCTGCTAATTTCTCTCCATCTACAAGGTGAAGAACCCTAAACAAGGGTTTTGTCTTGTGAAATTAAACAACAAAAATTAATTATCATAAATTATTAAATATACTTAATTAAAAATACAATTCAGAATTTGTAAATTTTAAACAGCAAAATAATTACCTTGAGTATTTCCTACACATTCACCCAAAATGAGTCATAAAAGATTTGCCTCCAGACCCTCTACGCCTTCTCCCTTGCATGATATGGAGGCACACTATTCCTTTTTGACAAACATCCTCTTAAGAGCAGGTGATTAAGCTAGAAGGCTTTGTAGGGCGATAAAGTTGGAGGCAAATCAGGTGACACCTGGGTGAAGAATGTCACTCTCCTTGTTGTGCTCTCTTGTCAAGTTGAGCACCCATTGTAGACAGGCAAATTGATATGTCCTTATTTGCTGAATCAGTTTTGGTATTATGTGTTATTGTACGCAAAGTGTTTGACGAAATGCGCGTGCATATATTTAATAATGTTGTAAAGTGCAATTTAATATTGTACGTAAGAATAAAGTCATGTAAGTCGGCTAAATTACTATTTTGTCCTGTAGTGGGAAATGTCATGTAATGCAAAAGCAAATGCATATGAAATGTAATTTGAGGGAAGTTATAAGGTAGTTGGAGGATAACTAATTTTTGGGTGTATAAATAAGCCCTCCCCTCATTCATTAAAGTTGTTCATGCACGGTTGTTCAATTGTTGAGGGATTGTTCAGGCATTGAGGAGAGTCATGCAGGTTGATGGATTGCTGCAGTCTAGTCTTGTGTGCAACCATGAAGGATATTCTGCCTAGGGTTTGTAGGTTGCAGATTGTAATGCTGAAACTATAATGTTGTATCATAAATACCATTGTTAATATAAAATGCCTGTAATTACTGTTATCTACCATTGCTACTGCTATTGCTTCTATTGTTGTTATTGTGCTGCTATTATTATTGCTGTTGCAGATTTTTGTGCATTATTATTGCTATACTACAATGACTGCAGGTCTATAGAATTATTTAAGTGGAAATGGAATTGTGTGTAGCATGTTAAATTTCATTTCTACATTCTGGCGTCGTTGCTTGATCGAAGTTGGGTCCACTTTGGTGACATGGAGTTTTGAGAAGTAAAACCCTTGGGGAGATGTGCAACGAAAACAATGGAGTGCAGCCAAAGACGTAGGTGAAGACGCACCAATTTTTTTGTTTTTTTTGGTGATGCAGATGAAAGGTTGTCTGAAGGAACGTGCACATCAACAGGATACAAAAATGCAAGTGAAGATTTTGCGGATTGAGGATTTGCAGACTTCTGCAGTCTGGACGTCTGCAGTCTAGACGTCTGCAGAAGCAGTCCAGCCGTCTGTAGTCTGGACATCTGCAATCCAGTCGTCTGTAGTCTGGATGTCTGCAGTCCAACCGTCTGCAGCAGCAAAATAGGTGACCAATTAGTTGTTTGGAAGACGAGGATCCAAGAGTAGAGTAAGAAAGAGGGCAAGCATTGCTGATAGGAATGGAAGGGGTACAAGGACCACCGAGAGTCGAGGAAAACATTGACGTAAGGTAAGACGATGATGTTGAAACTGTGCGAAGATATGTTGAGTGGATGGTAACACTTGAACAAGCGGCAGGAAGGTTGTAGACGAGTGCAAAGGACAGGAGTCAGGCACCAGAGAAATAGTGTGCGAGGTCTCAGGAAGACCAGGGCCACAACCAACATTCCAGCGAAGGAGGTTGCGGAGTAAGGATGCACAAGAAGTCGGGAGATGACTGTTTGGTGAGAATAAAGGTACCTAGACTAAAAACATCCGATGAGGAGCAGCATAGCAGGAACCCCACCAATGGCCAACGTAGCCACCAAAGTCAGGAAACTAAAGTGTCCACTTTTCACAGGAGAAGGGAAGGGAGACCCGATTAGGCATTGGAGAAATTGCCGCATGGTGTGGAAAGCGACTCGACAGAACAATGAAGTAGATTGGAGGAGGTGGTTTCCTGCAACATTTCGTGGATTCGCAATGGATTGGTACATAAAATTGCCAACAGACAAGTACAAGACATGGGAAGAGTTGTGTGATGCATTTGTGGAAGAATTTCGATCATACGATACTGACGAAAATTATAGCATACAAGGAGAGGAGTTTGTTCGTTCTTACAATCGAAGGTTTAGTAGGTTGTTTGACTATGTGGAGAAAGACCACCCAGAGGAATCAAAGAAAATGTGGTTCATAGATGGACTTCTCCCTATGTATCAAAGGAAGATGAAGACATTTTCTCCAAGATCATACCAAGAGGCTTTGGAGTATGCCTTGACTTGGGAAAGTGATGCAAAAACCTCACCGATGAATGAGACTCGGACGACTAGAGAATGCAGTCAGATGGCAGCCAAGGAGACGTCTGAGGTGCAACTGTCTCAGAAAGATGTTTGAAGTGCAGTCGTTTGAGCAGGAGACCTCTGAGGTGCAGCCATCTAAGCAGGATCCGTCTGAGAAGGAGACGTTTGAGGTGCAATCGTCTGAGAAGAATTCTGAGGCACAGCCGTTTGAGCAGGAGTCGTCTAAGGTGCTGAATTCTAAAAAAAAGTCGTCTGGAGGCTACACGTCTGGGGGGTACACGTCTGAAGCATACCCATCTGAGGAAGTTAGACGTCTGGAAAATTACCCCTTTGAGAAAGTCTATCCGACCCTAATGTCTGGCCGTCTAGTCCAGACATCCAGTCTAGACATCTGTCGTCCGTCCAAACGTTTGGCCGTCTAGTCAGACGCCCAGTCCAGACGTCTATTGTGCGTCCCAGACATCTGACCGTCTAGCCCAGACGTCCAGTCTAGACGTCTGTCGTTTGACCTAGACGGGTGGCCATCTAACCCAGATGTTTGGTCGTCTGTCTGATCGTCCGTCTGGCCGTCCGTCCCAGACGTCTAGCAACCTATCCAGACGTCTAGCCCATCTATCTACGATGTCTACACTGACTCGTCTAGACCTGTGTGCAACCCGTCTGAGACGTCTACCTGTGTGCAATCCGTCCGAGACGTCTACCTGTCTGAGCCGTCTAACCCGTTGTCCTAGACGTCTAGACATTGTACACGTCAGACTTCTCAATCCGTCTAGTCTAATCCATTAGAGACTAAGCCGTCAGGGATTGTCGTCAGAAATGTTGACGTCGGAGGTAGAGCAGTCAGAGCAGTTGACATCCAAAATACAATCCGACAAGGGAGATGTCTGTCAGAGGATGATGAGAAGTCAGTTGGATAAAGAAAGTAGTGAATTAGAGCTAAGAGGAAGCAGTTACAATAGACTGAGTGAAAGCTTCCAAATGGTTGACAAGGAGAAACATTTAGTTTGGACATTGATGCTTTCAGTAGTTTTGCCGTTTGAGGGAGCATGCGAGGGACGTTGCCCCTCGACCCCGCAAGGGGACTCCTGCCCCCATGACCCCCGTCAGAGGTGGCAACAAGTGTTGTCTGTCATGTTCATGATGTTAATGGCATTGCTCATGCTGATAATATGGCTAACTACTCAAAGCGAAGTGCCTATTCAGAGAATGTTGATCATGTTGATGTTACACGTGCTTGCAACAAGCGGAATGCACAATCAGAGAATAAGGTGTTGCGAGCAGTCTCAAGTGAAGTCTATTGCCAAAGATGTATGGAAAAGGAGAAAGAGGAAGGAGCGTGACAAGAATTTTGTTGCATTGTTCAAAACTCTATTCCCAGTGTTTAGCTCGTGTCGTTGAGGACAACAACCAATTTAGAGGAGGGGATAGATGTAGACAGGCAAATTGATATGTCCTTATTTGCTGAATCAGTTTTGGTATTATGTGTTATTGTACGCAAAGTATGTATGTCTTCACAAACCCTTGCTGCACTCTGCATCTTTAAATTTATCAATTTGCACACCAAATCTCTTCAGGATAAGTTTTGGAACATTCTCCTAATGCAATTGCCAATCCAAATTTAGTCATGCAAACTGCAATTCACTGTATCAATTTAATATCTTCAATTCCTACATCTAGAAACCGTACAACAGCTTGGAAACGTATGAGTACAGTAATGTTCATCCATAAATCATTCATTTATCAATACACCAAGTTGCAGGATCAATAGTGTAACAATTCCATTGCAATCCCAAAGGTTTAGCACATTATTCTGGCCATACTTGCACAGAATCCACAGAATACATTTACCAGCAATTGTACAATGGAATTCACAATAACACATAATTCACCATGCTTGCTTTCTTATTCATATCATTCTGTAAAATGTACAGGATTGATGCTGAACAATAACCATTATCAAGGAATAACATGCAATGCAATGAACAATTCTTCTGAACCATCAATGAACATACCATGAAAGATGAACAACAACAATATCATGCTATGAACAACCTAAAAAAATGAATGGGGGGCTATATAATGCATGCCCAGGCCATTCCAAAGTGGTTTCTGAGACATCACATTATTCACAACTACCATCCCGCATAATCTCAAAACAATTAATGCACTAATGTTTTACTAAGCCATAATTTGATTTTCATCAAATTCACCTAAATTCACATTTCCCTTAATTTCATGACATTTGACTTTTACATTTTAGGCATTTGTACATTTATAACCCTACATTAGTACATTTTCACAAAACTGACAAAATTGTGCAAATCCAGTTTTCACTTCTTCTGGGAGGTGGATTTGCTGCCTACATCTGCCCTTCTCTTTACATCAGTCGGTGTCCTCGCTGACTCGGTCTTCTTGGTCTTAGCCGATTGATCCTGTAGAAAATTGTCAAGCTAAATACGGAGAGCAGCACGCTCATTTTGCAATCTGGCCGCGTAGTTGTTGAGTTCCAGAGCCTTCAACCCATATTTGTTGGCCTTCTCTTCCATAGTAGCCAAGAGTTGAACTAACTTCTCTCGCTCAGATGCTCCCTTGCGTATTAACTCTGTCAAGGCTGCTTCCGTTCGAACTGCAATGAGTAACTCCTTGTTCTTCTCTATGATGACCTTAAGATTCTGATGTATGTCAGCTTCACAAGCTGAAATATGCTCATCCTTAGCCCGAAGCTGAGCCTTATGATCCATGATCATATCATTGTAGCGCTTGGCATCCATTGCCATCTCCTCCATTTTGTGTGCCTTCTGTTGCAATTGCTATTCAGCTGCCTTCAACTGGTCCTGTTTGGCCGACTGTTCTCATTGTGCTGCCAACTATTCTTCCAACTACTTCGTGCGTTCTTCCGCTTGCTGGATCACAAGACGCTTTTCCTGTTCCTGTGAGCATAGCTTATCCTCATAAGTAATCTTAATGTCATTCCATTCAGCTTTTACCTTTTTCAACCTTTCCTCGGCCTCGGTTTTGCTGCGCTCTAGTTCTTCAATCACATCCATTTATTTTTTAGTAGCATCCACTTCTTCTTTTGTGCTTCCTTGGCTTGATAAATTCGTTCAAGACCCAAGCTTAGCCACTCGATCCAATGCATCAAAAATTCAACTTTCGTAAGATGAAGACTAACTCCGAAGGTGCCCTTTGAAATTCCGTATCCGGTGTATTCAATGGACAGCTCTGGCACATTGCGCAAGTACACTCGTGGATATGCCCTGTAATTGGTCTTCGCTCCATCCGGTAATTTTGCAATTCCCAGCATTGTTGTTACCTCTCCCCTCGGTAACTGCCATGGGTGTTGTGCGTGAATCTGGACTATCTGTCTTGTACGCTCTTCATTACACACCCACCCCATGACCTCCAATTCAGTGAAGGTTTGCTCTCTCCACTGCTTCTGTTGTCCAACGCCACCAATAACAAATTGCAACCTGGTGCTAGAAAACATCTAGCTAACTTGTTGGAAGAAGTGCTCCACCTGTTCATCTATGTTTTCACCATCTCCCTCTGAGACATCGAACTGCGGTACTTTAATCAAAAAGCCTGTGCAAAGCCTTTCATCCTTTCCCTATGGTGAAATTTGTTCTTCCTCTTGTGGAAGTGAACTTCCTCCAATCTCTTTTATTGCACCTGCTGCAGTCCCTTCTTGTAGCGAAATGTGAGCTATAGTCTTGTTCGTCTCTTCTTCTTCGGATGGTCTAACCTCTTCTACATTGATAATATCATTAAGAAGTTGCTGCTCTACCACAAGTGCTTAGACTTCCTCTTGTGGTTTAGGCAAGTCCTCCTGTTGAGTTTCTACCAACCCTTCGACTTGTGTATTTGATTACATTTCCATCTCTGTTATGGCTGTCGGAGTTGGATCAGTCCGTTCTTGTATTAGTTGTGTTCTCCTACTCCGGCTAACTGTTGCCTCACATCACTATCCTTATTTGAGGCTTCTTCTTTTCCTCAACTTTGTCTGGTGGAGCTGCCATCACTGTTTTTGCTTTCATTTCTAGGGGTATCATTGTTCTTTCCCGCCAATATTTATATGAATCTAAAAAATCAAAATCATTGGTCTGAAGCATTACAGGAGATCCCATCGCTTCTCCTGCCTATCCTATGCCGCCTAGCACACTGATATCCATACAATCCAAATCCAAGTGCACATCGTTTGGATAGTCTGACATAGGCTCGGGTTTCTTCGTTTGCACAGGAGTCTTCTCACTCATCTGTTTCTCCCATTGCCTATGCGTCCTAATCCGCATTGCACTATATGTTGGTGCTACTACCTCCTCTTCTTGAGACGATGGCTGCTCCTACGACCATTGTTCAAGTGCCTACTGCTCCAAGGTAGGTTCAAGTTGTCTTCGTCTCTTCCTCCGAGGATGAACTTCCTCAACTGATGAAGTCCCCTTCTCTTTAATCACAGGAGGTTCTGGTTTCCTTGTTGTCTTCTTCGGTTGAGGTTTCTCTGGAGTCACTTTCTGAAGAGGCATAGTCTTCGCCCATCGCAATATAGTAGATTGATCTGGCAGCAATTCACGAGGCAATGTCAAGCCCGAAAAGTGAATGCCTATTTGGGAAACTACATCCAACATAAGAGCAATAGCATGGAAAGTCATGGCAAAGATATTTCTCCTTCTGGCCAATAGCTTTTGAATTCGTTGTCCCAAATAGGTTCCCCAATCATACTGTACTCCTTGGGTGATGCCCTCCACATATTGTGCCATCCAGATCGACATCTTAGAAGATCATGCTTCTCCTCACAAGCGAGCCATAACTACATTCATCACACATGCAAGTTCATCTGTCTTCAACTAGCTCTACTTGATTCTGTGACTTACAAGACCATAAATCTTAGTTGTTGCTGGTGACTTCACAATTGTGAGTGTAGTAATCAACCTGTGGGCCTCAATTTGGTCCACCATATTTTTTAAAACAAGAAGTCCTTCCTTAGGCAATCCGAATGATGCCGCAGCCGAGAATTCCACCTTGATATGTCGGTTGTTCACCTGCACATAGGTGTAATTCTTACTAGGTTCGTACGATTGTACGATTTGCAACAAGTATTCATTATGGAATACTTTATCCTGAGGTGGGATATGTGCCAATATATTGACTCCAGCTTTAGTCGGCGCTGCTCTTAATGGATTATTTTTGTCAGATTTTTCCCACCACTTCCGACAAAAATCAGCTGTCGGCTGTCCAAAAGTGATATCCTTGCTATCAACTTGTTCTTCTTCCTCTTCACTAAGCAGTTCATCCTGCTCCTCTAGGGTAGTCTCCCGATGAACCTCACTGTAAAGTTCCCGTCAGTGTGCCCTTAGTGGTTCCATCTCCTCTCTCCGAAATTGCAAAAGTGATCTTCCTCTACCACCACACCAGTATCTATGACCTCTCCACGGTCTATGACTCTATACACTCCCTCTCCAAGGATGGTAGCCATGTCTCTCGTGTGGCTAAAACTCTCGCCCTTGACCTTGTACTGGGTAGGCCTTGTAGATTCGCCTGGGTCGTGAATCTCTTTGGTGTAATGGTCTTGGTGAGCCATCCGCCCTAGTTGCTGCAATCCATTCTAAAGGAGCTCAAAATCCTTGTGCGGAGCTCATTCTTCTCCCATGGTCGATTTGAAACCACTTTCGCACAACTTGTATTCAACTTGGCAATTTAGGACAAATTCAGCACAAACGGCTCCAAAATCCGTACAACTACATCCAAAGCGTACAGATGCCTCCAGCAGTCGTACACTGCTCCTCAAAATCGTACATGCACGTTTTAGGAATTGTACAACTCTCTCCAATTCATACACTTTTGCCTGAAATCGTACAACTTCACCCGATTCCATACAACTTCACAAAAACGTACAATCTGAGCTCCAATTCCTACAAGGACATGTTACTTCCGTAAAATTACGTCAAAATTCGTACAATTGCATAAAAATCCATACAAATGCCTCCAAATTGCACAAATCGGGTCCCAACTTGTCCTGAAATTGTACAATCTCTCCCAGAATCGTACAAATTTGCCCCCAAATCGTACAAGTTGCTCGTCAAACCTTCACTTGGCTAAAAATTCACATTTTTTGTCAGATTTGCACGATTTCTTTGGTACCCTTGTGCTGTCGGTGTGCAATTCCTCCTTTGCGATGCAATTCTAGGGCACTTGGGCAATTTTCTCTCTCAATGGTGCAATTTCTCAGCAATACAAATTTCTCTGGCAATGTAATAATCTGTTGTACGACCTTCTTTTTAATTTTATCACACATGCAAGGACTGAAATGTTTTTGCTTTTTCCTCCGACCTATTTCTCATGCACTAGGGTTTACAATTTTTCCCTCCATCCTGCTTGTTCTATAAAATCTAAACCCTAGCCCGCTTTTTCTCCACTTGGGTTTTTCTCTGGCGCCCTTTCAACTTCAAACCCTCGACTTTTCCAGCATGTTTTTCCACTAGCAACACGTTTTTTGAGATACTTCCAAACTTTCAGAGTAAAAACCCTGAATTTGCCGATTTTCTCCAATTTCAGCTGGCTTGTGTGAAAATAAGAAGATTCTATTGGTGCAATTGCGTGATGGGTCAAAGAAAACTTCAGTTAACTGGTGATTTTTGCATGCCCACGTGGAAGAAATTCGTCGGTTGCACACTCCTTGCTCCCGAATACTCCGAAATTCACTTTTGCATATGTATGATTTGTTAATTTGGTGAAAATATTCTGCATGGTGCTTGCTTTTTAAACCCTAACATCCTCCTGTGGTGGATCTTGATTGCATAATAGCACTTCCTGAGGTTCGCTCGACTCAACTCTCTGCTGCCGTCTTCATTCGATTTCATGCGCCATGATGAACATACATCAAATTTAATAAGGTTTCAATTTCGAGCCATTTACTGTGTCGGGTACCATTGTCCTATCCAACTTTTGCAGCTTTAATGCACCATTATCCATTGCTTCCATGACTCGAAAGGGACCAAGCCACAAGGTCTTCAACTTCCCGAGCTTGATTTCCCGTTTTTGTTGAACTTAAGAACCAAATATCTTGGTTTAAGTTCCATCTTACAAAGATGCTTATCATGCCATAGTTTCCTTCGCTTCTGGGCTACCTTAATCACGCATTGTGCCATGATTCTCCATTCATCTAATCGAATGAGCACGGCCAGTCGTTCTTCCAAACTTTCCTGATCACCCAAGCGATGCTCCACAACAATCTGCAAACTGGGTACCAAGAATTCGATTGGTAGTACCGTCTCCTGACCATACATTAATTGGAAGGGCATAGGGTCCGTCGTTGGTTTGAAGGTTGTCCTATAAGCCCAAAGAACAGATGGCAACCTTTCCTCTCAATATTCTCCTCCTATGCCACAAGTCTTGTATAATGTAGAGACCAAGACTTTATTAGTTGCCTCTGCCTGCCCGTTTGTTCGAGGATAATAAGGACTTGATAATGAGTGCAAGAACCTGAAATCGGTTATTAGTTTTTTGATAACCTCGTTAACATAGTGACCTCCCCGGTCACTTGTTATATGTAGCGGAATCGCGAATCTTGTAACCACTTGTTCGTACAAGAACCGGGCTGTACTTTTTGTCGAGTTATCTGGTAGTGCCCTTGCTTCTACCCATTTCATTAGGTATTATGTTGCTACCACAATGTACCGACACTTTCGCCTACAGATGGTTTTCAATGGTCCAATGAAATCCAACCCCCATCTTTCGAACAATTCTTGAGGTTGTGATGGATGTTAAGGCATAAAATCTCTACGCACTAGCGTTCCCATTCTTTGGCAAGTGTCACAAGCTTGTACATATTCTTTTGCATCTTTGTATAGTGTAGACCACCATAGTCCTACCAAGAGTATCTTCCTGGCAGTGGCATCTGGCCCCATGTGTCCTCCTGCCAAGCCTTCGTGAGCCTCTTTTAGTGTTGCATCGACTTCTCCATCACGCATCTTCGTAGAATTCCATCCGCACCCATATTATACAACAATTGAGCTATCAACTGAAAAGGTGCTGACTTCAGGATCACTTTCCTCTTTTCTTGTGTTGTCAAGTCCTGCAACAACTCTCCTGTGGATAAATATTTTCCAATTAACTTGTACCACGATGGCACAACATTAATGGCAAACAACTAAGCATTGGGGAATTCATATGGAACTCTCGTCCCTGCAGGTTCTCCCGATCGTATCCAAGACAACTAGTCTGCAATCACATGATTCTTACCAAGTCTTACTACTACTCGAAATACGAAGTCTTGTAAGGTAACGAGCCACCTGCTAACTTGTCCTTGTATGACTGGTTTATTTATCAAATACAACAAAGCTTGATGATCAACATAAAAGGAAAAAGGGTTTGCCAACAGGTAATGCCTAAATTTTTGTACAACATACACCATCCCTAGAGCCTCTCGCTCTATCGTACTGTAATTCCTTTCTACCCGTGACAACAGGTGACTTGCGAAAAAAATAGGCTGGTCTAGCCTAAATTGTCCTTCTTGAGCTAGTGCGCATCCTATCGCAAAGTTTGAAGCATCAATGTGGATATGGAATTCCTTATCCCATTTAGGGAACACCAAAATAGGGCTACTAACTAGCTTTGCTTTCAATTCTTCGAAAGCTCCTTGGTGCTCCTCTGTCCAGCTAAAAGGAACGTTCTTCTTAGTCAAGGAATCCAATGGGTAGGACACGTGCGCATAATTCCTAATAAACCTTCGTTAGTATCCTGTAGACCCAAGGAAGGTTTGCAACGAGCTTACATCATATGGTTCCTCCATATGTAATATAACACGAATTTTATCAGGATCTGTCTTCAATCCTTCGCTGCATACTATATGTCTTAGTAGCTTCCCATATGGTACCATCAGAAAACATTTCCCTAGATTCAGGGAGATCTGTGCATTCCTACACCGACTCATACATTCACTAAGGCTACGTAGATGATCCTTGATCTTGCCATAAATGGACCAATCATCTAAGAATGCCTTAAACTTCCTTGTCGCCAACTGATTAAAGATGTACAGAATAATACGTTGGAATGTGGCTAGGGTGTCACATAGCCCAAACGATATCCGATTATATGCATAAATGCCATTCTCCACACTAAATGTGGTCTTCAACTTATCTTCCTTGGCTATATTGATCTGATTGTAGCTAGAAAACCCATCCAAGAATGAATAAATTTCATGTCTTGCGACCTCCTACAGAATGGAATCTATGAAAGGAATGGGGAAGGGATCTTTAATCGTAACTGCAATCAAACTCCTGAAATCCACGCATATTCGAATCTTGTCCACTTCCTTCTTCAAGGTGACCACAAAAGGTGAAACCTAGTCACTTGTAGTGACTCTGAAAATGATGCCTACATCGAGCATCTTTTCTATCTCTGCATTCACCAATGCAGCGTACTTGGGGTTCATCCTCTAAGGTCTCCTTCTCACTGGTTGTGCCCTAGTTCTTCGCGTAGTTCGCCCCTATAACCACCATGCTACAATCATTTTAAACCTTTTACGCCGCTGAAAGCACCAGGAAAGGGACAAACGTTCAGAGACCAGAGATTTGAACCTTGGACCTCTGCACCCCTTATGGGGTTTGCTCAAACCAATTGGTCTACACCTCGGACCTCATTTTTTTGTTTGACTTGTTGAAACATGAATTTTATTTGCTTTGATCAGAAGAAAAAAATTAATTTAAATTTCTACATTTTGCATATTAGCTTGACACATGATTATGTGGGAACAATGACTTTTATACACTGCCTTCTACTACACCACAATCCAGCATTAGTGTGATCAAAGGCTTTCACATTTAAACCTGTTATGGATCAGATGGTTCAAACTTATCAGTAGTTAATTTAATTACTTGACAATTATTATGCCATAAAAAATACTTTACAGCATAATTAGTTTGTCATTTACAGATCCATGGAGATGGTCCATGTGATTAACTCGGAAAATGCAGAAGTTGGAATCTTATCCTCTGTAGCACTGTGGTTTGGTATTCCACACAATGAAAAGTACAAGAAATAACACAAAACAATGCAGCATTAACAAGAACAATCCATACATATGCGAGTATAGATTGCACAAAGAGAATTCATATTACCAGAATCTGTACAATACAATGTCGATAACTAGAACAACAATGCATCAATGCAACAACAGGAATGCAATATGTGCTCAACACTACGATACGATGCGATAGAAAATGACAAAGCAGGGGTTTTATATATACAGCCGAGTGGAGAAAGGTAGTTGCGCAATGGCTTAACCAACCTGCTGGGAACCATAGATACAAACCAAAAATTAACCGCATACTTTTACCAAACTAACTAATGTTGCACATTCCCATGAAACATATGATATCAATGCACAAATTATAAACTATGTACAAATCAAAACTGTTTGCATATGTGTCATACCTATGCATGTGTACATGACAGCTTGGGTGGCGCTTGTGTTGGCACCACACCAAAACTGCGGTCTACTTCCCCAAAAATTTAGCATGGTTAATGCATAAAATGTAGCTGCAACTCTGAAACTGCTTAAAGTCTTTTCAAAAGTCTTTTATTAGGGAAAAAAATAAATAATGGATGCCATCCAATACTTCTAGAAACATGTACTGAAGCTCAGTCATAATATCAATGGGACCATTTGTCCTCAAAAGGCTCCTAGATTTACTTCACAAAACCTGTTGAAATTTTTTGGCAAGGCCAACTACATAAGATTTTCTGAATGGGTTGTCAATGGGATAGCCACAATAAATGTAGAGAAGGGGTCCAACTTTCTATGATTGCTTTGTCTTGACAGATTACATCCACAAGTATCTGTTGCTTGCTTAATGAACGTGTTTAAGAGCTCCTCTCCATAGAATAGCAGGCAGTAGCTCTTTTTTCGTCCTCATTTCTGTAGTTTATATGCTTTATTGGTTAGTTGGCAGGCCTGAACAATGAAGCATCTACTGATTGTCGCTGCACATTGCTTTGGTAGGGACTGTGCTGCCATACTGCCTCTTTTTTATATGAAGACTGTAAGAAAAATTTCCTTCAATTTATAAAATAGAAAACACATGTGCCAACTTGCCGCTACAAGAGAAAACATTGGTAGACATTTTAGTTATTGCTTATTGTGTGCATTAACAGAGAGTTAAAATGCTTATGGCCTATATAGGATGTTTGTTACTGGCTATTAACAGTTCATGAATGAGTAGGCTGGTACATTGTTATGGACCACTGGATACTCTGATATTATATGGGACTAGTCATTGAGTCTTACGGGTGTGTTAGATTGCTGATTAAGGTAAATGAAGCTAATACAGTCCCTTATTTCAATAAATTCACCATTGTAATTCAACCTTTTGCTATAAAGTATGTTTGTTTCTAATAAAAAACTAGTGAGAAATGCCGATATGATTACCATGCATACCGAACAATATGATTGTCTTTACTAGAATAGTTAGCACAATTAATGCAATTAGAATCACAAAACCCTTGATCATAAGCAAGAGATCTGCCATTGGCCCACCTAGAGGGCCATGAGAAGCTTGTCAACGGATTGTTCCATTGATGTTGGCCACTTGATGATATAGAATCTAGAGACAACGTCAACAATTAGTCACAGTTAGGTGAAGAAAAAACTTTCTTCAACTATTGTTTTTTATTTATTTATTTTTAAGATAAATTTTTGCATTGGGTAAAGATTTTCTTGGTGTCAAGGAGAAGCTTTGCATTGGGTAAATATTTTCTTGGTGTCAAGGAGAAGCATTCTGGACTCTTGAAAGGTTTTTTTCTGCACTTACCAAGATGTTGAAAGGGATCAAATTAGTCATCAGAGTTTGAAATTGAGATTTATGTTAAGAGGGATTTTTTATGTTTATGACATTTTTTCTTGTATCTAGGTGTACTGCTTCAGAGGAGACAGTATATGTACATTTGAGTTATAATTGATTAGAATTTATGATGATGAGTGGTGAAGAGCACCACTATATATAAATGTAAAAAATATCAGAATTTGAAATTGAGTTTATGTTAAGAGGGATTTTTCATGTTTATGACATTTTTTCTTGTATCTAGGTGTACTGCTTCAGAGGAGACAGTATATGTACATTTGAGTTATAATTGATTAGAATTTATGATGATGAGTGGTGAAGAGCACCACTATATATATATATATGGATAGATAGATAGAAGATTATGAACATGGGGCACCAACCTTACATGGAACCTCAACAATAGACGATAAGTACTATAAGAAGTTATCCCTTACAAAAAAAAAACATTGTCCTGAAAGCATAGGAAGTAAGGGATGCACATTAATAAATGATCAGTTTTTCCATTAAGTCTTGTCTTTCAGTAATATTTTAATTTTATAAGATACTTCTAATATGTCAAGAATGCAAAGATTTGTTTTGCATCTCCAAAATGCCTCTAGGTTCTAGAATAAGTTCATCCTTCCATTTTGTCAAATTTTACAATGTTTGGAATATGGTATGAAAGTGAACTCCAAAGCAAAGTAAACAAGGGGTTACAAGTACGCAAAAACAAGGTGGTATTGATTGACATGATAATAATATGGATGTCCAAGTCTCGATCAAAGTAGTACACAACAAGTACAAAACAACTTGTTATCATGGATAGATGCATACTAGTGTATTTATACACTTAGAAATCCAAATCGTGGAAACATTTATCCCAAGATACTGGAAGTCAATGATTCATGGGTTGCCATCCAATTTGGTTTTATAATAGGATGACTTGTAAAATAAACCTTAAATGCTTGAAAAGTTAGGTTTAGCACTAGATTTTTAACCCATACAAAAAACTTTTTAGTTTACAGACTACAAGTTCACTTTGACAAATTTGGGCAGTTGATCCATATGGAGTTGTTGATTCAGATTATTGTAGGAGTTAGTTCTGATGTGGTGCCACCTCAAGCATAAAATGAGTGCGTACGAAAACAAGTTCTCACAAGCAATTTTAATTGTACATTGTTTTGTCAATTTGCATAGAATACTAGTTTGCACACTAAATGTTTGTAAGAATGTCTCCATATTGTGTTTGCACACTAAATGTTTGTAAGAATGTCTCCATATTGTGTTAAATGGCAGAGTATTGTTAGTACCTCCGCAATTAGTAAATTTTCATATGAGAGTTGTCATGGAAGGGTAGTTGGTAGACAGGTATGAGGAAGCTGCACAAGTTATGCAACTACTTCCATTGCCTGAAGCAGCATATATAGACCCCTTACAATTTGGTGTTCATCATCATAGGAACATTGGATCATTGTATTTTTATCAGACTCTGCAGAATACATGCTATGAATGATATTGTGATCTTGCTGCTACATATCTTGCTGTTCATACCTGAATAATATGGCGATGTGCAGTTTTGCATAATTCTGTCTCTGACATCTTTTCTCACACATTATGTTGAATACTGGATCCTGTTAATGTTTGCTCTCATTTACTCTTTCACTTTCATGTTCCTTCAAAAGTGGAAAACTCTCATTGTACTACAATTAACACATAGGAAAGCACTCTTGAGGTCCATCTGATGTATTGCTCATCCATGTTTGTTGGCGAGTTATATGACACAATTGTGATAATGTTTATATTGGCCATTGAACACAAAAGTTTCAATGTAGTCAAACCTTTCTTGATGAGAGAAAATCCTTTGGAAACCAACCTAGATCTTTTGCTGTTCACTTCTTGTGAAGTGTATTTGATCTTACATGCCCATCTTGGTTATTGTTTCCCTTTGAGATAAGGATCCGATTTCATCCCCTTCTTTCAACAACTTAGTTGCTTCTTAAGTCTATGGTTTAGGGATGAGAGTAATCTTAGTCATAAGAGCAAGACGACATTGATTTAGGAAGGCATGGGATTCTTCAAGATGTATCCTTGCCTACCTAAGTTTGGAAACATAGTTATTCTCTAAAGTACTCTTTCTTTAAATTTTTGGAATTAAGGCTTAACCTTTGGTGACATCTCCTTGCTAGTCCCATCTTCATAGATGGTTCCTATTGATGCCTTTTGCCCTAGACTTGTTCCTTCTCACGAGTAGTCCTCCATGGATAGACAACCCTCTACTTGCTTGGTGACATCCATCCTTGGGTGGACCTCTGCATGAACATCTATGGCATGGCATCCATGTGCATGAGTGTCTGCCTCTAGGAAGTTTTGTACATGGGTACTCATCTCGAGGGAGCCTTAGACATGGTATTTGCCCTCAGATAGCCATGTTCATAAGCATCTTATAGGAATTAAAGGAATCAACACATCAATTAGATGCAAAACAAGAAAATAAATAAAGAACATGAATATCAAGAAAGGAACAGGAAACATTTGATATGGTGGCCTTGGACACCAAAAATACTACATTGTCAATTTAAAGATAAAAAAGATGTAAGTGGGATTGTAAACATTGCTCACAACACAATGACATGAATCCCCTCAAGGTGAAAAGTGCATGTGGGCCAAATAGTACAACACAAGTACAAAGTTGATTGTGGACAGTGAAAGATTGACACTTTTCAACAGCCTCCTTTTAAGCTGAATGGGGGATACAAAGGGATGACGTGGTTGAACATCCCCCCTTAATGAAAGCTCACCAATGCTAATATGATTCCGCAATTGGATGAATGTAACTTGTAGCATACCCTAAGTGAAAATGTCCATGAATGATCTATAAAAGTTGCAAACTGGCCTCAAGAATGGAGATATTGAATGTAATGCATCCAAATCTTAATATGCTTGGTTTGTTGATGCCCAACCATGTTTCAAACCAAGTGAATGGTACTCGTATTGTCACAATACTGAGTATTAGGACCATTTTGAGAAACACTCCCATTTAGTCCAGATTTTCTAGGCTAGGATGACACTCCAATATTTTGCTTTCCAAATATACTCTAGTTTGTGTGTTCCTTTCTCTGTAAATGGATGACACAAACAAAAATCCTTTCAAATATTTTGAAGCCAATTCACCTCCATTTCCCCCACTCCTAGTCTTTGCTCCCAGAAAAAAAAAATCCTAAGGATACTAATTATGATTAATACAAGGCCGAGATGGATCCCGAGAGGGATACCGTAGTGGTAAGTCCTTGCATTTTCATCCAGGAGATCCAAGTTCAAACCCCAGTAAGAGGGGACCGGGACCCCACATAAAAACCCATGTTTTTAACTCAACATTTGCCAACGGGGTCATGGTTCAATGTTAAGGCATATGGGTGACATAACTCACACCAAGGTTCAAATCCCAGTGGCACGAAATAGCTCCAAGTGATTAAGTTGATGTAAAAGGGAAAGGACAACCCTTTCAAAACCCTATTTAAAAAAAAAAAAACAAGGCCGAGATGAATGCTACACCAGCAGTGATTCCCTTCCAGTTTGATATGCATGGAGCAGAATAGTGAACCACCTGGTATGAACGAATAATGCTCTAGGTTTCTCCCACTTGGTTGTAGTTCTGATTTGTTGTTTCCTATTTTATTTCATGTTAAAGATCTTTCATATCATATTAAAGGATCAGATTAGGCAATCAATCAATGATACAAAGGCTTGTGAGATGCCTTTGAAATGACTCATATCTTCCAGTTCTTCCATATTTGAATTGTGGGAGACAAAGATATAGAATGGTACTTCTTGAAACTCTAAAAAAATTGTCTATATCCAAGAGAAAACATATACCTTTGAAGTAGACTTCCACTCATTTAGATCATCAGCCCTTAAAAAATAATAATCCTTACTGCATAATGGACACCCATGTGAACAATACCTATAATGTAGCACAAAGTCCATTTGGTAGCCTTTCCAATGACTATCATAGATGCATGCATATATTTGAAACAAAGACTGACAACAAAAGCAATGTTCTTTTGAATTAAGATAAACAAAACTACCCATCAAAGACTGAAAGATATTAGGATGCATGAAAGGGGAAGAACAGTTAGCCTCAAACTTCATATCTAAAGCAAATTAGCCTCAAGCTTCACACCTAAAGCAAATGGGGTGCAAGCTCGCTTATAGTTATCCATCCCAAATTGCTTCAGAAGATTTAGAGCATACTAGGCCTGAGAGATGGAAATCTTCAAAGAAGACTAAATTATTCGAATGCCCAGAAAATACTGAAGTAGGCCCAAATTTGTCATCTCCAACGATTCCCAAAGCTGTAGCTTCAAATCATGAATCATTGAAGCAAACTCCTCGTGATGATCAAGTTCTCAATATAAACCACAACAATAAAGATCCAACCCTCATAACTCTTGATATAAAAACCGTGCTTAACCTTATTTTGCAAGAAGCAAAACTGAGAAAGTTATCGATATTCTCATACTAAGTTTGAGGTGCTTGCTTAAGCCCACATAAGAACTTCCTAAGTTCGGAAACCAAGGGTGCGGGAACATCCTCAACAAAGCCTGGCCATTGTTTGTATGTAGATATCCTCCTAAAGGTCCTCATGAAAAAGCTGCTCTTTGACATTTATTTGGTGAACCTCTTATAGAGAATCATCCGGATGGAATCCATGTAAGCAAATTGTTGCAAAAGTCTTATTATAATCAATTCCGTTTTAAGAAAAACCTTTAGTTACAACATGAGCCATATGCTTCTAAATTTAAGCATCCCCACCAAACTTTATCTTATACACCCCGTTACATCCCATAATATTCTTGCCCTTAAGCAAGGAGACCAACTCCCAAGTTTGATTCCTCCTGAGAGAATCATACTCCACCTCCAAGGTATGTACTTGTGTGTATATGTGAGTTCTTTCTGTTTTTTTTTTTTTTCTTTATACATTACAGAACTGTATTCTAGTGTTTTGCAAAACATGTTTGTTTGCAAGACCAGAATATTCCCACAGGCTAAAGAATTTACATGTCTTTTTAATTGAAAATCAGAATCCGGACAGAAATTGTTGCTTCATAACATGCAGAAATAGGTTTTATACGACAGGAACTGCAATTATAAATTTTACATACCTGATTTGTGTTCAACTGGAGCAAAAACATGAAGTTCAAATTATAAAGGGCTATTGGTCCTGATTCCTTTCCTACATATTTGTTGTCAGCATTTTATACACTTGCACACAATACAAAGTTTCCTGAAGATGCTGTCTCTTTCCAGTGTCTTTTAGACCATGTTACATGCTTTTGGGAATCTTGTCTCCTTTCTCTTATTATCATTGAGACCAATTTCGAGGCCATCTCTTAGGCAGATTGGTCATCCATAGTTTTTATGATAGATCTTACGTCTTGCTTGTTACTCTTTCTCTCCTTGACAACGTTAGAAAATGGGCTCTGTTATGCTGTATGCTTATCTTCCTCAGATACCTAAACCAGGCTTTGGGCATACTTCACTTTCAGAGACCTGTTGCCACATTTTGCTAAGGGGTAAAAATTTTGAAAATTCTGAAAAATTTACTGCTGCAACTGTTCGAACCAGATTCTTCCTTCCTCCCTCCTTTCCAAATTCATCCAGGCAGTTTTCATGTTTACCAGTTTCCAGCTTTGTTTTCCAAGTATTCAGCATATTCTGTGAAGCTCGGGAAAAGCCTAAATTGTTCTAAGGCTGGGGCACTCCCTTGGTCGCTCCATTTTGGAGCGATGCTGGGAGTCGCTCCCTTTTTCCAGCGATTCCCAGCTTCTCTTCTCTATCCTGCGACCGACGACAACAACAAAGACCAAGGCAAGCGGGAGAAAAATTATAAAATTGTTCTAAGTGCGAAAGTTTCCCGTGGTCGCTCCATTTTGGAGCGACCCCCGTCATCGCCAGCCTCCACCAGCGATCCTCGGCGACAAGCGACCGTCGACGATGAGCAAATCAGGAAAAAAACTAAGGCATGGAGCGTCGACGTCGGTCGCTCAGTTTTGGAGCGATTGACGTCGGTCGCTCGGTTTTCTAGCGACCACGGTCAATAGGCGCAAAGGGTCAAAAATGCCTGTGTGGGAGCGTCGACGCCGGTCGCTGCGTTCTTCAGCGATCGACGTTGGTCGCTCGCTTTTTCCAGCGACAATGGTCAAAAAGGTTGAGCAAGCAAAAAGCGCCTAAGTGTAAGTTGACGCTGATCGCTCTGTTTGGCGGCGATCGACGTCGGTTGCTCCATTTTGGAGCGACTCCCGTCGTCGCTCAACTCAGCCAGCGACCCCCATCGTCGCCAAGCAAGCTTCATCAACCGCGGCTTTCAAATAATGACGTCGGTCGCTCTGTTTTGGAGCGATTCCGGACGTCGCTGCAGTTTTTCAGCGACCGCGGGTGAGGAAGTTCCAAATGCTTCTAAGGCACAAGGTGGAATGTCGACATCGGTCGCTCGTTTTTCGAGCGACTCCCGTCGTCGCTGCAATCTATCAACGACCGCCGTCGCCTCCCCCCATCTAGCGACTGCGAGCAAGAAAGGACCAAGTTGCAGAATTTTCTAAGGCAGGGTGTATCCCGGGTTCGCTCTATTCTGGAGCGACTCTCGGGGTCGCTATTTCGATCAAGCGACTTTGGTCAAACCCCCCCCACTTTAGCGAACCACAGACTGAGGCCAAACCACGCACGGATTTCGGGATTTGAGCCTGACATTTGGGACAGGAGGTCTACTTCAAAAGTACAGGTTAGGTGAACATTGATGGTGTCCTCAGAGGCAAATTGTACTGCACCTACCACATTAATCAGACATGACTTCTCACCCACCAGATCTGATCGGAGTTGCACCAAAGTCAGGTGAATCTTGTTGCAGGTACGCTTACAGCCAACAGACGTCAAATCTCGGCAGCTTTTTCAGTCTTTGGGTTTTGTGCATCATTGTAATTAGGGGGAAATTTCTGCTATAAATAGCAGTAGAATTTCATTGTAAAAGGGTCGATGGGGAACATATTGCTAAGAAAGCTCTGCTGTATCAAACACTTGCTTCCAATACAAAGTATACTTGGCTCTGATATTTGTCTCTTTCTTTTATGCTGCCTTCTGCAAGTATTTCTGCATCTTGTTCATTTATTTTTCTGATTGCTGTAAATCTGAACTCTGGATTAAAGCATTGGCAATTAAGTGAATCTGGAATACTGAATGAAGGATACATAGGAAGGAATAACAGTGTTAGTTTCTGTTACATGCTTTGCTTTGATTGTTGTTGGTTTGGGTACTGTTGGTCACAAATCTGCCACAGGAAAGGATTTTGCATGTATACGCGCCCTGGACCTGGACCAACATTGAAAGGCCGGGGGGAAGGAATGCCCTCCGGGCCAATCTTTGGAGTAAGGCCAGCTCCTTTACTAAACTACTTGGGGTTTTTAAGCTAAGAGTACAGGAAAGAAATAAAAGGAGTAAGGAAAGAAATGTAAATGATTCAGTGGGAAAGAACCAACAACACGATTATTGACTTATACCTTGAAACAACAACAATGAATATAAAGAATAAAACTTAAATAAACACCACTCTAGCTTCCCTATGTATCCTCTGGAAGAATTCCAGGATTCAACTATTTCCCTACGCCTAAATCCAGATTTCAGAATTATAGCGACCAGGAAAACACGTGAGTATAGCAGAAACTACTAACCACAGGCAGCATACAAGGAATTTAAAGCAGTGTTTTCTCCACTATGTATCCTTCTGAAAAATTCCAGGGGTCTAATCCCCAATTACACACCTAAATCCAGGATGCAGAATTACAGTATGCAAATGAAGAAAAAGGATAACAAAAATAAACACAGAAGGCGGCATACAAGAGAGAAATTGAGCCCAAAGTTCTTAATATCAATTGCAGAACATCAAGATACAACAATTTTCTAGCAAAAGTTCCCCCCTTTTTCATTACAATTCGTGGGTTTTTATAGAGGACCCAACCCTCTGAGCCATCAATGCAATAAATCCTGAGGTACGCCCTCGATAATCTGAAAAATCCGCTCCTGCCCCTCCTGTGACTGAGCTCTCACATCCTTTTCTACAATTAGCAACTACGGCTGCATTAGCCAGGGAAATCTGCATTTATGGGCCACCTGACTCATCCTGAATCTCTCCGGGTGCGGTGCTCAAGTGACTACCAAGTTCTTATGGCTCTTCTTCTATAGCTGATATTTCTTTTTTCGTTACTACAAATGAGCACCGGGTCTTTCGGGCAAGTAAAAATGCATTTATGAAACACTCGATTGCCTCGGAAAGATACCCGGCCTTGGGGTGTGTGCCCTTGAAGAGAGCACCCTTGGAGAGCTTCGCCATAATCAAGTTCGGGGCCTTGCTTCACAATGGATGCGGGCCGAAGCGGGAATGATCTCCTTGCATGAGTGCTTTGCGCGAAGGGATCTCCAAAAAGGGTTCGTAAGGGTTTTGTGCCGAAGCAGATATTCCTTACCAAAACATGGCTCCTAACCTTTCATTACTTCGCCAGAAAAATGAGTCGGATGCATCTTCGCAAGAGATTTTGCCTGAAGTGGACTCTTCGCCAATGGACTTCAAAAATGCTTCGCTGCGAACTTCCTTCAAAAAAGTAGTTCGGGGGTTTTTTGCCGAAGCGCATTTTTGCCTTAGAATTTTTCTCTGATTTTTCGAAGGCAGCTAAGCTTTGACTGAGGGAGCTTCGCACAAAAATTGGCCGAAGTAGATGCTTCACAGAGGTTTGGGGCGAAGTAAATCTTGCCTGGAGAAGCGGTTCGCCAAGAGAAGGGGCTGAAGCGGATGCTTCGCTTAAATTCTAGCGAAGTGTTTTCTCCCACTTAGAAACTTCTTCATCGCCACTTCGCAAAAATTTGGCCCGAAGTGATCCTTTTGGAAGCTTCGCTCACGAAGCTCTTTTTGTGCCTTAGAAAATTTTGGGCCTGCATCTTCATTATTCTTGTTTTCTCCTTGCGAAGCTTACTACTCCTGTCGATGTTGTAGGCGAAGCTTTTGTATATACAGTTTATTTACAAAAGGGGCAAAAATGACAGCAAGACTGCTGAAATGCTATCAACAACAGAAATAAAGAAAACAAACAAGACAATCATTACAAAATTTTTAATTTCATTACCCCTCCAAGCAATGTGACAAAATTGTCAACATTCCTAGCGGGGGCAAAAATGACAGCAAGACTGCTGAAATGCTATCAACAACAGAAAGAAAGAAAACAAACAAGACAATCATTACAAAATTTTTAATTTCATTACCCCTCCAAGCAATGTGACAAAATTGTCAACATTCCTGGCGGCTCGCGGGGCAACGAGCTCACCTCGGTGTGAGTACCCTCAATCTTTATCCATTGGGCCAGAGTTACCTCCGGACCCTTCTCCTTTCTGCTTCTCCTCCTCTGAGAGTGTCTCAACAACTACTTTTTTTCCTTTTTCTTCTTCTTCATCCGGTGTTTGTTCAAGTGGCGGCGATGGAAGGCGGTCACGTATTCGTTCCATAGTTCGGCGAATATGGGCCCAAGCACCCTTTTGAAAAGGCTCCCGATCTTGCAGTGCCTTAACTAAGATATAGAACCGATCAATTTGTTCAATGTCGGCATATTTGGCTCTTGCGCTCAGATCATTCAAACAAGCCACAATCCTACAATACCTTAAAATGAAATCCGTGACCTGTCCCTCCGTGACTGGCTCTTTCCATCCATCAATCTCAGAAACATCGTTTTCAAAGTTGAGCCAAGCTGGTTTCAATTCTTCTTTAGCCAAAAGGTTCCCGTCATTGTCAGTGAAACTCGGGAAACCCAATGCTGATAGATCCTAGAAATATCCCAGAGAGGTAAATAGCTCCTGCTCAAACTCGTCTAAGAGTTGCTTCGCCTTCTGAGCTTTCCTCACCTTAGAGAAGAAGGCGCGAACCGTGGCCTGGGTAGTGGACCAATCTCTGGCTGTCCGACTCATAGCAGTGACCTGCAAATCTTGATACTTGATGCTTTGCACCTCAAAAGCTAAATCAAGTTGGTTTCTTATCTTTTGAATTACTATGTCCACTATTAGCCCCTTTTGTGTAGCAGCGTTCTGGGCTTCAGTAATATAGGACAATATTGACAGGGCACTGGAGCCCCGGGATTTGAAGTTTGTAAGGAGGTGCGAGCGGATGTCCTTGATTCTGTTTCTGTCAAATAGCTCCAAACTTTTCTTATCATACAACCGTTGTTGCATTTGCAAGATCCGACCTTCAAACTCCTTGGCCCTTAATTCAAACTCAGCCTGTATCTTGCTCTGATTTTCTACTTCGCGTTGCAGTTGTTCTATCTGTTGTTTCAAGGCATCTCTCTCCTTCTTCATCTGCTCGCACTGCTTCTGAACATCTTCTAACTGAGAGCGTATTCTAGCTAGATCTTCTTCTAGCTTAACGTTGGCGTTCTCTGCCTCACAGCGGCACTGGTTGGCAATCCTCGCATGTGCACGAAATGTTTCTATCCTTACATGCATGGATTCCGATTCATCATCGATGTCCATATGCTCCAGATCCTTGACCTTTTCTTGATATTCGTAATCAGCGGGGGTCATTTCATCCAGGGGTTTTTGGACCTTGGGAATCTTCTTCACTTTGTGTAATTTTCCATTTGTCAAATCAAATATAGCGCACTTTTCTTCTTTTGCCAGAGAACGTCCTCTCTTTCTTCTTGCCTCCTTGAGCATTTTGTCAGTGTTTTGCCGGGCTCGGATCAACTTTTTTGCTAGAGGGCTCTCTTTGATCATAGCTAACTTGTTTTCAAATAAGGCTGGGTTAATAGCCAAGGGGGTGAATGAATATAATGATTGTATGGGTGACGCGTCGCCAGTGGATTCGGCGACAGATGTGGTGGGGGTTTTGGTGAGCGAAGAGATGGCATGCGAGGTCGGGGTACGGGAGTCGGGGTTTGGAAGTGAAGTATCACCTCCGGTATGGCCAAGTATTAATGGAATGGTGGCGTGGGTGAGTGAAGTGGCATTCGTGGATGCGTCCCGACCTAACGACTCAGATGGAGTGGAAATTGTTGCCACATTTTTGATAGGGGCGTAAATTTTATCAGGTTGTTGCCACTCTCCTTCGTTCTTTCCTCATATGTTATGGTGATTTTCCTTGGTGCTTCTGCAAGGTGTTCTGTTTTCGGTCCCCAGCTTCCATCAGGTCTAATGCCATCATCGGCATAAAAATTGTAAAACTTTACTAAGTGCTTCCCCCCTTCCCAATATCGCTGATTTTGTTGCGCGATTTCGGGCAAAGATGAGTTTTTTAGCGACTAAGGGTCGTGTTTCAAGGTGGCAGATTTGCCTAAGTCCTTTGAACCCGAAGTCGCTACCGCGCGCACTTTCCCCCCGTCGCTATGGCACGTTTCAAGCGAAAAGGGGCACCAGAGAGGAGTAGGTGGGCTCGAGATCGCCGTTGCGAAGAGAAAAACTGCCTAGCACGCAGGAGTTTCCAGAACTTTTGAGCCTGCGAGGTTGCGAGGGCTTTGAGCCCGAAATCGCTATCGCTCTTCCCCAAACCCGAAGTCGCTCGACTTTCCTAGCGACATCCAGCAAAGAGGTTCCCGGGATCGAAATCGCCAGTGCCAAGCAGAAAAGCCCGAAATCGATCATTTTATGAGCGCTTTCAAGCTCAGGCCAAAGTTTGCCTTGAATCATCATTCCCAAGATCGTCTTTGCTCTTTAGCGATTCTGGGCGCATCTTGCCTTTTCAGCGATTTTTGGCTGATGTCAAAGAGTGTTTGGGATGTCTTTCCCCTCTTCTCCAGGTCAGATTTTGGAGTTCGCGCTGATTAGACTTTGAGTGAGAGTGGCTGAGCATTAAAAGATAATTGTACTCCAGCTACCAAAGCTAGACGATAGCCCCCTTTTCAGCGACCAAGACTATCAGAAGTTGTACGAAATCAGGTGAGAGCATACTGCAAGTACAGGGATGGCCTACCAAGATCAAATCTCTCCCCTTTTTGCAGCTTTTGGTAGGTTTGGGGATCTGCACTTCTCATTGTAATTGGGAGGGGAAAATGCTATAAATAGCAAGTGCGTCTCATTGTAAAAGGAGGGGAAAAAGGGGATATCTTGCTAAGAAACTTCTCTAAGTTGTACATCTGCTCTTAATACAAAAGTATGTTTGGCTCATTAGTTGCCTCTATCTTGTATGCTGCCTTTCTTTAATATTTCTACTTCATGTTGCTTATTTTTCTGATTGCTGTCATTCTGCACATCTGGATCTCAGCATTGGCAATTAAGTGTATTTGGAATAAGATAGAAAGGATACATAGGGTAGGAAAGTGCTAATGTTTCTAGGTATGCATTGTTTTGATTGTTGTTGGTAAAAGCATCTGGTTAGTAACTGTGCTGCTTATCTCCTTCACCCGAAGTACATCACATTTACATCTCTTTCAGCACCCTAAACTAAACTAAAAAAACATAGGAAGCCGGCCTTCTCCGGAGATTGGCACGGAAGGCATCTCTTCCTTCCGGCCTTTCAATCTGTTGGGCGAATCTATGGCGCAAAGACCTAAAACCTTTCCTAGTGGCAGATTCGTAACCAACAGAAACATTTATGAGGTTGGCGGTATTATGAGACAATTCTATGACAGCAAAGGAAACGACGCGATAGGGTGACTGTTCAATTAGACGAGTGTTTTGGGGAGAAGGCTCTGGGAGACCTTCAACCGGGACTACTGTAGGCACAACTTGAGAAACCAAAGTAGAAGATGAGGGATGCGTACCTGCGTGCTCTAGTGATAGAGCAGAAGCGCGAATTCCTGCATGTTTGGTTCACTACCTCTCACAACTTCTACACTTTCCACATTCTCGATTTCTACTTCAACATTCTCTTCTTTTTGGAGGAATTCCTCCATATTAATAATATCAACCTCAGAATTCTCCTTTGTTCTCTTCGACGCAGTTCCTCCGACATCGGCCTCAGCTGGGCTTACTGTAGACTGTTTGTTAGAAGCACTGGAGGGTCTAGTGCGAGGCCACTTCGGGTGAAGAGGAGGCATATGGACCTGTTCGGGTCTTTTTCTCTTCTTTTTCTTTTCTCTTTCTCTTGTTGTTGAGATGACCTCCCAACATCGATATCTGAGCTTCCAACAGGCTCTTTAGGCAGCTCTTGCTGCGTCACTACTGTTTCTTCTTCCTCTTCTTGTTCGGACACCTCATCAATTCTTCTGGGGCTTTCGCCTGAACCTGGGGCACTAGGAGGGATGAAGTCGACGAAGGAGATGGGCTGCCAAGATCCAGCATTAGCTTCATAAAAAATGGCAAAATCCTTATCCATCTCTAGGAGTCCATATGATTTTTTCTTTCGGCGATGGACTCTCATCACCCACCATTCCACCAACGCTTCTTCGTGCCAACTTATTTCTCCCTCCAAATCATCCTTCATTTTCCTCCAGAAAGTAGAGTCTGGGCTAGGAAAGGGGTACCGGATGGGGTCATATTCAGCTTCAATAGTGTAAAACTCATGCCACGGGGGCAATGTCTTCATCCTTTCCAGGTGCCATTCTAAGTCCCTCCCGTTGGGATTGTTTTGTTGCTCCACTATCTCCGGGCGGGGGCAGACATGAAAGTTTTTAAATCGGAGGTGGTCCCTCATTACCCCCAAGGGGTCATAGCACCATCGTTGTGGGAGCTGTAGCAGCCCGAAGTCAGCAAGCTTATCCTCCAGGTAGACATGTTGCTTGAGGGCGAAGACCTCGACGACTCCCATCTTGAAGGGGAAATCGCAGGTCAGTGCCCATTTCGGCCATGGCCGTAAATAACATTTGTTGCGTCGCTCTGACGGACGACCTCCAATGCGAACTGGTATTCAGAAGCGTAGACTGGCAGCAAGAAGTGTTTTCCCGTGAATCCAAACAAGCGAACAACAAGCCCCTGAGTTAATTGGAAAACGTCTCCCTTCCTTTCATTAACCACCTTATCTCTAAGGCTCGTGGGTACCCGAGGGCAAGAACCTTGCATCAGCTGAAGAGCAGGTCCTAAAAACTGCTGATTAAAAACATAATACGACTCCGTCCTCGCCAGGAGGGGGGTCCATTGGTATACCGGCAGAGGGGCTCCATCCTTGCCACTCGGAGTAATAGCAATATGGGGAAAATGCTTCTGAGTATGGTAGAAAAAGAGCCAAACTAAGAAAGAGCAAGGCCCAAAATACTGGCTCGTTCCAGAATTTTTCATGCTAGCCAGCCGCGTATGTAAGGTCCGGGCCACCCATTCCGCCCAGTCAAAGAAAACCGGGTTAGTGTTTGGCCTTGATGGGTCTGGAGCATAAAAATCTCCTCGCGAAACACACTCAGCCAACGACACTTGCAAGGGGTATACATCAGCATCTGTGGACAGGCCCGCGACCCATGCAATGATGGAAAAGAGTTTGTGTTCTTGAAATCCTTCAGAGGGCAAGGCATCTGAGGAAGCTTGCCCGAAGGGAGCCCGTCCTTGAGACTTTCACTTAGGAATTTTATTATGTAACTGGAGGTGTTGAACCTGTCCATTTGTTCGCTTAGAATGACGTTGCGAACAGAATATCCTTTAGGTGGCCCTTGCAGGGGAGCAAAAGCTTTTTGTACATCCTCCTTAAAAATCATAAACAGTTTGTTGCCTGCAGCATCCAGGACCTGCCTGGTGGAGGGTTGATAGTTTTGCGCGATTGCATGAACCAACTCAGGACTATGGTGCACTGGCAGAGTTAGGTACCAATATATATGTGAGTAGTAAGCGGCAGCCCTCTTGTTCTCTGCGGACAGGCGACTTCTCATGAAGTCGATGGTGTATCGTAGCTCCGCAATGCTTTTCGAAAGCTCAATGTCCCTTATCTTTTCCCACCCGTCAATGAGTGGTTCTGCAAGTTGCTCCTCCTTTGAATCTTCCCCTTCTTCGACGGGTTGTTTTTCAGGACGCAAATTAAGATCAACCTTCTTGGGTCTATGCCTCTTCTCCTCCTTAACCTTTTTGGCTTTCTCCGAGCCAGCTTCTTCAAGCTCTTTCCTTTTTTCCTTTGAATTCCTCTTTCCCATTTCGGTCTTCAGGAGCAGCAGACCTTCGACGCAGAAAATGAGAGGACTGCAGAATTCTGGCTAGGGCTCTCACACTTGTTTTTATTAGCAAGTGAACAGTTTTTTTACTATTAAAGCTTAGGTTTTATAGCTGCGGATTAAACCTACCATCATTTATGGCCACTGTCAAAATTAAATTCAAAAATCGGGTCGAATAGATTGCTTTGCTTTCTAATTGGCTTTGCGGCGCAGGTGCACGCGGGTCGATGTACTTCGAGAACCTGGCCGAGCTTCGAAAATCTAACTTTCTGCCACCTCGTACCTGGGCACAATTTTTAATCATAACTAAATTCTCTTGGGGTACGCTCCGTCACCTTTGCATTAATCTTGCATGCTCTGAACGTTTTCCTAGGTTGCCGCTGGCACACATCTCGAAGCACGTTTTAAATGCTTCTCGTTTTGCGCGTTATGATTTGGCGAAGCTGACCTTAACAAGGGATACTTCGTGGCGACCCTCGAGTGACCCACTGGTCTTCTACACTTCGGACCCGAAGCTATTTTCCTCATGGGATTCAGGCTACCTTGTTGCTTCATTGGTCACTTCGCGAAAGATTAGCCCCAAAGTGGGGATCAAGCTGCCTTTTGAGCGAAGCGTCTATCTAACGCGCCCCTTTGTCTCTATTGCTCTCACAATCAGGCTGGGAAATGGTTCGTTGAATCTCCTTTTAAAATTACTTCGCTCAGTCCCTTTCCTGCGAAGCGTTTTCCATGCCTTAGTCAATTAGAGACTTCAGAGAAGCATTTCTCTTTGCTTATTCAGCGAAGCTTGCTGCTAAGCGAAGCTGTTTACATATGTTTTTTCCCTTGGGGCTTGAGCATTATGAGCCATTCCTTGTTATTGGTTGTTGATGACGAGTTGTACTCTGATCCTGATCTTTACTTTGATGTTGTTTTGGTCCTCTCCACGCCTTTTCATGTTTTGACGACAAGGTACTTCGCAGCGAACCGACTCACATCAGCTACTTCGCACGAAAAATTCCCGAAGGAGGTTCTACCTTAGACTTGGTGGAGCCAAACCTTAGGCATGAAACTGCAATCTCTGTCTAACTATGTGCTTAACTCTAGAAAGTCTTAAAACAAATTATGTACAAGTATAAACAACATACTATATACAATGGCAAAAATGTTAAAGAACCCTTTAATGATGCAAGGTCTTCAGATGAAGACCGTTTACAGGAATTGGCAGAGTCTGGCCAGTTGCGTCTTTGAGGATGAAGGAGTTAGCCAAATTCACTTTGGCAATCTCGAATGGCCCTTCCCAGAATGCGTCCAACTTATCATGATTGCCAGGCTTAGCCTTCCAGGAGTCCTACTTCCACACCAAGTCTCCCACCTTGAACGTCCGGGCAGAGGACTTCTTCTCGAACCAGTTTCGGGTGATTTGGGCATGTTTTGTGAAGTTCTGGTATGCTTTATCTCGATCCTCCTCTAACTGTAGCAATTGAGCTAGTCTAGCTTCCATGGGACTAGATTACGCTTCTTCATCATTCAACATCTGTAATGCAGGAATTTCTGTATGAGTTGGTAAGACAGCCTCTTTGCCGTACACCAGGGCATAGGGTGAGGTTTTGATCGACTTCTTGATAGAGATCCGATCAGCCCATAGGGCTTGATCCAGGAGAAGGTGCCAAATCCTTTTGTTCTTTTCTATGAGCTTTCTCAGTAATCTCAACAGGGTCTTATTTGTTGATTCTGCTAATCCATTACCGTGTGGATAGTTATTGGAGGTGACCTTGCGTTATATCCCAGATTTGCAGGTGAATTCATTAATTTTGGCGCCTGTGAATCCAGGACCATTATCTGTGACTTGCTTCAGGGATGCCGAACCGGGTGATCAAACCCTCTAGAAATGTAATAACTGTTTCTTGATCGGCATGTTTTGTGGGCACTGCTTCAGTCCATATGGTGAAATAATCAGTTGCGGTTAAAATGAATTTATGCCCTGCAGAGGAGTTCGGAGAGATGACTCCCATAAAATCCAGTCCCCACTGTTGGAACGGTGCTTCTACCTGTATTGGTTGGAGGGGCATGGGGGCATTTTTGTTTCAGCCGGCGAACTTCTGACATTGTTCACATTTTCGGCATACTGCAAAGGCGTCGGCGAAGAGTGTAGGCCAGTAGTAGCCTGCCCTGATTATTTTTAAAGTTGTTCTTCTTCCTGCGAAGTGACCCCCTAATAACCCGGAATGGAATTCACCAAGGACCCTTTTCTTATCGTCTTCTCTTATACATCTTAGAAGAACACCATCAATATTTTTGAAGAATAGGCCTTCTGGGCGTAAAATGTAACGGAGGGACCACATCCTGAAATGTGTTCGCTGCAAAGCATTCAAATGTGAAGGACACTTCCAGTGTTGAAATATTCAACTATTTCAGTGACCCAGTCCTTTTCTTCTATTTCCCGGTTTGCGAAGCTCTCTTCTGTTGTTAAATCACCCCATTGGCAGGCTGTCACTTTGGCTACGACGCTCTTTGCAAGCTCCTTGCAAAGCGCGCGACCGCGAACTAATTTTGTGGGTCGAATTTCAACATCAAACTCCTGTATTTTGTTGACCCAACCAGCTCTTTTGCTGCCTAACTCTCCTTGGATAATGAAATTCCGCACGTCTGAATGGATAACAAACACTGTAACCTGACTTTGGGAGACAAAATGCTTGAATTTCCTCAGAGATTTCATGACAGCATGCACCTGTCGTTCTATGAAGTTGTATTTTTCTTCATGGGGCTGTATTACCTGACTTAAAAATGCGATGGGGCGTTCTTCGCCATTTTCTCCTTTTTGCGTTAGGACCACGGCGTAACTTTCAGGTTCCCCTACAGCATACAAGATGAAATCCTTACTATAGTCAGGGTTAGTTAGAACGGGTGCCTGAGCGATTCGGGCCTTGATCTCTTCAAATGCTTTCCTTCTATCATCGGTCCAGGTGAATTCGGCATCCTTTTTCAAGAGCTCGGACATCGGCTTAATGACTTGAGCGAAGTCTGGAATGAACTTCCTTACGAAATTACTTTAGCCGAAGAAGGATTGCAGTCCTTTCTTATTCATTGGGAGTGGGAGCTTTAAGAGGGCCTCAGCCCTATCGGGGTCTATGGCGAGCCCTTTCTCTGATATCTCATGTCCCAGTAACTTCCCTTCACTTACTGCGAATATGGATTTCTTCGGGTTGATTGAGATGCCAAATTCTCTGCATTTTTCGAATATTTGCTGCAAGTGTGAAGGATGGTCTTCTCTCTTTCGAGAGAAGACAGTCATATCATCTAAATAGATGACGATGATCTTATTTAACAGTTCACCGAATGCTAAATCCATAGCCCTCTAGACGGTAGCTCTGGCGTTTGAAAGGCCAAAAGGCATTCGCTGGTAAGCGAACGTCCCCCACTTAGTAGTAAATTCCGTTTTGTGTTGATCCTCGTCTCTAACCCAAATCTGGTTATACCCTGAAAAACCATCAAGCAGGGAGAAACGCTGGGCTCCAGCTACTGAATGCAAGATTTGATCTATCTGCGGGAGAGGGTAGTGGTCTTTTAGCGAGGCTTGATTTAAATTGCGGAAATCTACACAGCCGAATGTCCCCATTTTTCTTCCTGACGGGAACTAGGTTCGCTACCCAGGAAGAATGCTTTATGGGATAAATGATCTTAGCTTCAAGCATTTTCAGAAGTTCGGCTTTCATCAGGGCTTCGATCTTTGGGTTGACAGGCCTTTGCCTTTGTCTGAAAGGTTTGACCCCTTCTTGTAGCTCGATTGTATGTTGAACCAATCGTCGGTCATAGCCTTTTAGGTCTTGATAAGACCATGCCACTATGTCTGGATACCTTCTGCACAAAGATCGGATTTGTTCTAACTCAGTCGGGGTACAATCTGTCCCAACCTTTATCGCTTTGCCGAATTCGAGCTCTAGGTTCTGATATTGCCTAGCGTCAAATTTGATTCTGTGGGAACCGCTCTGTCGTTCTGATCAAACAGGCTCTCTAGAGTAATCGACCCCTTTGGAACATGGTTGTTTTTTAGTTGGACCAGCCCTTCATACTCCTCATCTTTTGGGCTTCTCCCTTCAATAGTGGCTGCTTCTTGGACCAAGAAATTAATGATCTGTTCATCATTGTCAAAGACTTTCCAGTGCATGTCCCTATCCGGCACAGAGGGCCTATAAATCATCCTCACGGCTTTGGGCTTGTGTACCATGTCGTCGGCTGGAGAATATCTAGCCGCGATGGAGGCCAAGACGTCAGCGTGTCTATTCTTCTCTCGTGGGATGGACTACAGGTTAAGTGATGCAAACTGCTCAAACATGTCCCACACTCTATTGCGATATGCTTTAAGATAATGCTTTTTAGAGATGCACTTGTTGGTGACCTGATTACATACCAATTCTGAATCTCCGAAAATTTGGAGATGTTTCACACCCAACTTTTTTGTTAGTCCCAAGCATAGGGCTTCATACTTTGCTGCGTTGTTGGTGTAGCTCCAAACCAACCGGTAGTAGTATTCTTTTTGCTCTCTAGACGGTGATACTAAAAGTATCCCTAGCCCGTCGCCATTTTTGCATTGGGCGCCGTCAAAGAACAATTTCCATAATTCCCTTTGGGCAGACACTTTATTCTCCGGCTTAACGTTTTTCTCTGGTTTTGTGATTGTATAGCATCCTATTTTTGTCTCTATCATGGCATTGAAATCTGTCAGTGAAAATTCATCCTCAGAATTCAACTGTGCAAGGGATTCCTCCACTAAGTCCACCTGCTGTATCTCTTCTGCTATTGCATGTATGGGATCATCGCTTTCTTCTTCGGTCACCTTCTGTACGAGAAACGTAGAGGGTTTCTTGTTGTAAATTTTGACCTTCTTTCCCTTGAATGGGACTTCTAGATCTGAATAGTCCATGGACAGCTATCCCCCTAGCTTTGCTGTGAATTCCCTTGAAAGACACATGCTGAAATAGGGCTCCAGGTCTACGACTACCACTTCCTGTATTACTACAATTTGGGGCACCTTGTGTAGTCGAATAGGTATATCCTTGATTACGCCGACCGTTTTCACAGGAGTATCGTCCAGTTGGAGCACACCGTGACTGCTTCGCATAAACTCCATTCCTATTTCTTCGCAGACCGCCTTAGGCATGACTGTTGTCGCAGCCCCTGAATCAATCATACAGTTGTGGACAATATGCCCTTCCATTTGTAAGGACAGGTAGAACGGGGGAGGCCTGTTCTTTCCCGTTAAGGATGTGGATAAGGTTTGAACTAGGGCAGGTGGCGTTGACTTCCCAGCTTTTGCTGACTCAGGGACTCCTACAACAGGTCCACTTGTCCTGGCAGCTGTAAGGCGTCATATAAACTAATCTTAGCAGGGGTTTTCCTTAATTCGTCCACGATGTTATACCCTATGAGGACAGGTACTTTAGGCTCTTTCCTAGCTTCGTACCTTGTGCGATATTGTTCCGTGGCTTCGACTCTTTGTCATTTGGTTAGTGAAGGGAATTTAAGCTTTTCCCTAGCCTGTTCTTTGGTCTCAGCTTGGAGCGGGGTTGCGGAAGCCTGTTGGGTTTTCTCTTTTGCTGGCGCAGGATGAGAAACTTTGTTTGGGACCTTAACAGGTCGTTGCTCCTTTTCGCGGCAGGTATACACCTTCAAGGGGGCCATTTGAGCTGCATCTACCTCCATTGGTCTTTTCCCTTCCCTAGTAAGAACTGAAACTTGTTCTTCTTCATCAATTACCAAGCTCTGATCTGCTTGCCTTATTATATTGACTTGACCGCTAGGATTGCTACCTGATAGCGTTTGCACATAATGCTGATGCAGCATGCAGGTATTTTCTTCATGTGGGTCATTGCATGTGGAGCACCAATGCACGTAGTCAGAAGTGCTCGGTCCTTCGTCAATCGCAGCATTCCTTGCTGAAGACCTTCTCGGTTGGACCATTTAATCTTTGGTAAGCGTTGGTGGGGGATAATACCTTCTTGGCAGAAATTCCTGTTGTGCTTGCTTCCTTTTCATGACAATCACGTCATTAGACAAGGTCTGTACTGTGGAGTTCAGAGATTGGACCTCCTGCAGTATTTTAGCCTGCATATCCTCAACTTTGGGGTCCGATGGCAACGGAGCCATCGTTGGTATTGGAGGCAAGGCAGGGTATTGGGGCGGCGCTGGTAACGCGGGAAGTACCGAAGGAATGGTGGGCTGTGGTGCTGAAAATGTAGGAAAATGAACTTGTGGAGTGGCGATCTGGGACACAACGGGGTTGGGGTTCCATGATGAGATGGGATATATAGGGGTTGTGGAGGTTTGCGAAGTAGCTGCACTTGGATATTGTGTCTGAGGAAATTCTGGAAATATGGGCATTGGCATCCTTTGAGGAAGCTTACCCACAGCTATCAAATTCATTTCCGCTTTCTGGGCCAATTCATACAGTTCATGGAAAGTATTAACATTCGAATACCTTACCATTACGCTGATGTCTAGGTTAAAGGCCCTAAAGTAATAGTATGCAGTAGCTTCGCTGGTTGGCCGAAGTCCAGCGGGTACTCTTTGCCAAGTTCGAGCGAACCTCACATTGAAATTTGCGATCTCCTCTTGCGGGTGTCTCTGAATCGTTGTGAACTGGTGTAAAAGGGAGGATGGATCGGCAAATTCATTGAAACCTCTCATCAGTTGTCCAGCTAATTGATCCCAACTCGTTATACTGCCAGGTGGTAGGGATCTATACCAATAGAGGAGCTTTCCTCGTAGAGACAAAACCAGAAGCTTCACCATAACTCTTTCCTCTGTGATGTCATGAATCGCTGCCAGAGAAACGATATCTTGGATATGTTCTAGAGTTGTCTTCCCTGTGCCATCAAAGGTAGGGATTTTCTTCATAGCAGCAGGCGGAACTTGCCCTTGTCCCGCTAGATTTAATGGTTCGGAAGAATTCCATGCTGGGAACAACTTGGGCGGCTGTTGCGGCGGCAGATGTTGTTGCTGCTGTTGTTGTTGTTGTTGATGTGCCATGCTTGCGCCTAGATTCGGAAAAACAGGGGTTCCCGAAGTTCCTTGTTGATTGCTTACTGGGATAGAGGCACTTGGATGATCTGGTGAGTTAGGAGGGTTAGGAGGCAAACTAGCTGTTGTGTTGTCTGAAGTTAGACCTTCTTCGTCAAAAGCAGCCTCTTGTGAAGATGCTCCACGTAAAAGTAATTCGGGCATGACTAGCCTGGGGCGTTCACCGAAGGCGTCAATGTCAAGTTCAAAAAACTCAGTTTCCTCTCCACTATTCCTAACTCTCCATCTTGTTTGCATGAAGGCACGGATATTTTAGTATCGGTCGATACGACTTCAAGATTTTCAGGTTGAACAGAGTCGCCAGATGCTAAAGTCTTTTGGCAAAGAGATAAGCATCAGCTCTCACCACCACTCACAAGGTGAGACTGACCGGGTCCCACCGGGCGTGCCAGAAACTGTTGGTCACAAATCTACCACAGGAAAGGATTTTGCATGTATACGCGCCCTAGACCTGGACCAACATTGAAAGGCCGGGGGGAAGGAATGCCCTCCGGGCCAATCTCCGGAGTAAGGCCGGCTCATTTACTAAACTACTTGGGGTTTTTAAGCTAAGAGTATAGGAAAGAAATAAAAGAAGTAAGGAAAGAAATGTAAATGATTCAGTGGGAAAGAACCAGCAGCACGATTATTGACTTATACCTTGAAACAACAGCAATGAATATAAAGAATAAAACTTAAATAAACACCACGCTAGCTTCCCTATGTATCCTCTAGAAGAGTTCCAGGATTCAACTATTTTCCTACGTCTAAATCCAGATTTCAGAATTACAGCGACTAGGAAAACACGTGAGGATAGAAGAAACTACTAACCACAGGCAGCATACAAGGAATTTAAAGCAGTGTTTTCTCCCCTATGTATCCTTCTGAAAAATTCCAGGGGTCTAATCCCCAATTACACACCTAAATCCAGGCTGCAGAATTACAGTATGCAAATGAAAAAAAAGGATAACAGAAATAAACACAGAAGGCGGCATACAAGAAAGAAATTGAGCCCAAAGTTCTTAATATCAATTGCAGAACATCAAGCTACAGCAATTTTCTAGCAAAAGTTCCCCCCTTTTTCATTACAATTCGTGGGTTTTTATAGAGGACCCGACCCTCTGAGCCATCAATGCAATAAATCCTGAGGTACGCCCTCGATAATCTGAAAAATCCGCTCCTGCCCCTCCTGTGACTGGGCTCTCACATCCTTTTCTACAATTAGCAACTACGGCCGCATTAGCCGGGGCAATCTGCATTTATGGGCCGCCTGACTCGTCCTGAATCTTTCTGGGTGCGGTGCTCGAGTGGCTGCCAAGTTCTTATGGCTCTTCTTCTGCAGTTGATATTTCTTTTCTGGTTACTACAAATGAGCATCGGGTGGTCTTTTGAGCAAGTAAAAATGCATTTATGAAACACTCGATTGCCTCGGAAAGATACCCGGCCTTGGGGTGTGTGCCCTTGAAGAGAGCGCCCTTGAAGAGCTTCGCCAGAATCAAGTTCGGGGCCTTGCTTCACAATGGATGCGGGCCGAAGCGGGAATGATCTCCTTGCATGAGTGCTTCGCGCGAAGGGATCTCCAAAAAAGGCTTCGTAAGGGTTTTGTGCCGAAGCAGATATTCCTTACCAAAACATGGCTCCTAACCTTTCATTACTTCGCCAGAAAAATGAGTCAGATGCAGCTTCGCAAGATATTTTGCCCGAAGTGGACTCTTCGCCAATGGACTTCAAAAATGCTTCGCTGCGAACTTCCTTCAAAAAATTAGTTCGGGGGTTTTTGGCCGAAGCGCATTTTTGCCTTAGAAATTTTCTCTGATTTTTCGAAGGCAGCTAAGCTTTGACTGAGGGAGCTTCGCACAAAAATTGGCCGAAGCAGATGCTTCGCAGCGGTTCGGGGCAAAGTAAATCTTGCCTGGAGAAGCGGTTCTTCAAGAGAAGGGGCCGAAGCGGATGCTTCGCTTAAATTCTAGCGAAGCGTTTTCTCCCACTTAGAAACTTCTTCATCGCCACTTCACAAAAATTTGACCCGAAGTGATCCTTTTGGAAGCTTCGCTCGCGAAGCTCTTTCTGTGCCTTAGAAAATTTTGGGCCTGCATCTTCATTTTTCTTGTTTTCTCCTTGCAAAGCTTACTACTCCTATCAAGGTTGTAGGCGAAGCTTTTGTATATATAGTTTATTTACAAAGGGGGCAAAAATGACAGCAAGACTGCTGAAATGCTATCAACAACAGAAAGAAAGAAAACAAACAAGACAATCATTACAGAATTTTTAATTTCATTACCCCTCCAAGCAATGTGACAAAATTGTCAAGAGGTACTAGCTAGTAATCGTGCTGCTTGTTCTTTCCCACCAGAAACACATGCTATTTACATCTCTTTCTGCAATTTACAATCTCTTTCTTGTTCTCTCATCTAAAAACCCCCAAATAGATTAGTATATAGGAGTCGGCCTTCTCCGAAGATTGGCACGGAAGGCATTCCTTCCTTCCGGCCTTTCAATCTGCTGGGCGAATCTAGGGCGCAAAAGATTAAAATCCTTTCCTAATGGCAGATTCGTAACCAACAGTTTCTTTGGCACGCTCGGTGGGACCAACAGTCTCCATATTTCAAGGAAGCCCGAGTTTGGTGAATCTCTGGCTTGCCTTCATATGGCAAAATCACCTGGCGACTCTGACTGAGCTGAAGATCCAGATTTCTCGATCGTAGGCGCATTTTAAAGCTGAACGAAGACACCCCGGAGGAATCAAGGTTTGGTGGGCAGCCTTGACCTCACAAGCGGAGATAAGAATGTTCACCTGGCGACTCTGACTTAATGATAAGAACCGTGATCTGTACAGACCACTGCTATAATGGCATGCTACCCCAGCTGGGATGATCCTGGCCCCCTGAATCTCCAAAGTTGGCACGAGATTCCCAAAAGTGCCCGGAAGACCCTAACAAAATACAATGGCACTAAGGGAATGGCCCGAGAGCACCTTGAAGATGTTGCTGCTCCTGCTTCTGTCTATCCTGCGCAGTGTTCACCATGGCAAATCCCTCATACTGAGTAGAGACTTCGAATGCAGTTGCGTGAAGCTCAAGAGGCTGATCTCATCCAATGGGAGTATGTAAGCGCTTCCCTAGCAATAAATAAAAGGGGTACAGAAGGGGTACAGGCTCAAGTGGCAAATTTTGAGAGCAATGAGGGCCCAATAAGCATGCCTCAGCAAGAGGCAGATCTCATCCAATGGGAATATGTAAGCACTGCCCTAGCAATGAATAAAACGAATGCTTGCAGTTTCCATCGAGAGGTGGGCCAAGAAGGGGAGCAGGATCTAATGGCAAGCTTTGAGTGCGAAGAGGGTGACATGTTGCACCCTTTTTGTATCCCAAAGCATATCACGCAAGTATCCAGCCAAAACCCAACAAGCATGCCCCTTCAGGAGGCTGATCCTGAAGAGATCCTGGCAGAAGGCCTATCACCAGAAGAGTCCTACTATTGCATCAAGGAGTTGGAGGAACCCGTACTCAAGAGCCCACAGGCAATGGACTCTCTAGAGTGGGGGTATTGGCTCCAACCATCAACGCAACTGGTACCCGAGGACTCTCGTGTGGCAAATCTCCATGCCACATTATTCATCAGTTGTTTGGCATGAATGATAACCTTTCACGTTGCACCATGTTCGCAACCTGGAAAACTTTGGGAGGCTATCCGGACTTCAAAGATCGACTAAAGTATAATCAGATCTAGTTCGGACACTGTAGGTTCACTAGATAGGCAACCGACGCTAGGTTTGTGGTGGCGGCATGCCAATCATGTCGCAAAATTTTGTGTAAATAATGTAAATAGACCGGCTAATAAGTAAAGTTTCAATTGTTTTCTTAGTTTAGTTTATGCAGTTTTTTTTAGAGCGGAGAAAGAGCCAAGTGTCTTGTGTAGAAAAGGTTCCTATTAGCAGAGGAGAAAGCAGGGTTTGCAAAGTTCCTTAGGCGGAAGAAAGCAGAAGGCTAAAAAGAAATTGAAAATTCACTAAGTGCCCATTAAAGAAGTTGCTGAGGTTCGCCCCAAATAAGCTAGCGACTGCTGTCATCGTGCAGAAATTCAACAAACTTTGGCCACATTCAAGCAGCTGAACCGGGAAAAGAGGCATGAAAAAATGACTAACTACCTAGGCGCCCGTGATTGCTCGATTTTTCATGCGATTCCGAGGGTCGCATAAAAAATTCAGCGAACTCCGGAGCCTCAGAAGAAGGCAAAAATGGCTAAGGCAGAAAGTTCGTGCTCGAGGTCCCTCCAAAACTCAGCGACGATGAAAATCGCTTTGAAGAATTTGTGATCCTAGGAGGCGCCGAAATTGGGCCGAAAATGTAGAAGACAGCGGTCGCTCAAAGTTTTCAAAAAGCTCAAGATCGCTCAAACTTTTCAGCGATTCCGGGAATCGCATGGGCATGGCACCAGGAACGTCAAGGAGAAAAGAAAAGAAAAAAACTTCTAAGTGTCAAGAAGCCGCCCGAAGTCGCTCATTTTTTGAGCGACTCCAGGAATCGCTCATGTTTTTGAGCGAGCACCGTCAACACCAGGGAACGCGAGAAGAAAAGATGCTAAGTGCTGGCGCCCGAAGTCGCTCCATTCTGGAGTGACTCCCGCGGTCGCCCCAAGTTCCTAGCGACGACCGTCATCGCTCCCTCTTTAAGAGACCCTTGGCGAGATGAAGATTTCGGGAGGGAAAGCAAAGTTTAAATTTTTTCTAAGTCGCAGCCAATGCTAGTCGCTCGCCAAGACCCCAGAAGCTCAAAATCGCTCATTTTTTCAGCTATTCCAGAAATCGCTCCAAGTCTTGAGCGACCCTCGTCTCTGGCGCAATTTCCAAGCACAAAAAACTTGGGGCGCATGTCGAAGTGGCGGCGGGTGACGTCTTCAAGGCGCACGTTCAAAAAAGGGCTGCTTGCACAGTTTTCAAAGCAAATTGCATTAAAGGCAAGGATGGGCCCTGGGCAAATACACAAGAGGTTGCGCTCCCCAAAGCAGATCTCATGCATGGCCACCAAAAAATAACGATGCGTCCACCCACTTTGCACACCCTGCCTTTAACTCCAACGCTCGCCATTAATGATGATTTTTTACCCACTCCCATAAAAGGTCAGGTGCTCAACGCACTTTACCGAAAAAACTACCATTTGAATCCAGGCTTATTTCAAGCTGCACCAGAAGATAAATTCAGAATTTTTCCAGTAGCTAGCAGTTAATTTGAATTGTTCTGTTGCCATGGGAAGAAGGGAGAGTGGAGAAAAGAGTAAGGCACATGAACAGGCAGCTTCGGGTACACCAGAGAGCAAAAAGAAAAAGGAAAATAAAGACAAAGGGAAGGCAAAGGCATCAGGGCCAACGAAACAAGCTCCTCCACCGTCGCCTGTAGACAATTTGATCAGATACAGGGACAGCCCATACTCTCACAACATTGAACAGCTTCGGAGCACCATAGAGGAATAGCGGAAGAAGGTTTCTGCTTCGCATCCTTTCGCCGCAGCCTACCATTCGCACCTGTATTGGTATTTATGCCCGCCGGTGCACCATTGTCCAGAGCTGGTTGCGGCTATCGCCAGATATTACAGACCGAGCACCAGACAAGTCCGGGACCATGAGGGGACGGTTCCGTATTAAAGCATTGGCAATTAAGTGAATCTGGAATACTGAATGAAGGATACATAGGAAGGAATAACAGTGTTAGTTTTTGTTACATGCTTTGCTTTGATTGCTGTTGGTTTGGGTACTAGCTAGTAATCGTGCTGCTTGTTCTTTCCCACCGAAACACATGCTATTTACATCTCTTTCTGCAATTTAAAATCTCTAATATGTTCTCTCATCTAAAAACCCCCAAATAGATTAGTATAGGAGCCGGCCTTCTCCGGAGATTGGCACGGAAGGCATTCCTTCCTTCCGGATTTTCAATCTGTTGGGCTAATCTAGGATGCAAAAGATTAAAATCCTTTCCTAATGGCAGATTCGTAACCAACAAGACCCACCATGCACTCTTCTACCGTATTTAGAGAATTTACAACACTAAAGAGAGAGAAGACAAAGACATTTAAAAAGGAAAAACTTCCATAACTAGGAAAGTTATGCTTATGTCTGCAGTATGTTCATAGAGTCCTGCCCGTCAACTGAAATCTGAATCTAACTTTTAGCTTTAACTGACAAATCCCTCCTAACCGTTAACTATCGGCTATCTCGTAATTGTCAAATTCCCTGTCAACTACCTAATGACCATTATGCAAATCTTATTTGATATGATATCCTAGAACTACAATTGGAAATACTCTCTGATGTATATATGATAGTATAATCTTACCTCCAAGATGCTGAAAGATGGCCCAATAGCTATGTGTAGGAGGATACAACATTACTCATATTTTATATTAAGCTTGATGACATGGAATTCTTTATTGGAATTATTGAAAGGCCTCGTCTTTGATTTCCTTGACTTAATTTATTGCTTGACAATCACAAAATGTGCATAACATGTCAAGTGGTTTCTGGAGACCTGCAACAATGTGTACCACTGATAGATATCATCAAGAAAGGACATAATAACAGGTAGACAACTTTGTAATGTGATGACTATTAGATTCTGCTAAGTATTTTAAGTTTTTATGGGTCATCAATCTAGAGTTTAAGCAACGTGGTAACAGCCAATATCATTACTTGATGCCAGTAGTATTTCCAAATGTTGTTAGTGTCTCACATGGAGGTATACAACCAACTAGTTCTTCAATCCTTCTAGTGAACTATTGGCTAACTAGTCTGAGCCGTGGTGAGTTTGATGATACAAGGTGGTTGAGGGCTACATATTTCCTTTCTTTGGAACAGACCAATCCATACCAAACTGCACTTACATCAAAATTGTCATAAAGAGTGATTAGCATATTGGTAATCTCATCAAGGACATGTAGGTCTCTGGGCTTCTCATAGATGCCTGTATACTGCATCAAAAGGATTGAAAATGTTTAGAAAGGAAATTGGCTTGGTTTATGTTTGCTTAGTTAATGATGGCTTTGAGTGTTGAAGATGAGGTTATCTATAGAGTGGTTATGTCAAAGCCTGTAAGAATATGAAGAAAACAATGGCAAAGATTTCTGAATGTTCATTTCTAATCAAAGATGAAAGTAGATTACAGGAAAAATAGAGAAAAAACTCTCCCCATATGTTTAGGTTTTGGTTAGATTTATTTATTTGAGTCATTTTCTTGTTCTTAAGTTGTGACTTCAGTCAAAGAAATAAAGAACAACTGACCAAATGGAGTTTTAGAAGGGAACACTTGTGGAATAAAGTATGGCCTGTAGATGTTTTGGACTGTGTTGCAAGTATTTCCTAATTATTTCCATTTCAAAACATTTCCCAGCCAGCAAATGTTGGTCACACACACATAAACACACAGATCTCTCTTATATTAAAAGAATGACTATTCATGCCCATGTAAAATGTGTTTGGTACTCTTTAAGTTTGCCACTTATCTAATTTGATTTGCATATTTGTAGGCATGCAGGCGCTCTAATGAGGCCAGACATACACGCAATGAAGATGTTAAGAAATTTTCAGAGGACAATATTATTGAGGTACATGACAGCAAACACAGAGATCAGAGATCTCCTGTCCTGAGGCTCGTTCTCCATCCATTATTAGAAGAGCGTATGCACCAACATCAACGTGATGGTTTTGAGTTCTTAATAAAAAACTTAATAACAGAAGAGCCTGGGGGGTGCATTTTGGCTCATGCACCAGGAACTGGGAAGACATTCCTTGTCACTAGTTTTATTCAGAGTTTCTTGAGGAAGTACCCAGAAGAGAGGCCCTTGATTGTTGCACCAAAGACTATGCTATATTCATGGATGAAGGAATTCAAGGAATGGCAAGTGGAAGAGGTTCCTCTATATAACCTCTATGAAATCAGCAACAATCTGGAACCATTAAGATGCAACCAGCTTGAAATATTGAAAGAATGGAGAGAGAAGAAAAGCATTCTTCTTGTTAGCTATGCTCAGTTCTCAAGTATAGTGTCTGAGAAGCCTGAAAATGATATGACAGCTGGACACCAAAGTCGGAAAATCCTTTTGGAGTGTCCAGGACTACTGATTTTAGATGAAGGGCACTTTCCACGAAATAGTAGAACAAACATTCTGAATGCTCTCATGCAAGTACGTACCAGACGTCGAGTGTTATTATCAGGTACTCTTTTCCAAAACAATATTACAGAGCTCTTCACCCTTTTGAAGCTTGTAAGACCTGATATTCATGAAGAGAAATCTTTTAAAGCCATCTTTAATCGTATCTTAACAAGTGAAAGATGTCCTAAAATAACAAACAGGAGACATCACATTAACCCAGAAGATAGGATCTTCTGTGGTGAAGTGGAGCATTGTTTGCAGAATGGCAGTAAAGAAATGAAAGCATCTGCTATATGTGATCTTCAAGAGCTAGTGTCATCATTTGTGCATTATTACAAAGGAGAAATTCTTGAAGATCTGCCTGGCCTTGCAGACTTTGCCATTATTTTAAAACTCAATTCATCCCAGCAGGAAGCACTCGAGAGTATAAAATGCTCTGCAGGTTCTAGACTTAGTAAAGACATAAAATCTTCTGCTGTTTGCATACATCCTTCTTTACGGAAAATAAGTATTGAAAAAGGAGACAGCTCTTCAGGCTGGTTAGATTCTGACAACAGCAATATTAGTGATATAGTGGCAGATCCAAATGGAGGAGTGAAAACAAAATTTGTACTTGACATCTTGTCCCTTTGCAAAGTGAATGAGGAGAAGCTATTAGTTTTCAGTCAATTCCTTTCTTCTTTGACTTTACTTGAAAATATGATTATTAAAACAAAGAATTGGACTAAAGGTAGTGAAATTCTAAGACTTGATGGTAACACTGCTTCAGAAGTTAGAGAAACAATAATTCAGAAATTCAATAATTCTGAAGATGCAAAGGTTCTATTTGCCTCCATTAGGGCATGTGGAGAAGGCATTAACCTTACTGGTGCCAGTAGAGTTGTCATCCTTGACATTCCATGGAATCCTTCCATTACTCGACAAGCAATAAGTAGAGCTTTCAGAATAGGACAGAAGAAGAAAGTATATGCATATCGTCTCATAGCTGCCGATACATTTGAAGAAGAAATTTATAGAGCTTCATTTGACAAGGAAGTATTGTCAAAGATGATTTTTGACAGAAATGAAAAATACAGGAATTCAGGCTCACTTGTTTGTGAGGTAGATGAAAATGAATGCGAAGACCCATTCTTCGAAAGTAAGGCATTGAAAGAAAATGTAAAGTCCTTATACAAATTGAATCTAGTTTGACAAGTTTGAATTGAAACAACAGCACATCAAAATAAGGATTATGTTTTCAGTTTCCTGCTTTTTTCTGTATCTTTGGTAACTGATAATAGATGCTATATATTTTAGGGAATTCCAGTTCAATTCCTAACACCATGTTCCAAAGATGAATAAGAGGAGAATTCTATGATCAAATTCACAATATTTGGATTTTGTGAATTTCCATTTATAGTTCGAGAACATGATTTAATTTGATCGAAGACATGGCTCCATTGAAATTCCAAAGTTGGCTTCACCTTTTATTTCTTGGGAGTTGCAACAGTCCTTACTATCTAATCCTATAAATTGTTTTGAGCAAGTTACTTCTACAAGAAATTGAACCAATAACATAAAGCGCTAGGAAGGCCAAGAAACACATAAACTTTTAATAATATTATTTCTTTTGAAGTGGCAGCTAGAAGACACCAAAGAATCATAAATGAACTTTGATTTAAGCACCTTACTTTTTCTTACAGGACTTGTTTCATTTCTTAGACTAAATGCCAAAATGATTTACTGATAACATTTATGTACGATTGCTCTTCTAGATTTACACCAATCATCCCATCCATATATATATATATATGAATGCAAGGAATGGTTGGCCTCTTTATGTATTGTTCTTTATGGAGATGGGATAGATCATTCTAAGCAAAACATGGCGTCTCCCCCTGACATAGTTTATCTCCAAGCATTGCCACTTGTGACATGCTCTCTATGATTTTTCATATGCTTCTTTGTTGGCTTATTATGTTGATCTTTTTTGGACTTTGGGATCATCTATTTTCAATTTCTAGACATAATTTGGCATATGTGATAGGGTTTGATGTAGGAGCATCCAGTGGTAGCAGAACGATCTTGCAACAAAAAGAAATAAAACAATGAAAAAAAAAAAAATGCTAAGTGTGGAAAGTGTCGTGAAATCGCGACAAGTTTTGTGTCACGAAATCGTGACACATTTTGGCAACAGAAGCTACGCCGGCAAAGTGTCGCGAAATCGCAACAAGTTTTGTGTCGCAAAATCGTGACACATTTTGACAACAGAAGCTATGCTGGCAAAATGTCGCGAAATCACGACAAGTTTTGTGTCGCGAAATCGTGACACATTTTGGCAACAGAAGCAACGTCGGCAAAGTGTCACGAAATCACGACAAGTTGTGTGTCGCGAAATCGCGACACATTTTGGCAACAGAAGCTACGTCGGCAAAGTGTCACGAAATCGCGACAAGTTTTGTGTCGCGAAATCGTGACACATTTTGACAACAGAAGCTACGTCGGCAAAGTGTCGCGAAATCGCAACAAGTTTTTTGTCGTGAAATCGCAACAAGTTTTTTGTCGTGAAATCGCGACACATTTTGGCATCAGAGGCTAAGTCGGCAAAATGTCGCGAAATCGCAACAAGTTTTGTGTCGCGAAATTGCAACACATTTTGGGCAACAGAAGCTAAGTATGAACAGTGTCGCGAAATCGCGACATGTTTGGAAGCAAAGACTAAGTGTCGCGATATCGCGACATCTTGACAGGGAAGGACGAAAGATGAAAAAGTGTCGCGATATTGCGACATCTGGACAAAGAAGGCCGAAGGACGAAAATGTGTCGCGATATCGTGACACATTGGCAAAAGAGAACAAAAGGCAGAAAAGTGTCGCGATATCGCGACATGTCGCGTTTTCGCGACAAAATGAAGAGAGAGACCGCAAGGGAAGAAAAGTGTCACGATATCGCGACATGTTGCAGTTTCGCGGACCGTTGCAAAACGATAGTTAGACGGTTACCAGAAGTCGGTACAGCAGTTACCAGAAGTCGTTACAGCAGTTCCAAGGGATCGTTACAGAGGTTACAGGGACAGTTACGGACGGCGGTTACAGCAAGAATCTGTCGTTATAAAAGGAGATTGCTCGAAGGATTGGGCAGGCTGGAAAGACGTAGATTGAGACTGTGAATGTATTTTCTTTCTGTACTTCGTAAAATCTTTCCATGTTCTCTGAATAAAATCTAGTTTTCTCTTGCTGTTAAATTTGGCTCCCCATCAGGGTTATTTCTATAGGTTTGAGGTCTCTATCAATATTGATTATTCTTTGTTCATAATGCCTCTAACTTTTAGTTAATAATCATTTGTCATGTTAAGTCCAGCCATATGACCCAACTGTCCTTTCAGCTTATTCTTTGGCAGGGTTTCTTTTTATGGTGTTGGGTTTTCCATGGCAAATTCAAGGAAGCAAAACCCTCAATTTCATTTATAGAATAGGTGTCTAGAGGTGTAAGCGCTTGTATGCCGACTACATTGATACTTCCTACTTAAATCTAGAAAATTAATCTCTAAGGCTATGATCTTTCATACTCGGATAAACAATGCATGCCACGAAATCATTTTTTCTACACTTCCGCCTTGCCATATATGTGGAACTTTAATTCGTTAGCAGGGTGGAGATTAGCGGATACAAAAAGAATGTTTACGTTTATGTCGCGCTGGGTCTATCAGAATGACAATCTAGCATCTTAATGCCCTTGAAATTTGAGACCCTTATCTTACAAAGATCAGTCCACCTGATGAAAAAGGTCATGCTCTGGAGTATTTGACTGGATTCTTATACAAATTATGCAGTCGCAGAAAACAAATGGTAGAAGTTGTGGTGTTGGCAGGCTGATAGAATTCTAGAAGTTATAAATGATCCATTAACCTTTAACTCTTTGTCACATAATTCAAACACAAATGCTTTGACATTTGTATTTGTGATATTATGAATCAGCGTATCTTCAGGAAGTCAAATAATTAATAAACCCCAACATTTCTATGTAAACCATGGGTGTCGGCAGGCTTTTCAATGCAAACTGTAGTCCTTTCCAAGCTTGGAATGAAAGCTAAACAACACAGAGTTGGGGCTGCCTCGGAACCAGCAAAGCACAATAGATGCCGTGGCTATTCAGTTTTTTCCATTAGTAAATACCATGGCAGATAAATGCTGGTATAGTTTTAAAAGGATTAGTTAGCCTTGAGCATTGAAAATCTTATGTTCCCTATATCATTAATTAGTAAATTACTATGCAAATTCAAAGCTTAGCAGATGCAAAAATTTGAAATAAGGAAAAGGCGTAGGAAGGCAGGACTTCCTAGGTATTAAAGTAGGAACGAAAATTTATTGTATGTCATTGGAAATAACAGCACGTAGAAAGAAGAACATCATGACCAGTTAGAAATTAAGAAATTTAACAACAGCTTTGAAAATAATTGACACAGTGGTAATTAGCAATTTAATTATTATTATTCGAGAGAACAGTTACAGTGTTTCATATACCAGGTTGCTCACCTCCTACCTGCCAGGAGGATGCCTAATATATTTTCCCTGCTATTAACTTCTCTTTGTATGTTTCAAGTGATGGCCTATGAATGTTTTCAATAGAGAACCGATTGGGCAAATACTTCAAATAAATAATTAAAATGTAATAATGTTTTAAAATAGTAATTTTATAGGGTTTTGAGTGAGTGGGCAACGAGAGTTTCCCATAATTTTTTGTGGTGAATTTTAAAATTTGATTATCAAATGATATAATTAATGCCTAAGGAGAATCTTAAGAAGTGATTGATACGTGTATTATATTAATAAAATAAAATTAAAAATTATTTAAATGGTTAAATATTTTCAAAATTACTATTAAAATTTGATAATTTATAATAATTTAAGTAAGTTATTGAGTTTAAAATATAAAATAAAATGTCATAAAGAATTTATATTTTAATAAAAATTATAGAAAACTGAACCTAGGTGTTGTAGGTAAGTTGGAGAGGAGAGGGCAATCCTCCAAGGGAGGTCCCAGGTTCAATTCTCCACCCTACCAAAAAGCTGAATTGGGTATCCAAAATTCAATTGATAATGTTGGTACGGGCAGGGTCGAGTGCGACTCCCGGGCAACTTTGACGGTGTAGAACCCCCATGTTCGTGGTCTCTCAGACCAAGGCGGCCCCGTAAGGGTTTTTCGCTTAAAAAAATAAAAAATTATAGAAAACTGCATATTACATTTGATTAATAATATATATTTCCTTAAAACCCGCTGTAAATACAAACGCTACTTAACAAAAAATATATATATATATATTTCCTACCAAAAAGCTGAATTGGGCATCTAAAATTCAATTGATAATGTTAGTACGGGCAGGGTCGGGTGCGACTCCCGGGTGACTTTGATGGTGTAGAACCCCCAGGGTCGGGTGCGACTCTTAGGTGACTTTGACGGTGTAGAACCCCCTATTCGTGGTCTCTCAGACCAAGGCGGCCCCGTAAAGGGTTTTTCGCTTAAAAAAATAAAAAATTATAAAAAATTGCATATTACATCTGATTAATAATATATATTTTGTAATATTATATAAAATTGGTATATTGTAGCTAACATATAATAAATAAAGCTAGAACAACGAGATAAATATTAAATAGAATATTGTTTTTCTTATTGTATTGTTAACAGGTGAGAGATATATTAAATTAATTAAGGGAATAATTTTATTTACTTTTCTCTTTGTTTTTAATATTTCACCTACCATTTTCGTTGGTAGTAACCTTGTTTTTTCTTAGTAATTACATGTTATTTTGACTTATCCACCTTTTTTGAAAGTTTGTGCATCATTATACTTGCCTTTTTGTTTCGATGAACTTTTATTGAGGTTATTGATCACCCCTTTGGAACCTTTTCTTTCTTCTTTTTTCGAAGGTTTTTATCTAATAACTTCCAATTATCGAAATTTTCACTTCCTTTGTTTCTTTGGAACTTTCAAAAGCCTCGATGAGTAGCCTTATCAGACTTTCTTCTCTTGCCTTGGTTGGCTCTTTTCAAAAAAAATTATCCTCCCCTTTTGTCTGCGCCTTTAGGGCTTAGCTTCAATCTTGGTTATTGGGATGATTTTGATGTAGCCTTCTTCCTTCCTTTTTACTCATACCAACTTTTGCCTTTTGTTTGGATGTTTTCCTTTGATTCTTTTAAGGAAAGATCCTTCGAAGTCCCTTATGGTGCGAACTATAGATGACAACATTTAGTCCGCAAGACTTTTCTTTCGAGATATTTCGATGTTCATTACTCTGCTTATCAATTTAATTTGCTCTTCCTATTGGATGATTAGTTGGTGCAAAGAAGCTTCACTCGGGTAGCCTCTTTTGTTGAATATAGGGAGGAGGATGACCTATGAGATTTCTTGATGTAGAATTCCCACAAGTCCTAATCTCCTTCCCCCAGTTATTGATTCCTCAGTCATCCTTCACTACTAGGTATTATCTTAAGAGTGAGGTGGAGAGATAACATATGAGGTGCAAGAGGCTATGAACCCAAACAAATGTAGATGAGAGCCAATTCTGCTAGCTCACCTACAATTCTCCTTTAGGTTGAACCTTTGCTAATGATAAGGCTTTTTCGGTTATCATCGAAAAGGCTCATCAACCACCATTCATAGCAGGGTTTAGTTTAGATATCACCAAAGGGGCTTAGCAGACCTATCGTGGGCCTTACACATGATAATTTGATGATTGTCTTGGTCGCATAGTATGAGGGATTTTACACCCGTCTTTAGCCTTTGAAGATATCTCCTTGGTGATTCTTGACATGGAATTCCTAGATGTTGGTGATGATTGAAACAATCATGTTTTTGCCTTGGGCTTTGCATCATTTCTAGGTGCAATATAGTTGGATTGTAGTGAATCTTCACTACATGTTTAATATAGATGATTCCTATGCCATTTTATGTGGATTTTGAAAAGCTTTGAAATGAGTGGTTATATGATAGAATCCAAGCAGTATTGAGGGAGATATGACCATGTGAAGACAACAATTTGAAACTAGGACAACATTAGGGTAATTTTTTCTTAAAAATATATCATTTTTTAGGAGTCATATATTTGCGAAGGATTGTTCGATTCAGATGATTCTTGGACCAATTTGTGTGAAATTTGAAGATCTTTAAAATGAGTGGTCATATGAAGGAATCCAAGCAATATTGAGGGAGATATGACCCTATGAAGTTAGCCATCCAATACGAGGGCAATAACGATTTTTCAAGTCATGAAAAAAAACTACAAATATTTGTCAACTAAGGTTTGGATGATGGGAGGAGCAATGGAAGGATAAGGCATCAGTAAGGCAACACATTATGTCTAGGCATATAAATTTTTAGCTAATTTTACTTTTCCCCTTCTTTATCTTAAAAAATTTGCATGCAAATAAAGATAGGTTTTTTTATCAAACATTATAATCTCTATAAAATATTTTGGTAAAATTTTAGTAGCTTTTGAGTTATAGTTTCCTTCCCATGGACCACTTTATAGCTACATCCTTAGATTCATATCTAGTAGTAGAAGTTAGTGAGGGCCTCATAGAGAGGTGATCCTCGTTGCTCAAAGATACAATAATTTTTGGTAAATTTAATGGGTCTTGGCCAGGGGCTTTGGCCTTGAGAAAATGGATTGATAGGAGTTGGAAGTCTCTAGAAGTGAGTCTATCATTTCTTTCCAAAGGTTTCTTCCTAGTCGTTTTTGTTCCAAGGAGAAAAGATATAGAATTCTAAAAGGAGGTCCTTGGTTTATGGGAAGAGCAGGACTCTTCCTTACCCACTTGTATGAAGGTTTTGCACCTAAAAATGTAAATCTATCCCTAGTACCAATCTGGATTAGGATGTATAGGTTGCCCATTGAATTTTGGAAAATATATACTTCAAGGCAATAGGAAACACTCTAGGAGAATTCCTTGAGATTTTAGAAACTACAAAAGATGGATTCTTGGCTATTTATGCTCGAATATTGGTCATGATTGATATAAGTAAACCTTTACAAAAATCAATCATTTTTAAGTATGGGGGTAAGTTATGGATCCAAACCATAGACTATGAAAACATATCTTTTAGATGTAGAAGATGTCATAAGGTGGGTCATATTGAGAGATAATGCTCTAAGAATAGTTCAACAAAAACATATAAAGAAAACTGCAAGAGAAACTTACAAATGGACATGGATGAGGATGGTTTTCAACTTCCAAAAAATAGTTCTAGACAAATGAAAGTAAATAAACAATGAAGACCGATAAGGAAGGATATTGGAAGAAATACCAATTCTTTTGAGGCTTTAGCCTATGAAGAAAAAGAAGATCAGAGCTTAGAGGACACAATACAACAAGTTCAAAATATTAATAAGAAACCAACTATTCAATATGATCCTAATTTGGGTAAGAACATTCTCGATGAACCTAAGTAATTTGTCTCATTAGATTTTGAATACTCTCTTAAAGTGCCATGCACCATTCAGGAGAAGAAAATTCGTAGAGAAAATGTAGTGTTAGATATTAAAACCTCTACCATTAATAACGAAACACCAAAAAATGAGGACAAATAAAAAGCTTTTGTAGTAGATCCAGGAGAGGATAAATCTAATGAAAAATAAAGTTGTGAAAAAATATTAAGAAATAGAATAATAAGACCTGCTCTTGATATAGACAAAGCAAAAAGAGGAAAACCCTCAAATTATCAAGCGAGATCCAAAGAACCAAGAGCAAACATAGAGAAAAGAACACAAAGTTTGAACTTCTCTTTACCAAACAACAAAATGATATTAGTAATTCGCAAGTGGGTCCAAAATACCCTCATGAGATATGATTACCATCTCATGGAATATAAGGGGTGTTATTACCCCCTCAAAGTAGAGGTGTATCAAGGACCTTTATTTAAGTAATAAGATTGTATCCAGGAAACTAAAATGACAAAGGAAGATGTTTCTAAAACTGTGAAAGCAGTATGGGTGAGATGTGAATGGAATGTTGTGGATTTTGAAGGAGCAATAGGGGAATTTTGACAAGTTGGAATTGTTGACAATTTTGTCACATTTCTCAAGGGGTAGATAAGAAACAAGTTTTGTATAGTGTTGTGTAAAGTTTTTTGCTTTGTTATTTTTATTTTGAAAAGTTGCAGCAATTTTGGCTTTCAAAGCCACCCCTTTGTATAAGAAGTAGAAAGAGAAAAAGCTTCGCTACCGAACAAGCTAGAGAAAAGAGCTTCGCCCAAAAGGAAAATGAAACTGCTTCGCACCCGAAGCACTTCCAGCATTGCTTCGGGTGAAAATTTTGCAAAGTAGTTTTGCCAAAGAAAGGCGAGAAGTACTTCACATTGCTTCGGGTAGGATTTGTTGCGAAGTAGTTTTGCCAAAGAAAAATGCAAGAGGACCGATGAAAAGGGCTTCGGGCCCGAAGATTTAAAGGTTGGGCCGAAGCATTTCCAACAACTACTTCGGCTAAGGCACCAACGAAGTAGAATCCAAGGGAACATCGAAGATTACTTCGCCAGAAAGTTGTCGAAGCATCTACTTCGGGCCTCCTCACACCCGAACCATTTCTACTTCGACGGAAAACCTAGCGAAGCATTCACTTCGGCTAGTTTTCGCCCGAAGCATTTTCAACCGAAGTTCTGGCAGCCAAGAGAAACGAAGCATTTTGAAGGCAGGAATGTGTTTCGGCCGAAATCTCTCCGAACCACAATTTTGAAAGAGGATCGCAGCGAAGTACTTCTCCAAGGCATCAGCGAAGTAATTCAATCGACGAAGCGGTAAGGAAGAAGAGATCCATTTTGCGAAGTAGATATGCTTCGGCGCTCCCCACCCTCGAAGTAGTTTTGCGAAGCTCAATCCTATGAAGTACATATCAAAGAGGAGTTTTGCTTCGGCCCAGAACCATTGCGAAGCGAAGTGGTGGATGAAGACCTAGCGAAGCGCTTCACGGGCACACGTTCCAAGCCGGGTATCTTCTCGAGGCGATCAAGTGCCTCATAAATGCAATTTTTCGTGCCCAACAAGCCCGTTGCTCATTTTTGGCAATCAAAAGCGAAGTATCAAGCCATGATGGAGAACCCGACGAGCATGGCGGCCACTCGAGCACTGCACCCGGAGACCAAGGACGTCCAGACGGCTCATCAATGCACCTTTCCATGGTTGACCCGGTCACAGTTGCCAATTTTGGTAACAAATTTGAAAGCTCAGTCACGAGAGCCGAGGAAGGCCAAATTTTTAGAGCTCGAGGGCGTACTCTTCTTTGCTATGTAATTATGATTTAGAGGCCCGGGTCCTCTATAAAAACCCAGGCATTGTAATGGAAAAGGGGGGGGAACTATCTGCTAGAAAGCTGCTGTAACTTGATGTCCTGCGATTAATACTAAGAGACTTTGAGCTCAATTCTTCTCTTTTATGCTGCCTTCTGTGCTTGATTCTTCTATCTCTCCTCGTTTGTATGTTGAGATGTTGAACTCTGCGTCCGGTGTGCGATTGGGGACAGTGTCCTGAAACTCGTTCGGAAGGATACATAGGAGTAGAAAAGTGTTGTATTGACTTTCTTTTATGTTGCCTGCCTTGCTTGATTCTTCTATCTCTCCTCGTTTGTAGACTGAGATGCTGAACTCTGCGTCCGGTGTGCGATCGGGGACAGTGTCCTGAAACTCGTTCGGGAGGATACATAGGAAGGTTGATACTACATTTCTTTCGTTTTACTCTTGGTGTTCTTTGCTTCTATTCAAGTTGTCAGTTAGCGATCGTGCTTCCTGTTCTCTCCCACCTTAAATCACCAATCTCTCTTCCCTTACCCCTTTTTATTTTATTTCTCTAACCCTTATCCCTTTTATCTCTTTCCTGCACTCTTATCTTCAAACACCCAAGTAGTTTAGCATAGGAGCCGGCCTTTCTCCGGAGATTGGCACGAGGGGCATCTCTTCCCTTCGGCCTTTCAATGTTGGTCCAGGTCTAGGGCGCGTACACTTACACAAAATCCTTACCTAGGCGGATTTGATGACCAACAGTTTCTGGCACGCCCGGTGGGACCGACTGTGTATGTCTCAGTAAGATCCATAACCAGTCAAGGTCCCATATTTTAAATCGCAATCCCATCTTCACCGGGGCCAATAGTTCTAACCAGTTCTCGGTGTGACCCGGTCAGTCTCACCTGACTAGTGGTAGTGAGATCTGATGCTCTCATTACTATAAGACTCATAGCATCTGGCGACTCTGTTTACCCAAAAATCTCTAAGTCGTAAAGACCAGTACCCAAATCTGTGCCTTCATGGCAAAAATCCCCATGTTTTAAGGAAGTCCGAGTTGGTGAATCTCTGGCTTGCCCCCATCTATCAAAATCACCTGGCGACTCTAACTGAGCTGAAAGCCCAGATTCCTTCATCGTAGGCACCTTTAAGTTGAAAGAAAACGTCCCATGAAATCAAGGCCACCGCCATAATGGAAAGAGCACGTTATCCTAGTTGGAATGCCCGTTCCCCTCTGAATCTTCAGGGTTATCATAAAATTCCTAGAGGAGCCTTGCATACATTGGCGAAATACGATGGCACTAAAGGAATGGCCCAAAGGCACCTTGAAGACGTTGCGGCATTGGCAAACCTCCACAACATAATCCATGAAGATGTCATGGTTAGACTTCTGGTCATGTCTCTGGAAGGAGAAGCGATGCGGTGGTTCAGATTACTCGAGTATGAAAGCATCTGCTCATGGAGCGATTTAGCCGAAGCTTTGATCAAGACATTCGACGGCTCTCAAGATCCCTCCCAGCTTTTGATGGATCTATTCGCTATCATGAGAGCACCTCTGGAGAGCATCACGGACTTCAATGTCCAATTTTGTAGAAGTTGGAAGAGCATTCCAGTGGAGATCCAACCCACGCATGCCCAAGCTCACCTCTTCTATGTTCGTGCCTTTCACCCAGATATACGCCTTCTCTTGCTGCAATCAGGTGAACGAAGGTTTCCTCAGATCTTTGAGGAAGCAATACGAGCAGAACAACTCTTGTTCCTATCTGGAAAGTGGCAGTGGGGAGAAAACCCATCACTGTTCACTGCTCCTGGCCATCCTACGTAGTATTCATCATGGCAGACTCCTCGTACCGAGCATAGGTTTGAGATGCAGTCATTCGGAGCTCAAGAAGCAAATTTTGCCCAAGAACAGCAATGGGAATATGCAAGCTTTGACCCAACAATGGACAATGTGGCTGCTTGCAATCTCCATCAGGAGGTAGTCCAAGGAGAGCAGTCTCCAGCGGTAAGGCCTGAGAATGAGGAAGGCACCTTTTTGTGCCCTTTTTGTATCGCAAGGAGCGAGACACATGAATTCAACCAGAATCCATTGAATGTGTCTCGAGAAGCAGAAGAGGAGGGAGAACCAGACACAAGAGCGCTCCCAGAGGGAGAGAGAAGAGAAGGGTCTGGAGGTGACTCTGGCCCAATAGATCAAGGCTAGAGGTTCTCCCACCCGAACGAGCTCGTTGCCCCGCGAGCCGTTAAGAAGGTTGACACTCTTGTCACATTACAAAAGGGGTGTAAAGTAAAAAAAAAAAAAAATCGGTAATCTCCTTCGGAGATTTTTACCCAAAGTAACGGTTGCGAGGAAGTGAAGGGCCGAACCAAAGTTCAATCAAAGGCACGAAAAAGCTTCGCACCCGAAGCATTTCCAGCAACCACTTCGGGTGGAAATTCTACGAAGTAATTTTCAAAAGCACAAGCTTCGGTAGGTGGTCCTCGCAAAGCGCGAAGAAGGATAAGTACTTCGCACCCGAAGCACAGAAGATCAGCCCGAAGAAGAGGTTCGGTGCGAAGCATTTCCCAGTCCGACCCAAGCTTCGTCGAACTGATTATGCGCAGGACGAAAGCATTTAAAGCATGTCTCAAAAAATGTGCCGACTACCACCTTGAAAAGAGCTCGAAGCGGACGAATTTAAGGCAAAGGTGGCGGGGCACGTCCCGAGGTGATTCAGTTGGGGAAAGGGCTCGCACCCGAGTACAAGATGTGCTTCCAATGCAGGGTGTAATCATTGGGGCACGTAACTCCGCATACAATGCCGTCGAACAGCCAATCGGATGGCGCAGCAATCTCCTAGGCCGATAGCATAGGTTTAATTATGGCAAGAGCCATAAATAGGGGTAGTCACCCCTTAAGGCTATAAAATGCAGGCCTTAGCAAGGAAAAAGTTATTTGAAAGTGCAAGATTGAAGGCACATTGCTCGTCCGCAAATTCTGCTGCCACTCGTCGAGAAGCTCCCTGACGCTGAAACAGTCTACGCTGCTGGTGGTGCTGCCATAATCATACAACATGGGAAAGAAAAGTTCAACCCCGAGAGGAAAGGAGCCAGAGGTAACAGTTCCTAAAAAAGCGAAAGGTTCAGAGGAGAAAAAGTAGAGACCGAAGAAGGTCAATCCAAACCTCCGTCCAGAAAAGCAAGTTGTGGAAGAAAGAGAGGAATCCGAAGATGAACGACTTGTAGAGCCACCAGTCGACAGGTGGGAGAAAATTAAAGATACAGAACTCTCAAGAAGCATGGCCGAGCTCAGGTACATTATTGATTTTATGAAGAGCAGGCTCACGCCAGAAAACAAGAGAGCCACTGCGTATTACTCCCAAATCTATTGGTATCTGACCCCTCCTGTGCACCATTGCCCTGAGCTGATTTACGCCATCGCACAGAACTACCAACCAGCTTCCAGGCAAGTGTTGAATGCCGCTGGCCATAAGTTGTTCTCTATCCTGAAGGAGGACGTGCAAGCAGCTTTCGCGCCACAGCAAGGGCCGTCGAAGGGATATATAGTTCGCAGTGTCATTTTAAGCGAACAAATGGAGAGGTTCACCTCAAACAACTATGTGTTGAAATTCTTGCAAGAAAACCTCAAAAGCGGGCTCCCTTCAGGCAAACTGCCCCAAATGCCCCTACCCTTGGAAGCCTTCAAGAACACGGACATCTTCTCCATCATTGCATGGGTGGCGGGCTTGTCAACTGATACTTCGGTATACCCTTGGCAGGTGTCTTTGGCCGAGTGTATTTCCAGAGGGGAGTTCTATGCTCCCGATGCTTCGAGGCCAAACACCAACCCGGTCTTCTTTGACTGGGCGGAATGGGTAGCCCGAAACCTGCACTCGCGGCTCACCGCAATGAAGACTTCTGGAGCGGAGCAGCACTTTAGTCCATGCTCTTTTCTGGTATGGCTTTTCTTTTACCATACACATAAGAATCTTCCCCATGTTGCAATTACACCAAGTGATAAGGATGGAAATCCTTTGCCTGTATACCAGTGGACTCGCCTCCTATTGAGGTCAGAGTCTTATTATTCTTTCAATCAACAATTTTTGGGACCCGCCATGCAATTGTTGATAGGGTCCAGCCCTCGGGTGCCCCTCAGTCTGAGAGACAGGGTGGTGCAGGCAAAAAAGGGGGATATTTTTCAACTTACACAGGGGCTTGTGATACGCCTGTTCGGCTTTGTGGGAAAACCTTTCTTGCTGTCGGTTTTCCCATCTGAGTACCAATTCACACTGGAGGTCGCTCGACAGAGCGACGCAACCAATGAAATCTATGGCCATGGCCGGAAGTGGGCCCCCACCTACGATTTTCCCTTTAGAATGGGAGTGATTGAAGTTTTCGCCTTAAAGCAGAACATTTTCTTGGAGGAAAAACTGGCTAATTTTGGCCTGCTTCAGATTCCTCAAAGGTGGTTTTATGATCCCATAGGGGTGATGAAAAATCACTTAAAATGTAAAAATTTTCATGCCTGCCCCCATCCCGAAATAATGGAGCAGAGAAACAATCCCAACGGGAAAGATCTAGAGTGGCATTTAGAAAAAATGAGAACATTGCCTCCCTGGCATGACTTTTATCCCATGGAAATAGAGTTCGATCCTGATCAACACCCATTTCCAACCCCAGACTCCACATTCTGGAAGAAGGCCAAGGATGATCTGAAGGAAGAATTAAAGAACTGGGATGAGGAACAGCTGAGGGAATGGTGGATAATGAGAGTCCATCGCCGAAAGATGAATTCCTACGGACTCTTGGCAACGGATAGGGACTTCGCGATTGTCTATGAAACTAAGGTTGGATCTTGGAAGCCCATATCCTTCACCGATTTTATCCCTCCAGCTACCCCAGGATCGGGCGAAAGCCCAAGGAAGACTGACGATGCCTTGGGAGCACAGAAAAAAGCTGAAACTACGCCTAAGGTACTAACGCAAGCACCATCTGAGGATACAAGCACCGAAGAATCAGAGCAGCCATTGGAAAGAAAAAAGAGGAAAAGGCCAGAGCAAATACAAGCGCCCTCGACCCATCCAAAGCGATCTCGTACAGGGCATCCGAGTCTGCCTGCCGAACAACCTGCGCCAGTCTTGGCCGAAGCAAATAATGAAGATGTTGTGCCACCAAATGCCGAGACGGTCCCAGACGTAGACGTTATCAATGTTGAGGAACTCCTCCAACAGGAAGGGGATCCTGAGGGAGAAGTCTTGGAGGCCGAAGGTGCAGAGGCCCATAAGGGCCAAGAGCCGATCACGCAAGAAGTTACCATGGCCGCTTTGCCAGGAGGGCACATAGGTACGCACTCTCTCCCTCTCTCCTCGATCTCTGACGCGTCCACCATGGTCTCGGTTGAGGGTCATCATCAACCCTTTCCCTCCCTACAAGGCCAATCATCCCTCCAAGCATTGCCTATTTCTCTGCCTAACCCCATTCCACCCGAGTCATCCGACCAAGACAAACCTGTTAAAACACCTTCGCCCGCCCACGCCACCGACCCTGCCATTCTCAGCCAAGGCGAAGTCAATATCTCATCACCGAATCCCGAGACCCAAGTTCCCATCATACACGGTGTTGTCCCACTAGCCGAGGCCCCCGCTACACCTGTCGCCGAACCTTCTGGCAAGGCATTCCCCGTTAACCCTTTATATTTGTTTACCCCTTCGGCTGGAGATCCAGCCTCATTTGAATCCGAGCTGTCCATAATAAAAGAACGTCCTCTAGCTGAAAAACTACTTCAGGCCCGACAAAACACTGAGAAGATGCTGAAGGAGGCTAGGAAGAAAAGAGGGCGATCTCTGGCCCAAGTCGAGAAAGGTGCAGTCTTTGATCTGGAGGCAGGAAAATTGTACAAAGTGAAGAAGGTCCCCAGGGTCCAGAAGCCTCTGGATGAGATGACCCCAGCAGATTATGATTATCAGGAGAAAACCAAGGACCTGGAGCACCTGAACATAGACAATGAGTCTTTGTCTATGCATGTAGGGGTCGAGACCTTTCGAGCGCATGCAAACATTGCAAATCAGCGCAGATTCGAAGTAGAGAGGGCCAATATTAAGCTAGAGGAAGAGTTGGCAAGAGTCCGGTCCAAGCTAGCAGACGCTGAAGAGCAGTGCAAGCTGATGAAAAAAGAAGCGCATGCCCTAAAATCGCAAATAAACCAACTGGAATGTACAGCTGAAAATCGAGCACAGAGACAGATCGAGAATGAACTGAGGGCAAAAGAGCTCGAAGGAAAAATTTTGCAGATGCAAAACTAGCTGTACGAAAAGGAGGGCCTAGGGTTGTGTGACAGGAGCAGAATCAAGGAGATTCGCTCGCATTTGCTCAAAAACTTCAGATCTCGGGCCTCTAGCGCTCTTTCAATTTTGGCCTACATTATGGAAGCCCGGGATGCCGCTGTCGAAGGAGGGCCAATCATCGAAGAGATCACCCAGAAAGCTAGAAGCCGACTCAAACTAGCTTTCGATGTACAAAGCGCCAAGTATCAAGACTTGCAGATCCCTGCGATGAGCCGAACAGCTAAGGACTGGTCTACAGCCCGAGCCACAGTACGCGCTTTCTTCTCCAAGGTACAAAAAATGCAAAAGGCAAAAGACCTCCTGGATATATTTGAGAACGAACAACGCACATCAATGGGCTATTTTTAGGATCTCTCTTCCATGGGCTTCCCAAGCTTCACAGATGATGACGGGCATCTCCTGTCCAAAGAAGAGATTAAGCCAACATGGCTTCAGTTTGAAGGCGACGTCTCGGAGATAGACGGATGGGCGGAGCCCATCATAGAAAGGCAGATCACAGATTACCTCCTGAGATACTGCAAGATCGTGGCCTGCCTAAATGACCTGTATACTAGAGCCCAACATGCAGACATCGGGAAAATCGATCGGTTTCGAGTATTGATCAAGGCACTACAAGATCTGGAACCTTTCTCGAAGAGTGCTTGGTCCCAGGTTCGCCGGACGATGAAGAAAATCCATGAGCGTCTTGCCCCGTCACCGCCGCAGGAAGCTGCTCTAGAAGAGGCCGCACCAGAGGAAGAGGGCGAAGAAGAAGAGGGAGCAGAGCAAGAAGGAGAACCAGCTACCGAGGCGCTCCCAGAAGAAAAGGAAGGTGCGAAAGAAGGAGGAGAAGGATCGGGAAAGGACTCCGGCCCAATGGATCAAGACTAAGGGTCCTCCCACCGAGACGAGCTCGTTGCCCCGCGAGCCGCCAAGAATGTTGACAATTTTGTCACATTTCTCAAGGGGTAGAAAAGAAACAAGTTTTGTATAGTGTTGTGTAAAGTTTTTTGCTTTGTTATTTTTATTTTGAAAAGTTGCAGCAATTTTGGCTTTCAAAGCCACCCCTTTGTATAAGAAGTAGAAAGAGAAAAAGCTTCGCTACCGAACAAGCTAGAGAAAAGAGCTTCGCCCAAAAGGAAAATGAAACTGCTTCGCACCCGAAGTACTTCCAACACTACTTCGGGTGAAAATTTTGCAAGTAGTTGAAAGAAAGAGAAGGGTAGGATTTGTTGCGAAGTAGTTTTGCCAAAGAAAAATGCAAGAGGACCGACGAAAAGGGCTTCGGGCCCGAAACATTTCCAACAACTACTTCGGCCAAGGCACCAGCGAAGCAGAATCCAAGGGAACATCGAAGATTACTTCGCCAGAAAGTTGTCGAAGCATCTACTTCGGGCCTCCTCACACCCGAACCATTTCTACTTCGATGGAAAACCTAGCGAAGCATTCACTTCGGCTAGTTTTCGCCCGAAGCATTTTCAACCGAAGTTATGGCAGCCAAGAGAAACGAAGCATTTTGAAGGCGAGGAATGTGTTTCGGCCGAAATCTCTCCGAACCACAATTTTGAAGAGGATCGCAGCGAAGTACTTCTCCAAGGCATCAGCGAAGCAGTTTTGTCAGCAAAGCGGCAAGGAAGAAGAGATCCATTTTGCGAAGGAGATATGCTTCGGCGCTCCCCACCCCTGAAGCAGTTTTGCGAAGCTCAATCCTGCGAAGTACATATCAAAGAGGAGTTTTGCTTCGGCCCAGAACCATTGCGAAGCGAAGTGGTGGATGAAGACTTAGCGAAGCGCTTCACGGGCACACGTTCCAAGCCGGGTATCTTCCCGAGGCGATCAAGTGCCTCATAAATGCAATTTTTCGTGCCCAACAAGCCCGTTGCTCATTTTTGGCAATCAAAAGCGAAGTATCAAGCCATGATGGAGAACCCGACGAGCATGGCGGCCACTCGAGCACTTGCACCCGGAGACCAAGGACGTCCAGACGGCTCATCAATGCACCTTTCCATGGTTGACCCGGTCACGAGTTGCCAATTTTGGTAACAGATTTGAAAGCTCAGTCGCGAGAGCCGAGGAAGGCCAAATTTTTAGAGCTCGAGGGCGTACTCTTCTTTGCTATGTAATTATGATTCAGAGGCCCGGGTCCTCTATAAAAACCCAGGCATTGTAATGGAAAAGGTGGGGGGAACTATCTGCTAGAAAGTTGCTGTAACTTGATGTCCTGCGATTAATACTAAGAGACTTTGAGCTCAATTCTTCTCTTTTATGCTGCCTTCTGTGCTTGATTCTTCTATCTCTCCTCGTTTGTATGCTGGATGCTGAACTCTGCGTCCGGTGTGCGATTGGGGACAGTGTCCTGAAACTCGTTCGAAAGGATACATAGGAGTAGAAAAGTGTTGTATTGACTTTCTTTTATGCTGCCTGCCTTGCTTGATTCTTCTATCTCTCCCTGTTTGTAGATCGAGATGCTGAACTCTGCGTCCGGTATGCGATCGGGGACAGTGTCCTGAAACTCGTTCGGGAGGATACATAGGAAGGTTGATACTACATTTCTTTCATTTTACTCTTGGTGTTCTTTGCTTCTATTCAAGTTGTCTGTTAGTGATCGTGCTTCCTGTTCTCTCCCACCTTAAATCACCAATCTCTCTTCCCTTACCCCTTTTTATTTTATTTCTCTAACCCTTATCCCTTTTATCTCTTTCCTGCACTCTTGTCTTCAAACCCCAAAGTAGTTTAGCATAGGAGCCGGCCTTTCTCCGGAGATTGGCACGAGGGGCATCTCTTCCCTTCGGCCTTTCAATGTTGGTCCAGGTCTAGGGCGCGTACACTTACACAAAATCCTTACCTAGGCGGATTTGATGACCAATAGGAATCATATTAGAACCTCTTGTGTAGCCATCCATAAAACTAGGCATCGGATAACCTCTTTCATCACATGCTACTTTGCAGATATTCATTTCATCCTTATCAATGTCTATGGACCTACAATTCAGTCAGGTAGTTTAGAAGTATGAAATGGGATTGAAGACTTTATGAGAAGTAAAGACCAAGAAACCTAATTCATGATAATAGGAGATTTTAATGCCATAACCAAGTTGGATGAAAATTTTGGGGGAATTAGAAAATTAACCAAAAGTATGAGAGATTTCTTAACTTTTATTCAAAACAATAATCTATGGGAGGTTGAGTTTGAAGAAGACAACTATACATGGACCAACAACAAGAGAGGCCAAAACATAATGGTAGGTGCATTCTCTCAAATCATTAGATGAAGGGACTTGTGCTAAAATTAATACCTTGACAAGCATTGGTTCAAATCACTAGCCAATAAGAGTTAAAATGATGGTAGGTGAATTCAAACAATGATCATATTTCAAATATGAGAACATATGGGAAGACCATCCTCAATTTATTGATATGACAACACAAATGTGGAATTTGTTAATATGATAACACAAATGTGGAATTCTTTAGGAAACGGTGGGTTGTATACACTTCCAAAACAAATTAAATCAATGACATGGATTAAAATAATGAGACAAGAACACTTGTGGAAACTTTTTTTTAGAAGAAATAACTAAAAGAAATTTTCAAATTTCCAAAAAGTTGATCATAATGTAAGCTCGGAGGAAAGGGAGTTGCTTAGTGATTATCATAATGTTTTGAGTAAGGAAGAGAAATTTTGGAGATTGAAATCAAGGCAAACTTGATTAAAAGGAGATAAAAATACAAATTATTTTCATAGGATGGAAATAATAAAAAGATCAACATCCAAAATTAGTAGAACTAAATCCGTAGAAGGGGTTTGAATTGAAGATCAAAGTGAAATAAAAAAGAAGATAGTTTTTTTTCTTTAGAATATTCTAAGATTGAAGGATTTTGAAGTTCTTAATGATAAACTACTACAAGAAGTACCTTCAATTAGAATAAATGAAGACAATAGGAAGTTGATGGGGCCTATTAGTTCAGAAGAAGTTCATTTAGATCTTTTCTCATTTGATAAGGACAAATCCCTAGGTCTAGATGGGCTTTCTGCATCATTCTATCAACATAATTGGGATGTAGTGAAGGATTATTTATTGGTAGCAATGGAAAAGTCTAGGGTAAAACAATTCATACCTTACAAAATAAATGCAACATATTTTATCCTAATTCCAAAAAATAAGGATGCATAATTGTTTGATTGGTTTAGGCCCATAAGCCTATGTAATATAGCATATATGATTATCTCCAAAGTGATGGTGAATCGATTAAGACCATTCATTAGAAAAACTTATTTTAGAAGGGCAAGGAGGATAGGGAGATTGATTCTAGATAGGATCATAGTAGCTCATGAAGTTATGTATTCAACAAATTCAAGGAAAGAGAGAACAACGGTCTTAAAATTTTATATGAGTAAAGCCTATGAAGACTTTAGTCTTCAATATGAGCCTTCATCCTGTTAATGGTCTTAAAAGTCTATGAAGGAAAGAGAGAACAATGGTCTTAAAATTGTATATGTATTACATTATTTGGGTATTGAAGACTTTAGTCTTCAATATGGACCTTCATCTTTCAAGTACTCTTTAGTTTGAACTAGTCCTTCTTCTTCTTCTGCTTTAGTCTTCATGTTGTCTTTGTATTTTAGATGTTCTTCAACTTGGTTTGGTCCTTCTTCTTCATTTGGTTCGGTCTTTGTGCTTTCTTCATTATATTCTCTGTTTGTATCCTGATGAGTATCTTTGTCTTGTTCCTTCCTATCATGCTTCCTCTTCCTCCTTCTTCTTCTTCTCCGTTTCTGCATTTTTACTAGAGGAATGTTTCCTTCATGATGAGTTAGTATATCATCACAATAATATTGACTAGGATTGCTAGTTTGTTTCATGTTTTGAAAAAGTTCAAAAAAAATTAATGATAGATATGTCATCAAGCATTCTTCTGATGTGAATACAACTATATTTTGAGTGTTCCACCAAGCTCTGAAAAGTACTTCATGAAGATAACCAATTAATGTTGTAAAATTTCCTTCCTTTGCTTCTTTGAGGAATGATGAGAATCTTTCCTTTTTACTAGTGGACAAGTATTTGTACCCATCAAAAGTATCTATTAAATTTTGAGAGTAAAATTCCACCTCATGAAATAGTTCCTCATTATTGAATGCATTCCTTACTATTTCATCCATGTTTCTTCTAGATTATCCTTTGAAGTAGAATTCCTTATAGCTCTTTAGTGTTTTGAGAATGCCTTGAGAATCTTAATGTTCAATCTATGGTTTTGATAAGACTTTACTTTTCCCAAATCTCTAGTTAGAATACCTTTTAATTCTCAAGTATTTAGGATAATTTTGATGGAAATTTTGTATTTCAAAATTTTTTGAAGTTGTCTACCTTATGACTCCCTAGTTTGAGTTTATGATCAAACTTGATAAGAACTTTTCAATTTACAAATTTTGTAAAATGCCTTCTATCTTGCAAGTGTTTGAATGTACTATGAACTTGATAGTATGCTTAGCTTTCTTAGTTTGAGTTGAATCCCTTTTGTCTCCTTAGTGTTTAGATGACAAGTTTAATATAATGTTCAACTCTATTTCTTCCTATTAATGTTTTAGTTTCCAGTAGAAAGCTAAGTAAAGATGATGCACCTTCAATGGATAAGGTTCTAAATATCCTTCAAGATATTTTAGTTGGATTTCTAATGTCTCATGAATTAGTGTAAGAGACTAATGCAAAATGCAATTTCCAACTTTTCAAGCAATTAATGGTTTTGCTTCTTTTATCCTTGAATAATGTAGTTTCTAAATTTCTATAAATTTAAATTTGGTGTAGAACTCCTTATACCTCCCTAATTAGAAATTTAGAAAAACTATGTATTTGCAATTATAATTTCACTTCAATTTGTAAGCAACCTTATATCTCCTTGTTTAATGATTTGCAAATATTTAAAGAAATAAATGTAATGGTTTCAATGCTTCTATTTTCTACTCCTTTCTTAAGGCATTCAATATACTTTCTAGGGTATTATTTATCACCTTATTACTCCTACTATTTAAATAACCCTATAAAACTTATTTGATTTTGAATTTAGTATATGCCTTATTTCTCCTTTGTACTTTGCAAATGTTTATGAGGATAATTCTTACCTTCTCAATGTGCCAAAATTTACGTGCAATAACCTGTATCTCACTCGAACAAGACTTCAATTTACCTGCAATCAATATAGTCTCTTGCTCATTTTATGTAGTCTCTTGGTGTTTGACTGTCCTTAATGGTTTAAATTCTCTAAGGTGCTCAGTCCGCTGTTCTCTCAACTCTACGTAGTGATATTCACATGCTCTCTTTTCTCTCCTTTGCTGTCCTACATGTTGTCTTCCTCTCAAGCATGTTGCCTTGCTTTCATTAAATGTTTTCTCCAACTCATGCACTATATATGCACTTCTTTTATGTGCTTCTCCTCTTGATTCTAACTAATATGCAAGGTAGATAGTGCCAAGTGGCACTTAGGGTCTTCAACCTCCTTGATAACATCTCCTGCAACACCTTATTCTTCCAACACCTATGCCAAGTGGCACCAAGAATCTTCCTTCTTTCTTCAACGTCTTTGAGGTGTTTGTCTAACACTTCTTGAGAGCGTTATATGCTTGAGTGTATGAATAATGGATTATGCTCAATGTAACCTATTTACTATTAATGATGATATGCTTGAGGTATCTTCAAACATGAGGTGTCTTCTCCTTTTGCTTACCCTAATGACATGAGGTATCTTCTCCACATGGTAGATGCTCTTCAACCACTTCACCCTAATATTGTTCCAGTATTTTCCTTAGAAGCTATTCAATGCTCGCTCACTGCACTTCTTGAAGCTACTCAATGCTTCGAGAATATTTTCTCCTCCTTCAATGGTAGAGGTTTCAACTGATATGATGGCAATCCTTCTAGCTTCTAGATGGTGTTATGAGGGTGCAAATATTCCTTGTTCTCCAATGCTTCTTTCAGGTGCCAACTAAGTATATGTTGTGGCTTGTAGGGTAGATTCAAGTAGTGTACTACTTCTCCTTTTCCTTATGAACCTAGTGCAAACTTGATGACTCAACATTGCAATATGATGTGTCTTCTCCTCTCTTTGGTGGTGCAAGCTTGTTGGATTTTCCTTACACCTTGTAAAGGTCTTCAACATGCTATTTACATGTACCGAATGAGAATGCTTGCCTTCATGCAAGTCGATGTTGTTGTGAGGGTAGAATAGAGACTATGTCTTAGTGCCAATGATGCTCTCTCTAATGCATCAATGTTGGTACATGGGTATAATAGAAAACTATGCCCAATGATGCTCTCTTTAATGGAAGATGCCTTTGTACCTCTTTACCTTACCTTCACCAAAGGCTCTTAAATGCTAGATGCACCTGCTTTGAAGTCTTTAGTATTGCTATTGAGTTCTCCTAATTTTAGCTCAATAGTCCTTAGATAAATATGTAACTTGAGAAGTCTAAAACCAATATTTTGCTTTCACCTTTCTTTTAATGACTTCTTCTCTAAGCAATATCTGATTTGTTTGATTGAAAATATAGGTTGATGATGTTCAAGATGTCTCCTTTTCACCTTGGAGATACTAAACCTTAGAGATCTATTTGATGGCTCTAATGTGGTGCTCTTGAAATATTAAGATGCACTGATTTAAATGCTTACCCCTTGTACTTTAAACTGGCACCCTTCCTTTCACTAAAAAGGGGTTTCAATGTTGCCTTCTTCTCCTTGGCAACTTTCTACTATTTCTCCTAGCTTGGTTAAATTTCAATGATGATTCCAAGATTTTTAATCATGCAAGTAGTATACCTCTTAGATGACTATACTTTGCACTATAGTATATCAAATCTGTGCTCTAGAATAATGTCTTCTTTTGCTTTGAATAGATAATAGAAAGTTGATATTTTCTTTCTCTTGAAATATATCTAACTCCTATTTTTATGTGTAGGTTTGAACCTTGTAGAAATTAACTTCTGCACTACCTTGAAGACTTTAAATTCAAAACCTTTTCATGCAACTTTTAAACCTCAAAATTGGTGCTTAATAAACTTAATAATGAACCAAATATTAGAGTTCAAATAATGAACCTTTTGCACCTAAGTTGCATACCTTTTCAACCTTGATTTGATGATGGATTTCTTGGTGATTTGGATCACCTAAATTCTGCCTTATGCTTGATGAAATTGTAGCTCTTCCTTGCTGTCAAAAAATAGCTCTTTAACTCACCAATTTGTAGCTTTAATTGATATCCTTTGCTGCCTTGAAAATATGAAACTTAGCATCTATTAATGCTATCCAAATCATTGCTTTCTTGTTGTCCTAAAATCTGAAATTTTTAGATTGTAAAGAAATCAATTTCTCCTTTGAAATGTTGTCCTCGAATCTTCCAAATTTGGTAGGAAACTCCTCCAAATCGCAACTAAGATTTTTCTTCATGGAATCTTAAATTTTCCGCTATAAAATCAGTAAACCTCCTTCTTCAATTAAGCCTTCAAATCGTCCAAAGGTAATCTTCAAACCTCTTAGGTTTGGTGGTTTCTTCTAGCTCCTTTCTCCTTCAATATCCTTGCCAAAATTTGACTTCAAATTTGGCCTCCTTCTCAAGAATCTAAAAGTCTTGAGGTCTTCACTAATCTCCTCCAAAATTTGGAAAACTTCTTGCCAAATCCTTCTTCTTTGGGCTTGTTTTCGGATGGTGATAATTATCCCAAATTATTCTCTATCAGGAACTTCTCCTTGCTAGCAATCTTCTCCAATGAGTTCTCTCAAATCTCCTCCAATGGTCTTCTTAAAATCTCCTTCAATGAGGCTTTCCTAACCTTCTTCTTATTTCTCCTTTCAAGTAGCTTGAGGCCTTCTCCTAGGGCCTTCAAATTCTACAGCTTCTCTTCTAGTCTTCAAAAATTCAATGTGACCTTCCTTGATCTCTTCTATATTAAACTATGGAATTTTTGCAATGAGATCTCTTTCTTGGATCTCTGAAATCTATGCTTCTAAAATCTGCAATAGGACCTTTTCTAGTCCTTCTTTATCTTCAATCTTCCAAATATGGAAGTTCTTCAATGAGACCTCCTTTGGGTCTTCTTTCAATCTTCAATGGAGATCTCCAATCTCCAATTTTCTTTAGGACTCTTTTTTCCTTGAGTCTCTTCTTCCTTCAATGTGGTCTTCTTTCTAGGACCTCCTACTTGATTTGCAGTCTTCAATGTGGCTTCTTTGGCCTCTAGATCTTTTCTCAATCTCCAACTTGGAGTCTTCAATCTGCAAATCCTGCAATGGGACCTTTTCTTTAGGTCTCCAAATCTTCAATCTCCAACTTGTTTCTTCAGGTATTATATGGATTCCAAAGAATATATTCTTTCTAGCTCTTGTAGGAAGCTTCCCAAATTTCTTTGAATCAAATTTTTTGCAACAAAGTATTAGAAAAAATTGTAATGGAGAAATATCTAAATCTAGAGATAATGAATCTTCACTAGTTGATTTGTCAATCTAGTGGAATCAATGTTGAGTCCTAGTATTCATGAGTTTTTTTGCAACTCTGTGGAAATACTCTAGCCAAATAGCAATTTTAAAAATTCTAAAAATGAGATTTTCTATCTCCTCTCAATCTCTTTTGTGGCTCTCTCTATTTCCTATCAATCTACCTAGTGCTTTGATACCACTGTTAGCTTTTGATGCTATAAAATTAAAGGAAATGCAACCACAAGTAATGAAATAAGCAAGCAATGTTATAACTATGATAATGGCTAACTAATAAGCATGTAAATATGATAAGAAAATTCAGAAAATACTCATGCAATAGCCATTAATGAAAGCTCACAAAAATATACAATGTTATGCAATGGAGGTCTCTAACACTCCATATTACAAAAATGCTCTACATTGTTACTACTACAACTCTACCCTATGCACTCCAAAATCCTCTTATTCTTCTACTCTAAGAAGGCATATATATAGTGTGACATGAATCTTGGTCTTCTATATTCCTATGATACTTCATCAATTTATTATTAGGACTCATGTACATGTGGACTACATGCACATTTACATCATTGCACATTCTAATAGTACTTGTGCATTTATTACATTGCATTAAGCAAATACTTAAATCCTAATATAATATAAACTCCTAATCTAAACATGTACCCATGATGGTACATTAGCAAGTACCAAATAATGTAATATATTCCAACAGAATAAAGTTTTGCATAGCCATTTTTGCTAGAGGTATACTAGAGCATCCTTTTCTTGTCAATTGTATCTTCATTTTGTGTCTTGATCCCTTCATCCATCCCTTATTCATCCCCTTAATTGTATAGGTTTGCTCAAAAAATATCTACACTACTGAGATTATTTCCATTAGTTGGATCTAAAGCCATAATACTTTTTGTTACCACATTGAAACAAATAATTCTATGGATTCTTGTTATGTTATTCGAATAAGGATTCATGATTGTATTTATTAAGTGATATTTGTACCATTTTGAGTAAAAATCCTCCATGTAAAAAATCATTAGTATTAATTCAAATTCTACTTCCATCCTTCGAGCAAATTTCTTATCAATTGTGTATTTGTTTCACATTTACATGTTGCATTATTTGAATGTCTAAATGTTGTATTCTTTCGATGTTAAATTTGTTTATGACTGTTACATCATTTGAATGGACATAATTAAATTAGTTTCTCCTTTCTTTTCACTTTGTTTCATTTAATAATTTTAATATGTGCTACAATTGATAATGTACAAGGCACCGGTCTACTGATAGGGCATAATTAGAGGATTTTTGTGAATCTTGATCAAAATCTTTAATATTTACATTTCTTTATTAATCTGGATGAGCATGGAAATATATGTTATAATATAAGCTCACCTCTAGGGTATCCTTACCTTACTCGGCCTGTATGAAGTCCTTGAGATAATTCTTTCCTGAGTTAAAGAGGTGGATCCACTAGAGTCCACAATGCTGATTGTATTTAGAAATTTCTACAACATGACAAATATCCAAAGATGATTGGATTTAGAAAATTCTACAACATGACAAATCTCCAAAGATGTTGAAATTTTTCCAATAGTTTTTGGTATTGTTGCTAGGGAATACTACATACTTTTTGAAATTTTCACTATCTTTTCCATTTCAAATTTTTAAAATTTAAAAGCCAGCAGTCATGGGTTTTGTCGATCATTAAGCTTTTCCCTATCAGTTTAAACCATAATTCCTTTTAATCCCTTGAGTGAAATTTGTGAGAATACTAAGCTGAGTAATTTTGGCTGAAACCTTAAGCATATCTTGTTCTTTCTTGCACATATATGTTGTAACTCTGATTAAAACCAAAATTTAAAGAAGAAAGGACTTGAATTTGGCATTGACAAGAAGTGGCAAAGAATTGCTCCTCAAAGTATCAAATCCAGAGGTATTCTTCAAATCTCAAGGCAATTTTATAATTCCAAATAATACTATTTCTGTTTCTAGTACCAATTATAGTTCAAATTAGTCATCACCTACTATTAATAAAATGACTGTAGCTAGTTAGCCCATTGTAAATATGACAACTGCTAATCCACCACCAAAGTAGAAAGTAAATAATTGAAGATTCGATAGATATAGGCCTTTTGCCTTACCTCAAATCTAAATCCCCTAGCTGGTAAAGCTCATAAGTACTTGCCTAAATTTTAAGGAAACAATGTTGTGATTGGGAAAGACCATATTAGAGATTTTTTGTATGCCATGGGCAGTCTTGAAGTGGATGGTGAAGGTGTAGTCCTTAGATTGTTCCTTCAAAATTTGGAAAAATATGCTCGTGAGTGGTTCAATAATCTTGGGGTTGGTACTATCAATAATTTTCAAACCATGGAGTTAGTATTCCTCAGGGAGAATAAGAATGAATAGTCCTTGTTGATAGAGCAAGTCACCATGAAAAAGAAAGAAAATGAGTAGATAAAGGATTTCAATAGGAATTTTTTTAAATAAGAAATAAAATTCTCATAGGTTTAAGGCCTAACAATGATCAGTCTATTTTCTTCTATAAGAATGTGTTCCCTAGAAATTTTAACTATGAATTAAAATAGAGATATGCTAATACTATTGATCAGTGCATGGACTTAACTACTCAGATAGAAAGAAACATCATTGATAATGGAAAAATGAAGTCATATTCATTATATCCTAATATGCTTGACAATAAACCTAAAAATATTGGGTTTACTATTCTCAAGAAAATAGAGCATGACCCAATAGATAAGATTACCAGCCAATTGAACTCCATATCTAAAATGTTTAATACTATGAATAATAGATTGGCCAAAGTTGAACGAGAAAAAGGGGATAATGTTGAGCCTTTACAAATTCAAGGGGATAATATATATAAATATAATAACAGACCTTTCAAAAGATTATTTTTGATTGATTAGAGGAGTGGGTTTTGAAAGGGCCCCAAAACCTTATTTACAAAGTAAATACCAAAATGAATAGGTCAACAAGACTGATTACATCAAAAGGTATTTGGAGATGCCACCAAGACAATAAAATAAAAAGGAAAATAGGTCATTAAGACCTTAAACAACAAAAACCTCTTGCGAGTCCACAAAGACCACCCCAGCTAGAAAGGGGATGCTAGGTTAGCAAATTAATAGTGAAGATGATCATGAAGGTCGTAGAGACAATCCCAAGAAGATGAAAGAAGGACATCAACTCATTCAGAATCAACGATGTTGGTAGGCTTCACATCCTCATTATTTTGAAGGTCCTTGAGTTGGCGGTACAATTCATCTAAGATCTTAGCAGCCTGATTATACAAGGTCCAAGAAATATTAGTTGTATTCATAGCAATGGAAAAAGTCACCACGGTCTCTGTTAATGGATCAAGGATAGTTTTTTGGAACAAATTGGTGGTAAGTTCACCCAAGGGCTCAAAGAACATCATGCCATGAAGGTCATCCTCAATCGTCACTTTCATGGGTAAATTTTTAATCTTTACTTGCTTGAGCCAGAGAGACTCCTACATGACATCAAGGCTATCCTTACACTTAGTCCCTTCCACCTTGCTTCGAGTGGATTGGTGCTGGACTGCAGACTGCATAGTGGTTTTAGAAGAAATTTTAATAGAAATTGGAATAATAATAATTCTAATGAAGGAAATAAAAATTAGGAATGGTGATAATAACTAGAAGGAAGCTCAAAAATACTTATATGCTATCCCCAACCCTATTCCAACCTCTAATATAGCTTTACATTTTCTTTTTTATTATTTTTATTGTGATGCTCCTCATAATTCTATTGATTGCGGTATTTACTTGAGTCTGCACTCTAATGTAAATATTGAAGATGATTTTGAAGATGATGTAAGGGTTAATTTGTGCTAGAATAAATAGGATGAGAATAGAGAGAAAATTTAGAAAAATAATTTTATTTATACACCACAAATCATTCACAAAGATACCTAGTCCTTTAGAATGTGGAAATCATGCATAAGTCACAAGATACTAGGTTTGAATGGATGAAACAAGGTAAATAAATGCCTACAACAGAGGAAGTAGAGGCACTGGAAATAATACATGCAATAAATAGTACCAAACAAAGATGATAAAAAATATGCTAATGAAAATAGAGGGCAGACTCATCAAAATAAGTTTATCCCTAAAGATGAAATTTTAAAAAAATGAGAAGTCATCATCAAGTGGCATTAGCTCAACTGGTTAGATTCCTCAACATTTAAGAAGGAGACCAAGGTTTAAATCTTGCCAAGTGATACATGGATAATATCCAAGCTTTGTTGTAATACCACTATGTGGTGATGATATAATATGGGTGGGGCTTGTTTCAATCCCATATAACCAATTGAAAAAACAAGAAGTCATTCTTGAATATCCTGATATACAAGAAGATACTCAAAAACAATATAAATAAGAATCTAGAAAAGTGATGGATATCAAGAAATGTGAGTTTGATGCAAGTTTAGAAATAACTAAGCAGAAAGTCAATATTACATTTTGTGAGTTAATGATTGTTCTAAAGTATATATATCAGGTCTATAAAGCGTTTGGATTAATTGATCAGATAGAAAGACATATATACAACTCTTTAAGGCCAAATATCCATGAGGTTAGAGCTCTATATTTAGTTAGACCATTTCATATCTCCCTCAAATACACATCAGATTTAGGTGATCAATATGTCATTCACAACTACATGTTTGATAGTGGGGCTACGCACAATATAATTCCAAAGTGACTGATAAATTGGGCTTAACTTATACAAGATATTTCCCTCTTATTTCAGTAATGGATAGTAGGTGTCATGCGTAGGGGTGATATTTGGGCTAGTTGTGTACCTAGATCAACATCCTAAGAAATATATAGTCATGGATGTCTGTTAAGACACCAATCGAAGAAATAAGGTAAAATGCAAAAATAAGAAATGAATCGTTGTTATAAAGGAATCGTTGTTAAATTGGAGGAAGACCACCCAATGGAATGTAAAATGAATATATATTTCTTTGATGATAAATTACATCAAGTTGAGTGCTTATTTCTATGTGCGTGGAGTTGTGACCAAGGGTCACAACTTTGTGAAAAAGAGATTAATAAATAATTAACAAATAAGTGACTAGGATGATGGTTAGGAGTAGAATCCTAACATGCCACCCTCCTTAAAAAGAGCTTTGTCCTCAAAGCTCGGAGTGAGAAGCTTCCTTCATCCTCTGTTTTGCTAATAGTATGTGCTCATGTTCTTGTACCATTTTAATATCATTGTTGAGTTGTTTATGATGCAGGTATGATTTCAGTAGGAGAACCAATGGAGTCAAAGGTGGGAATTGATGCAACTTATCAAGAACAAACTCCCTTGCACTTACACCACTATTTTAAGTCCCAAACTTTGCATATGATTGATCGTCATATTTATTTCTAATAGACCCATTTTTTCCTTGAATAGTGATATCAATGGCAAGAGCTTCTGACGGAGATGCTCCTTTTTCGGAGATGGCTATATCAGGCTTGCAAGTCAGTCATATTACTGGTATAGATGCAAATTCTGTAATTATTCAGCTTTGAACTGTAGCATACCCAAACTTAATGGTTCAATTATTATTGCTCCTCTATAGTTGCTAACTACTCTCTACTTGTTATCCTTCTTCGCAACCACAACTTGTTCACAAGAATTTTCCAATTCCTTTACTTGGATTTGTTTAAAGTCCTCGTCCAGATTGGTCTTATTTGGAAGAATATTTTTATTTTTTGTTTCCAGCTGTCAATGCTTGCTTTCTATCTTCCATAGAACAAAATGTATGATAAGGGTATGATCTAGGAACATCCAGTCCTTGTTAAGAATAATGTCCTTGGGTCTAGGGTGTCGCTCAGGAAAATGTACCCCATTTCCACAGGAACAGAAGACTTTGAGGGGGCCTTGCACCTAGAGGTTAAATTACTTGGCTTGGCATGTTCATTCTCCACTGAATTAGGCTAGGACCACAAGCTCAAAAATTACAAGGGCATTCTTGCCTTTAACCACCTGAACTAATGAGTTGTATTGATGGATATAATTTTGGATGGATTCCTAATGGACAGTAGCTTTGACCTTTAGGCATGGTGGAGGATAATTTAATTTGCTTTCCTTGCGTTTCAAGCATAATATCCATGTCTAAGTTGCACCAGTCCGTGTCAAAGCTTAGACCCCATTTGCTTTGAGTGTTGTGACCCACTTGGTGAGACTTTGGTATGGATTCCTAGTCATCAACATCTCTCAATACAATGGGATGTGCATGCCTCAATCTGTTAAGGAGTTTCATGACATCATTGGGTGTCCATTATTCGGGCCCCCAACTTTGAACAAATGCCAGAGCTATGATCTGTAAGTCATGCTTGAAGGAACTTCACATTGTCATTAGAAATTTAGAATACTATTTTCAGAATATGCCAAAGTGCTTAACAACATTTTTGTAACAATATGGAGGTTCTAGACAAGAAATCCAAGAATCGTAGGTGCCCTGATTGTGGTCAGAACATTTTTATCAGAATATTCAGGGTTCTTGGCAGATTTTCCCAAATTCTTAATGTTAGCATATCAGATTTGAGGCCTACATAATGTCTTAGATATTCCCGCAAGTTGTGTCTTTTGTTCTCTCTCTTCTGATCTTGATATGCGTCCTGTTCTCTCCCTTCGGCTGTCTATTGTCTGTTCTGAGTTTGAACGACTTGAAGTGTGCTTTTAGCATGCACAGGAGAGGAAAAGAAAGTGTTGGCTTCCATATTCATCACTGCAAAAAATCCAGAAGCTATAAATTACACAGCATTTGAATTGCCCTCAAAATCCCAGAAAGGAGCCATAGAGATTCCTGGCCCAAAAAAGGAAGGGCACTAATAGCCACAGAAATTCCCTCCTGAACAGATCAGCAGTAAGGATAAAAAATGGCTCTGCAGCTTGTGGCTCAAAGAGTCAGCATTCAGCCAGACAAGCAGAGACAAGTCATCTCAGATAGTGAAGAAAATATATTATAAGAATGCCCATGAGTATTTGGATGATCACAAAGGAGATGGTCCTTGTATAGGAGGAAATTTGCATCCTAAATTCCCATGAACAGATTTAAATGGTGCAAGTAGTGTTTCACGCCCATAAGTAATACGAGAGCTATATAGCCTCAAAACATCAATTCATGGTCTTCATCTATGAACCTCACATCTAGCAATATTTTGAAGGTAGGGACCAAACCAATCATCATACTGTATAACAAGAACAAAATTCCAGAAAGGCTTAGATAATTGGGTTCATCAGATTGAAACTTACTTTGCCATCAAAATATATATGGACCAAAAGCAAATTGGAACTGTGATCCTAAAGATGCAAAGCCAGGCTCTTCTCTCCTAGGAGTAATTTTTCATCCCATTAGCAGCATCGGGGAAGACTACAAATCTCTACCTAAGACGACTTCAATTGCATATTTTACCATAATTTTATGTTCCAGTTTGTACACATCAGCAACAAATTAAGCAACAATATATGTATAAATGCTGACAAGAAATGGTCATCAAAATATCAGTGGCCCAAAGCCAGATATCTATACACAATAATTACATCTCAGCAAACAATGTTCTGTTGCACAATAGTCAGAAGCAAGATGGTACTTAGAGAGATTCAGTCATCGCAAAAAAAGACATTTGGGATGAAGTAGTGAAAATTTGATGTCATTAGCATTATTTCATACTTTAGTGATCATTTTGAAGAACTCTCTCTCTCTCTCAACTGCAGTGATTTTACTTAATTTATTGCAACTTTAACTATTGATTCCCTTTTTGTATTTGAGAACCTATACCTTATGTATTTTTATATCATTTATATCATCTTATTCTCACTTTGCTCTCTGAAGTGGATATATCCATTTTTTCCTGTGATTTTATTCTGTGGGGAATAATCTTTGTATAAGTACAAAGGTTGTCTCTTTGTGTTTTTAGGGTATTTTTGATTCATACATGTGAATCTTGGATAATAATGTTATTATTTTTCTGGGTTGCAGGGATTGCTACTCCTATAGACGAATTGGTAGATTTTATAGATGCTTCCTTATGTGATGAAAAAAGTGGAAATGACGTACATGCAGATCTCGAACATTGTGATGATAAGGTGCGTACATATAGCTTTGTTGGATACATGATTACAAGAAGACTGATTAGATACTATATATTATTAAAGTATCATGGACTATTGTACCTTTTGGCATATATTTCAATTTCTATGCTGCTATTTATAATGGTAAGTCACATACAGTAAGCCTTTCTTTGCACATGTTGACAACGGAGGATAACACTATATCCAGGAAGAGTACCTTCCAAATTATATGTAATGTCTCAACTGCTTTTGTCTTTGATGTATGCTTTTACTCAAGGTAAATTGGATGAATCTGTTACCCAAGCCAAATTTTTGTAGAACGGTGATGGTCTGCAGATTGATGATAGATAGTGGATCCTTTAAACCAAAAATAACCAAAAATGAAATCTGGTTTTATAAGTCATCAGAAAAGCACGTCAAAAAATTAATTAAAATATTTTATAAGGTTTTTTTTTTTTGTTTAATTTTTCTTGGTCAGTTTGATTTATGACCGTAAAATGGAGCTTGCAGCGTTTGACCTATTTGCAGAGCCTTTTGATTTCGTCTACTTTCTATCCTGGTATAAACAGCGAGACGCCCGTGGGATCGCCAAAAGCTTAGAACAGCGGCGATTTGATGGCTAGATCGGGCACTGTTATAATAGCTGAGGCAATGATTTTTTGTTGACAGCTTATGGCAGCGGTGAGAGTGGATTAACTGTTATGGTGGGTGTTTGTTTTGAGGCGTTGAAGAGGTGAGGACAGCGGAAGGTATCAGGGTAAAAAAAATTGTTTGCAGCGTTCGTTGGAGTATGGTAGCGGAGGGTAAACAGTGGCAGGCGGATGATGGCTCTGATCCAAATGTTAAGACACCAATCGGAGGAATAAGGTAAAATGCAAAAATAAGAAATGAATCGTTGTTATAAAGGAATCGTTGTTAAATTGGAGGAAGACCACCCAATGGAATGTAAAATGAATATATATTTCTTTGATGATAAATTACATCAAGTTGAGTGCTTATTTCTATGTGCATGGAGTTGTGACCAAGGGTCACAACTTTGTGAAAAAGAGATTAATAAATAATTAAAAAATAAGTGACTAGGATGATGGTTAGGAGTAGAATCCTAACAATGTCATAGTAGTGTATGTTGATCCCTTATTATCCTTACTACTGTGTAGACACTGGGTTGAGTAGTTAGGAGGCTCCATTCAATTAGATTTGTCCTATGCTACCATCCCCTTTTTAGGAAAAGAGAAGGTTGCTCTCAAAATATAATCTTTCAATAAATACTCTATTGAATTGAGGAGGCCTGATGACACCAGGATCAATATTTTCAATTATATTAAGGAGAAAGAGATGGGAGTATATTCTATGTGGCATACACCTTTTCTAGTAGAAGTCCCTAAAGCAAGAGAAATAGACCCAAAATCAAGGGCAAAGGTTGATGTAGAATATGATAGGATTCTAACTAGCAAAATGTGGACAATGACCTTTGATGGAGCAAAGTCACAGACTAGGGCTAGTGCTAGGGTAAATTTGATATATATTAAAGGCGATTACCTAGGTATACCATACATACTTGAATTCCATTGTACCAACAACATAGCATTGTATTAAGCTTTATTGATAGGACTTAGGAAGGATAAGAAATTAGGCATCAATTGCTTGATTGTCAATGGAGATGCATAGCTTATAATTTAGCAAGCAAAAGGAAAATATCAAGCAAAGCACCCAAGGTTGAAACAATATAAACAAGTTATCATTGATGAAATTGATAATTTCTTACCATTAATTTTGCTTTATATTCATAGAGAGCAAAATCATGTAGCAAATCAACTAGCTGTAAATGCATTTGGTGCAGATAATACTAAGATAGATATAGAATATATGGATAGAGTCCCTACAATATCTATCTACAAGCCCTCTATGCTAGATAATGTTGTTTACTTGCAAGTATTTCAAGATGATGTACATGTTAATAGCTTTATGACTCTTAAAAATGAATATGTTGATATTATATGTGATGAAGAAGATGAGGAGAAGCTAAAATATGTTATTGGAAAGCCAACAAAGGTCATTTAGTTGAAAACCAATAAAATACCTAGAGGTTTTGTGTCTTTAGAGAGTCTATTTGATGATTTTGATAGAGCATATAAACCTCTGTTCTAGGAGTTTGAAGTAGATGATGTTAACATAGGGATAGAAGAAGAGCCCAGATTTATTAAGATCAACAAAGCTTTATCAGTAAAAGAGAAACAACGATATGTTAGATTATTAAAAAAAATAAAGATATTTTTGCCTAGAGTTATGAAGATTTGAGGATATTTAATACAGAAGTTATGACCCATATAATACCTCTTTAGGAAGATACCAAACCTTTTAGGAAAAAACAAAGGAAGTTCAATCCTACTTTACACCCAGTAATGCAGAAAGAAGTTCAAAAGCTATTGGATGCAAAGATAATTAGAAAAGTCGGTTTTTATTTCTAGATTGCAAACTTAGAACTAGTTAGGAAGAAAAATGGAGATATAAGAGTTGATTTTATAAATTTGAATAAAAGTTCACTAAAAGATCCCATTCCCAAACATGGAGCAACTATTGCAAGTAGTGGTGGGGTTTTCCAGAATGTCTTTATTGGATGATTTATCAAGTTATAATTAGATATTAGTAAATATATAAGATAAATATAAAACAACATTCACCACACCATGGGGAACATTTGAATATCTCATGATGCTATTTGGATTGATGAATATCGGTGCAACATTTTAGAGAGCTATGGATTTCACATTTAAGGGCTTGATGTTTGAGATAGTAGTAGTATACCTACATGAAATTACAGTGCTCTCAAAAAGTTATGAAGATCATTTTATGCATTTGACCAAAGTGCTTGATAGATGTAAATAATTTGGTATATCTTTAAACCCTAAAAAGTGTATATTTGGAGCTACACAGGGTAAACTACGTGGGCATGTTATCTCAAAATAAGGAATTAGAATTGATCCACAAAGAATAGAAGCAATTGCTAAAATTACCCCTCATAATCTAAAAGGATTTAGATCATTCTTTGGTAAGATAAACTTTGTTAGGAGGCTTGTGCCTAATTTTGTTAAAATTGCCAAACCGATAAATGATATGATCAAGAAATATGGGGAAATAAGGTGGATAGATGAGAACATGAAAGCCTTTTAGAAAATCAAGGATGTAATCACTCAAGCCCTTGTATTAAATTTCTCAAATTACTCTAAATATTTAATATATACTCATTTGCTTCAGAACATACAGTTGTTGTAGTCTTATCTCAGAAGGGTGAGAAGAACAATGAAATACCTATAGCCTTTATGAGTTCAAGATTGAAAGGTGCTCAATTAAAATATTATATGATATAAAAATAGGCTTATGCTTTAATAATAGAATTATTATATATTAAAAGTATCTTAGGATTAAACAAGGTAACAATCTGTATTCCCTACATTGCCATAAAATATGTTTTCACATAATCTAAAACTTCAAGGAGTTTTACAAGGTGGATGGTAAATTTGTTATAGTATGATGTAGAATTCAAAGTAGTTCATATTATCAGAGGACATGGATTAACAAAGTATATGGCATATAAAGAAGGGGAAGTAATCAATAATACTATCATAGTAGATGAGCAACATGAAGCTAGAACGACTAATGATTTTGATTATAAATGGTATAATGACATTGTGTTCTATATTAAAACATTATCATTTCTAAGTAATATATCCTAAAATAAAAGGAGATCTATAAAACAATTAGCCCAAAGATATTATGTTTAGGAAGGCAGATTGTATTGGAAACACCCATATGGTGTATTGTTATTCTGTTTATTTGAAAAAGAGGTTCCTTAGGTGTTGAATGAATATCATTTTGGATTCTATGGAGGCTAGTTTGCACCTAAGGCTACAACAAAAAAATTATGAGAGTTTTTTATTATTGGCCTTTCTTGTTTAAAGATGTGTATCAATTTATTATAAATTGTCATAACTATCAGATTCGTGTAGGGAAGAAAAAATTATTTGCTATGCCTCTAAAGCTAGTAGTGGTGGATGCTCCTTTCACTCAATGAGGAATAGATTTGATCAGTGAAATTAATCCAAATTCTTTTAGGGGTCACAAATGGATAATAACTACAACATATTATTTTACCAAATGGGTAGATGCGACACCCTTCAAGAAATCAATTATAGAGGTAGTAATTAAATTTCTAGAAGAGAATATCTTGACTAGATTTGGGGTTTAAAAAAAGATAGTCAATGATAATGGTAACTATTTTAATTATTTTGAGATAATTAAATTTTGTACTAAGTATGGTATAGAGCTTTCTCATTATACCAATTATAATCCTCAAGGAAATGGTCTAGCAAAATCTTCAAATAAGAATTTGATCATTAGACTCAAAAGAGCATTGGATAAAAACAAAAAATGTTGGAAAAGTGAACTCAAGTTTGCTTTGTGAGATGATAGAATATCTATTAAAAGAGTATAGGGAGATCCCATTATGACCTGGTATATGGAAAGAATGCTCTATTACCTCCTTAGGTGTAAGGCCATGCTTTATCTTTGCTTCTTTAGGATCATGAAAATCCAAATATTTTACAAAAGCGATTAGACCAGATCATACAGTTGTAGGAGGATAGAAGAAGTGCACTACTAAAAATAATAGAGCAGTATTAGAGGACAAAACATGTCTTCAACAAGAAAACCAAGGGTAATCCTTTTCAAGAAGGTGATATAGTGTTATACTGGGTCCCCAAAAATGATAAACATGGTGAAAAAAGAAGTTAGAAACCAAATGGCTTGGCAATATCAGATTCTTTAGAATATTGGTCAACATACTTACAAGTTGCAAACTTTGGATGGTAGAGGATTCTCAATTCCTACCAATGACCATCACCTGAAAATATATCATTATGCACTAAGGGTCTGAAGAGATAAAAAAGAAAAAGAAAAAGAAAAGTATGTGTGTGTGTTAGTGTCTTTTATTATTTAGTCTATTTTTAGGTTTAGGTGATTAGGTAGGATGTTATAGGTCAATTCGGTCAACTAAATATTTTGGAGTTATTAGGTGCCTTAAGTCTACATTTTCACCACCTGTCCTAGTTGGAGCCAATTTTGGATCCTTAAAAATCCAACCTTAGGTACGTCCCTAATTTTAAACTTCAAAATTATCCATGGTCACATTTATATTAATTAAAGTTTTTAGTCATAGGCTTCATTGAAAGTAAAGTCTCATTTGTTTTAAAATTATTTTTTATTCAAGTCCATTAGTCCATTTTAGATCTAACTAATTTATTTAGTCCATTTTGTTAAATTGCTAGTCATTGTTTCTTTTATAATGTTCACAAGCAATTAAAAATCCTATTAATTAATTTTTTTAAATCATCCCTATGGTCTATTATAATGTCCTCTTTGATAATTTTCCCATTGGTTTCATTTTATCAAACTCTAATGTTCTCCCAATCACTCCATCTACAATAATAGGATCATAAAATCCTTAAATTCCATGTCTTAGCCTAGTCCACCCCAATCGTTCCTCCAATTATAATAAAAACACTGTAATTCCTAAAGTCTGAAGGCCCTAAAATAATAGAAATTAAAAATTTTATAAGGTGAAATGAACCTTCATTCTTTGCTCCATGTGACACCCCCCATTATCCATTAAAATCCGTGCATCTTCCCTCATATTCTATGGTTCACATTAGTTCACATGAATAAAACCTACCCGTGCCATAAAAATTATTGTCTAAATGTACCTCCACTTTGGTTGATATATTTTTTTAAGGTTAAAGTCTGCTAATTTTCCTCGAAGATCCACCATCTGCATTAACTCACTCCTTATGTAAGATTTGCATCGTAGATAAATCTTTAAACCCTCTTGTTGACTTTTCAAAATGCATCTCCAAGTTAAATGTCATCCTAATTCTCCTAAAATCTATAAACCGCATTTATCTATCCTTTGCCAAGTAATCGTGATCGACGAGTCCATTATAGCATAAAGTCAAAGTCATTAGGGCATCAAAATGAATGGTCCACATTTATCCTCATGTAGTTAGATGAATTCGGACCACTAAATGATTTCATTTGGAAAGATAAGTCAAAGTATTCCTTTCATTTGGAACCCTCTATTTTGGTTACAAATCGTGCACTTTCTCAGATCTTCTATGGCTTGTGATAGTCTGCACATCCTAAGTCCACCCAAGTTGTCCAAATTGATTCCTTTATTTGCAAGTCAAAAATTTCCCCTTGGTTAAAGCTTATGCATATTCTTCGATCTTCTACGGTTTGCGTCAATCCATATCTTTAATTAATCTGAGTCATAAGAGATTCTCCGTGCTCTCCCCCTAATGACTTGTAAAAAGAGTACCTTCACTTATAGGTCAACCAAATTCCTTCAAAATATATGGTCCACATTATCTTGGCTTCCTCCAACCAATCTTAGCCATTAATCCATCCTCACATTAAAAATCAAAAGTCTTCTACATATAAAATGAATGGCCTACATTTATTTTCTAAAAGATATGAACGGTCTACAAGCCATCAAAAGATCTAAGGTTCGTGACATCCCTCAATAAATCTCAACCATTTTTGTGTCGTGACCATTGTCCCACTTTGTCGCATAAACATCAACCATTTTCCATCAAAATCAGTGGTCCATATGCATCCTAGGAGTCTTCAAAAGATATGAACCACCCAAGATGCTTGATCATTAATTCCTATTCATTTGACTTGTCAAATCTACCACATGCCTTAAAGGTCATTCATATCCATTCAAAATTAGCGATTTACCTTAACCCTAAAATCTTGGAGAATATCATATCCATTAACACTGCCCCCTTCTTACCATGATTGGAACCTTTACGTAGAAAAATCACTTTTATTTCCTCAGGATGGATGGTTTTTAGATATCCCTAGATATTTGGATATATCATAGTCGTTGAAGCTTTATCCCTATTATAACTTATTATACTAAAGGATAAAATGGATGGCCCATGATGGGCCACCAGATTGAATGGATGGACAACATTGCTTGATGCTAAAAGACAAAGAATTGACCTTTTAGATATGTCAAAAAATGGACAGTCTTATCTGAATTATTATATGGACAACCTGCATACATCCAAATAAAGTTGATTCCACAATTACAAAGAGCCATGTGTAATCCACGTAAATAAAATGTTATCTGTAAGTGGGCAAAATCAATGGTTCATAATCACCTATGCAAAGATCCACAGTCTGCATTCACTTGTGAAGAAGCCCTTAAAAAGTCAGATATAGATGAGTGGCCCACATTGCTTTGGAGCTTCTTAATCAACAACCTACATAGCCCAAGAAGATATGAGATCTACAAGTTGCCACATGTATTCCACTAAGCCCTCTACCTATGAGTATGCTTAGATGGACAATCCAAAATGATCTGCTAGAAAATCTACGGTGCGTATTGTTAAAGGTGAAGGCTCCTTAATGACAAGTTTATTTGCTATTTTTTGTTGGGCCAAATAGATGGTTTGCATTTGCCTTATAGATTATATGGATGGTTCATAATGAACGACAAACAAAGATAAAATCCATTGACTAGAAATTTCTAGAAGATCTACATTTTGTGTTCATTTTGTTAGAATAGATGAGTGGTCCACATTTGCAATCAAAAAATAGAATTATTCACGGATGGCCATGTGTACTCCACTAACTATTATTCTGGAGCATGCATATATGAATGACACACAATCATCATTGAATTTTCTAAGGAAATCAATGGTTTGCATTGCACACTAATAATGATCATGAGTGGCACCTTAAATATTAATTCAAATGAACAGTCTATGTACGTCTAGCTAGAGGAGATCAACAGTGTGTTGGCAGATGAATAAGGATAAAAATTTCTTTGTCAAATTGATCAGAAGATGTGTGGTTTACATTGATTTATTGTTAAAAGGATGAATGAATCACATTTCTTGGTGAAAGGTGCCCTAAGTCTTAATAAAATATATGGTCCATAACACTCTAGATGATTCGGATGAATGGCCCACGTTACTCGAGAGAAAATTAGACCAGTCAAATGTGCCAAAGAATGGATGGTGCACATTCACCCAAGTATAGATCAATGATCGTATTTCATTCACAAGTGAAAATAAAAAATTTTGGCCAAAGTTTACCAAATAAATCAATGGCTTGCATTCATCCACGTAGAGATCAACGATGCACGTTCAAGATTCAAGAATCCACCAAAAGCATATTTAAAATGTTTAATAAACATATGACCCACATTACCTCATGAAGCCTAGAAATGGATGGCTCTGATTTCCCAATGATAGTTGTGCTCATAGAAAGTTGATTGGCCTAGTGGACTTAGAAAAGTAACTCCACATAGGCAAATATAAATGGTTTGGATTGCATGGCAAAAAAAGACAAAGGCTTTAGACTTGGTCAAAGATCAAATCAATGACCCACATCTTCTCATAAAATTAAATCTATGACCATGAATTTTTTGTATTTATACAGGTCTAATCAAAGGATTAATATTAAGGAGAAATAATTGGATTGTGTTGGTTGAATAAGGGAAATCAATGGTCCGGAATACATAACAAAAAAGAGAAAAAAATTTAGACTATCAAAAGAACAAAAGAATAGACAATAGGGGATGAGATAAGGTCCACTACAAAAAGAGACATAGTGATAGAAGGATGAAATTCAAAGCACAAAAACAACCAATTGTAAGGTTTAGATTCAATGCAACCATGATCTACTAGAAGGATCTAAGGTTGAAAAGTAGTCAAATGTTAAAGTTAAGGTAAGAAAACTCAAAATAACTGTAATTTAGCTATAAGTCACAACAAAGATCAACTGTGTAGATGCAACCACATGGAGGGATGAACTAAAGACAATTATAACAGAATATGGTCATCATTAAGCTACAAATGGAAGTTGCAAAAACCAAAGATAGGATCAAGTTTTGCATAGCCATTTTTTTGCTGGAGGTATACTAGAGTATCCTTGTCTTGTCAATTATATCTTCATTTTGTGTCTTAATTGTGCAGGTTTGTTCAGGAAGCATCTAGATTGCCAAGATTATTTCTAGTAGTTGGATTAAAAGCCAAAATACTTTCTATTACCATATTGGAAAAAATAGTTCTATATATTCTTGTTGCATCATTTGAATGAGGATTCATGATTGTATTTGTTAAGTGAAATCTATACCATTATGAATCACACTCCATGTAAAAAATCCTAAGTATTAATATAAATTTTGCATCCATCCTTTGAGAAAATTTCTTGTCAATTGTGTATTTGTTTCACATTTATATGTTGCATTATTTGAATATGTAAATATCATATTCTTTCATTGGTAAATTTGATTATGACTATTAAATCATTTGAATGGACATAATTAAACTAGTTTCTCCTTTCTTTTCACTCTGTTTCATTTAATTATTTTAATCTTTGCTACAATTGGTAATGGACAAGGCATCGGTCTACTGATAGGGTATAATTAGAGGGTTTTTGTGAATCTTGATCAAAATATTTTTTTTGGTAATTATTTTAGTAGATTAACAGTGGGTTTTTATAGAGGATCCCAAAACCTTATGTACAAAATCAGCCTTACTTCTAATGATGCATCATGCCTCCTGGCTGGATATATAAGCCTGATTGCAGAGATAGCAAAACCTAGACTAATTGCCCGGAGGCTACAGAAAAGGCATTTATGCCTGATTAACCAGAAAACAAACCAAAAATTAACCGAGGTAACGAAATGTAATAGCCGAAGAAACTGAAACATTGGAGAGCAAAAGCAAAACAGCCAATCACCAGACAAAAACAGCTACTACGGATCCTCCTGATCCTCCGAGTTCTGACGCTTCTGGGTCTGCTTCAGAATTTTAATCATGGAGTTGACAGAAGTGAGAATGGTAGATGCCAGGCCCAGGAGGGATTTATCAGGAGGGATCTCCCTGTCACTCTCAGTGTCCGACGAAATCTGCTACGGGAGGACGTCCTTCTCCTCCTTTCTGATTTTCTTCAGGCGCTGGGAGGATCTGCCGGGGGTGGAGGACTTACCGCCAACGCTCCATTTTGGCCGAGTTCGAAAGGTGTTGTTGTAAGGGGAAGGCCTGTCAGCGCTGGGAGGGCTAGTTCTGAAGGGACTGGAAGCTTGGCCCTCCGTAGGGGAGGACACATTGCCAGGGGCCTGGGAATTTAAAGGGTTGACAACCTGAGGAGGAGGGCGCATGGCCAGGGCATGCCTGTAAATGACTGCCATGAGGCCTTGATGGGTGGGTGGGGATGACGATTTCCTACTCTTCTCAATGGCAAGGGCAAGGGAATACGTTAGGTAATCAGGAAAGCTCACTTGCTTGGCATCGCGGAGGTGATTGTAAAAGCTAATGTGGAAGCTACGGAGTGGCTTCTCGGGATCATCACAAGTTATATATTGCATGATGGGAATCATGGCGGACCTGTATGGTTCAGGGAGGGCTGACCGGAGGAGGCACGACTTGTCCCATCCGAGGTTTTTCCCTTTATCAGGGAACTGCTCCAGCTCCTCGGCCCAATTGTGGCTATCTCTTCTGATGATCCGCCCAAGGGAAGGCAGACCAGAGACCGCCGCCATGAAATCAACAGACACACGAATATTAATCCCTTTTATGACCACATCGCCCTGGGTCCAAGTATCAACGAAGCCCTACGTGATTTCCTGGTCGGGACCAACAAACTTTTCCAGAAAGGGCAACAACTTCTTGGCTTTCATAAACATTCACGCCTCATCGCAAAGGGAAAGAGTAGAGGGCTCGATGAAGGGAACAACCATGGTTAAAACTACCTGCAGAATGCTCCAGAGACAGAGGTTGGAACAAATCACCAAAATAAATAAGAAGGAAGGGGGAGGATAGACCTGACCGTGAGCCGCCACCCACGATCGACCCGGAGCCAGCGCCGCAAGCCTAGGGCCAAATAGGGAAGGTGGCACGCAGATCACGAGCTCGCCCATCCTCAGCCTGAAGGTGCCACGTTGCCTCTCCATACGCCTAGCCATAAAGCCTCCGTCATCCTTCCATGCACGGGAGACAGTCCGATAGAGGCACCGAACAAAAGAAGGACTGAAGAGAGCATGCCAAATCCGAGGCAAGGATTTGGCGTGATCCAAGCCCAAACATTCCCGCACTTCGCCATTGTCCCAGCCATGCGTGGACACCATTGGGAAGGGGTACTTTGAACTTCCATCACCGAACAAAAGGGGAAACTGTAAAGTGCGGGAAAAAATAGCTAGACCGCCTTGGTGGAGAGGGGTGCGCTGATGACCACCAGGGCACCAAGTCTGGTGCGCCTTGGAACCTTGAAAGCAACAAGCTTTGGAGAAAGGACTGCACTTCGCGTGACTCGTGCGGGCGCTATCGCATAGGGGATTGGATAGAGCTGCCACCCCAACCCGATACTCATCGGGAAGGACCTTCCAAAATCTACGTGGAGAAAACATCATGAAGGGATATCCGCTCTGGCTAACCTTTCCACCTCGGATGGGAAGCGAGATCGCCACACGACCGGACACGTGGTCGCGAGCCCTTTGTTGGCCATATGGTCTGCCACGCGATTGCCTTCTCTGAGGATATGACCCGCTTTCCACCTGCCACGTTGGGAAAGGAGCGTTCTTGCCTCAAGAACGATGTTAAAGACCCTCCAGGATGGGTCTTTGGTGCCTAGAAGGTAGTTCACGATGTTGAGCGAATCTCCTTCAATTATTAGAGGTCGAGGATCCTCTGAGAGGATCTGGATTCCTCTCAGGACGCCTCTGGCTTCGGCATAGTGATTCGTCTGGGAGCCCAACTCTTCACAGTAGGCCACCACAAGGTTCCCATCATGATCTCTAACAACTCCACCTGATCCAGCGGGCCCAGGATTACCCTTTGCCGCTCCATCAAAATTCAATTTAATCCACCCCCAGGGGGCTTGGTCCAAATGACACTTCTTCGACAGGGACCTGTAACAGCTTTCGAAGACGGGCAGAGATCCATCCTTTTGAAAATCACTTCTTCGCTCGGAAGGTGGGGACGGGGACTGGGAATAGCTTTAGAGTTCTTGATGGCGTAGGATAAGGCCCTTTGAGCGACACAAGGAGGCACTTTTGGGGCTCTGCCAAAGACTCTGGCATTCCTTTCTAACCAGATTTGCCAGATGGAGTGGTGGAAGGAGGCCTCAAGAAGGAAGCGGAGTTTAGGATTCTTGAAAGGATTGGGCCATTGATGGAAAGCATCTCTGAGGGAACGGGGAGAGCACCAGAGGATTTGGAAGGAGGATAGGACAATGCTGAGGACCGAGTGGGAAAAGGGGCAGTGCAGGAATAAATGATCCATCGTCTCGCACTCAGCTAAGCACATATAGCACCTATTGGGGAAGGCAAAGCCCCTCTTGTGAAGGTTGTCAATGGTTAAAGCTTTGTTGTGGAAAGCAATCCAAGCAAAGAAATTCACTTTAGGGATGACCCCTTTCCTCCAAACAACTTTCCATCGATAATCCAGGGTAGTCTCGCTAGTTAGAAAATCATAGGCAGATTTGACAGAGAAAAGACCATCCTCCGTGCCTCGCCAAATGATTCTGTCAGTCCTCCTAACAGATGGGATTAAAACCGATTGGAGGATGTTTGACAGAAAGGTCACTTCATTATTAAACCCGTCCACGACTGGTAGCTTCCATCGAGGGGGAAGGGTACTCCGGTCTATGAAATCCACCACCTTGAGTTGGGAATTTGGGTCGGTCTGAGCTCTCAGGCCAGCAAGGTCCGCCCTCAAACCAAGGGCCTCTTCAGAAGCCCACCTATCCTTCCAAAAGAGGATGAAATTGCCATCACCCAAAATCCAATGGGCTCCCAAGCTGATCAAATGACGGGCTTGGAGCACAGATTTCCAAAAAGTCGACGCTTCGGAGGGAGCCCCAGCTTCGAGGAAAGAATTGGAGCCTAGATATTTCCTTTTGACCAGCTTGACCCACTCAACCGGGTCATTTGTTAGGATCCTCCATGCATGCTTAGCGATCAAAGCTATGTTCATAAGCCCTGATCTCCTCATCCCCATGCCGCCTTGGTCTTTCCGTGAGCAAACCTTATCCCAGGCAACGAGAGGGATTCTAAATTTTTCTTCATTGCCAGACCACAGAAAGGTCCTCTGGATCTTCTCAATTTTGGAGTGGACAGAAACTGGAAGCATGAACACAGACATAAAGTAAGTTGGGATCCCCTGAAGACAAGCTTTGGTAAGGGTGGCTTTCCTGGCTTGTGACAGGAGTTTGCCTTTCCAAGTGCCTAGTTTCTTGTGAAGGCGTTCCAGGATCATGTTCCACATACTTTCGCTGACACGGCCATTGCAAGACAGGGGCAACCCCAGATAAGAAGTAGGCAGGGAGTCAATGGTGCACTCTAAAATTTTGGCAATCCGGAGTTGCCTTCGCAGGGGAGTGTTAATAAAGTAGATTTTGCTCTTAATATAATTGACCTTTTGCCCGACAGCCTGCTCGTAACGGGAGAGGATCCGCTTGAGGGATTTGGCTTGGGCAACAGATGCCCCAGTGGAGATGAGGGTGTCATCCACGAATTGCTGGTGAGTGATGGGTTCAACTCTAGTAGTGGGCAGAATGCCGAAAATCTTGTTCTGACGAAGAGCCTCTTTCAAAGACCAGCTCAGAACCTCCGCCAGGAGGATGAAGAGGATGGGTGACAAAGGGTCGCCTTGTCTGAGGCCTCTGGCGCTTTGGAAATACCCAGCAGGGGACCCGTTGATCAGGACGGAGAAGAAGGGAGTGGATATGCAGCTACAGACAAGGTCGATCCAGTGAGGATGGAAGCCGAACTTGAGGAGAACTGCACACAAGAACCTTCTATCAACTCTGTCAAAGGCTTTGTTCATGTCTAGCTTTAGAAAGAGTGCAACATTCTTGGAGCGGTAAGCAGAGTGAAGAGTTTCATGGACAGTGATGACACCATCAAGAATGTTTCTGCCTTTAACAGTGCTACCCTGGCAAGGATCAATCAGGAGAGGGAGAACGGGCCTCAGTCTGTTGGCTATAGACTTGGTGAGGATCTTGTAAAAAACATTGCACAGGCTGATGGGCCGGTAATCAGAGAAGCTTTTGCAGGTGGGAGACTTAGGAATGAGAGCAAGAAAGGTGGAATTGAGTTTCGGGTGAATGGATCTGGAAGCTTGAATATCCCGAATAGCTTCGCACACATCCGAACCCACAACATCCCACATGACTTGAAAAAAATGGGGGGGAAAACCATCGAGGCCAGGGGCCTTGTCTGGTTGCATGGAGAACAAAGCTTCTTTAATCTCGGATGGGGAAAAAGGTTCCAGCAGCTTGATGCTTACCTCATGGGGGACTTTAGTCGAAAAGTTGGCAAGCAAAGATTTCTGGACCTGGAGGTCACTGTCGGGAGGAACGCCAAGCAAGTCCTAAAAAAAGTCAACCGCTTCGTTTCTGATTTCCTCTATCTCCCTAGTTATGCGCCCATCCTTGCAAGACACTTCCCTGATCTTGTTGGCCCCTCTGTGCCTCATGGTTGACGCGTGGAAGAACCTCGTGTTGGAGTCTCCATTCTTCAACCAAAGGTCTCTAGATTTCTGGCGCCAGAAGGTTTCCTCCCTTGCAAGAATAGAATGGAAGTCCACCAAGAGGCTCCGTTCTTCCTCCCTGAGGGCCTCGGTGTAACCTTCGAGCTCCATTCTCTCCTCCAAAATTTTTAGGTTCTCCGAGATGGACCTTTTGGACTCGAAAATGTTGTCGAAAACCTCTTTATTCCATATTTTCAACTTCTCTTTGACCATCTTGAGTTTTATAGCCACTCTCTTTGAAGCGGATCCTCCCACCTCCTGTTGCCACCACGTTGAAACCAATCCTTTGAAGTCTTTATGAGAAGTCCACATGGATTCAAATCTGAAGGGGGTCTTAAAGGCAGGCCCGTCGTTCATCTCCAAAAAAATAGGGTTGTGATCAGAACCAATCCTTGGTAGGGTCGAGAGAGTTGCACCACCAAGGATGGGAATAGCTTCTTGGGATATGAAAAATCTGTCGAGCTTGACTTGAATAAGGCTGCTCCCGATCCTCCTGTTGCTCCATGTGAAAGATGCCCCTTTGAGTTCGATGTCAAGCAAGCTGTTAGTAGAGACAAAATCTCTGAAGTCCTCCAGGTTGCGGCTGGAATGGTCGGAGCCTCCTTTATTTTTAGATGGGTGAAGAGGACAGTTGAAATCTCCCCCTAAGACCCAGGGAAAATTACTAAAATTTTCCCTCATCTGGGAAATAGCTTTCCACATTTTTGCTCTCTCCGTGGCAGAATTCGAAGCATAAACATTGGACAGAATCCAGGAAAAATTGATGGTTTTGGAATGGAACAACACATTGATAATCCTATTGGAGGTTGATAGCAAGCTGCCCTCGACACTCTCTGGATCCCAAAGAACCATGAGACCGCCCGTTGTTCCCACTGCAGGACTGGAAATAAATTTTGCCTTGGCCCAAATGGCCTTAGCAACTTTATCAGAGGAGATAGCATCGGTCTTGGTCTCTTGCAAAATTAGGATGGAGGGGTTGGTCCTCTTTCGGAGATCAGCCACTAACCTCCGTTTGGCTGCTCCGTTCAGTCCTCTCACATTCCATGAGAGAACTTTCATCTGGACAGTTTGAGGTTCTTCTTGCCTCCCTTTCCTTGTTGGAGGGGAGGTTTTGGTACATGCGTTTCGCCCGTCTGAGTATCGGAGTCATCCAAAAACAACAGACGTTGGGTGCCATTCGCGACGTCTTCCACCGTCTCTTTGTCTCTTCTGTCTTTGTTGGGAGGTCGGCCCTGCTTCCTCTCACTACCATAATCCACGCTTTGCTTTCGGCTCCTCGTATTTCGAGGGCTAATATGACCGGACTGTTCACCCCTCCTTCCTAGGAGGTAATCTTCTAGCAAGGTTTGGGAATGGTTGAAATCGGGAGGGCCCTGGTCCTGGATCTTGGGTGAATCTGACTGAGTGGTGTTTTGGGGGGGACCGTTCCTTCTCCTCCTGTGGATGACTCTCCAGGTGGGAGTTTGCACCTTGCTGGGTGTTCGCTCTAAACTGCTCTGAGTTCGGATGGTGGGTGGTATCCTCCTCTGGCTGGGAGATTTCGTCATGGTCCCTGGAGGGGCCTGGAGAACCATGGCCCTTCGCATTTGGAAGATTTGGTTGTTTCGCCTGGCCTTCACCATGTTCCAGGGGGTTACAGGTCTCCCGCTTCTTCTTACCCGATTTTTGAAGAGGACAATTGGACTGAAGGTGTCCTTGAGAACGACACTGGGGGTAGAAAGCTGGTCTATTCTCATAGACAATAGCTTGTTTGTGGAGGATGGTGCCTCCAGACCGGAGGGTGATGGAGGATGGGAGGTCCGCCTCCAGATCCGTCAAAACGCAAAAACGGGCTTGGACGAACCTTGTTCGAGCTCGGGTGGGAGGGTCAATGGTGACCAACTCCCCTATAGAGCGGGCAATGCCTCTTATTACATTTTCATGCCATCCGAAGAGGGGGAGACTCGGGAGCCTAACCCATATTGGAGCAATGTTGATGTTCTGGGTGTCAGGATTGAAGTCCATGCCCCACTTCCTAAGAAACAGGCTTCTACGGCCCAGGAACCATGGACCTCCAGCCAAGATTTTGTAGTAGTCCTCCTTGTTGTTCAGTCTTATAGCGAAAAAGCCTCGGGTTAGGGCCGCCAACTCCATGTGCCCAGAGGTCCTCCATTTGCTTGTCGCCCATTTGCGAATGGTCTCCATGTCGGGTCGACCACCAATGAACTTACCAATGAGAGTATATTTCTCGTACTCCACGAAGCTTGAGAGGACTTCCGTCGGGATGTCCAACTCATCCCCAACCGAAAATAGCTCCTTGGTGAAGTGACCGCTTAGGGTTTCTGAAGCCGCTGCCTGGGCATACGACTTCTGAGGCCCACCTCCCCATTTGTCTGGCGGTTCCTTACCTTGACTGTCATCGACATCATTCCGAACTCCTTCAGTTGGCAAGGATGCCTCAGTATCCCCGAAACCCGGTTGCCCTCCGTCTGCTCCGTTGTGCCCTTGGTTCGAGCCGTTGCCGCTCCCGTGCGCTCCCGTAGAGGACTTCCCGCCCTTCGACATCTTCGCTTCCATCCTTGATCAAAATATTTAATATTTATAGTTCTTTGTTAATTTGGATGAGCATGAACATATATGTTATAATATAAGCTCATCTCCACGGTATCCTTAACTTACCTAGTATTTTTGAAGTCCTTGAGATAATTCTTTCTTGAGTTAAAGAGGTGGATCTACTAGAGTCCACAGTGTTGATTGAATTCATAAAATTTTGCAGTGTGACAAATCTCCAAGGGTTCTGAAATTTTCTCCAATAAGGCTTTATAGAAAATTTAGGATATATCAAAACATACAATACTTTGGATTGTATGGCTATAAAGGAATAGAAGAATATCTAAAGGAAAGGAAATAAATTTAGAGGTAATTAAAATGAATATTTTTTTAGCCATAGAGGATTCTAAACCAACCCTATTAACTCACCCAATCCCTAATTTAGAAGCATAAAGCCTTGATAGATGGAGTCAAGTCATTAAATGAAATTAAGATGTTTGGCACAAAAGAAACAAAAATAAGGCAAAGAATTTAAAGTGGAAACCACCAGATGTTGAGTTGGTCAAATTGAATTTTGATAGAACATCTAAAGGAAATATAGGACTAGCAAGAGGCAGAGGAATAATTAAAAATAATAGAGGAGATATTTTGTCTCATTACACTTTCAATAGTGGATTTAAGAGAAATAATGAAGCTAAAGTTTGAATGGCTTTGGAACGGTTAAAAATATACAAACAAATTAAATGGAATATAGTATGGATGGAAGGTGATTAACTAATACTAATAAATACAATTTTGAGGAAAGCAAAGGCTCCATGGAACATACAAGAGATAATTATGAAAATACAAGACTTTGCTATAGAGTTTAAATAAATAAAGTTCATACATATGTTAAGAAAATGAAACAAATGTACACATAGGCTAGCCAATAGAGGGATTTTAGTTGAGGATAGTGAAGTTAAAGTCTCTTTTCTATGGTTAGAGGAAGTAGTAAGTTTAGTTGAAGCTGACAAGAAAATATTGATTTCCTGAATCAAATAATGATTAAGATTTACTTCAATATTTTCCATTGGTAATATTTTCTTTATTTTATACATTAATGTATTTTAATATAAACTATTTATTACAAATTTTGGGATTGCACTTATGCTATGTGAAGGAAACTAGCAATCTAGATATGGTAAATCAAACTATGATAGTATGATGTTTCGAAAATATTACTCTACTAAGATGTAATTCAAAGACAGTAGAGGTGGAGTTTTGGTTTTGTGAAGGTTGCTATAGAAAAATGTCAAGAAGGATGTTGAATTCTAGAATATTTGTATTCACACAAAAAATTAAAGAACTAAAAAATAAAAATCAAGAATTTAGACATTTTATGAAAAATGATGTAGGTATCTATCTATAGAAACTCAATTGAGATGATAATTTAATCTATTTGTAAACTCTCAAGCTTTAATGGAAAAAGTTATGGTTTGTCAAGGGTGGGAGACATGAATACAACCACTTAACCCCCAAAAAAAACATACAACTAAAAAAATTAATTACTAGTTCATTTGCATGTCCTTTATTAGTTTTTTTACTAATATATATTTGTTTTTTCTTTGGCGATAGGTTGGTGGTTAAGATTAGGTATTTTATTTCACCAAGAATTTTCAAATACAAACTTGGTTACTCTTAAATTTTTAGTGTGGATGTGTAGTCAGGTCCTTTAATTCTTTTTATAATAACCCTTAAAGTTTAGTGTGAATGAGTAGTGGGGTCCTTTTATTCTTATTATAATAATCATCTCCTACAGAATTAGCTTAGGAAAATTGTGTTATGCCCTTTAATATACATTAAAAGATGTGTTAATGTAACTAACTTGATTCTCTCTTTTTCTACATTTAGAACTGCAATGGTTAAAACTTGATTTTTTTTCTTATATACAATGGCAAAAATTTAAACCTTAAGTTTGAAAAGCTTAAAGGATTAAGACAAGCAATAATATGCTTTACCTTTTACTATAATCACCCTTTAACTATAGTATAATTTAAACCCTTTGACCATAGTATAGCTCAAATCAATTGATGTATATACTTTATATAAACTACATCCCCTCTTTATATTTATATGTCCATTATTCTTTGAGATGAAAATTGAATTATCATTTTAATATGTTTTATGTTTAATATTAGTAAAATGCTTTATTTCATGACTTTGATTTAGGTAAAAAAATCTATTATTTATTTGTTCTATTAAATAATTATATTTGACGTTTTTATTCATTCAAGGAATTTGGGGGCAAGTAATAAGAAGTCACAAATTCCACTTATAATTCAAAGTTCCAATTTCATGTGTGGACTTCAACATTTTTATTTTTTCTATTGATTTTAGGGCAAGTGGTATGAGTTTTATATTGTAAACCAAGATTTTAATCATGTAGGTGAATATTAAAATTTTATTTTTTTGAAGTAATGCAAAGTATAACTGGTGGCACAATTAAGGCCCACACTCCCTGGAGGCATAGCAACAGGGGGCTTCCTTCCCTATGATTTGAACTCAAATCACCAAGAAGAAATGCCAACAACATACCGTTAGGGTGTCCCCATAGGGATGCATCTTAACATTTAGATTAAGAGGTTTGGGATAATTGGTAGAGAGTCAAGAATTTAACGTCACAAGGCAAGATTTCAATCCTATAAATAAACCTCAACATTTAGCTTATCGGGTTTGAGACAAGTGATGACAAGTAAAATTTTTAATATGTGAAGTTAATGGTTCAATCTTGTAGGTTAACATCTATTGTTTCCCTTAAAAATGCTTCATGTTCAAGTCTTCACAACCATAAGAACCTTATGTGTAAGTGGTAGGTGCTTCACCCCAAAAAATGCTCCAACCTCATTATAAATTCAAAACTATAATAATATTAATCATCATTTATTTTAAAAATACTACAATTTTTATAGTACCATTATATTTACAAAGTTAAAAAGGTAAAACACTTCCATTTTACTAGCTTCTAACAAGTTCCTTCTTAGTTTTCATAAAATAGTCTTGTTAGTTTGTAATAAGAATGCAATATATTACATTAAACAATTAGAGTTTTTTAATCTAATTGTTTACTTATTGACCTCATCTCTATATGCTAATCATCACCATATGATCATATTATTCCAATAAACTACATGGTGGTATTTTATTGTGTGACTATATTCAAACCTTGGTCTCTCCAATAGAAGCTCACATTTTTTACCATTTTAACTAATGCCACTTTATGGGTATAATATGCCATATGGTAGTATTATATTATAGGGCTAGATTCAAACCATGATCTCCCCGTTAGGAGACCTCATTTCTAACGATTTGAGCTAATGCCATTTAATATGTATAATATAAAATAATTAATTGTATGTTACACTTGATTATAGACTAAAGGATAAATTAATTATAAATAATTTACATTTTTTTCTTCGGTTATATGGGATTGAAACAGACCCCACTGTATTACATCATGGCCACATGGTGGTATTACAACAATCTTGACAATTATTCACATATTAGTCGACAATATTTGAACCCTGGTCTTCTTGAAATTTGAGGAATCTAATTGGTTAAGCTAATTTCATTTGATTATAAATAATTTACATTAATATATAATATCTTAATTTTTTTGGAGAGATGTTACACATGCACTACACACTGGGACCTATGTCCATGAGGGGCATTGTCAAATGTCAAGGTGGCTCAAACCCTTAACCTCTTCATAGCGAGCACTCCCCATTCACCACTTCCCCAAGACCTCATGGTCAATATCTTAACTGTCACATTTATAATATTGAATTACAAAAGGATTGCCAACTAAGGTTATAAAAAAAATTGTTAAAATTATTAATAAAAAGTGCAAGAGTTATATTTATATTTAAATAACTTCACACTCTAAGAATAATGAATAAACATGTACTATGAAATGACATGGATTCAACTATTATATTCCTCAATTTTCAAAGGAGACCTATGCTCGAATATTGCCAAGTGATATATGCATACTTGCTAAGTTATTATAATACCACTATGTGGTCATGATGTAACACAAGTAGGGCTTTTTCCAATCCCACATAAGCAATTAAAAAAAGGAAAAAACATTTACTTCCTAGTCTATTAAGAGGAAATATTTCATCTTTTATTATAATTACTAGCTTATATATCTATGTAGATATATCTATTTATTGTTGAGAGGTATCAAACTTGGGGTGCCTATCTCAAGGTTTTTAAAGCTTAACATGTAAGATAGACACCTAAAATTTGATATCTCTTGATGTTGAATATATATATATATATATATATATATATATATATACTTAGATATTTAAGCTAGTAGCATTAGCAACCACCATTGTTTTTATTGACATGCAAAGCTCAACTCAGATCATCCCTACCATCTTGATCATATCAACTCTCATGCACCCTATTTTTTGTTCTTTCATTTGTTCTTTGTCATTGCATCTCAAACTTACAATCTATCTTGTGTATCTTCCTCCTCATATTTCTTAGCTCAACTCTTTGCACCTCTTTCTGTGTTCTTTCATTTGGTCTTTTGTCATTTCATATTGAATTTATAGTATTTCATGTCCTTCCTCTTCATCTTGTTCAATTTAGATTTCATGCATCCTCTTTTTTATTCTTTTATTTAATCTCATGTGCAAATTCATCTTCATCTTACTTAGCTAGACTCTCACACACCTTATTTCTTTGTTCTCCCATTTGGTCTTTTGTCATTGTAGCTTGAACTTTTAGTCTTTCATGTGCATATTCCTCTTTATTTGGTTCAATACAACTCTTATACATCCTTTATTCGTATATTTTGTCTTATGTCATTACAGTTTAAAATTGTAGTCCTTCATGTACCTCTTTCTCTTCATCTTGATCAACTAGACTCTCATGTGCCCTCTTTGTTTGTTCTTGTTTTTTTATCTTCTATTAATTATAGCTTGAAATTTTAGCCTTTAATATACCTCTTCCTCTTCATCTGGCTCAACTAAAGTCTCACATAAAATTTTGCTCTTCCATTTGACCTTTTATTGTTATGGATCAAGATTATAGTAGTTTACGTGCCTCTTTCTCTTTATCTTGATCATCTTGTCTATCATATGTCCTCTTTCATTTTTATTTCATTGGATATTCTATCCTTCTAGGTCAAACTTGCAGTCTATCATGTCCCTCTTCCTTTTCATTTTACTTAGCTCAACACTTATGCATCCCATTTATTTGTTCTTTCATTTGGTATTCTATCATTCTAGCTCAAAATTGTAATCTCTCATGTCTCTCTTCATCTTCATATTACTTACAATTAATCTAATATACCCTTTTTATTTATTCTTGTTGAATTTCACAACACTTTCTAGAACAAATGGAATCAATACATTATCCAATATTTCTAAAAAAGAAATACATAGAAAGCAATGCACATGATATGAGAGGGTGCCTATAAACACCAATAATCTTACTATAGTAGAATAGAATACAATTTAATTGATGATAGAATGATTGGTATGATGGAGTATTTATAGCCAAGTACAAGTTACCTTAAGGTCTAAGTTAAGTAACCAACCTTTAGGTTTAAATAATAACACCACAATACAATACAAGGGTTACAAGGGCCTAAAGGGATTATATATACAATACAATACAAAGTTAGTTGTTGTATCAAGTGAAGCTTAAGCACCACATATTTCAAATCCCCTTAAGCTAAATGAGGGACATAAAAAGAGACCCTTACTAGTCAACCTTTCTTAAGGGACACTCTCCCACACCAAGTAGCTCCTACACATGCACAAAAGGAACCTCAAACATAATCTTGGGCAATATATTTGCTATCTAATTTTCTAATGATATAAATATTGGATCAAACATACCACATGCATAAATCCATCTCATATAATGCATCCAAATCTCAATGATCTTGGTTTATTGATAAAACTAGAGTGTGAACAAGTTGGATGGTTCTCTCATTGTCACACTGAAGAATGATGGATAGGATTGAGGAATACCATTTACTTAAAATCATAAGCATCCATTTGAGGTGCTTGAATTCCTCATTGTAAGCATAATAATTAGTTTTCATTAAAGATTAAGATATAGTAGATTGTTATCTCAAGTACCATAAAACATGGATGGAACCTAGATAGAAAATAAAACCTATGGTAGAGTGCCACTCATCGAAATAACTCTCCTAGTTTACATTTGAAAATATTTTTAAATATAGAGATGAACCAATTGAATAATGACTACCCATATAATAAGTACATCTAATATATGTGAGGATCCTCTTGTTCATTGCCTAGTGACTCTAAAGGGGTTTTAATTTACCTAGAAAAGTAGCTGACAATAAAGGTAATATATGGTGTGTGTAAGCTAAAGGAGACCTCCTACTAGAGGCTAATATATAGTGGCATCTACTAGGGGAGTCATACAATTATCTCAAAGATTCAGTCATTAAGCAAAAGGAGTACAAGTAAACTTACAATCTTCCATCTTGAAGTGTTGAAGGAGATCCAAAGAATACTTCGAATATGAGATAGTTATCCTAGAAGTAATTTGACCAATTTTAATACCTTAAAAATATTGTAATATCCCCCAATTCATCATCTCAAAGGAGATACAAAGCCATGATTTCATGTATTGAATCAAGGTAGGAGCTCTTCCCAAAATGAGAAGATCATCCATATAGAGAACAATCATAAACGTCTAACCATGTTAATGTTTGATGTAAACATCATATTCAACCTCATATCAATGAAAACCATAACTTAAGAATAAAGAGCGGATCTTCTCATACCAAGCATGTGGGGACTACTTAAGTCCATAGAAGAATCTAGTCAACCAACTAACCAAGTGAGTGGGAATCTCAAGATCAAAACCAAGTGACTGCTACATGTATATCTCCTCCTAAATCTCATCATGGAGGAAAAAATTATTCACATACATCTGATGTGCCTTCCAACCAAATAAATTAGCTATAGAAAGAATCGTCATAATAGAATCCATCCCAACAATTATAACAAATGTATCTAAATAGTCAACTCCCTCTTGTTGAGAGAATCCCTTGGCAACAAGGCATACATTGTGCTTTTCCACCTAACCATACAATGTGTACTTGGTCCTAGAAACCCATTTGCATCTAACCACTTTATTCCTTTTTGAAAATGGAACAATCTCTCATATCCTATTCTTCATCAAGGAATCACTCCACAAGCATAACATATTTTCGCTCTAGTAAACTCTTATCCTAATAATATGTGAGAGGATCTTAGGGATAATCAATATTCAATAGTAATGTTAAAGAAGGGGTCTTCTAGTGTCTCTCCAAAGAAAAAATAGGTCGATCATCCTATAGAAATGTCCAAACCCACTTGGATATTGGATAAACTATAGAAGAGCTAGGCACATCTTGTGGCAAAGCAACATCAAAAGCCAAACCTCAATAAACCAAATCAAACTTCCCACTCACCTCATTATCCAAAACTAAAGCATATGAAACTATTGTGCTAAGCTCAACATCACTTGAATCTAAGATTGAAAGGGCTAAAGGTGATGTTGCCTAAGGAGGGTTTAAATCTATAATCATAGGTCCTTAATTAAAAATGAATAATATGCCCTAATAGGAATAGAGAATATAAGAATATATGAAGAATTTTCTAGATCAATTAATGAAACAAGAGGATATTCTACCAAAAGCTCAATTGGCAGACTGGATGAAATCCCTAGAAGAACCTCATAAAGTGACATATCTCAAAATTAGGATCTTACGATCTTTGAGGATCATAGAGATAGAATTACTTAGAGGCATCATAATACCCCATAAAATGCATCTAGGACTCTTTATACCTCTTTTATTTTAAGATATTTAGGTATATAAGCTTATGATGAAGATCCAAGGATAAATTGAGACACATCAGGTTGATCATCTTTCAACCTCTTAAGAGGTGTCATACCATGGACTACTCTAGTGGGAGCCCTATTGATGATGTATGTTGCACAAGTGATGACTTCACCCTAGAATTTATGCTCCATATCTATAGAATGAGTCATACAATATGCTCTCTATGATTATCTTATTATTCCTCTTAGCTATATTATTTTGCATTGAGGTGTAGTGAATAATCCTCTAATATACTATCCCATAAAGAATTAAAAATTTATGAAATGCATTGCTTATATATTCATCTCTCCTATCTTACTTGAGAAACTTGATCTTCCTCTCTAGCTAGTTTTTTACTAGTGTTTTGAATACCTTGAAGTTCTCAAAGGCTTCATCCTTGGTAAAAATAGTATATAACCACACACATCTAGAAAAATAATCAATAAAAAGAAGGAAGTGCCCGTTTCTAAAAATAGAGGGTATACCCATGGATCTATATATGTTATTTTAAATTGTCTCCAATGGATGAGTAGAACATATTGTTGTCCCTTTTGTAAATTTCTCCTTGTGACGTTTTCCTAGAATACATCCTTTATAGGCACCACTCAAAGAGAAAATATGAGGAAGTCTAATGGCCACCTAACAATGACTTATGTATCTCAAAGACCCATATCTAATACGCCCAAGCCTATGGTTCCATCAATGGATCTCATAATTTGCATGAGTCACCATGGCCACAATGTTTGAATTTGCAATATTTTCTAGAAACCTTCCAAAACATGCATTCATTAAATTATATGAAAAAAAAAAGATAATTAAAATATAGCAATCGTAAATGACAAAAATTAAAGAAGGGAAATGACAAGAATTAGAAGGTGGGTGTCAATGGGCACCCTAATATATCATATTTTAATCACACTTATGATATAAATGGATCCTCATCGAGGGCTATTTATATAAATAAAAAATCCCCAATGAGAGGTTAACCTCAAGCCGATATAAACTTAACCTTGAGATTCACCTTACAATAAAATAAAATAAATCACCATTTTAAACAAGGTTATTCATAAAGGTGGATTAACCTATACTACTAAGTATGAAATATGAAAGGGACTTTTAGGCTTACATGAAGATTCCCATAGGCTTATACATAGATTATTGTAGGCTTACATACAAATATAACCATTGGATTACATATAAAATGCATGTAGGTTTACATAAAGATGCCCAGAGGATTACATAGTACTTGTGTGTATGCTTACATCATAAGCACTTGTAGGTACTTCACCACTATTGGAATTCACCTACTAAGGTTAGATTACAAATATTTCAACACCCTTTATAATATGAACCAAGGGGACAAGGAGTGAATACATTAGAGATAACTTTCCCCCTATAATGAATTCTCATATAGGCTAAAGGATACTATTATCTTCTTTTTTCCAAAGGTATATGAACTGGATCAACATCTCTTGAACACGAAGCTATAAATCCAAATTCTAGATCAAGATGTTGATATTCTCATGAGAAGACCTTCAACATGCACTATGTTGACCACAATATGTCCCCTAATTTCATGAGAAGGAAACTAAATATTGTTTCTAAGTAATCATGCCATGTTAACTAACCAAGTGATAATTTTACCTATTGATATGAACACCATACCCTAAGGAATACTTTGTGTGTAAAAACCTTAAATAAATTTATAACAAGTCTGTAAAATAATATCACCACTTGATAGAGCTTGAAAAATCATGCAATCTAGAAAAATGAGCTCCAAATGATTTCATATGCAAAAGCTATGACCTTTGAAAGATTTGTTTAACTTAGCATTCAAATAGCAAAAATCATATGCCAAACCTTTAATTTTTTTGTTGAATTAGGAATTTTCACTTGGTGCCATTGGATTTAATTCTATACTCTTCTACTAATAAATTAGATTTTAACACTTGAAAAATGTGATTGGTAGATTAATTATCTTCATAAAAGTATTAAAATTATATTTTATGTGGGTTTGCAATTGATAGGGCTTGAATTTGAGACTCCCTATGAACAAGCAAGGGTAACAACCAGCACACCACATGCACATAATGAAACCAAAGTAGAGGAGATGTAATAAGTGTAACTAATACCTTGTTTAAAATTGTAAAAGGTACCACCACCAAGTTTTGAATCCAATACCTTCATACCACAAGCGAGTACCCTAACCATTATTCCACTCAGTAGGTTGAGGCATTGTGAATACTACCTTACATTTAGCTTGTAGCTATTCAACTAGAGAAGAAGATTCAAATAAAAAAATCCCATGAGATTCAACCTTATGACCTTTTTTTGTAAAGAGGATGTCCAACCACTACACTAGTTAGGTAGGTGTGAAAAATTTACATCCAAAACCTTATTTTACTACCCCTTTTATGAAGACACATGAAAATATTATTGAATCTCAAACTAGAGATATTTATTATCCAAGCAAGAGGTTGGTCCACTATGATAATTGATCATACTTGGAGCAAATCCATATATGGATTTGTCTAGCATGTATGCATATTAATCAAAAGCACATCTATAGTGAATTTGGTTTAGGGATTTGATCTTATGCTCTTTTGTCAAAAGAGGGTGACCTATACCATTGTGCCACTCCCATATGATGTGAGGAAAAGAGGAAGACTTGGAAAACAACTTTAAATGACAACTAATATGACAAGTTTCAAACTCAATACCTCTCATGATTAGATATGTAAATATGCCATCATGTTCACCATGTTGGTGATGTTATTTTTGCCAAGGTTCCTATAGATAGGAAAAATTGACCCATTAAGATGAGTCATTTTTCTCAAAAATCCTTAGTTTTCCCTCTTAAAAAACTAAGGTTATATTTAAGAGAATTTTTACCCTATCAAATTAGCACAATTCTTCTCAAATTTTATACCGTTGGATAGGGATTAAAAATAGTTTTCCAACAGTATATTATATGTCCAATTCTGACACCATTTGACCCCTCAAACTACAAAAAAACTATGTACATGTCTAACCTCCTAACGATATCGGATGCCCAATATCGATATCGAAAGTACGATCGAGATCAGACCTAAATGTGCAAGATTGGATGTTTGATCTTGTCCAAAACTAAAAAATACCTAGAATATAAAAACGATAAAGTTTTTGCAACTCCTTTTGTCTTTATCTGCCTAATAGCGCGAAGGTTATGGGATCGGATTCGTTGATCACACCCAAATTGGAAGAAGTTGCAACTCCTTATGTTTTTGGTCCAATCCCTCCAACCTGCCTAGCTTATTTAATCAAACATCCTCCCTCTGAATTCCTCCTAAATCTTTGGCTAGTTCTCAATCAATCTCGCATTCTTTGCATCTTGTTCTTGTTATTTTCATAGGATTTTACAGGTTCAGAGGTCTAGAAGAACGCATCTATTTGTATGATACAAGATAAGACATCCTAGTCTGATCTCGTATGGGATGTCCTATATCACCATAACAAGTCTGATCTCATATCAGACATCCTATATCGTCAGAACAAGTCTGATATTGCCTATAGATCACTTGGGGGTAATTTTTGACCACTGTTTGCACATTATCTCACCTGATCTTTTGTTTTATAGCATTTTATATTCTATTCATCAGTTTACCTAAGCATTAGTTTCATTCATCATACCAGGTGTTCACCATCTTATCATTTTATTTATTATTTTACATTTGTAGCAAATATTTGCATTGTTCTTTTCAAATATTGCAAATGATGAGTTTCATATAGTCTAATTCATGCTTAATTCAATTTATGTTATGCTGCAAAATCGATATTTTGGTGTCAAATTGTGAAATTGCAGGTTTTTGACCAGATCGGACCCTGTCTATACCATATTGGACCTGCCTATACCAGATCGAACCTGATGATATCAGATTAGATCAGGTGACCATAGATCGAATGTCCTATATCACCAGAATAAGTCTGATATCACCTACAACAAGCAAACAGACTCTACATAAGACATACGGGTTGAGTAAGAGTGTCAAATTTCTTCATAATTAAGCATTACATTCATTTACCTTCTATAATTCGCTATATATTGTATTCATTGAAATAAAAATTATATTTAGTATAGCTTAGTTGCATTTGGCCAAACTAGGTGATTGTAAGCAAAATAAAAAGAACACGTTAAACAAACTCCCAACGTAGGCATGGAAACTGCTAATAAATATTTCTTGGTGAACCCTAACCCATTCATCAAAAAATCACTAAAGAAGGCACAATCTCAAGTGCCTCTCCTATGAGGTGTATACCTACCATTTTCCCATTCCCCTTCTAGGCGCGGATCCATTAGCCTAAAGGAAAGGAGTGAGAAAATTTTAGAGCTACAGTTCCATAGACCTTCATGGAGGGATGCAAAATGGACATCCCACACATGGATGAAATATTTTGTTTGGGTGGAAAACAATTGGAGGAAAATTGAATTTAAAATTTTAAAAATTCAAAGGAAACCTAAATTTGATGTCAAGAATTGCCAATGAGAGTATTTTCTATAGAAAGAGTGAAACAACTTCAGAATCCACTCTAATACCATGTTTGAATTTGCAATATTTTCTAGAAACCTTCCAAAAAATATGTTCACCACAATCATATTCCAAAAATAAGATAACATGATTAAAAAATATCAATAGTAAACGATGAAAAATAAATAGAGGATGACAATAATTAGAAGGTGGGTGCCTTTGGGCATACCAATATATTACATTTTATTCACACCCATGATACAATGTATTATCATCGAGGGGTATTTTTAGAGACACCAAATCCCTAATGAGAGGTTAGCCTCAAGCCAACATAAGATTAACCTTACAATTAAATAATAATAAATTACCCTTTTAAACAAGGTTATCCATAAAGGTGGATTAACCAATAATACTAAGGGTGAAATATGAAAGGGGCTTGTAGGCTTACACATAGATGCCTAAAGGCTGGCATAGAAGAATAACCATAGTATTACATAGAGATATTTCCATAGGATTACATATAGAATGACCATAGACTTATATCAAGATGCCCAAAGGCTTACATAGCACTTGCCCATAGGATTACATCAAGAGAACTCGTAGGTACTTCATGATTATTGGACTTGGTCTAATAAGGTCAAATTACAAATATTTCAAAACACAAAATATTTTTTCTAAGAGGAATAAATAGGATGTAGTATTTACCATAGCTTATACATTTGGTTTGACTCATCATAATAACTAGAAGCAACTATCTTTAATCCATTGTTTATATCCTTGATTACCTAATGATTAGACCAAAATTCTACGTTTTTTTTAAAGTAATGTGATACATATACAAGAGATTGGATCCAATAATAGGAACATGAAGAACTTCATCAAAAGAAGATCTAATACTAAAATCTCCATAACTTGGTATTTGTAAAGAAGAGTAATCTCTAATAACAACATGCTCAACTGAATGCGATTTGTTGTAGTTCAAGCCAAAAATATTTTTACAACACTTATAATCTATCTTCATGAAAAAAATTTCAAAACAAAACACCATTATACTTTCTTCAAAAGAATGCTTAATGATGTATTTGTCATAGTTTTGAAAATTTTCAAGAAAAGAAACAAGAAAAAATAAATGACACATATAACTTGAATGAAACTTATGTTAACTTCAACAAGGAATCATTGAAATCAAAGTTGTATTATTATGATGATTTCTTAGCACAATGCTTAGAAGGTACATCATCAAGTATATCTCAAATGAAGATGCAAAAGCGAAGAATAAAAAAAATCACACCAAGAAGGTTAATAGAAAATCTAAATTCAAAATAAATCAAAGAGGAACCATATAGTGCAAATTCAGATATTGATCTAAAAGCGGTGGATTGAATATAAATATGAAGACCATGATTGAATACTAAAGTCTTCAATAACCAAATAATGTAATACAAGGGGTGTTGGAGTATATTACATTATTTGGTACATGCTATCCCCATGGTACCTTCATGGTACATTTGTAAATAATAGATTAGGGTTGAGTCATAGTTTAGTGTGTGAATTATATTTCCTATTTTATGTAAGTGTGAATTTTCAGTAAATACATGTGTCATGTAAAGTTGTAATATGCAGAAAAAGCACAAGTGTCATGTGAGTTAGATTTCAAGTGTAAGTTGAGTCTATGTGCACAAGTGTCTTGTATGTATGAGAACAAATATGTAATGTAAATATGTGCACAAGTGTATTAGATTAGAGTGTGCAAGTTATAGAAGTGTAAGAGTCTTATTAGGTGTGCATATGTTATAGTGTCAAGTGTTCATCAAGTATGCAAGTGGCAAGTAGATAAGCCAAGAGTCATGAGACTTGACATATGGAAAGGAATAGTCAAGTATTCAAAGAGTCACACTACTATGACTATATTATGGAGACAGTGCTCCATAGATGATATATAACGATCATCATCAACTACAATTCATATATCTTGTAAGAGAAAGAGGAGTAATAAAGCTTGTATACATTTTGAGAAATTAATATTGTAAGTTGTATTACATGCTTAGTACATGTTGATTAAGGCTATTTACATTCATATTTTTGCATATTATTGAATTTTATTTGATATATTATAAGCCTTATTTTACATATTAATTTTCTCATATTATTCTACTCTTATTATTATCTTGACCTTAATATATTGTGGCTATATTATATTTGATCATGTGATACATTTTCTATGATATTTGTGGTAGTATTAAGGCTTAAAAAACCATCAAGTTAGATTGCAAGTGTAGGTTGAGTAAATATGTACACAAGTGTCTTATATTAGGAGTGCATGTAGGAGTCCAAGAGTCATGTAGAGGTGTGCAAATATTATAGTGTCAAGTGTTCATCAAGTATACAAGTGGCAAGTTGATAATCCAAGAGTCACGAGACTTGGCATATGGAGAGCAATAGTCTAGTACTTGAAGAGTCATATCACTATGGCTATATTATGGAGATAATTCTCCATAGGATATATCAAATCATATTCATATATCTTATTATCTGATTGTAAGAAGCAAAGGAGTAATAAAGCTTGTATACATTTTGAGAAATTAATATTGTAAGTTGTTCTTCATGCATAGTACATGAATGATTCAAAATATTTACATTCATATTTTAGTATATAAATGAATGTTATTTGATTTATTATAAGCCTTGATATACATATTAATTTGTTCATATTATTCTACTCATTATATTATTACATTGACCTTTATTTTGGCTATTTTATATTTGGGTACCTGTGTGATATTGTGAGATATATTTTTATATAATCTATAATATTTTGTGATAGTATTAAGGCTTAAACATCCAACAATAAGATGTTTGTCTTATGTGTAGAATAAGAAAGGTTACAACTCTTGGACATGTTAGGAGTGCAATAGACAAAGAGTCCAAGAGTCACCTTTCTAAGGTTATATTATGGAGGTAAAGCTTTGAGAATGATATGGAAGAATATATGAAAATGTATGAAATATTCAAGAATTAATATTGAAGCTTATATGCATACTTAAATAAATTATATTGTAAGTTTTCTTCTTGTTATTGCATGAATGACTTTGGCCATTTATAGTCATATTTATCATTTTTCATTACTATTAGTTATGCTCACCATTTATATATTGATTGCTCTTATATTTGAGACTACTCAAGATCCAGAATATGGGGACATAAGATAATATGGCCTAAAATCCAACATAATTTTAGGGTTATTAATATATAGTCATAATTCTAGTATGCTTTTACACCTAGGGTTAAAACAACAAATTGTTTTGGATTGATGGTTACAGTTTTTTGGTTCTAAAAAGAGTGTGATTTAGTCATTGGCCTCAAAAAGGAAAGTTATATTTTATTGCACTATAAATACCCATTTCAGCTCCTTATTTTTCCACCAAACTTATAATTACTAAACATCTACAAGACATTCTAATACCATTTATATGATCTTGCTAATATTGCTTTTAGCTTTATCTCTATTGCTACTATGACACATGACCTTCTTTCTTTCTTTGTTTCTATTGCCCTTGTAGGTGCAACCAAATCCACCAACCAATGGTTCACTACCTTCCATGGGGTAGGAGGGGATACTTTACTAGGATTTGTATCTAAAAATCAAGAATTATTGCTTGAGGACTATATTTAGAGGTATGTTGTATGCTTTGCATATAATCTAGGTGTGATCTCTCCTTTCTTAATCGAAAGTTTCTGATTTGCTCTAAAAATTGCATAGAATTATACTCGTCCCTGGGTGAGGCGAATATCAGAACCGTAATCGTCACAGGGTGAAACGAATAGTTTATTCGTCCCGGGGTGAAATGAATACCAATTCTGTAATCGTCACTTGCAGAGATGAATAACAGTCGATGTTGAAAAATAGGTACCTGTAAAAAACAAGCAATTTTAGATCAGTAATTTAACCTAAAAAAAAACAGAGGACAGAGGTCCCACCGTGATCGCCATTGAAAGCACGAGATTTCGAAAACAAAAAGGATAAACTAAAAATGCAATGTAAATGAAACTAAAATAACGCTTAAATCCTATGTTATTGAAAAATGCGTAAAAAGGAAGAACATGAACACAAGATATTAAAGCAATATAAAAATTGGCCCTTTTATTGATATGCTTTGCAAATTCGTGTTACAATGCGTCTCCTTCCTTTTTAGGGGATAGGAGCGTTAAATGTTGCTCTTTTACAACTTGTTTCAGAATTCCTTCTTTTGCGTGCCCACATATAAGATGGGCAAACCAAAACGTTGTCGTCGCTTGCGTTGGTAAAGGTCGATTCCTCGCTGCTCTTCCAATGCTGCAAATCTGCGTTCAAATAAACAAACAAAGAATCAGTAGCACCTGTGTATGAAAAATAAAAGATGAATCTAACGATGGTTAAAATGAATCTAAATAAAATGAAAACTTGACAAAAGCATAAACATGAAACTAGCTAAATACTACAAAATAAATAAAGTGGGGGGTGCCCGAAGGCAAACCACCCGCGGGTGAAACTTTGCTTTGGCACCAATTCACTTTAGGATGGGTCCGAAACCTGATGTGATGTGTTTTCGGCAAATTGGTGGGATATTGTGGTCAGAAAAATCGGTGTTGGTTCTTGATTCGTGCCTTCAAAAGTCACCCAATAACCTCTCTTTCGATCAAGAGATTATGGATGTTGAAAACACAAATCGCAAGTAAATGAATTAGCAGCACTTCGTCGCTCAAAATGCTCCTTCTCGGTATCCCTTTTGGGTGAGGAAACTCACCATTTTATAGACCCAAGGGGTCTCTTTGAATTAACATGCAAAAGTGTTTCTTTGCATGAATGCTTCTTGTGTGAAAAGAAGACTTCTTCTTGATCAAGGGATTATTAACCATCTCTGTGCATGTCTTTGTATGTTTTAGAAAAGCTCACTTGCACTATTGAAAGCACGAGATTCCAGAAACAAAAAGGATAAACTAAAAATGCAATGTAAATGAAACTAAAATAACGCTTAAATCCTATGTTATTGAAAAATGCGTAAAAAGGAAGAACATGAACACAAGATATTAAAGCAATATAAAAATCGGCCCTTTTATTGATATGCTTTGCAAATTCGTGTTACAATGCGTCTACTTCCTTTTTAGGGGATAGGAGCGTTAAATGTTGCACTTTTACAACTTGTTTCAGAATTCCTTCTTTTGCGTGCCCACATATAAGATGGGCGAACCAAAATGTTGTCGCCGCTTGCGTTGGTAAAGGTCGATTCCTCGCTGCTCTTCCAATGCTGCAAATCTGCATTCAAAGAAACAAACAAAGAATCAATAGCACCTATGTATGAAAAATAAAAGATGAATCTAATGATGGTTAAAATGAATCTAAATAAAATGAAAACTTGACAAAAGCATAAACATGAAACTAGCTAAATACTACAAAAGAAATAAAGTGGGGGGTGCCCGAAGGCAAACCACCCACGGGTGAAACTTTGCTTCGGCACCAATCCGCTTTAGGATGGGTCCGAAACCTGATGTGATGTGTTGTCGACAAATTGGTAGGATATTGTGGTCAGAAAAATTGGTGTTGGTTCTTGATTCGTGCCTTCAAAAGTCACCCAATAACCTCTCTTTCGATCAAGAGATTATGGATGTTGAAAACACAAATCGCAAGTAAATGAATTAGCAGCACTTCGTCGCTCAAAATTCTCCTTCTCGATATCCATTTTGGGTGAGGAAACTCACCATTTTATAGACCCAAGGGGTCTCTTTGAATTAACATGCAAAAGTGTTTCTTTGCATGGATGCTTCTTGTGTGAAAAGAAGACTTCTTGATCAAGGGATTCTTAACTATCTCTGTGCATGTCTTTGTATGTTTTAGAAAAGCTCACTTGCACTCCTATGCAATGAAGGAATAGCTAAGTGGAAAATCTGAGTTGTCTTAAAAAGCTCACTCTTATTCCCATGCAGAGAAGGGAACGTCAATTGGCAGATATGAGTTGTCAAAAGAACTCACTCGCACTCCTATGTCATGCAGGAAAAGCTAAGTGGCAGTTCTGAGTTTTTACATGCCGAGATTTGACTTTTTGCCGGTCAAACCTAACATTCGTCCCACCCCGAAGCGAGCGCTGGTAATCATCTCTGGGTGAGACGAGTATCAATCTGCACTCGTCCCTGGGTGGGACGAATAAGAAGCTGAGTGTCTAAAAGGTGCCAAATTGATTTTTGACTTGCAAAACTATTGTGTGAGTGGTTAGAACCACTGTTTAACCTTTGAGGGCTGCCCTGGGGGCTGTGTGTGTTAGTGCGATCAGTGCTTGTTGTCACATAATCGTATTGGTGCTATTTTGGTGTCTACAGATGCCCCTTTTTGGGAAGCGCTACACATGGTGCAGTGCTAAGCAAAAATATATAACCAAAGCACTAATGATTAAGGTTTTCAGTAACCTAACCAACTCTTGATGCCCCAAGTATGGAAAAGGCACGCATTCTTGAATTCATTTACTTGCGATTTGTGTTTTAAACATCCATAATCTCTTGATCGAAAGAGAGGTTATTGGGTGACTTTTGAAGGCACGAATCAAAAACCAACACCGATTTTTCTGACCACAATATCCTACCAATTTGCCGACAACACATCACATCAGGTTTCGGACCCATCCTAAAGCGGATTGGTGCCGAAGCAAAGTTTCACCCGCGGGTGGTTTGCCTTCGGGCACCCCCCGCTTTATTTATTTTGTAGTATTTAGCTAGTTTCATGTTTATGCTTTTGTCAAGTTTTCATTTTATTTAGATTCATTTTAACCATCGTTAGATTCATATTTTATTTTTCATACACAGGTGCTACTGATTCTTTGTTTGTTTCTTTGAACGCAGATTTGCAGCATTGGAAGAGCAGCGAGGAATCGACCTTTACCAATGCAAGCGATGACAACGTTTTGGTTCACCCATCTTATATGTGGGCACGCGGAAGAAGGAATTCTGAAACAAGTTGTAAAAGAGCAACATTTAACGCTCCTATCCCCTAAAAAGGAAGGAGACGCATTGTAACACGAATTTGCAAAGCATATCAATAAAAGGGCCAATTTTTATATTGCTTTAATATCTTGTGTTCATGTTCTTCCTTTTACGCATTTTTCAATAACATAGGATTTAAGCATTATTTTAGTTTCATTTACATTGCATTTTTAGTTTATCCTTTTTGTTTCCAAAATCGGAAGTTTCTGATTTGCTCTGAAAATTGCATAGAATTATACTCGTCCCTGGGTGAGGCAAATATCAGAACCGTAATCGTCACAGGGTGAAACGAATAGTTTATTCGTCCCAGGGTGAAACGAATACCAATTCTGTAATCATCACTTGCAAAGATGAATAACAGTCTGATGTTGAAAAACAGGTACCTATAAAAAATAAGCAATTTTAGATCAGTAATTTAACCTAAAAAAAAAAATAGAGGACAGAGGTCCCACCATGATGCACAAACAAAACCTCTGCATGTCAACGAAGTGCAACAGAGTTGCCCCATGGAGGGGTATGTTGGAATGATTAGCATTGTGACAAGAAACAAGAGACACCCAGGAGTTGTCCCCGCGACAACCACTAGGGAAGTTCCATCCACATCACAACATCAACCGAATCCTACACAGTTACCTCCGCCTAGACCAGTGGCCACAATTCGAACTAGACTTACTCAAAGTCTACGGACCACATCGGCTAGGCTCTCCATTTATGAGCTTATTCAACAATCGACGCCCCATCGGGAAGCTCTTATGGAGATATTAAAGGCAATTGAATTGCAACCCCACGAAGCGGATTCGTTCAACAATTTTGTGGGGCATGTCAAACAATGTACTTGAACCAGTCATTACCTTCAGGGAAGATGAGCTAAAAACGGTGACTCGGAGATGTAGCGGATCCACCCTCGCACGTTATTGCGCGGGTCAACGGGACTCCATACAAACGGGTGTTGATAAACACTGGTTTGTCCAGTAACCTTATTACAACCACTGCACTCGAAACATTTGAAACTACCAGCCTCTCACATTGCACCTTCCACTTATACCCTTCGAGCATTTAATGATGCGATATGCTCGATAGTTGGCACAATTGTCCTGCCCATACAAGTGGGACAAAAGACCATTCATACGTTGTGCCACATTTTAGAAGGTGAGATGGCTTACAATATCTTGCTTGGGCGGCCTTGGATCCGGGATATGAAGTGTGTCCCTTCAATTGCTCATCAATGTTTGAAGTATACATTTGAAGGACAAGTGCACGTGGTCCCCACAGATTTGGAACCTTTTAAGTATTGCAACTCAGTGCAAATCATGCCGCAGTCGACCCTTCCTTCAACACACGTGGATTTCCAGTTAAATCCATCTAAACGGGGTCTGACTAAGCAAGAATCTCCATCACCAAGTCAATCAAATTCTCAGGCGGGTTCATCTTCTTCATCCAGTCCTCCCACAACGATGCCACCTACGGTGGCCACACCAACGGACAAAGGAAAGAAGCCCCTAGAAACGGAACCACCTTTAGTCTCCAACATCTCTACAGAAGAGACGCCTAATAGAATGGAAGTTGAGACGCCTAGTTCACCCCACATGGAGTGGACTCAAGGAGAACTCCCATTCGCTTCCCCTCAATCGCCAACGATTACTGTTGAGATGTCTAACACAGGCATGGGGGAGTATATAGTGCGCAATGTTGTTGCAACGCCCACACTTCAGTCTATGCAAGACATGGGAAGACCTCGACTCCCCATAGGCTCCGTGGTTCCTTTAGGCTACCCACCTAATCAGACAAACTTTATTTTTGGGGGCCTGGATCATGGTGTTGAACCTTCCCGAAAAGAAGAGGAAGATGAAGATCCCTTTGTGGAAGATGTTAATTATCTGGCTAACCCAGACTTCGCATTACGATATCTTAGCCAATGCAATTGGCATGGATACGGGTTAGGCCGGTATGAACAAGGAATGCGTGTTTTGTGTCAACCAAGATACCAAATGCCTTATGACAAATCAGGAGTAGGGTTTAATCACCCTTTGCCCCTCGACATCTTGGTCGAAAACATGCAAGGCCTAAGGATAGGCAACAAGGATGGGTTGGCATCAGATCCATATGTCAATCCAAATACAACTTATACATTGGGGGATTATTTCCCATTACAAACAAATAACCTTGTTGACCTCAACAACCCTTTCCCTACGGCCGAACAAGGAGAAACCTCATGGACTCACCCACAAGGGGAAGATGGACAAGACCACGAAGGGTCTTCTAAAGATGAGTCGGAGTACGATCATTCGCATGAATATCCAATGAATGACGATCAGGAAAGCTTCTTGACGATGTTCCCATTGAATGATCCTAGTGAGCATAGGCTACCTCAACAACAACAAAATCCTTTGGACATAGATGACATGTTTGAACACTTACACATAGATCCAAGACCTAGGAGGCATTTCAACCTGGCGTAGTTATAGCAATTACTGCACCCGCCACTCCAGGCATACAGTGAGCATATTTCACCTGGAGACCTTATCAAACCATCAGTACCTAGGGCAGACCCTATTTGCAGGTCCGTGCATAGGGCTGATCCCTTTGTGCCAGTGCCTACAGAGCCAGATCCAAAGCACCAAGAACATCTCGAATGTCAGAGTTGTCACATTTGTGGTAATGGAGATTACAATCATTTCATCAACATGGTCTCCATTGACTTGACCGCCCCCATCCATGATCCAGCCAATCCAACATGATTATTGCATCTAGACATAGAAGCTATCGATTGGGATCGTGCTGACACACCACCATCTCCATCAGAGTATTGGCCTTGCGGTGGGATGTTTCATTTCACTCCAAGACAGACTCAGGATGTCTTCCATGCTAAAGAGGAACTTGACGTTCCTAATGATGATCTTAATTCAGCAAACGATATCCATCTAATCCCAATTCCACACCAGTTGGAAGACGGATCCCATATGTCAGTTGAAGCAACGACTGATGTTGACATCGACACAGATCCAATGAATCCATGGATTCTCAAGCTGGGGGTAAGTCTTTCCCCCGAAGAGCGCACCGAGTATGTTGCCCTTCTTAAGGAAAAGAAGGAGGTTTTTGCATGGTCATACAAGGATATGCCGGGACTAGACCCACAGCTAGTCACGCACAATTTAACGCTTGATCCGACAATCAAGCCAGTCAAGCAAAAACTACGCAAGATGCATCCAACAATGGCTTTAATGGTAAAATATGAGTTACAAAAGTTGTTGGATGCCCAGTTTGTCATCTGTGTGGATTATCCGCCATGGTTGTCTAACATGGTTCCCGTCAAGAAGCCCGACGGGAGGATTCGCATATGCACTGATTTTTGAGATCTTAACAAAGCGAGTCCTAAGGATGATTTTCCCTTGCCGAGCATCGACGCATTGGTAGACGCTACAGCGGGCCACGAAATGCTTTCCCTTATGGATGGTTTTTCAGGATACAATCAGATTCGTATTAATCCTGAAGACCAACTAAAAATGGCATTCACAACGCCTTGGGGGACATTTTGCTATAAGGTCATGCCTTTTGGCCTTAAAAATGCCGGAGCCACCTACCAACGTGCCATGACGTACATCTTTCATGATTACATGCACAAAACTTTGGAAGATTACATGGATGATTTGTTGGCCAAATCTCTTTTGCGTCCAGATCATATCGGTGACTTGAGCAAGGTCCTTGATCGCCTCATTGAGCATAAAGTCCGACTAAACCCCAAGAAGTGCATCTTTGGCGTCACCTCTGGAAAGCTCTTGGGTTTCATAGTCTCCAAACGAGGAATTGAGGTTGATCCAAACAAAGTCAAGGCAATCCTTGAAATGCGTCCCCCAACCACCATCAAGCAGCTCAAGAGTCTGCAGGGAAAGGTTGCGTCGATCAAGCGCTTCATAGCGTAGTTATTTGACAAATGCCGACCCATGAATAAATTATTGCATAAAGGGGTCACATTTCATTGGGATGACGAGTGCCGATCAGCCTTTGACGACATTAAATAGTACTTGGCTTCGCCGCCGTATTGGCACCACCCGGACTCAGGAGTGTCGTTCTATTTATACATCTCAGCCATCGAGGTGGCACTGGGCGCCATGTCTGTCCCAAAAAAATGAACTTCACAGAGAACAGGCTACATACTATCTTAGCCGCACCCTGGTCAGTTATGAACTTAACTATGCATATGTTGAAAAACTCTGCTTGGCAGTGGTGTTTGCTACCAAGAAGCTACGCCACTACATGCTTAGTAATAAGACGTATGTTGTGTCTAAGGAGAATCCATTGCGATACATGATGAGTCGTACTTATCATAGTAGCCGCACGGCGAAATGGATCATGTTGTTGACGGAGTTTGACATAGAGTTCATTGGACAAAAATCTATAAAAGGTCAAGTCATCGCCGATCAACTAGCTGAGGCTCCTCTTGAAGACGATCAGCCTCTGACTTTTGAACTACCTGATGATGGGGTCTTCCATGTTTCAGAGTCGCCAGATTTTGATGAGCCTGAGTCACAGGCTGACATAACCCTATTCTTCGATGGTTCTAAATGTGAGCAAGGGGGTGGTGCGGGAATTGTATTCTTCACTCCGCAAGGTGCTCCAATGCCCTTGTCATTTAAATTAGACTTCCCGTGCACCAACAACAATGCAGAATACGAAGCCTTGCTCATAGGTCTTCAGACAACAATCACCATGAACATTAAACGATTGAACATCTTTGGTGATTCGCTGTTAATTGTCAATCAAGTAAAGGGGATATACCAATGTAAATGTCCAGTTTTGCGGTCTTATAAAGTCCTTGTGGACAAATTCCTGGCACAACTTGAATGGTATGACATCGAGGCACTCCCTCGATCATCAAATCATTTTGCGGATACTATGGCCTCCTTGGGGTCACTCATCCCGCAAGACCCTTCTGGTGAAATGACAACCATTCAGGTTAAAACATTATCGCAATCTACGGTGGAGCGTGCAAGCTCTGATCTGACGCCAGGAATCCACATGATCCAGATTGAACCATCTCCGGATAAGTTCTCTCGAATTCGAGATTGTTTGACTCAAGCCAATTGGGGGTCCTTGTTCTCCCCGACCCCTCTTATTAGCAACACCACGTTGTTTTTACAAGTTCTTTCCTGCTCAGCTTTTGTTCGGGATAGACTTCAAGAGGGATTGGCCGTTCATACTATCGAGGTTTCTGATCAGCAAGATTGGTACACACCCATTCGGGATTACCTCAAGCTAGGTAATCTCCCACTTGGATTGACACAAGCCATGAAAAGATCATTCAAACAGAAAGCGGCAAAGCATGTCTTATTAGGAGACATTTTGTATCGTCGAAATTATGAAGGAATTCTTCTTCGTTGTTTGGACCAACAAGAGTCCGCTTGGGCGATCACCCAAGCTCACGATGGTACCTGTGGTGGCCACTTCAGCGGTATGGCCATCGCAAAGCGCATTCTTCGCATGGGTTATTATTGGCCATCTTTAGAGCGAGATTGTTGTGCATATGTGAAGAAGTGCGTGAAGTGTCAGCACCATGCTAATTTGACACACGTACCTTCTCAAGCCTTGCAGTCGATTCAATCGGTTTGGCCTTTTTCGTAGTGGGGCTTTGATCTAATTGGAAAGATCTCCCCTGCGTCGTCTGGTCGTCACACGTTCATTTTAACGGCCACAGAGTACTTTACCAAATGGGTGGAAGCAATTTCACTGACCACTACGATGGGAGCCCGCATTGCGGAGTTTATTTTGCATAACATCATATGTCATTTTGGTATTCCATCCAAAATCATCTCGGATAATGGGACACCATTCAAGAATAAATATGTGCGTGCTTTGACCACAAAGTACAAGATTCAGCATAGCTTTTCAACACCCTATTATCCGTAGGCAAATGGGCAAGCAGAAGCGTCCAACAAAATGCTAGTCGCCATTCTCAAAAAGATAGTTGTAGACAATCATAAAGACTGGCACATTCAGATCCCGCTTGCCCTATGGGCTTATCGCACCAGCATTCGGACGCCCACTGGGGCAACTCCATTTTCATTGGTGTATGGCTCCGAGGCCGTCATGCCTTTTGAGTTGGAAATTCCTTCCCTACGCATTTCAATGCAAGAGTTCATCGATGATGACACTGCGTGGCAGGCCCGGTTAGATCAACTGACGTTGCTCGACGAACGACGCGTTCATGCTCTCGAGCATTTGCGTATCTATCAAGAGCGACTTAAGAAAGCATACAACATGAAAGTCCACTTCAGGGAATTTTAGGTTGGTGACTTGGTCTTAAAAGAGAACCAACAGAATTCTAATTTGCCGTCCCATCTACGGGACAAGTTCGCAGCAAACTGGTTAGGTCCTTACATCATTGACAGTAAAATAGGACCTGGAACATACCGGCTTGCCTCTCTTGAAGGAATCAAGGAAACAGAACCCTTGAATATCATTCATTTGAGGCCATTCCACAGCTAGAGAGCCATAGTCCAACAAAAAGCTCCAAGGATTATCACAATCGCTTGGTCAACCCAAAAGCTCCAAGGATTATCACAATCGCTTGGTCAACCCAAACGCTCCAAGGATTACCACAATCGCTTGGTCAACCCTAAAAGCCCCAAAGGTATCTATAAACCCTTTGGTCAACACCAAAAGCTCCAAGCATTACCACAACTGCTTGGTCAACATAAATATTCAAAAATCAACAAAAACAACACAAAAATCAAAATCACAAAACCAATTGCATTTCAATTCCATGCATAAAAAAAATCAAAATCACAAAAACAATTGCATTTCAATTCCATGCATACTCATAAAAAAAAAAAATCAAAATTACAAAAACAATTGCATTTCAATTCCATGCATTCTCATAAAAATCAAAAATACAAAAATATAGGTTCCATTAAGCATTGCATCCATACATTGCATACTTCGTTAGGTCATACAAGTCAAAAGCACCATAGGCTGTCATTACTTGGCAATTCCATCCTTTTCCACCTCAGATCCATTTTCATAAATGCCTACATCCAGTATATCACCCTTTTATTTTAGCATCGTCAGTTGTCGTCTAATGTATATAGGGTTTTCGTCATTCAGATGTCTTTAAATTTCTAGCCAATAACTGTACACAGTTAAGCAGATTTTACACGGGAAAGTTTTACTTGGATCCCACCTTGGTACGTAGCATCCCAACACAAATTAACACACATAAAATAATTCCTAAGTTGTGTGAACGAAAGATAAAACCTGCACCGTAATCCCGGTTACCATAAGCGAAACGGCTATCTTGCTTATCCCCCTGTGCAATTGACCCTAGAAATGCTGAGAGTTGGCAAAAGGACAAGCATCCTCCCTACCCAATTCCCCATGAATCCCAAGTTCTCAAAAGTTGCAAAAACATCAAAAATTTGCAAAACGTCAAAACACTACAATTTGACATCCTACAGTGCACACATCAAAAGGCACAAACAATAGTGATTCTCGTCACTCCATATTCAAATCCCTTGCTCAAAAAAAAAAAAAAACAAATAAAACAAAAATAAACAGTGATTTCATCACTATAAAGAGCAAGTATCCCAATACCCTTGAAGAAAAGAAGGGAGTCGAACTTGAATCCCTGGAACTCTCAGTATTTTGACAGGTCATGAGGCAAGCTTCAGTACCGGTTTGGTTGATAGCCTATTGGTCACTGGCGGTAAACCTCCCGCATGACGATATATCTGTCACATTAACTTGTGTGCGGATCAATGTTTGCATGTGGATGAGCTAGCTTATGGTATCCTAGATAGCACCGCAGATTAATTTGACTAAATACAATAAAGGAGTTAGTGGAGCTAATTAGGTGATCCTCGAGATAGGTTCGGTTGAAAGCCCATCTGGCACTGGCGGTATCCTGATGAATAACACATAAACGAACTCAATTGCACACACAGGGATGTGAAATAACCTGGTTAAATTCAAGTCGGATTTATACCTTGTTCAAAAAGTCTTGCGACATAAATGTACAGTCTTGGCTAGTTAGTTAAAAATATCTGCATCTCAGAAAAGCTTAACTACATTTTCAAACAACCGATACATTTCATTCCATACATCACCATCAAAAAAAAAAAAAAATCAACAAAATACAACAACAAAGTTTTCACATGCACAAGCATTCCACAAAGTTATCTCATTACTATAGCAGGTCAATCCAATCTTGTACAGTCTATGGTGCATCGACAAATCATCAACAATTCATTTCATGTGCATACATCATACAAATTAGAATCATCACATTCATAATCGCATATGCATACATCAATGTAAAAACATGTACATAAACATAAATCATGAAAAAGGATAAACACCAAAAAGAATAATCTGTATATATATCATAACAAAAATTGCCCGCAGGCTACAATGCACTGGTCCTCGGACCTCGCTCCCATCATCCAAAATCTCAAAAACCCCCAGCCTAGGGCGTCGGCCACCATGATCACGCAGGATCGGTGCGACGAGAGCTACCCCCCGTGGTATCCGTCCTCTGAGACCTCTCAGGGCGACTGCTCGCCCCTGCATCCCGACCACTCGCTCCTCCCTCATCTCGGTGCCTACGCCGAGATGATGCCGACTGCTCCGTCCCGCTGTCTCTCGTCCTATACGACGAGCCACTGGTCGGAGGCTCTGGTATTCGCCCACCAAGGTGGATAATCTCGCCCTCCATCTCCCGTCGATGTCGACTCCACTCGGCCTCTCGCCTACGGTAATACGCGATGGCGTCATCGCGCTATGCTAGCTGCACCCGTAGGAGATCCCTCTCCCGTGCAGCATCCGTATCCCCCGCCTGCTGGTGAGCCGTAGCCCCTGCGCTCCCCTGCCCTGCCAACTGTGTCCGTAGGAGATCCCTCTCCTGCGTCATCTCTGCAAGCTCTCCATCCCACCTCCGTAGCAACCCCGTCAGACGCGCTACCTCAGCGCGCAACCCCGCCTCTGTCTCCCCCGAGCCAGCCTACTCTGGAGCATCCTGCATCTCCGGCTGCTCCTCCTCCTCAACATCCTCCCCCGCATCTACCACCTCCACCATCTCCACATCCGCAGGAGCTCCCCAACCCTCTCCTGGTGCCTCTGCACCCTCTCCGCCTCCCGCTGCCTCCTCTCCTCCCAATGGTCCCTCACCTCGCCACTGTCATAGCGTCCACCACTCCTGATACTCAGCCGTCACTCCGACGTCATCTACGTCCGGAATGTCCAAAACTGTATCAGACTCCTCCCCCAATGGCTCGAGGATCGACGCAGCTAAGGTCCTCTCATCACTCCGACGTCGATAGACTACGGGTTCCCCAGGCAACCCCTGGCGTACCCCAAACTGTCGTGTCACCCGGAGGTAGTGGAAGTACTCCTGCTCTGTCCCATGCCGCCCAATCACCCATCTCCCCCTTCGGACCCGCCGAAGCCAATCATCCACCTCTGGCCATGCGGGACAATCCCGATATGGCCTCCATACCACATCCCCGGGAGACAGTCATGCCAATACATCTCTGTAATGGTCCACGTCTCTCGCGAACCGTCGACTTTGCCCTCGCTCCTCAGACCGATACCATAGAGCACCGTACCCAATATCTCTGTCAACCATGTCCGCCCGTGTAGTCCAGGGCAGCCCTCGGGGTTGCTCTACGGCTATATGCTGCCATGCCCAACACTGCAACAAGAAACTATAGCCAATCCCCTTTCGCCTTCGATAGCGGACCTCATATAACTCATCATACAACTGAGCCAAAAGCGTCTGGCCCCACCTCATAATCATCGGCTCTGTCACCGGGCAATCCACTAGCTGCCACACCACCTCCAATAGGTTCCATGGGAACCTCGCTCCTGATGAGTCTGGCAGGAGCATGTTAGAAATGAGGCTCATGAGTAGTGCATGCCTCACTCCCAACATTCCCCTCGCATACCAATATCGCACCAAGATCCCCCCAATATGGCAATCCAACTCCGCCCTCTCCAGCGAGGTCATCCCATCCTCATCCTCTCCATGTCCAAAGTATCGGGTCAGTACAGCTGTCCTCTGGCCCCGTGGAGTCGTCCGAATGGGAACCCCGTCTATCGGAATCCGCAAAATCCGATACACGTCCTCTAAGGTGACTGTCATCTCCCCTGTCGAAAGATGGAAGGTGTTCGTCCGAACATCCCATAGGCCGATCAATGCTGTGAGGTACGCCCGATCTGCCACAACTACATCCAACCGAGCCACATGCTTGAGCCCTAAGGCATCAAGCCACTCCCAGTCATCATCACTCAACGCCTCGTGGGCATTAGAAAAAATCGTCGGCACCCGATGTCGACTCTTCACCACCTGCACATCACAGAAAACAACAAACATCAAAAACATGCATCAAATTACCATCACATGTACAAAAATGCATAACTGTACAGTAACATCTTTCATTCACATGTACATCCACAAAAAAAAAAATAATAATAATAATAATAACAAAAATTTGACATGGTTTACCTACGGTTTTACCTAAGTTTACCATTTCAACCAAAAAAATTCATCTTTCATTTCATCAAAAACAATAAAAATTTGACATGGTTTACCTACGGTTTTACCTAAGTTTACCATTTCAACAAAAAAAATTCATCAATTTTTCATCTTTAATTTCATTAAAAACAATAAAAATTTGACATGGTTTACCTACGGTTTTACCTAAGTTTACCATTTCAACCAAAAAAATTCATCTTTCATTTCATCAAAAACAATAAAAATTTGACATGGTTTACCTACGGTTTTACCTAAGTTTACCATTTCAACCAAAAAATTCATCAATTTTTCATCTTTAATTTCATTAAAAACAATAAAAATTTGACATGGTTTACCTACGGTTTTACCTAAGTTTACCATTTCAACCAAAAAAAAAAAATTCATCTTTCATTTCATCAAAAACAATAAAAATTTGACATGGTTTACCTACGGTTTTACCTAAGTTTACCATTTCAACCAAAAAAATTCATCTTTCATTTCATCAAAAACAATAAAAACTTGACATGGTTTACCTACGGTTTTACCTAAGTTTACCATTTCAACCAAAAAAATTCATCTTTCATTTCATCAAAAACAATAAAAATTTGACATGGTTTACCTACGGTTTCGACCTCAGTTTACCATTTCAAAAAAAAAAAAAAAATTCATCCATTTTTAATTCCATAAAAATAACACAACAATTGGGCATGGTGTACTTATGGTTTCGACTTAAGTTTTACCATTCACATAAAAAAACAAAACATTTTTAACCATGGTTACCCTAAGGTGTTACTCTAAGTTTCATTTTGGGTTTATCCTATGGTTTTCCATCTAAGTTTCCATTGGTTTGCATCCACGTGTCATTTGGTTTCATTCATTCACCTTTTAATTTAATTAATTAAGGTTTCATATTTTAAACAAACAACAAACAATAAAAACACATTTGCATTTTTCAAATTCAAATTCGAGGAGATAGTGCACTTACTGGTCTCGCCTCGGCTCCGCCGCTTGATGACCCGGTCTGTGCACTCATGATGGCTGGAAAATCTGGCAGCGCTTCGCGTCAGAAAATCTACCTCCTCCTCCCCAGAGCTCCAATCCGCAATCGCTGAACAGTGCAAATGAGCCAAAACCGTCATTTTCGCATATTTATACTTTTTGCCAGCTGGTAATCGTCCCTGACCGGGACGAGCGCTTTTCGGAGCGCTCGTCCCACCCCAGGACGATTACCACCATCACGCACTCGTCTCACCCCCGGACGAGTACCATCACGGCACTCGTCCCACCTCGGGACGAATAAAAAAAAAAAAAAAATAAAAAATAAAAAATAACCAACACATAAAAATGACAAATGCCAACAAAACCACTAAAAATTGTCGGACACAAGTGCTCTTGCACTTAACCTCTTGGCATAAGCAAACTGATGTCGGGGTCTACCTTGTCGTTATCCTACTCCCTAAGAAGGCTACCATCGCCGGACCGCTCCACGGGAAGACAGATTTTCGCCAATGTTAACCCCAAATGGCATCTCAAAATGGGTTCACACTCACCAAAAATAGGTCAAAACAGTCGAGAAACTGCTCGAGCATGCTTAACAGTAAACCATCTAAAGGCACCCTTGCACAAGTCATCTTGGGTCAAGCGACTCGTCGCTTTTCTCATGTCGGTCATTCCCTCATCGATTCGTCGCTTGAGGGGGTAGTCACACTTAGTTACCAATCAACACCAATATACCCAGTCTTGGAAATGACACGCATTCAAAGGATCATTGCAAAAGACAATCGCGCCCCTGCTTGGGGCAGCAAACAAGCAATCATCACAAACTGATCATATACTTGGCATTCGTGAATCATGAACTCAAGGTTCCCACAACAAAAGGTTGCGCCCTTTGCCTCGTCATGACTGATTAATGTCCAAGTTCAAGTAATACCTCACCGAACCAGGTTAATACTTGATTTAAGTTCCTTAGCTCGTCAGAAGCAAGGATTCAAGAATGCGTGCCTTTTCCATACTTGGGGCATCAAGAGTTGGTTAGGTTACTGAAAACCTTAATCATTAGTGCTTTGGTTATATATTTTTGCTTAGCACTGCACCATGTGTAGCGCTTCCCAAAAAGGGGCATCTGTAGACACCAAAACAACACCAATCCGATTATGTGACAACAAGCACTGATCGCACTAACACACACAGCCCCCAGGGCAGCCCTCAGAGGTTAAACAGTGGTTCTAACCACTCACACAGCAGTTTTGCAAGTCAAAAATCAATTTGGCACCTTTTAGACACTCAGCTTCTTATTCGTCCCACCCAGGGACGAGTGCGGATTTGTACTCGTCTTATCCAGGGACGAGTGCAGATTGATACTCGTCTCACCCAGAGACGATTACCAGCGCTCGCTTCGGGGTGGGACGAATGTCAGGTTTGACCGACAAAAAGTCAAATCTCGGCATGTAACAACTCAGAACTGCCACTTAGCTTTTCCTGCATGACATAGGAGTGCGAGTGAGTTCTTTTGACAACTCATATCTGCCAATTGACGTTCCCTTCACTGCATGGGAATAAGAGTGAGCTTTTTAAGACAACTCAGATTTGCCACTTAGCTATTCCTTCATTGCATAGGAGTGCAAGTGAGCTTTTCTAAAACATACAAAGACATGCACAGAGACAGTTAAGAATCCCTTGATCAAGAAGAAGTCTTCTTTTCACACAAGAAGCATTCATGCAAAGAAACACTTTTGCATGTTAATTCAAAGAGACCCCTTGGGTCTATAAAATGGTGAGTTTCCTCACCCAAAAGAGATACCGAGAAGGAGCATTTTGAGCGACGAAGTGCTGCTAATTCATTTACTTGCGATTTGTGTTTTCAACATCCATAATCTCTTGATCGAAAGAGAGGTTATTGGGTGACTTTTGAAGGCACGAATCAAGAACCAACACCGATTTTTCTGACCACAATATCCTACCAATTTGCCGACAACACATCACATCAGGTTTCGGACCCATCCTAAAGCGGATTGGTGCCGAAGCAAAGTTTCACCCGCGGGTGGTTTGCCTTCGGGCACCCCCCGCTTTATTTCTTTTGTAGTATTTAGCTAGTTTCATGTTTATGCTTTTGTCAAGTTTTCATTTTATTTAGATTCATTTTAACCATCGTTAGATTCATCTTTTATTTTTCATACACAGGTGCTACTGATTCTTTGTTTGTTTCTTTGAACGCAGATTTGCAGCATTGGAAGAGCAGCGAGGAATCGACCTTTACCAACGCAAGCGGCGACAACGTTTTGGTTCGCCCATCTTATATGTGGGCACGCGGAAGAAGGAATTCTGAAACAAGTTGTAAAAGAGCAACATTTAACGCTCCTATCCCCTAAAAAGGAAGGAGACGCATTGTAACACGAATTTGCAAAGCATATCAATAAAAGGGCCGATTTTTATATTGCTTTAATATCTTGTGTTCATGTTCTTCCTTTTTACGCATTTTTCAATAACATAGGATTTAAGCGTTATTTTAGTTTCATTTACATTGCATTTTTAGTTTATCCTTTTTGTTTCCGGAATCTCGTGCTTTCACATAACAAGTAAGATAAAATAGAAATGAGTTCTTTGTTATGATTAATATTAGATGTTTTGGTCCTTGATGTCCTAGGTGTTAAGTAATTTATTTTATTACATAAAAAATAGCCCTAGATTTTGCTTTTTATTGATAACCTTAGTGTAGTATACTTTTGAATGCTCTCTTACAATTTATGCTTAGATTAGGATAGTTTCAACTTTGATTGAATTATTATTGCTTTTTTATCTTGATTTAAGTATTTTTGGTATTGTATTGATACATATAATTATATGAAATATCCCTTTTTTCTTGCAAATATTTTGGTGAACTTAATGTGAAACCTAACTTCTAAGGCTTTTATTTTATGTTTTCATCCCCTAGGGTATAGTAGGTTTGCTATTGTGGGTTTTTATGTTAGTGGCTACTATTAGCTGAAAGCTAGATAATTCTATATGACTACCTTAAAATATGATTTTGTTATGTTGTAAGGGTTTTGGTAGTTGACTTGCTTAGGTATTAAAAATTTGGTAAAACCCTAACTACCCTTGATTAATTTCTCTACTTGCTCTTATGGATCCTCTTGTTTCTTCCAAGGCCTTTGAAATGACTACTATATCTAATAATAAGGGAGTTATATAATTTCCAAGAGTAGAAGAGGATATTACTCAATCCATTATTCATGAAAATTAGATTGTTCATCTCTTAGAGCTTAATCATGATCATGAATTCTAAATTAAATATTTGACAAGTAGATATTTTGATTCCAAGAAATAAAAAAACCCAAATATAGAATTTGATGAACCTTATATAGTAGCTAGTTTTGATCAAACTCAAATAAAGAAGTGTAAATAGTAAAATAAATGCCAATGTGCACAAATCCACATGTAAATGCAAATGAAATATATTTTATAATGTATTGTTGTTTTGATTCCAAGGGTGATGATGTAAGCATTGGATAATACAAGTTTGTAATATATGACATTATGTATGTAATTAGTAAGGGTAAATGGAGGGTAGTTAGATGAGGTTGCTTGGGTGGTAGTTATTAACTACCATCCCTCAAGGATACATAGGACCTCTCATTCATTTATTTAGGTATCCAAGGGATCCATCACCAAAGAGCATTATCCATAATCGTGTATCATCTATAATGCAAGTGTCATATAGGTATGAGTAGATGCAATACTATCCATTCTTAATTTATGTGTCTATGTATACATTCTATGTGATGTCATTGTCATAGCAAGTATAATTGTAGGTTATTATTTCCAAGTTTTGTATGTTGGTTAGGTTTGAGTTATAGTCTAAGAATTACTATACAAGGAGTGTTGTCAAAGGAGAGTTTCCATATGAGAGAGTGTCATATAAGTCTTGTTGATGAGTATTGTCGTACAAGTGGATTCATTATTATTCATGTAACTTCCATTCATGTATGTGCCATATAGATAGAGTGTTAAACACTTGTCATACAAGTCATTGTTGTACCAACAAGTTGTCGTATAATTGAAAGATATAATTTATTGTAGTCTTGGTTGACCACAAATTTGTAATATTAATTTTTTCCTCCAAAATATGGAATACTCACCATTGTGCTACATTTGATACCATTTTCATCTAAAGTTTAAACTAGCACTGCATGATTTTTGGAGAGGTGAATTATAGAGGACTTGCCATGAAGACATTGTTAGAATAAATATTTAGTTCTTAAGTTCTACTAGGATAGTCTAAACTTGAGTTACCACTCTTCCATGAGGTAAGTGAAGTCTCAGTTTAGACTAGTTCATATCTATTGAGTTTTTGTAATCCAACGACTCACATTGATCAACTTTACTATTTATATAAAGTTGATCCCATGGAATAATCAATTAGGTCTTGATCTTTCATTATGCTTTGCATATCTAGTCTTTGTCTTTAAATATTGTTCTTCAATATTTCTATCATGGTATCAGAGCAGGTCTAGATTTTGTAAGCATTCATTCTTAAGATCTGGTTCATTTTTTTGATGAAATTATTTTGCTGCCCCTACATTCTTTCCATTTGCAGTTCTTAAAGCAATTGTGAAAGGAATATGGCAAATTTTTAGACTACTTAAAACTCGTCTATTATTCTTTCATCACTCTTTTTTTGCAGTATTTTTTTTTTGCATTTTTTTAGAGCTTTCATTAAATCTCTATTTGAAGTTTTAGTGATAGTCCATTCACCTCCATTATAGAATTCCTCCTTGTGGATGGTGTAAAGTTTGCTTACCTGTATGCAACATTTTTTTGGCAATGCCATGTTCCTATTGCATCAGTGAAAATACTTGTGCTATTCTGCTATTCCTTGTGATCAAAACACATTATCTGCCTTATTGGAAAGCTTGAAAGTTTTATAATAATGGGTCCAGTTGTCACCTGTTGGTTTAACCCTTCGTTCTGCTTATTTTTTACTAGTGGTGGCATTTTATTTGTATATTATTCTGTCATGTTGACCATTATTACGTGACTGTGGGTTCTTCCTAACCCAACCAATGATCAAACCCTTGGATTTTTCCATATGGAGGTCTTCCATTTCCATAAATAAGGTTACTCTACTCTCGTTTCTGGTGACGTATCCTTCTGGTGCACTTAGAAGAGGAGTTGTGAACTCAACGATCGAGTCAACATTTTGATGGATAATCAACTCAAAATATATGTTCAAGGTAAACGTTCTTTTTTTTAACGTTGCACTGCCACTAATGATGTGAAGTCAAAGTGCTATCTTTAGGCCAATTTTTTTATATATATGAAACCATCTGTTTCATTTTTCCCACAAGAATCTTGGTATTATATTTGTTGTGTGCAAGGAAACTACGTTTGAGGGTCATTCGAGGAAATCAACTATATTTGAGGATCACTTTTGTGATAGAATAAGGACTTCATCCATTCGAAGTGAAGCAACTACATTCGGAAGCGAAGCTAAGTTCCATTACCTCAAGATGATCAACAACTACCTACCTTTCATCTTGGTGACACTCCCTCTTAAAATAGTAGCTCCTCTTGGTATAATTTGGTATGTAGGTATAATTTGGTGTGAAAATTTTGAGGAAACGTGTGAGAAGCTAGTCACACTCGATGAGGCTTGCTGCAATCGAAGTCAGCGCTTTGTTCGAGATGAAGGAGCAATAATTGAAAGGTGAAAAGCATCAGGTCAAACTCGAGGAGGCTTTCGAATTTGGGTCAACGCTTTGTTTGAGTTGAGAGAGGTAGCAACAATACAACATGACACATTCTTGTGGCAACATTCGGAGTGCATCATAGCAAACAATGGTATTATTATTTTTAGATTGGAATGCTCCTCTCCATTCGCAAATCCCAGGTGAAAAAAAGTTATTTGTAAAACAAACTTTATCTAAAAGTTTGTATAAAGTTTTATTACTTTGGTACTTTCATTCAAAATTATAAGGTGGATAAACAGTGGCACAATCTCTCTTTTCTTGAGAGTGCCATTGATTTTGTAAACAAAATTTTATTTAAATTTTGTATCCTCCTTTTTTTAAAAAGCCTACTCTTCAAAGGCTATCATCAAATATTGTAACCCTATGATAATAAAATATTTTTTGGGGGGGTCTTGGTGCATTCTTTCAGCACCACTTGTTGCTTGGTTCAAAAGGGGGGGGTTGCTGCTGCATATTTTGGTCTTAGTGAATTATTTCAGCTCCACTTGCTACTTGATTTGTTGTTGCACTCTATGTTCCATTGATAAACACTTTCATATACAAGCAAGCACACATGATCAAGATTCTCATTTACAAGCAAAGCACAAATATACAAGCATATTCTCATACTTGTAATATCTCAAAAGCAAGCATCTCATTTTATAATCGCCTATGTTCCACGTATCATTCTCCTCATATACCTATAGTCTCCCTCACGTAAGGGCGGGTCATTGAGAAGTTTGGTATAAAGGTCTGGCAGGTTATCCTGGTTTCAAAACACCTATGTTCCACGTATCAATCTCCTCATATACTTATAGTCTCCCTCATGTAAGGGCGGGTATATTGAAGAGATCGGTATAAAGGTCTGGTTTTTTGCTACCTTGATTCAAAAGAGGTTTTTTGGTGGTGCTACTTCTTGCTGAATTATTTTTTGGGGAGTCCTTCTATGGAGGGGGGTTGCAATTATCTCTGGGTAATATGAGTTCACTCAATACAATTGACCCACTCACTCCCCATAACTATCACACATGGAAACCAAAAATATTAAATCTCATTTCTCAAAAAGGGCTCACACACTTGCTAGAAGAGAAGCATCCTGAATTTGAAAAGGAATATGAAATATTTGTTCATAAAGGGAAGATGTATGAAACAATGGGTATTATAAGCAACAATGTAAATGAAAGCTTATGGTTTCACATTTCAGAATGTAAAACTCCATTTGAGAGTTGGTAGAAACTAAATAACTTGTTTGGTAAAGTGGATCAAATAAGGTCAATGCAGCTAGAGGTAGAGTTAACAACATTATCTCTTGAAGACTTCAACAATATTGTTGACTTTCTCACCAAATTTAAAGAAGTCCTCACTCAATTAAAAGGAAGTGGCAAGAATAAAATAGAAGAAGAATGCATCTATCTTATTCTTTCTAAGTTAAATGGAGTATTTCAAATTTTTGCAACCACTTTTTTGTCTACAAAAGATGCTCTTGGTACAAGTTTTAAAATGCCCTCTTTAGAGGAGTTTTGTGATAGGCTAACTAGAGAGGAAATAAAACTTGCAAAATATGAGATCTCTCCATCTTCCTCAAAAGCATTAGTAGCATCTACCTCCACTAAATAAAAATTCAAAAAGAAAGAAAGAGGCCCTATAACTTGTACACATTGCAAAAAGGATGGTCATTCTGTGAACAAATGTTGGAAAAGGCTACAACAACTAGAGGCAGCAATGAAGGATCACAAAATAGACATTAAAAAGCAAATAGGAAAAGCCTTAAATGTTCAAGGCAAAGCTACAAAAACTTCATCAAAATACTGGGTTCTAGACTCAGGGGCAACTCATCATATGACTTCTTCACATGAGTCATTCACTTCAATCTCCTCAAGCTCAACTTATAGCATAGAAGTTGGTGACTCATCCTTTATCCCAGTCAAAGGAAAAGGTGACATATCCATTGATGGTGGTTATATCAATAATGTTCTCTATGTCCCAAATATAGCTACAAATATCCTCTCCATATATCAAATTTGTACTTTTGCAAAGGGCAAAACAATTCTATTTTCACCAACAGGAGTTGAGATAAGAGACTTTCAAGAACCAAACTCTCTCATAGCAAAAGGAGATATTGATCATAACACTCGCCTATTTCACTTCAAGGGATTCAAAAATTTATATGGGGCCTCCTGTTTTGTTGCACATGGAGATCTTGAAAGCAAAATTTGGCATGAAAGGTTTGGACATCTCAGTTATAGCTATCTAAAGGAGTTGAATACTCATAAAATGGTAACAGGGTTGCCAAAAGTCTCTTCTATTGATGGAGTATGTCCTAGATGTGCTCTTGGAAAGCAACATCAAGATCCTTTTCACCCAAGTGGTTCTCAAAGAGCCTCATCCCCTCTAGAGTTAATCCATAGTGACTTGATGGTCTTCCCAGAGCCTTCTTTCAAAGGAGCAAGATATGCCTTAACCTTCATTGATGATTTCTCAAGAAGAACTTGGGTCTACTTTCTAAAATACAAAAGTGATGTCCTATCCCACTTCAAAATCTTCAAGGCCTTAGTTGAAAATCAAGCTACTTGCAAAATCAAGCAAATACGTACGAGATAATGGGGGGAATACTTCAGTAATGAGTTCTCCATATTTCTCTCAACTCATGGCATAATTCATCAACATTAAGTCTCCCATAATCCACAACAAAATGGCATTGCAGAAAGGAAAAATAGAACTCTAAAAGAAATGGCAAACTGTATGCTCCACTCAAGAGATCTTCCAAGTAGTTTTTTGGGCTGAGGCAATCAACTATGCAAATTATATTCAAAATCGCACACCTCATAAAGCTCTTGGCCATTTGACTCCCGAGGAAGCATGGACTGGCTCAAAACCTGATGTCTCTTTTTTCAAAGTTTTTGGGTGTACTACTTGGGCACATATCCCAAAGAAAAAGAGGAAGGCTCTAGACAAAAAGAGCAAGCAACTCATCTTTGTTGGTTATTGTGAGGAAATGAAAGCCTACAAGCTCCTTGATCCCACAACTCATGAGGTATTTTTTCACAGAAATGTTCAATTTGATGAAACATTCCCTCATAAAGATCCTCAATCATCCTCTTCCAACATTAATTCTCTTGAGCCATCTCCAATATTTGAGCCTCAATATAATGAAGATCCCATCCTTGAGTTAGATGACCAAAATGAGGATCCTATACTTCAAACTCCAACTCAAAGTCCTGCCACACCCATTACCCCTTCCACAATGCCAAAATGGGCCCGCACCATAGTTCAAGAGGCCACTCCTTACATCCAAAATCTTCCATCATCTAGAATAAGCAACTCCATGGGTTCTGGTCTTGTTTGTCAATCCATTTCCATAGATCCTCAATCCTTCAAAGAAGCAACTGGTATAAAAGAATGGGATGATGCCATGGAGAATGAATTTTCTTCCTTAATCAAAAACAAAACTTGGGATCTAGTCCCTCTACCTAAAGGAAGGAAATTGGTTCATTGTAAATGGATTTACAGAACTAAGTATGGACCTGATGGAAAAATTAACAAACACAAAGCTCGCTTGGTAGCTAAAGGTTTTTCACAAATTGAAGGCATTGATTATTTTGAAACCTTTGCACCAGTTGCAAAAATGGATTCTGTTAGGTTGGTACTTGCACTTGTTGCTTCCCAAAAATGGCCAATATTTCAGATGGATGTTAAAAGTGCCTTCTTACATGGTGACTTAAAAGAGGAAATATTTATGGAACAACCTATTGGATTTATTCAAGACTTCTCCCTTGTTTGTAGACTAAGGAAATATCTCTATGGTCTCAAACAAGCTCCTAGAGCTTGGTATGAAAAAATGGACTCCTTCCTTATTTCCTCAGGATTTTCTCATTGTGAGTCTGATGCAACAATCTATATTTGGAGAGATAAAGAAAACATCACCATACTTGTGCTCTATGTTGATGATCTACTACTCACTGGTAGTGCCATTTCTCACATCCAAACTATCAAAGACTCCCTTTCTAAGAAATTTGAGATGGTTGATCTAGGTTTAGCTCATTACTTCCTTGGGTTTCATATAACTCAAACAGATGCAGGAATTTCATTGTGTCAATAGAAATATACTCTAGATCTTCTTCAACGGTTTAAGATGATTGATTGCAAGCCTTCTCCCACACCTTTTTAGTCTGGAGTCACTCTAAGTACTTCCTGCAAGTCCCCTCTTTGTGATGCTACTCTCTACAGATAGCTTGTAGGAAGTCTATTATACCTCACTCATACTCACCCAGATATTTCATATGTTGTTGGCTTAATATCTAGATTCTCACATCAACCTCATTTCAGCCATTGGCAAGCAGCAAAAAGAATCCTCTGCTACTTGCAAGGAACTACTCACTTTGGGATCTTATATGAGGGTGGATCCATGGATATCATTGGTTACACATATTCTGATTGGGTAGGTTCAGTTGAAGATAGATGTTCCACTTTTGGCTATGTTTTTTGTCTTGGTTCTTCACCTATTGCTTGGTCATGCAAAAAATAACAAGTAGTAGCATTATCATCTATAGAAGCAGAATACAGGGCAACAGTTTTGGCCAGTTAGGAAGCTCTTTGGCTTCATCATATACTAAGGGAATTTGGTTTTTTCCATGACCAACCCATTACCCTTTGGTGTGACAATCAGAGCACAATTCATATTGCCCATAATCCAATTGAGCATCAACGCACCAAGCACATTGAGATTCACATGCACTTCATTAGGCAACATATTTAGCAAGGGGATCTAAACTTGGAGTACATTCCCACAGAAAATCAAATTGCAAACATCTTCACCAAATCCTTTCCTTCTCCGTGTTACATTCAGTTGTGAGAGAAACTTGGGGTTAGGCAGTTGCATTAGAAGGGTGCATAGAGGTTTTCACCTCTCTCTTCTTCTTATTGTTCTTTTTCTTCTTGGAAGATGGTTTTTTCCCATGTGGTTTTTTCACCATCTCTCCTATATGTAAGTTCATTGTACATGAGTACCTAATAAGGCCATATTGTCGGGACTCATTTTTTTTGGTGTTCAAAAGAGGACAATCCTTGCCATCCGAGGACATGCCTCTATTTTTTACCGCTCTTCTTCTTCTTTTTCTTCTTCTTGAAAGATGGTTTTTTCCATGTGATTTTTTCACCATCTCTTCTATTAGTAAGTTCATTGTACATGAGTACCTCATCAGGCCTTGTTTTCGGGACTCATATCTTGTTGTTACATTCACCCCTAGTATCACTTAAGGGGGGGTGTTAGAATAAATATTTAGTTCTTAAGTTCTACTAGGATAGTCTAAACTTGAGTTACCACTCTTCCATGAGGTAAGTGAAGTCTCAGTTTAGACTAGTTCAGATCTGTTGAGTTGTTGTAATCCAACGACTCACATTGATCAACTTTGCTATTTATACAAAGTTGATCCCATGGAATAATCAATCAGTTCTTGATATTTCAGTAATGCTTTGCATATCTAGTCTTTGTCTTTCAATATTGTTCTTCAATATTTCTATCAGACATGGGAGACATGTCCATGGAGGAATCGATAACTGTTGACAATTTTGTCACATTGCTTAGAGGGGTAGTAAAATCAAAATTTTTGTAAAGTATTTCTTTTAATTTCATGAATTTGTTCCCTTGTTTTTAGAAACAATATTTTCAAGCATTGCAGCAATTTTGGCTTTCCCTGCCATCCCCCTTTGTACATAAAATGAAGATGAAAGAGCTTCGCTAACAAAGCTAGGAAAAGCTTCGCGAAAAGGAAGCAGAAAGAAGTAGAGAAGAAAAGAGCTTCGCACCCGAAGCATCTCAAGCAGCTACTTCGGATGAAAGTTTTGTGAAGTGGCATTTCAAAAGAACAGCTTCGCCGAAGAAGGAAAGTCTACTTCGCACCCGAAGCATTCCCAATAGCTACTTCGGGCGAGAATTTTGTGAAGCGATGTTGCCGAAGAAGGAATACAAGGAAGGCGTAAGAAAACTACTTCGGGCAAGTTAACACTTCGTAAGAAGCTAAGAACTGAAAAGGCGCAAACATTGAAAAATACTTCATCGAAAAACCAGCGAAGCACCCACTTCAGGCCTCTCCACCAGCGAACCATTTCTACTTCACCAAAAATCTTGCGAAGCATCTGCTTCGGCTATCTTTCATGCGAAGTACTTTCACCCGAAGCAACATCTTTCGAAGGCAAGAATGCGCTTCGGCCGAAATACCCCCGAACCACAGTTTTGAAGAAGGATCGCGATGAAGCATTTTGAAGACTCACCAGTGAAGTATCTACTTCAGGCGAAGGACCTCAATGAAGCAGTTTTTGCATGCCTCTCCAGCGAAGCAGTGAGAAATGAAAAGCCCCACTTTGAGGAGGAATATCTGCTTCGGCACTCAACACCCCCGAAGTTGCCTTGCGAAGCTCCATCATGCGAAGTGCAAACCAAGAAGGGAGAATCTACTTCGGCTCAAGTCCATTGCGAAGTGAAGTTGCGAATGAAAATCTAGTGAAGCGCTTCAAGGGCACATACTCCAAGCCGGGTATTTTTCCAAGGCAATCAAGTGCCTCATAAATGCATTTTTACGTGCCCGATAAACTTGCTGCTCATTTTTGGCAATTGGAAATGAAGTATCAGTTCCTGAAGGAGAGCCCGACGAGCATGGCGGCCACTCGAGCACTGCACCCAGAGGCCAAGGATGTTCAGGCGGCTCATTAATGCATATTTCCTCGGTTGACCCGGTCGCAAGCTACTAGTTTTGGTAAAGGATTTGAGAGCTCAGTCACGAGAGCCGCGAAGAGCCGACTTCTCAGGTTTTGAGGATGTACTCCTCCATTTTGTGCATTGATGGCTCAGAGGGTCGGGTCCTCTATAAAAACCCAAGCATTGTAATGTAAAAAGGGGGGAACTTTCTGCTAGAAAGTTGTTGTAACTTGAATCCTTGTGATTAATACTAAAGAGCTTTGGACTCTATTTCTCTCTTTTATGTTGCCTTCTATGATTATTTCTTTTATCTTTTCTTCATTTGCATACTGTAATTCTGAACTCTGGATTTAGGTGTGTGATTGGAGTGGAACCCTGAGATTTTCCTGAAGGATACATAGGGGAGGAAAACGTTGTATTAGTTTTCTTTTATGCTGCCTGTGGATAGTGTTTCTGTCATATTCACTCCTTCTTCATCGTCGTAACTCTGAACTCTGAATTTTGATGAGAGGGAAGGGTAATCCTGGAACTCGTCTAGAGGATACATAGGAGGATTAATATTGTATTCATTTCATTTATTCTTGGTGTTCTTTGCTGCTATTTTAAGCTATTGGCTAGCAATCGTGCTTTTGGTTCTTTCCCACCATTAAACTACTAAAATTTCTTCCCTTACTCTTTTATCTCTTTCCTGCACCCTTATCTTAAACATCAAAGTAGTTTAGTATAGGAGCCGGCCTTTCTCGGAGATTGGCATGAGGGGCATCTCTTCCCTTCGGCCTTTCAATGTTGGTCCAGGTCTAGGGTGCATACACTTACCCAAATCCTTTCCTGGGCAGATTTGATGACCAACAATTTTTGGCATGCCCGGTGGGACCCGGTCAGTCTCACCTTGTGAGTGGTAGTGAGAACCGATGCTCTCATTACCGAAAGACTCTTAGCATCTGGCGACTCTATTTAACCAAGAATATTTAAGTCGTAGAGACCGGTACCAAAGTCTATGCCTTCATGCAAACAAGATGGAGAGTTAGGAATAGAGGAGAGGAAACTGAGTTCTTTGAGCTAGATATTGATGCCTTTGGGGAACGATCTAGGTTAGTCACCCCCGAGTCTCTATTACGTGGAACATCCTCGCAAGAGGCCGCTGTTGATGAACAAGGCCTAACTTCTGATAGCACAGCGGCTAGCTTTCCTCCTAATCCTCCCAACTCACCGAAGCATCCTAGTGCCTCCATTCCTATTGGTCGTCCTATTAGCAATCAAGGAGGAGCTTCGAGAATTCCTATTTCTCAAAATCCAAGAGTAAATATGGCACAACAGCAACAACAACAACAACAAATGCAACAACCACCACCCAGATTATTCCTAGCATGGAATTCTTCAGGACCGCTAAATCTAGCGGGACAAGGGCAAGTGCCGCCTGCTGCTATAAAGAAGATCCCAACGTTCGATGGAACTGGGAAGACTGCTCTGGAGCACATCCAGGACATAGTTTCTCTGGCGATGATCCATGACATCACAGAAGAGCGCGTTATGGTAAAGCTTCTGGTTCTGTCTCTTAGAGGAAAACTCCTCTATTGGTATAGATCTTTACCACCCGGTACCATTACGGGATGGGACCAGTTAGTCGGATAGTTGATGCGAAGCTTCAATGAGTCCGTCGATCCGACCTCTCTCCTGCATCAGTTCACAATGATCCAGAGACATCCACAAGAGGAGATCACCGACTTCAATGTTAGGTTCGCTCGAACCTGGCAAAGAATACCAGTTGGACTTCGGCCAACTGACGAAGCTACAACATACTATTTCCTTCGGGCTTTCAACCCCGATATCAGTGTGATGGTAAGGTATTCGAACATCAATACCTTCCCAGAGTTATATGAGTTAGCCCAGAAAGCGGAGATGGATCTAATAGCTATGGGTAAGCTTCCCCAAAGGATGTCGATGCCCATACTCCTCAATTTCTATCAATCCCAGTATGCAAGCGTAGCCGCTTCGTAGATCTCTGCAACCCCTGCATACCCGATCTCATCTTGGAACCCGAATCCCATTGTATCCCAAATCACCGCTCCACAAATTCATTTTCCCACTTTTTTGACTCCGTAGCCCATGGTCACTTCGGCATTCCCTGTACTGCCAGCACCACTTCAACACCCCGCCCTACCTCCAATACCCACGATGGCTCCATTGCCACCTATTCCTAAAACCGATGACATGCAAGCCAAAATACTGCAAGAAGTTCAGTCCCTGAACTCCACAATGCAGACCCTGTCTAATGACATGACCATTATGAAGAAGAAGCAAGCGCAACAAGAGTTTCTACCAAGAAGGTCTTATCCTACACCTGCGCTTACTAAAGATCAAGCGGCCCAGCAAGGAAGAGCTTCGGCAAGAAATGCTGCAATAGACGAAGCCCCGAGCACTTTCGATTATATACATTGGTGCTCCACGTGTAATGACCCTCACGAAGAGAATACCTGCATGTTGCACCAACACTATGTACAAACGCTGGCGAGAAGTAGTCATGGCGGTCAAGTCAACGTCATCAAGCAATTGAATCAGAACCTGGTAATTGGTGAAGAAGAGCCAGTTGCAGTCCTTACCAGAGGAGGCAAAAGGTCGATAGAGGTGGATGCTACTCAAATGGCTCCCTTAAAGGTGCATGCTCACCACGAGAAGGGACAACAATCTTCTCAAGCCCTGAGCGAAGCTCCTCAGCCTGCACCAGTCAAAGAGAAGGCCCAACAGGCCCCTGCAAATCCACCTCAGGTGGAAACCAAAGAACAAGCTAGAGAGAAGCTCAAGCTTCCTTCGCTGACCAAGCGGCAAAGGGTCGAAGCTACGAAATAGTATCACACCAGATATGAGCCAAGAAAGGAACCTGAGGTGCCCAGCTCCCTAGCTTACAATATTGTAGATGAGCTGAAGAGGATTCCAGCCAAAATTAGTCTGTACGATGCACTGCAACTACCCGGACAAGTGGACCTGTTGCAAGAATCATTGAAGATGACCAAAGCAAGAAAAGCAGCACCACTTGCCCTAGTGCAGACCCTATCCACATCCATTACAGGGAAGAATCGGCCACCTCCATTCTACCTGTCTCTACAGATGGAAGGGTATATTGTTCACAACTGTATGATTGACTCCGGGGCCGCAACAATAGTCATGCCCAAAGCAGTGTGCGAAGAGATAGGGATGGAATATACGTGAAGCAGTCATGGCGTACTCCAGTTGGATGGTACCCCTATGAAGACTGTAGGAGTGATTAAAGATATACCTATCCGACTACACAAGATGCCTCAAATCATAGTTATACAAGAGGTGGTGGTCGTCGACCTTGAGCCCTATTTTAGTATGTGCTTGTCGAGAGAATTCATGGCGAAAGCTGGGAGGATATCTATCTATGGATTACTCGCACTTGGAGATTCCATTCAAAGGGAAGAAGATAAAAATTTACAATGAGAAGCCTTCCACCTTCCTCGTAGAGAAGATGTCCGAAGGAGAGAGCAACGATCCTGTGCATGCGATAGTGGAAGGGATAGAGCAGGTGGACCTGGTCGAGGAGTCCCTCGCACAGTTAAGTTGTGAAGATGAGTTTTCATTGGCAGACTTTAATGCCATGATAGAAACCGAGATGGGATGTTATGCCATCGCCAAGCCTGAGAAACACATCAAGACAGAAGATAAGGTCTCCGCCCAAGGCGAATTATGGAAATTATTCTTCGATGGCGCCCGATGCAAAAATGGCGTCGGGGCGGGCATTCTTTTAGTATCACCTTCTGGAGAGCAGAAGGAATATTGTTACCGGTTGGTGTGGAGTTGCACCAACAATGCAACAGAATATGAAGCATTATGCCTAGGACTCAAAAAAGCAGAAAAGTTAGGCATAAAGCATCTCCAAATCTTTGGAGACTCAGAATTGGTATGCAATCAAGTCACCAACAAGTGCACTTCAAAGAAGCACTATCTCAAGTCATACCAAAATAGGGTATGGGACTTGTTCGACCAGTTCGAATCTCTCAATCTGCAGTCTATTCCAAGAGAAAAGAATCGACATGCCGATGTTCTAGCATCCATCGCAGCCAAGTATTCTCCAGCAGAAGACATGGTGCATAAGCCTAAAGCTGTGAGGATGATTTACAGGCCCTCCATCCCAGACAGAGATCTACATTGGCAAGTTTTTGACAACGATGAGCAGATTGTGAATTTTATGATTCAAGAAGCAGCCACAATTGAGAAGAGAAGCCCTGACGATGAGGAATATGAAGGGCTAGTTCAATTGAAGAATAACCACGTTCCCAAGGGATTAATTACTCTTGAAAGCCTCTTTGATCAAAATGATCGAGCAGTTTCTCATAGGATCAAAGTTAATGCAAAGCAGTATCAAGATTTAGAGCTTGAACCTGGAAAAGCAATAAAAGTTGGAATAGATTGCACTTTGGAAGAGCTAGAGCAGATCCGATCTCTATGCAGAAAGTATCCCGACACAATGGCTTGGTCTTATCAAGATCTAAAGGGATATGATCGACAACTGATCCAGCATACAATTGAGTTGCAGGAAGGGATCAAACCTTTTCGACAGAAGCAAAGGCCTGTAAATCCGAAGATCGAGGTCTTGATGAAGGCCGAACTCCTGAAGATGCTCGAGGCAAAGATAATTTATCCCATAAAGCATTCCTCTTGGGTAGCGAATCTAGTCCCAGTGAGAAAGAAGAATGGAGATATAAGGTTATGCGTGGACTTTCGCAACTTGAACCAGGCTTCGCTTAAAGATCACTACCCTCTCCCGTAGATAGATCAGATCTTGCATTCAGTAGTCGGGGCTCAACGCTTCTCCCTACTAGATGGTTTCTCTGGATATAATCAGATCTGGGTTAGGGATGAAGATCAACATAAAACCGCATTCACCACCAAGTGGGGAACATTTGCTTACCAGCGAATGCCATTCGGCCTTTCGAATGCGGGGGCCACTTTTCAGAGGGCCATGGATCTAGCTTTTGGTGAGCTCTTGAATAAGGTTATCATTATCTATTTGGATGACATGACCATCTTCTCCCGAAGAAGGGAGGATCATTCTTTTCATCTACAATAGGTATTTGAAAAATGCCAAGAATTTGGCATTTCAATCAATCCAAAGAAGTCCATATTCATAGTCAACGAAGGGAAGTTATTGGGACATGTGATATCTGAGAAAGGTCTCACTGTAGATCCTGATAGAGCCGAGGCTCTGATGAAGCTCCCACTCCCAGTGGACAAGAAAGGACTTCAATATTTCTTTGGTCAGATCAACTTCGTGAGGAAGTTTGTCCCAGATTTTGCCCGAGTCATCAAGCCGATGTCCGAACTTTTGAAGAAGGGCGCAGAATTCATCTGGATGAAGGAGAGGAAAGAAGCATTCAAAGAGATCAAGACCCGAATTGCTCAAGCACCGGTCCTGACTAACCCTGACTATAATCGGGACTTCATCCTATATGCTATAGGAGAACCTGAGAGCTATGCTGCAGTTCTAACACAAAAGGGGGAAGATGGCGAAGAGCGCCCCATCGCATTTCTAAGTCAAGTGATAAACCCCCATGAAGAAAAATATAATTTCATAGAAAGACAAGTGCATGCAGTAATGAAGTCTCTTAGGAAATTCAAGCAATTCATTTCCCAAAGTCGGGTTACGGTCTTTGTCATTCACCCTGATGTGCGCAATTTCATCATCCAAGGAGAATTGGGAAGCAAAAGGGCCGGTTGGGTCAGCAAGATACAAGAGTTCGACATCGAGATTAGGCCCACGAAGCTGGTTCGCGGTCGCGCATTGTGTCAAGAATTGGCGAAGAGCGTAGCGGCCGAAGTGACAGCTTGCCAGTGGGATGACTCGCCAGCAGAAGGATGCTTCGCAAACCAAGAAGAGGATGAGAAAGACTGGGTCGGTGAGATAGTTGAATACTTCAACACCGGTAGATGTCCTTCACATCTAAATGCTTCACAGCGAAGGCATTTCAGGATGCGGTCCTCCCGATATACTTTGCGCCCCGAAGGCCTATTTTTTAGAAACATTGATGGTGTCCTTCTTAGGTGCATAAAATATGATGATAAAAGGAGAATCCTGGGAGAATTCCATTCAAGATTATCTGGAGGTCACTTCGTAGGAAGAGCAACGACATTGAAGATAATCAAAGTTGGTTATTATTGGCCTACACTCTTCGTCGATGCCTTTGCGGTCTGTCGCCGATGTGAGCAATGTCAGAAGTTCATCGGCCGAAGCAGAAGCGCTCCTATGCCTCTTCGACCGATACAAGTAGAAACTCCCTTTCAACAATGGGGGTTGGACTTCATAGGGGTTATATCGCCTAACTCCTCCATCGGGCATAAGTTCATCTTGACCGCGACCGACTACTTCACCAGATGGGCCGAAGCAGTTCCCACAAAGCATGCTGATCAGGAGACCGTCATAGCCTTCCTTGAAGGATTGATCACCCGGTTCGGCATCCCCAAAGCAATCATAATAGACAATGGTCCCGGCTTTTCAGGCGCCAAAATCAATGAGTTCCTCTACCGATATGGGATATATCATAAAGTCTCCTCCAATTACTATCCACAAGGTAACGGCTTGGCAGAATCAACCAACAAGACTCTGTTGAGGGTGTTAAGAAAGCTCATAGAGATAAACAAAAGAACTTGGCACCTTCTTCTAGATCGGGCCTTGTGGGCCGATCGGATTTCTGTCAAGAAGTCGATCAAAACATCGCCTTATGCCCTAGTGTATGGCAAGGAGGCCATCTTGCCAACTCATGTAGAGATCCCTATGCTCTAGCTGCTGGATGATGAAGAGGAAGTTGATTCTATGGAAAATAGGTTGGCTCAGCTTCTGTAGCTAGAGGAAGATCACGAGAAGGCTTACCAGAGCTTCGCTAAACATGCTCAGATCACCCGAGATTGGTTCAAGAAGAAGTCCTCCGACCGCACTTTCAAAGTGGGAGATCTAGTATGGAAGTGGGATTCTTGGAAGGCCAAGCCTGGGAATCATGACAAATTGGATGCATTCTGGGATGGACCGTTCGAAATCATGAAGGTAAATTCGGCCAACTCTTTCATCCTCAAGGATGCAGATGGCCAGGTATTGCCAATCTCTGTCAATGGTCTTCACTTGAAGACTTTTTATCACTGAAGATATATAAAAAAAAAAAAAATTACTTTGTATATAGTTTTTCATCCATGTATATATACTCTGCTTTGAGATCTCCGAAAGGCTAAGTGTTAAAGTTGCAAACTCCAGCTCGCTAAGCCCCAACATCACTGAACTCGACGAAAATCTCCTTCGGGGAGTTTTATTGCGAAGCAACTGACGCGAGATACTTCACAGCGAAGCACTTTGGCTTCCAAAGGGTCCTCGGAAGACCGAAGGAGTCATTGAAAGAAAGAAGTAGGAGATGAAAAGAGCTTCGCACCCGAAGCATTTCAAGCAGCTACTTCGGGTGAAAGTTTTGTGAAGCAGTTTTCAAAAGAAGCCTAGCGAAGTATTTTTCAAAGAAAACAAGCTTCGGAGGGGCCAGCCTTCTACGAAGCAAAGAAGTGACACAGCGAGGGAGAACTACTTCAGGCCCGAAGCATAGAAAATCTACCCACATCGAAGGTTCACCGTGAAGCAGTTTTAGCACCGGTTTCACTTCGCCAACCCGATGGCACGTGAAACAAGGAGCATTTAAAATGTGTCTTGGGGGATGCATCGATGACAACTTAGGGGAATGTTCGGGGTGAATGATTTTAATGCCAAGGTGGTGGAGCGCATCCCGAAAGAATTCTATTGCGAGAAAAGTTCACGCTCGGGTACGAGGTGGCAGAAGGTCAAGTTCCCGATGTAGGGGAAATCATCGAACCACATGGGCCCGCGTACCACGCCGCTGTGAAGCCAATCAAAAGACACGACAACCTTCCCCATCTGAGTGTAAATTTAATTATGGCAGGTGCCATAAATAGAGGTAGTTGCCTTCTAAGGCTATAAAACTCAAGCCTCGATGGTAAAGAAGGGTGTTTGCCAACTGGTTCATGCAAGACTGAGAGCTCCCGCCATTGATAGCCTGCATTCCTCTGCCCTTTGCATCGAAATCCTTTGCATTAAGTCTTCTGCACCGTGAACTCTGCTACCGCCCATATTCACAATGGGAAAGAAAAACTCTAAAGAGAAAGGTAAGGAACCCGAGGTAGCAGCCCCAAAGAAGGGCAAAGAAGAACAGAAGCAAAGACCTAAGAAGGTCAACCTTAATCCCCACCCAGAAAAGCAACCTATGGAGGAAGGAGAAGATTCTGAAGAGGAACAACTTGAAGAGCCACCAATTGATGGGTGGGAAAAAATTAGGGACACTGAGCTTTCGAAGAGCGTGGCCGAGCTCAGATACACCATTGAGTTTATGACAAGCAGGCTCACCCCGGAGAACAAGAGAGCCGTTGCATATTATTCACAGATCTACTGGTATCTGACCCCGCCCACTCACCATTGTCCCGAACTAATCTGTGCCATTGCACAGAACTACCAGCCCTCCTCCAGACAAGTGTTGGATGCTACGGGCCACAAATTATTTTCTATTCTGAAAGAAGATGTGCAAGCAGCCTTCGCACCAAATCAAGGTCCGCCCAAGGGCTATTCCGTTCGCAATGTCATCCTGAGCGAACAAATGGAGAGGTTCACTACCTCCACTTATATTCTAAAATTTCTAAGAGAGAACCTCAAGAATGGACTCCCTTCGGGCAAGCGTCCCCAGATGCCCCTCCCCCTGACATATTTCAAGAACACAGACATCTTCTCAATCATTGCATGGGTGGCGGGTCTGTCGACTGATGCTTCGGTGCACCCCTGGCAGGTGTCCTTGGCCGAGTGTATTTCGAGAGGGGAATTCTATGCCCTCGATGCTTCGCGATCGAACACCAACCCAGTATTCTTCGATTGGGCAGAATGGGTGGCCCGAACCTTGCACACACGGCTTACCAGCATGAAGAATTTTGGGACGGGCCAGTACTTCGCACCCTGTTCTTTCCTTGTTTGGTTGTTTTTCTACCATGTACATAAGCAATTCCCCCACATTGCCATTTCTTCGAGTGGCAAGGATGGAAATCCTCTGCCTGTGTACCAGTGGACTCCCCTCCTATTGAGGACAGAGTCTTATTATTCTTTTAATCAACAATTCTTGGGACCCGCTATGCATTTGTTGACAGGGTCATGCCCTCGGGTACCCCTCAGTTTAAGAGACAGAGTGGTGCAGGAGAAAAAGGGAGATGTGTTTCAACTGACATAGGGGCTCGTGATTCGCCTATTCGGCTTCATAGGGAAGCCCTTCCTGCTACCAGTCTACCCCTCCGAGTACCAGTTCGCATTGGAGGTCGCTCGATAGAGCGACGTTACAAATGCCGTCTACGGCCATGGTCGAAAATGGGCGCACACCTGTGACTTCCCCTTCAAAATGGGGGTAATAGAAGTGTTTGCCCTAAAGAAAAATGTTTTCCTGGAGGAGAAGCTTGCCAACTTTGGTTTGCTCCAAATTCCTCAACAATGGCTCTATGACCCCTTGGGGGTGATGAGGGACCACCTCAGGTTCAAGAACTTTCATGTCTGCCCCCATCCAAAAATAGTGGATCAGAGGAACAATCCTAATGGGAGGGACTTGGAATGGCATTTAGAGAGGATGAGGACATTGCCTCCCTGGCATGAGTTCTACCCTATGGAGGTTGAGTTTGATCCTGTTCAGCATCCTTTCCCAACCCCAGACTCCACCTTTTGGAGAAAAGCAAAAGATGATTTGAAGGAGGAGTTGAAGAATTGGGGCGAGGAGCAACTAAGGGAGTGGTGGATAATGAGAGTCCATCACCAAAATATGAAATCCTATGGACTCTTGGCAACAGATAGGGACTTCACAGTTGTGTACGAAGCCAATGCTGGGACTTGGAAGCCCCTCTCCTTCATCGACTTTGTTCCTCCAGCTGCCCCCGATTCGGGTGAAAGCCCAGGAAGAGATGATGGTGCTTCGGAGTAGGAAGAAGAGGAGGAGGTAGAAGCTGCACCCGACACAAGTGCCATGGGGTCGGCGCAATCATCAGAGAAAAAGAAGAGAAAGAGGCAGGAGCAAGCTCAAGTGCCTCCGACCCACCCGAAGCGACCCCGCACAAAGCTCCCAACTGTCTCTATCGAACAACCTGCAACCGGCCCAACCAAAACAAATATCGAAGGGACGACATCACCAAGAGCCGAAGCAACCCTAGACATGGATGTTATCGATGTGGAGGAGCTCCTCCAACAAGAGGGGGTCCCCGAAGAGGAAGTCATGGAGGTCGCAAGTACCGAAGTCCAGAAGGAGCAAGAGCCGATCATGCAGGAAGTCACTACTGCTGCTCTGCCAGGTGGGCACGAAGGTACGCACTCTCCACCCTTTGCCTTGGTTTCTCAAAGCATGTCCCCCACCATCTCGACCATGAGTTCCTAGCAGTCTCTCCCTCCCTCGCAAAGTCAATCACCTCCTCGCGCGTTGCCCCTTGCCACCTCAAATCTGCCCCATGATCCCGTTAGCCCCACTCCACTCGAGTCATCTGGTCGAGACAAGTCTGTTGACACTACTTCACCCACCCATGCCACCATTCCCTCAGTTCCCAGTTAGGGCGAAGATAGTACCCCAATGCCGAACCCCATTCCTTGCTCCCCTGTCACACACAGTATAGTTCCTCTCGTCGAAGCTCCTGCTACACCCGTCGTCGAACCTACTGGTGAGGCATCCCCTGTCCATTCTTTATATTTGTTCACCCCTTTGGCTGGAGATCCAGCCTCATTTGAATCAGAAATGTCCTTGATGAAGGAATGCCCTCTAGCCGAGAAGCTACTCCAGGCCCGGCAAAATACCAAAAAAATGTTGAAGGAGGCCAGGAAAAAGAGAGGGCGCTCTCTGGCCGAAGTAGAAAAATGTGTCATTTTTGACCTGAAGGGCGGAAAGCTACATAAAGTGAAGAAGGTCCCTAAGGTCCAGAAGCCTCTGGATGAAATGACTCGGAAGATTATGATTATCAGGAGAAGACCAAGGACCTGGAGCACCTAAATGTAGACAATGAATCTGCATCCATGCATGTCAGAATCGAGACTTTTCGAGCGCATGCGAACATCGCCAATCAGCGCAGATTTGAGGCTGAGAGTGCCAACATCAAGTTGGAAGAAGAGCTAGCAAGGACTCGCTCCAAGCTAGAGGACGTAGAAAAGCAATGTGAGCAGATGAAAAAGGAAGTAGTCTCCTTGAAACAGCAGCTAAGACAACTGCAGTATGCAACCAAAAGTCAGAGCCAGATACTGGCCGAAGCTGATGTGAGGGCCAAAGAGCTTGAGAGTAAGATCTTGCAGATGCAGCAATAGTTGTATGAGAAGGAGAACTTGGAGCTATTTGACAGAGGCAGAATCAAAGAAATTCGCTCACACTTGCTAAAAGGTTTCAGATCTCGGGCCTCCAGTGCCCTGTCAACTTTAATCTACGTCATCGAAGCTCAGTATGTCATTTCTCAGGAAGGGCCAAAAGTAGATGAAGTCATCCAAAAAATTAAAAGGTGACTCAAACTAGCTTTTGAGGTCCAAAGTGTCAAGTATCAGGACCTACGAGTCGCTACGATGAGCCGGACGGCTAGAGATTGGTCTACGGCACAGGCCACAGTTCGTGCCTTCTTCTCCAAGGTGAGGAAAGCACAGAAGGTGAAAGACCTCCTGGATATATTTGAGCATGAGCAACGCATATCAATGGGTTACTTCCAAGATCTTTCTTCCTTAGGTTTTCCAAGTTTCACGGATGATGATGGGAACCTTCTGTCCAAGGAAGAACTCAAGCCGGTGTGGCTTCAGTTTGAAGGTGACGTCTCAGAGATAGATGGGTGGGCAGAGCCAATTACAGAAGGACAAGTCACAGATTTCATTCTGAGACATTGCAAGATCATGGCCTACCTCAACGACCTGAGCGCTAGAGCCAAACATGCTAACATCGGGCAGATTGATCGGTTCCATGTTTTGATCAAGGCCCTGCAAGATCAAGAGCCATTTCAAAAGGGTGCCTAGGCTCACGTTCACCGAACCATGGAACGCATCCGCGATCGCCTTCAGCCATCACCGACATAAGAACCCTCGCCAGAAGAGGAAGAAGAAGAGGAGGAAGAACCAGAAGAAGAAGAAGAAGCAGCCATGGAACAACCCGTAGAAGAAGAAAAGGGAGAAGGGTCTGGAGGTAACTCTAGCCCAATGGATCAAGGCTAAAGGGTTCTTCCACCGAGACGAGCTCGTTGCCCCGTGAGCCGCCAAGAATGTTGACAATTTTGTCACATTGCTTAGAGGGGTAGTAAAATCAAAATTTTGTAAAGTATTTCTTTTAATTTCATGAATTTGTTCCCTTGTTTTTTAGAAACAATATTTTCAAGCATTGCAGCAATTTTGGCTTTCATCGCCATCCCCTTTGTACATAGAATGAAGATGAAAGAGCTTCGCTACTAAGCAAGCTTCAAAAGAAGAGAAAGAGCTTCGCACCCGAAGCATTTCCAGCGACTACTTCGGATGAAAGTTTTACGAAGCGGCATTTCAAAAGAACAGCTTCGCCGAAGAAGGAAAATCTACTTCACCAAGCATTCCGCTACTTGGGTGAGAATTTTGCAAAGCGATGTTGCCAAAGAAGGAATACAAGGAATGCGTAAGAAAACTACTTCGGGCAAGAAACTTGTGAAGCGAAACTTGAAAGGTGCAAACATTGAAAAATACTTCGTCGAAAAACCAGCGAAGCACCCACTTCGGGCCTCTCCACCAGCGAACCATTTCTACTTCGTCGAAAATCTTGTGAAGCATCTGCTTCGGCTATCTTTCGTGCGAAGTACTTTCACCCGAAGCAACATCTTTCGAAGGCAGGAATGCGCTTCGGCCGAAATACCCTCGAACCATAGTTTTGAAGAAGGATCACGGTGAAGCATTTTGAAGACTCACCAGTGAAGTATCTACTTCGGGCGAAGGACCTCAGCGAAGCAGTTTTTGCATGCCTCTCCAATGAAGCAGCGAGAAATGAAAAGCCCCACTTTGAGGAGGAATATCTGCTTCGGCACTCAACACCCCCGAAGTTGCCTTGCGAAGCTCCATCATGCGAAGTGCAAACCAAGAAGGGAGAATCTACTTCGGCTCAAGTCCATTGCGAAGCGAAGTTGCGAACGAAAATCTAGCGAAGCGCTTCCAGGGCACATACTCCAAGCCGGGTATTTTTCCGAGGCAATCAAGTGCCTCATAAATGCATTTTTACGTGCCCGAAAAGACTGCTGCCCATTTTTGGCAATTGGAAATGAAGTATCAGTTCTTGAAGGAGAGCCCGACGAGCATGGCGGCCACTCGAGCACTGCACCCAGAGGCCAAGGACGTTCAGGCGGCTCATTAATGCATATTTCCTCGGCTGACCCGGTCGCAGCTGCTAGTTTTGGTAAAGGATTTGAGAGCTCAGTCACGAGAGCCGCGAAGAGCCGACTTCTCAGGTTTCGAGGATGTACTCCTCTCATTTTGTGCATTTATGGCTCAGAGGGTCGGGTCCTCTATAAAAACCCAGGCATTGTAATGTAAAAAGGGGGGGAACTTTCTGCTAGAAAGCTATTGTAACTTAGATTCCTGCGATTAATACTAAAGAGCTTTGGACTCTATTTCTCTCTTTTATGTTGCCTTCTACGATTATTTCTTTTATCTTTTCTTCATTTGCATACTCGTAATTCTGAACTCTGGATTTAGGTGTGTGATTGGAGTGGAACCCTGAGATTTTCCCGAAGGATACATAGGGGAGGAAAACGTTGTATTAGTTTTCTTTTATGCTGCCTGTGGATAGTGTTTCTGTCATATTCACTCCTTCTTCGTCGTCGTAACTCTGAACTCTGAATTTCGGCGAAGGGGAAGGGTAATCCTGGAACTCGTCCAGAGGATACATAGGAGGATTAATATTGCGTTCATTTCATTTATTCTTGGTGTTCTTTGCTGCTATTTTAAGCTATTGGCTAGCAATCGTGCTTCTGGTTCTTTCCCACCATTAAACTACTAAAATTTCTTCCCTTACTCTTTTATCTCTTTCCTGCACCCTTATCTTAAACATCAAAGTAGTTTAGTATAGGAGCCGGCCTTTCTCCGGAGATTGGCACGAGGGGCATCTCTTCCCTTCGGCCTTTCAATGTTGGTCCAGGTCTAGGGCGCATACACTTACCCAAATCCTTTCCTGGGCAGATTTGATGACCAACAATAACCAACTAGTAAGGAGTCCAAGGATTGCATAACAATGGAGTGTTATACAAGATGTTGCTAATGAAGTACTATAGTCAAGATTAATAGAACTCATGGAACTTAAAGTGTAATGAGTGTGTAGTCCTCAAACAAAGGATAATTCAAGTGAATAAAGTGAAAATTAGCAAACAATATTTCTAACAATTAAGGAGGAGATGATATTTGATGTGCATCAAGTAACCAAATATTAGACATAGGATAACATTCATGCAAGTGGAGGAACCAACATGGATAATACACAATGAGAAAAAGCAAAATGATTGGTAATGCCAACCCAAGTGTTGGGGAGATTTCCTAGAGGTCCATAGGAGGAGAGTCAAGAACAAGAGAAACTGCAAGAGAATGTGTGGATACAAATACTAGAGCCAAAACTTGCATGTTTTTGGAGGAGGTTACAAAGTATAGGTGCACTAGAGAGTGATTGATGATTATTTGCAAGAGAGGTATCATCAAGTGAAGAAGATCAATCACCAATGGAAAATATAGCTACAATAATAGATAAGCAAAAATATCTTTAATTTTTTGGAGATGGAAAGGAGGACCCAAAATGCTATATTGGTAGGTGCAAAACAATATAGTGGGTGAATGGATCAATGATGAAGGATCATGACTAAGATTATTTCTAGATACATCATGATGGATCACAATGGACTAGCATTTGAAGAGAGATAAACCCTTCATGATGTGGGATGACCTAAAGAATTACTCTATGATGATACAAATATTATAAAAAAATTATTCTATGAAATAAAGGAAAGATGAAGATTTCAAGTCATATAATAGAAGGTTAATGGAACTCATTGACAAGATGGAGGTAAAATAGTAGACAAATCACAAAAGCAATGGTTCCTAGATGGATTGTTGTCTAGATACAAGAAAAATATAAAGGTAGTATTTTTGCCATTGCACAACCCACATCAAAGGTGGACCCACTTAAAAATTTTAGTTTTTTTATTTTTGCTTGTACTTATCCTTTGAATTTGCTTGCATTGAATGTTTTGTAAAGGATTGAGTTTCCATTGCATGAATCACATTTTAATGGATTCAATTGTCTAAGATTTATTATCCATTAAGTCATATTTGAAATAAGCTTTCTAATGAGTATAAACATGCCTAGGTTTGGTGTCTTTTAAATCACTTTCTCTATCGCTATATCACCTTTCCTAAATCAATTTTTGGCATCAAAGTTCACTTAAATTCAAAAGGAATTAAACCTCCAAAGATGACATCACCCACCAATAATATCTTATTATTAAATTATCTCAACAACTAATGCATATTTTTTTACCTAAATAAAACATACCCTAATGTTTAACCTTAATTTTCTATGCCTTTCTAAAATTGTGCTTAAATCTAAGTCTAGATCTAAGTCCCTTTTTTCATGTCTATGCACCCCATTTACCCTATGGACAATAAGGTTTAAAATTTAGGGTATAAAAAGAATTGTTTCACCCTTTATATCCTTCAATATTGCTAAAGTCGTAAAACATAAGATTAATATTTAATTCACCTTATTCGCTTATCGTTCAAGCAATTTCTAAAAATATCTACAACCTATATTTGGGCACCTAAATAAGTGGCCAACGCTATGTTTCTCAAGACATCCATGTTGCCATTTAACTCCTAAGCCTTCACTCCATGGAAGTTAAACTTTGTATAACTCTCAAGGTGATCTATGGTCCATATTCACTCGCATTAATCAATGACATGCTTTATGTTGCATCGATCTACCACCATCAATTTTTAATCGCTTGAGTCTTCGTAAGTCAAAATAATTATGCTAAACAATGTGCATATCTCCTAAAATGTATGTTGTGCATTGACTTCCACAAGATCGTGTGGAGCGCACAATTCAAAGATGAAGGGTATTTAATGGCGAGTCATAAAATTTTGACAAATAGATTGTGTCGTACATGTTTTACCTGCCCAGTGCTTTTAATCTTGACCATCCATTCTTCTAGCCAATCCTAGTCTAGCGCTACACGTGCCCTATCCATTTCATTGCCCAATGGAATCTCTTTACCCAATTTATTGCACGTTAATTCTAGTCATTCACTTGGTTTCACCCGACACATTTCAAGCCATACAATCTCAAAAGGAAAACCTTAGGCAGTAATTTAATAACTTTAATAGCTTTTAAACTTTAGTGACATGCAATTTAAGACTTTAGACTTTAGAAATTTAAAATGAATAACACTTAAACATTAGACTTTAATCGATAATGACAACCCTATGCAATGCCCTTAATGTATAGCAGATATAAAATTAAAGTGGAAAAATAAATAAAAGGATATTCTTGTGCTACGTAACTCTAATCATAGACTTTAAACATTAATGGATAACAAGATACTTTAAACATTAAAATATCTAATTTTGAACCTCATCAAGAAGGAATTTAAAATGAAGGAGGAAATTTTTTCCAACGTATGTAAACCCTTTGACTATTTGACCTTAATGAAAAATCAAGATTTAAAGATAGAGGCATAAGTAAATATGCACCATCCATTTATTTAGTTAATCAAAAATGAGCATTTTGATCGTGTAACACATTATTAACCACTTATCTTCAACCGATAGGAATCCACCACTAGTTTCCATTAAGGGATTAAACATTATAAATATTAATTAATAAATTAAAATGACCAATGAGAGCCCCTTTATTTTAATATAATTTATATAAAAAGCCTAAAGTAGATTTATAAAGGATAAAGTTGAGAGTGATAAATCAAAATAATAATGGCTAGCATGCTTTAGAATATTCCAACGTATAACCACCAACCTTGACAATAAAAGAAAATAAAATTTTAAACAATTAAAATATCCATTCATCGACCATATTAAAATTTTTGTCCACCAAACAAAAGTTGAAGATGAAGATCAAGAGATCCAGAAAAGATACAAAGAACCTGGACTTGATTCTGACCACCTGGTGCATGACAACTCAGCCCATTTAGCTTCAAAGAGATGCTACAAAAGCAGTTAGAAGGATCTATCGCTAAAAATTGAAGATCAAGATCAAGAAGAACCTCAAGATGACACATCATTTATCTAATAAATGACAACCAACTCATCTATGCAACTGTAAAGCACTAGAAATTTTAGAATTGTAAGGATATAAATAGCCATTGAGACCCCATTGCAAAGGGTCAGAATCCACTGTTAGCATTACACATTTTAGATTTTCTTTCTTGTTTGGTAGTTGGTGGATATCTAAAACCTGGTCATTATACTTGGAGAATTATCCTTGTAATCACATGATGCTAGCAAGTTTGGTATGTAATGATTGAACATCTTTCCAATGCAAGATACTATAATTCTTGGTGTAATCTGCACATGTTGATGGTGATTGCATCTAAGTTCATTTTAGTATTTTGTTCCTTTTCTTCATTGAATATGACACCACTTTGATCTTGAATTGTGTAAAGATTGGTCAAATCAGAGGTAGTTTCTTTCAGAATTTGCTACTTCAACTGATTTGGTATAAGTCTTAAATGATGCAATGACTTGTTTTTCTTTGTTTCTCTAACCCTTTAATTTTGATTTTTTTTTTTGAAACTTTCTTAGATTAGGAGTAGATTTGAATTTCATATTTTAAAGATCATTTTCATGTGTTATATTTCTATAAGTTTCAGAGTAATTATTGCTATGTGTTATAACAATCATGATTATGATGTAATGAATGATATATGTTGATAATCTTGAGGTAATCCTAGAATATTTGCTTTCTTTGGTTATTTGATACAATATTTTATATCAAATGTCTACATTTTTATGATTATCTAAGCACCTATGTTAGACCTCTAGTTCTTCAAGCTTAGACAATGAATTGGAACTCACCCTTATAACAGTTATATGAAATTATGAGTTATCCACCTATTTTCTCTTTTTATACTTTGATTTAAAATATGATAATAACATATCCTATCACCCGAACCTTGGCAGATAAATGTTCTCTTTAAAGATAATAATTTTTGTTTTAATAGTTGGTGTACATCGACAATTGGATCAGGTGTATCAGTCATCTAGAAATGGTGCTAGAAGGAGGGCTTGAAATATTTGATTCATTATTTCTTTAGGTCTAAATAGCTTAATAGCCTTGACCTGTAAACTTTGATTCACTTCTACTTTAAGGTTTGAAATAACCCAGTGCTTATGGTTTAATTTTTATAGATTACCTAATTCTTGAGTTAATTCCTAATTTCTTGAATTTTGAAATTGTTGAATTCTCACTATTATCTTGTATCATATATCAGATTGCATGTCTATTAAAATTAGAACCTAGGATTATTATCACTAAGTATAAGTATTATGAGGGTGATACTTGTTAGCTTTTTATGTAACATGTAATGGGAGATAACAATCACAAGATGCTTAATAATATGAAAGAAAGTAAATCTGTGAGATGACTAAAAATATGCTATAAATAGAAATTATGGAAATGTATACAAAGTAGCTATGGAGGAAATGAACACTCCATGAATAAAGATACTACTAAAGAATGAGTTTTAAGCTTATTACACTTCATCACTCTACATAACATTACATCACACTCTGCTACATCACACCACACTGCTTCCCACTACTTCCTATTACTTTGTCTATGACTATGTCTATGGCCCTTTATATAGAAAGATAGGTTCCTTGGCCAACACTCTACCTAGATGTGCAAGGGATAAATTGCACATATATAGCTTGCACATTGACACTTGTGCATTTATTACATTACATGAAGTAAGTAGATAAGTTCCACCTAAAGTAATCTAATGTCCTAAGTATGTATTAAGAAAGGTACATTTACATGACCCAAATGATGTAATATAATATATTTCTAACATCCCCATGTATTATGTTATTTGGGTATTGAAGACTTTAGTCTTCAGTGTGGATCTTCTTCCATATGACGGCTTTGAATTGGTTCTTCTTCTTCTACTGCTTCAGTCTCCATGTCATTGCCTTTAACCTTTTTCAGTTTGGTGTCCCTTGATGTCAGATATTTTTGGTGAAAAATTGTTCTCATAATTTTGCATGTCATGAGTGGATCTGAATAGGTTCTTCCCTTTCTTTTGTACCTATGTAAGACCTGTTTCTATGCTCTTCATAAGTATCAAAATTGAGCTAATGTTAGTAGATCCATCTGAAATAAGTTATTGAATATAACAATTTATTCTTTGTAGTAATATTATTTCATAGCCCTTATAGTATCTGCACTTGAAATGATAGGAAAAATATGAGTGATTTGTCCCATCTCAATATTTGCAAGGATGGAAACTCCAACAATTTGTCTTTTCATGACCATATTGATTGCAATAGGTGCACAATAGATATGATCTGATGGCTTTGAAGTCTATTTTAGTAATATCATGTTTGTCTATCTCCTTAATAAGACCTTCTAACCATATATGCACAATTGAAGCTATTCCATATTTTTATTTTTGTATAAAATCTTGTTGATCAAAATTTTCCTGTCTTGAGTCTCCTTTGATATTAGATTCACTAGATGAATCTCCATTTATATGGATTTTAATTTCAGAGCTTATTTCACATTGTATTGGTTCTTCCTTTTCTTTACCTTTTTCATCATTGTAATCCATCAGGTTTTTAATCCATGTTGGTATCTTCCTTATTCCACTTTTAAGAGTGTTGCTTAGCATGCTAGTAGTCATTGGTATTACCTGTATTCTTTGGGATAGATTAGTCTACCTTATAGCTCCCTACTTAGTGTCTATAAAATCCCAATTAATATAAGATAGATTTGATAAAACCTTTATTAATCCTTAGTTTTTGTAGGTTTCCTTGTGTCTCCCAAGTAATGTGAGTATATAATATTAAGGAATTTTAGGTTTTGAAGAAAGCTTATATTTTGAAACTTGATAATATTTGATAAATGCTGATATTACCAAGTTTTATAGAATGCCTTATGACTCCCTAGTATGTTTTGGATAAGATATAGTGCTTTTATAAATTGTAGTTCAATGTTTGGTTGATTTTGTAAAGTTTTGTAAATAGCAAAATCAACTTCTATTATCCCTTATTGCTCCTATTGAACTAAGCACTTTTTCCAAATTTAAAGAGGTTTTAATGTTGGATCTTTTGTCTCTTTTTGAGAATTTTGAGACCATACTTTTATAAATTTCCAACCTTTGAAATGCTATGATAAACCTCTCTTTTTAATATCACCTTTGGGAATTAATTTAATTGTATCTAATATCCAATAAATTAATTTTATTTAGTAACCCTTATAACTCCCTAATTTTTGGTAAAATTAGACCGCAATAATATTTGCAAATATTTAAGATTAATTCTAGTAGAAATCCTTATTACTCCTAATTTTTATATAGAAAATATTATATTGATTTGATAAATTATTCCCTTTAATGTATGGCTTTCAATATGATCAAATTCCTTAAATTTATCCTTTTAACTCCCAAGGAAAGAAATAACATAAAAATGGGAATAAACCTTACCTTATATCAAGCGATAATTGACACTAATATCAGATGTGTTAGGGCTGCAATATTGATGTTGATGCTTTCAATGCTTTGATTGTACCCTCCAATGGAATTGCTTGGAACTTTTCCTTGTATGTAGCATTCCAAATCTAGCACCGTTTAGACTCTACCTTTGACCTTGCTTGACCAAAGCATTGAAGGCTCTATCACCTTCTTTACATGCTATAGCTTGGCCTTGTTCATGCAAACAACAAAGTGATTAATGCAAAGATAAATATTGCTACTTGTACTTGGTTGTTGATGTCCTTAAATAGAGGAGATTCTTATCTGAAGTGCCAAGTGGCACGTCCATTTTACTTTGATCACTTGAGGAGTAGAAGGTGCCAAAGAATCACTTATTTCTCCCTTTGAGTATGAAGAACACAAGATTATACTGAGAGAGGGGGGGTGAACAGTATAAGACCTCTTTTTACTTTTTCCTTTATATTACAAAATAGTAAAGCAATATACCCAAAGCAATATCAAAACAATGCACAATATCATCCACAAAGTGACACCAATTTTTACGTGGTTCACCCAGAATGGCTGGGCTACGTCCACAAAACTTTTCTCTAAAAGTTATCTCAAAGTTCTTTGGGAATCCTTCCCAATTACAATGTTTATGAGCCTCGGCCCAAAGGAGATACCTTCCCCCAAATAGAATTTATGAGCCTCTGCTCAAAGGAGATACCTTCCCCTATGCTCTGGAAATGATCCCTCAGAAGATCAACTGGCTCTACCTCTTGCCGAGCATGTGGAACTCCTTTCCACCGAAGACCTCCTGTCCTCAATGCTTAGCCTAAGAGACCTCTGCCTTCTATGATCACGTCCACAGCAGCTCAGCAACCTGTACCAAACACAGTCAGTCGGTCTAGCACAAGTCTTCCTCTGTCTGTCAGATCTGTCCAACACTTGAACAGATCAATCCTCTGCACACAAGCCTTCTCAAAGACTTGCCAAATCTGTCCTCAGGTTCTTCTCAAAGAACCAATGCACCTCTGTCCTTAAGCAGCAGCACTCCGCATTCGTCTTTGCCCTTGTGCTCTCTACGCCCTCTGCTCTCTTTGCACAATCACAGCCGCACTTGATCGAACTTCAACCTTTGCACCTCTGCGCAATCACAGTGGCACCGTCTTCGCACACTCTGCTTCCTTTGCGATCTTTCACACTTGGAATGATTCGACGAAATGCACTCTGCACACTACGATCGAATTTTGCACTCTGCTCTCGACGATCGAACTTCTTGCTCTGCGCACTATCTACGAACGTCGCACTACAACCACTCATTCATCACTTCAACTCTCCAAACAGCCCTCCTTTTATAACAGAATTTTCATGATGAAAACTTTAATCTTAGTCGACTGTTATACCAAAAACAAACCCTAATCTACGTCGACTGCAAGCCCTAATTTTTGTCGGCTAAAATTTAACTTTGTCGGCTTCACTGCCTCTGTAACTCTTCTTGTAGCTTCTGTCATGAAACTACAACATGTCGCGATATCGCGACACCTTTGCAACCGTACACTTTCTTTTGGCTTTTGTCATGATATCGCGACACTTCAGCCTTTGACGACTTCAACTAAGCTCTTGTCGTGATATCGCGACACTTTTGTCTTTGTCAGCATCAACTTTGCTTTTGTCGTGATATCGCGACACTTCTCCCTTCGTCGACCTCCTTTCTGCTTTTGTCATGAAATCGTGACACTTCTGCCTCTGTAGACTTTGTCTTCACTTCTATCACGATATCGTGACACTTCTGTCTTCATAGCCTTCCTCTCTGCTTTTGTCATGAAATCATGACACTTCTGCTTCCTGCATTTTGTTTTGTCATGAAATCGTGACACTTTCTCCAACCGAACGCTGCCATCTCGATCTGTCACAAAATCGTGACACTTTTTGCATCTGTTTGCTTTCTCTTCAACCATGTCATGAAATCATGACATTTCTCACTTCAGACTCTTTCCTTTGCTGCATGTCACGAAATCGTGACACTTCTTACTTCGAGATTTTCTAGCATGTCACAAAATCGTGACACTTTATCTTGCTTCCACTTTGTCTTCTGACTTGTCACGAAATCATGACACTTTTTCTCCTTAGCGCTTTTCTTTTCTTCGGGTCACGAAAACCTGACATGTCATGATATCATGACACTTTTTCTCTCGGACTCTCTCTCCTGCATTATGTCGTGAAATCGTGACACTTTTTCTTTCAGACTCTCTCTCCTGCAATATGTCACGAAATCGTGACACTTTTTCGTCCGTTCAACCTTCCTTGCAATATGTCACGAAATCGTGACACTTTTCCTTCTTTGCCTCTCCTCACTTTTCGAGTCATGTAAATCGCGACATGTCGTGATATCGTGACACTTTTCCAACTTGCTTTCTTTCTTCGAACTTGTCGCAAAATGCGACATGTCACGATATCGTGACACTTTTTCAACTTACTTTCTTTCGAACCTGTCATGCCGTAACCTTCATCAAAACAAATTATTTGACATCAAATCAAATTCCTTCAAAAGCTTCTTGACATCAATGACAACTTATACACTTGAGCAAAGGCAATGTACCCAAAGTACCCAAAATTGCCAACAATCTCCCCCTTTGTCATTGATGGCAAACCTTTACTGAAAACACGTCTCAAGAGCCAAAACTGAAACCAACTGTGCTAACAACTAAGAAATGCCCACAACCGAGAATATTCCTTTGAAGTTTTGCTCCCCATGACTTGAAGCTTTCCTCTTCACTTGAAGCTCTCCCCCTTACTCATATCTCTCCCCCTTTGTCATCAATGGCAAAGGGTCACCTTTGGGGCTCGGGACTAAGAATGAGCCTCTTAGCTTAGTCCCTCCCCCACCTCCTAATGAGGTGATTAATTCTGGGGTGGGAGTAAAACTCCCATTAGGCACTGATCATCATCAGCATCTATAATTTCCTTGCCGGGCCTTCTCTTGAACTCTTTGTCCATATTCCTGTTCTTGTTCCTATTATCATTCCTGTTCTTATCCATGCCTTGATCCTTGGACCTGTTCATACCATTGTTCCTATTCCTGTACCTTGGAAGTTCAGCTCTACACTGTCTAGTTGTGTGACCTTCATTGTTGCACTTATAACAAGTAACAATGTTATTTCTTTTAGGCATACCTGTTCTTTGAATCTGCCTGTTTTGACTAACCCTATTCCTGTTATTAGCCTTGCAAAAAATTGCCTTATGCCCAAACTGTTTACAAGAGTAGCAATACCCTTGAAAGAAATTACCACCTCTGAAACTGTCATTTACCTTCCTTACTTGAGTCATGCAATGCGAAGCCATGTGACCAAACCTGTGACACGCAAAACATCTGCCGTGAAATTTTCCTTTATTCGACCTCTTGGGTCCTGAAAACTTCTTCTTCTCATTCTGAATTCTGTTTTCTATTTTTGCGCATCTATCATTCAAGGACTCATGATCTGAAATACTTTCCTCATCAGAACTCTCTTCCTTTTGGAATCTCTTACTAGATTCCCCAACCTGTTCCTTGCGTTTCTTACCAAAACCAAGACCTGTTTTATCTGTTGTCTTTCTTTGACCTTTGATGAGAGATTTAACCCTTTTGGAGCTATCTTGAAACCTGTAAAGCTTATCCTTGTACTCTTTAGTTTCTTCTTTCAAAGAAGCCATTTTTTGTTCTAACTCACTATACTCAAGAACCTTAGACTCTAACTCATCCTTGAGTTCTTGCGTCTTAGCTATAGAGAAATCAAGATTTTCTATAAGATCATCTCTCTCCATACAACATTCATCTAACTTATCCTTGAGTCTAGCATTCTTCTTTCTTTCCTTTTTCAAAGCACTAAGAGCACTACTAAGTTCACTTTCATGATCCTTTATTTGTTTGCTTTCTGAATCATCAAAGCCTTTTTCAGATTTCTTATCACTAGAGGTGCTACCTTTTTCAAAAACCATACACGCATCTTCCTTATAGTTTTCTGAAGCATCCTCATACATACTAGAAACCAAATCATTATTTGTACAATCATCCTCAAGGTGACCAAAATTTCCACATCTAAGACATTTCATGATAATGAATCTATGTTTCGGTTCTTCCTCTTTTTTTGATATGAACAACATCTCATTTTCATTATCACTTGAAGAACTTTCACTATCACTACTAGAACACTTACTTGCTTTGTCTAGGTAGAAACTCTTCTTGTGCTTGTGAGAATACCTCTTTCCTTGATTGTTGTGCTCATCTTTGTTCTTCCTGTGATGCTTGTGCTTTTCAGAATCCTTGCTCTTAGAATCCTGTTTATCTTCATCACTTTCATTCTTGGGAACAGTACGATCGGTAGCATAATGACCAAACTTTCCACAATTGAAACATCTTATATTTTTCACGCTTTTGTGCTTTCTAGAGAACTTGCCTTTCTTGCTGTAATATGCCTCTTCATCACTAGAAGACTCATCACTCTCTTGAAGTCGTTTACCCTTGGATTTCTTGGTAGCCTTGAAAGTTGCCTCTTTCTTGACGTCAACCTTCACTTGAGTTCTCAACTCAAATGCTGCAAGTATACTATGGAGCTCATCCTTTTTCAACTTATCCAAATCTTTAGCTTCCTCAATAGCAAAAATATTTTCACTAAATCTATTAGGAAGAGATCTTAAAATCTTATCACAAACATCATTTTCAGCAAGCTCAAGACCTAAGTCTTTCATGGAGTTAACAACCTCATCCATACGAAGCATGTAGTCACTAATATTTTCATCATCATTCATCTTGAGTTGTTCAAACATACCTTTGAAGTGTCTCAACTTGGCCTTTCTGACATTTGTATCACCTGTATGAACCACCTGCAACTGTTTCCACATTTCACTAGTTGTCTTGCAGTGAATCACTTTGGTGAGATCTGCTTTCTGTAAGCCTTTCAAGATTGCATTCATTGCTTTTGAATTGTTGTGATGTAGGAGCCTTTCTTCTTTAGTATTTGGACCATGTATAGGAATAGTGTACTCATCTTCAATTACTTCCCATACCTCATTACCAAGTGCCATTAGATGAACCTTCATCCTTGCACTCCAAAGACCAAAATCTGACCCATCAAGAATAGGTGCTTGCATTGCCACTTGAATAATCCATTGTGTTCTTTACTAGCTTTTCCTTCAAGCTGTTAAAATTTTCGAAGGCACCCGCTCTGATACCAATTGAAGAACACAAGCTTATACTGAGAGGGGGGTGAACAGTATAAGACCTCTTTTTACTTTTTCCTTTATATTACAAAATAGTAAAGCAATATACCCACAACAATATCAAAACAATGCACAATATCATCCACAAAGTGACACCAATTTTTACGTGGTTCACCCAGAATGGCTGGGCTACGTCCACAAAACTTTTCTCTAAAAGTTATCTCAAAGTTCTTTGGGAATCCTTCCCAATTACAATGTTTATGAGCCTCGGCCCAAAGGAGATACCTTCCCCCAACAAAATTTATGAGCCTCTGCTCAAAGGAGATACCTTCCCCTCTGCTCTGGAAATGATCCCTCAGAAGATCAACTGTCTCTACCTCTTGCCAGCATGTGGAACTCCTTTCCATCGAAGACCTCCTGTCCTCAATGCTTAGCCTAAGAGACCTCTGCCTTCTATGATCACGTCCATAGCAGCTCAGCAACCTGTACCAAACACAGTCAGTCGGTCTAGCACAAGTCTTCCTCTGTCTGTCAGATCTGTCCAACACTTGAACAGATCAATCCTCTGCACACAAGCCTTCTCAAAGACTTGCCAAATCTGTCCTCAGGTTCTTCTCAAAGAACCAATGCACCTCTGTCCTTAAGCAGCAGCACTCCGCATTCGTCTTTGCCCTTGTGCTCTCTATGCCCTCTGCTCTCTTTGTGCAATCACAGCCGCACTTGATCGAACTTCAACCTTTGCACCTCTACGCAATCACAGTGGCACCGTCTTCGCACACTCTGCTTCCTTTGCAATCTTTCACACTTGGAATGATTCGATGAAATGCACTCTGCACACTACGATCAAATTTTGCACTCTGCTCTCGACGATCGAACTTCTTGCTCTACGCACTATCTACGAACGTCGCACTACAACCACTCATTCATCCTTCAACTCTCCAAACAGCCCTCCTTTTATAACAAAATTTTCATGATGAAAACTTTAATCTTAGTCGACTGTTATACCAAAAACAAACCCTAATCTACGTCGGCTACAAGCCCTAATTTTTGTCGGCTAAAATTTAACTTTGTCGGCTTCACTGCCTCTGTAACTCTTCTGTAGCTTCTGCCATGAAACTACAACATGTCGCGATATCGTGACACCTTTGCAACCGTACACTTTCTTTTGGCTTTTGTCATGATATCGTGACACTTCAGCCTTTGACGACTTCAACTAAGCTCTTGTCGTGATATCATGACACTTTTGTCTTTGTCAGCATCAACTTTGCTTTTGTCGCGATATCACGACACTTCTCCCTTCGTCGACCTCCTTTCTACTTTTGTCATGAAATCGTGACACTTCTACCTCTGCAGACTTCGTCTTCACTTCTGTCGTGATATCATGACACTTCTGTCTTCATAGCCTTCCTCTCTGCTTTTGTCATGAAATCGTGACACTTTCTTCCTTAGAAGACCTGCATTCTATTTCTGTCATGAAATCGTGACACTTTCTCCAACCGAATGCTGCCATCTCAATCTGTCATGAAATCGTGACACTTTTTGCATCTGTTTGCTTTCTCTTCAACCTGTCACGAAATCGTGACATTTCTTACTTCAAAACCTTTCCTTTGCAACATGTCACGAAATCGTGACAGTTCTCACTTCGAACATTTTCATTGTAGCATGTCACGAAATCGTGACACTTTATCTTGCTTCCACTTTGTCTTCTGACTTGTCGCGAAATCGTGACACTTTTTCTCCTTAGCGCTTTTCTTTTCTTTGGGTCACAAAAACCCGACATGTCGCGATATCGTGACACTTTTTCTCTCGGACTCTCTCTCCTGCATTATGTCACGAAATCGTGACACTTTTTCTTTCGGACTCTCTCTCTTGCAACATGTCGCGAAATCGTGACACTTTTTCGTCCGTTCAACCTTCCTTGCAATATGTCACGAAATCGTGACACTTTTCGCTTCTCTCTCCTCCTTTGAGTCACGAAACTGCGACATGTCGCGATATCGTGACACTTTTCTAACTTGCTTTCTCTCTCTTCGAACATGTCGCGAAATCGCGACACTTTTCCTACTTTTTCTTTCCAACATGTCTGAAATCGCGACGTTTTTCTAACTTACCTTTTTAACTGTCATGCCGTAACCTTCATCAAAACAAATTATTTGACATCAAATCAAATTCCTTCAAAAGCTTCTTGACATCAATGACAACTTATACACTTGAGCAAAGGCAATGTACCCAAAGTACCCAAAATTGCCAATAGAGTAACGTATAGATGTTACGTTCTTTAGCAGTGTTTGGTCTCCCTATGGACAAGTGTATCCCATACACTCAATGCACCTACATATTACGTGTAACTCCTTTCTTGAATATGAGTGTTCGCTTGATGAGCGTTAGGTTTTACCTCTAGTGAAAAATATCATGTTCTCCTTATGCATGGATGTCTTCTCTATCACTAGTTCAATAGGACCTTTGGAGATTCCTTTAACCCTAAAAATCCCCAACTCTTATTTTGTTTGTTTGAAATGCTTTTTAGCTTGGATGTGGAGCAACGATTTGGAGGATTGAGCACCAATTTTGACCAAGCAGATGTGGAGTTTGAAACACTTTGATGGTGCTTTAATATTTCTTCCTTTCTCAAATGTTATACATCCTCCTTTTGTAGATAATGTTGCTCTTGAATAATGTTGTTTCTTCCTTTGATTTTGCTCCTTGTATTTTATAGGTTTGACCATCCCAGAAGTGAGGAGAATGAGCCCTTTGAGTGGCTTCTTTTTCTATGCTTGGATTGACGCTAGCATACAACCGCTTTTGGCTGTTTTTTTTTCCAGTGAGTATAGTGCCTTTAAGGCACTTAAAATCTGCCTTCTCTCCATGTATAAACCAGATTAGGATAGTGCAACACAATATAATGTATTTGTATATAAAACATCCTTTATTACACCTTCTTTTCCACTCCTTTCAAGTCTAAATTTCTGGTTTTGTGGCAAAATTTTAAATAGGGATTTTGAGGTTATCTCTTTGATTAGACACCTTCCCATTTTTGCTTGGGTATTTTGAAAATGGACCCAAGATTGTAACCACTTGATAGAAACTCCTTTTATTTTTGTATATTCCTACACAATATCTTTTTTTTAGAAACCTGATTGTGCTTTGAATATGAGACTCACCAAGTCTCGATTTGAGGCTTCCTTTGCTGATATTCGGTGGCTAGTTTCTTCTCCAATGCTTGGAGGATTTGAGCTAATTTGGTAGCTTCTCTTGGCCACTGAAAATTGTATATTTTTGTGCACTAATAATGTCTTTAGACACTTTGACAAATTATTATTTTGTGCCCTTCTCAAAAACACAAACAATAATATTTTTGAGAGCAATATAATAGTGTAAACGAATCTAATAATATTTTAATTTTAATGCACTAAAAATTTCACCTTATCACTCAAATAAAATCTAAAAAATAATGCACTTAATAAATTTACTACAACTAATCAAGAATAATCTGAAATGAATCTTCAAGAATTATTCTGCAATTTCTTTATAAGCAAGGTAGTAGGAGCTAGTATTATTTTGCTTTCCAAAGTAGATGATAGGTAGTTGATAGATAGTTGAAATTATGAAATAAAATAAACTCCTAAAGTGCAAATGAACCTTAAAATAAATTTTCTCTTTTTGCACTTTTGAAGACTGTTATTCAATTATCCTTTTTGCAACTTTAATCCAAATCAAGATGCTTAAACAAATATGATAAATAATCCAATTACTAAATCTACTTGCACCAATAGTTGCTTACCTTTTTCTAAAATCTCTTTTTACCACTTTTGTAGAGGATGTAGATCTTGGTGTCTAAGATCACCAAGTTGTTGCCTTGAGTAAGATCTTGCAGCTCTTTGTAGGCTGCCCTGAACAACTTCATCTTCACCAAAATATGGTCTTGAAATTTCTCTTATGAGCCTAGGATTTTGATGGCTTTTTCTCCTCTTGTAGTATCCTTATTTTTATATAGATTTGAAGAGATTTTTTTTAAAGTGGTGCTTTCTTACTATGAGAGGCAATCTCTAAATATTTTGGATTTGGTAGGCTTCTTCTTTTCGAATCTTCCTTCAAGATTCTTATCGAATTCTAACTTCAAACAGGATCTTCTCAAGATTCTAAATGTCTTGAGTTCTTCTAATATTTGGCATTCCTTACAAAATTATTATTTTTAGGCTTGTTTTCAGATGGCGATAATTTTCCCAAATCTTTCACTATCTCCTATAGTGAATATCTCCAATGAGTTCTCCTTGGAACTCCTTTGATGACTTATTTAGTAAGGCTCTCCAAGCCTTTTACTGGATACTTGTAGAGACCTCTCCAAGGCCTTTGATCTTGTAGCTTCTTCTGGTCTTCCTTGAGACCTTATCTTCAACCTTCTACTTTTGGAAGTGTTGGTGGTGAGATATTCTCCTGGATCTTTGATTTTGCTACTTCTAGATTTGAGCAGGACTCTCCTAGTCCTTCTTATTCTTCCAAGTCTATAAGTTCTTCAATGAGATCTTCTCCTGATCTCTTTTGCTTCAGGTGTTGGATTGATTTTGAAGAAGATACTCTTCCTATATTTCTTGCAGGAAGCTTTACGAACACACTGAATCTTCTTTTCCTGCAACAAAGTATTAGTATTAAAATCTGATTCTGAATTATATACTCTCTTCTGGAGTCTTCTTCAAGATCAAGTCTTCTATGGAATTTTTTAGTATCAAGGCTTTTGTGGCCTTTTTCAATATTAAGGTTTATGTGGCTTTTTTTAGTATCAAGGCTTCCATGGCCTTTTCTTTAATATCAAGGCTTCTATGGCTTTTTCTTCAATATCAAGGTTTTTGTGGCCTTTTCTTCTAGATCAAGGCTTCTATGGCATTTTCTTCTGTATCAAGGCTTCTATGGCCATTTTTTATTTTGAAGTTTCCAATATACCAATGGATATCTCCTATCTTCCAAATTCACCATGATTCTTCTCTAGAAGTCTCTTCTATAGTATTATCCTATTGCAACAACTAATATCTGCACTATGAAGGCACTCCAACCTTCGGGCAATGAATTTAAAATCTCCTAGATTTCTATTATAGGAGGTGCCCAAATCATCTGAGAATTAATTCCCTACAATAAAATAAACTTCAAGTAAGTTTTTTCAGTTCTCTTAGATGAGCTTCACTAGTTGATTTATCAAACTAGTGGATCAAATGCTGAGTCCTAGTCTTTACAAGTCTTTCTTTTTAACTCTGTGGAAAGACTCTAACCATATGCAATCTCAGTATTTTTGAAACTAAAATTTATTTTAGTCCTCACTTTTGGATCTTCCTAATTCTACCACCTAGACTCTTCTAAGAGTTTTTGATAGTGACTGGTCCAATGGCACATCAGGTTGACAAAAAACTCAGGATCAATGATAATGGTGGTTTTCCTATTGATCTACTATAGCTTGATCTATCGTAGCTCTGATACCACTGTTAGCTTTTGATGCAACATGTAATGGGAGATAGCAATCATAAGATGCAAAATAATATGAAAGAAAGTAAATCTTCGAGATGAATGAAATTATGCTATAAATAGAAATGATGGAAATATATACAAAGTCGCTATGGAGGAAATGAACAATCCATGAATAAAGCTATTTCTCAAGAATAAAATTTAAGCTTATCACACTCCATAACTCTACATCAAATTACATCACACTGTGCTACATCACACCACACTGCTTCACACTACTTCCTACTTCTCTATCTATGTCTATGTCTATGGCCCTTTATATAGGAAGATAGGTTCCTTGGCCAAAACTCTACCTAGCTTGCAAAGGATAACTTGCACATTGACACTTGTGAATTTATTATATTGCATGAAGTAACGAGATAAATCCCCCCTAAAGTAATCTAATGTCCTTAGTATGTACCAAGAAAGGTATATTTACATGACCCAAATGATGTAATATAATCTATTTATAACAATACTAAACTTCATAGCCTTTCTCCTCCTAGAAGACCCAAAAATAATAAAGGTCAATCAAGCACTCTTCCTTCCATTAATACCTCACCCCAACCTATCACATTATTCATTGATCAATTTGTCACTCCATTAACTTCACCAATGAAAGTATTTGCACCTTGGTTAGGTGGCGATAGTCCACTAGATATACTTGGACCAACCCATGATATGCCTAATAATGTTAAAATATACCTATTTAGATACAAACATGATGGATCTAGAATAGTTGAAGAACACATGCAAGCTTAGAAATATGCTTTAATTCTATTACAAGTTGAACATGAAGATGTAGCCTATAGAATGTTTCCTTTTACCTTGGATGAACTAACATACGATTGGTACATTAGTTTACCTACAAATTCCATTACCTCCTAGGTTGAGCTAGAAATAATATTTATCAGCTAGTTCAAATTACCCATAGATTTTTCTATCATATACCATGAATTTTACTCAGCTATAAGAGATCCCAATAAGACACTAAGAATATTAAATACTAGGTTTCATAAGTTGTATAACAGGTTGACTCCATCCTATATTCTTAACATTGAAGTAGTTATACAAATGTATTTTAGAGCTTTAGACCCTCTCACATCCATGTTTGTAAGGAGAGCACCCCACATTACTACTCTACCCATGGCATATAGTGAGGCCTTGATAGTAGAATACCAACTAATACCTCAAGGTTTTGGAATAGTATAATTACCTTCCTTAGGACAACTCGATGCATTTAATTAGATTCCAATGATAAATCAAGCCCTTTCATAGTATATGCCAATATTGTATACCTTGTTATACCCTAATTATAATCAACCATTCAATCCCATTACTACTCCTACCCATCTTATTACTCCCACATATCTTGATAATCAATTTACTACTTATAAAAGTGCTGAAACTAATGTTCAAAATACACCAACATTTCTAAATAATATTTTTACTTAAAATATGCCAGCATTTCTAAATGTTAATCAGTCTCAAAATACCCCAATAATTTTGAATACTACTTCAAATCAAACCATACCAACATTCTTAAATCTTAATTCATCTGCAAACAATGCAACAAACCAAACTATTGTAGCTCAACCTAATAAAACCAATTCTCAACTAGATAACCTATAGAAATTAGTTCAGAATATCAATAGTGATATAATTTAGCTACAAAGACAAGTTCCTTAAAATATACCTACAAATAACATTAAGAATAAGAATTTCAACTTCCAAAGAACTAACCACCTATGGGATACTCACCCAGACAATGAAGTCTCAAGTCTTGCTAGCAATAAATTGGATGACAACCTAGAAGCTTCCATAAATTTGGTTGAATATGACCAGCAAAATTTAAAACTACTTTAGATATCGTCCATAAAGAGATAAAAGTTTTGGAGTCAGTACCCACCAATAAATATTGTAGGAATCAAGTTAATCAAAATGTAGAGATAACTTTAGTTTTAGAAACATATGGACCCTTAGAAGATGAATTTGAATAGGAAATTGAATAAGAGGTGCAAGCTCATCAACTATTTTAGAAATATAACAATCATATTCTTCAAATAAAATGGGAGGAATCACTGATTTATTTCACACCTAAAAAACTTCCATCCCACCTAAAGATCCTACAATTCCTATGCAGCCAAAAATTAATATGTCATTACTACAAATAGAGAGAATATAGAATCAAACAATATTGAATATGATATTATTGAAGACCTTAATAGAGTCAAGGAAAATAGTATTTTTGTTAAGGCAATTTAGGTGACTGACCACAAGTATTTGTTTCTTGAGAAAGAAGAAACTAAAAGGGTTACTCATGCTCTAGTGGCTATAAACACAAAAAAGGTAGAATCCCCACCTTCATTGTTGACTACTAGAAGTTCTGGTAAAATTTTACATAACTACCTCATGGATCATGGATTCAAATGTTGTTGGTAATGTGATATCATATGTTGTTAACAAAAGGTTAGGGTTGACCCCTACTCACTCAAATAATAAGGTTGTTACATTGGATAAGATAGAGGTAAATATGGTTGGGGTGATGAATCAAGTCCATAAATAGTTGGCTACTAAACCTAGGATACAAAAATACATTGATATTTAGGTTGTGGATATTCCAAAAGCATTTGGGATGTTGCTCAACTATGATTGGTCTAAAATATTGAATGGTCATATGGTAATTGAATTTTTAAAAATAGGGCCAAGGTTGAAGGAGCTCATCACTGATCATAAGAATGATAATAATATTTTGTGCATTAAACCAAAAATGGGAATTTACACTGTGGCAGTGGAAACTATAACTGAAGATAATTACTCAACAATAGATATCCCACATAGTAAACAAAAAGTAATTCAAGACCAATTATGGACCCTTGAATTTAATGGATCAAAGTCTAAGTATGGTAGTGGTGATGGGATTAAATCAAATTGGTGGGGTGAGAGAGGTAAAATAAAAGCTTTCAATTTTCTAGATCTAGTGTTACTATGGGATAAGGCCCATGAAATCCAACATGCTTGTCATTACATGCATCTCCCAAATGATCATAATTGTGTTTGGGACCCTGGGAAATTTAATATGACTCCTATTATGTATATAGTTTTTGTTTTGTTTCAGTTTTCTTTTATTTCTTCGTTTAGGTAAAATTCTAATTTTGTTCAAAGTTAGTTTGTTTTAGATTTTTTAGCATTTGCTTTTTGTTATCATGATTAGTTTTTTTTAATGTTTGGTTTTGCTTTATTTAATTTATGTTTGCTTTTAATTGTTTTTGTTTGATTCGTAAAAATTCTTTGTTATTAAATTTCTTGTTTGTCTTATGTTTTAAGTTCCCACCTACATTGTGCATATTCAATCTTTCTTCACCTAATTTTGGGACTTCATGCAATTGCAATTAATTTTTGGTTTCTCTAAAGGAAAATGTGTTTAATTAATTGAGGATGAATGACTTGTTTGAAATTTGGTGAAGTTGATGATTAGTGAATTAGGTTATTTGATTTTATTCTTTTATTGTGGGGCTAAAATAAATGAAACTAGAAATAGTGTAATATTTCTAAGGCTTCACATTTATGAACAAAATTTCAGTAATTATTAGGTCACAAGGCTGAAATAATTTTGTTTTTATGATTAGGTGAAAATGTGGGCCAAGATATCGTTGCTACGGTTAAATTCTTCCAAAGAGCCAAAAATATGTCGAGATAGGCCAATTCCATTTTCATTGTTTTAATTCCCAAGTCCAACGATCGTGCTTCCCTTTCTGATTTTAGACCGATTAGTCTCTGCAGTGTCATTTACAAACTTATCACCAAAGTTATGGCCAATAGGTTGAAAGAAATCCTTCCCTCCATCATTGACCAGAGCCAAGGGAGCTCGGTCAAAAGTAGATTCATTTCAGATGGAGTGATAACCGTCCATGAATTGGCCCACTCGGCATCTAAAAATAAAAAACCCATCATGTTCCTTAAGCTTGACATGAACAAGGCTTTTGATCGGGTTTCTTGGAAATTCCTGTTCGAGGTCCTGGAAAAGTTTGGGTTTCACAAAGAATGAATCAAGATGGTTCGTGAATGTATCTCGACTGCTTGGTTCTCTATTCTTATCAATGGCTCACCGACAGGTTTCTTCCAAAGTTTTAAAGGCATCTGTCAAGGGGACCCTCTGTCCTCCTTTCTCTTCATCATTTTGGACAAAACCCTTGGAAGAACCCTTTTAGTTGCCTGTAACAGTGGTCTTATTTTCGGGATCAAACCAACCTCAACATCCAAAGCCATATCTCATCAACAGTTTGTTGATGATACTATTATATCCTCTTATGCTTCCATTCCCGAAGCAAAAATCATTAAGAACATTCTTGATTCTTATGAAGAGGCGGCTGGTCAGAAAGTCAACTACCATAAAAGCAAGCTATAATTTCTCAACACCCCCACTCATAGACAAAATAGGATTGCTGAGATCCTTGGATGCAACATTGGGAGCCTTCCAACTACTTATCTTGGATTATCGCTTTTCCACGACAGATCTGTCTCGGCTATGTGGAACCCTGTTTTAGATCGCCTCAACAAGAAACTAGTGGGATGGAAAAGCTCAATGCTCGACCAGCGACCAAGGCCACTCTGGTCCAAGCTTGCCTTCAAAGTATCCCCATTTTTTTTGTATCTATCTTCAAAGCTCCAGCTACCATCTACCAAAAAATTGAACAAATTCAACGCAGATTCCTTTGGGCTGGAAACAAAAACAAGAATAAATTTTTGCTAGTCACCTGGGACAGGGTCTGTTCCAAGAAAAAGGATGGAGGACTCGGATTCAGAGACATCAAACGGATGAACATGGCCCTCATTGCCAAGCAGGCCTAGAGACTTACCATCAATGAAAAAGTCACTTGGATTGATATCATCAAAGCTAAGTACCTCCATCAGTTTTCCTTTCTTGGAGAGCACAACCTCCCTATCGGATCCCATTTATGGAATGGCGTTATCAAAACAAGGAAAATAATCATGGAAGGCTTAAGGTGGTGTCTAGGAACTGGAATGACCATCCATTTCTGGGATGACCCGTGGATCCGCAACAAACCTCTCAGCCAAGATCTACATCTTGTAGTGCTCAAGGCAACTATAGAAGCCACCTTTGGAGATAAGGTCTGTCACTTCATTAACCAAGGTCCTACAAGACCTGAATGGAAACACCTGGCTCTTAACAAGCACAGGCATATCATCGAGGCTCTCAGGTGATTACAAAACTTGTTGAGGACTTGCATCATCCCGAGCTCACACAAATATGATTCCATGGTTTGGAACCTTGAAGAATCTAGAAATTTCACTGTCAAATCAGCTTACTACAGTCAAGAAACTCCCACAGATGGTTGGGACTTATCAAATCAGGTTTGGGTTCCCAAGATCATTCCCAAGGTCAAATTATTTTGCTAGTTGGCCATCCAAAACAAAATCCTCACCATAGACAACTTGATAATCAGAGGGTTACTCATTCCCAATTGGTGTATCCTGTGCAAAAATGCCTGTGAGTCAACTTCACATGTTTTTTTGGAATGTCCCTTTTCTTTAGTAGTTCTCAACCAGGTTCATAACACCTTTGACATCTCCACAACCCTCCCACATTCCATTCCCCTCCTTATTAAGCAATGGCCTTGGCCTTTCAAGAGCAACCAACTAAAATTCATGTGGCAAGCTTGCCTCCACATTTACCTGTGGCAGATATGGCTCGAGAGAAATGCTAGAATTTTCAAAAATCAAGCCACTGATAAGAAGATTATCATTGTAAAAATATTGGACCTAGCTATGGAGAATGCCTCTCTTGTTTCGTCTCCAAACCCCCCTGGCTTAGAATCAGACCTATCCAAACTTTTCAATCTGTCTAACATCTCTGTTATTCCCCATAATTTTGTTGACAGGTCTGTCATCAAGTGGGTCTTACCACCTACTGGGTGGCACAAGCTCAATTTCGATGGTGCGGCTAAAGGAAACCCAGGAGCGGTTGGCGGAGGAGGAATTCTTAGAAACCACAGAGGAGAAATAATTTTGGCCTTTGCCCAAAACTTGGGAATTCAATCCAACAATATGGCAAAGGTGCGAGCTCTGCTCCAAAGTTTGATCCTCATGGAAGGGTTGACCATCAATAAACTTATCATCGAAGGAGACTCGCTGCACTGTATCAACTGGCTCAATGGTACCGCTAAGCCTCCCTAGCCCCTTGCTTTGATTTTCCAAGAATGCAAGGCCCTAATTGGCAATTACCTAGAATTAGTCATTAAGCATCAATATCGGGAAGGAAACAAAGCTGTGGACTGGCTTGCTAACAAGGGAGTCGATGAATATGACATTCAAGTGTGGAGAGACTCCTTCCCCATTGGCCTAAGGAACGATCCTACAAGTTTCAATGTTTGCACAATGTGAGATGTTGCCAAAGGATTGGTTTGGTTTGCTGATGAAACTTGTCACGATATCGCGACACTTTTTCCTTCTTCTCCTTCGGCAGCGAAAATGCAACATGTCACATTATCGCGACACTTTACACCTTTGGTTGCAAAAATGCAACATGTCGCAATATCATGACATTTCTTTATCCTTTGGTCGCGATGTTGCAACATGTCATGATATCGCGATACTTTTTTCTCCTTTGCTCGCGACGTTACATCATGTCGTGATATCGCGACACTTTTTCTCTTTCGGTCGCGATGATGCAACATGTGATGATATCGCGACACTTTTTCTCTTTGGCCATGATGATGCAACTTGTCACGATATCGTGACACTTTTTCCTCCTTTGGCCATGGTAATGCAACATGTCACGATATCACGACACTTTTTCTCCTTTGGCCATGACATTGCAACATGTCACGATATCACGACACTTTTTCTCTTTGGCCGCGATGATGCAACATGTTGTGATATTGCGACACTTTTTCTCTTTGGCCGCGATGATGCAACATGTCACGATATCACGACACCTTTTTCTTATTTGGCCACAACAATGCAACATGTCACGATATTGTGACACTTTTTCTCTTTTGGCCACGACGTTGCAACTTGTCGCGATATCACGACACCTTCTCCTCGTTTGACCGTGACGATGCAGCATGTCGCGATTTCATGACATTTTTTATCTTTTTGTTGAGACGATGCAACATGTCATGATTTCATGACACTTTTTCTCCTTTGGCCATGATTCTGCAACATGTCACGATATCACAACACTTTTTTTCCTCTGGCTGCGACGATGCATCATGTCGCGACATCGCGACATTTTTTCTCCTTTGGCCTTGACGATACAACATGTCACGATATCGCGACACTTTTTCTCTTTTGGCCATGATGTTACATCATGTCGTGATATCGTGACACTTTTCCTCCCTTGGCCATGACAATGCAACATGTCGCGATATCGTGACACTTTTTCTCTTGTGGTCGCGACGGTGCAACATATCACGATATCATGACACTTTTTCTCCTTTGGCCGTTGTCGTGATATTGCGACATATTTTCTCCTTTGGCCTCAACGATGCAACATGTCATGATATCATGACACCTTTCCTCCTCTGGCTGTGACGACGCAACTTGTCGCGATATCGCGACACTTCTTCTCTTCTGGCAGTGACGTTGCAACATGTCGTGATATCGTGACACTTTCTCTCCTTCGACTATGATGTTGCATCTTGTTGCGATATCGCGACACCTTTTCCTCCTTTGGCCATGATGGTGCAACATGTCATGATATCACGACACCTTTTCCTCCTTGCTTTTTCCCTATGCTTTGGACCGCAAAAATGCAACATGTCGCGATATTGCGACACCTTTCTTATTATGGTGTTTTGCTTTTTCTTTGATCTTTAGCTCATGGGCCTCTTCAGTATGTTTGGAAAACATGTAAAAAATTCTTGTACAATGTTCAAAGACCTTTCAACACCCTTTCAACCAATCAAAAAAAAAAATACATACACTCTACTTTTAGCCTTATAGATCCCTAACCCAAAAGCACATCCAATGTTTGCAATTGATCAAAATACTTCATAAAAAAGGAAAATATTGATAATGCAATAAACTAAAGTTCTTGGGTGATTCGAAAAACCTCTACTAGGCTATAGATGGTTGACTGGTAGTAGACCAATGTCAGGAAGGGATCAAGGTTGTCTCCATCGAAGCTATAAACACTTGACTGACAATGGAGCAATGTAAAGGCAAATCCTTTATGAATGAAATATTTGGTAGCCTAATTTCAAACAAAGTGATGAAATTATGATGGATCTAAGAATAGATATGAATGCATTAGTACACACTTTAAGCTAAAGAAAAATAGGATACTTATTTCAAGCAAGTTTGTTTAACCCCATCTTAAAATATTACCAATTGATTTGCATTTCATTAGTTAAAGTTTCATTTATTTCAAGTTGGGTTCTTTACCCAAAATTCTGAAGAGCATTTTCTAGTAGAGTTTCATTTGTTGTTGTCATTGCACAACCCACCCCAAAGGGGGACCCACTTGAAAATTTTAATTTTTTAATTTTTGCTTGTATTTAGTCTTTAAATTTTCTTGCATTGACTATTTTGTAAAGGATTGAGTTTTCATTGCATGGATCACATTTTAATGTCTTCAATTATATAATATTTATTCTCCATTGAATCATATTTGAAATAAGATTTCTAATGAGTATAAACATGCCTAGGTTTGGTGTCTTTTCAATTGCTTTCTCCATCGCTAGTTATATCACCTTTTTAATATCAAAATTTTCACTTAAATTCAAAAGGAATTGTAGACACCAAAACAGCACCAATCCGATTAAGTGACTACAAACACTGATCGCATTGACATACACAGCTTTCAGGGCAGCCCTCAGAGGTCAAACAGTGGTCCTAGCCACTCACACAGCAGTTTAGAAGGTCGGAAAATGAGCAGAGCAAAGTTGGTCGCTTTAACAAGCCTTCGTTAAAACAAAGTCAAAAGCAAGCCTTTAATCAAAAGCAAAACTTTAAACTTCAGGCCTTAAGCGAGAACAAATCTTAAGCAAACTTCAAATGCAGGCAAGCCTTAATCAAAGGGGAACCTTGGCCTTAGACGTCGTGAAATCGCGACGTCGCGATTTCGCGACACCTAAGGCCCAAAGGGGAACCTTGGCCTTAGACGTCGTGAAATCGCGACGCCTAAGGCCCAAAGGGGAACCTTGGCCTTAGATGTCATGATTTCACGCGTCATGAAATCGTGACACCTAAGGCCCAAAGGGGAGCCTTGGCCTTAGATGTCGCGATTTTGCACGTCACGAAATCGTGACACCTAAGGTCCCAAGGGGAGCCTTGGCCTTAGATGTCACGATTTCGCATGTCACGAAATCGTGACACCTAAGGCCCAAAGGGGAGCCTTGGCCTTAGATGTCACGATTTTGCGCGTCGCAAAATCATGACACCTAAGGCCCAAAGGGGAGCCTTGGCCTTAGATGTCACGATTTCGCGTGTCGCGAAATCGTGACACCTAAGGCCCAAGGGGAGCCTTGGCCTTAGATGTCATGATTTTGCGTGTCACGAAATCGCGACACCTAAGGCCCAAAGGGGAGCCTTGGCCTTAGATGTCATGATATCGCGCGTCGCGATATCGCGACACCTAAGGCCCGAGGGGAGCCTTGGCCTTAGATGTCACGATATCGCGACGTCACGATATCGTGACACCTAAGGCCCAAAGGGAGCTTCGGTCGAGGGTGTCGCGATATCGTGACACCTAAGGCCCAAAGGGGGAACCTCGACCGAAGTGTCGCGATATCGTGACACTTCGGCATTTTGTGCTTAAAGCAAAAGCATTCAAAGGCATCAATCAGAGACGGACTTCAGCATGGTCGCCACGTGGAAGGCATGGCCGCCACGTGGCGTCACTGCATATCATTTTTTAAAAAGAGACCCCGTGGGTCTGTAGAACGGTAGACTTCACCAACTGCATTAATGAGACGAGCAGTTTCAACAACAAATCCGATCCGAGGCCATGCCTCATAACTACTGACGTGAGTTCCTAGCGATAATCTCAGTGCGAGCCATGTCTCATAAATCACCTGACAAGGGTCAAATCTCAGTGGCCCCTATGGACTTAGGGTTTTGACATTAATGTTTCAGAGGTGAAATCCTCTATAAAAACTAGCTCAATGCAATGTAAGAAGGACGAAGCATTTTTGGGTAAACACAACGAAGTGTTGTTCATTTGAAGACCCGATTGCATCAGTTTAGAGTTCACCTTCTTCACATCCAGAATCTCTTTCACAAGAGAGGTTGGTGGGTGGTTTTCAGAAGTGTGAATCTGACTTTCATACCCGACATTGGATCACAATAATCCATTAATTTGCCGACAACACACAGTCTTAGATTTTGAGCCCATTCCTAGTGGATTGGCATCGAAACTAAGTTTTAACGGGGCGGCCCGCTTGGGCACCCCACGCATTTTGCTAGCTTCATTTAATTCATTATATATCATGCATTTATCTTATGTTTTACCGTATGCTATTTACATATTTACAACATTGAGTTTATGAAATATATTTCACGTATTGTCATATTTAAATAGTTTAGCGAATATATATCATCATGCATATTGTTTTCGAATATCTTAAAATAACATTTTACTTTTATGTTTTCGAATACATTATTTTCGAATCATGTTTTTTCTGTTCTCCTAAAGTTCGGTTTACGTAGAGTTATTTCATTCACGCGTTTAATCAATCTTTTACCTGCATTTTTCATTACTTCTTAAAAGACAAACGTTATGTCCTCTTGTTGCAGGTGCTACTAAACAGTTTATTGTTTCTCTGAACGTAGGATAAGCAGCAGCAAGCGAAGACTCATTAACACCAGCGACGGCAATACGTTGGCCCGCCCACTTTGCATGTGGGCATGCGGAAAGAAGAAATATTAATCATGACAGTAACCAAGACAGATTAACACTCCTAGCCCCTAAAAATGGAGGAGACGTATTGTAACCGGATGAAATTAATAAAAAGGGTTGTGCCCCTACTTTTTCCTTTATATTTGGTTGATTCAAAAGTTATGTTTTCATTATATCTTAGTAGTTTCTTTCCTTCCGGAATCTCATGCTTTCAAGTGGCGATCACGGTGGGACCGTTCCTGATTTTTTTAAATCACAGAAACTAATCAGATTTGTTGTGTTTTGTGCTTAACAGGTACCTTTCTTAAGCCGGAGGTCAGAAACAGCAAGTCCGGGCAGAGAAGAGGTAACGGTTTCTAACTGTCCATGTCATTTTCTGCTGTAATATTTCTGTTTATTTTATTTGTTTATATTTTTTTACTTTCATTTTTTTTTTAATTATTAAAGAAAGGTAGAGAAATTTTCCATAAACTTTCTTGCTTTATTTAAAAAAAAAAAATTAAATTTCTACTTGTTGTTTTCCGGTTTGTAGTGTTTGTATGGCATAGGGAAAGGTTTCTTTTTCGCTGCTTGTTTCATTTTTAAAAAATAAAATGAACTCCACACACTTCACGTGGTAAATTTGAACCAAGGAGCTGGTCGTAAAACCCCAGCCCTTGAGCAAGACCAACGGTGGGTTCATCACCACCTTGGCTTAGCTTTGCATCCATTTCCCCGATTGTCACTCGTTGTTAGGCGTAAATCCCGACGAAAGCTGACCGAGTGTTGCTCGGGGTGATTCCCATGCACGCGAGGATAAGTCTTCTATGGTAGGTGTCATTAACAGGACAATCCCCCCTTTCGTACCGCCTATGTTCCACGTACCATCTCGCTCTCACGTACCTATAGTTTCCCTCTCGTAAGGGCGGGTATATAGAGAGGTTGGTATATCGGTCCGGCAATGGTATATTGAAGGGGCGACCATTTATGGGAGTCATATGAGCCAACATTATGCATTTAAACGTTCTTCAAAACTTGCAAAAACAAAACAAAATATCAAAATGCACTAAACCAGCTTTAGGACACACTATTAATCCTTAAAAGAGATAATCACGATTTTGTGTATGAGTGTGTTCATTTCTCGCTTAGTGTAGACAAAAAGACAAATCACCATAAACGAGATAAAATCTGCTTAGATAGTAGAGAAGCACCACAATGGTGTACACCCGTAGCCAAGCCCAATCAAGGGCGGATGCTGCGGAAGGTGCACAAAGAGAGGGCGCTAGTCGCCTTCGCTTTAGCCCTGAGGACTTGGCCATACCGCCTTGGCGGTCCAGCCTACAAGAGAGTCCATATCAGGCCCCATCAAAAAGAACTTATTGGGAACCCCCTCTGTGGGGTATGCCCATTCAACACAGTCCCTTTCGGGAAGAAGCTTTACATGTAGATTTCAATGTAAATAGACAACCGCCTCTTGAGGTTAGATCTGAGTGGCCGCAGCGCGATGAAGCGCTAGAGAGGCATAGTATTCATTTGGAGAGACAACGTGGATATGGTATCTCTCCTTTGCCTCCCATCAGAATAGAAAGACAAAATCCAGAGCGCAGGGCTCTTTACACAGGGCGAGCTAACTCCGCCCGCCCCTTTCAAACCCATGAAAGGGAGTACGAGGAAAGCCATCGCATTCCTCAAGGACAACAAACAGCACGGGAACCTTGCGTTTCCGCACCTGCTAGGTATCATGATCACACATCGAGGCCGGAGCCTCAAGTAAATGGCGCCTACCTCGACAGAGGGAAGCAACCCATTGAAATTTTAGATCATCAAGATCGAGGCAAACACATAGGAAAAACATTCAAGCCTCCTCAACAAAAGAGGGCAGACCAAGTTGACCCGACAGTCGCCAGACATGCCGCTCGCCAAGCCCGAATCACGCAGCTTGAGCAAGGTCATAAGGAGTTAGAGTACTTATACCGCCTGAATAAAGAGCGCATGCAGCGCGAAGCGGATGAGTTGCGCTATAAACTACCTGAGAGGGTGCCAACCCCTCGCACCCACAGAGAAGAACAATATGAGAGGCACAACCCTTTGATGCAGGACAGGTCTCCACGACCTCGTCAAGCTTTGCCTCCGAGACCTTATAGACCCGAGAGGGAGGCCACTCCCCGAAACAATGATGGGTACCCCAACCGGGGACTCAATCAAGGTCATAGGTCTCGCCCAGAGACTCCTCAAGAAGTTTATGAGGAGTACGAACCAGAAATAGAGCGGGCCGAAACGCCCCATCAAGGCGGGAGGGCTGCCACTCGGCCACCCCCCCATAGGCCTCCAGTCTCCCATAACTCACAACGGGAGCAAACAAAAGAGGAAGAAATAAAATCTTCCGATGCATACAAAGCGCTATTAGAGCGTTTGGAGTCTATGGAGACAAAAGCTTCTGGGCATCAAAAACCCACATTACGTCAACTCCGTAGTCATCCAGTGCATCCCTCAGTGCCTACACCTCTTTACCCCGAACACTTCAAGTTGCCTCAATTGGCAGTCTTTAAAGGTGAAGAGGACGCACAAGAACATGTCACAAGGTTCCTAAGTCAATGCTTCGGCATCCAAGATAATGATGCATTGTTGCTTAGAACTTTCATAACCACATTCGCAGGCCCCGCCTCGGATTGGTTCACACAATTACCCAAACACAACATAAACAACCTAGATCAATTAGTAGATGCGTTTCTTGAACGCTTTGCCTTTAACACAAAGAAGAAGGCATCACCGAGTGATCCGGCCAGCCTCGAGCAATATGAGGAAGAAACAATGACGAGGATACGGGAATCGATGGAGGGCTTTGCTTTCTAAGCTACCCTACCATCCCCCTATGTCTGATCTTACACAGATGTTTGCACGGAGTTGCTTAAAATCAATCTCTCGGTCTATTGCTGCTGCAGCAATACGACAGTTTAGAAGAAGCTTTGGCGCAAGCCAGAGTTATAGAAGAGATTAAAATAGGTGAAGGCGCAATCGCCAAGCCTAAAAAGAAAGAGTGGAATAAAACCACTAAGACTGGGACAACGCAATCACAACCCGCTACGGTTAACCAAGTTGCGATAAATGTTCCCAAGCTTGTGCAAGAAATGCAGCCCCAAAAGGCTAATTACCGGGCAGTGCCTCCTAGTTATGAAAAAGACAATAAGAAACAGGAGCAGAATTAGCAACGTCGCCCTAGGCGACAATTCACCCCTTACACGGAGTCCAGGGACTCCCTATTTGAAGTCACCTTGCCATAAATCCAAACTATAGACCCTAACGCCCCCAAGCCTAAGGGATACAGAGAGGAATTGTATTGTAGATTCCATAGGCGCAGGGGACATGATTTAAATGGATGCTGGAAATTCAAAGGATTAATCCAAGATTTAATCGACAATAAAACATTGGCCGTGGACAACCCCATAGCGCCAAATAATCAACAAATGGGGGTATTCAAGGACCCTTTGCCTGCTCACGAGGCATAAGAAAAACCTCTCCAGATTAACGAGGTGCGACAGAATCTTCCCATGCAAGGATTTGTGGGAATGATCAACATAGTGACAAGGAACAAAAAGTACCCAGCAGTTGCCCCGAGGTAGCTACGAGGGAAGTTCCGACAACATCACAGCCTCAGCAACGCCCAACGCAGTTGCCTCCGCCTAGACCCGAGGTCACGATACGAACCAAACTCACGCAGAGTTTGCGGACCACATCGGCTAGGCTTTCCATTTACGAGCTTATTCAACAATCAACACCTCATAGAGAAGCTCTTATGGAAATATTAAAAGCCATCGAATTACAGCCTCACGAAGCAAATTCTTTCAACAACTTCGTGGGACATGTGAAGCGATGTACGGAGCCGGTCATCACCTTCAGAGAGGATGAAGTCAAAGCAATATCGAATGACACGGTAGATCCACCCCTGCACGTTGTTGCACGGGTCAATGGGATCCTGTACAAGAGAGTGTTGGTAGATACTGGTTCGTCCAGTAACATCATCACCACTGCAGCCTTAAAACATTTGAAGCTGCCAGCCTCTCATATCACAGCCTCCACATACACATTGCGAGCTTTCAATGATGCAATATGCTCGATAGTCGGCACAGTTGTTCTACCTGTCCAGGTAGGACAAAAGATAATACCAACATTGTGCCATGTGTTGGAAGGCGAGATGGCTTACAATATACTGCTAGGGCGACCTTGGATCAGGGACATGAAGTGTGTCCCTTCCATCGCTCACCAGTGCTTAAAGTATGCTTTTGAAGGAGAAATACATGTAGTCCCGATGGACTTAGAACCCTTCAAGTATTGCAATGCGGTACAATTAATGCCTCAATCGACCCTCCCTTCAACGCATTTGGATTTCCAGTTAAATCCATCTAAACAGTGTCCAATACCGTAGGCACCACTGGTGACCAAATCACCAAAATCCCAGCCAGGTGAATCCTCATCATCTGCTCCTTCATTACCAATGCCACCTGTCATGGCTAAACAGAAGGACAAGGGAAAACAGATCATGGAAGAGGCTCAGCCCTTAGAAGAGGGTTTGCCCACAATTTCAACGGTATCAACAGAAGAAACACCTAGCACTACGGAAGCTGAGATTCCTAAACCACCAAACATGGAATGGACTCAAGAAGGACTCCCGTTCCCTCCCTCCCAAGCATCAACAATCACTGTTGAAATGGCCAGTACAGGCCTGGGGGAGTACTTAGTGCAGAATGTTGTGGCAACGCCTACAGTAGAATCAGTACAAGATATGGGGAGACCTCGCCTTCCCATAGGAACAGTTGTTCCTCTAGGTCACCCACCCAACCAGACAAATTTTGTGTATGGGGGCCTTGATCATGGTCTTGAACCATGCAAGCAAAAGGAAGCAGACGAAGAGCCTTTTGTTGAAAACATCAACTATCTGTCAAACCCAGACTTCGCCCTAAAATATCTCGGCCAATGCAATTGGCATGGATACGGGCTAGGCAGATATGAACAAGGGATGCGGGTCCTTTGCCAACCAAGATATCAGATGCCATATGATAAGTCAGGAGTAGGGTTCAACCACCCCCTGCCCTTAGACATCTTGGTAGAAAATATGCAAGGCCTAGAAATAGGCAACAAGGGGGGATTGGCACTAGATCTTTATGCCAACCCAAATACAGAATATACATTGGGAGACTACCTCCCATGGTCAACAAACACCCTTGGCAACAACAGTAATCCCTTTCCTTTGCTAGCAAGAGGTGAAAGTTCGGACATTAATCCTCAAAGAGAACATCAACGATGTCCAGACATCTTTTTGAAGCTATTCCCCTTAGAGGTTCCAGTTGAGTCAATACCATGTCAAGAGAATCAGGTCCCTCCACCAAGAGTGGAACAACCGCAATGGGACCAGATTAACTTACTGGAACAAGGAGAACCCTCAATGTCGCAAGTAACAATTGTTGAAGAAAATGAACATTTTTGGACCTCCGAAAGTGATTCAGAAGATGAGACTGAGATGATCTATCTCAGACATGCGAGACGGAATTATCGCCCTTTAACTCATGAAGACCTAATGGGACAAATGGGCATAAGGTTAGGACATGAATGGTGGGTCGACCCAGCCGGGTGGGACCAAGTGTTGGATCCATGGCTCCAAATTCACGATGAACACCGTCCACCCCGAGACCCTATCATGACAACAAGTGCCGAGGGAAGACCCCTGTCCTCCTTTTCGCACATAGGGCCGATCCATTCGTGCCCGTTCCCCTAGAGCCAGATCCAGAGTATAGGGAGCATCTAGAAGAATCAAGTTATCACACCCATGGTAATGGAGACCAAATTCATTCCATCCACATGATCTCCATTGATTTGACCGCACCCATCCGCAATCCGGCCGATCCAACATGGTCATTGCATCTAGACATAGATGCCATCGATTGGGATCGCGTCAATTCACATTTATCACCATCAAAGTATTGGCCTTTCGATGAAATGCATCCTTTTACCCCAGGGACAACTTAGGATATTTTTCAAGCTGAAGAGGAACCCGAGGTTCCCAACGCAGATCTAAATTCAGCTAATGATATCCATTTGATCCCAACTCCACATCAGTTGGAGGACGGATCCCACATGTCAGTCGAGGAAACGACTGATGTAGATATCGGCACAGATCCAACGAATCCACAGATCCTCAAGCTGGGGGTCAGTCTTTCCCCCGAAGAGCAAGCCGATTACATTGCCCTTCTCAAAGAGAAGAAGGAGGTTTTTGCATGGTCATACAAAGATATGCCAGGACTAGACCCGTAGCTAGTCACGCATAATTTAACGCTTGATCCGACAATCAAACCTGTAAAGCAAAAACTACGTAAGATGCATCCAACAGTGGCCTTAATGGTCAAAGACGAATTGCAAAAGTTGTTGGATGCACAGTTTGTCATCTCGCGTGGATTATCCGCCATGGCTGTCCAACATGGTTCCCGTCAAGAAGCCCGACGGGAGGATTCGCATATGCACCGATTTTTGAGATCTAAACAAAGCGAGTCCTAAGGATGATTTCCCCTTGCCGAGCATCGACGCATTGGTAGACGCTACAACAGGTCACGAAATGCTCTCCCTAATGGATGGTTTCTCAGGATACAATCAAATTCGTATCAATCCCGAAGACCAACTAAAAACGGCGTTCACAACGCCTTGGGGGACATTTTGTTATAAGGTCATGCCTTTTGGCCTTAAAAATGCTGGCGCCACCTACCAACGTGCCATGACATATATCTTCCACGATTACATGCACAAAACTTTGGAAGATTACATGGATGATTTGTTAGCCAAGTCTCTTTTGCGCTCAAATCATATCGATGACTTAAGCAAGATCCTCGATCGCCTCATGGAGCATAAAGTTAGACTAAACCCCAAGAAGTGCGTCTTTGGCGTCACATCCGAAAAACTCTTGGGTTTCATAGTCTCAAAGCGAGGAATCGAGGTGGACCCAAAGAAAGTCAAGGCAATCCTTGAAATGGTTCCCCCAACTACAATCAAGCAACTCAGAAGTCTGCAGGGCAAGGTCGCGTCGATTAAACGCTTCATAGCACAATTATCTGACAAGTGCCGACCCATGAACAAACTATTGCACAAGGGGGTTACATTTCATTGGGATGACGAGTGCTAGTAAACCTTTGACGAGATCAAACAATACCTCGGTTTCGCCGCCGTATTGGCACCACCTAGACCAGGAGTGTCGTTCTACTTATACATCTCGACCATCGAGGTGGCACTCGGGCGCCATGCTAGCCCGGAAGAATGAACTTCACAAGGAACAGAGCTACTTACTATCTTAGCCGCACCCGGTCGGTTATGAACTTAACTATGCATACGTTGAGAAACTCTGCTTGGCAAGTGGTGTTTGCTACCAAAAAGCTATGCCACTACATGTTGAGCAACACTACGTATGTTGTGTCTAAGGAGAATCCATTGCGATACATGATGAGTCGTACTTATCATAGTAGTCGCACGGCGAAATGGATCATGTTGTTGATGGAATTTGACATAGAGTTTATTGGACAAAAATCTATCAAAGGACAAGTCATAGCCGATCAACTAGCAGAGGCTCCTCTTGAAGACGATCAGCCTCAGGTCATAGAACTACCCGATGATGGGGTCTTCCATGTCTCAGAATCACCAGATTCTGATGAGCCTGAGTCACAGGCCGACATAACCCTATTCTTCGATGGTTCTAAATGTGAGCAAGGTGGTGGCACGGGAATTGTATTCTTCACACCGCAGGGTGCTCCAATGCCCCTGTCATTTAAATTAAACTTCCCATGCACCAACAATAATGCAGAGTATGAAGCCTTGCTCCTAGGTCTTCAGACAGCAATCGCCATGAACATCAAACGACTGAATATCTTTGGTGATTCGTTGTTAATAGTCAATCAAGTCAAAGGGGTATATCAATGCAAATGCCCAGTCCTACAGGCCTATAAAGCCCTCGTGGACAAATTCCTGGCAAAACTTGAGTGGTATGACATCGAGGCACTCCCTCGATCATCGAATCATTTTGCGGACACAATGGCCTCTTTGGGGTCACTAATTCCGCAAGACCTTTCCGGTGATATGACAACCATTCAAGTCAAAACCTTATCGCAATCCGCGATGGAGCGTGCAAGCTCAGACTTGACGCCAGGAATCCACATGATCCAGATTGAACCATCCTCGGATAAGTTCTCTCGAATCCGAGATCATCCGAAACGTGCCAACTGGGGGTCCTTGTTCTCCCCTACTCCCATTAATAGCAACACAACGCTATTCTTACAAGTTCTATCCCATTCAACGTTTGCTAGGGATGAACTTCAAGAGGGATTGGCTGTTCATACTGTCGAGGTTTCTGATCAACAGGACTGGTATTTACCCATCAGAGACTACCTCAAGCTAGGTAATCTCCCACTTGGATTGACTCATGCCGCAAAATGAGCACTCAAGCAGAAAGCGGCTAAGTATGTCTTAATAGGAGACATTTTGTATCGTCGCAGCTATGAAGGAATCCTCCTTCGTTGCTTGGACCAGCAAGAGTCCACTTGGGCAGTCGCCCAAGCGCACGATGGTACATGTGGTGGCCACTTTAGTGGTATGGCTATCGCAAAGCGCATTCTTCGCATGGGCTATTATTGGCCATCTTTAGAGCGAGATTGTTGCACCTATGTCAAGAAGTGCGTGAAGTGTCAACATCATGCCAATTTGATGCACGTACCTTCTCAGGCCTTGCAGATAGTCCAGTCTGCTTGGCCGTTCTCGCAGTGGGGCTTCGATCTAATTGGAAAGATCTCCCTGCATCGTCAGAGCCATCACACGTTTATCATAACGGCCACAGAGTATTTTACCAAGTGGGTGGAAGCAATTCCGCTTACCTCTACGACAGGACCCCGCATTGTGGAGTTCATTTTGCATAACATCATATGTCATTTTGGTATTCCATCCAAAATAGTCTCGGATAATGGGACGCCTTTCAAGAACAAAGACGTGCGTGCTTTGACCACAAAGTACAAGATTCAGCACAACTTTTCAACACCCTATTATCCGCGAGCGAATGGGCAAGCAGAGGCGTCAAACAAAATGCTAGTTGCCATCCTTAAAAAGACCGTCGCAGATAGTCATAAGGATTGGCACATTCAAATCCCACTTGCCCTATGGGCCTATCGCACTAGCATTCGGACACCCACTGGGGCCACTCCATTTTCGCTCGTGTATGGCTCCGAGGCAGTCATGCCTCTAGAGTTGGAGATTCCTTCCTTGCGCATATCAATGCAAGAGTTCATCGATGATGATTCTACATGGCAGGCCCGGTTAGACCAGCTTACGTTGCTTGACGAACGACGCGTTAATGCTCTCGAGCATTTACGTATTTATCAAGAGCGACTTAAGAAAGCTTACAACATGAAAGTTCACCTGAGGGACTTTCGGGTTGGTGATTTGGTTTTGAAGGAAAACCAGCAAAATTCTAGTTTGCCATCCCACCTAAGGGACAAGTTTGCGGCAAATTGGTTAGGTCCATATATCATTGATAGCAAAATAGGACCCGGGACATACCGGCTAGCTTCTCTTGATGGTATCAAGGAAACAGAACCCTTGAATATCAGTCATTTGCGACCATTTCATATCTAAGAGAGCCAAATCCCAAAAATGCTCCAAGGATTCTTGAAATCGCTTGGTCAACCCCAAAAGGCTCCAAGGATTCTTGCAATCGCTTGGTCAATCCCAAAAAGCTCCAAGGATTCTTGCAATCGCTTGGTCAATCCCAAAAGGCTCCAAGGATTCTTGCAAATCGCTTGGTCAATCCCAAAAGGCTCCAAGGATCTTCAAAACGCTTGGTCAATCCCAAAAGGCTCCAAGGATTCTCAAAATCGCTTGGTCAATCCCAAAATGCTCCAAGGATTCTTGCAATCGCTTGGTCAATCCCAAAAGGCTCCAAGGATTCTTGCAAAATCGCTTGGTCAATCCCAAAATGCTCCAAGGATTCTTCAAAATCGCTTGGTCAATCCCAAAAGGCTCCAAGGATTCTCAAAATCGCTTGGTCAATCCCAAAATGCTCCAAGGATTCTCAAAATCGCTTGGTCAATCCCAAAAGGCTCCAAGGATTCATGCACGCTGGTCCAAAAGGCTCCAAGGATTGTCAAAATCGCTTGGTCAATCCCAAAATGCTCCAAGGATTCTTCAAAATCGCTTGGTCAATCCCAAAAGGCTCCAAGGATTGTCAAAATCGCTTGGTCAATCCCAAAATGCTCCAAGGATTCTTGCAATCGCTTGGTCAATCCCAAAAGGCTCCAAGGATTCTTGCAATCGCTTGGTCAATCCCAAAATGCTCCAAGGATTTCCACAATCGCTTGGTCAAAAATCAAGAAAATTCAAAAACAACAAAAATCATCAAAAACAACAAAAATTTGCATCTCATTTCTAGGCATACTCAAATTCATCAATAAGAGAGTTCTTCTCGCACTTCATCTTCATATTCACAAAAATCAATCCATCAAAAATACAAAAAATATGTAGCTGCATCAAAGCATTGCATCCATACATTGCATATTTGTGGTCGTATAGGTCAAAGGCACCATAGGCTGTAATTGCTCTGCTAGTCCATCTTGTTCCACACTGTTCCATTTTACAAAAACAACAAAAACACCATGCATTGCTTTTACCATACTAGAGTCAGTGGTCTTCTAATGTATCAAGGGTTTTCGTGATTCAGTCATCATTTTGCTCTTTAGCCATGTAATGTATCAAGTCAAATAGATTTTATGAAGGTAGAGTTACACTTGAAATACACCTTGTTACGTAACATCCCAACACAAATTAAAACACATAAAAATTCCCAAGTTGTGTGAACGAAAGATGAAACCTGCACAGTAATCCAGGTCACCATAAGCGAAACGGTTATCTTGCTCATCCCCCCATGCGAATGGTTCTAGAATGCTGAGAATTGACAAAAGGACAAGCTCTTTCCTATCCATTCACCTCCATATACAATGGTTTTCACCACTACCAAATCCCAATCATAGTTGGTTCCCAAAGTTGTAAGGATTTGTACTACACGTCCCTGCCAAGGATGGGTAGTCATCCCCAAGACCTAAAGGGATCAACACCATTCACAAACAAAATTCCAACAAATCATCATCCTAACACTTTCCATTCACCTTTGGTCTCCAAGTTGTAAGGATTCGTACTATCCACCCCTAACCAGGATGGGTAGTCATCCCCAAGGCCTAACATATCAATGCCCTTACTCCATAACCTCCATCATCCCCTTGGTCCCCAACGTCGTAAGGATTCGTACTATCCGCCCCTAACCAGGATGGGTAGTCATCCCCAAGGCCACAAGGATCAAAGCCATTCACAAACTCAAATCCACAATACTCAAAACACAAAATCAAATAATAGTGGTCATCGCCACTATTCAAAATCCTTGCTCAAAAAGAATTAATAGAAAATAAACAGTGATTTTCATCACTATATAGACGAGCAACCCTCTAAATCATTCAGCCAACAAACATCCTGAACTTGAATCCCTGGAATTCTCAGCATTCGAAAACCATCTAGGTGATCCTCATTACAGGTTTGGTTGATAGCCTATCTGGCAATGGTGGTATCCTACCCGCATGACGATATGTCCGTCACATTCGCTTTGCGTGTGTGCGACCAATGTTTGCATAAGGATGAGCTAGCTTATGGTATCCTGGATAACACCGCAGATTAATCTAACTAAATACAACAAAGGAGTTAGTGGAGCTAATTAGGTGATCCTCAGTACAGGTTCGGTTGAAAGCCCATCTGCACTCGGCGGTATCCTGACAAATACCACATAAATGAACTCAATTGCACACACAGGGATGTGAAATAACTTGGTCAAAAACAAGTCCGATTCATACCTTGTTCAAAAGTCTTGTAAGATAAAGTACAGTCATGGCTAGTAAGTTAAAACCGTCTGAGTCTCAGAAAACCTTGGCTACATTTCTAAACCAACCGCGCTACTTTTCATCCTTACAATACCATCAAAAAATACAAAAAAAAAAAAAACCACATGTATACATACAAAGTCGTGCATCACAGCAATCGCCTAAAAAACAAAATAATAGAGTTCTAAACAGTCTATGGTGCCATAGCCAAACACCACAAAGTCCATCCATCCATTTCATTTCTGCATATCACATACATTTGCATTCATCATCCCATATGCATCCATCAATATAAAGTAGCATGCATCCATCAACATCAATCATTATGCATACCATAATATCATGACATATACACAAAGAAAGAAAATCAAAACAGCCAAAACATCACAAAAATGCAACACAAAAACATTGCAATAAGCATTGCCAGACACAAGTGCTCTTGCACTTAACCTCTTGGCATAAAAAAATCGATGTCGGGGCTCAAATTGTCACTCTCCTACTTCCCCAAGAAGGCTACCATAGCCGGACCGCTCCACGGGAAGACGGGTTTTTGATAATTTCACCCCATTATGGCATCACCAAAAGGGTTAACACCCACCAAAAATAGGTCCAAATGTCGGGAAACCGCACGTGCTTAAATGGTAAAACATCTAAAGGCACCCTAACCTAAGTCATCTTGGGTCAAGCGACTCGTCGCTTTTCTCACGAAGGTCATTCCCTCATCGATTCGTCGCTTGAGGGGGTAGTCACACTTAGTCACCAATCAACAAGCACACACCCAATCAAGGCAATGACATGCATTCAAAGAATCATTGACAAAGACAATCACGCTCCCGCTTGGGGAAGTAAACAAGCAATCATTAAATTGATCAAACACTTGGCATTCCCGAAGCATGAACACAAGGTTTCCCCTGTGGACAAAAGGTTACGCCCTTTGCCTAATCATGACCGATCAATGTCCAAGCTCAAGTCACACCTCACCAAAATAGGTTAACACTTGAAATCAAATTCCTTAGCTCGTCGAAAGCAAGGATTCAAGAATTCATGCCCTTTCCATACTTGGGGCATCAAAAGTTGGTTAGGTTACCAAGAAACCCTAATCATTAGTGCTTTGGTCGTCTATTTTTGCTCAAGATCTGCGTCACCCGTAGCGCTTCCCAAAAAGGGGCATCTGTAGACACCAAAACAGCACCAATCCGATTAAGTGACTACAAACACTGATCGCATTGACATACACAGCTTTCAGGGCAGCCCTCAGAGGTCAAACAGTGGTCCTAGCCACTCACACAGCAGTTTAGAAGGTCAAAAAATGAGCAGAGCAAAGTTGGTCGCTTTAACAAGCCTTCATTAAAACAAAGTCAAAAGCAAGCCTTTAATCAAAAGCAAAACTTTAAACTTCAAGCCTTAAGCGAGAACAAATCTTAAGCAAACTTCAAATGCAGGCAAGCCTTAATCAAAGGGGAACCTTGGCCTTAGACGTCGCGAAATCGCGACGTCACGAAATCGCGACACCTAAGGCCCAAAGGGGAACCTTGGCCTTAGACGTCGCGAAATCGTGACACCTAAGGCCCAAGGACGAGCCTAGATGTCACATTCGCGTCGCGAAATCGCGACACCTAAGGCCCAAAGGGAGCCTTGGCCTTAGATGTCCTGATTTCGTGCATCACAAAATCATGACACCTAAGGTCCCAAGGGGAGCCTTGGCCTTAGATGTCGCGATTTCGCACGTCGTGAAATCGCGACACCTAAGGTCCCAAGGGGAGCCTTGGCCTTAGATGTCGTGATATCGCGACATCACGAAATCGTGACACCTAAGGCCCGAGGGGAGCCTTGGCCTTAGATGTCAAAGGAGGAGAAGCGACAATCGCGACACCTAAGCCCCGAGGGTGTCGCGATATCGCGACACCTAAGGCCCAAAGGGGAACCTCGGTCGAAGTGTCACGATATCGCGACACTTCGGCATTTTGCGCTTAAAGCAAAAGCATTCAAAGGCATCAATCAGAGATGGACTTCAGCATGGTCGCCACGTGGAAGGCATGGCCGCCACGTGGCGTCACTGCATATCATTTTTTTAAAAGAGACCCCGTGGGTCTGTAGAACAACGGACTTCACCAACTGCATTAATGAGACGAGCAGTTTCAACAGCAAATCCGATCCGAGGCCATGCCTCATAACTACTGACGTGAGTTCCTAGCGATAATCTCAGTGCGAGCCATGTCTCATAAATCACCTGACAAGGGTCAAATCTCAGCGGCCCCTACGGACTTAGGGTTTTGACATTAATGTTTCAGAGGCGAAATCCTCTATAAAAACTAGCTCAATGCAATGTAAAAAGGACGAAGCATTTTTGGGTGAACACAACGAAGTGTTGTTCATTTGAAGACCCGATTGCATCAGTTTAGATTTTTACCTTCTTCACATCCAGAATCTCTTGCAAAAGAGAGGTTGGTGGGTGGTTTTCAAAGTGTGAATCTGACCTTCATACCCGACAGTGGATCACTATATCCATTAATTTGTCGACAACACCACAGTCTTAGATTTTGAGCCCATCCCTAGTGGATTGGCGTCGAAACTAAGTTCTAACGAGGGCGGCCCGCTTGGGCACCCCACGCCTTTTGCTAGCTTCATTTCGATTCATTCTGTATCACGCGTTTATCTTGTGTTTTACTGTGTGCTGTTTACATAGTTTACAACATGGAGTTTAGGAAATATATGTCACGTATTGTCATATTTAAATAGTTTAGCGAATATATATCATCGTGCTATTGTTTTCGAATATGTTAAAATAATAGTTTACATTTTATGTTTTCGAATACATGTTGTTTTCGAATGCATGTTGTTTTCTGTTCTCTGTAAAAGTTGCAGTTTACGTAGGGTTGTTTCATTCACGCATTTAAACAATCCTTCACATGCATTTTTCATTACTTCCCAAAGACAAACGTTTTGTCCTCTTGTTGCAGGTGCTACTAACGACTTTCTTGTGTCTCCGAACGTAGGGTAAGCGAGCAGTAAGCAAAGACTCACTAACACCAACGGCGGCAATACGTTGGCCCGCCCACTTTGCATGTGGGCATGCGGATAGAAGAGATATTAATCATGATCGTAACCAAGACAGACTAACACTCCTAGCCCCCGAAAAGGTAGGAGATGTATTGTAACCGAATGAAATTAATACAAAAGGGTTGTGCCCCTGCTTTTCTCCTTTATATTTGGTTGATTCAAAAGTTCTGTTTTCATTATATCTTAGTAGTTTCTTCCTTCCGGAATCTCATGCTTTCAGGAATTAAACCTCAAAAGATGACATCACCGACCAATAATATCTTATCATTATATTATCTCAACGACTAATGTATATTTTTTTATCTAAATAAAATATAATCTAACATTTAACCTTAATTTTCTATGCCATTCTAAATTTGTGCTTAACTCTAAGTCTAAGCCTAAGTCCATTTATTCACGTCTATGCACCCATTTACCATGTGGAAACTAAGGTTTAAAACGTAGGGCATAAAAAGAATTGTTTCACCCTTTTTATATCCTTCAATATTGGTAAAGTCATAAAATATAATATTAAAATTTAATTTTCCTTATTCACTTATCATTCGAGCAAGTTCTAAAAAGATCTATGGCCTACATTTGGATGCCTAAATCAGTGGTCAACGCTATGTCGCTCAAGATGTTCACACTACCATTTAAACCCTAAACCTTCAATCCATAGAAGTTAAACTTCATATAACTCTCAAGGTGATCTACAGTCCATATTCACTTGTTTTAATCAATAACATGAATTGTGTCGTGTCAATCTTTTACCATCAATTTTTAACCACTTGAGTCTTCACAAGTCAAAATTATTATGCTAAACAATGTGTATATCTCCTAAAATTTATGACATGCATCAAATTTTGCAAGATTATGTAGAGCACACGATTAAAATATGAAGGGTATTTAATATTTTGACCGATAAATTATGTGGTGCATGTTTTACTTGCCCAATATTTTTAATCTCGACTATCCATTCTTCTAGCCAATTCTAGTCTAGTGCTACATGTGACCCATCCATTTTGTTTCCCAATAAAGTCTCTTCACCTAATTTCATGAACATTAATCCTAGCCATTCACTTGGTTTTACCCAACGTGTTCTAAGCCACACAATATTAGAAGGAAAACCTTAGGCAATAATTTAATAATTATAATGGTCTTTAAACTTTAGCGACATGCAATTTAAGACTTCAAAATTTAGGAGTTTAAAGCGAATCACACATAAACATTAGACTTTAATTAATAATGACAACCTTAAGAAATAACCTTAATGTATAGTGGATATAAAATTAAAGCGATAAAATAAATAAAATGAGATTCTTGTGCTACATAACCCTAATCATAGAATTTAAACATTTATGGATAACAAGATACTTTAAACATTGAAATATCTAATTCTTAACCTCAACAAGAAGGATTTAAAAGCAAAGGGGGAAAATTTTTCCAACGTATGTAAACCTTTTGACTATTTGACCTTAATGAACAATCCAAATTTAAATATAGAAGCGTAAGTAAATGTGCACCATCCATTTATTTAGTCAATCGAAAATGAGCATTTTGATCGCACAATGCATTCTTAATTGCTTATCTTCAACCAATAGGAATCCATCACTTGAACTAACGAGATTAAGCATTGACCACTAGTTTCCATTAAGGGATTAAACATTCTAAATATTAATTAATAAATTGAAATGACCAGTGAGAGCACCTTTCTTGTAATATGATTTAAATGAAAAGCCTAAATTAGATTTATAAAGAATAAATTTGAGAGCAATAAATCAAAATAATAACTCGCATGATTTAGAATATTCCAATGTATAACCACCAACATGGGCAATAAAATAAAATAATATTTTAAACAATTAAAATGTCCATTCACCGACCATATTAAAATAATTTTTTTGCCAAATTAAATTTGAAATAATTAATGATTTTTCTTCTTGATTGCAACAACAAAAGTCAAAGACAAAGGCCAAGAGATCTAGAAAAGATACAATGAACCTGGAATTGATTCTAACCACTTGGTGCATGACAACTCAACCCATTTAGCTTCAAAGAGATGCTACCAAAGTAGTTATAAGGATCTATGACTAAAATTGAAGATCAAGGTCAAGAAGAACCTCAATATGACAAATCATCTATCCAAACAATCACAACCAGCTCATTTGTGCAACTGCAAAGCACTAATTTTTTATAATTATAAGGCTATAAATAGCCATTGATACCCCATTACAAAGGGTTAGAATTCACTCTTATCATTACACACTTTAGGTTTTCTTTCTTATTTGGTAGTTGGTGGATATCTGAACCCTTGTCATTATACTTGGAGAATTATCCTTGTAATCACATGATGCTAGCAAGTCTAGTATATAATGATTGAACATCTTACCAATGCAAGATATTAGAATTCTTGGTGTAATCTATGTATGCTAACAGTGATTGCATCTAAGTCAATTTTAGTATTTTGTTCTTTTTCTCCTTTGAATATGGCACCACTTCGATCTCAGATTGTGCAAAGGTTGGTTGAGTAAGTGTTGGTTTATTTCAAAATTTGTTGCTTCAACTAATTTAGTATAAGTATTCAATGATGCAGTGACTTGTTTTTATTTCTTTATCTAACCCTTTCCTTTTGATTTTTTTTAAAACTTTCTTATATTAGGAGTATATTATTTGAATTTTAGATTCTGAAGCTCATTTTCATGTGTTATATTTCTATAAGTTTTAGAGTAATCATTGCTATGTGTTATAATGATCATGATTATGATGCAATGAGTGCTATATGTTGATAATCTTGAGGTAGCAATCCTAGAATATTGTTTTATTTGGTTCTTTGATACAATATTTGATATTAAATGTTTATATTTTGATAATTAGCTAAGCAATCATGTTAGACCTCTAGTTCTTCAAGCTTAGACAATGAATTTTGTAACAGATATATGAAATTCTGAGTTATCCACATGCTTTTCATTTTTATACTTTGATTTAAAATATAACAAGAACATATCCTATCACCCGAAACTTGGAGGATAACTGTTCCCTTTCAAGAGAGAATAATTATTGTTCTAACCATTGGTGTACATCAATAATTGGGTTAGGTGTATCACTCAACAGATAGTATGAAAAACTGCTTATAAAAAAGCCTTTGATAGAGCTCTTAACTTGAAGGGTGAAATGAAATATATAAGAAGTCACTATAAATATTATGATCCAGATAGTGATTATGATGACTTATCCATTGCTATCCAATGTATGAGGAAGAACTTGGAGAGGATGACCAATGATGTGAAGGGAGACAAGAAGAAATAAAAGAAAGATTTTTGGTTCCAATTGCAAATAAGAGGGACACACAAATGTAAATTGTCCAAAAATATATTTTATAATATTTGTGAAGTTGTAAATATGCTATTATGAATTTCCTATTTAACCTTAGAAGCATAAGATATTAAAATTTAATGGTATAAAAGGAGGAGGAAGAGAAACCCAGTACTTCTAAAAGTGGGCAAGGAGCAACAAACAACATTTAAAAAATAATCATTGAGGAGGACATTAACCATAGTAAGGAAATAACCATAAGGTGGGAAAGGTCAAATTTAATATGGATTACATGGGAGACCAATTATTCAATGTTGAAGATATGAAAAATGGTAACACTTTGTAAGAAACTGCTAGAATGCACTAGTAGGTGGTAAAACCAAAAACAACAATGAGATGATGTGTAGATGACATGGACTAAGCAATCATAGAAAATCTAAATTTCCAAATAAGGTAAGTCTGAGTAACATGTAGAATGCCAATTTTATTGATATTAAAGAGTCTCCAAGAGACCAACAAAACAAAAAAAGTGTTGGTTATAATGCAGGCTCAAACAAGAAATGTTGAGCAATATGTAGACCCTACCATAGATAAGGAGAGATGGTAGGAAGCACATGACAAAATAGAGAAATAAACATGAAATACTAATAAAGAGAGACTCCTTTAAGATAAGAAGCTATATAAGCCAATTGAAAGTGAAAAAATAGAGATGTCAATGCAACAATTAATAGTGAAAATGCTAAATGCAAGTGTATAAATGGAAATAACCAACTTACTTTGCACAATATTGAATATTTATGCAATGGTAAGAGAATTGATACAAACAAGAAGAGTGGTAACCATGATTCTAGCAAGGGGCAACCAAAATAAGAAGGTATTAGTCTATTGATCCATTGGTGTTGATGATCAATGCTGAGAAGAAGTTGAAATTAATCCATATTGAGTTGCTAATCACAAGTTGACACAAGTGATCATTGATGGATAATCAAGCATGAATTTATTTCTAGAGAGGACTTGGAGAGATCTTGGGGTGCCATTCTTATGGTCCCCAAGTCTTAGACTATATGATGTAGATCAATATGACATCAAGATGAAAGGAGTCTTAATGGACTAGAAGGTAAAGATATGTTGGAGAATATTACATTATTTGGTAATAATGTACCTCCTTGGTACAACCTTGTAAATATTAGATTAGGATTGTGTCCTAGATTAGAGTGTGAGTAAATATTTTATGTAATGTAATAATGTGTAGGAAATACACAAGTGTCATGTAAATAAATGAGCAAGTGTTATGCATGTATATGTGCACAAGTGTCTTATATGTAAGTGTGCACATGCATTATCAGACTATGAAGTGTTATGTGAAGAGTCATGTCCAAGTGTACATACAAGATAGAGTTATGTGTATGCAAGTATCAAGTAGAGAATCCAAGAGTCATGAGACTTGGCATAAGGAAAAGGAAGAGTCAAGTAACCAAATATTCATCCTATAATGACTATATATTACTCCATAGTGATCACCTACATCACCACCTACATAGTCTACATTGTCTATATTGTGAGTATTGTTATTGTAAGAGTTGACGATATATTTGTAAGAGTAATAAAGTTTACATACATTTGAGCAACTAATATTGTAAGTCTTGCTACATGCTTTGTACATGTATGATTTAGGCTATTTATACATTCATATTATTACTTATTAATGAATGTTATTTGATATATTATTAGCCTTGATTTACATATTAGTTGGCTCATATTATTTTGGTTACATTATTATCTTGATCATATTATATTGCGGCTATCATATATTTTATCCTATGAGTTTACATTAATATTAAGGCTTCAAAAGCCACCATTGGTATTGGAGCTACAAGAAAGAAGTTTCTTGCTTAGGTTATTTTTGATTAGCTGCATAATAAATAGATTGGTTTTGTCATCTTTACCTATATTTTGGTCTTCTGTTATGGCTACCCCAAAATCGATAATGCAAGAAGTAGAAAAATAATGAGAAATTTTATTTGAAAAGGAAGGAAATATGGATCGAATAAATTATCTTTGGTAAAATGGTCCATAATTTGTTATCCTAAAAATGAAGGCAGACTAGGTATTAAAAATCCATACCTTATAGCCAAATCCCTAGCAGCAAAATTGGTGTGGTGGATGCTTCAAAATTCAAATAGCCTATGGGTTCAAGTCCTGTTGAGCAAGTATGGTGTGAGGTGTGCTCCAAAAAACCTATTGTTCAAAGTGAATCCTTGTAGAAAAGGAACAAAAATTTGGGGATATATTCTAGAAGATCTGGAACTATTTAAAGAAAATTGTTCTTAGGTGATAAAGGAGGAAGAGATAGATTCTTTCTCTCATTCTTTTTCTAGAAAATTCCCAATAATGCAACATAGATATCTTGGTCAAATTATTAAAGGTTAAGGAACAAAGGACACAACAAAGTTCAAGACCTTAGAAGGATTGTGGTACTTGAAACTGAACCTCAAAGTTGGAAAATAATAGAAGAACTAAATATTCCCACCCACCTCCACCCTCTTTACATGGATTTATTAATGTTATTAAAAGATAAACCATTTTTTTTAAGGAAAGGCAAAGATATTATTATATGGGTTAAAAAATATAGGTTGGTGGTGTATTCTATTAAGAGAAGGTACTCTAACTTGTTAGCTTAGCAAATAGGACGACAATTACCAGGCTTTAAAAAGGCTTCAAGGTTGGTTTGGAGTTCTATCACCACTTCAAAATCTAAGTTCTTTGCTTGGTTGCTGATTAGGAAGGTGATTCTAGTTGAAGAAAATAGACAAAACAGAGGTTACGTTGGGCCAACAGTCTACTACCTATGCAGAGAAAATAATGAAACATGTATCCATGTGTTTATTAACTACCTATTTATAAAAATTTTGTTGTCTAACTATGCAAACATGTGCGGCAAAGGCACCAAAACTACTTTGATCGAACAATCAATAATATATTTCATGGTTGAATGGAATAGTATGGTGAGCAATGTCAAATATAATGAAGTTATACAAAGTGTATGGCTATTGCTTCTAATAAATATATTTTGGAATGATTGAATCTATAGGAACATGATTTGTTTTAACAAAAAAATAGTCACAATTGAAGGAACTTGGAAGAAAATTTTGAGAGCTATGGAGGAACAATTTAGAGTATAGAAAATAAGTGTGGTAGCTTTTGAGGATTCTTGGAACCAATCCAATCTCAAAATTCTAAAGATGTTAGATCTAGACAAGGATAAGTTGACTAGACAAATCACAGAACCAATTGAAGTTGAGAAGATGATTCTTGACAAAGACAAAGCACATGTGTTTTTTTACAGAGCTTCCAAAGGAAATTCAGGCTAGGTGGGTGCAGGAGGTAGAATTATTTGGTTCTACCCAAAAAAAATCTTATTCAAAGAAGGAATAGGTTGCAACACAAATAATATTGTAGAATTTAGAGGTCTAATATGAGGATTGAGAATTGCTATTCAATTTGAGTTGAAGGATGTGGTTATAAGGGGTGATTCCTTGTTGGTTGTCAACATCATGAAACAATTATGGTCTTTATTAATGAATTTTGAACCTCCTTCACAGATTCATTAATGGTTGCACCAATTGAATATCTGATAGTATGTGGTGGATCGGTTTGTGCTGGCAATTGGTGGGGAGTTTTGAATAGAAAGTAGTGGGGCTATCAACAATTTGGTAGGCTTGTTAGTCCCTAGTAGCCTAGCAAAGTTAATTAGGATAAGTGGGCATCTATTTTGAATTTACCTTGTACACTTAAGGAATTGTGCTTGCAGACCAGTGTTAATGTAGAAGGGCTCTAGAAACATGGAAGTGCTAGTGGTTTGGTGGAATTCTAATTGTCTTAAGGAGGGTTTCATAATGTAAAGTGTAGCACTAGTTATAGTTGGGTAGTTTGAAGGCTTTAATATTATTGGATTCGATACAAGGATGTGGGTTCTAAGCATGGGTGAGTGGACCAAGGGATTGATAGAACTTGCAAAGCATAGTTAATTGACCATATATTATTTTTGAATTTGAAATGTTGGTGGTGTCTACACCCAACACAACAATACCTACACCCAGTGGTACCTACACCTAGCTCAGTGATGCCTACACTTAGAGCGGCACATACACCCAATGGTGTCTACACTCAGCGACATCTACACCCAATGACACCTACATCCAATAGCTCCTATACTCAAAAGGGTTCCTACACTCAGTGGTGCCTATACCCAATGATGCCTACACTTAGAGCAATACCTACACCCAAAAATACCTACACTCAGAAGGGCACCTACACCTAGGCTTCCATAATGATGACTATTTTGGTTGGTGCCTAATTCCAAGTTTTTTATTATAAAGACTGGTTTACTAGTGTTTACTTCCAAGTTTCTCCCTACTTCCAAGTTTTCAATGACAGAGACTATTATTAAAAATATCATACAACTTTTATTTAAAAAGTATTTAAATATCCATTTGTGAGTTGTCCAAATTCTTTGATATTTAAAAATATTTTAAATCTGGAAAGTCAATAAGGAAGATATGTAAAAGTATAACAAATTTAAAAAGTAGTTGGGGAAGATATATAAAATAGTCTAACAAATATAGAAAGTCAGTGAAAAAAATATATTAAAAATCTCACAAATCTAGAAAGTAGGTGGGAAAATATTTAAAAGTCCTACAAATCTAGAAAGTAGGTAGGGAAAATTTGCAGTCTTGCAAAAATAATTAATCTAGGTGGAAAATAGAAGATCAAGAAAAAGGCTCTTATCTATAAAAGATATTTTCCAAGTCTTTCTGTGGGTTGATTCTTTCTATCACTTGCTAACCTTTGTAACACTATGAAATTAATACCAAGACTATTTTAGTTGTATTCTATGTATCTTTAGTTTGGTTGAACTGCATGTGGCATTGGTCCTCGGTTCACATCAACCTTAGCTCTTGCATTTGTTTCACGATTTGTTTTATGTTTCATATATGTTGTATTATATCTCTTATAAAGTTTTAGGTGGATCAATCAATCATTTTCTCTTGGTGTATCACCTCATTTTCCTTTTGTCTTCCTTGTTTGTCTTACTATCTTTTCCTTCCCTTTTCCCTTTGTAGTTTTTGAGAGCCAACTCTCTAGAGGTATTTTCCTATCACACGGTCCCATATGAGAGGAAAATTCTCATGTTGACGTTATATGCAGGTGCAAGTGTGAGCATATATTTTTAGTAGTCAATAGTTTTGTCATGCTCGATAGGATGGATTTAAATTTTTACTGTGAAATATTTGCATAGATCTTATTTATGTTTCAAATCAGTCAATATTTGGTGTTTGTTTTGACTATTATTTGCTTGCTAAAGTATTTTTTTAAATCACATGGTGACTGCTAAAAGAACTAATCCAAATCTTCCTTATTTTTTTTCTTTTAATATTTTTTTGGAAGGTCTTTGTTGCTGTGTATTTCATTTTTGAGGGTACCTAGCGATTCCACTGGTTATAAGGACCAATTCCTTGATTGTATTATTATTTTTATGAGGGTTGTATCTACAAGAAGTAGTTCAATAAGAGAAGGTAAAGTCTATTTTCAAAAACTCTAGTTTAATACCTCAAGGAGAAAAAGAGGAGGAAAAACTCAAGTTGACTCCTCCATTTATTAAAAGGATCTACTATAATACTTTATTCATGGCTCAACAACCACCTAAAGCTTATACTTCTTTCAATCAGTGTAGTCCATTGGACCTGATAGCACATGATGATATTCCAATATCAGTACTTAAGGCTTTGCCTTATTATACTAGAGAAAACTTAGTGACTCTTATGGAACATCTCCAAGACAACAAATCTATGCTCAATACATAATGTGACTGAAGACAATGTGGTGGTTAGAATTTTAGAATCTTATTTCAAGGGTAAAGTCTTTCAATGGTTTATAAGCCTTCCTATTTATACCATCACAAGTTGGGATGACTTGGTTGATAAGTTGATGAAGCAGTTTGAGGATAATTCAGATAGCTTATCCCTCATGGAGTTGTTGACTACCATCAAAAGAGCTCCAAATGAGCAGATTATAGATTTTAATGTTAGATTTCAAAGAACATGGAATAGAGTACCCATGGAGGTAAGGCCAAAGGCATAATATAATTTTTTTGTATTTATTGAGAGCCTTGAATTTTGATATAGGTATGAATATCCAAACTATGAGAGTCAATACATTTCCTGATGCATATGAAAAGGTTGTCCAAGCTTAAAATTATTTAGTGCAGTGTGGTAGGATTGCTCCTAGGATTCCTATGACTCTATTTATAGATGTGATTATACCCAATACATCATCCTCTCAAGATTCTATTAATATTCCAATAGTTAATACATTTCCAATTAATGAGAATGCGCCTAGCACTTGTAGTCAATCAAATGATCAAATGAATAATTTATTGATCTTGGTTAGAACAATGGCCAACAATCTCAATAGTCTAGAGAAGCAAAAAAATCAATATCAATAGAGGAAAAACATCCATGTCAAAATCATGCACACCCAACTAGACCTTTACAAGATTAGTTCCCTATTATTATCAATTCAAATCAAGCCCTAGTACCTATGCAAAATAACTTAGCTGAGCAAAAAATATGGTTCCCACCTAAATTACCTCATGATCCAAATGACTATGCATATGGAAATAGTAACAAAGCTTTAGTAGCATAGGATCCTAACTATAATATAATGGAACAACAACAATATCAACATCCTTCTACATCAACTCCTAACAACAATTTGATGTATTGGCAAGAAAATGAGCATTGTGTAGTGAATCAGACTGTGGGTAATCTTCCTAAGAAGCAAGTATAGTTTAACTATAATACTAGATCTAAGGGAATGGTTATAATGGATGGTCCTTATACATCAAAAACATTCACATCCCCTCAACCTCCTAGTACCAATGTTATATAGTAGCCTATAGTCACATTCAGGGATACTCTATATTGGAGAAAGAAATAGGCTCAAATTTAGTAGCCTATTAGAATATGGAAAAATAGGGCTACTTACCCGATTTTGAGAGGCCAAGAAATAATTAGATTTCCTAGAAAACATAGAAGAATCAACCTATCAACTTGGTGGAGCAAATGAAGATTAGCTTACAAGTTTCCATGTGGGATGCTCTTGCATTGCTAGGATAGATGAATCTCCTAAAAGAAGCTTTGAGTAATGTACCTTCAACATCTAAAGAGACTAAAAAACCTATTGTAGAGGCTACAAATCTGATGCAACTAGCCCCTAATGAGCTACAAGCACAAATTATACCTCATATTCTTGATACTCAGCTTGATGAGTGGGAAAATGAGTTATATGGATCTTATCCATATGGTAGTTTTCAAGAGGTTAGCATGGGAACCTACTATATCTTGGAGTAAAAGAACATGATGCCAAAGGTCATGAAAATAGAACAACAAATTAAAGGTGTGTGGAAACTATATTTTGATGCAGCTATATGTAAACAAGGTGCTAGTGTCGATGTAGTTTTAACCTCTCCTTCTGAGGAGACATTCCTCCATTCCTTCAACCTCTAGTTCAGCTACACTAACAACATGGTAGAGTATGAAGCTCTAATTCATGGACTCCTACAAGTAGAGAAAAGAGGTGTGAAATTGTTGTAGATTTTTGGTGATTATAAATTAGTAGTGCAACAAGTGAAAGGTTAGTGTGTTGTTAAGAATAAGCTTCTAAAAGCATACAAACATAGAGTGCTAGACCTACTTGAAGGATTTGATGCCTTGAATATCCAAACAGTACCCAAAAAGAGCAATCAAGAAGTTGATATGATGGCAACTATGGGGGAACAATATGATCTACTTATTGTTTTCCTGTGTAAGAACAATAACAATACTATGTTCTCCCCTAAAATATTACAAAATGAAATCCCTTTCAAAATTAGGGTTGGTTAGAGAAAGGGCTTCAGAAATAGTAAGGGTAGGTTGTCGTAGTTCTAGTTTCCTTTTCTGTTGTGTTCCCTAAGTGTTTTGAAACACCTCTTACTTCCTTTGAAGCATGGTTTTTTTGTTTTATGTTGGTTTTTTCATGCATTTCTTGTTCTATTACATAGGTTATTTATAGCAAATATATATTACAAAGCAAATGCAAAAGTCTATTCTTTTTGAAAATTTGAATATGTTAATGAATTTGTACCCAATGGATGTTAAGGAGACCTGGTCTTTTGGTTTCTCTTCACATCATAGACATGTGTCCCCTAAGAGTCATCAAAATGTTAATGAATTTTAAGCTTCCTTCTAAAATAAATTAATGGTTGCACCAATTGAAAATATGATGATATATGGTGGACCAGTTTGTGTTGGCAATTGGTAGAGATTTTTGAACAACAAGTAGTGGGGTTGTCAGCAAGCTGGTAGGCTTGTTAGTCCCTGGAAGTCTGGCAGATTTAATCAAGACGAGTGGAAATATATTTTGAATTTAACTTGTGCACTTAAGGAACTATTATTGTAGGTAAATTATAGGGTAGAAGGGATCTGATAGCATGGTAGTGTTAGTGGGTTGGTGGAATACTAATTATCTTAAGGAGGGTTTTGTAATGTAAAGTGTAGCACTGGCTATACATGGGTAGTTTGGATGTTTTAAGATTTTTAGATTCAATGCAAGGATGTGGGTTCTAAGCATGGGCAAGCGGAGCAAGGGATAGACAAAACCTATAAAGCATAGTTAATTGACCACATACCATTTTTTAATTTAAAATATTTGTAGTGCCTACACCTAGCATAATGGCACCTACACTCAAAGTGATGCCTACACCTAGCACAATGGTCCTACAATCAAAGCATTGTCTACACCTAATGGTGCCTACACCCAAAAATACCTACACCTAGCGATACCTACACTTAGAAGGGCATCTACACCTAATGGTACCTACACCTAGCAATGCCTACACTTAGAAGGGTGCCTACACCTAGGCTTCCACAACAACGATTGTTTTAAACAATGTCTATTTCTAGGTTTCTAATTACGAAGACTATTTTATCGATGCCTACTTCTAAGTTTTCGATGATGGAAACTATTTTTAAAAATATCATGTGGATTTTATTAGAAAATTATTTAAATCTTCTCCTTTTGTGAGTTGTCTAGATTCTTTTATATTTAAAATTTTTACAAATCTAGAAAGTTGGTAGGGAAGATATGTAGAAGTCTAGCAAATATGAAAAGTAGGTGGGAAAGATATATAAAATAGTCTGAGCGATGAAATTAGGGTTTCTTGGGAGGGTGGGGATGACGGTGGGCGGGAAGGCTGTTGCGGGAGAGCACGGGAGCGTCGGCAGGTCGAACCAGGGGCTCGATAGGGTGGAGGGAGGGCAAACAGAGTCTGGGGACGCCGAGGAGTCCTTGCCAAGTCGCGGCAAGGATCCGCCAGACAAACGGGGAGATGGACCTCGGAAGTCATATGCTTTGGCAGTGGCCTCTGAAACCTTAAGCGGGCTCTTCTCCAAGGAGTTATTTCCGTCCGGGGACGAGTTGGACATCCCGACGGAAATTCTCTCAAGCTTTGTGGATTTCAAAAAATTTACCCTCATCGGTAAGTTTATTGGTGGTCGTCCCGACATGGAGACCATTCGCAAGTGGGCGTATGGAAAATGGCGGACCTCCGGTCACTTAGAGTCGGCTGCCCTAACCCGAGGTTTTTTCACGATTAGGCTGAGCAACAAGGAGGACTACTGTAAAATCCTGGTTGGAGGGCCTTGGTTCTTGGGCCGTAGGAGTCTCTTTCTAAGGAAGTGGGGTTTGGACTTTAACCCCGATACCCAGAATATCAACATTGCTCCAATATGGGTTAGGCTCCCGAGTCTTCCCCTTTTCTGCTGGCATGAAAATGTAATCAGAGGTATTGCTCGGTCCATCGGGGAGATGATCACTTTAGACCCTCCCACCAGAGCTCGAACTAGATTTGTCCAAGCCCGGTTCTGTGTTTTGGCGGACTTGGAGACGGACCTCCCATCCTCCATTACTCTGCGGTCTGGGGGTACTTTTCTACACAAGCAAGCTATTGTTTATGAGAACAGGCCAGCTTTCTGCCCTCAGTGTAGTTCTCAAGGGCATCTTCAGTCCAATTGTCCTCTCCAAAAGCCAAGGAAGAAGGAGCGGGATCCCTGCAACCCTGTGGAGCACGGTGAAGGTCAGATGAAGCACCCTTTTGCGAAAGGCCATGAATCTCCAAGTCCATCCAGGGACCATCTCGAATCCTCCTTACCAGAAGAGGAAATCACCACCCATCCGAACTCCGAGCAGTGTGGTGGGCGCCCCCAACTAGGACCACATGAGGAAAAGGAACATGCCCCCCCCTTATCACCACACAGACAGATTCACCCAAAATTTATGACCGAAACTCTCCCGAGGCACAAAAGATATTGGAAGACTACCTGCTGGGAAGAAGAGGTTACCAGCCTGGTAATATTAGCCCTCGAATTACAAGGAGTCAAAAGCGAGGGGTGGATTTTGGTAGTGAAAGGAAGCAGGGCCGTCCCCCCAATAAGGAAAAGAGAGACAAAGAAACTGCGGCTGATGTTGCAAATGGAACCCAACGGTTGTCTGTTTCAGGATGACTCCGATTCTCTGATGGGTGATGCGCTTATCCCAAAACCTCCCTTCCAGCGAGGAAAGGGAAGTAAGAAGAACCTCAAACCGTACGGATGAAATCCTGGATGTGAGAAGACTAAACGAGTGGCCATTTGGGCCAGGGCAAAATTTTCCAGCAGAATTTTCAACGGTTTGTTTCAGTCCAGTCATTTTTCTTGGATCCTATCCCACATGTATGCTTCGAATTCTGCCTCCGAGAAAGCAGAAATGTGGAAAGTCATTTCCCAGGTATGGGAGAATTTTTTGTAGTTTTCTTGGTTGTCTTCTTCTACTTTCCGATGGTCCAGCTTCTCCGGCTAGTTTTTGTTTTCCCAGTTATAATGGCCATGGTTTCCAGGATAATCAGGCAAAAATGCCTTACTTGTAGCCCTCGGGCAATTATCGACTTTTTGTTTTTTTTCGCATACGAGGTTTATTCTTCCAGCCAAGAGGCATGAAGCACTATTTAGCAAGGCTGATTTTGTATATAAGGTTTTGGGATCCTCTATAAAAACCCACTGTTAATCTATTATAATAATTACCAAAAATTTATAAAATAGTCTGACAAATCTATAAATTTGGTGGGAAAATATATTAAAAATCCTACAATTTGGAAAGTAGGCGGGGAAATATTTAAAAGTATTGCAAATCTATAAAGTAGGTAGGGAAAATCTACAAAGTCTTCCAAAAATTAATTAATCCAGGTGGAAAATAGAAGATCAGGAAAAAGACTCTTATCTATAAAATATATTTTTTAAGTCTTTCTAGGGGTTGATTCATTCTATCACTTGCTGGCCTTTGTAACACTATGAAATTAATACAAAGACTATTTTAGTTGTATTATGTGTATCTTTAGTTTGGTTGAATTGCATGTGGCATTGGCCCTTGGTTCACACCAACCTTACCTCTTGCAATTGTTTCACAATCTGTTTTATATTTTGTATCTATTGTATTGTGTCTCTTATAAAGTTTTAGGTGGATCAATCAATCATTTTCTCTTGGTGTATCACCTCATTTTCCTTTTATCTTCCTTGTTTGTCTTGTTGTTTTTGTTTTCCTTCTTCCCTTTTTCCTTTGCAATTTTTGAGAGCCAACTCTCTCTGGAGGTCTCTTCCTCTTAGGCAATCCCATATGAGAGGAAAATTCCCATGTTGATGTTGTCACAACCCATCCCCATTGAATCCTTTTCAAAGTATATTAATTGATTAGAGGGATCAATTAATACCTGTCTAAGAGGGTTGTTAACCCTAAATATGACTACATTCTAATTAAGAATTTTATAGGGTTTTTGGGTTTGAAATTTAATTAATCATGTTTGATTAGGTTAATTGCATTTAATAGTGAATGCAATTAAATTTCCAATTCTTATTGGACCAAATTAGGCACTAGTATTATTTAATGTTGAATGATTATTTTTATTCATCTCATGGCCTAATCTAATTGGTGGAAAGAAAAGAGAGATTCTATCTCTATTTTTAAATATGGTCAAGAATGTAGTATGTTGGCCATAAGGGGGACACAAAACAAGAAGGGTCATGCACCCACCTCTCTTGGAATTTTCCCCAAATTGTAAATGAATAAATTGATTCCCAATCACATGGGGGAAGTGGGAATGAATATAATATTTAAATAACATCTTTCATAATATTTTAAAATAGGCCACTAGTTGAATCATGAGATAAGGAGTTCCCTATAAATAGAGATCATCTTGGGAAGAGAGGGAGCTAGGAAATATTGGCACTTAGGGAGTATGCTCTCCACCTTGGTGGATCAGAAACCAGAAGGCTTGAGAGATTTCCTAGTTGTAGAAAGAGGTAATATTGGAAGACTAGAAGGAGTCAACTCTTGAAGGGAAACATAAGGACTCTGGAAGGCTAAGAAGAGGCCACTTGGAGGTCTTAGAAAATAAAAGGATCAGGTTGTATTTTCTCTTCCTTCTGCATTTAATATGTTAACAAAGGAAAATTACAGTTCAGATTAACTTGGAATTCATTACTTGTTTTACGAGTTTAATTAAAACCAAACTAAAGCCAAAAAATTCATCTTGAATTCTGAACTATATTAGCCTTATTTGGTTAGAAATTAATTCAACCATATTTTGCCCTGTTTCTTATATTCAAATGATATGAAACTATGATAGCTATAGTTCAATCGTGCTCTTAGGGGGCTAGCACCAATTTTGTGGTCTCATAATACACAAATTGGTTTACCATGTCACCTTGACAAAAACTGGTGGACCATGGATGAGATTGGTCCACCATATCATCATGCTATATTAAGGATATTTACCAAGGAAGTTGCTATAAGACCTTGGTGTGTAAACCTTTTGGTCTAGTTGTGGAGTTGGTGATTCAGTTTCTATGTGCATGTTTACAATTGAATAGGGATCTATTGTAACCAATCTCTGTGAATAACCCTATAACTGGGTCTGTTCCTATCTTCCTGTTCCTAACAGATGAAGCTGTTGCCCTAGGTACATTGTGAAAATGCTAGACACATAGTTTAATACCTTGGTGGAGGTGATATTATCTTTGTTCTCTAAAAACCTCGATCGATTTTTCCTCCACCATTCGAATGTTGAAATAAGCTTTGATAAACATTATCTTCCTGCCTAAGATCGATATTACCTAATTCGATCCTTTATGAGCCTTATTAGGCATAGATAGTATTGAAATATGGTAGTAGGAGGTCTTCATAGCTTCAAAAATCCTTTAGACGCAGTCCAGCTAAAAGGAAATGACTCTATTCATCGATAGTCACCATATTAGGTTTTTAGTTAGTCACAGGAGGTTTGAGAAGCCCCTAGTGCCAGTCTAGATCCCTTGCAAGTTGCTCCTGTGTGGCTTGTGTACTCAGTATGAGCAGGTGGATAGCTTTAGAGAATTTTTTCATGAGCATTGTCCCACATGGGACATGCTCTATAGAAGACACAAATTAAAAGGATCTTGACTCCCAATGTATTTCAACCACAAGTGGTGGTCATGTGACCATCCACTTGGTGGTTGACATACTGCCAGTTGGAGGCGCATGACATAGTTTGTTGTTGTCACTCGATGTTTGATCTTGTCCTGTAGTTGCCACATGGCTGTGTATTAACCTCACAATGTTACCACTTGACCACTTGTTATTTGATGACTCCTACATAGTTAGGAGAAACTAAAAATATTTTTATTACCCGTGGGATCGATTAATCCCACATTATATGTACAGGAGAGTGAATGTGGCTTTAAAGGGAAAATACACCATTGAGGAGTAGACACCATGGTCAAGGTGACCATTGAGTGATGGCTATTTGGTGCCAGTTGGAGGTATAGTGGAGCTATACGTGACCTTGATGGTTGGTTGTTGTCTAGAAGAATCACCACTGGTTGGTTTATAAAGATAAATACTTTTAATTAAAATTATTCAGGTTAGTCCCACACATTTCATGCGAAAGCATGTGGGACCTCTAAATAAGAAAAGTAATCCTTATGATTCAACCACACAAGTGGTCATGATCGTCGAAAGGGTAGGTTCCAATGGTAGGCACTAGTCGTTGGTTACTTGGAACCCTCCATTGGATAAAATTGAGATAACCGTTGGGCAAATTAAATCATGGAATAAAATGACCGTTGGATTATTTCAAATTAACCATTGGATGACTTGACCGTTGAGGAGGTTGTGAGTAGTTAACCTTCAAATTTAAATCCACTTTTTAATATTAATGGTTTGTTTTGTTTTTTAAATTAAAGGTATGGGACTTTAATTTATAAAATAAAGAAAAGTGAGAAGTGAATTTATTTATATATTATGTATTAAATAGTAGAAATTTTAAATGGGCTAAAATGTTATTATTTACTAAAACTAGAGGGTGTCTAGTATTTTGGTGAAACACAATTTATAATTATTGTGGAGAGATTGATTTTATAGGTAGAAAGTGTGAAATCATCAAGTAAAGACTTTACGAGAATCAACTTATGATTCATTAGTGGTAAAACATTTGAATGAGATTGGAAATTATGGATCCAACCTTGGTAGGAAAGTTGTGTCTAATATTGGAGAATTTTGTAAATCAACTATTGACTAAATGTGTTGACTTTGAATGTCATCTTGGAATAGTGATATGCCACCAAAATATCAACTTGGTAACAAATCAATTACTACATGGAAGTAAATTTTGGTAGAAGAAGATGATAATTCTTGTCCAAATTTGTAGTAAAAGTATAACAAAATTGTAGATAACTTTATAAACCTTTTACCAATCTTGTGAAAGATTGAGGAAAACAAGTTTATGTATAATAGAAATTTAGAAAGACACTCTTGGTAGAAAGGGATGTAACCAAGGGGAGAATGAATGGGGAATTCATTCTCGAGGGAATTTATGGGGTTCCCTCTGGTAATTGATGAGATTTCTCCTTAATATGAGTCCGATGATCATTCATAAACATATATAAGAATTTGTGAGATTCTTAAATTTATATTGATGACTTAGAGAAAGGAAATGGGAAATTTCCTTAATTGCATCATGATCTTTAAAAGGAACAATTTGGTTCCTTAATTGTATAATTGATTTGGAAAAGGATCCATGGGATACCTTTCTATACTTGTAATTATGACATTTTAAGTTTATGAATTGAGAGGAAAAACATATTTGGAGGCTAGGTTTATTCCCCATGAGGTTTCCCATGATAAATACTATGTCACTCAAATTTGTGGTTTGCTTTATTACTCATATGGATGTTGCATTTACTTTCTATTATGTTGTGGATAAAATGGATTATGAATGTTGTAACTAATTAGTATCAATGGTTGTCAAATGTTATTTACTTTTCAATGAGAATTGTTTTAAATATTCAATTGATATGTAGATCAAAAGGAAAATGATGCAATGGATTATATGCTTTGATTTAATGGTTGTATATGGTTAAATAGTAGGATGGTAAGGTAGATGGAATTATGTTGTGTTAATCACTTTATAAATGCTTTAATCTAAAATGCTAGTGTAATGAAAGGAAAAATGATAACTAATTGATATAATCCGGGTTGGAGCTTGGAGGGGTTGGAGCCATAGATTATTACTCATCCTTGAGTTGTAGCTCAACAAGGTCTTACATTTTGAGTAGGTGATCGAATGTATATGCAGAGTAGGTGCTCCCATATTTATGGAAGAATACCTCATGGTAATAAAATTGAATAACTAAGGTATATATAACCAAAGGGATACCTTAGGTAAGTATTAAGATCAAATAATTCTTATGGATGAGTAGGGAAAATAATCATGCTTAAGATGATTATTCCAAGGCTTGTGTAAGTTTGATCACATGTAGTGATATTTATCTTAGTTGCCTCATTAGGGTGATGAGGGGAGTAACTAAGTAATAAATATTGATGATTAACCATTGGTGGTTACTCAATCTTCAAGGCATGTATTCATACCATCGGTGTGGTATGAAGGTTTTGTAGAAGTTGGTCACTTCTACTCAAGAGTGACTCTGACCAAGTCTTAATATCTCTTGATAATTGTTGCCTTGTTAACTTACAATATGTTTGGAATAATTCCATCTTAGATCATGATTATGTCCCTTACTCTTTGGAATATAAATATGTGAAAAAAAAATTATAGTGGACGAGTAGTAACAATTGGGGTTGTTACAGATGCTATATACGGGTGCAAGTGTGAGCATACATTTTTAACAATCAATAGTCTCCACATGATGAGTTTAGAAATGACTCTTATGAGGAGGTGAAAGAGCTATTTGAAAAATTTTATATATGGAAAATTATCCATATTCCAAAAAGTCTAGATTTTGAAGTAGCCAAACAGGTTAATGAAGGAGTAAGATTGAACAATGAGCAATTCATAATGATCCAGGATTAAGATTAAACGCTTTGTAGCAATTATATTTTTTCATGTAGGTTGTGAGGCATAGTTTTCTTCCCTAATTATTTTTACTTGTATTTTTCCATCAATAGAAATCTTAGTTTTTTGTTTTAAAAAAATATATATCTTCTTCATCAAGATTTCATTTTATCCTTAAGTGATAATTGATGGAATATTTTGCAAAAAATTTTATTGTGCTTCCTTATCTTGCTTAGAATTTGATAAAATATTTTTGAAATAAATAATTGCTTCCTTATATCTTCTTTGTTCTCAATATTTCTTCCATCTAGAGTTTAAATATTTTTGATATGACAAACAAAAAAATTGTTTTGTTGTAACATGATTTTTTTTGTATTTCTATCTCCTTCCTTGAGACATTTTTCTTTAGATTTTTGGAACCAATATGACTCCTTTTAAAATGCAATATGATAATTAGAAAGTAATTATTTTCCTTTCACATAAAAATCTTGATCTATTCCATTAATTTCTATTATCTCTTGTAATTTTTTGAGCTTGGATTCAATTTCTTTCTTTTCTTTAAAAATGTTACCAAAATATTTGACATTCTATATCTTTATTTACTCCTTTAAATAGTTCAACTTTTGAAAAAATCTGTACATACATGATCTTTCAAAATTTGATTCATCCGCGTGAGTGTGGTCTATCGGCAAGAACACCACTTGCATTATCGATGATGTGATCCAGGTTCAATCCCCATGATAGATTTTTATAAGAAGTATTATTAAAAAAAAATTGATTCATCCCACCATAGCATAATCATCTAGAAAAATCAGGGTCTTGGAGCCACATAGACTAGAAGTGAAATAGATTTGAATGACCATTATTAGGTAACTCACAAGTCAAAAGAATGGGTTTGTGATCTGATCCTGCTCACAATAAAATATCTAAAGAGATTGTATACTTTGTTTGTAACAATTCATTGGATAACAAGAATCTATCCAATCTTTTTGCTATATGATTTTTCCCAATGCATCTATTATCCCATGTCTATCAAATTCTTAAGGGACTAACATTCCAAAGGTCATTTGAATTGATAAATGAAGCAAAATATTGCATTGATTTAGACCATCCTAGAATACCACCATTATTTTCCAAAGGAGATAGAACAATGTTAAAATCACCCCAAGAATCCATAGATCATAATGAATCATCATTGTATTTGACAAAAATATGCTAAGGTCCTTCCAACATCTTCCATGAGGAGTAACAATAGTTGGAGCATATACATTTATAGCCCAACTTTGATGTTTTCCTCTTTCCTGTAAAATAATGGAGCAACCCAATTACTTTTTGCTTCTAATAGTTGTCCATCCCATTTGCATTTGTCCCATATTATTGCAATACCGCCTAAAGTTCCTTTAGAAGAAACTGCTAAACAATCACTCATCTTCCAAATCCTCTTAAAAGTATCCTTATGTTATTCACTACTTAATTTTGTTTCTTGTATTAAGATAAATTTAGGACTATAACAACCTATTAATTCCTTATTAATGCTTTTTTTAGGGGTTTTATTCATATAAATCTATTAAAATTAAAAATAACTACAATATTATTTCATACAAAGAATAAACTTAGATAATTATTTTTCCTTTTAATTATTTGGATTAATAAATAAATTTGTTATAATTTAAAAATTATAGCTTATTGTAGGGGACCATATCCCCTCGTAAAAACCTGTGTATACTCATTGATGATCAAGTGATATTAGCTCAATTGGTTAGATTCCTCATCATTTAAGGAGACCTAGGTTTGAATCTTGCCAAGTGAGACATAGATAATATCCAAGCTTTATTATGATACCACTATGTGATGATGATGTAATATGGATGAGACCCATTTCAATCCCATAAAACCAATTAAAGGAAAAAAAAATTATAGCTTCTTGCAATAGTAAGAGCTTTGGCCTCTTTTTGAAAGGTCTAAGGTTCAAACCCATTCAATATGAGAAGACCAGAACCCTTCATAAAAACCTGTGTAAACTCATTTTAATATTTTAAATTTATTTTATTACTTATAAAATAATAAAATATGCAATAGTTTTTACCATCCAAACCATATGAAACTACCATTGTTTTACCCAATATATGGTTATCCAACCATAATTTACTTACTAAAGCATGGTGTGCAGCCCAACCTCTTATTAAACCCTTATTCGAGTTCAAAAGTTCCTAATATTAAACAATTAATAATCAAATGATATTAGCATTAATGTTGTAATACCATTATATAATGATATTAACAATCAAATTCTTCAACTTGTAAGAAGAGACTTAGTTTTGTACCAAAAGATGCACGCACAATAATCAAATTATTGTAGTACCATTATATGATGATATAATATTGATAGACCTCTTTCAATCTAATATAATTAATTAAAATTATTTATTACTTTAGTTTTTATTTAATTTAAAATTTTAAAATATAAATAATTTTTATTAAATAAAAATATGTAATATATAGTCTCAGGGATAGTGTAAGGCTTTGGCTAGGTTTAAGGTTGAAATCTATGTGTGCATGTGGTTGTGTGTTAAATTCCTTATTGATAAGCTCAACTCTTCCTTTTATGAGATGTCATGGTGGAATAAAGATGCCCAACGTTCTCGATTGTAAAGGTTTCTCACATATTGATCCAGTTGTGGGACTCGAGTGGTTTATGAGCCCCAACACTTGCCAATGGGCTAGCAGGCTTAAAGGTGAAAGCCCTTGGTCCCGCTTATGTGGGACTCTTCACCCTTATTAACATCGAATTGCAGCATGTGTGTGGGGACTAGTGGGGACTAGTTGACCCTCTTTCTTTCTAACTGTTCATGTGATGTTGTTCTCATTAACATATTTTTATGTTATTTCGTTCCACTTTAATACCTCTCCTACTAACCAAATAAAAAAATATATAATATATATTTTAATTAATAAAAAATATTAAATAAAATTTTAAAATTATTCAAATATAAACCTAACAAAAAGTAATAAATACTAAACACGTATTCTTCACAAAACAATAAGTTTTTTAAAAATAGGCTTTTTATATTTAAAAAATAAAAAACAAAACTTTCTAGGTTATAATTTGTAGAAACATAATCACGGAAATATAAAAACTAACATTATTTATAAAAAAAAATAATTAAAAATTAAGTTAGGATAAAAAAGCTTGACTCCAGACTCCTATCCACTTATAGTATATTTAAACTTAAATATAATTAAAAATATATAATATTTATTTTAATTAATAAAAAATATTAAATTAAATTTATAATTATTAAAATACAAACCTAACAAAAAGTAATAAATACTAAACATGTATTCTCCACAAAATAAGAAGTTTTTTTTAAATTTCTATATTAAAAAAAAAAAAAAACAAAACAAAACTTTCTATGTTATTATCTATAGAAACAGAATCACGGAATTATAAAAACTAACATTATTTATAAAAAAAAAAATTAAGTTAGGATGAAAAAGCTTGAGTCTAGCCTCCTATCCACTTATAGTAGATTTAAACTTATATATAATATAATAAGTTTATGAAAAAAAATAAGTTTTTTATAATTATATTATTAAAATAAATTAATAATTATATATATTATTTGGTTAGGTTTAAATTTAGGTTTTAATTTCGGGAGGTTCAAGGTTCAAACCGTGGTGTGGGCGAGTGTGTGAGGGGGTGGGTGTGTGGTGACTTTGTGTTAATTTTTTTATTGATAAGTATAACTTGGCTTTACGAGGGGTCATGGTTGGGAGGAGACTGTTCAACCCTATACGTGGGTCATAGGGTTTCTCACAATAACCAAATCTATATTAAAATAAATAAATAAATAAAATTTAGGTTTTAATTTTATATATATATAATATTATTGGTGAGTGGGTAGTTGAGTTGGTGTGAGGCGGCGAGGAGCATGATCCCTAAGGTGAAGGTGCAGAGCCACAACTCGACTCAAATCATACTCTTTAGTTCAAAAAGAAATGGTAGTTGTGGATTCTCCTATGTGTATTAAAAAAAATTATTGGTTTTTAAAATTTATTAAGACTTTGAAACTTGGAAGAATAGGTCCAAGGTTTGAATTTAATGGATGAGAGTTGTGCACCATACTTTAATAATTAGATAGAGTTTAGTTTTTTTTTTTTACATGGTGCAATTGGTAGGTAGTCACCATGTATCATGGCAGGATTTTATGTGATGTCCGTCCTAACCATTGACAGGTAGTCACCATGTATCAGGGCAGACTTTTATGTGATGTCTGTCCTAACCATTGATAGGTAGTAACCATGTATCAGGGCAGGCTTTTATGTGATGTCTGTCCTATAAACTATCACACAATTCTTTGTGTAATTTGTTTTTATAACCACCATGCTACAATCATTTTAAATCTGTATACCACTGAAAACACCAAGAAATGGACAAGCGTTCAGTTTCACAAGGCCCGAGATTTGAACCTTGGACCTTCGTCCCTTTACCAAGTTAAATCGAATCAATTGGTTTACACCTCAAGCCTAAATATTAAGTATGTTAGTTTGGTTAAATAAATATATATTAAATAAATAACATTTTTGATGAGGGTGATTCTAGGTCTCCTATATAGTTTATAATTTCTTAGATAAATATATGCTAGATAAATATATGTTCAAACCTTGCAAGCATGCCCAATCTAGGGCAAAGGTAGTAGTCTCACTTGAGTCCGCTGAGTGTGCGTTAACTTGATGATAGTTGTACCAACCCCAAGTCATCGGGGTCTCCCTCACCCCAAGCTATCGAGGGTCTCCTTCACTCCAAGTCGTGTTTACTGAGGCGAGATAAGGGTAATAGTGGTAGCACCATATGATTTGACACTGATGGAAGGCAATGCGACTTGACCTGTGTGACCAGTTGTTCAAAAAGGAAAGGTAGTTGCCAATTTCTCTATGTATATAAAAAAAACAACACCCTTTTACAATACATAACAAAAACTATTATATATATATATATATATATATATATATATATATATATTTTTTTTTTTTTTTGATATATAGAAGCAATGGTTACAATCACGATTTTTAGTCAGGTTCTCTCACATATGAGTGTTGCAGTTTTTTAGTTGGTGTTAGATTCATAGTATTGTAAGTGTTAGCTCCATAATATTGTAATGTTTCGATTAATAAATTAATATAATCTTACCTTTAAAAAAACTATTTTTATCTACCTTTATTTTATTTTATGTTGCTTAGCTAATCTCTATAAACCTAAGCTTGTTGAATAAAGACGAAATCAAGCATGAATTGAACTAGGGCAGCCCACCAACAAGCAAACCTTAGTCCATATGGTAAAGACAACTGAAGCAGCCCACTAGCAGCACTAGTCTTGGTAGCTACCAACCTGCCTATCCCTTTTGGTTTAAAATGTTTAGGTAAAGTGTAGGTGGGTCTAGGTCAGTTTAAGGTAAACATGAATTGGCAATATTCAGCTGCTATCAATTGGCCTATTCTTTAGGGTTAGAATTTTAGGGTAAAGTGTGGGTCTTTGAAAGGGTTTTGATCCATTGTGGAGAGGTTTGAAAAATTCCGATTCTTTATGTGGTTTGAACTTAGGTTTCGTCGATGAAAATTCAAAGATATTACTATTACAAGACACAAATTTAAGGGTAAATTATGAGTTTTAGTGGTTTGAACCTGGATATTCTGAATATGAACCCAAATGGTTTGAACCAAGATCTTTAGATGAGAACCCAAAGGCATACCATTAAGGTGTCTCAACAGGGACTAAAATTTTAGAATAAAGCATGGGTTAAGGGTTTAAATCAAGATCTTTTGGATGGAAACCCAAAGGTATACCACTAAGATGTCTCAACAACGACTAAAATTTAGGATAAAGCATGAGTTTCCTTGTACAATGGTTTAAGCATAGTCTTCTAAATGAAAACCCAAAAAGTAGCATTAAGGTATTTCAACAAAGATCCTATTGTTACCTTTATTAATTTGAAAGAGATCTAAATAAACCTATCTTTTTAAAAAAATATATTTTTACCTTTATTTTATTTTGCTTAGCTATTTTCCACCAGCAAGTAAACCCTAGTCCATTGGGTAAAGACAATTAAACCGAAGCAGCCCACCAACAAGCACCAATCTTGGTAGCTACCAACCGGCCTATTCCTTTTGGGTAAAGTGTAGGTGGGTCTAGGTCAGTTTAAGGTAAAACATGAATTGGGTTAAAATGTTTGGGTAAAGTGTAGGTGGGTCTAGGTCAGTTTAAGGTAAAGCATGAATTGGCAATATTCAGCCGCTATCAATAAGCCTGTTCTTCAGGGTTAAAATTTTTGGGTAAAGTGTAGGTGGGTCTAGGTCAGTTTAAGGTAAAGCATGAATCAACAATATTCAACTGTTATCAATAGGCCTATTCTTTAGGGTTAAAATTTTAGGGTAGAGTGTGGGTCTTTGAAAGAGTTTTGATCTATTGTGGAGAGGTTTGAAAATTTTTAGGGTAAAGCATAGGTTGAAAGGGTCGGTTATTTATGTGATTTGAACTTGGGTTTTGTCGATGAAAATTCAAAGATACTACTATTATAGGACAAAAATTTAAGAGTAAAGTATGAGTTTTAGTGGTTTGAACCTAGATCTTTTAGATGAGAACCCAAAAGGTTTGAACCAAGATCGATCTTTTAGATGAGAACCCAAAGGCATACCACTAAGATGTCTTAAAAGGGACTAAAATTATAGGATAAAGTGTGGGTTAAGGGTTTGAACCAAGATCTTTTGTACGAGAACCCAAAGGTATACCACTAAGATATCTCAACAACAACTAAAATTTTAAGATAAAGCATGGGTTCCCTTGTACAATGGATTAAGCCTAGCCTTCTAAATGAAAACCCAATAAGTAGCATTAGAGTATTCCAACAAGGATCCTATTGTTACCTTTATTAATTTCAAAGAGAAAAACTATATATATATATATATATATATATATATATATATATAGTGAGTTGGTCACAACCACACTATTTTTAGTAACTAACAAGTGTGGGGTTCAAACCACAGTGCTTGTTTCCACCAGCTTCGTTATTGTTGACTCGGTGAAGGGGACACCGGTCGCTCGGGATTTGTATTGTCATTATCGGTACCCTGATCGTCGGTCTGACGCACACTCAGAGGATTCAGAGTAGATTACTTCCTTTGCAAACAGGCTGCCCCGAGGTTTGAACCTAAATGTCTTGATAAATGCGAAAAAAAACTATTTTCAATAAGAAGTAAAAATAAAATAGTTTTTAACAAAACAATATTATTTATCAAGGCATATCTTGGGCATAATCTTAAGGCATATCTTGGGCATAATCTTATCCTGTAGAAATTAAACTTTAAACTTTTATTTTTCAAAATCTAAAAATATGAGAGAATTACCTGAAGTTGTAACACTGCTCAAGATTATTAATTAGGTTTTATAAAGTTGCAGGCGATATGGGAAAGCGAAAGTCACCTGGACAGTTTACAGAGATCGACAAGCTCCCTAAGAAGGTAGTGCACGGCTTGTAAGTGAGTTACGCTATTGGTTGATACAAAAAAATTTGAATGGTAGTCATAAATATTTTAAGAAGCTATATATTTATTTCATTGACAAAAAAAAATAAACCATTAAGATTTAAATACCTATAAACTAGGGTATGTCCTTTGTAGTTAAGGTAACACAACATAACACGAACTATACTAAAAATAAAATCTGGTATTCTTAGAACTTAAGAATTAGGACTCTATCCTTGTTTTTCTTCTGTGCAGTTTAGAAGTCTTTCCGAAATTATAGAATCTACGCCAAAGCTGAGTATCTCACAATGTATAGCGTCTCTTTGCTGGGACTTGAATGGATCTACATCATTACCCGCGCATTTGTTGGATCGACCTACTATATCCATATCCATGCCTTGTTCGACATATCCGGAAGATATATTCCCTAATGGACATATTAACATTTACGCTAGGGTGGGTATCTCAAGAGAGGAGGCGAAAGATTTATCAGCGACGGCCATGGACATCATAGATTTAACTGAAGATACAGAAAATGTAGAAAAGGAAAAGAGTTCCCAATATACCAACAATGAAGACAGCAGTTGGGAGCCTGTCACATTCCCAAAAAACTTTCAAGGAAAAAACAATAGCAAACAAGAGCGTATTCGGCTCCAGAGAAGGTGCCAATGTGAAAAGGAAGACAAGGCAGGAAAAAAAAATCGTGAGAAAGAGAAAGACAACAACCACCAAAAATATATTGGGTGCCGGGCAAGCATACATGCAGAGGAAGAGAAAAACGAAGATCTCAGTGACTTATCAGATCTATGGAAACTAGCTGGAGATATCTGTTTTGATCTGGACCGTCCTATGGTATGTTTTTTTTTTTTTATTACGAAACATTCTACATAAAATTATATTTGATCTATAATATTAGTATTCAAGGTTATTGAATTCAAGTGCAAGATTACTGTGAGGGGATGGAAGAAAAATACTAATTACAATCTAATTGCAAGGAAGAGGCATATGACCAAGAGGAAGAAGACCGCCATGAACCTATTAGGGTCCAGGGAGGAAAGAATTGCAAGGAAGAGGAGAATGGAGACATTCATGGCACCTCATATCATAAGAGAGATCTGTTTGTTGAGGAGTGTTCTGAGGTATGTTCTTTATTTTTGCTTTTAAGCGTTTATATAAAATCACATGCAATATGTAGAATATTGCATAAAATCCATTAGTAAAATCCGTTGTCTAATGGTTAAAGTATTGGATGATATTGAAGTATAGAGATTATAATAAAATAAAATATTCTAATTTTTATTATTATAGCAAGGATTTGATACAAGCATTATGGAAGAAGAAAACAACATGCAAGAACCTATCAGTTTTAGGGCAAGCTCCCAAGACAAAAATAATTACGAGGAAGACAACAACCAAGGATCTATTGGTTTTCAAGAAAACAATTACGAAGAGAGCAGCGAAGAAGATAATGAAGAAGACTCGGATGGACTCTCACATCTATGGAAGGAAATGTCTATTGCACAAGAGTGTTCTAAGGTATGTTTTATACTTTTGTTTTTGAACATTTTCATAATATAAGTTTATTATTTATTTATTTTTATAAAATAAGTTTAGTGGTTTTTATTAGGGTTATTTTCATTACAAAAATAAAATATTATATTATTTTTATTTTATTTTTAATAAGTTAATTAAAGAATGTTTAATTTTATCTTTTTATCAAAGATATTTTTTATTTGTCTTTCTATCAAAGATATTCTCCATCTTAGTGGTTTACTAGCAAGGACACCACTTGCATTATCCCTGATGTGGCTGATGTGACCCGGGTTCAATCCTCATGGCGGATGTCTATAAGAAGTATTACTCAAAAAAAAAAAAAATCTCCATCTTCTTCAAATTGCTAAGTTTTGAGATGAAATTCAACACTGCAAATGACTAAAATATTTGGTGTCCAACTTCTATATCTAAAATATCTTGTGTGTAACAACTTCAAAATTTCTTAATACCTTTCTCATTGTTATTTTTTGTTTTTATTTGTAGGTTTAACCCCACTTCTTGTTAGCACTTTGATATTTGTTTTTGTTTTTCCATATCAATATCCATTTGAGTTTTTTTTCTCTTTGTTTTTACTTTTTGGGTCTTCCTCTTATTTTTTTCATTCCCAACAATAGTTTTATCTTCATAAATCTATTCAATCTTTTCACGTTGCTCATAGTAAGACTTATCATCTGTAGGATTGTCTTGTTGTGAAGGATTTGAAGTGCAAGCAAATAACCTCAAAAGCACAATCTTTTTTATGTTGCCCAATAAACCTTGAAGTGCAAATATGTTCTTCTGTATCAATTACCTTCTTATTTTGCTTTAAAAAACCTAAATTGTTATGGGTTTCCTCCATACTCATTTTTTTAATAGGTTATATGTGGCTTCTATTAGGGGCCACTCCCATCAAAATACCAAAATATTACATTTGTTGCAACATACCTTTTAATAACATTTTTTAAATTTATTTTTTCTCTTATATATATTCAACTTCCTCAAAGTGCTATGTTTCCCAGCTCCTTGACATCATTTTTCTTAAAACATAAAATGTCACTTGGTCAATTGCCTTCTAAAATTTGAATTTCACCAAGATGAAGATCAACACCATAATTCACTAATTTATCTGCTACCTAATTTCTTTCTCTATAAATATGCTCACATTGCTAGGAGATTGCCTCTAGTAATAGATGATGAACATCAACAATAATATTATTTTTTTATCCAATCTCCACATCCATTTTTGTTAATAGCATTGATGATAATTTGTGAGTCCCCCTCAATTGAAATATATTTCTATCATTTTTCTACTGTAATTTTAATATCTGTAAGTCCGTCCACATTTCTTTACTATGCTGCTCTTGAAATCTTAAAGTGCAAGAGATAACATCTTCACCCTTTCACTCTTATTACTTAGATAGGATTCTATACTACTCGAGGGAAATGAAGATGATTTACTTGGAATAAAATTAACCTCTTTTACCATCTTTGTTTTAGGATTTCTCTCCACATATTTTGCATCTTTAATTCTTTTTAAACTTGCCAATTATAAGCTTTCTTTGCCTCTTGTTTTGGAGTGGAATATCTTTGATCTGATCTATCTTATATTACTATATGATTTCCTTGATTTGTCTTGAAGTTTATCTCATAGCTAGAAATTTGTCTCTTTCTTCATAGTTTTCACTTTATAAACTCTTCTATCAAATCTCATAAAAATTGTGGCAACAAAATGTGATTTTTTTATAATCTACTTGTTGATCCCATTCTCTTGATTTAGGTTTAATCTTAATGGATTGCGGTAAAGGTTTTGAAATATCTACAACACATTTTTGAGTATATATAGCATGCTTTTGATCCTTAATAACTAGTCCTTCCTTTATGAATTCCCCTAGGGTATTTTCAATATTATTTAAAACAGTCTTATTTATAAGCTAATATAGAAGTCCAAAAAGCCTAACCCATACTGGAAGCTTCTTAATAGTTTTTTGTCTCAACAAAATAAATTCATTTCATGTTCTCAAATAAAGTGAATCTCTTTTCCTAAACTATGGAACACCAATCATTATTTTATCCCTAATTTCTAAAATAGAAAATATGATGAGAAAAAATCCTTTAGGAATAAAAGTCAGAGTTATTTGAATTTAATCCCCACTTCCACTTGATCCAATTTTGAATCTCCAAAAACCCTTGTCATTATTTTTTGAAAATTACATATTAACCCTCTACTTTCAAGAACCATTATATCATGCCCAATCATCTCATCCTTGATACTCGCTTCTAGTGTAACATCTTCTACTGGATTGAACTTGCTATGTATTCGCTCTTTTGCTTATCTCCAAATTGGGCCTCCATACTAAGGCATCTTGAATTTCCATTAGGGATTTCAAATATAAATTTCCTTCCATCCTAACTAATAGGGCTCTCTCTTGGCTTGCACATCCTCTTGGCTCGCATTCCCTCTCGGATTGCACTTGCTCCCAGCTTGCATTCTCTCTTGCCTAACACTCACTCATGACTTGCACTTCCTCTTGGTTCAAAATAGCCCCTGTCTCTTTTTTTCTCTGTGTTCTTACATTTTAATAATTTTTAGAAATAATGTTTCATGCATTTGTGTTAAGGGTTTGAAGCATTGATGCACTCTAGATGAACCTATTGCTCTTTTGCCATGACTAAATCTTGACTCACACTCCCTCTTAGCTTGTACTTCCTCCTAGCTCACACTCCCTCTTAGCTTGCACTTCCTCTCGGCTCACACTCCCTCTTGGATCACACTTCCTCTTGTCTTGCACCTCGGAGGGTTTAGAATAAATAAGAATGAAAAGTTTTATATTTTAAAGAAATTTTAAATTTAAGTTTACACGAGTTTTTATGAGGGGGCTTGACCCCCTCATACCAAGGTTTGAACTTGGGTCTCCTTGATGAAAACCCAAGGACTTAACACTATAGTATCCCTGATGGGTCTATAATATAAGTCTATTATTACTCTTATGTAAAATTTACTTTTAAATTTCTCGACTTTTGTTCTATGGTATGAATAATTGAATAGTTAGAAATAAAATAGGGTATTAAAATATAGATATATTTTTTCTTGAAAAAAAGGGTTGTACTTGAGTGCCCCACCCTTAACAAATCACAACTCTTTCTTTGAAAAAACTTGAGAGTCTACAAAACATATTCATTTCTCATCTCAAATGAGAGGCTATAACTAGATACTCTCATATTTTTTCATAAAAAGTCTAAACTTTTTATTTGGGTTTTCTTCATTTCTTTTTGTAAAAATAAATATTGAGTATCCTTCTTCTTGACATTTTCCAATCTTGTTCATCCATCCTTCCAAGTGAAATCTTGATTAGTGGTGGTCTTTGATGATGCCAAGTTACCATTATGCACTTGAATATCCATAACTGCTCTATTGGCTCCATGCTTCTATTGCTTTATTCTAATTTTTTTTTTTTTTTACGTGGTGGAACCAGTAACCACCATGAATCTAGGCAAGCTGTTTGGATTTTTTTGGCCACCATAGTATTATGCGTTGTCCACCTCAGAAACCACCACAAAGATCTCCATGTACTCCGCCCCTATAACCACCATGCCATGATCATTTTAAACCTTTTACACCGTTGAAAGCACCAGAAAAGGGACAAGTGTTTAGTTTGACGAGGCTTGAGATTTGAACCTTGGACCTCCACCCCCTTATAGTATTTGGTAGAACCAATTGGTCTACACCTCGGAACTTATTACTCTACTCTAATATTTTGAATAGTTGATCTTATTGTTCCTTGATGTTGTTGCATCCCTTTGAATTCTAGAAACATTATGTTTTTCTGCCATACACTGCTATACTTAATGTCTTTTTGACTCCATGTAGATCTATAATATTGATGCTTTAAGCCATGCCTCCAATATTGTTGTTGCTTGAGGTGGTGTGGGTTTCGATATATTGCAACCTTAACCTAACATTTTGTTTCCTTTAATTCTTTAGTTATTTATTTTATTTTTTTTTGCACAATATTCTCTTTTATACCCTTCTTTTGGTGTATCCTTGTACACTTTTAAAAAGGCTTCCTTAGACTTTCTTGTTGCTTCCATGGATTATATTGTTGTTGCTATTGCAAATTCAAATTTTGAGTCTTTTGTTTGTTCTTCAACTTGATCCCTTCCATAACTGCTTCTTGTTTTTTCTTGGATCCTTGCTTCTTAAGCTTTTCCTTTTGAATGCAACCATGAACTTGCACATTGTCATATGTATTTTTTCTTTTATTATATCCTCTTTATTCATTTCTTTCAGTTCCCTCTAAAGCCTTTTTATTTTTTTTCGTATCCTTTGATGATGACCTTCAAACTAGCTATCTTTTTATATGGGTTCCATTGATTCAAGAATGCATGCTCCATTTCATCTCAGGTGAAACACTTATGATTCGTTTCCTTAGGGAGATTTTTCTACGGATCATAAGCTTCCTCTATTAAAATTTTAATAAGTTAGCATTCCCAAAAACATTCCCTAAAATATAGATATCTAAACTTCATCCACTATTCTTGAGCACCAATGTCATCCTTTCCAATAAAAATTGGTAACTCCATTATCTCAACCCTAAAAATTCATAAAAGTAGCTAAGGTTTTAGGGAAAAAACTAGGGTTTCTCAAATTTTTTAAATCTTCTCTACTTCTTGCCATCAAGAAATAATTTTGTAGATTTTTTTCAAAAATAGATTTTGCTTACCTTGAAAGGTCATAATCTCACTTGATACTTGTAACAGTTTCCTAAACCCTTCTCCACAAAATTTCCCATAGTAATTCTCCGTTCCTGATTGACTTTTACCTCAAATTAAAAACTTCTGTAACAACATTACCCACAAACTCTTAGTCCTTTCTATTCAAAATTAACCATCCAAAACGTTTGATCAGTCTATATTTCCCATTGTAGCGAAGGGCAGAGCTTTTGCAAGCACTTCAAGACCTATTAAAATATAAATATTATTATTAAATAGTCTAATTTTAACATAATAATTATAGTATTGTTTTATTTATTATAATAATTATAGTATTGTTTTATTTATTTAAATATTTTTATTTTTAATGAGGTTTTATTTTAAAGGAAGGTTTTATAAGGGTTGTCTTTTCTCTTTTTACATCAACTAGTCATATTGATCCATACAATCCATGGATTTGGTGTGAGCTACGTCATTCATATCTCTCAACCATTGAACCATGGTTCCATTAGCTTTAATGAGGATTTTTAATTTTAGTTTATAATGTTTATGAAGAAAGTGAGGTTGTACTCAAGTCACTTATATGTCTCAACCATTGAACCATGTCCCCATTGGTAGTGATGAGGGTTTTTAATTTCAGTATATATATATATATATATATATATATTTTGGAGAAAAGGGGTTGTACTTGGGTCTCCCACCCTTGACAAATCACAACTCTCTTCTTTAGAGATTGAGATTTTACAAACAAATTCAATTCTCATCTTAATTGAGTTGCTATAGCTATAGACACCTACATCTTTTTTCATAAAAAGTTAAATTCTTGATTTTAATTTTCTAGATCTTCAATTTGCTTTGTAAATAAAAATATTTTAAAATTCAGCATCCTTCTTCTTAACACTTTTCTATAATAGCCTTCATAATACTAGAACTCCACATTTACTGTCTATGCACTATTCATTGCATCTTAGAGTAATATTTTCCAAAATTTGTGCTATCATAGTTTGCTTTACTAGATTGGGATTGCTAGTTTCATTCCTAAAGCATAAGTGCAACCACAAGATTTGTAGTAAATATTTTATATGAAAACACATTAATGTTATAAAATGCAACAAAAATTACCAATAAAAAATATTAAAGTAAATCTTAATCGTTATTTTATTTAGGCAGTCAATATTTTATTACTTCCTCTAACTATGAAAAAGATAATTTAACTTCATAATCCTTTATTAAAACCCCACTTATTTCTTTCTCTAACCATGGAAAAGAGAATTTAACTTCACAATCCTCTATAAAAACCCCTCTATTGGCTAGCCTATCTGCACATTTGTTCCCTTCCTTCAAGGTATGTGTAAACTTTATTTCTTCAAACTCTATAGCAAGGTCTTGTGTTTCCACAATGATATCTTGTATGTTCCATGGAGAATTTGCTTTCTTCAAAATTGTATTTATTACTATTAGTGAATTGTTTTTTTTTTTTGTGAAAAAAATCCCAAAAGGGATGCCACTTTCGGGTAAGACCCAAGGAGGCGGGGATATATTAGTGAATTGCTTTCAATTCATACTCTATATGTTTCATTTGTCTACATATTTTTAATCCTTCTAAGCCGTTCAAGCTTCCTCTTTATTATTTGTATTAGATTTGTTATTGAAAGCATAATGTGACAAAATCTCACCCCTATTATTTCTAATTATTCCTCCTCCTCCTATTGGTCTTGGATTTCCTTTAGATGCTCCATCAAAATTCAATTTGACCAACTCCACTTCCAGTGGTTTTCACTTTATATTCTTTGTCTTCCTTTTGTTTCTCCTATATCCAACATCATAATTCTATTTGATGACTTGACTCCATCTATTAAGTCTCTCTGATTGGGCGAGTTGATAGGATTGGTTTAGACTCCTTTATGGCTAAATTTTTTTTCTTTTCATTACCTCTAAACTGCTTTCCTTTCTTTTAAATATTATTTTATTCCTTTCTAGCCTATAGTCCGAATTGCCTATAACACCTCACTTTTAAAAGTGCTCCACTATTGCTTTAACCATTCTTTAATTCTATTTTTTTATTGAGTAAATACTTCTTATACATATACATGTCTGTGTGTTGTGGTCTACCAGCAAGGACACTACTTGCATTATCGGTGATGTGACCTGAGTTCAACCCCCACGGCAAATTCTATCTTTCATCACCATGTAATTTTAGTTTATACTTTAAGATATATTATTGTTGATTGTAAAAAAGATGTTTAAACCTTATTATCAGTTTAGTTATCATTCTAGGACTTGAGTTTGGTTTGTCTTTAAAGCATCTAAAACAAACATGAGGGCCCAAAATACCTCTTATAGAGAGGTTTTCCCTAGTTAAAATTTTGTTTTGCTAATATAGGCATTGAAATTTTTTTATTTTTGGGGCGATATTTTGTTCCCAAATGTGATTCAAATTTCTATTGGAGATAAGCACCAACCTTGATTGAATAGTTGCATGAAGAGTTAATTTTACCCCAAATAATAGTCTTAATTGTCTAGGTCTGTGGGAAGAATACCAGTGAATTGCTTCTAGACCAAAGATCACTCCATTTGTTGTTCCATGTCTAACCCATGAAGTTGAATCCATTTTGGCTAATTGCCTTTCCAAGTGATGAGATGGACAAGTTTTTTGATCCCAAGTTGAATCATGAACTGAAAAATCTCCTTAGAAATGGAAGAAATTAAGGGCTTGTTACCAAGAATAGACTCATCCCAACACCTTATACTATTACCATTTCTTGAGCACCAAAAGATGTTATCCTTAACGATCCAAAATGCCCAAATTTTAAAGATTTCTAATTTTCAATAAATACATTTAAGTAATAACATGTCATTAAATTTATTATTATCAATTTTTTTTTTTTTTTATCACCATCATTGAATAGATTGAAAAGAAAAAATAAATGAAAAATATTACACCTTTATTGTATTTTTTTAAATTGACATATGGATTGAAATGACCCATCCTTATAACATCATTATTAATCTTGCTTGCATTACATCATCATCCCTTAATGGTATTACAACAACTTGGATATAGTTTTATTGTATTTTGTAAATTGGTATATGGATTGAAATGAACCATCCTTATAAGGAGTCTAACTGGTTAATCAAATACCGTTTGGTATTGTATATGGTCAATATTGTATTTTTAAAATTCTTTTATATATATATTTCAATGAGTTTACATAGGTTTTTATGAGGGGTCCCATTTCCTTCATAATGAGTGGGATTTGAACCTTGAACCTCTTCTTAAAAAGATGTCAAAGACCTTACCACTGTAGTAAGCTTGCAGTTAATTTTTATATTTTTTCAATCATATTATAAATAAATATTTTTAAATTATAAACAGAATAACAAACAAATGTTAATTGCATTCCTTCTTCTTTAGATTTTAAGATTTTGGATTTTTAATTCTATCAAATAAGGATACTAAGGATCTGTTAGTTGTTTAGATCTTAATATTTTTCAATGAGTTTACACAAGTTTTTATGAGGGGTCTCGATCCCCTCATAATCAGTGGGGTGGTGGTTTGAGAGGCCAAAGCCCTTACCACTGCAGTAAGCTTGCAACTTTATTAATGAGTTTACACAGGTTTTTACGAGGAATCTTGATGCCCTCATACTAAGTGAGGTTTGAACCTTGAATACCTTGAATGTCTTAAAGAGTGGCCAAAACCCTTACCACTACAATAATCTTGCAACTTGTTTAGATCTTAACATTATTAAAGGCTTTATCTTGTATTTTTCTAACGTTTAGATAAACCTTAGCATATATCTCTTCTTGGACTGAAAAGTGTTATTTCTATCCTTACCTGCAGATGAGTAACTGTCAATATGATATGTCTATTAGTTTTAGACTTCCGTTGTAGAATTAACAAAATTTAATAGATTTATCTTATAATCCCTCTTGAAATGTTGCTAAAACATACTATAATTTCATTTATTTCAACTCAGTTTCTTCTGTTACAATCCATAGTGTGATTTTGGCATATTGCCACTATATTACAACGTGGTTTTCACCCACCACAATATACTAATTTTTATAGTTGTTTTCTTTTGGCAGAACATTCAGGAGAATGTTCAAAGAATGGAAAGCTCAGATGAATCAGAGTGTAGGCATTCTTATATTATCCAAGAAGATCTTGGTTATGTCTGCACACTTTGTGGTGTTATAGGTCGATCCGCTGCAACCATATTTCATTTTGAATGGTCGAAGGTAATGATTTTTACAGTGACTTGTATATATTAACATAGTAATAAACTATCTTCATTCCATGTTTATAGGCATTGCTGATACAGTTGAATAAATACATTTTAATCACCTTCAAGGATTGATTTATTTATTAGTTATTCCTGGTTTTAATAAAACGTCTTATGTACATTTATGTTCCCCATACTTATAGCCACGTAGGAAGTCAACACAGGTCAGCAATGCCATAGATCATGATGTTACGGACAGTTTTGGAGGTAATAATATCATTGAAGAGGCTGAGATGAATGAATCAGTGCAGACTTTTCCTGTATTGAACCTGGTTCTCCATCCCAGATTAGAAAGGCGTATGCACCCACATCAGCTTGATGGGTTTGAGTTCCTGAAGAGAAACATAATATCGGAGAAGCCTGGGGGATGCATCTTAGCTCATGCCCCAGGAACTGGAAAAACTTTTCTAGCTGTTGCTTTTATTCATAGCTTTTTGGCCAAGTACACAGAAGAGAGGCCTTTGATTATAACACCAAAGCCTGTGATATCTAATTGGATGAAAGAACTCAAGGATTGGGAAGTGGAGGAAATCCCTCTATATAACCTCTACGAGGCTAGCAGCAAATCCGAGCCAGTAAGGTCTAACCAGTTAGAGGTATTGAAAGAATGGAGAAAGACGAAAAGCATTCTTCTTGTAAGCTATGCCCAGTTTTCAAGCATAGTCTCTGAGAAGTCTGGAGTCCATGACAGTGCAAGCTATCAAAGCAGGCAAATTCTTTTAGAGTCAGCAGGATTGATAGTCTTGGATGAAGGGCACTTCCCACGAAACCAGAATACAGTTATATTGAATTCCCTAATGCATTTATGTTCCAGAAGGAGGATCCTATTGACAGGTACACTCTTTCAAAACAATGTCACAGAGCTCTTCAATCTTTTGAAGCTTGTGAGGCCTGATATTCGCAAGGAGAAATCTTTTAAAGCCATTTATAGACATATCCTGGCAATTGAAAATCGACCCAGAGTGACACAGGAGAGATTGTCAAAGAATCCAGAAGAGAGTATCTTTTGTGGGTATGTGGAGCATTGTTGGCAGCATGGTACCAAGGAAATGAAAGCATCTGCTGTAGGACTTCTCAGAGAATTGCTCTCCCCATATGTACACTATTACAAGGGAGAAATTCTGGAAAGTTTGCCTGGCCTTACAGAAATGGCAGTGTTTCTGAGACTTAATGTATCACAACTAGAAGCATATAAGCGTCTACGACAGTCTCCATTGGCTAGACTTAATAAAGAAATACAGTCATGTCTAGTTTGCATACATCCTTCATTACAGAAAGTAAGTAATGAAGAAAAAGGTACTTCTTCAGGCTTGGTAGATTTTGATGATAGCAATATTAGTGATATAATTGCAGATCCCAAGGATGGAGTGAAGACTAAATTTGTACTTGACATGTTGTCCCTTTGTAATGCGAATGGAGAGAAATTATTGGTTTTCAGCGAATTCCTCTCTCCTTTGAATTTGCTGGAAAATATGATTATTAGGACAAGGAATTGGATCAGAGGGGGGGAAATTCTAAGACTTGATGGTAAGACTTCACCAGAGGATAGGGAAATGATAATTGAAAAATTCAATAGGTCTGAGGATGCCAAGGTTCTTTTTGCTTCAATCAAGGCATGTGGAGAGGGCATTTGCCTTATAGGTGCCAGTAGAGTTGTAATCCTTGATATTCCTTGGAATCCGTCTATTGCTAGGCAGGCAATAAGTAGGGCTTTTAGAATAGGGCAAAAGAAGAAAGTATACGCTTATCGTCTTATAGGTATTGATACAATAGAAGAAGGAATTCATAGAGCTTCATTTGATAAGGAAGTTCTGTCGAGAATGATATTTGATGAAAATGATCATAATGATCAGTCAAGTCCACTTATGACTGAGGTGGATAAGAATGACTGTGAAGACCCATTCTTTGAAAGCAAGGCTTTGAAAGAGAATGTGAAGGTCATCTACAAATTGAAGGTACTTTAAGGTGAAAAAATCATTCCAATATTTATGTTTTGTTATTCTTTTAGTTGTGAAAAAGAGGTATATTGAATAACTTTTTCAATTCAAAGGGAATGTGAAGGCCATCTACAAATTGAAGGTACTTTAACGGAAAAAAAAAATCAAATATTTTGTTTTTAATATTTATGTTTTTGTTATTTATTCAAAGGAAATGTGAAGGCCATCTACAAATTGAAGGTACTTTAACAGGAAAAAATCAAATATTTTGTTTTTAATATTTATGTTTTGTTATTCTTTTTGTTATGAAAAAGAGGTATATTGAATAACTTTTCCCATTCAAAGAGAGAAAAAAATTTCAAATATTTTGTTTCCAATATTTATGTTATTCTTTTAGTTATAAAATGTATTTTGACCAAAAGTTCTTCCATCCATCTATTTTGGAGGATATATATAATATTTTAATTGAAAGATTAGTGTTTGAAAAATAATAAAGATTATGTTATTATTATTTTTTTCTCTTCTTGTTATTGTGTTTATGAGATAGAAAATGTTACATATTTTGATAATTTTTTTTTTTTAATTTAAGATATAAAAAAAAAAACAAATATTGTTTTTAAATTTTATGTTTTTTTTAGATTTTATATATAAAATTATTTTTAATTTTATGAATATATTGTTATTGTACTTATGAGATAGCAAATTCACTAGAGAAAAAGGAATTGTACTTGGGTCCCCACACTTCAAAAATCACAACTCTCTCCTTTAAGGTTTGAGATTTTACAAACAAATTCAATTTTCATCTCAATTGAGTTGCTATACTTAGATACCTAAATTTATTTTCATAGAAAGTCTAAATTCTTGATTTTCATCTTCTAGAACTTCAATTTTCTTTCTATATACAAATATTTAGTATTCAACATCTTTTATTGCAGCTCTTCACAATACTAAAACTCCACCTCTATTGTCTACACATTACATCTTAGTAGAATAATATTTCTAAAATTTTGTGTTATCATAGTCCACTTTACATGCTTTGGATTGTTAGTTTCCTTCCTGATGCATAAGTGCAACCACAAGAACTGTAATAAATAGTTTAGTAGTCTCAAAAAGTTGAAAGTTCATGTTTAAATCTTATCAAGAGATATATGCATAATAATTGAACTATGGGTCATTATATAATTCAAATGAAATTCATTTTAATCTCAAATAACCAATTCAATTTTTTTTTTTTATCATTTTAATAAGTTATGGAATGAATTTCATTCATAACAAATCATAATGGTATTATTTCAATAAACAGTTTAGTAGTCTCAAAAATTTTAAAGTTCTAATCCATACTTTGTCCCGTAATACAACCATCAACCAAAAACTCAAATAACCCATTTAGCCATAAAGTCCATCTAATATCATTTTTTAATATACAAAATAGAAAAGTTCTACTCACTTCACGAAAGCATAGTTTGCTTTACCAAACTTGGACCATTAGTTTCCTCCAATGTATTAATCTATAAATGGATCCCTTGAAATGTTTTGTAGTCCTCTAGAACATTATTTTGAATTTGCTTCTTTCAATTTTTCTTGTTAGCTTCTACAAAACTTACTACTTCCTCTAACTATGAAAAAGAGAATTTAACTTCATGATCCTCTGTTAAATTCATCTATTGGCTATTTTTCTTGTCAACTTCAACTAAACTTACTACTTCCTCTAACCATGGAAAAGATAATTTCTCTTCACAGTCCTCTATTAAAACCCCTCTATTGGCTAGCATATTTGCACATTTGTTCTCTTTCTTTAATGTATGTGTAAATTTGATTTCTTCAAATTTTTTAGCAAGATTTTGTATTTCCACAATGATCTCTTGCATGTTCCATTGAGCCTTTATTTTCCTCAAAATTCTATTTATTACTATTAGTGAATCACCTTCCATCCATACTTTGTTCCATTTTATTTATTTGCATGTTTTTAATCCTTCTAAAACCGCCCAGATTTCAACTTTATTATTTTTCTTAGACCCACTACTGAAAGCATAATGTGACAAATATCATCCCTATTATTATTATTATTTTTTGAGTAATACTTCTTATACACATCCACCATGGGGATTGAACCCGAGTCACATCACCGATAATGCAAGTGGCGTCCTATCCCTATTATTTTTTATTCTTCCTCTTCCTTTTTTTTACAAGAAAAAAATCATAATTTTATTTAAGAGTGAAAGAAAATTACACTTCTTAGGTGCCTTAGCACAAACATAAATCTAGATAAAAGTAGATTACTAGGATTCAAGATATAATTACAGTCGGGCAGATCAGAGAGGAAAAAAACCCATATTCAAAGTAGATTTTTATCCATGATCAAAGCTTGGATAAAAATCAATGAAAAAGAAACCAACAGAATAGAAAATAAATAGTTAGAAACTACCATAATGCTCTAATAAAAAGAAATAGGTCCACGGTAAAACAATTCAATGCTAGCATAGAAACTAGGGATATGATATGTGGGTGAAAGAAGAAACTCCATCCTTGTTCTCTTCCATTCACAAGAAACCTTTTGGAACCTATTGACCTTCTTTAGATAACCTATCTGCTTCTTGATTTAGTTCCCTATAAACATGTGTAAAAGAGATATGTTCAAAAAGGGAAATCACCTCCAATTTTTTTAATTGAGTAGATCTATTCATCCAATTCATGACTAGAGTGGAATCTCCAAAATATTGTAAAATTTTCACATTTCTCTCACAAAACACTTCATTAGCAATCTCAACGCCTAAAACTTAGTAAAATTGTTGGAACCTATCCCAAGACCTACTTTAAATTTGATATAGTGAGTATCCGAGAAGTAGAGAATGCCTCTTGCACTACTAAAAGATGACTATCTCTGACTAGCCCCATCAAAAGGACCTTATGGCTGAGACTTTTCAATGAAAAAATTGTCTACTTGTCAAGGTTTCTTATGTTTGTCAGGCCCTTTGTTGATTGAGACCAAAGTCCTCACCTGAAATATGACTTGAAATGGAGGAATTAACTTCCCTTCAAAAATAGCTGCATTCCATGCCAACCATATACCCCAACATATAAGACATGGTAAAGAAAAAAATGGTTTAACTCTTTTCTCAAATACCATTATCTTAAGCATACCTCCACTGTTTCTCCTTCCCAAATATTTTGTACTCCAGTTATCTTTTGGCTTCTAGGAAGAGAGATTAGAGATGGATTTTAGAGAAGATTAAATTTAGGATTAACCATTGGTGTAATAGATGGTTGTCTATTGGTGGGAGATTAACACTTGTAAAGTTAGTTCTTGAGGCAATTCCTGTGTTTTGGCACTTCTTGGTCTTCATTCCCAAAGGAGTTATAGAGAAAATAAGAAAACTTTGCTTCAAATTTCTTTGGACTGGATGCAAGGACCATGAAGGTATTCATTTAGTTAAGTGGTAGAGTATTTCTAGGCCAAAGGAGAAAGGTTTTTGGGGCCTTAAAAGTATCCATATTTTTTGTTATATTTGGCAGCAAAAAATTATGGAATATTTTGACCAGAGAAGGATTATGGAAGAATATTATTGAATAGAAGTATATTTGTTCAGGGACCTTTATGGATTGGATTAGAATTTCATAGAAAAGCATTAAAAATATTTCCATTCAATGGAAGGCACTAGTACAAGCCTTTCCTATGATTGAAAAATATTTGGCTTGAAAAGTGGGCAATGGTGAATAAGTTAAAATAGGGGCTAATTCTATTTTGGGTTGTGGAGAAAACATTTTTTTGCCAAAAGTTATGATAAGTTCTTTAAAAGACAAGGGTTTTTACTTTCTTCATCAGTGGTGGAATCAAATTCTTCTAGTCTTTGACCCAAGGTTGGAAGCAAGCCCAGGTCTTGGATTTTTTTGATGAGTAGGTTGTTTTGTGAAAGGATTACACTGAGTCTTAATAAGAGGCATATCAAGCTAAGAGTTGAACCAGATACTATTGTTTGGGAATACAATAAATATGGAGGTCAATATACAGCTAGACTTGGTTACAAAGCAATTTTTGACCCTCATCCTAAAGGGCCTACTTGTGGTGGAAGTAGATTTAGAAATTATCTGCCCCAAAAAAAAGGTAATTATTTTCATGTGGTTAGCTTTGAGAAATAAGCCTTCGACTTGGGAATTTTTATAGAGGAGAAGCAGACAAGGTCCAAATATTTATATGTTGTGTATTATTTTTTTTTGGTATAAGGTAGAGGTGGTTATAAGGTCCACAAACCTTTTACAAAGTCAAAATGGGCTGGTTCTAGCATCAAGCCCGTATAATCAAAATACAAAATGGATCTTTCTAAGACTCACATTAAGCCATACTTAGAGTCCACGGTCCTATACTTGTCGCTTGACTATTCGGGATAAAACAAAAACCAAACAACACCTAGCACTTACTAACACTAGGTTGTTTGTCTTTGTACACTTGTCACCTCCCAGGCCCCGACAAATGGGATGCCTTTTACGCCTAATTCCATACGTCGGATTACTCATCATCAGCCCCTATGATCTCCTGATGCTCTAACGGGTTTGATCTTAGCTCTTCTCTAGCGACCAACACCAATAGTTCTTGAGGGAAGTTATCCTTCCAAATTTGCATCTCCCCAACGAAGCGCAATATTTGCCATTAGATCCGCCGCTTTGGTTCCCTTCTCCGAAGGTGTGTTGGATTCGGGCATTAACCAAATGAGATTTATGAATCTTTGCTTCTAGGATAAGCTCCAATATGGTCCAGTTGGGGTCTTTATCCTCCTTAATTGCCTTGATTATATTAAGCGAATCCCCTTCAAAGATAACTTCCTTATAACCCTCAAGTCCGGCAATTCTCATTGCTCGCATGCGAGCTTGGGCTTCTGCAAAATGATTTGTTTGAGTTCCCAAAGGCTCTGCAAAGGCAAGGACCACTTTTCCTTCCTCATTTCTCAAAACTCCTCCTGCTCCTGCGACCCCGGATTTCCTTTAGCTGCCCAGTCAAAATTAAACTTAACCCACTTTTGTGTGGGGGGTATCCACTTGACACCATCCCGTGGGTTGGTTGTAATGTCTAGGTGCGGAAGTTCCTCTCCCCGGTTCCGCAAAATCCTCCTTTCCCTTAGAGACATGGTCTCATTTTTGAAGAAGAAAGTTTTCCGAGTTTTCTTTCAAAGCTACGATTATTTTATTACCACATAACACGGGATCTTTCTTACGTCCTTTAAATACTCTCTTATTTCTCTCATTCCATATCCCCCATAAAAAATGGGGTAAGGCTGAGCTTCCGAGCCAAGTCAAAAGCTTTGCCCGGAAGGGGAAGCCCATTGTATGCGAAGTCGGACATGCTATTTGGACGGACCCAATCTATATGAAATTTGGACGGGATCATTTGGAAGAGCTGTACAAGAAAAATCACAAGTTAGAAATATATGACTTACAGATTCTATTGCTTTCTCACACAAGATACATCGATTGATGAATTGGAAACCTCTCCTTTGCAGATTATACTGTTGTCGGGATCTTATTTTGAGCTGCCAACCAAAAGAAGAAAGCTATTTTTGGGGTTAAATTATTTAACCAAATAACGAAGTCGGAGTCCGACCATTGAATCCTGAGTGGATTAACTTATAGGCGATTTTTATTGAATAGATCCCACTTGTAGTTTTGCCCCAAATCGCCTTGTCTCTTCCTCCCCCGGGGAATGATCGGGAACACCCTTAAAGCATCATTGAGTTTGGTTAGGGCCACCTTCTCTTGCTACGACAGATTATGAGCTGTGATTTTCTTCCAAGAAGAAGTTTCTGTGCTACGACAATAAAATCCCCTACTTTTCCTCCCATTTCCTTCGAAAGTTTATGTTGGAGGACACGAAGGTCTAAGTTATCTTTCGGAGGGGCCTCTTCCAACCACGGGTCTTTCCAAAAGTCCACTTGTCTTCCATTACCAATTCTCCATCGAATGCCTTTCCTGACTACCTCCAGACATTCGAGCAAACAATTCCAAAAATAGGATCCTCTAGGAAGATTATCGGCTTTCGGGAAGTCCCGATTATTTACGATATATTTTGCCTTAAGAAGTTTTACCCATCCCAATTGATCATTATTGATAAATCTCCATACACTGTTTGCCAATCGGAGCTTGATTCAATTCTTTCATTCTCTTTAACCCCGAGGCCCCACGATCCTTGCTTGCACACACACCTGATTCCATGCTACCAACGAAATTCTCTTTCTCTCCTACGAACTGACCACAAGAAGTTGCGTTGAATTAGCTCCAATGTAGCTCGGACCTTTGCGGGCATTCTAAATAGAGACATGCGGTAAATTGGAATGCTACGTAAAGTAGTTTGAACTAATAAGGCTTTTCTGCGGAGGTGAGAAGGCTACCCTTCCACCATGCTAACTTTTTGGAGATCCTGTCAATGAGTGAGTTCCACAAAGTAGCCTTCATTCTTCCTTCGAACATAGGCATGCCTAGATAAGTTCTTTGGTAGAAGCTCCTTTCCACAACCGAAGAGGTTAGCTATTCTTTCCTCCCTCCCACCGGGCGTGTTAAAGAAATAGATGCTACTCTTCTTATAGTTTATGTCTTATCCTGTCTGTCTCATACTTGGTTAGAATTCTCTTCAACTTCCTAGCTTGAGGCACGGAGGCTTTGGACACAATGATTGTATCATCCACAAAGCTGTTGGTGAGACAACGGCCTGCTTGTTGAGGCTGGTTTAAAACCTTCCAATTGACCATACGCACACTTCTGCTGAAATGTTCCTACCCAATGCTTCCGCTAAAATAATAAACAAGTATGGAGACAAAGGATCTCCTTGTCGCAACCCCCTTTCACTCTTAAAGTAACCGGAGGGTGACCCATTCACCATGACGAGAAAATATTGTAGTAGAGATACAACTAAAAATCAACTTAATCCATTGGGGACAGAAACCAAACTTACCCAAAATCTTGGTGAGGAACCGCCATGAGACCCGGTCGTAGGCTTTATTCATATCAAGCTTTAGTAACATACACTGCTTCCTTACTAGTCACCATTGAATGAATAACCTCATGAATTGTGATGATACCATCCAATATTTGTCGCCCTTTCACAAAGCCACCTTGGTTCATATCAATGATGAAAGGAAGGATAACCTTGACCTATTGGCGATTGTTTTTGTGAGAATCTTCATCGAGTGTTACATAAGGCGATAGGGCGAAAGCTGGAAAATTCCATTGCTCCCACTAGTTTAGGGATGAGAACTAAAAAAGTAGCATTAACTCCTTATGGGATTTCCATGTCCTTTTGAGCCTCAATTATAGCTTCCACTACATCATTGCCTAGGATATCCCAAAACTTACGGAAGAAAGGCTGCGGGGAAGCCATCCGGTCTGAGGAGGCTGTTACCATCCATGTCAAAAACGACCTTCTTGATTTCCTCCTTTGTGAAAGGACTAAGTAAGAATCCATTAAGATTATCGGTTACGAGGGGTGGAATGGCTGCCAACGAGAGAGTCCTCTTCTTCAATAGTCGGATTTACATCTTCTAGCAACGATTTAAAGTACTCAACCGCTTCCCTCCTTATGTCTTCCATATCTTTGGTGTTAGACCCATCGGCCATCTTGATCTCCTTAATTTTGTTAGTACTCCTGTGGCGAAGAGTAGAGACATGGAAGAACTTTGTATTTCTGTCACCCTCCTTTAACCAACGCGATCTGGATTTACTGCCTCCAAAAGGTTTCTTCAAATCCTAGCATCGTGTGGTATTCGGCTAACGGCTCCCTCTCCTGGTTTCTCGGATCCTCCGTAAGTTGCTCCGACTTCAACTTCTCCTGTAGTTCATTGATCTTGTCTTTTAGTTACTGCCTTTTTAACAAAAATATTGCCAAAGGAAGTTTTGTTCCACTCTCTAATGTTAGCCTTCACATTCCTTAGTTTACATGCCACTTGGGCCGGTTTCGAACCATTATACTTTTTGTCCCACCATTGGGCAACCGGATCCTTGAGATCCTGATGTTGGAACCACATAAGTTCGAATCGAAAGGGTCGATGTATCTTTTCTTAGAGTCCTCCCTGTTTCCCACGAGAATTGGGTTGTGATCGGACCCGATTCTTGGGAGTGCCGTTAATGAAGAGTCCCCAAACCTCTCCAGGGATTCTTGAGAAAGAAGAAACCTATCTAATCTTATACGAATTTGGTTTTCCTTCAATCTTTTGTTAGACCATGTATAGGAGAATCTACGCGAGGTCCACATCCATCGGCTCATGTTGCTCAACAAAATCTCTAAACTCGTAGATATCGGCAGTTATTCTTTGAGAGCCCCCCAATTTATCTACGGGATTAAGGTAGCAATTGAAATCCCCCGCCACAATCCAAGGGTAGTTGGGGACCGTCTCCCTCAATTCGGCTAGGCGACTCCAAAGAACCCTTCTCGGTCCACTGTCTAAGCTGGAGCATATACATTCGTTAAGATCCACTCTTCTGTGTGGTTTTATCCACACATAAGAGACAAATAAACCAACTAGACATCGGAATCACTCTACTATCAATCACATTTTTGTTCCACATAACCGGTAACCCTCCTGCTTGTTCCGGTGGCCTCTTGGCCTACTACTTCGACTTCTCGCCAAGTCCTATTCTTAAAAGGAATAACTCTACTCTCCTCCATTTTAGTTTCTTGCAGTAAAATCATATCCGGTTTGTGTTCTTGTCTAAGAGCATACAAAGCTCTTATTTTTGCAGGATTACTCCCACGAATATTCCATGAAAGGATCTTCATTTATGGGCTTTGGATCCTCGAGCCTTCGCCCCAAAGAGCAATACTGCTTGAGTGCCATCAGCCACTCCTCGCTGCGCTTCTTTACGCCTTAAGGCGGCATTGCTAGGTTTCCCTCTTCCCACCGAACCATATCCCCATACATCCGCTCTAGGTTGAAGTTCCTTGGGATTCACTTGGCTTCTAGTAACCATCTTGGGTAGGTCGGTCTTGGTATTTGGGGTAACAATCGGCTTTCCGGGTTAAGCTGGTCTTTTTGACGGTGGAGATGATTCCGTGCTCTTAGCTTCTTGATTAGTAGATTCTTTTTCCCTGCTTTGGGGTTACAGTGATCTTGGTGGTTCACCTCTTCCTCCCGAGTATCCTTGCTGTATTATTAGTTTCCTGCTCCTTCCTCTGATTTTTCTCCTCTAAATCCTTCTCTTGAGTCTCCTCTACCTCGGATTCCACTTCTTGGCTGTCCATCGATCTCCCTTCAAATGATTTAATGCATCAAAGCTGTTCTCCATTGGGATGTTGATCTCCTTGGAATTTCTTCCCATAAATTCCTCTGCGGTACATGGGACCACTTCCACCGAGCCTCCATAGGCCTCCCGTATCACCCAATCAAACTTACTTGCCCCGGGGCGTTGATCTATGGGGTTCTTTCCTTTGTGATTTGGCTCACGAGGCTTGCTTGTATCATCTTAGGAGCGAGGTTGAGCTTGAGGGTTCCCATCAAAGGGACCGGCTCCCCTGTGAGAGGGTTTTGGGGCATAGGAATTTTTGGGAGGAGGGTTAAAACGTTGCCTCTTGCTTACAATAGGGCGAACGGGGTCTACGATATTCGGATTTCGAGCTCCACGTCCTTGAGGCCCGGGTTGGGTAGGAATGGAGATGCGCGGGGGAGGGATATTATTGCGGGTTTGAGGATCGGTATTTTGGAGTGGGGGCTGGTTCTTGGAAATGCGGTGGATACCCTGGTGCCCTACCTTCCCACAAACACTACACTTAAAAGACATATTTTCATATTCAAATACACGAGTATGAAGGCCAAACATAGACGACAAAATAATGGATTTAGGGAGCTCTTTACTCGGGTCCGCCAACACACACATGCGAGCGAGACGGGAGTCTTGTTTTGCTCAAGGTTGCGGGATCAATAGCTATTAGTTCTCCAATCTACGTAGCTATCCCAACCAATATTTGTTCGTTCCAGAAAAGCAGAGGTAATCCTGGCATCTTAACCCAAATAGGAGCCAAATCCAGCACCTGAGTGCAGGGGTTGAAATCGGGGGACCAACGCTTGAGATACAAGCCCCTTTTCCCAAAAAACCAAGGACCTCCTTGGAGAGTCCTTTCCATGTCCTGTTCACATTGAAATGTCACCAAAAGAAAACTCTTGGGTAAAGCCTTAATCATCATACCGGCCCTTGGCTGCCATTTTTGGATGGCCCATCTCCTTATGACTTCCATGTCCGGCCTCACCCCCATAAATTTAGCCACCAAAGATGTTATGCCCTCCATAGCCACATGCTGAGCTAAGGAATGCGGGACGTGCAACCTACCATTGACAGATTTTAGATTAAAACAAGAGTCGGATAATTTTTGCTTACCGCGAAGAGCATTAAGATATGAAGGTCTCCAGTTGCCAGGTTTCTCTTTGTCTCCTTCTTGGGTCTTCCTTTGATCCTGACGCATAGAGTCCTGGTCCCCCTCAGAGAAATCTTCAACCGCATCCGCCCAACGCCCTTGGACCGGTTCCAATAGAACTTCCTTGTCCACATCCTCCGCCTGGGGGCCTGCTATCTCGCCAGAGCCCCCACCTGCCGCGTCTGCTGATCTGCCCTCTGAAGTCCCACACCTAGGGTTTGATGCCCCTAGACCTCTCGCTCCTCCTCCTTGCTGCTCCATATTTACTTTTCTCAAAACTATGCTAAATTTCCAAGATCTAATACTCATTTAGCATCATAGAACTCATTGAAATCCATAACCATATTAATGCATGAATACAACATATTCCAGAGATGATTTCAAGGTATATATGTTGTGTATTATTTGGCTTCAATACAAACCCCAGATACCTAAAGCCTTCTTGGAAATCTAAGAGATTAAAAGGAAAAATTCTGATTAGATTCTATTTAGTATCTTGCTCTAGGCCATTGAATTAAATATAGGATTTTTGAAAATATATCTTCATGCCAGTAGTAATACTGAAGTGTCCAAGATTTCCTTCAACTTTCTAACTTCCCTTAAACTTCCATTTGTGAACAACAATGCATCATCAACAAATATTAAATGAGATAATTAAAGGACCCCAAATTTTATTTCGGACAAGGATCATACCCTATTTGCATCCAAAATAGCTCTACTCAATCCTTCAGCAACCAGTAAAAAAATTAAAGGAGATAAAAAACATCCCTGTCTCAGTCCTCTCAAGGGTCTAAAGAATTTGGAAGCCAATCCATTGATAAGAAAAAAAAATATACAAAATAAATACATCCCATAATTCCATTTTACTATACCCAGGTGTTGTAGGTGAGTTGGAAAGGAGATGGCAATCCTCCAAGGGAGGTCCTAGATCCAAATCTCCACCCTACCAAAAAGTTGAATTGGGTACCCAAAATCCAATTGATAATGTTGGTGCGGGTAAGGTCGGGTGCGACTCCCGGGTGACTTTGATGGTGTAGAACCCCCTGTTCATGGTCTCTCAAACCAAGGCGACCCCACAAGGGGTTTTTTGCTTTTAAAAAATAATAATAATAATCCATTTTAGTACTGGATAGCTAAAACCCACATGTAAGAGCATCAATCTAAGATACAACTAGCTAGTTCTATCATAAGCTTTAGATAGATCTAGTTTAAGGACCATTGCAGGAAGATTTTTTATTTAAATAGAGTGAAGGCCCTCTTGTGTAGCTCCTATGGCTTCAAAAATTTGTCTACCTGCTAAAAACCCAAACTGCTCCTAGGAAATAACTTCATAGAAAATATTCTTCAATCTAATAGCTAGAATATTTGCAATAATTTTATAGATACAGTTACACAATGAAATAGGCCTAAATTCATCAAATATTTTAGGCTTCTCCCTTTTTGCAATAAAAGCTAAAAAAAATGGAGTTTAAAGCCCCCAAAACCTGACCACTCAACCTAATTTCCTCTATTAATCTAAGAATATTCTCCTCAACCAGATCATAGAAAACTAGGAAAAACTCCATAGGCCATCCATCAGGCCCTGGACTTTTATCCTTTTTGAAAGAAGTCATGAAAACTTTCAATTCTTCCTTTGTAACCTCCTTCATAAGTACTGATTGTCTTCCTTTGTCACAAAATTGGGAAAGAAAGTAGTTAACTTTTAAATTTCTCCAATATTGACTCTATCAGGTTCTTTATAGATAGATTGAAAATATTTTACTCCCAAATTTGCTAACTCGGAAAAATTCCTAATGAGGACCCCTTCTTCATTTTGCATCTCCCAAATAGTGTTAACCTTCTTCCTATGATTAGCAAAATTATGAAAAAAATAGTATTTTCATCCATTTTTTAACCATACAACTCTACTTTTCATTCTCCATTCAGCTTTCCTCCACTCCAAGAATTTGTTCTTCTTATTTTCTAGTTCAACCAATATTTTTTTCTCCTCCTCTTTAAATAATCCAGCATCATTCTTTTTATGAATTTCTGAAATTTCCTTCTCGACCAACTTAAGATCTCTATCCATACTTTCCTTTTTAACTGCAATCCAAGATGACACAACTCCTTTAAATTTTTTTTAGAGCAACAATAAATTGAAAACTCGTTGATGACATGGAACTTTGGTCATAACCAATCCATTCTTTTTAATTATTTATTGAAAATATTCTTCCTCCAACAAAATTAAATTGAGCTTAAAAGGATTGACATGTTTTGCCTCTTGAATTTCTAATTGAATAAAATGGAAGAATGATCTGAGCCACCTCTAGTACCAACCCATGATTATTTTCTATCTATTTCATTGTATAATATCTTTGAGATAAAAACTATGTCCAACCTTTTTGAGATCCCAAATTCCTTGACTCTATTATTTCTCCACGTAGGCATTAATTTTATTGGTTCCAAATCAATTAAACTAGCTTCTTCAATATTATGCTTGAAGTAATCTGCAAGTCTATCAAGTCTTGCAGATTCTCCCTAGACCTCACTTTTATTCATAGTAAAATTTAAGTCCCCACCAATGATAAATCTTTCATCCCTAACACACCTTTGGAAGAAAAAATCATCCCAAAAGACCTGCCTATCTTCATAGGGACCATAAAAATTAATAAATGATAACCTCAAACCCAAGTCTTTAAAAAATAATTCTATCCACAAGCCTAAAACCATAAAGGAATAATTAATTAAGGATATTGAGTTCTTCTAGCCAGTCAAAACACCCCCTGAATTTTTGGTAGCATACAGAGCCAAGAACTCCCAATCCCTAAGCAATTTACTTAACCTTTCAATGACTTTTGTACTTACCCCCATGGTTTCTTGTAGAAGGATAACATTCGTATTATGAATTTCAACCATCCTGGCTAAGGCAAGTCTTTTAGGAGTGCCAAGACCTAAAATATTAAGGGATAACAAGATCATTTGAAACTCTTAGAGGGGTTTTGTCCCACTCTAAGGATCCTTTTGATAGATTTTTGTTTACCCTACTAAATTCACCTCAAAGCCTTCTCCTATGCATGAAAAAAAAATGATTTCCTACCCACTGAAGTAGTGGAAGATTCATTTATATGGTCTAGAACTAACCCTAAACTTCCAACAACTACGCAAGTTCTCAGCTTGGATTCCATTTTCCTAGAATGTAACAAATATCTGCAAGAGGAACCTATCTCCAAACTATCCCCTGAAATAGATACCTCCCTAGAAGATTCATCTGATAGGTCACAAAGACTTCCCCCAATAGTAGAAATATTTGGATCACAATCCCTATTCAATGTGTTTAAGGTTTCCAACCCATTATCCAAAATCTTAGAAAATTCCTTATCCCTAGGACTTCTCTTCGAACATTCATAAGGAAGTGTACAAAGTTCTTTATTACCTAAGTCCATATTATTCTCATGTATTGGATAGTAATTATCATAAGGCTTAGATGTTTGACCAATAAACTTAATAGTATCGAGTTCCAATCCTTTCATAGTTTTCTTTATGACTTTATCTCCTTCTCTAACAACTTGTGAATAGTGAAATGGAGATAAATCTAGGCCCAAAATTTCTTCCTCCTCTAGATTTTTGGTTCTAGGTTCAACAACATTCTTTTTTCTTGTTTGTGCCAAATTAGGGAGCACTATTGAGCTCTAAAAAATAGGTATCTCTTGATTGTTGTTAGCTGACTTGAAATCCCCACTAGTCATTTGTTTTCTCCTCCATACTTTTTGTGTGAAAGCTTGAGAATATTCCTTAGCAATATGTCCATAAACATGAAAATGAACACATCTAAAAGGAATATTCAAATAATCCAAGATTTGAGTATGAACTATATTCCCCACAACTATCTCCATACAGTCCGGTAAGCCTTCACTGATATCCATATCAACCAAAACCCGAGCTATAGGCTAAAAAATAATAGATTTGAAAGAAATATCTATATCCAAAGTTTTACTTAATGAATCTCCAATTGCTTTTAAAGCTCTTTCTGACCACAACTCCATTGGTAGGCCTAGAATTTTTTCCCATATCAGGGTTCTCCTAGCAAATCCAATCCTAGGATCAAAGCAAGTCCTCCAACCCTTCAAAGACAAAAAATAAGACCCCTAATACCAACAACTTCCCAGAATTTTCTATGCATCTTCCTCATATCAAAAAAGGAAACCTATCCATCCTCTAGCAAGTAAGTGAAAAATTGACCCATATCCTAAGATTGGGACCCATACCTTCTGCAACCACTCATTTAGTGTATTATCAGCTATTTGACATCCATGAAACTTTCCAATAAGGGCCTTTCCCAAAAACTCCAAAACTTGTTCCATCCTCAAGTATTCCCTAAGTATCATTCTGATCTTTGACCTTCTCTTTTTAACCACTTTATGTGCCTTACACACTTCAGGAACTAAGTTGTAGACTATGTTGATTGTAAGTTTGGACCCACTCCACTTAGGGCCTCTAATAAATACTTTTACCAATAAAACCATAACCAAATAAAGGAAACTCTGTAAGACAAAGAGAGTTTGGATTATTTGGAGCCTACTCAAGTTTTTCTTCCCCGCAATGAAATGCTTGCTCATTCATTATACCCATCACTTGATTAGAGTGTTCTAAGACACCTGAGAGTGAACAGTAAATAGGACAACTGATTTGATCTGAACCTTTTGACATAGACTCTCCTCTATCCACTAAAGTGTGATAATTTGCAGTATTATTCTGGTCACTCAAAAAACCCAAGGACCCCTAGTTCTCAACTTCTAAATTTTGTCCAAAAATAGGATCTTTGGCCCTTGAAGTTGAAAATATGAATTACCCCTCAAAGGGGTCCTATGAGAAGTCCAAAAATTCCTCTTCATTCTCCATCTAAAACAAGAAAGCAATTTCCCGATTTATACTATCATTTTAAAAATACCAAATAAAAAATATTTTTACTTCACTGCCCTAGCATTGTTGCAACACTGTTAAAATATTTATACTTCACTGCCCTAATACTGCTGCACTTGCCTTCGCTACCCTAGCACTGTTGCAACACTGTTAAATTTTATTTTTTACTTCACTGTCCTAACATTGTTGCACTCGCCTTCGCTACCCTAGAACTACTATGGCACTATTAAAATATTTTTACTTCACTGCCCTAGCACTGCTTTGACACTATTAAAATATTTTTACTTTGTTGTCCTAGTATTGCTACACTCGCATTTGCTTGTCAAATAATGCTACTTAGGTAATCTAATACAAGTGTGACCTTTTAAACGTTGATGGATATCTTTGTAGGGTTAATTGATAAGATCATCCTTATCTATCTTGATGAATTGATTATTTTATCTAAATATAGATCTAGACATATTAAACATTTAGAAGAAACCTTAAAGAGATGTAGGGAATATGACATATCATTCAACCAAAAGAAACCTATCTTCTTTGTGAGGAAGGCAAGCACTAGGATATGTGGTATAAAAATACTACTTTATCATAGACCTAAAGTGCATCAAAGCAATTCAAAATATACCCTTACAATATTTAGTTAAGAATCATATCCTTCTTAGGTCAAATCTAGTTTGCTTCTAAATTAATCACTAATTTTGTGCCACTAGTAAGGTCTATCACTGAGCTGCTAAAATAATATGCCACTTTCACTTAGACTAAGGAAATGAAAAAATAATTTCAAAAGATTAAGAAAGCAATCACTAAGGTCCTAGTTCTCAAAAATATTGACTTCTTAAAAGACTTTAGATTATATGTGTTCAACACTAATGAAAGTTTAGATATTGTATACACTTAAAATGATAAAGGTAAAAAATATCCTATATTCTTTATGAGGCAAGTGCTTCACAACTATGATGAATACTATACTTTCAATGAAAATGTTTGCTATGATGAAGGCATTTAGGAATTTTAGGTATTATCCATAGCTAAACTATTATTTTATAGTATACCCACATGTTATATTGTTACAACACTAATGAAGTAGTCGACTATATAAATCCAATATTATTATTTATTCATCAATTCTTATAAATAGGGTAGAATACATTTGATTTATAACATCATTGATCATAAAAATTATTTTGCATATTCGCAAGAGACTCTGCCCTCTCTGAGTGGCTACAGGACTTTGCCCTCCTCAAGTGGCGTAGTGATTAATTTTGTTTACTCATGGATAATATTTCTCGTGTTTGATTTATTTTATGCATTGGAATACTTCAAGTGGTATCAAAGCACCTTCTTGGAGAGGAGAAATTTTTTTCATAGAATTTTTTATACACCAATTTGCATCACCTTAGGCGTTGTGGCAGGCGAAGGGTTTCCTAGTAAGCAAGTACAAATATAAAATACCACATCGTTCCAATTTTTCCAAATCTGAACTAGCATGTTTATGACATGAAAATACTATGTCTTCATCATAGTAATCAGTTACAGAATTTAATTAATATAAGGTTTCCTTTAAAATTTATATTCACAAGTGGAAAACCACCGACACGTGTCAGTTAATATCTGATGAATTTTAGTGTTGTGAAACACCAAATGATGGGTTGCATATTGGCGGTATGGTGTTAAAGATCATAAATCCGTTTGATTGGTATTTCATGAATTATCACGTGCAATTTTATTATTCACAAGGTTTTCGACGATTCACAAAGATTTCCCAAGATTTTCCCTCGACTGTTTTTCTCTATGATTCACAAAGATTTTTTTAAATGCGCATATTGATGATTAATAAGATCATGAATAGCTACAACTTCCTAGAGTAAATTTGTTCCAATTGTTCAAAAACTTGAAGCAAGGTAAATCTGTTTCGGTTGTTTTCATGGAAACTATCAATAGTGCCATCGAATGCACAAATTATATCTATTCATTTTTGCTGCAACAATCATGATGCACATTTAAGGTTTCAAAGCTTAGTCACAATCCCATTAAATATTTAACCATAAAAATCATGCATTACCCACCCGTCTATAGGTTCCAAATCTTAGTCACAATTCTATTTTCGGGGAATTCTCTATCCCACATTTATCCTACTGACTAGACCGGGCAGTTTAAAATTACCAAGGGAAATAATAGCATTTGACCAGCCCATTTGTCATGTCTCCCTTCATGCATTATCTATCCAGGTCATGTGTCAATATCTTGCATAAACTTCGTGTTCGTTGTCGCTTTCTACCCATGTATTGGTCTTTAGTGTCCTTGTTTCCGATCTCCTCGTGTCCTTCGTCACCTTTTTTCCACATGTCCTTCTTTTGGTTCCCATGTGTCCTTCATCACTTTATGTCCATGTGTCCCTCGTTCTGCTCATCACCTAGTCATCTGGTCCCTTGTTTTGCTCATAGCCTAGATCTGAGTTAATCATAGTGATGTAGCTGCAATCCGTTGAAAATAACACCAAATGTTGTAAATTCAAAAATAGTTGTTGAAATAAATCGTGTAATTAAATAAGTGACCATTTAGAAATAGCTGTTGAAATGAATCGTGCAATTAAATAAGTGACCGTTGAAAGTAAAATTCAAAGTGACCGTTGGAAGTAAAAATTTTGAAGCCTCAACTAACCATTTGAGGTAGTTACAAACCATTTTTTGCAAAAATTGACAACAAAAAAAATGATTTTTTTTGCGGATTCTAATTAAGGTGGAAATTCAAAGTGCATGAGAGATCAAACCACTCCAAACAAGTGGAATAGAGGAGCAAACGGAAGATTACAATGCATAGATAGACCAAACGAAGGGTCCTTGAATACACCAAAAAAGTAACCATAAAATAAAGGTACGCAACATAATTCTCCTTTTAGAATTAATAGTTTTAATCCTCACCACTGGTCCATGGCTTCTCCAAATCAAGACAATTCCACCATCCCTCCTACTCCAGACCACAATGGCACTTCTTCTAACCTAGAAAATATTGTCTCTATCCGAGAAGACCTTGTCACTAAAATTCCCCTCACGGTGGATGTTGGTGTGCGTCAGTGTTTAGGGCAACAACAACAAGACCTTGCTACTATGTATACAGTATTACATGAAATAAGGGATTCAGTGGCTAAACTTCTCAAGCCAAATAATCAAGCCTCTCAAGCCATTGTCAACCCTCCACCTTTAAATACTCGTCAAGCATCAGTACCCCCAAAAACTTCTTTCGATTTTGATCCTTCAATAGGTGATGCCTCCCGATTCTTAGAATGGCCTCATGATGTTCAAGTTCCTCATACTGACATGCCCACTTTTGAGGGATATGATCCTAGAGGTTGGCTAGCCAAAATGGATGGTATTTTTCATCTATACCATATTCCAAAAACCGGTCGTGTCGCATTTGCATCTTGTAAACTTGGTACCTAGGCCTATCAATGGTTGTTATGGTAGCTTCATCAACATAATCACTCCCTTATGTGGCCTGAATTTAAGGAAATTTTCCTTAGAATATTTGATAAAGGTTCTTCTTCATCATATGTGGTTCACCTTATGGAACTCAAGCAAACCGGTTCAGTAGAAGACTATGTCACTGAATTCACAAGTCTTCTTACCTATACACATGAATTGAATCCAGTAGTAGTGGTATCCACCTTCCATCATGGTCTCAAGGATAAAATAAGAAAGGAAGTTGACATGCATGATCCATGTACTCTTGATGATGCCACCCGTATAGCTCAAGCAACCAAAAATAAACTTCAAGATGTGGTACCCTATAAACGTGATTCTAATTTTTGTCATCCTTTTCGCAATAATGAACAGTCCTCAAGATTTTTTTGCTTTAAATGTCATTCCTATCATCCAAGGGATCAAGCCTGTGTAGTACGTCAAACCTTTCAAGTGGAATATGACACCAATGAAGAAGAAGATGTAGTTCAACTAGAGTCACTCACTGATACAGAACAACAACCAACAGATACTAGTGAAGTAACACCTGAAGAAGATACTATTGCTCTCTCAGTACATGCACTTATGGGTTTAAAATCTCATCATACAATTAAGGTACAAGGATTCATTAGGCACAAACATGTTAATGTGTTGATAGACTCAGGTAGTACACATAACTTTATCGATTTCAAAACTGCCAAATCCTTGAACTTGTATATGAATACTTCTAATCAAGATAAGTTTCAAGTATTGATTGCAAATGGAGGTAATGCTCAATGTGTGGGCCGAACATCTCCAATTTCGATACAAATGGGAAGTTATACTTGGTGTGGAACTCTCTTCATCATGAACTTAGGGAGCTCAGACGTCATTTTGGGTGTAGAATGGTTATCTCAACTCGGTGATGTTACTCTTAATCTTCAAATATTATACATCATATGGATAGAGAATGGGAAGACTATTTATCTTCAAGGAATTCAATCTCCACCATCCAAGGTGGTGAGTTCTCATTGCATGGAGAAGTTATTAAAGAAGGGTGCTTATGGTTTTATAGCTCAAATAAATTCCATGGAAGCTCAATCCTTGGATACTCCTACAATTCTCTCAAAGGATCTTCAAACTATTGTGGATAATTATGAAGAAGTTTTCAGTGAACCAAAGGGTCTACCTCCTAAATGATCACATGACCATGCCATACATCTCGTTCCTGGAAGTCTTCCTCCTAATGTTCATCCTTATCACTATCCTCAACCTCAAAATATAGAAATAGAGAAGCTAGTACAAGAAATGTTAGAACATGGCATCATTCATCCTAGCATCAGTCCTTACTCATCACCCATAGTAATGGTACATCGTAAGGATACCTCTTGGTGCATGTGTCCAGATTTTTGACCTCTCAATAAAATTACCATCAAGGATAAGTTCCCTATCCCTATCATTGATGACTTATTAGATGAATTACATGGTGCTAGTTATTTCACTAAATTGGATCTTCGTTCAAGTTTTCACCAAATTTGGGTTAGGGAAGAGGACATACCTAAAACCACTTTTCGAACTCATGAAGGTCATTATGAATTCCTAGTCATGCCTTTCAGTCTTACTAACGCTCCATCAACCTTTCAAAGCCTTATGAACCATGTCTTTAGGCCATATCTTCGTAAGTTCATCTTAGTTTTCTTTGATGATATCCTAATTTACAGCAAATCTTGGAAGGATCACCTAACCCATGTTGACAAGGTCCTTCATCTACTACATAAGGAAAAAATTTTGTTAAAAGATCCAAATGTGCCTTTGGAGTCCAAGAAGTCGAATACTTAGGTCATATCGTATCTCATGAAGGAGTCAAAGTAGACCCTCAAAAAATCAAAGCTATTCAAGATTGGCCTCTACCTAAATCCCTCAAAAAACTTAGGGGATTCCTAGGTCTTACAGGCTATTACCAAAAATTTGTATGCAACTATGGCAAAATTGTAGCACCTCTCACAACACTTACCAAAAAGGATGCTTTTAAGTGGAATGAAGTAGCTTCTCAAGCATTCCAATCTCTCAAAGAAGCCATGTGCTCTACCCCAGTATTGGCTACTCCTGATTTTAGCAAACCTTTCATCATCGAGTGTGATGCTTTGGGTACAGGGATTGGTGTTATTTTAATGCAAGAAGGTCACCCCTTGGCTTTTGAGAGCAAGCAACTTTTAGGTAAGAATTTGGGGTGATCCACTTATGAGAAGGAAATATTGGCTATTTTACATGCCATTGAGAAATGGAGGCATTATTTAATAAGTAGTCATTTCATTATTAAGACTGACCATAGTAGTCTTAAGCATTTTCTAGAACAACGTCTATCTTATCCCTGAACAGAATAAATGGATGACCAAACTTTTGGGGTATGATTTCATGATTGAGTACAAGAAAGGCAAAGAAAATATGGTAGCTGATGCATTGTCTCACAAATATGAAGATGAGATCTCCATCAATGCCATTTCGGGCCCTTGTCCCCAATGGTTATCCCAACTTCAAGAAGAATGGTTGGTTGATAGTGAAACTGCTCAAATTATTCAAGATAGGAATTCAGGATCATCAAGGCATCCTTACTTCTCATATTTAGAGGGTGTGCTTCGCAAGAAATATCACATCTACCTTTCATAGGGTTCCACTATTAAATCTATGGTCCTCCAAGAATTGCATGCATCCCCTTCAATAGGACACTCGAGATTCTTCAAAACATACCAGCGAGTGAAACAATATTTTTCTTGGAAAGGCTTAAAATCTGATGTTAGGACATTTGTGGCCGAATGTGAGGTATGCCAATGCAATAAAGGTGAAACAATGAAATCTCCAGGACTACTGCAACCCTTACCAATTCTAGACCACCAATGGGAACACATATCAATGGATTTCATTGAGGGTCTCCCCAAGTCAGAGGGTAAAACAATGATTTTTGTGGTTGTGGATCATTTTTCCAAGTACGCTCACTTTTGTGCCCTACAACATCCCTACTCAGCAAGTAAAGTGGCCAAGGTATTTCTTGACTCCATTTTCAAATTACATGGTATACCCAAAACTATTGTGAGTGACCATGATCCCATCTTCACTAGCAACTTTTGAAAAGAATTATTTCATCTCAGTGGTACCAAGTTGAACATGTCTTCCGCATACCACCCACAATCTGATGGTCAAACAGAAATAGTTAACAAATGTTTGGGTACTTATCTTCGTTGCTTTGCTCAAGATAAGCAATATCACTAGATTCAATGGCTTTCATTAGAGGAATGGTGGTATAACACTTCTTACCATTTTTCCCTCAAGATGTCTCCATTCAAAGCTTTGTATGGTCAGAAGCCACCAACAATCATAGACTATGTTCCAGGATCTTCCAAAGTAGCTCAGGTAGATGACTTGTTTCAACATCGCCAAACAATGCTCAACCTTCTTAAAGATAATTTGATCCAGGCACAAAATCGTATGAAGCAACAACATGACTTACATCATTCAGAACGACAATTCAATGTTGGAGATATGGTCTTTTTGCACCTACAACCTTATAAGTAGTTATCCTTGAAGATCAAGTCCAGTCAAAAATTGGCTCCTCAATTTTATGGGCCCTACAAGATAGTTCGTCGCATTGGTGAAGTCGCATATCAATTGGAGCTTCCACCCTCTTCTCGTATACATCCAATTTTTCATGTATCTTGTCTCAAACAAGTGATTGGTCAGAAAGTGCAATCGCAGATAGAGCTTCCAGTACTAGATGAAGAAGGGTGAATAACTCTTCAACCTGAAGCAATATTGCAAACCAGAGTACGTCATCTTCGATCTCACTAGATTCAAGAATTTTTGATTAAATGGTAGGACCTTCCAGAAGAAGATGCTACATGGGAATCAGAAAGCATTTTCTAGTCATTTCCAGCTTTGAGGACAAAGCTTTCCAAGGAGGGGAGCCATGTTACAACCCTAATATAGCTTAGTCGGCTATATAATTCCAATATTATTATTTATTCATCAATTCTTATAAATAGGGTAGAATATATTTGATTTAATAACATCATCAATCATATTAATTATTTGCATATTTGCAAGAGACTCCACCCTCTCCAAGTGGCTACAGGACTTTGCCCTCCTTAAGTGGCATAGTGATTAATTTTATTTACTCGTGGATAATATTTCTTGTGTTTGATTTATTTTAGGTATTGGAATACTTCATAGATCCATAGTATTACATAGTGAATTAGGTAAGAAGTAAGTTGGATGGATAAATAAAATACATAAGTTGGACATTGAAATTAATCCAACAAAATTAGTGAGAGGGAGATCTCTCTATGAAAATCTAGCTATGGGTCACTCAAGCAAATAACTAGCTTTAGTGGAAGAAGTTGATTTAGTATAATTAACTAGATACATGGGTGATACAAAGAGATATATGTTAGAAATATATATCTCTAGGATTTTTATAACTAAACAAAGAGATAAATTTAGACTAAAGGCTATGAACTTTATCTAGATCAATCATACCCTCTTCCAAAAAGGGATATAAGAGGGCATTATTAAGGTATGTCAAAGAGGAAAGAATAAAAGGATTGTTGATAAAATACCATAGTGAATGTGAAAACTATTCAACACAAACAACCACCCATAAAATTCTAAGAGTCACTAGCCAACCATATTCACTATTATTTCCAATGGGTGAAAGAATGTGAAAATTATTATATGTATATGTGCCACATGAGAAAATATTCTATTCCCTTACAACCTATATATTTTATTAGAAAAATCAATCCATTGTATAGCATTGGGTAGGGATGGGTCTTGACTACCATAAACTATTTCACTATATGGGTTGATATTTTAGTTAAATAAACTAATTAAGAGGTAGTCATTCAACTATTAGACAACATAATCACCCAAATTGTGATACCTTCAGTGATAGTTATAAATAATATTTTTGTGTTCATAGAGAATAAGCTATTATAGTTTGAATTGGAATAATAAACAGTCTCAAAGACTTTGTCTAACTATTATCCATAGGGATATAGGCTAGGAGAATCTACAAACAAGAATATTGTTATAATCCTAAAGAGAATAATTTTTGAATCTAAAAGGGTTTGGCATAATAAGTTAAAGAAGGTGATATGGTAGAATAGGGTCACTCCAAAGGCTTTTATAGGGACTTATCCATACAAGTTGGTGTTAGAAAATATATTCCTACCCATAAATTTAGAACTCCCTTCACTCCAAAAATCTTAGAAGTTAGAATTATAGGATACTAATATTCCATTGATGTAGGATCATTTCAATTCTTTATTACAATTGAAAGAAGATATGGATAAGGATTCCAAAGGTTCATGCAATATTATAATATCATCAATAGATGGTTTGAAAAGTAGGTTATGAATATGGAATTCAAAGAAGATAATATAGTGATAAAAATGATAAGAAGAAAGAGCCAAAATGGGATAGCATGGGAAATTCAACTTCTTTTAGAGTGGGTCATATCATATTGATAAAGTCTATGATCCAAATGCTTATAGGTTGGCTGCAATATAATAAAGGATACTATCTATTTTATTAAATAAGTAGCACTTGCACATCTCTAAGGCTAAATACAATCCTCTCATAAATATATACGTAGTGCTTGTTGTCCCTTTTCTTCATGTTTATCTTTCTGTCTATTGTTTCCATTCTTTATGTCTTAATAATTCCCCAATATCTATGTGAAAATATTGAAAGAGAAACTTTGTTACGCCCTTGCATTATTTTCTAATAATCTCTAGCTTGATAAGTGTAAGAATAAGAGGGTGTCAAAAAACTTGGCAATATTGTTACTAAGGGAATAATATGCCGATTTGCTAGATTGGAAGAATAACATCAACATCCATCAGTAGAAAATATGTCAATTGTTTTGCCAAGTACCAAAGCTACCAATTCATTGACTTTCCAAAAATTTGTTACAAATAATACTAACCTCAACTTGATATGAGGGTCTATCCTAAGTACATGGCTAAATTTTTTCTTTGAGAATCAATCCATTGACAAACAATGCAATCCATTGACATGTACTTAGAAAATAAAAGTGAATTCATGATACTATAGCTAATAATCCTTGCATAAGGAAGATCAGATAAGTGGTGACTTCAAGCTTAAGAATACATAATTCATCAACTTGGTAATCTAATCAAATCAATAGTGTATGTCATATTGACATTGATGTCAAAATTACCCAATTTATTAGATAGGGGTAAAGGAATTTCAAGGACAAAATGATATCATGCTGACATAAGCACAAGGTTTCTCAATTCATCAACCTAGAAGACAAGCAACAAAGAAGATGATGACATTATGTTGACATCAGCCCAAAAAGCATTGATTTGTTAGCTTGATGGGGTTGTGTAAAGTATTTATTTTGCATGTGTAAGGGTAGGTTAAAAAAATTATAAAGACTAGAGGGTTAAGCCTTTTATTTGTACTTTGAGTTATTCTAATTTGTTGTTGTCAACATCTACTACGTATAATGAACATTTGAAGACATGCTAAGAAAACCTTGCTATATTTTTTATGCTAGATTTGGAACCCAAAACCTTTGTTATTATATAGAGGTGTTCCTAATTTGTTGTAATTTATCAACACCCTTGAAAAACAACATTGGTAAAGAGAGAAGAAAAAATATTGAAAACAACATCAATGAAGAGAGAAGAAAAAATATTGAAACCCTTGGGCTAAAGGAAATATGATTTTTGGGTTCCTTATTCATAATGACTCTTTAAAGTGTTGGACTTCATAATAGTTTCCAAAAATAAATGAAATCAAACATTATCCAATATTGCTTGAAAATAAATACACAAAATAATAATGAAGAATATAGAATATATTGGGGGTGTCCATCAACACCAAATAATCTCACTAAATGGAAAATAAAATTACAATCCAACCAATTTTTAAAATGGTTGGTATGAAGGGGTATTTATATCCAAATACAAGTTTCATTTAGGTAAAGGTTATGAGACTGACCCTTAGAAATAAAATACTAAAATTCTAAAAGCACATTTTCCAAGGTTTACATGGGACCAAAGAAGAAATATGATCAATACAAGTACAAAATTCAATCATGGTCTCAAGAGAATATAAACCACAACATATTCCAAAATATTCTCTTAAGCTAAATAGAGGATATAAAGAGATACCCTTACTTGTCATCCCCACTTAAGGGATACTCTCCAACTCCAATATTCGTCCACATGCACACAACATGAAATTAGGTATGACCTTGGTCAAAATATCCACTACTTGCTGTAATGAAGACACAAATACTAGGTTAAGTATCCTAGATACATGAAGCCATATCATAAAGTACATACATATATATACTTAATACATTGATGGAACACTAGATTGTACTTAAGTTGGATGGTGCTCTAATTGTCACATCAAAGGGTGATTAAAAAACTCAAATAAATTCCAATTACTTACAAAATCATGAGCATCCACCTAAGATGCTTACAAAACTCATTGGTAGCATAATATTAAGTTCTCATGGAGGACTAAAAAATAGTTGATTGACACCTAGAACATGAAGAAGTTAGGCTAAATCCAAAATATAACATAAAATTTGTAGTAGATTATATCTCATCCAAGTCACCAACCCAATCAACATCTAAAATCCTACAAAAATTGGAGAAAAGCCAATGGAGTTGCTAATACACATATGATAAGACCCTTAGATGTATCTAAGATTTTTCTTAATTATTGTCTAGTGACTCTTGGGTGACTACTTATATTTGGAACAATGACAAATAGTAAATGCTATATCTGGTCTAATGTGAGTGAAATAGAGTACAATGTAGCATCAACCAAAGACATGGTACAATCCACCTAAAGCTTTAAGGAGTCTAAGTGGACTCACAATATTCCATCCTAATATGTTAAAGAATATCCAAAGTATTCTTGGGCTAGAAAATGGTGATTCCAAAATATATCTGATCAATATGAATCCTAAATAAAATGGAAAAGCCTCAATTATGTCATATCAAAAGTATAACAAAGTTGTGGCTTCATTTCCTAGATCAGAATAGAAGAGTTACCAGTGTTGAGAAGATTATCAATATGCAATACTATCATCAAAAATTTTCCATCCTAATATTTGATGTAAACATCATGTTTAGCCTCATTTCACTAAAAACCATAATTGAGGGAAAAGGAATAGATCTTCCATATCATGCATAAGGAGCCTGCTTAAATTCATACAAGGACCTAGTTAGATGACAAACTAGCAAAAATGATCCCTCAAGCTTTAGGTGGTTTCTACATATAGATTTCCTCCTAAAAATCCCCATGTAGAAAGGAAATCTTCACATCCATTTGATGTACCTTCCATCCATATGAGACAACAATGAAGAGAATCATCCTAACCGAGTCCATATTAGCCATTGGTGCAAAGTATTTTAAAATAATCCACTCCCTCTTATTGAGATAATCCCTTAGCAATAAGGCATACCTTGTGTTTCTCTACCTAAGCATCCAAAGTATACTTGGTCCTATAAACCCATTTGTAGCCAATGATATTCTTTCATTTTAGAAGAGGAACTATCTCCCAAGTCATATTATTCATTACAACCTCATATTATACCAACATATCATCTTTCCATTGTCTTACCCTTAGCCTAAGAATATTTTGGAGGGTCCTAAGAATGTGCTACATTCAAAATAAATTCTCTAGAACCTTCTAATGTCACTCAAGATATAGAAGAGGTTGAAAATAATTTAAAAGTGTCTTAACCCACCTGGGTATTGGATGAATCAAGGAAGAAGCTTGTGTATTATATGATAATTCAAATTAGAAGCTAAAACTAAATATTCCAACTCAACATCACTAATCATCTCATAATGCAATGATGAACTATTCTAAATTGGATTTCCTACTTACTTGGAGAAGAAAGTGCTACCTGTAAAGGTATTAAATCAATAGGCAATGGACTACCTATGGACACCCAATTTTTGTTCACCTAAACTTCCAAAAAACCACTAAGCATCCACATAGATCCAATTGACTATTTTGACCCAAATATTGAGCATTTATTACTCAATGAAAAAATTATTGATGTTGGGGGCTCTGTAGGGGACTTCCTTGGGAAGTCCTCCACTCACCTACAATCCTTCCCTGGTCCTGTCCTAGGTCCCTGATCCTGTCCCAGTTTCCCTAGCACTTCCTTAACCCTTCCTCCTTGGTTGGATGGTGTTGCATATGATCTCCTTGGGGTGGGAGGTCACTTCTCCATTTGTCTACCCCTTTCCTTACCCTTTGGTGGGTTTTTTTTCCACTATCTAGTTTTTGGGTTTTCCCTGGGACCTTCCCTGGGTTTTTTGGGTTTCTTCAAGGATTTTTTTCCTTGGAGTTCTCAGCTTTTTCCCAGGTTTTTTGTAGGTGTCTACTTGGTGCTTGCCTTCAGTGGTTCTCCAGGTGTGGACTGTTGTGGCTGTGGGAGAGTGGCTTCATGAGAATTTTTGCACAACATCTTTATGTTTTTTGGACCATGTACTTTCTACTATGACTCTGCTCTTTGGGTTTATTGGTGTGGGGCTTAGTGGGCTCTCAGCATTATTTGTGGTATTTCCATGGGGCCTTTGGTTTGCTTGTTGTTGTGTTCCTACTGGACTTCCTCATATGTTTCCCTAAAGTTATTCGTTGGCAGTGTTGAAGGTAGTCTAGGATTTCTAGCTACATCCTTTTGGTACCAGTGTGTAACGCCTACAGGTGGTTTTCCCTATGGCTCCTTCCTTTTGGGTTCCTTGGGAACTTTCATGTCTCTTTCCCGTAGTTTGTTTGTTTGCATTTGTTTCTTCCTCTGCTTCGACTGGCTTCTTCATAGGTTCTTCTATTCACTGCAAGAGGATTTCATAGCCTGTGGAGATCCTTAGTTTGCTATTCCACTTTCCAATCCTGTGAGGGATGTGGGTTTAGCTCAGTTCGTTTGATCTTCTGGCATCCTTGCTCCGTTTCCATCCTTTCTTGGGTGGGATTTTTTGTGTTCATAGTTTCTCTGCTCCACCCTATGGTGAAGGGTGGTTTTTTGTAATCCTTCTAGTTTTTTGGTGTTTCCCTACTGGTTTGTGGTTTCTCCCCTGCGTGGGTTTGTGCACTCCTATTCTTTCTTTTCCCACTTCTTGGGTTGTTTAAAATTTTGTGTATTGGAAGGAGTGCATATTCTATATTTTTTCCCACTTTTTGGTTTAGATGCTAGGTGGGAGTTTTTTCAAATTTCTTGGTTGGGTGGGAGTTTTAAATTTCAACTTTTACCACATTTTCTTTTTTATGTTGGGTGGGATTTTCAAATTTGTATTTGGGTGCGTCTCCCAATTTAGATCCTATCCTATTTCCTACTTTCATTTCCTGTCTTGGATCCTATTTCCTTTCCTGGATCCTGTCCTTAGGTCCATCCTTGGGCCTTTCCTGTCACCCATCCTTTGGCCTTGCTTGAAGTCTTTTGAATTGTTGTAATCAGGTTTTGGGTCCCTTGATAAAAACCCACTTTATTTTAATTTAACCTATCAAAAAAAAATATCGATGTTAGAATAAAATTGTCAAAGATAAATCACCACTTAGAATAGTGATTTTACAAAATTTTATGTTCTAGCTAATTAAAAAATCTTTTTCACCCCATTGGTTCACAATGATAAGATTGAAAAACCACCAGTATGAAATCACCAACACTAATTATGTCAGTGGTAGTTGCCCTGTCAAGTATAAAATATCAAGATCTTGGATAATTTTTTCCTTAAGCCTCTTATAACTTATCACTAAAAATTACCTTGGATATACACCATATCCCATCCAACTTCAAACTCCTAGATTTACCATTTTTGAAATCCATCTCCCTTGTCCTACTAGGTATGCATTTTTAAAACTTACATTTATTTTATTTGCACCATGAATGCACCTTCTCCTCTTCCCAATGCAATTAAGATCTATAAAATAAAGCCTTGCAGTAGCCCTCACAAAAAAAAAAAATTCAGTAATAAAACATTGCCAAATTTTTCTATCCAATTGCTCTAGCTCTCATCATTTTACTAGTTTTTTCCTCAGCATTTGAAGTTCACACTGGGGGTAAGAGAAGGATTCAACTCATGATCTTTAGATTCTAAATGTTTTCCTTTATTTATTTGAATATTTATTTGTATCTAAGCTTAGTGAGTATTGGATATAATATACTTATTATACAATTTTCTTCTCTTTTTGGTGCCTTTCCTTTGCATACTAACCCCACTTTTACTAACACTTCTTCTTTTGAAAGCATTTAAATTTCATTTTGCAGCATTTTAGGATATTCTTTAGAGTAGATATTTCTAGATACTCCTTGGGCTCATTTGCAACCTTGGTTTTGACACCCCACCCTTGTCTTTCTATTTTGCCTCTCAAAACAAAATCACCAATACTCTGCTATGGGTGACTATTTTGTTGTCTATGGATTATCACCTAAGTTCTATCTCCCAATCATATTTTTATGGTATATTTTATTTATATATTCATTATTATACTTTTTTTTTACCAACTATATGACCATTCTCTCATAGGTTTGACTCTTTGTTATACTATATTTTCTTCTCATAACAAAATCACCATTGTCCTATAATAGGAAACAATTTTGTCACTTGTTATTTTGGCTTAGACCTCATATCCCTAACCTGGTTCTATAACAAAATCCTATTATAGGTACAATGGCACATATTTTCACATTTTGTATTCTTTGTAATTTTGTTCTTACTTGTAGAACAAAATTGACACTTATAGTTTATATGTTTCCATTTTGTGATATATGCATAAATACTTTATTCTATCTACAAAACTTTGGTTTGCTAAGAAACTTGGGGGCCTGAACAATTTAGCCAAGATGTTTACTAACTATTTCAGCTTAGTATACCCCTAAAACTAATTTTTATTGCAAGTTTGGTTGTTTTGGTAGGTCTAAAACAAAATATTTGATACCAATATAGAAGCAACAATTATATTTCAATAGGAAAATCAAGCCCTTTCCTCTACACTTTCTAAAATTTTCCTTTCTATAAATTACCCCTATTTGTTTTTTGCAGTAGTTTATGTTGTTCTTGTAGACACAAAAATGTAGGTATTTATACTTTATCACAAGGCCTTGCACATTTCACTCACATTACGCATCACAATCCTACATAATAAAATTATATACCTAAGTCTAAGCTTAGGTGTATAAATCCTGCATATTATCCTATTTTACAGATTTTAATAAAGCTAGAAAATTTACTTAGGATACCCTGCCTAATCGTTAGACATGTGTCCTAGCCACCACTACCACTCCCATTGACACATCCAACACACTCATGTCCCCCTTGTCCCTTCACATGGGACATCCCTTACACCTCACTCCACTTGCACTCACCCATTAGCCACATCACCCTAGTTAAGTGAGACACCCTAGGTGACTCACTATAATTACCCCTTCCATTTGGCAGCCCTATATTACCACTTGGCAATCCTAGCTTGCCACCTCCCTTTTCCCTCCAAAATCCTAAGGAGCCTATAAAGGCACCTTCACCTCATCAACCAAAGGAGGCTAAGAACATACATTGTTAGGCTGCCAGAATCATACCAGGAGCTCGTACACATCCCAAGGATATCAGAGACTCAAAGTTTAGAGTGCCCTTCTTGGAGTCTTTTACCATCCAGCCTCAACCACCCATCTACAGTTATACAATAACAATCGTCCTTGTGTGGTTGCCTAACTGCCTTCTCGTGGTTACCTAGCCAAAACCACACTCCTACGGTTACTCAAAATGTATCAAAAATTTCAAATGTTGCAAATCAGTAAGGTTTTAACTTGTTGGCAAGGCATTTTAAGTTTCATTTTAATATTTTCTACAAGCATCCATTCGAGGGTTTTTATCTGCATTGGTTTTTAATCATATATACAAGTGTTATTGACCCTTGTTTGACTTTCATGTGTGCAAAACTTAGGTATTTGGAGAGCTACTGAAGCTAGGAGTGGTCCCACATATAGGATACCAAAGTCCACTTACCCTTAGAGATATAGCAGAGGAGTGAAGAACACCCAATTTTTGCTATAGAGTTGGAAAACCACCATCCAGAATATTGTATTTATGAAAATAGAGCATTGTAATATCTCCCCCAAGACATTGAGGTAAGCAAAAGCATTGTAAATTTGGGAGATTATGGATCCCCTGTATCTATAATACAAAGAAAAATTATTTGTCACATTTCAATATCTCCTTTTTCATTTTGTATATTTTACCATGATAGTTTGTGCATAATCAAAACCAAAGGTAAACTTACAACAACAACCATCCCAAGCTTAGGGTATCTAGTTGATCTTCAATGTCACACATTTGCATACATCACATCCACCTCCCTTCATCATCCATATTTGGTCAATTGGATCCTATATTTAATTATTTACCCATTCACCAATTGAGGGGGTAAGCAAAAAAATAAAAAATTTCAAAAAACATTCGTTCTTGAGTGTCGAGAAGAATTGAGTCCATTTATCCATCCAATAAGGATTGGTGTCTCTTATTTTTGCACCGCATTGTGTTTAACACAACATGGTACAATGAATAATACTTTAAACCAGGAACAGGGAAAATCGACAAGCAGGCGGGAAGCGATGAACCAGGGTTTCTGGAGCTAAGGAAAATCTAGGGCATCAGGTGGGTTGCCGAAGTGTTTTTCTGGTTACTGTGGATCTGAAGGCAAGTTTGCTGCCCCAGGAGGGTCCAATGGGGACTCCTCCGGATCCTCTCATAGGGAGAAATAGCTCTTATGCAGATTTGTTAAAAGATAAATCTCCATCTAATAATGACGAAGCACAAAGAAATGCTCTTAAAATGCTCTTCAAGGATGCTGGAAAGAGATCAACAGCCCAACGAGTCAATGGATGCCTTTCGCAGTCCGAATCAAGGCCCAAGATTGTCATCGAGCCAAGGATGGTCGAAGAAACAGTCTTATACAGAGCCAATCACGATCTGATCTGTAAATTCATGGGTATTCGCCCTACCCTGAATTTCTTGCATTCCTGGGTCAGGCAAAACTGGGAGCCTCATGGTGAGTACTCTTTATGGTTTATTAGCAATGGGTATTTTATTGTTAGTTTTTCTTCTCTGGCCGATAGAAATAGGGCTTTCGAATCAGAAAAGAGGAACCATGGTCCGACAGGGTTATTTGTTCAACCCTGGAGAGTGGGTTTCGATCCTCGAATTGAACCCATGGCTGTCCCGGTTTGGATCCGTTTGTATGCTCTTCCAATGGAGTTTTGGGGTGAGCAGGTTTTGGAAATTATCGGTAACTCCCTTGGAAGACATTTGGGTGTCTCCAAAGACACCATAGAAGGGAACACAACTGTTTTTGTAAGAATATGTGTGGAAATGGATATTAGCCAGCCTCTACCGACAGAGGTGGAACTTGAACTGGCAGGACTATCTTGGATTCAACAGCTAGATTATGAGGCTCTGCCCTTCAGATGCAGAGTTTGCCACAAATACGGGCATTTGGCCCGGTTTTGCCCAAATAATTTGAACACAAAAATGGAGGCCCCGCTAGGAATGTCAAATCTTCCTAGGGAGGGTAAGTCAACTCTAATCAAAGAACCAACCAATACTCCTCAGGGTAAAGAAGCTCAGAGAGATGGTTTTGAACAGCCCAAAAGAAGGAGAAAGCAAAAGAAAAATGGTAAAGAGCAAACACAACTCAAGCCAGCCAATAGGTATGAAATATTTAAGACACTAGTGGACCAAGAGGATCAAGTCATGGAAGGAGTGGATGGGAATAGTGAAAATAATAACATCCACGCTCAAGCTCCTCTTTCATCTCCCACCGTCATAGAACAGGTAATTGAGTACACTGAGTTACCGTAGTCAGAGAGTGCAGGGGCATTGATAGTGCATACCCAAGAGCAACCAATAATTAAGGATGTCAGCATGGGAATAGCAGAAAAGAACAGAGAAAGGCCAACTCTAGGGATAACTCAGGTGGAAAAGAGATCAAAAAATAGCAACTCTCAAGGAGTGGGTAGAAAATCAAATAAGGAACTGCTAGCAGTTCAAGGAGACAAACTGATCACTGGAGGATCGGTGAGGCCAATAGATTCTTACTGCTCTCAAGGTAACCAATGATTATACAATCATGGAATGTTAGGGGTTTAAACAGTAGAACCCATCAATCTGCTGTTCAAAGACTCTTAGAAAAATGCAAAACAGATTTTTTGCTTATCCAGGAGACAAAAATGTCGTTAGATCTTATGTGTAAAACAGTTAACGAAATTTGGAGGGGCGCTGGTCATATGGAAGTGGCTGCCCAAGGTGCCTCAGGGGGGATTGTTACTCTTTGGAACTCTCTGGAATGGACTGCAATAGAACATATAGCTTGGAGGGGTGTTCTCACATCACATTTTAGGAATAATGTCACAACTTAACATGTTTTAATCACAAATTTTTATGGGGCTCAAAACCTTGATGGTCAGAGGCTTCAATGGAAAGTTGTGCATAACATGAGAATCTCAAGGGAAGATTTAGACTGGATTATTGCTGGGGATTTTAATGCTAAATTATCTTCTAGAGATCAGGAAGGGGGAACCCCAATTTTGGACCCAGGGGATCGACTTATGATTGCCCAAGTCCAGGCTTTTCACTTAGTGGATATTAAATGCCCTGGAACCAACTATACTTGGACTAACAAGAGGAGGGAGCCACATAGCAGGAAGGTAAAGCTAGACCATTTTCTGGTTTCAGAGGAGGCATTTGTAAAATGGAATACAAAATTTCAGATTTTGGAGGGTCCAGTTTCAGATCACTTTCCCATTTTGTTGGAGGGAGGGATTAAGACAGGGCAGCATCACAAACCTTTTAAATTTGAGAATTTTTGGTTACAAAAAGAGGAACTTCAAAAGAAAATTCCACAGTGGTGGGAAGAAGGTCGTCCAGCTTATGGGACAACAATGTTTAGATTCCACAAACAACTTCATTATGTCAAAGCTCAATTGAAACAATGGAGGCGAGCTAACAAGACAGACTTCCAGCTCCAAAGAGCTCCTTTGGTGGCCAGATGGGATGAGGTTCAAAAACACTTTAGGGAAGGAACAATTACAGAGCAGCTCAAAGCCGAGGATGATGCCTTGCGTAAAGCGGTTGAGGACATTGACAACCAAGAGGAGACCTACTGGAAACAGAGAGCAAGAACCACTTGGTTATTAGAAGGTGATAGAAATACCAAATTTTTCCATCGGATAGCCTGTGCTAGGAGACAGATGAATAACATGGAAGCTCTTCAAGATGAGAATGGACACTCCTTTGATACTCTTCCTGGTATGCATTCCCATTCAATGGATTATTTTTCTAAACTATTTAAGGAAAGTATGGTGCAAGATGAAGAGGCTCAAAACGAAGTTATTGATGTCATACCTTCCGTTATCTCTGAAGAAGAAAATCAGACCCTTCTTAAACCCATTGATAGAGAAGAACTGAAGAATGTGGTCTTTGGAATGAGCACCGGAAAAACTCCAGGACCAGATGGCTTTCCAATTGAGTTTTTTCAGGCCTTTTGGGATATTTTGGAGGAGGATGTTTTGGCTGTCATAGAGGAGTCCAGAGGTAATAAAAGAATGCTTAAAGCATTAAATCATACCTTCATCACTTTAATTCCAAAAGGGGAGGAGGGGGTACATATTTCAGATTATAGACCTATTGCCTTATGTAATGTGATATATAAAATAATCACAAAGGTAATGGTTGAGCGCCTAAAACCTCTTTTACATAACATTATCTCCTCAGAGCAAGGGGGTTTTGTAGAGGGTAGGCAGATCTTGGATGGGGTGGTTCTTGCTCAGGAGGCAATCCATACAATGCAAACATCTGGTAATAAAGGAATGTTCATAAAATTAGATATGTCAAAGGCTTATGATAGGGTGGAGTGGAGTTTCTTGTCAAAGATGATGGCAGCCTTTGGTTTCTCTCAGGATTGGATAGAATGGGTCATGAGTTGTGTTTCTACTCCGACTTACTCAGTGTTAATCAAGGGTCTTCCCTCGCAACCTTTTGGAGCCACTCGAGGCCTTCGTCAAGGGGATCCTTGCTCTCCCTATCTTTTCCTCATTTTGGCTGAAGGATTAGGTAGACTTTTCTTGAGGAGAAGACAACAAGGTTTGCTAACAGGTATCAAGGTGGGTGAGGAAGTTTTGACTCACCTACAGTTTGTGGATGATACAGGATTGGTGGGAGTGGCCAGCTTCAGGGAAGCAAGAGTGATCAGAGATACTCTTAATGTCTACCTTAGGGCTTCAAACCAAGTCATCAATGATAAAAAATCCAAAGTGGTCTTTCTCAATCTTGATCAAAGGCTTCAGGACAGAGTTCTAGAGATCTTGGGATTCACAAGGACTTCTCTCCCAGTGGTTTACTTGGGGGTTCCTTTGCATTTTAAAAAACTAAAAATAGATATCTGGAAGAATATTTTGGATTGTATCAAGGATAGAATGAATCATTGGTCTCACAAATGGTTAAGCTATGGGGGTAGATTAACTTTTTTACAGTCAGTCATTCAGGCCATGCCAATTTATAAATTCTCTATCCTGGCTGCCCCACATACTATATGGAAAGAGTTGGACAAGATGGCTAGAAGGTTTTTATGGGAAGGAGTAAAAGGAGAGAGGAAATGGGCCTTAGTTGGTTGGGATAAAGTAACCCAGCCCAAGGTAAAAGGAGGGTTGGGACTGAGAAGATCCAAGATAAATAATAAAGCTTTGGCTGGAAAGCTGTACTGGAGGTGGATTTCCCAACCAACTTCCTTATTCAGTAGAATCCTAACTAGTAAATATTTGGGACATGTTAACCCCAATGAGGTGGGCCATTTCCCTTTGGATGGTAATGGATCCTTAGTGTGGCAGGCTCTCAAGCTAGGATCTCAGGTAGTTAAAGATCGATTGTTTTGGAAAGTGGGGAGAGGGGAGAAGGCACATTTTTGGACAGATTCATGGGATCAATACCCACCTATCATTGTTGAATTTCCTGAATTGCAACCAATAAAAATAGCCATAGAAACCAAGGGATGGGTCCAAATTGAAAGTTATTTCACCACTAGTCAGCTAGGGGAGTATAAGTTTAAGCAGTTTAAGAAGTTGGAGGAGTGGCCAATTTCAATCCCTCCGGAGTTGGCACCCATCATGACTAAAATCTTGACAGAAATATTTCTCACAGGTAGAGACGAGGAGGATGAATTAGCTTGGGGCTATGGGAGCCTTGGTGTCTATACAGTGAAGGATGGATATGACAAGATCCTTCCAGAGCCTCCCCCCCATTCATATCCGGTAGAGGATTGGAGAAAGATTTGGCACTCCAAGGGCTGGCCGAAAGTAAACTTTTTTGCCTGGCAGTTCATGCACAATGAAATTCTCACTTTTGACAATCTCAGATGTAGAGGAATCATCGGTCCATCTCAATGTGTATTATGCTACAAGAGCGAGGAAACAACTGATCACTTGATGTTTGAGTGCCCTTTCACGCGTCAGATTTGGAAGAGATGGCTTTTATATTATAAAATTCAAGTTAATGGTGACTTGAATCGGACTAATATCTGGGAAAGATGGAAGAGGGGTAGATTTAAATCTAAAGCTCTTCGTATTGGTTGGGAGCTTGGATTAAACTTCATTTGGTGGCAAGTGTGGTTGGAGAGAAATGCTAGAATTTTTAGAGAAACTTTTTCCTCGTTAGATGGAGTTTGGCAGGTCATCTGGAGCAAAGTCACAGAAACTGTGGCCGTCTATGCTAAAGAGGAAACTCAAGTTGTTACTGGGCCAATGGAAGAGGGAGTTGAAGAGCAAGAGGGACAGGACAGAGCTAGTTGGAAACCACCCCCAAAAGGTTGGATTAAAATTAATACTGATGGAGCTGCAAAAGGCAATCCGGGTAGTGCCGAAATTGGAGTGGTTTGCCGAAATCATGATGGATCAGTGCTCTATTGGGAACTGCAAGGCTTGGGAAGAGCCACAAACAATGAAGCAGAAGCCATAGCTATCAAATCTGCTTCTATTTGGGCAGTTAAACAGGGCCACAGGAGGATAATTCTTGAATCGATTCTCAAATAATGGTTGGAGCTCTAGACTGCATGAGGAACTTTGCCTTGAAAGCTTGGAGGTTGAGGATTCTTGTTACTCAAATTAAGGAATTATGGAGGGAATTAGATGATGTGATTCCAGTTTATGTGAGTAGAGATTTAAACAAAGCGGCCGACTTCTTGGCTAAGATGGGTGCTGAGAAGGAGGTAGGGGTCCAGTTGCACAGTGACATGGCTATTGAGGATGAGGTGATTAGGCAGGGTCTTGAAAGGTCCCTGAGCTAATGATCAAAGAAAAAGCTAAGGGAGGGAAGGTGTCACGATTTCATGACATGTTGCTTCATCGCGGCCAAGGGAGGAAAGGTGTCACGATTTCATGACATGTTGCTTCATCGCGGCCAAGGGAGGAAAGGTGTCACGATTTCGTGACATGTTGCTTCATCACGGCCAAGGGAGGAAAGTTGTCATGATTTCATGACATGTTGCTTCATCACGGCCAAGGGAGGAAAGGTGTCACGATTTCGTGACATGTTGCTTCATCGCGGCCAAGGGAGGAAAGGTGTCATGATTTCGTGACATGTTGCTTCGTCGCGGCCAAGGGAGGAAAGTTGTCATGATTTCATGACATGTTGCTTCATCACGGCCAAGGGTGGAAAGTTGTCACGATTTCGTGACATGTTGCTTCATCGCGGCCAAGGGAGGAAAGTTGTCACGATTTCATGACATGTTGCTTCATCGCGGCCAAGGGAGGAAAGGTGTCACGATTTCGTGACATGTTGCTTCATCGCGGCCAAGGGTGGAAAGTTGTCATGATTTCATGACATGTTGCTTCATCGCGGCCAAGGGAGGAAAGTTGTCACGATTTCGTGACATGTTGCTTCATCGCGGCCAAGGGAGGAAAGGTGTCATGATTTCGTGACATGTTGCTTCATCGCGGCCAAGGGTGGAAAGGTGTCACGATTTCATGACATGTTGCTTCGTCACGGCCAAGGGAGGAAAGGTGTCACGATTTCATGACATGTTGCTTCATCACGGCCAAGGGAGGAAAGGTGTCACGATATCATGACATGTTGCATCATCGCGGCCAAGGGAGGAAAGGTGTCACGATATCATGACATGTTGCATCATCATGGCCAAGGGAGAAAAGGTGTCACGATATCGTGACATGTTGCATCGTCGTGGCCAAAGGAGAAAAAGTGTCATGATATCGTGACATGTTGCATCGTCACGGCCAAAGGAGAAAAAGTGTCACGATATCGTGACATGTTGCATCGTCACGACCAAGAGAGAAAAAGTGTCACGATATCGTGACATGTTGCATCATCGCGGCCAAAGGAGAAAAAGTGTCACGATATCATGACATGTTGCATCATCATGGCCAAAGGAGAAAAAGTGTCACGATATCATGACATGTTGCATCATCATGGCCAAGGGAGGAAAAGTGTCACGATATCGCGACATGTTGCATCATCACGGCCAAAGGAGAAAAAGTGTCGCGATATCGCGACATGTTGCATCATCATGGCCAAAGGAGAAAAGTGTCGCGATATCGTGACATGTTGCATCGTCACGGCCAAAGTAGAAAAGTGTCGCGATATCGCGACATGTTGCTTCATCGCGACCAAGAGAGAAAAGGTGTCACGATATCGTGACATGTTTCATCATCGCAGCCAAAGGAGAAAAAGTGTCACGATATCGCGACATGGTGCATCATCGCGGCCAAAGGAGAAAAGTGTCGCGATATCGTGACATGTTGCTTCATCGCGACCAAGAGAGAAAAGTGTCACGATTTCGTGACATGTTTCTTCATCGCGGCCAAAGGAGAGAAAGTGTCACGATTTCATGACAAGTTGCTTCGTCACGGCCAAAGGAGAAAAATGTCACGATTTCGCGACATGTTGCAACATCGCGGCCAAGTGAGAAAAAGTGTCGCGATATCGTGACATGTTGCATTTTCGCGGCCAAAGGAGAAAAGTGTCGCGATTTCGTGACATGTTGCATTTTCGCGGCCAAAGGAGAAAAATGTCGCGATATCGCGACATGTTGCTTTTTTGCGGCCAGAGGAGAAAAGTGTCGCGATATCGCGACATGTTGCATTTTCGCGGCCAAAGGAGAAGACGGAAAGAGTGTCGCGATATCGCGACAAGTTGCATCAACAGACCAAACCGATCCCTCTGTTAGCTAGTTATTGGTTCAAGAGATTTGGCTCCATTGCAAATCTTCTTTTACTCTTGTAAGCATGTGTTCTCTCTGATTTCGGCTGGGAAGTGTCTCTTCCCAAATTGTAATTGATCTTTGTTTTAATACAAGTTTTTTCAAAATTTTCAAAAAAAAAACACAACATGGTACAAAAAGAGGTATTTGTAGACACCAAAACCTAGGCATTTACACTTTACCACAAGGTCTTGCACATTACACATCACAATCTTGCATAATAAAATAATATACCTAATTCTAAGCTTAGGTGTATAAATCATGCACATTATCCTATTTTCCAATTTTTAATAAATCTAGAAAATATGCTTAGGATACCCTGCCTAATCACTAGATATGTGACCTAGCCACCACTATCCCTTCCCTTGCCACATCTCACACACTCATGTCTCCCTTATCCCTTCAAATGGGATATCCCTTACACCTCACTCCACTTGCACTCACTTGTTGAAAATATTGAGTACATTGGTTGTCATTGATGTCAAAGGTGAAATGGTTGAAAATCATCTTCAAGGTTGAAATATTAAAGTGCAAGGCAAATATCTTCAAGGGTACAATAATTTTCAAGGTAAAAGCATTTTTCATGGTTGTGTGTGCAAGAAAAGGACAAGGTGTTATTTGGTTAAAAAGGTTCTTCATAGTTATGTTTGCAAGAAAAAGACAAGGTTCTCCATGGTTATGTTTGCAAGAAAAAAATAAGGTTCTCTATGGTTATGTTAGCAAGAAAAAGACAAGGTAGACAAGGTTCCATTGAAAAAAAATTATTTATTGCAAGGTTGAAAAATATTTCAAGAGCAAAAGACAAAAGATTAAAAATAAATTATAATATTTAAATCAAGGTTTAAATATTATAATAAAAATAAATTTGAATTTTAAATGATGCCAAAATTTAAAATTCAAATGGTGGCAAGAGATCCAACGTCTTTCTAAGTTTTGAATTGCATATATAAGGAGGAAATAAAATAAATTTGCAAATGTTGTAGAGTTTAAGGTATAAGCGTCATTCGTTCCATTCGTGAGGGCAGTAAGGAGAGCACACAAAGTTGAATATGAGGGTAGAGTGAAGTAAGAAGAGTGCATGGATTTTAACATAGAAAAATAAAAGTATGGTGCATGAACCTCAAGATGAGAATCAACAATCGATTGGTTCCAACTGGGCAGCTAGCCCAGGTGGTAGGAAAATCTTGACAGTGAGAAGGTTTTGGGTTTGAGTCACAATGACAGTTAAATTTTTTAAGTTACGTTTGGGTAGAAGAAATATTAATAAAATTTTGATTGCACATCTTTGGTTCCAGTGGGTGGTCCAACCTAGCTGGCACTCTACGTCACACTAGAGCGTGGGCTCCGTGAGGTTTCATGTTCGACTCTATTCGATGGCATAAGTGATAAGGGAAATTAAATTTTGTTTTAAATTTTAAAATTAAAGGTAGGGAGTCATAAGGGTATGAGGTATTAAGTTTTTTTTTTTGCAATTAGGGAGTCATAAGGGTGTGAGTTAATAAAGTTTTGTTTTACAAATAAGGAGTTATAAAGATATTTTGCAAATAGAAATTATAAAGGTGTTTTATAAAGTTTTTATTTTGCAAATAGCATAAAGAGAAAATACAAAGGGGATATTTTTGCATGTGAGAATAGGAGGTATAAGGTTTATGAAAGGGAAATTAAAATTATTCTACACTTAGGGTTTTGGATGATTATAAGGTACATTATTGATATTGAAAATTATTTGTCTTTTACAAGTAGGATTTATAAGGTGTTATTGTGGTTTGATTTTTGGTTGAAATTTATGTATGGTGAAAAGTAATTTTGAGGTGTTTTGATAATTGTTAATGTCCTATATTTTGAGAACAAAAGGAGACTCATTGAACATCATTTTCAGATTTCATTCAGCACATATTTTTGAGAAGAAATTTAATGTTGATGGTTTGAAAGAAAATCTACTAACTAGTTTTGAAGTGGCACTTTGAAGAGGAAATTCTTTTGAGACAGGTTTTTGAGGGCACATTTTCATCAAAGCAAGTTAAGAGGCATGGTGAAATTATTTCTTCTTTAAGGTGTTTGGTTGAGAAAATATTTTTGACTCATAAGGTGGATAAATAAGGATAATATATGTGAATTATTGGAAATATTTGAGCTAGGGTTTGTGAAACAAATTGTGCATCCTTGTTGAAAAAAATTGGAAAAACTTATGCTAGAATTTGTGAATAAATTGTGCTTCATTGTTGAAATAAATTGGAAACACATGTTCTAGATTTTGTGAATAAATTGTGCTTCATTGTTTGAATGAATTTTTGAAGTTTTTGGTCATTGGTTTGAGTGACTTTGAATGTGGATGAGAAAGTGTTAAGAAACTAATTTTGTGAAGCAATTTGTGCATTGGACTTGAGTGATATTTGGAAAGAACATATTGAAATTATATTGCATATTATTTTTGGTGTTCTTGAACAAGAAATCTAGGTATAATATGTCTGAGGTACTTTGGTCATAGCATGTATTAGAGTAGAGCAGAGCAGAGTTATTTGAGGCAAATTTGAGCAAATATTGTGAAAAGACTTGAAATAGAGTTGAGATAGATTTGTGCATGTAATGTGTGCATATTTAGAATAAAGTTGAGACAGATTTGTGCATGTAATATGTGCAGATTTCGGACAGAGTTGAGATAGATTTGTGCATGTAATGTGTGCAGATTTAGTCAGAGTTGAGACATATTTGTGCATATAATATGTGCATATTTGGGATAAAGTTGAGACAGATTTGTGCATATAATATGTGCATATTTGGGATAAAGTTGAGACAAATGTGTGCAAATTTGGGATAGAGTTGAGATAGATTTATGCATGTAATGTGTGCACATTTGGGATAGAGTTGAGACAGATTTGTGCATATAATGTGTGTAAATTTGGAGTAGAGTTAGAGAAGAGATGTGTGCTATCTTTGGAGGCGACTTGAGGAAAGGAGAGGTTTCTCATGTAGATAAAGTTCCATGAACCAAAGCAGAGAGGAGAGGTGTCTCCTATGGATAGAGTTCCACAAACTAGAGCAAAGGAGAGGTGTCTCCTATGGATAGAGTTCCACAAACCAAAGAAGAGAGGAGAGGTGTCTCCTGTAGATAGAGTTCCAGGAACTAAAGCAAGGGAGAGATGTATCCTATGGATAGAGTTCCACAAACCATAGTAGAGGGGATAGATTTATCCAATGGATAGAGGTCCACAAACTAAAGAAGAGGGGATAGAGTTTTTCTATGAATAAAGGTCCATGAATCAAAGTAGAGGGGATAGAGTTCTCTTGTGGATAAAGGTCCATAAATCAGAGTAGTGGATACAAAGGTCTCCTATGGATAGAGGTCCACAAACCTGAGAATAGGGGATTGATATATCCTTTGGACAGAGGTCCATAAATATTGTAATAGAGAATTGGTTTCCAAGAGATTTGTTGAGAAAATTTAGAAGAAATATTTTCTTTGTGGACGTAATCCATATTGGGTGAACCAAATTAAATTTGTGTCTCTCATGTGTGTGATGATTTATGCATTACTTTATTACTACTATTGATGAGATTGGTTAATACTGCTAATAAAATATATTGCAATTGATAAAATTGGATAATATTGTTTGGGAAAGAAAATTTAAAGTTTATCTTATACTATTCAACCCCCCCTCTTAGTATAAACTCGTGTTCTTCATCATCCATTAGCCACATCACCCCGATTAAGTGAGGTACCCTAGGTGACTCACTATAACTACCCCTTCCATCTAGTAGCTCTAGATTACCACTTGGTCATCCTGGCTTGCCAACTCCCTTTTCCCTTCAAAATCCCAAGGAGCCTATAAAGGCACCTTCACCCCATCAACCAAAGGAGGCTAAGAACATACACTGTCAGACTACTAGAATCATGCTAGGAGCTCACATGCATCCTGAGGAGATCAAATATTTGAAGCCCTAGAGGGCCCTTCTTGGAGCTTTTTGCCATCCATCCTCAATCGCCCATCTAAGATTACATAATTACAACCACCCTCGCTCGATTGCCCAAATGCCCTCCTGTGGTTGCTCAACCAGAACCACACTCTTGTGGTTACTCAGAATGTGTTGAAAATTTCAAATAATGTAGATCAATAAGGTTTTAACTTGTTGGCAAGGCATATTAAGTTTTATTTTTAATGTCTTCTCCAAGCATCCATTCGAGGATTTTTATCTACATTGGTTTTTAATCATATATACAAGTACTATTGACCATTGTTTGAATTTCATGTGTGTAGGATATAGGTACTTGGAGAGTTATTGAAGCTAGGAGTGGTCCCACATCTAGGATACAAAATACCACTCATCCTTGGATCTGTAGTAGAGGAGCGAAGAACACCTAATCGTTGCTAGAGAGTTGGAAGACCACCATCCAGAATATTGTATTTAGAAAAAGAGAGCATTGTAATATCTACCCAAAGACATTGGAACAAGCAAAAGCATTGTAAATTTGGGAGATTCAGGCTTCCCTGTATCAATAATACAAAGAAAAAATATTTGTCACATTGCAATCTCTCCTTTTTTGTTTTGCATATTTTACCATGATAGTTTACACATCATCAAAACCAAAGGCAAACTTGCAATAGTAACCATCTTAATATTGGGGCATCTAGTTGATATTCAATATCACACATTTACATACATCACATCCACCTCCTTTCATCATCCACATTTTGTCAATTGGCTCATGGGTTTCATTCTTTACCCATTCGCCAATTGAGGGGGTAAGCAAAAAAATCAATTTTTTAAAAAATCATTCATTACTGAGTATCGAGAAGATTTGAGTCCGTTTATCCATCCAATAAGAATAGGTGTCTCTTGTTTTTGCACCACATTGAGTTTTACACAACACGATACAAAAAGGGGTATCTATAGATACCAAAACCTAGGCATTTACACTTTACCACAAGGCCTTGCACATTTCACCCACATTACACATCAAAATCTTGCATAATAAAATTATATACCTAAGTCTAAACTTAGGTGTATAAAACCTACACATTATCCTATTTTCCATATTTTAATAAATCTGGAAATTCTACTTAGAATACCCTGCCTAATCACTAGACATGTGTCCTAGCCACCACTACCCCTTCCATTTCAACATATCACACTCTCATGTCCCCATTTTCCCTTCAAATGGGACATCCATTACACCTTACTCCACTTGCACTCACCCATTACCCACATCACCACAGTTAAGTGAGGTACCCTAGGTGACTCACTATAACTACCCCTTCCATCTAGCAACCCTGGATTACCACTTGGCCATCCTAGATTTCCACCTCCTTTTTCCCTTTAAAATCCCAAGGAGCCTATAAAGGCACCTTCACCCCATCAACCAAAGGAGGCTGATAAAATACACCATTAGGCTACCAAAATCATGCTAGGAGATTGCACATATCTCAAGGAGATTAGAAATTTGAAGCCCTGGAGTGCTCTTCTTGGAGGTTTTTTCCATCCAGCCTCAACTACCCATCTATTATTACATAGTTACAACCACCTTCATGTGGTTTCCTAACTACCCTCCCATGGTTTCCCAACCAGAACTGTGCTCTTGTGATTCCTTAGAATGCATCAAAACTTTCAAATGGTGTAGATCAATAAGGCTTTAACTTGTTGGAATTTTAAGTTTCATTTTAATATCTTCTGCAAGCATCCATTCAAGGGTTTTTATCTACATTTGTTTTTAATCATATACACAGGTACTACTAGCCCTTGTTTTACTTTCATGTGTGCAGGAGATAGATACTTGGAGAGCTATTGAAGCTAGGAGTGGTCCCACATCCAGGATACAAATCCCACTCACCCTTGGAGATGTAGCAGAGGAGAAAAGAACACCTAGTTGTTGCTAGAGAGTTATAAGAGCACCATCTAGAATATTGCATTTATAAAAAGAGAGCATTGTAATATCTCCCCTAAGACATTGGGGCAAGCAAAAAAATTGTAAATTTGGGAGATTAAGGCTCCCCTATATCAATAATACAAAGAAAATTTATTTATCACATTGCAATATCTCCTTTTTTATTTTGTATATTTTACCATGATATTTTGTGCATCATCAAAACCAAAGGTAAACTTGCAATAGTAACCATCCTAAGCTTGGGGCATCTAGTTGATCTTCAATGTCACACATTTGCATACATCACATCCACCTCCTTTCATCATCCACATTTGGTCAATTGGATCATGGGTTTCATTCTTTACCCATTCACCAATTGAGGGGGTAAGAAAACAAATAAAAAATTTCAAAAATCATTCATTCTTGAGTGTCAAGAAGATTTGAATCCATTTATCCATCCAATAAGGACAAGTATATCTTGTTTTTGCACTGTATTGTGTTTTACACAACATGATACAAAAAGGGGCATTTGTAGACACCAAAACCTAGGCATTTACACTTTACCACAAGGCCTTGCACATTTCACCCACATTACACATCACAATCCTACATAATAAAATTATATACCTAAGTCTACACATGGTGTATAAATCCTGCATATTATCCTATTTTTTAGATTTTAATAAATTTGGAAAATCTACTTAGGATACTCTAGCTAATCACTAGACATGTTTTCTAGCCACCACTACCCCTTCATTTGCCACATCTCACACACTCATGTCCCCCTTATCCCTTCACATGGGACATCCATTACACCTCACTCCACTTGCACTCACCCATTATCCACATCACCCTAGTTAAGTTAGGTACCATAGGTGACTCACTATAACTGCCCCTTCCATCTAGCAGCTCTAGATTATAGCTTGGCCATCCTGGATTGCCACCTTCCTTTTTTCTCCAAAATTCCAAGGAGCCTATAAAGGCACGTTCACCCCATCAACCAAATAAGGTTGAGAACATACACCGTCAGGCTACCAAAATCATGCTTAGAGCTCACACATATCCCAAGGTGATTAGAGATTTGAAGCCCCAGAGCACCCTTCTTGGAGATTTATTCCATCCAGCCTCAACTATCCATATGTGATTACACAGTCACAACCACCCTCACATGGTTTTCTAACTGCCATCTTGCAGTTTCCCAGTTGGAACCACATTCCCATGGTTACTCATAACACATTGAAACTTTCAAACAACATAGATCAATAAGGTCTTAAATTGTTGGTAAGGCATATTAAGTTTCATTTTAATGTCTTATGTAAGCATCCATTCAAGGATTTTTATCTACATTGGTTTTTAATCATATATACAAGTGCTATTGACCCTTTTTTAAATTTCTTGTGTGTAGGAGATAGGTACTTGGAGAGCTATTGAAGCTAGAAGTGGTCCCACATCCAGGATACAAAATCCCACTCACCCTTGGAGCTGTAGAAGAGGAGATAATAACACCTAGTCATTGCTACAGAGTTGGAAGACCATCATCTAGAATATTGTATTTAGAAAAAGAGAGCATTGTAATATCTCCCCCAAGACATTGGGACAAGCAAAAGCATTGTAAATTTGGGAGATTCAGGCTCCCCTGTATCAATAATACAAAGAAAAATTATTTGTCATATTGCAATCTCTCCTTTTTTTCATATATTTTACCATGATAGTTTTCAAATCATCAAAACCAAAGGCAAAGTTGCAACATCAACCATCCCAAGCTTGGGGTATCTAGTTGATCTTCAATGTCACACATTTGCATATATCACATACACCTCCCTTCATCATCCACATTTGGCCAATTGGCTTGTGGGTTTCATTATTTACCCATTCACCAATTGAGGGGGTAAGCAAAAAAATCAGAAATTTAAAAAATCATTCATTCTTGAGTGTCTAGAATATTTGAATCCATTTATCCATCCAATAAGGACATGTGTCTCTTGTTTTTGCATTGCATTGGATTTTACACAACACAGTACAAAAAGGAGCATTTCATAGACACCAAAAATTAAGCATTTAAGCTTTACCACCAGGTCTTGCACATTTTACCCACATTACACATCACAATCCTACATGATAGAATTATATACCTACGTCTAAGCTTAGGTATATAAATCCTGCACATTATCCTATTTTTTAGATTTTAATAAATTTGGAAAATCTGCTTAGGATACCCTGCCTAATCATTGGACATGTGTCCTAGCCACCACTAACTCTTCCTTTTCCAAATCTCACACACTCATATCCCCCTTGTACCTTCACATGGGATATCCCTTACACTTCACTCCACTTGCACTCACCCATTAGCCACATCACCCCAGTTAAGTGAGGCACCCTAGGTGACTCACTATAACTGCCCCTTCCATATTGGATTGCTACTTGGTCATCCTATCTTGCCACCTACCCTTTTCTTCCAAAATCCCATGGAGCCTATAAAGGCATCTTCACCCCATAAACCAAAGGAGGCTGAGAACATACACCCTCAAGCTGCTAGAATCATGCTAGGAGCTCGTATGCATCCTGAGGAGATCAAATATTTGAAGCCCTAGAGTGCTCTTCTTGGAGATTTCTACCATCCAGCCTCAACTTCCCATCTATAATTACATTGTTGCAACCAACCTCGCACGGTTGCCCAACCAGAACCACGCTCCCATGATTACTCAGAATGCATCAAAAATTTCAAACGATGCAGATCAGTAAGATTTTAACTTGTTGGCAAGGCATCTTAAGTTTCATTTTAATATCTTCTACAAGCATCCATTGAAGGTTTTTTATCTATATTGTTTTTTAATCATATATCTAGGTGCTACTAACCCTTGTTTGACTTTCATGTGTGCAGGAGATAGGTACTTGGAGAGCTATTGAAACTAGGAGTGGTCCCACATCCTGGATACAAAAGCCCACTCATTGCTAGAGAGTTGGAAGACCGTCATCTAGAATATTGTATTTAGAAAAAGGGAGCATTGTAATATCTCCCCCAAGACATTGGGGCAAGTAAAAGCATTGTAAATTTGGGAGATTCAGACTCCCCAGTATCAATAATACAAAGAAAAATTATTTATCACATTGCAATCTCTCCTTTTTTATTTCATATATTTTTGTGTTTAGTTCTTTTTGCTACAATGCTTTCCTATTTTGTAATATTTTAATGGGAAAATAAAGGAATCAAACTTAATTTTTAAATAAATTTGTATTTATATATTTTAGGCAATAGAAAAATACAAGCATATAGTTTGCATTCTAGGATAGATTTTTAGTGCATTCTCTTGGACCCTTACTTAAATAAAGAATAAATTTTAGTTTCTTATCACTCCTACAAATTTAAAAAACCATACATGAGAGATATTGTTTTTTTCCATTTTATTTATTTTCTTATATCTTAGTTTAGGCTCAAAATTATTATAAGGTCAAGAAAACCTCTTTTGAGAAGATTCCTAGGTGTTTTTTTAATTTTAATCATAAAACAAAAGCATATAACATTCCACCTCTTTGTCTTTAAGGTGTGAATAAGAATTTAGGTGAGAGAAAATAAGAGGGTTCTATGTTTGGCTACTCTAACATTTTGGTAAAACTAATGTGAACACCTTGTGGTACCAAAATTACTTGACCTTAAACTCAACTAAATTTAATATATGAATTTGTTAAACTTTTAAGCAAGACCATATAATTCTTGGTTATGCTAAATAGCTCATGTTCATTAATACTAAGAAAGAACTTACCCTCTCATGTATCATCTCGAGTCATGTATCTTAGTGTGGTTGATCTTCATACCATTATATTTCATGTATCTTAAGGTCTATCTTATGTATGTCCATGTATCTTTGGAGTACCAAGTCTCTTCCATTTACCAATGAGTAGCTCATAAGGGTAGGTATATTGGAAGTTTCAGGTATATCGAGAAACACTCCTAAGTTTTATTAACAAAATTGGTATACATAGAGGAGGAGATAGAAGTGTACATGAAACATTCTACTCTCTCCTATCCAAGTCCTTTAAAACAACTTCTAATTAATTAAATTTCTCTTATTCCTTATCCAATCCTTACTCTATGGCCCAAAGAAGGTATTACCTTCATTGTGGAAAATAATTAGTAGACACTAACCACCCTCCCGTATGGGATGATAATTAAAATCAAGAAAATCCTAATTTTGAGGAAGAGGATGATGATACCTCAACCATGGATTCCCTCAACCCTTAAGTTGATGCTCAAAGTAGGATAAACTTTAATTTCATGAATCATAAAATAACCTTTTTCAAATAAAATATAAATATTATGGAATAAAATATCAAGCAAAACATTTCTTTTGAGGCTAGACCTTCAAACCCTCCCAACCATCTAATTATAGTTTTACATATTTTTTAAAACCAAATATAAATAAAATCCATTATACACCAATGATAAATAACCTAATACAAATGTTAATCCAATAGGTTCAAATCTTAACCAACATACCTTATATCCTAATGCATCAATTGCCAATAATATTAATTATGCTATTATCACCATTTCTATAGGTGGTGGGGCATGAAATGTCCTACCATATTTGGTAAATCCTACACCTATATCTTCACTTGATGTGTTATTAAGAGTCAATGTTAGTGAACTACAAGAAAACTGCTACTTTGAATTAACTTTAAAAAGGTTTTACTGTTGGTGCAAAAATATGCATCGAACAGGTGGGGGGTGCACCCGATGGTCCTCAACTAGCATTGAACTATTGCATAGTCTGGGAGAGGTAGGGGCAATCGATATTTGGAGAAGGTTGGATCCTTTGGTTCTAGCTACCTACATTGCAAAGTGTGAAATGGGAAAGAGAATGAGAGAGAAAGCAAAAGAGGTTGTAGCTAGAAATGACAAGGATGGGATATGGCTACATCAAGACACACACATTCAATATCATTGATAGAAATAGTGGCACATCATCTAACAAATCAAATCATCTCATCCTCATCGTTAAACACACAGGCAGTGGCAAATTCTAGAACCAACGGGAGGGTGAATGAAATCCAGATTGCAAAATTAGAGCATTCCCACCTGAATAACTTTAGAAAAAATAAAACCCTAACACCCCAAGGTAGATGTAAATTCTAAAACCACTCAGTGAGACCCATAAAATCTAGATTACAGAATTAAGTGAACAAGCTTAAATGACCATCGCAAAAATAAACATCTAGACTTAAACAAAATAGAAGTGAAGATAAATTAAGAGACCAAATAGTGATATGCTTTATATTTACAAGGCAAAGAAGAATTACATATGAATTATAATGGCTACAGATCCACTCTTTGGAATGGCAAGCATTCCACTATTTATATAAGATTTTACAATAGATTCAAAATACAACATTAATGACATCAGACAGGAAAAACCTACTAGGATGGTAGGAGAATCTGCTACTATTCTGATCTAGGAAGGAATGGTAGTTTGTCTGGAGGAAGTTAGGTTCTTCTACACATATTTGGACCCTTGATCATTTTGAAAACCTCTTAACTTCTAATCTACTTTACCCTTTTATGTTGTAGAAATATCAAGAATTAATTGCCTCTAAAGCTATGCATTTCAATTTCTTCCTCGTGCCCATTGGCTATTTTTACCAGGTAGTTGAGGTCATTAATGTTTACTTCTATGGATCCTCGAAGCTTCAATTTTGATGTGTGATGACCTCAAACTTAGACAGGTTTTTGGGCACACTTCTTTGTTTGCCATCATCCCAATATTTTATCCTATGGATGGGATATCGGGCTCTGACCTTTACTTTTTCCAAAGTTCCATCCAATTTGCAAACAAGAATTTAGGACAAATAATCCTCGTGCTACCTTCCCATCCTTCTGTCCACCTTGGGTGGAGGCTTGGGATCCTAATTTTTTTCCCAAGGTTAGGGTAGGGATTTGGGATTCTTCTTGATCATATATCTACCTATTTCTCTGTATGCCCTACTATGCTTTGGTTCATTTCTTCTGCCTTACTTACAAAGATTTGAAAAATAAGGCCAAAGTAAAAATGCCATCATTTTGCAAAGAAGAGTGGGTGAGAAGGTGTAAATTTCACCCACACTCTTGGTGACTCATAGGGGATTTCCACTCCATGGGAGAGAGGAACCCATAAAGAGATCTCAATTTTAAAAATAATTTTAACAAAAGAAGGGAGAGGAAAACAAAGGTAGAAGAGGTATTAACAAAAGTAACCCAAAAAGGCTGTAAAACCAAGGGAAGAAGAGGAGAGAAAATATAGAGTGCCCAAGCATCGACTGGGAAGAGCATAGTGGAAAGGAAATAAAGAGGGAGGATATGGGTAAAATAAAAGGGAAAGAAAAGAGAAGAGGAAGGGAAACAAGATAAAGTAAAGGGATGAATTGGAAGGTAGTTCATAGGGTATCCCTACGGACTACACTTCCATCAACATACCCCACCAAAGACCAAGGCTAATTCAAGAATAGACATAATGCTAGAAGCATTTGCAACATTTCTTTTTGACACAATCATGCAAAAATTTTATTAGCCCATCATCGTTCCTCCAAGGACTCTTTTGTAGTAGCATTATTTTATTTCAATCTTGCTCAAAAAATGTTGTCCTTCATGCTTTGGAGGTGATATTTATAGATCATTTTCCTATCGTATGGAGGGGTGGATACTACTTTCAAGGTTGCAGTAGATATACTTCTAGGTATTGCATGAAATGATGCATGAATTTTAAGCCTTGATCCATTGGGCACAAGGTCACAAAAAAACATAAAGAAGAATATTGGGAACAAAGGAAGGAGTTTCAAAATCAACATACTTTCTGGAGATCCACCGTGGATCACCAATGTATAGGATGATATCATCTTACCATGCCTACCCCTTTATTTAGTTTTCATATTATGTACATAAATTTGTGACGTGAGTTGCACACCAAAACCATTGATTTGACCTAGAAATAATCCAGTGAATCTACAATGATAGGACTATATTGCATCAAACTTGAGGTATATTGATTCGACCTAGAAATAATCCAGTGAATCTAGTTGGTACTCCTCCAAAATTTTCTAAGTTACTGTTGACACTTTTTGTCACATTATACAAGGGGTAGAAGAATAGTAGAATTTTTGTATAATATTTTTTTTTTTATTGAAAGTTTTTCTTTTAAGTTACAGCAATTTTGACTCTCCCTATCATAGAATGAAGAAGAAAGAGCTTCGCTACCAAACAAGCCGAGGAAAATAGCTTCGCCGAAAGAAAAGAAGGAGAATGTGAAAAGAGCTTCGGGCCCGAAGCACTTCAAATCACCACTTCGGGCGAAAACCTTGCGAAGTATTTTTGCCGAAGAAAATACAAAGATAACGCTTCGCACCCGAAGCATTTTCAGCAGCCGCTTCGGGCGGAAGTCTTGCGAAGCAGCATCCAAACGACTTCGCCGAAGGAGGAGAGCATAATCCAAAATCAGCTAAGGTAAGGAAACTACTTCGGGCCCGAAGTATTTCCGACACCTACTTCGGCCAGTTTTCACCCGAAGCAGTGGTGCCCGAAGCAAAATGACAATGTGTCGAAAACAGAGAAATGCCTCGGAAGGATATTCCCCGAACCGCAGTTTTGAAAGAGAATCGGGCCGAAACATTTTCAGCCGAAGCAGTTTTGCCAGCAAAAGGATAAAGAGCCTCATTTCAAAGATGAAACCCGCTCGGCAGTCAACATCCCCGAAGTAGTTTCTGCGAAGCATTATTTTGCGAAGAACAAATCAAGGAGAATCTACTTCGGCCCAAGGCTTTGGCGAGGCGGATATGTAGCGAAGCACTTTCGGGCCCACGTTCCAAGGCGGGCAGCTTCCCAAGGTGATCGAAGGCCCCTTACAAGTACCCCCTTTCTTGCCCGATAAGTCCGCTGACCATTCTTGGCAAACGAAAGGGACGTAACAGTCCTCGAAGTAAAACCCGGCGGGCGTAACGATCACTCAAGCACAGCATCCAGAAGCCAGGGACACTCGGGCGGTGCATTAAATGAATATTTCCATGGTTGACCCGGTCACAGTTGCCAGTTTCGGCAACCGATTTGAAAACTCAGTCGCAGCAGCCGCGAGGAGCCGATTTCTCAGGGCCCGAGGGTGTACTCCGCCATTTTTGTAATAATGACTCAGAGGGTCGGGTCCTCTATAAAAACCCAGGCTTTGCAATGTAAAAGGGGGGGAACTTTCTGCTAGAAAGCTGCTGTAACTTGATGTCCTGCGTCTAATACTAAAGATATTTTGTGCTCCATTTCTCTCTTTTATGCTGCCTTCTGTGCTTAATTCTTTTGTCTTTTCTCGTTCGCATACTGAGACTCTGAACCCTGAATCCGGTGTGCGATCGGGGACCGAACCCCTAAAATTTGCCTTGAAGGATACATAGGAGAGGAAAAACGTCCCTGTTGCTTTCTTTTATGTTGCCTGGTGGATCGAGGTTTCTGTTATTCCCTCGTCTTAATCGTTGTTACTCTGAACCCTGAATTCCAGTGAGAGAGAGAGGAGAACCCTGCGAACCCGTCCAGAGGATACATAGGAAGGTCGACACTGCGTTTCTTTCATTTCATTCTTGGTATTTCCTGCTGCTATTCGAGTTATTAGTGAGTGATCATGCTTCCTGTTCTCTCCCACCTTGAATCATCAATCTTCTAACCCTTACTCTTTTTATTTCTTTCTCTAACCCTTACCCTTTTTATTTCTTTTCCTAACCCTTACTCTGTTTATCTCTTTCCTGCACTCTTATCTCAAACCCCAAAAGTAGATTAGTATAGGAGCCGGCCTTTCTCCGGAGATCGGCATGAGGGGCATCTCTTCCCTTCGGCCTTTCAATGTTGGTCGTAGGTCCAGGGCGCGCAAACCCACCGAAAGTCCTTTCCTGTGCGGATTTGATGACCAACAGTTTTTGGCACGCCCGGTGGGACCCAAGGTCCCATATTTGAGAAAATTTCTAGCCCGTCTTCACCGGAGCCAGTAGTTCTAACAAGTTCCCGGTGAGATCCGGTCAGTCTCATCTTCTGAGTAGTAGTGAGAATCGATGCCCTCATTACCGAAAGACTCTTAGCATCTGGCGACTCTGTTTTAACTGAGAATCTCTGAAGTCGTGAAGACCAATGTCTAAGCCTGGTTTTCGTAACCAGGACTCCCCATGTTTTAAGAAGGTCCGAGTTCGGTGAATCTCTGGCCTGTCTTCATCTGATAAAATCACCTGGTGACTCGATTGAGCTGAAGATCCAGATTTCTTGGTCGTAGGCGCCTTTCAAATCTGAAAGAAGATATCCCGGAGGAATCAAGGTTCGGTGAGCAGCCTTGACCTCATCAGCGGAGAAAGAATGTCCACCTAACGACTCCGACTCAGCGGTGACAACCGCGATTTCCACAAGTTGCTGTCATGATGGCCGGGAGAAGCTTTCCTAGCTGGAACGATCCAGGCCCCCTGAATATCCAAAGCTACCACGAGATTCCCAAAAGTGCCTTGAAGTCATTGACGAAATACAGCGGCACCGCGGGAATGGCCCGAGAGCACCTTGAAGATGTTGTCGATTTAGCGACCCTCCATGACATTATCCATGAAGATGTCATGATCAGACTTCTTGTTCTATCTCTGGAAGGAAGGGCGCTGCGGTGGTACAGATTGCTCAGGCCCAAAAGCATCTGCTCATGGGATGACTTAGCGGGGGCATTGATCGAAACTTTCGATGGCTCTCAAGACCCCTTCCATCTCTTCGCATACCTCTCCACCATCAAGAGAGCACCTTCGGAAGGTATCACGGACTTCAACGTCCGATTCTACAGAAGTTGGAAGAGAATCCCGTTGGAGATCCAACCGACGCCCGCCCAAGCCCATCTCTTCTATGTTCGGGCCTTCCATCCGGACGTAAGCCTCATTCTACTGCAATCAGGGGAACGAAGGTTCCCTCAAATATTTGAAGAGGCAATACGAGCGGAACAACTTCTGCTCCTATCGAGAAAGTGGCAGTGGAGAGAAACTCCGTCGCTTCTTTCGATAATTACTGCTCCTGTCCGGCCGACGTAGTATTCATCTTGGGGCATTCCTCACTCTGAGCCGAGGCCCGAGATGCAGTCATTTGGAGCTCAGGAGGCAGACCTCATACTAGCCCAACAATGGGAGTACGCAAGCACGGCCCACCTAATGAACAACATGGCTGCTCGCGATCTCCATCAAGAGGTGAACCGAGGAGAGGAGCAGACTCGAGTGGTAGAACCCGAGAACAAAGAGGGCACATTTTTGCACCCTTTTTGTATCCCAAGAGATGGCATGCAAGTGTTCAGCCAAAGCTCATCAAGCCTGTCCGATTCAGAGGATGAGCCCGAAGAGCTCCTGGAAGACTACTCTTCGTCGGAGGAACCTTGTTACCATATCAGTGGGATGGAAGAACCTGTACCCGACCTTTATTTCGAAGAATCCAGAGAATTCTGGCATTGGGTCTGGTATTGGTTTCGGCTATCCCTAAGACCAATGCCCCAAGAAGGCTTTCAAGTGGCGAACTTCTTCGCCAATAATCTGGGCACTGGCAGAAATGAAAATCGGCTGCGTTGCTTCCTGTTCGCAGCATGGACAACTTCAGGAAGAAATGATCCGAACTCCGAAGGTCAGCTAAAGTTCAATCTGATCTGGTCGGGTCACTACAGGTTTACCGGATAATTCCCCGAAGCTGAGTTCATGGTGGCGGCAGGCCTATTATGCCGCAAGCTTGTGAATAGTGTAAATAGCTCGGCTGATAAATAAAATGTTGCAAAAGCTCAAGTCGAGTTTTACTTCGGCAACTCAAAAAAAAAAAAAAAACTCCTTCGGGAACTTGGTTCGTGAAGTAGTGGATGCAAAGTGGTTCGCAGCGAAGTACGATTAGCCGAGCAGGGTCCCGACTAAGGTATGAAAGATGCTCGCCTAAGGAAAATCTGAGCGAGCTGCTTTTTAAAAGGGAAACAAGCTTCGGGCCCGAAGCATAAAAGGGTTCACCGCGAAGTATGTCAGCTCCGATTTCGGCTTCGCTGACCCAAAGATGCACAAGGCAGAAGCATTTATTGCATGCCTAGAGGAGCGTGCCGACAGCCGCCCGCAAAAGGCATCCAAAATAGGCGAAGTAAATGAAAAGGCATCGGGTACATCCTCAGGGGATTCGGCTGAGAGAAAAGTTTGCCCTCAGGTACCAGGTGGCGGTCGGCTGCGTTCCCAAAGCAGCCGCAATCGTCATAACGCATGGCCCTGTGTACTACGCCACCGTGGGGCCAATCCGACGAACCGATGATCTCTCAGGTGAGAAGTGCAGGATTAATTGTGGCATAGGCCATAAATGCGGGTAGTTGTCTTTGGCGGCTATATAACGCAGACTCCAAGCAGCCGAGAGGATTACCCACTCAACGACTCATACAGACCCCACTGCCAACCTGCAAATTTTTTCCCACTTCGCACTCTGAAGCTTCAGCGCCAAGTTTTCTCCATACTGCAAATCCCGTCGCCCTAAGTATCAACAATGGGCAAGGAAAGTTCCAAGGAAAAGGGAAAAGAGCCAGAAGTAGTGGCCCCCGAGAAGCCAAGGGTAAAAGGCCATGAGAAGAGGCCGAAGCCAAAGCCCGTTGATTCGGGCCTCCGCCCAGATAAGCGCATCTTGGAAGAAAGGGAGGATCCTGAGGACGAGCAGCCTCTAGAACCACCAGTCGACAGGTGGGAAAGAATCAGGGATACAGAGCTGTCCAGGAGCGTAGCTGAGCTCAGAAGCACCGTTGAGCTCATGAGAAGCAGGCTCCCGGTAGAGAGCATACAAGCTGCAACCTATTACTCCCAGATATACTGGTATCTGGTGCCCCCCACGCACCATTGCCCTGAGCTGGTCAATGCCATCGCGCAGAATTACCAGCCCGCCACCAGACAGGTGTTAGACGCATCTGGCCAAAAGTTATTTTCAATTTTGAAAGAAGATGTACAGGCAGCTTTTGCGCCACAGCAGGGCCCACCCGAAGGATGTATGGTTCGCAACATCGTTTTGAGCGAACAAACGGAGAGGTTCACGTCTGCTGGCTACATGATCAATTTTTTGTAGCAGAGCCTCAAAAGCGGGCTTCCTTCGGGCAAACTGCCCCAAATGCCCCTTCCCTTGGAAGCTTTTAAAAATGTCGACCTCTTCTCCATCATTGCATGGGTGGCAGGCCTATCTACCGACGCTTCGGTATACCCATGGCAGGTGTCCCTGGCCGAATGCATTTCCAGAGGGGAGTTCAATGCCCCCGATAATTCGAGACCCGGTTCCAACCCAGTCTTTGTCGACTGGGCAGAATGGGTGGCCAGGGGCTTGCATGCGCAACTCACCAGCATGAAGAATGCTGGGACCAGCCAGCGCTTCGCGCCCTGCTCCTTTCTTGTTTGGTTACTTTTCTTTCATGTACATAATAATTTTCCTCATGTTGCCATTGCGGCAAGTGGCAAGGATGGAAGTCCTTTGCCCGTATATCAGTGGACTCCCCTACTTTTGAGATCGGAGTCCTACTATTCCTTTAATCAACAATTCTTGGGACCCGCCATGCACATGTTGACAGGATCCTCCCCGCGAGTTCCCCTTGGCTTGAGAAACAAAGTGGTCCGGGAGAAAAGGGGGGATATTTTTTGACTAACGTAGGGGCTTGTGATTCGCATCTTCGGCTTCATAGGGAAGCCCTTTTTACTGCCAGTTTACCCCTCTGAGTATCAATTCACGTTGGAAGTCGCTAGGCAGAGCGATGCGACTAATGCCATCTATGGTAAGGGTCAGAAATGGGCTCACACTTGTGACTTCCCTCTCAGGATAGGAGTTATCGAAGTGTTCGCCCTGAATCAGAACGTCTTCTTGGAAGAGAAGCTTGCCAAGTTTGGCCTTCTCCAAATTCCCCAGCAATGGCTTTATGATCCTTTGGGAGTAATGAGGGACCACATACGGGTCAAGAGCTTCCATGTTTGCCCCCATCCAAAAATTGTGAAACAAAGGAATAATCCTCGGGGAAAGGATCTGGAATGGCATCTGGAGAGGATGGAAGCCTTACCTCCCTGGCACGAATTCTACCCAATGGAGGTCGCATATGACCCAGATCGGCATTCACTCCCGAGCCCCAACTCCACCTTCTGGAGGAAAGCGAAAGATGACTTGAAGGAGGGAGTAAAGGATTGGGACGCGGCCCAACTGAGAGAATGGTGGATAATGAGGGTCCACCGGCAGAAAACGAACTCTTATGGATTCTTGGCAACGGACAAGGACTTCGCAAAAATTTATGAAGCCAACGTTGGAAAGTGGAAGCCTTTGTCCTTCGCCACCCTCATCCCTCCAGCTATCCCAGGCTCGGGCGAAAGCCCAAAAAGAGATGATACTACTTCGGGAAAGGAAAAAGAGGAAAGGGCCCAAGCTACACCTCCAAGATCACCTCAGGGGCCTGTAGGAGGCCACGACTCGGGCACTGAAGGGTCGAAACAACCGCTGGTAAGGAGGAAAAGGAAGAAGCAAGAATAGACCCTGGCACCCCCAAAGCACCCAAAGCGACCTCGCACAGGACTTGTAAGCCCCTCCACTGGGCGACTAATATCAGACCCATCCAAAGCAAGTGTCGAGGTCGCAGCCCTGCCAAGTGCCGAAATCGAGAAAGAACAAGATGCGGCTGCACCAGAAGTCGCCACTGCCACAATGCCAGGAGGGCACGCAGGTACGCATTCTCCACCCCTTGCCCTAGCCTCACACATTTTTGCCGTAACCACGGCTGAGAGTTCTCACCAGTCTCCCTTGCCTAGCCCATCGCTCCATCACACGTCACCTACCGCTAGTCCGGCCTCACCTCACGATCGTGACGGGGGTAAGACCATTGATCCCACTTCAACGCCGAGTCCCACCCCCCAATCCCTTGTTTCATGTGAGGAAGCCCCGATTGCCAAAATTCCCACCACATCTGTCGTCGAGCCTTCTGGTGAGGCATCCCCCACACATTCTTTATATTTGTTTACTCCCTCGGCTGGAGATCTAGCCTTGTCTAAATCAGAGATGTCCTTAATTAAGGACCGCCCCCTTGCCGAGAAGCTATTCCAAGCACGGCAAAACACTGAGCAAATACTAAGGGAGGCAAGGAAAAGAAGAGGGCGCTCGACGACATCAGTTGAGAAATGCGTCATTTTTTATCTAAAGGCCGGAAAGGTGCATAAAATCAAGAAGGTCCCCAAGGTACAAAAGCCTCTGGATGAAATGACTCCAGTAGACTACGATTATCAAGAGACACCTAAGGACCTGGAGCACCTGAATGTTGATAATGAATCGGCCTCCATGCATGTCCGAATTGAGACCTTTAGGGCTCATGCAGTTATCGCCAACCAGCGCAGGATTGAGGCCGAGGCCGCCAATGTTAAGCTGGAGGAAGATTTGGCAAGGGTCCGCTCCAAGTTGGCAGAGGCCGAGGAGCAATGCAAGGCCATGAAGAAGGAGACGTTCGACCTAAAGCAGCAGGTTCAACAGCTCCAGTCTACGGCCGAGAGCCAAGCGCAGAAACTGACCGAGAGTGATCTGAAGGCCAGGAAGCTTGAGGACGAAATCGCGCAGATGCAAGCTCCGCTGTATGCAAAAGAGGATCTAACGCTGTTTGACAGGGCCAGAATTAAGGAGATTCATGCACACCTGCTAAGAAATTTTTGGCCTCGGTGCGCCAGTGCTTTTTCAATTTTGGCGTATGTCACCGAAGCACGGCGGGCTATTGCCGAGGGAGGGTCAGTCATAGACGAGGTCACGCAGAAAGCCAGGAGCCGACTCAAGCTAGCGTTCGACGTCCAGAATGCTAGATATCAAGACCTGCAGGTCACTGCAATGACCCGGACAGCTAGGGACTGGTCCACAGCCCAGGCCACGGTTCGCACCTTTTTCTCCAAGGTGCGAAAAGCTCAGAAAGCCAGAAGCCTCCAGGACATTTTTGACAATGAGCAGCGCACCTCAATGAATTATTTTTAGGACCTTTCTTCCTTGGGTTTCCCGAGTTTCACGGACGATGACGAAAATCTTCTCAGCAAGGATGACCTCAAACCAGTCTGGCTGTAGTTCGAGAACGATGTCTCGGAGATCGATGGCTGGGAAGAACCAATCATAGAAGGGCAGGTGACAGATTTCATCTTGAGATACTGTAAGATCAAGGCTTGCCTAGACGATCTGTCCACCAGGGCCAAACATGCTGACATCGGGCAAATTGATCGGTTTCGCGTTTTAGTAAAGGCATTGCAGGATCAAGAACCATTTCAAAAGAGTGCCTGGACTCATGTCCGAAAAATGATGAAACGCATCCGTGAGCGCCTCGAACCATCTCCACAGCCAGAGGCCGCGCCCGAAGAAGAAGAAGGAGAAGAACAAGAAGAGGAACAGACTGCAGAAGCAGGGTCTGGGGAAGACCAGTGACTCCGTAGCCCAATGAATCAGGACTAAAGGGTTCTTTTGCCAAGACAAGCTCGTCACCCCGCGAGCCGCCAAGAATGTTGACACTTTTTGTCACATTATACAAGGGGTAGAAGAATAGTAGAATTTTCGTATAATATTCTTTTTTTTTATTGAAAGTTTTTCTTTTAAGTTACAGCAATTTTGACTCTCCCTATCATAGAATGAAGAAGAAAGAGCTTCGCTACCAAACAGGCCGAGGAAAATAGCTTCGCCGAAAGAAAAGAAGGAGAATGTGAAAAGAGCTTCGGGCCCGAAGCACTTCAAATCACCACTTCGGGCGAAAACCTTGCGAAGTAATTTTGTCGAAGAAAATACAAAGATAACGCTTCGCACCCGAAGCATTTTCAGCAGCCGCTTCGAGCGAAAGTCTTGCGAAGCAGCATCCAAACGACTTCGTCGAAGGAGGAGAGCATAATCCAAAATCAGCCAAGGTAAGGAAACTACTTTGGGCCCGAAGTATTTCCGACACCTACTTCGGCCAGTTTTCACCCGAAGCAGTGGTGCCCGAAGCAAAATGACAATGTGTCGAAAACAGAGAAATGCCTCGGGAGGATATTCCCCGAACCGCAGTTTTGAGAAAGAATCGGGCCGAAACATTTTCCAGCCGAAGCAGTTTTGCCAGCAAAAGGATAAAGAGCCCCATTTCAAAGATGAAATCCGCTCGGCACTCAACATCCCCGAAGTAGGTTCTGCGAAGCATTATTTTGCGAAGAACAAATCAAGGAGAATCTACTTCGGCCCAAGGCTTTGGCGAGGTGGATATGTAGCGAAGCACTTTCGGGCCCACGTTCCAAGGTGGGCAGCTTCCCAAGGTGATCGAAGGCCCCTTATAAGTACCCCCTTTCTTGCCCGATAAGTCCGCTGACCATTCTTGGCAAACGAAAGGGACGTAACAGTCCTCGGAATAAAACCCGACGGGCGTAACGATCACTCAAGCACAGCATCCAGAAGCCAGGGACACTCGGGGTCGCATTAAATGAATATTTCCATGGTTGACCCGATCACAGTTGCCAATTTCGGCAACCGATTTGAAAACTCAGTCGTAGCAGCCGCGAGGAGCCGATTTCTCAGGGCCCGAGGGTGTACTCCACCATTTTTGTAATAATGACTCAGAGGGTCGGGTCCTCTATAAAAACCCAGGCTTTGCAATGTAAAAGGGGGGAACTTTCTGCTAGAAAGCTGCTGTAACTTGATGTCCTGCGTCTAATACTAAAGATCTTTTGTGCTCCATTTCTCTCTTTTATGCTGCCTTCTGTGCTTAATTCTTTTGTCTTTTCTCGTTCGCATACCGAGACTCTAAACCCTGAATCCGATGTGCGATCGGGGACCGAACCCCTAAAATTCGCCCTGAAGGATACATAGGAGAGGAAAAACGTTCCTGTTGCTTTCTTTTATGCTTCCTGGTGGATCGAGGTTTCTGTTATTCCCTCGTCTTAATCGTTGTTACTCTGAACCCTGAATTCCAGCGAGAGAGAGAGGAGAACCCTGCGAACCCGTCCAGAGGATACATAGGAAGGTCGGCACTGCGTTTCTTTCATTTCATTCTTGGTATTTCCTGCTGCTATTCGAGTTGTTAGTGAGTGATCGTGCTTCCTGTTCTCTCCCACCTCAAATCATCATCTCTAACCCTTACTCTTTTTATTTCTTTCTCTAACCCTTACCCTTTTTATTTCTTTTCCTAACCCTTACTCCTTTTATCTCTTTCCTGCACTCTTATCTCAAACCCCAAAAGTAGATTAGTATAGGAGCCGGCCTTTCTCCGGAGATCGGCACGAGGGGCATCTCTTCCCTTCGGCCTTTCAATGTTGGTCGCAGGTCCAGGGCGCGCAAACCCACCGAAAGTCCTTTCCTGTGCGGATTTGATGACCAATAGTTACAATGCACCTACAACTTGGTAGACACCATGAATACCAGTACTTATGTAATCGATGATCAATATGGCAATAAAATTTACCATAGGGGAGCCTTCTTAAGGAACTGGTATATGTACACATGGCAACAGGCTCCAACATCACCACTCCTTAGGATTTTCCTACTGTGAGATCCCTACTTTATGCACCTATAGCGCCTCTACATGCATTTGATAGTAGGGTGCTTTGATTTGCCCTACTATGGATTGGACCTCCTCATAACCTACCCTTTGATTGGCTAAACTTACCTAAAGATAGCTTGGCAGCTCAAAGATAAAAAAAATGGTACAAAAGTATTCCCTTTTTTCAAGTGGAACCCCCTATTTGGTCTAGGTCCTATATTTGTTGAGAGGATGCACAAGTAGTAACATAGTTCATGGTAGGATTTGTACTTGTATCTCCTCTACATGGGCTCAAGAAGAGATCCACCTTTTACATTTTGTTCAACTGTAGCTCTTGCTCCTGCACAACTTGATATGACATCCATGGTGAATACTATACAATTGGGAAGAGAGCAACAACATGTTAGGATTCTAATCCTAACCATTAATTAATCATTCACTATTATTATTTTATATGGACCATTGTGTCCTTTCACTCACAACTATAGGATATATATATATATGATCATTCAAATGGGTGTAAACAACCATCGATCAAATATAAGAGAAAATATATTTTATATCCACTGGATAGATTACTCTTACAGTGCAAAGGTGATTCAATCCAACGGTGATTCTATCCATTTTTCATTCATTTCATGCATCCAATTCCATTTGTTTCATTCATAAATTTGCTAGGATATAGAGTTCTATGTTTTGGTATCAGAGCCTTCATAATCCTGTGCCTTTGCAATGCCTTCTCACTCACCATCCACTCCTATTTTACACCGCATCACACATAACATCTGTGAGGCAATCACTGCTTACAATTATCACACCATTTCCATAATTTAAAAAAAAAATTGGTGTCCTATCATCATAATTCTCACTTTCTCGTAACATCATCACACCATACAAGCGACACCATTCCGATTTTTTTCTATGATTAAAAAATACCGATTCACAGTGTAAAAGCAGTGAGCAAGCCATATTTGGCTACAACATCCCTGGTAAGAAAAACTCCAAAGAATTTTTTTTTAACAAAAATTAAATTCTGATCCTTCATGGCAAGCATTCTTCGATAGAAAATCCATCCACAAATAAATTGGGTGCAGTCTAGGCAGTGAAAAATATTAAAAATATTATGATACATCGTTTTCCAGTGAACACATAGAAATCGACATCAAAAGAAATTTAAAATTTAAAATCATATCTAGCCTCAACTTATTAACTATGTCCTCAAGTCATTAGTACAATATTCATTCACCTTGTTTCTTATTTTTAATATTTTTATTAGGTTAATGCTTCATTCATTATCCCTACCCATCTACCCATGATCGTTATTAGCATTAATTTAATTATGTTCAATACATGTTGTCTTATCTTATGTCGTGTTAATGTATCTATTGTGACTATTAACTTATTAATTAATTAAACCAATTTTTATTGTGAAATTCACATGCACACATCCAAAATTTGATTAAATAAACACATGTGAGTCTAAACCATGTACATCATATAAGAACCATCATCTATCACAAAAGCATATCAAATCCATGTCATATCTATCTCCTCACATACATCCATTAATCATACACATAAAAAAAATCTAAACATAGGTATTACATCACATCATAACAAATATCATCTCATCATCATATATTTCAATCATCAAAAGTACACAATCATCAGCAATATCCATCGGCTACATCAAAATTGCCCCTCAAGTTATATCATAAATACATGTATACATGTTATACTAAATACATCATCACATCTCACAAAACTATTGCTCTACAAAATTATGGACAATCTACCATGCCAAATATTGAATCATGGTTGTTGATCTCGAGGAGTCTCTCCACTCCCCTGCTATCATCTAGGTCTATCAACCCCGCTCCTCTTCTACCTCAAATGAAGAGAAATAATACCTCGATAAACGAAATCTAGAAAAGCAGTAAGTGTAGAATCAAAGGAAAAACAGAGAAGAAGAAACACATTACACAAGAATTTATCCTGGGAAACCCTTTCGAGAAAAAACCTAGCAAGAATATTTCCTTATTGTATAAACTTGACCATCTCCAATACAATAATATCCTTATCCATGTTTCGCTTGCTTTCACTTGCGATTACATTGCTTGCACATTTCACACACCAAACCCTCATTCAAGTGTTGTTTTATATACCAACAACACAAGAAGGGGAATTACAATACCATGGGTGCAAATCCATGGGCCGACTATACATTAACCCAAAACCACCCATATGGGTCTAAAAAATAGCTTAAACCCCAAAAAAAATTCCTCAAGGGCTACCACCCTCATACCCTCGCTCGAGGCCCAGCCCAACCTTGAACCTCGATGAGTATAGGGGTAAAGTGTCCAGTCCTCTTAGAGTTAACCCCACCTGAATAACATGGAAAATATTCAACATAATTCCAACATTCTCCCACTTGTTGAATACTTTCCATAGGGGCTAAAAACTACCATTGTCAACTATCAAGGGCAACCATACCCATAGATCTTCTACACCAAGAAAATTTTTGAGTAGGTACAACCTTTGTTAATGAATCAATAGTATTCTTCTCTATATCAACTTTCTCCAACATCACTCAATTCTCTTCAACCATATCTCTCACAAAATGGTACTTGATATCAATATGTTTTGATCGATCATGAAAACTAGGATTGTTTGCCAAAAATATTGCACTCTGACTATCATTGTCAATTCTCATAACTTTTTTCTTAAGACCAACTATTGAACACAACCTCTATAGCCACACTACTTCTTTATAGGCATGAGTTGCTACAATGTACTCTACTTTTATAGTGGACAAAGCAACCACTGATTGCTTTTTACTCATCCAACTTACTGCCCCTCCAAACAACCTGAACACATAAGCACTCATGGATCTTCTCTTGTCAAGATCTCCAACCTAATCAACATCCACAAAGCCTTGTAGATTTACAATATTATTATCTCTAAATTTTCCTTGGTAATAGATAGCATAATCTGTAGTTCCACGTAAGTATCTGAAGATCCTCTTCATAATAATCCAATGTTCCTTTCCTGGATTGGACATATATCTGCTAACTACTCCCACTACATGTGCAATATCAGGTCTAGTATAGACCATTGCATACATTAGACTACCAATAATGCTAGCATAAGGAACATGATGCATTTCTTCAATTTCCTCATCTATTTTAGGACACTATTCAATAGATAACTTTTGACCAATAGGATATGGAGTACATATTGGTTTACAATCATGCATCCTAAACCTCTGTAGTATCAAATCAATATATTTCCTTTGATTTAACCACAACTTTCTATTTGCATGATCCCTTATTATTTCCATACCCAAAATAAATTTTGTAGCACCCAAATCCTTCATGTCAAATTCAGAAGATAACTGAGATTTTAGTAACTTTATCATCTCCTTATTGTTACCAATTAACAACATGTCATCCACATACAAAACAATGATAACAAAATTTTCACCTTCCTTTTTGAAATAAACACATGGATCTACTTTGCTTTTTCCAAGCCCAAGTGTCAAAACAAACCTATCAAATTTTTGGTTCCACATTCTTGGAGATTGCTTTAATCCGTAAAGAGACTTCTTCAACTTGCATACCAAGTCCTCCTTACCTTTTACCCTAAAGCATTTTGGTTGTGACATATATATGTCTTCATCAAGTTCACCATGTAGAAAAGTTATCTTTACATCCATCTATTCTATTTCAAAATCAAAAGCAACAGAAATAGCCAATAGAACTCTAATTGATGTTAGTTTAGCCATAGGAGAAAAAATCTCACCAAAGTCAATTCCCTCAACTTGAGAAAATCCTTTTGCTACCAAGTAAGCTTTGTACTTCTCCAACTTTCCTTCTACATTGTACTTTTTCTTGAATAACCACTTACAACCAATAGGTTTTCTTCCAGGGGGTAGTTTCACCAAGTCCCATGTCTTATTTTTATCCAAGGACTCCATTTCTTCCTCCATAGCCCTTTTCCAAGACTTATTCTCACTTGACTAAAGTGCCTCCTTTATAATCTTGGGTTCTTCATCAATAACTAATAAATTAAATGCAGAACAAAAATTTGAAGGGCTATACCTTTCTGGGAGTCTTCTCACTCGATCTGATCTCCTCAAAATTGGAGTTCCAGGTTTTGCATCTTCAACTTCCTCCTCACCTTCTTCCTCTGAATATTCCTCTTCAGACTCTCTCTATAATTCATATTCTTTTATAGCATCAGGTTCTACCACAGGTTCTTCCTCCTATTCCAATTTTACCTGAACTATTTCAGGTTCTTTGCTTGGTTGCATTTCCTATTTTGGAACCCCTTTTATTTCTCTAAAGATCACATTACGACTATAAGCAATATTCTATGTTTTTAGGTTCCACAACTTATATCCTTTAACACCAGTACTATAACCCACAAATATACATTTTTTAGATTTATAGTCTAGCTTAGTCCTTTTCTCTTTTGGGACATACATATAAGCTTCGCAACCAAAAACCCTTATATGACTGAGAGAGGGTTTCTTACCAATCCACACTTCCTGTGGAGTTTTATCCACCAAAGCTGAGGTAGGAGATCTATTGATGAGGTAACAAGTAGTTAACATGACTTCTACCCAAAATTTATTTTCTAACCCTGCACCACTTAGCATACTTCTAGCCTTATCCATCAATGTTCTATTCATCCATTCTGCAACTCCATTTTGTTGTGGAGTATATGGAGTTGTTCTCTACCTTTCTATTCCATAGTCCTTGCAAAACTGCTCAAATTCATTAGAGCAATACTCACCACCATTGTCACTTCTCAAAACCTTTATCTTTTTCTCTATCTGATTTTCTACAAGAGCCTTGAACTCTTTAAATTTTTTGAAAACATCATATTTATACCGTAAAAAATATACCTAGGTCTTTCTTGAGAAGTCATCTATAAATGTAACAAAATAGATAGATTTACCTAATGATGGTACTTTTGTAGGTCCAAACACATCACTATGAACTAGATGCAAAATTCCTTCAGATCTTGTAGCACTACTGGGAAACTTGACTTAGGTTTGCTTTCCAAAGACACAGTGCTCACAAAAATCAAAATTTAATGGGCAATCAAAAATTCCTTCAACCATACCTTTCATTTTTAATGTTCGAAGTCCTTTCTCACCAATGTGCCCCATGCATTGATGCCACAACATTGTCTTCGCTACAAGAATACTTGGAGCTTCTTCTACCATATTAATTTCCTCTACAACTGAAGAGTTATTGCAATCAATACTTATAATGCTAGCCTCAAGTTTGAACAGAGTTCCTGTACGAACTCCCCTTGCCAACACTAAGCATCCATGAACCATATTGCAACTATCCTTATTGAATATCACAGTCACACCCACATCATTCATCTTACTAATGGATATCAAATTCCTTGCCAAACCTAGAATATGCAACACACTAGGAAGGGTTTTAATTCTTCCATATTTTAACCTCAACTTGACTCTTCCTCGACCTATTATTTTATGTGTCGAATTATCTCCCAAGAAGACTTCACCTCCATTTATATTTTCATATTCATAGAACCCCTCCCTATGAGGAGTCATATGAAAAGAAGTACCTGAGTCAATCAACCATGAGTCATGGTGTTCACTTGAGCATGTTGCAACTACGAATAGGTCCCCTAAATCTTCATTTTTGGTCTTCATTTTTATAGACATTCCTTCATCATATGAATGACTATTATCAACCTTTTTAGATCTATAGTCTCTTTTATAATGCCTTATTTTACCACACTTCCAACATTTCCTTTTGTCTGGAACAACATATTTTCCCCTAGATTTTGATTTCCTTTCTCCTATTTTATTTTTGCTTCTTTCTTGAGAATGACCTCTCACAACCAAGGCATCCTTCTAATGATAATCCTTAGAATATTTTTATCTCATTTCCTCAGAAAGCAATGTTCCTACTATATCCTCTACTTTTAATGTAGAGGTAGTATTGGTGATAGCCATAACTAGGTTATCCTAAGAATCAAGTAATGAACAAAGTAAAGTAATACACTTTTCCTCTTCATCCATTTTTACATCTACAGAGTTTAATTGACTTACCATAGTGTTAAAAGCATTCATATGTTCAGCCATAGAGTCACCATCATTCATCCAAAGTGAATACAACTTCTTTCAGAGAAAGAGTTTATTTACCAATGACTTTATCTGATACAACGCTCCCAACTTTTCCCATAACAACTTTATCATGGTCTCTATCGATACATTCAACAATACTGAATTAGATAAGCATAATCTGATAGAGCTCCTTACCTTCCTATCAATCTTTAGCCACTCCTCATCTATCATTCCTATTGGTTTTACTCCCAAGACCACAACCCACTGATCTCTATCCACCAATAGATCCTCCATCTTGAGTTTCCATAACTCAAAGTTCTATCCATTAAATTTTTTGATCTCTACCCATGTGCTTCCCATCATTTTTCCTTCACCTAGATTCTTTCATGCACTACTCCCACTCAAGAATCAATTTATCCTAGGGTTGAAACCCTTACTCCTCGAACAAAGCTAAAACCTAGCTCTGATACCAAATGAAGAGAAATAATACCTTGATAAATGAAATCTAGAAAAGTAGTAAGTGCAGAATCAAAGGAAAAATAGAGAAGAAGAAACACATTACACAAGAATTTATCCTGGGAAACCCTTTCAGGAAAAAACCCAACAAGAATATTTCCTTATTGTATAAACTTGACCATCTCCAATACAATAATATCCTTATCCATGTTTCGCTTGCTTTCACTTGTGATTACATTGCTTGCGCATTTCACACCACCAAACCCTCATTCAAGTGTTGTTTTATATACCAACAACACAAGAAGGGGAATTACAATACCATGGGCACAAATCCATGGGCCGACTATACATTAACCCAAAACCACCCATATGGGTCTAAAAAATAGCTTAAACCCCCCAAAAAAATTCTCCGAGGGCTACCACCCCTAAAACCCCAAATAGGGATTATCACCCTTGTACCCCTGCTTAGGGCCTGGCCTAGCCCCGAACCCCAATGAGTATAGGAGTAGAGTGTCCAATCCTCTCAAAGTTAACCCCACCTGAATAACATGGAAAATATTCAACACAATTCCAACATCATCATCCTAACATGATGATGCTCTTGATATTTGTGACATTTTTAGCTCAAAAAAATGAGGTATTGTTGGGACCATCGATGATGTGCTCCTATGGCTTTGTCGATATTGAGATATCAAGAAAAATAGAATAGACACACCCTAGATCACCATCACCTCCTTGTATCCTCACACTCTATCCCTCTCCCCCAACTAGAGCACCCTAAACTCATCCCTAGCATGTCGTAACTATGCAATATTGACTTGTAGGGCTGCCATGTCTCCACCACCCTCTACTACTAGTGGCTACTCTGTCAACTACTCAATATCCTATCAGAGCCTATTTTTATTGGTAGTCACTACATAAAAATACCCCCACAACTCATCTCTCTATCAGTAGCTCATCTCTATTTTTCTATAATCTATATCGATCAGTACTCATTGTATCTAGCCAGCCCTATAGCTCATCCCTCTTAGCCCATAGCCCCATCCTCTCTAGTTCCCATGCTACCTCCTACTTAGTAAATTATACCTCTAGCTATCATGTTCACTCCTTCAACATCTCAACCTCCTCGATTACATCCATCATCGTGACCCACTTCATGGTATCATCAAAATCAGGTGTCGATCCAACCTTAATTTTTTTTGTTGGCATCTCCTTAGTTGATTCTTTTAGACATAAAAATTGACCCACTTGAGTGAGTCATTTTCCCTAGGCCCTCAAAGAGACCCCTCAGGCTTACCCAAAGTAGGACTAGGCCTCTCTTTGCCTTTTTCCTTATTTTTCTCCTCCTTCGGTGAAATCATGAAGTGACACGATTGCCTTAACAAGGCATGATTTCACCATATTAGGGTTATTTCTTAGAAAACCCTAATTTTCGAGGTTGGCATCCTTAGGCATCATATTTTCTTAGTTTTCCTACCCATTTCACTTTCAAATCCACTATAAAAGGAGGGTTTGAAGTCTTCCTTTCCCATGAAGTGATATAAGTGATCCTCCAGGAAAGTGACTAAGCAAGCTCTTTTTTCTCACGCAAGTTCTTTGATTTCTAAAGTGCTCTCCAAGTGATATGATTTCTTTTCTACAAGCAAGTTGATTCGCAAGTATGAAATATAGTCTGTTGAAGCTCTATTTTTTGCTGCATTGGATTGTGTGTCATGGATATTTGGTGGACAAGTGTTGAAGCCCTAAGGAGAGATCGACTATTCGGAGGTCTCAACCCTTCTACCTACTTTTGCGCTATCTACCAAGTGTTTTCACTGCATTTAGATTTTAATTTTCTTTATTGCGTATTTTTGCATCTTTTTGGGGTTTTTCGCCTCACTTCTACGAAATCACGCTTGATCATTTCAGGGCACGATTTTTTTGATCTACAAAATCATGGTCGCTCCTTGTGGGGTATGATTTTACATAGACCATGTTTGGGGGAAAATTGCTACCCCCAAACCCTAGATCTATGTTATAGGTTGCATTTAAGACATACTAGTGCATTTTGTACTCTATTTTATCATTTTATTCTGTTGCATTTTGTTATGCTTGTTCATCTTCCAAAGGTCAACTTTCACTTCTATTTTCAAAGGTCAGCTAAAAGGACCTAGGGGGCTTGATTGTTGCACCTCCAAGCATTGCTATATAGTGGCCTAAGTAGACCCCCTAATGCTAATCATATTTTTCAAGTGTTTTCCAAGTTATTTTGCAGGAACAAGAATTGTTGGATAGTGTTGGATGAAAATATAAAGCTTGGATCAACCATCGGATAAGATAAGTGCCCTAATTAATCTTTAGGTTGTTTGTTGTGTGATTTTTATTTCTATCATAAACCCTAGATCTGATATAAAAAGGATAAATATTTCATTTGAGCTTCTAGGCATTGAAAGGACAAAAGCATATAGTGTGCACTTAGGGTTTTAAAATTGTTTGTGCATCCTCTCTTGAACCCTTGCTCAAAAGGATTTTACTTTGCAACCCTAGGTTAGAAATCATTCAAAAAAAGAATCATTCTAGGGTTAGCTCTTGTATTCTTGCATTCTATATTTTTGCATTGTCCTTTATCTTTCATAGCTTAGATCTAGAAAGGCCAAACATAGGTGATTGTCTTGAAACTGAATACATCAAACATTCTCCAAAACCCCTAGACTTGGAGCGAGTCCTTAAAACCATTCCTAGTGAACCCTTTCCCCTCTCTTTTACATCGAGGTGTAGAGAACAACATACCCCCATGGTCACCTTGGCTTTCTTTTGTGGATCCAATCGAGAATCATACACGGTAGGGCAGTTTTCCCCCTCTACACATTTTGGTGAACCCAACGTGAACACCTCATTTTCTTTAAAAAATTTAAATAAGATCATTAATTTGCTTGTTTGGGTTTTCAGAACATTAATAATACCTTAAAAATATTTTCTTGTGTGTTTTTCATTAGTTTTCTCCTCTATCCTTTCACTCCTTCTAATGGCTCCTTTCCTTAGAAGTCAATGAAAGCATCTAGAATCTGATTATGTTCCTCTGAAAGATGATCAAATTGATAGAGAGGATCCTAACATAGATCTAGAATAATAAGATATTGTTGAAACTACGATAAATTTTTATCCCTATGAAGGACCCGATGGTGAGTTTATTTTAACATAATTTGAGTATATCTGGAGCTTTATGAAAGCTAATAGTAACAAAATATTTAAGGGTATGGAGCAGGAGGCTCATCTTGAAAGAGGTGAGACTCCTCCTCTTCCTCCTTCAATAAGTTCCCCTATGCTTTTTTAAAACAATCCTTTGCCTGAATCTTCACATTGTGGTAATATGAGGTACCAAACAACTTATACCACTACTACAACCACCAATGTTGGAAGAAATTTGGAAGATTCTCTAACTAGTAGTGTGACTCAAAATTATCTTTAATTTCCTCCTCAATATGCTAATATCAACACTCTTGCTTATGATCTATCTAATATTAGTTGTTCTCTCTCTCAGGGTATCACATGCAATACTAATGTCTATGCTCCTAAAATAAGTCAAGCACTTGTTCATCGACCTCCTTTGAGGAAATAATAATAATCCATATGTTCAAAACTTGAAAAATATGGTGAAGTAATTTGTTTTAAAAGTGGTGATGATTCAACATTCCAGTTTTACTTATAGTTATAAAGATATGTGCAATCAACCCTTGGATCCCATTGTTGTTATTAGACCTTATCCTAAGAACTTTTATATGCTATTTTTTCCCATATGTAAAGGAATGGAAGGTCCAATAGAAAATTTAAGAAGATTTAGAACAACATGCTATGATCTCATATACGATGATATGTTGTTACTAAAAATATTTTCTAAAAGCCTTACTGGCATTGCATTAGAATGGTACTATAGGTTACCTAACTATTCCTTGAGGAATTTAAAAGAGATATCAGAGTTATTTAATCAAAAATTTGGTACCTACATTGAAAGTATGTGATCATGAAAGATGTTTAAAATATAAAACAAAATTAAAAATATAGTGTTTTAGAATTTCTATCTCATTGGAGAAGCTTGGTTGGACGGTTAAGATATACTTGGCTCATCAAGATATGCTTGAAATATTTATTGGAAACTTACAATAACATATATCTTATGCATTAGAGACTACAACTATTACATATTTTGAAAAAGCAATTGAGTTAGCGAGAAAAGTGGAATAGGTTCTCATTAGAAGGGGCCAACTCAATATGAAAGAAGAAAAATATACCAATTCACAACATGAGAATAAACATGCAGGAGGTGATGGTGCAGTAGATGGTATGTTTGTTAATAATATTATTAACAACCTACAAAAGATGATACTTCAAATACCTATACAAAGGAATTTCATAAAGCTTAACATGTCTATGGAAGTAGTTTTGAACAACTTTTGGAAGCTAATATGATTGAGTCACCTCCCATAAGACAACCAGATACTACAACTATTTGGTACAAGGTAGGGTAACATTGTATATATCATAGAGTAGAAGGATACTGAACAAACTCTTGTAATAAGTTGTAAAAATTTGAAACATGTGGTTCAATATTTAATTGGTGCAAGCTGTATTGATATAGGGAATTCTTAGTCATCAAATAATCAGCAAATACCAACAACAAATCTAGATATGGGAATATTCAAGGATCCATTACTAAAACATGATCAATGAGTATCTAGTCAAATATCCTACCATAATGAATCTCCTACTAATAGTAACATGGTTGGTATGATTGAGGTCACTATAAAAAGACAAGCTCAGGTTTAGCCAACTCAACATTATCAACAAGAAAAGAATTCTACATCACAACCTACTTTGGTTTTGATGAATAATCATAGAAAGAATATAGAAATAGGTACACCACCTTTTATATTGAAACCCCAACCCAAGGCTTCCTTTTATCTCCAACATCAGCTAGTCGATACTCCAACTAAAATCTCTATCTTAGAGCTTTTACAAACTTCTCCTACCCATCGAGAAGCTTTGTTGGAATTTCTAAAGTAGCAATCTATTCCTCCAAATATTTCTCCTAATGTTGTAGTTAATGTTGTAGGTTCTCTTGGGATACATCATATCTCATTCTCAGATGATGACAAGCCTTCCTCAAAATTACAAGATGATTCTTCTCTTTACATCACAACTCTCATTGGGGATACTTTTATCAAATAAATCTTGATTGATAATGGTTCTTCCCTCAATTTGTGCACTTATCAATTTTTTCAAAAATTTGGTCTGAAAGAGGAAGACTTAACTAAATCTGATATCATCATCAAAGCTTTCAACAATGAGTCCCAAGAAGCCTGTGGTGTTATATCACTTCCCCTTAAGGTTGGGCCTAAGATCTTGGATACTTTGTTTTATGTGGTACATTGCCCCACATATTTTAATCTTCTTCTTGGATGTCCTTGGATTCATGCAATGAAGGTCATCCCTTCTACTCTTCATCAATGCTTGAAGTTTGAATTTAAGGAACAAGTTATCACCATTTTGGGTGATCCCCGACCATTTGAATATTGTTCAATGGTTGAGCGAGCTCAATCTAATTTTGACCTTTGTCCTTCTATTTCATCAATTGTTTCTCCATAATCCTCATCTCAAATATCAGAACAATTGAAAAATTTAAAATTGAGTGAGGAACCTCGAATCAATGTTTCATCACAAGATCAAGATAATCAATTTTTTCAAGAGCCTCTTCTAGATCTAGCCAAGCTACCACCATCACCAAGGACTATGGGCTTGCCCTATAAGAAAGGTGATGTTGTACACATTGGCATATGTACCTTTATCTTCATAGGAACTGCCTTTGAAGAAAATATACATGGTAGCAACCCCTCTCCCATTGAGCATTCTTTCACTCATTGTTACCTTTCCAATGATTACCCACTTCCTAAATAGATCCTATCTAGTATGGGATATGTAGGTAAAGGTATGGGGCCACAACAGAGAGGCATTCAAGAGCCCTTGGATGTCGAGATCTAGCCTAGGAGATGTGGCATAGGTTTCATACCTAACAAAAACCAACCTTTACCATTTGATGATGATGATCATGTTATGACTTATGCTGAATATTTGGATCATCAAAAGTCAAAAATGGGTGATGAGGATGATGGTCCCCCTTATTCTTCTAAGATCTTGTTTTGTAATATGATTGGTTCTATGTGTTTGAGAAATAAGCTTTCTACTTCTAGAAAAGACCCTACTTCACTATCCTATAGGGATCTTGCAAAGTTAGGGATTGCTCCTCCTTATGTTAAGAATGATGGTTTTGTTCGAGAATGCATTGATTATCATGCTATGGCTATCAAAGCAAAAGCTATGAAGGAGCCTCTCCATGATTCTAATCATCGAGATGGCTTGCCTTCTAAATGTTTCTTTGATAAAATAACTCATGGTACACCTATTCTCTTTGTCAAGATAGGAGGCACATTCAGAATATGTGTTGATTATCACTCTATTTGCTTAAATTAATCAACTCAAATTAATCATCAATTAGGCATGCATTTTCATTCCATTGCATCCATCTACTTGCTCATAATTGCACTATTGCCTATCATATTCTACATAGTTTGCCTGACATTTAATTCAATTTGCATGCTTGATTGACATCTTTGCATGGTTGCTTGTTCATGACTACTTGATCATATAGATTTTTGAGGATTTCACGACAATGGCATGTGATGATACCTAGTTAGATCGTAGCTCACATGCATTGCACTTTCACTAGGGTTCTGATGCCTAGAAAAATCCCCACCCTAGGAATTCTTTTACTTCATCTTTCTTCCTTTTCTTCTTCTTCTTCTTTGTTGTTTTTCTTGCCCTCCTTGGCCTCGAAAGTATTATTCATGCTCATAATTTTCCCCCAAGTCAAGGATGACAACCCTTTTGTAAATATATCCTTGTCACTTTTCATAATCTCTTTTCCTTTGTATTTTACCTAGACAAGGATATATGTTTTTCTTGTCTTATTATGGTTGTTCTCTACTTCTTCTAAGCATTTTCACACACTTACAAAATATCTTTCCTAGTATTTTTTGCTTTAAATATTGCGCACATCACACCCCTATCAGGGGTAACGCTCACTCATTCTTAGCCCCACCCATTAGGGGTGGCCTTGGAAGAGATATACCCACCAACTAAGATATTGTTCGTGATCGAGACTGTATCCTGCTAGCTCATTGTTGGAATGGAGGGAGTGTCACCATATATCCCTTCGATAGCACCTGGAATTACATCATCTCATAAAAGGTAACCATCTAGATGGCCACCTCCAACCTCTCTTCTACTCTCTATAGTTTTGCCTATAGCAGGTGGATCCCATCACTAGCCTAGATGCTCCCAATGACATCCATCCCTTTGGCCCAATCCCTCTAACACTCTATGTCCAAATAGTTCACCTCCCCTTGAATATGGTTGACCTCTACTCGAGCTACATCCCTCTCTATCTTTGTAGTGTCCAAAGCACTTTGCAACCCCTCAATACTCTTGGACCTATCATCTTAGAGTAGGCCCATCTCCCTCTATAGAGTCACCACCCATGCTCATAGCACCTTTACCTTCATCCTTAGGTCTCCCTGACCTAAGGTCTCACCTAGGCTAACTACTACTAATGTAGACATCTCTTCCACTCTTATGCTCGATAGCACCCCAACCACTATGGGGGCAACTCCAACTACCCCTACCTCCCTAGTCCCTATAGTGATAGTAGCCTCCATCACTATCTCCACTCAAACCCATGCCTATCTCTACCTAGAGATTTCTTGACCCTGATGCTCTCTTTGTGGATCTGCAAGCAACCTCCCAAAAATCTCGTTGTATGCCTAAGCTCATCACATAGCACCTCTATATCTATACTAGATGAGAGACTCTCTGGAGCATGACTCATCTATACCACCTATGGTATCTGAAGACCCCTCCCATGTCATCCACCCTAGGATCCATGTAAGGAGGATCATCCTAGTCATACTTCACCCACCTAGCAATATCAGGCTCTCCTATAACTCTCGTTGGATATTGGTACACCCACCTATACCAATAGTATCCTAAGTTTGAGATCCCCTGTAAGATCCTAAACTATCATAGGACTCTATAAAATCTAAAGACCTTCGGCTCCCTTCTCTCCATGGTCAACCATTTGATCCTCTTCACTCTAGCTAGATCCTCCCTATCCTCAACCCATCCTGGGTGTAGATGCTAGGGTCATCATATAATTTAGGCCTCCCTCATCTCATCTACCACTTGCCTCACTAGTGGTAGGTTACTGGTATAAGTCCTCTCGACCCGTTCCAATGATTTGAACCACCTATATGTAGCTGGTCGCTCTAGGCTGGGTAATGGTCTTGGCAGTGCATTTGATATCTACATTGCTATATGCTCCCAACTCCATACCTAGAGAAATATCATATAGACCATCCATGTATGTCTCTTGTACACATATTTTGTACAATATTTGTACAAGCAAGCTAGCACATATGGATCCCATGCAAATCGTACTCTTTGGTCTCGTATGTCTACCACTACACCCAAAATCATCCATGGTAGATATCGCCTACTAGTGTGGCACATTAGCAAGCTTGCCACCACCTCGTAGAGCACAGTCGTCAATGGATCAACTCCATATTGACCCACTAACTCATCAACTGATAAGGTGCTCCCTCACACCTGGTGGGTCCAATCCCCTGATAGTCATTGTAATATCAATGGCCACCCTCAAGCTTTGTAAACTACCCTTCCCCTAATGGATATGTGCAATATGCACCACATATCCTCTAGTGTGATGATCATCTCCCCTATCAGTAACCAGAAGGTCGATGACTTTGGATACCACCTCTTCGCTAGCGTTATCAGTAGTGCTCTATCCATCTCTACTTAAGGTATCCTAGCCAGGTGGTCTAATCCCACCACCCTTAGTGTGTCCTTCTCTACCTACCCGAGTTCATAAATCTCCACCTCTAAGGAGCTCGATCACCACTCAAGGCTCTTGAGTACACAAAGCTGCACCCACATAAACAACATAAAAATTTCTAATCTTTATCATTGCAAAATCAACTAATAATAATAATAATATTATTAATAAATTAATTAATGTTTGTGTAATTGCTTGCTTTTTTCTCTCTCTTTATTCTCTCTCTTCTTCTTTCTCTTTTTTTTCTCTTTTATGCTTTTTTCCCTTCTCTGACATAATCGTACTTGGTTTTCCATGGTCGTGATTTTACCTTATGCGAAATTGCACCCAATTTTTATCAGGCATGATTTCGCTCGTTGTTGCAAACAAAGAAAAAATAGCGATTGGGCAAAAAAATTGTGCCCACTTTATACATGGTAAAACCACTATATGTGGTGGAAAAACCTTACAAAAATTGATGAAATTTATGAAAATTAACTCAACAAGGTGGGTTTTTTTATCTTACCTCTGCCCGCTCTGCTTTTGTGTCAGCCTCGTCCCTTGCAATCGCTGAATGGTACATCAGTAACATCATCTCCAATTTTCTCCAAAGCTCGTTTTCTCCCTCCTCATGTAGTAAAAATGAATTAGGGTTTTACTTTTTTTTCTTTTTATGCCCGTTTGCTTTATTTTCGTTCATTTTTTTTGTTTTATTTTTTTTGTCATTTATTCTTCTATGTCTGTTGTTTTGAGTTTCATTAGGAATTTATCATTCCTTACAAAACTTGAGGGGGCACCCTAGCCTGAGAAGTATAAATGTCCCTAATACATCGATTTGTTTTTAAAACACAAAAATGTCCAGCACCACTTCTTTCTTCTAAACTAGCCACTCATTTTCTACTTGTTGTCTTTCACTTGTAGGTGTTTACATATTTCTTTGATGCATTTATTAGGCCATAAATGCATCAAAGAGGGGGGAAAATGTAGACATAAAACATTGACCCACTTGAGTGAGTCATTTTCCTTAGGCCCTCAAGGAGACCCCTCAGGTTTACCTAAAGCAGGACTAGGCTTCTCTTTACCTTTTTTCTTCTTTCTCCTCCTTCGACGAAATCATGGTAAGCCCCAATGGGGCACGATTTTACCTAAGAAAAATCTTGGTCGGCCCTGATGGGGCACAATTTCGTCATAATAGGGTTATTTCTTAGAAAACCACACTTTTTGAGGTTGACATCCTTAGGCATTGACTTTTCTTAGTTTTTCACCCATTACGCTTTCAAATCCACTATAAAAGGAGGGTTTGAAGTCTTCTTTTCCCCAGAAGTGATATAAGTGATCCTCCAGGAAAGTGACTATGCAAACTCTTTTATTTTTTGATGCACATTTTTTGATTTCTAAAGTGCTCTCCAAGTGATCTAATTTATTTTCTGCAAGCAATCTGATTCACAAGTGTGAAATATAGTTTGTTGAAGCTCTATTTTCTACTACATTAGATTGTGTGTCAAGGATCTTTGGTGGACAAGTGTTGAAGCCCTAAGGAGAGACAGACTATTTGAAGGTCTCAACCCTTCTACCTACTTTTGTGCTATTTTCTAGGTGTTTTTGCTGCATTTAGATTTAGATTTTATTTATTGTATATTTTTGCATCTTTCTAAGATTTTTTGCCTCACTTCTGCAAAATCATGCCCAATAATTTTGGGGCTCGATTTCACCGGTCTACAAAATCGTGATCACTCCTTGTAGGGAACAATTTTGCATAAATCATGTTTAGGGGAAAATTACTACCCCCAAACTCTAGATCTATGTTATAGCTTGCATTTAATACATACTAGTGCATTTTGTACTCTATTTTATCATTATGTTTTGGTGCATTCTATTATACTTGTTCATATTTCGAAGATCAACTTTCGCTTTTGTTTTCAAAGGTCAGCTAAAAGTACCTAGGGGGACTAACTGTTGCACCTCCAATAATTGCTATATTGTAGCCTAAGAAGACCCCCTAACGCTAATCATATTTGTCAAGTGTTTGCCAAGTTATTTTCTAGGAACATGAATTGTTGGATAGTTTTGGATGAAAATACAAAGTTTGGATCAACCATCGAAAAAGATAAGTGCCCTCTTTAATCTCTAGGTTATTTTTTGTGTGATTCTATTTTTATCATAAACCCCAAATCTAATTTAAAAAGGATAAATATCTCATTTGAGTTTCTAGGCATTGAAATAACAAAAGCATATAGTGTGCACTTAGGGTTTAAAATTGTTTGTGCATCCTCTTTTGAACCCTTGCTCAAAGGATTTCACTTTGTAATTCTAGGTTAGAAATTATTCAAGTAAAGAATCATTCTAGGGTTAACTCTTGTATTCTTGCATTATATATTTATGTATTATCCATTATCTTTCATATCTTAGATCTAGAAAGGTCAAGCATAGGTTATTGTCTTGAAATTGAATACATCAAACATTCTCCAAAACCCCTAGACTTGGAGTAAGTTCTTAAAGCCATTCTTGGAGAACCCTTCCTCATCCCTTTCACACTAAGGTGTAGAGAACAACATACCCTCGTGGTCATCTTGGATTTATTTTATGAATAAAACTAAGAATCATACATGGTAGGGCAATTTTATCCCTTTACACAATACCCCTAATGGGCTTTCTTCCTCACCTACTCGATGATGTACTTGTCACTTGAGTGGATCCTCCTCCTATCTCTCTCTCCAGCTACCTCTCCCACCCCTTCAGCTACCTCTCCACCCTCCTCCTTATCCACCTCCTCCTCCATGATCCTCCCTATGTACCATCATTGCATAGCCCACCATATGTCATACTATAGTGCAGTACCACCATCATTTATGTCTGGTATTGATATGGCCTTGTCAACCTCTAAGTCTAGTGGATCTATCTACGGTGTAAACCTAGCATCATCCTTGATCCTCCAATATACTACAAGTGGATATGATACCCCCTATCTCAACCCAAACTGCCTCAAAACTTAAGTATACTGAGAATACTCAACTTGTGTGCTCTTGTGACCAATAACCCATCTCTCTTATCACACCCAAGCAAATGATTCACCTCCTTCAGCCATACTAGCCCCCCTCTCCATAGTCACCAAATAATATCCTATGGCCTCAAGTGTGTCCACGTATGGTAATAATACAATCCATATCCCTCATAGGGCCTACTCACTCGTACCTCCATGTATGTATGCAACCTCAAGACATATGGAACCCCCTTCCACATCAAGTTGTGTATCATACGATAGGCCTTGTGGCCTCTCAACTACTACATGCTCTCATGCCCATAGTTGTATTAGAAGGCTATAGCTCAATACCATCTACTTGGTCCTCCTCACCACATATAGCTCCTTGTACATCTGTATCAACAAATTCGATGCCCATGCATACATAATTGAACCATCCACTAAATCTCCCATAATCCCTAGTAGGTTCCATGTGAATAATGCACTTGACGAGTCTAGTAACACAAAGCTAGATATCAGTACCATTGCTAGTGTGTGCCTTTGTGATAGTACACCCTTATCATAGTAGTGATCATCTAGTACCCCACCACTATCAGTACTCACCAAATCCTAATCTGCTCTAGATATCCTCTCCATCACCATTGTCTTTTGTGTCCCACCCCCAACTATAATTGTGCACCCTTCCACGGGTAACCAGTATATCTGATACACATCCTCCAATGTCAAAGTCAAATTCCTATAGAGAAATGGAAGGTACCCATATCTAGGTACCAACGCTCGCACAATATTGATAGATATGCTCTATCGACGTGAACAATCTCCATCTACGCCACTCCATGAAACCCAATCTTTGATAACCAATCCTAGTCACCTTGATCCAAATTTTACCTCAACCTGAAGAAGAACAACTTGAATCTATGATGTAGCCACAACATCTTCACCTACCACCATTCCCCCCATCAAATCCCAAATTCTATCAACAAACATTTGACTAAAAAATGTATGAAACCATACGAATAGGGACAATTTTCATCCAAAAGACTATTTTGGATACCCTTTACCCTAAAAATAATAAAAACATGCAAAAAACAAAAAAAATACATCAAAAAACAAAAAAAATACATTAAAATTACAATCAAACACACATAAAATGCACAAAAACAAAAAATAGCAAACCTCACTGCCCAACAAGCAAAAAATCACATACATTTTGCTATTCCTACACTACCCTACTTTTCTACAACTTCATTTACTAAAAATGTGCCCTAGGATTTATTTTATTCCAAAAATACAAAAATAGAAGAAAAAAGGGTAAAAACCAACTAACCAACACTACACTTCCTCCACCGCTAGGTCCAACACCAATATCTGTGATCTCATTGGCCCGCATGTCAAATCTAGCAATGTTTTGCATCAAATTCTCAACCTCACTTATCAATCTCACTCTCTTTTGTCCCAAATCGTGTTGAAAATGAGCCCTCATTCGTCCCTGATCGTATCGTACGATCAATGACCGTATAGGTCCATATGGTCATTAATCATATAGCCCTATATGATCTCCATTTGGCTAGTTATTTCTTGCTCCTACCAGCAAATTTTACCACTTTCTTCCATTATTTTTACTCCTTGGTTGTGCAACGATATTTTGTCAGGTGCTCCATTGTTATGTCCCACTTTTTCATTCATCAACTCACTGCTTGAGGGGGTAGATATTACTCGTCAATGTTACCTCGAGCATGATCAATATTAAAACACTTGATCTTGGAATCAAGTTTGTTCAAGAAATTTACCTGATACTAATACTAACCCTCCTCTACTCAGGCAAAAAGCAAATTTTCTCTTCTCAACTTAAACTCTAATTCAATCCAATTCGATACGCTCCATGCCAATGTTTGTATGGTTACTCATATACTCACTTCATCAAGGTGGCAACTTAAGACCACTTACAATCAATTCGTAGTGCCTTGAGGATGGCTACCAATGTCTGGTTAGCTTAATCAAGTTCAAAAATATTTTAAAGGAAAAGTTTCAAGGATATTTGTCCCTTCCACAATTAGGGCATCATACATTGTTAATGATTTAATACAACCTTACATCTCCTCCCGCAACATTCATTGTGGCATGCCAAAATCTGTGGTCAAACATGATCATCCATTATCACCTCATTATTGTCATAGTCAGCCATTCCTCTGGTGTCATATGTTTTTGTATTTCATCGTGTTTTCACACACCACAATACCAAAAGAGGTAAATATAAACACCTTAAATGTCATATTACCCTTTGTGCAATGCTAATAATTAATTAATTTATTTGCCCTCTCCTACACCTAGTCCTTGGTCATCATGTGGTCACCTCCCTACCTAGCCTAGGTCCACCTCACCCTAGTCTACCCTTTGACTCTAGCCTAGCTCCACCTCACCCTAACCTACTTTACCTCCTACTCTCCACATCCACATGCTCATTCAATGTCATAAATGGGATGAAGACTTTATTCATCCATGTGCATTAATGACATGAAGACTTTTCATCCACATGCCATAAATGGGATGAATACTTTCTCCACCTCCATGCATTTATGAGGTATGGTGTACCCATACCCATTTAATGCATATGGATGGGTGAGGACTTTCTCCATCCAAACTCATTTATGAGGCATGGTGCACCCATGCCACCTCACCCCCTTAACCCTTGCCAAATTATATAAATAGGCTCCCATTTCTTTCATTTAAAAAAAAAGATAATAAGTGCTTAGAGAAACTTTACCAAAATCACTTCAGGCCCTATTTGCATACAAACCTTCCTTTGTGCTAACCACGGATGCCCTTGTATACCTCTTTTTGTGCCTTTTTGCTTTTTAAATAGGTTGTGCCTTCTTATATATATATTTATATATAATATTTGATATTATACATATTAAATTATTAGGTTATTATGTGTTTTATTTAAATTCATTATTCATAAGAAGTGTTTATGTTATGTTATCAATGTATGATATCAAATAGTATATATATATATATATATAGTATGCCTTTGCAGGGCAAGTGAGAAGGCGAACCTGGCCATGTAAAACAGGAGGTCCACGGTTTGAACCTTTGTGATGCAAAGGGGGACACAAATAATCCATTCCTCGTTGATTGTGGTCGAAGGTATAAGGGTTTCTTTGGTGCTGTTTTTATCACTAACTAAAGTTTCAATGCAACTTGACCATGTGACCAGTTGTTCAAAAGGAAAAGTAGTTACCAATTCTTTTATGTATCAAAAAAATATATTATATATATATAATATTTAATATTATACATATTAAATTATTAAACTGTTCTATTTAAATTCATTATTCATAAATAAAAATGTTTATATTATATTAATTATATATATATATATATATATATATATATATATAACAAGCTAATAATTCAATATAATATGCTAATAAACCGTAAAAGTTAAATATTTTTCAACTTTATATCACCTTCTAACTACCTAAAGAAAATGAACAAAATTTTAGCTCACAACGTAGCACAACACCACTGTCAAAATAAAAAATAAAAACGATAGCTCAGAATGTCATATAGTATCCTTTTAAGATTAAAAAATACACCAAACATACCAAGAATCCACCTACAAGTAATGAATTTAAATTAGTACATGATGGTTCATTGACATTAAAAGTTTATGAACTTTCAACTTTATATCCCTCTACCCATCCTATGAAAATGAACAAAGCTAGGTCACAAAGCCATACAATACAATGTCCTTTTTAAAATTAAATGTCCTTTTACAATAAAGTGTGAAGGAACAAAATGTCAACGAACTTTATAGCAAAGTTAATGCATGATGGGCACCAATTCAAAGGAAAGAAGTAAAATTATACAATGCATCCATATTTATTATTATAAATTTACAATGGAGCATGTATCCATGTGGTTGTAATGATGATAAGGATTTGTGCTTAAAAAAATATTGTACATCATAATTAAATATATATAAATTAGTTAGACACATTATATAAAATTGAAATGAGTTCTGTTTGTATTAATTTATCCTTGTATAGTAATATTACAACAAAATCCATTTGTATTACATCATTATTATATAGTAGTATTAAAATAAAGTTTGAATAGATTGGAAATTAATTCTCATTTTTTGAATGTTGAAGAATCTAATTAGTTGAGCTAATGTCATTTATAAAATTTGAAAGCACATGTTTTTAAAAAGAGCCCTAGTCTCCTTGTACCGGTGTTTGAACTTAAATAGATTTTCGAAATAAAATCTCCAAAATATACCACTACAATATCCCTCTTAAAACTATATAACAAACAATATTATCATAAAAAATTCTTGAAACTATTCTTGTTCTGTAAGAACACAATTTATCTCAAAAGTAAATATAGTATACACAATATCATAACATCATACTAATATATTGTTAGACTTTCATCTAAAATACCAAAATTCACGAATATTCAATTATACTTAACATTCAACAACTTTAAAGAGGGCCCATTTGATTCCTTTAAAAAAATAATCTATTTGTCATTTGAATGGCACGTTCCAAGGAATTTGTGGGTCATAGAATATATGAGAAGTCAAGATGTGAGGAAGTAAGGTCTATATCAGCCTAACTGGCCTAATCTAAAAATAAGGATACGACAGCAATAAAGGAAAGTTCACTAATAAAATATGATATATTTAATATTTATAAAATAATAAATATAATATAATATATATAATATTCATAAACCCATAAAATTTTGAAAGAATGGTGAATAAATTATTATTTTAATTTTAAATTTATATATAAATACCATTAGTTTTTTAAATATAATTCAACTATTTAATATGTGAGAAACCTTTCGTACCGATCCTTCACTTGTGTTGATATTGACTACTCCATGGTATGTGGTTACGAACGTTTGCGTGCGATGCTCTCTCACTTGTTGAACTTTACAATAAAGCATCCATAAAACAATACAAACAAAAATAAAATAATGTTGTCGAAAAAGATGAGAAAGTTAAGTTGATCGGTAAAGTTAAGTTGATTGGTAATGTTTATATGAGTTGTTTTGATTAGTAAATATTTTATTAATTTGATTTTAAGTTTTTATATAAAACTTAAATTTAAACTACGATGAAATATGTATATAAATATGTATAAAGAATATGAAAAAAATAAATTGAAAAAAGATTGTAATGCTTATGCTTGTGTTTCATCTGAGGTAGATTCGTGATAGATGTCATTTAGTCATATGATAAGGAGCTTTCAAGAGATTTGCTAGATTTTGATAACAAACAAATAATGAATGATAAGTTGTAGATTCGTGATAGATGTATGTGATAATGAGCTTACCAAAGATTTGCTAGGTTTTAATTAAAAAAACAAATAATTGATGATCAAATTTGTTTTGACCATAGATGACAATGGTAATGATTAAAGTTGTGGGCATACATGATTCAAGTAAGAGGTGATTTATTATTAGATAAATTATAAGAATTAGTTCGAGTCAAATTTTTATAATAAAAATTGAAGATCATCATTTTTAAGTTTTGGGTAAATTAAATTTGTTGGAATTTTAAATAATGAATTTTTATTATTATTTTAGATTAGTTTTTGTAGTTTGTAATTTTGATAGAAATGAAAAAAAAAGTTTTTAAGTCTCTTCAATGTTATTTTTGGAAGACCTCACAAAAAAATAGGAAAGGTAAATTTGTAAACAAGAATATTAAAGATGTAAGATTAAATTTTTTAACAAGAATATTAAAGATGTAAGATTAAATTTTTTTAAGATTCAAAACGTAATAGATTATTACGTAGGTCTTAGAAGACAACCTAGTTGTAAAATTGGATAAGCAAAAACTTGCTCAAAATATGAATGGACATTGGAGAGAAGCTCTTATCTATCAATTTTTAGGTGCTCAATTCTTATAAGAGATGTTTATGAATGGACATCCAAGAGCTAGCATAAAAAGGAGCTTATGATGTAATTGTTTTTCCACAAGGGTATTTCATTTTTATGTTTATGAACAAAGAAAAAAGGCATGTTATCTTTCTAGGAGAGCCTTGGTTCCTTACAAGTCCAAGACTATATATGAAATATTGACATATGGACTTCAAACCAATAGAGAAATTACCATCTAGAACTCCATTTTGAAATCGATTTTATGAACTACCACAAGAATTATAAACGGGCTATGTATTCAAGACAATTGACAACTTCATTGGTAGTTACGTAGATATGGATGAAATCATGCATGTAAAGACAACGAGAAATTTTGTAAGGCTCTATGTAAACTTTGATCTATGCAAACCACTACTAAAGACAATCAATTTAGATGTAGATGGCTTGACCTAGAAGCAAAGACTGAAAAAAATATTTTTCTATGTAGGTTTTGTCATGAGTATGGCCATATATTCAAGGATTTTCCAAGGCACAAAAGACTCCCCAAAATAAATAATCAAACATGGAGGTAGGGGAATCATGGTTTCAAAAACCTAAAAGGAGTTATAGGACGAAATCAAAAAAATAAGATAAAACCCTACTAGTGGGTATGGGAAAGGAAAATAGATTTAAAGAACTCACCTCCTTAAATGAGGAAGAAGAAATTCTGGAAATCCAATTTGGTTTAAATCCTTGGAATGAGAAAATCTCCTTGCCAATGGAAGACTACGTGTTCAAAGTTAATCTTGATAAGATTTTAGAACACAAAAGGAAAATAAAAAGGAAAACATGGAGTAGAAGGAAATGGATCTTTCAAAGGAAGGAGACTAACAAAGGAGGAAAGCCTACAAGATGGACACCCTCATAAAAAATGAGGAAAAGTTTACCCTTCAAGCAAGTAGTAAGAAGTAAAATGATCCAGAATTAGGGAAAAGATCTAACCCATATAGGAATTCTTTTTCATAACTTTTATCCTCATAGAAAAATTCTTACTTTATGGTCTTAAATAAAGGTCATATCTCCCCCTAAAGCGTGGAGTACCATCCATTATTTTATCTTTCACTTTTGAACTACAAAAGATAATGAGAAAAAATCCCTTTAAAAAAGAAAGTCATGGAATAACTTAAATTTAATACCTAGTTTCATTTAACATACTTTTGCATAATTAGAAAACCTAACCAATATATGTTGAACATACATATTAATCTCTACTTTTAAGAACCATTCTATTGCACTCTATAATCTCATCATGGTAATTGATTTTGGTGAACCATTTATTGCCTAGATAGGGATTACCATTGATTCACTCTTCTTCTTACTTTCTTGTTGTGAGGCTCACACTTGCTTCCTACCAACACTCCTTTTATTGGACCGTATGCTAAGTTGTGTATTTACTAAACTTTGTGTGGATTCTATTGGGGCACTCCTATTTAAAATGATAAAATGTTGCATTGTTATAATGCTAACTAGATAATTTCTAACTTGCATTTTTATCAAAGATATTCTTCATATGCTTATTGGCAATTCTTCCTTACGGGTTAAATTTCTCTAGAATCAAATATCAATCATAATATGATACTCTAATATTTTTCACAATATTAAACTCACTTTATTATATTCAAAAGTTCTCAAAGATTCATATTACATAGCATGAAAATTTATCTCCAATATATAGCTTTACATAAAACCTTTAATATTCTTGACTATTGCTCTCCTCAAACTTCCCATGAGATGCAACCTTTCACATACCTCACATTATGATAAAACTCTCATAATTACATAGCATAGATATTTATCTCCAATATATAGCTTTACATAAAACCTTCAATATTCCTAACTATTGCTCTCCTCAAACTCCCCAGGAGATGCAACCTTTCACATGCCTCACATTATGACAAAACTCTCATAATTACATAACCTTTCACTTTACATATTGACACATCTTACATGACTCTTCACTTGAAACCTAATATCTATGACTCTTCACTTTCTCACTTGACACTTTTCACACTCAAAACTCACACCTCACACTCGCACACCATACACTCGTATTCTTGACATCTTGCACACTTTATTACATAACACTCTTTATACTTTGACACATACTTTAGAAAAATATAAAACTCACACTTTAATATATTTTTACAATAGTACTCCATGGCATTTTAATGTTATCAAATAATGTAATATCTCCAACACCCCCTCATATTACATTATTTGGTGTGAAGACTTTTATTCTTCAATCTCTTGCATTCTTGTCTTCATCTTCGATCTTTATCCTCATGTCGTTAACTCTGATATTCCTTCATGTTTGGACATTGAATATGTTCCTCTAGCTTGATGTTTGTCATTCTAACAAGTCATCATAATAATATATTCCATGAATATTGGAATTCAATGACTCCATATTGAAGTTAACATATGTTGAATGCATCAACATATTATTCTGTTCATTCTTTATTTACATCCAAATGTGTTTCTTGAAGAAGATTATTTCATAAATCATTTGTATCGCAACTGGAATCCTTCATTTTAGGTTTGTTTTCTTCTTATCTTTTGTCAGTAGAAAGTATAATAACATTCATAGATTTTTTTTTTGCTTCAAAAAAATTTCATGAAGATAATTTCCAAATGTTGTAAACTTTTCATTTTTGGCATCTTTGAGAAATAAAGATAATCTCTTCTTTAATTTGATTGGAATATCTCTTTGTTCATCAAAATTATCCATCAGATGTTGTGTATAATATTTTAGTTTTTCCAACATTTCCTCACAATATTTTGAAAATGCATTTCAAATCATTTCTTCCATAAGTCAATGTCTCTTTAATTTTTCAATTTTACTTATAGATCCCAATGTTTTAATTTAAAATTCTTCCTTCGCACAAATTTCAAAATTCAAGTTTCAATTTCATCCAATAATCAATTCTTTAAATCTCCTTTTATCTTCCAAATTTTCAAATTTAATTTCACAAATTCCTTCTTTCAATATTAATCAATCAATCTTCAAATCAATTCACTTTCACACTTTCATATTTAAATTTCAATTTAATCAACACTCCAATTAATTCAAACTTCAATGCAAATTTCAAATGTTTTATCTCCTTATATCTCCTATTCATTAATCCATTCCTTTCAATTAATTATTTAAACCAAAACCAATTGATTTATTTTCCTTGTCTCCAAATTAATAATGACTTTCCTTTTAACTCTCCAAATTTAAACTTATAAATATCAAATTATAAATTTAGCATCCAACCTTATAACTCTAAATTTAATAAATCATGCATACCCAAAATAAATCAAATACGCACTCAGCTAGAGTAGAGTGATGAATGAGAGCGATATGACCTAGACAGGATGGCCTTTCCAAGATGGCCCCGTCCCATTTTCCTGCTCCCCTGCTCCTAGCCTGCATCTTTCCAGGATCACGGGATCCACTGGATCTTCCAGGCTTGTTTTCCATGATTGACTGAAACTTCGCAACTATTTGGATCATCTTGGAGATCCAGTCCCAGGTGCCTTGGCTTGGTTGGTTTTCGGTTAGCCCAATTGGGGGGTTGTGGCTTTCAAAGGAGGGTTTGGCATTTTCTATTATTATTTCTCAGGATCACTATCTATGTTTTTCATGGCTCCAAGGGGACCCGTACTCAGTATTTGTAGATGGTCATCCCTTCTTGCTCTAGATCAGGTTTGCAGTACCTCTGGGATCTCCTTGCAGATCCAATGTTTGTCTGCCTTTGGGTGTTTCGGTGGAGCCTCTTTCTACAGTCTATATTTTTGTTCTTGGGTTGGGACCCTATACTTTTTTGTGTAGTTGTAGCTCTAGTTTTCATGGTTTCTTCCCTTTGAATACTGATGGGACTATGTGCTTTTTTGATTTGGGTGGTCGTATTTTGGTGGTTTGATTCTATAGTTTTAAAGGTCTTAAGGTGGGACCTCGTGCTTCATCATTTACTGTAGTTTTCAGGCCATGATTGGAAATATTTGTGTTCAGTTTCACTATAGTCATGGGTCATATTTGTGCCTGGTGTCTCTAGATCCTTCCATTTCATCCTGTATTCTCAATCTCCTTTACAAAGAGATCTTGTGGTCTACTAAGATCTCTAATATCTGTTGATCCACTTTCCAGGCCTTGTTTTCGTTTCTACCAGTCGTGGGATGGGTCTTCGAGTTTCCCTTGCCTTTTTGAATAGGATTTCTTTACTGGACCAATCTAGTTTTCCTATGCATCCACATGGGATTCTCTTGTTGAATTAGCCTGTGATGGTCCTGTCTCTTCTTGGATGGGATTCTTCTTTGTTGCAACTGTTACTTGATGGTAAATACCTAGTGGGATTTCTTTGTTCTTGCTACTTTTCCTAGGATTTCTTAGATGAATTTTTCATTTATGATTTTTTTGCTGCTCTTTTTTTTTTGTTTTTGGTTTCCCGAACCCTTCTGGGTGGGATGGCCCCATCGATATGGTCCAGTGGGATGGCCCCGACAAGATTATAAGTTTAAAATTTAATTTTGAATTTGTTTCTTAGGTAGTCATTGGGTTCTCTGCACTCATGGTTTTGCCAACTCAATTTTTCAAGTAGGAATCTGAGTTTAATTTTAAAATTTTAGATTTTGGGATTATCCCATCGGGACCATCTTCCTGTTGTTTAGCTTTTTTCTTGTTCAGGTTTGGGACCACCCTTGTGGCTTGCCCTGACCTTCCCTTTTGGTCTACAAACCTGATGGTTTTTGTAATCACTTTGTAATAAGGTTTTGGGGCCCTTTCAAAACCCGCTTTTAATCCAAATATCAAAAATAATACGCACTCAATCCTAAAATATGTGGTTAAGGTTTAATTTATACTTACTGCACTCACCTTTTCTCTTACAAATGGAAACTAACTTGGGTGGTATTTCATTTCAATGTTTCTACTATCATCTTCAAAATTACATCCTCCATAGGCATTGGCTAGTGGATTTTATGTCTTCCCAATACGCTTCTTGCTTTCCTCCATAGATTTGGTATTCCTATTTGGTTCAAAAACTCACAATATAGGTGCTCGCAGTCCTAGGAATTTATATCCTCCATATATCTCTCTAGGTTTAGGTGCTCACTTTAATATATATTTCTCCTCTGATATGCACATTATATACCTCCTTTTGGCATTTGATTTTCTCCAACAATTCTATCTTCTTCACAATGTATTTCTCTCTTCCTCGAATCTCAATGTAAGCAATCCATCTCAAAATATTTTATGTTCTTATTGCTTCATAGTCTCAATGTCTCACTCTTTACTCTTCACATGCTTAAAATTTCCTCATAGGTCATGATATTCACCCTTCATGGGCTCAACATCTCCTTATAGACCACAATATTCAGTGTTCACAGGTTTTCTTCTTCATAGCAGCAAAAAACAACTCCTCCATGTTTCTCTTTCTTCTAGTAAAACATCCATGTATTTTTTGCCTTTGTTATTTTCTTCATGTCCTAATCGCCTAATATTCATAATCTAGCAACTTATTTAGCAATTATCCAATCACAATATCTTCAAAATATCTTCCATCAATCATCCAAACAATCTTCTTCTTCAATAACTTCTCTTTCTTCTTCCTCCTTTCTCACATTCTCATAAGCACAACTCTAAGCCAAGAAGGACTCTAATATCACTATTGGTAATCCTGACATATTATCTTACAGGTTAATTTCTCTAGGATCAAATATTAATCACAATATCACACTCTAATATTTCTCACAATACAAAACACACTTTATTACATTCAAAAGAGATTACATATATTCAAAAGTTCTCAAAGATTCATATTACATAACATGGAGATTTTTCTCTAATATATAACTTTACATAAAACCTTCAATATATCTAAGTATTTCTCTCCTCAAAATCCTTGGGAGATACAACCTTTCACATGCCTCACATTATGACAAAACTCTCATAGTTACATAACCTTTCACTTTATATCTTGACACATCTTACATAAATATTTACATAAAACCTAACATCTATGACTCTTCACTTGCTCACTTGACACTTTGCACACTCATAACTCACACCTCACACTTGCACACCTTACACTTGTATTCTTGACATCTTGCACACTTTATTACATAACACATAATACTCTTCACACTTTGACACATACTTTAGACAAATATAAAACTCACACTCTAATCTAATATTTACAATAGTACTCCATGGTACTTTAATGTTACCAAATAATATAATATATCTAACATTGCCTTCCTATCAAAGATATTTTTCATATTCTTCAAATATCTACATTCTGCAATCAACTACTTGATATCATTTTTATTAAGAGATAAAATCTTGCTCATCCAATAGCCTTCTAAAATTTGAATTTTTCCAAGATGAAAATTATCACAAATGGCTAAAACAATTTGCTACATGGTTTCTATATTTATAAATATATTGTCTATAACAACTTGTCAATTCTATTGTACCTCTTTTCTAGAGGTCTTATTAATGCTCCTATTACTCAAAGATATCATTTTTATAATCAATTTTTATTTCTATTTTTGGGTTTAGCCCCACTTCTTGTTAATACTTGTAATATTTATTTTTCTTTTCTCATACCAATATAACTTTAGGTTTCCTTTTATTTTTTTTTGCTTCTTAGGTATTTGTCTCTTATTTTTATTCCCACCAACACTTTCATCTTCACCAATCTCTTAAATTTGTTACATTGTTCATAATGATACTTATCATCTATAGGTTCGTCTTGCTCTGAAGGATCCAATGTTCAAGGAAGAACCTCAAAAGCATTTTCTTATTTATCTTTCCTTGGAAACCCTAAAGTGTAAGGATTATCCTCTATATTAATTACCTTATTATGTTATCCTAAAAATCCTAAATTGCCATGGATTTCCTCCATCATAATTTCTTTATTATGCTTCTCTTTTACAACTAAAGTGCAAGGGATAACCTCTACACTACTTTCATTTCTATTTTCAAGAGAGAATTATATACTACTTAAGAAAAATGAAGATAATTTACCTAGAATAAACTTGACCTCTTCTACCATCTTTGTTTAAAAATTTTCTTTGACATATTTCTTTACACCTTTAATTTATTTTGAATTTGAACTTGCATATTGTACTTTCTCATCCCTTGTATCCTTCATTGTTTCTTCTGACAGTTGATTTGAGTAAATTATGGTGGCCTTTGCCATATAATATTACAAATAGGATTTCTTTTTCTCTTATTTGGGAGTGGAATATCCTTGATCTAATTCAACTATTATAGTATTATTTTATTTCTTCATCTTGAAGTTTGTCTCATGACCACAATTTTCTCTATTTCTTCATTGTTTTCACTTTGTAATATTTTTCTATTTTTGTAGTCTCATAACAATTGCAACATCAGAATGTAATAATTTCATAATTGGCTTGTTGATCCTATTATCTTAATTTAGATTTAACCTTAATGGATTATGGGAAAGGCTTTGAAATATCCATAACACATATTTGGATGTACATAGCATGCTTTCACTCCTAATAGTTGGTGCCTCCTTAAAGAACTATCCTAGGGTATATCCAATATTCTTCAGAATATTCTTATTGATAAATTTATATAAAATTCTAGATGATATCAAAATCTTTTTAATAGTTTCTATCTTGACAAAAACATTCTCACTCCATAGTCTTAAATAAAATTTCTCTCCCCAAACTATGGGATACCACCCATTATTATATTACTAATTCTTTAACTTGAAAATATGAGGGAAAAACCTTTAGGAAAAAAAAGTAATTTGAATTCAATTTCCACTTCCACTTGATCCAATTTAAAATCTCGAAAAATCCTTTCTAGTATTAATGAAACTTACATATTAACCCTCAACATTTAAAAATCATTATGTCATGCTTGATAATATCATCCTTGAAGATTACCATGGATAAATATGTTTTACATTCATATTTTTATGCTATTGAGATGGATGATGTGGATATTATTCTAGGTTATCCTTGGTTGGATTCTTTGGATACTATTAACATTAATGTGCAAAAGAAGTTCATGAAGTTATGGTACAGGAAAAAGAAGATAACACTACCAAATAATTCTTAACTAAAGGAGAAAGAAGTAGTTATGGCAGGGGAACAACCTAAGGAACTAGTTGAGGAATTAAAAGTGAAGCCTACAACAGAGGTAGTAGAAGAATCCCAAGAAGAGGAAGTAATAAAATCCAATGAATCTCTATTAAAAGAGCACACAAATGTACCAAAATAAGGTCACATGAAAGAAGAGCTTGAGTAAGAATTTAAAATAGTGAAATAAAATTTTGAAGAATCAAAGGAAACAAAATATCTGGTTAAGATTACAAAATATCACCATCCATGCCACCATGAGTGGAAATTAATTTGGAGGTCGCTAGGGATTAGGGCATCAATATTATTATGTATCTACATGGAGTTAGAAAGGCATCAACTATGGTAGTGTTGGGTATAAAATACATAGCAATTCTATATTTCAGAGTTGTATAGCAACATCATGGAACAATAGGGCCATTCATTCAAAATATCAGAGTAGTAGAAGCATATAGCCAATAGAGTAGTTATGGAAATTCAAGCAACACAATGGCAGCTTGAAATCATCACAAACCACCAACAATTAAGATTTCAATTGAATAGAGGGATTATCAATATTTGTACCAGTTGTTAACATGCTTACCAAATCATATATCTAGTTTCTTCTCATGTTTCAAGGAAGAATCATTTATAAGGAGAGTGGAATGTTATGGTACCTATGGATAATAATATGGGGATATGATATTATATTGTATAAGGGTATTATGGATATTTGGAATAGGTCACACATAACCCAAGGTTGATTATATTATAGTAATAAGTGTGATAAGGGTTTAGGAGTTGTCTCCCCAAAGTAGTGTTAGAAGATGGGTATATAAAGAAGTGATATTGTCATTGTAATCATAAAGAATATTATTGAGTATTCTCTTATAAAATTATTGGCCCATGGAGTGGATATTATTTTAGAAGATATTGTGAAGTGGTTCCTTCCTTAAGGAATAAAATTAGTGTTGCCTTACCATAAGGGTATTATCATATCTTGTCTTGTGTAGATTAATTACTATGGTTCATGTATTTAACATTTAGCATATTGTGGATGTTATTATACTTATGAGAAGCAGAGGTTATTAACACTACTATATATAAATATTCTCCTAAAGTTTTCCATGGATAATGACACTCTTCACATCAATATGATGCACCTTCCATCCATAGAAAGTTGTAATGAAAGAGTTATTCTGACAAAGTCCATCTTGGATATATTTGCAAATGTCTCAAAGTAGTTCACTCCCTCCTAATGAGATAAGCCCTCGACAATAAGGTGTGCCTTATAATTTTTAATTTGACAATCCACTATATACTTGGTCTTGTAAATCCACTTACACCCCACAATATTATTCCCTACTATAAGAGGAACCTACTCTAATATTTTTTTTTTCAGAAATGCCTCATATGCTACTACCATTATATCTTCCCATTTAGGATTTACTTTAGCCTAGGAGTAGGTGAAAGTATCATATGAATGGAATACCTTCAAAGCTTAGGAAGGATCCATTTGGAGTCACATCGATAGGTCTAAAAGATGAATATGCTCTATCAAGGATAGAAGTAAACAAGGCATTGGAAGAAACTACTTGAGCTAAAATAGGCAAATAATTAGGAGAATCAAAAGCTAGAAGAGCAAGAGCAAGAGTTAAAGGAATACCTAGAAACACCTCATTAAATATGGCATCTATCCTAATCACCACATCAAGCATCTAAGGATCATGGTGATCTATAACTATTCTACTAAAATTCAAAAAATTAAAATTAGTTGTGATTAGAATCAACACTACAAATATAAAGAGCTCAAAATTTCATATGATTTGAAGAAAAATTGGCTCAAAATGCTTATGTATACAAAATTTATGGACTCTAGAAGTTTAGATCCAAAATAGTAAAAATTTTCCCCATAACCTTTGAAAATTTTAAATAAGAATTAGTTCCTCTAGCAAATAAGAGGTTTTCATGTGTCACTACATGAGTGGCTAAAAGACAGCTTACTATGTGTTGACCAATGAACCAAGTTGTATCATTTATTACTATCTAATTCACTCTAAAAACTATGTGCTACTAACTATGCAAGTTTAATGAGATGGTAGAAAGTGATTGGTCAATCTTGTTTATATAGGCATCAACTGGTATATAGAATGACACAGTGACCCCTGTATGGTCAATGACATCATCCCATTTAAAGCCTACCACATGGTGCTTTGAAATCCATGGCAGTACTACATCACCCTAATATACCACCTCAACTACCACGTCATGTTGGGATTCATACACTTCTTGCCTAGTCAGTTGTATGGACTGCCATACCAATACCATGTGTCATTAAGGATGTTGATGCTATCACAAGCATGTGTTGAGGAAATACTAATGTTATCATTGTAATCCAAAAATTGAGGGGTGGAGGTTTAAACTTGAGATCTCCCATGGGAAAAACTATTATACCCCATTGTTATCCATCTCACCAAGCATGATGCTTAGGATGAAAAGGAGCAAGAATAAATGAAAAACTTAGTTTCTAGTAGTGATCCACTTTTTTTTTCCTATCCATGACATGAATCTATGTCAACATGACATACACATAGTCAATTAACTATTTTCCCACTAGACTACTAGAATATTCTGATTTTAAAATACAAAATTGTAAATTTTGGAGGGAAATGATGAAATATTTCAAATGCAAATTTGAGGTAGCTAGAGGTAAAATAGTGAAAAGTGTTGAACTATGACCCCATCTAATGTTTTACAAATAATCCAAAAAGCCAACAATTTGTTTATATTTATGATAGTTTACACAACCATTTTGTTAAATACAACCAATCAAACCCTTCTCCCAAGTCCATGCCGCAAAAAAAATGTCAAACCATTTTTGCAACTTTATCAAGTTGCTTGGAGGTCTTTACTAAGCAAATAAGCTTACCCATGACTTCTATGGAACCAAGGATTTGTCTAAAAAAATTAGCCTCTTATTTTTTTCTTTCATGGTGACCAAGAAGTCTCTCCTCTCATTAGTATTGTTATTAGTCATCAGTATCTAGAAGAGAATAGGAAATGGATGTTTTTTAAAATATCTATAAAAGACAAATAAGATTTTTGAAAAACCTCAAAAAAGTCAATCCTAAGACTAGGCTATCCATCTGATTAATAAAAATCAACAAGTAAGATTAAGTGCTAATAAGAGGAAAAATTAAACTTATGATGAAATGGTTATCTTGTAGTAAATCCACTAGTTCTAGTGAGAACCTCACGATCCAAGTCCACTAAGGTCTTCTATTAGAAACCCTTATTAATATTATGCCTTCAACTTCTAAAAAATATTCTTTATAAGCCTCTTAGAAAAATATTCTTAGAGTAGGTTGGAAGAGGAATCTACCACTAATAGAAGTAAATAAATAATGATGATTCACACTCGCTCTAGTACCATGTCACATTTTACAATGATTTCTAGAAATGAATGGAATCAACCATTACATTTTATTGGTTGTCAAGAAATACATGTCTAGAAAACACAGTATATAATAGGTTGTTTGTAGACACCAAAATATCTTCACTCAGAGAATAAAAAATATACTCAATTTATAAAGAAAATATTGGTGAGGAGGGGTATTTATACCCAATGACATGTTGCGTTTATGAGACCAACCCTCAAGAATAAAATATATATATATTTATTATTTTTCATTTTTTTAAACATGGTGGAATCGGTAGCTGCCACGAATCCGGACCAGCTTTTTATGACCGCCACAGTATTCTGCCTTGTCCGCCCTGGAAGCCACCACATAGATCTTTGCGCAGTCCATACCTATAACCGCCATGCCACAATCATTTTAAACCTTTTACACCGCTGAAAGAACTAGGAAAGGGACAAGTGTTCAATCCGATGAGGCCCAATATTTGAACCTTGGACCTTCGCCCGCCTTATGGGGTTTGGATGAACTAATTGGTCTACACTTTGGACCTGAATAAAATATTAAAAAAAAAAAAAAAAAAAATACCTTTTTCAAGGTTCACATGGGCCCAAAGAAGAAGCATAGTAATAAGTCAATTGTGGCCTAAAGAGAAGCTTAACCGACACATATTTCAACATGCTTGACATTTTTGAACAATGCCCCCAAATTATCAATCATATTTGTTCTTTGATTTGGTTGGTATACTTATCCTCAATGAGAATATCTCCCTAATTTGATAAGGGATTAGGAAATCTACTATTCATCAATTGTGATATTTATATTTTTATTTTATCCTATGATACCTTTAGGATGTCATGGGCTTCTACGTACTCTTCCAGTTTTATCTTTTGTTGGCAAGTTCTTCAATGACACTTGCACTACTTTCTTATTTGTAATACCCAATTATTGAAGTTGTTGACTTGATGCTTTACGTGTTAGAATTAATATATAAGCATGCTCCTACTTGTGGATTATTTTTTCCTACATGTTGTCAATTATTGCATTAGCCCTTGCAATCAATAACTTGCATTATATTATATATTCCAATTATTCGTCTACACAACCCACTTCACATAAATAAGGTCCTAGAGAGATTTTATTAGATCTAAGGAGAACATATATGTTTTCAGTATTTATATATCCTTATTTAGAATTTTATCCATCCATTTTAAGTATTAATTCCTTCATTGTTTTGTACTAACTTTGATTTTATTTTTTATTTGTAAAATTGGTTTTTGAAACTTTCCTTTTCTTGTTTTAATTATTGTTTTAGATGTTCCTTTTTTGTTGCCCATAGTCTATTTATTGCTACAAAAAAAATACTCTAGTTGGCTTTTCAAGTCTCCAATGCCTTGCTATAATAGTTTTTGGAGTTCTTTCTCATTTTTAGTAGCCTCTAGATCCTTATTTAGTTGAATGATTCAATTACCCTTTGCCTTGATCTATATATTCAAAAATTTTAATTACCCTAGTTAGTGCTTGGACCTATTTTATATACAACTTTACTTCTTCATTGCTTGGAGGTATCCAAATGCCAATACTTAATTAGCCTATTTAGAAAACTAGACTAATATAAGAGGCTTGACTCTACTCAAACCTGGCACACATAGCCTCATAAGAAAATTTGAGGTTGTGTCTAGTCAACTAGGATATAGTGCAAATGCTTTCAAAATTGGAATTTTCTAACCCTTTTCTACCAACTATGTTTATAGGTATATTGGTATTGATGAACATGATGCAAAATTATTTGTTATTCATTATTTTTTATCCTTTGTTCTATGCTTATTCCTTTCCATTTATTCCACAATTCTATATGTTTAATATGTAAAGTTTTATAATGATAATTATGTAGTGGCATTGCAATTATAGAAAGTGGTTAGTCTCATAATTATTGATGATAACCTTATAGTAGATGTTGACAAGGTGAATATAGATATATCTAGATAGAGTAGTTTACCATGGAAGTGACAAAATATTATACCAAATAATTAAATTTGATAGAACTAGATGATGCAAATAAAGATGATATTTAAAACCATCAATGACATGGTTTGGGATGACACAACTATGGAGGATGATAAATAGTGGATACTATGGTGGATGAGGTTATTATGATGTAATATGACGGTGGGACAAAGATAGATAAATAGATAAAAATAGAATGAGACTTTGATATAATGGATGATATGGATAATTATGATTGTGCAATGGGTGATGGCCTATATAATGAAGTGGACAAGTCCATAAACACCACTATGGTTGTGATTGCACTTGAGACTAGTGTGATGGGTAGAAAAAAGTAGTAGAAAATTTCAAATAAGAGGTATTAGAAGAAGCATAAGAATAAAATGAGAGAAAATAAATAATAATATAAGAATATGTAGGGGGAAGCATAGTGGATAAAATCATAAGGATGTGTTAGAAGTTGCTTAGGCATTCAAAATTATATCTTCCACCATTATCATTTCTTCCTTGGTAGATATTATTTTGACAACTATAGATCCTTGTTTAGTGATAATTTGGCTTCCTCGTGATTCAACTTGGTCACCTTTGACCATAATTTCCATGAGATATTGCCCTTCTATATCTATTTCCTCTTTAGTGTTAGGATGTATTTCCTATTCCTCCATATCTATGCATGTATATTGAGAGAATAATGGTTTAGTGGTAGCATATAGTATCCTTTTATAAAATGAGAGTATCCAATAAAGTTCCACACCTATCTAGCATAACCCTCTCTTTTGCTATAGTAGTGACTACTTCAACTATGTCATCCACATCTACAATGGTTGTTGCTATTGTTGATAAATGTAAATTTAATGATGGGTGAATATTATTTTGGGAGGAATCCTAAGCATGTTTCTCTATTTTATCCCATTCCTCTAGATGATGTATATCTTAAATATTAGAGAAATATTTATCAAAATTTTTGTTAGGATCCTCCATCCTAACATTATTAGTTAGTATTAGTTAGTATTATTAATAATTTAATTATTATATTATTAACTCATAAAGTGAACCATCACATATCTTCATAACGTGAACCATCATGTCTCTTCATAACGTGAACCATCACGTCTCTTCACCAACATAGCTTTAGGGTATATATATATATATATATTAGGTTGGTCATTCACACAAATCATCCAAGAAGAATAATAATAAGCATATATTCTAAAGATGGAGCCCCCTATAAGTGGCAAGGAGGGAGCCCCCTATAGCGGCAAAGTGATTACAAGGGAGCCCCCTTTAAGTGGCTTGTGATTACATTTTATATTAAATTATTTATCAAATTTACACAAGAACATCAGGGTTCTTGCATTTGGTATCAGAGCCATGTGGGACCCAATCATGTGGGAATTGCTCAAATATCTTCATCAAATCACTTCCATGCATGAGTATCAAACTTGGTTTGAGGATATCACGAAACACAACATAGGGTTGAATGAATCAATTCTCATAAATAACTTCATTAGTGGATTGAAAGAGGAAATTAGAATGGAGGTGACAAGGTTCAATCCCTATACCATGATGCAGACCTATGGATTGGCCAGATTAGTCAAAGATAAATTCAACACTCAACGTCGATTAGGAAAAATACCTATTGGGAAAGCACAAACCACTTATGATGCCCCAAAACCTAACCGACCCTTGCAAGTTGAGTACCTCACCCCAAATAAAGTGAAGGAACGACGAGCGAAATACATCTGCGATAATTGTGATGAGCAATTTAGATCCCATCAGAAATGTGTTACACTAACATTATATTTATTTAAGGAAGTTGATCCTTGTCAATCCCTAAAAGGTGAAGATGAGGTAGTTGTGTTCAAAGTACTTTGAGCATCTACTCATAACAGTAAATACAGTGAGGTCGATATTCCATAAGTGATCGATGCATCAGGTAAGGATGAGGTAGACATTCCTGAAGTGACTCATTATGGCTAAACATGCACTCTACAAGAACTACACTCAATTTCCTCTCCAATAGTGAGTTATTGCCATAGGGTCAAACCTATTCAAAAATAAGGCAGATTGGTGACTGCACACTCCTCCATTGCCTCTCTCGGGGAACAATAGGAGAATGTTGAAGTTTTACCACCTCTTTTTATGCATCATTTTAAGGTGTTTGAAAACCCCCAAGGGTTGCCCTTCCCTCATCATCACACATTTACTAATTTTTCTGGCAATCCCCCGCTAACGCTTCATCCTTATCGATATCCCTGACTACGGAAGGATGACACTAAAAGAGTCCAAGAACTTACGTAAATCCTTCTTCGAAAACAAATGATAAATCTCCTCACTTTGATATTTGAGGACAAAGCTCTTTTTAAGGAAGGTGGCATGTTAGGATCCTCCATCCTAACATTATTAGTTAGTATTTTTTTTTTTTTTTGAATTTACATGGTGGAATCGGTAGCCGCCATGAATCCGGGTAGGCTATCCGGATTTTTATGGCCGCCATAGTATTCTACATTGTTAGCCCCGAAAGCCACCACACAGATCTTCGCGCAGTCTGCCCCTATAACCACCATGCCACAATCATTTTAAACCTTTTACGTCGCTGAAAGCACCAGGAAAGGGAAGCGTTTAGTCCAGTGACATTATTAGTTAGTATTAGTTAGTATTATTAATCATTTAATTATTATATTATTAACTCATAAATTGAACCATCACATCTCTTCATAACGTGAACCATCACGTCTCTTCATAATGTGAACCATCATGTCTCTTCACCAATGTAGCTTTAGGGTAGATATATATATTAGGTTGGCCATTCACACAAATCATCCAAGAAGAAGAATAAGAAGCATAGATTCTAAAGAGGAGCTCCCTATAAGTGGCAAGGAGGGATCCCCCTATAGCGGCAAAGAAATTACAAGGGAGCCCCCTTTAAGTGGCCTGTGATTAAATTTTATATTAAATTATTTATCAAATTTACACAAGAATATCAGGGTTCTTGCATTTTTCCTTTAATACTTTTGTACTATCAACGTCTATTTCATACCTCATTTTATAATACACCATTATCTTAGGATCCATTGATAAGTATCCTTTACTGATGTGGTCATCTGATGGTTAGTATTTTCATCTAGATTTAATTCGTTATTTAGACTATCATATTTATAAAATATAAACCATGGAAATGAATTTTTTTAAGCTTCATAACCTAATATTTCCATGCCTTTACTACATTTAATTTTGCTTTGGATATCTCTTCCTTAAAATTTCCTTCCTTCTCTATGTTAGATCACTTCTCATATAAATATAAATTAATTACTTTTGCATAAAATTCCCCAAGAAATATCATCTACATCATAGGACCATTTATCTTGAAGTTTCTTTATTCTAAGATTCTTTAAACCTCTTCCATAGTTAATCTACATATTCTCTACTCATAGGATTTATTTAGAGGTACTTTTCATGATTTACAAAGAGATTTAATTTCTTCTATCATTTTTTTATACTTCTAATCAACAATCTCTAGTTGGTGTATAAATACTAACGCAAGTATGTAATTTGAAATATGTGCAAGGAGTTCAAATGGATGTCTTAAAAATTTATACCACATAATGAATGACATCCTACTTCCTAGATTAAAGTCTTCCTTTTTATTTTGGAGATATTCTAGTCAAATCTATAATCTTAGCTAATAGTCTTGGTATTTATCCTTGGATATTACTTCTAATGTGCTAGTACACATCTATGTAGAAGTTATAGCTTATCTTAGATTTACTCCTATATTTACTTCAATAAAATAAATGATCAAAAATATTTTTCATCGACCAAGTGGCATTAGCTCAATCGGTTAGATTCCTCATCATTTAATGAGAAGACCAAGGTTCAAATCTTGCCAAGCAATATGGATAATATCCAATATTTGGTGTAATACCACTATATGGTGATCATGTAATAAGAGTGGGGCCCGTTTCAATCCCATATAACCAATTGAAAAAAATATATATTTATCCCAGTCTGAACCAATTACAATGTTAGGAATTAGTGCTTCTTTTTACATGTGATGAACCTAATCAACATGAGGTATAACTAAATACTATTTTCATTTTAAACTATACTTAATTTAAACTATATGTATGATATAGTCTAGGAGTTGTAGATAGTTGGGAAATTATGTATAAAATGTAGCGTGGCTATTTGTTTTTCCCATACTTTTACCCATAATAAAAAAAATAGATAATATAAGTTGTTTATAGGGTTGCCTAATTTGAATTTATTATATTGCATGTCTTATTCCCTATTTATTATTTGTATTTGAAATTTTGGCACTAGTTTTCTTCATGTCTTTTATAAAATTATAGCTAATTTCAGGGAAAACATGGAATCAATTGGATATTTGGATTATTTGCACACACAATATTCCTGATGGTATCAAGAGTAACCCTTATCATGTATTCATTATAGGAGGATTACTATATAGCCTATTTTGTTTATTGTGTAATTGAATTCATGCATGTACCAAGTTGAGATATTCCTAGACATGGGCCACAATAAACTATCCCAAGCATAAAGTATAGATTTAACTTATTATCCATATGTTACTTTGGTGAAATTCACGTATATGTATGGCCTATTTCTTTGAGTCTCCAAGTTCAAAATTTGGCCTCCCTTCTATGAATTTATCATAATTTTTTTATCATAACCTTATATACTCCCTCTCTCTATTTTATTCACTCTTTTATATTTGGGTATATAATGTGACAATTTGGGTACATGGGGTACTAGGCTATTTTTGCTTCATATGCTTAATGTTCCTACCATTGTTTGGGTGTTTATCATTATTATTCATGGAGGATTAATAGCCAATTTTGGTAGCTTTATTTAGTTAGTCTCAAGTCTTGTCCCACTAGTGGTAGATTCCTAACTATCCATACTTCCTAGTCTTAAAAGTTATATCTATTAGGAACTTCAAAAATTACCCAACTTTTGGAGTTATTGATTCATTGAATCTTGATATCAACAATTCATTAATATATTTTTGTCAATTATTTATTGGTTTATTAACTTGAAATATTTACTTATTTTATGTTCTAATGGGTTGGTGCTCAATGGTCAATGATTTTCTAACTAGATGAGGATGAGGATTAAATATCTTGGCTATTGGTGATTCACTAGTATCTTCACTTATATATTTTATTTTACCCTTTTTCAAGTATATGAACAAGTAGATGCTTAGAATAGAATGATTATTTGCTAACCTTATGTATTATACAAACTTCTAAGTTTATCTTCCTTTGTTCCTAGTTGAATTAGTGACCGGCCATGTCTCCAACTATCCAATTTCTCTAGTCACTAATCGACTACCTTAAACAAGTTAAATGAATTCAATGGCTTCCTCAATACCCTAGTGATTTGGTAAATACTTTATTTCAAATCCTTTTTCTAATTCCAAATGGATGGAAAATTAGTGTTGTGGTCAAGGGTACTATCTTAAATAGTGTCATGTCTCTAAGGTATTTTTCTTTAATGGCTCTACTTACACAAGCATTCTTTTGAAGTTTTGACACTACAAATATTAGTTGTTTGTCATGTGCTCAAATGTGTATTAGCCACTTTTTAATTTTATCAACTAATTTTTAATATATCATGAGAGCTAGATAGTGTTAGAGGGTTTTCAAGTTTGAAGTAGGCCTATTTGTGTTTAATAGAAGTTTGAAATGGATTCCTCACCTTATTTGTACTACACCCACTTTCCTAATACCACTAGTGGGACTTTATTTATTTTATTACAATGCAAGGCTACCACCTGATAAGCTACCTTTACTTGCCATGTGGACATAATATCTAACTTTATACGACACCATGGATGTGTGTTAGGTCATTTCTAGCTCTTCGTTTGTGTTTCATCATATATGTAGTATTATTTAAGATTGGGCTATTTGATCCCACAAGTCCACGTTAGATACATTGCAATGAACATCATGTCATCTTATATTTTTGAAGAACTTCCTTTTTATTATAATAAATGACATGCTTTCATTTTCTCCCAATGAATTGATCACTCTTAAGATGATGGTATTGTGGCATCAAGTTCTTCCATATAATTCTTATCATAGGGAAAGATGAATTACCTTTAAATTGATAAATCACCATGCTAGAAACTTGATTGCCTTTTGAGTGAGTTGGTGACGTTATCAATGATTTTGGATACCCTACCATCAATGATCCATGATCATCAATAGCTAATCACTAATATTAACAATTGTCATTATATTTATAAAAATAACACTAACAACTGATTTTGCAGGTGGAGGAGAGTAATGTCCTACTAGTATGATACAAGGGTGGACTAACTTTATTTATCCTTGGATAGGACAATGATGAACCATTTTGGCCAATTGTTTTGATTCTCTTTCTTCACCCAATTGTCATTTGTGCTATCTTTTCTTGTTTCTTTTTCTTGCTAACTTTTCCAAATATTTGAAAAAGGATAGAGGCATGATTACACATGCAACCCAAATCATGCATAAATATCAAGGTGTCATTATCTCTACTTTAAGTCATGATCATGATTATTGATTGATTTTTAGGTTTTTGATGTACATTCATGATCCTAATATGTTTTTATACATAGGGTTAATATAACACATCATTTTAACTAATGATTATGGTTATATATGTTTGACAAGAGTTTAATATGTTTATTGGTATTAAAAGGGAAAATTATGTAATTCATCTACTATAAATACCCATTTCATTCAGTCACCATATCATAATGTATTTACGTATCAATTGTTGTTATTACTAACAATACTTTTAGCTTACATTTACTACATTTATTGCTACCATAGCATGTGACCTTCTTCCTATATTTATCTCTCCCTTATCCTTGAAAGTATGACCAAAATTGTCAACTACTAGTTTGCTACCTTCCCTGAAAAAGAATAGGATGCTCCACCAGACTTTACAATTAAATATCAAATTTAGTTTTTAAGGATTAGTTTCCAAATTAATATGTGTCCCATGCTTCGATTCTAAGTGTATCCTTCCTTGTTATAGTGATGATATTGCAAGTAGGATAGAATAGGATAAGTGTTTTTAATGCTTATTTATTACAATATTTTTTAATATTGTGGCCCTTGATGCCCTAGGTTATCAACTAATTTATTTGTTGCATTAAGTTTTAGTCTTGCTTATGCATTTTTTAGATGATCTTAGTGTAGTATGTTCTTGGTTATGATTCATTAAATTCTACTTAATTTAGGATAGTTTTAAGTTAGTTATTATAATATTATTACTTTACTATTTTGGTTTAAGCATTTTGGTATATATTGTAGTAACTCACATATTTATATGATATATCCCCTTTTTCATAAACCTTTTGATGAACCTAACATAAAATATACAATTTTTAAGGTTTTCATCTTCATTTTTTAACCCATAGGATTAAATAGGTTTATTGTTGTGGGTTCTATGTTGGCTAACACTTTGTGCTTGAAGTTTATTAGGTTTTGTCATATCTTTCCTCTTTCTCTTAGGGATGTCTTTAAAATCCATTTTGATTTGTCTATGAGGGTTTAAATTAATTTGATTGATTTGTGGTAGAGACATTATCAAAATCCTAACTACCTTTCTATATTCCTTAATGGCCCCTCATGCTTCTTAACAAGGTGTTGGAATTATTACTATATATGGGAAGAATAAAGTACAAGAAACCAAGTATGATTTAGATTATTCTATTCCCACATAAAACTATGGTGTTCATCCTTTTGCTCTTGGTCATGATAATAATGTTTTTATCAAATATTTGAACAATGAAGGATCTTCAAATTGTGATAATGATAGGTAAATAGCTAAGGATTATGATAAGACTTGTTAGGCAACCACAAGATCCCAAGTTTACCCAAGATTATTTGTGTTTTTAATAACAAAGAACATTATACTTTACCATAATTGTTGCTTAATATGGAAATCATAATAAATAAAGCACAAATGTAGGATAATTCTCAAATTTCTCAGCCATTATTTGAGCCTCAAGATGAAAAATAGTTGAACACATGACTACCATTAAGAAATCTTCATTTTATCAACTATACAATCATAAGAGAGATACTACAAAGCAAATGGGGGCACCAAAAGAGAAATAGTCAAATAGATGTAAGATATTATTCAAAATATAATGAATAACCTTGCTTAGATCATGTGTCAATAGATCCCCTTAGTACATGTTGTTATTCCTCCTTCAGTACTAAACCCTAATGCTCCTCTTCCTCCACCTCCCTAGCTAATATTAGGATGACTATGTCTATGTCTACTAACCTTAAATTGAGAAATTATCAAAGCCAATATTTTGCCCTTAATGTTAAAGCCATAGAATTGTTTAGGCATGTTTCTAAATTATTTTATGATGGAATAAATAAATTCTAAACATTTATTGATAAGTTTACTATATATAATAATAATTGGTTGCATAATGAAAACAATTATTAAAATCAATGACTAGGGATCTGGTAGAATATTTTCTTTATTGGTTTGCATATTTTACTAAACACTTTATTAATTCCTTAAATAAATTATTCAATAAATTAGAATAATAACTTTATGATGACATGACTATAATGGAATCAATTAATGTGTTTATAAATTCTAAAAAATGACCTAATGAATCTATAACCAAATTTCATAAGATATGGAAAAGGTTTAAGTGTAATGCTAATATGACCCTAACTAAAGAGGAAACCAAGGGAATGTTTATAAAAAATATTAGACAACCTTTATAGGCTAAGGTCTAAGAACATAACTCATTTTGTTTGTTATCCCTAGACAAGGTCATACAATTTGTTAAATTTCTTGATTACTAGAAGAGAAAGGTGGTAAAAAATACTTGAAATTTAAAAAACTTAATAAGAATATTGTAGGGGATGGAATTTATAAGGTAGCTATAGAAGACAAATATCAAAAGATATATAGTTGGAACCCTTTTGTACATGTTGACCAAATTTGAAAGGGTTCCAATACATGAGAATGTATTAACATAATGGACTCATGAAGATATTCTCAATATTTTCCCACCACCTAAGATCATTATACTAAAATATTTATAGCACCTAAGTGGCATGATATCAAAAAATCTTCCTTTATAATGGGACTTATGGACATGACCATTATACTAGCTTAGTTATGTATATTTGTTATAAACAAACCTTTTGTCCTCATTTCAACATTAATAAAATCAATAATTATAGGATTATTAATTGAATGAAAAAACTAAGGGTCTCTAGAATAAGTTTAGTCATCTTCACAACTAGAGGTTAGGTATCTATAATACCCTATTATCTAACCATGATCAACAAGATCCCAATCAACAATGAGTAAATCATAATTAAATTCAAGGGTTTAATAAAGGGGGCCATCAAAACTATCAAAATTAAGGATGTAATCCTATTCAAGGCAAACAAGGGTATAATCAAAGGGGAGGCTAGAGTGACAAAAATTAGAATGGCACACCTCTCCAATATCAAAATCCTAGATCCAAAACTTACTAAAATGCATCTTAAGTCAATAAAATTATTTCTCAACTTGGTCCAAATGCATAATACATTTATAATCATACAAAAGTGACTCATCAGGTTAATATTTTAGAGCTCTAAAGAGAAACCATTGCATATTTGGAACAACATATTGCTATTGTTACTATAAGTGCATCTTAATATAAAAAGAAACAACCTTATTAAAAATAAAATAATGATAAGGCTAAATAATATATCTAGGAAATGGCTAATCCAACCATAATTGGTAAATTTCCAAACCCTCCTTTGGTCATCAAGAAACCTGTTGGAAATGAAAAAATATTTGATAAAGCAAAAAATGTTCTTGAGAAGGCCAAATCTATACCTATAGATCCTACCATTACTAAAAATTATTAGATACCATCATTTCCACTTAAAGTGGTGATCCTAGCTCCCATGATAGAAAAATATCAATGCCCTACCCATCCCAAACAATCATTGTTTAAAGCAATCATGAAAAAAACAAAAGCATGGAACATTAGGGTTGCATACAAACCACTATAAGGTCCCATACTTTTAGAACATATACCTATCAATTAAAATGATTAAGATAATTACTAGGTGCTATGAAAATACCCAAACCAATGATTTCTAATATAATACCCACCATTCCAAGGTATTATAAAGTGCAATATATTCAATCACGTAAAGAAAATATTTTAATTGATGCATATACTAGCCTTTATTTGATTATAAATTTTCCATTGAAAATTATGATTTCTATTGATTACAAGAAAAGGGATGATGATCATAGTAGTATATAACTATATGGAAAAGCATGGGGATTTGGTTGATAAAGGGAGTGGTACATGTTTTATGTCATTGTTCTTGATAGCTAAGCTAAATATACCTAGAGAAATTGTCTTGTCCACTAGAAACCATTGTTATACTTATAATAACTAACCATAATCTCATGTGGTTGTATTTGTATGTCAATTTTAATAGGGCCTAAATAATTAAGAGTGAATTTTGTGGTGTTTTATTTCAATACCAACTATAATATGTTGTTAGGTACACCTTGAACTAGTAAGATGAAGTCATAGCTTCCTTTGCTTACCAAGTGGTTAAGTATGTCTATGATGACATAGTATCACTATAGGGGTTTTAGATCCTTGGGGGAATTATATTCTAAATATTGAAAATTGATTTACTCCTCATATGGATGAGACCCAAAAAAGTTATGATTTATGAACATGAGCAACAATGGACTTCTAGAAAAAATTTGTATAAGGGGCACCCTAAATTTCATTTACAATTCCCTCAAGATGGGTATGAATCAAAATATGATCAACCTAGGAAGAAAGTAGAGAGGGGAGGGCTCTAGTCCCTCCCCTGCTCCCCCTCCCATGGCTCCTAGTTCCTGCCCAGTTCCTGGCTCAACCCAGGTCATCCCTCCCGGGGAGTGGTTGTTTGCAGATGATCTCCCGGGGGAGATCCTTCTCCACTATCTCGTGCCCCTCCCGGCCGGCTAGGGTTTCCTTGGTTGTTTTTTCGGATCGGTGCTTCCCAGGGATCCCTGTTTGGTTGGGGATCCCTTCCCTTTTTCCCTCAGGCTTCCCCCTGGGGTTTTTTGTAGGTTATTCGCATGGATCTGGTCCCCTGCGTTTCTCGGTGCGGTGGAGGTGATGGTTTAGGGTTTGGACAGCTTCCCCTTTTTCTTGTGAATCCTCGGCGGGCTCTGTGCTTGGATGGGATTCTTGGTCCCTGCTGCTGGGATCCTCTTCTATTTTCTCGAGGCGGGTTCTTTGTGGTGCAACTCTTTGGTCACTTCCTGATGGGTTGGATCCTCTCTGTGCTGGTTGTCGGCTTCCTGCAGGATGGCTCTCATTGAACAGAATGTTTTCCCGGTGGGCGGGATGGTTTCTCCACAGGGTAGGATCTACCAAATCCACTAGTTTTCCCACGAGGCGGGATCCTTTCTTTTCTACTGGTTTCCCGGATGGAGGGATTTCCCTGTTGCTTCCCGCTATGCGGGATTGTTTGTGGTGGTTTTGACTGCTTCCCGCAAGGCGGGATTTTATTGTAACGGTTTTTATTTGCTTCCTGCTGGGCGGGATCTTCTCGATGGTGGTTTTTGGCTACTCCCCGCTGGGCGGGATCTCCAAAACTACTTCCTTTCTTATTTGTCTGTTTCCCGCTGACAGGGATTGTTTCATGCTTACTGTTACCGCTGGGCGGGATTTCTGTTTTGGTGTTCAGTTTCAAGGGATTGATGCCCTAGGCCCATTGCTTATGTAATCAGGTTTTTTTAGGGGTTACGTTTTCTGTAATAGGCTTATACATAAATCCAGGAGGCATGATGCAAGGCTGATTTTGTACATAAGGTTTTGGGATCCTCTATAGAAACCCTTTTTTAATCTACTATAATAATTACCAAAAAAAAATATGATCAACCTAGCACAAATGTTATTATTTCCCTTCCTTAATAAGTGGTTGAAAAATTACCTCCATTATAGAAACCTAAGAAGAGAGAATATCTTATCTTGTTTTATAAATGGTTGGCCAAGTTACGCAAATCCCATGAGGATTTCATTAAGCTAAAAAAGTAACCTTCTATGTTGAAAATGATAGCAAGAGGAAGAGAGTGATAGTGATTTTTTTTAATGGGTTATATGGGACTAAAATAGGCCACACCCATATTATATCATGACTACATAGTGGTATATCAATGGCTTGACAATTATGCATGTATCACTAGGTAAGATTTAAATCAGGATTTTAATATTAAAACTAAGAATGCTCCATCTAAAAATCATACTTTCAAGATTTAGGTTTGGCATTATCTATAAGTTCTTATTTTAAGTGATGATCAATATTATACCAATGTAAATCTGTGTGAAATTTCTAATAGAAGTAATAGTAATTTGTTCACTTATTGTATGCTTAGAAAGGATGAATGTGATATATATAAAACTAAGCTAGATGGGCATAGGAATATTATTGCATATGTTATATCTACAATAAGACCTTCAAATATTTTAAGTAAAACAATAATCATTCCTTTACCTAGGCATTTAACAAAAGCTATAATTTCACTTTCTAGACTACTATGAAGATAGTACTCTTAGTTGTTTTGTCTCTAGTAATGTTAATTCTTGCACTCTTCCTAATTTTTCTTAGCCATAACCCACCATCAACTTACCCATTGTAGGGGTTTATCCAAAAGGGTCAAGATCACCTCTTAAAGTGGTGATCTTCATCAAATAATATTTTCTTATATTATTTGAACCTAGTCCTCCTAGATTACTAGTTCTTGATGATTGTATAGTCTATAGGATTCCTATTATGCCAAAACCATATGATTATTTAGACAAAATTACTATTAAATTGCATTGCATCAATATATGGAGATACTAGTTTCAATTGAATTTTAGGATATAGTGAATTCCTAGGAATATATGTCTATCTTAGACTCTATTTTCCATAGCTAGAGGTGTTATCCTACTCTGATAGGCCATTATAAAAGTGGCTTTGCAAATTAGTTGATCCTATACACTCTTTTCTACCTATACATTTAGTTGAAGCATTTTATCTTAAGCTAAAATCCAAGGTTGTTATGAGGGGATCAAGACCCCTCATAAAACCCACATTTTTAATTCGAAATTTTTTATAGTTGCAAGCTTACTACAGTGGTAAGGGCTTTATCCTCTCTTTGGGGAGGTCCAAGGTTCAATCCCTACTTAGTATGAGGGGATCGAGATCCCTCATAAAAACCTATGTTTTTAACTCAAAATTTTGCCAATGGGTCCTTGGTTCAACTATTGGGACAAATAGTTGATGTAGCTCATACCAAGGTTCAAATGGAGGCAATACCAAATAGCTCAATGTAACCAAACCAATGTAAAAGGGAAAGGATAACCCTTTCAAAACCCTATTAAAAAAAAAAAAATCCAAGGTTGTTATAGATTGCTTAATAAAGGTCTATAAGAAATTAGAGCCATATCCTAGTGCCCACATTCCTATCTTTCATAATTTTCAATCATATGCTCATATCCACTCTTGACTCAAGGGAAAAGGGCATAATGTTGAATCTATACTTAAAATTCTAGGAAATATTCTCTTCATCATTACCCTATCTAATGATGATATAATTCTTAAATTTTTATATGTTAGATGCAAAATCCCTTAGTAGTGCCATAAGAAAGAGTTTCTCAAAGATCTCAATCTTAACCAAGAGAGTCCCAAGTGGTTTGATTATATTTTATAAGTTGAAATTAGTTCTAAATTAGAATCTCTTGCATTATCTAGACCACTTTAAAGAGGGCAATTTCATGGATGATGATCTTAATATAGATATGATATATGATTTTCCAAATAACCACACATAGTTAAAATTAGGCCAAGTCTATCTAAGGAAAAACATGTCATATTCATTATTTTACTTAAATAATACGAAGATGCTTTTACCTAGGAATATTATGACATGATTGGAATGTATGAGGGTTTAATTTTCTATAATATTGTTACTAATACCATCTAGAAAAAGCAAAGGAGGTTCTCTCTTCTCATTCGACCTGTGCAAAATTAAAATTCAAAAGTTGTTATAGGCTAACTTAACCAGACCTATTACTTATTTAGGATGAGTGTATAACATAATTCCTATAAAAAAGAAAGAATATAATGTTATTCATATTTATTATGATTTAAAAAATACAACCTATCTTGTCCTAAGAATAAATTTCCTTTACTCTTTGTTGATTATATTGTAGATTCTACCATAGGATATAGATGTTTTCCCTTATGGATGGCTATTTAAGGTATAATCAAATCTATATTACCCCTAAGTATCAAACTAAAAAAAGTTCCATTACACCATGGGGCATATTATGCTATGTTGTCATGCCATTTGGATTCAAAAATTTTGAATCTACCTATCAATAGGCTATGACAACCATATTTCATGACTTAATTGAAAAGATAGTAAAGTCCTATGTTAATGACCTACTGGATAAGTCTAACAAATAGACTAACCATCTCAATTATATTCATGTTGTATTTGAATGATTGTCACTATAAGGTTACAATTAACCCAAATAAATGTGTATTTGATGCTAGTGTCAAGCATTTAGGCTTCATGGTATTTGATAGGGGCATAAATATATACCATGATAAGATCAAGATATTTGATGTTATGCCTCCCCTTATATTATCAAATATTTCTTAGGGAAGCTTGCAACTATTTTGTGGTTTATCCCTAAGATAGAATTCAAAGCTTATATGTCAAATCATTTAGTTAAGAAAAAAATAGATATTCAAATGGGATGAAAGTTATTGTAGACACCAAAACCTAGCCACTTGTCATCCATCCTAATTTTCTTGCCATTTCCACCCATTATTCATATATATTTATGTATATTTATTTTATATATATTTAAATATTAATATTTCATATATTATATTTTATATATATTTAATAAATATATATTTATATAAGTGAATTAATCCTATCCATCCAATTTCACTTAATCCTATCCATCCATATACATCAATCCATGCCACACCCCAAATTTAATATCCACCCTTCGATATGCTTTTATCTCAGCCACATGATTAGTGTCATTGAAACCCTAGCATACCCTAATGTGGATTATTAATAGGAGCCATTTTGATGGCTCAACCCCTAAATCCTAAGAAGTTTCCTAAGCAATTTGTCCCCTCAAAATACTTGAGTCCTTGGCTACCTAAGTTCCATTCTTGTACCTGAGTGCTCTTGCCTTCCATCCTCACTTGCCATATCATCCGCATCCATCACCACCCCTCTTGCCCTATCATATCTACTTTTACAGACTCCCCCCTTAGTCATTGAACACCTTCGAGCACTTTTTGTCATAGCCAAATGCCTCTGGGTGCTTCCACTCCATCGCCTAGTGCCTTTGGGTTCCCTCCACCATTCTCGATCATCCACAAGCATTTCCTATAGCCATCGAGCACTCGTAGGTATTTTACACCAAAATTTTGAAGCCCTCCTAGCCTTCGAATGATGCTAGGGCATCACCGCACCAATACACTGCAACATATTTCATCAGATTAAAGAATGACAAATAAGAAACGTAAATCAAAGTCATTGTTATTATATTTTATATTTTGTTATTGCATAGTTAGGGTTTAGTCTTAATTTTTGAGGGTCTCACACTATGGAGCACTCATTGTTATACTAACTCATTTGATATTTTCTTGTGTGTATATCTAGCAATATTACATTAGCATTGTACAAATTTTTAAGTTAGAGTTGTCCAACATCGGATAACTAGAAGCCCACTCACTTTTGTTGGGAAAAAAAAAGTGTTATGAAGACACCACCAACATTGTTTGCTAGGGTTTCGAAGAACCCTAGCTATTGTAAAATTTGTATCAAAGAATTCAAAAATTATTATTGTAATAATGGAGTTTTGAGGCTCCCCCATTAATAAAAATCATTCATTGTGCAATATTTTCCTTTTTGAGTTCAATTTATATCTTGTTATTTGGTGTTGCATTTTTGTCTTCACAAATGGCGATCACGGTGGGACCCACTAAGGGTTTATTTTTATGATTTGCTTTGCTAATTTATTTGCTATTTTTTGTCTTATTTTGTAGGATTTTCTTAAGTGCAAATATAGTGTTTTTCGCTAGTTAGGATTTTTGAAGACTTGCATGAAGTTACAAAAGGAGTGCAAACACCCAGTGGTTCTTAAAGGCTATCCAAAAATTCCCAGGTGCATTTCAAAAATACCTAGGGTTATTTTATAGAGAGTTGGAGCAGAAACATAGGCTATTTTGTAAGTCTACTATTAAAACCCTAGATTTTATATTTACATATTTTGGAAATCTTACGTTTTTTAGGCTTCTAAGCCAAAAGGATCATCATTAATTAATCTGGTAAAAACATTCATATTAGCTTGCATATTAGGTTTTAGATTAGTCATTTTCATCCATCCACACTTACTATTTGAATATTCTAGTTTTCTACTGTATTCATTGAAAAAGTATTGCATTATAATTTCATGTGAATTGTAAAAATGCATAATTAGTTTGCATTATAGGGTTAGATATTCCTATTTTTGTATGTCTAAGTAGGAACATTATTCAGATACGAAAAGTATCCCCGTACTCGGGTGATTTCATACAGAGGAGTAGACGAACCCCCCAACTATCTAGAGCATGTTTTAAGTGGTGTAATCTACATCCTTTGGAAAAATTGGTATTTTGGGTAGTGGCTTCTGATTTAGACTATCAAAAGTAGTTATCTTTCAAACATTGTATGAACACAATAAAAAATCAAAAAATTTAAAAATAATCACACACTACATGATTCACGTTTAATAGTACTGGCTAGATTTCATCACCAACCATTACTTGATATTTGGTGATGGTGGCTTTCATCTCCATCTACTAATATCTTCCCTTAGAAAACTTAGGTCACCCCCAGGAAAACTTGTTGGATTTCATCACCAACAATAATCTCATTGCCCCAAATTAGCCATATTTTTTACCTTTCTTTAATTAATTTAGATTAGCACATTTGAAACACACAAGATCAAAACCTAAGAAAATGAACTCACATTAAAAGGAGATAATCAATGAATAAGGTAAGACACACGTGTTAAAAAAATTAGCATTGATTGTTTATTTTTCTTTTGAAATTCAAATCTTGTGTTTCATTTTATTGCATAATCTATATTTTGGTTTATTTGTTTTATGGTCTTATAAAGAAAACAAAAGAAATAATTATATCAAAAAAATCCAATGGAACCATCATCCACCCGCACCACCACTTTTGTGGTATATTCTCTAAATGTGACATAGGCAGATTTATTTGTAGGTCCCTCACATTCCTTGTCATCCACAACCTTTCATATGGTTGTTCCCCAAGTAGAGTCAACCTCACCAACTATTGATCACCACATTACCCACATAGACATGGCATGAGTAGAAGCTCTCATGAATTATTCTAACTATCTTAGATTCAATCCCCAAATCACCTAGACAAGATCCTATTTTATAGCAAGAACTTATTTATTCCTAGCCACCATCCAGCTTTACCTAGATGTACACTAACCCTCTTTTCAAAGCTTAAGTTGCATCTTCCTCTCATGTGTCCATTCCCTAGCCCTCATGTGCTCCTACCACTTCATACACATCCACATACACTAACCCCTTGCATGAAGCACATGTAAATTATGCTTCATAAGTTTTAGCCTCACAAGCTACCATACCAAGTGTAACTTGTCCCCCAGCCACATCTTCCATACCATCTACTTCCATACCTTCCATTTTTTATAGAGAAATTAATGAGGCATGGGAACACTTGAAAATTTTTCTTAGGCAGTGTCAAAATGCTCAACAACAAGTGCAAGCAAACCCTAAGCCTTTACCAAACTCTACTCAAAATGTCATCATTAACTAAGGTCCATCATGGACACCACAATCTTCTATGGTGTCTATCCTTGTTCCTTCACCAAGCCATACCCATATCCATCCTATTCCCATTGGCCAACCTAGCCATAACCCTCATACATCAACCCCATTCCAAAATTATCCATATTTTCATCATCAATCTCCCATTCATCAATTTTCATCAAATTCACCTAGTCATCATCACCAATCTCAACATCATTTAGTCACCCCACAACATTTTTCCACCCCACCTCAAAGTCATCAAGTAATTTAGGGCTTCCACATTCTTGAAGAAGACCCTCTAATTAAGGTCATGCAAAAACAAATAGATTAATTGATACAATATACTATTTTTTCGACAAACCAAAATCCAACTTTACATCAATTTATCAATCAACCCATTCATCCTTCGGTACCATCACCGCCATATTCGATAGATTTCACGATGCTTAAGTTTGAAAAATTCAAGGGAACTAAGGATACCAAAGAGCATGTGAGCATGTTTGTACACGCCTATTTTAGAATTTAAAATGACAATGCTCTCATGTTCAGAATATTTCCTCAAAAATTAGGAGGAAATGACATAGAGTGGTATAATCAATTGCCCAGTCATAGTATTTATACTTTTGAGTAATTGATTGACCAATTATTTGAACGTTTCATCCTAAATGTTAGAAATAAAGTCTTATTGTCTGATGTCTATGCTTTAATATATCATTATGATGAGCCTATCTATGATTTTGGAAACCGTTGGAGGGTTGTCCTTACAAAGTTGTCATTCACCCTACCAATATACAAGCTATTCAAACTATTTACTAAGATTTGTTTAAAACCTGTCTCTTGGATGCTTCAGCTACAAAATTATCATTCATTTGAAGAAAGTGTCATCGAGGAAATAAAAATCCAAGAAGGTGTACTTAAGCCTAAAGAAAAGGAATGGCAAAAAAATGGCTAATATAAAAGAAATTATTTTGGCCAACCAAAATCAACACAGGATACCCCATCCAGTCAGCCAAATCATGTTAATCAAGTGATCATGAGCTATTAGATAATGGCTCAACAAAAATCGATGCAACAGTTTACCGCAACAAATTTCTTATCATGCGGTACCCTCAACAACTCAAGCCATACAAAACATAGTGCCAACTATAGAAAACCATCCCTGGTGATAGTCTGTCTAAAAAAATTTCCAATACACCCCCTTAGCTGAGTCATATGCTTCCTTTTTTTGAAGGTTGTATGACACAAACAAACTTGCTTTGCTCAAAATTAGACCAGATGATCCCACTAAATGCAGTAAACACTATCGGGGATATCTATTTTGTCCTTATTATTGTGGGGATTTCCTGCTTACCTTCTCAAAGCTTTGTCACATCACAGGAATCCCTAAGATCACAACGAGTATTGTGGACTCTGGTGGATCCACCTCTTTGACCCAAGAATAGATTACTTAAAGGGCTCTAGACAGACCAAGTCGGGTAAGGAAACCCTAGATAATGGGTTCATATATTTGCTATTATGGTGCAATTACCCCTTCATCACCAGATAAAATGATATTATGTTGTTTTAATTATTTGTGACCAAACCTAACATTAATAGAGCATATCAAGACCAGATCGGTGCCATGTCCATTGGGTAGTCATAGCAGATTTGTATTAAATGACTTAGAAAAGAAAGAGAAAGGAGAACTAGTTCATTTTTATTCATTCAAATAATGTAATGCAAGAAAATGATTAAACTAGCGAAAGAAGGCATCATCCACATATTTTGATTGTAGTAATATGTAAACAAGCAAACACAGATCATAAACACAAGAGATGCCAGGAATAGAGTTGGAGTTTTCATTAATATAAAATGATTTTACATATGGAGAGACCAGCAAGGTGCTTGGCTCTTATATGATAATAATTACAATGAACCCCAGTTCAAATAATGTAACAAGGGGTTATTCCTCTCCATCCTGATTACAGTGATGTAAGAGTCTCCAACTCTAGCGCGTTCCACAGGAAATGATCTCAGCGAACAATGCTCCTTGGGCAATCCCTGGTCAATGATAGAAGAAAAGGTGATAAGAAATATAGGAAGACATACACAAGGAAAATACAACTAACACTTAGACAAGGCTATACCTAGACTTGGGTTTTCTCTCTCAGAGGTTTGATAAAAAACTCTATTGCTATAGTGATCTCCCTTATATAGCGTAGGTTGTCCGAGTGAGGTTGTAACCATTTGCTCCAGCTGGATCAATATCACTCCCTCCAAAAGTAGGATGTAATAAAAAAAGGGCACGTAGCCCATGCCTTCTATCTATGCAGGTGGTGGTTGTGATTGTGTATCTTCTCCTCCATTGCCCTGGGCTGGTGGTTGTACTGCACTTGGTGCATGCATTTCAAGTGAACTGGGCCCCACTCCCCCTCCTCCGAGGTTCTATATGGCTTGGTCAATATAACTCCATGCCTCATCATGGAAGGTTAAAGTGAATAATAACAAGTTCAGATCCTGCGTGGCTTTGTTCACCCTTTCTCTGGCCCAACCCGTTGTATTCTCAGTGAAGACACATAGGCGATCCACCATTTGCACCAAGGTTGTAAACTGCTTTGATAACTTTACATTAGGATCAAAGTCAAAATTTTGAATTTTTTGGAGCACGAACTCTTTGACGTTAGGGGCCTACATAAAATCATCAATTTTGAAACCACAATCCTCCAGCTCATCTTCGACCTCTCATTCGGCATCCACCACTTCTTGGTTCCACAAGAGCCAATTTTATCTATTCTGTAGGAAGATGAAAACTTTGGCATATTCTTTGGCAAAGAAATAGATGGAATCATCTACCAATGTCACTGTCATCCTAGAAATTACCACGTAGTTGTCCCTAAACCTCTTGTAAATGGGGAATATGGCGTTCACTCATTGATCTCCTTGCTACAGTTGATCACGTAAGAGACCAACAATGTGCCTGGTGGCATAGATGTCATAGAATATGGACTGAAGGTCCTCCATTTTCTCCATTATCTTCTCTTTCATTTCCTATTTAAATTCTTCCACAGACCCAAACTGATTACTGGCCTATGCAACACTGGCCTGGGAAGGAGCTGGCATCTTTAACCGATCGACCTCAGTTTGGAGCTATTGTACTTTGAGCTAGAGTTACCCCACCTCCGCAGCCTTGGATTTTAAATCTTCTATCTCTTTCTCCACTATTGCTACCACCTGCACTTGGGTGGCCACTTGGGATTTCATCATTTCAATGGGTGCAGCCTCTACCCGCATAACACCTTTACTGACGTCAATGGTGGCCTCCTTTAGACTTGGTGGCAAAGGGATATCAAATGTGGTAGTGGACACTTCACCTACCTCTTGCCTCACTATCCTTTGGGGCCTGCTTATTCCTTTGCTTGGGGACCTTTGTTCCTCCATATCCTGTATCTGGTCCTCTTCATCAGTAGTAAATTGGAATGAGTCCCTCACTCTTGTCAGCATAATATTCTTGGTGTCTTCAATGGAAGACCCAATTCTTGCTTTCTTTCTAGTGGGGGATCATGTGGGACTCTCCTCTTGTACCTCATACTCTCTGAGTATATTAGACAATCCCCCAACTTCAGTTATTTTCTTCAAGGCCTTGGGGGAATAGGATGTTCTTCTTGATTAATCACTAAGGTGGTGGAGAATAATGAAGGTTGGCCCACCACCATGTCGGTCCTCTCTGATGGACACATCAATGTTAAAGTTGAAGATGTGGTACTTTGAGATGAGGAGGAGACCAACTCCTTCCCTTTTGAGGTGGCAACCGGGGAACTGGAAGAAGAGGAGAGTTTGGCCTACTCTTGTTGTGCCTCACCCACTATTTTCATCATGACCTCAAAAATGTTAGTATCTTGCTAGACAATTTGGAAAGTGGGGTCCTCAAATTCTTCTAGGGGAGTAGTCGGGACCAGTGGCACCACCTTATCCACCAATAATTACCCTATGCAATCTCAACTCGGAGTCATAATCTCCAACTACTTCTATTTTTTTGTAAGGCCTGTTGCTCATTTTCCACACATATTCTAATGATTGATTTGCCTCGAAGGCCTTCTACATATCATCTTCAAAGTCATCTCCTCTATGATTAACTTGCAAGAGAGCAAGCTTACCAGCAATGACCCGCCTATGGTGGCCCTCGGGATCGTAGGGTCTCCATGTGACCTCAGGGAAGCAGTATGTATCCATATTCCATATGGCCTGCAACATTGCAAAATGGCCTAAATAAGTGTAAGCTCCCATCGAGCAAGGAATAGGTAACCATGGCACACTACCCTTTTTCCTAAGATATCTAATTTTTACCTCCTCGACAATCTTTCGAGTTATTTCCAGGATGGCTATGGAGGTCGGGCAGTGTTTTGGCAATGCCTTTGAGGGTAATTTAGAACCATATATTCTGATGTAGGAGAATTATTCTATATAGAAGAAATCTCCTGCCTTTGCTTCATGCAAAAAGTTTCTTACCCCAACTCCAAACCTGTCAGGTTCCTCGCCACACAGTCGGGTGTGTACTACTGGGAGGACCTTTTCAAAGAAGTCCTTGTAACTAGAGCACCCCTCCTGGATGCATAACAATTGATCTTGAAGAGCGGGGGTAGTCACTCCTCCTATCTGAGCAACCAGAGATTTTCTCAATTGTGCTATAAACAAATGAATAAAAAATGAATAATACGAAAATGGGGGAGTTCTTCTTTATCGGCCAATATGGCCTCCTACAATTTTTGTAACTCCTCATTCATATTATCACTGATTACATCTTCCCATCGGTAGAGGGGCATGTTGTCTATCCTATTGCATTGGATAATTAGGAACATCACCTCCTTTGTAATCAGCTCTAAGTCTTTGATACCCAATGCGAGGTTGATCATGTCTGCATAGTCCTGAGCCCATGGATGTAGTAGGAACTTTTGAATTGGGAAACCTGAAGGTTTGCATTTCCTCCTCTTCAAGAGCATTTTTGTAAATATGGTATTAATCATAAAATTTGCCTACAGGGTCAATGTCTTGAAGTCCATGACCCACGACGTTGTGGTGAGCTCGCATACCTACCTGATCTTATTTGTCATCAACCTAGCTACCACTTGATTCTTATGGTCACGAATGGTCTAATTTCTATGGTCATAGGCTACTACCAGCCAAGCCAAGAGGTCTAAAGAGTGATAGACCTTTGGGTAGGTTAACCAGCCCAAATTGGTATTCCATTTGTTGTAGATGGGGGTTGGCTTAGTGCTATCCCACTATACTCTCATAAACAAGCTCCTTAGTAGCGTTGGGTGGCACTGATTGTCCTCCTCTATAGGGTCAAAGCTATAGATAGTGACGCCTTCCACCTCTCATTTTTGTTCTACTATTATATCTCTACTTGAATCTAATAGGTTTGTTAGAACCTTTGGATCATGGGCTCTCCTCGCCCTTCTCATAACAAGCCAAGCCCTAGTAATTTTACTAATGCATGCCTTGACATCGAGCACCCCCATTACAGCTACACTTGTAGAAGCCATTGAAACATGCAAAGGTAGATAGAGATGGTTATTCTTGATTTCCTATGCTTGACCTCATCGAGAAAGCACTCTGCATGCATTAATGGTGCAAGGGAGGTCCACCACCTTCTTTTAAAGGGCATGCAATTAATTTAGGTAGGTGAGGCATGCACTTTTTTATTTTTTGGGACTTGATGACTTGGTCATGCCATGGAGCTAGGCGCACCACATCATACTACACTTTTTACCACCACTTGATCAAATTACAGCTTGGGACACATGGCAGTTTTATATTGGCCTAAGAGAGGTGCACTCGAGTAAGGCATGTGGGTTTTTAGGAGGAGCACACCGCATTAATCCTTCATGCACTTTGATGAGATTGGGTGCATAGGTTCGTGCACCTGAGAAAAATATATGCACTCCATTGGGGAGGTGGAGTGCATGGACCCTAAAGTAGGTGCACTAACTCATGTGCTTGCTAAAACTTTATGAACTCCAATGGAATGGAGTGCGTAGGACTCAATAGGGCACACAAGCTTGTGTGCCTTTAAGACCTTTGTACGCTCCATCCTATAATGGAGTGCACTATCTAGATATGGGTGCATGAACTCATGTGCCTAACTAGACTCTCATGTGCTCCATGAGAATGGAGTGCACGAATGCTTCTTAGGGTGCATGAGCTTGTGCATCCCTTAGGAATTTGCGTGCTACACTAGATAATGGAGCATGCGGGTTGGGGGTTGGGTGCATGACTTCATGTACCTCACAGGATTTTGCATGCTCCATTAGCAAGGAGCACATGGGGCACGTGAAGGTGTCCAACCTTAAGGGGCTTCATATGCTCCAAGGAAATGGAGCACATGGATCTTGGGTGGGCGCATGGGCTCGTGCTCCCATAAGGGCCTTGCGTGCTCCACACTCCCATGGAGTGCATAGAATTAGAGTGGGGTGCATAGACTTGCATGCCCCCTTAGGGACTCTTGTGCACCCCATTCCCCAATGGGGTGCATGGGCTTAGGTCGGGTGCATGACTTCATGCACCCAAAGGGATTCTTGCATGCTCCATTAGTGGAGTGTGTGGGCTCAGCTTGGGGTGCATGACCTCATGTGCCTTTGGGTTTTTTATGTGCTCCACTCTCTAGTGGGGTGCACGGGGGTGGACTCGGGTGCACCACCTTGTGCACCCTTAGGGAGAAGGGAAAAAGGGACCAAAAAGGGGGACTACCCTTTTTGGGGTTAACATCGACTCTGACTAGGATAGGGGGATGGATGAAAGACATGGACCTGAGAACTCCAGACTCTTCGGGTGGACTGACACTAACTTACACACACACACTTGCACTTTTTTTTTAATCCTCATGACCTCCATCAAAGGGACCGAAGGATTTTAGGTGTTGTCCATTTACTGGTATGGGCATTTCTTCCCCCTCCATGTCCTCAAGCCTATAGGTGTGTTGGCCAATTACCTTAACAACCTGATAGGGCCCCAGCCACTTGGGTTCAAATTTATCCTTCTCACTAGGCTTGTCATTTTTTGGATCCAAGTATAGCACTACTTCACCCACAACAAAATTTTGTCCCTTAGCTTTTTTATTGAATAGTTGCATGGTCCTGCTAGATTGGGTGATCATCCTAGCAACTACCTCCCTCCTGTCTTCTTCTAAGTGCACCAGCTGGTCCATTCTCCTTTGCAGCCCATCTGGCTTTTCATGATCCTGAAGTAATAGGGAGAGGGCTACTTTTTCCAGCTGAGGTGGTAGAAGTGCCTTTTCTCCATAAACCAACTCATAGGGTGATTTTCCAATGGCCCTTTTTATTGATAGCCTGTCTACCCACAAGGCATACTTTAGCTCACTATCCCAACCTCTTTTATTCTTCCCCAATGATCTCTTAATTTGGGTAATTATATTCTTGTTGGAAGATTCGACCAGTCCATTCCCTTGAGGATAATAGTTTGTTGAGTGGGCCAACTCTATATTGTATCTTGCATAGAAGTCAACCATCTCATAAGAAGTAAAATATTTGGCATTATCTATCACCAACTTCCTAGGCACCCCAAATTTGGTTAGTATGCTTTCTTCTAGAAAAATAACGACAACTGATGTTGTTGACCTTCTAAGGGGAGCTGCTTCAACCCATTTAGTTAGGTAATCTATGGTAAGGATAATCCACTTGTGACCCCCTGAATATTTTGGGTTGATTTCTCCTATTAGATCTATCCCCCATTGAGAGAAAGGAGTTTCAATAATCACTGGATTTAGTGGCATGGCAGGCAGATTTTTCTTGCCAGAAAAAACTTGATAGTTATAACACCTCCTGATAAACTGATACACATCCTTGAATAGGGATGGCCAATAATATCCTACCCTCATGATCTGGTTGGTTGTTGCCTTTGGAGCAAAATGACCACCATAGAACCCTGTGTGAAACTCTTCAATGATCTTAGGGGCTTCCTTTTCTGTCACACACAACAGTAACACTCCACTTGGGTGTCTCCAATAAAGCCGATCTCCCTAGAGGTGGTATTTTTGAGCCTACTGCTTAATACTCCTCATCCTGCTAGCAAATTTTTTAGGTAAGAAGGATAGGTTCTTTAGATAAAATAGGACATCTCTATACCATTCAGACTCTTCATGCTTAGGTTGTTCACTCTGCTGTGCCCCCTGCACCAAAATGGCATCATTCACTTCTTCTTCTCCTTTGTAGGCCATGTATTTTTCCAACCCTTGACCTTTAATAATTTTGATTGCTTTAAACTCCACATCATACTGCAATAGTTTTACCATCCATCTTGTTGAACTTCCTGTGGGCTCGGGCTGGGTGAGGACATCTTTGATAGCAATGTAGGGGATGCAGGCAATCACCTTGCTGGAGCCAAAGATACTCTTGAAATGTTCTAAGGCCTGAATGAGAGCAAAGGCCTACTTCTCTATTGGCTTGTACTTTAGTTGGGCCCCCTTCATTCCCAAACTCATGAAAGCTATAGGCTTTTCATTCCCTTCTTCATATTTTTGGGATAGTACAATAGCTATGGTATGTTCTGAAGCAAAGGAGTACAGGTTGAAATTCTTTGAATGGTCTGGGTAGGTTAGCACAGGTGCAGTAGTAATGGCTTCTTTAATTTGTTGGAAAGCCTTGATATTGCCTTCATCCCACTTTATCTTTACCTCATTTTTTATCATGTCATTTACTGGCTTAGCAATCTCAGCAAAATTTGGGACAAATATTTTGACAAAATTTATTTTTCCAAAGAAGGACCTGACTCCTTTGAGGCTCTTGGGAGGTGGTATTTGTGCAATAGCCTTGGTTCTCTCTGGATCAATGCTTATCCCTTCTTTGGAAACCACATGCCCTAACAACTTACCATGGGTGGATCCAAACAGGCACTTCTTTGGATTCAATGAAATTCCATACTCTTTGCATCTTTCAAACACTTGAGACAGGTGGGAGAAGTGATCTGCAGGGTTCTTAGAAAATACTATGATATCATCCAGATATACCACTACAATTTTGAACATCAGCCCCTTGAAGGTAAAATCCATAGCCCTTTGAAAAGTGGCTCCAGCATTCATCAGCCCAAATAGCATTCTTTGATATTCAAAGGTCCCCCATGGTGTAGTAAATATAATTTTGAAATGGTCCTTTGGGTTGACCAATATCTGGTTATATCCTGAGAAGCCATCTAACAGTGAAATCCTAGAGGATCCCACCACTGCCTGTAGCAGCTGTTCCATATTGGATAGGGGGTAATTGTCTTTGAGGGAGTTCTTATTTAAGTTTTTGAAGTCTACACATAGCCTTATCTCCCCATTATTTTTCCTAACAGGCACTAAGTTTGCTATCCAGGAAGAGAACCTCACTTTCTTAATTATTTTTGCACTGAGCAACTTTTGGACCTCTCTTTGCATGATAGGATGCAGAGTAGGATTAAACTTCCTTTGTTTCTACCTAAAAGGTTTGGCACCCTCCTTCAAAGGAATAATATGGGTCATGACCTCGGTATTAAATGTTCTTAAATCATCATAGCTCCAAGCAAAATTATCCCTATTTTTTCTTAGATATTGGATATACTATTTCTTTTCTTTTGTTGGTAATGCCTTGTCAATCCTGACCATTTTTGGATCTCCTATTGTCCCAACATTAACCTCTTCTCCCTCTGATTCATGAGGTGTAGTTCTATGGGCTTTGTCAAAATCATCAAATAGGGATTCCAAAGCTACTAGCCCCCTGGGAATTTTATTAGTTTTGAGTTGTATTACTTCTGTTGGGGTTCCTATAACATGCTACAGTTTTTCCTCATCTTCTTCATCACAAATCACCCCAGCAAATTGGTTCTGTACTATCATAAAATCCTTGATATCAGTATCATCTTGAAAGACTTGTAGATAAACCACATTATCTGGGATAGAAGGATGATACACAGATATGGTGGGGAATCTATCCATGTATTCTGTATCAATTTCAAGATTGTCTACCCTAGAAGCATTCATAGCCAGTAGATTGGCAACATGGTTTTTCTCCCTGGGTATATGGGATATATTAAAGGCCAAGAACCTATTGATCTCATCTAAGACAGCTTGCTTGTACTGCTTCAGCCTAGGGTGTTTGGTCTGGTATTTCCCTTTGATCTGTTGTATAATTAATTCAGCATCCCCATAGATAGTGAGGTAGTTGATACCCAATTCTCTAGCTTTTCTTAGTCCTAGCAACAATGCCTCATATTCTACTACATTATTTGTGTAGGGGAATTCTAACCGGTAAGGCACTTCCAAGTAGTTACCTTTTATGTCTATCAAATTGATTCCAGCTCTAGCCCTAGTTTGTGATTTAGCCCCATCAAATGTCATTGTCCACATTTCAGTGGTAAGGACCCTATCTGACTCAGCATCCACTATTGCTTTTATCTTGGGGTCTAGCCCTTCTGCATTAGGTACTTCTTTGAGGAAAGGGGTGTGCCAAATAGAATAAACACCTAACTCCTTCTCTTCAATAGAGCTGACCAGGTTGATAGTGGTATTATCTGGCCTCATTAGCTCAACTGAACGTTTGTTGAATGGTTCCCTCCTCAGGGTGGCCTATTCTTTGGATGAAAGGGGGATGGTGGCATATGACCAGTCCAACTGGATTGATCCCCCCAATTGCTCTACCCAGTGTCTAGATAGCAGTAAGGAAAATAATGGGTCTACATCTACCACAACCACATCCATTACAATTCCCTTCTTTGGATATTGATCTAAAAAGACCAAGAGGCCTATAATTATCCCTACACAAGGCACTTGCCTATTGTCCATGATAGAAATGGGGGGGAATATTTGGTGCACATCAGTCCCAACTGATCAACCACCTACTTTGGCATAACATTGTGAGATGCCCCACTATCAAGCATGCAATTGTGTATCACATAGCGGTCACCATACCCAGATGTATATCGGAGGGAGATATAAAAGGGCCTAACTAAAGCAGGACTTATACTAGATGGATTAGAAGTTGAAGCTGCAAAGACATGGCCTTCCCCTTGGTCGGTCAGCCCAAAGGCCCTACAAATCTGCTCTCTATATTTAGGGACAGTCATCAGTTCTCCAAAGGTTATGTTTATCTTCTGCTTGGCTAGTTCCAAACCTATGTCAAATTTTGATTTTTTATTTTTTGACCCACTATTGATAGGTTCAAACCTTTCAGGAGGGGGTGGCTGATGGCCATCATTAGGTTTCTTTGCATGGGCTAGCTCCTTCTCATCAACTATATTTTTCTTATCTGGCCTATCAGGGATGGTTCTGTTGCATAGCCTAGTGGCATGGACCCTCTCTAATGTCTCAACTTCCTCAACTATTGGGGTCAATTTGCCCTACCTTATCTACTCAAAATGGTTATTTGGGGGCCTTCTCAGGATCTTAACATCATCAAGGGCAAATGTTGTAGGTATATTATCAGGACTGGCAGATTGGGTGAACTCATCTTGAATTGGTGGAGTATCAATAGTTTCCTCCCAAGTCCAACAAGCGTTAATTCTAATCTCATCTTCTAACTCTTCCTCAAGGTTTACACCTGAATGGAGACCATGGTATACACCATAATCAGTTGGATTATGGGGGGCATCACATGCTGGATAGAAGAAGGGAAAATTAGAGGCTATATTGATAGAAGTCATGGGATTCGGGATAGCATCCTGATCTTTTTGAACTTCCTTCCTCTTCCAATTATTGTTCGGATTTCTACCACCCTCATTGTTCCAGTTTCTATTAAAATTTCATCTAAAATGGGGTCTACCCTCATTCTAGTGTTGTGAGGGTTCTCCATTATCACCTTTGTCCCTCTCAATTTTAGATAGTTGATTGTTCATGGATAGGAACATTTCTATCACCTATGATGACAATTTCTCAATAGGGTCAGGTTTTGATTTTTTCTAAATTCTAAACCCCACCTTCTTAGTTCTCCTTTTAGTTTGGTTGGGGTTGGGGTCTATTGAGGTTACCTTCATCTTCCCACTATCTATCATATCTCTTTCTATCATAGTTGCTCTTTCCATGCAAGCATCGATAGTGAGTGTAGGTTGTTGCCTGAGTTCATAGTTAAAGTCACCAGGGAAGGCATTTTTATAGAAGCATATGGACTGGTGATCATTGGGCCTTAAGGCCATAGGGATTCAGTTTCTCAGCTTGGTGAACCACCTATTGAAATCATCCATAATTTCATTTTCCTTTTTCTTCATGGTTGCTAACTTGGTCAATAGGGACTGTTCATTCTTTTTCTCCCCATATTTTCTGAGAAATGTAGTTTCTAAATCCTAGAAAGTGCCAATAGAGTCTGTTGTCAGACTATTAAACCATTCTCTGGCATCCTTTTCCAAGGTTTGAAGGAATAATCTAAGGACAACATCCTCATGTTCCACCTCTAGGCTATCCATAGCATACAGGAAGTCTTTTACATGGTCTTCCTCGATCATAGTATTGTCCCCTAGGAACTTAGGTAGGTACTTGTGGGCCTTTGGGGGTAAAGGGTTCAAAACAGGTGGTAAAACAAAAGGCCTATACCTATTAAGGCACTAGTTATTCAAAGGTGGATTGGCCATTGGTGTGATTGGGCCCCTCGAGATAGTAGGTGGGATAGTACTTGGTTTTTGAGAACTTTGAGGAATAAAAATAGTACTACCCTGATTACTAGAAGGAACAAAAATCAAAGTCTTCTTTTTACTTTTATGTGCTCTAAAAAGTACCTGTGGATCTGGTAGTTTGGGGTAGAGCTCCTCTTCACTACATCTCATGGCCACCATATCAGCTCCTCATTGATATTTTCAATTTCTTTAGAGTCACCAGCACAAGGTGCAAAAAGTGAGGGGTGCTCTCTAGCTAAGATTGCTCAACCCAAAATCTCACAGGATATGTCATAGGGGAGTGAAATAACAAATAGATTTAAAATATCCTCCCTAAAAATGATGCCAAAAATTATTGTGGGGATTTCCTGCTTACCTTCTCAAAGCTTTGTCACATCACAAGAATCCCTAAGATCACAATGAGTATTGTGGACTCTGGTGGATCCACCTCTTTGACCTAGGAATAGATTACTTAGAGGGCTCTAGACAGACTAGGTCGGGTAAGGAAACCCCAGATAATGGGTTCATATATTTGCTATTATGGTGCAATTACCCCTTCATCACCAGATAAAATGATATTATGTTGTTTTAATTATTTGTGACCAAACCTAACATTAATAGAGCATATCAAGACCAGATCGGTGCCATGTCCATTGGGTAGTCATAGCAGATTTATATTAAATGACTTAGAAAAGAAAGAGAAAGGAGAACTAGTTCATTTTTATTCATTCAAATAATGTAATGCATAGAAATGATTAAACTAGAGAAAGAAGGCATCATCCACATATTCTGATTACAGTAATATATAAACAAGCGAACACAGACCATGAACACAAGAGATGCCAAGAATAGAGTTGGAGTTTTCATTAATATAAAATGATTTTACATATGGAGAGACCAACAAGGTGCTTGGCTCTAATATGATAATAATTACAATGAACCCTAGTTTGAATAACGTAACAAGGGGTTATTCCTCTCCATCCTGATTACAGTGATGTAAGAGTCTCCAACTCTGGCACGTTCCATAGGAAATGATCTCAGCGAACAACGCTCCTTGGGCAATCCCTGGTCAATGATAGAAGAAAAGGTGATAAGAAAGATAGGAAGACATACACAAGGAAAATACAATTAACACTTAGACAAGGCTATACCTAGACTTGGGTTTTCTCTCTCAAAGGTTTGATAAAAAACTCTGCTACTACAGTGATCTCCATTATATAGTGTAGGTTGTCCGAGTGAGGTTGTAACCATTTGCTCCAGATGGATCAATATCACTCCCTCCAAAAGTAGGATGTAATAAAAAAGGGCATGTAGCCCATACCTTCTATCTACATAGGTGGTGGCTATGACTATGTATCTTCTCCCCGTTACCATGGGTCGACGGCTGTAATGCACTTGGTGCATGCATTCTAGGTGAACTAGGCCCCACTCCCCCTCCTCCAAGGTTCTGTATAGCTTGGTCAATATAACTCCATGCCTCATCATGGAAGGTTAAAGTAAATAATAACAAGTTCAAATCTTGCATGGCCTTATTCACCCTTTCTCTAGCCCAGTCCATTGTATTCTCAGTGAAGACACATAGGCGATCCACCATTTGCACCAAGGTTATAAACTACTTTGATAACTTTACATTAGGATCAAAGTCAAAATTTTAAATTTTTTGGAGCATGAACTCTTTGACATCAAGGGCCTACATAAAATCATCAATTTTGAAACCACAATCCTCCAACTCATCTTCGACCTCTCATTCGACGTCCACCACTTCTTGGTTCCACAGGAGCCAATTTTATCTATTCTATAGGAAGACGAAAACTTTGGCATATTCTTTGACAAATAAATAGATAGAATCATCTACCAATGTCACTATCATCCCAAAAATTACTACATAGTTGTCCCTAAACCTCTTGTAAATGGGGAATATGGTGTTCACTCACTAATCTCCTTGCTGTAGTCGATCACGTAAGAGGCCAACAGTATGCCTAGTGGCATAGATGTCATAGAATATGGCCTAAAGGTCCTCCATTTTCTCCATTATATTCTCTTTCATTTCCTATTTGAATTCTTCCATAGACCCAAATTGATTATTGGCATATGCAGTACTAGCCTAGGAAGGAGTTGGCATCTTTAATCGATCGACCTTGGTTTGGAGCTATTGTACTTTGAGCTGGAGTTGCCCCACCTCTACAGCCTTGGCTTTTAAATCTTCTATCTCTTTCTCCACTACTGCTACCACCTACACTTGGGTGGCCACTTGGGATTTCATCATTTCGATGGGTGCAGCCTCTACCCACATAACACCTTTACTGACATCAATGGTGGCCTCCTTTAGACTTAGTGGCAAAGGGATATCAAATGTGGTAGTGGACACTTCACCTACCTCTTGCCCCATTGTCCTTTGAGGTCTGCTTATTCCTTTGCTTGGGGACCTTTGTTCCTCCATATCCTGTATCTGGTCCTCTTCATCAGTAGTAAATTGGAACGAGTCCCTCACTCTTGTCAGCATAATATTCTTGGTGTCTTCAGTGGAAGACCCAGTTCTTGCTTTCTTTCTAGTAGGGGATCATGTGGGACCCTCCTCTTGTACCTCATACTCTCTAAGTATGTTAGACAATCCCCCAACTTTAGTTATTTTCTTCAAGGCCTTGGGGGGAATGGGATGTTCTTTTTGATTAATCACTAAGGTGGTGGAGAATAACGAAGGTTGGCCCACCACCACATTGGTCCTCTTTGATGGACACATCAGTGTTAAAGCTGAATATGTGGTGCTTTGAGATGAGGAGGAGACCAACTCCTTCCCTTTTGAGGTGGCAACTGGGGAACTAGAAGAAGAGAAGAGTTTGGCCTGTTCTTGCTATACCTCACCCACTATTTTTATCATGACCTCAAAAAGATCAGTATCTTGCTGGACAATTTGGAAATTAGGGTCCTCAAATTCTTCTGGGAGAGCATTCAAGACCAATGGCACCACCTTATCCACCAATAATTATCTATGCAATCTCAGCTCTGAGCCATAATCTCCAACTACTTCTATTTTACTGTAAGGCCTGTTGCTCATTTTCCATACATATTCTAATGATTGATTTGCCTCGAAGGCCTTCTGCATCTCATCTTCAAAGTCATCTCCTCTATGATTAACTTGTAGGAGAGCAAGCTTACCAGCAACGACCTGCATATGGTGGCCCTCGAGATCGTAGGGTCTCCATGTGACCTCGGGGAAGTAGTATGTATCCATATTCCATATGGCCCATAGCATTGCAAAATGGCCTAAATAAGTGTAAGCTCCCATCGAGCAAGGAATAGGTAACCATGGCACACTACCCTTTTTCCTGAGATATCTAATTTTTACCTCCTCGATAATCTATCAGGTTATTTCTAGGATGGCGATGGAGGTCGGGTAGTGTTTTGGCAATGCCTTCGGGGGTAATTTGGAGCCATATATTCTGATGTAGGAGAATTATTTCATATAGAAGAAAGCTCCTACTTTTGCTTCATGCAAAAAGTTTCTTACCCCAACTCCAAACCTATCAGGTTCCTCACCACACAGTCGGGTGTGTACTATTGGGAGGACCTTTTCAAAGAAGTCCTTGTAACTAGAGCACCCCTCCTGGATGCACAACAATTGATCTTGAAGAGGGGGGTAGTCACTCCTCCTATATGAGCAACCAGATATTTGCTCAATTGTGCTATAAACAAATGAATAAAAAATGAATAATACAAAAATGGAGGGAGTTCTTCCTTATCGGCCAATATGGCCTCCTACAATTTTTGTAACTCCTCATTCATATTATCACTGATTACATCTTCCCATCGGTAGAGGGGCATGTTGTCTATCCTATTACATTGGATAATTAGGAACATCACCTCCTTTATAATCAGCTCTAAGTATTTGACATCCAATGCCAAGTTGATCATGTCTACATAGTCTTGAGCCCATGGATGTAGCAGGAACTTTCAAATTGGGAAACCTAAAGGCTTGTGTTTTCCCCTCTTCAAGAGAATTTTTGGAAATATGGTCTTAAGCATGAAATTTTCCTGGAGGGTTAGTGTCTTGAAGTCCATGACCTATGATGTTGTGGTGAGCCTAAATACCTGCCTGATCCTATTTTCAATCAACCTGGCCACCACTTGATTCTTATGGTCGTGAATGGTCCAATTTCTATGGTTGTAGGCCACTTCCAACCAAGCTAGGAGGTCTGAAGAGTGATAGACCTTTGGGCAGGTTAACCGGCCCAAATTGGTTATCCATTTTTTACATACAAGGGTTGGCTCGGTGCTATCCCACTACGCTCTCATAAACAAGCTCATTAGCAGTGTTGGGTGGCATTGATTATCCTCCTTTATAGGGTCAAAGCTATAGATAATGATGTCTTCCACCTCCCATTGTTGATCTATTATTACATCCCTACTTGACTCTAACGGGTTTGTTAGTGCATGAAATTGTGCACCTGACTAGACTCTCATGTGCTCCACTATAATGGAGCATGTATATGCTTCTTGGGGTACACCGGCTTGTGCATCCCTTAGGACTTTGCATGCTCCACTAGAGAGTGGAGTGCACGGGTTGGGGGTTGGGCACACAACTTCATGTGCCTCACAAGATTTTGTGCGCTCCATTGGCAAGGAGTGTGCGGGGTGGACTCAGGGTACATGAAGGTGCACACCCTTAAGGGGCTTCATGCACTCCAAGGAAGTGGAGCACATGGATCTTGGGTGGGTGCACGAGCTTGTGCACCTATAATAGTCTTTGCGTGCTCCACACTCCATGGAGCGCATGGACTTAGAGTGAGACACGGAGACTTGCATGCCTCCTTGGGGACTCTGTGCACCTCATTCCCAAATGGAGCACACATTCTTAGGTCAAGTGCACAACTTCATTCACCCAAAGGGATTCTTGCACACTCTATTAGTGGACCACATAGGCTTGGCTTGGGGAGCACGACCTCATGTGCCCTTTGGTGTTTTTTGTGCACCCACTCTCCAGTGAGGTGCACAAGGGTGGAACCAGGCACACCACTTTGTACGCCCTTAAGGAGAAGGGCAAAAGGGACCAAAAAGGGGGACTACCATTTTTGGAGTTAACACTTATCATTTGAAAAATGGGCATGATATTAATAATTGCCATACATTTAAGGACATAGTGCAAGATATTATTGACTTGGAGACAATCAAACTTGACAACCCCCTTGCTCAACAAAACCAAAACCTTGGTATTTTTAAAACACCACTTACTCATCATGAGGAGGTACAACTAAATATGGGAGGAGCTAATACCAAAACTCCTCCTAATCAAGTCAATCACGTTCAACACTACCAAGGTTTTGTAGGGGCTATCCATATGGTCACTAGATGTCAAAGAAACAATCAAAAAAATGTAATTCAACCACCTCAATCAAGTGTGTCACAACATCCCACATCACCACCCATTCAAATTTCTCCCAATATTTCATCGCCAATCCACATCCCTAGCCAATAAAATCCTCAAAATCCACCTATCAATCATCCATCATGACCAATTAATTCAAAAATCTTCCCCACATTGTGAAGTATTAATGGATATTCACAAATCCATTGAACTACAATCTCAATATTCTAATGCCTTCAATAACTTTGTAGGGAGAATTCAAACATACATGGAGCCTTCCATCACATGCTATGACTATGAGATTAAGCCAATCTCATCAGACTCAGTAGATCCTCCATTGCACATCATAACTTTAATTGAAAAAAAATTGTTTAAAAGAGTCCTAGTTGATATCGATTCCTCCATATCATATCACCAATTCATAATTCACCCTAAAATCATATAATAATATTTTGTGTTCCACAGTTGGCACTATTGTTTTACCCATTGAAGTAGGGATAAAAATATTGCACACTATGTTTCACATCTTGGAAGGATCCATGGCATACAATGTACTCCTTGGAAGACCTTGGATGAGGAAAATGATATGTATCCCTTCCATTTCACATCAATTCTTGAAATATGTTCATGAAGGGTATGTACATTGCATACCAATGGATGTCGAGCGGTTTAAGTATTGCAATTTCATTTCAAATCCTTATGAATCCATGCTTCCTTCCACCCACATTTTTCTATCACCATCATCAAATCCATCTACCACTCTACCAATTTCTTCATTAGAATCTCCCATTCCTTAGGATCTCCCTATCACCAATCCCCATCAAGATTCTATACCCCCATCATCTTTATCATTGACTACATGCACATGTGGTCACAATAAATCCACATCATCAACATCCTTGCCATCCATATCATCATCATCCACTCAACAACCTTTCCAATCCAATCTATCACCATCACCTAATGTTTCACAAGTCAATTTGACAGATTGTGAGACATCTCCATGTTCACATCTCGAGCCATCATCCAACCAAGGTCCTTCCATATCTTCCCAAGTCGAGGTCCACCTCACTAATATTGATATTTGTGAATATGTGGTCCAAGACATCATCAACATGCCACTCACCATTCCTAAGGCTAATTTTTTCAGTCACCCACATGACCTACATTTAGCCATAGGAACAGTATATGACATGGGTTCAACTCTAAATAGCATAAATTTTGTGTTTGGGGGATAGATTCTTCATCAAATCCAACACCCCTAGAGAAACACAAAGAACTAGCACTTACCAAAATTCAAAACATGTCAGGATTTCCATATTGCTATTTTCACATAGTCAATTGGCAAGGTCATGGCCTAGGATTGCATGAACAAGGAGTGTCATAGCCTATTGATATTCCATATCAAGAAGTGTATGACCATTTAGGTCTAGGTTACCACCCAATTTCCACCACATTTTCTCTTGATAAATCCTTCCAAAGTCTTAATCTTAATTAAGGATAAGAAACTCTTAATTTTTACGATGAAATCCATGAAGAATTCAAACCTATGTCGATAATTTTTGATGAATCCAAATATGAACCAGAGCCCATCATTTCCCATACCGAACAAGATGAGTTTTATCTCAACATGTTACCCATCCATGATCCCATATTTCACTTGCTTATTCCACAAGATTGAGCCATACCTATCGGTGAATCACCATCCCTTCAATAATCCATTTCATAATACAACTTGTAACATATGTATATAACATAAAAATAGTGGTTTTCACCACTACCAAAAAAAATCAAACAAAAATACATTTTATTTTTTCAGCATTACATGTATATATCATTTAGTCAAATTCATTTATTCATGTTGCTCGCTCTTGTTCAAGTTTACCATGCTCTTAACACCGATTCTTAGGTTCCATCCATTCCATACAACCTTATCCCCTTTACCTATAAGTCAACATGAATCATGTTGATTTATTCACCCCGCTCCATAATCCACATTGTAAGACTTATCGATATGGACCGGATTTCCTTACCTCCATACTTTTAAAAATTTATCTTGTTTGAGGAATTTTTAAGGACCTCCGCCAACTACATTCCTCCATCCCCCTCACCTTCACCTTCACCTTCACCTCCAAATCTTGAGGTTTTCCAAGTAGAAATAGATGAGGATAATCCATATTATTTTAATGACATCCTAGATGACATTCATCTAATCCCTACAACCCATCGGCTTGAGGAAGGTTCCCACATGTCAATTTAAGATACCATTGATGTGAACCTTAGTTCAAACAAAGACAATCCCCAAATTATCAAGCTTGGCAAAAGCTTATCATCCAATGAACAAGAGTAATTAATTGCTCTCCTCAAAAGGAAGAATGGCATATTTGCATGGTCCTATAAGGACATGCCCAGTCTTGACCCTAGTTTGGTTGTCCACAATCTCACCTTACAACCTGATGCTAAGTTGGTTAAATAAAAACTTAGGAGGATGCATCCTATCGTGGCTCTCTTGGTAAAAATAGAGCTTCAAAAACTCTTAGACATGAACTTCATAGTTCCTATCGACTATCCTAAGTGGATTTCAAACATGGTACCCATTCAAAAACCTAACATGGTGATACGCATTTGCACTAACTTTAGAGATCTCAAAAAAGTGTGTCCCAAGGATGAATTTCCTCTCCCAAATATTGATACTCTTTTCAACACCTGCGCTAGCCATGAAATAATTTCTCTCATGGACGGTTTTTCAGGATGCAACCAAATTCGAATAAATCTTGATGACTAACACAAAACAACATTCACTACACCTTGGGGAACTTTTTGTTACAATGTGATGCCCTTTGGCCAAAAAAATGTAGGTGCCACTTATCAATATGCCATGACATACATTTTCCATGATTACATGCATAATATTATCGAAGATTATGTGGATGATCTCTTGGCTAAATCCAAAACTTGATAAGAGCACATTGGTGTATTGGAGAAATTTTTTGATCGAATCCAAGAACATAATGTAAGGTTGAACCCCAAGAAATATGTCTTTTGTTGTTACCTTGGTCAAATTACTAGGATTCATTATCTCCAAGAGAGGCATTGAGGTGGACACAAACAAGGTCAAGGCCATCATGGAGATGCCTCCCCCAACTAACTTAAAGGAATTACATAGTTTACAAGGAAATATCCAATCAATCCATCATTTTAGTACACAAATTTCTAACAAATGTAGGTCATTCAATCACCTACTAAAAAAGGGGGTGCCATGCTCTTGGACATATGAATGTTAAAAAGCCTTTAATGATATTAAGAAATATTTATCTCCTCCACCAGTCTTAGCTCCTCCTCGTCTAGGGGTCCCATTCTATCTTTATATCTCAGCAATGGACTTTGCATTAGGGAAAATGCTTGCACAAAAGAATAAGAAAAATCAAGAGCAAGCTATCTATTACATTAGTCAAACATTGGTAAGCTATGAAACCATATATGCTTATGTAGAAAAATTGTACTTAGCAATGGTTTTTACCACTAAGAAAATTCAACATTACATGCTTAGTCACACAACATATGTCATAGCTAGAAAAAATCCTTTGCATTATATGATGTTCTGCACTTACAATAACACCCATAATGCTAAATGTATAATTCTCCTTACTGAATTCGAATTGGAATTCATTAGCCAAAAATCCATTAAAGATCAAGTAATAGCCGATCAACTTGTGGAATCTCCACTACGTAGTGATCATCCTTTGATTATTGAGCTCCCAGATGATTTGTTATTTACCATCACTGAATAAGAAGAAGATGTCATTCTAGAGGAAGATGTCATTATCACACTATTCTTTGATGGCTCTAAGTGCATGAAAGGTCAAGGTGCTGTAGTTGTTTTTCATACACCCCAGGGGGTACCTATCCCCTTATCATTCAAATTCGACTTCTAATACACATAAAACACTATAGAGTATAAAGCCTTAATCTTAGGTCTTCAATAAACTATAGCTAGGACCATTAAGCATATTAAGATATTTGATGATTCTCAACTTATTGTTAAGAAAATTAATGGGTAATACCAATAAAAAGAACCTACCATTAAGATTTATCACAAAGTAACAATGAAATTTCTCTATGAGTTTGATTGGTATGAAATCAAGAGTTTACCACGTTTGACTAATAGATTTGCAAATGTGATGGCCTCCCTTGGATCATTGATTCCAAAAGACTCCTTTGGAGAGGTACATCTCCTTGTCATTTCAATGGTATCTACATCTGCAATTATCTGTGCTAAATATAAATATGAAAAGGATATTTTCTTTATCTAATCAGGTACATATGAGCCTTGGTCAAGCCAAATAGTAGCCTTTCTCAAATTTGGAACACTCCCATCTGACATGTCTCGAACTATCAAATTCACTTTCAAGCAAAAGATAGTTCTTTTTGTTCTCTTAGGGATAGTGTTGTATAAACGTGGTTATGATGGAGTCCTCCTTTGTTATCCCAAGTCTAGTGAGGCACAAAGAGACATAGTTGAAGCCCATGATGGTACTTATGGTGGTCATTATAGTGGAATAACCATTGCAAAGTGTATCTTACACATGCGTTATTATTGGACCACAATGGAACATGATTGTTGCACTTATGTCAAACACTGCAAGAAGTGTCAAGAACATGCTAATTTAACTCATGTACCATCACAAGCTTTACAACCTATCCAAATACTTTGGCCCTTTCACAATGGGGCCTAGATATAATTGGTAAAATTTCACCTCCTTTCTTAGGACAGCATGTATTCATCATCACAACCACTAAATACTTTACAAAGTGGGTTGATGGAATTCCTCTAACTAGTACGACAGGACCTAGAATTATGGAACTTAACTTCATCACATACTTTTTCATTTTGGTATTTGCTCGAAAATTATTTCATACAATGGCAAGTCTTTCAAGAAGAAGTACATTCGAGCACTTTGTGAGAAATATAACATTCAACATATTTTCTCGACTCCTTATTACCCACAAGCAAATGGACAAGCTAAAGCTTCCAATAAGACCTTAATTTCTATTCTCAAGAAACTTGTCAAAGAAAATCATAGAGATTGGCATACATAAATTCCCTTGGTATTATGGGCTTATCGAACAAGCATTCGCATGCCTACAAGGGCAACACCATTTTCATTGGTCTATGGAGGCAAAGCAATCATGAATCTTGAGCTCGAGATACCCTCACAAATTTCTTTGTAGGAATTCATAGATGATGACACTGCTAGACAATAACATCTTGACCAACTTACACTCCTTTATGAGAGGCAAGTCAATGCTTTAGAGCATTTATGATTTTATCAAGATTTCCTAAAGCATTCTTACAATACCAAAGTTCATCTATGTGAATTCCAAGTAGGCGGTTTTGTCCTTAAAGAGAACCAAAAAAACAATAATGCATTTCCTCATCTTCATGATAAATTTATGGCTAATTGGTTGGGTCAATACATTGTTACACAAAGAGTTGTTAAAGGTACTTATAGGCTTGCCAGTCTAGAGGGAGATGAAGAATCCAAACCACTTAATGTTATACACTTGAGAGCATTCTATGCATGACTTGATTTCTATATATGTATATATATACATGGTTAATACACAAAAATATTTGCATACATTTCATTCATAGCATTGCATTTCCTTTGCATATACACTTCATTTCAAAAACAATGCATTAACACACATTTCATATTGCATTTAAAATTTCAAAAACATTGCATTCACACACATTTCATTTTTCATTACATTCACATCCACATTTCACATGTCATATTAGGGATCATTTATTAAGTTCAAGGTCTTAATTGGTCAAATAAAGTCATGTTGCCTTAATTTGGGGCACCTTCACAACATCATCCACATAATTCCACCAAGTCAAATTGCCATTCATACAAACCATATTTTCATTAAATTCCTACATGTTTTTGATCACTCAGCCACTCCTAGTGTTTTAAGCAAACTCCAAAATACATGTTGAGTTCCTTTTAGGACCATCACACATATACATTAAGAAAATCTTGAGTTTTAGGAATTGACTCCAAAACACTCTTGAACCAAACACAATTTCACATCTTAAAAACATATTGTGTCAAAGAGGGATAACACCATACTTGGTATGAATCTCGAAGTGAAAATGGTCATCCTTGCTAGTCCCATCATGCAACATAGTCCATAAGAACAATGGTTTTCATCACTATCACAATTGCTTCCAAATACAAAATATGGAGTAGTAAGGATAGGGTACAATTTTCATCATACTTTGGTTGATAATATTATTTCTCAAAGCTATAGATTCTTGAATGACAGTGGAGTACACTCATGCATGGTGACACATCTCTTTCAAAGAGACCTATGGTTGCACATAAGTACAAGCTAGCTTCTTGGTCTCATCAATAATAGGTTTAACCAATTTACTCAAGATGATTTAATGAACTCACTTACACACACATTGGTTCTTGATTGTCTCGAGTCATTACCATGCTCATGATTTGGTAAATTAATTCATTGCACATACGTTTAGTCCTAGAGGAATTAGGTAGTGATTAGTGAGTTTTTTTTATGCCACTAGGATGTCTGAGTCTCTATAAAACAATCATTTTTCCATCCATATCTTCTTCCATATCAACATCCATATATTTTTCCATATCAATATCCATATATTCTTTCATATCAACATCCATATTCTTCCATGTCACTTAATGAGTCTTTCAAACCACATCCCACCAAGTTTGGTACCCTTGATTAAACAACAAATGCTAGAAACTGGCCAAGCATGATCTAAAATATGAATGATCATTAAAACATTTACATTTTATACCTTGCATTAATCATCCATGCATTCCACCTTGCATTAATCATCCATAACATATCATATGCATTCATCATCCATATAAACATGCATTCCACAAAAATCATTCACACAAACACATATAACACAAAAGGTAAAATCCATGTATATATATGTATAAATATTGCATGTACAATGAGTGCCAAAATACTACATACAATAGAGCACCAAGGCTCATATATACAAAAAGTGCATCTAAGCACTTGCTACATCCTCCAAGAACACCCCTATGATCTAGAAGGAGCCCTAAACATAGAGTTATGTCTATAGCTGCTATGCTTGGCAACCTCAGATATAGATGAAGTTGGAGGATCAAGAAGTGGAATATGATGTTCCATCAACCTGTCCTCCAATGCCTTGATATACCTATGCTATGATCGAAGTCATGCTATATCCACATTATGTCAATGCTCCCTCTTTAGTAGCTCTATCTAAAGCCTCATGATCCTCTCATCCTGAGCCATCACCATCACATCCCACTCTACTACCTGCTACTCTAGCCTTACCCATTCCTCCTCGCCCTAATCTAAATATCCATCTGGAGTCTCCTCTACATCATCCCCATCTCTACCATCTCCTCCATTCTTGGGAGCTTGCCTAGCCACACCCTTAGTCCTACTCCTTAAACTATATTATCGAAGGTATTTCTATCACTTGGAGGTCTCATGGGACCCTCATCATCACCCTTAGCCTCATCCCCACATATACCAACCACTACTCAAGATAGTTCCCATGGTGGCTATGTAACGAAACATGCATCATACTTTGTGGTAGTCCCTACATCATCCACATCCAAGATATCCACCTCCTCATCATCCTCATTGGTCATCTCCATGGCTCTACACATGGTAGCCCTGTATCCTCCCTATGCCTCCTATAGCACACTGACTCATTTGGGACCTCTTGCCTCAAACCAAACTATCAAAGTACTTGTGAGAACTAATATCTCCCAACCACCCACCTAGCCTATCACACCTAGCATAGATGCTCTCCATCTCGGGTCCACATACTACCTTGCCATAGTCTCCATATCACTTGCATAGATGTTATTCCAACCCATAAATTCGGGTACCACTGACTCATCTGCATCGACTGACTCCATTGTACCTCCTCAGTCACTGCCCATCTCCTAGTATAGGGTTGCTCCCTACCCAAGCTGGCTACTGGTAAGCCCTTCAGTTGAGCCACACTAAAGTGCTCCCATCTCCAACACTATAGTAGAAAGCTACATTCTAATCCCTTCCTCCCCTATCTCATCACCTCATACAACTCCTTGTATACATGTACCAATAAGGTAGGACCCCATGTAGACACCTATCACCTAGTGAGCATATCGCTCACTAATCCTATCGGGTTCCAAGGGAACCTACACCCAATGGTGTTAGGGGCCATGATGTTGGCCAACATGAATATAACCAAGGCATGAAGGATGTACAACTTCTTGTCCACATACATGGACAAGTAAGGTATACCTCTACTCTCCACCTTCACACCCTTCCAACCATCACAAAACATCTTCTTCACCTCTGCCCCCTGATCACATCCAACCTTGATGTGAATTCCCTCCATTGGAACCTTGATGATGCGGTATACATCCTCAAGTGTGATAGTCATATCTTCATTAGGAAGCTATAAAGTTCCCCTATCCAGATCCCACCTCTCTACCAAAGGTAGAGAGGTACCCTCATCTGCCCTCACCACATCAATCTGAGCTACTTCCTCTAGCCCCACTACCTCTAGAAAATCCCACTCATCCTTCACCACTACCTTACTTATCCCAGGAATGTACGATAAGAACTAATGCTGAGCCTCCAAAATTCTAAGCTACAAAATAGCACAAAACATTTGTCATTTACAAAAAAAATAACAAAAACACAAAAATTTTACACAATACACAAATAAGGGAATTACCTCAGTAGCTTGTGCTCTAACCTTAGCCCTGACCACCACACCCACTTCCTCCACTACCATAGCTTCCAAGCTCAAGTTACTTCACCTCACTTCACTCCACTCTCCCAAACACATCTTCTCAAACTCTCAAATGCACAAATGAGCTTCATTTCTCATCCTTCCAGCTATTTATAGTTGCTTTAGGTGCCTTGAGACACCCATGGGTGTTTCCTAGTGCACTGAAGTGTACCACAATTTTTGTAGAGCACCCAAACATCAGTAGGTGTTTCTGCATGCTAAAAGCACCAATGGGTGTTTGGCATCAATTTTGATAAAAGCAAATTTCTTACAAAATAGTGGCTTATCCCCACCAAATCACTCCATATTGCATCCAATCATCTAATTCATCATATTAATAGGTTTTGTAAATATTCCAATTGATTTGGATGCATAAATTTTTTTTGCAACCACAAATCATAAATTCGCCTAACAAGTTACAAAAGCACTCCAAAATGGTCCAAATCTTCACAAAACGATCACAATCATCACTATCATTATACATGCATCATTATCAAAATAATTCCATATAATCATTTGCATACTTGCCAAGTTTAAAAAAAATGCAAGTGAGTCTTGTATCTAGTAGGTTTTTCTATATACTTGGTGATTGCAGTGATTTGCATCTATGTAACTCAGTAATATGAAGAGCCTACCCTAAGGACACTTGGTCATTTTCATCATTCCATATCTTGTTGTTTGAAATTAAAATCATATTTAGCACTTCACATTTTGAGTGAAACCTTACCAAGAACAATTTGCATAAAAGCTAATATCACATTTCATCATTGCACATTTCCTTGACAGTCATCATGGCGACTGGCTTTAACTAGGGTGATTGGTTTTGATGATAGGAATTATCTGACAGTCATTAGTTGGCCCTTTGAAGTTAACTATTTTTACTCTACATTTTTCATCTTTGCATATTAATGACGTTGGAAGGGATATTCTTCACTAGCATTGAATCACCCTAAATTTGGGGTAACCACATGTGGTTTTGAGTTTCCTACAATGGGATACATCTTACATGACATCTACACTTGACAAAAATCCCTTCATATGTTGGGTCAAAAATAGACATATTGTTTTCAAAAATCCCTTCATCTGTTGGGGCAAAAATAGACACATTTTGCATTACATATTTCACAAAACCCTTCATTTTTTGGGGCAAAAATAGACACACCATGTCACATATTCCACCAATCCCCTTCCCACCGTTGGGGCAAAAATGGTATTACATTTGCATCATTCATTTACATAGATTTTTCAATTGGCTCGTGAGATTCATCTACAAACTCATTCGCTATTTGAGGGGGTAAGCTTCACAAAATTCAAATTATTTCATTATTTTATCTCCAAGCTCGTGTTTCACATCCCAAGAGAAAGTTGCTTTTGCACCTAGCCAAAATAGGTTTCTTGTGTTTTTGCACTGCATTGTGTTTCATGCAACGCAATAAAAAAGGGGCATATGTAGACACCAAAACCTAGCCACTTGTCATCCATCCTAATTTTCCTACCATTTCCACCCATTATTCATATATATTTATGTATATTTATTTTATATATATTTAAACATTCATATTATATATATATATATATATATATATATATATATATATATATATATATATTTAATATATATTTATATAAGTGAATTAATCCCAACCATTCTATTTCACTTAATCCTATCCATCCATCTACATCAATCCATGCCACACCCTAGATTTAATATCCACCCTCTAATATACTTTTATCTTAGCCACATGATTAGTGTCATTGAAACCTTAACATACCCTAATGTGGATTATTAATAGGAGCCATTTTGATGGCTCAACCCCTAAATCCTAAGAATTTTCCTGAGTAATTCATCCCCTCAAAGTCCTTGAGTCCTTGGCTACCTGAGTTTCATTCTTGTATCTTAGTGCTCTCACCTTCCATCCTTGCTTTCCTTATCATCTGCATCTATCGCCGTTCCTACCACCCTATAAAATATGCTTTTGTAGATTTCCTCCTAAGCTATCAAATTCCTTCGGGTGCTTTCTATCATAGCCAAGCACCTTTGGGTGCTTAAACTCTACTGCCAAGTGCCTCTGGATTCCCTCTACCATTCTTGAGCACCCACAAGAATTTCCTACAGTCATCGAGTACTCATGGGTGTTTTACGTTAAAATTTTTAAGTCCTCCTAGCCTCTGGGCAATGCTAGGGCATCACCATACCAATCCATTGCAATAGATTTCATAAAATCAGAGAATGATAGATAATCAAGGTAAATTAAAGTCATTGTTATTATATTTTATTGTGTTGCTACTATTTATTTATATTTTGTTATTCATAGCTAGGGTATAGTCTTAATTTTTGAGGGTCTCACACTATGGAGCCCTCATTGTTATTACTAACACATTTGCTATTTTCTTGTATGTAGATCTGGCAGCATTACATTAGCATTATGCAACTACTTAATCTGGAGTGTCTCAGCATCAGATAACTAGAAGCCCACTCACTTTTATTGGGAGCAAGAGTGCGTTCTAAAGACACCACCAGTGTTGTTTACTAGGGTTTCAAAGAACCCTAGCTATTGTAAAATATGTATCAAAGAATTAAGGGATTCTTATTGTAACAATGGAGTTTTGAGGTTCCCCTATTAATAAAAATCATTCACTATGCAATATTGTCCTTTTTGAATTCAATTCATATCTTGTTATTTGGTGTTGCATTTTTGTCTTCATATTTATAACAAGGCCTTCCTTGAATTTAAGAAATTTCTTTTACAACCCCAACTCTTTGTGCACCCAACTCAAATAAACCTTGTGTTTTATACCTATCATTTCTACGTCTCATTGGGAGGTATCCTTACCCAACAAGATGATAGCAATAAGGAGTATGTCATGTACTACATTAGTTAATTAATGATTTTGATAGAGACTAAGTACACTCCCATGGAATAGTACATGAATATGTATATTACTTGCAATAATCTTATATATTATATGTTGTATCACACAAGTTATGTGGTTATTAAAACTAAAATCCTAGGAAAATTGCTTCAAAAAACCTATATCCTTGGTGATGCCTAATATAGAAAGTGGATCACTATGATGTAAGAATTCAATCTTTGTATCATTAATCAAAAATTTATAAAATTCTAGGTGATTTCTAATAAATTGGTATCTACTCTTGATCAAACTCAACAACCCTTAAAAGAGGTACTGTGTGATTAGGATATCATGGTCATTGTTCCTCATGATTTTGTTATATTTCCTTAATTACCTCTACTATGATTTATGAGTCTAGTTCTTATGACCTTATTGAAAAAAAAGAGTCTTGTGAGAATATCAAGAGATGATATGAATCCGAGATCAAGGACAAGATATACACATATTTTACTTCCATATCTAAAGTAGACATTTATCTACACACTTGGACCCTCACTTTGATGGTATAAAGAATGAATTTGAGGTAGGATTCTGCTATCTTTCTCAAGTCATCAACTAACCTAGATGTGCCTCTTGAATTCTATTTAAAGTTTTTTAGCATTACCAACAATGTTGTGGAATATGAGGCTTTGATTTTAGGGCTCCTCAAAGCCTAATATATGAATGTTAAACACATTATAGTATTATGGGATTTCCAAATTATGATTTATCAAATATTTGGTGATTATATTGTCAATGCCCCACATCTGATCCCTTACCATCAAGTGGATATAGCCTTAATCAATGATTTTGAGTTCTTTTTCATTAGGTATTCCCAGAGAGGTAATATATTGAGGGTGACTCTCTATTTGCTTCATTAAATTCATACCACATGAGAACATAAATGAAACAAATTTTATGGTAAAATTTGATGATGAATATGTTATTTCTTTCATTGAAGGTCTAGTGCATGTGCATATAATCAAGTTTAATTCTATTGATTTTCATATTTCTATCAATAGTCCATGTTATGGCAATATTTTAAGCCTCCTTAATAACTAAAACTATTGCCATGGGGATAATACTAAGAAGCAATACTACATTTGTAGGAGAGAATTCCAATTTGTAATTCTTAAAGGAGTGTTATACTACCAAAACCTTGATGGTGTTCCTCTATGATACTTTATAGAGGCCAAAGTACCAAAATATATTTTTGATGTCCATAGCAAGGACTATGGAGGACACTTTACTAGTCATTTCACATCTCCTAAATATTAAAAAGGTGTTACCTTTTTCCTACAAGGGAATTTGATATCAATTATGTTAAATCATATGATAGGTGTCAGTTCCATAAAAATAAGATTCATGTTTCTACCTAGTTTTTTCATCTAATTGGGTCTCCTTATCCCTTTCCACTTGGGATATTAACCTGGTGAGATCCATCTATCCCATGTCCCTAATGGAAATAAATTTATTATCATAGCCACAAAATATTTTATAAAGTGGGTGGAAGCTATAACACTTACAAATCACATAGCCTTCACTAAGTCCAAATTTATCTATAATCAAATTATGTGTTGCTTTGGTACCCCATGTACTATCATTTAGAATATGGAACATATTTTAAAACAAATAAATAGAAGAATTGACTTCACAATTAAAGTTTTAACACCATTTTCTACACTTTACTATCCACAAGGGAACGATCAAGCTAATTCTAGCAATAAAATGTTTATTAATATTTTGATAAAGATAGTTAGATAATCAAAGAAGGATGTGAAATCTAAATTATATATCATATTATGGGTATACTACATCAATATTCAAATGTCCACAAGGGAAACCCTTTTTTCTTTGGTTTATTGTATTAAATTTATTTTATCCCTTGATATCGAATTGCCATCCTTTTGTGTTTCTTTAAATAATTTGTTGAGTCATGATCAATATCATCAAGAGTATTAGAAATCCCATCTTGTTAAACTTACTACTCATGATGAGATGCATTCATATACTCTCAACATAATAAAGCCTACAAGAGTTACTTATCGAATTTGGACCAGGAGGTAATATTAAAAATTAACTAAATAATATTAATTAATAAACCTTGCAGAGCTATTACAACGACAACCTTAGAACATAGAAAATCACAACTAATTTATATGGAGAGGATAGGGAGGAAGTCGGCGGAGAGGAAAGGAAGGGAGGTTGGAGGAATAAGGGGAAAGGAAGGTGGAGGGATAAGGAGGAAGAGGGAATAAAGGAGGGAATGGAGGGATAAGGGGAAGAGAAGAATTTATTTGACTAAAAACATGCCGACATTTGCCGACAATTCTAACCTAACCTAACCACTAAATAACCACTTAACAATATTAAGTGTTCACACTTGCTACATTCTCCCCCTTAAAGTTGAGAGGTCTGACAATACAGTCTCTCAGCTTTACAAATTGAGCTTTAGCCGACGCCTTGGTGAAGATGTCCGCAACATTCTCCAAAGTGGGGCAATAGTGAAGCTCAACAGTTTCAGTTTCCACCATATCTCTGATGAAGTGGTACTTCATATCAAAATGCTTTGATCTACTATGGTGGACAGGATTGTATGCCAACTGAATGGCACTAATGTTGTCACAGAATAACCTTGTTGGACCACTTTGCTTGCTCTCCAAGTTCTTCTAATACCTTTCGTAGCCATAGAGCTTGAGTACTAGCATGAGTGACCGCTATATACTCAACTTCTGTTGAAGATAGTGCTACTACTGTCTGCTTCTTGGAACTCCAAGTTATTAGTCCCGATCCCAGACTAAAACAGTTCCCTGAGGTTGATTTTCTGTCATCAATGTTGCTACCCCAATCACTATCACTGAAGCCTACAAGCTTGATAGTGTTACATTTATGGTAATGGATTCCAAAATCCCATGTACCCTTTACATATCTAAGAATTCTCTTAGCTGCCTGCAAATGCAACTCAGAAGGGTTAGACATAAATCGAGAGACAAGAGAAACAACATACTGAATATCAAGTCTGGTGTTGGCGAGAAACATCAAACTCCCAACCATGCTTCTGAAAGTGGTCACGTCAACTTTTGATGCTCCATCATCTTTGCTTAATTGGATCCCATGTCCAACTGGAGTTGCAAGCTGGTTTGCAATGCTCCATAGCAAACTTCTTAAGCATGTCCCGAACATACTTATGTTGATGAGATGAAGATCCCTGTATCCGATCGATGAACCTCCATTCCAAGGAAGTAGTGCATTAAGCCAAGATCCTTCATCTCAAAGCTGCTCCATCATGGAGTGTTTGAACTTCATATTCAGTTTTTCATTACTACCCATGAATATGAGATCATCCACATACAAGCAAACTATGAGGATGTCATTTCCTTGTTGTAGGTAGTAAAGGGTGGGTTCATTTCTACTTCTGGTGAACCCAAATTCTTTGAAGTACCCATCAATGCGTGAGTACCAAGCTCGTGGTGCCTGCTTGAGGCCATAAAGTGCCTTCTTCAGTTTGTAAACAAGATGTTCCTTGTCTTTTTCCTCAAATCCTTGTGGTTGCTCAACATACACTTCTTCTATCAAGTAACCATTTAGAAATGCACTTTTCACATCCATGTGTTGGACTTTCCATCCCTTATTTGCAGCTAAGGCAAGAACTGTTCTAATAGTCTCCTGTCTGGCTACAGGAGCAAAAGTCTCTTCATAATCAACTCCATATTTCTGAGTGAATCCCTTTGCAACTAGTCTCGCCTTGTGCCTTTCAATGCTACCATCAGCATTAAACTTGGTCTTGTAGACCCACTTACATCCAACACATTTCTTGCCTTTAGGAAGCTTTACCAGCTCCCAAGTGTCATTGTTTTTTATAGAGGTTATCTCCTCTTTCATGGCATCTTGCCAAATTTTTTGAGTACATGCCTTCTCATAACTAGAAGGTTCAAGTTGTGCACTAGTTAACAAAGCATAGTTAACTTGATCTCCCCTAGGTTCCTGTTGGGAGACATCATCACCATACAAGTGCATACTTTCTAATCTATGTAAAACAGAATCCATTTCACTAGCTTGACTCCTAGTGTATCTTCTTGAAAAATTTTATCCAACATCTGAGATGATGGATGATACTGTAGAGTTCTCTTACCTTTGGATGGAGAATCAATGTCCATTGGTGAGGAACGTACAGATCGCTATGGAGAAGGACTTGGTGAAGAAGAGGAATCAGAAGATGAACTTGGACTTGTTGGAGGAGACTGCTTTCCTTTCTGTGGTGTCTGTGGTTGCACCTGCTGAGAAACTACATCAGTGGATTCAACATCACTGAATATTTGGGGCTTACCCCATTCTCCCCCTTCATCAAAAATTACATCCCTGGAAATCACAAGCTTTCTAGTCCGGGGATTATAGAGTCTGTAAGCTTTTGTATTCTCATAGTATCCTACAAAGATACATGCCTGACTCTTTGGATCGAGCTTCTTCCTAAGCTCATCAGGAATGTGAGAATAGGCCAGCGAGCCAAACACTCTGAAATGCTTAACATTTGGCTTTTTACCATACCATGCTTGGTAAGGTGTCAGTCCTTTCAAACTTGAAGTAGGACTTCTGTTCAAGATATATACGCTGGTCCTGGCTGCATCTGCCCAATATGAATTAGTCAAATGCTTCGTCTGAAGCATAGACCTTGCCATCTCCACAATGGTGCGATTCTTCCTCTCTGCAACACCATTCTGTTGTGGAGTGTAGGCAGCAGTGAACTGCCTCTTAATGCCATGTTGCTTACAAAAATTCACAAACTCATTAGAGGAATATTCTCCTCCCCTATCTGATCGAAGACATTTTACAAAATGTCCACTTTCACTTTCAACTCTTGTTTTGAAATCGAGAAAACATTCATATGCTTCATCCTTATGTTTCAAAAAATATATCCAGCACATTCTAGTATAATCATCAATAAAGAGTAGAAAGTAAGAGTTGTTACCCAGACTATGTGTCTGCATCGGACCACAGATTTCGGTATGCACTAGCTGGAGTGGATAGCTGGCCCGCCATGCTTGTCCATGAGGAAACTTTGATCCGGCATGCTTTCCAAGAGCACACCCTTCACGAGACTTCTTTACTATCCTGAACTTTAGGAAGTCCAGTGACCATGGCTTGGGAAGTTAGCATTTTCAAACTAGCAGAATTCAAATGGCCATATCTCAAGTGCCATAGAACACTTGGATTGGAAATAGCAACACTTGCTAACTTATCTCCCCCTGGCTGGCCAAACTTTAAAGGAAACAATCTATTCTTTGACATTGGCACTTGAGTAATGATTCTATTATTGTTATTTTTATCAAAAATAGTGCATTTACCCTCATCAAAAAGCAACTTGTAGTTCTTTTCTAACATTTGTCCAACACTTAAAAGATTATGTTGGAGATGGGGTGTATAATAGATATCACTTACTTGTTTGACTCCTTCTTTAGTTGGAACTGCCATAGCTCCAATGCCTTCGACTGCCAATGATTTATCATCTCCCAATTTGATGCTGGATTTGTAGGAGGAATTTAGAGTAGCAAAGAGCTCTTCTTTGCCACTCATATGGTTTGAACACCCAGTGTCCAAGATCCATGTATCATTCATGTTTTGATCTGCTTGACCATATGAGAGAAAGAGATTTGTGGCCTCTTCCTCTTCTCCAAAGTTTCCAAACTGACTGCTCTGGCTGCTACTAGCTCCTTGTGAAGTCTTAGTCCAACAGTCACGAGCATAATGGCCAAGTTTGCCACAATTGTAGCAAGATTGTTTTGACTTATCTCCTCCTTTACCTCTGCCTGATTGTTTCCCTCTATTTTGTTGTCCTCCTCTATTCTGTTGTTGTTCACTATTGTTTGAGAATCCTCCTCTGTTCTGATTTCCTCCTCTGTTAGGAGTTCCACCTCTCTGATTATTTTTGCCTCTTCCTCTAGACTTTCCTCTGCCATGACCTCTACCTCTGCCTTCTTGAGAAGCAAAGGCTTTATCATCTCCTCCATAACTTGTGGAAGGAGATGGCTGTAATCTCTCCTCATGTGAGAGAAGTGAGCCAATGAGGGTTTCAAAAGACAGAGAAGTTAGGTCTTTAGATTCCTCTATAATGATGGCTACTGAATTCCACTTAGGAAGAAGTGTCCTCAACACTTTCTTCACTATAACTTCAGGCTTTACATCTTCTCCTAAAGTGACCATCTTATCTACTACGGCTTTCACACGCATGCAATAATCACCAACCTTTTCATTTTCTTGCATTTTAAGAGTTTCAAACTCTCTTTTCAAGGTTTGGAGTTTAACTTGTTTGATTTGGTCACTACCCCTATAACTTTCTTGTAAAGCATTCCAAGCAGATTCAACAGTTTTAAAAGAAGCTATTCTAGGGAAAATACTTTTATCAAGGGCGGCGTGAATGTGATAAAGGGCAAAAGAATTATTCTTTTGTGCTTCTTTTCTAGCCCTTTTATCAGCACCACTCAAAACTGCCCACTCAGCAGCTGAAGGTTCAGTATATCCCTCTTCAATTACATCCCAAAGACCTTTGCCAATCAACAGAGTTTTCATTTTAATTGACCAATACTCGTAATCACTACCATTGAATTCAGGGATTGGTAAACTAGTATTGGAAGCCATTTTAGAAAGCAACTTTTATTTCAACTTCAAACAAACTGTACAAAGAAGTACAAAATAGATTACTGATTTACTGATTTAAATCAAATCTAGCTTTCTTAAAATGCTCACTGATTTGGCGTTCTTCTTCTTGAGGATTTCCCAAAACTGGAAAGGTGAAGTTGTCTGCTTCGTCGTCACTGATGATAATGACTTCTTTTGCTGCTGCTGCTGGCTCAAGATGCCTTTTGAGAACAACTCGTTCTTCAATTGCAGGTTTCACCTCCACTGGTTCTTTTTCCTCTGCTTCTACTTCTGCTGGTTCTGAATCAGGAGAGCGAGGTGTATAGCTCTCACTCGTTTCAACTTCAGGCACTGCAGGAGTATAACTGTCACTTGATTGTCCTTCAAGTACTGTTTCAACCGTCTCGGATTCAACTACTCTTTGCCCGAAGATATTATCTTCAGAATCCGCCTCGTATCCAGAATCTGGTTTTCTCTGATGTGCAATCACTTGGTTTTCCAACTGACAAAACACAGTATGAAGTCCACTCTGCTGGACTTTCCTGTCAAAGGAATCAAGAGTCTCTCTTCTCAACAGAGAGAGCAATGCATAATAGCATCCAGATGATCGAATCATCTACCCAAAAATACACCGCATGCACTGGGTTACAATAATGATGCCAAAAAAAACTTTTCACCCTTTTAATTTTTTAAACAATTTTTCAAAATTTGTTTTAATAAAGCCCTTAAAATTTTAACAATTTTTTATATATATTTTAAATTAGTTTTTTTAAATAAAAGTTTATTTTAAAAAAACTTAATAAAAAATATAAATAAAAATTATTAAATATTTAAAAAACTTTAATTAAAAACAAATAAGGAAAAATTAAATATAAAAAACCTTTTTTTTTTTCGTCGCGAAATCCCCGACGGGATTCGAACGCAGGACCTCCGCGTCCTACCCGCAGCCACTAGCCGCTACACCACGCGGCGCCGGTGAAACAAATGGTGACGTCCGCCGTTTTAAATTCCCTTCGTTCACCGATTACAAACAAAAAAAAACTTTTTTTTTCACCCCGATGGGATTCGACCCGGGACCTCTCCTCCGCAAGCCAGAGACTCAGCCGACTGTGCTACGCCCTTTGGCTAGAGACGAAAGGAACAGACGGTTCCTTATACTATCGTCGATGGCAGTATGTTTTAAAAAAAAGGATTTATCCCACATTCAATGGGAGGAAGACTATCTAGTCTTCAAATATGCGAAGGCGCATTTACCTTCGATTGCCTTCGGGCAATCGCTCCTCAACACTATGCTTGCTCTTGGCCAATCTGTGACCGCCACGTGTCTGCTTCAGACGAATCCGCTTTCGCCACGTGTTCCAACCAATTTTTGCCACCGCACACGCTCGACCGCCTCGCCACCTCACCTCCGCCACGTCGAACCACGTCGATCGCCACGTCGACACCCCCTCCCTTCACCCGCCACGTGTCAGCCACCACCTCAGCGTCCACCTTAGCACCTCGATCTACGTGTCCACGTCAGTTATCCGCTCTATGACTGCTCTACCATGTGTCACCTCAAAATGCATGCCCAGCTCTGCCACCTCCTCGATCCGATCGCCAGCTCCTCGAACACAATGCACCCTCGAGATGCATGCCCAACATGCTCGCCAGCCAGTCACCGTGCGACCTCGAGATTCGTGCCCAGCACGCTTGCCCGGTTGGCTCTGATACCAAATATTGAATTTGGACCAGGAGGTAATATTAAAAATTAACTAAATAATATTAATTAATAAACCTTGCAGAGCTATTACATCGACAACCTTAGAACATAGGCTAGAATCATACTAATTTATATGGAGAGGATAGGGAGGAAGTCGGCGGAGAGGAAAGGAAGGGAGGTTGGAGGAATAAGGGGAAAGGAAGGTGGAGGGATAAGGAGGAAGAGGGAATAAAGGAGGGAATGGAGGGATAAGGGGAAGAGAAGAATTTAATCTAAAAACATCTTGCCGACATAAACAATTAGCCGACAATTCTAACCTAACCTAACCACTAAATAACCACTTAACAATATTAAGTGTTCACATTTGCTACATTACTAACTAGTATAATATTTATGTTTTTCATTATGATTTCAAAATTGAGGACCTTTTTCTCAATATAGATAATGTACATAAAATTATTGGGAGAAGTTTCTACAAATATGGATTGGACCATATATTTTAGAGTAATATGGGTCTAGGAAAATAAAATTGCAAATGGTTTGGATGTAGTTGAGTTGGAGAACCTACCAGTTTCGTGCATGGTAGATGCTTTTACATGTAGCCCCTTTTGACCCACTTTATATATTATCTTAGTCTATCTATCAACTTTGGTGCCTTGGTTTTCACTTTGATTGCTTTGAATGCCTGATTGTGAGTCCTTATTTGTGTCCTATATCTTCTTATTTGTTGGAACATATTTATGTGATTTATGTTATTTTCTCTCTCTTGACCACAATCACCACTTTACGTAACAATCTCAATTTCTCATAAATTTTAAATTTCATACTTGATGATTTTGTCAAATTTTTAACTTTGTGTTGCATTTTGTTAGTTGACTAGTATTTTTCATCCTTTTTACTAACATACATTATTATTGACTTTGTTTACACTTTGTTTGATCTCCTACGTCATGGTGTCTCTATTTCTAGTAAGGGGTATCATGATATTATTTTGTGTTAATACCCTACTTTAAGTGTCATAAAGTAACTACCTTAGTTCAAACCATGCCATATTCCATATACTATGTGGTCAAAAAACCAAGGAAACAATTTTAATTTTTATGTAAAATTATAAAAAATCAATCAAATTGATAATCATTCAATCCTATTTGTTACCCATTATGTCCAAAATCAATCAAAATGATAGCAAATCATGATTTGCTAAATATTATAGTGTTCAAGCTTAGACCATTATAGTAGGGACATGGGGTTTTACTTATAATAGGATCTCATTTCTCTAGGCACACTATAAATGCATATATAGCTAGTTTTTTTATTTGTTTTGTTCTCCCTCTATCATGGTAGATGTGCTTACTAACACATAATGCTCATTAAAAATGATAGGGTATGAGCTAGTTTGAGATATAATCACTTGTGCATATTTATGTTGGTAGTATACTCTTGATCTACTCCATAGCAATGGATGGATATTTTTGTTGAAATGTCTTGTTTTATTATTATTATACTAGAGGAATTGGTAACTCATTACAATTTTCTATGCCTCTTCATGGGTTCGAATCTTGATCCTTGTCATCACTATAACCTCTAATTGCATCGGGTAAACCTTTTACATAACTGGCTATGCTAACGCAACACACCCATCGATACTATGGGGCTTGAGGGATTGGAACCCCGGTCTTCATGCTCCTACAAAAATATTTTGACCATTGAACCAAGCCCTCATACCCATTGGCACATCATGTTCATCCAATACTATATTATAGTATTGGTTAGCATGCTTGTTGACATGTTATGCTTATTAGATATTATCTTATGTTTTCTTTTTTCATCATAGTGGTTGGTATGATTATTTACACATCATGCCAATTATTTACTATAGTGCATTGGTCTCTCTTGTAGTGGTATGCATGCTTGTTGACACATAGTATTTATCAAATACTATGGATGTTTAAGGATCGAGGTATAGAAAACCTATATCCATTATTTATGATGTCACTTTATTTTTCCCATGTTATTGCGATAAGTACACTTGTTGATACATCATACTTGTTAGATACTACATTTAGTTTCTATTTACACCTATAAGAGTGCTTATGCTTATTGATACTCACATCTATCAGATACTACAATGTGTAGTCTACCTACTGCAATGGCATGTGAACTTGTTGACATATCATATATTTCAAATACTAAAGGGAGGCAGTCTCAAATGAGATATAAGTCATAGTTTCTTTTTTATGGTATCATTGTGGTCCCTTGTTGATGGTCTCTACTTGCATTTTGATAAAAAAATTTCAACTTTTATGCAAGGTTTAGGTAACACAATACACATAATCATTAGTAGGATGTCATGAAAAATCTTGTTAGAATATTAAGTATCATTAATAAATGATGATATCTAAATGCTAAACCTTGCATACATATATTTTATACTAGAAATAAAAATAATGGAATATATGAAACTCTCTCTCTCTCTCTCTTTCCATATGTAAGTATAGTATATAGGGCAACATGATAGTACAATGGTGCATTGATTGTTGTCATTCTCAACTACCTTGTGTCCCAAATATATACCCATATGTCCCAAAATAATCATATATACATAATCTAAGGGTTCCATAGAATCTATAAATAATTACCATGGTACACACATCTATATGGGATATGGCTACATAATCAGTTCCCACATGATTATGACTATGGTATATACATTTGTAGGGATTATGGATATTAAAATCCATAATACCTCTTAGGGTAATTTGCTACAATCATCTTATTATATCCCTCTATCCTTGGGCTATATCAATATCATTATATTAGTATAAATCATGTAATTATATGATTATGCTATTCTAAATCTAACTATGCATGTAATAAAAATCTAACTATATCTAAATCAAGTTGTTCTATGTAATATACTTGCCTTACCAGGTTGTCTGGTGTTATCCTCCTCCTATAAGGAATATCTCTCTAGGTTAGTAGTATCAATGATGATCTTACACATGAAGATATTATCCATAAGCATTCCATCATATGATCCATTTTTGTGTCCTTATATATTGCATTCTCTCTTGGAGTGGTGCTCCTCTAGTTGTATCCTCCTCTATGATCTCCTCCCCCCTAATGATACTCATTACTATTGATACATGACTTTGTCACTCTAGACATCTTGTCCCTCTTCAACATGGGTTTCATGTGATATGAGTTAATTTTTATCAGATTTTTTATGGATGAGATCCATCAAATAGGGTGCATAATTATAGCCTATATAGATCCCCTAGTCCTATCCCAATATTTTTTTGACATCAACCTATTGTGATTTCATGTGTAAGGGTAACCCACAAGCCCTATCTATCACTTTATCTTGTTTATGCCTTTGTCATGTATCTAAGATAGGGATTGTCCTATCTAGATATGGTTCCTTGAACTACCCAAGTACCCCACTCCATATTATGGATATCTTCCACTTATTAATGATTGTATAGCATGACCATCGACCGTATTACATTCAACTAGTAAAGATACTAGTGTCTTGTTTATTGTATGTGGTGGTATGACATCTAAAAGGTGTAATGATGTAGGATGTGCATCATAGGAGTAACCTATGTCTATGATGTCTGTATCGCTCCAAATTTTTTGCATCCCTACCTTCAGGCTATAGGATCCGTGCCCGGAAGGAGGATGGGAAAATGATGGTGTGGTACCTCGGACTGAGAGGACTTTGCGAAGGTCCCGCCTCTCAAGGGAGGTGTATTTTGATGATTTTTCGACGGATGGTGGGTTCACCAGGAAAAATTTAATGGCAGCTTCCACGCCTAGGTTGGTAATGTGTTTAGATGTGTTTGTTTTAACCTTAAGCATTCATATCCTAGGTTTGGTCGAATGAATCTAGATTAATCTACATGAAAATGCAAATTCAATGAATACAGAAAACATATTTAAAGACAAAAAAATAGAGAGATTATAGAATGCAAATGATGAATACCTGATCCGGATGTCTGAAGAAGATTCTGATGTTGAAGAAGTCTGGATCGTCTGAGATTCGACAAAATCATCTGCAATCTGACAGAATCATCTGAGACTGATAGAATCATCTGAGATCAGACGAATTCGTCAGAGACCTGCAAAACCGAAAATAGATGCAAAATACAAAAAATACTACTGGTCTAGCAGAGGGAAATGATATAAAATGGTAGCAATGTTAGCAAACTGCAACTTAAACACAGAAACAAAAATGAATTGTGCTAATTTGATGATAATTAAGGTTTAATTATGCATTTAATCTAAATGGGTGAACTCCAAATGCAAGATAATATAAAACACTAAATAGATTGTCTAATTTGCAAAATAAAATGACAAAAAAAGGGTTGAGGAAAACAAACTTCAGGAACTGATTGCCTCAATGCAGACTGCAGTCGAGATCGTCTCGCATCAGTACGAAATCGTCTTGAATTTGACAGGTTCACCTCCGATCTGAACAGGTTCGTCGGCGACGATGGGTGCTGGCTCCGGCTAAAAAATAGTGATGTACCTGCAACAAAATTGGTATAGATCTAGTGCAAATGCAAGATTGGGATGCTTTAACGTAGAGGAAATCAGAGAATTTCAGCCAGCGGTTGGGAAGGGAAAATCCTAGAGATTAAATAGGCTTAGAGGGAGTAGTTAGGAGGTTGGAGATCATCCCAATTTGGGAGATCTCCAACGGGGGAGGGTCCCAACAGCGCAAACATGCTTCTGCCCGGATTGGAGACCCGTTGGAATAGATTCCAACTCTACAAATTTAGTTTTGCGACAAGATCGTCTAGACGTCCTAGTCCAGACAAAATCGTCAAATCGGGGGCGATATCGTCTGATCGACGACGATATCATCAAAAGGTCAAAACAACCTCTAAAAATGGCACGAAAAAAGGGGAAACGGATTTCCCGGCGGTTAACGGGCGGTTTGGGAGGTTAAATTTGAATTTTAAATTATTTACTAAGGTGAATGTAATTATTGCATTTTTACTGCGCCAATTTTAGGGTGTTACATTTTGCCCCCTCTTTAGCGAATTTTCCGAAGAAAATGCGTTAAAGATGAGTTCTTCTCGATCTATGAGAAAGAAAAAATTATTCCCATTTTTAGGCGACGATTCTTGGTCGAATCGTACGACAGCTTACTATGGTGCCCCCTCCGTGTTTTTACCCAAATCGAACGTTTGAGGTAAAAACGCGGAAAAGCAAAAAATTAAAATGTTTTTAATTGTTTTTTATATGATGTACATATATTGTTGAGATATATATATATATATATATATATATATATATATATATATATATATATATATATATATATATGTATATATACATATGATCTTTTTTGTGATATGACTTGTGTAGATGTTGTATGATGCTTTAATGTTTGATTTGTTGATTTGATGATTCATGTAATTATGTCGTTTTGAAATATTATAATTTTGATGTCATGCTATAAGATTTTAAATGAAATAATCTGATGTAAACAATTGGTGGTTGTGATGTGATTTGATAAAAATAAAAAGGGACTTCTAACAATAATTTCAAAGGACATTGTCGCTATTATAGACCATTTCATGGAGTCGTCGCTCACTCGATCGTCAAGCTAATCCCAGTATAGAAATATTGTTAAAAGTAAAAGAGTGCTTAAGAGACTGTCTTAAGACTTTGGTGCGATGGTGCAAATGATGGTGATGATGGTTTGTTTTCAGATTTCGATAAAAAAACATTGTGCATGAAATAATGTTTAAAATGATTTTTGCCAGGCATAAATTCCTAAATGTGATAAAATTTTTGGATAATTCTTTAGGAATTATACCATCATTGCAAAATTGAAGGTTGACATAATGACATGAAATAATGAAAATGGGTTTGTTTTTTTTTAAAAGCATAATTTGTGTAACATAATGAATTAAGTCATATGGTTTTCATGATTTTTAATAAATTGGAAATAAAAATTGTTACAATGGGCGCTAGGCATAGAATATGTAGGTATAGACTTATACCATCATCGCGAAAATCCAAAAAAGATAGTTTTATTGCATGGTTGATTTTTGATGAATAGAAAATATGAAAATGAGGACTTGCGCTAGGCATAAAATTCTAATTTTGGTGTTGGAACTATACCATCGTCGCGAAAGTCAACCAGATATATATGTTTTGATTGTATATTTTGAAAGAAATTTTTGATTTTTCTATTATATAGTTGTCTTTATGCTAATCAACTGTACTTGATTTATTCCAAACAAGTTGCAAAAATAATATTTCAAAGGATTTTGAAGACAAAAGTTAGATTTATAAGGAATCCCATGTGCATATGTGAATTCATTTCCGATCTTGATTTATCATAATGATACACAAAATATCTCAAATACAAATGTGTGTGTAATTGCATTGTTCATTTACCAGTTTTGAGCAAGATAATATGATACAAGTGATTTGAAGAAACCAAATAAGTGTTCATTAACCATGATGTAGATGCATATAACCATACTAGGCTACTATGTAGGTCGGATTATCAAGAGCTAGCTAATCCATAAGAAGACATAGGTCTCGTACAAAAGAAGGTCGCTAATGTGACAGACATATCACCACGATAGGAGTTACCCAAGGCCAAGCCGGTTGGGCACAAACCACCTGTTATGGGGCTTACCTCACAGTTTTCGAATAATTGAGAATTCCAGGGATTCAAGCTCATCAACCCTTCTTTTCTTTTCAAAGGGTAGGGAAAGGAATTTTATTGCTTTCTTGCTTTCTTTTGAACTTTGCTTATTTTTATTTTTGTATTTCTTTTGCTTGATAATGCTTGGAACATTGCTGTAATGATATAAGACCATTTTTATTTTCTCTTCTTTTTTTTTTTTTTGAAATTTTTTTTTTTTCTTTTTCTTTTGCTAGGGATACTTGCTCAGATTAGCTGTAGAGCAAGGGATTTTTATTCTGGGTAGGGGTGAGCTTGTCCTTTTGCCAATTCTCAAAGATTCTAGACCATGTGCATGATAGGATAGCAGGGGAAACTTTTCACTCAAGAAATCAGTTCTACTATGTAGCAAAACATAGAAATTACAAATATAATCATTTTATTGTGAAAAGATGTGCTTGGTTTAAGTAAATAACAAGATCAATTCTCTATGCTCAAACTTTATTTAATTGAATTTTGTGGACCTTGATATAAGAGAGATTAGTAATCATGCCAGATAAAATCAAGATGTTTATTTGTTGTGAGTGTGCAAGTGAGGGATTCAAAATAAATGCTAATTTATATAAAATAAGTTGAAACATATAACTGCAATATATATAAATGATTTTTTGAAATTTTTTGAGAATGTTGACTCTCTCGTTCTTCTTTATTTTATTTTGGTTTCGAAAGAGTCAAGCATATAGCTGTTTTTATATTTTTATTTTGATTTTTGTTTTTAAGTAAACAATTTAACAAGTGCCTTAAATAAATGCAATAGATAGTTTTTGAAGATTTTTCTGAGAGATTTATGAATGTTTTTGATGTTTTTGAATAAATTGAAAGAAATACAAGATAGTAATTTTGAACAAATATATACATGGATGAAATGACCAAATTTATGCATAGTAACGTTTGAGATGCAAAATATTCATGGGTTCTTTAAGTTCTTTACCATCTAAGGTAGATAATTTATATGCTCCTGATTCAAATTTAGCAGTAATAATGTATGGTCCGAGCTAGTTGGGCTCAAATTTACCTTTAAGTTCCTTAGTTGCATTTGTATTTTTTTTATTTTCTTTTAGAACAAGGTCACCAATTTCAAAGGATCGATGACGAACTTTCTTAGCATATGATATTTTAAGCTTGTTTTGGTAAGTTCCATTGTCAGAGATGAGATTGGCAGGAATTCCGAACCTGTAAATGATTTGATTAAAAATAAATTTAGAAACTTGTGTGCCAGTGCAGGAAGCTAAAGGCATAGCTTCGACCCACTTCGTGAAATACTTAGTGGCAGTTATGATAAACTTGTGTCCATCAGAAGACACAGGATTGATTTTACCAATAATATCCAAGCCCCATTTAGAAAAGGGCCATGGAGATGAAATAGCCTGTAGCTCTTGTGCAGGTGCATGGACAAGGTCAGCATGTTTTTGACACTTGTCACAATGGCACACATACTCATGTGCATCCGTTTCCATGGTAGGCCAAAAGTATCCTATCCGAAGGAGCTTTTTAGAAATAACACTACCACTAAAGTGTCCTCCACAAGATCCATCGTGGGCTTCACTCAAGGCTGATTTAGACTCTTCTAAGTTTAAACATCTTAATAGGATACCTTCAAAAGATCTCCTATATAAAGTATTTCCAATTATTACGAATCGACTTGCGCGTCGACGTAATAACCGATGCTGGTTTCTATTAGAATTAGCAGGGAAAGTCCCATTTTGGAGAAAATCAAATATGTCCGTATACCAAGGTTCAGGAGTAGTTTCATTGATTAGAAACACATCCAAAGGCTCTAAGCATGACTTAGTTGAAGCGGGTTCCTGGAGTCAACGAATAGTGATAGTGGCATATTCGTCATCTAACTCCAAGGGTAGGAGAGATGCAGCGGCGGCCATAGCGTCAGCTACACGGTTGCTAGTTCGAGGAATGGCTTCCAAGGTAACTTGATCAAATAAAGACATTAATTGTAAAACATAGGCCTTATATGGGCACAGTTTATCATCTCGGGTTTGATAAACTTCATTAATTTGGTTTATAACCAATTGGGAATCACCAAAAACTAAAATATGTTTAATTTTTAGTGCTAGAGCAGCTCGTAATCCAAGGATTAGAGCTTCATATTCATCAGTATTGTTGGTGCAAGCGAAGTTTAGTTTGAAGGACAGAGGAATAAGATGTTTTTGTGAAGATATTAAAATAATACCCGCACCAGCCCCACTCATGCATCGAGCTCCATCAAAGTATAAGGACCATTGTTCAGGATGGTCTGCCTCTAATTGAAGGCATTCATCTAAAAACTCGATAATGAGGGGATGGGTAGACTCTAAGGGTGCAGCAGCTAATTGATCTGCTATGATTTGACCCTTAACAAAATTTTGTCCTATGAATGTGAGATCAAACTCGCTTAGAGCAAGAACCCACTTGGCTGTGCGACCCGATAAATAAGGTCGACTCATGAGATACCTTAAGGGATCATATTTAGCAATGACATAAGTTTTTTGGCTAAGCATATAATGTCATAATTTTTGCATAGCAAACACGACTGCTAGACATAGTTTTTCCAATGCTGTGTAGTGGGTTTCATAACTGATGAAGGTTTGGCTAATATAATAATTAGCACGTTCTCGCTTTTCATCATCAAGTTGGGCTAACATAGCCCCTAAGGCAGAATCTGAAGCTGAAATATATAGGAGAAATGGGCGATCGGATTTAGGCGATGAAAGCACAGGTGGATTAAGGAGGTATTGTTTGAGAAGTGCAAAAGCTTCTCTACATTTGGTATCCCAATTAAATGGGACATCCTTCTTAAGGAGTTTAAGAAAGGGACCAGTTTTATCCGCCAGCTTATCGATGAAGCGACGGATGGCTTGAAGCTTACCTTGTAAAATTCGTAGCTCAGATATATTAGTAGGTGCAGGCATATCAGTGATGGCCACAATCTTGAGAGGGTCAATTTAAATACCGCGTAAAGAAACTAAAACCCCCAATAGTTTACCGGACTTAACTCCGAATATACATTTTTTTGGATTTAATTGAATGAGATATTATCGTAATCGATTAAAAACCTTTCTCAAATCATCTAAATGATTATTTTCAATAATAGAGTGAGCTATAATATCGTCTACATAATCATGTAGGATATCATGCATCATATCATGAAAAATGTAGGTCATAGCGCGTTGGTAAGTTGCACCTGCGTTCTTTAAGCCAAATGGCATCACTTTCTAGCAAAAGGTACCCCAGGGGGTAATAAAGGTTGTTTTAGCCTGATCTTCAAGAGCTATCCTGATCTGATTATAGCCGAAGAATCCATCCATTAAGGACATCATCCCACTTCCGGCAGTAAAGTCAATGATTTGATCCATATTTGGAAGAGGAAAGTCATCTTTAGGGCATGCGACGTTAATATCTCTAAAATCTGTGCAAACCCTAACTTTGGTAGCTTCTTTCTTGGTGACTGGAACTACATTTGAGATCCATTCAAGCATAATCAATAGCTTGTATAAAGATAACATTCAGGAGTTTTTCTAACTCCCCTTTGACTAGCAGAGCCACTTTGGGATGCATTTTTCTGAGTTTTTGTTTGACAGGTTTAGCATCCGGATGGACCACTAGATGGTGCATGACGACAGAAGGGTCTAGACCTGGCATATCTTCGTATGTCCAAGCGAAGACATCTTCATACTCTTTAAGGAATGCGATGTATTGTTCTTGTTTTTCTTGACTTAATTATGATCCAATATTGATTATGTGAGGATTGTCCTCAGTTCCAATGTTAATTTTAATGACATTTTCTACCTCCATGTGTAGATCTCTTTCAAAATTAGGTGGGGCGGGTGAAACGCCCAACTCTTGTAATTCTTGTAAGGTTAATTTAGATAAGTCATCTTGAGGATTAGTGGCCTCAAGTTGGGCTATAGTTGGTATAGAACCATCAAAATAAAACCCGTTGTGCAACATCTCTTCAACAGAGACATCATGGAAGATATCTCCTTCCAACTCTTCATCGGGGTCAGCAATCATTTCAGGGTATGCTATGGATAGCATGTTGCATGAAAAAGACTGATTTTTAAGAGGCAAATCAACATGCCTATCCAAATAATCTTGATAGCATAGGAGATGATCATCATCCTCAAAAGGAAAGGGTTGACCCTTACTAGGAAATAGGCCCACGCCACAGCGGGCAGGCCACGGTTCTACCTCGAAAGGTTCTTTCATGCCATTTTGGAAAGGTCCCAAGCCTTTCCCTTCATATCCCATTTTGAGCATCATGGGTTTAGCTTTAATATAATTATTGGTAAAATAACACCGAGCATATCCTTCATGATGAGTTTTGATATTCCGAGGGATTCTTCCCCAATCATATCCTTTATAAATGAAGGCACAACTCCCGACTTGGTAAGTACTTCCCATAGGTTGTGGGAGGCCCAAGGTACGAGGAGATGGCGGCAAGTTATTTAAAAGGTTTGAATCTTGCATGAAAGCATTCATTTTTTCTGATATTAAGGTTGTAGATAAATCTGGTAAAAGGTCATCAGAAAGGGCATAAGATGTAGAAGGTTTATTACTTATGTCTTGAGATGTGGAAGGTATGATAGATGTGTCTATAGGATTTAAATTTATAAGGATAGAACTTGAAGGATTGGTTGTAGACTTAAGATCTGTTTGAGGTTCTAAAATAATTTGTTTAGAGGGTTGTTGGTCTATATAGGAGGATGAAGTTAATGGAGGGGGAATAGGGGAAGTTATGGGTGTATGTTTCACAGTTTTAGATGAAATATAAGAACTAGGATGTGTGGATGACAGAGCTGGGCAAAATTGCACTCCAACAGGTTCTGCCAAAGCACACATATCAAAAGGTCTAGGGTCACCATGAATAGTGACCAACTAATTTTTGAATTCAAATTTAACACATTGGTGTAAAGTTGATGGGACCACTCGCATGGCGTTGATCCAAGGGCGACCCAAAAGTATATTGTACGATGCTGGGCAATGTACAATAAACACGGTTGTTTCTAGGGTTCTAGGACCAACTTGCAATGGGAGGGTAATAACTCCACATGTTTCTTGTGTTTCGTCATTAAAAGCTTTGATAATCATATCGGTTTTCTTCATTTCATCACTTCTAAAGCCAAATCGTTGGTAGAAGTCAAAGGTGCAAATGTTTAGAGATGAGCCATTATCAATCAAAACTCGTTTGACAGCTACATCTCCAATTAAACAAGTAATGTATAAGGGATTGTCCTTATGTAAACTGTGTTGTGGGATGTCTTTATCCCGAAAGTCAATACAATCAATCTCTCGAGTGATGATAGTATTGGCCATAGCTTCAGGTTGAATGTTTTGAGGTACCATCATTTGGCTCAATGTAAGCATCAACTCATCCCTATGGGTGGGAGAGGCTCTTAATAAATCTAAGAGGGAAATTTTGGCCGTAGTATTAGACAATTGCTCATTGATGTTGTAAGGGGGTTTAGGTTGAACAGTAGGAGCATGATTCCCTTTATTGGGGTTTTTCAAAACGAATGGAGCTGATCCATCGTTCTGGTTTGGTTCTTATTGAGAGTTTTGAGCTTGTTGTCGAGTAACGACTCCAATGGTACCTACAATGTTATAGTGAATACGTTGAACTGGTCTCGGTTGAGCATTAATGGCTTGTTCATTTGAAAGGAATATATTAGAAGAAGGTCGAGTAGTGACTCTTCTAGGAAACGGTTCTTCTGGAACATTATCATCTGTGACAGGTTGAATAGGATCTGATTCGTTTTCAGAACTATTCGATTGGTTTGAAGTAATGTCTAGTTCACTTTCACTATCTGACTCTATATCGCTAGAATCAGAAGTTTGAAAATTATGTAAGGGCCTGGTTGTAACCAGGGATAATGTTGTGTCAAATATTTGAGGATCCTGAACAGGTAATTGTCCGATAATGGTTCCTACATATCGGGTAGGAGGGGGAACATTATGATGTTCGATTTGATTGGCTACCTCTTTACCATGTCTTGGTAAAGGGTGTTGAAATATGTCTAGAGTTTGATTGGCATTTTGATTTTGATTTTGGGGAATGGTCTTTTGAGTATTATTAGGAGGGTTTTGTTTAGGTTGGAAGGCTTGTACTTCCATTTCATTATTGTCAATCAAATCTTGTATTTTATGTTTCAACCTTTTACAAGCGTTGGTAGAATGTCCAGGTCCTCTATGGAAATCACAATGTAAATCAGCTCTATATCCGGGTATAGTCGGATCAGGTTCCCGGATAGCTGGTAATTGGATTAAACCTCTTTCAAGTAATTGAGGTAAAATAGTTGATAAGGGTTGGTTTAATCTGGTGAATTCTCGAGGAGGTTTGTCAGGAGGTTTCAATATGAATTTTTCTGTTGTCTTCGTTGCATTGACATTAGCAACATTTCTGCTGTCAGTGACTCCGTCACCGACAACCTGTTTGTTTTTATATTGATTTATGGATGTTTTCTCATCATCCTTCTTCCTAAGTTGGCCTCTCCTAATGAGAGCATCTTCTACTCTTCGAGCTAAATCTATAGCTTGATCGAAGGTAGTTAAAGTAGCAGTCGATAGCTCATAAGATATCTGTTCTTGTAAATTGTTGATGAAAATGTCCAACATTTCCCTATAAGGCAGCACAAAGTGCAGTTTTCCTGTCAATTGCCTCCATCTAGCTAAGAAATCAGCAAAGCATTCATCCTTATCTTGTTTTAAATTGTATAGGTCTTTAATAGTTACATGCCTCTCGATGTAGGCACTAAATTGATGGACAAATGATTCAGCTGTTTCTTCAAAGTTTCTCAAAGAGTGAGTGGGCAATTGGTAGTACCACTCTAATGCCATTCCACCTAAAATCTTGGGGAACATTTTTAATAATAGCAAGTCATCATGCGATATGTCATGACATGCTATCCTAAACATGCGAATATGCTCTATGGGATCTTCGGTTCCTTTATATATAGGCAAGACAGGCATGGGAAAATGCTTAGGGTATGGTTGAGCTACAACTATGGGATCCAAAGGTTGGCTACAGATCTCTCAATAATTATACGAGGGACGGTAGGGATCTATCTGGTCCATACGTGAAGTTAATTGTTTCACCATGGCTTCCAGATTACTGGTTTGCCCCCCATATTGGTTTGGTAGGGCATTGACATGGGTTTTATGGGCATATGATGGAGGAACATGCATATTAGATGCCATATTACTATTGTGTAAAGTATTGGTAGGAAAAATATTATGGAGGAATTTTGAAGTTGGATTATGTTGTATTCTGGATTGTTGAAAGTTTGTGTTTGGCTTTGTTTTAGATTTTTGTTTACTTAAAGCATGTTGCTCAATAGTTTGGCAGAACAAAGTAGCAAAGGAAGGTTTCTTTTGTGTGGGAGTGATTTTAGGTTGAATAATAGGTTCCTTAGGAGGTTGGGTAACCTATTGTTTTAACATGTTTTGAGCCATAGTGACCATATCCGTATTGGATGGCCCAGCCTTGTCACTTTCGTGATCAACGAAAGATAAAGGATTAGTGCGTATATTAAATGCCTGTTCTATAGCTGCTTGAGCATCACTAATTTCCCCTTTATCAATACGAACTGCCACATTAAGGATGTCAATGTTCTCATTGAGAAATTTTTGAAAATGTTCTGCGTTGTCAAAAGCAATAGTTCCATTAGGAGCTACTCTATGGGATGAGGATTCATCCTCTTTAACACTTCCTTCTTGTTCCTTATCTTCACCTAAGTCTTCATCTGATTGACCTAGAGTTTCTCCTTCCGGATTTGTATCTCCAAGAAGGAAATTTGGGTTTTCAGTTGTATCTTGTAACCAATCTTCTCCTTCTCCTAAAGTTTCTTTACCATTCCTAAGTTTAGGCATGGTGCTAAGTTTTGATTTCAGAAAATATATATATATTTATATATATATATATATGCAACAAATTAAGAGGTATATATTTATTATATACCTAATAAAATATTTAAAAATGAAATGTTTAGGTTTTTGCTAAGTTTTTGATTTTTAGTTTTCCTTTAATTTTTTGAAACAATACAATAAAGACAACAAATAACACAATAAACGTAAGAAATAATGCTGAAGTAATAATTTAATTTTCTATAAACAACTTATGAATATCATTGATAGGTTCGAGTTGTTCAGGAGTCATGAAGTGTTCTTCTTCAAATTGAAAGTTTTCTTTTAAAAATTTGATGAAAAGAGCTATAGAGATACCATGTATTTCAGATTCTGGTTTATAATAATAATTCTCACGACAATATTCGCGATACAACATAGCTCTAGGAATTTTGTTCCATCTTCTTCTAATCATAAGATCAGTTTCTAGGGAATCTACATGAACTAGAAATGGGTGTACCACAATTGTGTCATTGAGATATTCCTCGAGAGTTAAAAATTTTGAAGATACAAGAGCTTTTCTATAAGCTAACCATCTATGGCAGGCTCTCTGAAGTTCATGATAAAAAACTAGTTGATGAGGATCCAGGATTCTATCTAGGACTAGCCTCTTGATTTGCTTAAGTTGTGTGGACCTAGATGAAATGAGTCTAAGTCTCCTGTCAAGTTCGTTCCACAGGAATTGGTTTCTGCTTGTTTCGGGCACACTAAGGACATAATTAACTTCTATAGCTGCCAATTGATTTTCTACGTTTATAGTAACCGCTAACCTTTTCTTAGGAGCTACCATCTAAACATGTTTTCAAACTTAAATGTTTTAAAATGCATCTATGTTTTAGTTGTTCTATATATGTTTTTGTTTTTGTTTTTCAAAAGGTTATGATGCATTCACGTCGGGTTCACCAAAATGTATCGCTCCAAATTTTTCGCATCCCTACCTTCAGGCTATAGGATCCACGCCCGGAAGGAGGATGGGAAAAGGATGGTGCGGTACCTCGGACTGAGAGGACTTTGCGAAGGTCCCGCCTCTCAAGGGAGGTGTATTTTGATGATTTTTTGACGGATGGTGGGTTCACCAGGAAACATTTAACGGTAGCTTCCACGCCTAGGTTGGGAATGTGTTTAGATGTGTTTGTTTTAACCTTAAGCATTCATATCCTAGGTTTGGCCGAATGAATCTAGATTAATCTACATGAAAATGCAAATTCAATGAATACAGAAAGCAGATTTAAAGACAAAAAAATAGAGAATTTACAGAATGCAAATGATGAATACCTGATCCGGATGTCTGAAGAAGATTCTGATGTTGAAGCAGTCTGGATCGTCTGATATTTGACAGAATCATTTGCAATCTGACAGAATCGTCTGAGACTGACAGAATCATCTGAGATCTGATGAATTCATCAGACGAATTTGCCAGAGACCTGCAAAACTGAAAATAGATGCAAAATACAAAAAATACTACTGGGCTAACAGAGGGAAATGATATAAAATTACAGCAATGTTAGCAAACTACAACAGTTATGAACAGAAACCAAAGCGAATTATGCTATATTTTGATGAAAATCTAAGGTCTTATTATGCATTCTGATCTAAATGGGTCAACTCCAAATGCAAGATAATATAAAACACTAAATAGATTGTCTAATTTGTAGAATAAAATGACAGAAAAAGGGTTGAGGAAAACAAACTTTAGGCACTGATTGCCGCAATGCAGACTGCAATCGAGATCGTCTCGCATTAGTATGAAATCGTCTCGAATTTGATAGGTTCGCCTCCGATCTAAACAGGTTCGTCGACGACGATGGGTGCTGGCTCTGGCTAAAAAATAGTGATGTACCTACAACAAAATTGGTATAGATCTAATGCAAATGCAAGATTGGGATGCTTTAACGTAGAGGGAATCAATTTGCAGAGAATTTCAGCCAGGGGTTGGGAAGGGAAAATCCTAGAGATTAAATAGGCTTAGAGGGAGTAGTTAGGAGGTTGGAGATCATCCCAATTTGGGAGATCTCCAACGGGGGAGGGTCCCAACGACGCAGACACGCTTCGCCCGGATTGGAGACCCGTTGGAACAGATTCCAACTTTGCAAATTCAGTTTTGTGACAAGATCGTCTGGACGTCCTAGTCCAGACGAAATCATCAAATCTGGGGCGATATCGTCTGATCGGCGACGATATCGTCAAACGGTCAAAACAACCTCTAAAAATGGCGCGAAAAAGGGGAAACGGATTTCTCGACGGTTAACGAGCGGTTTGGGAGGTTAAATTTGAATTTTAAATTATTTACTAAGGTGAATGTAATTATTGCATTTTTACTGTGCCAATTTTAGGGTGCTACAATGTCCCCTATACATGCATTCATCCCCAAACCCAAGCCTCCTTAAGTCATGTCTCATGGGGTAAACCTAAGGGTGATACATGGAAAAATACTCCAATATCTAGGCCTACAATACATAGACTGGTCCAATTTCTCATGTGCATTGGTCTTGTATTTGATAGATGTCATGATACAATAGTTATAGTTAAGTTTATCTCTAGTTAAACCCACTATTTGGTCCTCATTGGTCATCCTTTAAGACCATGTAATGGGTATACAAGTATTGTGTTTGAAAAATTCCAAATACATTTTAAAACATGCATCCACCATGTCCATATGTAGAAATGAAGTAAGATAAAATCATATATTATAAAAGATCAATCATTAGAAGCTATTTATATTGATACCAAAATCCCTAATAAGTAGTTAAACTTAAGATGACATTAGCTTCACTTTGAGGTTAACTTACAAAAATAAAATATTAATAAATTATACCCTTTAAACAAGGTTATCCATAAATTATAATATTTACATGAAGAATGTTTGTATCATACAAACACATTTTCCCATAGCTATATCAATAGTGCTTATACGCACTTCTTCCACACTTTTGGCTTTGGCCTAACAATATTATATTACACATAGTTCAAGATCCCCCATAATCTACATTGAGGGGCCAAGGAGAGGAGGCATTAGAGGTAACACCTCACCCCATAATATGTGCTTTAATGGGCCTTCATTTTACTATCTTTCTCATTATAAAGTTTGTGTCCAACTCTCAAGAATTTTGTCTCAATATTATTTAATCTGATTATAAAATTTCTTATGTAATATCCTTCACTTTTACAATACTCAAGCATTTGCCTTCTTAGAAACCTTAGACTTATAATTGGTAAATTTATCCTTAGATCCCATTGATTAAAGACCTTTGGATGATCCTATGTATGAGAAAAAAATCCATAATTTTTCATTACAACTTCATAATGAATGAGAAGCTTGAAAATTTCTTTAAGAGAAATAGGTTGTGGATCATTTATAGTCATAGCATTCACATAAAAGGCCAAGCAAACAATATGAAAAGGAGGATAAATATTTAAGTTACTCTTCAATGTTCTTTTTCTTACCTCCCACCATAGCTAAGTAAGATTTTAAGGATATGAAGTGAGATATGTAGTCTTCAACACAATTAAAATCTAAAATTTTGAGGTTGGAAAGCTTTGTTTCTACTTTGTTAACTTTAGTAGCATTTAATTTTCCATAGATATATTTCAAATTAGCCCATGCCTCAATAGTATCAGTTTTCACTTTGATGTGGAAAAGTACATTTGGTTCAAATAACATGAAAAAGGATCTAAGAGCTTTCTCCTTTCCAATTTTATAATCACTAAGACCTAATTTATCATTAAAAAAAACCAAATATTCTTATTAATGAGAAATATTTCCATTTGAACTAACTAAGTTCTATAATTTTACCCATTAACATACCCTAGGGAATCCATTTCATACACAAATTCCATGTATAATTATAACAGGCCTATAAATTGATATTACCACTTGTAGAGCTCAAAAAACCATGCAATATAGAAAAAAAAATGCTTCAAATACTTCTATATGTAAAATTTATTACCTCCAAAATATTTGGTATATTAGTACTTAGATAAAGAAAAAAATAAAACCATAAAACCTTAGAAAACAGTTTTGTCAAATCAAATTTGGCCACTTGGCACAATCAGACTGAATACTACCTTCTTTTATTGGTGGATCATGGATTGACACTTTTAAATATAAAATAAAGTTTTGATATGTTTAGAGTTGATGGGGATCAAATCCATAATTATTTCCATTCAAACTAATGAATGGAATAGAGTGTCACTCTTGCCTTTGGAGGATAGAGAATATGATGATAGTGAAAATACTTACTCAATGGAGCATACGTTGGCACAATAGGATTAGTGTTGATCATTGATCTTGGGACCCGAATACCACAAACATCATTACCAACCAGTATGCCAAAGGCACTATTGGAGATGGAAGAAGGGACCTTTACCACTTATTTGCAGATATTTCATCCATCACATGGTAAAAGGCATATTCAAAAACTACAACTTGAGTGCAACAAGAAGCCTTCCAACTATTGCATCATTATTTTTGGATGAATATGGAGAGAGTACAATCCTTTTTTGATATACATTCAAGTGATGCATTGAATAGAAGAAAAAAAATTCAATGTTCAAACCATCAACCTCAAGCAAATAAAATGGCATCCAACAATTACACCATTATATCAAACTGGAAAGAAGCTACAAGCTCAATGTATTATGCTAGAAGTATGAGGGGAGCACATATGTCAACCTCACCATAAAAGGCATTTTCCTTGTAATATGCTAAATCTAAAGTTGAACTTATAACATTTTCCTTCAAATAAAATATTACTACCATCATTCCTGTCTCTTTGTTATAGACAAAGGTTTGAAGGAAGCACCTCAAAACCAAATAAATACCATGAGCCAAAAGGAAATGATGAATATCGGTTGGATTTGAAATAATGACCTTCCAAAAAACTACCAATGCCTCTATTATTGTGTTTTCACCACAAACACCTTCACTCGTACAATGCTCAAAAGTAGGGAGTATTGCATGACTAATTCAATATGCAACACGTACAAATTTTATGTAAAAGAGTGCAAAATTATGGGAAGGAAAAAATAGCACCAAGCTTAATTAAAAATTAAAACTTACAAACTAAATATTTTTGTATTGATATAATTTGGTAGCAATATCTTTAATCACCTAAAGAGGATATATTCTCTACTAATAGGGGTATAGCTATTTTCCTTGCTCTGTTACTATATTAAAATTTTATTACACTAGGCAAATCCATCCTAAAGGAGGAATTTTGAAAAAATCTACCAAAGCTAATCAAGATGAAAGTACTTGAAGCTCCATCGGTCTATCAAGTAGTTGATATTGTAAAGTTTCCAAAAATGGTAACAAAGGAAAGCTCACATCAAAAGTTGCTAGTAACTTCTAAACTCATTATGCCACCAGGTGATGTTGATAAACCAAGCTAGAAAGATAATAGCTTATAGCCATTTTTGTGGCAGCTAAGGCTAACCTCGCCACTAATAAGAGTCTCAAATCCTTTTTTTTGATAGTCAAAATGGTTCCACTGTTGGTAGGTTTTCTATCCATATAATGGCTATGAACTCATCCATCAACTAGAATGATGAGCTCATAGATTGTATTGTCTTCCTCACTTGATCGAATTTATATTTCCTTAGTGCAATTATAAAACAACACCAGCAAGCCACCCTAGGAAATAATATCTCAGGAACAATGGAGGAAGAAAATAAAGTGAAGTATCTAGAACTAGACAAAGAGACAAAGAAAATTTCTTGAGCACAATAGTAAGTCTCGTAATTAGGCAACTTTGTAGCATTAAAAATCAAGAAAGGAGTAATATGGTAACAAAGAAATATTTATTAGACTAGGAGATGATGAATAAAATAGCAAATAAAAATCTAGTTGGCACTTAAGCTCGAAAGATCTTGTCTAGATGCATAATTTTTGCAAGTACTTTATTTTTAAAATTATGGTAAACCATTTTAGGCTTTAGATTGTACAAATTTTAATTACTTTTTCAAGCTATAATCTCTTATCCAGACTAGCTTGATGTGAAAGGAAAGCCAAAGCATTCAAAATCTCTAACACGGGGTGAATCTTGTGGAAGAAAAACCATTAGTTCTAGAAGAATAATGATTTCATCCTAACTTTGAAAATTTTTAATCCAATGAATAAACACAAATAGCTGACCAAAATAAGTGGCATCCTAGACCAAAACTTCTTAGCAATGTAGCTGATGTTAGCACTCATAATGTCTAACATAACACATAAGAAATCCAAAGGGAATCAAATGAAGCACCAGGATCCCAAAAAAAAAGGTATTAACATGAAAGTACACTCAACAATCAGTAAAAGAGAATTTAGACCATGTGGTAGTTGTCAAATCTTAAAAGTGGTAGCCACCTCAGCTAAGCATAATAGACAATCCTTCAAATCATAATCACATAATAGAAGATATGGAAGATATCGAGTGGTGCCAACTCATCCTCAATAATGCAAAGCCATTCTTTCTTATAATTGTACATTGCAATTAGATTTGTCTTAGCTTATAAAAAAGTATAAATAAGGGAATACCCTTCCTTGTCAAGGGTTGAATTTTTCAGTGTTTGCTCGTGGTAAACTGTATATTTATGCTATTGTGAAATGCAATCAAGATATGTTTGACTTAATCTAATTAATATATACATATATATGTAATATTTACACTTTTGGCATTGCTTGTTTTCTTCGATCGAAGTCTTTCTATTGGGTTTAATGTTGTTAGGTATTCCTTTGGTATATCTATTAGGCTTAAACTATTTGTGATGGGGAGCCAAATTTTAACACAAAGAAAAAGACTCAATTTTCATTCAGAAGCATGGAAAGATTACAATTCCGAACCATGGAAGATTTACAAAGTACAAAAAAATGCAAAAGAAGCCGCAGTCTTCGTCTTTCCAACCTGCACAATCCTTCGAACAACCTCTTTTTATAATGACAGGTTCTTGCTGCAACCGCCGTTCGTAACTGTCCCTGTAACCGCTGCAACGGTCCCCTGGAACTGCCTTAACGACTTCTGGAACTGTCAAATGTCGTTCTGTAACGGTCCACAAAAAAGTAGCATGTCGCGATATCGCGACATCTCTTCAACCCGCCCTTCTCTCTCCTAGCCGGGTCGCGAAAACGTGACACTTTTTCCCTTTAGTCCATCTGTCGCGATATCGCGACATTTTTTTGGCTTTGGTCATTCTTTGCCAACATGTCGCGATATCGCGACACTTTTTTGGCTTTTGTCCTTGTTTGCCAATGTGTCGCGATATCGCGACACTTTCCTTTCCCCGGCTTTTGTTTAAACTTGTCGCGATATCGCGACACTTTCTATGTCGCGATATCGTGACACTTGCATTTGCTTTCTCCTCTGCTCAAAGGTCGTCGCGATATCGCGACAACTTTTATGTCACGATATCGTGACACTGGCATTTTGCCCTTGCCTCTATTCAAGTTCATCGCGATATCGCGACAACTTTTATGTCACGATATCGCGACACTTGCATTTTGCTCCCGCCTTTGTTTTGAGTTCGTCGTGATATCGCGACAACTTTTATGTCGCGATATCGCGACACTTGCGTTTTGCTCCCACCTTGTTCAAAGTTCGTCATGATATCGCGACAACTTTTATGTCGCGATATCGTGACACTTGCATTTTGCTCTCGCTTTGTTCTGAGTTTGTCACGATATCGCGACAACTTTTATGTCGCGATATCGCGACACTTGCATTTTGCTCTCGCTTGGTTCAAAATACGTCACGATATCGCGACAACTTTTATGTCGCGATATCGCGACACATTTCAACACTTAGAGTATTTTGTGTTTTTATTCACTCTTTTATTTCTTTTGTTGCAAGATTGTGCTGCTACCACTGGATGCTCCTGCATCAGACACCCGAGGTAGATTGAGAAGTGATCCTCACTTCTGGATGGTCAGAGGAAAACCCAAGTGATCAACCTCTGATTTGGACAACCAAGTTGCATCCTCGATAGGTCGGCCCTTCCACTTGACCAAATACTCTGAATATTGTCTGTTTTGGGTACTTCTGCCTTCATGAGTGTCGAGTATGTCTTCGATTTCTTCTTTGTCTGGAGTGGATGCTGGAATGTTCCACATATCCGGACTGGGTGGCTCGCTGCAACTTCCTTCATGATATTCGACCAAGTCTAAAATATTGAAAATAGGTGAAATATTCAGCTCACTTGGTAGATCTACTTCATAGGCATTTCCTGAATCTCGTTTACCTATGATCCGGCATGGTCCAAACCTCTTCATCTTCAGCTTATTGTAGGTTTTTCTAGGAAAACGTTCCTTGCGCAAGTGAACCATGACTTCATCTCCTATCTGGAATTCCTTGAAACGTCGCTTCTGATCTGCTTTGGCTTTGTACGTAGCATTCATTTTACTGATATGTCGTTGGACCTCTTCATGTAAATTCTTCATGTGTGCTGCAAAGTCTTCAGCTTCAGCACTGCGCTTTTCTCCTTTATCTATCGGCCTCAACTCAGAAGCGTTTCTCGGGCTGTTCCCATGCACTATCTGGAATGGGGATTTACCAGTACTACGATTGACAGAATTATTGTAAGCAAACTCTGCCTGTGGTAAAATCAGATCCCATCCCTTGGGTTTATCTCCTACCAGACATCGTAGAAGATTACCCAAACTTCTGTTGACTACTTCGGTCTGTCCATCAGTCTACGGGTGGTACGCAGAACTGAACTTCAATTCTATTTTTAGCTTCTTCCACAGAGTTCGCCAGAAATAACCCACAAATTTGGTATCTCTGTCCGAGACAATGCTTTGGGGTAGACCATGAAGTCGTACTACCTCCTTGAAAAACAAGCCCGCAATATGAACAACATCACTTGTCTTCTGGCATGGAATAAAATGGGCCATCTTTGAAAACCTGTCAACGACAACAAAAATGGCATCATTTCCACGTTGTGTCCTTGGCAGACCAAGAACAAAATCCATACTGATGTCCTCCCATGGTCTCTCTGGTACAGGCAATGGCTGATACATTCCCGTATTCTGGCTTACTCCTTTCGCCATCTGGCACACTCTACAACCCTGCACAAATTTTGTCACATCCGGCTGCAACTGTGGCCAATGGTAATTCTCACTAACGAGAGCAATGGTCTTATCTCGACCAAAATGTCCTCGCTAGTCCTCCGCTATGTTTCTCTTTGATCAGATTTTCCCTCATGGAACTTCTAGGAATGCACAACTGGTTCTTCCAAAATAGCATCCCATCTTGGATCATAAAATCCAACCACTTAGTGCGATCCACAGTAGTAGGAGACAAACATGCCATCCATGCCTCTGCGAAATCTGGATCCGCTGGGTATAAACTCTTGAGTTCATCAAACCCAACAACTTGCACTCTCATTTCTATCAACAAATTATGCCTTCTACTCAAGGCATCTGCAACTCTATTAGATTTGCCACTTCTATGCTTCAGGACAAAGGTATAACTCTGCAGGAATTCAACCCACTTCAAATGTCGTCGGTTAAGTTTACCTTGACTATTTATATACCGCAAAGCTTGATGGTCAAGCATATAAAACAAACTCTTTGGCTAGCAAATAATGTCTCCATTTCTTAAGAGCCTGAATGATAGCATAGAATTCTTGATCATAAACAGAGTATTTCTTTCTAGCATCATTTAATTTTTCACTAAAGTATGCAACAGGTTTACCTTCTTGGCTCAATACAGCTCCAATGGCACCGCCACCGGCATCACAATCAACCCGAAACACTTTATTAAAATCTGGAAGTGCCGGAATGGGTTGTTCTGTCACTTTCTTCTTCAATATGTCCATACTCGGTACCTGCCTTGGCAGTCCACTTAAATTCTCTCTTATCCCCTCTCATAGTTTCTGTTAGGGGTGCACAAATACTCGCTAAAGTCTCTAATAAATTTTCTATAGAAACTTGCAAGACCATGAAATGATCTTACCTCTGTTACATTCCTTGGGGCAGGCCATTCAATGATAGCCTTCACCTTCTCAGGATCCATTTTCAGACCCTCCTCTGAGATGACAAATCCTAGGTATATCAACTCTTTCTGTACAAAACTGCACTTCTTCAAATTTATCAACAACTGCTCCTCTCGCAGCTTTTCAAAAACTGTCCGAACATGCATCAAATGCTCGTCCAATGTTTTACTAAAAATTAAAATATCATCCAGATAAACTATCACGAACTTTTCCAAGAAGTCTCGCAATACCTCATTCATCAGCCTCATGAATGTACTGGGTGCATTAGTTAATCCAAATGGCATAACTAACCACTCATACAAACCCTCTTTGGTTTTGAAAGTTGTCTTCCACTCGTCACCCTCTCGAACGCGTATCTGATGATATCCACTCTTTAAATCAATCTTAGTGAAGTATTTAGCTCCACTCAAACAATCCATTATATCATCCATTCTAGGTAATGGAAATCGATACTTAATGGTAATCTTGTTAATGGCCCTCGAATCAGTGCACATTCTCCATTCTCCACCCTTCTTCGGTGCTAGTACTATAGGTACTGCACAGGGACTCAAACTTGCTCTAATCAATCCCTTCCGCAACAACTCATGAACCTGTCGGTTCAACTCTTCATTCTCTACAGGAGACATTCTATGGGCGGCCTTATTGGGTAAGCTAGATCCTGGCATTAAGTCAATCTGATGACTAATCTTCCTCATTGGCGGTAAACCCTCAGGCACATTGTCTGATATAATATCAAGAAATTCTGCTAACAGATGTTCAACTTCTGCTGGAATGTTAGTAGTTTCTTCTCTCTTTACAGTAGGAATTAATGCATAACACATTGAATCCCTCTTTAGACCATCCAAAAATTTTCTGCCATCTACTAAACAAATTCTAGCATTATTGCATACCTTTTCCTCAACCTCCTTCAATGGCTTCAGTTTGTGGCGCACTCCATATTTTGTCAGGGAATAGGTATTTGCATGCCCATCATGCGCCGCACGTCTGTCAAATTGCCATGGTCTTCCCAACAACAAATGGCAAGCATCCATCGACAAAATATCACACAGGACCTCATCCTGGTATCTTCCAATTTGAAACTTGACCAAGCATTGTTCACTGACCAATGCTCTATGGTCCTTCTGCAACCACGCAATCCGGTATGGATGCGGGTGCTGCCTTCTTTCTAGCTTTAACTTAGTTACCATTTCCTTAGAGACCAAATTATCTGTACTACCATTATCAATAATAATATTACAGATTTTACCTGAACATTTGCACCTCGTGCGGAATAGGCTTTTTCGCTGGTCTGGTTCCCTCTCTTCGTTCAACAAGGTTCTCCTTGTGATCATCACTTCTCCTCGCTCTGCTTCTTCAGAGTGCTCAGATTCAACACCATCCTCAACGACCGCAGCTCGAGCATTTGCTTCAGGCCTTCTATTCGGTGCTTCTTGGTGTTGGGGACACTCATATGATCGATGCCCCTCTTCCCCGCAATTGAAGCAGGTTCCATGAAATCTTCCTCTTCCATATCCGCGTCCACCTCTACCTCTTCCCCTTTGATAATCATTGTTCTGATTACGGGGACGGTATGCATTCTCCTCCTTCTGTTCCTGGTGATTGCTTGTTTCACCAGTCTTCTTTGGGTCGTCATATTTACCTCCACTGGTTCTGCCACCAGTTCTTCCACCATGACCTCTTCCTCTCTTGTTTACTGTCAAATCTTCGTTTCAGTTTCTCTTCCACCTTCAGAGCAAACTGGTAAGCATCTTCAATGGTGCTCATTCGAACCAAACTCAATTCTTCTTGTACGCTGGTTCTCAACCCATTAATGTAACGGGCTACTCTCTCTTTATTTGCTTCTGTATGGCCGATTCTGATGGAAATTTTAAAAAATTCCTCTGTATATTCTTTAACAGACTTGCTGGACTGTCGCAAACTCTGCATTTTTCGCAACAGATCTAATTCGTAATCTGCCGGAATAAACTGCCGTTTCAGCTTTTCAACCATTCGATCCCACCTGGTGATCTTTTCTTTTCCTCTACGATTTCGTTCCAGCTGCACTCCTTTCCACCATATGCCAGCATGGCCTTTCAACTTTGTTCTTGCAAATTTTATCCGATTTGGATCTTCAACCTCCTCATATTCGAAATACTCCTCCATATCGTTGATCCAATCAATCAACTCTTCTGGATTTAAATTTCTAGAATATGTGGATACGTCTATCTTCGACCTTTTCCCAATTTGAGAAATGGCTTTAATCATTCGAGCTTCCGTAGAACTCATCGCTTCTTCTTCTTCTTCTGACGGGTCATCAACTCCGCAAGCTTCATCATCGCTCTGGTCTTCTCCTCTTGGCTCTACTCCTCTTCGCAATTCTTCCTGCAGGGCCTGCACTTGCCTCTGCAATGCTCGAAAGTCTCCTTCAGGAACCACGTTCCTTCCAACACCATGATTTCTTCGCGGTGGCATTCTTCTTCACTTCTTCTCGTAACCCTTAACCCCGGATCCTGGTGCAAGCTGCCTCACGTTCGGCGCTCTGCTTACACACTCAGAATCTTCTCGCTCTGATACCACTTGATGGGGAGCCAAATTTTAACACAAAGAAAAAGACTCAATTTTCATTCAGAAGCATGGAAAGATTACAATTCTGAACCATGGAAGATTTACAAAGTACAAAAAATGCAAAAGAAGCCATAGTCTTCGTCTTTCCAGCCTCCTCAATCCTTCGAACAACCTCTTTTTATAATGATAGGTTCTTGCTGCAACCGTCGTTCGTAACTGTCCCTGTAACCGCTGCAACGGTCCCCTGGAACTGCCTTAACGACTTCTGGAACTGTCAAATGTCATTCTGTAACGGTCCATGAAAAAGTAGCATGTCACGATATCGCGACATCTCTTCAACCCGCCCTTCTCTCTCCTAGCCGGGTCGCGAAAACGTGACACTTTTTCCCTTTAGTCCATCTGTCGTGATATCGCGACATTTTTTTGGCTTTGGTCGTTCTTTGCCAACATGTCACGATATCGCGACACTTTTTTGGCTTTTGTCCTTGTTTGCCAATGTGTCGCGATATCGCGACACTTTCCTTTGCCCGCGGCTTTTGTTTAAACTTGTCGCGATATCGCGACACTTTGTATGTCGCGATATCATGACACTTGCGTTTGCTTTCTCCTCTGCTCAAAGGTCGTCGCGATATCGCGACAACTTTTATGTCGCGATATCATGACACTGGCATTTTGCCCTTGCCTCTGTTCAAGTTCGTCGTGATATCGTGACAACTTTTATGTCGCGATATCGTGACACTTGCATTTTGCTCCCGCCGTTGTTCTGAGTTCGTCGCGATATCGCGACAACTTTTATGTCGCGATATCGTGACACTTGCGTTTTGCTCCCGCTTTGTTCTGAGTTCGTCGTGATATCGCGACAACTTTTATGTCGCGATATCGTGACACTTGCGTTTTGCGCTTGGCTTTGTTCTGAGTTTGTCGCGATATCGCGACAACTTTTATGTCGCGATATCGCGACACTTGCGTTTGCTCTCGGCTTGGTTCAAAATACGTCGCGATATCGCGACAACTTTTATGTCGCGATATCGCGACACATTTCAACACTTAGAGTATTTTGTGTTTTTTTTCACTCTTTTATTTCTTTTGTTGCAAGATTGTGCTGCTACCACTGGATGCTCCTGCATCAATTTGGAATTATTTGGTTCAAGCACTTGTGATGTTGAATGTTGTAACATATAAGGATAATGTATTTTTTGCATAATATTAATTGTATAGTCTATTAGGATTTTTTGTATTGGGTGGATTGTGCTCATGCAGATTAAAGCAATGTTGCTAGTTGAGCACTAGCCACATTTAATTTAATTTCTCTAATACTTTTCCATTTCATCCTTGTTATTTTTCTCTTTCTTTTTTCTTTTAGCAATGAATTCACAAGGAACAAATCTTATCTAGAGGTTGTTTTAGAAATGATTCTAGGCCATCCAATATTGGCTTCGGTCTAGGGTGAAAATTCATACCTAGGTGGATTAGAGCATTGATATTTTTGGCATGTCTAGTGGGAAATTTTTTTATCATGATAAAAATATTTGACAAAGATATCAAGAAGAAGAATTATTGGTGGGACATAAGCACAAAAATTGATTGATTAGAAGCTAAAGCCACCAAGTGCATAAGAGCATTTAGCATACCCATATCTCTTGATGATCAATATTGTGGTGAAGATATTGGTCTCACAAAGTGGATAAAATATCACCCAGTGACTCCACTATTAAAATAACTTAATATTGGCAACTCCACTAAAGGACACAACCCAAAAATTGCATGATTATAAGATCAAATGCCAAGAAGTTGAAATAACCCCTCTAACTTTTTGAGTTCTCAGTATTCAATAAATACTAGAAAGATAAATTACTTTCACCTATCTTGACTTCTTCTATCCATATCCCCACTCTTGCATAGGTCATATCTTTGCAACCACTCACTATATCCCCACATAAAACCACAATCAAATGTATATACACTAGATGGAACAGTGTCAAACCTCGCAATATCTTGGATCTCCATGATATACCTCAATCTACACTAAAATATTTGCCCTCCTATTATGGTAGTGAAAATATAGCATATGAACATTGCCAATATATATCCATTTTATTTATTGTACATGATATTATCCACAAAGATGTAATGATGAGAATGTTATATTTATCCTTTAGAGGTGAAGTACTAGTCTAGTATCGCTCTTCAGAAGAAGGAAGTATAAGCACTTGAGGTAACCTAGCTAGATCCTTTACCCTAGATTTCAATGACCATGGGGACTCATTTTAACTCCTTACTCATTTTACATCCACACAAAGGCATCCTCAAGAGAATATCTTAGATTTTAACATCTAATTTAGCAAAACCTAGAGAAGAATCCCTTAGGATATAAGATCATCTCATGCCTAATCTTAAATTTACTACCTCAAAGCTTTGTTTAGGATTCAAGACTATAAATCTAACATTCCAATGAGATGATATTCCCTAATATCTTTCAAGTTGTAGAAAAAATGCACTAATCTCAGTTGCAAAAATTTCTCTAAAAGTTGTAATTTTATATATCTTAAAGATCCCTTAGTCATACTAGCAAGTCTCACTTTTAGTTCTATCATACCCTTCACTAGAAACTCTGACAGTACCAATGTCATGTCCTCAAAATGTCCTTATAGTAATCACAATGCTACCCTTACCTACTTTGGAACCTAAAGAATCAGTAGAAATGTAGGAGCTAAAATTTATGATCTAGAACCCGATAAATAAAATCACTTTGATAGAGTGACAAAATGTTGAAAAGAGATTTGAAGGTTATTATCCAAGAAGATACCATTACATCAAAAAGTATCAAGGGGCTTTAACTAGTAATGTTGTTAAAAAGAAAGTCATTATTGCTAGAGGTAAAGAGGAGGGAACATCCTTTACCCAAGAAAAGTATTGGTGCTTAGCTTGCAATGATCCACATAACATTAATGCATACATGATCTATCAACACAAATGCTAAATGGCTATAGTTGAGAAATTAGAAAGGCAATAAAAAGACTTATGGGTATTCTTATATATTTGGAGCAGAATATTGTAGCTAAAGATCCTTCAACATCTTATTTAGTCCATATATTGATGAGATCTAGGAAAAGACCCCTGCTATTAGATCCCTAAAAAACTAATGGTCTAGAAGCCTCCACTTAGCCTCAAAAAGAGAAAAAAAATAGTATTCTTAGGATAAATCCAAGTTGAAAGAACAAAAATTGGGTTAAGAAGAACCCAAGGAGCAATTCTTGAGGAAGTTATGGTACCCTTCTATTACTAGAAAGTAATAGGAGGAATTTGCACAACAATACCAAAAGAGGTTTAAGGAGCCTTTCTAGAAGGAAGGAAGGATGTTGAAATCCTCTAGATATAGCATCATTGATTAACTTAAGAATAATCCCTTGAGATTCAACATGTATGATGCCCTACTAATTCCCAAATAGATCAATTAGCTTAAGGATTCCCTAACTAATATATTTCCAAATGGATTGGGTTGTATGAACTTGAATTTAGATCAAAATTAGCAAATGACTGGCATGGGTGAAATTAAGCCTCCTACCTTTTATATTTCTTTATGTATGGAAGGTTGGATCATCCACAACTATATGGTTGATTCTAGAGCTACCATAACAATCACACCTAAGGTTTTTTTTTATTAAATGGGCATGGAATACACCTAGACTAGTTTTAATGTAGTTTATCTTGATGAGAACCTAGTCTAGATGGTGGAAGTAGTGAAAGATATTTTGAGGGTGTCACACAAGATTTTATACGTCTCAATAATTCAATAAGTGATAGTGGTGGACCTTCCATTGTTATTTAGACTATGCTTATCTATGGAGTTAAAAACAAATCCTAGGGGCTATCTATGTATGGACTATATGCACATGTTAATTTCCTATAAGGGAAGGAATGTTTGCTTCTATATTGAGAAACCAATCTCATACCACATAGAGAGGCTCAAGAAGAAAAGTTTCCACTTGGAAAAATATTATCTTGAATACCTCTAAATAGAGATAGGAGAGTAGTCATAATATCTATAGTAGTTGATAGAAGAGTCACTAATGAAAGATGAGTTTTACATGCTTTATTTCAATGTAATAATCCACACATACCTAGGAACTCATCACTTACTAAATCCAACCACACATAAACTCCTAGCTTCAACAAGTCACAGGTGTTAAATAATAGGTGGGAGAAATGGAATTTTGGGTCATTTTGGTTTAGATATTACAAATTCTAATGTATATGGCATGCAAAAGCACATCAAAACCATGTATCATATTGTAAATAAGTGTAATTTAGAAAAAAAAATTAAATATAAGTGTTATATAGCTATTGGTTAAAGTAGGCAACAACATGAAATAAGAAAGCACTCAAACAAAACATTTTTTTGGCAAAGTGCACTAGGCAGTCCACATGCATGTTCGAAGGAAGAATGCATGAATTAGTAGATCCAATAATCAAAAAAATAGCTAAGGAATAGCATTCTCTATATTACCATTAACCACTCAAGAGCTATCAAATTGATGAAGAGACAACTGCCATGGCTAAACATGAGGTAAAATAGCAGATAATCATACCTTTGTTTATTCAACTGTGTGAGAAATATCATTTTCCATTGGCTTGCAAGAGAAGAATTAATGACAATAAGCATTAATTAGATGATAAACTTCAATAACTTTTCCATTTGGAAATTTTATATAAGGAGAATCCCATTCTCTATATTTCATAAGCCCCTAAGAAAATTTTCTTTTCAAAAATAAATTTATCTCCCATCCACTTGAGCCCCAAAATTCCTATGATATGTCTCCATATCCATAGACTCTTTGCCCAATAAATAAGGCTACTAATTATGGGTTCTTTTCTCCCTACAAGAAAAATCCCCTTGCGAGTCACCAAACTATAGTGAAATTTCACTAAACTAGGAAAATCTAACCTACAAGAGGAATTTTGAACAAAGTTTCCAGAGCTAAGCAAGATAAAAGGACTTGAAGCTCCATTGGTCTATCAAGTAGCTGATGTCGTAAAGTTTCCAAAAATTCTAACAAAGGAAATCTCGCTTTGAAAGTTGCTAGAAAATTCTAAACTCCCTACACCATGGGGTGATTTTGACCAACCAGACTAGAAATATTATAGCTTACAGCCTTTCCAGTGGTAGCTAAGCCTAACCTTACCACTGGTAATAATATTAAATCCTTTCTAGTGATAAATAAAAAGGATCCATTGTTGGTAGGGTTTCTATCCATACAATGGATTTGACCTCATCCATCAACCAAAATTATGAGCTCATAGACTAAATTATCTTTCTCACTTGACTGGGTTTACAGTATTTCCCAATGTAGTTATTAAATAACACTAGCAAGCCACCTTGAGGAATAAAAAATTAGGAACAATGGAGGAATAAAAGAAATCAAAGTGGCAAGAACTAGATAAAGACAAAGAAAAGTGCTTGAGCATAATAAGAAGTCCAATAATTAGGAAACTTTATAGCATCAAATTGCAATCAAGGAGCAAGATGACAACAAAGCAGTATTTATTATACCAAGATGGTAAAAACTAAAACTCTAGATGGCACTTAAGATTGAAGGATATTGTCCAGATGCATGATTGTTGTGACTAATAAAATACATCATAACATGCCAATTAAAAAAGGAGATTTGATATTGCATTGATAGACTTTGTTTGTTATAAATAATCCCTTTTGATTACAATGGACCTCCCAAAATAAAGGATTTTATATGCAAATGAGTTCAATGGTGCCACAAATCATCTCCTCGGTCACACAATAAATTATGGGGAGGGTTTTGAATTCTTATTGCTTGACCTCCCAAACCTCTATGTGGATCGTAGTACCTACACAAAAGCCCATAGTAAAAGTATCAGTAGCATATGTTGGGTATTTTAGGATAAGGCCAAAAATCATGAAAAGGGGTTACAAAAAGCTTACAAAAACTCTTAAAACCTTTTTAAAAAGTTACAAAAGTGTTCAAAGAGGTTACAAAACCTTATACAATGATTGATTTTACCTTTCTTGGCTTCCTACTACTGATTTTGAGTCCCTGTTTGCCTTTGAGACTCAACTACCCAGGGTAGTTGTCTCTATGTAACCACACAAGGCAGTTGGATTTTAGGTAGCCTCCCAAGGTAGTTGGATCTATGTAGCTACCTAGGGTAGTTGGATCTATGTTCTAGTAGAGGCTTCAAACTCAAATTTGGAGCTTTCCAGAAGTGTTTAGGTGCTTTTGGTATAGATCTAATGTTGTTTGGTTGTCGAAGATGAGCACAAATACAAAAAAAAGGTTAGCATGCATTCCAAAGAGACTTCATAATTGATTTTCTCGAGCTCTATAAATGAGGTACATGCATTCACAAATTTAAAAATCCACAAGGAGATCCAAAAAAAATTGGGTAAATTTTTGGTAGTGTTTTGTGCGCTCTCTCTTGAAGCAAATGAAATGGGAGCATATTTATAATATTTCCCAAGGGTGAGGAGAATTATGAGGGGGTGATAGGATGATGGAAAAGTGGCCTAGGTGAGATAAGGGATAAATCTTAAATTTTCCCACTTGGTTTTTTGGATGGAAAAGTGGCCTAGGTGAGAGAAGGGATAAATCCTAAGTTTTGCCACTTGGTTTTTTGGATGGAAAAGTGTGTAATATTCTCTATTTGGGTTATGACACACTATGATGCGCTATGTTATGCCTTATTAAAGGTTTTTGGAGGAGATATTCCTTATCCACCAAAATGGTATGCTTTATCAATGTGCTTGGGTGGATGGAATCCTCACCCATGTGCATTAATGAGCTTGGAATGTGGAGGAGATAAGGTAGTAAATTCCAACTAGAGTGAGGTGGACTTGGGTTAAAATAGAGTGATGGTCTCCTGATGGCCATGGGTTAGGTGTAGGAAGGTGCTTAAGATGGTCAAAGAGTCTAGGATAGTCAACATTAATATTTATAAGGTTACAATGTATTAATTAAAATAATTACAAAATTTATTAAATATTAACATTTAACTAATGCTAGGTCTGAGGTGTAAACCAATTGGTTCTTCCAAACCCCGTAATGGGGGTGAAGGTCCAAGGTTCAAATCTTAAGCCTCGATGATCTAAATGCTTGTCCCTTTCTTGGTGCTTTCAATAGCATAAAAGGTTTAAAATAATTGTGGCATGGTGGTTATAGGGGTGGACCACACGAGTACCATGTGGTAGCTTCCAAGGTGGACAACATAGAATACTATGGTGGACATAAAATATAGACAATGTTCCTGAATCAGCCTGGAAACTATCAATTCCACCATGTAAAAAAATAAAAAACACACTTAACTAATTCCAATATGACACTTTTTAGGTGTCTACAAATGCCCCTTTTTGTACCATGTTGTGTGTAAATAAAATATGGTCTAAAAAAAATTATATTGGTCATTTGCTTCATGAGAGAGAGTGATCATGATTGGTGAATGATGGAGAATGACCTTTAGCTTGAGTAAAGTGATGTAGGATTATCTCAAATAAAGATAGATGTAATATTCCCCTATCATGGAAGAGATAAATGCCCTTGAATATATATCTTTGATAGATTGATGAGATCACTTTAATTAGAGTTTTGAGAAAAGAAGATGAGTTTTGCTATTTGTCCCAGCATAGGAGGGCTTAATGATAGCCATGACCAAATATTATTGGACTTAAGCGACTCCAAAATTGAGTGTTTAAGGTGTTGAGATGATTTGAGACACAATTTTATGGGTATTGTCTATCCCTCAAGCAACGAGTGGGTGGAAAGAAATGGATGAAAACCAAGAGGTGATTGACAAAATATGGATGAAATGGAGATGCAAAAGGGTTAAGTTGGGGATCAATGTAAAAAATTGGATTTATGGTTTACTGAAATGTCCAAAATCACTTAAGCCCATTGATTCTTTCCATGTTTCCAACCCAAGTTTTACTCCCTCATATTTTTACAAGCCTTTGGAATAAGTTATTGGCATGGGTGAAATATTCCTCAATAAAAAAATTATCTGCTATCAATTCCACCCACCAACATGCCTTTCCACACCATATCTGGTCTGCCATTTGTTCCCTTGCCAATGAAAAATACATTGTCATTAGGCCCACAGATAAAAACTTGGGTGTTTGTGTTTTTTCTATGTACTGGTACACTTTAGAAGGCTTTTACCAGCTTTTAGATCAAAATTTTTACTTTGAAGTGAATAGAGTCCCCTGGCAGGATATTTTTTATCAGCTCCAAGACTTGCTTGACTGGGCTTTTAGGAGGAATCTACTTTTAGAAAACCACAATAAATTTATGCTCCAGGTAACACCATCCTCTTCTAGAGTGTGTGTTTTTTACCTGCTCTCCCAAATCCACAAGCCCAATATTTCCAGTCAACCCATCTATTCCTATTGTGGTTTCATGCTCGAACCTGCCTCCAAATGGCTTCATCATTTGCTCTTACCAATTTTATTGAAGCAAAAAAATCATCTCTTGGATTCCATATCTCTAATTAAAGATCTGCATGGTCATACTTTTCCTTAGTATATTATTCTTTTTTCTTTTTATGTTGAGAGCCTCTATCTCAGCATTCCCACCTCTCAAGGATTAGTAGCCCTTTATCATTTTTTTAGGAACAAATTTGATTCGACCAAGATAAACTTTGTAGTAAGGCTTGCAAAGATAGTGTTAACACGACGCTACTTGGAATTCAAAGTGAAAACATACAGGTGGATAATAGGAACAACCATGGGAAGTAATTTTGTTGTGGTTTATGCTTTTTTATTTCTCTATCATCTAGAGGAACAAGTATTTAATAATGTTGAGGAAAATATTTTATTTTATAAAAAATACATTGATGATGTCATTGGAGTTTTTCATGGCCCTAAGGATGATCTTATTGGTTTTCTTGCTACCTACGGTTCCTTCTATGGTAGTATTAAAATTACTTCCTTTATTTTGATTTTCAAGTAACACTTTTGGATACTATGTTTTTTAAGGGGCCTGATTTTGATCAGACTAGAATTCTTTCCACCAAATTATTTTAGAAGTTGATGAATGCCTATCAATACATCCTTACTTCCTCACATCATCTAGTTCATCAGAAAAAGGCCTTCATCATGAGTGAACTCAATATATTTCTAGTTACAGAAAGCTCCAGGTATGGATTTATATCTGTTAAAAATAAAAAATTTAAGACTCAGAGCTAGGGGATATCAAATTAATTGTCTCTTACCTTTGTTCGAGAAAGTTAAATTTGATGGTAGATCTTCACTTTTGGCTAGATTTTTGGAGCAAGCAGCATGCAGATATGGATCCAAAATAAAAATAATTTCTCTTATTTTGAAGCTGGATAACTGTAATTTTATCATATATCTCCAAATTAGCATAGATATTATTTCTCCAATGTTTGAAAAATGGAGAAAAGATAGAGAGCTCAAGCACATTGCTCGAGGCATCATTTTTTGGAGGAACCAAAAACCTCTTCAAACTTATCTATGTAAAAATAAAATTGTTTAAGGGACTTTTTCCCACCTTGTATTTTCACATTTTTAAATGTGTTTCTTCTCTTTTTTGGGTGGGTGTTATTTTTTTGGGGGGTTGAGCTTGGGATTTCTCTTCTTTTCACTATCTTGGTCTATAAACCTATAGTTTGTATTAATGCTTGGGTGTTTTTATCCCACATGAATTACTCTTTAGATCTCCCATAGAGTTAGATCTTTATAAAGAGAGGTTGTACCTCTTTGAAACTCACTCTGCTAATAAGACCTGTAGGTCGAAACGTGTTCTGAGTTTTGATGTTGTATTATTTCTTTTTATCAGAATAAAATTCAATCTCATATCATTTGTTACTTTCTTAACTCTACCATGCTTTTTTTGTTGGTATTATGCTCTTCACTTGCCACATAATGCAATTTGGTGAATCAGAAAGCCTCTAACACTAGTAGTATGCTATTCACTTGCGTGTAAGCAATCTGGTGAATTAGAAACTAGTTTGCATTTTTTTAATACTTCTATGCCATGTTTCATTTTTATTAGTGACCACCCAGGGCAGTCACTTGGCACTTGGGTAACCACCTAGGGCAGTTGGCTTGTGTATTGGTGATTTCCTAGGGTGGTTGGTGACTTGTTGGGGTGGTTACCATCATAAGGCTATAAATAGGCATTATGGGGCACATTTTACAACTACAGTAGGCATTAGAGGAGTATAAAGGAGAAGAAGATGCTAGCAGACAAAATGGTAGGAGAGAGCATGGGAGTGGGAGTTGAAGGGCGTGTATAGCTAATGAGCAGCATTGATGACCTATGTAGTGATGATTTGACTATAGTTTTGTAGGCCTATAGGCCATGATGATGTAGCCTATAGGTCAAACATTATTATGATGTATGATATTTTATGACATGATATATATATATATATATATATATATATATATATAGTGCAAAGTGTTGTGTTATATGGGATTATATGATGTATGATGAATATATGATGTCTTATGATGATGTATGTATGGATATAATTACTATAATGAGATGCATGTGATGATACTCATAATAGATTATTCAAATTATGAAATGATAAATATGGCTAATGTTATGAATCGATGAACATAATAATATGGAAAGATGTACACATTTTATTATCGTTCAAAAAGACCTAATGATGCATTGCTACTCGTGAAGCAGTTGATTAATCAAGGTTTCAACACAATGGTAATCAACAAGTGCTTTCATGAAGCTCAAAAATCCTAGTGACATCGATCAAACTCACCTACTAATCAAATAAGCACTTGACATCGATCATTTTTTCTATCCTATGAAGGAAGAATCAACAAGTATTTTCAAGAAGCTCAAACATCCTAGTGACATCGATCAAATTCACCTACTAATTAAATAAGCACTTGAAGATACTAAGACCAACCAAGGGAGTCAATTTTCTCAAAGACCAAAGTGTGTGCAGTGATTTTCATTTCTAATTTTGAGTGAGGTAGGACTAAGAAATTATGACTCAATCCATTATAAGCTAGCTCATCCATGAGCATTCATAGTTTTCTACAAAATAATTTTTCTAATGTGATACACATGTTGCCATGTAAATGGCATACTCCACTACCAATCAGGAATCTCTAGCCTCAATGGAGATAACCCCACAATCCTTTAACATTATTGCACTACTGTTCAGGAATCTATAGCCCTGATGGAGACATCTAATATGCCTAATGTTAGCTTTTGAGGATATATTCAATGTAAGAGATATAAAAAAAGTCCTAATAATATGCAATAAATATGAAATAAAGTGAGTCTGCAATATGACTAAAATATACTATAAATAGAAATTATAAAATTACAATGTAGTATGGAGGAAACGACCACTCCATCACTATGAGCTAAAGAGCTACATTGTGCTCCATATAGGAGCACCACTATCTACTACACTATACTAGATAAGAACTTGAATTGATATCGACTTGATCTATGAGGCCATTTATATAGGAAGATAGATTATGGAGAACACAAGCTTATACTAAGAGGGGGGGTGAACAGTATAAGACCCCTTTTTACTTTTTCTTTCAATTAAATATTATGTAGTGTATAGATAGCAGTATCGATAACAGTAATCAAATAAATGCACAAAACACCATAAATAATAGAAACACCACAATTTATGTGGTTCACCCAATGTGGGCTACTCCACAAAGAAAATATTTTACTAAAAAATTCTTAATCAATCTCTTTGGGAATCCTTCCCAATTACAATGTTTATGGACCTCTGTCCAAAGGAGATACTGATCCCCTAATCTCAAGTTCATGGATCTATTCCACAAGAGAACTCTTTCACATTCTGCTCTAGCTAGTGATCTTCTAGAAGACTTTGTCTCTCTGTTGCATTGACTAGTGGATCTCTCTCCACTTGAAGACTCATCACTTAGATCTGTCTTCAATTATCTTGGCTGCTAGATCTCTATCCACTGAGACTTTGTCCTCTATACTTTGTCACCTCCAAAGCTCTGTATCAATAGGTTCACTTAGAACCTTCTCAAATCTGCTCAACAAGCTCACTCAGAACTTGCTCAAATCTGCTCAACAAGCTCACTCAGAACTTGTCCATCTACTCAACAGATCCACACATAAACTACTCAAATCTGCTCAATAAGTCCTCTCTAGGACTTGTCCAGATCTTCTCAATAAGTCCTCTCTTTTATTTTATTTTTGTGAAAAACATCCCAAAAGGGATTCCACTTTCGCGTAAGACACAAGGAGGCAGGGGTATCCATTCCACCAAAAATGCCCAGTACTCGAACCTGGCCTACCACCTTTGACATACTCAAGGAGCAAAAAAACACACAACCAAGTTAAAAATAAGTAAATAAAAACAAAAATAATAAAATAAAATAAAAAACATGCTCCTTGAGTGTGTCAAAAACAAAAGCACAACCAAACACTCACAATAAGATAAAATAAACCCCAACACAAACCACTTAACAAAACACAAACAAGACAAAAACAACAGAACACTACAAAGACATAACCCAAAAAAAACATGAAAAATAAACACAACCAAAACCTAAAAAATAAAAAAACATTAAAAAAAACCAACAGTAGACAATAAACAAAAACAAAAAAACATATAAAACATAAAAACACAAAATAACACAAAAAAAAGAGAAACCCAAGAACAAGAACGAAGAAAACACAAGAACAATAACCAAAAAAATAAAATAAAAACAAAACAAAACAAAAAAAACACATGAACAACAAAAAACAACACAAAGAGCACAAAAACAAAACAAAACAAAATAACCCACCCACCTTAAAAAAACTAAACAAAAAAAACAAAAAAACAAAAAAAGAAAAAAAAATTGAACATAACAATGACCTATCTAGACTAGAAGACTAATAAGGCAAGAATCAACAGATGAAACAAAATAAAGAATAGAATGAGCTAGGGAACTAAAAAAAATTGAATGAACCAAAGAGAAGCAAAAAAAAACAAGAAGAAACTAGGTACCTTCAGAATTGGAGCCATCCAAAGAAATGATAGAAAGAAGAGCTTCCCTAATTTGAGAAGCCCACCATATAGGAGGGTGGCCATTATAAGTGAGATCACATTTGTCCAAAGCCCAATTATCTAAAGCATCAGTACTCTTGTTTTGATCTATGACCACATGATTGTAATCAACTTTCAAAAATCCCATCTGGATTAACTGAATCTTCTCAATAATTCTTTTTATTCTCCAATCCACCTTATGATTCTTAGAAGGATTCTTCAAGAGATTAATCATAAGTTGAGATTCAGACTCAACTAACACCTTTTCCCATCCAACCTTAGTAGCCTCCTGAAGGCCTCTAATGATACCATACCCCTCAACAAGGTTATTGGAAAGAATACCCAAATTCTCAGCAAAAGTAAAAACCAGGGAGCCATCTAAAAGTCTACCAATTCCTCCCACACTGGCTTTTCCAGGGTTCCCTCTAGAGGCTCCATCAGTATTGACTTTTCCAAAATCCTTAGGAGGAGGTTGCCAATTTCTAGTCCTATCCATCTTACTAATACTCACATTCCCTTTAAGTTGGTTGCCCTTAGAAGATTTAATATTCAATATTTGCATCACTTGATCCCATCTTTGGTGGGAGTTTTGGGGGTGATTAAGGAGTTGATGGACTGATTCAACTAAGTTGGCTATGGTCTTTTGCCAAATATAGTGAATATCCTTCCTATATTGATTAAAAATTTGGTTTTTCCTTTCATTCCAAATATTCCAAAGAATAATGGTAGAACCCATCCAAACTAATTGCCTAATAAAATGAGATCAACACCCTCTTGATTAGGCCAATCCCTCCAAAGCTGTTCAAAAGTAAAAAAATTGGACCACTGTAAGCCAAGTAAAGTGGCCATTCTCCTCCATAGCTCAGAGGCTAAAGTACACTCAATAAAAATATGGTTGATATTTTCTACATTCTCTTCACACATTTCACATCTAAAAGGGCCATGAAAACCATGCTTCATAATTTGCTCACTAGTAAGCACCCTACGATGCAATAAAAGTCAATTAAAGAACCTCACCTTAGGCTAGAGCTTTTGAGCTCACAATCAAGAAAATATGTCAGAAGAATGGTTGGGATTATTATGGCATAAGTTCAAATAACCTTGAGCAACTGAATACTCACCCTTAGTAGTGTTGTTCCATCCAAAACAATCTTTTTCATGGGACCAAGAGAGGGATCTCATATGAAGGATGTCTTGGATATCTTGTCTTTGCCTTTCTAGGATTTGAATAGGCCAGTCCTCAATAGGGATCCAATATCTACCAACCTTTTAATTACCAGTATGGTACCAAAATTAATTAGCCACCTTTAGCCAATTAGCTCGATGAAGCTCCCCCATCCAAGGCCTCCAATCAAGAAATTGAGTTATCAAAGGCTTGTGACCATCCCAAGAATCTATCCAAAAAATTTCCTGTTGACCATTATGAATGATCCAAAATAATTTTTTCTTTATCAAATCCTCACTAGTCTTAAGAACTGCTAAAATGGGAGAACCTTTGGTAGGAAGTTGATAGCAAACAAGGTCTTCAAGAAATTTGTTCTCAGCATAATTAGCATGGATATTATTGGCCCAAAGAGCATTGGGGTTATGCAACATCCTCCAATATAATTTATCATCTAAAGCTTTGTTGTTATTAATAGAAGACCGGAATCCTAACCCCCCTTCACTCTTAGGAAGACAAAGTATCCCATTTCACCAAGGCCCATTTTATTTTCTCCTTAGTACCACTCCAAATGAAACTATGACTAATTTGATCCAATTCTCGAAGAACAACCTTTGGGATATTCAAAATAGAAGAAACATAAATAGGAATAGCTTGAAGGACTGATTTTACGAAGGTGATTCTCCCCCAGAAGAAAGCCACTTGTTGGTCCACTTTACAATTTTCTTGACTTTGTCCAACAACCAATTCCAATCTTTATTTTTTTGCCTTTGAATATTTATGGGAATACCTAAATAAGTGATTGGAAGAGAGGTCTTCTTATATCTTAATTTATCCAAGACCATGGATTCCTGTCTAGCAGAGCACTAAAAGAAAATAACTTTAGATTTTTCTTCATTGATCAACTGCCCAGTAGCCTTAGAAAAATAGCTAATGATTTGCTTAATATTAGAAGCTTCCTTAACTATAGCTTTACCTAAAAGAGTAGAGTCATCCACAAATTGAAGATGAGAGATAGTTCTAGCTCCATTAGAAATGGTAAATCCCTCAAGGGTTTTGTTTTCCCTCTTTTTGGTTATAGTCCTACCCAAGCATTCAACAAGAATGATGAATAAATAAGGGGATAGCGGGTCACCTTGCCTAATACCTCTGGAAGCTGGGGAATGATCGAGAAGGCCTGCCATTGATAAGAACTAAGTAGGAAAATGAAGAGATACATCCCATAATCCAATCCTTAGAGAAACCAAATTGCCTCAAAACTTTGATAAGGAAGTGCCAATCCACTCTGTTATAAGCTTTGGATAAGTCTAACCGAATGAACATGGAAGAAGAATTTTGCATATCCATGGAATGGATGGCTTCTTGAGCAAGAACTATCTCATATAATATTTGACGTCCTTCCACATAACCCCCTTGCTCTGGGGAAATAATCTTATGCAAAAGAGGCTTCAACCTTTTTGCCATGATTTTAGTAATGATTTTGAGAAGAACATTAGATAAAGCAATAGGTCTAAAAGCTGAGATATGATCAACCTCTTGAGCTTTTGGAATAAGATTAATATAAGCTTTATTGATAACCTTCAAAATTTCTTTGGCTTTCCTGGCTTCTTCCACCACCTCTAGTAAATCAACATGAAGGATATCCTAGAACTCTTGGTAGAACTCAATGGGAAAACCATCAGGACCTCGGGTTTTCTCTTTTTGCATTTTAAAAACTACTTTTTGAATCTCATTGATAGTAACAGGAGCACTCAAGATAGATTTATCCTCAGAAGTTATATGAGAAGGGATTGCTTGAAGAACATTTTTTTGTGAAGCTGATTCAAGAGCAGTAGCAGCAAAAATATTGGAAAAGTAATCAACAACAATAGAATTCATGCCATCCCAAGTATAAACATCTCCAAAATATGATTTTAAGGAAGAAATAAAGTTGTGAGATCTTCGAGCTAGAAGATATTTGTGGAATAAATTTGTGTTTCGATCTCCTTCTTTTAGCCATTGAATTCTAGATTTTTGCTTCCATAAGATTTCTTCTCTTTTTTCCCATTCCTCTAACTGAGTTGTGAGTTTAATTTCATCTACACTTCTCTTCTCTGTGAGTCCATCTAAACGGATTTTCTTATTCAAATTTTCAAGATAAGCAATAACTTCATTTTTTTTTTATGAACATCCCCAAACTCTTTCCAGTTCCAAGTCTTGATTTTGGATTTAATGTATTGTAGTCTTTTGGCAAAATAGAACATCTTAGTCCCATGCCTAGGTTTACCTTCCTTCCACCATTGTTGCACACAAGGTCTGAAGGAAATATCTCTAAGCCACATTAATTGAAAATGAAAAGGAGAGAAACTCGCATTGGTTTTCCACATTTCCACCATGACTGGCCAATGATCCAACCAGCATTATTAAGATTCTTCACTTTAGGAATGTGACCATGGATTAAGAAATTTTCGGAGAGCAAAAACCTATCCAATCTCTCCATTATACAAGCTAAGCCTTGCCTTCTGTTAGACCAAGTCATAAGGCCATTATCTGGTTAGATATCCACAAGATGGAGGTTTGCAATATATTCGCTCATGAGGTCAGTGCTTTTTTCCAAATTTTTATTTCCCCCCTTTTCTCATCCAAAGAGAGGATGGTATTGAAATCTCCTTCGATCAAGATCCAAGCTTTAGGAAAATGAGATATAATATGAGTAATATCCTTCCACTATCTTCTTTTTTCCTCCAAAGAAGTCGGAGCATAAACAGTAATGCAGAGCATAATATGGTTGGAATTTCTACTTTGAATAGCTATAGCCAACAAACCCCAACTACCAACCATATGGTGAATAACTACCTCTTTTGGGTCCCAAAGACAAGCAATGCCACCCGAAGTCCCTTGGGAACTGAGGGTAACCACTTTTCCAGCTGGCCAAATTTTACTGGCAATTGAGTCCATATCCTCCATTGACATCTTTGTTTCTTGAAGGAAAACAAGATGTGGATGATTTAATCTGAATCATTCTTCTAATTTCATTTTGTTTTGAAAGACTCCCTTTGATTCCTCTAATATTCCAAGTGATGATCTTCATTAATACCAGGGCTAAAAAAGTTGGGAAGGGCATTAATCTTACCTTCCTCTACAATCTTTTCACCTTCTTTTACCATATGATATTGATTGGTCTTGCAACCTACTTTTTTATTAGAATCCATATTCAATTTTTTTTCCCTATTTCTTGACTTATTCCAATTGAATCTGAGATGGCTTCTAACCTTGAAGAATGCTCGTACACAGCCAAAATTTTACTATATGGTTCAATGGATTCTATATTGGGACCTGCATTATTTGAAGTTTTGACATTTGAAAGATTGTTTTTCTTGTGTAAATTTTCTCCTTTTTTTCTGTTGAAAAACTTTGATTATTTGGTTTGTCTCTGAGTTCTTCCCTTCATATTTAAATTGTGTTTCTAAGATTTTAGTTTCCATTATTTCCTCTTCCTCACTTGGGACATCATTTTTGGAAAGGATTTCAAACATATTAGCAGATGACTTTGATTGATCCTTCATAACTGGTTTTTTCTTAGTGTTCTTCTTCTTAGGTATTTGGAAACCTGCTAAGTTTATATCTTCTTTCTTTTGATCAAGAATTTTATTTGGGCAAGCACTGGCCAAATGACCATATTCATGGCAAATTCTACAATGAAAAGGAATGTTCTCATAGTCCACTACTTGCTTCCAAGTTTCTTCCCCAAATTGTAATGTGATATTTTTAGGTAGGGGTTTGTCAAAATCCATTAAAACACAAATCCGAGCATAAATAATATGTTCAAAATTTTGAGTACAATCAGCAGTCATCATAAAAGTTCATAAAGAGTTTCTAATTGAAGAAAAAATAGTAGTATTTCAAAATTCAATAGGGATACCAAATATTCTAACCCACACGGGAGCTATAGAAGGCATATCTTCTTCGGCTTTAAATTTTGTATGCCAAGGCTTCATGAAAAGCCCTGCCCTTCCAAAAAACCAAGGACCCTCTTGAAAAATTTTCTCTCTATATTCATTATTAGAAAATAAAACATGAAAATAACCATTTGGATAAATAGAGATTTATAACTCACCTTTAGTTTTCTAGATTTTTGCAGCCCAGACTTTGAAAACAGATAGACTCGGATGAAAACCCCTGAACCGACAAATTAGTCATTTTTTTTCCAAATCTTCAATGCAAGTCTGAATGTTACACATATCAAGCTTAACAATAGGAGTTCCATCAACTGCTTTAAGACATCCTAACTCCATTTTCCTAGGATCAATCTTAGGCATTCTTAGAGGTTTATGGGAAGCCCTAAAATTGATATTAGCATTGGGCTGAGGCTATCCACTGATGCGTTGTCGTTATACACATCATTAATTCTCAATGAATTTGTCAATCCAGGGCTGTGTACAAGGCTATCTACGAAAGAAGGGGTAAACAGGGTTATAACTTAGGTTAATCTAGAGCAACAGGTCTTATTGGTGAAACCGATTGTGTGGGGGTTTTAGGACATTCCTATCTCTAAATTACATGAATTAAACCTTAATCTAAGTTGCAAAATTTGAAACTAATCATTAACTACATAAATGAAGTCCTAATTACAATTGCAGAATGAGACCTAATTATGTTGCAGAAATAACAGTTGCAGAATTGAAATTCTGATTATAATTGCAAAAAGGAAATCTATTTACTTTTGCAACAATGAAAATCTACTTCTAACATGTAAATGAAACTTTCAAGGCTCTGTAACATAAGGTTGTCAATATTCTATGCAGGTGTTGACAGAAAAACATAAAATGCAAGAAATTACAAAAAACAGTAAATTTTGGAAATGAAAGTCTACAATAAATTGAAAGCTTTGCTGAAAGTGGGGATTACAACCAAATTATTAATCACAAAACATAAAATAAGCTAAGATTGCAAATATCATTAGTTGTTTACAAAGGAATGAAAGGACAAGTTCTACAGCTCATTCTGCTATAGAAAAATTAGAATAAAAATCTGTTGTTAGTCCTCCTCCTAGGTCTGTAAGTGGCCAGCCTCTTTGTCTAGAATAAGGTATGAGTCTCTCTCTCTCTCTTTAGATCTTAATCACACTCATTTATAAGCAATATGAAATATAAACAGTATACTTTTATTGATTCAAGAACATGATTACAATAATGTTGTTGAAAACTATTACAGGACTGTAATAGTCACTTTCTGATTATCACCTATTATTCTTTGATTTCTCTATCTTCTATTCTCATTACTCTCTATTTTCTACCTACTAGCTCAAATTGAATGGGATCCATATTTATAGATGTCTTAAGATTTACTAACAAGCTGAGAATATCTCAAAAAGATCTAATCCTATTATGCTGCAACAATTCCTGGTTTTATCCTAGAAGAATATCATCCTTTGATCTTTCCATAAATGGTGGCTTTGGTCGGCAAGGACAACAAAGTCAGATCTGAGATATTTCCCTTTACCCTTTTCAATATTTATTTCCCTTTTTCCAGCATCAGAATTCGGTCAATAAGTCAAAAAGCACATTCTATTTTCATTCCAAAGATAAGTGGCTCATTCCAAAGATACTGCAATTCTCATTTTGAAGATCTGCTCATTTCGAAGATACGCTCATTCCGAAGATACTACAGTTCTCATTTCGAAGATCCGTTCATTTCGAAGACACTATGTTTTCTCATTTTGAAGATATCTGTTCATTCCGAAGAGACTTCGAAATGAACAAATGTGGGCTCCTTAAATGATTTCCTCTGCATTTCTCATGTGGGTTACTTCTCAGGATCAGATTCTAATGGTCTTCATCTCTTTCCATATGTGAATTCCATGCCTTGCCATTCATTGGCAGCTTGCTGGAATTTACATGGAAAACCCAGTTTTTATTGCACAGTAACAGTTTTCTTGAACTGTTGCCAGATTTAGGTAAAATGAATGCTTGAGACATATCAAAACATGATTAGTGAAATGTTGTTATATCTCATTTTAGCAAGTCATAACAAAACAACATAAAATTTATACAAAAATCTGTAAAAATTAGAATATAGTATTTCAGATACATTTATCATGCAAATAGTTAATACACAACATATTGAATTAACTTAACTAGCATATTATATTAAACATAAAAGTTTATAGGCAATTTCAGTGTTCAAAACATGTTATGATTGAGGAATTTCCAGGCCTCATCATTTTCCCCCCAACTTATATTGATGAATGTCCTCATGCATTCTGTTGGGCTATGGAATCACATATGTCCATGGTCAAATTCCATTTCCTGTAGAACAACTTCTTGCCCATATAAAATCCCCTGTTCTTCTGAAGGTCCCTGAGCCATTCTTCAAATTGTTCGTTAGGTTGGGCATCTTCTTCAAAGTAGAATGGGACTGGAGTGATGATGGTTGGAGGCCTAAATCTGAGACCTATCCAATTATGTTGCATGAGTTCAATAAACTGTATTACTCCTTCTACCCTTCTTTTGGACCATTCTAAGTTGATGGGGGAAATGGGTTCTCTTTTCTGCAAAGACATGGAAATTTTAGCCCACCTGTTTCTACAGACTGATAATGCTGGCACAAAATTGTCATTACAGAAATTATGGAATTTTTTCACATAGTCCCTCAAGTTTGTCAAGTACATTCGCTTCACATCATCCCTGTTCATCATGGTGAAGTGTTGTCTTGTGATAGTGGGGTGATTTGGCTGAATTGCTCTGACTAACAATTCAACTCTTGTTTCAATCTCCTTATTCTGTCTTTTTTCTTGGCCCCAATAAAATTGATTCTATAAGGTGGACATGAATGCCCTCAATTGAACATCTCCAATGTAGATCTGTGGATGAAACTCTACTTCTTCTGGAATAAAGAAACTATGTAAAAACAGTTCACACAGGAGATTTTTTTGCTCAAAAGGGCTATCAAAGTATGCTTCCAGGAAATTTGCAGTGGTGTCCAATTTATATGGAAGACCTAAACTAATCCTCATGACCTGCCATCTGAGGTATTTCTCCTTCAGAATAAGACTATAAAATCTGGGTTCCGTCTGAATTGGACTAAAAATTCAGTAATTTGACATAAATCAGACACCTTTTCTTTCAATGCCTAAATTTTTGTTTCCTTGGCCTCTAGCTATTTTGCTTCTAATTTGAATTTTTCAATCTTAGTGGCAAGCTTATCATACCTAATCATCCAGTTGGCTATGTCTACATTGTATTTTTCTAAGGACACAGTATTATGTGGTCTGACTACAGGTGGAATTCTAGGTAGCAGATCTATCTGAACCCTTTTTCTGCCACTTCCACTGGTTGTTCATCTGTCAATACCCCCTTATCTGCTATTTCTATTGGGTTGTCATCAGATAGTAATTATACTTGCACCTCCTTATCTGCTACTTCTACTGATGGTGTAACAGTTTGAAATACAGGGACATCAATAGAAGTACTTACTTGATCTATTTCATGCTGTTGCTTTGACTGTTCCTGTGCTAGTGACTCACCTCCAATGTTTTTTGCTATGCTTTTTGCCAATTCCGAAGCATCTTCGGAATGAAAGGGTGCTTCGAATAAGAAGGCACATCTTCAGAATGAAAATGTGCTTCTTCAGAATGAGCTCCTATATCTACCTCAACAGAGTCATCTGCCCTAGATAAATCCACAAGCAGTTGAGCCAAATCATCTTCATCATTGAATACAATTGGTTGTTTTTCAGATTGTGACAGCTTCTCTCTCAGTTCTGCCACTTCCTGATGTAACTCTACAATTTTTCTTTCCTGCATCTCAATGATGTTTTCTTTCTCTAAAATTCATCTGGTTTGTGTCTTGACAACACTCCTTGCTGCTCTTAGCTGCTCTGTAATATCTTCCTCCTCTATTTCTGCTTTAGAATCAGATGTAGACAAGTCAACTACAACAGGCTGCTCAATAATTGGCTCTTCCTCTGCAAAACATCTATTTGCTCCTATTCAGGAGGCTCTATGAAATTGTCTATAATTTCATCTACTATTTGTGTGGCTTGTTGAACTATAGCCACCTCTAAATTATCCTACCCAGCCTCTTCCTCAATTATCTATTCAGGGAATTCTGGGAAGTTTTTAGGTGTTGGTTGTATCTTTGTCACATCTGGACTGCTTTGTCCATTTTCTTATTCTATGACCTGATTCGCCATTTCCCTTAAGTGGAGTCTTGTAGACCTCAAATTTCTAGATGTAAATTTCTTCTTTTTGCTCTGTTTTCTAGTGATAGCAGGGGTTATGGAGTTAGTTTCAGATGCATCTGTTTCCCTTGTTGTTTCTTCCCCTGTTGGGCTAAGTGCTTCATTTCTTTGTTCTAACAAATCAGTTGCAACTTTGGAAAAATGGACCTTCTTCTATTTTTCTATTCTGCTTCTAGTTCCAGATCCTCTTTTATTTTGCCTTTTTGCTTGTGAATTTGAAGGTTCTAGAGCAAGGTGTTCTGCTGCTGCTGTTGGGTGTGTTTCTATTTCTGCAATAGCTTCTGTAGCATCTTCTGCAGCTTCTTCTGCAGCAACATCAATAGTATCTATTTCTTCCTCTTCATCCTCATCTCCAAAAATTAAATCATTTAAGGTGGAGTAAAACCTCTCAAAGCTCCTAGGGTTTTCGCTAAAATGGTGTTGGCAAACTAGTTTGATGAGACCATGGTGGCGAAGACTCCATTTTCCTTCCTGATATCTTTTTGCCATGTTTTTTAATTCCTGGTGTAGGTATAGGGGAAGATTTACCCTAACCTCTAGTTGTTGCCTACCATGTCTGAGATGATTTAAATTTTTTATGTGATGCCCTGACAACAAGTACATACTCGCCCTTCACGAGTTAGAAATTTTATTACCCATGTGGCTACTTCATCCCGGGGTTCCCGTAGGCTAGCCCTTTTTACCCCCTTGCATGTGTTATTATGTGTTAAATACTCAAGTGCCCTATCATTTTCTTCCAAAAATTGATTAACTATGTTTACCAATGTATTTTTGCCAAACCTAGAAATTGGAAGACCTTCTAATGGTAGCTCAATAATTTGACTCAAAACTTTAGGGGTTACCTCAATAGTCATGTCGTTAATGTGTACCCGGTTATTTCTAAATGTATGGGTGAACATGTCGGCCAAGTCTTCAGAGGAACCATTAAATTTATCCAAAAAAGGCATAAGCCCTCCAGCTTCAAAATCTACACCACTTCTAGATTTTCTCAGAGATGGGTGGTATCTATTGGTTCCATTCTTGTTTTTCACCCCATTTTCCTATCTTGGTTTGTCACAACTGCTCTCTTCTACCACTATTTCATTGCTGGATCTTTGGTTTCTGGTGTTTGCAACTTTGTAGGGTTTTTGTGTCATGCAAAGTTTTCAATTTCTCTATTTTTGTTCTTCAGAATGAATCGTAGCATTGTACCTCATAGTCATTTTGCGTTAGCAAATATGTCTTCAGAAAGAAGAGTGGCACACGTTTCTATTTTTTCTTTGAACACATGTCCATCAAAGATTGCGCAGATGCCCTTGCCGTCAGATCCACCTTACTTTTTTTTAGTTTTTCTATTTTTTTTGCAGACTCTCACGTACATTGGCATCAAAAATTGGTGGCATACGGTTGGTCACGTCCTCCGTGATTCGGTATTTTCCAAATGGGTGCAAAAACAAACCACATTTTGACTAACACATGTTCCTTTATTGTATGATGTCAAAATAATTTTCACTTGATTGTATTTCTTTCCTTCCTTGGATGCCATGTGGAGATATTACATTGAATGTTCTTTCCGAAGATTATAATGTTTTTACATCAATAGTTGTTTCTTCTTCTGCAGCAACATCAATAGTATCTATTTCTTCCTCTTCATCCTCATCTCCAAAAATTAAATCATTTAAGGTGGAGTAAAACCTCTCAAAGCTCCTAGGGTTTTCGCTAAAATGGTGTTGGCAAACTAGTTTGATGAGACCATGGTGGCGAAGACTCCATTTTCCTTCCTGATATCTTTTTGCCATGTTTTTTAATTCCTGGTGTAGGTATAGGGGAAGATTTACCCTAACCTCTAGTTGTTGCCTACCATGTCTGAGATGATTTAAATTTTTTATGTGATGCCCTGACAACAGTACATACTGCCCTTCACAGGTTAGAAATTTTATTACCCATGTGGCTACTTCATCCCAGGGTTCTCGTAGGCTAGCCCTTTTTACCCCCTTGCATGTGTTATTATGTGTTAAACACTCAGGTGCCCTATCATTTTCTTCCAAAAATTGATTAACTATGTTTACCAATGTATTTTTGCCAAACCTAGAAATTGGAAGACCTTCTAATGGTAGCTCAATAATTTGACTCAAAACTTTAGGGGTTACCTCAATAGTCATGTCGTTAATGTGTACCCGGTTATTTCTAAATGTATGGGTGAACATGTCGGCCAAGTCTTCAGAGGAACCATTAAATTTATCCAAAAAAGGCATAAGCCCTCCAGCTTCAAAATCTACACCACTTCTAGATTTTCTCAGAGATGGGTGGTATCTATTGGTTCCATTCTTGTTTTTCACCCCATTTTCCTATCTTGGTTTGTCACAACTGCTCTATTCTACCACTATTTCATTGCTGGATCTTTGGTTTCTGGTGTTTGCAACTTTGTAGGGTTTTTGTGTCATGCAAAGTTTTCAATTTCTCTATTTTTGTTCTTCAGAATGAATCGTAGCATTGTACCTCATAGTCATTTTGCGTTAGAAAATATGTCTTCGAAAAGAAGAGTGGCACATGTTTCTATTTTTTCTTTGAACACATGTCCATCAACGATTGCGCAGATGCCCTTGCCGTCAGATCCACCTTACTTTTTTTTAGTTTTTCTATTTTTTTGCAGACTCTCACGTACATTGGCATCAAAAATTGGTGGCATACGGTTGGTCACGTCCTCCGTGATTCCGGTATTTTCCAAATGGGTGCAAAAACAAACCACATTTTGACTAACACATGTTCCTTTATTGTATGATGTCAAAATAATTTTCACTTGATTGTATTTCTTTCCTTCCTTGGATGCCATGTGGAGATATTACATTGAATGTTCTTTCCGAAGATTATAATGTTTTTACATCAATAGTTGTTTCTTCTTCTGCAGCAACATCAATAGTATCTATTTCTTCCTCTTCATCCTCATCTCCAAAAATTAAATCATTTAAGGTGGAGTAAAACCTCTCAAAGCTCCTAGGGTTTTCGCTAAAATGGTGTTGGCAAACTAGTTTGATGAGACCATGGTGGCGAAGACTCCATTTTCCTTCCTGATATCTTTTTGCCATGTTTTTTAATTCCTGGTGTAGGTATAGGGGAAGATTTACCCTAACCTCTAGTTGTTGCCTACCATGTCTGAGATGATTTAAATTTTTTATGTGATGCCCTGACAACAGTACATACTGCCCTTCACAGGTTAGAAATTTTATTACCCATGTGGCTACTTCATCCCAGGGTTCCTGTAGGCTAGCCCTTTTTACCCCCTTGCATGTGTTATTATGTGTTAAACACTCAGGTGCCCTATCATTTTCTTCCAAAAATTGATTAACTATGTTTACCAATGTATTTTTGCCAAACCTAGAAATTGGAAGACCTTCTAATGGTAGCTCAATAATTTGACTCAAAAATTTAGGGGTTACCTCAATAGTCATGTCGTTAATGTGTACCCGGTTATTTCTAAATGTATGGGTGAACATGTCGGCCAAGTCTTCAGAGGAACCATTAAATTTATCCAAAAAAGGCATAAGCCCTCCAGCTTCAAAATCTACACCACTTCTAGATTTTCTCAGAGATGGGTGGTATCTATTGGTTCCATTCTTGTTTTTCACCCCATTTTCCTATCTTGGTTTGTCACAACTGCTCTCTTCTACCACTATTTCATTGCTGGATCTTTGGTTTCTGGTGTTTGCAACTTTGTAGGGTTTTTGTGTCATGCAAAGTTTTCAATTTCTCTATTTTTGTTCTTCAGAATGAATCGTAGCATTGTACCTCATAGTCATTTTGCGTTAGCAAATATGTCTTCATAAAGAAGAGTGGCACACGTTTCTATTTTTTCTTTGAACACATGTCCATCAACGATTGCGCAGATGCCCTTGCCGTCAGATCCACCTTACTTTTTTTTAGTTTTTCTATTTTTTTTGCAGACTCTCACGTACATTGGCATCAAAAATTGGTGGCATACGGTTGGTCACATCCTCCGTGATTCTGGTATTTTCCAAATGGGTGCAAAAACAAACCACATTTTGACTAACACATGTTCCTTTATTGTATGATGTCAAAATAATTTTCACTTGATTGTATTTCTTTCCTTCCTTGGATGCCATGTGGAGATATTACATTGAATGTTCTTTCCGAAGATTATAATGTTTTTACATCAATAGTTGTTTCTTCTTCTCGCAACGAACATCAATAGTATCTATTTCTTCCTCTTCATCCTCATCTCCAAAAAATTAAATCATTTAAGGTGGAGTAAAACCTCTCAAAGCTCCTAGGGTTTTCGCTAAAATGGTGCTGGCAAACTAGTTTGATGAGACCATGGTGGCGAAGAATCCATTTTCCTTCCTAATATATTTTTGCCATGTTTTTTAATTTTGGGTGTAGGTATAGGGGAATATTTACCCTAACATCTAGTTGTTGCCTACCATGTCTGAGATGATTTAAATTTTTTATGTGATGCCCCGACAACGAGTACATACTGCCCTTCACAGGTTAGAAATTTTATTACCCATGTGGCTACTTCATCCCAGGGTTCCTGTAGGCTAGCCCTTTTTACCCCCTTGCATGTGTTATTATGTGTTAAACACTCAGGTGCCCTATCATTTTCTTCCAAAAATTGATTAACTATGTTTACCAATGTATTTTTGCCAAACCTAGAAATTGGAAGACCTTCTAATGGTAGCTCAATAATTTGACTCAAAAATTTAGGGGTTACCTCAATAGTCATGTCGTTAATGTGTACCCGGTTATTTCTAAATGTATGGGTGAACATGTCGGCCAAGTCTTCAGAGGAACCATTAAATTTATCCAAAAAAGGCATAAGCCCTCCAACTTCAAAATCTACACCACTTCTAGATTTTCTCGGAGATGGGTGGTATCTATTGGTTCCATTCTTGTTTTTCACCCCATTTTCCTATCTTGGTTTGTCACAACTGCTCTATTCTACCACTATTTCATTCTTTGGATCTCTGGTTTCTGGTGTTTGCAACTTTGTAGGGTTTTTGTGTCATGCAGGGTTTTCAATTTCTCTATTTTTGTTCTTCGAAATGAATCGTAGCACTGTACCTCATAGTCATTTTGCGTTAGCAAATATGTCTTCGTAAAGAAGAGTGGTACACGTTTCTATTTTTTCTTTGAACACATGTCCATCAACGATTGCGCAGATGCCCTTGCCGTCAGATCCACCTTACTTTTTTTTAGTTTTTCTATTTTTTTTGCAGACTCTCACGTACATTGGCATCAAAAATTGGTGGCATACGGTTGGTCACGTCCTCCGTGATTCTGGTATTTTCCAAATGGGTGCAAAAACAAACCACATTTTGACTAACACATGTTCCTTTATTATATGATGTCAAAATAATTTTCACTTGATTGTATTTCTTTCCTTCCTTGGATGCCATGTGGAGATATTACATTGAATGTTCTTTCCGAAGATTATAATGTTTTTACATCAATAGTTGTTTCTTCTTCTGCAGCAACATCAATAGTATCTATTTCTTCCTCTTCATCCTCATCTCCAAAAATTACATCATTTAAGGTGGAGTAAAACCTCTCAAAGCTCCTAGGGTTTTCGCTAAAATGGTGTTGGCAAACTAGTTTGATGAGACCATGGTGGCGAAGACTCCATTTTCCTTCCTGATATCTTTTTGCCATGTTTTTTAATTCCTGGTGTAGGTATAGGGGAAGATTTACCCTAACCTCTAGTTGTTGCCTACCATGTCTGAGATGATTTAAATTTTTTATGTGATGCCCTGACAACAGTACATACTGCCCTTCACAGGTTAGAAATTTTACTACCCATGTGGCTACTTCATCCCAGGGTTCCTGTAGGCTAGCCCTTTTACCCCCTTGCATGTGTTATTATGTGTTAAACACTCAGGTGCCCTATCATTTTCTTCCAAAAATTGATTAACTATGTTTACCAATGTATTTTTGCCAAACCTAGAAATTGGAAGACCTTCTAATGGTAGCTCAATAATTTGACTCAAAACTTTAGGGGTTACCTCAATAGTCATGTCGTTAATGTGTACCCGGTTATTTCTAAATGTATGGGTGAACATGTCGGCCAAGTCTTCAGAGGAACCATTAAATTTATCCAAAAAAGGCATAAGCCCTCCAGCTTCAAAATCTACACCACTTCTAGATTTTCTCAGAGATGGGTGGTATCTATTGGTTCCATTCTTGTTTTTCACCCCATTTTCCTATCTTGGTTTGTCACAACTACTCTCTTCTACCACTATTTCATTGCTGGATCTTTGGTTTCTGGTGTTTGCAACTTTGTAGGGTTTTTGTGTCATGCAAAGTTTTCAATTTCTCTATTTTTGTTCTTCAGAATGAATCGTAGCATTGTACCTCATAGTCATTTTGCGTTAGCAAATATGTCTTCAGAAAGAAGAGTGGCACACGTTTCTATTTTTTCTTTGAACACATGTCCATCAACGATTGCGCAGATGCCCTTGCCGTCAGATCCACCTTACTTTTTTTTAGTTTTTCTATTTTTTTTGCAGACTCTCACGTACATTGGCATCAAAAATTGGTGGCATACGGTTGGTCACGTCCTCCGTGATTCTGGTATTTTCCAAATGGGTGCAAAAACAAACCACATTTTGACTAACACATGTTCCTTTATTGTATGATGTCAAAATAATTTTCACTTGATTGTATTTCTTTCCTTCCTTGGATGCCATGTGGAGATATTACATTGAATGTTCTTTCCGAAGATTATAATGTTTTTACATCAATAGTTGTTTCTTCTTCTGCAGCAACATCAATAGTATCTATTTCTTCCTCTTCATCCTCATCTCCAAAAATTAAATCATTTAAGGTGGAGTAAAACCTCTCAAAGCTCCTAGGGTTTTCGCTAAAATGGTGTTGGCAAACTAGTTTGATGAGACCATGGTGGCGAAGACTCCATTTTCCTTCCTGATATCTTTTTGCCATGTTTTTTAATTCCTGGTGTAGATATAGGGGAAGATTTACCCTAACCTCTAGTTGTTGCCTACCATGTCTGAGATGATTTAAATTTTTTATGTGATGCCCTGACAACAGTACATACCGCCCTTCACAGGTTAGAAATTTTATTACCCATGTGGCTACTTCATCCCGGGGTTCTCGTAGGCTAGCCCTTTTTACCCCCTTGCATGTGTTATTATGTGTTAAACACTCAGGTGCCCTATCATTTTCTTCCAAAAATTGATTAACTATGTTTACCAATGTATTTTTGCCAAACCTAGAAATTGGAAGACCTTCTAATGGTAGCTCAATAATTTGACTCAAAACTTTAGGGGTTACCTCAATAGTCATGTCGTTAATGTGTACCCGGTTATTTCTAAATGTATGGGTGAACATGTCGGCCAAGTCTTCAGAGGAACCATTAAATTTATCCAAAAAAGGCATAAGCCCTCCAGCTTCAAAATCTACACCACTTCTAGATTTTCTCAGAGATGGGTGGTATCTATTGGTTCCATTCTTGTTTTTCACCCCATTTTCCTATCTTGGTTTGTCACAACTGCTCTATTCTACCACTATTTCATTGCTGGATCTTTGGTTTCTGGTGTTTGCAACTTTGTAGGGTTTTTGTGTCATGCAAAGTTTTCAATTTCTCTATTTTTGTTCTTCAGAATGAATCGTAGCATTGTACCTCATAGTCATTTTGCGTTAGCAAATATGTCTTCAGAAAGAAGAGTGGCACACGTTTCTATTTTTTCTTTGAACACATGTCCATCAACGATTGCGCAGATGCCCTTGCCGTCAGATCCACCTTACTTTTTTTTAGTTTTTCTATTTTTTTTTGCAGACTCTCACGTGCATTGGCATCAAAAATTGGTGGCATACGGTTGGTCACGTCCTCCGTGATTCCGGTATTTTCCAAATGGGTGCAAAAACAAACCACATTTTGACTAACACATGTTCCTTTATTGTATGATGTCAAAATAATTTTCACTTGATTGTATTTCTTTCCTTCCTTGGATGCCATGTGGAGATATTACATTGAATGTTCTTTCCGAAGATTATAATGTTTTTACATCAATAGTTGTTTCTTCTTCTGCAGCAACATCAATAGTATCTATTTCTTCCTCTTCATCCTCATCTCCAAAAATTAAATCATTTAAGGTGGAGTAAAACCTCTCAAAGCTCCTAGGGTTTTCGCTAAAATGGTGTTGGCAAACTAGTTTGATGAGACCATGGTGGCGAAGACTCCATTTTCCTTCCCCGATATCTTTTTGCCATGTTTTTTAATTCCTGGTGTAGGTATAGGGGAAGATTTACCCTAACCTCTAGTTGTTGCCTACCATGTCCGAGATGATTTAAATTTTTTATGTGATGCCCCGACAACAGTACATACCGCCCTTCACGAGGTTAGAAATTTTATTACCCATGTGGCTACTTCATCCCGGGGTTCCTCGTAGGCTAGCCCTTTTTACCCCCTTGCATGTGTTATTATGTGTTAAACACTCAGGTGCCCTATCATTTTCTTCCAAAAATTGATTAACTATGTTTACCAATGTATTTTTGCCAAACCTAGAAATTGGAAGACCTTCTAATGGTAGCTCAATAATTTGACTCAAAACTTTAGGGGTTACCTCAATAGTCATGTCGTTAATGTGTACCCGGTTATTTCTAAATGTATGGGTGAACATGTCGGCCAAGTCTTCAGAGGAACCATTAAATTTATCCAAAAAAGGCATAATCCCTCCAGCTTCAAAATCTACACCACTTCTAGATTTTCTCAGAGATGGGTGGTATCTATTGGTTCCATTCTTGTTTTTCACCCCATTTTCCTATCTTGGTTTGTCACAACTACTCTCTTCTACCACTATTTCATTGCTGGATCTTTGGTTTCTGGTGTTTGCAACTTTGTAGGGTTTTTGTGTCATGCAAAGTTTTCAATTTCTCTATTTTTGTTCTTCAGAATGAATCGTAGCATTGTACCTCATAGTCATTTTGCGTTAGAAAATATGTCTTCAGAAAGAAGAGTGGCACACGTTTCTATTTTTTCTTTGAACACATGTCCATCAACGATTGCGCAGATGCCCTTGCCGTCAGATCCACCTTACTTTTTTTTAGTTTTTCTATTTTTTTGCAGACTCTCACGTACATTGGCATCAAAAATTGGTGGCATACGGTTGGTCACGTCCTCCGTGATTCTGGTATTTTCCAAATGGGTGCAAAAACAAACCACATTTTGACTAACACATGTTCCTTTATTGTATGATGTCAAAATAATTTTCACTTGATTGTATTTCTTTCCTTCCTTGGATGCCATGTGGAGATATTACATTGAATGTTCTTTCCGAAGATTATAATGTTTTTACATCAATAGTTGTTTCTTCTTCTGCAGCAACATCAATAGTATCTATTTCTTCCTCTTCATCCTCATCTCCAAAAATTAAATCATTTAAGGTGGAGTAAAACCTCTCAAAGCTCCTAGGGTTTTCGCTAAAATGGTGTTGGCAAACTAGTTTGATGAGACCATGGTGGCGAAGACTCCATTTTCCTTCCTAATATATTTTTGCCATGTTTTTTAATTTTGGGTGTAGGTATAGGGGAATATTTACCCTAACATCTAGTTGTTGCCTACCATGTCTGAGATGATTTAAATTTTTTATGTGATGCCCCGACAACGAGTACATACCGCCCTTCACAGGTTAGAAATTTTATTACCCATGTGGCTACTTCATCCCAGGGTTCCTGTAGGCTAGCCCTTTTTACCCCCTTGCATGTGTTATTATGTGTTAAACACTCAGGTGCCCTATCATTTTCTTCCAAAAATTGATTAACTATGTTTACCAATGTATTTTTGCCAAACCTAGAAATTGGAAGACCTTCTAATGGTAGCTCAATAATTTGACTCAAAACTTTATGGGTTACCTCAATAGTCATGTCGTTAATGTGTACCCGGTTATTTCTAAATGTATGGGTGAACATGTCGGCCAAGTCTTCAGAGGAACCATTAAATTTATCCAAAAAAGGCATAAGCCCTCCAGCTTCAAAATCTACACCACTTCTAGATTTTCTCAGAGATGGGTGGTATCTATTGGTTCCATTCTTGTTTTTCACCCCATTTTCCTATCTTGGTTTGTCACAACTGCTCTCTTCTACCACTATTTCATTGCTGGATCTTTGGTTTCTGGTGTTTGCAACTTTGTAGGGTTTTTGTGTCATGCAAAGTTTTCAATTTCTCTATTTTTGTTCTTCAGAATGAATCGTAGCATTGTACCTCATAGTCATTTTGCGTTAGCAAATATGTCTTCATAAAGAAGAGTGGCACACGTTTCTATTTTTTCTTTGAACACATGTCCATCAACGATTGCGCAGATGCCCTTGCCGTCAGATCCACCTTACTTTTTTTTAGTTTTTCTATTTTTTTTGCAGACTCTCACGTACATTGGCATCAAAAATTGGTGGCATACGGTTGGTCATGTCCTCCGTGATTCTGGTATTTTCCAAATGGGTGCAAAAACAAACCACATTTTGACTAACACATGTTCCTTTATTGTATGATGTCAAAATAATTTTCACTTGATTGTATTTCTTTCCTTCCTTGGATGCCATGTGGAGATATTACATTGAATGTTCTTTCCGAAGATTATAATGTTTTTACATCAATAGTTGTTTCTTCTTCTGCAGCAACATCAATAGTATCTATTTCTTCCTCTTCATCCTCATCTCCAAAAATTAAATCATTTAAGGTGGAGTAAAACCTCTCAAAGCTCCTAGGGTTTTCGCTAAAATGGTGTTGGCAAACTAGTTTGATGAGACCATGGTGGCGAAGACTCCATTTTCCTTCCTGATATCTTTTTGCCATGTTTTTTAATTCCTGGTGTAGGTATAGTGGAAGATTTATCCTAACCTCTAGTTGTTGCCTACCATGTCTGAGATGATTTAAATTTTTTATGTGATGCCCTGACAACAGTACATACTGCCCTTCACAGGTTAGAAATTTTATTACCCATGTGGCTACTTCATCCCAGGGGTTCCTGTAGGCTAGCCCTTTTTACCCCCTTGCATGTGTTATTATGTGTTAAACACTCAGGTGCCCTATCATTTTCTTCCAAAAATTGATTAACTATGTTTACCAATGTATTTTTGCCAAACCTAGAAATTGGAAGACCTTCTAATGGTAGCTCAATAATTTGACTCAAAACTTTAGGGGTTACCTCAATAGTCATGTCGTTAATGTGTACCCGGTTATTTCTAAATGTATGGGTGAACATTTCGGCCAAGTCTTCAGAGGAACCATTAAATTTATCCAAAAAAGGCATAAGCCCTCCAGCTTCAAAATCTACACCACTTCTAGATTTTCTCAGAGATGGGTGGTATCTATTGGTTCCATTCTTGTTTTTCACCCCATTTTCCTATCTTGGTTTGTCACAACTGCTCTATTCTACCACTCTTTCATTCTTTGGATCTTTGGTTTCCGGTGTTTGCAACTTTGTAGGGTTTTTGTGTCATGCAGGGTTTTCAATTTCTCTATTTTTGTTCTTCGGAATGAATCGTAATCTGAGCATTGTACCTCATAGTCATTTTGCGTTAGCAAATATGTCTTCGGAAAGAAGAGTGGCACATGTTTCTATTTTTTCTTTGAACACATGTCCATCAACGATTGCGTAGATGCCCTTGCCGTCAGATCCACCTTACTTGTTTTTAGTTTTTCTATTTTTTTGCAGACTCTCACGTGCATTGGCATCAAAAATTGGTGGCATACGGTTGGTCACGTCCTCCGTGATTCTGGTATTTTCCAAATGGGTGCAAAAACAAACCACATTTTGACTAACACATGTTCCTTTATTGTATGATGTCAAAATAATTTTCACTTGATTGTATTTCTTTCCTTCCTTGGATGCCATGTGGAGATATTACATTGAATGTTCTTTCCGAAGATTATAATGTTTTTACATCAATAGTTGTTTCTTCTTCTGCAAAGCAACATCAATAGTATCTATTTCTTCCTCTTCATCCTCATCTCCAAAAATTACATCATTTAAGGTGGAGTAAAACCTCTCAAAGCTCCTAGGGTTTCCTCTAAAATGGTGTTGGCAAACTAGTTTGATGAGACCATGGTGGCGAAGACTCCATTTTCCTTCCTGATATCTTTTTGCCATGTTTTTTAATTCCTGGTGTAGGTATAGGGGAAGATTTACCCTAACCTCTAGTTGTTGCCTACCATGTCCGAGATGATTTAAAATTTTTATGTGATGCCACGACAACAGTACATACTGCCCTTCACAGGTTAGAAATTTTATTACCCATGTGGCTACTTCATCCCAGGGTTCCTGTAGGCTAGCCCTTTTTACCCCCTTGCATGTGTTATTATGTGTTAAATACTCAGGTGCCCTATCATTTTCTTCCAAAAATTGATTAACTATGTTTACCAATGTATTTTTGCCAGACCTAGAAATTGGAAGACCTTCTAATGGTAGCTCAATAATTTGACTCAAAACTTTAGGGGTTACCTCAATAGTCATGTCGTTAATGTGTGCCCGGTTGTTTCTAAATGTGTGGGTGAACATGTCGGCCAAGTCTTCAGAGGAACCATTAAATTTATCCAAAAATGGCATAAGCCCTCCATCTTCAAAAATCTACACCACTTCTAGATTTTCTCGAGAGATGGGTGGTATCTATTGGTTCCATTCTTGTTTTTCACCCCATTTTCCTATCTTGGTTTGTCACAAACTGCTCTCTTCTATCGTTATTCCTCTGCTAGATCTCTGGTTTCTGGTGTTTGCAACTTTGTAGGGTTTTTGTGTCATGCAAGGTTTTCAATTTCCCTGTTTTTGTTCTTCGGAATGAATCGTAGCATTGTACCTCGTAGTCATTTTGCGTTAGCAAATATGTCTTCGAAAGAAGAGTGGCACACGTTTCTATTTTTTCTTTGAACACATGTCCATCAACGGTTGCGCAGATGCCCTTGCCGTCAGATCCACCTTACTCATTTTTAGTTTTTCTATTTTTCCTGCAGACTCTCACGTGCATGTTTATTAGCATCAAAAATTGGTGGCATACTGTTGGTCACGTCCTCCGTGATTCTGGTATTTTCTAAATGGGTGCAAGAACAAACCATATCCTTACTGACACATGTTCATTTCTCGTATGCAGTCAAAAGAATTTTTACTTGATCGTATTTCTTTTCTTCCTTGGATGCCACGTGGAGATATTATATTGAATGCTCTTTTCGAAGATTATGATCTATTGCAAAAACAAAACTTCATTCCGAAGATTATGACTTCATTTCGAAGACAAGTCTTCATTCTAAAGATCATGCTTCTTTACGATGTCAAATCCTCATTCCGAAGATAAATCCTCATTCTGAAGACAAATCTTCATTCCAAAGACAAATCCTCATTTCGAAGATAAATCTTGCTTCATTCTGAAGACAAATCTTGCTTCATTTCGAAGACAAAGCTTCATTCCGAAGACAAAGCTTCATTTCGAAGACAAATCTTCATTTCGAAGACAAAGCTTCATTTCGAAGACAAAGTGCAACAATCATGCTGTCATTTAGAAGACAATTTCAATTCGAAGACAATACAACAATTAGTCTGAAGAAGATAGCGAGCACTATTTTTGGCATTCTTGTTTCGAAGATTAGGCAGAAATCAATATTCCCATTCTCAAAACATGTTTTAAGTATGCCAACTCTTATGGATACCTTTTATGCTAATGGTTAATTGTTATATACTATATACCAATCATTTACAATGAAGAAATGTAAGAAATATATACCTGATTAAAACAAGTTAATGCAAGTTTTTGAAAGATGATTGCTTCTGTTGATGTTCTACTGAGATTTTCTGCAATATTTCAAAACAAGTGCAGTTGGTGAATTTGTACAATGATGGTTCAAAAATTTTCAAGGTTATGCATGCCAGAAAACTGGTTTTCATGCATACCAACCTGGTAGTGCCTTGAAAAAGGTTTTCACTGCTGAGTTATTCATTTTCTCTCTTTTTTTTTTTTTTTTTTTTTTACCTCTCCTTTTCTCTCTTTTTCTTTTTTTTTTTTCTTGATTCGACTATGCCCATGAAGGAATTCATGATTTCCCTGAAATCATGCCCATGAAGGAATTCATAATCAGAATTTATTCATCTTTTTGTTTTTTCTTTTTCTGATTTTTTTGTATTTTTCTATTTTTTCTTGAAATCCATGATCATACTGATTATTTTGAAGTGGAAGAGGAAATTTCTTCCACCTATTGTGTATCCAAACTGTCAAGTTGTTGCAAGAATTCCTCTTTAGTCGGAGGTGTATGGTACACCACGAGGTGATGTCCATTCACTACCAACTTTCTCTGTGACCCATCAATAGGAGATAAATGACTGCTCCATTGTCAAATACCTCCTCAATCCGGTAAGGTCCAAGCCATCTAGTTCTCAGCTTTCCAGGGAAGTCCTCATAGCGAGAATCAAATAGTAAAGCCCAATCTCCTTGTTGAAGTTTCCTCTGCTGAATGTGACTGTCATGCCACATCTTCCTCTGCTCCTGAATTACTTCAGTTTGGTGTAGAGCATCCAACCTAAGTTCATCCAATGCATTCAGCTATAGAATCCTATCTGTCTATGCCTGTGACAATTCAATTCCAATTTCCAATGTTGTGCGCTAGTGTTAGTAGCTCAAATTCAATAGGTAAGAGGGGCTTTTTACCAAAGACTAGTTCATAAGGTGTGAATCCAGTAGTGGATTTCCAAGTAGTATTGTAAGCCCATACTTGCTTCGGGTAATTTATCTAGCTCGGTTCTTCCTATGAAAAGCTACTATTTTTGTTAAGATTCATTCTAGTTCCCTGTTTGTTACCTCAACCTGGCAACCTGGCCATTTGCTTGTGGGTGATAAGGTGATGATTTTCTATGTTTGATTTCATATAATTCTGTAAATGCCTCAATGACTTTAGATGCAAATTGGGGTCCTTGGTCTGTGGTGATAGACCGAGGAGCTCCAAATCTCTAAAAAATCTGAGTATACAAGAAATCAATGACCTTCTCTTCATGAGCATGTTTGAAAGCATGCACCTCTACCCACTTTGTCAAGTAATCAGTGCATACTAGAATATGCACCTTTCCTTGAGAAGGTGGATCAATAGGTCCTACAAAATCAAGCCCCCACCTCTCAAATGGCTCTAAAACCAATTGAGGCTGCAGTGGCATTTCATTTGTATGAGTGGGTTTCCCCATTCTTTGGCATGCATCACAATGCATGATGTACTTTTTCACATCCTTGTGAAGAGATGGCCAATAATATCCTGTCCCTAAGATTTTCCTAATTGTGCTTTTTACAGAGTAGTGTCCACCTGAGGGTTCATCATGACAAGCCCTAAGGATATCATACACCTCATCCTTTCGGATGCACCTACGTAACACATGGTCGGGACTGCACTTAAAAAGTATACCCTTGATCCATTCAAAAGAAGAACTCTGTTTGATCAATTGTTTTTTCTATTTTGAAGTGAAATGTGGAGGAACTTTCCCTGTGACCAAGTAATTGGCTATATCTGCAAACCAAGGTGATTGGACTGATATAGCAAATAATTTTTCATCAGGAAAGGTGTCTTCAACTAATTCCCCTTCATCCGTGTTCTGTAATCTGGACAAGAAATCTGCTACAACATTAGCTTTTCCTGGTTTGTTGATTATAGTGATATCAAATTCTTGTAGCAACAGTAACCAATGAATAATTCTTGCACTTACCATAGGCTTATTCATCAAATATTTAATGGTTGTGTGATATGTGTGAATAAATATTTGATAATCTGTGATGTAATGCCTAAATTTGTTGATGGCATAAATTACTGCCAAGAATTCTTTCTCCAGTTGTGGTATAATTTTTCTCAGCTCCTGTCAAATTCTTGCTAATGTAGTAGATGGCATAGTGTTCACCATTGTCAATTTGTCCTAATGCTGCTCCAATTGCAGTATTGGAAGCATCGACCTGTATGTGAAATGGTAATGTCCAATTAGGTCCTCTTAACACAGGTGGAGTTACTAATTTCTCTTTCAGAGCTTCAAATGATTCTTGACACCTTGCAGTCCAGGAAAATTTAGAATCTTTAGTCAATAGGGCAAACATGGGATTGGCTATTGTGCTAAAGCTGGGAATAAACCTGCGGTAAAAACCAATGTGTCCTAGGAAGCTTCGACATCAATCGAGTTTTAGGAGGAAGGAGGTTCTTGATAATTTCCACCTTCTTTGGATCAACTTGGATCCCTTGAAGAGAGATGTGATGACCAAGAACTATTCCTTCCTTCATCATCATAAAACATTTTTTGGATTCAAGGATAACTGGTATGTTTCACAGTGAGTTAAAACTTTGTCAAGGTTTTCTAATGTAAAGTCAAAAGTCTTGTCCACATACTTGTGAAATCATCCATGTATATCTCAACATTGTTGGTAGTCAGATCAGAAAAAATTGCTAAAACTGCTCGTTGAAATGTTGTTGGGGCATTACACAAACCAAAAGGTAAAACCCTATAGGCAAATGTTCCCCATGGACAGGTAAAGGTTGTTTTCTCTTGATCTTCAGGTGCAATCTGAATTTGATTATATCCACTAAATCCATCAAGAAAACAAAAGTATCTCTTTCCAGCAAGGGTATCTAACACCTGATCTATGAAAGGTAATGGAAAATGGTCTTTGTATGTCACTTTATTCAGCTCTCTATAGTCTACACATACTCTCATTTTTCCATTTTTCTTAGGAACTATAACCAATGGAGAGACCCACTGGCTATCAAAAATTGGGTAAATGAATCCTACCTCCAGAAGTTTTTCAATTTCTTCCTTTACAATATCCCTTAGGGCAGGATTCAGTCTTCTCTGGGGTTGTCTTATTGGCTTGACTTCTTCAGTATAAATTATGTGGGTGCATATATCAGGGTGAACTCCTGACATATCTTTATAGTCCCAAGCAAAAGCATGAACATGCTTCTGCAAGACAACTATCAATTTGTCTTCCTCTTCCCTAGTAAGCCAGTTGTAAATGTTCAAAAATTTTCCTGGCTGGACTTCTATTTGTTTTGTATTTGGAAGGACTGAATTCACTTCTTCATACTTAGTGATTAGGGAGTTAAGAGGACACTACTGAGATGGAAGGAAATAAGAAGTTTCTGTTTCATTATTTTTTGATGGAAGCATATCCTGTATGGAACAGTGAGAAGGAAAAATCAGGTGATGGTGCCACCCATGTGGTAGTGAAACAGAGTTTTCCTGTGATAGTACAGATGGTTCACCTTCAGAGTTTTGGTTCTCCTCATTCCTTAACAATTGCTGGATATTTACTGCTTCCTCTTCTAACCCTTGTTCATGCAGAACATTCATTAGGATAGTTTCATTTTCTGAGTTTTCTGTGTCATGGAGGTCTTCTGTGTGTTCCCTTACTACCAAGGTGGCTAGTGTGGAAATAACCTCCTCTGATTCTTCATCTGAATCAGGAAACCATAACTGACCTAAAAAATTGTTGGAGGGTCTTGCAGGAGGATACAGAGAGATCTATTTTAGATCAATACCATTTGAAATAGTCATTTTTCTAGATCTGCAGTCTATGAAGGTTGCTGCAGTTGCAAGCCAAGGTCTTCCCAAAATGATGGGATATCCATGTGTTGAATTTCTTGGTTGTAAAACCAAAAAATCTGTAGGGAATTCCCAAGAAGAAACTTCTATAGGAACATCTTCAATGATACCTTCGGGTTTTGCAACTGACCTATCAGCCATTTCTAAAACTGTAAATGTGGGGCTGAGATGTTTGAGCTGTAATTGTTTCATTATATCCTTGGTCATGACATTTATTGCAGCTCCTAGATCTACTAAGACATTTGATATTGGTATTGAACCTATAGTAACTGTGATAACTGGACTTCCTGGGTCACTATACTTTGGAGGTACTAGTTTTCCAGATAAGAGATCAGCTATCTTTCCTTCAATCTGAACAGTCTTGGGAAATGCTTTCTTTTTTCTTCCTGCTCTTCTAATGCACAAATCTCGGATAGTACTTTTAATCATTGGTATATCCTTAATGGCTTGCAATAAGGGCAATGATATAGTTAACTTTTTAAGTTCCTTGACCAGGTCTGATTCAGAATTTTTTGTTGTGGTATTGAATCTTTCAGGATATGGAATTATCCTTGATGAAGGTAATTGTTATGCTTGTGGTTCTATTTTTTCTTCTTCTTTCTCTATTGTTGGTTCAACTATAACTGGTTCCAAAGGTTCTTGCTCTTCATTTTCTTTGCTTTTATTTGAAACGGGTTTAGGTACAACTTTTCCTGAACGAAGTTGGATGTTACTACAATCAATAACATTTATTTCAACATTTTCTTCAGCTTCACCACATAGACAGGGGATGCCTGTCTCATGCTGTTTGGATTAGTGACTGATTGAGCTGGAAGTTGAGGTTGTTTCACCTATTGTGTTTGTTGTGGTTGGTTCTATTTTTCTTGAAAGTTTTGATTAGGTGCAGGCAGCAAATGCTGATTTTGACCTTGATTTCTTTGCTGCCTTGGATAGGACTGGTATTGTTGATTCCACTGTGGTTGATTTTGCATCCAATGTGGATTAGTCTGATTCTGATTCTAGGGTGGGTTGTTTTGATTCCATGATGGGTTGTTTTGACTCCATGATGGGTTGTTTTGATTCCATGATGGGTTGTTTTGATTCGATTCCAGGCTGAATTACTCCAATTTGTTTGTGGCCATTCTTGGGAATTTGTCCATTGAGGATAATTCCAAGGACGTTGGGGTGGTTCCGATTGTCCCCAAGGCATAGTCCCAGGATTATGCCCCCAATTTGTAGGAAAATGAGGGGGATTTTGGTATTGAGAGAAATTTCCCCCTTGTTTTGGTCCAACATAGTTGAGTTCCTCGAGTCGACTTTCTAACATAGTTTTGAGTTGTGGTAGCAGGTGGCATTGATCAGTTGAATGCTTCTTTGAACAGATACTACAAATGGCTGAGATAGATGTTTTATTCAAAGGACATTCCTGCAAAGCATGTTTATTTCTACATCTTGGGCAATAAATTGCCAAAGGTTCTATGTTTTTTGCTTTTGCAGACATTTCCCCCAAAGTTGTGTTTAATTGCACTAGAATATCAGTTTTAAAATTTGCAAGTTCCTCTATTAGTTCCTTCACATCAGTGCCATTTGTACTTTTTTTCTTCTTCCTTGCTTATTGCGAGAGTAATTCCTACAGAGATCCATAATTTCCTCATTACTGAGAGTATTTACATCCCCTCTTCCCATCAAATCCAATACGTCTCTGGATTCATCTTGTAATCCTCTCAAAAATATGGTTTTGCATAACTCTGGTTCTACAAGTCCACATCTCCTTTGAACAAAGGAGAACCTATCAAGATAGTCTTCTAATGTTTCATCATCTTCCTGTTTAATCCTGAATAACTCATCTTTCCTGTTCCTTACACGACAATACTCCTGATATTTGTCTAAAAACATAGTTTCCATTTGATCCCAAGTTCGGATGGAATTTGGCTCTAAACTCATGAACCAGCGTAATGTTGAGTCCTTGAGTGTTGAGGGAAAGACCTTAAGTTTTTGATTGTCATTTACATAATCATAGGTTTGACACACTACCTTGAATTCAAACAAAAACTGATCAGGATCTTCAGATACAACACCTCGAAAGGTTGGAAGTACTGAAGGTGAAATGGTTTTCATGGGAGAGTTTTGTGTTGGATTCAAACGGATAGGATATTCAAATGTTCTGGAAGGTTGAGGAATATCCTGATCATCTCCTTCATCATGGACATAGCCATGTTGGCCATCTCTATCTAGATTGCCTCCCTCTGCCATAGTTTCTTGTTCTCTGGGAACAGTTAAACCTATCCAAATTTCACTCTCAAGAGGTCCAAGATCCTCTATTGATGATGAGTCTGATGATTCTTCTTTCTTAGGATGTTCTAATGATGGTGAAGCTGGTGATTTTCCTTTCTCAGAATGTTCTAATGATGGTGAGACTGGTGATTTTTCTTTCAATATTTTTGGTAATTCAAACACAGGTGATTCACCCCTTAGGCGTGAAGATCTCCTTAATGGAACAAGCCAGGGATCCTTTTGGGTAATTCTACCTTTTTCATCCCTAGACTTACTCATTCATGTTTACTCTTAAATGACATAAATTATAGGTCAATAGTTGTTATTTTAACCAGTTGTTCTATTCAGATTTTATCCTGAATCTTCATAGTTTAGTCTAATTAACAGCTATTGGACTATTGTTACCTTCTAGCAACACAATTCCTCGACAACGGTGCCAAAATGATGCATTGTCATTATACACATCATTAATTCTCAATGAATTTGTCAATCCAGGGCTGTGTACAAGGCTATCTACGGAAGAAGGGGTGAACAGGGTTATAACTTAGGTCAATCTAGAGCAACAGGTCTTATTGGTGAAACCGATTGTGTGGGGGATTTAGGACATTCCTATCTCTAAATTGCATGAATTAAACCTTAATCTAAGTTGCAGAATTGGAAACTAATCATTAACTACAGAAATGAAGTCCTAATTACAATTGCAGAATGAGACCTAATTATGTTGCAGAAATAACAGTTGCAGAATTAAAAGTCTGATTATAATTGCAGAAAGGAAATCTATTTACTTTTGCAGCAATGAAAACCTACTTCTAACATGGAAATGAAACCTGTCAAGGCTCTGTAATAGAAGGTTGTCAATCTTCTATGCAGGGGTTGACAACAAAACATAAAATGCAAGAAATTACAGAAAATAGTAAATTCTAGAAATGAAAGTCTGCAATAAATTGAAAGCTTTGTTGAAAGTGGGGATTACAACCAAATCATTAATCACAAAACATAAAATAAGCTAAGATTGCAAATATCATTAGTTGTTTACAAAGGAATGAAATGACAAGTTCTACAACTCATTCTGCTACAGCAAAATCAGAATAAAAACCTGTTGTTAGTCCTCCTCCTAGGTCTGGAAGTGGCCAGCCTCTTTGTCCAGAAGAAGGTATGAGTCTCTCTCTCTCTTAGATCTTACTCACACTCATTTACAAGCAATATGAAATAGAAATAGTATACTTTATTGATTCAAGAACATGATTACAATAATTCTGCTGAAAACCTATTACAGGACTATAACAGTCACTTTCTAATTATCACCTATTTTCTCTATTCTCTGATTTCTCTATCTTCTACTCCCCTTACTCTCTACTCTACTCTACTAGCTCAACCTGAATGGGAGCCATATTTATAGATGTCCTAAGATCTACTAACAAGCTGAGAATATCTCAAAAGATCTAATCCTATTATGTTGCAACAATTCCTAGTTTTATCCTAGAAGAAGATCAAACTTGATCTTTCCATAAATGGTGGCTTTGGTCGGCAAGGATGGCAAAGTCAGATCTGAGATATTTTCCCTTACCCTTTTCAATCTTTATTTCCCTTTTTCCAGCGTCAGAATTCGGTCAATAAGTCAAAAAGCACATTCTGTTTTCATTTCGAAGATAAGTGGCTCATTTCGAAGATACTGCAATTCTCATTTCAAAGATCCGCTCATTTCCGAAGATCCGCTCATTCCGAAGATACTACAGTTCTCATTTCGAAGATCCGCTCATTTCGAAGACACTATGTTTTCTCATTTCGAAGATATCTGTTCATTCCGAAGAGACTTCGAAATGAACAAATGTGGGCTCCTTAAATGATTTCCTCTGCATTTCTCATGTGGGTTACTTCTCAGGATCAGATTCCAATGGTCTTCATCTCTTTCCACATGTGAATTCCATGCCTTGCCATTCATTGGCAGTGGCTGGAATTTACATGGGAAAACCTAGTTTTTGCTGCACGATAACAGTTTTCTTGAACTGTTGCAGATTTAGGTAAAATGAATGCTTGAGACATATCAAAACATGATTAGTGAAATGTTGCTATCAATCTAAGCATATCTCATTTTAGCAAGTCATAACAAAACAACATAAAACTTATACAAAAAGTTGTAAAAATCAGAATATAGTATTTCAGATACATTCATCATGCAAATAGTTAATACACAGCATATTGAATTAACTTAACTAGCATATTAGATTAAACATAAGAGTTTATAGGCAATTTCAGTGTTCAAAACATGTTATGATTGAGGCATTTCTAGGCCTCATCATCCACCATGAAGGGTATCCCTAAAATTCATTTTTGGGACTGAGTCTTCAAAATTCTTACCCTTGACAGAGGTTTTCATAGTAGAATTATTTTGTGGGTGCACCTTAGCACCATATTCACTTGATATATGAGCCATTTTTTGATCAACTACTTGAAACTTGTTTCGTGATCTCTTTAATCCTTGCCCTAGACATCGTGGAAAGGTATGGTTTTCACTTTTCTTTTGTGCAGCAAATTGGAAGTCGTTGTCACTCAATTTCATAGTATGATCTATTGAAAGATAAATTTCTAACCCATATTGGATCCCCTGCAACATTTCTTGCTAAAATATTGAGCATAAACCACAAAAATATTGGCCTCTAGGGCCCGAAGGCCCTAAAAACCAACCTCTAGAGCTACTTGCACTCAATCTAGATGAAACCCTCGCATGGTCGCTTGCAAAATCTCTCATTCACACATAGGGATGTGCTAGGATCTGTGTTTCTCCTAATGATATTAAAATTGGTGCTGACATTCTAGGGTTTTTCAGGCATCTACCCTCAAAATTTTAGCTCAATCCGAGTTCGGATGAGTGAGATATGGCCGAAATGAGTTCAGCGGTTTGGGCAGTCCTGCAAAAAATATTTAATCTCTTCAAGCAAATTCATTCAAATTTTCTCAATAAGTCCTCTCTAGGACTTGCTCAAATCTGCTCAATAAGTCCTCTCTAGGATTTTTCCAAATCTGCTCAATAATTCCTCTCTAGTACTTGCTCAAATATGCTCAATAAGTCCTCTCTAGGACTTGCTCAAATCTGCATAGCAAGATTCCATAAAAGCTTACTCAAAATCAGTCCACAAGCCTTCTCAAAGACTTATCTCAAATCTGCTTAACAAGCTCACACAGAACTTGTCCAATCTCATAGAATCATAAAGAGAATTGTTAGAGACTCAATATGTTCTATACTTAATGCTCAATCAATTATCTCAACTCAATCTCATAGAAGCATAAAGAGAATTGTTAGAGACTCAATATGTTCTATACTCAAATCCCAATCTCAACTCAAATCAATCTCATAGAAGCATAAAGAGAATTTTTAGAGACTCTATATGTTCTATACTCAAATCCCAATCTCAACTCAAATCAATTTCATAGAAGCATAAAGAGAATTGTTAGAGACTCTATATGTTCTATTCTCAAATCTCAATCTCAACTCAAATCAAGAATATAGAATAGTTTTTTTATGGAACTTGAACAACCACATGCATCCACTTGACTAGGCTCAATCAACTCAACTCAACCAATCACCTCAATGAACAACCCTTTCTCACAAACCCTAGTCCAAGCATGTATCAACCAACTCAAAATGTTTCCAACAATGCTCAACAACAAATCTCACATAACAATGATACTCATGTTCTCTTCTAACTCAAGTTCAAGTTCTTTGCACAACCAATGGGATCCAACAATAATGCTTATAAAACAAGGTTTAATAACAACTCTCAATCCAAAAAACCTTGAAGCATTAAACCAATCACTTTCGAAAAGGAAACCACAATCAATCCTTTTCACTCCAAAGATATTTTTAGAAATCAACCACCATAATCAATCAATAGGAGAATGTGCCCATACCTTTTATGAATATGAAGAAGCCTCTTTGGAAATCTGCCACAATCACAATATTCTTTTGCCAATCTTCACAAGGGTTAGAAGATCACAAAATAATCAACATTACTCCACTTCACAATAATATTTACCAAGGCTTTTAATTAGAAAACCTTCTTAAGAATTAATGCACAACTTCCTTATCACTCCTAAAACCACTTGTACCATAAAATAAAATAAATCAAATCATTGCATAACCTTGTCACTCCACAAACCACTTATACCATAAAATAAATCAAATATTTTATATCCTTCCTTTCAACACTTTTGCACTCAAAAATAATCACAAAGCTTTCTTAGGCAATATCCCACATTAATAAAATATTAAACCTTATTAAAATATTAAAGCTTGCTCAACCTTATATCTCCCACAAAAACATAATCAAACCATAGCAAGCAAATATTTTAATTAAAATATTGACCCCCACAAATATCGGAGTCGGAGTGCATACCTCAAAGGAGCCCTCGAAGGGCCTTGGTGTTTCGAACCTCTGCCCATCGTGCTGCCAAGTGGCAGCTAAGCCACATGAGCTAACACTGCCCACGTGAGTGCCTTGGGCACTCTCTTCCTTAAAATGTGTGTGCTTTCCTCACAAGGTGCCAAAACTTTGACCGTCCATGACTTGACTACCCACGTCACACTCCACGAAATTCGTTGCGCAATATTTGGATGTAGAAATACTTTGGGTTTTTGAAAATCATGTGACACTCCTTAGGTTTATTAAATGGAAAACCTTTGGCTTATTTATATAAGCCATCCTTCAATGTGAATACATCGGCCCTTTTAACATTTCCCTCATGACGTCGGTGGCACCAATAAGAAAGGAGGGAAAAACCTTTTATTTAATTTTAAAATTTAAATTTAAATTTAAATTTAAACTAAACCTTTAAAATTAAATTTCTCCATCATCGGGGCACCTTTTTCGATGAAACGAAAATCCAACTTGGGTTTTAAGAAAAACCCATTTCAAATCTGCCATCCATTGGTTTTAAATAAAACCTTTCCTTACCTTCCTTGGTTTTCATAAAAACCTTTTGCTAAGCTTCCCTTGAAGCTCCTTTTGGAACCAAATGCCATGCATCCCTTCTAGAACCTTTGATCAAAACCTTTGCTTCTCATGAAGCTCTTTGTGGAGAAAAATCATAGTGCTTACTTACATAGGTCCTTTTGACATCAATGACAACTTTTATCTTAGGGACTCAAAATGTCCAACAATCTCCCCCTTTGTCATTGATGGCAACCCATATTCATTTTACTGAAACCTAACCTTCTTTTTTGCTCCCCCTAGGACTTTGCTCCCCCTAGCTCAATGCTCTCTCAAATATCAAATCTCATATCAAATCTCTCCCCAATACACAAATCTCTCCCCCTTTGACATCAATGGCAAAGGGTCACCTTTGGGGCTCGGGGCTAAGAATGAGCCTCTTAGCTTAGCCCCTCCCCCACCTCCACATGAGGTGGTTAATTCTGGGGTGGGAGTATTTCTACTCCTCGAAAGCACAAATTTGTACCTTTATCTTTCTCTCTTCTTCTGTGAGTCTTCTGAATCTACTCACTATTTCTTTCCAAGTCATCATCCATGTTCCTATCGTCACTTATGTTCTTGTTCTTGTTCTTGTTCTCATCCATGTTCCTATTTTGGTTCTCATCCTTGTTCCTATTCTTATTATTTTTTGAGTCTCTATTCTTTTTGAGTCTCTATTATTGTTCATATTCTTGTTTCTATTCATATTCCTATTTCTGTTCATATTCCTGTTCCTGTTCATATTCCTATCCCTATTCACGTTCCTGTTCATGTTCATGTTCCTGTTCATGCCTATTTTTGGAATATTTTCTCTACACCATCTTGCTATGTGACCATCATTATTGCACTTATAACACTTAATGTTATTATTCCTTGGATGTGCAATTGTCTTAGGATTTCTCCTAATGAAGCCATATCTTCTTCTATCATGAACCCTGCAATTCATTGCCTTGTGACCAAAACCATTGCATGAGTAGCAATAACCTTGGAAAAGTTGTTCTTTTCCATATACCTATCTTTCATGAGTCCTGCACTGTGAAGCCATGTGTCCAAACCTATGACATGAAAAGCATCTTCCATTGAAGCCTCCTTGTCTTGACCTCATTGGTCTCCTATTCTGATTGTTGTTCCATATGTATCTTCTTTGTGCATTGTTCCTCTATTTGTTGAACTCTTTGTTGTCCAACTCATCCTCTGATGTCCCACTTTCACTTAAATTGTCTTCTTCTGATGTATCTTCTTCTGAAGTTTCTTCTTCATCAAGACTTGAAGTAGATTATTTTTCTTATTTCTTTTGAACCTTTCCAAAGCCAAGACCTGTTGAACATGATGTTCATTGTTGTCCATGGATGAACTTATCCAAGTTCTTAGAGCTATTTGTGAAACTCTTCATCTTGATCTTGGAGTCCTTTAAGTCTTCTTTTAGAGTAGCCACTTCTTGTGCTAACTTCTCACATTCCAAAATCTTTGCTTCTAACTTATCCTTGAACTTGCTTACCTTAGCCTTTGATTTCTCTAAATCCTCTATGAGCAATAACCTTTCTTCATCACATTCTTGAAACTGAATTTCAATCTTGGAGTGTTGCTTTCTAACCTTATTTACTATGTCAAGGGCATAGATAAGTTCTCCCTTGAGATCATAACCATTCTCTACTGAATAATCTTCTATTTATTTGTCTTTGTCCTTATCATTACTTCCTTTTGGCTTGTCTTCTATAGGATCACTTTCTTTATCTTCCAAAGCCATTAGAAGATTCTCATCTGGTCTTTCAAGTGCATCTTCAAAATCATCATCACTAAAACTATAACCATCCCTAGTGCAATCATCTTCAAGATGTCCAAATTTACCACATCTAAAACACTTGAGAATAACTGGAGTCCTTTTCTTAACTGGATATTTCTCTTTAACCATAAATAGGACTTCATCTCTATCATTGTCTAAAAAACTAGCATCACTATCAATTGAGTACTTACTTGCATTTTCCACATAGTAGCTTCTCTTTTGTCTTTGGAAGAACTTATTTCCTTGTCTGCTTTGTCCATCCTTGCTTTTCTTCTGGTACCTATGTCTTTCTGATTCCCTATATATGTGATCCTATTTTTCTTCATCATTGTTATTCTTTGGATCTTTGCATTCTATTGCATAGTGTCCATACCATCCACAATTGAAACATTTGATAGATCTTAGATCTATGGGTCTTCTGGAACCTCTATCTCTTCTGCCATAATTTGCTTCTTCATCACTGGATGACTCACTGCTTGATTCTATCTTCTTTCCATTTTTCTTTTTGTCTACTTTGAAAGTAGCTTCTTTCGAAGGAATAGGATCTTTTGTTCTTATCTCAAAATTAGTAAGCATGCCAAGCAAAGAATTCATTGTCAAATAATCACTATCAATTGATGTTTCTATAGCAGAAACCTTTTCACTATACCTTTTTGGAAGAGTCCTCAATATCTTATCACAAGCATCAGATTCATCAACCTTCATTCCAAGGCCTTTCATCTCATGTACAAGTTCATCAACCTTGTTGAGATAGTCATGAATATTTTCATCATCCCTCATTCTTAGGTTCTCAAATTATCCTTTGAGATTTTTGATCTTAGCCATTATGACTCCTTTATCTCCTTCATATATTTCATGCAAAAGTTCCCACATTTATTTTGCTATTTTACATTCCATAACCTTCATAGATTTTGATCTATGCAACCCTTTTATAATTGCATTCATAGCTCTTGAATTTGCATGCATTAGAAGCTTACCTTCCTTATCTGTAGGAGGATTGGCTGTTGAATCATATCCAAGTTCCACTGCATCCCAAAATTTATTTCCAAGTGCCATCAAGTAAAATCTCATCAGCATACACCAATATAATAAGTCACTTCCATCAAATACTGGTACTACATTATTGAAGGGTCTGTATCTTTGATCCTTTTGATCCATTGTGTTCTTAGACCGCTTTTCCTTCAAGTTGTCAAACTCTTCTGAAGGAACCCGCTCTGATACCAATTGAAGAACATAAGCTTATACTAAGAGGGGGGTGAATAGTATAAGACCCCTTTTTACTTTTTCTTTCAATTCAATATTATGCAGTGTATAGATAGCAATATCAATAGTAGTAATCAAAGTAATGCATAAAACACCATACACAATAGAGACACCACAATTTACGTGGTTCACCCAATGTGGGCTACTCCACGAAGAAAATATTTTACTAAAATTTTCTCAATCAATCTCTTTGGGAATCCTTCCCAATTACAATATTTATGGACCTCTGTCCAAAGGAGATGTTGATCCCCTAATATCAAGTTCATGGATCTCTTCCACAAGATAACTCTTTCCCCTTCTGCTCTGGCTAGTGATCTTCTAGAAGACTCTGTCTCTCTACTGCACTGACTGGTGGATATCTCTCCACTTGAAGACTCCTCATTTAGATATATCTTCAATTATCCTAGTTGTTAGATCTCTATCCACTAAGACTCTATCCTCTATACTCTATCACCTCCAAAGCTCTGTCTCAATAGGTTCACTCAGAACCTTCTCAAATCTGCTCAACAAGCTCACTCAGAACTTGTCCAAATCTGCTCAACAAGCTCACTCAAAACTTGCTCAAATATGCTCAATAGGTCCACACAGAACCTGCTCAAATCTACTCAATAAGTTCTCTCTAGGACATGTCCAAATTTTCTCAATAAGTACTCTCTAGGACTTGCTAAAATCTAATCAATAAGTCCTCTCTAAGAATTGCCCAAATCTACTCAATAAGTCCTCTCTAGGACTTGCTCAAATCTGCTCAATAAGTCCTCTCTAGGACTTGCTCAAATCTGCATAGCAATTTTCCACAAAAGCTTACTCAAAATAACTCCACAAGCCTTCTCAAAGACTTGTCTCAAATCTGCTTAACAAGCTCACACAAAATTTATCCAATTTCATGGAATCATAAAGATAATTGTTAGAGACTCAATATGTTCTATACTTAATTCTCAATCAATATCTCAACTCAATCTCATAGAAGCATAAAGAGAATTTTTAGAGACTCAATATGTTCTATACTCAAATCCCAATCTCAACTCAAATAAATCTCATAGAAGCATAAAGAGAATTGTTAGAGACTCTATATGTTCTATACTCAAATCCTAATCTCAACTCAAATCAATTTTATAGAAGCATAAAGAGAATTTTTAGAGACTCTATATTTTCTATTCTCAAATCTCAATCTCAACTCAAATCAAGAATATAGAATAGTTTATTTTATGGAACTTGAACCACATGCATCCACTTGACTAGGCTCAATCAACTCAACTCAAATAATCACCTCAATGAACAATCCTTTCTCACCCCTAGTCCAAGCATGTATAAACCAACTCAAAAATGTTCCCAATAATGCTCAACCACAAATCTCACATAACAATGATACTCATGTTCTTTTCTAACTCAAGTTCAAGTTCTTTGCACAACCAATAAGCTCCAACAACAATGCTTATAAAACAAGGTTTAATCACAACTCTTAATCCAGAAAACCTTGAAGCATTAAACCAATCACTTTCAAAAAGGAAACCACAATCAATCCTTTTCACTCCAAAGATATTTTCATAAATCAACCACCATAATCAATCAATAGAAGAATGTGCCCATACATTTTATGAATATGAAGAATCCTCTTTGGAAATCTATCATAATCACAATATTCTTTTGCCAATATTCACAAGGGTTAGAAGATCACAAAATAATAAACATTACTCCACTTCACAAAAAAATTACCAAGGATTTTAATTAGAAAACCTTCTTAAGTATTAATGCACAACTTCCTTATCACTCCTAAAACCACTTGTACCATAAAATAAAATAAATCAAATCATTGCACAACCTTGTCACTCCACAAACCACTTATACCATAAAATAAATCAAATATTTAATATCCTTCCTTTCAACACTTTTGCACTCAAAAATAATCACAAATCTTTCTCAGGCAATATCCCACATTAATCAAATATTAAACCTTATTAAAATATTAAAGCTTGCTCAACCTTATATCTCCCACAAAAACATAATCAAACCATAGCAAGCAAATATTTTAAGTCGCGTGACCTAACACTGCCCACCGTGTTGCCAAGCGACAGCTAAGCCGCGTGAGCTAACACTGCCCACGTGAGTGCCTTGGGCACTCTCTTCCTTAAACTTTGTGTGATTTCCTTACAAGGCACCAAAACTTTGTGTGATTTCCTTACAAGGCACCAAAACTTTGACCATCCACAAATTGACTGCCCACGTCACACTCCATGAAATTTGTTGCACAATATTTGGATGCAGAAATACTTTGGGTTTTAGAAAATCGTGCGACACTCCTTAGGTTTTTTAAATGGAAAACCTTTAGCTTATTTATATAAGCCATCCTTCAATGTGAATACATCAGCCCTTTTAACATTGCCCTCATGACATCGGAGGCACCAATAAGAAAGGAGAGAAAAACCTTTTATTTAATTTTAAAATTTTAATTTTAATTTTAAATAAATTAAAATTTAAACTAAACCTTTAAAATTAAATTTCTCCATCACCAGGGCGACTTTTTCAATGAAACAAAAATCCATCTTGGGTTTTAAGAAAATCCCATTTCAAATCTGCCATCCATTGGTTTTAAATAAAATCTTTCCTTGCCTTCATTGGTTTTCATAAAAACCTTTTGCTAAGCTTCCCTTGAAGCTCCTTTTGGAACCAAATGTCATGCATCCCTTCTAGAACCTTTGATCAAAACCTTGGCTTCTCATGAAGCTCTTTGTGGAGAAAAATCATAGTGCTTACTTACATAGGTCCTTTTGACATCAATGATAACTTTTAGCTTAGGGACTCAAAATGTCCAATGATTCCTTGGCCAACACTCTACCTAGATGTACAAGGGGACACCTTGCACATTACAACTTGCACATTGCCACTTGTGCATTTATTACATTGCTTGAAGTAACTAGCTAACTTCCCCCTAAAGTAATCTCCTACTCTAACTATGTACCTAAGGTGGTACATTTACATGACCCAAATGATGTAATATACTCTAACTCTAACACCCCCTTGTATTACATTATTTGGGTATTGAAGATTTCAATCTTCAATATGGATCTTCTTCTTTGTCTTGGAGCTTGTATTCTTCTTCTCTATTTTTTGTAACCTGTTCAAGCAAGTAGTTAGTGTCTTCATAACCTGTTGTTCTTGTTGAAAGAGCTTTGACTTCATAATCATCTGTAGATTCTTCCAGTTCTTCGATTTCCTCTATCCTTTGAGCTAGGTGTCCTTTTTTATTCACTTTTTGATACTCCAATTGGGGATAATTGGTTGGACGTTGAGCTTGCTACTGATTTTGATATTGTCATGGTTGAAATCTGCTCCCATTGTTCATCTGATTTCCTTGATTCTTATTTTTGGGATTGAATCTGCAATAGTTAGTGCTATGACCTTTTCTCTTGCATATCTGACAATACCTGTTATACCATGGTCTTCGTCCTTTTGATGATGAAGCAATATTTCCTTGTGGATTGTCTTTTGATGCCAATGTAGTGTTAGTCATTTCATCTTTAACTGTATTCTCTACCTCATATTCTTGAAGAATATTGATTAGGTCATCAAAAGAAGTATCTTTACTTAGGACTTGTAAAGATGTTACCAAATGTTTGTAGCTATCTGGAAGTGCTCTCATGGTTACTTGAGTAAGAAGTTCATCTTTAATTTCTTCTCCTAAGGTTAATAATTTCCCTTTAATATCTGCTACTTTCCTTAGGAATAGTTCTATGCTCTCGCCACTATTCATTTTTAGAGAATGTAGTTGAGTTTGAAGATGAAGGATAGTGGCTTTATTTTTTCCTTCAAATATCTTTTCTAAGCTTTTCCATGCTTCTGTAGATGTCTTTGCTGAACTGATATAAGGTTGTATTTCATTAGTGATAGCAAAGGTTATTATCATTAGGGCTTTTGCATCATTGTCATCAAACTTCTAAATTTTAGTATCACCTGTGTTTGGTCTTTTTGTTGTTCCTTGAGTTATCTCCCAAAGTTTTTCATATACTAAGATTGCTTTAACCTTATTTTTCTAGGAGAAATAATTTGGTCCCTTAAGTAATTGGGATTCCGCAAGAAAGAATTTGTTTGATGCCATGATGATCCTTGTGGTCTTATTTTAATTTCCCTAGTATTGATTTGATGATGCCTTGGTGAAATTCTAGGTTTTGTAGAATGCCTTATGTCTCCCTAGTAATGTTGAATGATAGATAAAGTGCTTTTGGGAATAGTAGTTCAATTTTGAGTTGATTTTGTAAAGTTTTGTGAATAGCAAATATCAACTTCTTTTACACCTTATTTCTCCTATTGAACTTAAGCACTTTCTATTTTGATGAGGTTCTATTTGTTGGAATTATTTTGTCCCTTTAATGTAAGTTTGAGACAAGTATAGTAATTAGTTTCCAACTCTTGATTTTCCTTATAGAACCTTCTTTTATAGCCTTTGATAATTTGATATTTAATGTTTCTAAATTCCAACTACCTATTTTGGTGTAGTATTCCTTATAACTCCCTAATATGGAATTTTAGAAAACAATGATATTTGCAATGTTAGATAATTAATCTATCCAGGTAGAAATCCTTATTTCTCCTATGCTTTAGATTGCAAATATTAGGCTATTAAATATATATATATATATATATATATATATATATATATATATATATATATTCCTTTTTAATATTGCTTTCAAATATGGTTGATTTCTCTTAATGTTTCAACCTTATATTATACCTTATATCTCCCTATTAATGAAAGAAAATTGGAATAAGATATAGTCTTACCTTTGTGACGCCCCAAACCTCTACGTATCCGGTATTGATTCTTAGACGTAGATGACAACACTCTTTAGTGCTCTTTTGACCGTTATCTCCAACGTATGGGCGTAGGCTTTAGCTTCTCTTTAACTTGGATGATGGTTGGTTTCTTTGATGGCACTGCTTGGACAATGGATGCTTCATGTCTGACCACTTTGACTAGGAGTATTCAATGCTCTCTTCTTGCTATTGCTATGATGTTGATGCTACTATGTAATTCTACCATGAGCTCAGCTTTTGATGCTGCTATGAACTCGACCTTCAATGCTCGACTTTGCTTTGACTTTGTTCTGATGCTTTCTCCAAGATGGGTGCTTCTAAATAGAATGGAATCTTCCTCCTTTTAGACAAGTGGTGAATGGGAGTTGCAAATTGGAATTCTTTCAATGCTCATGCAAATATAACGTACGTAACCTCCTCAATATTCCTTGTAACTCCTCTTGATTAGGTGCTTGAAATTTCTTGAGCATTAAGAGTTGGGATGGCACCTTAGAATATTTGTGCCAAGTGGCACTCAAGGTCTTTGCATGTAGACCTTTACTATAACACTCCAGAAAGAATGTTATAACTCCTCTTGCCCTTTCGTATGCTTATTTCTTGGCTTGCTTCATTTCTTGGACAGCAAGCAACCTTTTTCTTTTGCAAGCGTTTTGATGAGGACGTTGGATGGTGCTAGTTGTGATGCTCCTTGGTTCTATGGAGCTCCGAATGGTGGTTTTGTAACTGATCTTGGTGCTTCTTTTGGTGGACGTTCTTCTCCAAGTTTGAGACCTCAGATGTAGCACCTTTTTCCCTTATTCTCTATGCTTTCAATGTGCTGATTTTTGTGCTCCTTTGTAGTGTAGATAGTCCTTTGTAATAGCTTCATTCCACGTTGATAGAAGTAGATTTTGATACCTTTTTACGTAGATGAGCACCCTTTAATATGGACCTTTATGCTATCCTTTTTGTCCACGTAGATGTAGATTGATAATGGCCTTATGTGGGCTTTGATATTGCAGGTGAATGCTTGCTTCTGGATGCTTTGACATGGAGCAATGGTGTCTTTTGACACCTTAAATCTTGAGCAATATGTGCTCCTCGATGGCTTTCTTTTCTTGCTTGAAACCTACCCTTATACCTACTCGGATGATGATCGTTCTCTTTCTTGTATTATAAGACCTTTTTTCCTTCTTGAATGGACAAGAATGGTGCTTGTATTAGATAGATTTTGCACCAATATGATGGGCCAAATGTCTCTTTCTGAAATGCTCCTTTTCCTTTTGATGAGGTAGCTCCTTGCCTTTAGTAATTCCTTTTTCTTGGACAATTTAGTAAGAGTAAAACCAAGCTAATAATATGCACCCTTTTGAAGTAGAAAATTTTGCACTTATTCTTTTAATGAAACCCTAAGTGCACTTTAAATCTGAGACTCTCCAAGTCTCGATTTTTAGCTCCTATTGCTGATTTTGATGGTGGCTTTCTTCTCCACTCCTTGGAGGAATCTGATCTATTTTTGTGGCTTATTTGGGCCACAAAATGTTGCAGGTTCTATGCACCAAATAGTGTCTCTAGACACTTTGATAATATACTTGTTTTTGTGTCCTTGATCTTTAATCAACAAACACAAACTAACCCTTTTGAGAGTAACTAGTTAGAGATCAACTAGTATAGTGCCAATGCACTTTTAATGGTAACAATAATCTCACCTTATTGCTCCAGTAAATGAACTCTCAAAATAATTTTAGATGCACTTAATAATCTCTACAACTTTTAAGAGTAATCTATAATTTACCCTTAATGAATATTCTGCAATTTTTCACTACAATCAATATTGTAGGATATAGTCTTCTTGCTTTCTAGATAGCAAATAGGTAGATGATAATTTTATTTCTTTCAAAAATATCCAACTCCTATTTAATGTGCAAATAATCCTTAAAATGAATTTTCCCTTTTTGCACTTGAATACTATAATGCAATCTATCTTTCTGCAACTTTTAATCCAAATATGGTGCTTAATAGAATTTGATAATGAACCCTAATTTGAAGTTCAACTAATTACACCCTAGTTGCTTACCTTTTTTATGGATTCTAAAGTAGATGTAGATCTTGGTATTTTTGATTCACCAAGTTGTTACCTTGCAATGGTTGAATTCATAGCTTCTTGTTGGTTGTCCAGAATAGCTTCTTGCTTCACCAAACTATAGCCTTGAACTTTCTATCTTGAGCCTTGGATTTGGTGGCTTGATCCTTCTAGTGATCTTTGCTTTTCTACTGTAGATTCAAAGAACTCCTTTCTCTGAACTATACCTCCTTGCTATGAGAGGTAATCTCCAAATATCCTGGATTTGGTAGGCTTCTTCTATCTGAATCTTCCTTCAAGCTTCTTGTCGAATTCTGACTTCAAACAGGATCTTCTTCTTCTCAAGATTTTGAATATCTTGAGGTCTTCACTGGATTCTTCTTTTGTATTTGGATTTGGCACTCCTTGCCAAATTCTTTTATTTGGCACTCCTTACCAAATTCTTCTTCTCTTGGGCTTATTGTTGGATGGCAATAATTATCCCAAGTCCTTCACTATCAGGAGCTTTCTCCTTGGTAGTGGATTTCTCCAATGAGTTCTCCTAGGAACTCTTTTGATGATGCTTCTATGAGCTCTACAACAAGGCTCTCCAAGCCTTCTTCTTTTTCTCCTTGAGACCTCTCCAAGGTCTTCTATCTTGCAGCTTCTCTGGTCTTCCAACTGAGACCTTTTCTTCAACCTTCTACTTCTAGAAGTGTTGGTGATGAGATCTTCTTCTAGGATCTCTGATTCTACTACTTCTAGATTTGAACATGACTCTCCTAGTCCTTCTCTTTCTTCCAAGAATGGAAGTTCTTCAATGAGATCTACTTTGGATCTCTTCAGCTTCTTTTGAAAGAAGTCTTTAATCAGTAAAGGAGATCACCAATCTCCTATTTCTTGGACTCTTCTTAGGAGTCTTCTTTAGGAACTCCTTTCTGGAGTTTTCTTCTGAATCAAGAATTTATCTTCTGAATCAGGATATCTTCAAGAACTCTTCTTTGGAGTATTCTTCTAAATCAAGAATTTCTTCTAGAATTTTCTTCAAAGATATCTTCTTTGGAGTCTTCTTCTAAATCAAGAATTTATCTTCTGAATCAAGAATTCTTCTCTAAAATTTTCTTCAAAAATCTTCTTTGACCTTCTTCTTGATCAATTCTATAATTTTCTTCTTCAAGGCTATCTAGATATTCTTCTTCTAAGTCTTCTTTGCATATTAAGGCTTCTCTAGCCTATTCTTCTTCTAGGCTTCTATAGCCTATTCTTCTTCTAGGATTCTTTGGCCTATTCTTCTTATACACTCTACAAGTATTAATCTTGAATGGAGATCACCAATCTCCTATCTCCTCCTATGACTCAACTTCTGGAGTCTCTTCTTCCTTGAGTCTGCTATAAGGCTACTGTGGCCTTTTCTTTACTTCTATAATTTGTAGGATTGTAGCTCTTGTAATGAGACCTTTCTCGAGGTCTTTGAAATATTTAGTCTTCTCCTTGTTGCTGCAAGTGTTGGAATGATTCTAAGAAGATATTCTTCCTAACTCTCTTGTAGGAAGCTTCCCAACCTTTTGTTGAATCTCCTTTTCCTACAACAAGTTGTTAGAAACTAGAATGGAAGAACTTATAAATATGGAGATAATAATCTTCACTAGTTGATTTGTCAATCTAGTGGTATGAATGTTGAGTCCTAGTCTTCACGAGTTTTTCTACAACTCTGTGGAAAGACTCTAGCCAAATATAATCTCAGAATTTTTGCAACTGAGATTTATTTTAGTCCTCACTTGTGATTCTCTCCCTATTCCTCTTGACCTACTAGACTTCTCTTATGATGGATGTAGGCCCTCCTATCTCGATTCACCATGGCTCTGATACCACTATTAGCTTTTGAGGATATATGCAATGGAAGAGATCTAACATAGGTCCTAATAAGATGCAATAAATATGAAAGAAAGTGAGTCTGCAATATGACTAAAATATACTATAAATAGAAATGATGAAATTACAATGTAGTATGGAGGAAATGGTCACTCCATTACTATGAGCTAAAGAGCTACATTGTGCTCCATACAAGAGCACCACTATCTACTACACTGCACTAGATAAGAACTTGACTTGATACTGACTTGATCTATGAGGCCCTTTATATAGGAAGATAGATTCCTTGGCCAACACTCTACCTAGTTGTACAAGGGGACACCTTGCACATTACAACTTGCACATTGCCACTTGTGCATTTATTACATTGCTTGAAGTAACTAGCTAACTTCCCCCTAAAGTAATCTCCTACTCTAACTATGTACCTAAGGTGGTACATTTACATGACCCAAATGATGTAATATACTCTAACTCTAACACCTAAGGATCCATGATAAAAGATCCTCATTTTTTATATTGATTTTTGATTGATGATTTTTTCATATTTTTCATACATATGTTATGTGGATTCTTAGGCTCTAATTATGTGCATGATAGGATGAGTAGGGGTAATCATTCGCATTATGGAGAGAGGGACGCTTGGTTTCATCTTTCCTAGACTCAAAATATAATTAATTTATGAGATGTGTGCATGGTCTAAGAGAAAACTTGAGGTAACCAGGAAGGTCTATACCACTCAAAAGATAAATGTCATTCAATGAAGTTTGATTGAGATACTAGGTATGGATAAACGACTAAAAGAACCCAAATATTTTCCAAATATAAAAGAGGAAGGAGACAAAGCATGGTAAGCTATGAATTTTGGAGTAGTGGATATTGTGGAAAATTGCATGTAAAGAGGTTGGACAACTATGACTATGAAGATTCCCTTGATTAATACAATAAAATCCATTGTAACAACATGTGTCAAACTTAACCAAATGATGACCAAGGTAGCATTAGATTAAAAAAAATAAGATAAAATGAAATATGGAAAAAGTAATTAGACAATGATGGAGATAAAAATATAGAGAATGAAGGAGAAATAGAATAAGGGGAATAAAAGAATAAAGAAGAAAAAGAGAAAATAAAAAAGAGAGGAACACATTGGTCCATGGTACATAGCCACTCGAAGCGTGACCATACAACTAGGAGTGATGTGCAAGGATAATTTAGATAAAATAGAAAGAATAGGAAGATGGAGTGGAGGTGAACTGATTGGAAAGTGAAGAGTACCTGTGATATGAGCTTGTTATTTAATTTTTTTTATAATAAGCTATGCATGGATTCTATTGGGGTCACTCCCATTATGAAAAAAAAAATATTACATTGCTCTCATTACATTTCTAATAAGTTAATTAAAGCATATCCAACTTTGTCTTTTTATCAGATATATTATTCATTTACCCATCTATCAAAAATATTCTTCATCTTCCTCAAACTGCTAAGTTTCCACAATCAACTCCTTTTATATCAAATGCCTTCAAAAATTTAAATTATGTCAAGATAAAATTCAACACCGTGAATGGCTAAAATATTTGCTTCCCAGCTTCTATATCAAAAAATATCTTGTCTATAACAACCTCACAATTTTTTAATACCTTTTTTTAGGGTTCTTATTCATTCCCCTAATATTCCAAGATATTATTTTCATTGTTGTTTTTTTATTTTATTTATGGATTTAGCCCCACTTCTTGTTAACACTTGTGATATTTATTTTTATTTTCCCATATCAATATCCTTTTTTATTTCTTTTTCTCTTTGTTTTTGCTTCTTGGGTCTTCCTCTTTTATTTTAATTCTCGGTAATACTTTTATCTTCATCAATATCTTCAATCTTCACACATTACTCATAGTAAGACTTATCATCTTTAGGTTTACCTTGTTCTGAAGGATCTAAAGTGCAAGGAATAACCTCAAAAGCACACTCTTCTTTATATTTCCTGAGAGACCCTAAAGTGCAAGGATGCTCTTTTGTATCAATTACCTTCTTATTCTGCCCTAAAAACCCTTAATTGTTATGGGTTTCCTCCAATCTCATTTCTATATTATTCTTATCTTGAAACCTTAAAGTGCAAGGGATAACATCTTTGAGCTTGTTATTATTTGATTTTGTGTTTTTGTTGATTTTATTTTATTTTATTATTATTATTTTTAGAATTGATTATGTATAAGAAAAGAGTTGAATATGAGCTAGATGTAAAATGCGCGTAAATGAAGGATATTGATGGGCTTGAGTTCCTTAATTCCCTTGAGAGTGGAAATCTTATAGGCCCCAGATCCAAATGTTTGTGTGACAATGAATGGACCAAGCCAGTTGGCAACAAACTTATCATGTAAATGAGGTGGAAGATTTGAGTTTTGTTGATTTTCTTTGAGTACGAGGTCACCAACTTGGAATTCCTGTGGATGAATTTTGTGATCATAGGCTCTTTTGATTCGATCTTGATAAACATGAAGGTTCTCAAGAGCATTGATTCAACGTTCATCAAGGAGAGTGAGTTGATCGAGCCTTGCTTGATGGGTTGTGTCCTCATCCATGAATTCTTGCAAGGATATGCGTAGGGTTGGGATCTCAAGCTCAAGAGGCATGATGGCTTTGGCACCATAGACTAGTGAAAATGGAGTTGCCCCTATCAGTGTGTGAATGCTTGTGTGATAAGCCTAGAGTACCAAAGGGAGTTGGAGGTGCCAATATTTATGATTTTCTTATACAGTTTTCTTGAGAATGGCACATATAGTCTTATTGGTAGCTTTAACTTATCCATTGCTCTAGGGGTAATAGGGTGTTGAAAAGTTGTGTTGGATATGATACTTGTTGCATAGCGCTTGAACATCCTTATTTTTAAATGGGGACCATTATCAGATATGATCTTTGAAGGGATACCAAAATGACAAATGATGTGTTGTAGTATAAACTCTATAATTTGGAGTCCTATCATACTAGTGAGAGGAATAGCCTCAACCCACTTGGTAAAGTACTCTATGGCTGTGATGATGAATGTATGATATCCCAAGGATGGAGGGGATATTTTCTTGATAAGATCTAGGTCCCATTGTAAAAATAGCCATAGGGCTTGAATGGGTTGCAATGCTTGCGATGGAACATGGGTCAAATTGGCATGATGTTGATATTTAGGACATTTCTTAACATATGTGCAATAATCATGTTCCATGGTGGGCCAATAATAACCCATGCATAAAATGCACTTTGTGATGGCCATCCCACTAAAATGACCACCACATGTACCATCATGGGCTTGAGATATCACCCAATTTGCCTCTTGTGGTTTGAGACAATGAAGAAGAACACCATCATAGCCATGATGATAAAGCACATCCCCTAAGAGAGTATATCGAGCCACTTTTTATTTGAACATGTGCATTTAGTGATTGATATCAATTCGATAGGAAGGGTACCAAGTTTGAGGAAATCCTTTATTTGAGAAAATACATCATGGTAAGGCTCTACCTGAACTAGATGGATATCTCATTCATCATTAGAAGATTCTCGAGAGATAGTCAATTGGGAAAGCATGGTAACTTGAACTTGAGTGATGCTATCGATGGGGTTTTATGGAATAAGGGACCCGAGAGAGGCCATGGTATCTGCAAAATGATTAGATGACCTTGGAAAAGCTTCAATGTCATACCAATCAAAGTTGGTTAGCAATTTATCGATAATTTATTTATAAGACTTTAAGACTAAGTATTTGCATTGGTAGACCCCCTTAACTTGATTAAAAATAAGGAGGGAGTCACCTATGATGTGGATACATTTAATGCACATGGAAACAATGGTCTAGAGTCCAAGGATCAATACTTCATATTCTATATTATTATTAGTGCAGGGGAAGTCAAGCTTAAATGAAAAAGGGATGGGGACCCCTTGAGGCATGAAGAAAATAATTCTAGCACCTCCCCCTTGTTCACACTTAGAACCATCAAAGAAAAGGGTAATATCGACTTCATCCTCAGGTTCAACATGCTCTTCGAGCTCGGTAACACTGAAGATAAAATCATCTGGAAGCTCTATGATAAGTGGTTTATCATCTTGAAGAGGAGCTTCAGCAAGTTGGTCGACAATGACCTAACCCTTTATGGATTTTTGACTTATGAATTCAAGATCAAATTTTATTAAGAGCATTATCCATTTTGCAATGTGGGTATTGGTGTAAGTGTGACTCATCATATAACGCAATGGATTTTCTCTAGCAATGACATAGGTTGTATGATTTAGCATGTAGTGGTAAAGATTTTTGGTTGTAAATATGACAACTAGGCATAGCTTCTCCATATATGCATATTTGGTTTCATAACTCACCAATGTGTGACTAATGTAATAGATGGCTTGTTCTTGATTGGCATCATTTTTCTGAGCCAACATAGTCCCTAGAGAAAAATCAGTAGAAGATATGTACAAATGAAATGGAATGCCTAGTCGAGGTAGTGATAAAACAGGTATGGAAGTGAGGTAATACTTAATGGCATCAAAAGCCTCTTGACATTCTATGGTCCATTGAAATGTGACCCCCTTTTGCAAAAGATGATTAAATGGCTTGCATTTATCTGATAATTGAGCAATGAAGTGATGGATCACTTGAATTTTTCCTTGCAAGCTATGAAGTTCTTTGAGGGTCATAGGGGGTGACATTTTGACAATGGCCTTGACTTTATTAGGGTCCACTTCAATACCTCATTTGGAGACTATGAACCCTAAAATTTTCCCTGAAGTGATGCCAAAGATGCACTTTTTAGGATTGAGTCTCACATTATGCTCAAGTAATCGATCAAAAATTTTTTGCAAAACATCGATGTGCTCATGACGAGTTTTAGATTTGGCCAAAATATCATCCACATAATCTTCGATGATTTTGTGCATGTAGTCATGGAAGATGTAAGTCATGGCATGTTGGTACATAGCTCCTACATTCTTGAGACTGAATGACATGACTTTGTAACAAAATGTCCCCCAAGGAGTTGTAAAGGTTGTCTTGTGTTGGTCATCAAGATTGACTCGAATTTGATTGTATCCTAAAAAATCATCCATAAGGGAGAGCATTTCATGGCCAATGGTGGAATCCATGAGTGTATCAATGTTGGGAAGAGGAAAATCATCCTTGGGACATGCTTTATTTAGGTCACAAAAATCAGTGCAAATGTATATCCCCCATTGGGCTTGCCAATGGGCACCATGTTTGAGATCCATTCTAGATAATCAATTGGTTGGATAAAGCCCATGTCTAATAGCTTTTGCAATTCTTATTTAACCATGAGGGCAATGGTAGGATGAAGTTTCCTCAACTTTTGTTTGATTAGTTTGGCATTGGGATTTAATGTGAGATTATGGACAATGAGATTTGGATCAAGGCCAGGCATGTCTTTGTAGGACCATGCAAAAACTTATTGGTATTCGATCAAGAGGGTGATAAAATATTGTTGCTCTTTAGATGAGAGACTTTTTCCAAGTTTAAGGATTTTGGGGTTGTCAGGTTAGATGTTGATGTTTATATCGATGGTTTCCTCAATGAGCATGTGGGAACCCTCCTCAAGATGATGAGGGGTGGGAATGAGGTGAATGTCATCTATAAAATTATCAAAGAGGGTTGGTGTGGTATCACTAAATTTCAATGTGATAAATGAAAGAAGGTGAGGAAGGGGGAGAAGGAGGAAAGTAAACATTTGATTCTCTAAGTAATTGATCGGAAGGAAGGAAATCAGAGATAGATGAAGGGGATGAGATCCACTCGAAGTCGATGAGACTAGTGTCGATGGGGATGGGGTGTCCAAGATCATTTGGATTATGGAGGGGTGTGCATAAGTCAATAAAGATCATGTTGACTTGGGGGAATGAAGGGGATTATGGATTAGAGTCTAGGTTCCCTTGTACATGCTCATGAGGAAGAAGTTGATTTAGAATGGGTGGGTGAGGATCAAGTGGAGGTGGCCATGGTGGAGGTTAGGGATGCATGGGTGCATAGGGATGCTCCAATGGGAGGAGCATAGGAAATATGGGAAGTGGAATGGGGAATAAACATAGGTAAAAATTATCCACATCTATAATGGGGACAATGGGGGATGATTCTTCTTTAGAGCTATCAGAGGCAATCGAAAGTGCCTCAAATGGCTCATCAAATTCATATTTCGAGGTGTCATATGGAATGGCATGAATAGTGGAAACTTGGAAAAAGTCATTTGGTGATAGGTGAGCATACTCAGGATCAATGTACTCATCATCACTATCCTCCTCGAGACCAAGGGTAATGCATCAAAGATCATCTTCGAGGAGGTCGATCAAAGAATGTTGATCATATCCTAAACTAGATTTATCTTGAGGAGGCTAAGAATGAGGCTCTAAAATAGTGTATGTTCCTTGCTCATAGTGGCCAAGACCACATCCTCACCAATTAAAGCATTGAAAATACCTCATGGTAAATGAGGGGTTATCCAAAAAATTGATGTTGCCAAAAAATAATGCTTTGGGCTCTTTATCAAGAGGTTTGTCTAATGATGAATCAATTCCCCCATACACAAAATTCATGTGATTAGAGGAGGAGCCCATAGGGAAAATAACACCAATGGTTAAGGGGGTATGGCTAGGGTGACCAAAATCCCTAACTGACTCTATAACTAGAGGTGTAAATGTGATACTATGTACAAGATATTCACCTATGCTAGGAGTAGTCATATGTACAATGATACTAGCAGTTTGAGATGGGGGTATTGGAGAGGTGGATGAGGATGAAGGCTCAATATTATCCATAGAAGGGGATGGGGATGTGGATGAGGGTGGAAAAAGGAGTGTGTCACTTGAACCATGTCAAGGATGGATGGGTTCTCATCAGATAAATTTGGAGGTGGGGGTGGTTCAAGTATCATGGAAGGAGATATGGTTTGGGAAGATTGTGTGGGTGTGGGTATGGTGGAGGTAGGAGTGATGAAAATGGTAGGAGTGATGGTGGTAGTAACCTATCCAATGATGGAGGTGATAGGAGCAGATATAGGGGCCATGGGCTGATTGTTAGGATTGTTGGAAGGAGTAGAAAGGTGTGGTCTGGATGGAGTTGGTGGGGGTAATGGACAAAAGGGGTTGGAGAGGGGGGATAAAGTGGTGTGGGTAATATGGGAGGGGTCGATGATGGATGTCTAGTAACTATAGATGAAGAAGGGGTATGAGAAGAATATGGAGAATGGAGAGGTTGGGGAGGAGAGTGAGCGACTTGAGTGCTAGAGGAAGGGTGGAATGGTTGAGCATTGGGAGAAGGGTGGAAGAAAGGTGGATAATATTGGGGAGAGAGATGCAAGGAATATGGAGGAGGTGTATGGGTTTGATTTGGGGTGATATGAGGAGCATGGTTAGTGCCCAAGGATAAGGAAGGATGAATCATATTGGGTGGAATTGAGTGGGTAGGTTGTGAATTGGGTATAGGTGATGTAGGTGAGGAAGGGTGAGATGTGGTCAAGTGGTAAGATGAGTTGAGTGGAATATGGGTGAGGGATAGATGTGTGGAAGGTAAGGGAGACTCATGTGGGTGGGTGACCATGTGATAATATTTGAAAGGTTCATCATCTACTAAAATGTAGTGTATGTGACCCTCATGGGTATATTTGAGGTAATGATGCAATGTTGAGGGTATACACCATATATCTCATATCCATGGTCTACCAAGGAGCACATTATATTGCATTTCTCCATCCAAGACATGACACAAGGTGTGGATGGTTTAGACCCCTACTTGAATAGGGAGAACAATTGTTCCAAGTGTTGAGCATAAGGTATTATTGAAGGCCCATAGAGTGAAAGTGGAATCGACTATATGAGTGGATGGAAGGTTGAGATGTTTGAGGGTAGTAGATGTGATGATGTTTATTGAAGATCCTATGTCAATAAAAACATATTTAAAAACTTTGTTATCTATAGAAGCCATGATGTGCAAGGGTGGATCTAGTCCTTCCATTGAAATAATTTTGATTTCTTGATCATAAAAGGTAATGGTCGATGAGATGCAAGTTTGAATATTACCCATAAAATTAGAAAAGGTATTAGGGTCATGGGTTTGTAGCTCTATGGACTTAAGGATATCCATTAATGCCTCTTGATGGGGAGGCGATTGTTGGATTAGTTCATAAATTGAGAGCTTGGTCGATGCCATTTTGAGGCTATGAGTGAGCCTACTCTTAAGATGGAGGATTGGTCAAGGTTGAGATGTCATGGCTTGCACTGGTGGAGGTGGCAAAGTGGATGAGGAAGGCACATTTGAAGGGTCAATTGGTAGTGTTGGTTGATCAAGGTACCATCAATTTTTAGTGACAACATGGATCATGCCAACAAAACCTTGGTAATGTGGGATATTGTTGATGTGATTGACTTGATTTGGTTGAGGGGTAGATGTTGAGTCCCCATTGTTTGGTTGTGTTACCCCATGTTGTGGTAATGGATTTTGATAAATACCAAGGTTTTGATTAGGTGGGGCAAGAGGATTATCAACTTTGATAGATCCATTTTCAATCAAATCTTGTACTATGTGCTTGAGTTGAATGCAACCATTGATATCATGGCCCTTCTATCGATGAAAAATATAGTAATAATCTTCTCTATACCCTCTACCTTTGGGTTTGTTTGGATCTTCAGGCCTTATTTTAGGTAAAGAGATCAATTATACCTCCATAAGTTTTTGAAATATGATTGACAAGGGCTCTAAAAGAGGTATGAAGTTACATGGGGGTCATTGAGGGTGCCTAGACTGATAAGTGGGTTGGTTGGGATTGTGAAGTTGAGTGGGAGGTGGCATAATATTGTATGTTGGTTGTTGTAATGGATATGGAGGTTGTTGTGGTGGATATTGAGGTTGTGGGGGTTGAGTGGTTGGGCTACTCAACACTACCTAGTTGACCTAGGTGGGCCTGGATTGATTATTATTGTTATTGCCCTTAGCATTTTTGTTTGGCCATTATTTATTTTTGAGCTTGATCTCTCCCTCTTGAATTTTGATGTCTTCAATGATTTTGGCTTGGGTCAAGGCTTCCTCAAGAGTTTAATATTGTTGGAGTTGTAGTAGGAGGGATATCAATTTTGAACAACTTCGAGTGAACATTTGAGTCAGCTCAGTGATGGGGATAGAAAATGGTAATTTAGTTAATACAACTCTCCATCGATTGCCATAATCAAGGATAGATTCATCATCAAATTGGTGAATATTGGTAAGATCTATCAATGTGGTTTTCTTTTTGACATTTAGAGCAAAGCGCTCTAGGAAGAGATTGGCCAATTGTTCAAAATTATAAAGGTTGTGTCTAGGCAAGTGGTTATACCAATCCAAGGCTCCTCCCATAAGGGATAACAAAAAAGTGTAGAGCATGAGAGGGTCTATCTCATTGATGAGATAACAAGCATTGATGAAAGTGCTCACATGATCTTGGGGATCTTCTTTTCCCTTGAATTTTTTAAATTTAGGTATTTCAAACAAGGGAGGGTATGGTAGTGTTGGTACTAAAGGGTGGATGGGGTAATTTTGGAGTTGACTCAATGTTGGATTTTGGTACCTAGTGCTAGTAACTTGTGATTCTAAACTATTGATCTTGTTAGCCAATAGTTGAAATGCATTTAAAGTGGCATGGGGAGCTGAATAGGGTGCACCATGATGGGTCAAATGGGATTAGAAGGGGATATGATTGATGTGAATGAATTTGATGGTAATGATATTGGTTGAGGTTAGAGGATGGTGCTTGGGGAACTTGGGAACCTAAGGGTAGGTATTGGTGTGGTTGATGAGATTGGTTGTAGGTATGTGTAGGGTTTTATGGTGATTGATGAGTTGGATGTTGATGATATGTAGGAGGTGGTTGGAGTTGGTTAGTATAAAATGGTTGATGTTGTGGTTGTTGGGTTGGATGTGATTGGTATGGTTATGGAGTAGATTGATGTTGGTTTGGAGGTGGTTGTTGTTGATGTTGATGAGAGGGTTGGTATTGATCGAGGGTGGATTGGTATTGGTTAGGTGGTGGTTGATATTGGTGTGGGTTTTACAACTATGTCATTGGCCACTAGTGAGAATCTTGAGGGTGGGAATATATCATGGGTATCATGGGTGGATGGGAGGCCCATGATGGAGATTGGGGAAAGAAGGAGCCTTGGGTAGATGGATGAGATAGAGGATTTAGGATCTAAGGTGGTTGTTGAGGAATATGAGTAGTGTGTGAAGAGTGGATGTGACATGGACAATTGCTAGGGGGTACTTATTGCAAATATGAATGATGAGAAGAAACAAGAGGATCATAATATTGAGAAGGACAAGCAAAATAGGAGGTAGAAGGATGTGCAACATGTGCACCAATGATATGAATGGTAGTGGATGAAGGGTAAGTTGTGGAAGGAGTGACATTTAGAGTGGTGGATTATTGAGGTAGGTTAGAAAATTGAAAAATGAGGAAGGGTTGGATGTATGCAGATGGGAAGTAGCATAAACTTGGGCCTGATGATGTTGGTGAGAATTGTGCATAATATAGGAGGATGGTGTAGAAGTGTGTTGACATTGTGATGAATGAGCATGATTGGAAGAAGATGGGTGGTTTGGATTAGTGGCCACTAACATTAGGCCTATTATGTGCTATGAGGGTGTGAGATTAGTTCCCTCAAGTGGGAAGAATTTTGATGGCATTCCAAAAGTTATCACACTCAAGGTGGGGTGAAAACTAATAGAAGATGTGGGAGGTGATGGAGGATGATAGGGCTTATAAGCTTACACCTAGGAGAGTGGGGGTTAGTGTGGGTAGGAATGTGTAGTGGGGGTAGGGATGGTCATGGTGAGCTAGGTGGTGGGAGATATGATGAAGAGGGATCTTAGTTAGTAGAAGGTGATTGGGGATGATAGATCAGATTGGTATAGAGAAGGTGAGGGATGTCAAGATCGATAGGTGTGACATTAGGATTGGGTAGGGATAGGGGAGTCTCTAGGACAGGTGATTCAGGAGGGATGGTATGGGTGGCATGGTGAATCATACCTAGATCATGTCTAGTGTGATGTGTCTCAAGTAGGTGAGAGATGTGATAGTGGGCTTCATTGGATAGGCTACCATGGTGGATTTGTGATACATCCCCCTAATGAGTCAAGGGAATGGTTGAAGGATGGGAGGATTGATCAGAATGGTCCATGGAGGCTTGGACTTGGGATTGGACCTTGGCTTGACTATGGGTCGATACCATAGGCTATCAAGAATGGAGTGGGATGTAGATTGGAGGTTCCTGATAATGGTGCTCGTGGTGGCTCTTTTTTTTTTAAGAAAAATACACTATCTATACAAACAAAAAGTCAAGCAATCAATTAAACAAACAATGGTTGTTTTGGTTTTTATGTTTTTTAAGTTTTGATGTTTTGTTATGTTTTTTTCTGATTTTTTATTGATTTTTGTGTGTTTTATGTTTCCTAAACCTAGGAACTATGAAGGGGTGATGGAATGAGATCTATAAGGGTGTGTTCATGCCCACTCCCCTTATGAGGAATGAGACACAAATGGCTAATGTGGCTTCCTAGGATGGTGGGTTAGCTTTGGGTATCCTAAGGGGGTAAAACAAACCTCCCGAGAGAGGTCATGTTGTCTAAGTCTTGCTACTTGCCCAGTTAGGCTTTCGCTTCACCCTCGATTGAGCTCGGATAAAAATGATAGTTGCATGTCCACTAATTATTAAGCCCTATGAACAAAAGGGTGTCTAACCTCAAAATTACCTCGAGCTAGTCCCAAGGGTAACCAACTTCTCGGTGATGAAGTCTAGGAAACTATGTGATCTAACTATGGTGTCTAAAGGATCAACCGATGGTTGGTGGTGAAATCCAACATCACCGGTTGGTTTTCCTCACAAAATATTTGTGAAATATATCATGCAAAGTGTGTGCTTGATTTGATTTGCTTTTTTTATTTTTTATTTTTTTGGTTTTGTTTTGATTTTTTTGTTTGATGCTAAAAATACCTATTTACCATGCAGATCTAAAGCTAACCCTAAGGAGCCAATGAAAACAATAACCTTTATATTAATGAGCTATGAAAAGAAAACTTGATCTAATGAGCCATGAAAGCAATAACAACTAATTTAATGAGCCTTGAAAGCAAATGACAACTAAGCTAATGAGTCTTGAAATCAAATGACAACTAAACTAATGAGCCTTGAGTCTTTGATTTAATCTAATGAGTCATAAAACAACAATGATTGGGACAATGAGCCTTGAGTCTTTGTGTCAAAAATTATAAAGCAACTATGCTAAGCTATTGGGAATCTAAAGAAGAAGGGGGAAAGGCTTAGACTTTGAAGAAGAAGACCTTCTAGACTAAAGAAAGTTTTGTTGAGCAATTAATCTAAAGAAGAAAAGCTTATGGGGGTGCTAAAGAAGACTAAGGAACTATGCTAATGAGAGGAATACCTATGGCAAATTAAGGAATGACTAAAAGCAATTTGTGATTCAAACAAGCAATGACAAAGAAATGGACTATGACATGAGCCTCTACGCAAAACTAAGGAATATAAGCTACTAACCTATGAGCCTATGCTAGAAATAAAATGAACTAAGCATGTTGTGCCTTTGTGTTTGTGTCTATGTGGTTGTGTCTAAGTCTATGTAGCCACCCTGGGTGGTTGTCTGAGTCTATGTAGCCACCTTGGGTGGTTGTTTGAGTCTTTGTAGCCACCTTGGGTAGTTATCTGAGTTTGTGTAGCCATCCTAGGTGATTGGATTTGTGTTCTAGCAGGGGATTCAAACTCAATTTTGGACCTTTTTATAAGTGTTTTGGGGATTTTGGTGTAGATCTAACGTTATTTGGTTGTTGAAGATGAGCGTAGCTACAAAATAAATATTAACACATATTCCAAAGAGACTCCATTATTGATGTTCTCAATCTCCTTGAGTAAGGTACTTGCATTCACAAATTCAAAAATCCACAAGGAGGGCCAAATGAAATTTGAGCAAAGTTTTGATAGTGTTTTGTGTGCCCTCTTGAAGCAAATGAAATGGGAGCATATTTATAATATTTTTCCAAGGGTGATGAGAATGATGAGGGGTGATAGGATGATGGACAAGTGGCATAGGTGAGAGAAGGGAGGAATATTAAGTTTTCCCACTTGGCTACTTGGATGGACAAGTGTGCAATATTCTCTATTTGGAATATGACACACTATGATGCACTATGACACGCCTCATTAATTCTCTTGGATGGATATATTCCTCACCCACCAAAATGGCATGCTTCATCAATGTGCTTGGGTGGAGGGAATCCTCACCCGTGTGCATTAATGAGTTTGTAATGTGGAGGAGAGAAGGGAGTAAATTCCAACTAAAGTGAGGTTGACCTAGGTTAAAATAGAGTTATGGTCTCCTTATGGCCATGGGTTAGGCGTAGGAAGGTGCTTAGGATGGTCAAAGGGGCTAAGATGGTCAACATTAATATTTATAAGGTTACAACGTATTTAAAATAATTGTAAAATTTATTAAATATTAGCATTTAACCAATGCCAATATGACACTTTTTAGGTATTTATAATTGCTACGTGTGATTTATTCCAAAAGCTATGGAGAACCATATCTAGCTTTAGATAATGTAAATTTTTCTTACTCTATCAAGCTAAAAGCTCTTATCCATACTAGCTTGATTTTGAAAGCAAACCAAAGATTTTATAAAAGCAAAATCAGCAAAAATATTCAATATCTCTTTCATAGGGCAAAGCTTGTGGAAGAAAAAGCATTATTTCTAGAAGGTAGCATGCTAAAAAATTCAAATGATAATGCCAACCTAACTTTGAAAACATTTGGCCCAATGAATAAACACAAGTAGTTGGCTAAAAGAAGTAGCATCCCAAACCAAAACTTTTCATCAATGGAGGTGATTTTAGCACTTGTAATGCTTAGCATAACACATAATCAATATAAAAGGAATCAAATGCAACACTAGCATCTCAAAAAATAAGTAATCAACATGAAATGACACTTAGCAACTAGGAAAAGAGTAGTTAGGCCATGTGGTAGTTGTTAGAGCTTGAAAGCAATAGCCACCTCAACTAAGCATAGTAGAAGATCCTACAAATCACAACCACCTGACAGAAGATATGGAAGATGTTGAGTGGTTCTAGTTTATCCCCAACCATGTAAAGTCATTTTTGGCCATAATTAGATATAGTAATTAGCTTTTTCTTATCATGGTAAAAACTATAAATAAGTGAATACCCCTCCTTATAAAGGGTCAAATGTTTCAATTTTGGTGGCAAGTTGTATGTTTATGTTACTCTGGAATGCAATCAAGAGTTGTTTGACTTATCCCAATTAAATTTTTTAGATATCTTTATGTAATATTTACACTTTTGGAATTGCTTATTTGCTTTGATCAAAGCCTTTCTATTAGGTTTAATGTTGTTTGGTATTCCTCTGGTCTATATGTTAGGCTTAATTTTTTTGGAATTCTTTGGTTCAAGTGCTTGTGATGTTGAATGTTGTAACATCTAAGGATAATGTATTTTTTCATATAATTAATTGTATATTCTATTAGTATTTGTTTATACTAGGTGGTCTATGCCCATGTAGCTTAAAGAAATGTTGTTAGCTAATCCCCAACCACATTTAATTTAGTTCTCTAACCCTTTCCCTTCTCATCTCTTTTTCCTTTTCCCTTTCTTTGTTCTTTAAATAGCAACTCCACAAGGAACTAGCCTTCTCTAGAGGTTGGATCAAAAGAAATTTTAGGTCATTAAATCTTATCTCTAGTCTAGGACACAAATTCATACCTAGGCAGATCAGAGCATCAAGAGTTACCATGTTCAACTTCACAATATTTTCCAAAAATATTTCAAAACATGCATCCACCATGATTATACATTTAAAAGTACGATCAATTTAAAGATATTAATTATAAACAAAGTAGAGAGAGAAGCAACACAATTTAGAAAAAGGAATAAAAGTTGGATGCCCATGGGAACCCTTATAATTCACATTTTATTCACTCATATGTTATAAATGATCAATCATTAGGGGGTGTTTATAGTGATACTGAAAACCTCAATGAGTAGTTAACCTCAAGCCGACATTAACTTTAAGTTTAAGTAATAATAATAAAATAATAATAAATTACACCCTTTAATCATGGTTATTCTTAAAGGTGGATTAACCAATACTACTAAGGGTGAAATGTGAAATATACCCTTAAGCTTACATAAATGATGCTTGAAGGATTTATATGAATAATATATGTATGATTACAAATATGCTTTCTTGTAGGCTATATTAATAAGTATTTATTCCACACTTTTGTCCTTGGCCTAACAAGATTAGATTACACATATTTGAAGATATTATAAGGATATTGTTTGTGCTTTTATGATAGTACATAAGGTGAAAAAGAGAAGGATATTTGTGTTTCTTGTAAATGGTACCAATTTGCATGGTGGATATGATCTAGCAAAATTATTCCCTTCATATCCACCCCTCTCCCTAGTTGCCCAGTCAACTAGCATGATCCAAGTCTCCTTTATCTAGGGTGTCTCTCTTATCACTTATAGTCTTATAATAAAGTACAAATCCTCTAGGGTAATATTAATCTCAATTTTCTCATTTGGAGTAGGATGCCATAAGAAAAATATTGATCATAATGTTTCAAAAAATCATAAACTCATACAATAAAACCCTATAAGATAGATATAATGCATATCTAATAGATTTCCCAGCTTAATATTTGTTATAAGGAGTAATTCCTTTAATGTTACGTGTTGCTAAATCCACCGCAATATACATGGTGGCTCTATCCTTATCTATAGGTGGTTCTCACTTACCTTGATACTATTTTTTTCTTGCCTTCTCCATTGGTTCTAGCCTCTACATCATTATGGTCTCAACCAAATCCTAGACACTAGCTTCTCCCACACATAGTATTCCCTTAATTCTTGGAGTAATCTTAGTCTAAAAAAATCTACCTAACTATAATCGTTGATTTTTTATTGTGATTATTGGTTAGGGCTAGGATTGCCCTTGTTGTGGTAGTGTAGTGATTTTCACTACACTTAGTCAAATTTTAAAAGAAGGCCCAAGTGGAGATGAAGTAATAGAAAGTGGAGAAAATAGTGTTGGATATATGCAAAGGTTCATGCTCATCGTCAAACTATCTCAATCAATAGCTAGAGCTACTTCAATAAGTTAGAATATTTATTGGAAATCCAAAAAATTATGCAAACCATCTGATTCAATGATCAATAGCCCACATTATTTCATAAAAGTTTTGACTAAGAGTAGAAGGCAGAAGTTTTACCTTCTAATTATGATGATCAATGGGCAACACAATTTCATGAAAGGTTTGACTAAGATTAGAAGGAAAAAATTATGAATCAGTTGATCATTGATCGATGGCCCACATAATTTCTTAAAGGCTCTAGAGATGAATAGCAAAGAAAAGTTCCACAGACCATTAGATTTTAGATCAACAACCCATAGTGTTTCAAGGGTTTTCCTAGGGTGGATGGTGAAGAAAAGTTTTAAAATGTGTCTTCCAAAATAAATATAATAGAGAAGAAGAGAGAAGTTATACAAACTGCCCAACAAAACATCAATGAACTATGGATTTTCAAATAGAGTCTAGCATGAGATGAGAAATAAAATATCTATGGATCATCTAATCAAAAATCAACAACATGCATTTCTTAAAAGGAATGTTGGAGCAAAAATACAAATAAGTCTCATGACACATGGTAAACACTCTAGCCCACTACAAAGGTAGCTAGCAAAGATCAAGGATCCGATCAAAAGATATTTTGGCTTGGAAAATCTCTAGGTTAGAAAGGGTGATAATGGTGGCCAATTATAATTCACAAGTAATCTCTAGGCACTTTATTATAAATGCACACAACATCCTAAAAATTATTTGAGCTCATCAAGTTAGTAGATAGAAGAACCCAAATCATCCTACGTACACCACTTGGGATCGATAATCCAAGGAGAATGATTGGCCTGTTAAAGTCAATAACATGGTAGCTACAATAAGAGTAGCCTCAAGCCTAACAATATTAAAAATAACCATGCTCAATCTCCAAGGATCCTCAATAAATTAGGTAACAACAATGATAGTTGCACACCTGGAGGTCTAGAATCATTTAGCATTGATGATCCTAAATCCAAAGACCTTGAGGTAAGCAAAAAAATAAATGCAAGTAACTCCCAGCATGCAAAAAAGAAGCAAGTTGTCTCCTACACAATTTTGGGGAAAATTTTCCCCAATTTTGTTTATGAACAGTAGGTCAATATGCATTGTAAGGCCTTGGATAGTTGTTCATGCATAATTTATGGCCTTGTATTTAATTTTCCTTTCATTTCCTTCTATATTACAATCCAGACCCAAGTCTTGAGTCATTTTATTAGCAAGTTTTTTTGCCTTTTTCTTTGACATGACTATAACAAAAAAATTGATATTTATGTGTTGTGACTACTTGTCTTTATATCATATTTCTTATATTTGTGTCTATGTTTGAATTTTCATACTTGAATAAAAAATCATGTTCACTATACATTGTGAATAATAATGCATATGTTCATTAATCCCATTAATATGTAGAAGGATCTCATGATCTTGGTACATCATATTTGTTACCTAAGGACTTTATTTTATGTTGATTTTCTATTATCTCTCTCATTTTCCTTTGTGTATGAAAGTAGTCTAGGTAGGTGAGCATTGAAGATCACATTCATTAAGGAGACAGCCTTGTAAAAAACCTTGAAGGTCATCCTTAGAGTCATATCCCATACTCTCTAGACTTCCTGCTATCTCACTCTATGTGAGGAGTGAGTGTCAAGTGCATTCAACAACTACAATGGTGACCATGACATTCTGATTTTTAGGTTGATATTTTGGTTAAGGTCTCAATTAATCTACTTTTTGAAGCATTTTAAATTCTCCTAGTGCATCCACTAAATAAGAACACCCAAAATCAGTCACTTAGAGAAAATTAAATTGAGATTTTTGTGAAGTTCTTAGTTTCTCAAATTACTAAAGCATATAATATTCACCTACTGGATCCACTAAGGACCCAAAATATTTTTAGTACAATACCTACAACTAGATCATTCAAAGCTATAAATCCTAAAGCTTTAGTTTAGCCTCTAAATATAATTTCAAGAAGGAGGAGAGGTCGATGTCATAATATGGTGGTACCACAAAATCAAGCCCATATAAGATACTCAACCTAGAAATATGTCCCTTGATTCCACCTATTCCTCCAACCACATGGGATGTTATCCCAGCATCAACATTAAGGTCTTAGTAAATCTACTTTTTGAAGCATTGTAAATTTTGCTGGTGCATCCACTGAATAATAACACCCAAAAGTAGTCACTTAGAGAAACATTAGACTGATATTTTGGTGAAGATATTAGTTTATCAACTTACTAAAGCATAGAATATTCACTTACTAACTCCACTAATAACCAAGGATCCAAAAATTTATGAGTACAATACCTAAAACTAGGTCATTCATAGCTACAAATCCTAAATCTTTAGTTTAGCCTCTAAATCTAATTTCAAGAAGGAGAAGAGATCGATGTCAAAATATGGTGGTACCACCAAATAAATCCCATAGAAGATACTTAGCCTAGAAATAGGTCCCTTTATTCCACCTATACCTTCAACCACATGGGATGTTATCCTAGCATCAACCTTAAATGCATTGCCCTGTTTCATTGGAAAAGATGCAACTACATCAATGGAGCACTTTCATCACATGGGTAACCTCTATGTAATGCACAACATCAAATAATAGAACATGGATAACCTCTATGTAATGCACTTTCATCAAAGACTATTTTTAAGGTCATATTAAGTAGAAATGCTAGGGTCATTCCACTAGGTTGAAGGAGAACCAATGAATAATAAGACTCAACTATATTGAAGGAGAACCAACTTAGAAGAAAGTTGTTCATTCAGGAAAGAGATATATTGACATTGATATTTAAATTGGATTATCTAGTAAGGAGGAGAATCATATTAGGTTCTTAGGTTTGACCTTAGATATTATTGATTTAAGAAAATATTTATAGCAAATATTAATCTACAAAAGTGTGAGAAGCTTCCTACATAATATAGAGAAGAGTTTTAGCTTCTAAGAATAGAGTATAGAAAGCATCTAGATTAAATAAGGAAGATAGGCATGTATTTAGAAGCATTCAGAGCTTCCTAAGAGAAAAGAAAGAAACCATAATAGAGGAAATAAGATAGATATATCAATATCTAATATATCATTCTTGAAGAAAGATAAAGAAGCACCTAGCTTACTTTATATTGCTTCAAGCATTGGATTAGTATCTACATTGAAAAGAGTTGCAAGTCAGTATAAATAAAGAGGCCCTTGTAAAGCATAGAAAGAGACCCTTATAGTGAAAATAAAGAGGTCCTTATAAAGAAAGAGTGAGGTCATTTAGAGGAAATAAAGGAACCATTATAGAGAAAATAGAAAGGCCCTTGTAAAGTAAAAAAACCGGCTCGTATAGAAAGGAAATAGAGGCTCATACAGAGAATAGAAAGAAATAAGGAAGATGGGTCATTTAGTAAACTCAATGAGGAGAGATCTATTTGGCCAACTCAAAAGAAACTTACCATTCAACCAATTCAAAGGAGCAATAAAAAAAAACTATAGCATAAAGAGTGTGTAGCATTCATAGAGTAAAATGGTTAAGATTTGTTATATAAAAGTGTCAAATATCATATAGTATTAAGAGCTATTAGTGTTATAAGAGCTCAATGACCTATGGAGCAACAACATTGTAGAAGAATAATTTGAATATCTAAACCAGCATAAATATTAGTGTTATGATATATTAAGAAGAAGTTATAGAAGTCTAACAAAGAAATAGAATTTTATAGAGGAATAAGTATTGTTTGAAGCACTCACAGAGAAGTTATGATAGTTGTAGAAGCCAAAGTTCTAGAATAGCATCATCGAAGTAACAAAGGAAGAAAATTAAACATTGAAATTGAGTGTCAAAATGGAAGTTGAGTTCCAAGTGGGAAGATAAATAAGAGTAATGCTTGAGCATTAATGCAAAAGCTAAATAGGAGTTAGATATACATTAAGAGAGAAAGTACCAACCAATGAGGAGTAACGTAAATCCTAAGGTAAATTGTAACATCTAAAACATTTGGATTCTCATGCATGTTTACACATGGAAGAAGCTAATCGATGCATGAGAATTTGAAAAGAAGACCATCCGAGAAATGACATGAACTTAAAAATCATAAAATTGTAGTCAGAATAGAGACATGCATAGTAGCGGCATAAGGTTAGTAATATTATTTTAGGGTTTATAAATTTAAGTTTGGAGTTTATTTAAATTCAAATATAAATAACACAAGCTTATACTGAGAGGGGGGGTGAACAGTATAAGACAAATTTTTACTTTTCTTTCCCAGATAGTATTATCCAATATAATCAATGGCAATATCAATAGCAGTAACCAAAGCAATGCATAAATCATACACGCAATAGAGACACCAATTTAACATGGTTCACCCAATGTGGGCTACTCCACAAAGAAAATATTTCACTAATATTTTCTCAACAAATATCTTGGGAATCCTTTCCCTATTACAATTTTTATAAACTTCTATCCAAATGAGACACCAATCCCCTAATCAAGCTCATGGATCTCTATCCACATGAGACACCAATCCCCTCAGCCGGTTGATGGATATCTATCCATAGGAGAACTCCTCCTCTGCTCTAGCTGGTGATATTCTAGAATAATCACTACCTCCACTGCACTGGATAATGTATATTTATCCACTGAAGACTCCTATCCTCACTTAGAAGACCTATCCTCACTACTCTAGCTAATGGACCTCTATCCACTTGAGACTATCATCCTCTATACTTTGTCATCTCCAAAGCTTACTCTCATCTATGTCTCAAATTTGTACTTAACATGGTCCTTAGATCTAGCACAAATATGCTCAATATCTATATTTGGTTTGGCACAAACCTATCCATAAATCGACACCAAAATCTATCCTCAAATATGTACTAAACACAGTCCTTTGGTCTAGCACAAATCTGGTCAATCTCTGTCCTTAAGCCTTAACACAAAGCTTAAATCAAACAAAAATCAACTCTGCTAGATTTGCTTTAAACCTTAACCTAAGGTTTGAATAAATCAATCAATCAACTCTGCTCTCAAATCTTATCAAATACTTGTCTCAACTCTGCATTGTAAGCTTCCATAAAATCTCAAACTAATCTATCCATGAGTCCTCTCTAGAACTTGTTCAATCTACTCAACAAGTCTTCACCAAGACTTACCTCAAATATACTTAAAAAGTCCTCACTAGAACTTGTTCAATCTACTCAAAAAGTCTTCACCAAGACTTACCTCAAATCTGCTCAAAAATTCCTCACTAGAACTTGTCCAATCTCACATAAACATATAGATAATTGTTAGAGACTCAATATGCTTCACACTCACAACAATTCTCAATCACTTTAAATCTCTATTTTTACCATAGAAACATATAGAGAATTGTTAGAGACTCAATAAGTTTCACACTCACAAACACTTAACCTCTTTCTCAATTTAATTTATAATATAGAACAATTTGTTTCACATAATTTAGAACTATCACTTCAACACTTCCAACTGACTAGGCTCAATCAACTCCACTCAATCAATCACTCAATGAAACACTCCTTGCTTACAAACCCTAGTCCAAGTATATGAACACTTAATTATTTCCAAAAATGCTTATCAAACAAGGTTTTTATCATTAACTCTCACTCAGAAAAACCTTTAACAATAAAACTCAACAATTTTTACCAAACAATCCTTTTCACTCCAACTTAGCATTCACAACATCCAATCCAACAATATTTTTCTCACAAGGAATATTTACCCATACCTTTTATTTTTATGGAGATATGTCTTCAAAACTTGTCTTAACCACAATCAATTTTTTCTTTACCAATACTAGGGTTAGGTTACCACAACCTCTCTTAAGATCCCCACAAAATAATTTTCTCAAAGTTTATTTTCATACAAAATAACAACTCCTTTTGTACACCTTATAATCTCCAAACTCACAAAAATTAGGTTCCATTCTAGCAAATAATTTACTTACTCAAGTAAAGTTATAATATTCTTATGGTTCCTTTTTTTTTTTAACATGGTGGAATCGGTAGCCACCACGAATCCGAGTAGGCTGTCCAATTTTTATGGCCACCATAGTATTCTGCACTGTCTACCCTAGAAGTCACCACACAGATCTTCGCATAGTCCGCCCTTATAACCGCCATGCCACAATCATTTTAAACCTTTTACATCACTGAAAGCACCAGGAAAGGGACAAGCGTTCAATCCAACGAGACCCGAGATTTGAACCTTGGACCTCTACCCCCTTATGGGATTTGGATGAACCAATTGGTCTACACCTAAGACCTCTTATGGTTCCTTTTAACTTCTAAATTCTAAGATATAAATTTCAAACTCTTAAATGCTTTTTATAAGATAATGAAACTACAACCTTATAACTCCCAATTCCCTTTAGACATAGTATTCAAACCTTTTCACATAACAATGAAACTACAGCCTTATAACTCTCGACTCCCTTTTTTTAAATGTAATATTCAAAATCCTTTTCACAAAATAATGAAACCACAATCATATAACTCTCGAATCAGCAACTATATTAAAATGTGAGCATACCTTATGTCGAGGATACTTACGCAACCAAATATTTCTTGTAGCAAATTAAACTTTGCACGTCATAGATCGTAGTACCTACAACAACCAAATGCTCTACCTCGACGGATGAGATCAACAAGAGCCAAAAATATATTTGTTTCTTTCAACTGTCTTCCTTGAACACAACGATGCCACTGTACATTGTCGCATCGTTGAAAACCAATCACCTTTCTTCTCCTTTCTTCTTTCTCTCTTGATTTCTATGTAACCCTGGTTTTTCACATCTCTGGATTTTTCAATGGTTTTTTAAACATTCTTCTAAACAATCATGTTTGACATCAATGACAACAAAACTTGCTCATATTTCCAACAAAAGATAGGAGAAATAAGGTTTAATTAATTTTTTTAAGTATTTAAGTTTGGAGTGATAAGGACTTCAACTATTTTATTTAATTTCTAAGTTTTTAAGTTTGAATTTTTTGAAGAATATTCAATTTGGTTTTATTTTTGAGAAAATTGAAAAAAAAAATAGTTTTTGCAAATTTAAATATTTGGGAGGTAAAAGGTTTTTAATATCAAAAGATTAGGAAGAACAAAAACTTTACAAGATTCATTTTTTTGTTTATAAAACTAAGGAGACATAATTTTTACTACTCCGTAGGAATTAAACTTAGGATTCATTATGGATTATTGGTACATTGATTCTGAAGCAAGTAGACATATGACTAGAAACAAACAATGGTTTAATACCTTTCATGAAAAGTACAAGAAACCAGTTGTCATAGTAAATAGTATGAATTATAAATTCAAAGGAGTAGGAGATGTACTCGTTGATCTAACAAATGGAAAATGATTTATTAATAATGTGTTATATGTTCCAGGATTAACTACTAATCTCCTTTCAGTATCTTAGCGTATAGATCAAAATTTAGCAGTTGAATTTAATGTTATCAAAGGAAAATATAATGTATTATTATCAAGCAAGGAAAATTGATAGCCTCAGGATCTTATAAAGATAGTTTTTCACTCTAGATACAATGAAAAATACAACTCTATCAATAGGGGTCTCAGAAATAAAATAACTTTGGCATAAAAGACTAGGACATATAAGTGCATCATCATTAAACAAGATGACTAGATATCAAATGGTTAAAGGTTTATCTAAAATTTCTTTGAAATCTACAATTTGTCCAAAGTGCCTAGTAGTAAAATAACATAGGATACCTTTTGAACTTCGTCAACATAGAGCTCAAAAACCATTGGAATTAATATATAGAAATTTATGTGGACCTATGAATCTTACTAGTACTGGAGGACAAATATTTTCGACTATTTGTTGATAACTATTCCAAAACAATGTGGGCGTATTTTATGAAATATAAATCTGAAGCATTTAGTTGTTTCAAACAATTCAAACATTTAGTAGAAAAGAATAAGGTAAAAACATCATGAATATTCGTTCAAATCAAGGAGGTGAATTTTTGTCAAAGGAATTCAATTTATTTTTAGAAGAAAAGGAAACAAAAATACAACTCACTACAACATATTCACCATAACAAAATGGTATTGTAGAAAGAAGAAATAGATATATTATGAAAATGGTTAGATGTATGTTAAAATAAGTTCATCTTGATCATCAGTATTGGGTAGAAGCTATTAAAATAATTGTATATTTGCAAAATAGATTACTTATAAGAATATTAAAAAATGTTATGCCAGAAGAAGTATGGTTAGGACAAAAACCAAATGTAGAGCGACTAATAATTTTTGGATGTAAGGCTTATATGCATATACTAAAGCAAAAAAGAAAAAAAAATTGTATGATAAGACTATGTGTGGAATATTTCTTGGTTATGATGATGAGTCAACAAGATACATAATAATTGATGCAATAACAAAGAAAATCTACATAAGCAGAGATGTAGAATTTTATGAAGGAATAAAAAATATTAGAGAACAAAAATCTTATTCATAAACTATTCTAAATTTTATAGAAAAAGACTCATCAAGTGAAAACATAGAATCAGAGTTACAGGTTGAACAAAATAAAAATACAAAAATCACTAAAAACTTAAAGAGAAAAGAACCTATTTGGCTTAGAGATACACTTAAATATTCAAAAATAGAATAAATGCTAAATATTACTACTACAAGAACTCAAACTCGTAGTCTAACTAGAGTAAATAGAGGATTGATAAGTTATGTAGTATAACCTACAATGACACTTCATGCATTAAATCATCCAAAGTGGAAGATAGCTATAGAATCATAATATGAAACACTAATGAAAAATTAAACATGGAATCTAGTTAATTTATCTCTAGAAATGAAAATTATCGGTTGTAAATAGATCTACAAGATTAAATATAAAGTATATGGTTCACTTGAAAAGTACAAGGCTCAACTAATTGCAAAAGGATACACTCAAATAGAAGGAATTGAATTATGAAGAAACTTTTACACCAATAGAGAGAATGACTACTATCAAAACAATTTGTGCTTTGATAGCACATCATGGATGGAAACTACATCAGATGGATGTAAAAAGTGCATTTCTTAATGGTGATCATGAATAAGAAGTATATATGTCACAACTAAAAGGGTTTGTGATTAAAGGACAAGAACACAAAGTTTACAAGTTAAACAAACCTGTGTATGGTCTAAAACAAGCACCAAGAGCGTGGAATATACAAATTAATAATTATTTATTACAACACAAATTTAAAAGAAGTATTTATTGGAAATTTGAGCATGTTGTGTTGTCATTGATGTCAAAAGGTTTCATGTCCTAAGTTGATGGAAATATTTGTGAGAATATTCTTCAAAGGGCACATGAGGCATGAGGTAGCAAGAAGAAAGAAAAGCCTTCTCCATGATGGTATTGAAAAATAAAAGGGTCAAGTTGATTTACCATGGTGGTATTTGAAAAAGAAAAATAAAAGGGTCAAGTTGATTTATCATGGTGGCATTTGAAAAAGGAAAAATAAAAAGGTCTATTTGATTTACCTTGGTGGTAATTTTGCAAAAGAAAAAGGTTAAATTGATTAACTATGGTGGCAAAAGTTTTAACCTAAGAAAAGGCCCTATGAGAAATTATAATATTTAAATCCCTTGGATTTAAATTATTATAATTAAAATATAATATTTTATTGGTGCCAAAAGGTTTGAAAATTTGAGCACCGACGTCAAAGTTAATGCAAACCATTGCATATAAATATTACATGCTAAAGTGGTTGATAAGGTGTGTTCGTGTGTTGAAATTCGTGCGCCCATTCGATCATCGTTCGATTCACGACGGAGAGGAAGAAGACACCAGTAATAGCATGGGCTTCAAACTTCTATTCCATCCGGGTAGGTAGCCCAAATGGTAGCATTCGCGGTGCTAGGTCATGGCAACAGATAGGTCTCGGGTTTGAGATGCGATGGAGGTAGGTGACAAGGTTTTGCTTGATGTTTTGTGTTTTGCGTTGGTGGTAGAGGACAAAAGGGAGTGTGTGCTCCTTGGGTTTGTGTGGGTGGCTAGCCCATGTGGTGTTTTCCCTTGTGCTAGGGCACGAAGGCTAGCGAGGTCGCAGGTTTGAGCAATAGCAATAGCGCTTGAGGGTAAAATTAATTCTTTTGATAAAGGTATGCATGTTGTGTTTGGTTAAGGAGTTATAAGGGTTAATAAATTTTATCATTGTGATATGGTATGGTTAGGGAGCTATAAGGTTAGTAAAGTGATTTAATTTTTATTTTGAAAAGGGATGAAAGGTGAAATTTTAGATTATTAATACTTGGTTGATGCATGAGATAAAGTGAAAATTTCTTTGATCTTATTGAAATTTGAAGTGCATTATTTTTAGTTTCTTAAGAAGGAGGTATAAGGTGTATAAGTGAAATTCATGTGTGTAATTTCTAGTTGTTTTGTTGAGCATTATTTTGCATGAAAGAATAGGAGAAATAAGGTGTAAAAGTGGTTTGATATTTTATTGTAATTTTTGTATGGTGAAATATCTTTTGAGAAGAAAATTCATATGGATGTATTGAGAGAGTATTTTGATATCTAACCCTTGAAGTGGCACTAGAAAGATCAATTGTTTATGAGACAGATTTTTGAAGACATATCTCCACAAGAGCAATTAAGAGGTATGGGCACATCATCCTTTGTTTAAAGTGTTTGTTGGAATGAATGTTTTGGAACATAAGGTGGAGTGAAAAGGATTGTTTGATAAGCATTGTTGGAAATATTTGAGTGAGGTTTTTATGCTTCATTGTTGAATGTTTTGGAAACATTTGGGATAGAATTTGAGAACAATTTGTGCTTCTAATTGTTGAAAGGGTTTGAGACATTTGAGCTAGAGATTGTGAACTACTTGTGCTAGGGTTGAAGACAAGTTAGTGTATCATTGTGAAATATTTTGAACATTGATTTGAGAGATATTGATAGCAATTGTGAAGGTGTTTGAGATCAATATTATAAGGGAAATTGTGCATTGGTGTGATTGATCTTTGAGAGAAAATTTGCAAGAAGAATGAACCAATTTTGTTATACATTATTTTGATTTGATTTGAAAGGAATCTTGCAAGAGATAGAGAGTGGTTAATTGAGTACAAGATGTGTGAGTGTGTGAAACATATTGAGTCTTTGATAGAGTATATCATTCTCTATATGTTCAAGAGGTTAAACAAATTTTGAGTAGAATATATCTATTTGAAGAAATTTTTTTGAAAAATATATAAGCTTGGTTTATGTGAAAAGTTTGAAAATATTTGAGCAGGTTAAGTGAGCAGCATTGAAATAGATTTGAGCAAGTCTTTGAGAAGGCTTGAGGATAGATTTGAGCAAGTCTTTGAGAAGGCTTGAAGATAGATTTGAGAAAGTCTTTGAGAAGGCTTGAGGGTAGATTTGAGCAAGTCTTTGAGAAGGCTTGAGGATATATTTGAGAAAGTCTTTGAGAAGGCTTGAAGGTAGATTTTGAGCAAGTATTTTGTTAAGGCTTGGGATAGATTTGAGATAGAGTTGAGAGAAGGCTTTGGAGGTGATAGAGCAAAGAGGATAATAGTCTCCAGTGGATAGAGATCCATCAGCCAATGTAGTGGGGACAGAGGTCTCCTATGGAGAGAGATCCACAAGCCAGAGTAGTGGAGGTAAAAGTCTTCTAGAAGATCACCAGCTAGAGCAGAGGAGATAGAGTTCTCTTATGGAGTGAGATCCGTGAACTAGATAGGAAGATAGAGTTCTTCTATGGAGAGAGATCCATGAACCAATTGAGGAGATAGAGTTCTCCTGGATCAAGTTCCATGAACCAAAGAAAGGGAAAGAGTTCTCCTATGGAGAGATCCACAAACTAGAGCAAGGGGATAGAGTTCTCCTATGGAGAGAGATCCATGAACCAAAGCAAGGGGAAAGAGTTCTCCTATGGAGAGAGATCCACAAATTAGAGCATAGGGGATTGGTGTCTCCTTTGGATAGAGGTCCATAAACATTGTAATAGGGAATTGATTCCCAAGATATTTGTTGAGAAAATTTAGTAGAAATATTTTCTCCGTGGAGTAGCCCACATTGGGTGAACCACGTTAAATTTGTGTCTCTCTTGTGTGTGATGATTTGTGCATTGCTTTGATTACTACCATTGATATTGCCATTGATAATATTGGATAATATTGTTTGGGAAAGAAAAGTAAAAGTTGATCTTATATTGTTCACCCCCCTCTCAATATAAGCATGTGTTCTTCAATTGGTATCAGAGCGGGTTCCTTTGGAAGAGTCTAACAACTTGAAGGAAGATATTACAGGAACATAGATGGCATCTAAGAATGGATCTTCATCAAATAAGGCACCATTGTTTGATGGGAACAATTATGCTTTCTGGAGCATAAGAATGAAGACTTACTTGATGGCACAAGGATATGAGACATGGCAATCAGTTGAGGATGGGTTCACACCTACAACTAATCCTCCCACAGATAAATATGGTAAGCTATTACATGTGAGTAATGCCAAGGCTATGAATGGAATCTTGAGTGGATTACATGAAGCAGAATTTGTGAAAGTTATGCATTGCAAATCAGAAAAAGAGATATGGGATAAATTGAAGCAAACCTATGAGGGAAATAAAAAGGTCAAGATGGCAAAACTACAAAATCATAAGAAAAGGTTTGAATATTTGAAAATGGAAGATGAGGAAGACATTGCTACATACTTACTTCATGTGGATGAGATTGTTAATACCATGCATGGACTTGGATTTGAAATTGAAGACTCCGATGTTGCTCATAAAGTTTTAAGGTCACTTCCTACAAGGTATGATGGAAAAGTTTCAGCTATAGAAGAGATGAAAGATATTGATCAGTTGACTATGGATGAGTTACATGGAATTCTCACAACTTATGAGATGAGAATAGTAAAGGATCCTAACTCCAAGAAAGAGGCAACTTTCAAAGCATCAAAGAAGACAAAGGATAAGAAACCAGAATCAAGTGGTGAGTCAAGCAGTGATGAAGAAGCTAACTATGGTAGAAGAAACAAGGACTCAAGAAAGCACAAAGGTATGAAAATAGTGAAATGTTTCAATTGTGGAAATTTTGGTCACTATGCATCTAATTGTCCAGAAGCTGGAAGCAATAGTAGTGAAGAGAAACAGGATCATAAGAAAAAGGAAGGAGGAAAATCCAGGTATGAAAAGAAAAATAGGTATGGTCAAAACAAGCATGAAAATAAGTTCTTTCAAAGGCACAAGAAGAGTTTCTATGTTGATAAGGGAAGCAAGGCTTCAAGTGACAATGATGAAAGACCCTCAGATAGTGAAGAAGAAGAAATTCTATTTTTGGCATTAGAAGAGGAAGAAAATGCTCCTATTGAAGATAAAGTTGAAAAGTGTGAAGATGCTCTTGAAGACCAAGAAGTAGAACAAGATTCAGAAAATGAAGAGGAAGGCACAGTAGATCTAGAAGCAGAACTTATTGCTGCTCTCAGAGAATTGAAAAAGGTTAGAAAGCAAAATTCAAGACTAAAGGCTCAAGTTCAAGAATGTGAGGAAGAAAAAGGAAAGCTTATACTAGACCTGACAAACTCAAAAGCTAAGGCAAGGAAAATTAAAGAGGTCATGAGTGAAAAGCTAGAAGCAAAAGAGTTAGAATGTGAAAGATTAGAACATGAGGTAGTTTCACTAAGGAAGGAAGTGAAATATTCTAAGGACAAGCTACATAGGTTTGGGAAAAGTTCAAAAACTTTGGATAATATTATCAATGCACAAAGATCTTCATCTATCAAAACAGGACTTGGTTTTGAAGAAGGACAAGGGAAATAAGAAGGGTCAAGCTCAAGCTCAAAAGAGGAAGAAGTTTCAGAGGAAGAGAGTGAAGGAGAAATTGAGACTTATGAGGATAAGTTGAAGAATAGAAGCTTCACTAAGAAAGGAAACAATGCACAAACAAGGAACATGGATCATCACAAAGAAGAAAGGACTAAGAGACCAATGGGCTCAAGACAAGATTTCTTCAAAGGATGATGTTTTTCATGTAATCGGTTTGGTCACAAGGCTATGCATTACAGGGTTCATGAAAAGAAGGAATTTGGTTTTACTAAGAGGAACTTCAAATATGGACATCTCTTTCAAGGGTATTGCTACTCTTGTAATCGATTTGGTCATAAAGCAATCCACTACAGGGTTCATGACAAAAATGAGTATGGCTTCACCAGGAGGAACTTCAAGATATTTGCACCTTCTAAGAACTACAACATTAAGTGTTACAAGTGCAATAATATAGGAAGGACACTCAAAAGGATCAAAAGGGTATGTTGAGGAAGAAAGTTGACAAAGAAAAAGAGCATTGTATTCTGGGAGTAGTTTTACTCCCACCCCAAAATTAATCACCTCAAGGAGAGGAGGTGGGGAGGGGGCTGAGCTAAGAGTCTTATATTTAGCCCCAAAGGAGTCCCTTTGCCATTGATGACAAAGGGGGAGATATTTGAGTAAGGGGAGAGCATTCAGTCGGGGGAGCATATTTGGAATCAAATGGTTTGGAAAAAGGAATTTTAGAAAAGGGTTGCCATCAATGACAAAGGGGGAGATTGTTGGAAATTTGAGCATGTTGTGTTGTCATTGATGTCAAAAGGTTTGATGTCCTAAGTTGATGGAAATATTTGTGAGAATATTCTTCAAAGGGCACATGAGGCATGAGGCAGCAAGAAGAAAGAAAAGCCTTCTCCATGATGGTATTGAAAAATAAAAGGGTCAAGTTGATTTACCATGGTGGTATTTGAAAAAGAAAAATAAAAGGGTCAAGTTGATTTATCATGGTGGCATTTGAAAAAGGAAAAATAAAAAGGTCTATTTGATTTACCTTGGTGGTAATTTTGCAAAAGAAAAAGGTTAAATTGATTAACTATGGTGGCAAAAATTTTAACCTAAGAAAAGGCCCTAAGAGAAATTATAATATTTAAATCCCTTGGATTTAAATTATTATAATTAAAATATAATATTTTATTGGTGCCAAAAGGTTTGAAAATTTGAGCACCGATGTCAAAGTTAATGCCAACCATTGCATATAAATATTGCATGCTAAAGTGGTTGATAAGGTGTGTTTGTGTGTTGAAATTTGTGCGCCCATTCGATCATTGTTCGATTCACGGTGGAGAGGAAGAAGACATAAATTTTTGGAAGTCGAGGTAGAGGAAAGGACAAGGAGTAGGGGCTCTGAACTTCTATTCCATCTAGGTAGGTAGCCCAGATGGTAGCGTCCATGGTGCTAGGTCGTGGTAGTAGATAGGTCTCGGGTTCGAGATGCGGTGGAGGCAGGTGACAAGGTTTTGCTTGATGTTTTGCATTTTGCACCGATGGTAGAGGACAAAAGGGAGCATGTGCTCCTTGGGTTTGTGTGGGTGGCTAGCCCACATGGTGTTTGCCCTTGTGCTAGGGCATGAGGCTAGCGAGGTCATAGGTTCGAGCAACGGTGACAACGCTTGAGGGCAGAATTAATTATTTTGATAAAGGTATGCATGTTGTGTTTGGTTAAGGAGTTATAAGGGTTAATAAATTTTATCATTGTGATATGGTATGGTTAGGGAGCTATAAGGTTAGTAAAGTGATTTAATTTTTATTTTGGAAAGGGATGAAAGGTGAAATTTCAGATTATTAATGCTTGGTTGATGCATGAGATAAAGTGAAAATTTCTTTGATCTTATTGAAATTTGAAGTGCATTATTTTTGGTTTCATAAGAAGGAGGTATAAGGTGTATAAGTGAAATTCATGTGTGTAATTTCTAGTTGTTTTGTTGAGCATTATTTTACATGAAATAATAGGAGAAATAAGGTGTAAAAGTGGTTTGATATTTTATTGTAATTTTTGTATGGTGAAATATATTTTGAGAAGAAAATTCATATGGATGTATTGAGAGAGTATTTTGATATCTAACTCTTGAAGTGGCACTAGAAAGATCAATTGTTTATGAGACATATTTTTGAAGACATATCTCCACAAGAGCAATTAAGAGGTATGGGCACATCATCCTTTGTTTAAAGTGTTTGTTGGAATGAATGTTTTGGAACATAAGGTGGAGTGAAAAGGATTGTTTGATAAGCATTGTTGGAAATATTTGAGTGAGGTTTTATGCTTCATTGTTGAATGTTTTGGAAACATTTGGGATAGAATTTGAGAACAATTTGTGCTTCTATTGTTGAAAGGGTTTGAGATATTTGAGCTAGATATTGTGAACTACTTGTGCTAGGGTTGAAGACAAGTTAGTGTATCATTGTGAAATATTTTGAACATTGATTTGAGAGATATTGATAGCAATTGTGAAGGTGTTTGAGATCAATATTATAAGGGAAATTGTGCATTGGTGTGATTGATATTTGAGAGAAAATTTGCAAGAAGAATAAACTAGTTTTGTTATACATTATTTTGATTTGATTTGAAAGGAATCTTGCAAGATATAGAGAGTGGTTAATTGAGTACAAGATGTGTGAGTGTGAAACATATTGAGTTTTTGATAGAGTATATCATTCTCTATATGTTCTAGAGGTTAAAAGAATTCTGAGTAGAATATATCTATTTGAAGAAATATTTTTTGAAAAATATATAAGCTTGGTTTATGTGCAAATTTTGGAAATATTTGAGCAGGTTAAGTGAGCAACATTGAGGACAGATTTGAGCAAGTCTTTGAGAAGGCTTGAGGATAGATTTGAGCAAGTCTTTGAGAAGGCTTGAGGATAGATTTGAGCAAGTCTTTGAGAAGGCTTGAGGATAGATTTGAGCAAGTCTTTGAGAAGGCTTGAGGGCATATTTGAGCAAGTATTTGAGAAGGCTTGAAGGACAGATTTGAGAAGTCTTTGATAAGGCTTGAAGGTAGTTTTGAGCAAGTATTTGTGTTAAGGCTTGGGATAGATTTGAGATAGATTTGAGAGTAGACTTTGGAGGTGACAGAGCAAAGAGAATAGTAGTCTCTAGTGGATAGAGATCCATCAGCCAGTGTAGTGGGGATAGAGGTCTCCTATGGAGAGAGATCCACAAGCCAAAGTAGTGGGGTAGAAGTCTTCTAGAAGATCACCAGCCAGAGCAAAGGAGATAGAGTTCTCCTATGGAGTGAGATTCGTGAACCAGCTAGGAAGATAGAGTTCTTCTATGGAGAGAGATCCATGAACCATTTGAGGAGATAGAGTTCTCCTGGATCAAGTTCCATGAACCAGAGAAAGGGGAAAGAGTTCTCCTATGGAGAGAGATCCACAAACCAAAGCAATGGGATAGAGTTCTCCTATGGAGAGATATCCATGAACTAGAGAAAGGGGAAAGAGTTCTCCTATGGAGAGAGATCCACAAATCAGAGCATAGGGGATTGGTGTCTCCTTTGGATAGAGGTCCATAAACATTGTAATAGGGAATTGATTCCCAAGAGATTTGTTGAGAAAATTTAGTAGAAATATTTTCTCCATGGAGTAGCCCACATTGGGTGAACCACATTAAATTTGTGTCTCTCTTATGTGTGATGATTTGTGCATTGCTTTGATTACTATCATTGATATTATATTGGATAATATTATTTGGGAAAGAAAAGTAAAATTTGATCTTATACTGTTCACCCCCCCTCTCAGTATTTTAGATCCAAATATATATACAAAAAAAGTTGGAAATGACAAAATAATACTTCTGGTGTATGTTGATGATAGTAATAATAGGAAGCTCAAAAATTCTTATAAATGAAGTTAAAAGAGATCTAAAAAAGTGATGAGGAATCATATACTATAAAGTATATCTTAGAATATATTAAATAATGCCTTCAAGAAATTCCATGAGTGGCAACATTAGGTAGCTTCTAGAATTGGCATTTAATAGGTTGGTTGGCCGACCATGTTATTGGTTTATGGTTTTGACCAAATAGGTAGATTGTAATAGGTACATAATGCCTATAAATTCATGTTGTATGTTCAATTCAAATCATTAAAAAGAATTTTGAGTTTCAATCTTCAAATCCTCATTAGATTGGTATCAGAGCACCCTGGTCCTTCTCTATGGGGTGGTCCTATGTGGGTTACTCTTGTGATAGGAGCCAAGATGCCCACTCTATTTCTAGAAGAGATAGATCAATGAGCTGAAAAGATCTATGCATAAATCAAATCACTTAAGGCTACCATGATAGAAGAAATGAAAGCAAAAGGAAAAAAATATATTTCAAAAGCTAAAGAAAATATTTCTATTGCAGTTGAAGTTGTTGAAGCAATTAAAAAATTTGAAGAAGTTGAAAATTTAGAAGAAGAAAAGTAGGATAGTTTGGAGGTGCATGTCCCATCCTTAGAAGATGTAAGTTCTATAAAAATTGATGAGCTCTCCAGTTCATTGTTGATGACTCATAAGCAAGCACCCAGTTTTCCAGATTATTTTATTCCAATTTAGCCTCTATCAATGCCTTCATGTACTATGTTGATGCTTCTCCTCACAGTTCATAGCCTAATCACTAATGTAACTAGAGTGGCATTCTCTACTAACATGACTTTGTATCCAATTGCATAGATGTATTTTTCACAACCTACTTTGTGGCCACCTCTAGCTTGACCATTTTACACCATTATGTGGCTATATTTTGCCACCTTCATTTTTTTCATACATCCAGCCCATGCATCCCCATGGCCACCACCAGTGCCCATTGCACCAGATCCCATTACTATTATTTTTTGGTCACCTATGGTTTTTTTCATCATAGGATTATTGCAGCAAATTGTTTTGCTCCCCCAAAAATTGGTCATTTTCCCCAACTTTTGGTTGTCGTCACCATCAAAAATATTTCTCTAAAGTTTAACCATCTAGATTCTATCACGGTCAAGAATCTATACATTAGCACCACCTATTATCCTTTAATTCAAGCCTCATTTGTTGGATATGTTTCCTCTTCACCATGGCCAACAAGTTTTTTCTGCATTATTGCTTGTTATTTTCCTATTATTGTAGGTTGTGTTGCATTCCATGAATTGATCATATAGCTTATAGATCCATCCATGCAATCAACTTTCACTCCATTTTTTGCTCGATACCTCCCCATTACCACTCTTGTAGTATGAACAGTGCCCTAGGGACCCGCCCATGCCTCTCGGTATTGCTCTACCTCAACTAGGAATATTACCTTCTCTCGACTCAACCAACAAACTACCCATGTATGATGGGCCCATGCAACCATCTCACACCAAAATATTGCTCCATTGATCCATAGCTCATCAAGTCATCTATCTTTATTTGTTCCTAGATTCACGGTTGCTCACATCAATTATTCTCACCCCAATTCCAACCAACATCTTCCTACAATTTCTTTTGGTGATGCTCCTCGAGTTTCCCATAACCCTAGCTCACATTTTTGTCCTTTTTGGCCACCTTCACATAGATTAGATAAAAATAGCTGATTTTAAGCCATGGATGGTAACCATACAATGTCACTTCCATCTAGGTTGCTCGAGGCTAGACACTCAATCATCAGCACACAACCCCTTCCCGTCGTGTAGATCACTCTAGTGTTGTTTCCTCCATTACACGGGTCCCTTATTTTGTATCATCAAGTTACTCTTACAACATTTTCATGGCCAATAGTGATTCACGACTCTACCACTATGCATTGGAATAGGCACATGCTCTTGAGATGTTGAATCCTTCCTCTAGGTATTTTAGGTTTCCTTTGATATGTGTACAAGCCTCCCTCATGTGGCTCTATCAATAACAAGCCATGTGTTTCCATAATGGTACAGTTGGTACCTTCACTTCCTCACAGTTACTCCTCTATGTTATGCTCATTTATTGGATCAGACTTGGTGGACACCTCCTTTCATATGTTGGCTTTCTCTCATCAATGGCTCTACTTGTCGTTATTCCATACACCCATTTCCATTTTGCTATAGACATGTGCTACGAAGAATTTGGTTAAATACCATATCCCACATTTGTTGTGGGAGTATATATATATATATATATATATATATATATATATATATATATATATATATATATATATATATATATATATATTTAAAGTGTATTCATATTCTAGAAAATATACCCTAGAATATTCCAAAGTATATTCTCCCTAGATGTAGGAAGGAAAATTCCCTCCCTCTTTTTCTTTGTTTGGAAAGCAACATTGTTTTCAAGCAACTTGAGGCATCAAATCAATGGTGAACATAGCCTTACATACAGTTATCAGAAATCTCTTTTCAAGCCTAACTTTATGGAATTAATATTTTTACATTTTGTAACAACCTATTTCAGCTATTGCAATAACATCATATTCTAATTTTGTGTGCTTTCCATCTCCTTCTCCACATTTGTATGCATTGGAGTCAAATGCTTTTATGGTGGGGATAAATTATGAGGAATCATATAATATAAAATATATCTTAGAATATATTAAATAATGCCTTCTAGAAATGCCATGAGCAATAACATTAGGTAGCTTCTAGAATTAGCATTTAATAGGTTGGTTGGTCGACCATGGTATTGGTTGGTGGTTTTGACCAAATAGGCAGATTGTAATAGGCACATAATACCTATAAATTCATGTTGTATGTTCAATGCAAATCAATAAAAAGTATTTTGAGTTTTAGTCTTCAAATCCTCATCAAAAAGGATTTTGAGATGATAGATTTAGGACTTCTTCATTATTGTCTTGGTTTATAAATTCGTAAAAATCAAAACAATATTATAATAACATATACAAAGTATGCAAAATATCTACTTGAGAAGATGGGAAGTGGTGTAGGTTGGGTCATAGACATGAGGTAGAATCATGGAGCCTTTGGCCCTCTTGGATATTGCATGTATCACCTACATTGAATATTATCCCATGTCACGATGCTAGGAGCATGATTTTGTGGAATGATCTTGGGCCCCTTCATAACAATGATATTTTCAAGATATGGGAAAGGCCTAGATCATGTCCTCATTGTCAAGCCCCTAATTGGAGTGTGATAACCACCACTTCCAAAATTAATATTAGTAGCTTCCTTTTTTGGGAAGTAGTTTTTTAGCACTGTGAGATCCCGTAGTAGACTATAATTCTATTAAGTAATTATATTCGGGAGAGATAATCATAGTGATTCATTGAGATATTGAGGTATGTTATTCTTCTCAAAAGGTGTTGAAGTTTCTACTATTATCATTAAGTAATCTGAATGGTATTTATAGGATCATAGTTGACCTAGTGAATGACCTAGTCTAGAACAAATAACATGTGAAGTTGATAATAGATCTTTCATTCCTAATAATAAATCACATTGGCAACTATTTAAAAGTGATGAACATATTTTTTATTTTCTTCAATATATGGATGGATTTACAAAATAAATGGTCTCCAAAATTAGAGAATCATATGGAGAAGATCAAATTATCCAATTAAGTACCAATAAGCTTATGAAGGGATTGGTGACACTAGAATCCTTGTTTAGCCAAGATGATCAATTTAAAAGGAAGAAAGGAATCACTCCTAACAAGGAGGATTATCAAGAAATGGAATTTTATCAAGGGAAAATGTTGAAAATAGGCAAAGTGGCTACATCCACATATATAAGGAAGTGATAACATGGACATACAAAGATGTGAAATGCTACAATTAAGATATTATTCATTGCACAATTGAGCTAGATCCCAAGGCTAATATTGTAAGGTAAAAATATAAATCAGTTAATCCCAAGATTAATATTTTGATGAGACAATAACTATGTAATTTGATTGAATCAAAAATCATATATCCTATCAAGCATACCACATGGGTCTCCAACTTGGTACTTGTGAGGAAGAAAAATAGTGAAATCATATTGTGTGTTGACTTCAAGGATTTGAATAAATCTTCATTGACATATCATTATCCCTTTCCTTAAATGGAAAAAATTCTACAGACTGTTGTAGGTTCTGAGAGATTTCCTCTACTAGATGGATTCTCCATCTTTAATCAAGTCTAGGTTAAGGATGAGGATCAATATAAAGTGACCTTCACCACTAAATGGGGAACCTTTGCCTATAATTAGATACCTTTTGGTTTATCTAATATAGGAGCCACATTTTAGAGAGCTATGGACATTAATTTTAAATATATGATCAATGGTGTAACATTCATCTACTGAGATGAACTTACTATATTTTCTAAGTAGAAAGAGGATCGCTTTGAACACTTAGAGAAGGTCTTCAAGTGATGTCAAGAGTTTGGAGCCTATCAAAATCCCAATAAATGTGTATTTTATGTCCCATAGGGTAAGTTATTGGGCCAAATTGTATCCAAAGAGGCTATCACCATAGATCCTAATGGAGTCAAAGTTATTGCTAGCCACTCTTTACCTAAACATAAAATGGGCCTACATTCCTTCTTTGGCCATATAAATTTTGTCAAGAGATTCATACCAAATTTAGCAACCATTATGATGGGTGTCATTATACCTCACTTTAATTCATTATAAAATTTGGGGTGGTGTTTGAAGGCTATATGTGCTAGGAATGGCTTAAGGTTAGATATAGGTTCTCTATTCTAAAGCATTGGAAATACAACAATAAAACTCACAACAAAAAATAAAAAGAACTAAGAACATACCATGATGAAAATGAAACTTATTATAGAAAAAATAATAAATAATAGTATGGAAAAGCTAAACATAAATCAATGCTTCTTTTGACATTATACTTTAGAAATAATAATCTTAAGTTAGTTGGTTATCTAGTCCTCCTGGGAGATGAATTTAAAAAACTAGTTAACTATCATGAATTGTAGGAAATAACAACAATCTTATCTATACTACAACAAATATAAAATGTAGTAAAATGGTACCTTCCACCTAGCTTGGAATGGTCCCTAGAATTGTGGAAGGAAAAAAAATAACTCAACTTGCACAAATGAAGTATTCCAACAATCTCAAATCACCATACTATTGTAGGTCTAAAAATAATAGAGTTTCCTTATAAAATACAGTAAATAATAAATACAACTACAACAATATGTTGGTATCTTCTACTACTTCTTAACCTTATACATGGATCTACATCTATTATTTACAAGCTTAGTTATTAAATTCGGCAAATTTTTTGGATGAAGTTCAAAATTCGTCGAATTTAAAATTTTAACGAATAAATTCGACGAATAAACTTTAAATTTGTCGTAGGAAAAAGTTACGCACAATTTTTTTTATCCTCAACAATTTAGGCATGCAACTTGGTATGTTAATATATGGTTTTGTTTTTTAGGGAGGCTTATCATGTGCGATGTGTGGCTTTGGTGTTGGAGATAGCAGTGAAGTTTTTTTTGGGAGGGTTTATGGAAAGTTTTCAAAGACGAGAAGAATAGGAGAATACGAATTAAAAAATAATAATTTTATTTAAAATTTAAAACTATAAAAAATTATATAATCTACATAATTTTATTTAAAATTTAAAACTATAAAAAATTATATAATCTACATGATACTAAAGTTATGTAAATTATGCAATCTTGCATGACCAATGAAATTAGTCCATTCAATACTTCAGCATCAAATTGCGTGTAGAAGATATATACAATTTTATTATTTTTAATTATTTAATAAACCAAAAATTTTAAGAACGAATACCCAATTTTTAAAATTTATTATTGTTACTGTTATTTTTATTTTCAGTTAAGGCTAAATTGAAAAAAATATATTTTATATCTTATTAAAAAAAATGTTATGTGCATATACCTAAGTTCATATATGCACATTTATAATATATCAAATTTTATCTCAAATTTTTAGATATGACGAATTTTTTTTGAACTTCAAGAGAGTCAAATTCGAAAACGAACTCGGACTTGATAACTAAGTTTACAAGTGAGGAGGACAAGACACTCCTCTTGCCCAATTGCAACAAAAAAATACATAGCAAATCCCATTCAACAAGGACAAAATTTGGTACAACTAAGTCCAATATGGTCATACCCGCCTACATGGAATATTTTGACTACCATAGTGGACATGTTGAGAATAGGAGAAATTGGTTACCAAGCAGTTTCACCTTGCCTAACGTGCAAAAAAAAAATTGTCTTTTATCGAAGAAACTACTAGTTGTGCTAAGTCAATAGGTAGTTGACTATTTTTCAATGTCACCCATAGGTGGTTGGAAAAATTGCATTTAAAGGAGGCCACTTGCATTATCGATGATGTGACCTAGGTTCAATCCCCATGGTGAATATGTATAAGAAATATTACTCAAAAAAATAAAGCATTTCACTAGCTAAAATGACAAATGTGAGATCTATGAGTTGGTTGATGCCATTAGTATTTAGCCATATCCCTATTGTCATCGTATGTCATGTCTAGATCCAGCCTATTTCCTACCATATAACACCATCCTCTCATCCAACATCTTGTGCCAGGCAACATTTCTAGCATATGATGGTACCTAAGTGTTGTCTTGTCTAAAGCCTATTAGGGGCTTTTAGGTCTAGCATTGGTTATGTGAAGCTATATCTATTCTTATTATAGTCTTGATTTCAGATGCTAGGTGGACTATCATCTCCAATGCCAGCTTCTAAGTTATCTCATGAGCTCTAGTTGTGCAAGAATTTGATAACACTTTTTATTCCCTAAAGCTTAGTATTGGTCAGCAAAATATCCATTTTTACCTCTCTTAACATATAATATCACACTTCCTACTAAACTCTATATCTAATCCTAATTACTATATTTAATCAAGCAAATAATACAAATATGAAGCAAAATATGTTCAAATAGTGAAAAAGGAGGCAAAAAGGTTGTATAAAATGAGGTATTTTTTGGCATCATCACTCTTCCCAATAAATTAGTAGGTATTTCTTCATGCATCATATGATTATTTTCAACCAGGATCCACTTTTGAGGCTCATTTCCTATTCGCTTTATTGTCTAGTAGTCCCTACCACATGTGCCAAATTCTATAGGGGAGTTTCCTTATAAGATCCTCCAATTGACCTAGGTACACTCTCAAGATCATAAGATTGAATTATTTTCCTTTTAACTCTTGCCTATACCAATTGATTTTAGATATGGGTGATTTTCTTATTCTTATCCTACAACAAACTTCCAATCACTTTTAACCTTATTTTCAAAGCCCATATGACCACCTTGGCTCCTTCCAAGTCCAAACCTTCAAGTTCTGTGTCATATTCATTTGGTATTTCACATTGCTTTGTTTTTTAGTTGGGTATAAGAGATAGCTAAGCAGGTGCTTTAGGGGAGCTTTTATTTAGTTCAATATATCTTATGAGTTCAAGGGTTGTCAACCACATCAATTCCTTTATGGTGACTACATATTGAGGCCTACTTGCTTCTTCTTATTGACTTATTTCCTAACTCAGATTAATTGGAGATGTTTCTCTATTGTTGATGCTAAAAATCTCAACTTTTGGTAGAGAATCACTAGTCTGCTATGATTATAAGTTAGCTTGTTATTGTTCTTTCTATTTTTCTTTACATGGTTCCCCATAAATATTTCCTCAATATTAGAAGATTACAATTGCTTGAGGGCCTTTAATTCTTTAGGGGTGACCACCTTGACCATATTTCGTATCTTATTCCTCGAAACCTTTAGGAAGTCTATTTCTTATGACTTTTCTTTTTCTTGTAATGCATCTAATTATGGTGCTTCTTCCTAAGGTGTCGAAGGGATTTGTGGTTGTGCTTTGAACTACATGTGCACTAATTCTTCTTTTGTGGGTCTTCCCACTTTTTCCCCTTAAGCATAGTCCCAAGTGCTTTGGTAGCTTCTTGTCAATTTCAAGAGGTATTGGAAGCCCTGTTTGATGTATGTGATATCTTCCTATAAGGTCTTGATAACTTATGCTAAGGGAATCTAGCACCTATAAAATCTTATGATCTGAAAAGGGCTAAATGGCATTGGACTACTCTAGTGCTTCAGCAATATTAGCATTTTTTGGTGTTCTTTTATCATTATCCTATTGTTCCTACCCTTCTATCCCTAAAAACTTGAGCCATCATTCATTATTACTTTTGCCAATCCTAATTTAGTGATGGAAGAATATTTGAATCGACCCATGGTGTTTCAATTGGCATTTACCTTCTCTAAATCTAGAAGCCATATCCTAGAAGCCATATCTAGAACCCATGTAATGTAACATTTAAATAGTATGGAAAATAAATACAAAAATGTGGATTATTCTCACCATATCCTAGGTGGAAAAGCATATTAAAAGGTGTCCCTTATAGGAAGGAAAATTATCCATCACATATGAGATATTTCATTACTCATAGGACAATAATATCCCATAGTATTGATAAATTGGTGTGCTTTAACCCCTTGCAATTTTTATGGTGAATATCATAGATGGGATTTGGATCTCCTTCTTCTCTAAACTATCCAAAAAGCATAGAGGGAGCTTCCCTAGTCAAGAAGAATTGTTGACCAACAAGTGAAAGTCTAGATACCTCATTGAGCATAGCAAGGTTAACCAGAATTTTTACTACCTTGACTTTAGTAGATGTGTCCTAGAAGTTTCATGCAAATTTCTCTAGAAAATTAATATTATAATCATTGAAGTGATGGAATAACTATAGCCACCCTAAGTGATATTTTCCTCCATAGCATCAAATTTTTTAATCTAAAATTTGTTAAGCAATAGATAATATTGGTGAAGTGATAAATGAATATGTCATTTCAGATTCCATTAAGCAGTAGATAGCGTTGGAATTAATATATGGATATGTTGATCTAGACTTTGTTAAGCAATAGATAACATTAGTGAAATTGATAAATAGATATGTTGTTTCACTTTTTATTAAGCAGTAGATAGCGTTGGAATGGATATATGGATATGTTGTTCTAGACTTTGTTAAGCAATAGATAACATTGGTGAATTGATAAATGGATATGTCATTTCAGATTCCATTATGTAGTAGATAGCGTTGGAATTAATATATGGATATGTTGTTCCAGACTTTGTTAAGAAATAGATAACATTGGTGAATTGATAAATGGATATGTTGTTCAGATTTCATTATACAATAGATAGCATTGGAATTGATAAATGGATATGTAGACCCAAATTTTATTATGCAATAGATAGTGCTGGTGAAATGATAGAATGAATTTTTTGTTCTAGTTCTACTATGCATTAGATAATATTGATGAGTTGTTAAAATAAAAATGTTGTTCCAAATTCTATTATGCACTAGTTAGCATTGGTGAATAGATAAGATGGATATGTGTTCCAGTTCTATTATGCATTGGATAACTTTAGTAATTACATGTAGTAGATATGTGTGATTCAGCTCTATTATGTTTAGATGGTATTGGTGAGTCAGTGCACTGGATGCTTCGATTGGTAAAGTCTGGTTGTAATTGTAATAGAATAAGTTTTCCAAGATTTGTAGTGTCATATTTGTCCTTACGTGATGGGCAAGTTCCACCCTGGGTGCTACAGTGTTGTACTCTTCAATGGATGTCAAGTTTTAGGCTGAGTGTTGTTGCTTGGACAGATGGCTATAGTTATATCGAGTTGCCTATGGGGTTTTTCGACTGTGTTCTATGTAATCCAACCACTGTTATGATAGCAGGTTTGGGGGTTTTGGAAACACATCTCCAAGAAGTATTTACAATGGTAACTATGAGATATGAAGGACCATATCATAGAGGGAAACTAGTTAGACATGATAGGTTTCCATAGTGAATATTTTGAACAATATGGTATGCCCATACCTATGTTAAGACTTAGTTTGATGAATGAAAATTATGGAATGATTTTGAGGTTAGGTTTCCCCACAGGGTTTCTCCCAGGATAAATTATGTGTTGATGTGGATTGTTGGGGATTATAAATTATTTCAATGTTAAATTATCTATTTTTGATAGATGTGTTTCCCATGAAAATCTGTTATGGTATTGGTTATTTATGTTTATAAGGGAAGTAAAAATTAGAATTGTAATTATTTCTTGGGAAATGTTGAGCCCTGGGAGGTTTTAAAAGATTCTTTATTCTATGCTTTGGTTGTTTAAATTAATATAAATGTGTTTAGAAACTTTGACCTCATTAAATTAAGTGGATAGGTAAATAATATGAGCCTCTCAAAAGGATGAGAGTGAATAAACTCGTGCTCTACTAATAAGTATAATTATGGACTATTGTAGCTAAAGGTTGGATTGGTATCTAATCTCGTAGTAAGTAGATGTTTGAAGAGATAAAAACCTAGAAAATATTCATGTGCATCATAAAGGAATTTGATGGGTGAATATTAGGATGAGGTTAGTACCTTTTTTTGAAAAACTATAAGATTACAAATACATGTCACACGAGAATTTTATGAGGTGTTTTTAAGGGAATTTAAATACCACATTGACTTTGATGATCGACATTGTTGTCCAAACTAATCTAAGATAGTCCTACATATAGGGTTTTAACGAGGCAAGTGAGGAACTGAATATCTCATCTTTGTATGAGAGGGATAGTCAAGTTCAATACACTCTAACCCACTCATATGGACATGATAAGGTGATATCTAAAAGCATACCTCCTTTGATATAATGAAATGGAAGGTAAGTTAGCTCGTGGGGCCAACAAGAGGGATAACTTGTAAATACTAGCCTTGCACCTAGTACACTTGTGTAGCCAGACTTACGCAAGATGTAGTGACGATTTTGCCTCAGGTAATACTAGATAAGTTGTTAAATGGGTTACAATGCATTTAGGACTACCTAAATATATATATATGATAGAAAATTGGGTTGTGGCAACTAGTCATGCTCATGCTAAGTATTTAGCCTTGTGTGGGATTTTTCTTCATTCTCTTTTATTTCATGGCCTTGCTCAAGCCTTGCATTATTTTGATCGATTAGCTTTTGAGCCTATTTCTCTGGTATGTACATATTCAAGCATTTACATATATAAGAAGTTGTGACTATCTCAATATTTTCTCCTAGTTTTTTGTGGGTGTTATATATGATACTTGTTATGGGAGACTATGCTTATTGTGTGTTGTTGATTGTAATGCATGTGTTCATTAAACCCATCATGGTGGAGAGTATCTATACCTTTAGTTCATTGTCACACTTAGTCTAGGCTAGCTATATTATATTATATTTGGTTTCTTTTTATCTTCTTTTTGGTTTTTACTATTTTTTCCTTAACCTTTTTCTTAGAAACGACCCTAGTAGATTAGGTTAGCTTAGGAACCCTACAAATTTCTAAAGATCACACCCAGATAAGGAGCTAGCCTTGTTACAAAATCCTAAAGGTCATCTAAAGAAGTTATACCCCATGCTCATCAAAATTCCCAAGATTGGATCCCCAAGCAAGATGCAAGCAGTGGACACACTCAAATAAAACCACACATGTGGGTAGTCACAACACCCAAGGCATAGGGGTTTTTTTGGCCCCCAATAATTCAAAATAGCACACTCGATGGGACCCAAGTTGTTAAATCTATCCCTTGATTAGATATCATATTGAGGTTTTGATGAAGACCTCAATCCTTGGCTTGCTAAAGAACCATAAGGATTCACCTGGTGACTTTTTTGATCAATTAACTATTCAAATTTGGTATCTTCATTCGAAATAAATCCTATAATCTACCATAATAATTTTTTAGATATCCTAGTGGAAACCTCTATTCATTAGCCTATCTAAGCAACATGAAAGCACCACTCCTTGTTTGACACCTTTGTTCTAATTATAATATGGCCATGCAATAGAATGTAGGAAGAATCATGACATGGAAAAACTAAGTTTCCCTGGTTTTCCTAGTTCTACCTAATACGTGGGACCTAATTCCTTCTATAGTTTTGAATTCCTTTCTAAAATTCATCGAATAAGATGTAATCATCATATTGGAACACTTGCATCATATGGTAACTATTTATACAATGCACAATGTGGCTACATAAAATGTGGCCTTAAGGCTTCTAGAAGCATCTTTTAGGGGTAAAGCGCAAGAATGGTATTGACCCTCCCTGCAAATTCAATAAGAGATTGTGATCAACTAGCCACCCAACTAGTGGGTAGATTTGAGAAGAATGCAAATAGAGCTTCATTACTAGAGCATCTTATGAGTATCAAATGAGCTCCCATGGAGGCAATGGAGGATTGCAATAACTAGTTCCATAAAACCTAGTATAGAATCCTAGATGAGATCAAACCTCCCCTAGGTATAGCACTCATTTTTCATCTGAAATACAATTCAAATATTATCATGATGATCAAAATTTGAGGAGGGGATTCCTTATTAATAGCCTATTAGATAGTCATCCAGGAAAAATCACCTTATATAGATAGATATGCTTCCCCCAAGAACCCTAAGGTCTTTATTGTTGCAGGCCAAACAAGGTGAATGGTTTCCTATTTTTGTCACATGCCCATGCATTTAATTATCAACCCAGGGAGCTTCGTAAACTTGCGAAGAGTCAGAATTAGGTTACTACAATACCACTGGAGGTGAATCTGCTAATCCTAAATTTTGGGGGGTGTTCTTGAAATGGTTTGTCAATCATTCCCGCACTCCTCAATGATTTACGTAAGAAGAACAGAATTAAACCTACAGGAACTAAATCATGTACGCGTTCCTAAAAATAAATATACTACAAATGCTGGAACTAATAAACTAACAAACGTTCTTATGAAAGCAATAAACTAATTAAAATTAATAAATGAAAAGGAAATGGGGAAGAAATACTGGCTTGGAGTGGGCCCAGGCTCCAGCAGCTTCTTCCCGATCGAACACACGCTTAGAACTTTTGGAACTTTAATATATTTGTCAACACACTACAATTTATCTCTATACGTTTAAAAGGATCTTTATTTTATTTCTATATATCTCTTATAACAATCTGTGTGTGTTTATATAACACACCCACAGAACTTTGGTTACAGAAGTAGTTACAATAGTCGATTTGTCCCAGACTAAATCAAGACAGTCTGATAAATGCAATCGACATCTGGCGTTCTATTCTAATGGTGGCATGTTCATTGTTCAGTTTGTGCTTTGCCTGGCATCAGTAATACATTTCAATACGTTGGTGCAATCTCCAATTTAGCTCTACATGATGAAGAGCTAGAACTGCACCAGCCACTGCCATCCATGTCATTCAAATCTGGTCAACGGGCAAAGAATCAGTGGTGCCTTCTAGTTGTGGGGAGGCACTTGCCTTTTGCTAGTGCCTTTCGACTATGGGGAGGTGCTTGCCTTTTGTTAGTGCCTTTTGACTGTGGGGAGGTGCTTGTCTTTGGTTGGTGCCTTTCGGTTGCAGGGAGGCACTCGCATTCAGTTGGCACCTTTCGACTGTAGGGAGGCGCTCGTCTTCAGTTGGCGCCTTCCAATTGTAGGGAGGCGCTCATATTTAGTTGGTACCTTCTGACTGTAGGGAGGCACTCATATTCAATTGGCGCATTCTGACTGCAAGGAGGCACTCATGTTCTCTTCATTAACCCCCCATGAAATAAAGTGCCAGGTCCATCAAAAGGACCTCGACCGTTCCAAATCTAACTAAATCAACTGCAATTCCACAAAACATACTAAAAACACACAAATTAGATAACATGCATAATTATATCAAATATCTATATAATAATTCATAAAAGTATGCAATCCTTATTATACAGTCGCATATTGATCAAAGAAATATGTGCAAAATATGAGCATTTCTGGTGCTCATCATTTATCTCCCTAACCGATGTATCCTTCATAATAATTCATGTTGACCCTTATCCCCCACCTCACGCTCCCCATAAATCTACTTGTCCCTCATTCCCCATACCATTCATCTTTAATTTCCCACCTAAATCTAGAATGGACAAAATGAGGATAAAGGTATAAAAAAAAATTGAGGAGCTACACATCCTAAGAAGATAATGAGATAGCTCAAATATCCTAATATTTTATCCATGGGAACACCTTCCTCAAGGGTACCTAGTCATGAACCATCAACCAACTCAAGGGCTTATATTGGACACAAACCTTGGCAATGTTCTCAACCTTCAATAAGGGTGCAATAGGAGGGAGTACCAACAATGCTAACCCAATGTTGATTGACCTACCAATAGGCCATTTTTTACCCCAAAATTACTTCCAAAGATCAAGTTTTATTTGCATGGGGAGGAAGAAAAACTCATGCGGAGGAATCAAAATGCATGTGGAAGACAACCAGGTTGATGAAACACTACCCAATAAATACAAAAATCAACCAAAATTTGAAGGGGCAATTAGATCCAAAGTTGTTAATGAATCCTAGGTAAATGGATAAACCAAACCAAAGGAGGCATCCACCACCACTAGCATTTTAGGGTTGCAACCATTGGATCCTCAGGTAGACACTGATGTTAACACCCAATTTTCCCTATAAATATCTAGAGCAGTAGGGGAGAAATCCAAGCCTCAATCATAAACAAAATCCCTAACAAAAAATAATCTAAAGGATTCATGGCCAAATCAATATGAGATAGAACTACTTGTACAAATCAAAGTAAAAATATTTTTCTAAGTATAGCTTAGAAGGGTAGACCGATCCATAGTTTTCTAATATATTTTGTACTCATCTCTTCCTCCTTATCAAAATTAGTAGCAAATGTGTTAAAATCATCCTGATGGTTGATTAAAATAGAACCAAGACAACTTGGAGAGGAACTTAACCTAGTGATTAGCCCCTAGTACCACAACAATAAAACATTCCTAGGGGTCTAAACCTTGAGCTAGAAGGATGTCAAGAAATAGGATAATATTGGAAGGTCTAGAAGATAGATGTCAAGGCTGAGGTCATCCCCCGAAAAGTGACTTGGTATGAACATGAGGAAAACCTATCCATAGAGGACCTAGTGAAGGAAGGTGGGGAGACTCAACTCCAGGGCAAAATATACCGAATCTAAATAAGGAAGAGATGAATTACAAAAGTTTGAGAAGTAATACCAGTCAAGAACTTTAACCGCATTGGTATGGGGCAGATGTTTGATGCAAAGGATGACACACTAACCCCTTGGAACCTTGTAAATAAAATAACAATAATAATAATAATAATAATATAATAATAATAATAATAATAATAATAATAATAATAATAATAATAGTAACAATAATAATAATAATAATAGTAAATCATTACTATTATGCATGTATGTAATTATTACAAGACACAAGTGTGTTTAGACTAGTAGTAGAGATATGGATATCACACATGCTTTGAGGATAAAATTATTGGGGTCTAAGCATGTATACCAACCCTCTTAAGATCAATAATAGAGACCTTAAGGTCAAAATATGTTAGGATCTCATCCTAACCCTTAATGTAATAACTCCCCTTTTGTAATAATTCCTAGTGAACGTGGGTAGTACCCATGATTAATATTTTGTAATGTTCTAAGTTTTAGCTTAGGTAGTGCCTATGACAAATGGCACCCTTTTTATGTAACACATGGTAGATAGGTGGCATTGTGCATGTAATTCGTGTGGCATTGTGCATGTAATTCGAGTGGCATTGTGCATGTAATTCGAGTGGCATTATGCATGCAATCCAGGTGGCATTTTGCATGTAAGCCAACCTTGGAAGGAAACTCCTTAAATACCCGAAAAGGCACCAATGTAACCATATTTTGTAAATTAATGAAGTATTGAAGGAGGTTGCCCCCTCGAAGAGGCCTGCGATTCTGTCTTATTGTGAGATTGTTCCTTATGCAAATTTTTGTTATATTAATGTGATGTTTATGTGAGTTTATTTCCAAGAAATTGTGTGAGAGTATGTTATTTGAGTTTATTTTATAGCAGGATCTTAACAAGTGGTATCAGAGCGCTTTCTAGGGCCAAGTTCGGCTGCAACTGCAATGATTCTTACCATCCAATCCGCCTATTAGGTATAAATTCGATGTGTTTTTTCCATTCTATTTTTCTTTATTAAAAAAAATCCAAAAAAATACAGTGTTTTTTTTTTTCTTGACCAAAAACAAAAAAATATATTGTTAGTTGAGTAGGTAGAAACCCTGTACCGGGGGTTTTAAAATATCACAAAGGATCTGTCGTTATTGGCTAAGCTATATAGCCCATAAAGCGTCTAGTGAAGTGAGGGGCGATCAGGCTCCAATACCCAGGCCTCAGACAAAACTCGCGCACGGACTTGAGCTCCCATGTATCTTCGGGTATATCGGGAGACCATCTAGGATTAAACAAACTTTTAGCCATTAGGAAGCTCTTCGGCCTTGTATTACTCATAGTCTACGGGACACAGCATCCTGGACGATTACCCTCCCGTATTGTCAGAGAGGTAGGTAGTGTGCTCAAGGGTATGTGTGGAATCCTCCTTGAGTAGTGGCCTGAAATATTGGTCCGAGCACTATTGTTCATCACTGTTGGTATATTAGAGGGCCTATGGGTGGTACATACTCCTATACTTAGCATTCCCTGGTTCTGTTAAAACTTCAACCTGTAAAAACGTAAAAAAATAAAAATAAAAATCCAAACATCCCTATTTGTAAACCTGCATTTCAAAAGTGAGCATATGAGAAAGGAGTCCTCTACTAAAAAAATAACAAAAGGGACATGCATTCTGGATAAGCCATGAGGGTGACACTTAAGTTGAAAGTTTGGAGAATAACAGTAAAATTTACGAGTGCGATCCACGATCGAGTCGATCGAGTCGGATAGGTCAGCACGATCAAGGCGAGATTCACGAGTCTTTAGGGTCAGAACAGAACTGTCATATCAGTCACCTACAAAATACAGAGAATCTTGAGTGTGAAACACGGCTAGTTATAGATAGTGCTCCAGTACCCAACTTTTGCTCAGTAGCTCAGAATTAAAAACTATAAACACCATTAGACTCAACAAAATAGGAGATAAAAAAAGAGTCTGGGGTGCCAAAAAGTAGTGTTGAGAGATATAGCTCATTGTGACCACCTCCTTCAGCTGATCTTTTTGATATATAGCACCCAATCACTTTTTTGGGCACTTACTAAAAATAGTAAGTCCAAAAAAATTCAATTTTATTTTTAGTAACTGGTCACAAAGGTCTAAAAAATGGCCCAGGGTACCCGTGGACACTAGAAAGAACTAGAACACTTGGAATCCCTAACAAAAACCATTGAGAACTTGCACTCGACTTTTCACTCCATAAGGGAAGAAGTCCAAGGTCTTCGCCTAGAGCATGAGGCCACTAGCAACCGCCTAGAAGAAGCACTAACAGAAGTGGACAACAAACTGAGAAGAGAACCACCCAAATCAAAATACCAAGTTGAGAGTTCTACAAGGAATCGTGACCATGATCCACCCTTTAGAATGCCCAAATTGGACTTTCCCAAATTTAGTGGGAAGGATGTTGATGGGTGGCTATGTCGGGTTGACCAATTCTTTCGACTTCATAATGTACCCATATTTCATCGAGTCCATATGGCTTCCTTTAACTTGGAATCTGAGGCTCTACACTGGTTTCAATGGTTGCGTCTTGCCTACCCAAATCTCTCTTGGGAGGATTTTGAATCCCAACTACTCACTCGATTTGGTCCTAGTGAGTTTGAGGACTTTACGAGAGCCTTAACCAAACTACAACAAACAAGGTCAGTCGAGAGTACCAAGCTCAATTTGAAAAATTGGCCAATAGGACAAGAGGATTGAGTGAAGGGTTCTTCCAGAGTTGTTATATCAGTGGGTTGAAGATGGAACTCCAAGCAGAAGTCAAAATGTTGAAACCATGAACTATGATGGAAGCTATCAGTTTGGCCCGTTTGGCCGAATCTAAACTCTCTGCCCAAAGACGCCCATCAAATTTTCTGCAAAATAGACCTTCATTTCCTCCTAGAGCCCAACACCCAATTGATACTAAACCTGCTGCACCCAAGCGCCTCACCACCGAAGAGATGGATGCACGTCGTGCCCAAGGATTATGCTACAATTGTGATGAAAATTTTTTCAAAGGGCATAAGTGTGCACACAAAAAATTGTTCCTGATAGATGTTGAAGAACCTGATACCTCTGACGAGAGTGATAAGGATGAGGACCCTCCAGAAACACCTCCTCCACAAGAAGAATTAAAATAGGAACCTGAGACAGCAATTACAGTCCATGCCCTTGCAGGCATTACTACTCCTCAAACCATGAAGGTTATAGGATTTTTCAAGGGCCAACGTCTTTCCATCCTTCTGGATTCGGGAAGCACGCACAACTTCATTGACCCTAGAGTTGCTCAGCGGGAAAATTGCTATATCCACACTTGTAATTCCTTTGAGGTAATGGTAGCCAATGGGGGAACCTTACCTTGTAAGGGAAAGTGTCGCAATGTTAAAATCCAGATAGGGGACTATGCACTCAAGCAGGACATGTTTGCCCTCCAGTTGGGTGGATGTGATATTGTTTTGGGATCTCAATGGTTGAGTACGTTGGGCACTATCAGTTGGAACTTTGCTAAAATTTGGATGCAGTTCTCCCAGAACGGCCAAACACACATCATCAAGGGCTCCCCAGTAAGAACACCTCAAATTATTAGTTCAAACGGCATGGAGAAATTGCTAAAGAAATCATCACGTGGGGTCATTGCACAACTATTCTCCATCCAACCATCCACATCCCCAATGGGTGAAATTCCACCTGACATGCAACAGGTTCTCCACAAACATGAGGCCATCTTTTCAGAACCAACCACACTACCACCGCATCGCTCTCATGACCATGCCATTCCATTATTGTCGGATAGTACACCTCCCAATATTCGACCATACAGATACCCCCATGCCATGAAGTCAGAGATTGAGAAGATGATATAGGAATTACTCAAGGCTGGTGTCATTCGGCCTAGTACTAGTCCCTACTCTGCACTAGTCTTACTGGTCCTCAAGAAGGATGGCTCTTAGCGATTGTGTATTGACTACCGATAACTCAACAAGATAATGGTCAAGGATAAATTTCCTATCCCTGTGGTTGATGAATTACTAGATGAATTACATGGGACCATGTACTTCACCAAGCTAGACCTCCGCTCTGGGTACCATCAGATCCGGCTTAGGGATGAAGATATTCCTAAAACTGCTTTTCACACTCATGAAGGTCATTATGAATTCTTGGTAATGCCATTTGGTCTCACAAATGCTCCTTCCACATTCCAAATCCTGATGAACAACATCTTTTGCCCTTTCTTGCGGAAGTTCATCCTTGTGTTCTTCGATGACATCTTGATTTACAGTCACACATGGGAAGAGCATCTCAATCATGTAGATCAAACTCTCCAAATACTAGCCGACCATAAACTGTTTGCAAAAAGGTCCAAGTGCTCCTTTGGTTTGACTGAAGTAGAATATTTGGGACACTTTGTCTCAAAGGATGGTGTCAAGGTTGACCCTAAGAAGATCCAAGCAGTCCAAGAATGGCCAAAACCTCGCACACTCAAGGGGCTTCGAGGATTTTTAGGGCTTACAGGATATTACCATAAATTTGTCTGTAATTATGGAAAGATAGCTGCCCCCCTCACCTCCATGTTGAAGAAGGATTCTTTTACTTGGATAGGGCCGACTGAGCAAGCATTCCTAGACCTCAAGCATGCCATGACCACCACTCCAGTTTTAGCCATGCCAGAATTCTCTAAAAAATTTGTCATTGAAAGTGACGCTTCTGGTCATGGTATTGGGGCGGTATTGATGCAAGAAGGATGCCCTTTGGCTTTTACCAACAAAGCCCTATCTGATCACAATTTGGGAAAATCCACATATGCCAAGGAAATGTTGGCAATATTGCATGCAGTCCTACATTGGCGGCCTTACCTCATTGGGTGCCATTTCTCCATCAAAACTGACCACCAGAGCCTGAAATACTTTCTAGAACAATGAGTTGCCACCCTCGAGCAACAAAAGTGGGTATCAAAACTCACGGGCTATGATTATGACATCATGTACAAAAAAGGGAAGGAAAATCTTGTGGCAGATGCTCTCTCTCGCCAATTTGAGACCCTTAGTATGTTGTGTGCCATCTCTGCACCATTGCCCCAATGGATTGAGCCCTTACATCAGGAAATACTTTAGGATGCAGATTTGAAAGACCTGGTTGCTTCACTTAGGTATGATCCAGAGTCTACACCAGGATATAGTTGGGATGGCCAGGATCTGCGTTACCATCAACGCTTGGTTCTTCCTCCTAAGTCCCCACTTCAAGAACTCCTCATGAAGGAATCACATGCTACTCCATCTGCTGGCCATTCAGGGTTCCTAAAAACTTATGAGCGACTCAAGCGCACCTTCTTTTGGAAAGGCATGAAACAGGACATTCGCTCTTTTGTAGCGGATTGCGACACTTGTCAACGGATGAAAGGAGAAACAGTGTGCTCCCTAGGCACTCTTCAACCATTGTCGATACCAGATCAGGTGTGGATTGACATCTCCATGGACTTCATAGAAGGGCTACCTAAATCTAGAGGCAAGTCTATTATTTTTGTGGTAGTGGACCGCCTTTCAAAGTATGCTCACTTTTGTGCCCTAACCCATCCTTACATAGCATCCACTATTGCCCAAATTTTTCTTGACTCCATATTTTGCCTTCATGGCATGCCCGCCTCCATTGTATCTGATCGTGATCCCACCTTTACTAGCAAATTTTGGTAAGAGTTGTTTAAGTTGCAGGGGACTCAGCTCAAAATGAGTTCAGCCTACCATCCACAAATGGATGGTCAAATAGAGGTTGTTAATAAATGCTTGGAAACCTACCTTCGTTGTTTTGCCTCTGATCATCCTACTCATTGGGCAAAATGGCTTTCTTTGGCTGAATGGTGGTACAACACTTCCTATCATACCGCCACCAAACTCACACCATTTGAGGCAGTTTATGTGCGCCCTCCACTCATACCTTCCTCCTACATTCCAGGCAGCTCCAAGGTCCAGGCCGTCGACAATTCTCTAAGTCAACACACCGAGGTCCTCCGCCAACTCAAGCAAAATTTGAACATGGCCCAGAATCGAATGCACCAACAAGCTGATCAGCATCGTTCTGAGCACAGTTTTGATGTGGGTGATATGGTCTTCCTTCACTTTTAGCCATACGAACAATCATCCCTACAACTTCGTAGGTGTCAGAAGCTCGCTCCAAAATTCTATGGTCCTTATCAGGTTCTACAACGGATTGGTCCAACAACTTACAAATTGGCTCTTCCCCCCACTTCCAAGATCCACCCTATTTTTCATGTTTCCCTTCTCAAGAAAGTTGTGGGCACAAAGGTATAGGTTCAATCAACACTCCCTAAATTGGATGAAGAAGGCTCCATATTACTTGCACCGAAATAGCTGCTGGATCGTCGAACTCGCACTCTACGCAACCGTACCATCACAGAGGTCCTGGTTCAGTGGTGTGGACTTCAACCTGAGGATGCTACATGGGAGTCTCTCCATCAAATCCAACAACAATTTCCTCATTTTCAGATTTGAGGACAAAGCTCCTTTAAGGAGAAGGGCATGTTAGGATCTCATCCTAACCCTTAATGTAATAACTCCCCTTTTGTAATAATTCCTAGTGAACGTGGGTAGTACCCATGATTAATATTTTGTAATGTTCTAAGTTTTAGCTTAGGTAGTGCCTATGACAAATGGCACCTTTTTTATGTAACACATGGTAGATAGGTGGCATTGTGCATGTAATTCGAGTGGCATTGTGCATGTAATTCGAGTGGCATTGTGCATGTAATTCAAAGTGGCACTATGCATGTAATTCGGGTGGAATTATGCATGTAATCCAGGTGGCATTTTGCATGTAAGCCAACCTTGGAAGGAAACTCCTTAAATACCCGAAAAGGCACCAATGTAACCATATTTTGCAAATTAATGAAGTATTGAAGGAGTTTTCCCCCTCGAAGAGGCCTGTGATTCTGTCTTATTGTGAGATTGTTCTTTATGCAAATTTCTGTTATATTAATGTGATGTTTATGTGAGTTTATTTCCAAGAAATTGTGTGAGAGTGTGTTATTTGAGTTTATTTTATAGCAGGATCTTAACAAAATAAGGACAATTTTCACTTCAAACAAAAGGTTACAAAGGATGATGACATCCCCTATAGCCCAAGCATGAGAGAACAAATATTTCCATATCCACTTGTCGTAAATAGATCAATAGAATAAGGAATAAACCTCAAGAGCCATCCAAGTGATACTTATAAATGAGACATTCCCCATTCTAGTATCCATAAAATATCAAGCAGATTTACCTCCAACACCATCCTTCCTTGACATCCATCACTGTTGTAAGAGTCGTAAGATTTAACCCATTCAAACTTCACACCCAATGGGTAAGGATTCTTTTCTTTGAGTTCCTTATCTCTTGCTAGTAGGATTTCCCCTATGAGTTACCAAAGCTATAGTGAAAAATCACTACATCAGGCAAATCCTACCCCAAAAGGTAACTTTGATCAAAAATGTCAACCTAAAGCTAAAATGAATAGTCCTAAAGCCCATACTAATGAAGTAGCTAAATCTAGAAAATCATCCAAAGTGTAATTGACGAAGAGACCCCAACATTGATTAACACTGAACCTAACACTCTCCACACTGCACAACCTAGTTGAACCATCAAACCAAATCCAAACCAGGATTCAAAAGCCTTTTCAATGGTAGCTCAGGAGAGTTTTGTCATGAATTGTAGTCCTATATCCCTTCTAGTGGTAGCTAACCAAACTCCACTTATGGCAATACTTCACTCTATCTAGACCTCATGAACTTTCCCTATCCTTGGGTACTAAGGGTCTCTTGCATGACTTCCTTCCATGTCACCTGATGTTCATAACTCCTTAGCAAGGTTGCAAGTCATCATCAGTCAATGACCTCTAATTACCAAACCTATTTACATAGAGGATGAAAGTGGGGTAAATAGGGGAGACAAAGTGGTAAGGAAACCATTAAATCCCCATATTTCTCAAGAGGAGCATGAAACTCAAAGGAGTACTAAAATCCTATCATCTTGGAGGTTCCAAGTTACAAAGCCTCTATTATGATCTTAGATTTCTTAACCACCATAAATTCCATTCCAAAACCCACGGTGAGAGACCAACATAGGGCACAAGAGGAGAAGAATGCCCAAAGATATGCCCACCAAAAATTAGAGTTCAACATTCTTGGTTCTCACTAGGATACCGATTGAAATAGCAAGGGATGGTCCACTAATGAAAGGTATCTCCTCCTAACATTGTAGAAAGCAATGACCACTACCTCTATAGGATGCACTAAGGAGAACATATTCACTAATGGAACCTATTTAAGGTATAAAGAGAACTAAGAACTAGTTTCCAAACAACACTGGAACCACAAGACCAACCCATAGTGACCAGACACAAGGGAAGAGATGATGATCCAATTTTGGTATTGGTATTCCACAACTGAACATAGTTCTCCAAGCAATAAATGGAGCATTAAAGGAGTAACATGGAGGAAAATCCAAGGAGCAATGCCAAATCTAGGACATTAATAAATATTAATCCAAGCAGTCTAATCATGGGGATTTCCAACAAGAAAAATCTCAACGACATGACAATATTCTTATCAAACCAACCTTCCAACAAAATTTATGGCTACAAATCCCTAAGGTGTTAGGATAATTCATCGTTGATGTTGACTAGCCTGGGAAATTTTAAAGTGAACAGTTTTTAATTCTTGCACAAATTTTGGGGGAAAAATTTCCCACATATTATAAATACCTACTTCATTATAAATATCAAAAGCTAGCCATACCTATGCATAGTATCTAACCTCATATGGGGTTTTACTTCTTTATTTTATGTGTCATGGTCTGGCTCGAGCCTTGCATTATTTTGGTTGATTAGCTTTCAAAAATAATTTTCTAGCATGTATGTATTCAAGCACTTACATATATAAGAATTTGTGACTATCTCAGTATTTCTATCCTAGTTGTTATGCGGGTGTTCTATATGATGCATTTTATGGGAGATTGTGTTCCTTATGCATTATTGATTGTAATGCATGTGTTCATAAAACCTGTCATAGTACATAAATCTCTAGACCCTTGGCACATTGTTGCACTTAGCCTATTCTAGCCAGGTTAGATTAGGTTTGGTTTCCTTTTATTTGCTTTTCATTGTTTACTATTTTTTCCTTTTAATTCTTTTCCTTGGAAAATATCCCAATGGATTAGCTTAACTTAGAAACTCTATGAAGTGTCAAATATCACACCTAGATAAGGAGCCAACCTTGGTAAAAAAATTTGGAGGTCATTCAAAGGAGCCACATCTTACACTCCCTAAACTTTCTAGGGCTAATGCTCCAAGTGAGGCACGAGCATCAAAAATGCATAGAGAAAAACACACATGTGGACTATCATGATAATTGGGTTATAAGGTTATGTTTGACCCCTAACACATCCAATTAGTAACCAATTCTAAGGGAACTTTTGATTTTTTATGGAAACTTAAGAGGACCTTGACCAAAATACCCCTTCTTAAAATTCTTAGGTCTTATTCAATCTATAGAAATATCTTACTCAAAATCTTGAGCAAACATCCTTAATACTAATAGATCAGATAATAATCAACTTGTCCTAGACCTAGTCATGCTCCCTCTATCATCCAAACCTTAGGTTTACCCCTTTATCAATAAGGGTATAATAGTGCAAATAGGAAGTTGCTCCTTCATGTGTGCTGGTAGTGCTAATGAGGAGAAAATCCATGGTAGTAATTGTTCAAGTATGGAATATTTGTTCAAATTTGCAATTTTTTCTATAACCATTTCAAAACTTTCATTCACCACAAATATGTTGAAAATAAGATAATGTGATTAGAATATACCAATAATAAATGATATGAAGAAAACGAATGGAGATGACAAGAAGTTTAGAGTGGTTGACCATAGGAATCTCAATATATCACAATATATTCACACTCATCATACAAATGGATCCACATTAAGGGGTATTTATATTAATACCAGATCATGAGATGTTAACCTTAGGCCAACATAAACTTAACCTTGAGGTTAACCTTACAATTAAATTATAATAAATTACCCTTTTAAACAAGGTTATTCAAAAATGTGGATTAACCAATAACACTAAGGGTGAAATATGAAAGGGACCCATAAGCTTACATGAATATACTCATAATCTTACATAAATGATTAATACTTGTAGTATGATATAAGCACATGCTCATAGGCTACATAAATGGTGCTCATAAGCACTTCTTCACACTTTTGGCCTTGGCCTAAACAATATCAAATTACACAAATTTTAATATCCCTTCATAATTTGAGCTAAGGGGGCCAAGGAGAGAAGGAATTAGAGATAACACCTCCCCCAATAATAGATGCTCTAATGAGACTTTAATATTCTTCCTTTATCCTCATCTTCATCATCAGAAAGCTTGTGTCCATCCCTTAAGAACTTTATCTCAATATTATTTAGCCTTGTAATGCAATTCTTGATGGAGTGTCCTTCCCTTTTATAATACTCACAAATGTTTGACTTCTTTGAAACTTTAAACTTTCCCTTAGGAATTTGAGCCTTATATTCCATTTACTTGAAGTATTTTGGATGATATTGTGTATGAGAAAGAGCTCCACAATTCTTCATTACCACTTCATAATGGATTAGAAGCTTGAAAAGTCCTTCAAGAGAAATGGAATATGGTTATTTGATAGTCGTAGAATTAACATAAACAACCAAGCCAAAAATATTAAAAAAAAGTAGAAATATTGAAAGTAAAATATTTTACCACTCTTTACCTTGCCTCCTTTCATAGCTAGATTAGTCATTAGAGCATTGGAGTGATATATATAGTCTTCAAAATAACTAAAATTTGAAATTTTGATATTGGAGAGCTCTATTTGTGTTATTCTATTTACTTCACTAGCACTTAGTTTTCCATACATATATTTCAAAGTTGTCCATACATCAATAGGATCAATTTTTTCTTTGATGTGGAAAAGTACATCTAGTTCCACTAACTAAGATTCCAAGAGCTTCCTCCTTTCTCTTGTTGAGTTCATGATTATTGAGACCTTCTCAATTATTATTGAATATGTAGATATTTTTTCTTTTGAGTAGCCCTACCATTAAAAAGTGACCAAGTGCTATAATTTTACACACTTAAATGAGTAACATACTCTAAAAAATCCATTTTGTATAAAAATCATAAACATATCTATAACAAGTCTATAAATTGATGTTAGTACTATGTATAGCTCAAACAATCATCCAATCTAGGGATCCAAATGCTTCTGTATGCAAAAGTTATGGCCTCCATAAGATTTGGTTATGTTAGCACTCAAATTAGAAAAAAATAAAATACCAAACCTTAGAAACAATTCATCAAATTAGCAATTGTGTCTTGTCACCATTGGATTGGTTTATGTCTACAAATTTGAGTTTGACAATTTGCATTATGTGATTGGTTGGGTTTTTATTCATATATATATATATAAAAAAAAATTGTGGATTTGGAGCTAATGAGGCTCAAACCCAATACCTCCTATGAGTGAGCAAGAGTACTAACCAACACACCATGCCCACACATTGGGATAAAAAAAGGATCTTGTGCCATATGATATTGTGCATGTGATTTTTTCCTTGGATTAATTAAAAAATCTGAGTGTCATGGTTTGAACATGACACCACTCTTCTGCAAGCTAAGTGCACAACCACTATTTCACTCAGTAAGTTGAGGCATAGGAGGCTACCCTCAACATAGTGTGTACACCATACTGCTATCAAAGGAAGCTCTTCAAAAAAGCAATGCTTGTAGGAATCAACCAATCAACCCCCTATTGCAACCAAACAATATTACCACTGTGTTATTTTGTTGCATGTGATGAAAGGAAAAGAAGGAACCACTATTTAAGCTATTTTTTGAAGATATCTATAATCAAAATGCCATAATAATTTAATCTCATGACTTCCTCCAAACCAAGTAATGTTTCTACCACCTTGTCACTCCCTTGTATGTTGAGTGGGAGAACAGGTTTCTTAAATAAGTGTTGATGTTATGGATAGAAAAGTGGCTAGGATTTGAATACCCAACATCTTGGATCTATAGTGCATGATGTAAGCCACTACATTATTTGTGTTGGCATGTCATTCCTACATCATATCACATGGATGTGTGATAGTAGGGTGCAAAAAGTACATGAACACGAATTTGTGTTTGAATGGCACTAAAAACATAATTTAAAATTTCAAAAAAATAAATGAAAAGATCTTCAAAAAATATGACCTATAAGGTGATTCCAATTGCAAAAGAGGCAATTCTTCCTTTTTCTAATATGTGAAGTTGCTTTCGATCTTGCTCTGATACCATGTTTGAATTTGTAAATTTCTAAAACCATTCCAAAACATTCATTGATCACAATTATATGTTGAAAAGAAGATAATGCAATTAGAATATAGCAATAGTAAATTATATGAATAAACTAAAGGGATATGATAAGAAGTATAGGGTGGGTTATAATGGGCACTCCAATAGATCTTAATTTATTCATACTTATCATACAAATCAATCCTCATTGATGGGTATTTATAATGATACCAAATATTCAATGAGAGGTTAATTTCAATCTAACATAAAATTATCCTTGAGGTTAACCTCGCAATATAATAATAATAATAAATTACCCTTTTAAGTAAGGTGATCCAAAAAGGTGGATTAACCAATAACACTAAAGGTAAAATAAGAAAGGGGATCATAGGCTTACATGAACATGCCTATAGGCTTACATAAATGATGAATTCCCATAGGCTTACATAAGCACATGCTCGTAGCCTACATAAATGGTTCTCATAAGAACTTCTTCACACTTTTGGCCTTAGCCTAAAAAATATCAGATTACATAAATTTAAAAAATATTAAGGTAAAATACTAGGCCTATATGACCAAGGATCAAAGATTCGTTATAGATAAAAGCTTTACTAGGACACTTTGGGAAAGGTTATATCCCCAACAATAGTCAACCTTTACCCTCTTTTTATTATGATAGCAAAGAGGAATTTAACCATTATGATAAGACATCCTATGATGACAATGTTTCTTTAAATAGACTAGATTAGGATGAGGATAATAACAATGGACCATCACTCCTTAGAGATCCTAGCTTCTCTAAATTTACTTTATCTATAAGGGTGGATATTCTAACCCTAGCCTATATTGATCTAATTTTTAATAAATACAATTATGAGTTAGAGGACATCTCAAATAATCCTCCCCAATATGATCCCTTTGCCTCTTTAGAACAAAAAAGCTTTTGTTTTGCAGGATCTTTTTCTAAAATTTCCAATGTTACTATCTCACAACAAATCAACAAAAATCAACCAATCTTATATCCTACAAAACTAGAGAGCCTATGAGTGTTGGTAGCTCCTCAATTAGAAGATAAATCTCATATTTTTATTTAGGAAACTGTGGATAACACTGGGAAACTAAGAGGTCCTAAGATCCTTAAGCTAGGTAAGGTCTTAATCCCAATTGAGCATGAGGAATACACCAAGCTCTTAATGGATTTTAGAGCTATCTTTACTTGGTCCTATGCTAATATGACTAACTTTTACCCTTCATTAGTTGTCTATCATCTAGTTGTCACTTCTAATACAAAATATATAAAGAAAAAATTATGAAAAATGCACCTAAACATCACATTGCTAGTTAAAGAGGAGCTCCAAAAACTCCTTGATGTCAAATTCATTAAAGCCATTGACTATTCTAAATGGATGTCTATTGTTGTACCTATTTCCAAGAAATAAATTAGCAACATGGTGTACACTAAATTTTAGGACATCAATAAAGCATATCCCAATGATAACTTCCTCCTATCCAACATCAATACGATCATTGATTTCACTATAGGATGTGGAATATTATCTTTAATGGATGGATTCACATGCTATAATCAAATCAAAATAACCCTTGAGGGCCAATCAAAAATAGCTTTCACCACCCTCTATATAACCTTCTTCTACCAAGCCATGCACTTAAAAATGAAGAACACAAGGGCTACTTAGTATAAGTCCATGACATACATCTTTTATTACATGATGTATGATATTATGGAGGACTACATTGATGACCTTCTTGGTCAATTAGTAAATTATAAATATTGTTTTCAAGATATAAGGTGCATATTTGAGTGGATGAGGGAGTACAAGGTATGTCTAAAGCCTAAAAAATGTATATTTGGGATTATGTTATAAACACTATTGGGATTCACTATATTTTGATACAACACTATAGACACTAAAATCATGTAAATTCAATTATATTACCAAGACAAGGTCTAATTGACATCATATGGCCCCTTTGGGAAACCCTCAGAGGTTTCCTAGTGGTCCTAACCACTCTATAAAGGCTCTATCCCACTTTTCAAAGCTTTTGGACCACATAGGCATGAACGTCCCACCCTAGGATGGTCAGAGTTTGTGGTCATCCCACCCAGGTACGATGGCAAATTGGTCATTCTTGGGTGGGATGGCCATAAGGTTTGACTCCCAAAAATTCAAATTAGGACAAATGGTACCCAAAAACTACCATTTATCCCACCTATGAGAGTATTCATGACCTAAGGGTACAGAATCCTTATGACATGCTACAGAATGGAGGCCAAAATGGAAGATTCTCTTCCCCTTCCAATGCATGATTAGTTTTTGACAAGTGGCACCTCTTGCCCTACATGCCCTTGCAGGTCCATTTTCCAAAGGTCTTATTTGGCTATAAAGTGGATCCATTTTCCACACAAAATATTTAAGACAGCAATGGAGTGCTGCCAAAATTTCCCCTCACTCTTTTGTGCCCTTTTCTCTCAAAATCTCTACCTAGCGAAGGAGGTTTGCGAGTGATCTAGGAGGCACAGTTTATTTGCAAAACTAAATCATATGAGTGAATTTAACCACAAAATTTTATTACAACACTATTTATGAGGTTCCTAACCAATTCATAGAGGAATTGGTGGTAAAATAAGGGCAAAATTTGCGATTATCCCACCCTAGGATGGTTCTCATTATGTGATAGTCACCACCGTCCTTGGAAGGGATAGTGGAAAATTTGTGCATTATTTATTTACTATTATTTTTTAGAAATATTCTAGGGTAGCATATGAGTCTCATGTCCAAATTTCATGCATTTTTGAGTCATATTGAGCAAGATATTTTATTTTTAGTGTTGGAGGCTTTCGGGGACCATCTGAATATGCACATAAAATTATTACTGATTTTGCAAATATGAATATATGGGTTCTATTAAAATATTTTTTTATGTATACTTTCCAAGTTTCATTTGATTTAGATATGTTTAGGCCCAAAAATTGCTTTTTTTGGGTTTTACAGGTTTGAGAAGCACACTGCAAAAATGCCATCCCATCGGATGCAATTTCTGTTCTATTTTTCGTGAAATATTCCCAAAATAATATATTTTACATACTTATACAATTTCAATTCATTTGGAGTTTTTTTAGATAGGTGTCTTGCATATTCATGTTTTCTAGTCTTTTAGTGCTTGTGGGGTTTGCATATTTTCAATATATGCACTTGCTATTTAATGATTTTGGTTTCCTTGTGTGTAGGTGCAGGTCATACATCATACAAGGAAGGATCACAAGATCATATAACAAAGTGGTGACATCATAGGCCCGCCCACTTCGATTATGGGTACGAGGAAGAACATTGGAAGTGCATGCGAGTTACTTTAAGGATTCGATCCTTGGGCACCAATTTGTAAAAATTGTATCAATATAGAGCCCTCAAGGGTACATCTATGTAACTATGGCTTTTATCCATAAAATTAATAAGAAATAAGCTCCGTTCATTTCATTTCTTGTGTTTTGGTCATATTTCCACGTTTACTTGCATGCTTCCATTTTGACACTTATAAGCCATTAGAGATAGATGCATATTGTTCTTCATAATTAGGTGCACTATTTTTCCCCTAATTTAGTGGAAATCCTGGTGGTACCTTGTCCTTATTTCTTTAATTGAATGTTTAACCTCGGTTTTTGCTTGGTTCTGTTGTAGATACTGGTCGTTCTGGCCTGAAACGACCTTTGGACTGCTCCTCGTGCCACCTTGGGATGGCCACACAACCATACCACCCTAGTATGTCCATAAAACTAGCATCCATCCCACCCTGGGACGTCCACAAAATAGATCCTTTTCTGCTCAAATTTCCAGAAACAACGGGTTCTTGGGCTGATAAGGTAAGTGCCTAAACTTTCTGCTTTTTGTTGCACAGTCAAAAGTTATCCAAATCTGATTTTTCTTGCATCCTTGTTTGCTGGAAAGGTAGAAAGATAGGTTTTATTTTCTTATAAATGCAAAATAGAAAATAAAAAGAATAAAAATAAAAAATAAGTTAAGTAATAATGCACCTCTATGGTTTGATTGCTTGCAATCTACCTAATGGGTAGGTTATCATTAGGGTTCGCATTTTGTAGGTTGTTTTTTATCTAGATTTTCTAAAATTAAAATATAATTTTCTTGCATTTAATGAAATATAATTTAGTTCTTCCTTGTTTACTTTCTTTAAAGCATAAAAGGAACCACACACACTTGAACGTATCACAATAACATTGGTAAGGTTGGATTTCATCACCAACCCCCAATTTAGACCGATGATGTTAGATATAATAGGGCACTCTCTCGGGATGGAATAGGTCACTAGTGTTCAAACTCCCTTCCACTATTGGAAATGCTTGTCATTTCAAAGTGGAAGAGTTAGACAAACCCTCCACTCATTGTGGATTTTTAGTGGTGTAACCTAGACTCATTTGAGAACCTCATGTTTTGCACTAGTGTTTTTAGTTACCACCTTGGTTTATTTCCTTTAATGTAAGTCCAAAACATGAATAATAAAGCAAGAGCAACAACAAATTCAAACACACAAAATAGCTTAGGGATTCACATCTAAAACTTAAAAGAGATAATCATATTGCCTACCTTGTGTGTTTATTTATTTTTTGGGTAATCAACATAAGATCCTAGATCTAATTTTTTATTCTACATCCAACAGATCGAGAATCGTATAAATTGGAGCTATAACGTAAAAGTTATGTTGGTTTTATGATTACTCTATTTTTTAAGCCAAAAATAGGGAAAAACTACACTAAAATGGTCATAAAATGGCCTAGACAACTCTAACAATTGCCAAATTTATTTTTTGTCTTAGTTATCTCCTTCTACACCTCTCGTAGAAATTTTGAGTCCTAACTCTCCATGTTTCAAAATTTCCCAAAAAATCCTAAAAGTGGGCATTTCCCCATGAGCCCTAGTTGGCCAAATATTTCAAAAATACAAATTTTTAAACCAAAAGTCAAATTTTGGAGCCCTAGCCCATTGTGATCAGCTTGTCGCATGGATCATTTTTATATCTAAAATTTTTTAACTTTTTTTAAAAAGTCAAAATTTTCTAAAAATGGCCAATGGACCCCCCTTTTACGGATTTGGTCCAAATGTGGTTGAAAACAAGATCGTTAATTCAAAGAGAGATTCAAGATTCGTAACTAGTGAATATCACCAAATAAGTCTAGAGGACATGCCCATCCCTGAATTGCATCCCAAGTTTTATCATAACAACAATACAATCCCCATGGGTGCAAGCCTTCGAGATACCCCCACTAAGGAAGCACCCAGAGGTCCTCTAGGAAACCTTCCTAACTTGGATACCTTGATGGAATTCTATATAGAAAATAATCCACCCATTGAGGGGTCTAGTAGGTCAATATCACAGATTCACATCCCAAATTGCTCTATACATCAATTGGAATATGACCATGAGACTACACCATGGCCTAGCTTGGATGAGCAAACCACCATGTCTGATTGATCAAGTCACCCCCATACTCCTCATAGAGAGCACTAAGCGTACATACATCATGCTTCTATGCAGATTGAATATATAGAGCTTACATCCAAAACTAAATATGAAGCCTTCCTCATAGATTAGGAAGAAGGCCCAAGTCATCCTCCTACTCCTTATGAAGAGTATTTGGTGTAATCACATGATGGATCTACATCATTGGACTATACAGATTTGATTCATAAATCAGAGTCTCAGGTCAATGCAACCTTTAGGGAGTGTGGAAAACAAGCAATAGATCTTACTAGGGGCGACAGACATGATAAACCCATCTGCATTTCAAATACGAGGGCACACAAACCCCGTACAACTGAGCAACGAAATCTTACTCATTAGGCACTTAGGCCAAATTTTAACAGACAACAATATATGAATAGCTCCAATTGGATCAACAACAATTAAATCAAAAATGGGTGGACTCACAACGAGCACACCTACAAAGGTTTTATAAACAAAAGATACAACAAAAGCAATTGCAAAATGCATTACATGAAGTGGTGCTTACACCTATCACCTATAAGATGCAACAATATGCAAAGCATCCAATACAATCTCAAATGTTGCCCCGTAGACCTCCTAGGCCTAATCAAGACTTACCTCCTAGGCCTAACATAGATCACCTTCCACTTGCACTTACCCCTCCTTATAGGCCAATTCAAGAAACACCCTATGGGGCCTACAATGAGCTTGAACCTAGAGAAGAATAGCATGAAACACCCTATAGAGACATGGTGGATGATATTCAACCACTATGCAATAGGCTTGATGTTCCTTGCCCTCTCCCATAGATCCTGAACAAAGATGAGGAGCTTGAGTCCTCTGAAGCGTTTAAAGCATTGCTAGAACACATTGAGTCAATTGAAAATAAGACCTCTAGGTTTAGGTCATAGAAACCCACTTTGCGCCAGTTTCAGAGTCAATCGCTCCATCCTTCTGTACTTGCCCCTTCCTATCCAAAATAATTTAAAATGCCCCACCTAGACAACTTTATAGGGGAGGAAGATGCGCAGGAACATGTCACTAAATTCCTGAACCAATGCTTTGGAATCCAAGATAATTATGCTTTTCTTTTGAGGACATTCTTGACTACCCTCTTTGGCCTAGCCGTGAAGTGGTACACCCAACTCTCGAAGCATATCATCTACGATCTTGACCAATTCATATATGCATTTCTAGAACGCTTCACCTTCAACACTAAGCAAAAGGTGACACTGGCTAACTTCGAAGGGTTGAAGCAATATGATGACGAGTCAATCATCGACTATGGAAATAGATGGCAAACACTTCTTGCTAAGCTGACATACATACTGCCCATGTCTGAATTGACTGGCATGTTTTCTAAGAGTTTTCTAAAGCCTATATCATTGTTATTACGACTTCAACAGTATCCAACTCTTGAAGATGCTCTAGCACAAGCTAGAATAATTGAAGACATTAAAATTCAAGAGGGAGAAATTGTGAAGCCATGCAAGGAGTGGAATAAGAATGCCAAAAACAACCGAGTACAAACAAATCCAGCATCAATAAATCAAGTTGCTATTAGTATTCCAGGGCCTACACGACTAGTGCCACCTCAAAAGCCCAACTATCAATCCACACCTGGAAACTATAACAAAAACAATCAAATAAACCAAATATAAGACCAACTACACCGGCCACCATGGCAATATACTCATTTTTTAGATCCCTTAGCATCGATATTCAATCGATTGTATGAGGCACAAGCAATCACACTTCCTGAGATTCATCCATTGAAACCTAATAAGCGTAGAACAAAGGTGCATAGGAAATATCTATATTGTGTTTACCATAAACAAAGAGGTCATGACATCCAGACATGTTATCCCTTTAGATATGTAGTTTAGGATATGATTGAGAGGTAAGAGCTTTCGATGGGTAATCTTCTTGCTCCTAACAACCAACCAATAGGAGACTTCCAAGACTTTTGGCCCACACACGAAGCAAAAATAACACCTACCAACCATGTTGAGCAACCCAATCAGGTGCATAACAACCCACATCCCCAAGAGTCTGTGGGAATGATTAGTATTGTAGTAAAGACCCAAGAATATCAAAATCAATATACATAATCAATGATTTCATACAATTTTCACCTTCACATGTCTCATCTCATCGGAACATGGGCATTGCTAACCATATTGTAGTGGACAAAATACACGATGGGGATCCAAAAGGTAGCATACCTTCCCCACCATCCAAATCATACCCAAAAAATCCTAGTGAGAACTCTAAAGGTATCACACCTTCCTCACTTTCGTTGAGTAGCACACACACTAGGGGTGCCTAAGGTATCGTGCCTTCCCCTCACAAAACATTCAAAATCCAAAAACATTCAAAATAATCAAAATTTCAAAAACAATGGAAAACATCAAAAATCCAAACAAATCGGAAAACATCAAACTTTCAAAAACAATCTAAAACATTAAAAATACATAAATATTTACATTTACATTTTGCATATGCATTCATTTACTTGCATTGCATTAGGCATATTCATCCATTGCATTTGCATTAGGATAGGTTGTGTTTACAATCTTACAAACGACACCACATTTGTATGCCAATCATGCATCCACAAAATCATCATCATCCATTCACCCTTGTGAGTAATTGTGTTTCTCAACACAACCCCTTCCTGTTGCTATAAGGAATATACTAGGGTTTTTCGGTCATTCAACCATACCTAGTGATCTTCTCAGACTTTGTAGAAATATATCTTCACTTTCAAGAGATGAAGTCTAGTTCTGATAGTACCTTGTATCTTTCAAAATCCTATGACTAATCAAACACTAATAATCCTATTTTTCAATAAGGAAATATGAAACCTGCAAAGTGGTCTAGGTTGCCTTAAGTGAAAATTCTATCTCGCTCATCCCCCTGTGCGGATGGTTTAAAAATGTTGAGAATTGACAAAAGGACAAGATCCTCCTTACCCAATTCTCCAAAATAAATAGTGGTTTTCACCACTATCAATAATCAAAATCCCACAAAAGAAAAATAAACAGTGATTTTTATCACTACACAAATCCCTTGCTCAAAGAAAATAAAATATAAAATAAACAATGATTTTCATCACTAAGTATGAGCAAGTATCCCTGAAATCAAATAAAAGAAAATAAGGGAGTCCTAAACTTGAATCCTTGGAATTCTCAGTATTTTACAAACCATTAGGTGATCCTCATTACAGGTTAGGTGGCATAAAGCCTGCTTGGAAATGGCAGTATCCTTATGCATGATGATATGTCTATCACATTAGCATCTTGTGTGTGTATAGACCAATGTTTACATGCAGATGAGCTAGCTTTTGGTAGCCTATACTACCTAGTGGTCTAATCCAACTATGTACAAAACCTAGGATCATGATACTCATAGGGTGATCTTTAGTAAAGATGGGTTGCATCAATCCTGTTTGGTATTGGGGTAATCTTATGTGTATTACAAAAATGAACTCACTTGCACACACACAGGGATAATTAATATCTCGATCTTCATAATAAAATATTTTTTCATTTGGGAGTCTTGTATAGTCATTATACAACTTTTGATTAGTCAACTAGGGTGTTTGAGTCTCATGGAAAACCTCTAAAATTTCCTAATAGCAACAAGTCATTACATCAATCATACACATTTTCACATCTCACAGTCATCTCATTTCACATATGGATGCTTAAATGATTAATTCTTATGACAAGCGTTATCATTTTCATTCATGATTTTCATACATTATGTGGTGTCATCTATCAGTTTGTCAAAATACATATTAATTGCATTTCTTATGTTTAAAGTGACTAAAGCATACAAATTTATTTGCATTAGATCATCATCATGTAAATAATGCATTACATACATTGCATTCACCATATCATATCACATAAATTAAGTGCATAAACAATTGAAACAAATTAAACATGCATTCAACATTCACCATTGCATCCATATGTGCATACATAGTAGAGCATCTACACATATAGATCACAACATCTAATCATACATTTATCATCTAGCTAGTGCATGTCATCAGTACATCACATACATATAGCATATTCACATCATCAATAGGCATTACATCCCTTAATGCATCCATAAATCATAACACATAATGCATCTAATGGTCCAAAAGTACACAATTGCAAATCACACAAATATTTTAAACATCAACTAGGGCATTATTGGTATCATACCTCCCATAATCAGTAATCAAAAATCTAATCAATCAACCTTAAAATGCTTCAAGGGTATCTCCAAACTGCTTGGTCAACCTAAAATACTCCTAGGTAGTCTATGACCGTCGAGGTCACCCCAAAATACTCCAAGGATATCTACATACCGCTTGGTCAACCCAAAATGCTCCTAGGTAGTCTATGACCGTCTAGGTCACCCAAAAATTCTCCAAGGGTATCTACGTACCACTTGGTCAATCCAAAAATGCTCCTAGGCAGTCTATGACCATCTAGGTCACCCCAAAATTCTCCAAGGGTATCTACGTACCATACAAAAATCAAAGAAAATGGTCCAAAACCCACCAAAAATAAGTCAAATCTAATGGAATTCACTCAGGATCAAGATGCAACCAAAATTGCTCATGGATGAATGGAAAGGTCTCTACTTCAATCCCTAAGAAGGCCATTGCACTTGGACCTTCCCATGAAAATTAGGTATTCAATTTCTTTCTTCCATGAAACATCAACAAAATCATCAAAATTTTCTCAAAAATGCTCCATTTCATAATGGGTACAGTCGGAGGAAACCCTAACAAAGTCATATGTGTCAAGCAACTCGTCGCTTTTATCAGTGGTCATTCCCTCATCGACTCATCACTTGAGGGGGTAGTCATACTTAACAAATTCATAATTAAAATCAACAATCACACACTCAATCATGCAAATTACATTCGTTCAATGAATAACTAACAAAGACAATCACGCTCTTGCTTGGGGCAGCAAACAAGCACAAATTTCAACTAAACAAATGCTTGGCATTATAGAATCATGAAAAACCAGGCTTCATCGCTTCATGAAGGAATAATTTCCAAGATCAAGTAAGCCTTACCCGAAAGGTTATACTTGAAGCAAGTTCCTTAGCTCATCGGAAGCAAGGATTCAAGAACGCATGCTCTTTCCATGATTGGGGCATCTAAAGTTGATTAGGTTACTAAATAACCCTAATAATTTAGCATTTTAATCATCTATTTTTTCTTAGCACTATGTTGCACATAATGAATCTCAAAAAGGGGCATCTGTAGACACTAAAATCATGTCAATACAATTAGGCAATCAAAAGCACTGGTTAATTGGCATCATATGGCCCCCTTGGGAAATCCTAAGAGGTTTTATCATGGTTCTAACCACTCTTGGAAGGCTCTACTCCATTTTGGGAGCTTTTGTGCCACATAGGCATGACCGTCCCACCCTGGGACAATCACAGTTTGTGGTCATCCCACCTAGGGATGGTGGCAAAGCGGTCATCCTTGGGTGGGATGACCACAAGGTTTGACTCCCAAAAAGTCAAATTGGGACAAATGGCACCCAAAAACTGCCATTTATCCCATCTATGATAGCATGCATGACCTAAGGACGTATAATCCTTATGACATGTTGTAGAATGGAGGCCAAAATGGGAGATTCTATTCCCCTTCCAATGCATGATCAGTTTTTGACAAGTGGCACCTCTTGCCCTGCATGCCCTTGCAGGCCCATTTTTCCAAAAGCCTCCTTTGGCTATAAAGTGGATCCATTTTCCACACAAAATATAGAGAGAATTTTTTAGACATAGAAATTGAGTGCTGCCAATATTTCCCCTCACCCTTTTGTGCCCTTTTCCCTCAAAATATCTACCTAGCAAAGGAGGTTTACGAGTGATCTAGGAGGGACAATTTATTTGCAAACCTGAATCATCTGACTAAATTTCACCACCAAATTTTATGACAACACTATTTAGGAGGTTCCTAACCAATTCATAGAGTAATTGGTGGTAAAATAAGAGTATAATTGGTGGTCGTCCCACCCCAGGATGATCCCCATTCTATGACAGTCACCACCATACATTCAAGGTACAGTGGTATTTCTATGCATGATTTCTTTAATGTTATTTTTTAGACATATTCTAGGGTAGCATATGAGTCTCCTGTCCAAATTTCATTTATTTTGGAATCATATTGAGTGAGATATTACATTTTTAGTGTTTTATAGGATTTCAGGGACCATCTGAAGATGCACATGAAAATTTTACCTATTTTATAAATCTTACCATATGGGTTCTATTAAAATCATATTTTATGTATACTGTCCAAGTTTCATTTGATTTAAATATGTTTAGACCAAAAAATTGCTTATTTTGGGTTTTACAAGTTTGAGAGGCGCACTGCAAAAATGCCATGTCATCGGATGCAATTTCTATTCTATTTTTAGTTAAATATTCCCAAAACCATCTATTTTACATACCTCTGCAATTTCAAGTCATTTGGAGTTGTTTTAGATAGGCATCTTGCATATTCATGTTTTATAGCTTTTAGTGCATGTGGGGTTTACATGTTTTCAATATTCGCACTTGCTATTTAACAATTATGGTTTCCTTGTGTGTAGGTGTAGGTCTTACAGTTTAGAAGGAAGGAATACAATATCATAACATCAAAGAGCAAAGAAACGGCATTATAGGTTCAAACACCTCAATTGTGGGTACGAGGAAGAACATTGGAAGTGCACACGAGCTTCTTTAAAAGGACTTGATCCTTTGGGCACCCCATTTTTGTAAACAATTGTATCAATCCAAATCCCTCAAGGGGACATTTATGTAACCATGGTTTTGATCAATTAAAATAATATAATAAAGCTCCATTTCACTTCATTTCGTGCATTTTGGTTATATTTCCATGCTTATTTGAATGCTTACATTTTGATGCTTATCACTCATTAGCGATAGATGCATATTTTTTAGCTGCATTAGGTGCTATTGATAAGCAACACACCCCCACTGAAAAATGAGATTCCATCCTTAGAAAATTCTGAACTTCCATTTTTGCAGCAGGGACCCTCTTGGTCATTTTCATTTTTAAATCCATATTTTGCTTGCCTCCTTTTTAAAGTTGTGCTCTTTCTTGCATTCTAGCTGTGTTATCCAAGAATTCACTTTTTACATGCTAGAATCATTCATGCACAAGCAAAATCTTGCACCGGTACCGAGAAAATCCAGAAAACAGTTGCATAAATTCACTAAAAAATCAAACTTTCCATTTTTGGTAGTGTCGCGATATCGCGACACTTCCATTTTCGGAAATGTCGCGATATCGTGACAGGTAAGTCAAAATGCAGCTAAGTGCCAGAAAGGTCGCGATTTCGCGACATGTCGCGAAATCGCGACAGTTTTTGGGAGAGAGAAAAAAGCTGTACGGAGAGCGCGATTTTGCTACATGTCGCGAAATCGCGACATGTCGTATTTTCGCGGTAGGAGAGAGAAAGTGGGCTGCAGGATGAAAAATCGGCTAAGTCAGAAACATGTTCCAAAATCGCGGTCAACGCGGTCAACGCATGCAGGTAAGGGAACTGTCGCGATATCGCGACGTGTTCTAGAATCGCGACTGAAAATCGGGATGGCTGTACGGAGGCCAGGAGGGTCGCGATTTCGCGACATGTCGCGAAATCGTGACATGTCGCGTTTTTGCGGCCGACGAGGGAGGAATTTGTCGATGCTCTGGCAGGGTCGCGATTTCGCGACATGTCGCGAAATCGTGACATGTCGCAGAATCGCGGTAGGAGAGAGAAAGTCATAGTTGACCTGAAAGTGCATTCCGACGGGAAACAGAAGGCTTCCTGGGGTAGCGACACGTGTCAAAGCGTGAATGGGACAAAAAGAAGCCGACATGCAAGCTTATTTTGCGGATTTAATCTGTTTTTAATGTTTTAAGCTTCTGATTTAATTAAAATGCTAATCTAATGCATCTTTTTGTCTTTCATGCAGGATTCCACCTGGCACTTACGGGACAACCGGGAAAGACCATAAAGGCAAAGATAAAGTGCGGATTTAGTCAAGGACCGCCATGCTAGAAGAGAGGCTGCCGGTAAATGCATTTAATGGAGATTTATTGCAGAATTGATAGCATGGAGACCATTTCAACTCAGAGATGGATTTGCGGAGATCAAATTGATGGAGAAGTGGTGACTCATCCGGCTCACCAGCAGAATTAACGGAAGCATTTATTTGCAGATGCGAATGAATGCAAGTTGCATTTTATTTTATCTTCTCCATTTATGGCAGCTGACTGCACAGATTTGCCGAAGGGTTAAGTTCTATCCGGACTTTGATTTTTAAATGGATTTTTATTGTAAAACCCGGGTCCTAGGGTTTAAGTGCGATAAGATTTAGGGTTTGAGCAAGATATTTTGGAAAAGATCAGGGTCTGTCCCGAGTCTATAAATACAAATTCTAAATGTAATCGCAGGAGGCGGAGACTTAGAAATAAAGGCTTATAAGCAATTTCTTGCAAATTTTGTGAAATCCTTTGTTTCTGGACTTGGAGTTGATGTGCTTTAGCTTTTCTGTGATAGCATGGCCAGGAGCCTAATCTTTTGCAGAGTGTGATAAGTGTATTTTCTTTTGTTATCCGTTCCATTTAAAGTTTGTTAGATATATGCTGTAAATCTGCCATTGTCAAGATTAAATATGTTCGTTAGGCTTCAATTGTTCTATTGTCTCGCTAGGGGAAATTACAGATTTCGGGTGTAAGTTTGTTCTAATTGCTCTGTCTTCATCTGTGCGAGCTAGGTTGCCGGTGAAAGATACCGCTTTTAACCAACTGCCCTTGGATTTATGATTTTCTCGCTAGATCTGTTTCACTCGCCTTGCGCTCTTAGTTGAAAGTGATCTTAGACCGATCGGACACTTTCTTCTAGGATTTGTTCGTTGTGAAGTCGATAGCATAGATAAGATTGACAGTTTGGGTTTACAATTGATGTTTGATAAACTTCTCTTTCTCGCCTTACCCTACCCTCTCTTTGCTTTCCGTGAATGATCCATTTTTATTTTCTTTGTTTGCCTTCTATTTAAATCTGCTGACCCATGAGAGCTAGATCAAAGAATTCAAGTCAAATCTGATTGTCAACAACTTTTGCAACTATCGAACAAGTTCAGGAACCCCCTGTAAGGTAACAGAGCAGTCCATATCGAAATCTATTCCAGAAGTGGAAAAGAGTGAATTGCCATTCGACCCAACTCTGTAACTCGCACCTTGGATAACCAGCTAGATCCTAAAGATGAGTGGGATCAGTCCCGTGGGTGTCTCCGGAGCTTTCCTTGCCTTCATCCTTTTTCCCGGGGTGTGCATGAAAGCCGGACCAACAGGTGCACCATTTTTTCTCTACTTTAAACACTAAATTTGATCCTGATAAAATATTGACTATCATTGAAATACCACCCCCTTGAACTATAACCTATATTAGGAGCCTCCAAGGCAAAATCCAAGCCATCCAAATATTCATCTCCTAGCTAGCCAACAAGTGTCAACCCTTCATTAATATTTTAAGGAAGGATGCAATCTTTGAATGGGATTTTTACTATTAAAATATTATGATCTCAAATTCTACCTCTTATCCCTACCAATCCTTGTCCCACCCAATAATTTTAGGTCTTTTTTGTAATACATAGCGGCCACCAACCATGGCTTAGGAGATATTTTTGCATAATATGATGACCAACATAGAGAAAGGATTATTTTCTACACCAACCAAATTTTGATCAATTACAAAGTTTGATATATAAGTCCCTTAGAGAAATTTTTCCTAGCCATAGTGTTCACCTCTAAAAATCTTAGACACTATATGCTCATCCATAAGATATTTTTCATTGCAAGGGTTGGCACTTGTACTACCTCATGTCCAAACCTAACCTCTTAGAATGAACTACTAAGTGGGTCAATATGTTTAGTGAATTTTATCTTGAGTTTGACAACCATAATTTTATGAAGGGCTAGATCACTATTAACCAATTAGTAGCCACACCTCTATAAGCTAATTGTACCTTAGTGGTAGACTTTCTTAACGAGTCAATATTCAACCTATAAGCATATCAACCTAACTCTTGGACTCTATACTTATATGGCACTAATGTGTCAAAGGAGTTGGGATAGGGTCATCTTGATCACTTCATAGTAACTCATCCCTTTATCCTTTAAGTTTAAGTTTTTTGTGCCAACAATATCATTGAGTATGAGGCCCTTATCATAGGACTATGTGTAGCATTAGCTCTCTAGGTTAGGATATTTTCTATTTTTACAGACTCTAGCTAGTAGTGAACCAAGTTAAATGTTTTTATTAAACCAAATATGATAATCTTAATCCATACAAGCGTATTTTCAACCATAATGGTTGCTTTCAATTAAATCACCATTGACACTATACCTACATCTAATAATCATCATGCTAAGTTTATGGTATCAATTGCATCCAGTATCCTCTTAAAGCTAGATGATGAACTAGATACTATTATCATTCAAAAAATTAAGGAACCCAAATTTTGTAGAAGTCTCTTTTATAGAAGTAGCTTCATCCCTTGAACCTTAGTACAAAGATGTATTTACTTACATTAAGAATGGCACTTTGCCTGATATTTTGAATAACAACGAGTGTAAAAACCTTGAGCAATGAGCCTTTAGGCATGTCATCATTGGTGATATCTTATATTGCACACAACCTCCATGGTATTTTGCTTTGGTATTTAGACTTAGTCAAAGCCCAAGTCATCATCAAAGAGGCCCATTCAATCACAAGTCCCAATATCTAAGATCATATAAAATTCAATATTTAAGCATTCGATATAAATGACCAATATCAATGAACATAAAATTCATGAATTAACAATAAAATAGATTAACAGGCCAATGAAAACATGCATAAACAAACTTACAATAGAATTTCTCAAATTGTATACAAGCTTCAATATTATTTGAAGATGCTTGATATATTTCTTGATACAATACATTGAGATTTATCTCCATAATATAGCCTTAGAAGATGAATCTTCAATACTATGACTATTACTCTCCTAAAATATCTAGGAGATGCATCCTTTCCTATTCCACGCATAAGATAAACCTCTCATGCCTCTTGGCTTTATATCTTGCCACATATATGTGACACTTTACTTGCATACTTGACACATTGCATACACTTTATCACTTAATTACATGACACTTGCACAATCTCACACATTTACACACTTGCAAACTTTCTCATTCATGGCACTTGTACACATAAACACATACTTAAGGGGAAACATAAATCACACAACTAAACTATTGACTCACACCCTAATCTAATATTTACAATTGTACCAATGGTACTATGGGGGAAAATTAGCATGTACCAAATAATATAATATTTTCTAACACCTCCTCGTATTACATTGTTTGGTTATTGAATATTTTAGTCTTCAATATTTGATTATTGCTTTCATCCTTTTGTTTATGTCTTGGTACTACTTGCGATTCTAGTGTTGTTCTTCATTTTTTGACTTTATCTATTGTATCATTGTTGATACTATATAATCTATAATCTTGTTTATTTCAAGATTTGCTTTTGTAATAACCTATTTAAGTACCTCATCCAATGCCATTAGTAAAATTTCTTTCATGATATTCCATTCATGAACACCATTTCCTTTATACCAATATGTTTTATGTGTATGATTATGACTCCCATAATCTAGACAATAAACATGACTCCAACAATCTTTAGTCTTATGTCCAAACCTATTACATTGTTTACACATTTGAGTGTAGTTTTTTTTTGGATAACCTTTGATGGGATCACAAAATTTATTCCTTGGTCTTTTAATTCTCTTTGATATCATAACATATTCATCACCTATTTTTCATTATAAGCATCTTTAATACATACATTCATTCATTGCTTATGAATCATAAAAATAATATTTTAAAATTTGTTTTGAATGAATTGAATATGTTTTGTTAATTAATGACTCTTAGAAGCTTTTTATTTTTCTTGAGCATTCATTATTTGTCTTCTATCCATGATAAATTCCTTTTAAGTCAATCAAATTTTTTAATTCCTTTGGAGTAGAATTCATTGTTTCTCCAAAATTTCAAATATACAATTTTCCAAATTTCAATTTGAAAAATTAATTTAACAATTTTTCATTCAATATTCAAGAAATTAGACTCTTTAAATTCTATTGGATTGTCCATTTCGCATTCAATATTCAAGAAATTACACTCTTTAAATTCTATTGGAGTGTCCAAATATTTTTTTAAATACAATCAATCACTTAAATTTTTCAAAAAATAAGTGTACCTATGTAAAAAGCATACACCTAACTAGTGCATCAATTAACATCAAGCATTAAAGCATCAAAATATGGACAACAATGAATTTAACAAGAAAGTAAGGTTTATTTTATTAAATCTTTGCCAAATCCTGATTACAAATATGTCCCTCTTAGGGATACCCAAATCCTTGATACAATTGATACAATATTTTGAGGCCCCTAAACAGGGATTGGTGTAATCCGTAGACTCTCTAGAATGGACACAAACTGCTCAAGGCCAAAGATAGCCTTCTTCTCATGTGATTGGAGGAATATGTTGCCAAGAATGCCTTGAAATGCTCAGATCTTGTAAACCTACGTTCAAGAAACAACATAAAAGGGGTTAATAGCAAAGGAGGCCTCTCTTGATGAGGCTCTTGATAGGCAATTGCATAAATGATGAAAAAGATAGCAATAAAGCATGTAAACTAGTAAATATATGCATGAAATCTCTATATTGTTGTAAATATTATAAAGAAAGTAGGAAATCTAGCAATTAGGCAGCCTAATTAACCATTAAAACTTGAAATGCATCAAATTCAATGAAACTAGTCTAGATTGACAAATACAAGGGAAATGGAAGAAAATATACCTCTAATTCCTAAATTTAACTATACAGATGCATAAAAGAAAGCTAATCTAAGTCAGATCTACCTAAATACATATTTGAAAGGGGAAATATATGGCTAAAACAAAGGAAATCAGAGATCAAACCCTCATTGCGGGTCTGAGGCGCAGCTAGCACTGTTAGCCATGGTTGACAGCTGTAGCTGAGTCGAAAGTATTCTTTCTCTTGTAATCAGGGCTTGGATCTTCAATTTCCTCTATGGAATTGATGATCAAGGGTCACCTTTGTGTTCTTGCATGGATTTGTGATGTAAATTCTCTGAATTGGTTGTGGAAGAGGCTCAATTGGGATGATTGATCTCCTTAGACTCTTGAATCCTCCATAGCTTTGAATGCAATCATGATTTCCAAATTGGCAGCAAGTAAGCACTCCTCAAGGGTTTGCAAATGACTCCACAATTTGGTAGAGCTTCGCTGCATTCAATTCAAAACTCTTCCAAGACTTTTCCCCAATTTGAAGGGGGGTCTTATAGCCTTCTCAAGTCCTTGGTCTAGCTTCATGGAGAAGCCAATATCAAGAACCAAGAGGTTGGGACAGTTGGGAGGAAGGTTCTGGATGCTTCCTCACCTAAAACCACTTGAAAAATCATCGCCATGGCCGTTATAACTGCATTTGGCTTGGCTCGGGAATTCAAAATAGTTTCAGGGCTAGCCGTGGCTCTGAGGCATAGCTAGCTCTGTTAGTCATGGGTGTCAGCCATGGCTAAGGCTGAGTAGGCCAACTCTACCCAAATTGAGTGGTTAGAACCACTACTTTATCTTGGAATGGTCCAAGATCATTCATATGGTCTACTAGGATGCCCATATGAGTAGTCCCCTACACATGATGTGTTTTAGGTGTCTAAAGATACCCCTTTTGGGATGCATTGTGAGAATGAACAACACTGAGCAAAAATAGACCTCCTAAAACCATGTTGTAGGTCGAATGATGATCATTGATCTGATCAACATTAGATGCCCAGTCTTGCAAAAGGACGTGCATCTTAGAATCATTGCTTCCAACTGAGGGAAGGCTTAATTTGCAAAGCTTTTGCAAGCTCCATGGTGATCGGGTAGTCGGCGCTACAATCATTTCGATAGGTGGAGAGCTACTAGCTTAACTGTCATAGTTGCTTTTTGCCCCAGTAGAGGGTAAGCTTATGATAGTTGTTGGCAATGATTCATAAGATGAATGCAATTTGACAAGATCGAGTGATCTCTTATTGAATTTGATTATGATTATTGATATTATGACTACCCCCTCAAGCGATGAGTCGATGAGGATAGGACAATTAATGAAGCGATGAGTCGCTTGACCAACATGATTGATTTGAACAATTGAAGACTTTTGCACTTTGTTATTACTTGACAAGGCCTAATTCAGTCATGATGTCAACTGTGAATAGTAATTGTACATCTCTATCCCATGGAGCAGTCTGGCCATAATGGCCTTCTTAGGAAATCAAGATGGTAGCAATTCCAATTATGCTTGTGTTGAATCACTATGTTCGATGATCTGCTGAAAATTATCATAGAAGAAATTGAGATAAATCCTCACTCCTGTGGAGCAGTTCAACCATTGTGGCCTTCTTCGGGATTGAAGTTTTAATGCTAGGAATTGCGATGTTAAAGAGAGAGTTGGCTCTCCACCACGGTGTGTGACATCCTTTCAATGCCATTCCACATGCATGTGGAATGATGTACTAGACTGAAGCATCTCAATTCGATCAATGACTGATTTTGCCCCAAATGTCCTTATGGTGACTTATTCATCTTATCGGATTGCATGGATCGCAAGTCACTGCAACCACCAAGTGTATAGAATAAATGACTGAATATGAGGCACATTTGAATTTTGAATTATATGAATATTTTTGTTATTTTCTAAAAATTTTGAAGGTTTTGGACCATTGAATATTTTTTATTTTGCATTTTGAAGCCCCTCATGGTGAAAATTTGAGGGTATTTATGTTTGGATGCTAGCCATGGGTGTCAATCACAGTCAATTTGGGTAAATTCCTTAGCCACGACTTAGACCCACGATCGTAAAAACCCTAATTCTGCACCCACGGTTACCAACCATGGTGATGGGTAAAATTGGAAATATAAAATAAAAATCTATCATTTTCAATTCATTATTTTCCAATTTGCTATAGTTTTCAAGAGAGCTCTGAGAGGTGAGTTTGAAAACTTGACATGGAATGCTGCCAAACTTGACACAAACTACCCTGACCTATGGCTGATCGACCAGAAGCTTCCACCAGTGGCGGAGTCGATGCTGCCAAGGTAGCATCCCAAACCTCACTCATTGACTTACCAACTTAAAATGAACCAAATTAATTAATGAGAAAAATGAACTCACTAAACTATTGGCAACAAACCTCACCCTAGTTAGGATTAGACTAGGCTAGCTTAGTTGGGTAGGGTTTAATTTTTTGGGTTTCAGGGTTGCATGGGACAGGAAGGACCTTGAAAAATATTTTTCCCGCAGCTACGGGTGGTAGTAGCAGTTCCCAATTGGTAAATTGGGGGCCGCGACTGACTTCAAATTCAAACAGTCAAAAAAATGACCATTGTCGTCGACCGTGGATCAAAGCCGCAGTTGAGCAACTTTAGCAAAAAAAATTAAGTTTTTTTATTTTTTTGTTGTTTTATGGATTTAATTGATTTTTTTGAATTTTTTGAAGTGATATTTTGATCATTTTAAACATTTTGAATGTATTTATGATTTATTTTTCTTTATGAAGGTTTTTATGATTTTTTTGCATTTTTAAGTGCATTTTTTATGTTTTTAAAATTTTAAATTATTTTATTTTCTCCCTTTAGACCCTAACTGCTAGAGAGAGGGAGTCAGATCTCCTTCGCTAGTACCACGATGGACTGATTGACGTTGATCGAGACTGGTTCAATGCCATAGGCTTTGGCTATGTACTGTGACTACCATCCATCCGGGTTGATCAGGCCTACATGATTGCCTTGGCTCATCATTGGGATGCATAGACCAACACCTTTCACCTATCGACAGGTGAGATTACAGTGACCCTAGAGGATGTCTACCACATCTTCCATATCCCCATTGATGGTGAGGCCATCACATCTTCACCCACCTTGGTGAAGGATGCAATATTTGAGAGGATATTCCATGCCAAGAGTGATGAGGCACAGCTGGATTTAGAGCATGATAGAGTACACATTGAGTATTGGTATCACGAGCACGTCTTCTCTCGATGAGCAATCATGCTGATGCAGCTGATTGTTCAGATTATGCTTCCAGACACTTTAGGAGTGAGGTTCCCCTAGAACCTACTAGCCAGGACTTAGGAAATTTTGGCCAGCACTACCTAGGAGCCTCTAATTCTATCTTGAGGGAGTGCTCTACTTGTGCAACTCTACGATGAGTTATACTAGATTACACAGTGGAGCCGCATGGGAGTCGGCTACAACATACTACTCTAGATATGGGCTTGGGAGCACATTACCACTGACCATCCTAGAGGACTACCACTACGGATCGGTGCTATTGATGATGCATCTCAGTGTTACATAGCATGCTAGCCTAGGGAGGCTAAGAGCTTTAGGAGCAGGTCTCACATAGGGGACCTCTAGCGCTACATGGATCAGCTGACTAGACTGATGCCAGGGTAGGTTGTATGGTGCCCATACATGGATTTTCCTATGATGGGGTGAGGTGGATCACTATCTAAGGTGGACATGATGTGAGAGATGGCTTCTTGAGCATAAGCCTAAGATACATGAGTTCTTCCACTTCTCATGCATCGCTAGGTAGTTTGGGATCTACTAAGACATCCTAGATGAGCCAATCATTTATCGCCACATTAAGGTAGAGAGAGACTTGGCTTGGCCTACAGTTACTCCACTAGGGGATGAGGATGATGCCTTCTAGGATTTAGGGCTCATCGACGTAGGGAAAACAATAGATTATGACACCTGGTGGACTACTAGGCTATGGTAGGGTGGCAGCCCACTAGGTAGGGCTAGAGTTGGAGCCATCGTAGAGGTAGCAGTTGAGGACCCGGATAGGCGATGGGTTCACTAAAGGATAGAGGGTGGATGGGGAGAGGCTCTAGCAGTAGAGGAGGAGCCCCAAGAAGAGGAGGAGGGCGAGGAGGATCCAGATGATGAGGTGTCACAGCTCCAAGCCTAGGTGGCTAGCTTGGAGTCATGGCTACAGATTGTGGATACTCAGATCCTAGAGAGAGACACCTCTGTGGCTACTTTACAAGCATAGTTGAGGGTAGTGCAGACCCATCTAGTAGAGGGATAGGTGCAGTGGCATGAGTTTGAGGAGGAGAGGGCAGCTCTTTGAGCATAGATTGCCACTATCGGGAAAGAGATAGAGAAGGTCACTAGACAGCGTGATCTTCTCCGAGCTCAACTGGATGCTATGACCATAGAGTGAGACTTGCTTTGATCTATGAGATTATGTCCCTTGACTTCTTAGGTTGCTCCTACCACTCCAGCTATATCGAGACTAGTAGGTTTGGATGTGGGTGCAGAGATTCAAATATTGCATGTCCTCTTCCAGGAGGGTAATACGTAGCACTCCTTAGATATGGCCTGCATTGCTCTCTTGGAGGGAGATATCAGACTGCTTGGGGGTGAGGTACTAGAGAGGACTACTACTGTAGGGACACAATGGACCAGGACACGGGAGACAGGGCAGTCATCAACATGGCCCAACCATAGGACTCATAGGTCAGAGAGGTCCATAGGTACCAGCTCGAGGCGGACTCATAGGGAGGGCGGAGCTAGTGGAGGAGACTCCCAAACAGGGGGTGCAGGCCCTAGCTAGTACAGATCTTATCAGATTGTATGTACCATTTTTGAGTGTAAGGTCTGAGGACCTACACAGTTGTAGCCTACGGGTATTTTGGACACATGCCTATGTACTCTACTTTTGACACATATATTTATATGATATGACATTGATTTATGACTCATTATATGTGTACATTTATTTGTTGTTTTATGTTTATGAGATGCATATGGATGCAATGATTATATGTTATGTTGATTTGATGCTATATGATGTGATGTATGGATGACATGCACTAGCTAGCTGATGGATGTATGACTAGATATTATGATCTATATGTGTAGATGGACTACTTTGATATATGCATATGGATGCAATGTTAGATGTTTAAATGCATGTTTAATTTGATTTACTTGTATGCATTTAATTTATGATGTTATGAATGCAATGTATGTACTGCATTATCTAATGTAAATGAACTTGTATGCTTTAATCACTTAAAACATAAGGAATGAATGCAATATGAGTTAACAATCTAATGGATGACACCACATAATGTATAACAATCATGAATGTAATTGGTAAATCTTATCATAAGAATTAACCAATTAGACACCCATATGTGAGATGAGATGATGATATTGTTTCTCTTCATGAGCTTTTGTAAGTTAAAAGATATGCACAAAATAGTTAGTGGCCATCTAAATATCATTGTTGATATCCATCCGGTATCTATTCTATTTTATGAACACCCCTTAATAAACAAAATCTCATAAAAATAAATTGATGATTGATGGCTTGATTGATGTGATTTGTTGTTATTTGGGAATTTTTGAGGTTTTCCATGAAACTCAAACACCCTAGTTGACTTATCAAAAGTTGTATAATGACTATACTAGACTTCTGAAAGATAAATCTTTCATTGTGAAGTACCAAGCTATTCATTACCCCTGTGTGTGCAAATGAATATATTAGATGAGACATAAGACTACCTCATTGCTAGGCGGGATTCATTCAGCCCATTGTTGTAATGAGGATCACCCCATGCTCACCCGATCCTAGGTTTGGACTTAGTTGGACTAGACCACTAGGCAATACAGGGCACCTAAAGCTAGCTCATTTGTGACTTGCTTAGACCTACCCCAATGTCAGGTGGGATTCATTCAACCCATTGTTGTATTGGGGATCACTCTATGATTTTTGAGTATTGACCATTCCAGGGATTCAAGCTCTTCACCCCCTTATTTTCTTCAATTTTATTGGGATACTTGCTCATGTATAGTGATAAAAATCACTGTTTATTTTGTATTTTGTTTTTCTTTTGTTTTGAGCAAGGGATTTGATTTGACTTTGGGATTTTTCTCCTTTTTGTAAGCAAGGGATTTCTTGGGTAGGGGGGAACTTGTCCTTTTTCCAATGACCACTACTCTAGACCATTGCACCTCACAAATGAGCAAGTAACAAAACCTTTCACTTAAGGTGGCTAGGACCACTTTGTAGTGTTCATCTTCCCTTGCCCTAATTAGGATTGTTAATGTGTTTGATTAGTGATGGGATTCTGATATGCTAAGTGCTATCAAAACTAGACCTCATCTCCAAAAGCAAAGCAAGCTTTCTACCAAATCTGAGAAGACCACTAGGTATGGTTGAATGAAATAAAAACCCTAGTATATTCCTCATAGCAATAGGAGGGGTTGTGTTGAAAAACACAATTACTCACAAGGGTGATGGATGATGATGATGCATAGATGCATGATTGAAATACAAACGTGGTGTCATTTTTAATATTGCAAACACAACCTATCCTAATGCAAGTGTGATGGATGGAAATACCTAATGCAATGCAATTAACTGAATGCAAGTGCAAAATGAAATGCATGATGCAAATATTTTTGAAGTTTTGCAATGTTTTTAGATTTTATTGCTTTTTGATTTTTATGGATTTTTAAATTTTTCCATGTTTTTAATTTTTTGAATTTATGTGTGGAATGCCTTAATATGAAGGATATTGAGAGGTTCAGGCTCTTCAACACCTTCAAGCAATGTCAGGTGATACGTTCTAGGTCCAATCTGCTCTGAGATGATATATGGACCTAACCAGTTAGCCGTAAATTTATCTCGCAAGTGCGACGGTAGGTTTGAGTTTTGTTGGTTCTCCTTCAGCACAAGATCACCAACTTTAAAGTCTCTCAGATGGACTTTATTGTTATAAGCTTGTTTTAAGCACTCTTGATAAACGTGGAGATGCTCAAGGGCATTCATGTGATGTTCATCAAGAAGCATCAATTGATCAAGGTGAGTTTGTCGTGCAGTGTCATCATCGATGAACTCTTTCAATGCGATACGCAACATTGGAATTTCCAACTCTAAGGGCATAATGGCCTCAGTGCCATATACTAGTAAAAATGGGGTTGCCCCAATGGGCATCCGTATACTAGTCCTGTAAGCCCATAATGCAAGGGGTAGCTAGATGTGCCAATCTTTGTGGTTTTCTTGTACCATCTTTTTCAAGATGGCTACCACTATCTTGTTTGAAGCCTCAGCTTACCCGTTTGCCTACGGATAGTATGGAGTTGCAAAACTATGTTGTATATTATACTTGGATGTTAAAGCCCTTACAGTTTTGTTCTTGAATGATGTTCCATTATCCAAGATTATTTTGGATGGTATCCCAAAATGACTTATGATATTGTGAAGTATGAACTCTATAATACGTGCTCCAGTTATCGTTGTTAGAGGGATTTCTTCCACCCACTTTGTAAAATACTTAGTAGCCATTATAATAAATGTATGTCGGCCTAATGATGGGGGAGAGATATTATCGATTAGATCCAAACCCCACTGAGCAAATGGCCAAGCCGCCTAAATGGGTTGTAAGTCCTACGATGGCAAGTGCGTAAGATTAGCATGATGCTGACATTTAACACATTTCTTGACATACACGGTGCAATCCTTCTCCATAGTGGTCCAATAATAACCCATTCGAAGGATGCACTTGATGATGGCCATGCCATTGAAATGACCACCACATGTACCATCATGAGCCTATAAAATTATCCAAGTTGACTCTTGGGGCTCAAGACAATGAAGGAGAACTCCATCATAACTTTGATGGTACAAGATGTCTCCTAACAAGACATACTTTATCACTTTCTATATGAATGTGTTCTTTGCGACATGCAACAATCCCTGAGGGACTAACGCAAGCTTAAGGAAATCATGTAATTATGACATCCAATCCTGATAAGCTTCTACCTCGACTGACAAGATGACTTGTTCCCCTGGTATTTTGTTGTGCTCGAATGTTGACTAGGATACAACCTTGTGGTGAATGGTGGTGCCATTCCCCATAGGACCTTGTGAGATCAAAGACCCCCAGGGCACCTTCTTGAGAAAGTCTCTGGATTTATAGAACCACTCATGGTTTGGTTCTATATAAATCATGTTGACTAATTCTTTATTATCGAGAGCCTCACACTGCATCATGACATGCGATAACATATTTACATGAATGGTAGTAAAATCACCAAATGGATTCTAAGGGATTAGAGATCCCAAAGATGCCATAGTGTCTGTAAATTTGTTTTATGAACAAGGGATTGCCTCGATGTTGTACCACTCTAGCTGGGCTAGATAAGTGTCAACAAGATCCTTATAAGCTTTCAGGATAGGACACCTACATTGAAAAAGTCCCTTCACTTGATTGACAATGAGAAGGGAGTCACCAAAGATGTTTAACCTTTTAATCTTCATGGTGATAGTTGTTTGGAGGCCCAATATTAGGGCTTCATATTCAACATTATTATTGGTACAAGGGAAGTCTAGCTTAAATTACAAGGGCATTGGAGCACCTTGTGGTGTGAAGAAGAAAATTCCTGCACCACTCCCTTGCTCACACTTCGAACCATCGAAGAACAAAGTCATGTCAGCTTTGTTATCTGGTTCTTTGGGTTCGGGAGATTATGATAACGTGAAGACTGCATCATCAGGAAGCTCTATGATAAGAGGTCTACTATCTTCGAGAGGTGCCTCTGCCAGTTGATCAGCTATGACCTATCCCTTGATGGAATTTTGGCTAATGAATTCCAAATCGAATTCTATCAATAGCATGATCCACTTTGTAGTACATGTATTATGATATGTCTTGCTCATCATATACTACAAAGGATTTTGTTTGGATATCACATACGTCGTATGACTTAGCATGTAATGATGCAACTTCTTCATTGCAAATACTATTGCTAAACATAACTTCTCCACGTATGCATATCCTAGCTCATAACTCACCAAGGTGCAACTAATTTAATATATCACTTGCTCTTTATCTTGAGCATTCTTTTGGGCCAACATAGTTCCCAATGCAAATTCAGTAGTGGATATATATAGTAGGAAAGACACATCTGGTCTTGGTGGAGCTAACACTGGTGGCATTACCAGGTATTGCTTAATTTTAGCAAAGGCCGCTTGATAGTCCTCGTCCCAATTGAATAGGACCCCCTTGTGTAGCAACCGATTCATGGATTGGCATTTTTCCAATAATTGTGTGATAAATCACTTTATGGATGCTACTTTGCCATGTAGGCTTCTTAGCTCTTTGATATTTGTGGGAGGATTCATTTCTACTATGGTCTTGACCTTCACTGGGTCAACTTTGATCCCTCGCTTAGAAATGATGAATCCCAAGAGCTTTCCTAAAGTTACGCCAAATAAGCACTTCTTGGGATTCAACCTAACATTATGCTCTATCAGGCAATCGAAGACCTTCCTAAGGACCTCTGCATTGCTTTGAACACAACAATAACTTTTCCAATAAGTCATCGATATAATATTCTAATATTTTGTGCATGTAGTCATGGAAAATGTATGTCATGGCTCATTGATATGTAGCACCAACATTTTTAAGGCTGAATGGCATAAATTTATAACAAAATGTTCCCCATGGCATTGTGAACATGGTTTTGTGCTAGTCTTCAACTTTAATCTGAATTTGGTTGTAACCAAAAAAACTATCCATAAGGGAGAGCATCTCATGACCTACAATTGCATCTACAAGAGCATCTATGTTGGGAAACATGAATGAATCCTTTGGTGTTGCCTTGTTGAGGTCTCTAAAATATGTATAGATACGGATCCTTCCATCAGGTTTTCCTATAGGTACAATGTTTCATACCCATTATGGATAGTCAATAGAGATAATAAACTCTACATCCAACAGCTTCTGCGACTCGTCTTTAACTATTAAAGTGATGGTTGGATGCATCTTCCTGAGCTTTTACTTGACAAGCCTTTTAAAGGGGTTTAGCAAAAGGTTATGAGTAACCATTTTTTGATCTAGTCTCGGCATATCCTTGAAGCAAAGAGATCAGGTCTCTTTTTTAGTAGAGGGATGAGGTTAGCACGCTCATCAAGAGATAGACTCTCTCCAAATTTAACCTTCTTAGGATTAGTGGGATCATCACTGATATCCACATCGAAGGTTTCCTCTACTGACATGTGTGATCCCTCCTCAAGCTATTGACGTATAGGAATCAAGTGGATGTCATCAACTGGGTTTAAAGGTCCTACATCAGAATTTCCCTCAACGTGATAAACATTGTGTGCATAGACTAGAGCAAAATAGAAAGGTTACAATATTTCTTCATTAGGGAAGAAATATTTAGGCTCTAGTGGTGAATCAACATGATCCCAATCAATAGCATCTAGATTAAGACACAATGGTTTGGAAGGATTGGTTGGATTGTGAAGTGGAGTGGTCAGATAAATGGAGATCATATTGATGGAATGGATTAGATATCTAAGACCACGTGTGTCTAATTTTACCTTATTTGTGCTATTTGCATACCCAAGATGTGGCTTTGGGGGTATGGAAATCTCCAGCTCTAGTCTATGTATCAACTAGAAAGTGGGATCACTTGGCTCAAGGAGTTGCATGTATGTTGGCGGATCAGGGAATACTATATGATAAATCATATCTAAACTGGATAGTCTCACTCTGAGGTGCGGGCTAGGATAGACTCTCTGATACATCTCATCAATGTCAATTGATTCATGATGATGACATAAATAGTGAGGCCTAAGATAGGCTCTCTCGGTCTCATCCTCATCATCACTATCATATATGAGTCCTTCACCCCGATCGACTGGAATCGGGTGATTAGCAAGATGAGGCCCAAGGTAGGCCCACTCTTCATAGCCATTATCATCAATGAGGGCTCCCTCATTCTCACCCACTATCTCCATGGGCAATAGATGACATAAATGTAGAGGGCCTAAGTAGGCCAACTCAGTTTCATCCTCATATTGTTCATTTTTTGAGGACTACTCATCATCATCTATTCTAGAATCACAATCGGATCCATTGCTTTCGACAATGGACTTTGCTTCCACTTCCTCATAAGCAACTTCTGATTTAGTATCTATTGCTATACCCAAATTTTGGATCTACATGTCAGTGTCGTCGGTAGCTTCACGATTTTCAATTTCTAAGTTAGCTCTTGGAATGTCTACTAGATTGACCTCTACCATGATGTTATCGTGATAGATCTTAGGTTGCTTAATAGAAACATAAGTCACCAACCTATTACCACTTTGCATCTAGGAAGGGTTAGGGTGATAAGGATTTGTTGGTCCCAAATCTACCACAGGAAAGGATTTTATACATATATGCGCCCTAGACTTGGCCAACATTGAAAGGCCGAGAGAAAGAGAAGTCTCCCGGGCCAATCTCCAGAGAGGGCTGGCTCCCAAACTACTCTAAACTGGTTTTGGAGATAAAGATGCAGGAAAGAAATGGACAAATGTTGAAAGAGAGGGAAATAACAGAAAGGAATGGAAATATGGCCAAAGCCGATAGTTAATGGGGAACAACCTTAGATAGCAAATATTCTTAAACCAGATCCTGAAACTTAAGCAGCAACAGATTCTTAAGCGTATACGAAAATCAGATCGAAACTAGCCGTAGATTCGTCTTCAATTATACTTCAAACATTCAAAAAAAATACAACTAAATTCAGGACAACAGAATTCAACTTATATTAACACTGGATGAAACAGAAGTAGATCAGACAGAAAACAAAACATAAACAATAGTATGGATCTCAAACTCAAAAGACGCTAAGAATAGAGCGAGACTGCATCTAGGATTTTTGCTTCAATTTTTGCAAAAAGGTCTTCCTCCTTTGCTTGAGATTTTACATTGGTATTTATAGAGGTGCCTGCCTCTTTCTTTCGTATTACAACATTTAAAACATGAAACAGGTTTTGAAGAAATGATCCCCTTAATCTGCCTCGGAGAAATGACAGTCCCTGTCTTAAATGAATTACAACTGAAGATAAACGGAAACAAGGGACCATATTTCTTCATTTAATGACCGTTATTGGAGCAAGCTGGGAGTTGTTAAAAGATCATGAATAGGAGCCTTGAATGTTGGAGGCATCTTTAATTTTGGTGGCTTCAAAAACTGCTTCAGGTTCTTCTATCTAGCGCACATCGGTAATCAACAACATTTAATCCTTGAGCTTCTTTGACCACGATCTCAAAATCCATTGGAGAACTATTAAAACATTACTGCGTTTGATCTTATCTTCTTCACACGTTCTCCTATGCAATTCTGAAGGAAAATGCAAACAGAACTGTATCGGGCCTTTGTTATTGCCTCTGTCGCAAAAATGAGACAAGTCACGAAAATGCGACATGTCACGAAATCATGACACTTTTACCATACTACCTTCTCTTCCACCACCAGGTCATGAAAATGTGACATGTCACGAAATCGTGACATCTTCTCTTCATCTGCCTTCTTCGCTACTCCAAGTCATGAAAACTCACCATGTCACAAAATCGCAACATCTTTCTCTTCCTTGGCCTTCATCTTCGTGCAAGTAGCAAAATTGGGACATGTCACGAAATCGTGACAATCCATTTCATCTTGCTCCTTCTCTCATCGAAAACAAGACATGTCATGAAATCATGACATTTTGTACTTGGCATTGTCCTTCTGGCTCCTCTATCATGAAAACGTGACATGTCGCGATATCGCGACATTTTCTTTTGCCTTGTACTTGTCAACTTTCATTTCACAAAAATGTGACAAGTCATGAAAATGCGACATGTCACGATATCACGACTTTTTTTTCATTTGGCTCTTTTATCTGCAACATGTCGTGAAATCGTGACATGTTTCTTCACTTGGCTTGATCTCCACAATATGTCACGAAATCGTGACATTTTCTATCTTCTTTCACTTTGATACTTTTGGGCCATGAAACTTTGACATGTCACAAAATCATGACACTCCTCCCAGATTCAACTGACATGTCACGAAATCGTGACAATTTCTTGTGTCCACCTTCATTGCACTTTCTATCATGATATCGTGACAAGTCCCTCTTGCTTGGCTTCATCCTCAAAAATGTCATGAAATCATGACATCTTTAATGCCTTGTGTTTATCTTTAGTCCCTTCCGCGATAACGTGACATGTCGTGATATCCGACAACTTCCTTCTCTGATATCTGATTTTTCATTGGGCTCTCCTTTGCTATATGTCGTGATATCGTGACTCTTTCCATCACTCTGCTCCATGGCCACCGCAAGTCATGAAAACGTGACATGTCGCGATATCGCGACAACTTTTCAATAAGTTCTCCCTCACCGCAACAAGTCGCGAAACTCCAACATGTCGCGATATCACGACAGTTTGACCTCCTTGCTACCTTTGACTGCGTTGACCATGAAAACGTGATAGGTCACGAAAATGCGACATGTCGCGATATCGCGACATTTTTTGTACTTAGCCGATTTCTGCATTTGACGCCGCGAAACTGCAACATGTCGCGATATCGCGACAGTTTTCATTTCCTTTGTTCTAACACAAAACTTGTAGAGATTTTTACATTTTCCCTTTCAAAGGGCTTGGAGGGACAAACAGAAGAATTAGTATCTCTACAATCTATGCATTCTTTTACATGAATAGTAACAACAAAAACAATGTGGCAAAAATGCCAACATTCTTGGCGGCTCTCGGGGTATACAGTTCTGCTGTATGCACGAACCTCAGGCCTTTATCCATTGGGCAACAGAGTCAAGAAGCTGGAGGGATAGAAGAAGTAAATGCTGGACGTCTCTACAGGCAGCTGCAACAAGTTTTTGCTGGCACTCGACACTCAGAACAGGACCTGCAACAGAAATTTATAGAAGAGCAGAACTTCCTTTATTTCTTGAATGACTGCATTTTGCCTAGCTCGGTTGAGCTGGGTAATCACCAGGTGCTGTGCAAGGATTTCCATGGTGGTAGTGAAAAGCACCTGAGTTGCAAAAATGGAAATGAATGGAATAATGACCAGCGGATGTGCAGGCCGTGGAATGGAAATGGTGAATAATGGAATGGTGGAAAATGGAGGAGTAGAAGGGGTAGATACAACAACAGGGTGCTACTGTGCTACCAGCTGTTGTAAAATAGAAAGTGAAATGGAAGTGGATGGACTGGAGAAGGTGGTGTGAACTATGAAAAAAGTGTTTAAAAGCAAAGAATTAGAAGAATGGGGAAAGAAGAAACGGGAATATTAGAGAGGGGAGTAGAAACAACAGTAGTGGCTTGAGTAATTGTAGAAGAAGAAGGAATAGGAGAGGAAGGGAATGAAGTAAGGAAGTGGAAGGAAGAAGTAGAGGAAAAGCCACTAGCTGCTGGGAAGGAAGAGAAAAAATAAATAAACGTACCTGCGGGCTCGCATGCAAAAGGAGCCGAAGTTCACAAGATTTTTTTTTTGTTTTTTTTTTTTTTTTTTATTTTTTTGTCTTCCATCAAGAAATGTAGGCTTTCAAATGAAAGTCGTTCACTAAAATGGGAAGTGAATTACCATCCAAGTCATCCAGATAAAATGAATTTGCTGATCCTGCATGGACAATCTGGAATGGGCCCTCCCACAGAGCATCAAATTTTTGGTGCATCCCTGGCTTGGCCTTCCTCTCGTTCCACTTTAAGACTAAGTCACCTATTTTGAATGTGCGGTCAGTAGAACCTTTATGAAACCATTTTGATACTACCTGTGAATGCTTAGCAAACTCATCATAGGCCAAGGAACGTTGCTCTTCCAGCTGCAACAACTGAGCCAATCGTATGCTCATGGGATCCATATTTTCCTCATCGTCCGAGAATTCCTTCAATTGTTGCAATGCAGGTAATTCTAAATGAACAGGCAATCTTGCCTCTTTCCCATATACCAGGGCGTATGGTGAAGTCTTGATAGACTTTTTGATTGAAATTCTATCTGCCCACAATGCCTGGTTCAGCAGCAAGTGCCAGGACTTCTTATTATCGCCCAATGACCTCTTTAAAATCTTCAACAAGTTCTTGTTTGTGGACTCTGCCAAGCCATTACCCTGAGGGTAATAATTGGAGGATGTCTTCAAAAAAATACCATATTTGTTTGCAAATTCACCTAACTTGGCTTCGATGAATGGAGTTCCATTGTCTGTGATAATGGCATCAGGAATGCCAAAACGCGTAATCAGTCCTTCAATGAAAGTAATTACCACTTCCTGATTCGCAGCCTTGGTTGGAATAGCCTCAGACCATCTTGTAAAGTAATCAGTAGCCGTCAGGATATACCTGTGTCCTGCTGAAGAGTTAGGATCAATGATCCCAATAAAGTCCAACCCCCATTGCTGGAAAGGTGCTTCAACTTGAATCGGATGTAGGGGCAATGATGCATTTCTGATCCGTCCCATATACCTTTGGCATTTATCGCAAGCTTGAGCAATCTTGAAGGTATCCGCAAACAAAGTTGGCCAATAGTAACCAGCCCGAATAATCTTTAAGGCCATGGGCCTACCAGCGTAATGTCCTCCCGACATGCCAGAATGAAATTCCTCCAGGAGTCTAACCTTCTCAGGTTCCTTCACACACCTTAGGAGAACTCCATCAATATTTTTGAAGAACAATCCCTCGGGCAACAATACATACCTAAGAGCTTGTAAGCGAAACCTTCTCCTTTGTGAAGCACTTAATTATGGGGGACATCTACCGGTTGAAAAGTAATCCACAAGGTCTTCTACCCAACCTTGGCCTTGTGAAAAGGTATTCCTTAGATTCCTTTCTTCAACAGGATCGCTCACTTGATAATCAACTATCTCGGAGGCCATAGTTTTTGCTAATTGCTGACATAAGGCTCTACCCCGCACCAACTTGGTTGGATGGATCTCACAATCGAACTCTTGAATTTTAGTGACCCAACCAGCACGCTTATCACCCATCTCACCCTGAATGATAAAATTCCTTACATCGGGGTGAACGACATAGATGATCGTCTTGCTCTGGGATACAAAATGCTTGAATTTTTTTAGAGACTTCATGACAGCATAGACCTGCTTCTCAATGAAATTGTATCTCTCTTCATGGGGTAAGATAACCTGGCTAAGGAAAGCAATGGGTCTTTCATCCCCATCGTCTCCTTCCTGTGTAAGTACTGTAGCATAACTTTCATCCTCCCCAACTGCATATAGAATGAAGTCCTTAGAATAATCCGGATTGATCAACACAGGGGCTTTTACAATTCTATCTTTAATCTCCTGAAATGCATTCTTCCTCTGAGTTGTCCACTTGAACTCCGCATCTTTCTTTAATAGCTCAGTCATAGGCTTAACTACTCGGGCAAAGTCGAAAACAAATTTTTTGACAAAATTGATTTGCCCAAAGAAAGATTGCAACTCTTTCTTATTGGCAGGGAGTGATAGTTTCTTCAAAGCTTCAGCTCTCGATGGATCAATTGCCAAACCGTTCTCTGAGATAACATGTCCCAATAGCTTACCTTCCTTTACTGCAAAGATGGATTTCTTCGGGTTGATAGAAACGCCAAACTCTCGACATTTCTCAAATATCTGCCTCAAATGAAAATAGTGTTCTTCTCGTTTGTGCGAAAAGACAGTCATATCATCGAGATAGATGACAATAATCTTGTTTAAGAGCTCCCCAAACGTGATGTCCATGGCCCTTTGAAACGTAGCCCCAGCATTGGACAATCCGAAGGGCATGCGCTGATAGGCAAAGGTACCCCACTTAGTTGTGAATGCAGTTTTGTGTTGATCCTCATCCCTGACCCAAATTTGATTATACCCAGAGAATCCATCTAGCAATGAAAAATGTTGAGCTCCAGCAACAACATGAAGGATCTGATCAATGCGAGGCAATGGGTAGTGATCTTTCAAGGATGCTCGGTTCAAGTTTTGAAAATCTACACACAACCGTATATCTCCGTTCTTCTTACGAACTGGAACCAAATTAGCAACCCAAGTCGAGTGCTTGATCGGATATATAATCTGGGCCTGCAACATCTTTGCAAGTTCTGCCTTCATGAGGGCTTCAATCTTTGGATTCATCGGTCTTTGCTTTTTCCTGAAAGGTTTAACTCCATCCTCCAGCTCGATAGTGTGTTGAATGATCTCTTTATCGTATCCCCTCAGATCTTCATAGCTCCAGGCCACAATGTCAGAAAACTCCTGACACAATTGTCTGATCTCTTGCAATTCAGTAGGAGTGGAATCAGTTCCAATCTTAATGACCTTATCAGCCTCCAACTGAAGCTCCATGTATTATTTTTTATCAACTTCGATCTGATGCTTCTTGGACCGATCATTCTGATCAAACAAGCTTTCTAGAGTAATGAGACCTCTAGGAATGTGGTTATTTCGCAAGTGAATCAACCCTTCAGTTTCTTCATGCTCCAAGGTCCTTCCCTTGATGGTAGCAGCTTCTCGAACCAAAAAATTAACAATTTGCTCATCGCTATCAAAGACTTGCCAAAAGGTGTCCTTATCTGGAACAGAGGGCCTATACACCATTCTCACTATTTTTGGCCTTCTGACCACCTGCTCAGTTGGTGAAAAATTTGCTCCCATGGAAGCCAGCAGGTCAGCATATTTATTTTGTTCTCGTGGAATGGAACGTATGCTGAGAGCAGAGAATGATTCAAACAAGTCCCAGACCTTGTTGCGATAGTTCTTGAGATAATGGTGCTTGGACACACACTTATTGGTCACTTGATTGACAATTAACTCGGAGTCACCAAAAATTTGCAACTGTTTCGCTCCAAGTTTTTCAGCCTTCTTGAGACCTAGGCATAAAGCCTCGTATTCTGCTGCATTATTTGTGCAGCTCCAAGTCAAACGATATGAATAGGATCGTTGAATCCCAGAAGGTAATATTAAAACAATCCCAGCTCCAACACCATTTCTGCATCGTGCTCCATCAAAATAGAGTTTCCAGAGCTGATCTTGACTTCCATCATTCTTCTCTTGAGCCTTTTCTGGCTTAAGAATGGAATAACATCCCAAGTCAGTTTCCATCATGGCGTTGAAATTGGCCATAGAAAATTCATTTTCTGGGCGGAGCTCTTCCAAAGCTTCTTCCATTAAGTCAAGCTCGCCAAATTCTTCAGACATCATGTGCACTAAATTTGCTAATCTGTCCACTTCATCTATTCTCTCCACATGAAATGTGGAAGGCTTTTCATTGAAAATCTTCACCTTTTTCCCTTTATGGAGTACCTCCAAATGAGTAAAATCCAAAGAAAGGTAACCCCCGAGTTTAGCCATGAATTCTCGGGAGAGACACATACCAAAGCATGGCTCCAGGTCCACCACTATGATCTCCTGGATCACAGTAATCTGGGGCATGGCGTGCAGGGAGATAGGAACATCCTTAATCACGCCCACTATTTTTATCGAGGTACCATCTAGCTGCAAAACTCCCATGCTAGTTCTTGTATATTCCATGCCTATGACATCACATACTGCCTTTGGCATGACAGTAGTAGCTGCTCCTGAGTCAATAAGACAATTATGCACCACATGTCCCTCCATTCTCAATGAAAGATAAAAAGGTGGTGGCCTATTTTTCCTTGAAACTGAAGAAGTCAGAGTTTGAGACAGAACTACCTGGGCTGGAGCCTTCCCCTTACTTTGTGTGCTCTTCAGGGATTCTTGTAAGAGATTTACCTGTCCAGGCAGCTGCAAAGTGTCATACAGACTTACCTTAGCTGGTATCCTTTTGAGTTCCTCAATGATGTTGTACTCCGACGAGATCAGCTCTCTCCCTCCACTGGCAGATTCAAATCTGCTTCTATACTGTTGGGTGGCCTCCACTCATTGTTGTTTAGTCAATGACAAATACCGCAACATCGTTCTAGCTTGTTCTTTTGTTTCTGTTTGTGGCTGAGAGATAGAAGCTTGTTCCTTCTCTTTTGCTTGTGGTGGAAGTGGATCCTTCGACAAAATAGGTGATTGTTGTGGAGCTGGAGAATCATGAGTCTTTACAGGTATTTGCTGCTTTGTTGCTTGCACAGGAGGCACTTTCAATGGCTCCATCTTAGCCGGATCTACCAACATTGGTTTCTTGTTGCTGCGTGTCAAAACTGCCATGTACTCCTTAGAAGACTCCACGAAACTCTGATCCACCTCTCGAATCATGTTTACATGGCTTCCCGCAAGAACTTGCAAATAATTTTGGTGAACCATGCAAGTGGACTCGTCATGTGGGTCATTGCATGAAGAACACTAGTATGATAACTCATGTGTAACTCTAGAAGGGCCAGCCTCTTCACTTACCAAGATCGTTGAGTTCCTCTCAGGTACCCTCTCTATAGCCTTGCCAGGAGTAACTTGCTCTCTGGTTACCGCCGAAACAAATCTTCATGGCTGATAGTTCCTTTCCACCTCTCTCCGCTCCATAGATGTCATCTTGTTGGTGAGAGCTCTCATGGCCGACTGCATTTCTTGCAAAATAGCCAATTGAGGATCTGAGCTTGTGGACACAGGTGGGGCAGGTAAAGGTAATGGAACTGGTGGAGAAGGTAATGCAGGAGTTGGAAGTGGAGAGGTTATCTGTGGAATGGGAATCATAGGTACTGAAGGTATGGGAGGATTCTAGGAAGATGAAGGATATATGGATGGAGCAGTGTAAGATGTAGGAACTGCACCTGTATGCTGGTATTGTGGAAGCTCGAGAAAAATAGGCATAGTTATTTTTGGAGGCAACTTCCCAACGACAATCAGATCAGCCTCAGCCTTCTGTGCCTGAGCATATAGTGCAGGAAAGGTTTGAACACCAGACATCCTGATATTCATACCTATATCGGAATGAAAAGCCCTAAGAAAGTATAATGTTGCTTGTTCATGAGTAGGACGAAGACCCTCAGGAACTCTCTGCCAAGTTCGAGCAAACCTAACATTGAAATCCACTATCTCCTCTTGAGGATGCCTCTTGATATTATTAAATTGATGCACTAAAGAAAATGGATCTGCTTGCTCATTGAACCCTTGGATTAACATCTCTCGCTAATTGATCCCATGAAGTTATGGAGTTGGGAGGCAAGGATCTATACCAGCACAAAAACTTACCTCGGAGTGACAGGACGAGCAATTTGATCATGACATCTTCGTCTATGATGTTATGAATTGAAGCCAAGGTTGCCACATCTGACACATGCTCGTACATTGTCTTTCCAGTCCCATCGTATGTAGGCAAGGCTTTTATTGCTGCAACAGGAACTGGATTCTGAAAAGGCAGATCCAACGCTCCCGAATAGTTCCAAGCAGGAACTCACCGTGGAGGAGGTTGTTGACCAGCCATTTGAACCGTAGGATTTGGATCTACTCACAAGCTCGTAGCAGTACTGGGAGGAGTCAGAGATGGCACAAACTGACCTGCTGCCTATGAAGAAACAACAAACAATGGGTTCACAGGTCTTACCACTCTTGAGCGCTCCCTCCAGTTTTGAACATCAATCTCGAAGAATTCGACTGGATCTTCTGATTCTTTGGCACTTGATCTCATGATCATGAAGTGAAGATTCTCACCAGCTTCAGGATTAGGATTTCTAGGTACTTAAGAATCGCCTTCAATAGAGTCACCAGATGAACTTATAATCACCGCTTTTGAGGTCAAGACAGTTCATCAATATCTTGATTCCTCCGGGTGTTAAACAATGGAACAATCAGTCTCACCGATTATGGGTCTTTGGGAGACAGAAACAGTCTATCCCACCGGGCATGCCAAAAACTGTTGGTCACAAATCTGCCACAGGAAAGGATTTTATACATATATGTGCCCTAGACTTGGCCAACATTGAAAGGCCGAGAGAAAGAGAAGTCTCCCGGGCCAATCTCCAGAGAGGGCTGGCTCCCAAACTACTCTAAACTGGTTTTGGAGATAAAGATGCAGGAAAGAAATGGACAAATGCTGAAAGAGAGGGAAATAATAGAAAGGAATAGAAATATGGCCGAAGCCGATAGTTAATGGGGAACAACCTTAGATAGCAAATATTCTTAAACCAGATCCTGAAACTTAAGCAGCAACAGATTCTTAAGCGTATACGAAAATCGGATCGAAACTAGCCGTAGATTCGTCTTCAATTATACTTCAAACATTCAAAAAAAATACAGCTAAATTCAGGACAGCAGAATTCAACTTATATTAACACTGGACGAAATAGAAGTAGATCAGACAGAAAACAAAACATAAACAATAGTATGGATCTCAAACTCAAAAGACGCTAAGAATAGAGCGAGACTGCATCTAGGATTTCTGCTTCAATTTTTGCAAAAGGTCTTCCTCCTTTGCTTGAGATTTTACATTGGTATTTATAGAGGTGCCTGCCTCTTTCTTTCGTATTACAGCATTTAAAACATGAAACAGGTTTTGAAGAAACGATCCCCTTAATCTGCCTCGGAGAAATGACAGTCCCTGTCTTAAATGAATTACAACTGAAGATAAACGGAAACAAGGGACCATATTTCTTCATTTAATGACCATTATTGGAGCAAGCCGGGAGTTGTTAAAAGATCACGAACAGGAGCCTTGAATGCTGGAGGCGTCTTTAATTCTGGTGGCTTCGAAAACTGCTTCAGGTTCTTCTATCTAGCGCACATCGGTAATCAGCAACATTTAATCCTTGAGCTTCTTTGACCACGATCTCAAAATCCATTGGAGAACTATTAAAACATTACTGCGTTTGATCTTATCTTCTCCGCACGTTCTCCTATGCAATTCTGAAGGAAAATGCAAACAGAACTGTATCGGGCCTTTGTTATTGCCTCTGTCACGAAAATGAGACAAGTCGTGAAAATGTGACATGTCGCGAAATCGTGACACTTTTACCATACTGCCTTCTCTTCTGCCACCAGGTCACGAAAATGTGACATGTCACGATATCGTGACGTCTTTCTCTTCGTCTGCCTTCTTCGCTACTCCAAGTTTTATAATCACGAAAGTGAGAGAAGTCACGAAATCGCAACACTTTTCTCCTACTTGTCTCTATTTCCAAACATGTCACGAAATCGTGACATTTCGTACTTGGCATTGTCCTTCTGGCTCCTGTATCACGAAAACGCGACATGTCGCGATATCGTGACATTTTCTTTTGCCTTGTACTTGTCAGCTTTCATTTCGTGAAAACGCGATAGGTCGCGAAAATGCGACATGTCGCGATATCGCGATGTTTTTTTCATTTGGCTCTTTTATCTGCAACATGTCGCGAAATCGTGACATGTTTCTTCATTTGGCTTGATCTCCAAAATATGTCATGAAATCGTGACATTTTCTATCTTCTTTCACTTTGATGCTTTTAGGCCACGAAACTTTGACATGTCACGAAATCGTGACATTCTATACAATTTGGCTGCTTCCTCGCTTCCTCCTCGTGAAAACGTGACATGTCGCGATATCGTGACAATTCTCCACTTGGTCCTTCTACCCCAATGTGTCATGAAATCGTGACAATTTCCTGTCTCCGCCTTCATTGCAGCTTTCTATCGTGATATCGCGACAAGTCCCTCTTGCTTGGCTTCATCCTCAAAAATGTCGCGAAATCGCGACATCTTTCATGCCTTGTGTTTATCTTTAGTCCCTTCCGCGATAACGCGACATGTCGCGATATCGCGACAACTTTCTTTGGATCTGCCTTTTCCTGCCTTCTACCCCTTGACATGTCGCGATATCACGACAATTTTTCATTGGTGCTCTTCCTTGCTGCTATATGTCGCGATATCGCGACATTTTCCATCACTCTGCTCCGTGGCCACCGCAAGTCACGAAAACGCGACATGTCGCGATATCGCGACAACTTTCCAATAAGTTCTCCCTCACCGCAACAAGTCGCGAAACTCCAACATGTCGCGATATCGTGATAGTTTGACCTCCTTGCTACCTTTGACTGCGTTGACCGCAAAAATGTGACAGGTCATGAAAATGCGACATGTCGCGATATCGCGACATTTTTCTGTACTTAGCCGATTTTTGCATTTGACGCCGTGAAACTGCAACATGTCGCGATATCGCGATAGTTTTCATTTTCTTTGTTCTAACACAAAACTTGCAGAGATTTTTACATTTTCCCTTTCAAAGGGCTTGGAGGGACAAACAGAAGAATTAGTATCTCTACAATCTGTGCATTCTTTTACATGAATAGTAACAACAAAAACAATGTGGCAAAAATGCCAACAGGATTCCAATCCACATCATCCCCCAAACTGAGGTTAAGATGATCGAGAGATGTTGCTAAAATCTCATTCTATCCTCTGATATGGTAGCCTAACCCGAACCTATCAGTTGGCAACTCATATGGTGGTTCATAGGGAGTTTGGCACCCTTTCTTGAATAAGCCTAGATCATAACCATACCAATGGTAACATTCGAAATAGCGCAAGGTGAACTTTGGGTTAGATAGATAATGAACATTCATCGAGAATGGTTCATCATCATCCTCATCCATTGGCATGCGATTTTCAATTCGGTCAAGCCCTCCATAGATAAAATTTGTTTGGTTAGGTGGCACCCCCAGTGGTACCATCGTCCTTATGAGAAAGCGATGGGCTTGAGGTTGGCCCATGTCTTGTGCAGTTTTGATAAAATGCATGAATGTCACATTCTACACTATATACTCTGCTAACCCGAGATTAACCAGATGGACGGTCACCTGCAGTGCAGATGACCCTGATGAAGAAGCAGGTGAGACAGGTTGAGGTGCTTCCTCGACTTGGTTCTGAGCATTCCCTTTTTCCATGGTACTAGGAACATTGACAGTTGCTACTTTGGGCACTTGGTTTAGATATTTTTTTCCCATAACTACCTTAAGCTTCTTGTCATCCCTAAGCATCTTAGATTCTGTAGACTTTATTGAAGTTGTTGTTGTGTGCTCTGATAGTTGTGGTGTTGTCATGGAAGGTCCTGCACACACTTATTTTAATTTACCTTCTGGATGTTTTATGGGTGACGTCAGCCATATATCCAGGTGCATTGAGGGGAGAATGAAATCTCCAAGAAAATCTACTAGGTTCACATATTTAAATGGCTCCTCATCGAAAGGAACCATGTGAACTTATCCCTCATGTATATATTTAATACATTGATGTAAAATTGAGGGAACACAAAGTATTTCTCTAATACAAGGCCTCCCTAAGAGGATCTTATATTGCATGGCACCTTCTATCATGTGACACATCACAGGGATGGTCTTTAGTCCAACCTGAATCAGAAGAACTATGGTACATATCGTTGAGCATAGTGCATCGTTAAATGCTCTCAAAGTGAAGGTAGAAGGTACAATGTGTGATTTTGGCAACTTTAGATATGTCAATGCCCTGGTAGTAATAATGTTGATTGATGATCCTATGTCAATAAAAACCCGTTTAAATGGTATGTGGTTAACACACGCAATTATATGCAACGGTAGGTCCACTATAGTAGTAGAGACCGTTTTAAACTTGTGATCATGAAATTGAATCATCGGCTTACTACACTGTTGCACATGTTCCACAAAATTTGTAAATGCTTTGGGATCCTAGGACTAAACTTTGATAGACCTTAGGATGTTCATGAGCATCTCCCTGTGCTTAGGAGACTGTTGAATTAGTTCATATATCGATAACTTTATTGGAGTTATCTACAGGCTTTGAACTAGCCTACTCCTGATGGTCACCATCGGTCTAGTTGGTGGGTCTGGAATATTTTGCGCTGGCCTTTGAGGGAACACAACTTGAACTTTGATTGGACCTAGAGGTGGATTTGGTCGCTCATACATCCCTTGTCTTGTGATAATATTGACCATGTTGATAAATCCTTGGATTGGTGGTTCCACCCGCAATTGATTCACATGACCAACATTGTTCCTCGGTAGCTCATGATTCAGTAAGGGGTTCTTAAATATTCCCATATTTTGGTTATCTAGATCCTGAGGGTTGTCCATAATTAGCTCATATTTTTCAATCATGTTTTGCACCACGTGTTTGAAACTATAACATCCTTCGATGTCATGTCCCTTCATTCTATGGTAAGGGCAATACAGATCGTCCCTATACCCTTTTGGCTTGGGTTGGTTAGGGTCTTGTAATTTGATCTCTGGTAAGTTAAGGGCTTTGGCCTTACACAATTGATGGAATATCGATGTCATCGACTTTGATAATGGTGTGAACTGGTAAGGTAGGTGTTGCTCTTTATTCTTACCCTTCTTTTTATTATTACACTAATTGTATCGTGCAAGAGGAGGTTGGGCTTGATAATTCTGTTTTTGCCCCTTATCCTCTTTCTGGAGGTTTAACACCACTTGATTCACATGGGCCAGCTTGGTCGGATGATTATGATTTTGGGTGTTCTTCTTGTTTCACTCCTTGTTTAGGAGCTTCAAGTTACCCTCTTGTAACTTGATGTCCTTAATTACCTTGGCTTGCACCAAGGCCTCCTCAAATGTTTGATACTGTTGCAACTACAACAGTAACAAGATGTGCTTTGCACAACTCTCTATAAACATTTGAGTTAATTCTGTGGTCGGAATGGAAAATGGTAACTTTGCCATCAACTTTCTCCATATTTTCTCATATTCCATGATTAGCTCATCGTCATGTTGCATTAAAGCAACCAAATCCAACAGGTTTACCTTCGTATTGACGTCAAAGTAGAAGCATTCAAGAAATGCATTGGCCAGCTATTCAAAGCTGGTTATGTTGTACCTCTTAAGTTGATTGGACCACTTTTAGGATGAACCTGAAAGGGTTGTGATAAATTTTCTCAGCAATAGAGCATCATTACTTTCTATCTGAAAGCATATACCTACAAATCTCATAACATGTTCCTGAGCATCCTCCTCTCCTTGAAATTTTTCTAGCTTTGGCATCTCGAAGGGATCGAGAAATGCTGGAATGGGCACTAAAGGGCATAAAGGCTCATTGTGTATTTTGTTCAAGGTTAGCTTATGGTAAATTTTCTCTTATTTCCTTATAGCTCTAACCTTGTCTGCCAAGGCCTTGTAGGCCTTTGAAGATAGAATTTTCTCTACTCTAAGAGGTCATTGAGGAGCCTTTGGAGGTAAATTATTCTTTGGTTGAGGTGGGGGACTAGGCTCATCCTCCACATCCACTAAGGAGATCTTAGGATATTCCTATTCTTGGTCATCTCCTGCTACTTTCTCATACTACGTACACCCATGATGTTCAAGTGCTTGGTGCTACATCGTGTTTTGGGTCATGTGGCGAGTATGAGTTTCAATGTGTTCAAGGTGTAAATTGGATTGCGAAGCAGCACATCTATGAGTGTGCTCCATGTATTCACTTCGAGGGGGTAAATTGGTACGAGTCAATCAATCCTCTCTCTCAACACACTCCTTTTGGTCAAGGATGCATTGCTTGTGCATGTGTTGCTCAAAAAGGTGTTACCTTAGCAACCTCTATCTCTAAGTATCCTTGTTTTCAAGGCACTCATGCTCTGCATGTACATCTTCTAATTGATTTTGGAAGATCTGTTGTCGTTGTTCTGACACCAGTTTTTGTGATTGGTCTATAAGATCAGTTGTATGTGGTCTCTGGTGGATTTGTTCTATTTGAGTAGTTTTTTTGGTGTGACCTCCAATGGACTTGTTTGCCATGCTCTTGCCTTTTTTTGTATAGATGGTATTTGTGTTTTGGTTTTTTCTATGATCTATGCCCGCATGGATTGATGGGGCAAGTATACTACAAGAATGCTTAGAGCATTCTCCTAGTTCTCTAATAGTCCTACGTATGCTCTCACTATGAGAACTCGTATGATAGTGAGAAATTGAGGATTTATAACCTAAATACCCTAGGACTCTATCAAGACCATCTAGTCGTCTAGTGCACCACAACTCATGTGGTGGCGTACCATTGACTCCAACTTTAGACATATCAAATGTGAACTTACCAAGTTCATTTTTTTTTGGATTCTATGTGGGACTATGCTTTGAAGCAGCCCTCTCTTCCTAGCCCTAAATGGTTGGATCTTCTATTTGTCTATTTTGAAATAGTGGGGGCCTTGAGCCATCCTTAGCTCAAGTATGGATGGGAACGAACTTGATAATAGTTCCTTTCTCCATGATATACTCTTCAGCGGATCTAGTAGATCCATGAGGTGTACGATCATGATATATGCTCTCATGCTCGAACATCTCATGTTGGGATCTTCCATGCTTGGATATGTCTCGCAAGGAGTGTATATTACCTCCTCTAGGTGGGGTATTCTTATGAGAACCCTCGCGTATAGAGTTATCCCCTCTAATGCTTGTTGAATGTTGTTTGGGAGGATCTTGTGATTAAGGGTTCAACGCATTGTGTTGTGCATTAGGTGGAGCTTTGGACTCGACCTTAGTCCTACACCAAGATTGGTCTCTCTGTGTAACAAACATGATGTGTTTTATCTCGTATGTATATTTTAAAGCAAACAAAGCAAACAAGAATTATTATCTCTTTTACAATTTCTTTGTGAGCCCTAACTGGTTTGATGTGTTTGAAATTTTTTGAAAATCTAAACTACTTTCATCATGTTTGAAATTGTTGATGTAATGCTCAAATAGTTTAAGGTTTTCACCTGTATGCTCGTAGCTCAACAACTAACAATGAAATTCATAATTACGTAAACCTCATGAAATGTGAAGATGAAATCCACACCTGAGCAGGGAGCACAAGTCCTGTCGATCGTCACCCAAAATCCCGTGCATAGCGATACATCCCTTTGAAGAGGAATGCATTATATTTTGCATGATTAGGATAGATCTTGGACTCGGTATTGGCCTATAGTACAAGATTCACGAGAGTTGAGCCAACGGATGGAAATCAATACCACCATAATTGAACTCTGCTAGTGCTTGGATATGACTTCCAACTCACTAGCATTTAGATGTTGCGTGGTGTGTGTGTGTTCATTTTAAACTTTGCGTGAAAAGGAAAATGCAACACCAAGCATACATGATATTTCTTACATGCCTAATGATAGCATTTCAGATTCAAAAAGATATATGTATTTAACTAAATGAGATTCAGAGAATGCATTTACATGATAAAATTGGCCATTGGTTGGGCTCCAAGTAAGCAAACTCTACAAGCATATCCCAGACCGCTAGAGACTAGGGCGGATTGCAATCATAAGTCCGATGTTCCTAGCAACAACTGGAAGAAAACCTAAGAGAATCTAAATTTTTGCTTTTAATATTTCTCTATTTTTTCTACTTATACCAACTACATCCACTACACTTAGTATATAAAACATGGACAGACACAGGAAAACACAAGGAATTATCTCCTACCTGAGATCCAAGTCTAATGTAGATTTAGTTGTCTGCTATTTTTCTATTCTCTATTAGCCATGGCTGTCAGGTATGGCTGCGACTGTTCACTACAAATGTCAAGCATGGCTAAGATTGTTCACCATGGATGTTAACCATGGTGGATATCTAAAAATATATATATATAGCAAATTAGTCATCTACAGAATAATTTGCGGGGTTCCCACCATGATTGCCATCTATACCAATCTAAAAAGCATACACCTAACTAGTGCATCAATTAAAATCAAGAATTAAAGCATCAAAATATGGACAACAATGAATTTAACAAGAAAGTAAGGTTTCTTTTATTAAATCTTTGCCAAATCCTAATTACAAATACGTCCCTCTTAGGGATACCCAAATCCTTGATACAATTGATACAATATTTTGAGGCCCCTAAATGGGGATTGGTGTAATCCACAAACTCTCTAGAATGGACATGATATGCTAAAGGCCAAAGATAGCCTTCTTCTCACACGGTTGGATGAATATGTTGCCAAGAATACCTTGAAATTCTCAGATCCTATAAAATTATATTCAAGAAACAACATAAAAGGGGTTAATAGCAAAGGAGACCTCTCTTGATGAGGCTCTTGATAGGCAATTGCATAAATGATGAAAAATATAGCAAGAAAGCATGTAAACTAGTAAATATGTGCATGAAATCTCTAGATTGTTGTAAATCTTATAAAGAAAGCAAGAAATCTAGCAATTAGGTAGCCTAATTAACCATTAAAACTTGAAATGCATCAAATTCAATGAAACTAGTCTATATTGACAAATGCAAGGGAAATGGAAGCAAATATACCTGTAATTCCTAAATTTAATCGTACAAATGCATAAAAGAAATCTAATCTAAGTCATATCTACCTAAATACATATTTGAAAGGGGAAATCTATGGCTAAAACAAAGTAAATCAAATATCAAACCCTCACCGCGGATCTGAGGTGTAGTTAGCACTATTAGCCATGGTTGACAGTCGTGGTTGAGCCAAAAGTATTCTTGCTCTTGTAATCAGGGCTTGGATCTTCAATTTTCTCTTTGGAATTGATGATCAAGGGTCACCTTTGTATTCTTGCATGGATTTATGATGTAAATTCTCTGACTTGGCTGTGGAAGAGGCTCAATTGGGATGATCGATCTCCTTAGACTCTTGAATCCTCCACATATTAGACTCATGATTTCCAAATTGGCAGCAAGTAAGAACCCCTCAAGGGTTTGCAAATGACTCCATGATTTGGTAGAGCTTCACTGCATTTAATTCAAAACTCTTCCAGTATAATTTTCCCCAATTTGAAGGGGGGTCTTATAACCTTCTCAAGCCCTTGGTCTAGCTTCATGGAGAAGCCAATATCAAGAACCAAGAGGTTGGGACAGTTGGGAGGAAGTATTTGGATGCTTCCTCGCCTAAAACCACTTGAAAAACTATCACCATGGCCATTATAACTGCATTTGGCTTGGCTCAGGAATTCAAAATAGTTTCAGGGCTAGCCACGGCTCTGAGGCGCATCTAGCTCTGTTAGTCGTGGCTAAGGTTGAGTAGACCAACTCTACCCAAATTGAGTGGTTAGAACCACTACTTTGTCTTGGAATGGTCCAATATCATTCATATGGTCTGCTAGGATGCACATATGAGTCGTCCCCTACACATGACATGTTTTAGGTGTCTGCAATAAGGTTTTGAAATCAATTTCAATTCTTCAATTGCTTAAATCAATCAATTTTCTTTCTAGAGTAGAAATCCTTTTGACTCACAAGTTTAATTCAAGCAAACATATTTCAAATAAAATCTATTCTCCTATTTCAAATTAATCTTTAATTTTAATTCAAAAAATAATTTATTGGACTTCTTATAGCGCCTATCAAAGCTTATTATTTCACAAACAATTATGTGCACTAAAATTTTCAAAAATATTTGATAAGGATATACACCATGAATTTCAAATGACTTTTATAAATGATTAATGCTCAAAGTATTACCTCTGAATCTCATTTGCATGATTTGTTGTGACCACCAAATATTGTGTGGCATGTTTCTCTAAAGTTCTACATCTATTCCCACGCAAAGTCTGCCCTTAGACGAGCATTACCTAAGACATTATTTTACACTATTGTTTCACCTTCTAGCATGCACAAATACATCATGAGCAATGCTTTCCTCTCAAAACAATTTTCCTTGGATATTTTTCAGATTGTGTGCACTATTGATTCACCTTACAGGCAATTCATACTATATTTATAATAGCTTCAATTGATTTAGGGGTGACAAATGGATTCAAACGACCTCAATCAATGGTGCTTCACTAACTTAATCTATGCAAGCACTCTTCTTCAATATTTTTAGACACTCTTAAATATTTGTAGGCACACTTCAATCTCTATAGGTACTCCTCAATCTTCATATATGCTCTTCAATCTCTATAGGCACTCTTCAATATTTATAAGTGCTCCTAAAAATTCACTTTCTATTCTACTAGTATAATGGATTATGCCTTATCACCAGGTGCTTAACCTTTCTTTGACTTTGTTTCTACCAAATTATTTAGTGTTAAGACTTCCAAGTTCTTCCTAGCAAATAGCAGTACTTAGGATGTAATATCAATCCTATTTTCTCTTCAATATATCTTAGGCAAAAGAAACACACAATATTCAACTCTACCAATCAAATTCACACTGAAGCTTTCCTCTGATGCTAGCTTTCAATTTGAATATTATTATTCCAATGTTCTTCAAATAAATTCACACCAGATTTTTCCTTCAATGCTAGCTATGAACCAACATGGATTCTGCCACTATGGCTCTAATACCACTATTGGATTTTTAGCCAGATTCAATCATAGGTCTCAATATCCAAGATTATATAAAATTCAATATTTGAACATTCATTATAAATGGCCAATATCCATGAATGTAAAATTAATGAAATAACAATGAAATAGATTATGTTGGCAATTTTGGGTACTTTGGGTACATTGCCTTTGCTCAAGTATATAAGTTGTCATTGATGTCAAGAAGCTTTTGAAGGAATTTGATTTGATGTCAAATAATTTGTTTTGATGAAGGTTACGGCATGACAGTTTCAAAAGTCTTTTGCAAACCCCAAGCTGACAGGTTCGAGAGAAAGAGCTCGCAGTGAAAAAGTGTCGCGATATCGCGACATGTCGGGTTTTCGTGACCCAAAGAAAAGAAAAGCGCTAAGGAGAAAAAGTGTCGCGATATCGTGACATGTCGGGTTTTCATGACCTGAAGAACAGAAAAGAGCTAAGGAGGAAAAGTGTCACGATATCGCGACATGTCGCATTTTCATGACTTAAGCAAGAGAGAGAAAGCAAGTTAGAAAAGTGTCACGATATCGCGACATGTCACATTTTTGCGACTTAAGTAAGAGAGAGAAAACAAGTTCGAAAAGTGTAAATGACATGTCGATTTAGTTACAAGGAAAGCGTACAAGTCTAAAGCGTCACGATTTCATGACGGGTTGCAAAGAATGCGTACGGATGCAGAAAGTGTCACGATTTCACGACAGGCAGAAAAGAAAGCAGACGGAAGCAGAAGTGTCACGATTTCATGATAAAACTGAAAGCAAGTCTTCTATAGGAGAAGTGTCACGATTTCATGACAAAAGCAGAGAGGAAGGTTATGAAGATAGAAGTGTCACGATATCACGACAGAAGTGAAGACGAAGTCTACAGAGGCAGAAGTGTCATGATTTCATGACAAAAGTAGAAAGGAGGTCGACGAAGGGAGAAGTGTCGCGATATCACGACAAAAGCAAAGTTGATGCTGACAAAGACAGAAGTGTCGCGATATCGTGACAAGAGCTTAGTTGAAGTCGACAAAGGCTGAAGTGTCACGATATCATGACAAAAGCCAAAAGAAAGTGTACGGTTGCAAAGGTGTCACGATATCGTGACATGTTGTAGTTTCATGGCAAAAGCTATAGAAGAGTTACAGAGGCAGTTGAAGCCGACAAAGTTAAATGTGAGCCGACGAAGATTAGGGTTTGCAGCCGATGAAGTTTAGGGTTGTGCAACCGACTAAAGATCAGGGTTACAACTGACTAAGATTAAGGTTTTGATCTTGAAAGTGTTATTATAAAAGGCAGGCTATTTTGAAGAGTTGGTGGTGTTGTTGGTGGTGACGTTCGCAGATAGAGCACAGAGTGAGAAGTTCGATCGTCGAGAGCAGAGTGCAAAATTTGATCGAAGTGTGCAGAGTGAGCGAAGAGTCATGGTGAATTGTTCTAAGTGCCGTTGTGATTGCGTAGAGAGTGCAAAGGTTGAAGTTCGACCAAGTGCGGTTGTGATTGCGCAGAGAGAGCAGAGGGCGTAGAGAGCACAAAGGGCAAAGACGAACGTGGAGTGTTATTGTATGAGGACAGAGGTGCACTGGTTCTTTGAGAAGAACCTGAGGATAGATTTGGCAAGTCTTTGAGAAGGCTTGTGTGTAGAGGATTGATTTGTTCAAGTGTTGGATAGATCTGATAGATAGAGGAAGACTTGTACTAGACCGACTGACTGTGTTTGGTACAGAGTTGCTGAGCTGCTGTGGACGTGATCATAGAAGGTAGAGGTCTCTTAGGCTAAGCATTGAGGATAGGAGGTCTTCGGTGGAAAGGAGTTCCACGTGCTGGCAAGAGGTAGAGGCAGTTGATCTTCTAAGGGATCATTTCCAGAGCAGAGGGGAAGGTATCTCCTTTGAGCAGAGGCTCATAAATCTAGAGCAGAGGGGAAGGTATCTCCTTTGAGCAGAGGCTCATAAATTTTGATTGGGGGAAGGTATCTCCTTTGGGCCGAGGCTCATAAACATTGTAATTGGGAAGGATTCCCAAAGAACTTTGAGATAACTTTTAGAGAAAAGTTTTGTGGACGTAGCCCAACCATTCCGGGTGAACCACGTTAAAATTGGTGTCACTTTGTGGATGATATTGTGCATTGCTTTGATATTGCTTTGGGTATATTGCTTTACTATTTTGAAGTATAAAGGAAAAAGTAAAAAGAGGTCTTATACTGTTCACCCCCCTCTCAGTATAAGCTTGTGTTCTTCAATTGGTATCGGAGCAGGTGCCTTCGAAAAGTTTGACTTGAAGGAAAAGCTAGTAAAGAACACAATGGATCATTCAAGTAGCAATGCAACACCTATTCTTGATGGGTCAGATTTTGGTCTTTGGAGTGCAAGGATGAAGGTTCATCTAATGGCACTTGGTAATGAGGTATGGGAAGTGATTGAAGATGAGTACACTATTCCTGTACATGGTCCTAATACTAAAGAAGAAAGGCTCCTACATCACAAGCAATTCAAAAGCAATGAATGCAATCCTGAAAGGCTTACAGAAAGCAGATCTCACCAAAGTGATTCACTGCAAGACAACTAGTGAAATGTGGAAACAGTTGAAGGTGGTTCATACAGGTGATACAAATGTCAGAAAGGCCAAGTTGAGACACTTCAAAGGTATGTTTGAACAACTCCAGATGAATGATGATGAAAATATTAGTGACTACATGCTTCGTATGGATGAGGTTGTTAACTCCATGAAAGACTTAGGTCTTGAGCTTGCTGAAAATGATGTTTGTGATAAGATTTTAAGATCTCTTCCTAATAGATTTAGTGAAAATATTTCTGCTATTGAGGAAGCTAAAGATTTGGATAAGTTGAAAAAGGATGAGCTCCATAGTATACTTGCAGAGATTTGAGTTGAGAACTCAAGTGAAGGTTGATGTCAAGAAAGAGGCAACTTTCAAGGCTACCAAGAAATCCAAGGGTAAACAGCTTCAAGATAGTGATGAGTCTTCTAGTGATGAAGAGGCATATTACAACAAGAAAGGCAAGTTCTCTAGAAAGCACAAAAGCATGAAAAATATAAGATGTTTCAATTGTGGAAAGTTTGGTCATTATGCTACTGACTGTACTATTCCCAAGAATGAAAGTGATGAAGATAAACAGGATTCTATGAGCAAGGTTTCTGAAAAGCATAAGCATCACAGAAAGAACAAAGATGAGCACAACAATCAAGGAAAGAGGTATTCTCACAAGCACAAGAAGAGTTTCTATCTAGACAAAGCAAGTAAGTGTTCTAGTAGTGATAGTGAAAGTTCTTCAAGTGATAATGAAAATGAGATGTTGTTCATATCAGAAAAAGAGGAAGAACCGAAACATAGATTCATTATCATGAAATGTCTTAGATGTGGAAATTTTGGTCACCTTGAGGATGATTGTACAAATAATGATTTGGTTTCCAGGATGTATGAGGATGCTTCAGAAAACTATAAGGAAGATGCTTGTATGGTTTTTGAAAAAGGTAGCACCTCTAGTGATAAGAAATCTGAAAAAGGGTTTGATGATTCAGAAAGCAAACAAATAAAGGATCTTGAAAGTGAACTTATTAATGCTCTTAGTGCTTTGAAAAAGGAAAGAAAGAAGAATGCTAGACTCAAGGATAAGTTAGATGAATGTTGTATGGAGAGAGATGATCTTATAGAAAATCTTGATTTCTCTATAGCTAAGACACAAGAACTCAAGGATGAGTTAGAGTCTAAGGTTCTTGAGTATAGTGAGTTAGAACAAAAAATGGCTTCTTTGAAAGAGGAAACTAAAGAGTACAAGGATAAGCTTTACAGAGTTTCAAGATAGCTCCAAAAAGGTTAAGTCACTCATCAAAGGTCAAAGAAAGACAACAGATAAAACAAGCCTTGGTTTTGTTAAGCCACACAAGGAACAAGTTGGAGAGTCTAGTAAGAGACTCCAAAAGGAAGAGAGTTCTTATGAGGAAAGTATTTCAGATCATGAGTCCTTGAATGATAGATGCACAAGAAATAGAAAATAGAATTCAGTAATGAGAAGAAGAAGTTTTCAAGACCCAAGAGGTCAAATAAAGGAAAATTTCAAGGCAGATGTTTTGCTTGTCATAAGTTTGGTCACATGGCTTCACATTGCATGGCTCAAGTAAAGAAGGTAAACGACAATTTCAGAAGTGCTAGTTTCTTTCAAGGGTATTGCTACTCTTGTCAACAGTTTGGGCACAAGGCAGTTTATTGCAAGGCACATAACAGGAACAGGTTTGGTCGAAACAGGTTTGGTCATTTTTTGTTTGTTTTTGTTTGGCTAGAATAGGTTTGGTCAGAACTGGTGGATTCAAAGATCAGGTTTACCTCAGAGAAACAACATCGTCAAGTGTTTCAAGTGCAACAATGAAGGTCACACAATCAGACAGTGTAGAGCTGAAATTCTAGAATACAGGAACAGGAACAGTGGCATGATCAAGTCCAAGGATCAAGGCATGGACAAGAACAGGGATGAGAACAAGAACAAGAACAAGTGACAAGAACAAGAATATGGACAAAGAGTTCAAGAGAAGGCCCGACAAGGAAGTTATAGACGCTGATGATGATCAATGCCTAATGGGAGTTTTACTCCCACCCTAGAATTAATCACCTCATCAGGAGGTGGGGGAGGGACTAAGCTAAGAGGCTCATTCTTAGTCCCGAGCCCCAAAGGTGACCCTTTGCCATTGATGACAAAGGGGGAGAGATATGAGTAAGGGGGAGAGCTTCAAAGTGAAGAGGAAAGCTTCAAGTCAGGGGGAGCAAAACTTCAAAGGAAGATTCTCAGTTGTTAGCATAGTTGGTTTCAGTTTTGGCTCTTGAGAAGTGTTTTCAGTAAAGGTTTGCCATCAATGACAAAGGGGGAGATTGTTGGCAATTTTGGGTACTTTGGGTACATTGCCTTTGCTCAAGTATATAAGTTGTCATTGATGTCAAGAAGCTTTTGAAGGAATTTGATTTGATGTCAAATAATTTGTTTTGATGAAGGTTACGACATGACAGTTTCAAAAGTCTTTTGCAAACCCCAAGCTGACAGGTTCGAGAGAAAGAGCTCGCAGTGAAAAAGTGTCGCGATATCGCGACATGTCGGGTTTTCATGACCCGAAGAAAAGAAAAGCGCTAAGGAGAAAAAGTGTCGCGATATCACGACATGTCGGGTTTTCGGACCTGAAGAAAGAAAAGAGCTAAGGAGGAAAAGTGTCGCGATATCGCGACATGTCGCATTTTCGTGACTTAAGAAGGAGAGAGAAAGCAAGTTAGAAAAGTGTCGCGATATCGCGACATGTCGCATTTTCGTGACTTAAGAAGGAGAGAGAAAACAAGTTAGAAAAGTGTCGCGATATCGATGTCACGATTTCACGACGGGTTACAAGGAAAGCGTACGAAAGCTGAAAGCGTCACGATTTCACGATGGGTTGCAAAGAATGCGTACGGATGCAGAAAGTGTCACGATTTCACGACAGGCAAAAAAGAAAGCAGACGAAAGCAAAAGTGTCATGATTTCATGACAGAAACTGAAAGCAAGTCTTCTATAGGAGAAGTGTCACGATTTCACAACAAAAGCAGAGAGGAAGGTTATGAAGACAGAAGTGTCACGATATCATGACAGAAGTGAAGACGAAGTCTGTAGAGGTAGAAGTGTCATGATTTCATGACAAAAGCAGAAAGGAGGTCGACGAAGGGAGAAGTGTCGCGATATCACGACAAAAGCAAAGTTGATGCTGACAAAGATAGAAGTGTCACGATATCACGACAAGAGCTTAGTTGAAGTCGACAAAGGCTGAAGTGTCGCGATATCATGACAAAAGCCAAAAGAAAGTGTACGGTTGCAAAGGTGTCGCGATATCATGACATGTTGTAGTTTCACGGCAAAAGCTACAGAAGAGTTACAGAGGCAGTTGAAGCCGACAAAGTTAAATGTGAGCCGACGAAGATTAGGGTTTGTAGCCAATGAAGTTTAGGGTTGTGCAACCGACTAAAGATCAGGGTTACAACCGACTAAGATTAAGGTTTTGATCTTGAAAGTGTTATTATAAAAGGCAGGCTATTTTGAAGAGTTGGTGGTGTTGTTAGTGGTGACGTTCACAGATAGAGCGCAGAGTGAGAAGTTCGATCGTCGAGAGCAGAGTGCAAAATTTGATCGAAGTGTGTAGAGTGAGCGAAGAGTCATGGTGAATTGTTCTAAGTGCCGCTATGATTGCATAGAGAGTGCAAAGGTTGAAGTTCGACCAAGTGCGGCTGTGATTGCGCAAAGAGAGCAGAGGGCGTAGAGAGCACAAAGGGCAAAGACGAACGCGGAGTGCTGTTGTATGAGGACAGAGGTGCACTGGTTCTTTGAGAAGAACCTGAGGACAGATTTGGCAAGTCTTTGAGAAGGCTTGTGTGCAGAGGATTGATTTGTTCAAGTGTTGGACAGATCTGACAGACAGAGGAAGACTTGTACTAGACCGACCGACCGTGTTTGGTACAGAGTTGCTGAGCCGCTGTGGACGTGATCATAGAAGGCAGAGGTCTCTTAGGCTAAGCATTGAGGACAGGAGGTCTTCGGTGGAAAGGAGTTCCACGTGCTGGCAAGAGGTAGAGGCAGTTGATCTTCTGAGGGATCATTTCCAGAGCAGAGGGGAAGGTATCTCCTTTGAGCAGAGGCTCATAAATCCAGAGCAGAGGGGAAGGTATCTCCTTTGAGCAGAGGCTCATAAATTCTGATTGGGGGAAGGTATCTCCTTTGGGCCGAGGCTCATAAACATTGTAATTGGGAAGGATTCCCAAAGAACTTTGAGATAACTTTTAGAGAAAAGTTTTGTGGACGTAGCCCAGCCATTCTGGGTGAACCACGTTAAAATTGGTGTCACTTTGTGGATGATATTGTGCATTGCTTTGATATTGCTTTGGGTATATTGCTTTACTATTTTGAAGTATAAAGGAAAAAGTAAAAAGAGGTCTTATACTGTTCACCCCCCTCTCAGTATAAGCTTGTGTTCTTTAGATTAACAGACCAATAACAATATACATAAACAAACTTACAATAGAATTGCTCAAATTGTATACAAGCTTCAATATTATCTAAAGATGCTTGATACATTTCTTGATACAATACATGGAGCTTTGTCTCCATAATATAGCCTTAGAAGATGACTCTTCAATACTATGAATATTGCTCTTCTCACATATCTACGATATGCATCCTTGCATATTCCATACATAATACAAACCTCTCATGCCTATTGGCTTTACATCTTGCCACATACATGTGACTATTCACTTGCATACTTGACACATTGTAATTACTTGCTCACTTAATTACATGACACTTGCACACTCTCACACATTTACACACTTGCACACTTTCTCAATCATGACATATGTACACATCCTACACATAGACACATACTTAAGGGGAAATATAAATCACACACCTAAACTATTAACTCATACCCTAATCTAATATTTACAATTGTACCAATGGTATTGTGGGGGTACATTAGTATGTACCAATTAATGTAATATTATCTAACACCCCTTGTATTACATTATTTTTTTATTGTAGAATTAGTATTTAATATTTGATTCTTGCTTTCATCCTTTTGTTCTGGTTCTAGTACTACTTGTGATTCTGGTGTTGATCTTCATTTTTTGACTTTATCTATTGTATCACTATTGATACTATATTTTTTGTAATTCTGATTATTTCAAGATTTATTTTTGTAATAACCTATTTAAGTACCTCATCTAATACCATTAGTAAAAAAAAATTCATAGTGTTATATTCATGAACACCATTTCCCTTTATACCAATATGTTTTATGGGTATTATTATGACTCCCACAATTTAGACAATGAACTTGACTCCAACAATTTTTAGTTTTATGTACAAACTTATTACATTGGTTGTACTTTTGAATGTAATTTTTTTTAGATAGACTTTGATGGGAATATAAAATTGATTTTTTGGTTTTGTAATTCTCCTTGATACCATAGCATATTCATAACCTAGTTTTTTTTATTTTAAGCATCTTTAATACATTCATTCATGCATTGCTTAAGAATCATAAAAATAATACTTTTAGCTTCATTTTGAATAAATTGAATATGTTTTGTTAATTCTTGACTCTTAGAAGCTTTCCCTTTTTCTTGAGCATTAATTCTTTGTCTTCTATCCATGATAAATTCCTTTGAAGTCAATCAATTTCTTTAATTCCTTTGAAGTAGAATTCCTTGTTTCTCCAAAATTTCAAATAAACATTTTCCAAATTTGAATTTGCAACATTAATTTAATAATTTTTCATTCAATCTTCAAGCAATTAAATTTTTTAATTAGAATAGAAATCCTTCTCTCCAATTTTTTTTTTTTAAATAATCAATCATTCAATTTTCAATTTTTTCAAAAAACAAGTTTTTGAAATCAATTTCAATTCTTAAATTGCTTAAATCAATCAATTTTATTTTTGGTGTAGAGATCCTTTGGACTCCAAATTTTAATTAAAGCAAAAAAAATTCAAATCAAATCTATTCTCCTATTTCAAATTAACCTTCAATCGTTAATTTCAATTAAAAAAATAATTTATTGGACTCCTTATAACTATTAGAATTTCCCAAAAATAGACATGCAAAGCATTACAAAAACTATGAAGAGAAGAGTAGAACTGATTGATTATTCCAAGGATCAACTTTGTATAAATAGCAAAGTTGATCATTGAGAGTCATTGGATTACAACAACTCAACAAATCTGAACTAGTCTAAACTGAGAGTTCACCTGACTCATGGAAGAGTGGTAACTCAAGTAAGTCTATCCTAGTAGAACTTAAGAGAATAAATATTTATTCTAACACCCCCCTTAAGTGATACTAGGGGTGAATGTAACAAATGAGTCCCGACAACAAGGCCTGATGAGGTACTCATGTACAATGATTTTTATTGAAGAGATGGTAAAAAAACCACATGGGAAAAAACCATCTTTCAAAAAAGAAAAAGAAGAGGCATGTCTTCGGATGGCGAAGATTGTCCTCATTGAACAAAAAAGAAATGAGTCCCAGAAACTGGGCCTGATGAGGTACTCATGTACAATGTTATTACATATAGGAGAGATGGTGAAAAAACCACATGGGAAAAACCATCTTCCAAGAAGAAAAAAATAACTATAAGAAGAAAGGAGAGGTGAAGACCTCTGTGCACCCTTCTAATGCATCTGCCTTACCCCAAGTTTCTCTCACAACTGAATGTAACGCGGAGAAGGAAAGGATTTGGTGAAGATGTCTGCAATTTGATTTTCTATGGGAATATAGTCCAAGTGTATTTCCCCTCTCTGAATATGTTGTCGAATGAAGTGCATGTGAATTTCAATGTGCTTGGTGCATTGATGCTCAACTGGATTGTGGGCAATATGAATTGTGCTCTGATTATCACACCAAAGAGTAATAGGTTTGTCATGGAAAAAACCAAATTCTCTTAGTATCTGATGAAGCCAAAGAGCTTCCTGACTGGCCAAAATTGTTGCCCTGTATTCTGCCTCTGTAGATGATAATGCTACTGCTTGTTGTTTTTTGCATGACCAAGCAATAGGTGAGGAACCAAGACAAAAGACATAGCCAGAAGTTGAACATCTATCTTCTACTGAACCTGCCCAATCAGAATCTATGTAACCAATGATATCCATGGATTTTCCTTCATATAAGAGCCCAAAGTGAGTAGTTCCTTGCAAGTAGCGTAGGATTATTTTTGTTGCTTGCCAATGGCTGAAATGAGGTTGATGTGAGAATCTAGATATCAAGCCAACAACATATGAAATATCTGGGCGAGTATGAGTGAGGTATAATAGACTCCCTACAAGTTATCGGTATAGAGTAGCATCACATAGAGGGGATTTGCAGGAAGTACTTAGAGTGACTCCAGACTGAAAAGGTGTAGAAGAAGGCTTACAATCAGTCATCTTAAACCGTTGAAGAAGGTCTAGAGTGTATTTTTGTTGACACAATGAAATTCCTACATCTATTTGATTTATTTGAATCCCAAGGAAGTAATGAGCTAAACCCAGATCAACCATTTCAAATTTTTTAGAAAGGGAGTCTTTGATAGTTTGAATGTGAGAAATGGCACTACCAGTGAGTAGTAGATCATCAACATAGAGAACAAGTATGGTGATGTTTTCTTCATCCCTCCAAATGTAGACTGTTGCATCAGACTCACAATGAGAAAAACCTGAGGATAGAAGGAAGGAGTCCATTTTTTCATACCAAGCTCTAGGAGCCTGTTTGAGACCATAGAGAGATTTCCTTAGTCTACAAACAAGGGAGGAGTCTTGAATAAATCCAGCAGGTTGTTCCATGAATATTTCCTCTTTTAAGTCACCATGCAAGAAAGCACTTTTAACATCCATTTGAAAGACTGGCCATTTTTTAGAAGCAGCAAGTGCAAGAACCAACCTTACAGAATCCATTTTTGCAACTGGGGCAAAGGTTTCAGAATAATCAATGCCTTCAATTTGTGAAAAACCTTTAGCTACCAAGCGAGCTTTGTGTTTGTCAATTTTTCCATCAGGTCCATACTTAGTTCTGTAAATCCATTTACAATGAACCAATTTCCTTCCTTTAGGTAGAGGGACTAGATCCCAAGTTTTATTTTTTATTAAGGAAGAAAATTCATTCTCCATGGCATCATCCCATTCTTTTATACCAGTTGCTTCTTTGAAGGATTGAGGATCTGTTGAAATGGACTGACAGACAAGACCAGAACCCATGGAGTTGCTCAATCTGGATGATGGAAGATTTTGGATGTAAGGAGTGGCTTCTTGAACTATGGTGTGGGCCCATTTTGGCATTGTGGAAGGAGTCATGGATGTGGGAGGACTTTGAGGAGGAGTTTGAATAATGGGATCCTCATGTTGGTCATCTATCTCAAGGGTGGTATCTTCACTATATTGGGGCTCAAATTTTGGAGATGGCTCGAGATAATTATTGTTGGAAGATGATTGAGAATATTTATAAGGCTCAAATGTTTCATCAAATTGAACATTTCTATGAAAAAAGACCTCATGAGTTGTGGGATCAAGGAGCCTATAGGCTTTCATTTCCTCACAATAGCCAACAAAGATAAGTTGCTTGCTCTTTTTGTCTAGAGCCTTCCTCTTTTTCTTTGGGATGTGTGCCCAAGAAGTACACCCAAAAACTTTAAAAAAGGAGACATCAGGTTTGGAGCCAGTCCATGCTTCTTCGGGAGTCAAATGGCCAAGAGCTTTATGAGGTGTGCGGTTTTGAATATAGTTTGCACAGTTAATAGCTTCAGCCCAAAAAACTGCTGGAAGATCTCTTGAGTGGAGCATACAGTTTGCCATTTCTTTCAAAGATCTATTTTTCCTTTCTGCAATGCCATTTTGCTGAGGATTATGGGAGACTGAATGTTGATGAATTATGCCATGATTTGATAGGAATATGGAGAACTCATTACTGAAGTATTCCCCCCATTATCTGTACGAATTTGCTTGATTTTGCAATTTGCTTGATTTTCAGCTAAGGCTTTGAAGATTTTGAAGTGGGATAGCACATCACTTTTGTATTTTAGAAAGTAGACCCAAGTTCTTCTTGAAAAATCATCAATGAAGGTCAAGGCATATTTTTCTCCTTTGAAAGAAGGCTCTGGGAAGACCATCAAGTCACTATGGATTAACTCTAGAGGGGATGAGCCCTTTTGAGAACTACTTGGGTGAAAAGGATCTTGATGTTGTTTTCCAAGAGCACATCCAGGACATACCCCTTCAATAGAAGAGACTTTTGGTAACCCTGTTACCATTTTATGAGTATTCAACTCTTTTAGATAGTTATAATTGAGATGTCCAAACCTTTCATGCCAAATTTTGCTTTCAAGATCTCCATGTGCAACAAAACAGGATGCTCTATCTAAATTTTTGAATCCATTGAAGTGAAATAGGTGAGTGTTATGATCAATATCTCCTTTTGCTATGAGAGAGTGAGGTTCTTGAAATTCTCTTATTTCAACCCCTGTTGGTGAAAATAGAACTATTTTACCCTTTGAAGAAGTACAAATCTGATAGATGGATAGGATATTTGCAGCTATGTTTGGGACATAGAGAACATTATTGATATACCCACCATCAATGGATATGTCACCTTTTCCTTTGACAGGGATAAAGGATGAGTCACCAACTTCTATGCTACAAGTTGAGCTTGAGGAGATTGAAGAGAATGACTCATGTGAAGAAGTCATATGATGAGTTGCCCCTGAATCTAGAACCCAATATTTTGATGGAGTTTTTATATTTTTGCCTTGAACATTTAAGGCTTTCCCTATTTCCTTCTTGATGTCTATTTTGTGATCCTTCATTGCTGCCTCTAGTTGTTGTAGTCTTTTCCAACATTTGTTTACAGAATGTCCATTCTTTTTGCAATGTGTACAAGTTATAGGGCCTCTTTCTTTCTTTTTGAATTTTTCTTTAGTGGAGGTGGATGCTACTAATGCTTTTGAGGAAGAGGGAGAGATCTCATATTTTGCAAGTTTTGTTTCCTCTCTAGTTAGCCTATCACAAAACTCCTCTAAAGAGGGCATTTTAAAACTTGTACCAAGTGCATCTTTTGTAGACAAAAAAGTGGTAGCAAAAATTTGAAACACTCCATTTAACTTAGAAAGAATAAGATAGATGCATTCTTCTTCTATTTTATCCTTGCCACTACCTTTTAGTTGAGTGAGGACTTCTTTAAATTTGGTGAGAAAGTCAACAATATTGTTGAAGTCTTCAGGAGATAATGTTGTTAACTCTGCCTCTAGCTGCATTGACCTTATTTGATCCACTTTACCAAACAAGTTCTTTAGTTTTTCCCAACTTTCAAATGGGGTTTTACATTCTGAAATGTGAAACCATAAGCTTTCATTTACATTTGTGCTTATAATACCCATTGTTTCATACATCTTTCCCTTATGAACAAATTTTTCATATTCTTTTTCAAATTCAGGTTGCTTCTCTTCTAGCAAGTGTGTGAGCCCTTTTTGAGAAATGAGATTTGATATTTTGGGCTTCCATGTGTGATAGTTATGAGGGGTGAGTGGATCAATTGTATTCATTTTACCAAAGAAAATTGAAGTGAACCAATAATCCCCCTTTAACTTCAAGAACCTTTTAGAGAATACAATGATGCTCTAGCAGAAACACCTATTTAAGGGAGGCAGTAGAAGCCTGACCTTTATACCAATCTCTTCAATTTACCCACCCTTACGTGAGGGAAACTATAAGTAAATGAGGAAAATTGATACGTGGAACATAGGCTTATGAAGCAAGAGTAATCAGCCAGACCTCTATACCAAATCTTCTCAATTACCCACCCTTACGTGAGGGAAACTATAAGTCAATGAGAAGAATGATACATGGAACATAGGCTATTACAAGGATATGGGCTTTATTTGATGTGCTCTTTGAAAATATTTCAAGTTTTTCTTGCTTTAGATTTCAAATGTTCATGTGTTTTTAAAAAAATAGTTATGCATGCAGAACATTTATAAGAGGCTGAAATTGAGATGTAAGCTACAATACCAAGTGGCAAAAAGTTTACCACATTTAGATCCCACCACCAAACTATTCTTTATATCTGCTTGCTTAAAGGAATGTAGCAAAAAAGGAATGTGTGAACAAAGCCAAGGACCCAAAAAAGATGCAAGGACCAGCACTAACAACCCCCCTGAAGTATTGACAATAGGTGCAAGAATTAGCACCTCAAAACCCCCCCAAAAAAAGATATTTGTATTAGAGATTACAAATGGACTTGTCACTTTTTTGAGTGCTCAAAAATAGGCACAGATCAACAAAAAAAGTGATAGTAGTCCTTGAGGAGGTTACAAGGAGATTCTCACTTAGAATACCTTTAAAAAAAGGTAGAGAACAATGAGATGATATTTTTAGGAAAATTCATACAAAGCTGTTCTTCTTGAAGAGGAACAATGAGCTTAAAAAACATTGAGCTTTCATTATATTCTAGCATCCGATAGCAGTAAATTTATACAAGGATGCCCATATTTAAAAAAAAATAATAGTGCCCTCCCTTTGAATAAAAATTAGCACCCTCAAACTTGGATTACCCATGGAAATTTTATGCCTGAATCCTCTGATCGTCTATCCCACAGACAATGCCAATTGTAGTTGAATGATGATGAGCTTTGTGCTCAAATTGATGTTCCAACTATGCTCGATGTGTCAGCTTTGCGGTTGAAGATACGCAGCCTCAATCTCTACACTCGAATTGACATCTCAGCTCTACAGTTGAAGGTACGCAGCTCCAAGCTCTACACTCGATCGATATCCCAGTTTCAAAGGCACCAAATCTCCTTGTTGACATCCCAAATCTGTGGTGTAAGGCACAAAGGCTTCAACGCAATCTCTTCTTACTAAATCCTTGAATCATCAGTAAATAGCTTCCAAGCTATGCAATGGAATAAGAAAGCAAGGATGGCTATCTTATATATAAGAAAAATAGACGTTAGCAACATCCACAAAATCTTAGAGAATTTTGAGATTAATTGAAATTTTAGAGTGCAATATATCTCATGAAGGAGAGCGCCAACTTAAGTGCAGTTAACACTTGGGATTCTCAAAGTGAATCACTTCATATCCGAGAAGGGAACAAATTTACCATGTATAAATGTGGTACAACTGGCATGAGGAAGTGGACACCAAGGATATGTTTTTCCACAAAATTGTATGCAATATACTCGATGAGGCCAAAGTACACACGTGGTCTATGGCCAACATGTACGTATTTGGCTTCGAGGATGATGGCACTCTGGCAGTCTCAACAAAGGAGACTTTGCTTTAGGCGAACATCATGGCTTTGATTTTGATGGCATCATCTTCAGGCACAACAATGGAGACTCTAATGGCATCTTCAGCTTGCTTCAAGGGGAGAACGATGGGTGCTGCAGTCTCGATGGTGGGCATCGAGGCTTCAAAAAAAATGGCCTTAGAATTCTGAATTAAAAAAAAGGTTAAAAATAATTCGAGGCCAAGATTGCGATAGCAATTTTTGGCCAATATATTTTTTTTTCACTAAAACAGTAGTGAAGTTCCCTTTTTTTTTGTAGATCTTTGAAGAAGACAATATCATTCAGAAGAAACCCATTTTACATATATCTCAAAAAATATATAGTTAGAAAGAACTATATAAAAAAATTTTTGTAGACTTGAACAAATGCAGTGAGTAGTCTACAAGAGATACAATGAACCAACTCCTAGAAACTTCAAGAGAGAATGCTAGCAAAATCTATCCTGCTCTGGTACCATGTTAGAATTTCCCAAAAATAGACATGCAAAGCATTACAAAAACTATGAAGAAAAGAGTAGAACTGATTGATTATTCCAAGGATCAACTTTGTATAAATAGCAAAGTTGATCATTGAGAGTCGTTGGATTACAACTCAACAAATATGAACTAGTCTAAACTGAGAGTTCACCTGACTCATGGAAGAGTGGTAACTCAAGTAAGTCTATCCTAGTAGAACTTAAGAGAATAAATATTTATTCTAACAATAACTCCTATCAAAGCTTATTATTTCACAAGCGGTTATGCCCCCTAAAATTTTCAAAATGCTTTGATAAGGATATGCGCCCAAAATATTTTTCAAATGACTTTGATAAATGATATGCACTCAAATTCTTACATTTGACTCTCATCTACCTAATTTGCTATGACCACCAAATATTGTGTAATGCCTGTGTTCCTCTAAATTTTTGCACTAATTCCCATGTAAATTTTACCCTCAAATGAGCATTACCCAAGACGTTACTTTGCACTATTGTTTCTCCTTCCTACATAGACAAAGACATCATGAGTAATGCTTTCCTCTTAGACTTGTTATCCTTAGATATTATCGATATTATGTGCACTATCAATTCACATTGCAAGCAACTCAAACTATATTTTGCAACAACTTCAATCGATTTATGGGCAAAAAAATATTTTAAATAACCTTAATCAATGGTGCTTCACTAACTTAAAATATGTAGGTGCTCTTATTCAATCTTTCTAGGTGCTCTTCAACCTTCATAGGCACTCTTCAATCTTTGTAGGTACTCTTCAATCTCCGTAGGTACTCTTCAATCTCTATAGCCACTCTTCAATCTTTGAAGGTGCTCTTAAAACTTCACTTTCTATTCTACAGGTATGATGGCTTCTACCTTATCACCAGCCATTTAATGTTTCTTTAGCTTTGTTTCTACCAAATTATTTAGTGTTAAGACTTCCCAATTCTTCATAGCAAATAACAATATTTAGGGTGCAATATCAACCCTATTTTCTCTTTAATATATCTTGGGAAAAAAATACGCAATATTCAACTCTACCAATCAAATTCACACCAGAGTTTTTTTTTTATGCTAGATTTTAAATTTGAAGCTTATCACTCCAATATTATTCAAACTAATTCATGCCAGAGTTTTCCTCCAATGCTAGCTATGAACCAATATGGCTTCTGCCACTATGGTACTAACACCACTATTGGTTTTCTAGCCATATTTCATAGGTCTCAATATCCAAGATCATATACAATTAAATATTTGAGCATTCAATATAAATGGCCAATATCCATGAACATGATATTCATGAAATAAAAATGAAATAGCTTAATAGGCTAATAATAATATGCATAAAGAAATAATAGAATTGTTGAAATTGTATACAAGCTTCAATATTATCTAAAGATTCTTGATATATATATATATATTTTTTTTTTTAAGCGAAAAAACCTTCTGGGGCTGCCTTGGTCTAAGAGACCACGAACAGGGATTCTACACAGTCAAAGTCACTCGGGAGTCACACCCAACCATGTCTGCACCAACATTATCAATTGGATTTTGGGTACCCAATTCAACTTTTTGGTAGGGTGGAGATTCGAACCTGGGACCTCCCTTGGAGGATTGCCCTCTCCTCTCCAACTCACCTACAACACCTGGGTAAAATATTATTGATATATTTCTTGATACAATACATGAAATTTTATCTCAATAGTATAGCCTTAGAATATGACTCTTCAATACTATGACTATTGCTCTCCTCACATATCTGGGAGATGTGTCCTTTCATATTCCACACATAAATCAAACCTCTCATACCTCTTGGATTTACATCTTACCACATACATGTGACTCTTCACTTGCATACTTGACACATTGTAAACTCTTGCTCACTTAATTACATGACACTTGCACACTCACATTTACACACTTGCACACTTTCTCACTCATAACACTTGTACACATCCTACACATAGACACATACTTAAGGGGAAATATAAATCACACACCTAAAATTTTGACTCACACCCTAATATAATATTTATAAGTGTACCAATAGTACTATGGGGGTACATTAGTATGTACCAAATAATGTAATATTATTTAACACCCCCTTGTATTACTTTATTTGGTTATTGAATACTTTATTATTCAATCTCTAAATCTTATTTTCATCCTTTTGTTTAGTTTTTGGCACTACTTGTGATTCTAGTGTTGATCCTCATTTTTAACTTTTTCTATTGTATCATTTGTGCTACTATATTTTCTATAATCCTTATTATTTCAAGATTTATTTTTATAATAACCTATTTAATTACCTCATCCAATGTCATTAGTAAAAAATATTTATAGTGGTCCATTCTTAAACACCATTTCCTTTATACCAATATGTTTTTTGGGTATGATTATGACTCCCACAATTTAGACAATGAACATGACCCCAACATATTTTAGTCTTATGTCCAAAATTATTACATTGTTTACACTTTTGAGTGTAGTTTATTTTTGGATAAATTTTGATGGGAACATAAAATTGATTTCTTGGTTTTGTAATTCTCTTTGATATCACAATAGATTCATAAAAAAAAATTATTATAAGCATATTCAATACATTCATTCATGCATTTCTTAAGAATCATAAAAATAATATTTCCAGGTTCATTTTAAATAATATGAATATGTTTTGTTAATTATTTTAAAATAAGTTATATGTGATTTCTATTAGGGGCTATTCCCATTAAAAAAACAAAACATTACATTATTCTCATTACATTTATATCAAATTCATTAAATCATATCCAACATGCCTTTAAGAACATAGTTGCTTCTCAAAAGATTAGGGTTTTTTCTGAAAATATCTCATTTTAAAGTTATCTTTGTGAAGGGTTATCCAATTTAGCTAATTCTTAGACCAACTTGTGTGAAATTTGAATAGCTTTAAAATGAGTGGTCATATGAAACATTTCGAGCAATATTGAGGGAGATACAACCCTACGAAATCAACAATTCAAAACAAGGACAGTGACACTTTTTCATGTCATGAAAAAAAAATATATATATATATATATATATATATATATATATATATTTGTCAGCTAGGATTCGGATGATAGGAAGAGAAATGAAGAGCTAGGACTTCAATGAGGCAATACATTCTATCTGGACATATAATTTTTCAGCTAAGTTTTTTTCCTTCTTTATCTTAGAAATTTTGCATGCAAATTATTATAAAGTTTTTATCAAATATTATATTTGTTATAGGACATTCTGATAAATTTTAATATATTTTGTATTTTAGTTTCCTTTCTATGGACCGATTTATAGTTAAATCCTTATAATCATCTCTAGTGGTAGAGTTTAGTGAGTGCACCTTAAAGAGATCCTCATTGCTCCAAGATAGGGTGGTTTTTGGTAAATTTAATGGGTATTGGCCAAGGGCTTCAACCTTGAGAAAATGGATTGATAGGAGTTGGAAGTCTCCATGAGTGATTCTATCATTTCTTCTCAAAGGTGTATTACTAGCTATTTTTTGTTCTAGGAAATAAAGAGAAAAACTCCTAAAAGGGGGTCCTTGGTTTATGGGAAGAGCAAGACTCTTCCTTACCCATTGGTATGAAGGCTTTTCACCTGAAAATGTAAATCTATCCCTAGTATCAATCTTGGTTAGGATTTTTGGGTTTTCCATTGAATTTTAGAAAATAGATACCTTCAAGGCAATAAGCAACACTTTAGTAGAATTTATTGATATTTTAGATACTATGAAAGATGGATTCTTGGTTATTTATGCTCGAATATTGGTCATGATTTGATATAAGTAAAGCTTTACCAGAATCAATCATTCTTAAGTATAGGCATAATATGTAAATACAAACCATAGATTATGAAAACATATATTTTAGATGTAGAAGATGTCATGAGGTGGGACATATTAAGAGATCATGCCCTAAGAAGAGCCCAACATAATCATATGTAGAAAACCACAAGAGAAACTTACAAATGGTTATGGATGAAGATGGTTTTCAACTTCCAAAAAATAGATCTAGAAAAATGAAAGAAAATAAATAATGGAGACTGAAAGGATATTAGAAGAAATACTGACTTTATTGAGGCTTTAACCTATGAAGAAAAAGTAGATCAAAACTTAGAGGACACGGTACAACAGGTTCAACATATTAAAAGGAATCGTCTATTTAGTATGATCTTGATTTAAGGAAGAACATTTTTGATGAACCTAAGGAATGTGTCCCATCAGATTTTAAAGACTCTTGAAGTACCATGCACTATTCTGAAGAGAAAAAATTGGTAAAGAAAATGCAATTTTAAAAGTTAATACCTCTACCATTAATAAGTAAATACTAGAAAATGAGTAGGACAAGTCAAAAGCTTTTGTAGTAGAGCCAGGAGAGGATAAATATGATGAAAAAATTATGAAAGAATATTGAGGAATAGAATAATAAGACATACTCCCAATATAGGCAGAGCAAAAATAGGAAAACCCTCAAATAATCAAGCAAGATCGAGGGAAGTAAGAGCAAACATAGAGAAAGGAACACAAACTAAGTTGGTTGAACTTTTCTTTACCAAAAATAGATTGATATTGGTAATACACAAGTAGGACCAAAATCCCCTAATGAGATATGATTATCATATCATGGAATATAAGGGGTGCTAATGCCCCCTCAAAGCAAAGGTGTATCAAGGACCTATGTTTAAGTAATAAGCCTGATATTCTTTATATCCAAGAAACTAAAATGACAAAAGAAAAAGTTTCAAAAACTATAAAAGTAGTATGGGCAAGATGTGAATGGGATGTTATGGATTTTGAATGAGCTGTAGGGGAATTCTAACTTGTTGGAATCCTTCTAGAACCTCTTGTGTAACTATTCATAAAACTAGGCATTGTATAACCTTTATAGTCACTTGCTACTTTGTAGATATTTGTTTCATCCTTATTAATGTCTATGGACCTACAACTTAGTCAGGTAGATTATAATTTTAGAGTGGGATTGAAGCCTTTATGAGAAGTAAATACCAAGAAACTCGATTCATGATCATAGGATATTTTAATGCCATAACCAAGTTGGATAAAAAAATTAGAGGAATTAGGAAATTAACCCAAAGTATGAGAGATTTATCAGCTTTTATTCAAAACAATAATCTATGGGAGGTTGAGTTTTAAGAAGACAACTATCTTTGGACCAACAACAAAATAAGCCAAAACCTAACAGCAAAAAAATTATACATATGCATTCTCTCACATCATTGGATGGATGAAGGAACTTGTGATAAAATTAATACCTTAACAAGGACTGGTTTATATCACTGGCTACTAAGAGTTAAAATGGTGGTAAGTGGAGTCAAAAAATATCAAATTTTAAATATGAGTAGATGTGCGAAGACCATCCTCAATTTGTTGATATTATAGCTCAAACGTGGAATTCTTCAAGTAATGATGGGTTGTATGCTCTTCCAAATCAAATTAAATCTACGACATATAGATTAAAAGAATGGAACAAGAACACTTTTGGAAACATATTTGAGAAGAAAGATGAACTAAAAGATAAAATTTCAAAATTTCAAAAAGGTGATCATAATTATCTAAGATCAAATGAGAGGGAGTTGCTAAGTAAATATCATAATATTTTGAGTAAGGAAAAGAAATTCTAGAGATTAAAATCAAGAGAAACTTGGTTAAAAGGAGATAAAAATACAATTTTTTTTCATAGGATGGCTATAGTACATAGATCAACATCAAGAATTAGTATAATTAAATTAATAGAAGGGGTTTGGATTGAATATCAGACTAAAATTAGAAAAGAGGTGGTCTTTTTATCAAAATATTCTAATATCATAGGAGATTGAATTTCTTAATGATAAACTTCTTCAAGATGTTCCTTGAGTGATAACGAATAAATATAATATGAAATTAATGGAGCCTATTACTCTAGAAGTTCATTTAGCTCTTTTCTCTTATAAAAAATGATAAATCCCTAGGTCTAGATGGGCTCTCTACAACTTTTTACCAACATAACTAGGATATAGTGAAGGATTATTTATTGGGAGCAGTGGAACAATATAGGGTACAATAGTACATACCTTATAAAATTAATGCAACATATCTTACCCTAATTCTAAAAAAGAAGGATGTTAAATTGTGTGATTCTTTTAAACCCATACGCCTATGTAATATGGTATATAAGATTATCTTCAAAATTATGGTGAATTGATTAAGGACATTGTTAGACAAAGTTATTTGATAAGAGCAAGTAGAATTTGTAAAAAGGAGACAAAATTTTGGACAGGATCATAGTAGCTCATGGAGTTATAAATTCAATAGCTTCAAGAACAGAGAAAGCAATGATCTTAAAACTTGATATGAGTAGAGCCTATGATAGGGTTAAATGAGATTTTATTTTTTGCAGTTTTAGAAAAGTTTATATTTGGGAAGAAATGGGTTAGATGGATTAAAGCTTGTGTCTCTATAGTTTCTTATTCAGTGTTGGTCGATGGGTTAGTGTATCGCTCCAAATTTTTTGCATCCTTACCTTCAGGCTATAGGATCCGTGCCCAGAAGGAGGATGGGAACAGGATGGCACGGTACCTCAGACTGAGAGGCCTTGCGAAGGTCCCGCCTCTCGGGGGAGGTGTATTATGGTGATTTTTCGACGGATGGTGGGTTCACCGGGAAACGTTTGAATGGCGGTTTCCACGCCTAGGTTGGGAATGTGTTTAATGTGTTCGGTTTTATCTTTAAACATTCGAGTCCTAGGTTTGGCCAAATGAATCTAAGTTGTTCTATTATGAAAATGCAGGCTAAATGAAATACAGAAAACAGATTTTAAACAGAAAACAGAGAGAAAAAGCTAAATTACAAGCCATACCTGATCCGGATGTACGATGGAGGTTCTGATTCTTGAAGCAGTCAGGATCGTCTAGAATTTGACAGGATCGTCTCCGACCTACAGGATCGTCTGAGATCTGACGAATTCGTCAGACGAATTCGTCAGAGACCTACAAACAGAGAAATAGACACAAAATACAAAAAATACAGCAATGCTAATAGAGGATAAAGATGTAAAATGACAATAAAGATGTTAACAGATAATCCTAAATAGGAATGCAAGCAAATTACAATGTTTTAATAGTTAATCATGATTTCATTATGCAATTAAACTACATGGGTGAACTCCAAGATGCAGAATAACAGAAAATAATAAACAAACTGACTAGATGCAAAATAAAAAGAGATGAGAAGAGAAAAATGCAAACTCTGGGCATTGATTGCCCCCAATGTTGATTGCAGTCAAAATCATCTCGGATTGGTACGAAATCGTCTCGAATTGAACAGGATCGTCCACGACAAACTGAGCTTGCTCCGGCTGAAAAATACTAAGGTTCCTGCAACAAAATTTGGATAGGACTAGTGCAGATAGTAATTTGGGATGTTTTAGTGCGTATAAAGTCAAGTTACAGGAAATATCGGCCAGGGGTAGGTTAAGGGGAGGGCCTAAGTTTAAATAGGCTTAGGAGGGAGGTTAGGAGGTTGGAGATCATCCCAATTTGGGAGATCTCCAACGGGGAAGGGTCTCTAACGGCGCGAGACACGCTTACGCCGGATTAGAGATGTCGTTGGAACAGAGGCTAATTGAGAAAAATCAGTTTTGGGACAAGATCGTCTGGACGTCCTAGTCCAGACGAAATCGTCCGATATGAGGCGATATCGTCTGATCGGCGACGATATCGTCAAACGGTCAAAACAAACTCTAAAAATGGCACGGGAAAGGAGGAAACGGGTTAAACGGTGGTTTGGAAGCGGTTTTGGGGGTTAAAATTTGAATTTGAATATTTACTAGAGTAATTGTAATTATTTAAGGTTTTACTGCGCCAATTTTAGGGTGCTACATTTTGCCCCCTCTTTAGCGAATTTTTCGAAGAAAATGCGTTAAAGATGAGTTCTTCTCGATCTACGAGAAAGCAAAAATTATTCCCATTTTTAGGCGATGATTCTAGGTCGAATCGTACGACAACTTACTATGGTGCCCCCTCCGTGTTTTTACCCAAATCGAACGTTTGAGGTAAAAACGCGAAAAACAAAAAATTTTAAAAAGTTTTTAAGTGTTTTTGAATAAAATTAAGAAAAATAGGGTAAAACCCTAATTCATTATTCTCTATTCATTTTCCTAGTTTTTAGAGCTCTGGAGACAAGATGGTCGAGACAGCGCATAGATCAACAGAGGTCCGGCGCGGGCTACGGGTAAGGGTCTAAACTGAATTTAGAATGCTTAATTTTAGAATTTCATGCTTTTTAGATTAGATTTGATTGATTTTTGAGCATCACGGCCATTTTTGGGCCGTCGACGTCGTCGAGACGAAATCGTCTCGATTTCATCGAAATCGTCTCGATATCGTCGATTTCGTCTAGAGGCGAAATCGGTGAAATGGGGACGATTTCGTCAAAAAGGGGACGATTTCGGCTGGCGAAATCGGAGACGAATTTGCTCAAATTGGGGACGATATCGTCCAATTGTGGACGATATCATCATTTATGAAATTGAACTTATTTTGACTTGCATTTTTAATTAATGATTTATTAATGATTTTTATTGTTGATTTTGTTTATGTTGCGGAGAGGATTACTAAAGAGAGAGAATGGAAATATGGCGGACTAAGGGATGACTTGGCGCCCTGTCTCGAGCAGAGCGAGATCGGCTAGCTCGGGTCGGCTTGCGGCATGTGGCGGAGATGCCACAAGTTTCTACGAGATATGGGGCTATTGATAGCCCTAGCGGAGAGGTGGTATCCGGGTTCTTCATGTTTTCGGTTACCGACAAGGGAGATGACTCCCACACTAGAGGATGTATGGAGGATTTTGAGGATCCCCATACAAGGATGGCTGATCACTCCCATGGCCAATCAGGGCCACGCGATGATGCGATTGTGTGGCGATCCGAGCTTCGCCCTGGAGAAGGGCGGAGTGAATATCGAGTCGCTGCGCCAGATGCTAGGGCATCTAGACTCACACGGGTTTTGGTTGGGGTGGTAGGTGGACTTCTGCTGTGCCACCAGAGTGGATGAGGGTACCATGGGTACTAAGATGTGGTCTATGACATGAGAGACCACGGATACAAGTTTGCTTGGGGGAGCTTTGTACTCTGTCGGTTGTATAGGATCCTTCATGGGGTCGTATACAAGGGCGGTCGATGTCTGGTTATGACATCACTACTGCGGGTTTGGTGTTGGGAGCACATTGCGGTGCGGAGGCCGGTAGGGCTCCCATTGATAAGGATTGACGAGGAGAGGCCCTGAGTTTTCTACTGGTGGCTCCGAAGAGGGGCACGGCGGCGGATAGATCTGCCGGTGTCCCGGAGACTACTAGATGACCTTGTCTTCGACCGGATCACCTGGAGGCCTTGGAGAGATCATCCGAGGGTGGGCCGAGGATGGACGGGAGCTGGCTCGCATCAGGCGAGTCTGTTGGCTGAGGATGGAGAGGGGAGAGGTGGAGCTCCATCGGTATGACCGAGTTTTGAGGTAGTTCGGTCTACAGCAGGGGATCCCATCTCTGAGAGACTACGAGTTTTCTCGGACTATCCGGGATAACACTACAGTTAGCGGGGCTCCAGATATGCAGTGATTCTGGAGTCAGGACGTAGATGATGCCCCCATTCGGCCGAGTGGATGGGGACGACACTGGGGTAGGCGACGGCTACGATGCCTGGTACACAGGCATCCGCCCTCCTCGGATGACGAGGGCTCAGGGTCCGATTCATGTAGTTGTGCGTCGGATGGGGAGGCGGTGCCAGGCGGCCATTGAGGCGAGCACGGGGTCACGGCGGGAGAGAGCAGAGGAGTCCATAGGCTCAGCAGAGGCCGCGGCAGCGGGAGAGGAGGGAGGAGAGACCCCCTTCTCCATAGAGAGAGAGACCACCATCGCCTGATAAGGGCAAGGGTGTGGACACAGGAGAGAGTAGTGAGATGGCTACTCTCGGGTGGAGACTGTCCGTCTCCTAGGCACGGGTGCAGACTTTGCAGGAGGAGGCTGCACGACACCGAGCGGAGGCTACACGGCTCGAGAGATGAGGTTGCACGCCTCGGAGCACGGAGCGGAGGAGCGAGCACTCGGGCGCTGGCATGGTCGATTGCTTAGAACGCGTTCTACCAGGGTATCTACTTAAAGATGGTGCTAGAGGGTCAGAGGGTATAGCTGCCAGTCGGTATTGCTGACCCGATCAGGATTGGGTCATCGAGGACTTCATCTCGATCGACGACTAGGACTCCCAGTACCACACATACTGCGATGGGGCCACCTCGTCCACCTCAGGGTGGGGGAGGAGATGAGGCTGAGAGCTCGAGGGGTTCTCGAGACACTGCATAGAGGATATATGATTGAGAGGATTGAGTATGCCAAGATGTAGATTGTGGCATACCAATCTATTTTTGAGATGATGTACATATATTTGATATATATATAGATGAGATATTTTTTGATCATATGACTTGTCTTATGATGATATGACTTGTTTATATGTTTTTATGATGCTTTAATGTTTGAAGTGTGATTGATTTGATGATTCATGTAATTATGTCATTGGAAAATATTATGGTTGAAATGTCATGCTTTAAAAATTTAAATGAAATAATCTGATGTAACAAATTGGTTGTTTGTGATGTGATAATTTGATAAAAAATAAAAGGGACTTTTAACAATAATTTCAAAGGACATTGTCGCTATTATAGACCATTTCATGGAGTCGCCGCTCACTCGGTCGTCAAGCTAATCCCAGTATAGAAATATTGTTAAAAGTAAAGGGGTGCTTAAGAGACTGTCTTAAGACTTTGGTGTGATGATGCAAATGATGATGATGATGATTTTGTTTTCAGACTTTTCATGAAAATATTATGCATGAAATATTTTAAAATGATTTTTGCTAGGCATAAATTCCTAAGTGTGATAAAATTTTTGGATAATTCCTTAGGAATTATACCATCATTGCAAATTTGCATATTGACATAATGACATGAAATAGTGATAGGTGTTTGTTTGTTTTAAAGCATAATTGTATAACAGAATGATTTAAGTCATATGGTTTTTATGATTTTTAAATAAATGGGGAATAAAATTGATACAATGGTTTGCGCTAGGCATAGAATATTTAGGTATAGACTTATACCATCATCGTGAAAATCAAAGAAGAAAATAGATTGTTTTATTGCATGGTTGATTTTTAATTTTTGAAAATAAACAGAAAATATGAAGAGGAGGACTTGCGCTAGGCATAAGACTCCAATTTTAGTTTTGGAACTATACCATCATCGTGAAAGTCGACAATATATAAATATGTGTTTTTATTGTATGGTTTGAAAGAAATTTTGATTTTTGATTATGCATGTAGTTGTCTTTATACTAAACAACTGTACTTTAAAGAAGAAAATGAATTTATTCCAAACAATTTGCAGAAATATTTCAAAGTATCTTAAAGACAAAAGTTAGATTTATAAGGAATCCCATGTGCATATGTGAGTTCATTTCCAATCTTGATTTATCATAATGATACACAAAATCTCTCAAATACAAAATGTGTGTGCAATTGCATTGTTCATTTACTAGTTTTGAGCAAGATAATATGATACAAGTGATTTGAATGAACCAAATAAGTGTTCATTAACCATGATTTAGATGCATATAACCATACCGAGACTACTATGTAAGTCGGATTATCAAGAGCTAGCTAATCCATAAGCGAGACATAGGTCTGTACAAAAGAAGGTCGCTAATGTGACGGACATATCACCACGCTAGGAGTTACCCAAGGCCAAGCGGGTTGGGCACAAACCACCTGTTATGGGGCTTACCTCACAATTTTCGAATAATTGAGAATTCCAAGGATTCAAGCTCATCAACCCTTCTTTTCTTTTCAAAGGGTAGGGAGAGGGATTTTATTGCTTTTGCTTTTGCTTTCTTTTGCTTTTCTTTTGTATTTTTGCTTGATTTTTGAGATAATGCTTGAAACATTGTTGTAATGATATAAAATAACATTTTCTTTTTCTCTTTTTTCTTTTTCTTGAACTTTGCTTTTCTTCCTATGCTAGGGATACTTGCTCGGATTAGTTGTAGAGCAAGGGATTTTTATTCCGGGTAGGGGTGAGCTTGTCCTTTTGCCAATTCTCAAAGATTCTAGACCATGTGCATGATAGGATAGCGGGGGAAACTTTTCGCTCAAGAAACCACTTCTACTATGTAGCATAGCATGGATATTACAAATATAATCATTTTATTGTGAAAGGATGTGCTTGGTTTAAGTAAATAACAAGATCAATTCTCTGTGCTCAAACTTTATTTAATTGAATTTTGTGGACTTTGATATAAGAGAGATTAGTAATCATGCCAGATAAAAATCAAGATATTTATTTTGTGTTTGTGAAAGTGAGGGATTCCAAATAAATGCTAATTTATCCAAAATAATTTGAAATATATAACTGCAACATTTGTAAGAAGAAATATATACAAATACTTTTTGAGAAGTTTGAGAATGTTGACTCTCTCTTTCTTCTTTATTTTGTTTTGGTTTTGAAAGAGTCAAGAATATTGTTGTTTTTATTTTTATTATTTTTGTTTGTTTTTGTTTTTGTGTAAACAGTTTGATATATTTTTAAAATAAGACAACATGCAAAATATGTACAAATGATGAAATGACTAATTTTTTGTTACGCATAGTAACGTTTAAGATGCAAAATGTTCATGGGTTCTTTAAGTTCTTTACCATCTAAGGTAGATAATTTATATGCTCCTGATTCAAATTTAGCAGTGATAATGTATGGTCCAAGCCAGTTGGGCTCAAATTTACCTTTAAGGTCTTTAGTTGCATTAGTATTTTTTTATTTTCTTTTAAAACAAGGTCGCCGATCTCAAAGGATCGATGACGAACTTTTTTAGCATATGATCTTTTAAGCTTGTTTTGGTAGGCACGGAGATGCTCCAAAGCATTGATGCATTTTTCATCTAGGAGTTCCAGCTGGTGAGTCTGCCATCTCGATATTCATCTCCTACTTCGGTATCTTGAAGTAGTAGAGCCAAAGAAGGAACTTCTAATTCAAAGGGAAAAATGGCTTCAGCACCATAAACCAAAACAAAAGGTGAAGTTCCGGTGGGGGTTCGAACACTAGTTCGATAGGCCCACAAAGTTGGATATAATTGAATGTGCTAGTCGCGGCCAAATTTATTGACCAATATTTTGAGAATTTTGATTAAGGTTTTGTTAGATGCTTACGCTTGACCATTACCCTGAGGATAATAGGGAGTGGACCAGCGATGTTGAATCTTATATTTTTGGCATAATTTCTTGACATCTTTATTTTTGAAACAAGTTCCATTATCAGAGATGAGATTTGCAGGAATTCCGAACCTACAAATGATTTGATTAAAAATAAATTTAGAGACTTGTGTGCCGGTGCGGGAAGCTAAAGGCATAGCTTCAACCCACTTCGTGAAATACTCGATGGCGGTTATGATGAATTTGTGTCCATCGAGATGACACAGGATTGATTTTGCCAATAATGTCTAAGCCCCATTTTGAAAAGGGCCAAGGAGATGAAATAGCCTACGAGTTCTTGTGCGGGGGCATGGACAAGGTCGGCATGTTTCTGGCACTTGTCGCAATGGTGCACATACTCATGTGCATCATTTTCCATGGTAGGCCAAAAGTATCCTATCCTAAGGAGCTTTTTAGCAATGACACTACCACTGAAGTGTCCTCCACAAGATCCATCGTGGGCTTCACTCAAGGCTGATTTGGATTCTTCTAAATTCAAACATCTTAATAGGATACCTTCAAAAGATCTCCTATATAAAGTATTGCCAATTATTACAAATCGACTTGCTCGTCTACGTAATAACCGATGCTGGTTTCTATTAGAATTGGCAAGGAAAGTCCCATTTTGAAGAAAATCAAATATATCTGTATACCAAGGTTCAGGAGTAGTTTCATTGATTAGAAACACATCCAAAGGTTCTAAGCATGACTTATTTGAAGCGGGTTCCTAGAGTCGACGAATAATGATAGTGGCATATTCGTCATCTAACTCCAAGGGCAGGAGAGATGCGGCTGCGGCCATAGCATCAGTTGCACGGTTGCAAGTTCGAGGAATAGCTTCCAAGGTAACTTGATCAAATAGAGACATTAATTGTAAAACATAGGCTTTATATGGGCACAGTTTATCATCTCTAGTCGATAAACTTCATTAATTTGGTTTATGACAAGTTGAGAATCACCAAAAACTAACAGATGTTTAATTTTTAGCGCCAAGGCAGCTCGTAATCCAAGGATTAGAGCTTCATATTCAGCGGTATTATTGGTGCAAGCAAATGTTAATTTGAAGGACAGAGGAATAAGATGTTTTTGTGGGGATATTAAAATAATACCCGCACTGACCCCACTCATGCATCGGGCTCCATCAAAGTATAAGGACCATTGTTCAATATGGTCTGCCTCTAATTGAAGGCATTCATCAGGAAACTCAATGATGAGGGGATGGGTAGACTCTAAGGGTGCAGCAGCTAGTTGATCTGCTATGATTTGACCCTTAACAGACTTCTGTCCTATGAATGTGAGGTCAAACTCGCTTAGAGCAAGAACCCACTTGGCTGTACGACCCGATAAATAAGGTCGACTCATGAGATACCTCAAGGGATCATATTTAGCAATGACATAAGTTTTTTGACTAAGCATATAATGGCATAATTTTTGCGTAGAAAACATGACTGCTAGACATAGTTTTTCTAATGTTGTGTAGCGGGTTTCATAACTGATGAAGGTTCGGCTAATATAATAATTAGCACGTTCTCTCTTCGCATCATCAAGCTGAGCTAACATAGCTCCTAAGGCAGAATATGAAGCTGAAATATACAGGAGAAATGGGCGATCGGGTCTAGGTGGAGAAAGCACGGGTGGGTTAAGGAGGTATTGTTTGAGAAGTTCAAAAGCTTCTTTACATTCGTCGTCCCAATTAAAAGGGACATCCTTCTTAAGGAGCTTAAGAAAGGGACCGGTTTTGTCCGCCAACTTATCGATGAAGCGACGGATAGCTTGAAGCTTACCTTGTAAACTTCGTAACTTAGGTGCGGGCATATCAGTGATAGCCGCAATCTTGAGAGGGTCAATTTTGATACCACGTAAAGAAACTATAACCCCTAATAGTTTACCGGACTTAACTCCAAATATGCATTTGGCTGGATTTAATCGAATAAGATATTCTCTTAATCGATTAAAAACTTTTCTCAAATCATCTAAATGATTATCTTCATTAATAGAGTGAGCTATAATATCATCTACATAATCATGTAGGATATCATGCATCATATCATGAAAAATATAAGTCATAGCTCGTTGATAGGTTGCACCTGCGTTCTTTAAGCCGAATGGCATCACTTTCCAACAAAAGGTACCCCAAGGGGTAATAAAGGTTGTTTTAGCCTGATCTTCAGGAGCTATCCTGATCTGATTATAACCAGAGAATCCATCCATTAAGGACATCATCCCACTCCCGACAGTAAAGTCAATGATTTGATCCATGTTTGGAAGAGGAAAATCATCTTTAGGGCATGCAACGTTAATATCTCTAAAATCTGTGCAAACCCTAACTTTGGTGGCTTCTTTCTTGGTAATTGGAACTACATTTGAGATCCATTCAGCATAATCAATAGCTTGTATAAAAACAACATTCAGGAGTTTTTCTAACTCCCCTTTGACTAGCAGGGCCACTTTGGGATGCATTTTTCTAAGTTTTTGTTTAACAGGTTTAGCATCCGGATGGACTACTAGATGATGCATGACTACGGAAGGGTCCAGACCTAGCATATCTTCGTATGTCCAAGCGAAGACATCTTCATATTCTTTAAGGAATGCAATGTATTGATCTTGTTTTTCTTGACTTAATTCTGACCCAATATTGATTATGTGAGGATTATCCTCAGTTCCAATGTTAACTTTAATGACGTTTTCGACTTCCATGTGTAGATCTCTTTCAAAATTAGGTGGGGCGGGTGAGACGCCCAATTCTTGTAATTATTTTAAGGTTAAGTTGGATAATTCATCTTGAGGATTAGTGGCCTCAAGATGGGCTATAGTTGGTATAGAACCATCAAAATAAAATCCATTGTGTAACATTTCTTCAACGGAGACATCGTGGAAGATATCTCCTTCCAACTCATCATCGGATTTGGCAATCATTTCAGGGTAAGCTATGGATAGCATGTTACATGTAAATGGCTGATTTTTTAGAGGCAAATCATCACGCCTATCCAAATAATCTTGATAACATATGAGTTGATCATCATCTTCAAAAGGAAAGGGTTGACCCTTACTAGGAAATAGGCCCACACCACAGCGGGCGGGCCACGGTTCTACCTCGAAAGGTTCTTTCATGCCATTTTGGAAAGGTCCCAAGCCTTTCCCTTTATATCCCATTTTAAGCATTATGGGTTTAGCTTTAATATACTCATTAGTAAAATAACACCGAGCATATCCATCATGATGAGTTTTGATATTTCGAGGTATTCTTCCCCAGTCATATCCTTTATAAATGAAGGCACAACTCCCGACTTGGTAAGTACTTCCCATGGGTTGTGGGAGGCCCAAAGTACGAGGAGATGGTGGCAAGTTATTTAAAAGAATTGAATCTTGCATGAAAGCATTTGTTTTTTTGATATTAAGATTGTGGATAAATCTGGTAAAAGTTCATCAGAAAGAGCATAAGATGTAGAAGGATCATTCCCTATATCTTTAGATGTGGAAGGTATGATAGATGTAGATAATGTGGAAGTGTTAATGAATGGGTCTATAGGTTTTGAAATTATAGGGATAGAACATGAAGGATTGGTTGTGGATTGAAGATCTTTTTGAGGTTCTAGAGTGGTTTGTTTAGAAGATTGTTGATCTATATATGAGGGTGAAATGAATGGAGGAGAAATAGGTGAAGCTATGGGTGTGTGTTTCACAGTTTTAGATGAAAAATAAGAATTAGGATGTGTGGATGACGGAGCGGGGCAAAATTGAACTCCAACGAGGTTACGCCAAAGCACACATATCAAAGGGTCTAGGATCACCATGGATAGTGACCAACTGATTTTTAAATTCGAATTTAACACATTGGTGTAAAGTTGATGGGACAGCCCGCATTGCATTGATCCAAGGATGACCCAAGAGTATATTGTACGATGCGGGGCAATGTACAATAAACACGGTCGTATCTAAGGTTCTAGGACCAACTTGCAATGGGATGGTAATAACTCCACATGTTTCTTGTGTTTCATCATTGAAAGCTTTTATAATCATGTCAATTTTCTTCATTTCATCACTTCTAAAGCCAAATCGTTGGTAGAAGTCAAAAGTGCAAATGTTTAGAGATGAACCATTATCAATTAGGACTCTTTTAACAGCTACATCTCCAATTAGAGCGATAATATATAAGGGATTATCCTTATGTAAAATGTGTTGTGGGATATCTTTATCCCGAAAGTCAATACAATCGACTTCTCTAGTGATGATAGTATTGGCCATGGCTTCGAGGTTGAATATTTTGAGGTACCATCATTTGGCTTAATGTAAGCATCAACTCATCCCTATGGGTAGGAGAAGATCTTAATAAATCCAAAAGGGAAATTCAGGCTGTAGTATTGGATAATTGCTCATTAATATTGTAAGGGGGTTTAGGTTGAACATTAGGAGCATGATTCCCTTTATTGGGATTTTTCAAAACAAATGGAGCTGATCCATCATTTTGGTTTGGTTCTTGTTGAGAATTTTGAGCTTGTTGTCGGGTAACGACTCCAATGGTACCTACAATGTTATATTGAAGACGTTGAAGTAGTCTCGGTTGAGCGTTTATGGCTTGTTCATTAGGGAGGAATTGATTAGAAGAGGGTCGAGTAGTAACTCTTCTAGGAAATGGTTCTTATGGAACCATAGCATCTGTGATGGGTTGAATAGGATCTGATTCATTTTTAGAACTATTCGATTGGTTTGAGGTGATGTCTATTTCACTTTCAGTATCTGATTCTACATCACTAGGATCTGGAGTTTGAAAATTATGTAGGGGCCTGGTCGTGACCAGGGATAAGGTTGTGTCAAATGTTTGAGGATCCTGAACAGGTAATTGTCCGCTAATAGTTCCTACATATCGGGTAGGAGGAGGAACATTATGATGTTCGATTTGATTGGCCACCTCTTTACCATGTCTTGGTAAAGGATGTTGAAATATGTCTAATGATTGATTAGCATTTTGATTTTGATTTTGGGGAATGTTCTTTTGAGCATTATTAGGAGCATTTTGTTTAGGTTGGAAGGCTTGCACCTCCATTTCATTATTATCAATCAGATCTTGTATTTTATGTTTCAACCTTTTACAAGCATTGGTAGAGTGTCCAGGTCCTCTATGGAAATCACGGTGTAAATCGGCTCTGTATCCGGGTATGGTTGGATCGGGTTCCCGGATAGCTGGTAATTGAATCAAACCTCTTTCGAGTAATTGAGGTAAAATAGTTGATAATGGTTGATTCAATCTAGTAAATTCTCGAGGAGGTTTATCAGGAGGTTTCAATATAAATTTTTTTGTTGTCTTCGTTGCATTGATATTAGCAACATTTTCTGTTGTCAGTGACTCCGTCACCTACGACTTGTTTGTTTTTATATTGATTTCTGGATGTTTTCTCATCATCCTTCTTCCTAAGTTGGCCTCTCCTAATGAGGGCATCTTCTACTCTTCGAGCTAAATCTATAGCTTGATCGAAGGTAGTTAAAGTAGCGATTGATAACTCATAAGATATTTGTTCTTGCAAATTATTGATAAAAATGTCCAACATTTCCCTATAAGGTAGCACAAAGTGCTGTTTTCCTATCAACTGCCTCCATCTAGCTAAGAAATCAGCAAAACATTCATCTTTGTCTTGTTTTAAGTTGTATAAATCTTTAATGGTTACATGCCTCTCGATGTAGGCACTAAATTGATGGACAAAAGATTCAGTTGTTTCTTCAAAATTTCTCAAAGAATGAGTGGGCAGTTGATAGTACCACTCTAATGCCATTCCACCTAAACTTTTTGGGAACATTTTTAGTAATAGCAAGTCATCATGTGATATATCATGACATGCTATCCTAAACATGCGAAGATGCTCTATGGGATCTTCGGTTCCTTTATATATAGGCGGGATGGGCATGGGAAAATGCTTAGGGTACGGTTGTGCTACAACTATGGGATCCAAAGGTTGACTACATATCTCTCGATAATTGTACGAGGGACGGTAGGGATCTATCTGGTCCATACGCGAAGCTAACTGTTTCACCATGGCTTCCAGATTACTAGTTTGCCCACCATATTGGTTCGGTAGGGCATTAATATGGGATTTGTGAACATATGATGGAGGGACATGAAGATTAGATGCTATGTTGCTATTGTGTAAATTGTTGGTAGGAAAGGTGTTATGAAGAAATTTTGAAGTTGTATTATGTTGTATCCCAGATTGTTGAAAATTGGTGTTTGGCTTCATTTTAGGTTTTTGTTTACTTGAAGCATATTGATCAATAGTTTGGCGAAGTAAAGCGGTGAAGGAAGTTTTCTTTTGTGTGGGAATGATTTTAGGCTCAATAACGGGTTCCTTAGGAGGTTGGGTAACCTATTGTTTTGGCATGTTTTGAATCATAGTGACCATATCTCTATTGGATGGTCCAGCCTTATCACTTTCTTGATCAATAAAAGACAAGGGATTAGTGTGCACATCAAACATATGTTCCATGGCTGCTTGAGTGTCACTAATTTGCCCTTTATCAATACGAACTGCCATATTAAGAGCGCCAATGTTATTATTGAAAAATTTCCAGAAATGATCTAAGTTATCAAAAGCAATAGTTCCATCTGGAGCTACTCTAGGGGATGAGGATCCATCCTCTTTAACATTTTCTTCTTGTTCATTGTCTACACCTAGGTCATCGTCTTGGTTGATCTAGAGTTTCTTCTTCCGGGATTGGATCCTCGGGAAGGACATTTGGGTTTCTAGTTTTATCTCCTAACCAATCTTCTTCTTCTCCTTCAGTTTGTTTACCATTCCTAAGTTTAGGCATTGTGCTTAACTTAGATTTCAGCAAATATATATATATATATATATATATATATATATATATATATATGCTATAAGCTTAAGAGGTATATATTAATTATATACCTACTACAATATTTAAAATGAAATGTTTTGGTTTTTGTTATGTTTTTTAGTTTTTCTTGTTTTTGTAATAATATTGTAAAGATAACAAACAACACAATAAATGCAAGAAATAATAATGAAAGCAATGATCTAGTTTTCTATAAATAATTTATAAATGTCATTAATGGGCTCAAGTTCTTCAGGAGTCATGAAGTGTTCTTCTTCAAATTGAAAATTTTCTTTCAAGAATTTAATGAAAAGGGCTATAGTGATATTATCTGTCTCAGATTATGGTTGATAGAAGTAAAGCTCGTGGCAATACTCTCGATATAACATAGCTCGAGGAACTCTATTCCATCTTTCCCTATCCGTAAGAACGACCTCTTGGTCTTCTACACGACCTAGGAACTGGTGTATAGTGGCTGCGTTCTCGAGGTATTCCTCGAAGGTGAAAAATTTTGAAGACACAAGAGCTCTCCTATAAGCTAACCATCTATGGCAGGCTCTCTGAAGTTCATGATAAAAGACGAGTTGATGAGGATCCAGGATTCTATCTAGGACAAGCCTCTTGATTTGTTTAAGTTTTGTTGACCTAGATGAAATGACACCTAGTCTTCTATCAAGTTCGTCCCACAAAAGTTGATTTCTATCTGTTTCAGGCACACTAAGCACATAATTGATTTCTATGGCTGCTAATTGGTTTTCAACATTTATAGTAACTGCTAATATTTTCTTAGGAGCTACCATCTAAACATGATATGCAACTTATTAGTTTTAAATGATTTTAAATGCATCTATGTTTTTTTTTTTTTTTGTTTTCAAAAGGTTTTAAATGCATTCACGTCGGGTTCACCAAAATGTATCGCTCCAAATTTTTTGCATCCTTACCTTCAGGCTATAGGATCCGTGCCCGGAAGGAGGATGGGAAAAGGATGGCGCGGTACCTCGGACTGAGAGGCCTTGCGAAGGTCCCGCCTCTCGGGGGAGGTGTATTATGGTGATTTTTCGACGGATGGTGGGTTCACCAGGAAACGTTTGAATGGCGGTTTCCATGCCTAGGTTGGGAATGTGTTTAATGTGTTCAGTTTTATCTTTAAACATTCGAGTCCTAGGTTTTTCCAAATGAATCTAAGTTGTTCTATTATGAAAATGCAGGCTAAATGAAATACGAAAAACAAATTTTAAATAGAAAACAGAGAGAAAAAGCTAAATTACAGAGCCATACCTGATCCGGATGTCTGATGGAGATTCTGATTCTTGAAGCAGACAGGATCGTCTGGAATTTGACAGGATCGTCTTCGACCTACAGGATCGTCTGAGATCTGACGAATTCGTCAGACGAATTCGTCAGAGACCTACAAACAGAGAAATAGACACAAAATACAAAAAATGCAGCAATGCTAATAGAGGATAATGATGTAAAATGACAATAAGGATGTTAATAAGATAATCCTAAATAGGAATGCAAGCAAATTACAATGTTTTAATAGTTAATCATGATTTCATTATGCAATTAAACTACATGGGTGAACTCCAAGATGCAGAATAACAGAAAATAATGAACAAACTGACTAGATGCAGAATAAAACAGCAGATGAGAAGAGAAAAATGCAAACTCTGGGCATTGATTGCCCCCAATGTTGATTGCAGTCGAAATCATCTCGGATTGGTACGAAATCATCTCGAATTGAACAGGATCGTCCACGACGAACTGAGCTTGCTTCGGCTGAAAAATACTAAGGTTCCTGCAACAAAATTTGGATAGGACAAGTGCAGATGGTAATTTGGGATGTTTTAGTGCGTATAAAGTCAAGTTACAGGAAATATCAGCCAGGGGGTAGGTTAAGGGGGAGTACTAAGTTTAAATAGGCTTAGGAGGGAGGTTAGGAGGTTGGAGATCATCCCAATTTGGGAGATCTCCAATGGGGAAGGGTCTCTAACGATGCAGATACGCTTCTGCCTGGATTAGAGACGTCGTTGGAACAGAGGCTAATTGAGAAAAATTAGTTTTGGGACAAGATCGTCTGGACGTCCTAGTCCAGACGAAATCGTCCGATCTGAGGCGATATCGTATGATCGGCGACGATATCGTCAAACGGTCAAAACAAACTCTAAAAATGGCACGGGAAAGGAGGAAACGGGTTAAACGGCGGTTTGGAAGCGGTTTTGGGGGTTAAAATTTGAATTTGAATATTTACTAGAGTAATTGTAATTATTTAAGGTTTTACTGCGCCAATTTTAGGGTGCTACAGTTAGTAACACAATCTTTTAAATTCAAGAGAGGCCTTAGACAATGAGATCCTCTATCTCCTTATTTTTTCATTATTATGGCAAATGTTTTGAGTAAAAACATAAATAAGGCTTACAAAAATGGGCTTATAGGTGAACTTAAGGTTAGTAATAACATCACCCATCAACAATTTGTAGATGATACAACCCTTTTTGGAAGGACAAGGATAAATGAGGCCAGAGCTTTGAATAACTTTTAAAGAAATACGAAAGAGCATTAGGGCAAAAAATTAATAGGACAAAATCCAAAATTTACTTCCTTAACACTCCAGTTAATATCAAAGCAAGAATTTGCACGTTACTTCAAATGGAGGAGGCAAATTTACCAGCAACTTATCTATGGATGCCTTTATTTGAGGGGAGAATGAGGATAAAATTATGGAATCCAGTTATTAGTAAAGTTCAGAATAAATTTCCAACTTGGAAAGATAGATGGTTATCATTAGTAGGAAGAGTGCAATTAATTAATTCAATCTTACAGACCATTCCTGTATATTATATATCATTGTATTCTATGCCAAAATTAGTTGAAAAAATTAATCTATATTATGCGATCTTTTTATGGTCAAGTTTACATAATAAAAGGAAATTTCCTGTAGTGAAATGGAGCAAAGTGTGTGGTGATAAAACTAGCAGAGGTCTTGATTTAAGAGTTCTTACAGATGAAAACTTAGCTCTTGGGGGAAAAGTAATATGGATATTATACAAAGAGATTCAAAGACAATGGGCAAGAATTCTTATTATTTATTGCATTCTCTCTACTAAATGGTTTTGCTCTTTGGAATGGTTTAAAAAAATCTATTTTATTGAATGATTAAAGGTTTAAGATGGGTGGTGGGAACTAGAGAATAAAATTCTATTTGGATGGATACTTGGTGTGATAAAAAACCACTTAATTTAGATCCAATTTTGAAACCTTGGATGAGATTGCTTCAAGATAAATATGGTGATAGGGTTTCATACATTTTGTACAAGGATCAAGAAGGAAGATACAAATGGAAAGAATTGAAGATTGGTTAAAGCAATAGCAGAATTAAAGATTGGTTAAAGCAATGGCAAAGAACTTATAAAAGTGAGGTTTTATAGACAATATGGGATACATCAAAAGATACAATACTTTGGACTGTATGGCTAGAAAGGAATAGAAGAATATAAAAATAAAAGGAAAGTAATTTAGAGGTAATGAAAGGGATAATATTTTTAGCCATAGAGGAGTCTAAACCAACCCTATCAACTCACCTAGTCCCTAATATAGAAGAAGAGAGCCTTTATAGATGGAATTAAGTCATTAAATGGAATTATGATATTGGGTACAAGAGAAGCAAAAGGAAGGCAAATAATATAAAGTGGAAACCACCAGATGTGGAGTGGGTTAAATTGAATTTTTATGGAGCATCTAAAAAAATCCAAGACTAGCAGGAGGAGGAGGAATAATTAAAAATAATAGAGGAGATATTTTGTCTCATTATGTTTTCAATAGTGGATTTAAGACAAATAATGAAGCTAAAGCTTGGGCAGCTTTAGAAGGGTTAAAAATATACAAACAAATAAAAAGGAACTGGGTATAGATGGAAGGTGATTCTCTCATAGTAATAAATGCAATTTTGAGGAAAGCAAAGGCTCCATGGAACATACAAGAGATAATTATGGAAATTAAATATCTTGCTAAAGAGTTTGAAGAAATCAATTTTACACACACTTTAAGGGAAGGTAACAAATGTGTGGATAGGCTAGCCAATAGAGGGGTTTTGATTGAGGATCGTGAAGTTAAATTTCCTTTCCATGGTTAGAGGAAGTACTAATTTTAGCTGAAGCTGACAAGAAAATATTGATTGCTTGAATTAAATAATGATTAAGATTTACTTTAATGTTTTCCATTGGTAATATTTGCTTTATTTTATAGCAATAATGTGTTTTATATAAACTATTTATTATAATTTTTGTGGTTGCACTTGTGTTTGAGGAAGGAAACTAGCAATCCAAATTTCATAATCGAATTATGATAGTGCGATGTTTTGGAAATATTTCTCTACTAATATGCAATGCATAGATAGTAGAGGTGAATTTTTGGTATTGTGAAGGTTGCTATATAAAATGTTAAGAATGATGTTGAATTCTGAAATATTTGTATTCATACAAAAATTTGAAAAGATCCAAAAAATGAAAAATCAAGAATTCAGACATTTGATATAAAATGATGCAAGTTTCTAGCTATAGCATATCAATTTAGATGAGAAGTGTATCTATTTATAAACTCTAAAGCTCTAAAGAAGAGATTTATAATTTCTCTAGGCTGGAGAACATAAGTACAACCCCCTTATTATTCAGCCAAAAATATATATCTAACCTACCTTTCTATCAAAAATATTCTTCATTTGTCTTTCTTATCAAATATATTTTCCATGTTCCTCATTACTAAGTTTTCGCAATCAACTCCTTTTTATCATTTCATATAGATGCCTTCTGAAATTGAATTTTTTCAAGACAAAATTCAACACCATGAATGGCTAAAATATTTGTTGCCCATTTTTCACATCTATAAATATAAATATATTGTCTATAACAATCTGACAATTTCTTAATACCTTTTTTTTGGGTTCTTATTCATGTCCCTAATATTCCAAGATAATATTTTCATTGTTATTTTTTCTTTTTGTTTGTGGTTTTAGCCCCACTTCTTGTTAACACTTGCAATATTTGCTTTTGATTTCCCACATCAATATCCCTCTAGGTTTTTCAACTTTGTTTTTGTTTCTTGGGTATTCCTCTCTTTTTCATTTACACCAATGCTTTGATCTTCATCCATCTCTTCAATCTTCTCACATCGCTCAAAGTAAGACTTATCATCTATAGGTTTCTCTAGTTGTGCAAGATTTGTAGAGCAAGGAATAACCTCAAAAGAACATTCTTCTTTATATTATCCTAGAAATCCTAAAGTGCAAGGATGCTCTTCCAAAGAAATTTTTTTCTTATTCTACCCTAAAAACCCTAAATTGTACAGACTTCCTCCATCCTCATTTCTTTCTTATGCTCCTCTTAAAACCCTAAAGTGCAAGGGATAACCTCTATGCCACTTTTAATTTTTTTACCAAGAGAGGATTCTATACTACTTGAGGAAAATGAAGATGATTTACCTAGAAAGATATTGACCTCTTATGTCATCTTTGTGCTAGGATTTTCCTCCAAATTTACCTTTTCAACTTTAATTCCTTTTAAACTTGAACTTATATATTATACTTTCTCTTCCCTTATATCCTTCTTTACTTCTTTGAATTGTTGATCCATGTGAGTTATGGTGGCATTTTCCATAAGATTTTGTAGATAGGCTTTCTTTACCCCTTCATTAGGAGTGGAATACCCTTGATCTGATCTACCTTTTATTAGTGTATGATTTCCTTGCTTCACCTTGAATTTTATCTTGTGACCAAATTTTTATGTTTCTTTCTTCATAGTTTTCACTTTGTAAACTCTTGCCAAGTGGCCAGTCTCATAATAATTGCAATAATGAAATGTGATGTTTTCATTATCCACTTCTTGATCCTATTCTCCTGAATTAGATTTAATCTTAATGTATTGTGGCAAGGGTTTTAAAATATCCATAACAACACAAATTCATTTATATATAGCATGCTTTTGGTCCTTAATAGTTAGTCCTTCCATTATAAATTCTCTTATGGTATTTCCAATATTTTCAAGACATCTTTATTGATAAGTTGATATGAAAGTCCAAGATGACTAACTCAAACTAAAATCATCTTAATAGTTTTTGTCTCACTAGAATAAATTTCATTCCATGGTATTAAATGAAGGGTATCTCTCTTTAAGCCATGGGTCGGTACTTAATATTTTATCCCTAATTTTTGAATTAGAAAACTTAATGAGAAAAATGTTTAGGAAGAAAAGTCATAATAATTTGAATTCAATTCGCAGTTCCACTTGATCCAAAACTAAATATCCAAAAATTTAGCCAATATCTATGGAACTTGTATATTAACCCTCTACTTTTGAGAACCATTATCACATCCTTCATAGTCAATTCTAGTTTAATATCTCCTACTTACATCAAACTTGTCATATATTTATTCTTCAACTTTAGCATCCATACTTCTAGCTAGGGTATCTTGACATCCCATTAGGCTTTCCAAATATGATTTTCCTTCCACAGTATCTAGTGGGAATGGAGTTCGCTCATGGTTTGCACTCCCTCTGAACTTGCACTCACTCCTGGATTGCACTTCCTTCTAGCTTGCACTCCCTTATAACTTGCACTCCCTCCTAGCTCCCACTCACTCTTATCTCCTCTTTCTTGAGGTGCTCCTTTGCTTTGGTAATTATTCAAGAACAATATTCATAGCATTCATGGTAAGGGTTTGAAGCATTGATACACTTCAAATGAACCCGTTGCTCTTCTGCCATATCTAAAGATCTCAAGATTGTAAAACAAATTGAATCTTCCTCCACTCTAAGTAGCATGAAATCTTCCCACCATATTATACAGCTCCTAGGGTTTTTGAATTCTCCTTTGCTTTTGTCTCTCTTTAACTCTTATATGTTCTATTAATTCTAGACTCTTAGAAGCTTTTCATTTTTCTTGAGCATTCATTCTTTGTCTTCTATCCATGATAAATTCCTTTGGAGTAGAATTCCTTGTTTCTCCAAAATTTCAAATAAACAAAATTTTAAATTTCAATTTGCAAACTTAATTTAACAATTTTGCATTCAATCTTCAAAAGATTAAATTATTTATATCTATTGGAGTCCTTATCTCTCCAAATATTTTTTTAAAAAACAATCGATCAATCAAGCAATGTTAATTCTTCAATTGTTTAAATCAAATTTCTTCTAGGAGTAGAAATCCTTTTGACTCCCAAGTTTAATTCTAGCAAACAAATTTAAAATCATATCTATTCTCCTATTTCAAATTAACCTTCAATCTTTAATTTCAATTCAAAAAACAATTTATTTGACTCCTTATAACACCTATCAAAGCTTATTATTTCACAAATGATTATGTGCCCAAAATATTTTTCAAATGATTTTGATAAATTATTTGCACTCAAAGTATTATCTTTGATTCTCATCTACCTTATTTGTTGTGAAAACCAAATATTATGTGGTGTCCATGTTTCTGTAAAGTTTTTCATTGATTCCCATGCAAATTTTACTATCAAATGATCATTACCCAAGACATTACTTTACACTATATTTCTCCTTTCAGCATACATAGAGACATCATGAACAATGCTTTCCTCTCAAACTTGTTATCCTTAAATATTATCGAGATTGTGTGCACTATCAATTCACCTTGTAGGCAACTCAAAATGTATTTTACAATAGCTTCAATTGATTTATGGTTGGCAAATGGTTTCAAATAACCACAATCAATGATGTTTCACTAACTTAATCTATGCAGGCACTCTTCTTCAATATTTGTAGGTTCTCTTCAATATTTGTACGTTTTATTCAATCTTTATAGGCACTCTTCAAACTTTGTATATGCTCTTCAATCTCTAGAGGCACTCTTCAGTCTTTGTAGGCGATATTCAAACTTTACTAGCTATTTTGTTAGTATAGTAACTTCTACCTTATCACTAGGTGCTTAACCTTTCATCGACTTTGTTTCTTCCAAATTCTTTAGTTGTAAGGCTTTCTAGTTATTCATAGTGATTAACAGTATTTAGGGTGGAATATCAACCCTATTTTATCTTCAATATATCTTAGGGAAAAAACACACATTATTCAACTCTACCAATCAAATTCACTCCAGAGTTTTCTTTCGATGCTAGCTTTTCAATCTAAAGATTATCGCTCTAATATTCTTCAAATAGATTCACACCAAAGTTTTCCTCCAATTCTAGCTAGGAACCAAGATGGCTCTTACCACTATGGCTTTGATACCACTATTGGATTTTTGACCAGATTCAATCATAGGTCCCAATATCCAAATATCATATATAATTCAATATAAAATGCCAATATCAATTAACATAACATTCAATAAAATAGATTAACAGACCAATAACGATATGCATAAACAAACTTACAATAGAATTGCTCAAATTGTATACAAGCTTCAATATTATATGAAGATACTTGATATATTTCTTCATACAATACATGTAGCTTTATCTCCATAATATAGCCTTAGAAGATAAATCTTCAATACTATGAACATTGCTCTCCTCATATATCTGAGAGATGCATCCTTTTATATTCCACACATAAGACAAACCTATCATGCCTCTTGGCTTTACATCTCACCATATATATGTGACTCTTCACTGATATACCTGACACACTGCACACACTTGCACACTCTCTCACATTTACACACTTTCTCACTCATGATACTTGTACACATCCTATACATAGACATGTACGTAAGGGGAAATATAAACCACACACCTAAACTATTGACTCACACCCTAATCTAATATTTATAATTTTACCAATGGTATTATGGGGGTACATTAGCATGTACCAAATAATATAATATTCTCTAAAACCCCCTTGTATTACATTATTTTGTTATTGAATACTTTAGTCTTCAATCTCTAATTCTTGCTTTCATCCTTTTTTTTTTGGTTTTGGCACCACTTGTGATTCTGGTGTTGATCTTCATTTTTTGACTTTATCTATTGTATCATTGTTGATACTATATAAACTATAATCCTAATTATTTCAATATTTGCTTTTGTAATAACTTGTTTAAGTACCTCATCCAATGCCATTAGTAAAATTTCTTTCATAGTGTTCCATTCATGAACACCATTCCCTTTATACCAACATGTTTTGTGGGTATGATTATGACTCCCACAATTTAGACAATGAACATGACTCCAACAATCTTTAGTCTTATGTCCAAACTTATTACATTATTTACACTTTTGAGTGTAGTTTGTTTTTGGATAAACTTTGATGGGAACATAAAACTGATTTCTTGGTTTTGTAATTATCTTTGATATCACAACAAATTCATAATCTTTTTTTCATTATAAGCATCTTCAATACATTCATTCATGCATTGCTTAAGAATCATAAAAATAATATTTTCAGCTTCATTTTGAATAAATTGAATATGTTATGTTAATTCTTGATTCTTAGAAGCTTTTCCTTTTTCTTGAGCATTCATTATTTGTCTTCTATCCATGATAAGTTCCTTTGAAGTCAATAGATTTCTTTAATTCCTTTGGAGTAGAATTCCTTGTTTATCCAAAATTTTAAATAAATAATTTTTCAAATTTCAATTTGCAAACTTTCAATCTTCAAGAAATTAAATTCTTTAAATTCTATTGGAGTATAAATCCTTATCTCTCCAATTTATTTTAAAAACAATCAATCAATCAATTTTAAAAAAATTTAAAAAATTTCAAAAAATGAAGATTCAAGATTACTAGAGTGGTAAGGGCTTTGGCCTCTCTTTGGGAGGTTCAAGGTTCAAACCCCACTTAGTATGAGGGGACCAGGACCCCTCATACTAACCTGTGCAAACTCATTGAATTTTTTTCTTCAAAAAATAAGTTTTTGAAATCAATTTTAATTCTTCAATTATTTAAATCAATCAATTTTCTTTTTGGAGTAGAAATACTTTTGACTCTCAAGTTTAACTCAAGCAAAAAAATTTCAAATAAAATCTATTATCCTATTTCAAATTAGTCTTCAATCTTTACTTTCAATTCAAAAAAGAATTTATTGGATTTCTTATAACTCCTATCAAAGCTTATTATTTCACAAACTATTATTCACCCTAAAATTTTCATTTTTTTATAAGGATATGCACCCAAAATATTTTTATAATGACCTTGATAAATGATATGTGCTCAAAGTATTACCTTTGACTCCCATCTGCTTGATTTGTTGTGACCATCAAATATTGTGTGGCATCCATGTTTCTCTAAAGTTCTACATTGATTACCATGCAAAGTCTACCCTCAGATGAGTGTTACCCAAGACATTACTTTGCATTACCATTTCTCCTTCCAACATACATAAATACATTGCAAGCAATTATTTCCTCACAAAGTTGTTCTCCTTAGACATTATGCAGATTGTGTGAGCTATTGATTCACCTTTTAGGCAACTCAACAACTTCAATTGATTTATGGACAACAAATGGTTTTAAATAGCCTCAATCAATGGTTCTTCACTGACTTAATTTGTTTAGGTGCTCTTTTGCAATCTTCGTAGGCACTTTTCAATATTCGTAGATACTTTTTAATCTTCGTTGGTGCTCTTCAATATTTGTAGGTGCTCTTCAATATCTATAGGCACTCATCCATTTTTGTAGGTGCTCTTCAAAAATCACTTTTTATTTTATTTGTATAATGGCTTCTACCTTATCACCAGGTGCTTAACCTTTCTTTGACTTTGTTTTTATCAAATTATTTAGTGTCAAGACTTCTCAATTCTTCACAATAAATAATAGTCTTTATGATGTAGTATCATCCCTATTTTCTCTTTAATATATCTTAGGCAATAAAGCATACTATATTCAACTTTGCCAATCAAACTCCAATATTTTTCTCTGATGCTAGCTTTTCAATATGAAGCTTATCACTCCAATATTCTTCAAATAAATTCACACCAGAGTTTACCTCTAATGCTATCTATGAATCAATATGACTTCTACCATTATGGCTCTAATACCATTGTTGGAATTTTAGCTAGATTCAATCATAGGTCCCAATATCCAAGATCATTTTAAATTCAATATGTGAGAATTCAATATAAATGGCCAATATCAATTAACATAACATTCATAAAATAATAATAAAATAGATTAACAATCCAATAACAATATGCATAGATGCTTGATATATTTCTTGATACAATACATGAAGCTTTATCCCCATAATATATCCTTAGAATATTACTCTTCAATACCATGACTATCACTCTCCTCACATATCCAATAGATGCATCCTTTCATATTCCATACATAAGACAAACCTCTCATGCCTCTTGGCTTTACATCTTTCCACATACATGTGATTCTTCATTTGCATACTTGACACATTAAACACACTTTCTCACTTGTAAACCTGATAGAGAGATTGGCATCTCGATTTGTGTCCCACATTATGAGAAAATTGCACTGGTGTCTAAACTCCCACTAGTGTGATGCCCTATGCTTTGGTCCACAAAACCAAAGTGGTCTTCTCCTTTGATATGGAGATTCTTTCCTTGTATATTTTAGTGCAATATGCCTCTAATGCAATGGTATTTTAAGCTTTAATTTTAATGTAAAAACTCATAGGATAAATTCCATAAGATCAAATATAAGATAACCATAATATAGTAAGATCAAGATAATGATGTAAGTAGAATAATATGAGCAATTTAATATGTAAATCAAGGCTTATAATATATCAAATAATATTCATTAATAAGCAAAAATATGAATGTAATAGCTTGAATCATACATGTAAGAAGCATGTAGCAAAACTTACAATATTAATTGCTCAAATGTATGCAATCCTTTATTACTCCACTTTCCCTTACAAATGTAGTACTTGACTCTCTGATATTTGATATAGAATGCTTCTCTATGGAGTACTATATATCCATAGTAGAATGAATCTTTGGATACTTGACTATTCCTTTCCATATTCCAAGTCTCATGACTCTTGGCTTCTCTACTTGACACGTGCATACACCACTTTATCTTGTATGCACACCTAGACATGACTCTTCACTTAGCACTCTCTAATCAAAATACACTTGTGCACACTTACATATAAGACACTTGTACACATATTCACATTATGCTTACACACTTACTCACATGACACTTGTGCATTTCCTGCACATACACACTTATATAACACTTGTGCATTTCTTGCACATTATTACATTACATAAAATATTACTCACACTCTAATCTAAGACTTGACCCTAGTCTAATATTTACAAGCATGTACTTGAAGGTACCATGGGGGTATATTAGAATGTACCAAATAATATAATATTCTCCAACATCCCCCTATATTACATTATTTGGTTATTGAATACTTTAGTCTTCAATCTAGGTCTTTGTCCTTCAAGTGACTTTGCAATGGATTTGATCTTTATCTTGATCTTTATATAGTTCTTCTTCTTGCTTGAATTCATCTATGAATTCTACTTCATGTTCTTCAGTATTTGTACTTTATCTTCAATCTACTTCCTTTAGATCAATATCTGAACCCTTAATATGAGATTCTTCTTTGTCTTCAAATTCAAATTTTCTATTGCCCTTCTTGAAGTGATTTCTTCTCTTCTTGTTTCTTCTTCTTCATTTTTGCATCTTCATTTGAGATATATCTTCTAAGCATTGAGTTAGTAAATCATCACAATAATATTGTCCTAATTCCAATGATTCCTTATTGAAACTAACATAAGCTTCATTCAAGTTATATGTGACTTTTTCTTTTTCTTGTTTCTTCCCTTGAAAGAACTCAAAGCTAATTAATGATAAATACATCATTAAGCATTCTTCTGAAGAGAATCTAATAGTATTTTGAGAATTCCACCATGTTTTGAAGAGTTTTTCATGAAGATAACTTATAAGTGTAGTGAAAATTTCTTCTTTAGCCTCCTTGAGAAACATAGACAATTTTTCTTTTAAATCATTAGACATTTGTTTCTTTCCATCAAAGTTATCTATTAAGTTTTGAGAATAAAACTTAAGTATGTGCAACATGTCTTCACTATTCTCATTAAATGCATTCTTAATAATTTCTTCCATGATATACAAACAATAATAATAAAATATTTTCTTTGATGTATGATACCTTATGTCTCCTTAGAATTGAATAATCAAAAGTTTCTAAATTAGAAAACTATGAAGTAGAAATCCTTGTCTCCCAAATATTAGAAACTAAGAAATATGAATTTTGCAAATTTAAATTTTCTAAGTTTGAGGTTGAATACCTTTTGACTCCCAAATAATTAATTTGCAAAAATTCTATAATCTTTTTATTTAAAAAAACTAATAAATCAAATCAATTTAAAAACTATTAAGAAACCTTATAACTCCAATCTTAATATACCATAACTCTACTTATCTCTCCATTAACTAAATAATTAATTTTCTCTTTTTCAATTCTAATAAATCACTTATCACTCCTTAACTTAATTAAATATAAGTTTTTAAACTTAATAACCCTAAAAGTTAAATAAATTCTTATAACTTTTTTCAATGAGTTTACATAAGTTTTTATGAGGGGTCTTGGTCCCCTCATATTGAGTGGGGTTTGAACCTTGGACCTATCAAAGAGAGGCCAAAGCCCTTACCACTACAAGTAATCTTACAACTAAATACACCCTTATAACTTATCTCTCCTAAGTTTTTAATTAAAACTTTCACTAAACCTTATTACTCCAAAAACAAACTTTAAGAAAAAACTAAATTAAAATTTAAGTTTACCTCCACTCTTTGTATGCACCAATTCTTCCTTGCTTCACTATAATGTGTTGACTACCTTCGAAGTAAGTTGGACAAACTCTTTTAACTTGCTCACTTCAATGCAACGTGGCTCTATGAAATGTTCTACCTTTTGGTGGTTAATTGTTTACTTCCAACATTTACTCTTATGGAAGGTCTCAAATGTTATACTAATAATTACCTATGTTAATGATTCTTATGTTACATCTTAATGTAATGCTCCTTAACGTTACTCAAGTTTGCTTAGCGTTGTTTAACATGTTTAGCCTTTTCACGCTCGAATTTGTATGTGAAGAAAATGATTGATTCCTTTCTCAAGCATCGTCTTATGGTTATTCATGTTTTGAATCTCTAGTGTCACTTGTTGGTTGTTTATGTCTTGAGTATCAAGTGTTGCTTGTTGATTTTTCATGTTCCAAGTCTCACAGGTGATGTGTTGAGTCTCCTTTGGCTTGTATAATGGATCACTATATGCACTCTTCACTTGGTATCTTGGTGAATGAATTATTGTATATGCACTCTTCTTGGTGGCTTGGTGTATGGCTCATTGAATATGCACTCTGCTTGGCACACTTAGTTTATGATGACATTATTTTAACGATAGCGCTATAGTATTGATGTCTTCTACCTTGAAAATAGTGCTCTGGTCATGATATCTTTAGCTCTAACAATGACATATTCTACCTTAATAATAGCACACTATTATTCTCTATTTTGGCTTGGTTATGATGTCTTCTCTACACAAAATACGAACACTCTAGTAGCACATGATTGTACTTTTCTCTTAATCTCGGTTGTACTCTTTTGTCTTAACCTCTACTGTAAGTGCACTGTTGCATTAATGACTTAGCTTTCACTTAACTTCTATGTGTAATTTGAATAGATGAATAACTCAGTTGTTATCCTCATATGTTATTTGGATAGCCTTCAATGTTGTTTGAATGGCCTCTAACATTGTTTGGATGGCCTTTGTTCTATTCACTAGCCGAATAGCTTTATTTATTCACTAGCCAAATAGATATTCTTTCTTTCTTTTGCTTTCTAGTTGAATAAATTTCCTCTTACTACAAGATGACTTTTTCCTTTATACTAATATACTTTAGGCCTTCTTTCTTCTATAGTTGGCTAAATGGAGCTTATTTGCAACCTCCTTTCATTCTTGTTGTTGCTTGTATTCACATTCTTTCTTCTTGTGTTGAACAAAATAATAAATGTGTCACTTTACTATAGAGAAAGGAACTTACCTTCAAGTTCCAAAATATTTTGTCTTTAACGTTGTATTTCAAAGTTGGATGATGTTACCTTTGAACAACTTTGTCTACTAGGGATGAATTATGTTTTAACCTTAACCCTAATAGCGTCTCTTTAAAACTACACTATATCTTATTTTTCAAGGCTAAATCTTCTTTATGCTTTGCTGCCTCTTTCAATATTGAGTCTTCTCTTCTCTGAAAGCTTCTTGAATATTTATTGTCACTTTCTCTATCTTTATTCTTGAATCTTCTTATTGCCTATGTCAAGGTTTGAATGACCTAAAACTTTTTGTAGTCCTCTAATTTGTCAGTGTCTATCTTCAAGACCTTAATTTATTATGTCAAGGTTTATCTTCAAGATCTAAATCCACTTTGTCAAGGTCTGCATTCAAGAACTGAATCCACTATGTCAAGGTCTACCTTCAAGACCTAAAAAATATATTGCAACTTTAATTAATCTTATATTGATGAAAAATTTCTTCAAGATAAATATATCTTATTGATATATCCTTCTCCTATTATGCTTTCTCTTGCCTTTAGAAGACGAAATTCTTCTTTATCTATTGTAGGAAGCTTCTCACTTGTTTTATGATCAATATCTTCTACAAATATCTTAGATCACACCTAAGAACCCAAATAATTTCAAGGTGACTCAAATTTCCCTTATGCCATAATAAAAAACAGTGACTTGATTGTATTGAATCCTTCAATTTTTCTCTTGAGTTGATATAAATCAGTTGTCAAGGATTATCTATGTCCTTAAAAAATTTTACGATGTCAAGAGTTGGCTATTTACCTAAATGGTCAACTATATTAAAGTTGATTTGCCCCATTTCTTTGGCTAAAATTTTGTAGGTATAGAAAAAAATAAGGGCATAAAGCTTGAGGATAAGAATTTTTAGATTTTTCAAGATTTGAAGATTACTCTAGATAAATATGGTTTACATTTATACTTTTATGCTATTGAGATGGCTGATATGGATATTGTTCTTAGATATCCTTGGATGAATTCTTTGGGTACTATTAACATTAGTTTGTAAAAGAAGTTTATGAAGTTATTGTACAAAAATAAGAAGATAACACTGTAAGATATTTCTCAAATTAAAGATCAAGGATCTAGGGGAAAATAGGAAGTTATTGTAGGAAAACAAATTGAAAAATTAGAAGAACCTAAAATAGAGTCTAAGGAGGATTTAGTAACAAAAATCAAAGAAGAAGAAAAAGTATAGTCCAAGGATGATCCAAAATATGGGAGCATGGAAAAAGAGCATAACAAAGAAGAACAAAATACTAAAGAATCAAATATAACAAAATAATAGGTTAAGGTTACAACATATTATCATCCACACCACCAAGAGCAGCAACAATCTTGGAGGTATGGCTTAGGGAAAAAATATTATGGATCTACATGGACTCATAAAGGAACCAAATATGACAATGTTTGATAGAGAAAGTATAATGATTATAGTTTTCAAAGTGGTACAATAACATCAAGGAATAAATGGATCCATCATTCAAAATACCAAAGTAGAGCAACAGAAGCATGAATTCAACAAAGCGGTTCTATATACTCAAGTGGAAAAATGACATATTACCATCAACAAAGACCACCACCAATCAAAGTTTCACTAGGATGGATCGATGATCAAGATTGGTAATAGTGTTAACATTGCTTAGCAAATCGTATTATTTAGTTTCTTCTTATGTTTTAAGGAAGAAACATTTTGTAACCAAGTGGAATGTTAGGTACCTAAGGGAATATAATATTATATTGTGTATGGGTCTTATGGATAGTTGGCATGGGCCACATATAACCCAAGTTTGTGCATGGGTCTTATTTTAATATTTTACTATAATATTGAGTGAGACAAAGGTTTAGAAAGAGGGGTATATAAATAAGGGATATTGCACTACACCAGAAAAGGGCTTTAACGGTGCTTATAAACCACCCTTAAAGACCTTTAAAGGTGGTTTTTCAACCATCGTCTATGAGGGTGTCATAAAAATTTTACGATATATGACAACGGTTAAAAACCGCCTCAAATAACTGCCCTCTTAGGGTCTAAGAGGGCAGTTAAAAACTGCCCTCTTAGGACTACGAGGGCAATTAAAAATTACCCTCTTAGGACTAAGAGGGTGGTTATTAACCACCCTCTTAGGGTTAAGCCTCTTAGGTCTAAGAGGAAGGTTCTTACCCACCCTCTTAGGGACTAAGAGGGTGGTTATAAACCACCCTAACCGCCCTCTTATGGTCCCACCCTAAAAATATATATAAAGGAGACGATCCATGTTGGAGGGACTATGCCATCAGATAAGTTATGCCATCGATTATAAAGAGCCTATGACTCTTTATTCAACACTCTCTCAGCAGAAACAATTCTATCAGTGCATGTTTTAACTCCATGATCAAGGCCCAAGAGTTTGCAAACTTTACAAAGCTACTTGATAATAAACAAGATCTCACACATACTGCTAGTTCTTTGAGAATCAATCAAATTATACTCAACAATATAAAATAATTCTCTTTGTGGTCTTGGCTTGCAAAACACCACCCACGGTGCCTACGACATCAATGTATTGATATGAACTCATCCTCCTGATCAAAGCTCAGAAGCTGCCAAGTAGACACTGTAACATGATTATCAATGAGATCTTGCATGTACTATCAACACCTTGTCTTCCTTATCCAATGGTATTTTATTATCACAATCAATCAACTAATATGGACTGAGAGTAAATCATAATGATAGTGATGAACGTAGCTTTTTAAATTAAATGTCACTCCTTGTATATTTTAAAAAAACATATATTGATAAAATTCAAACTTTACAAAGCTAATTGATAATAAACAAGATCTCACACATACTACCAGTTCTTTGAGAATCAATCAATTTATACTTAGCAATAGAAAACAATTCTCTTTGTGGTCTCAACTTGCAAAACACCACCCACGATGCCTACGACATCAATGTATTGATATGAACTCATCCTCCTGATCAAAGCTCAAAAGTTGCCAAGCAGACACTGTAACATGATTATCAATGAGATCTTGCATGTATTGTCAGCACCTTGTCTTCCTTATCCAATGGTATTTTACTATCACAATCAATCAACTAAGATGGACTAAGAGTAAATCATAATGATAGTGATGAACGTAGCTTTTTAAATTAAATGTCACTCCTTTTATCTTTAAAAAAAATGTATATTGAGAAAATTCAAACTTTACAGATCCTATGCCCTAAAGAACACCCCTATGAGTTAGTAGCATGTTACCCACATATCGTCAGAACCACTTACCATTCATTTCCATGTTAATCACCTCAATCACTTGTCCTAAGCTTTTAAGTATATATATATTTTCCTAGTAGTACAAAACAACTTAGTGTTCATGTTGCCCCAACTTCAAGAAATTTTCATAGAACAACTCTGCAATAGGATTATTGAATTGAGGTCCATCATGATGTGGTGTTGTAGGAAGGTGAGACACTTACCATAACAATCACCCAGGTTCAAAATGTGACAAGCATCCCCCCATGTTCAACTGGTTGTCCAACTAATACAATCAGGTATATGTGGTAAAAAAGTTGACATTTCCATGATTCGAAGATCCTATGGATGTATAAAGAGATGGTTGATTTCTTAACTAATAGTAATAGTGCAAAGACAGAGTAGCCCACCTCCATGGGCATTAACTTTTACAATTAAGGAACTAAACAAAAAAATATCATTCAATAAAAATATTCATAAAGTTCGTATATATGTATATAAATAAAATATTGGGGAAGGCCATTGTGGGAATGAAAAGTATGAATAGCTTGCCTGTAAGGAGCATTCTCATCCTCATATGGCATTGTATCTCATGTTGGGCCCTTACTTCCTCCCTATTTCTGAATGCTCCTTCTTCAACCACTTATCCTTTTCAGGTTTGTAAACTCATACATGAAGTACAAACTGGAGTGTGAGGTGAAAGTCCATTACACATCTAATGAGTGCTACCTCAACAATTTCAAGATTGTAACCATAAGTTTGTAGGACCTGCTTATGGACATATACTTGTAAAACCTAAAAACATAAAGACTATTATGAAGGGAATGTGAACTAGTCATGTGGAACAAGAACCTACATTGAACAAACACAATTTTACATGATGCAAGGACTTTGCAGTCTAGTTTGACTACATCAAAATGGGACTTAGCAAAAGAGTGGAGAAGATTATTGTGTCCAAAAGTTGCTAAGAATTGAAATTGATGCCAGTGTTGTGATGATTTTGTATTTATGGCTTGTGCTGGAAAACAAAATGATTATCTGTTGCAAAGTTGAACAAAGAGTCATAGGTTCTATTCCTGCCACCTCCACCTGGTTGTATTCAAACTTCAAACTTCAATATTTTACGTGCAAAAAATTTATAATGTAGAAGAATTTAATAGTTTATTCTCTTTTTCAATTAAAAGAATAGCTGACATAATTCCCACATAATTGGCTAATAGCCAAAGACAAGAAATTAACAAAATCATGACAATTCCAAGAAATGTTCTATATTATTATTACCAAAAACAATCTCTTAAAAATATAAACATAACTATAATAAACAATGATTGTTCACCAAAAGCGGGACCTTTCACTTACATTAAGTTTCCCACTCCTTGTACAAGGAAAAACATGTCCATCACCTCATATGAAGGACAGTCAGTTAAACATTTATGGGGACATATGAAATGAAGGAAAGTGCTTGACACCAATTGCCATATCTTCTCTTCTATATTATTTTGCTTATTCAAACCCTTTATTGCCTTCACGTCCTGCCAAACAATAATGACAAGAACGTAGTCAGTTAGTTGTTATATTCAATTTGTACCTAATGAGGCTACCATGAATTTGTGTAATACCCTTTCACTTGACTGGTGTATAGGGCATGGTGTGGAGCATCCTCCAGGTGTTGACCTGAGATCTTCCTTAGTTGAAGAGGAATTTTGAGGTTTTTTAAAACCAGATTGTTGAATGCTCCTTCTTCAACCACTTATCCTTTTCATGTTTGTAAACTCATACATGAAGTACAAACCAGAGTGTGAGGTGAAAGTCCATTACACATCTAATGAGTGCTACCTCAACAATTTCAAGATTGTAACCATAAGTTTGCAGGACCTGCTTATGGACATATACTTGTAAAACCTAAAAATATAAAGACTATTATGAAGGGAATGTGAACTAGTCATGTGGAACAAGAACCTACATTGAACAAACACAATTTTACATGATGCAAGGACTTTGCAGTCCAGTTTGACTACATCAAAATGGGACTTAGCAAAAGAGTGGAGAAGATTACTGTGTCCAAAAGTTGCTAAGAATTGAAATTGATGCTAGTGTTGTGATGATTTTGTATTTATGGCTTGTGCTGGCAAACAAAATGATTGTCTGTTGCAAAGTTGAATAAATATTTTAATAGAAGAATTTAATAGTTTATTATCTTTTTCAATTAATAGAATAGCTGACATAATTCCCACATAATTGGCTAATAGCCAAAGACAAGAAATTAACAAAATCATGACAATTCCAAGCAATGCTCAATAACTCAAGATATTTTTATGATGTACCTTGGACCATTGTTTGATTCCTCTGCATCAATTAGCATTATCATAAACTGCTTTGATGCAAAAGGTAGAGCCCCAACAGTGTACAAACTCTTTCGACCATCATAAGCAGGTAGTCTCTTACCCAAAAGGGTCTCTCTGTAAATGGAACATAGACATTAGTTCTTCAAAAATTTAGAAAACAACACATGCAACATACTATCCTATTCCAGGATAGAAGCAACCTGACGAACATCAATTTCTCAAGCCTTTGATTCCCATGAGCCACAATAGTAGTACCAGATCCTGACATATGGTCTGCAAGCAGTCCTAAATAAGCAATAAGCAACCGTTGTTCATGTTGCCTCAAAGTATATTGACCAACAGATAGCAAAACAACACATGCCTACAATTGGAAAAAATATAAAGGAGACGATCCATGTTGGAGGGACTAGAAGTTAGGCCAAATAGTAATGTAATTTACAATTATACCACAAACGAGAACATAATAACAAGTCCATAGGTAAGTTTATCAAAAACATAAAAGATAAAAAAGATACACTTACAGGGTTTGTTCAATCCATCTACAATAGAACATGATAATTTCTTCTTATGCAAATGCAAAAACATGTCAAAGTTCTTCAAGCCTAAAAACAAATATCTTAAAATTCTGAAATTCTTTGCAAAATTAAATTCTTCTTGCTTCTCATCATTCCATCACCTTGTATGTAGCAGTAAATAAATTTCCATGCCACAAGGCATCCCTATAAAATACTCTCCAGGACTAATACCTTGTAGTGAGGACATAATGTATTAAGAATGAAATAAATATGAAGTTCCAAATAAAATGCAATAATATGCAACCGAATGATCATGACAATTAGTATCATATATCAAGACTAGGTAACCATATTTTCCTTACAATGATCAAGAGAACACAAGGGCTATGAATGAGTCACTCATAAAGATAGATGTCAACAACTAAAAGAGGTAACATCAAATATAGAGTAGAAGTGATTTTATCCATAAATAGAATATAAACCCTTTTAAAAGGGAAGAACAAAACACTAATAAACAACTACATAAACCAAAATCAACTACAAAAACACTCAGTTCAATGCAATCTTAAATGGATAACTTGAGCCCTCCATATAACGGGTAGATGTCTAAATACCCCTACCCACCCCAACCATCAAAGATGAGGCGAGAGGGTATCTTGAGACTTCCATCATATACATAAATTCAAACAACGACGGGAGGGAACCCACCAACCCGCCCCCCCCCCCCCCCAAAAAAGGATTTTATCCATAAATAGAATATAAACCCCTTGAAGGGAAGAATAAAACACTAATAAACAACTACATAAACACAAAACATCAATGCAACCTTAAATGAAAAAAATAAAAGTAATGCTACAACATGGCATAATTTATTTGTAAACAATTCTATCTAGGAGACAATGAAGGAGCCCACAACATCCTTCATTGTGGCCATTTCATCATTCCTTCTACACACATATTGTTTCCTCTTTATGGTATGCACATTGACTTTGCAAAACTTACACCAACATTGACCATGTATAAGTGTCTTCAGGGTTAGTACTAATCCATCCTTCGACCACTACGTTCATCGTTATGGATCTGAGTCAAGTAGCATTTCCCTTCTCTCTTTGAGCGTATCGCATTTTTAGTCCCTACATGGAAAATCACAACCCAGATAAATTCACTATATAGGCTACAATAACACTAAGTCAACCTTTTTATATTTGAAATAATAGTCATACCATTGATGACAATGACATAGAAGGTATTGAGCACCTATACCTTGATCACCACCACCAATGTTGTGTCCACTTGTAGGGGTAGCATGTAGTGATTTTTCCTATGGAATTATATGCAAGGGATCATTACAACTTTAGGGGTGCAACATGTAAATATTTCAATATATGAAATCATGAAAAAACTAACACACCTCTATCTTGAAGCTATGTCAAAATATCATCAATATTTTTTCTTCTCTTAAGCTTCTCTTCCATATTTTTTCTCTCTTAAGTTCTCTTCCCACTTTTCTTTTCTTATCGTATGTGCACTTTGTAAGTAACCCTCACCAAAAAAGAGTATTTGATACTCCTAATCCAACCTGTATTTTGGGTCCTAAAACCTTGGGAGGGCATCATCCTTAATAGATTGATTTATGGAGCTCGTAGATGATATTTCATCATCCAATTTTTTATGGTAACATCACATGCATAGTTAACTAGTAACATGTTAAAAAACAATTGATATAACAATGGTTTGAAGTTCACATATTGCTATTTCAAGGGAATGTCACTTATGATTGTCTCACAATCTGGTGAAATAGGGCCCCATCCTTCTTTGTATGAGCTACCATCCACACAACTACCCTTGGTAGTGGAGTTTCCACATTTGGTTGGCTCTTCCTCTACAAGATATATAGTTGGAGAGACATGGGGATAAGTCATACATAACAAAACAATATAGCTATATATGTTTATCACATAATGGACGAGTATGATAGAATACCATTTCATGCTCCAATCAAGCATATCATGTTCGATTGCAAGTGTGCATGATGGATTGGTGAGATTTATTTTTCTTCCTCCTCACCCCACGCAACAAAGAAATCAATATATAATTAATTCATTAGGGAGAGCAAGTTCGAAAAATTCAACTTAAATAACAATGATATGAACTACCATAGTAGATTGGTTATACTTGCCTTAAACTCACATTTCCTACCATTCACAAAGGCTTCCCAATATTTTTGTGATACACATATGGGGATAAAAATATCTTTCATCTTATCATTACTTATCATAGTGGTTTTTTCACAATTGTCTTATGTTCACCCTTGTACATGGTTGAAGACCCATTTCTTCATTGTGTTCAAATGATATATTTTGCATCACAATATCTTATTAGATGCAACATTTATATAAGTATTCAAAATGGACACTAGTTCTACATTGGCTAGAATTAATGAGTGTCCATAACTAGTTTTTAACTTCCTTAGGATCTCTCCATTTGTATGGGTGATAGGAAATCCCCCCCCCAAGTAAGATGAAACTTAATAGATTTGACCTACAATATATTTAGATTTTTTATTGCAAATGATCTCCACCCTATTTGTGTTGCTTGACTCTACTGCACATCTTGTTGGACCTCTCTTTCTATGATATTCAGTATTTGAAATGTGTGATGACCTAGCATCAACACCTATAATTTTGACACCATCCAAACATCATTATGCCATATAGTATGAACTAGTAACCCAACATCACGAGCAAATTTCTTATGCAATCTACATACCTTCTTCACTAGCCAAAGCATTGTCAACCTCATTTCAAGTATTCTCAACATTGGATTCATTTATGTTATGGGTCACCTCCTTATCTTCCTCGTTATCAAAATGACATAGCTGGTATTGTCCAATATTGCTACAATACACCATAGTCAATGACAAAACCATGATCAATTCAAATATGCCTAGGTCAACCACTATTGAACAACACTATCAAATTTCAAGTACTTACTAGCGTGCAAGACATGTGTCACTCTTTTTCTTGGTCTGTAAAAGAAAAATAAATAGAAAGCATGATTGTAAGAATGCTAAATGAATGGAAAATTCTTATTTCAAGTGCAATTCTTATTTACAGATATAGGTGAATGGACAACTTAAGCCCTCCATATAACGAGTAGATGTCTAAACATCCCTACCCACCCCAACCATCAGAGATGAGGTGAGAGGGTATCCAGAGACTTCTATCAGATACATAAATATCCATCTATACAAATCAAGTACTGCTGCTAAGGACTAGGACTAAGTCAAACATGAAACATCAATTTCATAACTAACACACACTCAACACAATAAACCTTCATTTCAACACATTACAACATGCATGCATGATTAGACTCTTAATCATATGCCCTAGCAGCACTTGTATTCTCTCTTTTTTATACCAAATTACCTTCTAGTATCTAACTAACCAACCTCATGCTCAGGATACCTACTCACCTCACTCCTAGCTTGGCTACCCATTAATTATCTACTAGCATTTTCTAAAAATAGAACAAAAATGATTGGAACTCAACATCATTATCTCATAGTTCTTATCCACTCTTTGAGCAATTGTCATTGAACAATCTATATGCATCATTGACCATTCCAATGATGTCATATTGAACATATTTGATAATTGGACCCTCATCAGTGGTAGAGCACATGTTCAATGCATATTTGTCATTCCAATGAGTTTTGCAAAAAAACTCATTTGCATAACCTAGTACATGTTTGTTCTAAAACCAATTCTTTTCTTTCAACTGACTCTTCTAAGACAAAAAGTAGAACCCTCAACTAAACAAAAACTAGAAGAATCAGTTGAAAGAAAATAATTGGTTTAAGAATAAAAGAAAGAGCCATGGTTAAATATATCTCCTTTAGCATTAGTTGTTGTTACCCTAGGGATATTGAACTAGTTAAAATTATTGAGGTAACACAGTCAAGAACTAAGAATCCCAAGAAAAACTTGGATAACAAAAGATTTTATAAATCTCAAGGATAGAGGCAAGAGTCATCTAAGCCAAATAAATTGCATCTAAAAAGCAAAGTGGATGATGAAAATAATCAAAGATATATATATTTGAAATTAATTGCTTAAACTAATCCTGAAAGTGATAAACACCTTAAAAATTATTATTATTTACTTTGCAATGTGACTTCCTCAAGTGTTGTCATAATATTCTCTCTTTGCTCATCCTTTGCTAGTCTTTTCACCTATGCTAGACTGTGGAAATGAGGCTATGTGTTAAGCCTCCAATCCTTATGAATTTGATCAAATGACCTTCTAAAATATTCATGCAAACAAATAGTAGAGGACTGATTGTGAAAAAGTACTATTTCTTGTCACACTAGGGTAAGGTAGCCTTAAAAAATTCACCAAGCACCATCATATACATAAGCCCCATCTAGGGTAAAGAATGCTCTGAAAAATTAAATGACAAATCAAATCTGTGGAAATAATTTAATTCTCAAGAGATGAAAATGGTTCTGTTGGAAAATAATTCTGCAAGGCATCTTGATCCATGGACTACCAGACGACAGCTAGATGTAAGGGTATGTAAAATATCTCGTAATTGTTCTAAATCTACATAAATCGTAGACCTAGAACTTAAACTAACAAAATGAATTTTGCAGACAATTGAGATATAAGTGTTATATTGGTAGACCTAGAACTTAAACTAACAAGTTGTTGCCCCTTCATCGCAGCTCATCAAAACTGATAATAAATATTTTAAACATCCTAAAAACATATTACAATGTACAAAATCATGCAAAGTCTTATAGTTTGTTTTTCAAGACTCCATAACATGCTATACTTAAAGAAATATTATTTATAGCTTATTGTCATAAATAAGATTTCTTTTTTGTAGTTGATATATTACTTGTATAAATTGTATATATTACTTGTATATCCATAGAGGATTACCAAACATGCATAAGCCTCAAAAAAATAACATAGGCATAGGACAACACAGGCACTCCAAGAGCTTGCTGATCTGAAAAAACAACTTCAACCAATAGATGGTGAATGGAGATATTTGCTCATAGCACTAGAGTCATATTGGTTGAGGATTAGGCATACAATGCAACTATATTATTACAATTGTATCTATCAATCTACTGGAAGTGCAATTTATTTAAGCAAGCAATAATTTTAGAGGTCTTCTAAAGGTCAAATATGCTACACAGGCCCTATACAAAAATATTGTTGTTTTGAGTGTCACACATCACTATCACAAATGTGTATTGTAGATCTGTAGAGCATCTGGAGACAATAGTATGACTGATAAATGCCAACTATTATTTCTATGAATTTTCCCTCTATGGATACCTATGAATATTTTCTCTTTTTTACTTGCCACAAAATCCTTGCTTCTAAGGTAGATTTAGAAACCTAAATAATTTTGGCACTTATCTTGATCTTATTCACTTGTGTTGAGGTTAACCTTTTAGCATGAGATTATAATATAAAAGAACTATGGCTTCTTTCTCAAAAACTAAAGTTTGTGATGTTTTAAAGGTCCTAGTTAAAGAATAATTTTTGATAACATAACCAACTATAAAATGATTCATGCATGGCCTTTGTAAATTGTAGCAAGCAAAGAAAATTGATTTCCAACTATTGTGGTCTTTGCCTTATAATGCTACAAGAAGAGAGGTCATATACAATGGATAACTTAAATAATATACCACTACCAACAACAAAGCATATTGTATTGCTCTTGTGTAGGGATTGGAAGCAGTAAAATATATTGTTATTGTTTGAATTTGTGTATATAGCACCCTTCTTATTTATCGTCAAACAAATAGAACATAGAAAATCGGTGCTTACCATCTGAAACAATGGATAAAATAGCAAAAGAACTTGCTAATTACTTAGTCATGTGTCATTGACCACAGTAGACCAGGAGACTATAATCCCAAATCTATAATGATATGCGGGGATTTCTTGTATGGAGATAGTAAGTAGGTGATTTCTATTTACACTTAAACCACAAAGAAGAATGTGTATTTTTTTGCCCTACAATAATTAGTTTATTTCTGAGTTTGTTTTGTAAAGAAACAAGATTGGATGGAAATGGATACGATATCTGATAATGGTACGAAATCGGATATGGATACGATAAATTTTCTAGATCTAATATGGATACGACTAGATACAACATTAGAAAAAGCATATATGTTTAATATATGAAAAGAAAAAATATATGACACAAAAATATTTACAAACGTATACGTTTTTAATAGGATATTTTCATTAACTAGGTAGCCTTAAAAAATTCACCAGGCACCATCATATACATAAGCCCCATCTAGGGTAAAGAATGCTCTGAAAAAATAAATGACAAATCAAATATGTGGAAATAATTTAATTCTCAGGAGATGAAAATGGTTCTGTTGGAAAGTAATTTTGCAAGGCATCTTGATCCATGTACTGCCAGACGACAACTAGATGTAAGGGTATGTAAAATATCTCGTAATTGTTCTAAATCTACATAAATTGTAGACCTAGAACTTAAACTAACAAAATGAATTTTGCAGACAATTGAGATATAAGTGTTATATTGGTAGACCTAGAACTTAAACTAACAAGTTGTTGCCCCTTCATCGTAGCTCATCAAAACTGATAATAAATCTTTTAAACATCCTAAAAACATATTACAATGTACAAAATCATGCAAAGTCTTATAGTTTGTTTTTCAAGACTCCATAACATGCTATACTTAAAGAAATATTATTTATAGCTTATTGTCATAAATAAGATTTCTTTTTTGTAGTTGATATATTACTTGTATATCCAAAGAGGATTACCAAACATGCATAAGCCTCAAAAAAATAAATTGGTACCTTATTATTAAAAAGTCATTTCCAAAAATGGTGTATACCCAACCTTGATCATATTCAAATATCAGGTGTCTATATAGAAGCTGGCAAGTTGCCTCCTACTGAGATTCTAGCCCTTCCAATGTTTAAGAATTATACTCCTGGAATTCTAGCTCCTGTTTTATATATTAAGAACTTGGCAAAAGATGTAATTGTGGATGACTTACACTTCGTATTTGGGTCCCTTTTTGAAAGCGTGGAGGAAGCCAAATCTGGACTTGGCATAAAGTTAATGCAGGAGGGTCGGATGAGGGGCCAAGCATTTGTAACTTTCCCATCTACAGAACTTGCAGACCATGCATTGAAAATGGCACATCGGTATGTGTTAAAAGGAAAGCCAATGATAATCCAGTTTGGGAGAAATCCTTTAGCTGGCAAAGTGAATTGAGTAGTGGGAAATCTGAGGATAGCACAGGCACTCCAAGAGCTTGCTGATCTGAAAAAATAACTTCAACCAATAGATGGTGAATGGAGATATTTTCTCGTAGCACTAGAGTCATATTGGTTGAGGATTAGGTATACAATGCAACTATATTATTACAATTGTATCTATCAATCTACTAGAAGTGCAATTTATTTAAGCAAGCAATAATTTTAGAGGCCTTCTAAAGGTCAAATATGCTACACAGGCCCTATACAAAAATATTGATGTTTTGAGTGTCACACATCACTATCACAAATGTGTATTGCAGATCTATAGAGCATCTGGAGACAATAGTATGACTGATAAATGTCAACTATTATTTCTATGAATTTTCCCTCTATGGATACCTATGAATATTTTCTCTTTTTTACTTGCCACAAAATCCTTGCTTCTAAGGCAGATTTAGAAACCTAAATAATTTTGGCACTTATCTTGATCTTATTCACTTGTGTTGAGTTTAACCTTTTAGCATGAGATTATAATATAAAAGAACTATGGCTTCTTTCTCAAAAATTGAAGTTTGTGATGTTTTAAAGGTCCTAGTTAAAGAATAATTTTTGATAACATAACCAACTATAAAATGATTCATGCATGGCCTTTGTAAATTGTAACAAGCAAAGAAAATTGATTTCCAACTATTGTGGTCTTTGCCTTATAATGCTACAAGAAGAGAGGTCATATACAATGGATAACTTAAATAATATACCACTACCAACAACAAAGCATATTGTATTGCTCTTGTGTAGGGATTGGAAGCAGTAAAATATTTTATTGTGTAGGTGAAAATGTAAGGGTTGTGTCTAGCACATATTACTATTTTTTTGGAAGTTCTCTAGTGAAAACCATGAGTGCTAATAATTCCCCTATTGTCATTTTGTTGATGAAGGCACCTGAGAGTCTATTAGGATGGTTTGAGTTCAGTGAGGATTTTAGCATGGAAAGAGAAATGTGAGCCTGAACGCCACAAAAAATATCCATCAAAAGATGAGGGGAAGTGTCAATGCAGGGAGAGGAATCTGCTGGTCTAGAATCTGATAGATTCAGTCACACCAAAATGCAAATGATAAAACAGAGTAAGGTCCTATTTTATTGTCACTTATGTCTCACTCTTTATTTTCTCTATCAGTATGTTAGAAGTTTCTTCAAGTCTTTCTCATATCACAAGTCCTGGGAGGGTTGGATGCAGTGACAAGAGTAGTGGTTTTGAAAATAGTATGTGGATCCTGCATGTAAAATATCAGTGTGTTTACTATATATTACAGTATGTATAATCTGATGGAAGGTTATCCCCATATGCTGAGGATGTATAATTGCAGGCTTTTGATCAAGGGTATTGTAAATCTGCAAAGAGTGGGGGTGGTTGTGTTCCTGTATGGGAGTGTTTTATTTTGGTTGGGTAGAAGTGTTCCCCTAGCGGCCTCTTGAGATATAAAGGTTCAGTTTGGATCATTCTCTGCATCGCAAAAAACCTCCCTACCTATTAAAAGGTCGAGTATCGGTCCTTCCTCTGACTAGCCAACCAAGATCGAATATAGCTAGTTTTTCATGATGGTGTTTCCCCCCAACCCCATGGGATTCATTTCAAAAGTTTTGGGCTTGGAATAGTATAATGAGCAAGATATATACCTTCATAGTAGTATGCCATCATGGCAAATTTTGGAAAAAATATGAATGTAATATCCTTTGAATTTATTAGGGGTACGCCCCAGTGGATAGCTCCATGTTTTATCAATCCCAAAAAAAATCGAGTGATAAACTTTTGAAGAGACCTCATGCATAAACACAACATTAGGGTTTAAATTTTACAAATCTCATGCGTAAACACAACATTACAAACTAAAAAATTCCAAACCCTAATCGCAAAAATACCTAAAATAATGCAAAATTCACTGAACCTAACTAACCTCATCTTCGTCTTCATGCCCCATTTTGTACCTTCAGCTTTGACCCTCATCTCTCACCATTTTGGGTAATTAGCAAAAGTTTCAAAGAAATTTTAGGGCAAACCCCAACCAAAAAATGAACAACATGAATCGAAGCCTAGGAGCCCTAGGTTGTGTGCATAGTGTGGAGGTTGTAGTAGCTAAGGTATGATGTGGAGTTTATAGTAGCTAAGGTGCGATATGGAGGTTGCAGTAGCTAAGGTGCATCGGTTGCAGTAGCTAAGACGCATTGGTTGCAATAGCTAAGGCATGATGGTTATAGTAGCTAAGGCACGATGATTGTAGTAGCTAAGGAAAGATGGTTGTAGTAGCTAAGATGAGGCATGGAGGTTAGAGTAGCTAAGGTACAAAGTGGAGGTTTCTAAGGTATGATAGACTAGTTGTAGTAGCTAAGGTATGATGGACTATCTAAAGCTTCAAAAAAAATGATGTCACCATGGAGGGTTTAAGCCTGCATATTAAAAAAACTAAACCACCTCTAAGAAGGTGGTTTATAACCACCCTCTTAAGGATAAGAGGGTGGTTTATAACCACCCTCATAGGGGCACCCAAAAAATTTGGGTTCCCCTAATATGGTGGATATAAACCACCCTCTTAGATCACCCTAAGATGGCGGTTTATAACCACCGTCTTAGTTTGACCCCTAAGACGGTGGTTTATAACCATCGTCTTAGTCCTACGAGGGTGGTTTATAGCTACCCTCTTAGGGTGACCCTAAGAGGGTGGTTATCCTAAGAGGGTGGTTATAAACCACCCTCTTAGGATCTATTAGGGCGGTTTTTTACCACCATAAAAAATCACCTTAATTTAGCCATCGTTAAAGCCCTTTTTTGGTGTAGTGTTGTCATTGTAAAGCATAAGTGATATCAAATATTCTTGTAATAGTCTTGGCTTGTGGAGTAGATATTGGAGTGATTTATTTATTTAAAGAATATTATTGGTGTTGCCCTACCTCAAGGGTATTTTCTATATCTATGTTTCTTTTTGTGGATTATTTATGCATAATTAATTTGTGGATGGATGTTTGAACATTTCTACATAAATGGTGATTAATATTTGTTAATAAGAATCGAGGTTCATAACACCTCATGATTACTTGTTAGAAATTTGGAATGGCAATAATATCTTAATCAAGAGATTAGAAGAAAGTTTTGGGGGATGGATCCATAACTAAAAAAAGGGCTAGCTAGAATCCATGTTGAAAATGTGTAAGTTATGTTAGTTTAGATCAGATTTAAGGATTATCCCATCCTTGATAGATTGACCATGTTTTCAAGGAGGTTTGATGTGGTCAAGCAAGGAATTTGATTGCAAAGACTAAATCATAAATCAAATTGATCCTCATATATAGATATTTTGAGGCTACTGGACTTGGTTTTTCCTTAAATATTAGCAAAATTAGTTTGATGAATTTGAACTTCTAAAAGCTTAAAATGTAGAGTTAAGAAAATACTCTTTGACCTTTTCTTCATAAAACTTTGATATTAAATTTATTTATAGGGGTCCCAAGGGGGATAGAGCAATGGTTTGGGTTGGTTCTTCTTCAGGAAGTCCAAGGTTCAAACCGCGATGTGGGCTTGTGTGTGAGGGGGTGGGTATGTGGTGGTTTTCTGTTAAATTCCCTATTGATAAGAATAGCTCTCAACTTTACAAGGGTCATGGTTGGAAGGAGATTGCTCAGCCTTGTGCATTGGTCATAGAGGTTTCTCACACTAACCAAATAAAAAAAAAAGCCATTTTTAGGGAAGAACTACTTCCATTAGTCTAAGAAATATGAGGCCTAGTCACTTAAGTTAACATGTAAGTGACGTTATGATTACTTGTTAGAAATTTGGAATGACAATAATATCTTAATCATGAGATTAGAAGGAAGTTTTGAGGGATGGAACCATAACTAAAAAATAGCTAGTTAGAATCCATGTTGAAAATGTGTAAATTATGCTAGTTTTGATCAGAATGATTCTCCCATCCTTGGTAGATTGACCATGTTATCAAGGAGGTTTAATGTGATAAATCAAGGACTTTGATCTCAAAAACTAAATCATGACTCAAATTCTTCGTATTACATAAATGGATATTTTAAAGCTAGTAAACTTGGTTTTTGCTCAAAGATTAGCAAATCATCTAAGACAAGAAAATTATATCTATAATAATCCTCACGAGAATTTAATGAACATAAAATATTTTTAAACATGTGAATCACATACTTAAAAATATGTATAATATTAATAAACTATATTCTAACAAATATCAATTATCATTGATTACAATTTTACCAATCTCAAATAAGACTTTTATCATATAAAAAATATAATACTCATATTTTATTTAATATAACATAAATAAACATATAGTAAGTGCCATCCCAAATAAACTCAATATATTTACACCCATTATTTTTCCACATTTTACCTCATCTAAATCCAAACAACATGTGAGAAAAATCGTTTTATCCAATTAAAATATGCTTCTTACAAAATTTGTCATGCCTCATACTTGTACTTAATATTGACCAGAATTTCTTATTGATTAATTTCTACCACTTTTATTATTTTTTTTGGTAAGTAAATTTCTTCATTGATTATCGGGTTTTGCAGGTTAACCCAAAACCTATTACAAAATTCAGCCTTATGCTGAAGCTACGGATCCTATTTATGCTAAGGACATTCTGCCCTCTCCTGCTGCTAAATTTCCTAACAACCCTTACCGGGCGGGCGAAGCAAACATGACCCAAAAACCTGATAGGACCAACCAAGAAAGGTAACTCGCTATGATCATCATTTACAAAAATGGAAAAAGACATTAGCCATAGGAGGAATACTTCCTCTGTACAAAACGTAAGATAAAAGTGAAACCCCCAGGACCCGAGGATCCTCAGGCCTCATCTTCAATGTCTTCCTCGAGCTCCTCTTCTTTCTCCTCCTCATCTTCCTCATCATCATCCTTGGCTTCTACTTTCGGCATGTACCCCTCGTTGAAAAACACCTGAGTCAGAGTGTCGTAGGTCTCCTGCATCTGGTGGATGATGCTGGCCTGAGATTTCAAGATGAAACATTTGAGGACCATGATGGTAGGTCCCTCATCTTCCATATCGCTGGCGCTCATTTTGGAGCATCCTTGAACTTGTTTGTTTTTCAGTCTCAAGGAGGATCTCGTTGGGGGTTCCTCGATCCTTAGTTTTTTCTTGGTCGTGCTCCCTCTGGTAATTGGCTCCCCCACTCTCTTCTTCGCAGGAGACACAGAGGAAGGTTTGTTTGTGCCTAGACTTGCTCTTGCCCCCAAAGTTTCTGCATGGTGGCTGGGCGGAATTTCCTCAATAACCGGAGGTTCAGGATTTGGTGTCGTGGCCAACACCCACTTGTAAATTACTTTGAACAATCCTTGGTGCATTGGCATAGCAGACCCCCTCTTGTTGCGGCAAGCATTGATGGTGTAGTTCATCGAGTTCATCAGGAACTGAGGAATACTTATCGGGTTGACATCCCGAAAGAAATTCACAAATGCGTAATGGAAGCTTAACAATGTCTTACTGGGATCCTCCATCGTGATGAACTCCATCACATTCTTCATGACCCCATTCCACGGGGTGGGCAAATCCATTCTGGTCAGCCCATTCTTGGCTTCCTTAAAAAATTTTGGGTTATCACGAAATTCCTTTAATTCCACCTCCCAATGGTGTTTTTGGCGGTGGATGGAGCGACCTTTCACCGTTTGTCCCATCACTACAGCAAGCATGTTCACATCGATGATGAACTCTCTTCCTCGGATCTCCACCTTCCCGTCTTCCCACGTATCCATCACCGCCTGGGTGATGTCCTCCTCTGCCCCCGAGAATAGGTCAAAGAATTGGGTAAACCGTCGCTCAGTGAGGATGGCCTGAGCTACGGGTTCCATGATGACCATACAGGGCTCAACGTATGTCATATTTCCGCTCATAGACTTCTTCCTCAAAATTCTCTCAAACTTGCTCTGACTAGCGCACCACAGATCTTCTCTCTTGCTACTGTTGGGAAAGGAATAGGGTTTTGAATTATGCTGGTGGGTGTTGAGGCGTTTCTTAATCGGTGTGCCAACTTTGGGAATCCATTCCCCATTCACCACATAAGTATTATGCCAGCTGTCCTTAGGCTCCATCCGGTTAGTGTGATTCGGCCGCACCTTGGTTGTCCACGAATCAACACATTCCTAAAGAGGAGTGTCGTGCATTAGAAAGGACCATTCATATTCCTCCACCTGAGTCTTCTATCCCCATACGTGATCTGTCAGCCTCATCAACATTCCAACCACCTCCTCGTCATCATGATTTGGATCCTCATTGATTGTCGTTATCACCCTTTTTATAGCGCTTTCATTGATCTACGTACTTTGCATGGAGAAGGTCCATTCATCAACCACCATTTGTACCTTATGCCAGGTGGCCCTATTGATCGGCATTGTCCACTTTCTCGTAATCCGCTTCTCGATGTGATGTAGATCCGTCTTCTTGACATGCTTAGTAAATTTTGAATTTTTTTCATGGGAATCCGCATGTCGATGACCTCCTCCTGATCGCCTATGATGTGGCCAATGGTCATATTCCTTTCGCCACAGAGCCTCCAATGGAAATTGGTAGTTTGAATTGGGAAGTTTACCTTTTCGCACCTCGAAATCATGTCTTTGCATTTTCCACCATTTATCCTTTTCGAGATATTTGAGAACGTTATCCCTGGAATCACATCCCTCTGATTAGGATTTCTTAGAAAAGCTGACTCATGATGGTCTCGGGCCACGTGGTAATTGGCCATCCTTCCCCCACCCGCCTTAGGACATGTCTTGCCTTTCATTGCACAGGATGTCCTCGACTTCGCGTGGCACATCACGTGTCCACGTTGTCAAACTGCTAGCCTCAACACCCGCATTGGCTAGTTTATCCGCTAATCTGTTAGCTTCCCGAAATACATGGCGTGCCCTTTTTTCTTGTTTGGCCTCGAAGAGGATCCTTGCCTCATGGATGATAGCTTCAATCCTCTAGGGTGGTTTTTTGCCATTAGTTAGAAGGTTAATAATGATTTTTGAGTCTCCTTCAACCATCAAGTTGCCTTGGATCTCATGAGCCAACTGTAAACCCCTCCAAAGCGCTCTAGCTTCAGCCTCATTATTGGTTCTGGATCCTAGTGGTTCTGCAAAGGCCATCCTCAAGCTTCCTTGATGATCTCTAATTACTCCTCCAGTGCCTGCTCACCCAGGATTATCCTTAGCCACTCCATCAAAATTTAGCTTGAACCAGTCCCACAGGGGTGGCTCCCATTTGATCCCAGCTCTAGGATTAGGTTTTGGAACAATGACTATGTCATCAGAGGGGATACCTAAGGACAGGGTAATTTGTTTCTCTATAGGAGGGATGCCTTGATTTTTTGAAGATAGGATACTAATATTTTCTTTCGCAAAGGTAAGAATTCGGTTAAGGATGGTTTGGGAGCTATGCTTGGAATCATTAAAGGCTCTATGGTTCCTTTCTAACCAAATTTTCCAAAGGAAGTGGTGCCAACAAATCTTCCAAAGGAACTTGAGTTTTGGGCTAACAAAGGGAAGGGGCCATTGTTGGAAAACTTCGAAAATTGAGGCCGGTTTAGCCCAAGAGATTCTAAAGGCTTGGAAAAGTCCATCAAGGATGGAGGTTGCCACTGGGCATTCTAGAAAGAGGTGATGAACTGATTCCCAGCCTGCCCTGCACATGTAACAACGGTTAGCAATAATCATTCCTTTTGTTAGCATGTTATCAATGGTAAGGATCCTTCCTTGTATTACTAGCCATGTGAAGAAGGATATTTTGGGGATTAGGCCCTTAATCCAGACCAGTTGCGACTGAAACTGGTGATCTTCAGGATTGAGGAGTAAGTTGTAGGTTGTTTTAACTGTAAATTCTCCACTCTCTATTTTTGCCCACACTATATGGTCTTCAACATTCCCTGTGGGTATGAACTATTGGTCTAAGATATTCTGGAGCTCTTCAGACTCAGCTGCAAGACCCTGGATCCTAATAATTTGCCATCTTGGGAAGTTCTTGTCCTGCCTTATGTAATCTGCCACCTTATGCCCTATAGAACTTTCCGCATGTTCTTTGAGCCTAACCAATCGGGGGTTCCTTGATAAAGCCTCGGATCTAGCCCACTTGTCTTCCCAAAAGTTGATTTTATGACCATTGCCTAAAATCCATCTGAGCCCTTTTTTGACCAAATCTCTACTGGTCAGAATTGCTTTACAAAAGGCGGATCCCCTGCTTAACAAATTTCCATTGAGGAAGTCTACTCCTTGGAGGTATTTCCTCCTGACTATTGTTGTCCACTCATTTTCAACATTAGATAACAGTCGCCATGCTTGTTTTGCTAGCAGCGCCATGTTTAAGAGGGATACTCTCCTTAGATTTAATCCTCCATTAGCTCTAGGTTTGCATACCTTGCTCCATCCTACCAAATGGATCCTTTTTTTCTCTTTCGTCCCAGACCAAAGGAAGTTTTTTTGATATTGTTCAATTTTTTGATACACTTTGCTTGGAGCTTTAAACACAGATAAGAAGTAAACTGGAATGCTCTGTAGGGAAGCCATGGTCAGTGTCGCCTTACCTACCTGGGATAAAAGATGTCCTTTCCAGCCATCCAACTTTTTTTGGATCCTTTCCAACACATTATTCCACATGGCTCCTTCTGGGGTTCCTAAAAATAATGGTAGGCCTAAGTAGGAGGTTGGGAGGGACGCTATGTGACATTCCAAGATACTAGCGATACTGGTTTGTCTGGGGACAAGAGTGTTAAGGAAATAGAGTTTGCTTTTATTGAAATTCACTTTCTGGCCAGCAGCTTCTTCGTACATCCTGAGAATGTGTTTGATTCTTCTAGCCTCCACCACTGAAGCCTGAGTTAGCATCAACGTGTCATCCATGAATTGTTGATGGGTGACGGGGTTTGTTGAAGAAGTCGCCTTAATACCTGAAATGAGTCCTGCTGTGGAAGCGACTTTGATGGTCCTACCTAAAGCCTCTACCACAATGATGAATAACATAGGGCTGATAGGGTCTCCTTGCCTTAAGCCTCTTCTACTTTGAAAGTATCCTACCGTTGACCCATTTACCAAGACCGAAAACCATGGCTTCATAATACACCCTCTGATAAGTCTGACCCATTGAGGATGAAATCCAAATTTCAGTAATATTGCATCGAGGAACTCCCAATTAATCCTATCAAAAGCTTTGTTCATATCCAATTTTAAGGCCATGGTCACTTTCTTAGTCTGGGCTGTTGTATGAAGGGCCTCATGGACCGTAATAACGTCGTCTAAGATTGATCTTCCTTGGACCGAGCTTCCCTGACTCTGGTCAATGATAACCGGTAAAATTTCCTTTAACCTATTGGCTAACACCTTAGTAAGGATTTTATAAGACACATTACACAGGCTGACCGGCCTAAAATCTACCATAGTCTTTGGGTTTGGACCTTTAGGAATCAGAGCTATGAATGTGGAGTTAAATCCCCTAGGGATATGTGTTGAAGTTTGGAATTCCTTGATGGCGGCCATGACTTCAGCACCAACAATGTCCCAATAAACCTGGAAAAAATGGGGAGGGAACTGTCCGGACCAGGAGCCTTATCAGGTTCCATACTAAACAATGCATCTTTGATCTCTTCATCAGAGAAAGGCGCTATTAGAGAATCGTTTGTGGTATCATTGATGAGTTGGGGAATGAACTGAAGAAGTGAGTCTTTGGCCTCTGCATGACAAATAGTTTCTTCGCCCAACAGGGTGTTGAAGTAAGCAACAACCTCTTCTCTGATATCCTGGATGTTCTGAGTTAAGGATCCGTCCGCCTTGATTAGATTGCTAATTTTGTTGTGGCTCCTATTTCTTAGGGTGGATACATGAAAAAACTTTGAATTTGAATCTCCCTCCTTTAACCACAGTGCTCTAGATTTTTGTCTCCAGTAAATCTCTTCACATGCTAAAATATTGTGGAACTCACAGAGGGTGTCCCTTTCTTCTAATCTTGTAGCCTCATCATAGCTACCATTTTGGATTCTGCTTTCTATCATTTTTAATTTCTCCCCAACTATTGTTTTATTCTCAAAGATATTGCCAAACACTTCTTTGTTCCAGATTCTGAGGTTATCTTTAACCATCCTGAGTTTCTGAGCCAATTTGAATGAGGAACTCCCCTGGCAGGGTTGCTGCCACCACTCTTTGATTTGTTCCCTCAGGTCATCATGTTTTGTCCACATTGATTGGAACCTGAATGGTTTTTTGAAGGAATTAGCTTGAATGACCTCAAATAAAATAGGACTGTGGTCTGAGGCACTTTTGGGGAGGGCCTGTAGCATGGAGTCACCAAACGTTGTGATAGCTCCCTTAGATAGGAAAAATCTATCCAATATTTCCTGAATCAGCTGGCTCCCTATTCTCCTGTTGGTCCAAGTAAACTTGGCCCCTTTTAACTTTACATCCATCAACTCATTTATATTTACGAATTCATTAAAGTCTTCCATGCTTTTTAATGGTAGTCCTGACCCTCCCTTTTTGTCAGACGGATAAAGGGGGGTGTTGAAGTCACCTGCAATCACCCAAGGAATGTTGTTGAAAGCTTGATTTAAATGGCCTAGATACTCCCATAACTCTGATCGCCCCTGGATAGAGGTGGGGGCATACACATTTGACATAATCCAAGATTTGTTTTGATCAATATCATGAAATAGTACACTAAGAACTCTGTCATCAACCTGTAACACACTGCCTTTTAATTTATTTGGATCCCACAAAATCATGATTCCTCCAGATGCTCCTCTTGCCTGTTGGAAGGCAACTTCCCCTTGTTTCCAAATATTTCTAGCTATGGATGCTGATTGTGTTTTATCTATTTTTGTTTCTTGAAGAAAAATTATTGTGGGACTGAACTCTTTCCTTATTGATTTTACTACCCTTTGCTTTGGTGGGCCATTTAGGCCTCTCACATTCCATGAGAGCACCTTCATTTATATTGTTTATTGTTTTTGCCTCTCCCCCTTCCTTGGGCCGGAGGGGGTTTGTCTATTTTGCTATCATCCTGGCTCGGAATAGCTTGTTGTAGAAGTGTTCTTTGTTTCCCATTAGCAATTTCATTATTGATTCTAAGTCTGTAGTGCTCTACAGTGGTCATCCGCCCTCTCTTTTTTTCACTTCCATAATCAATGGGAGACTTGGTTGTACTTCTGGTTTGTTTTGGGCTGAAATGAGGAGGCATGTACTGAAGTAATCTTGGACTGGATTCCCTCTCCTCATTTTGAATGGTTTCATCACCATTTTCATCATCCTCTCTATTTTGGCTTAACTCTTTTGTTTCAAGATCCTCGGTCAGAGGGCTTATCATTGAGGAGTCTATTGGTTTAGGGCTAACTGGATAAGGGAAAAGTTGTTGCAAGACTGGACTGGAGGCTCTTTTGATACCAACTGATTCAACAACCTCGATCCTTGACTCCATTCCTTCCATATTCTGACTGTAGAAACCCAGATCCTGCTTCTTTCCATGAGAGGAATTTTTGGGATTTTTTGTCATGAACGTTGACAGACCAGACTTAGAAGGGGATTCTAGGGTTTCAGGAAACTCTAGTTGGGGATTTTTCCTTTCATAATTTTATTTTTCAGTCTCGAGGTTGGCTAAGATTTCAAATTTTTTAAAGGTAGGATCCTTGTTACATACCTGAAGGTCCTTGTCCTCCTCGCGAAGTTGCTTTCCTTTCCCCCGAAGTTGGGGTTGGACTGCTGTGACCCGATTGTCCTGGTTGGGTCTGACTGGCCTGTATCCTCCGAAATTTTGGCATGGTCCTTGGTTTCTAGGGATCCCTCTCCCGTTAGCCTTGCCATCATGGGTTTTGTTTGTGGCTTCCTTGTTAGTTGTTGGGACCGAACATTGATTTCGAAGATGACCCTGTGTTTTACATTCACTACAGAAGGTCGACTTGTTCTCATACTCCATCGGTTGTATCCTTAGATATTCTCCATATTCTAACTCCACCTGAGTCGAAAGTTTAGAATCTAGGTTGGCATTCACACAAATCCTGGCATGCATCATTCTGGTCCTTGCCCTGGTCGGATGGTCTATGGCCACCAACTCTCCTATAGTTCTAGCTATGCCTTGAAGCCAGTAGTCATTGAAGAACTGTGGAGGGAGATTTGGTAAACGGACCCAAATGGGTGCTATATTGATGTTTTGCTTCTCAGGATCAAAATCCTCCCCCCATTGTCTGAGGAAGAGACTATGTTTCCCTAGAAACCAGGGTCCTCCCGTCAGTATGCGATCCGCATCAGCTTTGTTATTGAGTCTTATCATGAAAAACCCCCTCGATAGAGCCACAATCTCTAAGTTTCCTATAGTTTTCCATTTGGCCCAAGCCCAGGATCGTATTGTCTCAATATCGGGTCTCCCGCCTAGGAACTTGCCTACTAGAGAATGAGATTCCAGGGCCAAAAATCTTTCCATGGCTTCAGTAGGGGCCCTTATCCTATTTTTGTTTGGTATTAAAGGAGGTAGGTCATCAACAACCTCCTTCCTTCTCCCTTTTAACGTTTCCAAGAAGGACGGGCCCTTCCTAGGGTCCCCCATCCCCTGCTGGGACCCTATATCAGGATGCTTGTCAGGAGGGTCGGTCCCCCTTGCTTTTTTGAACTACATAGAGAAGGAATCCTGTCCCCTTCCTGCTACAACAGATCCTGTCTCTGGATCCTCGCCATCTGCCTGTTCGAGGTTCCCGCCAACCACCATCGCTCCTTCTTTGCTTCCTCCATTGCTCTAGTTCTGCTCCTCCATTGTTATTTGACCTTTGATTATTCCCACTTTATTATAGATCATACAACTTTATCTTAAATTTAATATACTACCCTTTAAAAGAATTACACCACTAGAAACTTGATTTTATTTATTAAGGGTAATTTGTATCGACTAAGGTTATAGTTTTTATCTTTTAATTTTTTAAATTAGTTAATTTTATACAATTTAACTCAGATTTATTTCTTAAATATTAGAGTATTTTATTTAATGTCATTTAATAAGTTTTAAAGGCCATTCATGAAATTAAAACCTTAATATAAGTAAAAACTATTTTTTTCTTCCGTTAGTCCATTTATGAATTGAAACCGTGATATAAGTATAAAACTCATTTTTTCCATTGCTAGTCCAAATTTCGTAGGTAATTTCACTCTTTGTTAGTAAAAACTAATACAAATCTAAAAATATATAATTTTTTTTTTGGTAATTATTTTAATATATTAACAGTGGGTTTTTATAGAGGATCCCAAAACCTTATGTACAAAATTAGCCATATTTCTAATGATGCATCATACCTCTTGGTTGTAACAATAAGCCTAATTGCAAGTAAAGCCATCCTAATGCTAAAGACTTGGAAACTGTAAAAAGGGCTTTTAGGCATGGAAACCCAACGAAAAAGAAACGGGACAAAACCGAAGGAACACCAAGTAGAGCCCGAAGAAATGAAACGAGGAAAGCAAAACAGACAAGACACCATGGACAGCTAAGTAGACAAAATTGCCACGCCACACCAAAACTCGTCGGAGGGGGCTTTCCAAAAACTATGCAAGGAAAGCATCATGAATGGATGTCTGCTCTGGCCAACCTTTCCACCTCGGATGGGAAGCGAGACCGCCACACGACCGGACACGTGGTCGCGAGCCCTTTGTTGGCCATGTGGTCAGCCACGCGATTACCTTCTCTCAAAGTATGATTTGCTTTCCACCTACCACGATAGGAGAGAAGCGTTCTTGCCTCGAGGATGATGTTGTAGACTTTCCAAGATGGATTTTTGGTGCCAAGAAGGTAATTCACGATGTTGAGCGAGTCACCCTCAATAATAAGAGGTCGAGGATCCTCAGAGAGTATCCGAATACCTTTCAGAGCGCCTCGGGCTTCGGCATAGTGATTTGTCTGGGAGCCCAAATCTTCACAATAGGCCATCACAAGATTCCCATCATGATCTCTGACAACACCCCCAGCACCAGCGGGCCCAGGATTCCCCTTAGCCGCTCCATCAAAGTTTAATTTAATCCACCCCACGGGGGGTTTGGTCCAAACAATATTCCTTCGACAGGGCCCTTTAACAACCTCCAGAAACGGCCAGAGATTCATCATTTTGAGAATCGCTTCTTCGCTCGGAAGGTAGGGACGGGGACTGGGAACAACAATAGAATTCTCGATGGCGTAGGACAACGCCCTTTGAGCAACAGAAGGGGGCCCTCTAGGAGCTCTGCCAAAGATTATGGCATTCCTCTCTAACCAAATTTGCCAAATTGAATGATGGAAGGAGGCCTCGAGGAGGAAGCGGAGTTTGGGATTCTTGAAAGGATTAGGCCATTGGTGGAAAGCATCTATGAGGGAGCGGGGAGAGCACCATAGGATTTGGAAGGAGGATAGGACAATACTAAGAACGAGTGGGAAAACGGGCAATGCAAGAATAAATGATCCCTCGTCTCGTAATCTGCAAGACACAAGTAACACCTGTTGGGGAAGGCAAAACCTCTCTTGTGAAGGTTGTCAATTGTTAAGGCTTTGTTGTGGAAAGCAATCCATGCAAAGAAGTTGATTTTAGGGACGACTCCTTTCCTCCACACAGTATTCCACCTGTAGTCCAGAGCAGTCTTGGTGGTAAGAAACTCATAAGCTGATTTAACAGAAAAAAGCCCATCCTCCGTACCACTCCAGATGATTCTGTCATTCCTCCTGGCAGAAGGAATTAAAACCGACTGGAGGATATTTGCAAGAAAGGTAACCTCATTATTAAACCCCTCCACAACTGGAATCTTCCATCGAGGAAAATGGGTGCTCCGGTCTATGAACTCTGCCACCCTGAGTTGGGAGTTAGGGTCAGTCAAACCTCTCAGCCCAGCGAGATCCGCCCTCGACCCAAGGGCTTCTTCAGTCGCCCACCTATCCTTCCAAAAGAAAATGAGGTTGCCATCACCCAAAATCCAGCGGGCTCCCAGGCTGATCAAATGTCGGGTTTGGAGCACAGATTTCCAAAAGGTCGACGCCACGGAGGAGGTCTCAGCATCCAAGAAGGAAATGGGGCCAAGATACTTCTTTTTAACCAACTTAACCCACTCCACCGGGTCGCTAGATAGAATCCTCCAAGCGTGCTTCGCTATCAGAGCCAAATTCATAAGTCTTGATCTTCTCAACCCCAGACCGCCTTGGTCTATCCTCGAACACACCTTGTCCCAGGCAACAAGGGGGAGTCTAGATTTCTCTTCGCTGCCAGACCATAGAAAGGTCCTCTGAATCTTCTCAATTTTGGAGTGAACTGCAACCGAAAGCATGAACACCGACATGAAGTAGGTCGGGATCCCCTGAAGACAAGCTTTGGTAAGGGTGGCTTTTCTGGCTTGCGACAGGAGTTTGCCCTTCCAAGTTTCGAGTTTCTTGTGAAGGCGCTCAAGAATCATGTTCCACATATCCCCACTCGCCCGCCCGCTATAAGATAGAGGCAACCCCCAGATAGGACGTAGGCAGGGAATCAATAGTGCATTCAAGAATTCTAGCAATCCGAAGTTGCCTGCGTAGGGGAGTGTTAATAAAATAGATTTTGCTCTTGATGTAATTGACCTTTTGCCCTGCAGCTTGCTCATAACGGGACAGGATCCGCTTGAGCGATTTGGCTTGGGCAACGGACGCCCTAGTGGAGATGAGGGTGTCATCCACAAATTGCTGATGAGTGACAGGATCAACTCTAGAAGTCGGCAAAATGCCAGAAATCTTGTTCTGACGAAGAGCCTCTTTCATGGACCAACTCAGAACCTCCGCTAGAAGAATGAAAAGGATGGGGGATAAAGGATCGCCCTATCTGAGGCCTCTGGCGCTTTGGAAATACCCAGTTGGGGACCCATTGACCAGGACAAAAAAAAGGGAGTGGATATACAACTGTAGACAAGGTCAATCCAGTGGGGATGAAAGCCGAACTTGAGGAGGACTGCACACAAAAAATTTTGATCAACCCGGTCAAAGGCTTTGTTCATGTCGAGCTTAAGAAAAAGAGCGGCATTCTTGGAGCGGTAAGCGGAATGAAGGGTCTCATGGACAGTGATGACACCATCAAGAATGTTTCTGCCTTTAACGGTGCTTCCACGACAAGGATCAATCGGGATGGGGAGGACTGTTTTGAGTCTATTGGCTATAGACTTGGTAAGAATCTTGTAAAAAACATTGCACGGGTGATGGGCCGATAGTCGAGAGAAACTTTTGCGAGGCGGGGAGACTTAGGAATGAGGGCAAGAAAGGTGGAATTGAGTTTCGGGTGGATGGATCTGGAAGCTTGAATAACCCGAATAGCATCGCACACATCCGGACCCACGACCTCCCACATGACTTGGAAGAATCGGGGGGAAGCCATCGGGGCCAGGGGCCTTATCTGGTTGCATGGAGAACAATGCTTCCTTAATCTCGGACGAGGAAAAAGGTTCCAGAAGCTTAATGCTTACCTCATGGGGGACTTTAGTCAAAAAATTGGCGAGCAGAGATTTCTGGACCTGAAGGTTGTTGTCCGGAGGAGTGCCAAGCAAATCCTAAAAAAAGTCAACCGCTTCGCTCCTGATTTCCTCTATCTCCCTGGTAATGCGCCCATCCTTACAAGCCACTTCTCTGATCTTGTTGGCCCCTCTGTGCCTCATAGTAGACGCGTGGAAAAACCTCGTGTTGGTGTCTCCATTCTTCAACCAAAGGTCACGAGATTTTTGGCGCCAGAACGTTTCCTCCCTAGCGAGAATAGAATGAAAGTCCACCAAAAGACTCCGCTCTTCCTCCCTGAGACCCTCAGTGTAACCTTCGAGTTCCATCCTTTCCTCCAAAACCTTCGGGTTCTCTAGAGATGGATTTTTTGGACTCAAAAATGTTGTCGAAAACCTCTTTATTCCAAACTTTCAGCTTTTCTTTGACCATTTTGAGCTTTAGAGCCACCCTCTTAGGAGCATTTCCTTCCACCTTCAATTGCCACCACGCTGAAACCAAACCTTTGAAGTCCTTGTGAGAGATCCACATGGATTCAAATCTGAAGGGGTTTTAAAAATAGGCCCATCATCCGACTCCAAGAAAATAGGGTTATGGTCAGACCCAATCCTTGGAAGAGCCGAAAGGATAGCCCCGCCAAGGATAGGAATGGCTTCTTGGGACATAAAAAATCTGTCGAGCTTGACTTGAATCAAACCGCTCCCAATCCTTCTGTTACTCCAAGTGAAGGAAGCCCCTTTGAGTTCGATGTCGAGCAAGCCATTAGTAGAGACAAAATCCCTGAAGTCCTCCAAGCTGCGGCTGAAGTGGTCGGATCCTCCTTTTTTTTCGAAGGATGAAGGGGACAATTGAAGTCACCCCCTAAAACCCAAGGAAAATTACTAAAATTCTCCCTCATATGAGAGATAGCTTTCCACATTTTTGCTCTCTCTGTGGCAGAATTTGAAGCATAAACGTTGGACAAGAATCCGAGGAAAAATTGGTGGTTTTGGGTGGAGCAGTACATTGATGATTCTGTTGGAAGTTGATAGCAGGCTACCCTCAAACCTCGAAGGGTCCCACGAGAACCATGAGTCCTCCCGTTGTTCCCACTTGCAGGGCTGGACAGACAATTTGCCTTGGCCCAAATGGCCTTCGCAACTTTATCAGAGGAGATAGCATCGACCTTGGTCTCTTGCAAAATAAGGATGGAAGGATTAGTCCTCCTACGGAGATCAACCACTAACCTTCGTTTGGCTGCACCGTTCAGTCCTCTCACATTCCATGAGAGGACTTTCATCTGGACAGTTTGAGGTTTTTCTTGCCTCCCCTTCCTTGTTGAGGGGGAGGTTTTGATGCATGCGCTTCGTCCGTCCGAGCGCCACAGTCATCCAGAACCAGCAAACGTTGGGTTCCATTTGCAACGTCATTTGTTGTCTCTTTGTCCTACTTGTCTTTGTTAGGAGGACGGCCCTGCTTCCTCTCACTACCAAAATCCACACTTTGCTTTCGGCTCCTCGTGTTTCGGGGGCTAATGTGACCGGATTGTTCACCCCTCCTTCCTAAGAGGTAATCTTCTAGCATCGTCTACGACTGGCTGAAATCGGGATGACCCATATCTTGGGGCAGAGAAATAGTCTGAGTCACAATTTGGGATGGGGTCCGTTCCTTCTCTTCCTGCGATTCACTTTCCAAGTGGGAGTCTGCTCCTTGTTGATTGTCAGCCTCAAGTTGCTCGGGGTCCGATTGGAGAGTGGGATTCTCTTCAGGCTGAGAGAGTCTGACACAGACTCTAGAGGGGCCTGGAGATTCATGACCCTTCGCATCTGGAAGATTTGACTGCTTCGCCTGACCTTCCCCATGCTCCAGGGGGTTGTCATTTTCACGCTTCTGCTTACCCAATTTTTGAAGAGGACACTGGGATTGGAGGTGCCCTTGGGACCGACACTGGGGCAAAAAGTTGGTCTATTTTCATAGACAATAGCTTGTTTATGAAGAAAGGTACCTCCAGACCGAAGAGTGATGAAAGTTGGGAGTTTCGCCTCCAAATCTGCGAGAACGCAAAAACGGGCTTGGACAAACCTTGTTCGAGCTCGGGTGGGTGGGTCAATGGTGACCAACTCCCCAATGGAGCGCGCAATACCCCTTATGACATTTTCATGCCAGCCAAAGAGGGGAAGATTCGGGAGCCTAACCCATATTGGGGCAATGTTGATGTTATGGGTATCAGGACTGAAATCCATGTCCCACTTCCTAAGGAATAAACTTCTGCGGCCCAGAAACCATGGCCCGCCAGCCAAAATTTTATAGTAATCCTCCTTATTGTTCAGTCTAATGGCAAAAAAACCTCGGGATAGGGCCGCTAGCTCCATATGACCAGAAGTCCTCCATTTGCTTGCTGCCCACTTTCGGATAGTTTCCATGTCGGGACGGCCGCCAATGAATTTGCCTATGAGGGTAAATTTCTCAAACTCCATGAAGCTTGAAAGAACTTCCGTCGGGATGTCCAGCTCATCCCCAACCGAAAACAACTCTTTGGTAAAAAACCCGTTTAGGGTTTTTGAGGCCGCTGCCTGGGCATAAGACTTTTGAGCCCCACCACCCCCTTTGTCTGGTGGGTCCTTACCCCGACTGACACCGTCAACAGCCCGGTCTTCTTCAATGGGTCCGGACGCTTCCGCACCTCCGGATCCCTGGTGCCCTTCGATTGCTCCGCTGCGCCCAAGACACGAACCGTAGCCGCTCCCGGGCTCCCCTGCAGATGACTTCCCGCCCATCGACATCTCCTCCCTCCCCGCACTTGGAGACTATTGCTCCACTCTCCGGCTGTTGGCGGTTGCTGGTTTCACCCTTCTGCTACTCTGTTGGTCGAAACCCTAGCTCTGCGGCTGCCCTGTCAAAAAACCTCATGCATTTTGACTAAAAAATATATATATAATTTTAAATACAAAATTACATATAACATATATTTACGATGGAATTTATCTTTATGTTTAAATGTGAATAATGGGTAAATGTAATTAATTAATTTTTTTTTAATTGGAGAATTGGGAACACAGAGCATGAGTCTCAGATCAAATTTTGATCACATGGAAAATGAGTAACACCTTTTGCCAAATACAACAAATTTTATTTTAGAAAAACAAATAAATAACCCTAAACACCTTTACCAAGAACATGACTCCAGATATAAAATTGATAGCTCACCCTAGATCGAACTCGGATGCCCCACCAAGGGTGGGGAATTGGTAGCTACATGCAAATTTAATTTTATAAAAACAAACACGATGGAAGAAGTTGAAACCCATTGAAGAAACTACTTTTTATTAAAAAAAAAGAAAACACTGCAAGATATTTCTCAACTTTAAGATAAAGGATCTAGGAAAAAATAAGAAGTTGTTGTAAGGAAACAAATTGAATTTGTAGAACCTAAAATAGAGTCTAAGGAGGATTAAGTAACAAAAATCAAAGAAGAAGCAAAAGTAGAGTCCAAGGATGAACCAAAATATGGGAGCATGACAAAAGAGCATAAAAAAGAAGAACAAAATACTAAAGAATCAAAAGATAACAAACAACAGGTTAAAGTTACAACATATTACCATCCACATCACTAAGGGCGATAACAATCTTGGAGGCATGGCTTAGAAAAATAATATTATGGATCTACATAGACTCATAAAGGAACCAAGTATGGCAATGTTTGAAAGAGAAAGCATATTGATTATAGTTTTCAGAGTGGTGCAACAACATCAAGGAACAAATGGACCCATCATTCAAATTACCAAAGTAGAGCAACAAAAGCATTAAGCCAACAAAGCGGTTTTAGATACTCAAGTGGAAAAATGACATATTACCATCAACAAAGACCACCACCAATTAGAGTTTCACTAGGATGGATGAATGATAAGATTGGTACTGGTTGTTAACATTGCTTAACAAATTATATTATTTAGTTTCTTCTTATGTTTCAAGGAAGAAATATTTTGTAACCAAGTGGAATGTTAGGTACCTAAGGGAATATAATATTATATTATGTATGGGTCTTATGGATAGTTAGCATGGGCCACATATAACCCAAGTTTGTGCATGGGTCTTATTTTAATCTTTTACTATAATACCGAGTGGGACAAGGGTTTAGAAAAAGGGGTATATAAAGAAGGTAGATTGTCATTGTAAAGCATAAGTGATATCAATTATCCTTGTAATAGTCTTGGCTTGTGGAGTAGATATTGGAGTGATTTCCTTATTTAAAGAATATTATTGGTGTTGCCCTATCTCAAGGGTATTTTCTATATCTATGTTTATTTTTGTGGATTGTTTATGCATAATTAATTTGTGGATGGATGTTTGAACTTTTCTACATAAATGGTGATTAATATTTGTTAATAACAATAGAGGTTCATAACACCTCATGATTGTTTGTTAGGAATTTGGAATGACAATAATATATTAATCATGAGATTAGACGAAAGTTTTGGAGGATGGATCCATAACTAAAAAATGGGCTAGCTAGAATCCATGTTGAAAATGTGTAACCTATGTTAGTTTCAATTAGAGTTAAGGACTATCCCATCCTTGATAGATTGACCATGTTGTCAAGGAGGTTTGATGTGGTCAAGCAAGGACTTTGATTTCAAAGACTAAATCATAAATCAAATTCACCCTTATATATAAATATTTTGAGGCTACTGGACTTGGTTTTTGCTTAAATATTAGCAAAATTATTTTGATGAATTTGAACTTCTAAAAGCTTAAAATGTAGAGTTAAGATAATACTCTTTGACCTTTTCTTCATAGAACTTTACTATTAAAGTCATTTATAGGGAAGAACTACTTCCGTTAGTCTAAGAAATATGAGGCCTAGTCACTTAAGTTAACATGGAAGTGACCTCATGATTACTTGTTAGAAATTTGGAATGACAATAATATATTTTTTTTTGGTAAGTTGTAGTTGTATTTCAGAGGGTTTTAACTGGGTCCCACTCCCAGATATACAAAAACTTCATCAAGTTGAAGTGCATTCATGTTGCATAATCCTCTGCCATGAGGGATCAGTCTACACCATTCTAACCAATCCCGCGTAGGGGATACGTTTGCCAAAATTCCCTCGTAGGGGATGTAAAAGCCGGTAATCAGGTGGTGCTTGCCCTCGCAGGGGCTACTGAAGCTAAACAAAAATAATCCATAGATAATCGCTAGGGCCCTCGCAGGGGCTGACACAGGGAGACCCAACCGGATGGTTAGCCAAACACAAAAATAGACATCACCAAACATTGCATCAAAAATTCCCATAAAACCTCAAAACAAAAACAGACAGACCCAAAGCAGATCAAGGGTCGACCTCCGTGATGTCCTCTTCAGGTTGGTCAGCACACTGCTTGAGGGCATGCTTCAGGGCAACACTCGTGCTTTCGAAAGCGATGATGAAGCTCCGGAGAAACATCCGGGTGAGACGGTTGGAGATGCCAGAAGTGGGGGCTGAGTCCCCACTGAGGTCTTCAATCTCCAGAGGAGAATTTTGATTGGATTCCATTTTGGGCTTCTTAGCCCTGGAGGACCTACGAACAGGGGTTGCCGCTTCTTCAATTTTAGCTTTACATTTTCCCAAAGAAGGCTTCTTGCTGGCGGGAGGGGTGGGTTTGGATGGGGACGGGATGGGTTTGGAAGGGGAAGGGGTTGGCTTGGAAGGGGAGGGAGTGGGGGCGGGAGGTGAGGGGATGGGTTTGGAAGGGGAAGGGGATGGAATGGATGGGGAAGCAGCAACAACGCCTTTCCCGGAGGTCGGGGTGCTGGGAACTCCATCGTTGGCCATAAGCTCGCTAGACATCGAATGAGCAGGGCTTTGGGGGGTTTGGGAGAAGGGGGGGAAGCTTGCAAAGGGGTAGCCGCAATGGGGGGATTAGCCATAACATGATAGAAAATAACAACGAAAAGCCCCTGGTGGGCAGGGGGGTACTTTTCTTACGAGCAACGACCACAGAGAGACGCATAGATCGATAAAGGAACCCAAGAATGTTCATGGGTTTGTATCCTCGGACATGGTTGACAAGGGCAAGGTGGAAGCTTGCCATAGGCTTGTTGGGATCATCGTAGGCTAAGTACTAAATGAGGGGAATGGCAACAATGGGGAACGGGGGGGAAGGGATTGATGGTCCAGGGCATGGCCATCCCACAAGAAGTTTTGGTAGTTGGGGAAACCTTCCAATTCAGGTTCCCAGTAGTGTTTGTCATGGCAGACAAGACGCCCACCAACCGATAGCTCTGCAATCTCGCCAATCAGCTCTGGAGTGACCTTAAAGCGTAGGTTCCTGACACAGACATGGTCATTCGACCATGTGCGAACAAAGTCCTTCGTGATGTCATCCTCAGCTCCATAAAATTTTGATAACAGGGTGGTGAGTTGGGCGCCCTTCAGGTAAGCAGACGCTAGGGTGTCCAGCTGGAGAGAGCTTGGTTCAAGGTAGGCCATGGTGGCGGTGGTGGGGATAGGAAGAGAGGTGGTGGAGGAGGCCCATAGGATAGACTTGCAGAGGGGAGTGTCATGGACTAGGCTAAAGAGGGGAATTAAATAGATCGAGGGAGGCGAGCAGCTCATGTCGAGCCTCGCGGATGGGTGACAGGTGGACGGGGGGATGCCACGTCGAGGATGGCAAGGATTAAGGGGAAGCCTAGGGACCATATCCACATGGGCGGAGGTAATAACTTGGGCAAGGTCTGCAGACGTGGGTAGGGACGTGGAGGGGAAAGGGGGTGCGGCTAGAAACATGGTAGAGGGAGCTGGCAGAGAGCGTTGGGACACCGCGGATGGAGATCCGCACTTTGAATTTGCATGATGACTTTGATGGATTACAATGAAGCAGCCAATCATCAACGGGTGTTGGAGCACACATCGCAAGGCTCTCGGACAATGGGATGCCCGAAGTAGATCCTACATAATATAGAAAAAATAAATCATTGGTTAGCATGGATGGATTTGGAGTACCTATCATGGCTGTCCGACGTCGCAACTTGGAGGACATCTGGCGGGAAGGAGTCTTGCCACACGGTGATGGGTGTTTGTCCTAAGCCCAAGTTGGCCAGCCTATCCGCAAGCCGATTGGCTTCCCTGTAAGTATGACTGGCTTCCACCTGGCAATGTTGGTTTAACAGCTTCCTGCTTTCTTGGATAAGGGATCTGATATTCCATGGAGGGACTTTGTTGGAGATTAGGTAACCAATGATATTAAGAGAGTCCCCTTCAACATGGATCTTGACACATGACCCCTTGATGAGGTGAAGACTTCGCCACAGGGCCCACGCCTCGGCCATATTGTTGGTTTGATGATGAAGATTCTCTGCAAAAGCCATAACTATCTTTCCTCTGTGATCCCTGATCACTCCCCCTACCTCGGCCAACCCGGGATTCCCTTTTGATGCGCCATCAAAGTTCAACTTTATCCATCCCTCAGGAGGGGGAAGCCAATGAGCTTTGGTCCTGGGATGGGTCGAGGGGGGATAAGGTGGGAAGGGGGATGTTGAGGGAATTGATGATGTCAACCTCATTCTTGCTCAAGGGGGATCTAGGCCATGGGATAAGATGGGAGTTTTTAGAGGCGTATGAAATGGCTTTGATGGCTATGGAGGTGGAGTTGTAAAGGGTGGAAGAGAAGACCCTATGATTGCGTTCGAGCCAAACTTGCCAAATGAAATGGTGGAGGTAAATTTTCCAAAGGAAAGCTACTTTGGGATTTCTAAAGGGAGCAGGCCATTGGATGAACATGTCCAGGAGGGAGTTGGGGTGGGCCCAATGGATTTGAAAGGTGGTGAACAACTGATCTAAGCCCTCCCTAGTGAACACACACTCTAAAAGGAGGTGGTCAATGGATTCCCAGTTGGACAGACAGAGGTGGCATCTGTTAGGGATAGGGATCCCTCTTTTCATAAGATTATCCATGGTGAGGACCTTGTTTTGAATGGTTGTCCAGGCAAAGAACCCAATTTTTGGGACAAGGCGTTTAACCCAAACTAACTTGAATGGAATAGTGGGAACCCGAGATTTGACTAACATGGAGTGGGCAGACTTGACCGTGAAATCCCCACTATCAGTTCCCGCCCAGATTGGGTAATCTTGGGAGACTATGGTAGGGATGATGGTGGTTCTAAGCATCTTGGACAGAGTCTTACCAGCCCACAAGAGGTGCTCATTGTCTTCGAGGAGAATCTTCCATGTGCCTCTATCCATGTAATTCACCACTTTGCTTCCCCATCTCCTTTCGAGACTTGGTCTAAGTCTGGACACCTCAGGAAGATCCTTGAGGGGTTTGTCTTTCAACCACGTGTCTTCCCAAAAGTCTATAGAAGCACCTGAGCCTAGCTGCCATCATGTCCCTCTCATGATAAGAGGTTTCGCTTGGATAACACCCCGCTAGAAGGCTGATCCATTTATAGGGATGTTATTGTCCATAAGGGTTAAGTTTTTGAGATATTTGCTTTGGACAATAGTGACCCAATCTGCTTTGTAGTTGGTGAACAACTTCCAGGCCTGTTTTGCTAGTAGGGCAATATTTATGTTTGTTGATCTTCTCATACCAAGTCCCCCTTGGTCCCTGGGTTGGCATACTTTGTCCCAACTGACAAGGTGGAATTTCTTCGAATTTTCTGGGCCGGCCCAAAGAAACCTTTTTTGGATTTGCTCGATTTTGGAATGAACAGAGGCAGGAGCTTTGAAGACTGACATGAAATAGACCGGGATGCTTTGGAGGACTGCCAAGGTGAGGGTTGCTTTGGCTGCTTGGGAAAGGAGGGAGCCTTTCCAGGCAGCAAGCTTGCGGTTGATCCTTTCAATGACATTGTCCCACATCGATTCCTTCGGGTTCATGGTGAACAGTGGGAGTCCCAGGTAGGAGGTGGGGAGGGTAGCGATGCAACAATGGAGGATACGAGCAATTTTCCTCTGCCTGTTGCCTGGTGTGTTTAGGAAGTAACACTTACTCTTGAGATAGTTGATTTCTTGCCCTGTAGTAGAAGCGTAGGTATCAAGGATCCCTTTGATGGATTTAGCTTGGACAACGGAGGCCGAAGTTGCAACAATAGTATCATCAACAAACTGTTGGTGAGACAAGGGGGGAGAGTTGGAAGAAGCTTTGATACCTGACATGCCTCCCGAAGCCATGACCTATTTGAAAGCTCTGCCCAGGGATTCGGCCAAGATGATGAAGAGGAAGGGGGACAGGGGATCTCCCTGTCTGATCCCTCTGAGGCTAGGGAAATAACCTGCAGCAGACCCATTGACCAAAACTGAGAACCAAGGTGAGGTAATGCAGCCTTTGATGAGGTGAACCCAATCTGAGTGGAAGCCAAATCGAGCTAGCACTTTGAGGAGAAAAGCCCTATCCACCCTATCAAAAGCTTTGTTGATGTCCAGTTTCAGAAACATGGTCGCTTTCTTGTTGCACTTGGATGAATGGAGGGTTTCATGAAGAGATATGATGCTATCAGTGATTGATCTGCCTTCTATAGAGCTTCCCTGGCATGGATCAATAATGGAGGGGAGGATCTTCTTAAGCCTGAGAGCTAGGGATTTGGTTAGGATCTTGTAAAAGATGTTGCAAAGGCTTATTGGTCTGAAGTCATTCATGGATTTGCATTGGGGGTTTTTAGGAACCAGGGCAATGAAAGTGGAATTAGTTCCTCGAGGGATGGTTTTGGTTTTCTGAAGCTCCATGATGGCATCACTCACCTCCTTCCCCACTATGTCCCAGAAGGTCTGAAAAAACCTAGGGGGAAACCCATCAGGCCCAGGAGCCTTATCAACTTTCATGGAGAACAAAGCACTTTTGATTTCTTTCTCAGAGAGGGGTTGGATCAGGGATTTGTTCATCTCAGGGGTGACCAAGGGAGGGATATTTTCAAGCAGGGCTTCCTGGGCTGCAATATTGGAAGGATTTTTAGAGCCCATGATGTTGCTGAAGAAGGTGGAGGCTTCTTCTCGGATCTTGATGATGTCCTGAGTGACAGAGCCATCCCTCAAGGTAAGTTCTCTGATCTTGTTTGTGCTTCTATTTCGCAGAGTAGAAGCATGGAAGAATCTAGTATTGGCATCCCCCTCTTTGAGCCAAAGGGCTCGGGATTTTTGGTGCCAGAAGGTCTCCTCCTTGGCTAGGATGTTATGATATTCGATGAGCAGCTACCTTTCTTCTTCCCTGAGCTGGTGGGTCCACTGATCATGCTGAGTTTGCTGCTCTAGATCTTTGAGTTTACTTAACATTTTTGCCTTGAGATCAAAAATATCCCCGAAGACTTCCCTGTTCCAAGTTTTCAGGTTATCTTTTATGATCTTGAGTTTGTGGGATACTTTGGAAATAGTTGAACCAGGGACAGGGGTCTACCACCAATCTTCAATCCGTTGTTTCAAATCCGGATGTTGGATCCACATATTCTCGAACCTGAAAGGGGTTGAGAAGGATGGAGCCTTATTTGATTCCAAAAGGAGTGGGGAGTGATCAGAGCCTATCCTGGGAAGGGGGATCAGGGATGTGTCTCCAAATAGGGGAATGGCCTATTGGGAGAGAAAAAACTGGTCCAACTTAACCTGAATATGCTCGACGCCCGCTCTCTTGTTGCTCCAAGTGAATTGGTGGCCATGAATTTGAATGTCCATGAGTTCATTTTCGGTGACAAAGGCCTGAAAGTCTACAATGCTTTTGGATGGGGAGGATACTCCCCCTTTCTTGTCAGAATGGAAGAGAGGAGAATTGAAATCCCCTGCTATCATCCATGGGAGGTGGGAAAAGGCATCCTTCATGAGGGACAAGGACTTCCACATGTTGAATCTTTCCATAGGATTATTTGGGGCGTAGATGTTGGACAACACCCATGTGAATTTGTTTTCTTTGCAATAAAACATTATGTTTAAGGTTCTGTTGGAGCTGGAGATGACTTTGCCTTCCACCTTCTCAGGGTCCCAGAGACACAATAGACCTCCTGCAGATCCCTCCGCTGGGGATGAAGCCCATTGTCCAGTCTTCCAAATTTTTTGGACTACGCTGTGAGTTTTGTCAGCGTCAGTTTTTGTTTCTTGAAGGATGAGTATAGAGGGTTTGTACTCTTTCCTGGTGGTTCGAGCTAACCTTTGTTTGCTCATGCTGTTAAGCCCTCTGATGTTCCAGGAGAGGATCTTCATTTAGATATTTTGGTAGGTTTCTTGCCTCCCTTGGTTGAGATGGAGGGAGGTTTGGGATTTTTCATTTCATCCTTTGCCTGAGTGAACAAGGCTGAACTGAGGGTTAGCTGCACTCCATTGGCAACCTGGTCATCCGTGTCTTTCTTGCTTTGCTCATAGGTGGTGGGTCGACCTCTTTTTCTTTCACCCCCTGTATCAATGGGGCCTTTCCTGCTTCTGGTGATGATAGAGCTGATGTCCGTTCTGGATTTAGTGGGACTGAAGGCATCCTCCTGGGAATCGGGGTTGGATTCAGTAGGGGATAGGGGTTCTTCCGAGGGGTAAGCAACTCCAGAGTGGGGAAGAGGGTTGATCTCCAACAAGGGTTCCAGAAGAGGATCGGGCTGGGAGGGGGGGATGGGGAGGAAATGGGGATGGAAGGCCCAGATCTGGAGGGAGAGGGATGGGGGTGGGGAATGGTGGAGGGTTGGTGCACAGGAAGGGATTCAGGGAGAAGAACTTCATCATCAGAACCATTTAAAGGCCCAAATCTATTGGGAAAGGCGAACATGGAGCATACCTGGCCTGCATCTGAAGAAGGGTTGGTGGACGGAGGGTCCTGGATAGCGGCCTGCTTTCCTTTTTCGTTGTTCGATCTGCGGTTACCGGGTCCTCTGGATCGGTCGTTGCGCTCTCCCACCTGGTATTGCTGAGGAGGGGGGACCCTTTGTGCTAGGTGCTTCCTACTGGGGCTTGAGGGATGGGCAATGGGCTCGAAGGTGTCCCTGGGTTTTGCATTCGATGCAGAATGCTGGTTTGTTTTCGTACTCAATAGCTTGACACCAGTGGAAATCCCCATAGATGAGGTTTAGGCGGGTTGGAAGTTGTGAAGCAAGGTTGGCATTGACACAAATTCGAGCATAGGCCATGCGGGACCGGGCTTTAGTTGCAGGGTCAAGAGCGACCATGTCCCCAATGTACGTTCCAATCCACCCTAGGATGTCTTCATGGAAAAACTGGATGGGGAGATCAGGGAGGCGAACCCATATTGGAGCAATATTGATATCCTGAGTCTGGGGATTGAAATATTGCTTCCATTTTGTCACAAATAGACTTTTCCTCCCATAGAACCAGGGACCCCCGGTGAGGATTCGGGCATAGTCATTCTGGTTATTTAAGCATATCAGGAAGAAACCCCATGAGAGGGCCACAATATGAAGGTTCCCTGTTGTGCGCCATTTGAATCTGGCCCATCTTCTTATGGATTCCATGTCAGGTCTCCCTCCCACAAACTTGTCGACCAGGGAGAGGGATTCTGAAGAGAGTTTGTCTGCCATGAGAGAGACTGGAAGAACCATGTTTTCCCCATTGGTGATCACGGGGGGTGGTTAGGGTTACCAGAGGGGTCGGGTTTTGCTGTCCCTATTACCTTCTCCAGGTAAGTCATCCCGCCCGGGTCCGGGTCGGGGTTCGTGGGAGCATCCTCCGAGGGGGGATCTCGCCTTGCTCCAGATCCCCAGAAGGGGCCTGGGAAATCCCGCCCGCAGAGACCGTAGTTGCAGAGGGAGTTGTGGATGCCATCCACACAAAAATTGAAAAATGAATGACAATAATATTTTAATCATGAGATTAGAAGAAAATTTTGGAGGATGGAACCATAACTAAAAAAGAGCTAGTTAGAATCCATGTTGAAAATGTGTAAATTATGCTAGTTTTGATCAGAGTTAATGATTTTCCCATCCTTGGTAGATTGACCATGTTGTCAAGGAGGTTAAATGTGGTAAGTCAAGGACTTAGATCTCAAACACTAAATCGTGAATCAAATTCATCGTATTACATAGATAAATATTTTGAAGCTAGTAAACTTAGTTTTTGCTCAAAGATTAGCAAATCATCTAAGTCAATAAAATTATATCTATAATAATTCTCACGAGAATTTAATGAACATAAAATATTTTTAAACATGTGAAATCACATACTTAAAGATATGTATAATATTAATAAACTATATTCTAACAAATATCAATTATCATTAGTTACAGTTTTACCAATCTCAAATAAGAGTTTTATCATATAAAATATATAATACTGATATTTTTTTGATGAACTCACACCCACCCCTCACACACTCACCCACGCCATGGTTTGAACCTTGGACCTCCCAAAAAGGAGTCAAAGCCCAAATCGTTGCACTGCCCCTAAGACATAATATTGATATTTTATTTAATATAACATAAACAAACAAATAGTAAGTACCATCCCAAATAAACTCAATATATTTAAATGCATTATTTTTTCACATTTTACCTCGTCTAAATCCTAACAACATGCGAGAAAAATCGTTTTATCTAATTAAAATATGCTTCTTACAAAATTTATCATGCCTGATAGTTGTACTTAATATTGACTAGTATTTCTTATTGATTAATTTCTATCACTTTTATTATAGATCGTACAACTTTCTCTTAAATTTTAAATTTAATATACTACCCTTTAAATGAATTACACCACATAAACTTGATTTTATTTATTAAAGGTAATTTGTATCGACTAAGGTTATAGTTTTTTATCTTTTATTTTTTAAATTAGTTAATTTCATTCAATTTAACTTATATTTATTTTTTAAATATTAAAGTATTTAATTAAATGTCATTTAATAAATTTTAAGTTCATTCATGAAATAAAACCCCGATATAAGTAAAAACAATTTTTTTCTTCCGTTAGTCCATTTATGAAATTGAAACCTTGTTACAAGTATAAAACTCATTTTTGCCATTGCCAGCCCAAATCTCATAGGTAATTTCACTCTCCTTTAGTAAAAACTAATACAAATCTAAAAAAAATTAATTTTAAATACAAAATTACATACAACATATATTTATGATGAACAATGGGTAAATTTAATTATTATTATTTTTTTATAGGAGAATTGGGAACACGGAGGATGAGTCTCGGATCAAATTTTGATCACATGGAAAATGGGTAACACAGTTTTCCAGATACAACAAATTTTGTTTTAGAAAAACAAATAAACAACCTTAAACATCTTTACCAAGAACATGATTCCAGATCAAAAATTGATAGCTCACCCCAGATCGAACTCGGATGCCCCACCAAGGGTGGGGAATTGGTAGCTATAGGTAAATTTAATTTTAGAAAAATAAACATGATGGAAGAAGTTGAAACCCATTGAAAAAAAATTACTTTTTATTAAAAAGAAGAAGATAACACTGCAAGATATTTTTTAGGTTAAAGATCAAGGATCTAGGAAAAAATAGTTATTGTAGGAAAACAAATTGAAAAAGTAGAACCTAAAATAGTGTCCAAGGAGGATTTAGTAACAAAAATCAAAGAAGAAGCAAAAGCAGAGTCCAAGGATGAACCAAAAGATAGGAGCATGGCAAAAAAACATAAAAAATAAGAACAAAATACTAAAGAATCAAAAGATAACAAAAGAATAGGTTAAAGTTGCAACATATTACCATCCACACCACAAAGAGCGACAACAATCTTGGAGCTATGGCTTAAAGAAACAATATTATGGATCTACATAGACTCATAAAGGAACCAAATATGGGAATGTTTGATAGAGAAAGCATAATGATTATAGTTTTCAGAGTAGTGCAACAACATCAAGGAACAAATAGACCCATCATTCAAATTACCAAAGTAGAGCAACAAAAGCACAGAGCCAACAAAGTGGTTCTAGATACTCAAGTGGAAAAATGACATATTACCATCAACAAAGACCACCACCAATTAAAGTTTCACTAGGATGGATGGATGATAAGATTGGTACGAGTGTTAACATTGCTTCACATATTGTATTATTTAGTTTCTTCTCATGTTTCAAGGAAGAAATATTTTGTAACCAAGTGGAAGGTGAGGTACCTAAGGGAATATAATATTATATTGTGTATGGGTTTTATGGATAGTTAGCATGGGCCATATATAACCGAAGTTTGTGCATGAGTCTTATTTTAATATTTTACTATAATATCAAGTGGGGCAAGGGTTTAGAAAGAGGGGTATATAAAGAAGGTAGATTGTCATTGTAAAGCATAAGTGATATCATTCTTGTAATAGTCTTGGCTTGTGAGTAGAGAGTGGAGTGATTTCCTTCTTTAAAGAATATTATTGGTGTTGCCCTATCTCAAGGGTATTTTCTATATCTATGTTTATTTTTGTGGATTGTTTATGCGTAATTAATTTGTGAATGAATGTTTGAACATTTCTACATAAATGATGATTAATATTTGTTAATAAGAATAGAGGTTCATAACACCTCATGATTGTTTGCTAGGAATTTGGAATGGACAATAATATCTTAATCATGATATTAGAAGGAAGTTTTGGGGGATGGATCCATAACTAAAAAATGGGCTAGCTAGAATCCATGTTGAAAATGTGTACACTATGTTAGTTTCAATCAGAGTTAAAGACTATCCCATCCTTGATAGATTGACCATGTTGTCAAGGAGGTTTATGTGGTCAAGCAAGGACTTTGATTTCAAAGACTAAATCATAAATCAAATTCACCCTCATATATAGATAATTTGAGGCTATTGGACTTGGTTTTTGCTTAAAGATTAGCAAAATTATTTTGATGAATTTGAACTTCTAAAAACTTAATATTTAGAGTTAAGATAATACTTTTTGACATTTTCTTCATAGAACTTTGATATTAAAGTCATTTATAGGAAATAACTACTTCCATTAGTCTAAAAAATATGAGGCCTAATCACTCAAATTAACATGGAAGTGACCTCATATTACTCGTTATAAATTTGGAATGACAATAATATCTTAATCATGAGATTAGAAGGAAGTTTTGGGGGATGGACCCATAACTAAAAAATGAGCTAGTTAGAATCCATGTTGAAAAAATGTAAGTTATGCTAGCTTTGTTCAGAGTTAACGATTCTCCCATCCTTTGGTAGATTGACCATGTTGTTAAGGAGGTTTAATGTGGTAAAAGCAAGGACTTAGATCTCAAAAACTAAATCATGAATCAAATTCATCATATTACATAGATGAATATTTTGAAGCTAGTGAACTTGATTTTCACTTAAAGATTAGCAAATTGTCAAAATTAAGAAGATTATATCTATAAAAATCCTCATGAGAATTTAATGAACATAAAATATTTTTATGTTTAATATTAACAAACTATATTCTAACAAATATCAATCATTGTTAATTACAATTTTACCAATCTCAAATAAAAGTTTTTATCATATAAAAAATATAATACTGTTTTTTTATTTAATATAACACAAACAAACATAGTAAGTGCCATCCAAAATAAGCTTAATATATTCAAATCTATTATTTTCCACATTTTGCTTCATCTAAACCCTAATAACATGTGAGAAAAATCATTTAATTTGCTTCATCTAAACACTAATAATATGAGAAAATCATTTTATCCAATTAAAATATGTTTCTTACAAAATTTATCATACCTGATAATTGTACTTAATATGATTCTTATTGATTAATTTCTACCATTTTTTCTATAAATTAAAAAACTTCTCTTAGATTCAATAAACTACTATTAAAATGAATTACACCACTAAAACTTGATTTTATTTATTAAAGGTAATTTATATTCACTAAGGTTATAATTTTAATCCTCTATTTTTAGATATGAGATCAAAATAACGCATAATTTCATACTATTTTAAATGTAGTTTATTTTAAATATGAAAATATTTAACCAAACATTATTTAGTAAATTTAAATCCATTCATAAAATTAAAACCTTCGTGTAAATATAAAACTCAGTAAAAAAAAAACTAATACAAAACCAAAAAAAAATTATAATATTAAATACAAAATTACATACAATATATACTTACTATGAAATTTTCTTTACCTTTAAATGTGAAGCGTTGAACAATTGGTAAATTTAATTAATTAATTGTTTTTATTTATTTATTTTTAGATGCACTTACGAATTGACAACCACCTTTCCTTATTGAACAACTGAAATCATAGTGTTACCTTTATAATCCTTATCTTGCCTTGGTAAATATGTCGCGGAGTGAAGGAGACCCTTGGTGGCTCGGAGTTGGTATGTATCTCTCAGTAAACACACTCACACTCCGGAGTGCAGGAAACCCACCGCTGGCTCTAAGTTGGTACCCAAAGTGAACCATATCATATGACTCGAAGTTAGTACTGCCATCATCAAGTTGACAATTAATTAATTTTTTATGTTTTATAAGAAAATCAATAATACAAAGCATAAGTCTCATATCAAACTTTGATACAACCACATAGTTTTTAGATACAACAAATTTAATTTAAAAAACAAATAAACAATCCTAAACACCTTTACTTTACCAAGAACATAACTCCAAATGAAATACAAATAATTTAATTTAAAAAAACAAATAAACCATCCCAAACATCTTTACCAGAGACATGACTCCAGAGCGAACACAGATACTTCACTCCTCCCCACCAGGAGTGGGGGAATCGGTTGCTGCAGCTGCAGGCAAATTTAATTTTAGAAAAGCAATGACTACGGAAGAAGATGAAACCAGTTGAAAAATAATTTACTTTTTACTAAAATGATGAGAACATATTTTCCGTACATTCACCTTTTTAGGACACATAAATTTAAAATAGAAGAGAATGGTTTCCAATGAGTTTATAATAAGTGAAGATCATGTGGATTGGCACAATCCCCAAGACCAGTAGTTAATAGTTGGAATTCCCCGAGTTTGCGCAGGTTGGACTTTTCTTCCAACTTATTCGGAGACAATCTCCGTCGTCAACATAGAAAACAACAACTATCGATTTAAGGGAAGAAAGACAAGCCGGGCTGTTCCAAACTTCAGTTAGACTTGATAGGTCAATTCGAACTAGTGACACATCACTTATATTTTATGTAATTGGAGGTCAAAGACATCAAGACAGAGACAAGTTGCCACGTCAGCGTCGCCGCGTCATCTGGTAGAGGACAAATTATTCGCTCTTCCCCAGCTTGAAAAAGACCTGTTAGACGTGGCAGAGAGTCCCCCAAAACGTCCGCTAGCTGCAGGTCACATGGCAGAGCCGGACTCTGAGTCGCTCATGTGACCACCTGCTGACATATATCGATCCCTGACATGCGTCGCTCTCAAAGTCCTTTTTCTCTGCCTTACTTATTATGAAGTCTTTTCCTGCATCAAGTTCCAAGCCTAGCACCGAGCCAACGGAGTCAGCTACGGTGCCGGGGCTACAGTCCCCCATGACCTACACTCTTACCCCGTCGAAGGAGATCCGCGCTGTATCGGACGACCCCTCTTCTTTCAGTAAATATCGGGGAAATTTCACCGGAAAATTCTATGGATTTCAGCAATACCGTCGAATGCAAGCTGCGAAGAGGGGGATTTGACCTACGCGATCGGATTCCTGGCTCTTTTAGCGGTTAAAATGCTCGTAGTATAGGGCCCTTTTAGTTTTTTGTTTTCCTTCCGGTGAATTTTTTGCTTCGAGGCGACCAGAATGGGGTGCTTTCATTCGAAGACGAGTAATATGCCGACTCCAGACGTTGAATCCGTCGAAAATGAGAAGGCAGATCCAGGTACGTCTGCGCTTTTTTATCGGTGAAAATTCAGATTCGGTCTGCATGCTTTGCGCCGCGTAAAGTGCCTGAATATTCACGTTTTTGTGTTCTGTTTTGCTTGTGACGTGTTTTCGCTGCGTTTTTTTTTGGCGATATTTGAGATGTTCTCGTATATGTTGTAATGCTCATGCTTTTGTAGTCTTTTTTTTCACGGGTCTGAACGAGGGAGGATATGTCTCTCTGGCGTGTTTAGCGATGTTAGAGCTGCTTTTGTTTATTTGGTAAAAGTTTTGCTGTTGACGCTTTTGTAGCCTTTTCCACGGGTCTGGACGATGTCGGATATGTTACTGTGCGTACTTTGCTATATTTTGAGCCGTTCTCATGTGTGTTTTGTGAATGTTTTGATACTACATGCATTTGTAGCTTTTAGTGGGTTTGAAAGAGTCATGATATGATTCTATTTCATGTTTGGCGATTTTTAGGCAGTTTTCGCGCATATTTAGTGATGTTTGAGAAGTTATTGTGCATATTTAGTGATGTCTGAGTTCTTACGCACATTGCCCGATGTTTCAGTGGTTTTTATACGATATTTAAGCTGTTGTATTGCATATTTTGGGGATGTTTAAATGGTATTTGGCATGTTTATGTCAAGAGGCGTATTCCGGTTTGAATAGGTCTAACGTTGACGACTTTACGGGTTTGGCGCTCGTGAACAGGCAGTGATGTTATTTTCTTACATGCTTTGGTATGCGCCTTAGCGTTTGAAGTTGTGATGTTATTGTGTTGAATATTTAGAGGCGATGTTCCGCTTTAAAGGCTTCTCGATGGCACGAGACCCTCGAGAGCCAAAATAAGCCAGACGGATGGCGTGATCGAAGTTTAATGCTTTGATCGGCTTCACTTTAGCTGTTCTGAATTGTTGGAGATGCTGTTTTATTCCATGCTTAGTCGTGTACACGAAGATGTGATGCCATTTTGTCGCATATCTAGGGCTATTTATGCATGATGATCATTTTTAATAGGCCGGAGAATGTCGCGAGGATTCGAACTCATATCTTGTAAATAAACACATGGAAAATAATGTGATGCTTTCGTGTTTTTAATCCAGAAAACGACTATCAGTTCGATACGGAAAGAGTGCCTTCGTTCAGGGAATTTACTCTGTCAGAGCTCCGAGTCGCAACAGGAGGATTTAGCAGCGAAAATATTGTGTCCGAGAGTGGCGAGAAAGCTCCGAATACCGTCTTCAAAGGAAGACTTGAAAATAACCGCTGGGTCGCTGTTAAACGTTTTCCGAAACAATGCTGGCCTGATGCAAGGCAGTTTGCGGTAAGTTTTATTTTCCTATTTGTTCATAATTTTTCTGTTTGTCCATTTATTCTTTGGCCCTAGAAAATGAATAATTCTTTCTTTTTAAGTTATTTTCTCTAAAGTTTTTTCTTCATATTTTAATATTTGGTTTATATTGTAATTTTTATGTTTTAGAGTGAGATCATTCTAAAATGTAGTGCTAAAATATTTAATAAAGGAAATTCCAAAAAGGGCCGACAACAATTTAGAAACTTACCGGTCTGGAGGCGTTTCCCATAAAATAGCAAAACTGAATAGTGTGTTGGTTGTACAGGCTGAAGCTGCGGGTGTTGGAAGAGTTCGACACAGAAGATTAGTGAACTTGATTGGCTGCTGCTTTGAAGGGGATGAACGCCTATTGGTTGCAGAATATATGCCGAATGATACCTTGTCTAAGCATCTCTTTCACTGTATGTATCGTCAAAGACATGTTTCTAGCTTTATTACTATTATTATTGTTATTTTTTAATTGGTTCAATGCGTGCCGGGTCCTCTATCCCATCTTACAGATCAAAGCAGGTCCTGAATTGTTTTCAAGTTACACATTGTATTAAGTTCTTCAGGATATACATTGAGCTTTGTAATTTGAACTATTCTTTTTCCTCCGACTAAGCAAACATTTCTACTGAGACTAGCCCTGTAGCCAAAAACCATCCAGGTAAAGACAAAATGTGGGGAGGTATGTATTCAGGGTATAGACCTCACAATATGCTGGAGTTAACAGAAAGACGTAGAAACCGTTGATCTGTGTTTCAAGCATAGGCTATCCTATCACAATATATCCCAGTAGGATTTGCCCTGTAGGTAGGGGACTGGCTGCCTAGAGGAGCAGTGTTGGGTTGGGGTGTTTGTTCTATATGCCTCTTGCGGATCTTCCTGGATGTCCTTGCTACTGCATGCACCAGAACTGTCCATAGGTCCGCTTTGCCTTCTGCCACATTGCCTATGTCTTATGCTGTATTCTCTTCTGTTCCTTTTCACGGCTTGTGAGCTTCACAAAAGTTCCTCCAGATGCTCAAGTCATTCATCCATATTGTCCAACTTTGCTTTATTACAATCAAACCTTTTATTGAGTATCAGTACTGCATTTCTCACTTTTTGGGAGACTTTACTTTTCCTTCTTTTCTTGATGTTAAATAATATGTAGCTTCTCAAATTGATGTCTTGTAAAGCCATAAACAAAGGGCTTTGGATGTAATCCATTCCCATGTCCTTAGTGTAATTTACACTATGCTTGGGAACCAATACATCTTTCATCAAGCAGATGCTTTTCCAAGCTCAAGGTCTGGGCATTCTTCATTTGGAGTTTCCTCTTGAGAGCGCCTCTGGATACATTGCTTCATCTTGGGGTTATCTTTGAATTCTGACAGGAAGGTTGTACGTTCTGCTGTGCCCCGCTCTGTGAATCCCACCTCTGTATTCTGCTCTGGAGCAACTACTGTCATATTCCCTCCTCTGTGTGTCTTGCTCAGTGGTGCCTCGCAATGAGCCTCTGCTGCCACAGTGCCTGCCACTCATCTGTCATCTTGTGCCTTCCATTTTCCGATAAAGGCAGACACTTGTATGAACAGTGATGTTAAGCTGATTTTTGTAGACTTTGGGCAACAAATTCTTGATCATTGCAAAGCGAGCCCATCTCCTATTATGATTTTTTTTCATCCTGACTGTCATATCATGGCAATCATGCAGGTTTATGAGGAGTTGTGTTGATAACTCCCCTGGACTTTGCTGCTGTTGGCTGTGTTTGAAATCAAGTGTTGTTGGCTCTTTTCAAGCTGTCATCCTTCTCAGTGATGATCTCACATATCTAAGGCTGTATCATGCCGATATAAGCTGTCCTTTTTTCCTTTTATTTTAAGTAATTAATTAATTTTTAATTTTTTAATTTGTGGGTTCCTGGGAAATTGTCTGCAAGCAGCCCTGGGTCTCAAAGCCATGCCATCTTTCTAGCATTAAATTGCCTTATTGTTTGCATTTATCTCACATCAACCTGACGCATATTTTTATTTGTAGAACAATGGAAAGAAATTACATAATGTTCTTGTATCTTTTATTTCTTTTGCCTCTTTATATATGGTCAAGCATCTTCTTGCTTTTTTGAAGTTTTTTTGGTTTTATAGACATAGGGTTTGGTTATTCACTTTGAAGCCTTCAGTGATAGTACCTTGTAAATATCAGAGTATGCAACACAAACATGGTCAACTTGAATAATCAGGGGATTGTTTGTAAGTTGAAATTCCAAAATACATAAATTGCTTCTCCTAGTATATACTACCACAGAAGGGGCTTGAATGAGAGATTTCTTTAAGTTTCTGTTTCTAGCATTCCCATAGTGTGATAGCAAGTGACATGTTCTCATGATTTAAACCCTCTGTACTGTATATATGTGATGCCACTTGATAGATTTTTCATTAGATTACATAAGTGTTCCAGAATTCATTTCTATAACATTGAATTAGTTCTAGTTTGCCAGTAATTAGCTTGGTCAAACCAAAAGAGGTTCAAATTTGGAACAATGTCTTTGTGTTTATGTGTGTGTATTTTAAAAAGGTAAAGTGAAAACTATTGACGCTGTCAATAGGGATGTTGAACAAGGAGGGTAGTGGTAAAAGCTGATCATTTAAGTGTGGGAATGATTGTCTATCTATTGTCTTCATGTTTGGGTTTTGGATAAGTTCAAAGAGAATCTTTGCAGGTTTTTATTGAGTTTGAATCCGACAACTTGGGTGATTTTTTCAAAAATAAAATTTTGGAGGTGTGGAGAAGTATTTAATCATTTCTAGTGCAAACACTTTCTAAATTGGTCGAAATTAAATATAGTTTGTTGCTTATGTTCCATTGGGTATTACTAGTAAATTGAGTTTTGTTGATTTTACCTGCAAGGATCTATGCTGTTTTGTTGCAAATTTGCTTGCTACCTTTGAAAAGCAAATTATATGATTCTCTTGATTCTCATTTTTTTTTCCTTATAATTTCCTCTCTTTCTAACAATATAATCTTCACTATTTTTTGTGACACTTGAATGCTTAGTGGTACTCAGCACTGAATGTCATAGATAATGGGTTTTATCAAATGTGGAACAGGCATGCTAAAGGTCTAAGATATGTGGTAGACAGAACTGGTTTGCACCAAACCTTTAAAAAAAATCAATTAAAAGATCTAAAGAAATGAAATGAAATATTATTGATGTCCACAGTGGGCCAAAAAATGACCCAAGGGACTATAAAAAGGACAACAATAACTACAAGCGGACCGGCCAAAGCGCCCAACAAAGATAAATACAATGATGCGACCCAAAAAGCAGGCCAAATGGAATGGGAAGAGAGAAGAAGGCTGCAATCCATAAGAAACAAACTGTGTGGAGTGTTCGCCAGGAAGAACGGGGAGAGAGAGAGGAGGGGGCGGGGGGGGGGGAAGAGCAAAAAAAGGAGGGAAAAAGAGCATGAAAGTAAAAAACATGATCTTTAACACTCCTTGCCTAGACATTTACTTTCATGTTCTCTTGGAGTGTCTTGATAATATCTACTTTTAATCACTTATTGTTTCATCATTAAATTTACGCCGTAGTTTCCCCAATAATTTGTTTGAAAAATATGGGGGTTAAATTGATTCTGATTGTATATGATTTTAAAGTACCTTCAAAGCATATTAAGTACAACAGACCAAGCAATTGAAACAAAAGGCAAATAAATAGATGGCAAGGGTTAGGCTTTGTAAAACCCTTGGTGCAAAAGATAAAATAAGACTGAATACGAAATCAAGGAACATTCATAAAATTCTGAAACACCAAGGAATTTTTTTATTCAGACTAATGTTGAATAGAATGTCAATCTTACATATATGGAGATATGAAATGTTGAATTGACAAAGTGATTGAAACAATAAATTTTATCAAGGAGATATATGTACAAGTGGAGCATCTAGTTTACCAAGATAAAGGGGCAATTGAGTTTATTTATGGTGTTCTGCAACAAATAAACAACCAAAAGCCAGAATATATTTTGAATCATAATTTTTGAGTATGATAAACAAAGGGAGATGGCCAATTTCTTTAATATAGATGCTTATATGCAATCTATGAGAGCCTAGAAGGCATGGATGTTCTTTAAAAGCTGATAAAATTGCCTCTCTTATTTTAGTGGTTCAGACAAATTCTCCCATGGCATTACCATGACTTGTTAAATGTGGAATATGAAAGTGAGGAAATAACAAACTTGTAAAAATTTGATGAACTAGCTGGTAAGTTTATTAGACTCAGACATTGACGAGTCCTAGTTGATAGTTGGGAAAGGATGGTAATTAATCACTGTCATAGGGTTGAAATCAGTGCAAATAAACTGATTTTAGCACTGACAGCAGACAGCTTGCTAAGGGTGTGTAATGTTTTATTATCAATTTATTTTAACAAGTGTCCTGCATTTCAAGGTAAATATGCAAAAATTAGCAAGATTGAAGGAATGAAGCAGTTGATTAATGAATTTGCAGAAGTATTTTGGGACCTACCTCATGGGCTGCCACTGGATAGGGAAAGAATTAATTCAACATTGAGAACTTTGATTATGTTGGTAGCAAAACAGTTCAAAAGACGGGTACTGTTATGACATCTGAAGCTGTACTGCTTGCAGGATCAAGCTAAGAAGAAACAGCAACATTTATGTCCAACAATATCAAAATGAACTTGGGAAGTTTCGAAATTTGAAGATTAATTTTCTGTTAGAAGGGTTAGTGTAGGTTTACAAGCATGAACCGTCAAAGGAACTTTTTCTCCCCTTGCAATACAAATGCTTTCTGGTGCAATTATGCAGATGGAAAATTATAAACAGGCGGAACTTTCAATGAAGCTTTGGTAACTTCGAAAAGTAGATACTTTAGAATTGGATTATTTGCATCTCTATTTAATAATTGTCCAAACAAAAACAATTTTTATGCTGGAATCTCATGGCATTTTATTAAATTTGTGATATGATTTTGGCCTGTTCATTCCAAGTTATATGCAACACTTCTATGATATAAATTTAATTTCAGAGTTCCGTGGGGCTGCTGGAGATGGTATTAAAATCATGTCATAATATTAAAACTTTCTGACCTTGAAAATGTGTAATTTATCGGGCAAATTTTGAAATTTGGTGCCAGAGTTTTTCAAGCTTTAGTTTATGTTTAGCATATTTGGGAAGATCTATGCCCAGCAATTGAAGAGTTCTTCTTTTTAGGTTATTGCAAACTTGCAAGGGTTTGTCCTTCTTGTTATAATTTAGGATGGTGCTATTCAAAATCACTCTTATATGTTATGTTGAGTGTTGATATCACTATATGCTATTTCTCAACAAAGTGGTAATATTTTATTTTGTCAGACTTGCCCTTATCCTGTTCTTTCGCTGCTTTATGTAACCATCCTACTTCCAGCCTCTGAAAATCTTAAGTAATGTTTTTACATCCTTTTTGGATTATTGAAAGCTTACTGTAACTATTGTCAAGCTTTTAAGATTTATATTATTCAAGCTGCTCTCTTCAAGCCACTCTTCCTGATGTTAACTCTTATTAAATTCCATTATATTGAATGGATATCTTCATGCATACTGAAGCATCAATGAGTCACAAAATATGACAGACCTGGTTGCATGAATGGAATCCTTTTCTGGGACATTGGAGTTTCTTGAAGTACAGTAATATAATACATTGTGTAGCCATCTAAAGCAAGTTCAAGAGATTAAAATATCTCCACAAACTTCCTTATCTTAAAAACTGCATGTAAAGCGATTTTGGCTCATAAAGTTCTATGTTGCTTTATTTCAAAACTAGTTAAAATTATCTAGTTTAAGATTGTAGTTGGACTGATTCAGAAGGCCCAGCATGATGCAGATATGCTTAGATGGCATATATACTATATAATCATAGATTTTTAAGCAATGTGCACCTGGATTAAGCCATGTCAACATGCAAAGTAAATGTTCCACCCTTAGTTGTGCCCTCTTTCCTTTGTCTAGAGGTCCTTGCCCATGATGTCAGTTAGTTATTGCTCTGTTTGTGGAGATAATTTGCTGACCACTATATTTGCTTAACCTACTGTCATGAGCATTTTCATGCTTATTTTCGAGAAGTTGAATTGTAAAACTGAAAACATTTTTAATATTTTTTCACTATTAAGAGAAATCTTACTCTCAAAAATATGGGAAGAGTGGAGGCCATGTCAAATATCCCGATGCATAACATGTATTCGAGGTTGTGTCCAAGAGTGGAACAAGTAAAAGAATGATCTTCAAAACAAAAAATCCGCTGGCCTTTATATGCTCTTCAAAATTGGGCACACATTTCTTTTTGTCAAGCTAACCCTCAACTTCAGTTGGAAATCCAAAATTGTTGTCATGCTTCTGGAAGGGTACGACATGCACTGGGTCTGACTTTTTTTTTAATGGGGTCATTTTGGGCCTATTTTCAGTCAATGGCATAATTACCAGGTTTGTCCAAAGTGGGCCCAGGTTTGATCTGGTTTGGACTTTTTAAACTGACTGAACCAGCTTAGTTTGGTTCAGCCATTTTTATTTTTACATTAAAAAAATTGCAAATTTTTAAATTTTATATAAAAATTTGCAAATTTTGTGGCACATATACCCCTGGTGATATCAGCTATTTATATTTGTGAAGGGAAACATAATAATGTTGAATATTTTGTGGCACATTTACATATATTTTCATTGTAATTTTCTGGGCTGAACCAAACTTTTTTTGAAATCCTGAACTTCAAACTGTTTTTTCCCTCCATTCCGACCTAACTTTCTGAACATGGTAACTATGTTAAAACGGTAAAACAAAATTCTCTAGATTGCACTATTATGAAAAAGTACAAAAATAGATTAGCCTGTTATAGTGGGCTAGGACTTTACACCTAAACAGGGGATGCCATTAGCTTTTCAATTTCCAACACCATCTATCTGAATCTATCTTGTGCATAACTCAGGTTGGTTGAAGGGATTAAAATGATAACGTAAACAATTATGTATCATTGACTTTATTATCATGTGTGTTACAACATAAGTAGGCATTTCTGAAAATGCCTTTTTGTTTTATTCTGCCAGGGGAGAAGCAACCAATGCCTTGGGTGATGCGGTTGAGAGTTGCATATTATATTGCCCAAGCACTGGACCATTGTAACAGCCAAAATCGACGCATATATCATGATTTAAATGCATATAGAGTGCTGTTTGATGAGGTGAGGCCTTATGATCAAGAAGCTCTTTTGCTTGTAAAGAAAAAGTGTATATCAGTGTTTCTAAATTCAAAACTCAACAGATCAAAATTTCTTTTTGGTTGGTACTGCATTAGCTAATGGGGAATATTTAATTTGGTATTAGTAGACATGTAGTATTTTTAAATTCTAGCAGTTAAGGTCCTATCCTGTATGGATGAAAGTTTTTGCCTGACTTCCTTTTTATGTTTTTTTAATATTCCCATGTGTTTGAGAGTATGTGCAAGAGTATAAGGAAACATAAGCATCACAATATCCATCACAAATAGTGGTACAAGCTTAATACTGTAAATCAAATATTAATACTGTAAGTGATACAAGCTTAACCTACACATGAAAATGGCAAGTGCTACAAGCTTAAAGCCAAAGCATTAAAGTTTTAAACTACTACACACGAAAGTGACAAAATACATCTTGTATTGCTTTAAAGTTTAATCATTAGCAGCCGAAAACATGCACTTGCATACAAATTTAGACAGCAAATATCAAGCAAACAATTATTTAATTTAAAAAAAAAAAACTAAAACCTAGTTTGAAGTCTAAGACTCTAAACTCTAAACATTGAAAGCTAAAAATATAGACTTGCATACATGTTTCAGGCAGCAAATAACAAGCAAATAACAACAAAGAACTACTTAAAAAAAACCAAAACTGTAAACCCTTGTTTGTTACATTTGGTTTTAGACTCGGAAAAATAAAATATGCTTGAAAATTTGGAATAAGATTCAATAGAATAAAAGAAAAAGAAAAATAAATCAGTTTGCTTACCTCAAATGAATCCTTTGGGTAGATTCTTAGATGTTGGTGGTTGTTGGTAGCTGCCGGGATTCTTTAAAATCCAAAAAAATCCGCAGTTTGGTGGCTGTTGGTGACTACCGGATTCCTTCAAACTTCCAAAAATCTGTCGTTTGGATGCATTTTAAGGTTTTCTTTGGTGTGGTAGCAGGTAGGCAGATCTCTCTCTCAAGCTTGGAGGAAGAAAAATGAGTGAAAACAAAAAAAAAAAACACTTTTTATGCCTTTTTCTCTACGTGTGCAGCTGCGGGCGATTTTTTTGCCAATAAAATCCAATTTTTTGAAAAAATCGCGATTCTGTTATTTTGCCAGCGATTTTTTCCAAAAATGCCGATTCCGATGTGATTTTAATCGGATTTTGTCAGAATCGTGATTTTTCGATTCGAATCGTGATTCCGATTCGATTTTTGTAACTATGCTTGGAAGTACAACTTTGGTTCTAAGATTAAGCATGTTCACTGCATATGGGCCTTGTAGAGGATTTGTTTTGCTAAAGTTCTTGCACAATTGGATGCTGCATGATCGAAGTTAAAGGATTCACAATTTTGAGAGTCTGGAAACAACTTAATTCTACTAATTCCAGGGATTGCCCTTTCAAAAAGGGTTCTGTGTGCTTTGTCTTTCTCTTTTCTGTATTTGTTTTCCCTGATAGTGATTTGCATTTTTCGATTTGAAAAGATCTCTAATAAGGTCATGCATCCTGAGTTCAAATTTCAGTTCTAAAGTGTTAATGATTTGTTCATACGTCCAAGATTTTTTTATTTTTTTAGTTTCAGTTGGTTATATGTGATTGAACGGGTCTTGCCCATTTTACGTCATGACCACAATGATATTGCAATAACATTTTGGCAATTGTCCATATACCTAGCAAGATTTGAATCTGGGTCTTCTCTTTGAAAATCGAGGAATCTAACCGGTTGAGCTCATGCCATTTGATAAATTTAAAGATTCATCCATGGGATTAGAACTTTGGTCTACAGCATGAAACCTTTTGTTCCCCACTGCTTGCTCCAAACAGCTTGGGTTAAATGTTAAGGTTCACCCATTGATTTGAACATTGATTTAGGGTGTGAAACTCGTAATTCCAAACCAATTGCTCTAAATCCCATAGACAAATGTTAAAGTTCACACATGGGATTCAAACCTTGGTCTATGGTGTGAAAATCCTCACTCTTGACCACTTGCCCTGACCCCCATGGGCAAAATGTTGAGGTTTACCCATGGGATTGGATGTATGGTGTGAAATTCTTCACTACTCACCACTTGCCCCAAACCCCATGGGCATTAAAGCATTTTTAAATTAATTTCATTAGATGCATCTAATTTCTCATGGCATCAATGTAATAAGATATTTAACATGCACTTATGTATTCTTTCTGCGAAGTTTCTAAGGAAAAGGCTCTTCTCAAGATTCCGAGGAAGATTTCTTCCCTTACCTTCCTTTTGATACCCACATACCATTATTGTATCAGTTAACTAGGGTTAAACATTATGGTAAAATTTGTCTTTTAAGCTTGAGAGGGTTGAGCAATGAACCAGCAAGGCTTCTGTAACCCAAATTTTAATATAGAATAAACTGTAGTATTTTATAACAGATATAAGGATTCAAATTTAGATCACCGATACAAGTAATCGTTTTGAAAATGCAGTTTAATCTCCAAAGATATTGGTGATCATGAATCAGAAGTGGTCAGACTGGCTAATTTAGTTGACTTAGCCTTTGCAATTGTTATGATGCAGTATTCAACAAATTGTTGCACTCAATAAATATGCAGATTTGACATTAAAATGAAAGAAGAGCCTATTTTTACCTTTTTTTTCTGCATTCTTATTTTAAATGATCTTATATTTGTACAAAACTACTTCAGTAGTTTTTACGAGTTTTTACCTAAGTCTTTTAATAATTTAAAATAATAGATTGCTTTCATGCAACATCAGCATTATTTTAAATTTTTTTTGAGAATAACATATATTCCGTTAACAACACAAAGACAACTAGCCAGTCAAAGGAATATAGTAAATGCAATTAACTAGCATTGTTTATTCTAGGTCCCAATCAATCAACACCAATTTCAAAAAAGGAAATTATTGAAGAAATTAAATGAAATTTTACTTATGTAAAAATAATCAGAAGAGGTCAAGGGTTCTCAAGAATACAACAATGTTGGGATAGAGAGTGTTTAAGTAGAAGAAATCCCCCAGATAAGAGAGAAATTTACAAACAATCATACTAATACATAAACCGAAAGCATGTAAGTTGAACAGAAAATATCAGGAAGAGAAATGACAAACCCTGGAGGGGTTAAACCCTAGAACATTTAACCTTGATACAAGAATAAATAGCCTGAAAGGAGAGTTCTCCCGCGGGCATTCTAAATTATCTGTGGCTGCATCATGAGCATCAACATCTATTCCATTGAAGAGGCCAATACAAGATATGATGATGGACATCAGGTAGTGTTCAGAGCTGGGAGGACTGGGCCATGTGATATGTGAAGGGAGAAGGATGCCCCCAGGAACTCTCCCAACATCTGAGGTCAATTCTTTGGCAGTTGAAAGAGAGCTGGCAAAGCGTATCTGTCCTCAAGGCCAGGGATGCTCTAAAGAAACTAAAAAGTTCATTGTTAACTTATCTCCTCTTTATACAAAGTCATTTAAGAGTCATTCATAAATAAACCCTCATTATGTATTTATAATTAATAAAATGAGAGATAAGATGTGTTCCCTTTATCAAAATATGCATGACAACTTAAAACAAAATATAACTCCTGAAATATAATGGGTATAAGGTTATGGCGGTCATTTAGTTATAAAATAAAATATGCCCCTCCCTCATATATGCATTTTTTAAAAGATAACAAATTTAAGAGTGAACTTAAATATTGCGTGCAATTGTTGCATGCGTAAAAGAAAATTAAAAGCTATCTGACTTTGAGCTTTGAAATAATTGTTCTTTCTCTGTTGTAATTGATTTTTTTTCCATGATACTTGAGGTGACAAATTTTCATGTTAAATGGATTGTTTGGAACACTTTCGTGTCTCTCTGTTTAGTTTCTAGAATGGCTTCTTGCACAAGATGTTATATTTTCTTTGGTGACACTTAGAAGTTCTTGTTTCCTCATTTTAGGTTGAATAATAATCAAGAGTTGTGCGTTAGTTTTGTCAACTTATTTTGTATTATGGGAGACTTATCATTTTGTTTCACCTCTGCTTCTTAGGATGGTGATCCCAGGCTCTCAAGCTTTGGCCTTATGAAAAACAGCAGAGACGGGAAAAGTTATAGCACAAATTTGGCATACACACCTCCTGAATTTCTAAGGACAGGTAGCCTTATTAGATTTGATCAGTTTGTATGGCACTTTTGTTTATTTTAGTGAGCAGAAACTTAAGAAATTTTAAGTTATATTTTGAAAATATCAAGTGCTGGACTTAAAATAAGTAGGCAAGGCCATATTCTGATTCCGAGGCAAATCATATTTACTTATATTTCTTTAAACCACCAAAATCTTGAATTAAATTCTGCTATTTAGAATTATTTGAATTTTGATGTTCACTTAAATAATCTATTTATGTTTTTTTGATTGAAAAATGAACCAGTATCTGTTTAACTCCCGCTGACATTTTGAGCTGAAGTAGAGTGCTGTGCTCTTGGATGCATCTAGGAGTACAAACTAAAAATGGAGTTATATGCGCATATTTGATTAGAACATAGTCATACAATGGAAATAAATGAAACGAGGATCTCTTTTGTTTGTATGTGACATTGTATTCTAGAACATTTTTATTAAAGGGGAAATGTTGGGAACCACTTAAAAGCATATTACAGAATTAACTTAAATGCCTTAGTTTGTTCTAAACAAATTTAAGAAGGGAGTCAAACAATGTGCACCTAAACATCTTAAGCCATGTCAAACCAAAAGGGTTTGAGTGTTGTATAAGCATTTTACATTTTTTAAACATAAGAAATATGAAAAAGAAATATTTCATTTCTTTTAATAGCTTCCTACATCTCTTTCATACATGAAATAGTAAGGAACATGCTGAGGATTTGGCATTAGTGTGTTATATTCCTCCAATGAAATTTAAGCAGAAATGCAAACATTGTGACCATGGATAAGTTGGTTAGTGCCAATTAAAACATTGTGTTATCTAAACCTTTCATTTGTACGTATGATGATATTAGATTATAATGTCCTTTTATTCTTCTTTTCAGTGAGAAAAAGAAAATCTCTTTTTTATCCGCTATTGGTTTTAAACCTTTTTTTTTTTTTAAATCAAACATAGGAGAGATGCTGAAGAATCTTTTTAAAAGTGTTAGGTGATTCTGCCCAAATTTAGACATGCTTTGATATTTCTACCTGGTGGGCATTGAATTCATATTTTTGAAGTAATATTTGTTCTCGTTCTCATAGATCTAACATCTTATGAACAAAATAAATCACCATATACTATCTTAAAGTTTGAAATATAACTAAACTGTCATATGTTAGAATCTTATCTCTCTGAATTTCTAATCCTTATAGCATTGTGAGCTTCCAAAAAATGAAGGAAAGCAGTTTTAAGCGTCCACAAGGCCGTAGGCCATATGGGATGATGCTGTTTATCCAATCTGTTAAGCCACCTCGACTCTGCTAAGGGAGCCCGGTGTACAACCCTACCCTCTTTGGGATTCGAATCTTGGACCTCCTATTTGGAGTGCCAAAGTCTTCAACGTCAGGCCCACTCAAGTTGACACTAAATAACCTATCTGGACAGGTTGTTTAGTGTCGATTAAAAAATTTAAGTGTTATCCAAACCATTCATTTGTACATATGCTGATATTAGATTACAGCATTTTTTTTCTTCTTCTTCCTTAAAGTAAAAGAAAGATATTTTGTGTATGTGCTGAACGTTTTTGGTATGTCAAACATGGATGCTGGTGAATCTGTTTGAAAGCGTGAGGTGATTCTGACTCAAAGTTAGACATAATATTTCTATTAGCTGAGCATTGAATTCATATTCTTGAAGTAATATTTGTTCTTCTCCTTCTTATAGGTCTATCATCATCTACAAATAAAACAAATCAACATATTTCTATCTTAAAGTTTGAAAGACAGAACCAGACTCTCAAATTTTACAATCTTGTCTCCATATTTGAATTTTTAATCCTTATGCTATATGAAACATTTGATCAATCAATCATCATCTATGATGGAAATATATTGTTCTTACATTTTAATATTTCTCTAGAAATTTTGCTTGTGTTAGTGATAAAGTTAGTTATTATCTTTCAGTGATAGAAGTTAGAACTAACCAATACTCTAGCTAAATAAATATGGTACACAAAATACAAAGGAGAGAAGTATCCCTGCAATGCATCAGGAGATTATCGATATCTAGAAGAAAACAAAGGAATTTAGACCGAAGACAAATGTGCACTGATCAATGAAATCAACAAAACTATCCTGCATAGAAGAATATTACCATCATCAGTACAGTCCAATAGTTTGTATCTGTCTTGTGTTGCAAACACGGGAGTCCAATAGTTATTTTTCTTTCTTGAAAGTGATAAAGTTCAGAGCCAAACTTGATTTTGAAACATATTTAGAAAATTCATAGGTAGAAAATTAAGCCGCCATCATTTTTATTTTTCTTTTTTATGGTAGAGGACCTGACCATGCTTCAGTTTATGAAATGGGAAATGTATTGAAATTGATTTTATCAAGTGTTGCACATTGTTGTGATCATCATGTTTTTTCTATGTTGAATGGTCAAGATAAAAGACATCAACATGTTGGTGTTACAGTTTGATCTTTAAAAAAGTAATCTGTTGACTTGCTATCTAGCTTTAAGTTGATCCATTCCTTTTGTGTGAAGTTAGCATCTTTGCGATCAATTTTTTTCAAGAAATATTGAGATATTAAATGCATGGTCTTTCTTACTGATGCAGGTAGAGTGACTCCTGAGAGTGTGATATACAGCTATGGGACAGTCCTCCTGGATCTTCTTAGTGGGAAACATATCCCACCAAGTCGTGTACTCTCTCTCTCTCTCTCTCTCTCTCACACACACACACACACACACATGCATGTACATGCACAATATGCACATAGACAGTCTTTGTGTGAACTCATATGCTTTTACCGTGCATATCTCTTTGACATGCACACATATAGTTCATTTGAAGCAGATCTAATTTGTTTACATAGATTGGGTCAGGGGCTGAATTGAATCATGTATGAAAGGTGGGTTGAATGAGAATAGGATGAGGATCAAAGGGGACTGAACACAAATTACAGATGGGATGTAAACATAATTTAGATTATGAAGGATTGCTCGTAAAATGACAAACACAATTTTTGTAGATTGTTTTTGGTATTCCTACTTTGTCATATGAACTAAAAATATTTTGATTCTTCAACTTTTCAATTTATGTATATATGGCTAATTGGTTTTAGGGAACTCTTTTGTTTATTATAGATGGATAGTTTGGGTATGGAAACTTGTATTCTGAATATATAGATTGTGAAAATCCATACAATTCGAGTTTTCTAGTTTAAGACTGTTTTAAAGTCTAATTCATGAAACCCTTGATGGATTTAGTAGAAATGATAAAACGAGAGAATGAAAACGTGAGAAATTGTTAAAACTTTAGATGAGCTTGTAATACTTCAAATTTTAGGAAATTTCTGCATGTTCTGATGAATCCACCCATGAATTGAAATACATATTGACTCTTTAGGCAGCACCAGGCCTAAATACTGAATCAGTAACCGAACCAAGACCTTGCAACTTAGCATACATCTGTTAGGATTTTTATGCTTTGTGAAGGCAAAATCAACAACATTCAGTGCCTACTTTTATTGTCTTTCGCTCTTTTAATTTTGCCGTCGCTTTCTGTTGCTATAATTGTTTCTTTATATGTGCTATATTTTGATGATATAAGTGACTGAGTTTTGTAAATGTCATGTGAATTTTGCTCTTCTCCTCCCCTGTTATTTTCTTGTACCTTGTATGCAATCTGAAAGGAAATACGAAAATAAATATCTACTATCAATGTTATAAGGATATTTAATATTTGCTGTGCGGTTACTAGACTTTCAGGTGCAATGCATGCTGGAAAAGGGATATTCAAATTATGAATCCTTAATTTTCTGTTCTGTTTACAATGTTTACCTCCTAGCAGATTCTTTGACATACCTCATGCTTTGACTCTTTCCTGCCATTGTCATTATAAGTTACTAAAGTTGAAATCACATGCATTTATCTTCCTGTTATTGTTATTGTATTTATACGTCTCATAAAGTTGAAAGAGTTTAGATCAATTGTCAAATATGAATTTCTTTTATTGTTTAAAACTTGGCTGGAAAATATAATAAGCTAGTATTGTTGTTGCAGGCTATAGAGTTGATACGTGGAAACAATGTGTTGGTTCTAATGGATTCGTCATTAGAAGGACAGTATGCAAATGATGATGCAACTGAGCTAGTTGGACTGGCTTCAAGGTGTTTGCAGTCTGAACCTCGAGACAGACCTAACACTAAGTTTCTTGCGACATCGTTAGCCCCACTTCAAAAGCAGACAGAGGTACAGTAACATATTGGAAGGCAACATAACACACTAATATTCTTCCATAATTTTTATTTGTGGATCACTTTTATTGATATAAAGACTCATTCAAGCAATACTAAAAAACACTTTCTTTGTGCAATTTTACCTCAATATAGGTTCCATCGAGTGTACTGATGGGTATAAATAAAATGCCGTCACCTCTACCAGTGATGCTTTCCCCACTTGGAAAAGCTTGTGCAAGGATGGATCTTACAGCTGTACATGATGTGTTGGTCAAAACAGGATACAAGGATGATGAGGGTGCAGAAAATGAGGTGTTTCCTTCTTTTTGCAATTTTTCCATGCACATTTGATTGCAATATAAGTTGTTTTTGTTTTTGGCTTCTTTTTTGGCCTTGAGTAACTTTCAGGTGTTCAAAGGAATTGGATCAATTCCGACTTTCATATACAAAAATATTTGATTTGAGGCTTTGCTATCTATCAGACAAATGGTTACTATCTGTGTTAAGAATTGTATAGCAACTAATAGAAACCTGAAATTTTGCATTTCCTTGTTTTGTGATAATATAGCTATCTTTTCAAGAGTGGACTCAGCAAGTCCAAGAGATGCTGAACACAAAGAAATATGGGGATATTGCTTTCAGAGACAAGGACTTTAAGATTGCTATTGAGTACTACTCCAAGGTATATTTACACATAATCATGTTCATGTATTGAACCGTTCCATATTTAAAAGACTTAATTCTATTTCTTTCTGTTATCATTTGTGTTTCCTATATCTTATAGTGGTATGTGTCCGATTTAATCCAAGTCTCTGATTTAAATTTGTATTATTTTTAATATCTTTTATTGTGTCAAATTCTTTTTGACTTTTTTTTGTTACTTTGATCAGAATAGTATCAATTTTATGCAGTTAGTAAAATTTTATCAGATTGAACAATGGGTGAATAGAAATACTCTGGATTCTAATAAATACATTTACAGGTGTACTGTATAGGAGTTCTCCCAAAAAAATTGGATGCAATGAAATGAGACCTAGAATGCTTTTTTGACACTTCAAATAATGACCTTTCAAAATATTTTTGGAAATCCAGTGGGTGTCTATAGCAGTGTCATGACCTTTCTAACCAAAAGTTTGAGTTATATAAAGTGGTTCTGGAAACCAAGACATTTGACATTTTGAAAACTTTTCTGATCCCCATCAACAATTTGAAGGAAATATTGTCAATTTGAATTCATTTTTTCTATAGGCCTTTTTTGCTATCATTTATGACTGTTTTCTTCCATTTTCTTCTGAACATTTGAGGTTTGAAATCTTTCTCCTACACGATCATCTGCCAGTGCAAGGGTTTTGTTCTGAAGGATTTTTTATTTCAAAGTACTTTCATTGTCTAGTTTGATCCAAAGTTTGCATATAAAAATGGATACTAGAATTGGTGTGCATGCTAGTTAATGTCATGGCATTCTGAAAACCATCTAACATGAAATAAATATTCCACTCTGTTACATAGTTGAAATATCCTTCAGAAATTTTAACATGTGATGTGATCAGTCAACGTTTCTGCATCATGTAGAATAATTTATAAATCCCTTTGACTGCAAGACTGTCTGAAAAACCAGTTCATCTGCAACCTTAGTTGTCAAGCTCTTGGGGTATAAAAATTGCACTCCAAAAATGTATCGTAACTAATTTGTGTTGGTTTTGGTGACAGCTGGTCAATATTATGACAATGCCGTCTCCAACTGTCTTTGCAAGGCGTAGTTTGGCATACTTGATGAGTGATCAACCTGAGCTTGCACTCCGAGATGCAATGCAAGCACAAGTATTTCAACCAGAGTGGCCAACAGCTTTTTACATGCAAGCTATAGCCCTTGCAAAGCTTGGAATGGAAACTGATTCACAGGACATGCTAAGAGATGCTGCTGCATTGGAAGCAAAGAAGCAGAACATGTGGCATCATTAGTGAGTTTTATCCATTAAGACATAACATTGCAGCCAATGCTGACAGGATAAGAATGGATTAAATTATTATCCTTTAATCACAGATAGCTTATTATCTTCTGTATATCACTTGGTTAATAACTGGATTCCTGTACAAATCTAACGTACAGCAGATGCAGAATTTAGAAATGAAGGCAAAGCTATGTAACTGCAGCTGTTGTCTCATCTCTAACGAGATGAGGAAATATGGTTATAGGTTAGCTAGCTTTTATTGTTGGGTAATAATTGGTATAGTGGTAAAATCTGCAGCCAAGTTACCGATAATATTCACATACCAGTAAACTGTTGCAATCTTTCATAGAACACCTGCTGCATGTCGGCTTGTAAAAAATATTGAGTTGAAGATGGATGGATTCTGCCTACAAGCAAATTTACATATTATCGGATTTTCATTAACTGATATTTCCGGACAAATGTTAAATGCCTATCACATGTCCCATGGTGCTAACTCATCTTAATGGTAAAATATCATATATTGTAACTCTCAAAGAAAAGGTATGATCATATTCTGGATTTTAGTTGTAGCTTCAAGATATTTAAAGTGCTGACAAACTTCTCCAGTAAAGACACTTGGTCAAATAATCAACATGCCACTTCAGATTGAAGCTTTAATTTGATGTAGCCTCTTTTCTTCATCTGCATGGTTGCATATGTTATATCTTTATTTTCGACCTGAAAGACTTTATCAAGCTTATGAATTATGTGTATATATAGATTTCGTTGAATCATAATAACACCAGAAGCTGCATATATTCCACTGTTGAAAAATCTTTGATAAACCACGATGATCACAAATATCATGATTTTTCTCAAAAACTTGCTCATACTTTCAACAAATGCAGAAAAATCATGATTTTTGCCTGCTTTTTCCTGATTAATTACTGTTCCGATTTTCCCAGGCCTTGCTGATAAATTGTCAATCATGATTTTTTCAACTTTGGCATCACCTATTATCCATAGAAAGGGAACTTGTTAAAACGTGGTGGTGTCCTTTATATTTGAATTATATAGGCTTTCTGTTGTTTATTACTACTCATGTGTTCAGTCATAGAGGCTTCTTAAGAAATTGCTGATATAATTCACTATATTCTCTATCATAACAAAGAGCAAGACTGGGGTCTCTTGAATGCTCTCTTTTGTAGATAAATATTATACTGCAGATGCCAAAACAATTCGTAAACAAAGGCCCATAGCCACATATGCAATAGTGTGCCTTGATTGGGCTTCATCATATATTTGTTATGTTGTGAGTGTTATTTTTTTATTGGAGAAATACCCTTGATTAGCCAGAGGCACTATGAAACCCTACTTAAGACACATGGCACTGCTCTTAATTGTGGATGGGGGATCAACACACAAATATCTGGACCTGGCAAATCACTACAAGCAGCACCCTCTGTTACTCCTAGGCCACATTTTGGTGGACCATCAATAAGCTTATTGGTCATTTAACTAAGAGCGTATCTTTCGTTTATGGGTCTGCTGTGTTATTGGCTTTAATTGAATCTGCCACCTTATTCATTATGAAGGCATTTGTTTACTTTTGTTGGTTTGATTTTTTTCTCTTTAATGAAATATTAAGAAGAGCTGGGTTTTCTCATTTTTTGAAGGAAAATCAAGTGGTTTAGCAAGCTATCCCCTACATAAAGGTTTAAAGGGGGAAGACACGATCATTCATTGATGGGGTTTTAAATCAAGGCTATAAGTAATAATTTAAAATAAAGATGGACCATATGCTGAATGGTCACTTTGGTTAACATTGAATATGAATTGTACTTCGAAATGTTGTTCAAATCTGTAATGTTCCTTAAATTGGAATCATGTGCTACGTTTTCTTTTGGACCATCAACTCCAAACAGGTGACTTTATTATTGTGACATTGTGCTTTCTATGTGCTTTGCTAGTCTTTCTCATTTTAAGTTGGGGAGGTTCAAGCTTTATTACAAAATCCACCGTTTACCATGTTAATCATCCGGGCTTAGGTGTGGATAAGTGTGGCTATGCCTGTTGATGGCAATATTTGTCCAATCGGCCTTGGAACCTTCCATGTCTGATATTGACCTTAATGTGCATCACCAATGTCTTGCATATAGTCCTGTGTAATAATATAATGTTATATTATATACATACTATTACTATTCTTTCCCCATGGAGGGATGGGGTTGTTATTCTTTCTGTGCTTTATGGTTACTCAAATGTTCATGAAGAGGCAGAGCTGGGCCTGGATTCATACTTTCTGAAGAATATATAACATCAAATTTGAAATATCAAGGAAAGATAAGAAATGCGTGCACACGAAAAAAAAAAAGGAAATGGGGCAACTTCCCACCCAATGGATCATTGTTGCAGGAAAGGAGTAGGAATTAAGGAACTGCGGCTAGGTTTGAGGACTTAATTTCTAGTATTTATGACAACCTTAAATATAAGATAATTTGGTTACATTTTCTTTGAAATGGATGGACTCATAACAACCTTTTTGCATAAGGCTACTTGTTCAAGAATTCATGAAATCTTGACTTAACTTTTATAAGTAATACAGCTGCACACAAATAGTCCTCAAATGTTGCATATGTTTGCAACTTTGCATGATATGGTTTAAGCATTGGAAACATTATGGAGAAAGAGGAATATAAAAGGTGGTGGAACATATGGTCTTTGACATCATTAATATACCAGTTTTCTCTTCCATGCCAATGTACATTGTCTCCAATTTGTTTTGCTGTAGGGAAATCGTTAGTATCATTGGATGCTGCTTCTATAAACCCTAAGCCTGCTGAGTAAATCAACGTCAATGGGACCCTGACCTTCCAGGACATCGAACTGGGGCAGTTAACTGACAAACACTCGGTCGCTACCATCCAGTCTATCCTCTTCTGAGTATGCTGTGGTTTGAACCGTGGACTTCCATAGAGAAGTCGAAACCCTAACCACTGATTCTTTATCTTCAATTTTAATATACTTGACATTTATTTCACTAGTTCATACCTCATAAGAAAGCATTTAAACTATCAAATTCTTTTTTCTCTTTGATAACAAATATTATTGCAAAATAGTACTAATCTAGCTTTATGCATGGAAATAGATTAAAAATGAACCCATGCTCTCAAAGGATCATGAATGGAAACCTCCTTGAGGATTAATGACTACTGAAGGCCGAGCTTAAAGGTTGCAAAAGATAGAGTTATGCATGCAAATAATTTAAAAATGAACCCATGTTCTCAAAGGATCATGAATGGAATATGTTCTCAAAGGATCATGAATGGAGAATTCCTTGAGGATTAATGACTACTGAAGGGCAAGCTTAAAGGTTACAAAAGATAGAGGAAAGAAAATGAAAGAATTACAAAAAGTAATCTTTATGTAAAATAAGATTATTCATCCTTTTTAAGTTCAATTACCGAGTCTCTTGGCTGTACTTGCTCCCCACCCCCACCATTTAATTTCATTGCTTCTCTTGTTTATGATTCTTTATACAGAGGATAATGACTAGTGAAGTGCAAGCATAAAGGTTGTAAAATATAGAGAAAGAAAATGAAAGAATGGCAAAAGTAATATTCAAGAAAAATAAGACTATCCATCCTTGGAGTTCAATTACAGATTCCATTTAATTTCAATGTCTTCTCTGGTTTATGATTCTTTATATAGATGAACACTTCCAATATATTGTGGTTAATATAGATTGCTACTTACTCTAGGTTTTGTAGAGGATAGGCAGGTTTATTATTGCATGTTTGATGAGAAATGATAATGAAGGAACCCTAGCTCGATATCATTAATGATATATGCACTATTTTCTATTGTTCTCTGCTTGAAAAGACTAATTAAAGAAAAACTATGTATTGAATATTATATGTTTGTTGAGGCAATTAATACAAAACTTGTTATTGTTTTAATCTTAGTTGGTAGACCCATAATAATAGACTTTGAACTATGTTGACGAATTTGGATATGCCCTTACCATGAATAATAGGTATTTAAAATGAAAATGTATAATTTTCCGTATGAATATTGCTTTTGTGACTCATTGTATGACGTGCCACTACTATGAACAACTATATAATGCTTGCATGTTTTGCACTTAATTGTGGATCACTTTCTATGGAGAATGGTTCCTTCTTGTTCTTGGTTTAATGACTATGAATGCTATCATTCAATGCACAAGAATTGATCATCAATAGTTAGTCTATTGCTGTTGTGAGCGATTACTATATCATTTGTCAAGGAGTTGCCTTGGATGTAGCTTTTGGATGCTATAGATTGATCATATGTTCAAATGCAAAGATAACATATACCTAATAGAAGAGTAAGATAATGATTTGATCCATGGGAATTACAAATTGCTTGCTACATTGTCACAATAAAGTAATAACTAATATGAGCCATGAGAATGAAATATTTTTCGTCATATTATCCTTGATCCAAAAAAAGAAGTAATGATTATTATGATTGACATCCTGATTGTATTAGGGTGTATAATTTTTGCTGTTCTATTTTCATTGACTAGTGATAATGTGTGCTTGATTTGAAACCAATGCATAAGAAAAATATACTATCACTATGCTAGTTTAATATCATTTATCTCAACAATGAAGTAAGACTCGTAGGTTTATATAGAGATTGCTTAGTTTGATACTTTGCACTGCACTTTTTGATATTCATGTGTCCATGAGGTGGCTATTTTTGAATTCGAAGTTGCATTACATTAATGAGTTTTTATAAAATAATGTTGCACATATTGGTCTTGACATGAAAATGAAAAAAATATCTTCTGGTATTAGATGGACCAAAGACAATGAGGTACTACAAATGTTACCTAAGCATATTATTATCTATTGTATTAGGTTGGTCTTTTTGTTCAAGGATAGGCAAATTTATCTAAGATAAAATACATATTATATAAAGATATTTGTTAAGTTATAAAACAAAATGGTTAAAAAAATAGTGTTTGTTTTATTGCCATAGGTTATGAATATAAAAAAAACTTGAAACAATAATCTCCATATGTTTTTCGTGAGGTTAGAATACCTTGTTGATTCTAAAGCCACAAACTACAATAAATGTGCATGTGTTATTGCATGAAGTAGTTCCTTGTTTTTGTATCTGACTTTTATACTTGCTTGAGGTTGGGAAGCCTTTGAATTTAGATGAAAAACCACGAGAGACTCTCTCTCTCTCTCTCTCTCTATATATATATATATATATATATATATATATATAGTTTTACAAATAGGTTTAGATGCTCAATGGAGCCATCTTAGGGTAGAGACTAGTTAAAAAAGAAAGTGAAAAACTGTCTATCATATCTATAAAGGTAAGAAAATTAGGAGTTATTATTTGGATAAATTAACATAACCAACTAATCTTGATGCTTGAGTATAGTTTGATTGGTATTGAGAGTAAAAAACACGTCTCTTTTGGGGATCATGATAAGTGTAAAATAGAAAAGAGTACGAGAGTCTTGTATTATTAATGAAATATGCATAGGAAGTGGTAAGGGCCAAGGCCTAAATTTCTATTAGGGGTAGAAATTGACAATGACAAAGAGGTAAAAATGAGTAGCTTGGAAAAACCACTATTTTGGATGACTTAATTTTGTGGACTTCAATAATTATGTGAATCGGTTCTATCAAACTAATTGATATTTTAGGTCCGAGGTGTAGACCAATTGGTTCATCCAAACCCCATAAGGGGGGCGGAGGTCCAAGGTTCAAATCTTGGGCCTCGTCGGACTGAACGCTTGTCCCTTTCCTGGTGCTTTCAACGGCGTAAAAGGTTTAAAATGATTGTGGCATGGTGGTTATAGGGGCGGATTGCACGAATATCTGTGTGGCGGCTTTTGGGGCGGACAACGCAGAATAATGTGGTGGCCATAAAAGTTGGAGAGCCTGCCCAAATTTGTGGTGGCTACCGATTCCACCATGTAAATTCAAAAAAAGAACTAATTGATATTTTCAAAATAAACTTTTAATTGACTCAATAGGATGATTCACCAATTCATGTATGGCCTTCGATTGACATGTTTGTCGTAGATGATAAAAACTCTTGTATAATTTGTGCCTACTTTATTTTAATTGATAGATATATGAAACTTGTCGTAGTGTAATGGCTGATAGTTGTGAACAAAGGACAATTCAATATATAAATGTGCTTGCTTCTCATATGGTATGAATGCTTGAGCAATTGCATTATTACTTTACTTGAAGAAAAATGAGAAAATTTGATATTTGGTTTATTGTCTTTTGTTGCATCCTACATTTATGTACAATTGGAGTATCTTTTAATTATCTAGAGAGGATGAATATATAAAAAGGGACAGTAAAAGAAACTATTATGGTTGGAACATGATTTTACTTTTTTTTGATGGAGGTCCTTTATGTATTATCTTTGTGAATGTAGGCCAAGTGGTTGTATAACACTTGTCATTTTTTAAGACTTCTTATATATTGATGATTTGGACTTAGTGTTTTTTTTTTGAATAGGTTGAAAATTTGGGGGCATATTGGGGCCACCCTTCCTGTGAATTGAACTTGGGTCTCCGTTAGGAAAGCCCAATGTATTTTGCCATTGTGGTGTCCCTGTCGGGATGATGATTTGGACTTAGTGTTATTTTGATATGTAATTTTATTAAAAGAAAAATATAACTTTGTAATATATGCTTAGAAAAACATGAAGATGCAAAAGTGTGGTGGAAACAACAAAAGTTTATTTTTAAGTTCATAAAAAAGAATTTGAATTGAAAATAGTTCCTTGAGATAGTTAAGGATAAGTATTAGGGTGAACACTATCATAAGTAGAAGTTATAGGATTCCAAAAAACACAAACAAGGATAAATGACAATGGATGAGTACTAAAACACCCATGGGGTCTACAATTCCAATTCCATGGGTGAACCTTGATATAAAGCCAATGGGGTTTAGAACGATTGGTCTAGAGCGATGAATTTTGTACTATAGACTAGGATTCAAATCCCATGGGCGAACCTTAATATTTAGCCCATGAGGTTTAGGTCAATTCGTTGGGACCAAAGAATTTCATATCATTATCCAAGGTTCCAATCTCATGGGTGAACCTTTAACATTTAAAATCAAATGGCATGAGCTCAACTAGTTAAATTTATCAACTTTCAAAGAGGAGACCTAGGTTCAAATCGTACCAAGCAATACATGCATAAACTCAAAATGAATAGTTCAAATCCCAATAAGTATCTATGGTAAGAGAAAATCCTTGGTAAGTAAAGAGTCTCAAAATAACTTCACTATAGTTAAACCACCTAATGGGACCAAGAGGGTAGACAAAAGAATGAATCAAGGAGCTTTTCCAAGATGCTAAATATATCTATGTTTTAGCACTGAAAAAGAGGAAGAGAGCCAAAGACCAAATTTGATTAGGCTAGTAATGCAATTAATATCGCCATAGCTTTATCCAAGTTACCTCAGATAGGATGTTGGAGGTATGAAGAATGCATTACTAGATATACTTCCAACAAATGGGTGTTGGAGATTCATACCAAATATATATTATGATTGAATCATAACAAGACCATAAATAAGCCATTCCTTTGGAACTAAACAATATACTACATGGCTATAATGTCAAAATCTTGATGGAATCAATCGCAATTGATAGTTTTATTTCTCATACTTTGAATAAATAGTGTAAATTAAACCCAAGGAATATGTCCTAAAGTTGGGAGTTAAAATATAAAACTAGTAAATCATTTGGAGATGAGTTACACATACCAATATAACCATTAATGATAGGAGATTGCATTTTTTCTATGATCTTAGAATTGCTTGCACTAGGATCATACAAATTATGCAATGGTTAGTCACTATTCTACCCCCCTAAATATGAACAAAGATTAATCCAATATTGCCCATGAAGGAAGGAGGATGGTATTGAAAAGGATACCAAGACCATTTATTTCCATTTAGTAACAAATATGCAATTAAAAAATATAGCGAGAAAGATATACACATTATTGTATTAGATTCATTGAGATAGACGAACCATAGTTTAACTTTGATTGTCATCTTGTATTGTCTAAATTTAGGGATGTGTTTCTTGATGAACCTCTTAATTTATCTTTCAATAGAAAGCTTTATTTCAAAATATAAATAACTCTATTGTAGGCCTAAGAATATTTCATTGTACAATGTATTAATTAATTTGTAATATTTAATTATGTAAGTCCTATGGGTCATGATTAACCTTGTTATGCTTAAACCCTTTTTATAACTCATAATTAACCTAAATACCTTTTGTTATGTTGGCTTAGGTTAAACTTTATGATGTATTTGAGGTTTTGGTATTACTATAACTACCTCCCTTACATTCCTTTTTTTATTTAGCTGGATAATAAGGGCTTGTACTCGGGTCCCCCACCCTTGAAAAATTACAACTCTCTTCTGTAGAGCTTGAGAGTTTACAAATAGATACACTTCTCATCTCAATTGGGATGTTATAGCTAGAAACCTACATCATTTTACATAAACTGTTTGAAATCTTGATTTTCATTTTTTGGATCTTTTCAAATTTTTGTACAAATACAAATATTCTAGAATTCAACATCCTTCTTGACATTTTCCTATATCATCCTTCACAATACAAAACTTCACCTCTACTACCTATGCATTACATCTTAGTAGAGTATTTCCAAAACATCACACTATCATAGTCCATTTTACCATAATTGGATTGCTAGTTTCCTTTCTGAAACACAAGTGCAATCTAAAAATCTATAATAAATACTTTATATGAAAATAAACTATTGTTACAAAATAAAGCAGATATTACCAATGGAAGATATTAAATTAAATCTTAATCATTAAATGATTCACGCAATCAAAATTTTCTTGTCAACTTCAACTAAACTTACTACTTCCTCTAACCATGGAAAGGAGAATTTAACTTCACGATCCTCAATAAAATCCCCTCTATTGGCTAGCCTATCTGCACATTTGTTTCCTTCCCTTAATGCATGTGTAAACCTAATTCTTCAAACTCTTTAGAAAGATCTTGAATTTCCACAATTATCTCTTGTATGTTCCATGGAGCCTTAGCTTTCCTCAAAATTGCATTTATTACTATGAAAGAATCACCTTCCATCCATATTTTGTTCCATTTCATTTGTTTGCATATTTTTAACCCTTCTAAAGCCGCCCAAGCTTCAACTTCATTATTTATCTTAAATCCACTATTAAAAGCATAATGAGACAAAATCTCTTCTCTAATATTTCTAATTATTCAACCTCCTCATGCTGGTCCTAGATTTCCTTTAGATGCTCCATCCAAATTTAATTTAACCCACTCCACATCCGGCGGTTTCCACTTTATATTCTTTGCCTTCTTTTTGCTTCTCTTATACCCAACATCATAATTCCCATTAATGACTTGGCTACATCTATCAAGGCTCTCTAATTCTATATTAGGGATTGGATGAGTTGATAGGGTTAGTTTAGACTCCTCTATGGCTAAACATATCTTCATTTTCATTACCTCTAAATTGCTTTCCTTTCCTTTAAATATGTTTCTATTCCTTTCTAGCCATATAGTCCAAAGTATTGTATCTTTTGATATATCCTATATTATCTATAAAGCCTCACTTTTATAAGTGCTTTACCATTGCTTTAACCAATCTTCAATTTTTCTATTCATCACCATGCATTTACCAAACATATTAAGAATCCATTGCCATAGATTCCAGACTATTGAGCAATGTCCCAAGAGATGGTTCATACTCTCCCCCTTTTTACAAAGAACACATTGAGAGGGGCCATGAAAACCCCTTTTCATAAGATTATCCTAGGATAAAATTCTTCTATGACCTACTAGCCAAACAAGCATTTTGAATTTAGGAATGCTTGGGCTATCCCAAATATCTCTCCATATTCTAGTGATATTATTATCTTGTTGGTGTTGTACATTATATCCACTTCTTGTTGTGTATTCTCGAGTTATTCAACTCCAAAATCAATTTATCCTTGGCTCCCATCGAAATAATCACAATTGTCATATTTCTACTCAATTGCCTCCTAGCATCAATGTCTTGTATACTTGTAAAAAAAATTTCTTTCCATTTGTATCTTCCTTCCCGATCCTTGTACAAAATGTTTGAAACCCTATCACCATATTTATCTTGAAGCAATCTCATTCAAGATTTCAAAATTGGATCTAAATTGAGTGGTTTTTTTATCACACCAAGTATCCATCCAAATAGAAAATTTTCTCCAATTTCCACCACCCATCTTAAACCTTTAATCATAAGATCAATAGATTTTTTTAAACCATTTCAAAGAGCATAACCATTTGGTAGAGAGAATGTAGTAAATATTAAACTTGGGTCATTGGGATCAACACACTTAGAAGAATTCTTGCCCATTGTCTTTGACTCTCTTTGTACAATCTCTAGATTACTTTTCCCCTAAGAGCTAAGTTTGCATATGTAAGAACTCTTAAACTGTTAGGATCCCATCCTAACATTATTTTGTAATTCTCATTATTATGTAATGACCCACTTCCAACATGGGGGATCCCATTATAATTTTATTTTGTAATACTTTGTAATGTATGTGGCAAGTAAGGCACCTAGCCAAGTGGTGCCATCTCATGTAACCATTATCAAGATTGTAACCGATGTTTGGTAGAAGATTCCAACTCGAGTGGCATTTTGCATGTAAGCCAACTCTTGAGCCTTTAGGTAGGGTTGCATGAAGCTTTCTCTTTAAAAGACATGAAGCCATGTACGAATGTATCTTTTTGCAAGTTAATGAAATATTGAAGGAGGTTGCCCCCTCAAAGAGGCCTGCGATTCTGAGTTATTTGTGAGATTGTTTCAATTTTACAATTACTTTATGCATAGTGTTATTCTGTTATTGCATGTATTTCAGTTATCTTTCAGTATTTTGTGTGTGTGAGCTTTATTTCAATAGTAGGTTCTTTACAAGTGGTATCAGAGCGCTTTCCAGGGCCGAGTTCTACTGCGACTGCGACAATTCTTGCTCAGCCATTTTCGCTTGTTAGGTATAATTTTCTTATGTTTTTTTCATTCTGTTTTCCTTTATTCAAAAAGCCAAAAAAAAAATTAGAAAAACCAAAAAAAATACAATCTTTTTTTTCAGTAGTTGAGTAGGCTAGAAACCCTATGCCGGGGGTTTTAAAATATCGTGAAGGAGCTGTCGTTATTGGCTAAGCTAGATAGCCCATAAAGCGTCTAGTGAAGTGAGGGGTGATCAAGCTCCAATACCCAGGCCTCAGACAACACTCGTGCACGGAATCGAGCTCCCACGCATCTTTGGGTGTATCGGGAGACCATTCTAGGTTAAACAAAATTTTATCCAGTAGGAAGCTTTTCGACCTTGTATCATCCATAGTCCACGGGACACAACATCCCAGATGATTACCCTCTTGTACTATCAGAGAGGCAGATAGTGTGCTCAAGGGTATGTGTGGAATCCTCCTTGGGTAGTGGCCTGAAATATTGGTCCGAGCACTATTGTTTGTCACTACGATATAACAAAGGGCCTATGGGTGTTACATACTCCTCTACCTAGCATACCCTAGTTCTGTTAAAAACTTCAACCTACAAAAACAACATCTCCCTGTTCTACTGAACCTGCATTCACGATCCCAAAAAGTGAGCATACGGAGGACTTCCCTATCATAGAAGAACACACTTTGCATGCACCAACAATCAAGATAGAGTCTACAAGTGTCTATAACAGTCTAAAATATTCTAATACCATTCGGGTCAGTGGCAGCAACAATCAGGTCAGTGACAATACCAGTCGGGTCAGTGATAGTAACAATCGGGTTAGTAATAGTAATAGTAACAATCAAGTGTAACAATCAAACAATACAGGTGGTCAGGGTCAGAGATAGAACCATTAATGTCAGTAACTACACAGTACAAAGAATCCCTGGGTCAGTGACGTGAATAGTGTCAGTAATTGTAGTACAGGTGATAGGACAGTGACAAGGTGGTCAGTTGACAAAACACATAGATTAGAGATAGTTGATCCAGTACCCAACTTTTGAACCGTAGCTCCAAATCAAAAACCGACTGCACCAGTAGACTCATAAAAAAAAAAGTATTTTGCTACTTTTTGATTCTACACTCAAAAAATAAAAAATCGTGCAAATCGAAGCTATAATGAAGAAGTTGTAGTGGTTTTATAATTACTCTATTTTGAGTAATTTTTAAACCAAAAATAGGGGAAAATAGCACTAAAAAAGTCATAAAAAGCCCTAGACAACCCCAAAAATCCTCAAATTTGTTGTGTTATCTTAGTTAGCCCCTTTTGCACCTTTCACAAAAATTTTGAGTCCTAACTCCTTATTTTCTCGAAATTCCTCAAATTTGTCATTTTCCACTACCCCTTTTTGGCCAAATATTCCACAAATACAAAATTTGATCCCGAAAATACTTTTTTGAGTCCTAGCCCATTGTGATCAGCTCGTCGCACTGATCATTTTGATATATCACACCCAAGCACTTTTTTGGACTCCTTACTAAAAATAGTAACTCCTAAAAACCACACTTCTATTTTTAGTAATTTAGTTAAAGAGGTTCAAGACTATCCAAAATGGTTGGTGGCACTCATGGACAACAGAAAGAGATAGATTCGGTCACCTCATTGTTGGAAAAACTCCAAAGCACCATTGAAAACATGCAACTTTCAAGTCAAAACGTGATGATAGAGCTTCAAAATCTTAGAACTGATCACGCTAACTCCAGAGCCCGCATAGAAGAACAACTTGCAGAAGTTGAGTCCAAATTGCAAGGTGGTCCAAGAAAGACTAAGTACCATATTGAACACTCGTATTTTAACAAAGGTAAAGGAAGGACAACAAATGACTCTCATCCTCACTATGATCGTGATCCTACCTTTAAGATGCCCAAATTAGACTTTCCTAAGTTTAATGGGAAGGATGTGGATGGGTGGTTATGTCGTGTTGCTCAATTCTTTAGCCTCCATGATGTTCCCATATATCACCGAGTTCAAATGGCTTCCTTCAACTTGGAATCTGAAGCTTTGCAGTGGTACCAATGGTTGCAAAAAACTCACCCTAATCCTTCTTGGGAAGACTTTGAGTCTCAATTACTCACTCGCTTTGGCCCTAGTGAGTATGATGATTTTACAAGACAGTTGACAAAGTTGAAACAAACTTTGACAGTTAGAGATTATCAAATACAATTTGAGAAATTGGCCAACAAAACTACGAGAATGAATGAAGGGTTCTTTATGAGTTGTTTTATCAGCGGTTTGAGGGAAGATCTCCAAGCTGAGGTCACTATGTTTAAACCACAATCCATGATGCAGGCTATCAAGTTGGCTCATTTGGCCAAATCCAAATTTGTAGCTTAGAGGCGGATATCTAAATTTCCATAGGCTAAAACCTCTTTTCCTCCTAGATTCCAAAATCAGAATGAACAAAAACTTGTTGCACCCACTACTGCACCCAAACGTCTAACCACTACCGAAATGGATGCGCGACGCGCCCAAGGGTTGTGTTACAATTGTGATGAAAATTTTTCTCGTGGGCATAGGTGCACCCAAAAGAAGTTGTTCCTCATAGATGTTGATGAGCCTGACACCAGTGACCACAGTGATGATGACACATAATCAATCGAGGAACCACCCAACCCGATGGAAGACAACCAAGATGAACCACAGGCTGAGATTTTTGTTCATGCTCTTGTTGGCATTACTACTCCCCAAACCATGAAAGTTGTGGGTTACTTCAAAGGCCTACATCTTACCATCCTGATTGATTTTGGTAGTACACACAACTTTATTGATCCCCACATTGCCAAGCAAGCAAATTGTTACGTACATTCATGTAATTCCTTTGAGGTTATGGTGGCCAATGGCGGAACCTTACCTTGCAAAGGTAAATGTCATAATGTTAAAGTCAATATTGGGGGCTATGAGCTCAAACAAGATATGTTTGCACTTCAACTAGGGGGATGTGATATCATGTTGGGAGCTCAATGGTTGGGCACATTGGGAACCATCTCATGGAACTTTGTCGAGCTTTGGATACGATTTTCACAGGATGGACAGTCCCACACTCTTCATGGCTCAAAAGTAGGGCCTTCACAGATTATTAGTTCAAGTCGGATGGAGAAGTTGTTGAAAAAATCATCGTGGGGTGTCATAGCTCAGATATTTGTGATCCAACCTCACCCTTCAGAGGAGGATTCCATCCCCGTAGATTTGCAACTTGTTTTGGCCAAGCACAATTATGTGTTTGTTGAGCCATCAAAATTACCGCCTCACCGCTCTCATGACCATGCTATTCCTTTGTTACCTGGCAATGCCCCACCCAACATTCGATCGTACCAATATCCTCATGCTCTTAAGTCCAAAATCGAGAAGTTAGTACAAGAATTGTTAAAAGTCGACATCATTCAGCCAAGCAACAATCCTTACTCTTCTCCAGTTTTATTGGTGCACAAGAAAGATGGGTCCTGGTGGTTGTGTATTGATTACCGTGAGCTCAATAAACTCACCATCAAGGATAAGTTTCCTATTCCGGTGGTGGATGAATTACTGGATGAACTACATGGGACTATGTACTTTTCCAAATTAGACCTTCATTCTGGGTACCATCAAATCAGGCTCAAGGATGAGGATATTCCCAAGACTACTTTTTGTACTCATGAAGGTCACTATGAGTTTTTGGTGATGCCATTTGGCTTAATAAAATGCTTCGTCCACTTTCCAAAGCCTCATGAACAATATTTTTCGCCCATTCCTTTGAAATTTCATCCTAGTTTTTCTTTGATGACATTCTGGTATATAGCCACTCATGGGAAGAGCATCTTGTTCATGTGGATCAGACTCTACAACTATTGGCACAACATCAACTCTATGCTAAGTGGTCCAAGTGTTCTTTTGGTTTGATAGAAGTGGAGTATTTAGGACACATTGTCACCAAGGATGGCATCAAAGTTGACCCCAAGAAGATCCAAGTGGTTCAGGAATGGCCAAAACCTCGCACTCTCAAGGGTCTTCGAGGATTTTTAGGACTCAGGTTATTATCGTAAATTTATTCGTAACTATGGTAAAATTGTAGCTCCCCTCACTTCCATGTTAAAGAAGGACTCTTTTACTTGGTCGGGACCCGTTGAATAGGCTTTCCTAGAGTTGAAGCATGCTATGACCACCACTCCAATCTTAGCCATGCCAAATTTTTCCAAATATTTTGTCATTGAAAGCGATGCTTCTAGTCGTGGTATTGGTGTCGTGTTGATGCAAGAAGGGTGGCCCTTGGATTTCACTAGTAAAGCTCTCTCCAACCGTAATTTGGGAAAATCCACTTATACCAAGGAGATGATGGCAATTATGCATGCAGTAACCCATTGGCAACCATATCTCATTGGGCATCATTTCTCCATTAAAACGGACCATCAGAGTCTCAAATATTTTTTGGAGCAACAGGTTGCCACCCCAAACAACAAAAATGGGTCTCTAAACTCATGGGCTATGATTATGATATCACCTACAAGAAGGGCAAGGAGAATATTGTGGTTGATGCTCTCTCTCACCAATTTGAGGCTCTCAGTATGTTGTGTGCACTTTCATCACTTGTTCCCCAATGGATCGATTCCTTATGCCAAGAGGTACTTCAGGATTCTGATTTGCAAACTTTGGTTGCCTCCCTATCCACGGAGCCTACTTCATGTCAAGGCTACACTTGGGATGGCCATGATTTGCGTTACCACCAATGCCTTGTTGTTCCCCACAAGTCCCCACTTCGAGAACTCCTCATGCAAGAACTGCACGCTGCCCCATCTGTAGGCCATTCAAGATTTCTCAAAACATATGAACGACTTAAGCACACTTTTTTCTAGATAGGTATGAAAAAGGACATCCAAGATTTTGTGGCAACTTGTGATACCTTTCAACGGCCCAGAATCGGATGCGCCAACAAGCTGATCAACACCATTTCAAGCATATTTTTGATGTGGGTGATATGGTTTTCCTCCACTTGCAGTCGTATAAATAGTTGTCCCTCCAGCTTTGCAAGTGCTATAAACTTGCTACAAAATACTATGGGTCCTACCAGGTATTACAATGATTGGTGCCACAGCCTAAAAATTAGCCCTTCCACCTACATCCAAAATCCATGTTTTTCATGTTTTCTCTCCTAAAAAGGTGGTGGGCACTCATGTACAAGTTTAATATGCACTCCTCGAGTTAGATGAAGAAGGTTCTATCTTGCTTGAACCTGATCAATTGTTGGATCATCAGACTTGCACTCTCCGTAACCACACCATTACTGAGGTATTTGTTTAGTGGTGTGGACTTCAGCTAGAAGATGCTCTCCATTAGCTCCAATACCAGTTTCCTCACCTTCATCTTTGAGGACAAAGCTTTTTTAAGGGGAAGGACATGTGAGGATCCCATCCTAACGTTATTTTGTAATTCTCATTATTATGTAATGACCCACTTCCAACGTGGGGGATCCCATTATAATGTTATTTTGTAATACTTTGTAATGTATGTGGCAAGTAAGGCACCTAGCCAAGTGGTGCCATCTCATGTAACCATTATCAATATTATAACCGATGTTTGGTAGAAGATTCTAGCTCAAGTGGCATTTTGAATGTAAGCCAACTCTTGAGCCTTTAGGTAGGGTTGTATGAAGCTTTCTCTTTAAAATACATGAAGCCATGTACAAATGTATGTTTTGCAAGTTAATAAAATATTGAAGGAGGTTTCCCCCTTGAAGAGGCTTACGATTATGAGTTATTTGTGAGATTGTTTTAGTTTTACAATTACTTTCTGCATATTATTATTCTATTATTACATGTATTTTAGTTATCTTTCAGTATTTTATGTGTGTGACCTTTATTTCAATAGTAGGCTCTTTACATAATCCAAGATCTCCCCTAGTTTTATCATCATACACCTTACTCCATTTCACCAAATAAAATTTCCTTTTATCATGTAAACTCGACCATAAAAAGGATTGCATAATATAGATTAAACTTTTTTCAACTTATTTTTGCATAGAATACAATGACATATAATATTTTGAAATGGCCTGTAAGACTGAATTAATTAACTACACTCTTTTTGCTAACGATAACCATCTACCTTTCCAAGTTGGAAGTTTATTCTAAACTTTACTAATAACTGGATTCCATTATTCTATCCTCATTCTCCCCTCAAATAAAAGTATCCTTAGATAAGTTGTTGGTAAATTTGCCTCCTCCATTTGAAGTAACCTGTAAATTCTTGCTTTGATATTATTTGGAGTGTTAAGGAAGTAAACTTTGGATGTTGTCCTATTAAATTTTTGCCCTAAAGCTCTTTCGTATTCCTTTAAAAAGTTATTCAAAGCTCTGGTCTCATTTATACTTGACCTTCCAAAAAGGGTTGTATCATTTATAAACTGTTGACGGTTGATGTTGTCGATGTTATGACTAACCTTAAGTCCACTTATAAGCCCATATTTGTAAGCCTTCTTTAAGTTCCTATTAAAAATATCTACCATAATAATGAAAAAATAAAGAGATAGAGGATCTCCTTGTCTAAGGCCTCTCTTGGCTTTAAAATATTATGTTACTAACCCATTGACCAACACTAAATAAGAAACGGTAAAGACATAATATTTAATCCATCTACCCCATTTCTTTCCAAATATAAACTTTTCTAAAACTACAAAAAGAAAATCCCATTTAACCCTATAATAGGCTTTACTCATATCAAGTTTTAAGATCATTGCTTTCTCTTTTCTTGAAGCTATTGAATGTATAACTTCATGAGCTACTATGATATCATCTAGAATTTATCTCCCTTTCGCAAATTCTCCTTGCTCTTCTGAAATGATTTTTTCTAACAATGAACTTAATAAATTTTCCATCACTTTGGAGATAATCTTATATGCCATATTACATAGGCTTATGGGTCTAAAAGAATAAAATAATTCAACATCCTTCTTTTTTGGAATTAGGCCCTTAGGGTAAGATATGTTGCATTTATTTTATAAGGTATGTATTGTTTTACCCTATACTATTCCACTGCCACCAATAAATAATCCTTCACTATATCCCAATTATAATGGCAAAAAGCTATGGAGAGCCTATTTGGACTTGGGGATTTATCCTTATTAAAATAGAAACGAGCCAAATGAACTTATTCTAGAGTAATAGGCTCCATCATTTTCCTATTATCTTCATTTTTTATAACTGAAGGAACATCTTGAAGAAGTTTATCATTAAGAACTTCAGTCTCCTTTGATCCTAGAATATTTTGATAAAAAGACTTTACCTCTTTTCTAATTTCACTCTGATCAATCCAATCCCCTTCTATTGATTTATTTATACTAATTTTGGATGTTGATATTTGTACTATAGCCATCCTATGAATTTTTTTTGTACTTTTATCTCCTTTTAATCACGTTTGTCTTGATTTTAATATGCAAAATTTCTCTTCTTTACTCAAAATATTGTGAAATTCACTAAGCAAATCCCTTTCCTATGAGCTTGGATTATTATGATCACCTTTTTGGAAATTTGAAAGTTTATCTTTTAGTTCTTCTTTCTTCTAAAAAATATTTTCAAGTGTTCTTGTTCCATTCTTTTAATCTGGATGTCATAGATTTAATTTGATTTGGAAGAGCATACAACCCACCATTACCTAAAAAATTCCATGTTTGAGCTATCACATCAAGAAATTGAGGATGGTCTTCCCACATTTGCTCATTTAAAATATGATCTTTTTTTGAATTCACTTACCACCATTTTAACTTCTATTGGACAATGATCTGAACTAATCCTTGTTAAGGTATTAATTTTAGCACAAGTTACTTCATCTAGCTAATGATCAAAGAGTATGCATCTATCTATTTTTCTGGCTATTAGGTTCTGGCCTCTCCTGTTGTTGATCCAAGTATAGTTGTCTTCTTCAAACTCAACCTCCCATAGATTATTATTTTGAATAAAAGTTGAGAAATATCTCATACTTTGGGTTAGTTTTCTAATTTACCCAAATTTTTCATCCAATTTGGTTATGGCATTAAAATATCCTATGATTATGACTCGGGTTTCTTTGTCTTTACTTCTCATAAAGGCTTCAATCCCACTCTAAACTTCTAATCTACTTGACTGAGTTGTAGGTCCATAGATATTGATAAAGATGAAACGATAATCTACAAAGTAGCAAGTGACTAAAGAGGTTGTCTAATTCCTAGTTTTATGAATGGTTACATAGGAGCTTCTATAAGGATTCCAACAAGTTAGAATTCCCCCTACCGCTCCTTCAGAATCCATAGCATCCCATTCACATCTTGCCCATACTACTTTCGTAGTTTTTGAAACTTTTTCTTTTAGTCATTTTAGTTTCCTGGATACAAAGAATATTAGGCTTATTACTTAAAATAGGTCCCTAATACACTTGTTGAGTGATATTTTCACCTGATTACAAAAACATGCTCACAATTAGGATCCTGTCAAGGTTATCCTCTCTTGCAAATAAATAATTAATTTCTCCAAGGTTTTGTTTGCTTAATTTTTTAAAATATGATTGTATGCTTGTGAAATGTGAAAATATTGTTCAATACCTCAGAGGTGCAAGTGACTGTTAACAAGGGGCCTATGGTTTGATATTTGATTTAAATTGTGAAAATATTGTTGTTCATGAAATTAATTGCCAAAGTGTGCAATTAATAATCAAATATTGCAAATAATAAAACTTGTGGAGTGCAAATATTTGAATTTTAACCTTAGAAAATTATTTTAATTAAATTTATCCAAATGATTAATGTTTGAACTTTAATTATTATTTATTTGGAAATTTTAATTAATTAAAAGTCTAAAGTTTATTTTTTTTTTTTTTTTATGAGGAACTTTTTATATACAACATATCCGCAACATGTGAGGGGAGAGATTTGAACTTGGGCCTCTCGATAACTAGAGAGTTTTAACTATCCACTTGCTCTCCAAATCCTCTACATGAGCGATGTAGACACCAAAACAGCACCAATCCGATTATGTGACTGCAAACACTGATCGCTTTGACACACACAGCCCCCAGGGCAGCCCTCAGAGGTTAAACAGTGGTCCTAACCACTTTTATAGCAATTTTGTAAGGTCAAAAGGCAATTTGGCACATTCGGGCACTTTGCTCAGTATTCGTCTCACCCAGGGACGAATTCAAACTGGGATCCGTCTCACCCGGGGACGAATTCTAAATTCGTCTTTGGTCGGGACGAATTCCAGGTTTAACGGGCAAAAAGAAGAATGCCGCCAAGTGGCAGCCGAGGACAGTCAATTATTGCCTCCTGCCGTGCATGCGCGTGTAGGTGGGTAGATTGGCCGTTGGAAGACTGTCACAAGGGCAGTCATGGAAGCCCAAGTCAGGGAGGAGTCTCCTCCCTCTTGGGAAGGCATGGCCGCCACATGGCACCGCCAGGTGCATGCCCCTCCAAAGAGACCCCTTGGGTCTATAAAATGGTGGACTTTCCCACCCAAAAGAGACAAGTTGGAGGCATTTTCAAGCAACGAAGTGCTGCCAAATTGATACCACCCCATTGCACCCTTTTTTGATTCATTTTTTCCACATCCTTAATCTCTTTCGCAAGAGAGGTTATTGGGTGGCTTTTGGAAGTGTGGATCCGAACCCAAACCCAACATTTGACCACCTTAATCCACCAATTTGCTGACAACCCATTCTAAGAGATTTTGGGCCCATCCCTAGTGGATTGGTGCCGAAATCAAGTTCCAACGGTGGGCGGCCCACTCGGGCACCCCACACTTTTTAAGTTTCATTCTAATTCATTTTTCTATCATTTATTCATCTCTCATTCCATTCTATGCTGACTAGATAGTTCATGTATTCAATTTCATAATGTTTTAATCAGATTTCATCATGTTCTCGTCGCTTTTGTTGTCCCACTAACTTGCAGGTAGCGACGCCAAATTCCCGTTGATGGAGGTCAAATTGGGAGAATCTGACCATCTGGGTCATCCCAAAATGGCCCCAATTACTTAACCCCTCTGTTTGCAGGTATTTTGGAGATCCCGAGGTGTGACATTTGAGTGGCATCAACTCGGCATTTTAACACAGTCGAATTCGTCCTACCCGGGGACGAATTACAATAGAATTCGTCCTGCCCAGGGACGAATTTTAGTTGAATGCAAATTGGCCGACTGTTTCAATGGCAGTGGCCCTCAGGTAATGTTTTCTGGTCTCTGTCAAGTTTGCAGGTGATTTAGAGTCATTTCACGCATCATTTTAGTCAATCTTAGGCATGCATCTTTCATTAATTTTAGAGAACAAACGTTTCTTATTTGCAGCAGGTGCTACTAACGCCTTTGTTGTTTCTTTGATCACAGGAGAAGCAGCAAGAACCAAGGATTCATCAACACCAGCGGTGGCAACATTTTGGCCCGCCCATTTTGCATGTGGGCACGCGGAAAGAAGATCATTATTCACTTTTGTAATGGAAACATGTTAACGCTCCTAGCCCCTAAAAAGGGAGGAGGCGTCTTTGTAACCGAGGTTAAGAGAATTGAATAAAAAGGGTTGTGCTTTCCATACCTCTTTTCTTTCGTTTTCAATTCATCTCTTTTCTTTGTTTCGTGCATTTCAAAGGCATAGGATTAAAGCGTTATATTTTGTTTTACATTGCATAGCTATAGTTTTCCTTTTATTTCCGGAATCTCGTGCTTTCAGTGGCGATCACGGTGGGACCCTGTCCCCTGATTTTTAATATCACAGAAACTGATCAGACTTTTGTGTTTTGTGCTTACAGGTACCTTTTTCAATTTTTGACTGTAATTCATCTTTGCCTATGGCGATTACTTTACTGTAATTCGTCTGACCCTGAGACGAATTCCAATTCGTCTCAGACCGGGACGAATTCTGTTCTGTAATTCGTCTCTGACAGGGACGAATTTTTGTCTGTAAATTTTCAGAGCCGAAGATCAGAAATAGCAGGTTTAGGCAGAGTAAGGTAAGGGTTTAAAACTGTTCTTGTTATTTTTTGTTTTTTGTTTCTGTGTTCTTTCAAATTTTGCCTTCTTAAGGAAAGTAGTTGTTGCTGCTTGTTTCAATTTTAATTAAAATAAACCACACACACATCACGTGGTATCTTTAAACCAAGGAGCTGGTCGTAAGACCCCAGCCCTTGATCAAGACCAACGGTGGGTTCATCACCACCTTGGCTTGATTTTGCATCCATTTCCCCGATTGTCACTGTTGTTAGGCGTAAATCCTGACGAAAGCTGACCGAGTGTCGCTGGGGTGATTCCCATGCGTGCGAGGATAAGTCTTCTATGGTAGGTGTCATTAACAGGACAATCCCCCTTTCGTACCGCCTATGTTCCACGTACCATCTGCTCTCACGTACCTATAGTTTCCCTCTCGTAAGGGCGGGTATATAGAGAGGTTGGTATATCGGTCCGACAATGGTATATTGAAGGGGCGACCATTTATGGGAGTCATATGAGCCTTCATTACGCATTTAAACGTTCTTCAAAACTTTCAAAAACAAAACAAAATCATCAAAATGCACTAAAACCAGTTTAGGACACACCATTAATCTTTAAAAGAGATAATCACCGTTTGTGTATGTGTGTGTTCATTTCTGCTTAGTGTAACAAAAAAATCAGAAAAATCATAAACAAAAGATAAAAATCTATGCATTTTGTCACTCGCTCCAAAAGCTCCAAGGATTCCCGCAATCGCTTGGTCATCCCCAAAAGGCCCCAAAGGTGTCCATGAACCCTTTGGTCAACCCAAGAGCACCCCAAAGGTGCCCATAAGTGATGCAGGAGCATCCAACAAAATATGGGAAATCTTATATTTTTCCCTAAATTTTAGTGCATCTTGTCGGGGCCATAACTTCTCAACCGTAGCTCCGATTGACTTGAAATTTTACAGGGAGTTAGTTGGGATAATTTTAAACAAATATAATTCCTTGGAATTCTATTTGTCCAAAAAAGTCAGTTTTCGGGGCCAAATTCCATCATCTAGTGCCCCGAAATTAGGTTTTAAATTTGATAACCTAATTTTTTACGCTTTTTGAGCTGTTCGGAGGTCAATATCTCCTAATGTATTTAGAGTTAGGACTTGAAACTTTATTTATGGCTTATCTATTGTAAGAAGGATGCGCACCCCAATTTTGGGCCCCATCTGACTCATTTCAATTTTTAGGGTTTTTAGAGAGACATCATCATGGTGCTCACCCGCAGCCAAGCCCAATCACGGGCGGATGCTGTGGGGAATATCCAAGGAGGCACAAGTCACCTCCGGTATAGCCCCAAGGATTTGGTCATACCACCTTGGCGGCCTGACACACAAGGCAGACCCCTCCGCACCCTGACGGAATGGGACTATAGGGGCACCTCTTCGAGGGGCACTCCTGTTCAGCATATCACCCAACACACACCCTTCCATGAGGGGTACATCCATAGGAGAGCTCCCTTAGATGCTCGCTATGAGTGGTCACCGCGCGATGAAGCGCTAGGTCAACATAGGGTTCGACGGGAGGAACCACATCATTACACTATCCCTCCTTCACCCCCTCTAGTTGTCAGGACTACAAGGACAAATCCAGAGCACAAGGCTCCTCAGGCAGGGCGAGCCAACTCCGTCCGTCCCCTTTTCACTTATGAAAGAGAGCACGAGGAAGACCCCTACCTTCCTCGAGAGCAATATACAGTGCGGGAGCAATACGCCTCCACACCTGCTATCTATCAGGACCACTCACTGAGGCCAAAGCCCCGAGGGAATGCCGCTACCCCCAACAGAGGGAGGCGGCCTATAGAGATCTTGGATCACTACGACCGAGATAGATATGTCAGAGAGGCATCTAACCCTTCTAGACATGAGACGGCAAGACCAACTATCTTAGAATCTGTCGAGCATGTCGCCTGTCGGGTGCAACTCACGCAACTTGAGCTAGAATGACAACAGTTAGAGCAATGGTATCTTCTAAATAAAGAGCACCTTCAACACCAGAAGGATGAGTTGTTCCAACACACTATGCAGGAGAGGACTCCAACCCCTCACACGCATAAGACAAAACATTATGAGAGGCACAACCCCCGGGTGCGAGACAAGTCTCCGTGACCTTATCGAGCACCACCCTCGATGCCTCCTAGACATGAGCGGGAGGCTACTCCTATAACCAATGATGGGCGCCTTCCTCAGGAACCCACTCAGGTTTATGGGCCACCCTTAGAAATTCATCAAGAAGCCTCTAAGGAATCAGAGCGAGAAGAAGAGCGGGATGAAATGCCCTACCAAGGCATGGGGGGTGCTATCTGGCCACCCCTCCATAGGCCCCAAGTTCCTCAACAAGAACCAACCAAAGAGGAGGAGCTCAAATCCCTCGATACATGCAAAGCGCTAGAGCACTTAGAGTCGGTAGAGACCAAGATTTTGGAGCTCCCAAGGCCCAACTTACATGAGGCTCCTTTCGAAGAGGATCAACCTTTAACCGTAGGGCTACCTGATGATGCGAGTCCTCCATGTCTCAGAATCTCCAGATTCTGATGAGCTGTACTCACTGGCCGAAGGTGAGGATAAAACAGAGATAGCCCACAACAATCACATGCGACAACATCGACATCCCATAAATATCGATGAAGCAATTCAACAGCTAAACATAATACTAGGGCATGAGTGGCGCGTTAACCCACCGCAGTGGGACCAAGCGTTACATCCGCCACTTTGGGCACACAGAGATCAACTTCCGCCCAGAGACCCCATAGCAATATCAGTGCCGAGGGTAGACCCTGTCCTCCTATCCGTGCATAGGGCCGATCCATTCGTGCCCATCCCTCCAGAGCCAGATCCGGAGCGCAAAGACCATCAAGCTGGGGGTACCTCTATCCCCTGAAGAGCCATAGTCCAAACCAAAAAGCTCCAAGGATTATCGCAATCGCTTGGTCAACCCAAAAGCTCCAAGGATTATCGCAATCACTTGGTCACCCCAAAAGCTCCAAGGATTATCGCAATCACTTGGTCACCCCAAAAGCTCCAAGGATTATCGCAATCACTTGGTCACCCCAAAATCTCCAAGGATTATCGCAATCACTTGGTCACCCCAAAATCTCCAAGGATTATCGCAATCTCTTGGTCACCCCAAAAGCTCCAAGGATTATCACAATCTCTTGGTCAAACCCCAAAATCTCCAAGGATTATCGCAATCGCTTGGTCATCCCAAAATGCTCCAAGGATTATCACAATCACTTGGTCATCCCAAAAATCTCCAAGGATTATCTCAATCTCTTGGTCATCCCAAAATGCTCCAAGGATTATCCAATCGCTTGGTCAATCCCAAAATGCTCCAAGGATTATCCTAAAATCGCTTGGTCAATCCCAAAAATGCTCCAAGGATTAACGGCCCAACCGGTATAATCGCTTGGTCAACCCCAAAATGCTCCAAGGATTTCCACAATCGCTTGGTCAAAAATAAGAAAAGTCAAAATCCAAAAATCATCAAAAACAACAAAAATTTGCATCTCATTTCTAGGCATGCTCAAATTCATCAATAGAGAACTCTTCTCGCATCTCATCTTCATATTCACAAAAATCAATCCATCAAAAATACAAAAATACATAGCTGCATTAAGCATTACATCCATACATTGCATATTTGTGGTCGTACAGGTCAAAGGCACCATAGGCTGTAATTGCTCTGCTAGTCCATCTGGTTCCACATTGTTCCATCTTATAAAACAAACAAACAAACGCCATTTACTGCTTTTTACCACAATAAGAGTCAGTGGTCTTATAATGTATCAAGAGTTTTCGTAATTCAGTCATCATTTTGCTCTCTAGCCACGTAATGTACCGAGTCAGACAGATTTTACGAAGGTAGAGTTACACTTGAAATACGCCTTGTTACGTAGCATCCCAACACAAATTAAAACACATAAAAATTCCCAAGTTGTGTGAACGAAAGATGAAACCTGCATAGTAATCCAGGTCACCATAAGCGAAACGGTTATCTTGCTCATCCCCCTGTGCGAATGGTTCTAGAATGCTGAGAATTGATAAAAGGACGAGCTCTTCCCTATCCATTCACCTTAATACACAGTGGTTTTTACCACTACCAAATCCCAATCATAGTTGGTTCCCAAAGTTGTAAGGATTCGTACTACACGTCCCCGCCAAGGATGGGTAGTCATCCCCAAGACCTAAAAGGATCAACGCCATTCACAAACAAAATTCCAACAAATCATCATCCTAACCCTTTCCATTCACCTTTGGTCTCCAAGTCGTAAGGATTCGTACTATCCGCCCCTAACCAGGATGGGTAGTCATCCCCAAGGCCTAAAAGATCAATGCCCTTACTTCATAATCTCCATCATCCCCTTGGTCCCCAACGTCGTAAGGATTCGTACTATCCGCCCCTAACCAGGATGGGTAGTCATCCCCAAGGCCACGAGGATCAAGGCCATTCACAAGCTCAAACTCACACCGCTCAAAATACAAAATCAAGTAACAGTGGTTATCACCACTATTCAAAATCCTTGCTCAAAAAGAAAAATAAATAGAAAAATAAACAGTGATTTGCATCACTATATAGACGAGCAAGTCTCCCAAATCATTCAGCCAACAAATAACCTGAACTTGAATCTTTGGAATTCTCAGCATTCGAAAACCATCTAGGTGATCCTCATTACAGGTTTGGTTGACAGCCTATCTGGCAATGGTGGTATCCTACCCGCATGACGATATGTCTGTCACATTCGCTTTGCGTATATGCAGACCAATGTTTGCATGAGGATGAGCTAGCTTATGGTATCCTGGATAACACCGTAGATTAATCTAACTAAATACAACAAAGGAGTTAGTGGAGCTAATTAGGTGATCCTCAGATACGAGGTTCGGTTGAAAGCCCATCTGGCACTGGCGGTATCCTGACAAATACCACATAAATGAACTCAATTGCACACACAGGGATGTGAAATAGCTTGGTCAAAAACAAGTCCGATTCATACCTTGTTCAAAAGTCTTGTAAGATAAAGTACAGTCATGGCTAGTGAGTTAAAACCGTCTGAGTCTCAGAAAACCTTAGCTACATTTCTAAACCAACTACGCTACTTTTCATCCTTACAATACCATCAAAAAATACAAAAAAAAAAACCACATGTATACATACAAAGTCATTTACCACAACAATCGCATAAAAACAAAATCACAAAGTCCTAAACAGTCTATGGTGCCCTAACCAAACAACACAAATTCATTTCATCCATTACATTTTGCATATCACATATATATCAAAAACATTTGCATTTATCATACCATATACATCCATTACCATAAGCATGCATCCATCAACATCAATCATTGTGCATAACATAAAATAATGACATATACACAAAGCAAGAAAATCAAAACAACAAAAACAACAAAAAATGCAACACAAACAAAAACAATAAACATTGCCAGACACAAGTGCTCTTGCACTTAACCTTTTGGCATAGCAAAACTGATGTCGAGGTCTACATTGTCGCTATCCTACTCCCTAAGAAGGCTACCATAGCCGGACCGCTCCACGGGAAGACGGATTTTCGACAATTTCACCCCCAAATGACGTCACAAAAAGGGTCAAAACCCACTCAAAAACAACAAAAAAATGCAACACAAAAAACAAAGCAATAAGCATTGCCGGACACAAGTGCTCTTGCACTTAACCTCTTGGCATAGAAAATCGATGTCGGGGCTCAAATTGTCACTCTCCTACTTCCCCAAGAAGGCTACCATAGCCGGACCGCTCCACGGGAAGACGGGTTTTCGACAATTTCACCCCATTATGGCATCACCAAAAGGGTTACCACCCACCAAAAATAGGTCTAAATGTTGGAAAAATTGCACATGCTTAACGATAAACCATCTAAAGGCACCCTTGCACAAGTCATCTTGGGTCAAGCGACTCGTCGCTTTTCTCACGAAGGTCATTCCCTCATCGATTCGTCGCTTGAGGGGGTAGTCACACTTAGTCACCAATCAACAAACACACACCCAATCAAGGCAATGACATGCATTCAAAGAATCATTGACAAAGACAATCATGCTCCTGCTTGGGGCAGCAAACAAGCAATAATCACAAATTGATCAAACACTTGGCATTTTCGAATCATGAACACAAGGTTTCCCCCGTGGACAAAAGGTTGCGCCCTTTGCCTATTCATGACTGATCAATGTCCAAGCTCAAGTCACACCTCACCAAAATAGGTTAATACTTGAAATCAAATTCCTTAGCTCGTCGGAAGCAAGGATTCAAGAATGCATGCCCTTTCCATACTTGGGGCATCAAAAGTTGGTTAGGTTACCAAGAAACCCTAATCATTAGTGCTTTGGTTATCTATTTTTGCTCGGCGCTGCGCCATGCACAGCGCATCCCAAAAAGGGGCATCTGTAGACACCAAAACAACACCAATCCGATTATGTGACTGCAAACACTGATCGCTTTGACACACACAGCCCCCAGGGCAGCCCTCAGAGGTTAAACAGTGGTCCTAACCACTTTTATAGCAATTTTGTAAGGTCAAAAGGCAATTTGGCACATTCAGGCACTTTGCTCAGTATTCGTCTCACCCAGGGACGAATTCAAACTGGGATTCGTCTCACCCAGGGACGAATTCTAAATTCGTCTTTGGTCAGGACGAATTCCAGGTTTAACGGGCAAAAAGAAGAATGGCGCCAAGTGGCAGCCGAGGACAGTCAATTATTGCCTCTTGTCGTGCATGCGCGTGTAGGTGGGTAGATTGGCCGTTGGAGGACTGTCACAAGGGCAGTCATGGAAGCCCAAGTCGTGGAGGAGTCTCCTCCCTCTTGGGAAGGCATGGCCGCCACATGGCACCCTTGCATGCCCCTCCAAAGAGACCCCTTGGGTCTATAAAATGGTGGACTTTCCCACCCAAAAGGACAAGTTGGAGGCATTTTCAAGCAACGAAGTGCTGCCAAATTGAACACCCCATTGCACCCTTTTTCGATTCACCTTTTCACATCCTTAATCTCTTTCGCAAGAGAGGTTATTGGGTGGCTTTTGGAAGTGTGGATCCGAACCCAAACCCAACATTTGACCACCTTAATCCACCAATTTGCCGACAACCCATCCTAAGAGATTTTGGGCCCATCCCTAGTGGATTGGTGCCAAAATCAAGTTCCAACGGTGGGCGGCCCACTTGGGCACCCCACACCTTTTAAGTTTCATTCTAATTCATTTTCTGTCATTTGTTCATCTTTCATTCCATTCTATGCTGACTAGATAGTTCATATATTCAATTCCATAATGTTTTGATCAGATTTCATCATGTTCTCGTCGCTTTTGTTGTCCCACTAACTTGCAGGTAGCGACGCCAAATTCCCGTTGATGGAGGTCAAATTGGGAGAATCCGACCATCTGGGTCGTCCCAAAATGGCCCCAATTAGTTAACCCCTCTGTTTGCAGGTATTTTGGAGATCCCGAGGTGTGACATTTGAGCGGCATCAACTCGGCATTTTAACACAATCGAATTCGTCCTACCCGGGGACGAATTACAGCAGAATTCGTCCTGCCCAGGGACGAATTTCAGTTGAATGCAAATTGGCCGACTGTTTCAATGGCAGTGGCCCTCTGGTAATGTTTTCTGGTCTCTGTCAAGTTTGCAGGTGATTTAGATTCATTTTATTCATCATTTTAGTTAATCTTATGCATGCATCTTTCATTAATTTTAGAGAACAAACGTTTCTTATTTGCAGCAGGTGCTACTAACGCCTTTGTTGTTTCTTTGATCGTAGGAGGAGCAGCAAGAACCAAGGATTCATCAACACCAGCGGCGGCAACATTTTGGCCCGCCCATTTTGCATGTGGGCACGCGGAAAGAAGATCATTATTCACTTTTGTAATGGAAACATGTTAACGCTCCTAGCCCCTAAAAAGGGAGGAGACGTCTTTGTAACCGAAGGTTAAGAGAATTGAATAAAAAGGGTTGTGCTTTCCATACCTCTTTTCTTTCATTTTCGATTCGTCTCTTTTCTTTGTTTCGTGCATTTCAAAGGCATAGGATTAAAGCGTTATATTTTGTTTTACATTGCATAGCTATAGTTTTCCTTTTATTTTCGGAATCTCGTGCTTTCAAGCAGATTAAAGTTTATTTCAAATGTGTAATGTCGAGAACTTATTAAAATGAAATAAACATTTACCCTAATATGAAAAATTAAAACTTTGCATAAAATTTAGGGTTTTGATTTTTTTTGTGCAATGAAATAAAATAAAATAAAAAAGGCTTAGGGTTAGGAAAATAAAATAAAAATAAATAGAGGTTATTAAAATTTTAAAATTCCATCTAAATCTGCAAACAAAGGTAATCTAAAACATAATCTAATTTAATCCAACTAGAATTAACACAATTCAAATTAAATTGGGTGCAATCTTCAAAGGAATTAATTAATATATTCAATCATGTAAAATAAAAATACCATCTGCATGCATATTTTCACCATGATAAAATGATTATATTATAAATGAAATTTTCTATTAATGCTTTTCTTCAAAATACCTCTGTCCATAAACTACAGAGATGAAATATTCTCTAACAAGCAACCTGGGAGGAAACCTTTGGCAATGGCAATCTTCAATCTTCACTTTCGATCGCTTCAAATTCTTCCAACCCTTTCTTTTTGAGTCTCTATGGTTATTTATAACTTTGAAAATTTTGGTTGCTTCCATTTCATGACATTTTCTAAACGAACTATATAACTATTCTCTTCAACGAATTCAATTTACCTTAGCCCCATTTTGTTATAAGCGTAATAATTTATTTGTTGAAAAATCAATATTATTCACGCTTTGTTTTATTTATCATTCCTTCTCCATAATTGATTACTAATATATTCTGCCCCATTATGGAACTACTTCAATGAATAGCTGTAATAGGCTACTGAATGGATATAAATCGTTACAACCTGCCATTCATATCCAATAGCCACATCCAAGAGGATTGGCTAGATTGCATTCCATAGAATAGGTATATCTAGTAATGGCGACAATGCCAACACCTCTCTCCTGATAACAGTGATGTTGGTAAACATAAATTTTGATGAATCCTAAGATAAAACACAATGCAAGTGCCATGATAAAATACAAATGCTTATTTGAACATCTTCTCGAATACCTAATGAAGATAGTTGCAAACATATATATCGAGGTTATCTCAAATGTATACCAGGATTCCCAAAAGAAAAAAATTTGTGGTTAAATAATAATTTGTTGTTAATACGGATAAGCACACCGATGGTAACAAGAGAAGTCAAACGTAGTAGCTCTTCAAGGACATAAATAGAGCATTACAAGAGATATGAAAGGCTTGAGACCCATAGCAGATCACCATACTGTAAATCGAGATTATCAAACGAACAAATAGGAATCATCAACATCCGTGGCACCACAAATATGAGTTCGATGCATCTTTTATAGCAAGATGAATCAACAGGACAATGGGAATCAGAATATTGAAGCATCTCATGATAAAAGAACAACATTCTTTCATTGTTTCCACATGACATGTTCAAAATCATCGGAGAGGCAGTAATCTCGTTTATTTATTCCATGTGAACATCTTTAAACCATTCATCAAACATATTTCATCTCTCATTAGCTACCCACCATTAGGTTGGCCAGACATGTCCGTTTACATACAGATCCATATTATTAAACCATTTCATCCTACAAATATTCCTCATATTTCAATTATCGTGTCCACAAATTTTGATGGTTACTGGCCCCAAATTGCTCCTAATTTTATGTTTCGATGCAATGTGTCGTGGCTTCTTCGAACCTAAAATTTATGATATTTGCAAATAATAAATACCTATGATAAATTTGGTTTTTTTTAATTAGCATCATCTTATGCCCATAAATTACGCGATTTAGGTCTATTTTTTGTATAGAAATCATCGCCAGGTACAAAGTAAGGTTTGTAGATGCATAATGGCTACCCATTTCCTTTCGTATGATAGCATTATTATATTAAAATATAGCAAAACGTTGAAGCAGTAGCTCATGTGCAAATTCATCTCCATTCACATGTAAATGATCTTGGTGAGATGACAGGTATACGAAGCGAGGGTTATGCAAGTCACTTTCAGCATGGCATATGCCTTACTCTATTTCAGCATTTGGGTGCCTACCAATATCATGTGAGGCTTGAATGTGGAACCTCCAATTTGTGTTTGAGAAGTGAACACGTGGTTGATACAATTTTTTTTTTTTTTTTTGAATTTACATGGTGGAATCGGTAGCCGCCACGAATCCGGGCAGGCTGTCCATCTTTTTATGGCCGCCACAGTATTCTGCGCTGTCCGCCCTAGAATCCGCCACACAAATCTTCGTGCAGTCCACCCCTATAACCATCATGCCACAATCATTTTAAACATTTTATGCCGCTGAAAGCACCAGGAAAGGGACAAGCATTCAGTCCGACGAGGCCCAAGATTTGAACCTTGGACCTCCGCCCCCCTTATGGGGTTTGGATGAACCAATTGGTCTACACCTCGGACCTGTGGTTGATACAAATTACTTAATGAAAATTACTTCAATTTCCTTTGATGAAAGTAATTCTACTTTCCTGCAACAAGATGTATAAAGATCCATCATTGCAAGCCATAATATCTATTCATTCCATAATATTACACAGATAAATAAAGCATCACAAGAAATTACCTTTAACAAAGTTACCCTTTAAAGTAGCACAATTTAAAAGAATTAAAACCATTATAACATTAAATTATCCAAAAGACAATGAAGCTTTAAATTTCTATTTCTCCTTACATGTTACTGAAATAATCGATGTCACTTAATCATCAGAACAAAACTAATTGTTTTTGTGCATGCTAGGTCTTCTTATCATATAATAAATATCACAAAATTTAAACCTTGACCTTTTTCTTATTAACCAGCAAAAAGTCAATGCAAAAATTAGGTCTCACTAAAATCAAAATTTCAAGTGGGTCCCCAAATCTAGGGTACGTTGAGCGTAGGCAACAACAAATGGCGACTCTTCTAGGAAATGCTTTTGAGAATTTTGGATGAAGAACCCAATCTAAAACCAATAAAACCAAGGATTAGAAAAATAATCATCTAGAAATATGCAAATAAAGTGGGGTAGTGTTGGTTACGAATCTGCCTAAGTACAAAATGCTTGTGCACCCTAGACCCGACTAACATTGAAAGGCCGAAGGAAAGAGATGTCCTTCGGGCTAATCTCTAGATAGGGCTGGTTACCTTACTAATCTAATTTAGTTTAAAGCTTAGGGTAACAAGAAAGAGATGGGAAATGATAGAAAGAAATAGGAAATATGGCTATAAGCCAGATATGAAAGGTGGGGATAAAATAGAAGCTAAAATATACATCAAGTCTTAATCAACATGTATCGAAAAGGAAAGCATATGAACCATTCATAGATTGTAGGGATAATTTCCAATGATCATTTCAGCATTCAGTTCTCTACCAAGAATTAAATTCAAAGATGCAAAATTTAAATTCACTTAATAATGATCACAAACTTAATATAAATGAAAGATAGAAAATAATTACATACAATACTACTTTAGGAACCAGAGACAAATATCTTTCTATTGATGTAGAGAAGTCAAAGATTTTTTTGGTAGAGTGTTTATCCTCCTTCATTACATCAAAATTATTAGTATCTATAGAGGATTTCATCTCTGAAATTAAATGCAAATAAAAACAAGATGCTTAGCTAGTCAAAGACCAACCAAAGCAATTCTCTCCTTGGTAACAGTAATGCTCAAATTAGAACATTCTTCAGAAAGTGATGATCCAATTTCTGTGGAGTGCGCCTAAGAAATCAGCAGAGATGGATGATAGGAAAAATATTCCAAATGTTGGTGCACTGCAACTCAAAAATATCACGTGGAAATCAAGAGCTTAGATATTAAATTTTGGACACCATCTCACCACTTTATGCCTCAAAATCTTATCTTCACTACGGGAGACCCAACGAAAATTAAATTTGTCTTGAAAAGGAACAAAATTAATGGAGGGCACCTTGAAAATAAATAGGATTACATAAGAATCCAGGATGTAGCATTTAATCTTGGCATCTCTTCAGTAGGAATTATAGAAACATTAATTTCATTTCTTCAAGAATTAAATTCCACCAATATTCGATCTTTCTCGAAAAAATATCAGCAACAGTGATGCTTTCAAAAGAAAACTTTGCTGAAGGGAGGGAGCAAGAATTTATTTTGCCCAAGAAATTTGGTGTTTTCACCCATTAATATTCTTTCACCCTTATCTTGAGTAATTTCACTTGAAAACTAGAGAATTTCACCCAAAAATGGAATGAAATGACTTCTGCAAGAAAATGGGCGAAAATGATTGATTTTGCCCCCAAGAGGGGCGAAAATGATTTTCGCTCCCTACCTGGGGTAACTTTGACTTTGACTGGAGCTTAAAGATGCTATTTTGGGACTTTCACTCCAACTTGAGCGAAATTACTGTTTTCGCCCAAAATGGGGCAAAATTACAATGGCGTCACGCCTTCATTAAATTCTCTTTGACTTTGACTTGAGCAACCTTCACTTGGATGACATCACTTCATCATTTTTACCCTAAAAAGTGTCCTCAACTTGGATTTCACCCCAAAGAAGGACGAAAGTGATTTTCGCCCCTCCTCAGGGGCGACTTTGACTTTGACTTCACAAGGCACACATTTCACTTGATTTTCGCCCCAAGACATCTTCAACTTGGAAATTCACCCTAAAGAAGGGCAAAAATGATTTTTGCTCTCCCCATGGGTGACTTTGACTTTGACTTCCCACTTATTATTTTTGCCCCAAAAGTGCCCAAAAATGTATTTTTGCCCCGAAAATGGATTTTCGATGGTCCATCTTCCCGGGCCATAACTTTTGATTTGTTGACCCGATTGTCTATTGTAATATATCGTTGAAAAAAATGGAAAGATATCTACAAAGGTGAAATTTATGGAACATCCATTTCATCCATTTTCATCCCTCTATGGGACCTCCAAAGTCTTCATATTGTATTTTTAAGCTGTGCTGAAGAAATTTCTCGAAACAAAAACTTTAATATCTCTCAATCCATTCAAGATATTGGGGTGATTCTTTCACCATAAGTCTAATTCTTTAATTCCCCTCCTTTGGGTATATTTTCAAGTCCTTAGGTGTCCATTTAGACCGATTGCCCAAAAATGGCCGCTTCTCGATTTTCACCTTTTTTGACTTCTGACTACAGTGTGACAAAAATGCCAACATGTAGACAACTTCAAATGAAAACAAATGAACCATTTTCTTCTGCTTAGTGTGTCAACTGTGAATCATTTTGCATACTTGAAACAATTCATATTCCATTCATTTTGCATCTAGGCTATAAAATATTGTTGGGACTTAAACTGATGGGATTGATTTTATTGATACAAATGGTTACAATATATAGGCATAAGCCTATATTCAACACATGACACTTGTCAAGATAAACTGACAAGTGTCAAGGTGAAGGCATAGTGCACTTTAACTCTAAAAATATCACTCATTAAGATGTGCCTTTGCATTGCTCCATTGCTAGTCAAGTGTCCATAGCTCCGGTGGAGATCACCTTGGTCTCTTCTAGACCTTGCTCTCCTACCAACCAAGTGACTATAGCCTTGGTAGAGATTATCTGAATCACCCAGGTATTAGATAAATTTTGCATTTACTTATTTTCTTTTATTTCGTCTAGACATTGCTTCACTGCCACTTAAGCGTCCATAGCCCTAGTGAAGATTATCTAAACCTTTTTATTAATTTAAATTTTCTTTCCTTCTTTATATCTTTTTTATCAAGCATTGTATTGCTTTGCAAAATTTACCTATTGCTTGGGTTAGAGACCACTTAAGGCTAAAAATGGAGTGTATTAGATTTTTGCCTTAATATGCAAAACAAAAATGACTTTATCTTTTAATATTTTAAATCATGCCCTTTAATATGATATGCTACATGTGGAGCTTCATAAAAATGTCTCATTTGTTCCACAATTTACTATCTTATCCCAAAATCGTAAGAATGATTACTAAACAATCCCATTTTCTTTTCCTTAATTTCATCTGATTCCAAAACATGTAATCCATCCTACGTGACAAACGAACAGTATCAACAAAGAGACCAGAAACTTAAAATTACCACAAAACACTACCTCAATCAGAGGAACCAATCCAAAACATGAAGATGCAATAGGTGGAAAACTCAGAATGGAAGCAAACCAAAATAGTGAAAACTAACAAACAAGTGAGAACCTGCTTCTTATAATTTGAAACATTGATAAGAAAGCAAATCATAAAATCTCGTGAAACAAAATTTTATGTATAAAAATGCAGAAAAGAAAAGTTATGTACAAAAATATGAAAATAAAAAATCTATATACAAGAATGTACAAATGATGATGAATTCAACATATTATTTTCCTAGATCCCAAACACGATTACCATCATTCAAAATATATCTATCATGATAGGCATGCAAGGATTTATAGATATCCAGCCCTAATAATATTAGGCTAAACAATACAAAGGACCAAATTTTGCCTCTCTCACCCCACCAATTTGATTCAATCCCATCATTGACATATTTCAAATCAATTAATTTTGAATTATTTCGTGTTCACTATGTGGGATGTTTATCATAGTTTCTCTTAGTATTGTGTGAGTTCCCATTATCCACTTCTTACTCCAAATACTATCCTCACTGTTATGAATAGACATGATATTTTCCAAGCTTGACCCTATTTCTAAAAATTTGATTGCTAAACCATTGTTCATAGTTTCAAACCAATCATAACTATGCAACAATTTATAAGTATCTAGGGTACTAACTGTAACCACCAAAAAGGCTCACACCCGAAGTATCCTATTGCAAGAATTGACAAAAACACAAAATGCATACAAGAACAAGAAATTGACAACAAATTGATCAATAAAACATGCTTTATTTCATTATATTTGAAGCCAAACTCAAATTACAAGTACATCCCTCTTAGGGATAATCATCTTGATACAATTGTTACAATAGGATGTAATTGTTTCCCTCTCAAGGGTAGGTGTGATTTCCAAGTGCCTTTCAGGGTGACACGAACTGCTCTAGGGTGTCGATGACCCTCTTCTTCGTGTTGAGGAAGGAATTGTATGCTTTGTCTCTTTCAATACCTGTTCCCTATGATCAAGAAACAACAAGAAGCAATTAGTAACAAAGGAGGCCTCTCTTGATGAGGCTTTGAAAGGAATCTTGCATAAAGAATAGCATGAAATCAAGAAAGCATGTAAAACTATCAATCTATGCAAGAAATGAGGAAATTGTAATATAGCATGTAAAGAAGCATGAATCTAGCTAAGAAACATCCTAATTAACCATTAGAAAACTTGAATTGCATGAAACTAATCTAGATTAACAAATGCAAGGAAAGGTGAAGCAAATCTACCTCTAATTCCTAAATTAACCGGTCAAATGTCTGCTAAAATGTAGATCTATGCTAGATTAAGCTAATTGCATGACTAAAAATGGAAAACTACTGCTAAAATGGAGGAAGGAGAGCATCAAACCCTAGCCATGGGTGCTTGAAGAAGTTGGCACTGTTAACCATGGCTCATAGCCACGGTTAAGATGAAAGTGTCCTTTCTCTTGCAACCAAGGCCAGAAACTCTCAAATCCTCCAAGGAATTGATGGTCAAGGGTCACCTCTGTGTTCTAGAATAGATTGGTGGTTGAATTCAATGGAATTAGCAATGGAGGTGTGTCAATTGTCAAGCTTGCTCCTCAAGCTCTTGAGATCTCCATTGTTGCATGCACAGTTGTCATTGATCAATTGGACAACACTTCGTTACTCCTCAAGGGGATATGAAATTGCTCTCCAATCCGACAGGGCTCTGCTATGTGCAATTGAGCTATTCTTTAGGATGGTTGCTATCTAAAATTGGGGTCTTAAGTAGACTCCCAAAATCCTTGCTCTAGCTTCATGGAGAAGCCAAGAACAAGATTTGGCAGTTGAGAGGAAGCTTCTGGATGCTTCCTAGCCCAAACCGCTTTGAAAACCATTGCAATTCGGTTGTTGCAACTGATTTGACTCAGCTCTGGTCACCCGAGTTTGTTACAGTGCTAACCGTAGGTGTCAGCCATGGTTAGCATGCAGGATTTTGCTAACCATAGGTGTCAGCCATGGTTAGCATGCAAGATTTTTCTAACCATAGGTGTCAGCCATGGCTAGCACTGAATAGGCCAAGGAGCCCAAATTGAGTGGTTAAAACCACTGCTATATCTTGGATATGTCCAAGGTCTTTCATATGGTCTTCAAGCATGTCCCATATGAGTAGTCGCCATCGACATGATGCATTTTAGGTGTCTACAGATGCCCCTTTTATGATGCATTGTGAGATTGAACAACGCATGAGCAAAAATAGACCTCCTAAAATGATGCCAAAGGTTGCATGATGATCATTAGTCTGATCAACATTAGATGCCCCAATCATGAAAAGAGCATGCATCATTGAATCATTACCTTCGATGAGTTGAAGAACTTGATTATGGAAAGCTTAAGTCAAAATCCTAGCCTTAGTGGCAATTAGGAGACAAGCTTAAGTCAAATCCTAGCCTTAATGGCAATTAGGAGACAAGCTTAAGTCAAATCCTAGCCTTAATGGCAATAGGAGACTAGCTGCCTAGTTTGCTTGAATTTGATCTTGATATTTTGATTATTTGCCCCAAGCAAGGAGGGTGCATGATTGTCTTTGAAAATGATTCTTGAACGAATGCACTTAACAATGATTAAGCATTTAATTGTTGATTTTGATTATGAATTTGATTATTATGACTACCCCCTCAAGCGATGAGTCGATGAGGGTAATGACAATTAAATGAAGCGATGAGGTCGCTTGACCACTATGAATGATCTTGAACAATTGAAGACTTTAGCACTTTGATATTACTTGGCAAGGCCTAACTCAGCCATGATTTCAATTGTGAATAGTAATTGTATATCTCTATCCCATGGAGTAGTCCGACCACTATGGCCTTCTTAGAGAATCAAGATGATAGCAATTCCAATTATGCTTGTGTTGAATCACTATGTTCGATGATCTACTGAATCATTTTGAATTTTGATTTATTTAATTTTTTTATTAATTTTGCAATTTTTGAAATTTTGAACTTGTAGATATGCTTTAATGTCCAATATGAAACTCCTTATGGTGAGAAAATATGTGCATTTATGACTTGAATAAAAAGACCAAATATTTAGACTTCTTTGGAGCTTTTGGGGATCGATACTGATAATGCCCCAGTTGATGTTTGCAAATATTTTTGTTTTGATTTTATGTTATGGATGCAATGATGAATGCAATGCCTAGATAATGATTTGATTATGCTATATGTATGCAATGGACAGATTACATGCACTAGCTATATGATAGATGTTCTATATGTATAGATGGGCTATATTGTATGCATATGGATGCAATGCTTATTGTTAAATGCATGTTTAATTTTATTTTTTGTATGCATTTAATTTATGATGGTTATGATATGGTGAATGCCATGTATGTGATGCATTAATTACATGATGGATGAAGTAATGCAGATGAACTTGTATGCTTTAATCACTTAAAACATAAGGAATGAATGTGATATATGTTTAACAATCTAATGGATGACACCACAGAATGTGTAAAAATCATGAATGTAATTGAAAATCCTCATTACAAGAATTTAATCAATTAATCACCCATATATGAAATGCAATGATATGACGTGGAATGATGTGAATGATATAATATGTCACTCTATATTCCTTTTGCAATTTGATAGATATGCACGATATAGTCAGTGGTCGTCTAAATATCATTTCTGATATCCATCCGGTATCTATCCTATATCTTGAAAACTTTGTGCTCAGTGTAATGATGTATCATGGATCGATACTTTGCAGTTTGATATTTGAAATGACTTTTATTTTTGATGGTTTGTGAGCTTTTGGTATTTTGTTGCTATTAGCGAACATTTTTAAGGGTTTTCCATGAGACTCAAACACCCTAGTGGACTGCTCAAAAGTTGAATACTAACCATACTAGACTTCTGAAATACAAGGCTTTTGCTAGGATAGGCCCTAACTGTTCATTATCCTTGTGTGTGCACATGAGTATATTAAGATAAGACACGAGCGTTCCCCGATGTCAGGCAGGATTCTTTCAGCCCATTGCTAAGATAGGGGCTCCACAAATGTCTTATCCAATCCCAAGTTTAGATTTTAGTTGGACTAAGCCACTAGGCAATGTAGGACACCTGAAGCTAGCTCTTCCACATTCAAACATTGGTCTGCACACAAGCGAGATGCAAGTGTATCAGACATATCATCATGCGTAAGGTACAGTAGTGCCAACAATTCCAAGGATTCAGGCTCATTCCTTTCTATCCTTCAATTTTTGGGATACTTGCTCATATGTGGTGAAGCAAGGGAGTCGATTCCATATTGACTCTGAACTGTCTCTGGATCTTCATTTGATCTCTCTTCGAACTGGATTTTTGATCTTCATTTGATCTCCACTCGAACTTTGATTTATGATCTTCATTTGATCTTCACTTTGAACTTGATTTTTGATCTTCATTTGATCTTCACTTTTTGGCATTTACATTTGATAATTTTCTTCAAAAACTTCCCTTTGGGGGATTTTCTTTGGGAGACTATTTCTGGTATATCGATTGAGGTTATCGATCTTATGATATCAATATGGGATATCAATCTGGGATGTCGATCTATGATATCGATCTAGGGTATCAATATTGAGGATTGATGTGGGATATCACTATGGGATATTGCTCATTTTATCATAAGCAAGGGATTATGAATAGGGAACTAACCTGTCCTTTTGCCAATTACCAACATTTCCCATACCATCCACACAGAGGGATAAGCAAGAATAACTCTTTTCACCTCAAGATACCCGGTCCTGCTTCATAGCTTTCATCTTCCCCTAGTCCTTATTAGGATTGTTTAATTTGTTGATTAGTGATAGGATTCTGATATGCTAAGGGCTATACTAATTAGACCTCAACTACAAAAGCAAAGCAAGCTTTCTATCAACTCTTGAGAAGACCACTAGGTATGGTTGAATGACCGAAAAACCCTAGTATATTCTCCATAGCAACAAAATGGGTTGTGTTGAAAAACATAATTACTCACATGAATGATGGATTATGATAAATGCAGAGATGCATGATTTAGACACAAACATGGTGTCGTTTGTAAGACTGACAAACATAATCCCTCCTACTACGGAATGCAATGGATGACGAATGCCTATATGCAATGCAATAATGCAATGAATGCATGTGTGAATGCAAAATGCAAATGCAAATATTTTTGGATTTTATGCTTTACCAATTTTTTGGATTTTATTGATTTTATAATTTTTATGAGTTTTGAGCCTCATATCTGACCAAACGGTGAGTACATGCCTTTGGAGCCTTTAGGAGTGACCAAGCGATTTTCAAAAAATCCTTGGAGCTTTTGGATGACAATTTCAAACCCTCGGAGCCTTTTGGGTTTGACCAAAGAGATTATGAGCACCTTTGGAACTTTTTGGGATGACCAGAATTTTAGAATCCTTGGAGCCTTTTGCGATGACGAAGTAGTTTTAGGCAAACCCTCGAAGCCTTTAACAGACATGACCAAGCGGTTTTCAGGAACCCTTGGAGCCTTTTGAATGACCAAAGGGCTTATGATGCCTTTGGAGCATTTTGTGCATGTGTATGGATTTTGATATTTTCCATATTTTTTTGATGTTTTGATATTTGAATTTATGATTTTTCAATTGTTTTTGAAATTTAAATGTTTTATTTGAATGTTTTTGAATTTTGATATTTTATGATTTTTTCCTTATTTTTATGTTTTTAAAGGGGAAAGTACGCTACCTTAAGTACCCCCTAGTGTGTGTGCCACTCAATGAAAGTGAGGAAGGTGTGATACCTTTAGAAGTCTCACTTTGCATCATTGATCATGATGTGGATGATGGGGAAGGTGTGACACCTTGAAGACCCCCAATGTGCAATGTGCTTGATGCACCATGATTGACTTGACTAGGAGAAGTAGTAGAAACTGAACCCCCCTGTTGTGATGTGCAATTTTATGCAGTGCCAATGTCCCACTGAGATGAGACAAGTGAAGGTGAAACATTGGAAGATGCCACCGATTGCGAAGATCGATTTTGACAATCCTGTTTCTCTGTTACAACACTGATCATTCCCACAAACTCTTGGGGAGGCATATTAATGTGCACCTGATTAGATTGTTCAACTTGATTGACAGGTGCTATGTTTACTTTGTGTGCATGCAAGGGGTCTTGGAAGACTCCTATCTGAAGCTCTTGCCTCTCGATCATATCCTGCACTACATCTCTAAAGGGATAACATGTCTGTATGTCATGACCTCTTTGTCGATGGTAAACACAATATAGATTTTCTCTATGCACCTTTGATCTACGCTTATTAGGTTTCAAAGGATGTAACTCTGGAAGATTGATCCTTCCCGCCTCATATAATCGATCAAAGAGCGATGCTAATGTCTCTGGAAAATCAGTATATTGTCATTGTGGCCGACGTTGTTGGCCTTGTATCTGATTCTTTTGCATATGATTTTGGACCAGAGGAGGTTGAGCTTGGTAATTATGCTGCACTGGTGGAGGTGGTGCACCCTGGTTTGAGGATCTAGGGATACTCAAAACAACTTGATTGATTGGGGTCACCTTTTGTTGCATGTTGCCACCTATGATATTCTTGTTTGGCCATTCCTTTTTGTGGAGTTGAATATCACCCTCCTGTATCTTGATGTCTTCAATGACCTGGGCCTATGCTAAGGCCTCCTCGAATGTTTGATACTATTGTAATTGCAAGAGAAGCGAGATATGTTTTGAACAACTTCTCGTAAACATTCGAATGAGCTCTGTTGTGGGTAGGGTGAAAGGTAGTTTTGACATCACCTTCCTCCACTTATTGCCATACTCAATGACTGGCTCATCATCAAGTTGACAAAGGCTAACCAAGTCAGTCAAGTTTATCATTTCCTTAGCACTAAAGGCAAAACGTTGCAAGAATGCATCGGCTAATTGCTCAAAGGTGTATATGCTATGATGTGGTAAATGATTATACCACTCTAAAGCATCCCCAACTAATGTTGTCATGAAGGTTCTCAACATCAAGGGGTCATTGTCTTGAAAACTAAAGCACATATGGATGAAGCCTGTCATATGCTCTCGTGCATCTTCATCATCTTCGTCATCGTTGAACTTTTCAAGTTGAGGCATCTTGAAATTCGATGGGTATATTGGTGATGACATTGAGGGATGCAAAGGCTGATTTCTAAGCTGCTTTAGCATGGGTTTTTGATAAACCAATCTTTGATTTTGTTTTTTGACTGCATTTATCCGATCAACTAGCACTTTGTATGCCCCTGACGAAATGATATGATCTTCATCTCGTCGCCCTTGGTTAGGCCGAGGAGGTCGCTTTTGATGCTGAGGTGGACAATAAGTATAATCCTTAGGTACCTCATCATAACTGGATTCAGGGTAAGCATCTACTTCTTCCTGATGTTCCCACTGGGAATCTGCATATGATTCCTCATCATATTGATCTTGGTACTATTGAGGAATATGAGGTTCATTATGATACCCAGATAATGGCCTATGATGTTGAACATGATTTTTGCATGGCCACGGTGAAATATTCTGAGATTGCACTGGGCGCCTTATGCGTTGTTGCATCCTTTGTGTGCTAGGCATAAGCACCACTTTATGCAATGCATTTTGCACTTGCTCTTGTTGTATCTTTTGTTGTTCTCGTATCTTTCATTGATACAACCTTTGTAGGTGTGCTCATGGTGAGTCCACCCATTGTTGATTTAATTGTTGTTGATCCAACTGGGATTGATCCGTATGTTGTTGGTCAAGTTGTGGCCTCAGTGCCTGATGTGTATGATCCCATTGTTCAGTTGTATGGGGGCTATGTACCCTCGTATTTGAGATACAAATGGGTTTATCATGTATTTTCCCCCTAGTAGGATCTATCACTTGTTTTCCACACTCCTTAAAGGTTGCATTGACCTGATATTTTGAGTCATGAGTGGGCTCTGTATAGTTTGATGATGTAGAGCCACAACGTGGTTGCCCCACGTACTCTTCACAAGGAATAGGAGGATGACTTGGGTCCTCTTCCTCATCTATGAGAAATGATGCATACTCAGGCTCAGATGTAATCTCTGTATATTCAGGTTGCATAGAAGGCTCCCTATGAGGAGTAGGGGGTGACTTGCTCGACCCGATGGGGTGGTTTGCTCACCCAAGCTAGGCCATGGTGTATGTTCATGATCACTTTCTGATTGATGTATAGAGAAAGTTGGGATGTGAACCTATGACATTGACCTACTAGGCTCCTCAGTTGGCGGATTGTTCCTTATATAGAATTCTATCAAGGTGTTCCAGTCAGGAAGGCTTCCTAGAGGACCCGTGGGTGCCTCCCTAATAGGGCTATCTCGAAGGTTAGACCCCCTATGGATGTTATTGATGCTATGATAAGACCTGGGATGCCATTCAGGGATGGCCATGTCCTCTGGACTAATATGAATATGTTCAGTGGTCATGGAACCTGATTCCCTCTCTAGATTGGAGGTCTTGCTCACCATGGGAGGTCCCCTAGCCATATAAAATTTTTTGGCTTCCAAAAAAGGTTATAAGTGTTATATATCAAAATTATCAGTGTGATGAGCTGATAAAAATGAGCTATAACACAAAAATATGATTTTCGGGTCAAAATTTTGTATTTTTGGAATAATTGGCCAACCGGGGCTCGTGGGGAAATGACCACTTTTAGGAATTTTTGGGATATTTTGAACCATGAAGAGTTAGGACCCAAAATTTCTGTGAGAGGTGCACAATGGTAAAACTAAGACAACAAAACAAATTTGGCAAGTTTTGGAGTTGTCTAGACCATTTTATGACCATTTTAGTGCAGTTTTTCTCAGTTTTCGGCTTCGAAAATAGAGTAATCATAAAACCAAAATAAAATCTTTGTTATAGCTCCGATTTACATGATTCTCGAACCATTGGATGCAGAATCAAAAAGTATATTTATTATTAGGGTTAGGGTTTGGCCCCAGATCAAGGATCTTATGTTGATTACCCTAACAATAAAGAAACACACAAAGTAGACAATATGATTATCTCTTTTAAGGATTAAATGTGTGTCCTAAAACTGGTTTAGTGCATTTGATATTTGTTGTGAATATACTCTAAACTCTTATCATGTTTTTCAAAAGTTGATGTTATACTCAATTTGTTCAAAGGTTTTCACCTATATACTCGCACAAGCCGAATATGGGAGTGAAGTCCATACTCAACGAGGTAGCATAGGTACTACCAACCCTCACCCAACACACCGTGTGTAGTGATACACTCTTCTGAAGATGAGTGCATGCTATTTTGCATGGATAGGACAGTTCTTGGGTCGGCCTTGGCCATGAGCGGGTCTCGATAATACAATTTCAAATGAGCCAACCAAGTGGTAATGACATCCACTGTTGGTCTCAATCAAATGGGTTGGATGTGAGAGCCCAACGCCACTGATGTTTAAATGAAACGTGGTGTGTGGGGTTCTTTTTACTTTGCATGAAAATAAAATGCATAAAACAACATTCACATGATTCTCCTACATGCTTTTCAAAAGAACGTTTGCTTTTCAGAGAATGCACAATTACACTAGATGATATTCAGAGAGTGCAACTATCTATGATGAAAATGGCCATTGATTAGGCCTCAAACATGCAAACTCTTAAACAATCAATGTCCTAGACCGCTGGAGACTAGGGCGGACTGCAATCAGAGATCCGCTATTCCTAGCAATGACTAGTAGAAAACTAAAAAAAATGAACTAGGATTTTCCCATTTCTACTTAAGTTTTCTAATTAGCATCCATCTATTGCATTCTGCTTTTGTAAAAACATAGACAAAAAAATACAGAGAGGGAAAAATGCTCCTACCTCAAGTCCAAGTCTGTTGGTGATGTCTGATTTTGCTATTTTTTTGTTCTCTGTTGATCGCATCTATCAGGCACGGTTGCGACTATGAACCGTAGGTGTGAACCATGGTTAGCACTTTGAACCGTAGGTGTGAACCATGGTTAGCACTATGAACCATGGTTGTTACCCGTGGTTAGCACCTACAACAAAAAATAGAGAAAAACATCAGTGATCATGAAATTTTTGGGGTTTCCACCATGATCACCTTCTGTAACCACCAAAAAGGCTCACACCCGAAGTATCCTATTGCAAGAATTGACAAAAACACAAAATGCATACAAGAACAAGAAATTGACAACAAATTGATCAATAAAACATGCTTTATTTCATTATATTTGAAGCCAAACTCAAATTACAAGTACATCCCTCTTAGGGATAATCATCTTGATACAATTGTTACAATAGGATGTAATTGTTTCCCTCTCAAGGGTAGGTGTGATTTCCAAGTGCCTTTCAGGGTGACACGAACTGCTCTAGGGTGTCGATGACCCTCTTCTTCGCGTTGAGGAAGGAATTGTATGCTTTGTCTCTTTCAATACCTATTCCCTATGATCAAGAAACAACAAGAAGCAATTAGTAACAAAGGAGGCCTCTCTTGATGAGGCTTTGAAAGGAATCTTGCATAAAGAATAGCATGAAATCAAGAAAGCATGTAAAACTATCAATCTATGCAAGAAATGAGGAAATTGTAATATAGCATGTAAAGAAGCATGAATCTAGCTAAGAAACATCCTAATTAACCATTAGAAAACTTGAATTGCATGAAACTAATCTAGATTAACAAATGCAAGGAAAGGTGAAGCAAATCTACCTCTAATTCCTAAATTAACCGGTCAAATGTCTGCTAAAATGTAGATCTATGCTAGATTAAGCTAATTGCATGACTAAAAATGGAAAACTATTACTAAAATGGAGGAAGGAGAGCATCAAACCCTAGCCGTGGGTGCTTCAAGTGGTTTGCACTATTAACCATGGCTCATAGCCATGGTTAAGATGAAAGTGTCCTTTCTCTTGCAACCAAGGCCAGAAACTCTCAAATCCTCCAAGGAATTGATGGTCAAGGGTCGCCTCGATGTTTTCTAGAATAGATTGGTGGTTGAATTCAATGGAATTAGCAATGGAGGTGTGTCAATTGTCAAGCTTGCTCCTCAAGCTCTTGATATCTCCATTGTTGCATGCATAGTTGTCATTGATCAATTGGACAACACTTCGTTACTCCTCAAGGGGATATGAAATTGCTCTCCAATCCGACAGGGCTCCGCTATGTGCAATTGAGCTATTCTTTAGGATCTTTGCTCTCTAAAATTGGGGTCTTAAGTAGACTCCCAAAATCCTTGCTCTAGCTTCATGGAGAAGCCAAGAACAAGATTTGGCAGTTGAGAGGAAGCTTCTGGATGCTTCCCAGCCCAAACCGCTTTGAAAACCATTGCAATTCGGTTGTTGCAACTGATTTGACTCGGCTCTGGTCGCCCGAGTTTGTTACAGTGCTAACCGTAGGTGTCAGTCATGGTTAGCATGTAGGATTTTTCTAACCATAGGTGTCAGCCGTGGTTAGCATGCAAGCTTTTGCTAACCGTAGGTGTCAGTCGTGGTTAGCACTGAATAGGCCAAGGAGCCCAAATTGAGTGGTTAAAACCATTGCTTGGTCTTGGAAAGGTCCAAGGTCATTCATATGGTCTGCAAAGGTGCCCATATGAGTAGTCGCCATCGACATGACGCATTTTAGGTGTCTACACTAACAAATAAGGATAATTACGACTTTGTATCCCAGTTTCCAAAGTTAATTGTCGATAAATTTGATCTAGTAACTGAAAAACATCTACCTTTTTTTTGTTCAACATAGAAACGTTATTACTGATGTGAGTAGGCATCAAATCCAATTCTTTGTTAACCATAAATGGTATTTCATTATCAAGAATATTTGAATCAAACATAATATTATGAAAACTTTTACCAGGAGTTTGACTGACTGAACAAAAAGGTTGATATTCTACCTTTTGTGTATTTCCATTTACCAAGACTTGATGAGCCTTTGTGATTTCCTCTTTTTCCTCATGGTCTTCATCATCATAATCTTGTATCCCTTCATCTTCATGGATCATCTATTTTTCAAAAATACCAAAATTAGTCACCCAATTAAATATATGCCCATCCTTTCAAACCATAGCTCTCGTTGATCAGGAGATGTGTTGAATAAGAAATCTCCCTTATTAACTACCTGAGTCATCTCAAATAGATCAACATTTTTATCATTTGGATGAATAGAATTTGATTCTAATTCCTTTTTAACCACCAATGGTATTTATTTATTTGAATCTCCAAGACAATCATGTGAATTTGTACCCAAATTTTCAGTTTTCAAGGGTAAAAGAGAATATTCTACCTCTTCTTCATCCATAAAAAATGAGTCATAAGAAACATCTACCATTTCTTCATTTTTGATTTCAGCAAGGTGTTTAATAAACTCATTTTCAAAGTGATTGAATTTTGGAACCTTCTCTATTTCTGCAAGTGGCCCTCCATTTTTTGATTGTATAGGAATTGCAAGATTTTCATGTGGGATAGAGTTTTCAGAGATCTGCATATCAAGTGAAATAGAAATTTTATCAGTAGGAGTGTGAGAAACCAATAATTCTTCATACCTCACCTAACCATTATATTAATTATCTTCTAAAATAAAGGGATGAAATTCTATCATGTCTTCTGCATAATCTTCAGATTCATCTATTGATTCCTTTTTAAATTCACTTTCAACCACTTTTGATGGTTCTAGTGTTTTCAAAATTGAATCAATTCCAGCATTTAGATTGACTTGATTATCCCAATCCTTATTGATGGGTAGTGACTTTGAAACTTGCACCTCATTTTCAAACCATAAATCTTGTTGGTCAAGGGATGTTTTAAATAACAAATCTTCCTGATCAACTTCTTGAGTTATCTCAAATAGAGCAACATATTCCTTTGGGTTTTCAACGATATTATATCCAACCTTTTCATACTCTGGATTTTTCTCTATATGAGGTAAAGGTAAACTAATTTCTTATTGCTTAGACAATTTAAGATCCATAGATGAGACAAAACTTTTAGTTTCTTGCACATAAAGTGGGATAGAAATTTCTTTAGGAATTGTGAAAGAAGTGAATGATTCCCCTTCTTTGTCTTGAATAACATAATTATTATCTTTCTAAAACACTTGATGAGATTCCATCTCTTCTTTCATGTCATATTTAGATTCTTCTTCAAGTTCAAGTTCATTTAGGCTATAACTCAGGCTATGACCTTCTTAATATTCCTTTTCCTTCATTTATGAAGGTTCATATATTTCTAAAATTGAATCAAACTCTACATTTTGATTAACTTGATTACCACAATCCTCATTGATGGATATTGAATCTGAAATTTGCACCTCATTTTGGATGATATCTAAGGTAGTTGTAACATCTGGACAGTTAATTTTATCCTTTTTATTGCTCACATTAGACATCATTTGATTCAAGGGTGCCAAATTGGATGGTTGATATTGGTTGGAATCCATAACTCCTGAATTACAGTTCATCATGGGAGAAGGTTGTGCATCAACCTAACTCATTTGTGGTATTTGATTGTGAGCCTTAGGTCTAAGTAATGATAATTGACCCACATTAATACCTTTCAAAATCCATCATTGTTCTAATGTTATTGCCTCACTGTAGGCTCTGGACAAGGATGGAACTTTAAGAAGTCTCCCTAGAAACATAGAAGTAAAGGGATCTAAGGCTCCCATGTATATTTGAATGGCTTCTTCTTCTAAAAGGATGTAATATGTCACCAATTCGGTATACAACCTATGGAACCTATCATTGAATAGTATGTATTCATTAGGTTCTTTATAGATAGATATAAACTGATTTAATATCATAGCTAGGTCAATTTATTTTCCAAAATTACTAAGAAATGTTGCTTTTAGTTGAGCCCAAGAAGTGATAGAACTTGCAGGTAAGTTAATATACCAATCATAAGCAAACTCATCTAATGTGAATGGAAATAATCTACATGCAACATCTTCATGCATAATTTGTAAATGAATTAAAGTGTTTTTGTATGCCTGAATATGTTCCTCAGCTGATCTCATTCCATCATGCCTATAAGTGGTTAAATATTTTTTTGCATGTTCAAAGGACTACAATAACCACCTATCTAGGATGCAATTCCTACCATTGAACCAGTTTCAACATGCAAATCTATGTATGAAAAATTCACAATAATTTAACCATAACCATATTTTCGAATTTATAGCAAATCAAAACTAATGTACCATAAATTGAAAAATTTCAGAAATCTTTAATTTTTTAATTTGAACAACATCAAATGTTAAAAATAAAAATTGTTACCATCAAACCCTCATTCTAGTGCTAATTCTATTGAGTGATATTTTCTCTCGATTACGAAAACATGCTCACAGTTAGGATCCTGTCAAAGTTATCCTCTCTTGCAAAGAAATAGTTAATTTCTCCAAGGTTCTATTTGCTTAATTTCTTAAAATATGATTGTATGCTTGTGAAATGTGAAAATGTTGTTGAATACCTTAGAGGTGCAAGTAACTGTTAACAAGGGGCTTGTGGTTTGATATTTGATTCAAATTGTGAAAATGTTGTTGTTCATAAAATTAATTGCCAAAGTGTACGATTAATAATCAAATATTGCAAATAATAAAACTTGTGGAGTGCAAATATTTGAATTTTAACCTTAGAAAATGATTTTAATTAAATTTATCCAAATAATTAATGTTTGAACTTTAATTATTATTATTTGGAAATTTTAATTAATTAAAAATCTAATGTTTATTTCAAATGTGTAATGTCGAGAACTTATTAAAATGAAATAAACATTTACCCTAATATGAAAAATTAAACTTTGCATAAAACTTAGGGTTTTGATTTTTCTTGTGCGATGAAATTAAATAAAATAAAAAAGGCTTAGGGTTAGGAAAATAAAAAAATGAAATGAAAATAAAACATAGGTTACAAAAATTTTAGAACTCCATCTAGAATCTACAAACAAAGATAATATGAAACATAACCTAATTTAATCCAACTAGAATTAACACAGTTCAAATTAAATCGGGTGCAGTATTCAAAGGAATTAATATATATATTCAATCATGTAAAATGAAAATACCATCCACATGCATATTTTTCACCACAATAAAATGAATATATTATAAATGAATTTTTTTATTAATGCTTTTCTTCAGAATACCTTTGTCCATCAACTACAGAGATGAAATCTTCTCTGACAAGCAACTTGGGAGGAAACCTTTAGCAATGGCAATATTCAATCTTATATTTCGCTCACTCAAAATTCTTTTGGACCTTTATTTTTGAGTCTCCATGGTTATTTATAACTTTGAAAATTTTAGTTGCTTTCGTTTCATGAAAGTTTCTAAACGGACTATATAACTGTTCTCTTCAACGAATTCAATTTACCTCAGCCCCCTTTTGTTACCAGTGTAATAATTTATTTGTTGACAAATAAATATTATTCACACTTTATTTAATTTATCATTCCTCCTCCTTCATAATTTATTACTAATATCTTCTACTCCACTATGGGACTACTTCAATGGATAGCCGTAATAGGCTATTGAATGGACATAAATCGTTACAACCTGTCACGCATATCCAATAGCCACATCCAAGAGGATTGGCTAGATCCCATTCCATAGAATAGGTATATCTAGAAATGGCAATAATGCCAACACCGCTCTCCTGATAACAGTGATGCTGGTAAACATAAATTTTGATGAATCCTAAGATAAAATGCAACACAAATTCCATGATAAAATACGAATGCTTATCTGAACATCTTCCTGAATATCCAATGAAGATAGTTGTAAACATAAATGTCGAGGTTATCCCAAATGTATACTAGGATTCCAAAAAGAAGAAACTTCATGGTTGAATAATACTTTTTTGTTAATACATATAAGCACACTAATGGCAACAAGAGAATTAAAACACAATAGCTCTTCAAGGATAAAAATAGAGCATGATAGGAGACATGAAAGACTTGAGACCCATAGTAGATCACCATACTGCAAATCGAGATTATCAAGTGAACATAGAGGAATCATAAACATGCATGACACCATAAATATGATTCGGACACCTCTTTTATAGTAATATGAATCAACAAGATAATGGGAATCAGAATATTGAAGCATCTCACGATAGAAGAACAATATTCTTTCACTGTTTCCACATGACATGTTCAAAATCATCAAAGAGGTAGCAATCCCATTTATTTATTCCACATGAACATCTTTAAACCATTCATAAAATTTATTCCATATCTCATTGGCTACTCATCGTTGGGCTGGTTGGACATGCCATTTTATATGCAAATCAAACCATTTCATCCTACAAGTCTTCCTCACATTTCATTTACCGTGTCCACGAATTTTGATGTTGATTGACCCCAAACTGTTCTCATTTTTTATGTTTCGATGCAATGTGTTGTGGCTTCTCTGAACCTAAAATTTATGATATCTACAAATAATAAATGCCTATGACAACCTTGCTTTATTTTAATGAGTATCATCTTATGCTCGTCGATTACGCGATTTAGATCCTTTTATTTTTGTATAGAAATTGTTGGTAGGTCCAAAGTAAGGTTTGTAGATGCATAATGGCTACCCAGTTCCTTTCATATGATAACATTATTATACTAAAATATAGAAAAATTTTGAAGCAACAACTCATGTGCAAATTCATCTCCATTCGCATGCAGACGATCTTGGTGAGATGACAGGTGTACGAAGCGAGGGTTATGCAAGTCACTTTCAACATGGCATATGCCTTACTAGATTTCAGCATTCAGGAGTCCACCACTATCATGCGAGGCTCAAACACATAACCTCCAATTTGTGTTTGAGAAGTGAACATGTGGTTGATAAAAATTCCTTAATGAAAATTACTTCAATTTCCTTTGATGAAAGTAATTCTACTTTCCTGCAACAAGATGTATAGAGATCCATCATTGCAAGTCATAATATCTATTTATTCCATAATATTACGCAGATAAATAAATCATCACAAGAAATTACCTTTAACGAAGTTACCCTTTAAAGTAGTACAATTTAAAAGAATTAAAACCATTATAACATTAAAGTTTCCAAAAGGCAATGAAGCTTTAAATTTCTATTCCTCCTTACATGTTATTGAAATAATTGATGTCACTTAATCATTAGAACAAAACTAATTGTTTTTGTGCATGCTAGGTCTTCTCATAATATAATAAATATCACAAAATTTAAACCTTGCGCTTTTTATTATTAACCAACAAACAGTCAATGCTAACAATAAGTCACACTAAAATTAAAATTTCAAGTGGGTCCCCAAATTTGGGGTACGTTATGCGTAGGCAACAAAAACGCCTTTGCTTTGAGATGACATTAGCACCTCTTATATTCCATGAGATGATAATCATGTCTTATTAGGGGCTTTTGGCCCTGCCTTTGTATTACCAATATCATTTTATTTTTTGGTAAAGAGAAGTTCAACCAACTTAGTTTGTGTTCCTTTCTCTATGTTTGCTCTTGCTTCCTTGGATCTTGCTTGATAATTTGAGGGTTTTCCTCTTTTTTCTTACCTATATTAGGAGTAGGTCTTATTATTCTATTCCTCAATATTCTTTCACAATTTTATTTTTTATCATATTTATCCTCTCTTGACTCTATTAAAGAAGCTTTTGACTTGTCCTGCTCAATATCTAGCATTTCCTTATTAATGGCAGAGGTATCAACTTCTAAAACTGCATTTTATTTACCATTTTTTTCTCCTGGATGGTGCATGGTACATTAAGAGAGTCTTCAGAATTTGATGAGACACATTCCTTAGGTTAATCAATAATTTTCTTCCTTAAATTAAGATCATATTGAATAGACGATTCCTTGTTAATATGTTGAAACTTTTGTATTGTGTCCTCTAAGTTTTGATTTACTTTTTCTTCATAGGCTAAAGCCTCAAAAGAGTTTGTATTTCTTCCAATATCCTTCCTTACTGGTCTCCACTGTTTATTTTATTTCATTTTTCTAGATCTATTTTTTGGAAGTTGAAAACCATCTTCATCCATAACCATTTGTAATTTTCTCTTACAATTTTCTACATATTATTCTATTGGGCTCTTCTTAAGGCATGATCTCTCAATATGACCTACCTCATGACATATTCTACATCTAAAATATAAGTTTTCATAATATATGGTTTGGATCCACATCTTATCCCCATACTTAAGAATGATTGATTCTGGTAAAGCTTTACTTATATCAATCATGACCAATATCCAAGCATAAATAGCCAAGAATCCATATTTCATAGTATTTGAAATCTCAAGGAATTCTCCTAGAGTGTTGTCTATTGCCTTGAAGGTATCTATTTTCCAAAATTCAATGGGCAACCCAAACATCCTAACACATAATGATACTAGGGATAGATTTAATTTTTAGATGAAAAGCCATCATATCAATGGGTAAGGAAGAGTCCTACTCTTCCCATAAACCAAGGACCTTCTTTTAGGATTTTTTCTCTTTGTTACCTATAACAAAAAATGGATAGAAATAAACCTTTGGGAAGAAATGATAGAATCACTCTTGGAGACTTCCAACTCCTATCAATACATTTTCTCAAGGTTGAAGCCCCTAGCCAATACCCATTAAATTTACCAAAAACCACCCTATCTTGGAGCAACGAGGATCTCTTTGAGGTGCACTTACTAACCTCTACCACTAGAGATTATTTTAAGGATTTAACTATAAATCGATCCATGGAAATGAAACTAAAACTCAAAATCTATTGAAATTTATCTGAATATCCTATATCAAATATAATATTTGATAAAAACTTTATAAAAATTTGCATGCAAAATTTCTAAGATAAAGAAAGGAAAAAATTTAGCTAAACAATTCTATGTCCAGATAGAATGTATTGCCTCACTGAAGTCCTAGCCCTTCATTGCTCTTCCCATCATCCGAACCCTAGTTGACAAATATTTGCAATTTTGTTTTTCGTGACTTGAAAAAATCATCACTACCCTTGTTTCAGATGGTTGACTTTATAGGGTTGTATCTCCCTCAACATTGTTCATATTATTTCATATGACCACTCATTTTAAAGCTATGCAAATTCTACACATGTTGGACCAAGAATCAACTGATCAGATAACCCTTCGTAAATATATGGCTCCTAAAAGATGATATATTAAAAAAAAATCCTAATCCTTTGTAAAGCTCTAGGCAAACCCCAATCTGTTCTTTTTTATTTTCTTTATCCTTACATTCCTTATTTGATTATCAAAGTGTTGTGTAATATTATCTATGGATATAGTGATTATTTATGGTGCCTATGGGTGCCCACCATCTCTCTCTCTTTTTCACCCTTTCTTTCGCTTTGTGCATAAGATTTGAGTGGATGATTTACTTTTGTTTGTTTCAAGAAAACATTGTGAATTCCAACATGGTATCAAAGCGGGTATGGAGCAACATATCCTGGTCAAGTATGAATATAAATTGGTACCTCTAATTATTCTTCCAAGTTTTGAGATGAATTATTTTATAGATCTTCATAAGCATTTCTTGTAGAAGAAGTCGAAAGGAAACCCTACTCCATGTTTTTATTTTTTCTTCCTCAAATGCTTTGGAAAATTTGTGCCTTCTCCTTTTGCCTATAAAATTGAGTCTATATAATTCCTCATCTTTCTTCCATGGATATGACTTAGAATGTAGATACAATGAGAAAAATTCAAAGTTAAACAACTTCCTTCCCCTACACATGTTGTTTAGAGGTTTGCATCATCAGTTTGGGGTTGTATTTCTCAAGTGAAATATACCTCATCGTGTGCAGCCACTAAAGGAAACTAGGTGTCTAAATGAGGGTATCTTTGGGTATTTTTTATATGCAACATTGGTTCAAGTTTTGGATATGCTTTGGTTACTTGGACCACACTTAGTTTGGTTGATTGATTCTAGTTTGTAGGGGTTATTTGATATCTTTTGCTTAACCCAAATTGGTGATGGACTGGCTAGGTGAAGTGATGATGGGGTGTTGTTAGGGCTTGGGAGTATGTTCAAATCCTGACCCAATTTATTTGTCATATTTTGTAGAGATAGGAATTTTGTCTGTAGGCTTAACCATATTATCCCAAATAGGAGACCTAGTTAGTTGGCTATTATGAGGTAATTAAATATTTAGCCAACACTCGAACATGTGTTCCAATTGCTCTTTTATATGCTTTTACATCCTACTTTACATTTGAGGTAGTAATAGAAGATTGAAAGTCACTTCAAGGGAAAAATGGGTGCTATGGTGACTTGGATAGCGTATTATTAGGCCATTACAGACTTAGGATTAAATCTTGCTTGCACTAGTCGCTAAAGAAAAAATATCTATGGTCAATGTGGTAACTAACGTGGGGTTTTATGCACCACAACATATACATTTTTTTATTAAAAAATATCAAACAATCCATGGATCGCCAAATTAGTTTAGAGAAGTTGAGTTGGCAAAAAATTAGTGGGCAACTTCAACAAATTATGGATCGCCATGTGGCTACATGTGATTGGCTACTCTTTTCTAATTTTTTGAGATTTAATTTTTGTTTTTTTGGGGTCCATTAGGGAAAAAAATTTAGAGGCCATATATTTTGCATACAAGAGCATTTTGAGCCTTTTTTTTTAAATTGCATAATTTTTTGAGCTCTATGCACTAGCAGTATTAGTTCATGAACTTGATGAAATGTTAGGGATCAAGTTATGCAAGATGGACTATAAAGCTCTAGTTACTCACATTAATGAGTGGAACTACAATTTTTGGTCAATGCCTAATCTTCTAGGAGATATAGATGGATTTATGATAGTTGTAGTAGAGTTTTGAATATTTTAGAGGCTTGCAAGAAAAGGATTCAGGATGTGCTTTAGTCAGTTTATCTTCCTTATTTGGGTGGTTTATTCTACTTATTCATGATGATCTAATATTTTATGATCTCTTCCTTCTATTCTTTATCTAGGTACTCTTGAAATTTTGTTACAACTCTTCTTTTAAGCAGGTCCATGTAAAGCCTCTTTTGGTAATTGAAATTAGGTGACCCATAGGCAAGAGGAAATCTTCAAAGAAGGTGATGTATTCCATGAAAATTTATGCCTTGAAGATATAATTTATACAATAATAGAAAATTGAAAGAGCTTCTTTTTAAAGAATGTGGTGATTTTGAAATTTCTTCTTCATTTAAAGTCCTAGCAAAAGTATTTTTTGGATGTACACGGGAATGTCTAATAGTGGTATTGGTGACTACGATCAAGCCTAAGGAGACTCTTATGCAAGAAATATTTTTATAGCAAGATATTTAAGATAATGTAGATGATCTAAATCAAGGTTATGCATAAGGGGTTGGACTCAAAATGTACTTGTAAAAAAAAGGTGAATCCTAACAAAAATAAATGTGAATCATGGAGAATCCTAAGCAAATCAAATCGAGCATCTTCATACCAAAATTTGGGGTATTTGAAGCCCTAAAATATAAGGTCATATTTGGGGCCACTTTTGACCTATTAAATCATCTTATAACTTCATAAAAACACCACCATTAGATCAAGATTGAAAAGAGATTTCCAACGAGTATAAATATGCCTATGTTTGGATATATATTGTGGTGAATTGACCCTAAGAAAAAATTGGTCCTAAAAATTTTAGGCGAATGGGTCGATGTCGAGGGTCCTCATATTCGCCAATTTCCAATTTTGGAAATTCTAATATTTGCCCAATTTGCGAATATTCACCACTGTGCATAACCCCTGATCTAAATGAGTCTGCCTCAAAATTCAAAGGCCCACTAGAGCATCCATTTTGGGGGAAAGATATTATTATCATTAATATCTTTTCTCCTTGGCCCCTTAGTTTAGATTATGAGAGGGGTATTGAAATTGTAATCTGATTCATGGCCAAGAGTTGACATTGTGTGATGTATTGGATAGGCCTAAGGACATTTCATTGTATAATATATTAATTATTTTGTAATATTTTATTATGTAAGTCCTATGGGTTGCGATTAATCTTGTTATGGTTAAACCCTATTTATAATTTGTAATTAAACTAAAGCCCTCTTGTTATGTTAGATTAGATTAAAATTTATGATGTATTTGCAATTTTGGTATTACTATAAATACCCCCTTACACTCATTTTATTATCAGAGTGTTGTGTATTATTATCTATGGATATAGTTATTATTTATGGTTTTTATAAGTGTCCATCATATTTCTTTTTTTTTATCATTTTTCACTTTCTATATAATATTTGAGTGGATGATTTGCTTATATCCAGTTCTAGAAAATATTGTGAATTCCAAAAAATATTTTCTTATGAGAAGGGAAAGGATAAACAAGTAGGATACTTTACAACCTTAATGTATTTTATAGTAAATGAACTGATGGAGGATGCCATCTCTTATTAGTTGAAAGAGAAACCACTTGATATGGAGAAAAAGGGTTATGATTGAATCTTGATGGTTTTTCAAGGTTCAAAGTTAGATTTTCTATCTCTAGGAAGGAAAAATATAAAACAATAATTTTAGAAGAACAAAAGAGAGAACACCATCACATAAGAGAAAAATTTTATCTATATGATATCAATAGCTATGAATAGAAAACCATATCTATGGATTTCAAATTCTAGCTACATAAATATTGAAACTAATATAATACCATTTTTATAGGCTAGCTCATGAGAGAGACATTTTAGCTCATAAGTCATGCTTACTGAAAGTGGTGGTGTATGGAATCAGACTTTGAAATTTAGCATGATATACATACAAAATAATATTTTACCTGTTGAAAATCCTGCTCATATTCAAAATATCCATAGCATTTGTACAACTTGAACGAACCTAACAATGATTTTAAAACTTTGAATAGAGGTCCAAGGTTTGAATCCTAAGGGGAGTAGGATTGTACAACATGCTTTCGTAATCGATGTATGGGTGGATAACCATATATTAGGTAAACAACATTCTCTATGAGGGTCATATCATATGGCCTATGGCCTGACATATATTAAAATCTACTTTACCTTTTTACCTTTGATATACAAGTTGGAAGACCTCACAATCAAGTTGAAATGTTGACATTCTATGATGCAATAACTTGTGTATACTTATGGGCATGCATTGTATAATGTTTAACAAGGATTTATGTATTTATCTTAACTAACCTATAGTTTAACCTTGTATGGTTAACATTTTTATACCCTAATCCTATTGTTATGTTAGTTAAATGCTTGCAATTCATAATTAATTACTGAGGTATTTATACACCTGGTTCACCTAATCTGTTTTCTTGATGTGATTTTTATTTTTATCATTTTTGTGTTGGTTTATAAGGGTATTCTTCCATCTTGTTTGTGTACTAACATAATTTTCTTTGATATCTATTTCTCTTGCTACATGATTTGAGTTATGTTATTTCTCTTCATTCTAACAAAGTATTATGAAATCCAAAATGGTGTTTGAGTGGGGTATAGAGAAAAATTGCTTGTTCAGGTAGAGAACTTATTGGAATCCTTTATTACTTCTTTTTATTACAAGGGAAAACTATTTTTCAAAGCTTCATAAGTTAGTTATGAAATAATGACCAATGGAGGAAATTCTTAATCCATAAATGTCAACAACAAAATATTCAAAATTTAGTGGGGAATTTCTATTTTCTTATTTTTTCCTTCTATTTATTCTACAAGGATTATTTACTAGTTTGAAGGTATGGTGTATTTGAACGCCAAGCCAAGCACATTCCTTATCATGGCATATTAGTGTATTTAAGATAGATAAATGACTCTTACCATTACTGTCACACACAATTTTGAGTAGTCCATCAAATACATAATCAAAGCACCATCTACTCCACCAAAGACATAAAACATCATAAGTTACTAATCAAACTCAAATTGATCAAAGATACATCTAAATAACCTAAATAAAAATGAAATCCTAGAAGCAATAACTTTGTTAGTATTTTTGTTGTATGGGCAACACTATTGCTTAAAATTCAAACATGATCATTTTCCCTCTCAATTGACTTACCAACAATCACTTCATATGGAAGTGCTTAGACAACACTAGTGTTAGTGAACTTTCAATGTTGATGCTATTTCTTGATCATGATCCAAAAAAGAGAACATGCAACTAATTTATAATATCTACCTATCATCATGATTCCTTGTTTTCTCCACCACACATGAATCTTAATGTAATCCCACCTAACTTCCAATCATATCCCCTAATTTCCAATCACATCCTCTAATTACCCATTTAATATTGTAAAATCTCAATCAAAGATCATGAATTTTAGTTAAATTTCCAATCAATTCTCCATGCAATTACAATAATTGACAACTTTCTCAATTGCACATAATACATATTTTTCCAATCTCATATCTTACAATGGATCTTTCATTTTTTAAAAACTTCTATAAATCTTGTATTTTTTGGGCAAAGGAATGAGGAGAATCAATGTTCAAGAAATTGCTCCAAATCCTTGCCAAAATTCTTATAGAAGCATGATCAAGGAACTACTCCCTATTATCATCTCATGCATCGACAACTTGAAGAGCTTTTATTGGAAATTGTGTCCACATGCAGATCTAAGAAGCAACATGAGAATTGTATAGGGTCTACTCAATGTTCCACTCAGGTTTATTTATTAACTCCTTCCTACTTGTTCATTTAGCATATTTTATTTCATCTTATTAGCTTGATTTTAATATGTTCATTTTCTTTATATTTAAATCAGTTCAAGTTTTGTTATTGTATTAGAATCAAATATCTATAACCTTACATTTAGCTAGAATTATACCTTATCACTCATTTTGTAGGCTCATCAATTGAAATATTATTCTACAATATTTACAGGTAATAGCATTGCTTCTTTATGGTGCTAACATTAGCATTGCTAGCATTAACGCCTGTGCTATCCTACTATAGTATTTTTATAGATCTTGTGCTATGTGGAATGAATTGATGTAAATATTTATTCTTTATTTGCATGATCATAGGGATAATCACTACTCATATTAAACTCTTGGATATGCTCTCAACTCAATACTTATCTAATTTTTATTTTATCTTCTTCTCTTTGTTTATTTAGGTTCATTTCCATTTCATATTTGAATCATTTTAGAACTAATCATTATATTGTCTTTGAATCTCTATATTTCTATTTTAGCCAAAATATTGTGTTGTCATTTCACCCTATAGGCTCTTAGATAGAGTTATTATACTATAATTAATGTAGGATATATCGTTGCTATTCGATAGTGTTACTAGTGCTAGAACTAGTGTTGTTTCATTATAGTGCTTCTGTACATCTTATAAAAAATCCAAGGGTTGGTTTTCTTTAAAATTTTAATTATTGTATATTTATTTCATAAGAATAGAATTTTGACTAAGGTAGACCCCTAAAACCCTGATATTTCATCGAGATTGTCTATGTAGGTTGCTTGTTACCTGGAGTGACAATATTGGAAGTGCAAAGAGCATGATTAGAGAATTCAATAATGTTTAGAGCAAAAATAGATTCTACTCATCCTAACCCTTCATATTTCATTTTAAATATATTATTTGGCTACATAGTTGTATTATTAGTTTTATAGACTTGTTTGCTTTATTTCATGGTTTTTGCATATTTCTCTAGAGTGGATATATACCTACAATAAAGTAAAGAATTGCATGTAGTCTAGGAAGCATAATTTGTTCATATTATCATATTAGCTTAATGTTAAGACTAGTTATTGCATATTCAAGGGAACTCAATCACATATAGGATATGATCTTATCTACTGCATAAGCCTCTTGAACATTACCTCGAAAAAGAAAAATAAAATGCTTCTTTTCTATTAGCATCTAAAATAAAATGTACATAGTTTAGAAAGTTATTTTTCTACATCCTTTATATTTCCTAGGATTAATTATATCTTTAAGTTATTGTTTTTAGATTCTCTAAGAAAGGTAGAAGTAATCAAGAGTCTTAGAAGGAAATCGTAGGTATTCTTCAAATAAACTTACAAGACTTAGTCAAATCACATATCCTCCATATTTGTAGATGTAGGATGTGATGCCAAGCCCCTATATTATTTCTTCCCTCTTCCCCTTGCTATCACTAAATTTTTGGTAAATCTAACAATAATACCACATAGGTCCCAAATATTCTTGTCTAACCTGCCTTAAATGACTTAAAAACTTAATAATCTTTAGGTAAAATTTTAAAACAATATAATTTAATTTTTTTTGTGTAGATTAACACATAACAATATAGATAATAAGAACATAACCAGGTGCTTGTAATTTTAGAAATATTTTTAATTCATTGAGTAACCATCAATTGAACTATATAGAAATATTGTATATATATTAATCCCCTATTGCCAGTTACACACATAGGGTCTTGTGTATGCTTACATCGAGTAGGGATTATATCATAGTGGGCTAGTGGAAGTCATAAGGAGGTTCTCTTATCAATCATATATATTTTTTGATAAGAATTTAGGGGTTGCTTCCATGTATCATTGATATTTCATGTATCAATGAGTATATCAAGAGGGGTCAGACATATTAAGAGTCATCAATATATAGGGAGGATTTCAAGGTATATAGTACAAATCGACATATCAAGGGAAGGAGAAATAAGAATTATAATATATCTTCTCTTTATTCTTTAATCTACTATGGAAACGTAATTAATTTGCTTCTAGACCTTAGCCATCATTCTAGCTATGGCAAAAATAAATTACATAACCTATGGCATTGCTCATGAAATGGTCAACCATCCTAATCCTCATATTGTAAAATACGAAACAACTCGTATTATTCAGCAATGCAAATATATAAGGTTACAGAAGCCGGGAATAGAACACCGACGTAACTGAGCTTGTTACAGCAGTTGTAACAGAGCAACAGTTTGTCTAACAATGTAATAAAGACAAACATAATACAGTACGCTAACATCCCCCTTTATTACATTATTTGGGTAATGTAATAACTAATAACTAATAGCTATACTAACATCCCCTTACATTATTTTGTAATACAAAGTGAGCTGCGAAACAATTCAAATTTGACACGTCCAAGTGCCTTAGTGAAAATGTCTACAACTTGAGCATCGGTGGGAATGTGCTGAAGCTGAATTCGGTGCTTTGGAACTTCCTCTCGAATGAAATGACATTGTGTGTCAATGTGCTTTGTTTTTTCATGATGGACTGGATTCTTGACGAGGTTTAGAACACCCTAATTGTCGCAAAACAAGTGTATTGGAGATTTTGATGGATGGCCCATACTTGTCAGAATGCGACGTAACCATATCACTTCGCACACAGCTTCACGTGCGGCGTGATATTCTGCCTCTGTTGAAGAAATAGCAACCAACTGTTGCTTCTTGCTGTGCTAAGAGACAGGACCGGATCCTAGATGAAAAATGTATCCAGAAGTTGACTTGCGATCATCAAATGATCCGACATAGTCGGAGTCCGTGTATCCTTGCAAGAAGAATTTGTTGTTCCTCTTGTATTCTAGGCCATATTCCATAGTACCACGGACATAGTGAAGAACACGTTTTTCTGCTTTCCAATGAGTGGTCTTAGGCTCCTGCATGAACCTCGAAAGATAGTTGACGACAAAAACGATATCCGGCCTAGTATTGGTCGGATATATGAGACTCCCAATCAACTTGTCGATAGAGAGTACCATCTACCTGAGGTGAGTCATCATATCGTGATAACTGAAGTCCATTCTCCATAGGAGTTGCCATTGGCTTGCAGTCAGTCATGCGATATTTATCCAACAATGTCTTGGCATACTTTTTCTGAGACACTTTGATGGTGTGCTCCTTCTGGCTGAATTCTAGACCAAGACAGTAATGGAGAAGTCCGAGATCTGTCATCTCAAAAGATTTGCACAAGTTTCTTTTGACAATAGAGATCATATCTTCTGAACTCCCTGTAATGAGCAGATCATCCACATAGAGTACAAGCAACACTATCTCAGAACCCTGTTTCTTGAAATAAAGGTTTGCATCTGACGGACATCTCTTAAATCCATGCTGCATAAGGTGATTGTCCATTTTTATATACCAAGCTCGAGGAGCTTGTTTCAGATCATACAAGGATTTGACCAATTTGCAAACTTTCTGCTGTTGGCCTTCCACTTCAAATCCTTCGGGCTGAGTCATATAGACTTCTTCTTGGAGATCACCATTAAGAAAGGCACTTTTGACATCCATTTGGTGAACTTTCCACCCATATTGTGCTGCCATAGCACACATAACCCGAATTGTGGTCATCCGAGCAGTAGGTGCAAAAGTTTCCTCATAGTCGATGCCTTCCTTTTGAGCATAGCCCTTTGCAACAAGTCGGGCCTTATGCTTATCAATTGTTCCATCTGCCTTGTACTTGACTTTGTATACCCATTTGCAGCCAATAGGTTTCTTTCCATGCGGCATATCAACAAGCTTCCAAGTTTTATTCTTCATCAGAGACTCATACTTTGTATCCATAGCGGCCTTCCACTGAGGCTCACTAAGAGCATCTTGCACTGATGCAGGTTCAAGACTATCTATGGTAGACATGAATGCCCTGTCATCATCAATATCCATATCCTCTACTTTTGCACTTGGAGTCACAGAAAGTTCCTCAAAAGATTGACAAAGATCATCAACCTCACCAGTTTCTCTGGCTTCTCTTTCCTTTTGAGCCATACTGCGTGTACGAGGTCTATCCAAATTCAAATTGGGAGGAGTGGATAAATTTGCATCTCTGATTGTATTTGTACACCATTTAGGATTCTTCTTCGGTGGTGGTGAAGAAGATGTAGAAGGACCTCCTGTCTGTGTTGACGAAGGAATCTCCTCTTCCTTAGGTTCCACAATATCTTGGTGTACATTAGATGTGCTCTGTGATGTGAAAGCTTCATCAAAGACAACATCTCTGCTGATATGAATTTTCTTGGTCAAAGGATCTATCAACCGATATCCTTTAGAGTGCTCAGAATATCCAAGAAAAATACATCTCAGTGTTTTCTCATCTAGCTTCTTCCTTTTCTCTTTCGGTATGTGCATGAAAGCTTGACACCCAAAAATACGTAGATGAGATATGGAGGGTTTTCGACCACTCCATGCTTCCTGTGGAGTCATTCCTTTTAGGGCCTTTGTGGGTGCCCTATTCAACAGATACACCTGCAGATGGTGACAGCTTTCTGCCCAATATTGTTGCCCAAGAGTAGCTCCTGTGAGCATACAACAAACCATTTCCATGATAGAACGGTTCCTTCTCTCAACAAATCCATTTCTGTCGAGGAGTATAGGCGATTGTTAACTGTCTCTTGATCCCATGCTTATCTAGGAATGCAAAAAATTCATTAGAGGTAAACTCTCCCCCTCGATCTGAGCGGAGGGTTTTGATAGAAGCTCCTGACTCCTTCTCAACGGATTTCTTGAACTGCTGGAAGAATGCGAAAGCTTCAAATTTTAGTTTGAGAAAGAAAACCCACATCTTTCATGAGTAGTCATCTACGAATAACTGAAAGTACCTCTTCCCTCCAACACTGTTGGGTGTGAAAGGACCGCATAGATCGGTGTGAATTAGCTCCAGAGGTTTTCTTGCTCTTGTAGAGCTCTTCTCAAATGGTACTCTATGTCGCTTTCCTGCCAAGCAGTCAGAGCACACTGGCAATGTGGCGAAAAGGGAAGGAAGACCCTTTACCATCTCATACTTGCTGAGCTCAAGTAAGTAGCCATAACTAAGATGCCCATATCTCTTGTGCCATAGGTAAGTTGCCTCCTTGGTAGAGACAGTCATGGAAACATGTGGAGTAGAGATAGCATCTAGTGCAAATAAGCCATGCTTATAAGAAGTCGTTGCAATCTGCTTACCCTTCCTGGTAATGGTACAACACTTCTTTCCATTCTCAACACGAAAGTTGACAACCATATTTCTGTCCAGGATTTGTGTCACTGACAACAAATTGTTGGCTAATCCTCGGAACATAGATGACCTTGTCAATCTGACACTTGCCATCAGGAAGAGTGACTGAAACTGTACCCTCTCCCTGAACCCTGTAGGTTTTATCATCAGTAATGGTGACAGGTTTGCCCTCTTTGGCCTCAAATGATTCAAACCACGATCTGTCGCTAGTCATATGTTTGCTAGCTCCAGAATCGACATACCAAATAGGATCCCTCTGAGTGGAATCTGTGGTAGTCATGAGCACCTTGTGTGCCCATTCAGAATCTGAGTCAGATTCTTCAACAACAACATTCACCTGGGGTTGCTTGTTTTTATTTTGTGGTTTGTTTTGGCCCTTCTGCTTGTTCTTATGCCAACACCTATTGGTGTCATGGTTGTATTTCTCACAGATCTTGCACCACCTCTTCTTCTATTGAGGTTGTTTGCCTTTTCCTTTTGTATCCTGTTGAGAATTTCCTCCTTTCGGAAAGTTGCCTCCTTTTTGCCCATTACCTTTCTTCCTAGAACCTTGCCTGTTGGTGTATAGGGCTGTATTGGAAGAATCATCCTTGTGAAGTTGGCGTGCCTCCTGTTGTTGAAGCAGATTGACCAACTCGATGTAGGTAATTTGTCGTTGGGACACCTGGATGGAGGTTATCAACATATCAAATGAAGAAGGTAAAGCTCTCATCACAAGTGAAATGAGAAGCTTTTCGTCCACAATATCTCCTAGAGAACTCAATTTCTCTTTCAACTTAGACACTCTGCACAGAAAGAGTTCAACTGTTTCACCCTGTCTCAAACTCAGGTTATGAAGTTGTTGTTGAAGATGAAGAATGGTGGATTCATTCTTCCCCTCATAGATTGTTCTAAGGGCATCCCATGCCTCTTTACCACTTGCTTTATCAGCTATATGAGGTTGTACTTCATCTGAAACAGCAAACAAAATGAGCACCTTTGCTCTCATCGTCTTTCTTGTCAAAAGCAATCTGATCTCGTCGAAGGACTCGTGGATCCTGTCGTTGGTGAAGGCCCGGTTGCTACTCCAAGTAACAATATCCCACAAATATTCCATTTGGAGAATAGCCTTCATCTTATGTTTCCATGGTGTATAATTTGGACCTTTCAATAACTGATGCGGATCAGTCATCAACTTTGCAACAACGGCCATAGTGAAGGTTCCTTATATCACCAAATTGGTCCCCCTTTCGATATACCTTTTTCTAGGCCAATATACCGTACAAAATACCCGCCCTTACGTGAGGGAAACTATAGGTATTTAGAAAGATCAACAAAAATCACCCGCCCTTACGTGAGGGAGACTATAGGTGAAATTTAGAGATCATACGATACGTGGAACATAAGCGGTACTGAAAGGGAATCGCCTTGTTGATGGCACCTACCATAGAAGATTCTTCTCATGCGTGGGGCATAACTTCCCCTAAACACTATGAAGAATACTTCGTCAGGATTTACGCCTAAACACAAGTGCGATAAAGGGTAGTGGATGGAGTAAAAAAATGCAAAAATGGCGTACTTATTCCTCCCCGACGATTTATAGAGAACAAGCTCAGACGTCGTTATAGCAGCTATATTAGGCGGCGGATATAGTAGCCAAATCACGACAGCTTTACCTGTAAGTGCTGGCCAGAGGTATCACAAATACCGAACGCTGTAGTGCAATAAAATTGCACGGATGGGTTTTATATTCCGGGGACTTAGGGAGTGTTTGATTTTAAGTTTTTAATGTTATAGTGCAAAAATGAAATATGCAACATACAACATAAAAAAAACTGCCCACAAGAATAACCCACAAGGTGTCGGTCACAGCCGAAAATGCACCTTTTACAATGCCAAATTGCTATTTTTCATAAAATTACTCTCAATCCCCCTTTGATTTTTTGAAAAAATATCCCCCCTTAAAAGGCTTTCTTTAACAAAGCATTTTTATAATCATTATTTATTTAAAATTAAAATAAATAATTTCAATTTATATAGTTTTAAAAACTTTAGAAAAAATAAATTAAAATTAAATTTTAATTTATAAAGTTTAAAACTATATTAAAAAAATTAAAATTAAAAATTTTAATTAAAAATAATAATAATTAAAAATGACTTTGAAAAAAAAATATACCTGAGGGGAGTCGGCGGGATTTGAACCCCCGACCTGCAGGCTCCCTGAGCCTTACCGCACAGCTCACTGCCAAGTGAGCTTGCGGGCTGATCCGAAGGGGTCAGTGGAGACCTCCTTCTTCAACCTCGGTCTGCCCGTCCGCCGCCTCTGCCACCTCCTCTGCAAGTCGCGGCTTCCTCCTCCGCAGAACGGTTCGAAAAAAAAACGCGGCTCCTCCGCAGTCCACCGTTACCGTTCTGGTTTTTTTTTTTAAAAAACGCGGCTCCTCCGCAGTCCACCGTTACCGTTCTGGTTTTTTTTTTTAAATAAAAAAAAAATTCCCCGCCGGAAGCACCTTCGATCCTCCGCGTTCCACGACGCTCGTCGTCGGACGCTGGCCTCTGGCCTCCTTCGATTTTTTTTTTTTTTTAAATCGGGCCAGGGGGTGGGGGCGAGCGCGTCAGAAACGCGCTGCGCGCAATTTTTTTTTTGGGGGGGGGTTTATACCCGAGGGTGGCGGGAATTTAGGGATTTTAAATTCCCTGGAGCGCGGCGGGAGGGGACGCCGAACGCGACGTCTCTGTCGCGTCCAAGCTCCCTGTCGCGGGCAGGCCCGACCTCCCTGTTGCACGACAGTCTCTGTCGCGTGCCGCGACAGTCGAGCGCGACAGTCTTTGTCGCCTGCCGTGACAGACTAAGCGTGACAGTCTCTATCGCGTGCCGCGACAGACTGAGCGCTCTGTCACGAGACTGAGCGCGACAGAGTTCTCTGACGGACGTTGGCGCGCGAGGGGGCGGATACGACCGCTCCGCCTTCGGCTTGCGTGGCTGCACAGCGGAGTATCCGCTCGACCGGGAGGGGGTGCGTGCAGCTCCTCCTCTCCTGCGACGTCCGCCCGTGACTGATGGCGTGCGAGCTCCTCTACAATCAAAAATTCCTCTGCCCAGGGAAATCACAGAACCTTGCTCGCAAGTTTTCCGTCCGCCTCCAGCTTCCCAGTAATCCGGCTCTGGTACCATGTAAAATACGGAACAACTCGTATTATTCAGCAATGCAAATATATAAGGTTACAGAAGCCGGGAATAGAACACCGGCGTAACTGAGCTTGTTACAGCAGTTGTAACAGAGCAACAGTTTGTCTAACAATGTAATAAAGACAAACATAATACAGTACGCTAACATTGCTCATGAAATGGTCAACCATCCTAATGGTCATACAAAAATAAATTACATAACCTATGGCATTGCTCATGAAATGGTCAACCATCCTAATCCTCATATTACTAGTAATGAGGATGATCATCATGAGTTATTTAGTTATGATGATCTATAATTTGATCAATATTACAAGGAACTCCACCTCTTGATCCATCTAGTCCCACCTAGGAAGAGGATGGAAGACTAGTCTTTTGATCAACCATTCATATGGATCGCTTCTTTCATAGACATGGGGGTGCAAAAAACTCCTTCAAAGAAGTTTAAGAAGCTGGAGAGGTCTCACAAGGGGACAATTCACTATTGGGGATTGACCCCATTTTTTTTTACCTTCTCTTCTAATCAAATGGATCGATCCTTTGCTTTAGTTAATGTCACTATGCGTAAACTTCATGTATTAATGAAAAACTTGGTAGATTAAAATTTATCCACAAATTGATAATGAATGAATAGGGAGGCCATGTTGCTCCCCAAATTTCTTTGGGATCACACTCTCCTATGTTAATTTTAGAGGAGATTTTACATGGCAAATCCTATTGATTGATCTAACAACATGTGAAAGCAAGCTCTCAACATCCTAATCAATTTTTTTATCTAATATCTAATCAACAATATTTACCTATAATCTAAATTAAAATATTTCACCCTTCATACTAATTCTACCATATTAAATCCCAATCCCAAATAACTTAATCAAGTAACTTCTCATTCGAGTGCTAATCTAAGTACAAACCCATTTTCAATCCAATCTCATCATCCCCTCAATAGTTTTTTAACCAAGTCAATTCTCTAATCTTTGGGATATTGGAGATTTTATATTCAACCCCAATCTGAACATTATTTCTCCAATTATACCAATCATAACCACAAATATATCAACATCAATCATCTTCTTTACATTTTGCTTCACAACTATTTTTCAACTCCCATAAAATAAATCCACCACCTATTTTTCTCCCAAATCCCAACCTAATAACTCTAGAGCTTCAAGATCTAACAACTCAACTGTATCAATTGAGATAACAAATGGTTGTTATCCAAGGGTTGTCCTCTAGTCAAAGGTACTCTTATGATGACCTTGTAATCAACCTTTAGATCCATTTGCAACCAATAAAACCTTTTCTTTGAACTTTGAAATGTCAACTTTTTAAATGTATGAGGGGAAGGAATACCCAATAAAACATATTAAGTTATTTAATATTGCTTGCATGGGCATTGTTTATGAGGAGACATTGCTTCTAAAGATATTATTTAAGAGTCTAAACGGTCTAGACTTAGAGTGGTATTACCAAATACCTGGACACTTCCTAAAATTTTTTAGGGATTTAGTTGAGATTTTTGTTAAGTAATACTCAATATATATTTAGGATAAGGTTACCATAAAAAAAATTATATGAACCCAACTAGTCCAAAGAAAAAAATGTTGTTAATTTTCATAAAATATGGAAAGACTTCGTAGGGAGGTTATAGTATGTACTCTAATCCAATGACCTACTAGCTATTCATTGTAAATGTATACAAGGAATTAGAATTTTACCTAGAAATATCTAATATATCCTCATTTGAAGATGTGATAAATATGGCTAAGAGAATAGAAACCACTCTAATGAAAATAGGGTGGTTAAAAACCAAATCTAGGAAAGAAGAAGACAAGTTATCTTCTTTCAATCATAAAGGATTGTATAAAATAAACATGTTGGTGATAAGATCAATGATTCTTAAAAATCTAATAATGTCAATATTGTTCAAAATTTGAAAAATATTGTCCTAGGTAATTTGACCCAAAAAAACCAAAAATAAGGTACACTAGGTTAGATGAATCCCTTTATATTATCTTGGAAAAAAATTTAATGCCAAGATGCTTGATCGATGTCTTATCAAACTTATTGAGTCTAGAAAGGAAATGACCTATTGGCTTAAACCAAATGATGTTATGTCTTCCATAAATTCAATGGCCGCTCCACTAATAGTTTTATGGAACTCAAGAATATGGTACAAGATCTTATTAATAGTGGCCAAATTATTGTTAACAACTTTGAATCCCAATCCTCATCAAGATCTAGGTTTTTCTGAAATATGTTGCCTAATCATACTATAATCCAAATCAATCAAATATAATAAACCATATAAACTATAATAATATACCTCCTCCTAACCAAGGGGTGGTAGGTAGCATAGTAGAGAAAATCAAAATCAGCTTGAAATTAGGTTGGAAAAAATGAAAAAAAAAATCCTGAAGAAAACAAAACATTTCATTGAAAAAAAGTTTTTTGTGCATATCACAATGAATTAACATTACACAAATCAAATATTAATTATGCAAGACTATTAGCTTAAAATACACATGAAAGTGGCAAGTGATACAAGCTTAAACTACACATGAAAGTGACAAAACATATCTTGTATTGTTTATGATATGAAAAGGTGCAAAATGAAAAAATGTGTCATTAGTCATGAAAAATTATCAAATACAATGCCTCAATGTATTTGAATGCCTTTTTCCTTTGCCCTAGTAGAAGCTCTAATATCTCTTTATCGATGTGTTTGTGCCTCTTATTATGCCTTGGTTGTCATCTCCTCTCTTAGGTCTTCGAAGTTTTGTAACTCATCTAGGGCGAAGAGAGGATTTTCTTGTTGCTCATACTCTAGATCTATGACCCAATTAGATGATTGATCAATGTCACTTAGGTCATTCACCTCAATACTTATTTTTGTAATTATTTTATGGTGGAGGTAAAGGTTATAATAAATAAACACAAGATCATTCGAATTTTCTTGTGTAAGCCTATTGCACTTCTTGGAGTGTATGTGTTCATATATACTCCAATTGCAATCACAAGATGAAGCACTACATGGTTAAGATAAGATTTTGATGGCCAAGCATTGTAGATTGGGTGTAAATGCACCATAGTACTCCCACCATAAATATAGAAACAACAAAAAAAAAAATTCATATGTAAAATAGTAAATTGAGATTATTTTTTAAAAGAAAATCAAAATATAGAATAGATAATAATTTTATGAGGGTTACCTGGCCTAATTTTTGACCTCATTCAAATGCATTACCCGGTGGGAAAATGAGGCCTTGACATTCTTTATATGCTTTAAGCATGCATCTATTCACATATTGTATCGCACAATTCTCTATCAAGGCACATGCATTAAAGATAAACTCCAAGACCTGCCATCACCTCATAATCAACATGCATAGTAAAAAATTTTGGGGTTCAATTAGTACCCATTGTATGAAGAGGACTATGGATTTGAGATGTCCATCGTTTATCAATGATTCTTCAAATGGGATCATATTTTCTATAGATAAATTTGTAAAATGTGGCAATTACCTCTTTTTCCTTATCCACAGTCTCATTTACATATTCCATTGTAGACTGTTCTTCATCAACAAGACAAAGAACCTTAACTAGAGGCTATAACACCTAAGAAAGAAACTAATTAAAAAAATATTTTACAACAAAAAAATTACAAAACCAATACAAGATTCCCAAATGGAAAAATATTTTAAGTTAAAAAATAAATAATAAAATAAATTAATAAACTTAGTCTTGTACCTTGATAACCTCATCCATGGCTATATAAAAGGGCCTCTCAAACAAATCAGCATATACATTTTACCCCTCATTAGACATATCTTGCAGCTTGTTCAAAATTCTAGTCATTGCTCACAAACATCTTCTTCAATGATCCTCTTGCATTATTGATGCTCTACAATGTCACAAAGTTTATGGTGAAGTGTGTAACTCCAAGACACACTAGATACCTCCCACTATTAAATTGCCTCATGAGCTAGAGGATCCATGCATGGTTGTAGAATTTTATGATAGTCTTGACCTTTGTACAATATTTGCCACCTAAGGTAATTTCCTAATGTCTTTGAGGAGCAAATAGAGATAATGTGTTGCACATGGGGTCCAAAAAATAATAGGGAATATCTCTTGAAAAATATTATCAAATACTTTATACACTGTTGCGTTATCCGTGATAACTTGGACAACATTCTTCTCCCCAACCTCCAACACAACCTTCCCCAACAACCTTGCAAGCATTTTAACACTCTTAAATTATTTCAATGTATTTATTGACTTGAGGAATGCAATAATCAAGGTTCTTTCCTTCCCATCTATTCAGCCATCAAACATGATATTAAACCCTTCATCCTCCATATCCTATGCTAGTATTCAAGCACAACCTAAAGTATAAAACCATAATTTAATCATGCATGAGTATAAATTTAATCCCCTTAATTTTTGTAAGTTCTATTTTAAAAATATACTTAAATCATGCATGTGTATAGAATTAATCACAACTTAAATTTTATCCATAGATTATCACAGGAGAGGGTCACTAATGCCATCCAAATTTGGTGCCTTAAAATCTTGCATCACAACTTGTGATGACATCTATCATGCATTGCTAGTATGGAGACCTTACCACATTGAAGAGGTCATAAAATACCAAAAAATAGCAATGGATGTCCTTGCTACATTATGCCTCTCCTAGTTCCATGTGGACATACCCTCAAAAATGGGTTATACCTCTAGCATGGATTATTCTACAAAATGGGACTCATTCGTTCCACTCCATACGTGTGCAACTGATGGACTCAAGATCTCATGCTAAAACTAGCTAAATTTGCTACCAATATAGATAATTCGAGAAGGGAAGATGATATGGCCTTAGTTTGTCTTCGTTTGAGTTTTTATTTTCCTATGAGCTAGAGAGCATGACATCTATAACATTTCTAACTTCATTTGATACCTTTTAGCATGGCCTGACATCCTTTCCAGTTTACTTTTTCAAATATAATTTGAGGAGGTAAATGCCTCCATGAATAAGAGACGCACAAAAATTACAATAAAATTTCCCTTTCTTTTCCCCTTCCCTTGCATACTTCCATTTTGGATATCTTTTCATTGACTCTTTTTATGCTTGCACATGGAAACAAGCAACAACAAAGTTAAAAATAATTACTTAAAAAAAAACTAAACTCTAAAGTCTAGACTATAATTTAGGGTTCAAACTTTAAACATTGACAACTTAAAAATGGGCTTGCATACATAGTTATTAGGTAACAATATTTACTTAAAAGAAAAAAAAATCTAAACCATAAACCCTAGAATAGGGTTTAGGGTTTGAATGTGAAACATTGGCAACTAAAAAATGAGCTTGCATACATAGTTATCACACAACAATATTTACTTAAAAGAAGAAAAAACCCTAAACCCTAGACTAGGGTTTAGGGATTAAACTTGAAATATTAACATCTAAAAAATGGGCTTGCATACATAGTTTTTAGGTACCAATTTTTACTTAGAAGGAGAAAAAAACCCTAAATCCTAAACCCTAGACCTAGTTTTTTTTTTAATTTCTAGATCAAATACAATAGTTGGGTGGCTATTGCATTTGGTTTTAATCTAAAAATTAATAAAAACATGTTTGAAAAAGAAAAAGAAAAAAAAAGGTTTACAAAAGTTTTTCTTACCTTGAATGAATCCTTTGGGTAGTTGTTGGTGGTTGTTGCTAGCTGCTGGATTCCTTCAAACTACAAAAAATCCATTGTTAGGATGCCCTAGTGTGTTTCATTTGGTGTGGTAGTAAGTAGGTAGACCCATTTCTCTAGTTTGAAACAGGTGAAATTGAAGGAAATTTAAAAAATGAGTTTTATCTTTTCTCTACACATGTAACTACGACCAATATTTTCCATCAAGAATTATAATTAAAAAAAAACGATCAAAAATCATAAAAAAATGGAAATTTTTTTATTCCATGTTGATTTGACTTGGATTTCTGGTAGACTCAAAAAATAGGATGATGATTATTGTAAGGGTAGGTAGTATTAATTCATATTGCTATATCAATTATGTTTTATATATGTGTACTATCACTAAAAAATAATAAAAGTTTATCCCCTTAAATCAACCTCCAGTCAACCAACTTGTAGGGCCTCCTTTGGTCTAAACAATCCACAACTGATATCTACAAGACCCCGTTTGGGCATTGAACCATATTACAAGAAAAAAATGTGTTCATAAGTTGCTTCAACAACTTGAAAATACCCCAATAAAAATCTCTATTTTGAACTCCTCAAAATCCTCTCCCACTTATAGGGACATCCTCATAAAATTTTTGAGTGAGCATATAGTTCCTCAAAATTTGAATATCAATGAGTTTGCTTCAATTATTGCATCTAGGGCAAACCACACCAATGTCTCTTTCCATAAGGTTGATATCCACCAATCTTCTCTAATAGAGAACCCTCTTCTATACATCATAGGCCAAATCAATGATAAATTTCTTAAATGAATTCTAGTCAATAATGGCTCTAGAATAAATTTAAATAACATAAAATTCATTAAGCCACTTTTTATTATCTAAGAATGATATCGTAAAATTTGATTTGGTTATTTGATGTTTTTTATAGTGGAGAGCATGAGGCTAGTCATACAATAGTCTTACCCCTCAATGTGGGGTCCCAAATTCTCAATATTGTTTTTATTATTTATATTATACCTTGTGATTTATCTTATAGTATTCTTTTGGGTAGGCCTTGAATTGATGAAGCATAGGCCATCCCATTCACTCTTTATCAATGTCTCAAATGTGAGTACAAGGGTCAAATATATAATATTCCTATTGATCCTAAACCTTTCAAATATTATAAGGAGATTGACATCCAAAATAAAAGATCCAATCTCCCAATCCTCCATATTTTGAGTCTTTAGGTGTTGATGCACTGAAGTCATTTCATATATCTAAAATTCTTAATAACTAAAATTAAAAAACAAACCATAATAAGCAAGATTAAAATGTAATCACTAATAATAATAATCAAACCTTTATCCTTGTGGACCTAGCTAAGATTTCTTCTTCCCCTCAAACACTACATTACCTCCTAGCAACACAAGGACGGTAATGCAAATAGGGAGTTTCTCCTTTATTTGTTTTGGTACTGCCAATGATTAGAAGATAAGCAATAATAATCACTATACAACCCAAATATAATATACCTCATTTTGCTGAATGCTTATCCTATTCCAAATAAAATATTGGTCAATGTGGAATATCAAGGTAAGGGTATAGGTTTGCATGAACAAGGAATTGAGGAGCCATTACAAATTGAAGCTTGATCAAAACATTTTGGGAGAGGGTATATTCCTAGTCAATGAAATCTATCTCATGACTCCTTTTGAAATGAGGAAGCACTTGATCATGAAAATCATTGTGATCAAGCGTTTCTAGATAGCATTGTATCTTTAAGTAGGATTCATTGGCATGATGATGACTTTGATGGACTTGAACTTATTAATGTCAATGACTATACCTTTTGATTCACTTGCCATGCTTAAGTAAATTGCTTAAGATTAGAGTATCATGAGTTGCTCACTAATGAAGGATTTTATGATTGGGAAGATACAAACTTTAATTATACCTTAGTAACTTAGTCAAGATATCAAAACTATCTTGATCAAAATCAATTCTATTTTAGGGGATCATTTCCCCAAATTACCATTGAAGATCACCATGGATAAATATGTTTTACATCCATATTTTTATGCTATTGATATGGAAAATATAGATATTATTATTGGTTATCCTTGGTTGGATTCTTTGGGTACTATTAACATTAATGTACAAAATAAGTTCATGAAATTATTGTATATATAAAAAAATACAACACTATAGGATATTTCTTGGTGTAAGAAGCAAGGATCAGATAAAAACAAGAAGCTATCATAAGGAAACAAAGTGAATAACAAGCAAGAGAACCTTAAATAGAATCTAAGGAGGACATAATAACATAAATAAAATAAACAAAAGCAAAGGATGAACCAAAAGAAGGGAGCAAGAGAGAAGAATCAAAGAAAGTAGAACAACAAGCTAAGGTTGTAGCATATCACCATCCACACCATCATGAGAGGCAACAATGGAGATAGGGCATAGAGCAACAAAGGAACTACAATGGATATACATGGATCCACAAGAGCAAAAACTATGGATATTCAAGTGGCACACAAGCAACTTCGTAACATTGCAAACTACCATCAATCAATATTTCACTTGGATGGAGGGATAATCAAGATTGGTACAAGTTGCCATCATTGCTTACAATATCATACTATTTAGTTTATTATTATGTTTGAGGATGAAACATTTTTAAGGGGGTGGAATGCTAAGTACCTAAGGATAGGAATGTGGGAAAATAATATTGTATATGGGTTTTATGGCATGGGTTACATATAATAATATAATAAAATATAGCATAGTTCTATATATTAATATTATGTACTTTGTAACTCATGGAAGGTGAATCACCACATGGGTGACCTTCTAACTCATGGAAGATGAACCATCACATTCTTGTATAAAGAGATATGCACCCACAATTGTAAAAGCAAGTCATATCAAGTATCCTTGTAATGGTCTTAGCTTGTGGAGCTTGGATATTGTGGAGTGATTCCTTCCTTAAGGAATACTTTTGGTGTTACCATAACTCAAGGGTATTATCTTTCTTTATATATTTGTGTGTATTATTTTGTGGATGCATGTTTGATATTTTTGCACATTGATGAATAATTTATTGTTAATTAGAAGTAGTGGTTCATAACACCCTTCTAGCCCCTCCTCAATGGAAGGATGAGTTTTGTATCCTAATTGAATAAACAATAATTATCAAGATGATACCTAAATCCTTAAGTTAGGCAAAGTTTTAATTATGGAAGAACTTAAATAATACACCAAACGATTAAAGGAATATAAAGGCATTTTTGATTGGTCATATATAGATATTCTAGGTCTGGACCCTTTTTTAATAGATCATTATATGGTTTTCACCCTGGTACAAAATCTGTAAAGCAACAATTATGGAAATTGTACCTTAAGGTCATATTCTTACCAAAGAGGAGCTATAGAAGTTCCTTGATGTTGGATTGGTCAAGACTATAGACTAGTTTGACTAGATTTCCAATGTCGTCTTGATGGCCAAAAAAATTAAAAGTATCAAAATGTGTACATGTTTTTGGGACATAAATCAAGCTTGTCCTAAATATGTATTTTCTCTTCCCAACATCAACATGATTTTTGATTTTATAGAAAGTTGTGAAACACTATCATTGATGGAAGGTTTTATTAGATATTATATTATTTGATGTTAATTGATGATTGATAATGATGGACACAACCCCTAGATACAGAGCAACCAGATCTAGAACCAACAAATCAATAGTCCCCATCAAAGGACTCATGTACACTATTTGTCCCTTCTCATTCTCTTTCTCCTCCTCATTCTCCAAAGAATATCCCTTCCCCTTCTTAGCAACAAGTTGAAAGAGTCACATCCCCTCAAGCTCATATATCTCCTCCACCAGTTCCCTCACCACCTTCATCACATCCTCCATATCCCTCATCTCTTACATCAGGAGTTCAAATTTCATTCCATTTGGTCTAGGTTTCTTTCCCTCCAAAATCAACATCTTCCCTTACCATAGTGGGACAAAAAGTATTAATGTCTCCTCCATCATCTTTCATAGTAACAGTACCGAATCCATCAACTCTTACAAGTTTATACTCTATTGTCATGACCATTCCATCTTCTCCAATCCTATTTTTGTTATCTTTGGTCACCAATTCCACTTCTCCCACTCACCCTATTATTATCACATTTCAAAAAATAAAAATATTTCCTTAAGTGCTTGATATTGGTGGAACAACAAAATTTCTAAGCTTGCTAAGAAAACTGCTCTTCAAATGCAGACAATGGTATTAGATCCAGCTACCCACAAGAGGATAAAGCTTACCATCACCTCTTTAGTGGATAAAATAGAGAAATACATGACCTTAGATGACCACCAAATGGAGCAGATAGTGGATATCAGTAAGCTACCCATGGAGGAAGAGGTCATAGCTACTAAAGCCCATTGAGATACTGTATATTTACAAGGAGATATTTATAAAGAAAAATGTGAGAAGCTAGAAGAAAAGGTGGAAAAGTTGGAGACCAACATTAAAGAGAAAGATTTTGGAAAAATCTTTGAGAAATGAAACTAAAAAGTTGTAGGACAAGTTCTAAGAAGTTTCCAAATACAAAAAGGAAGCTAAAAATGCTCTAGCTCAGAACAACACTCTTTTTGACCAAATTAGTCAACTCCAACAACAACTCCAAGTGGAAAAGGCTAAGGCTTCAAGATTCTCTAAGGATAAGGTAAAATAAATAAGGAAAGAAAAATGGAGTGAGATTTAGCAGAAAATCCTAGAATCTCAACCTGTACTCACCTTTTTGGAAGATCTCAATAAAGCAATAATAGAAGCTAAAAAGGACATTGATGTTGTTCAAGGCAAGGCTTAGCCTAAAATAACAACAAAAAGAATTTACAAATTGGCTGAGGTGAGATTCATAAGTGAAGCTTGGGCTATTAATAATAAGCAGTGGTGCTCTGCAAGAAGGATTGCTAAGAATATCAACGAGGAAGAATAAGTTGATATCAAAAGGATGACAACTTGTTGACAAGCTAGAAGTTAGGCTTAACAAGATTGTAAGTGCGAAAGATGGAATTGTACAATATGGTTTCCCAAGGTTTTGGGGTGAAGAATTTCAATTCCTAGGGACTGAAAACATTCAAGCTAGTTTACCTCAATTTTCAAAGATGAATCTGAAGTTGATGGTTGGCCAAAACCTACCCAACAATATCAGGTGGTCTAACTAATTAAATATTTGAATAAGATGAAGGATGTTGTAAGTGAAATTCCTGACAAAAACCCACATTTATCTTATGAAAAAATAGTCAAGTTGTAGTACATCCATCAATAGATAATGGAAATATCAAATCCTTCTAAAGAAGCTTGGGATGAGGCCTGTAAATATCTAGATGACATGGTTCAACTTTTCAATCAGTAAGAAGGCAGTGATAAAGAAGAGGAAGAAGGAGATGAGGATGATGATAATGACAAAGAGGAAGAGGAACATGTTGAGGAAGAACAACAAAAAAATGTAGTAGAAGAATAAGAAGCATAGGAAGAGGTTCAGCTTGAAGAAGAAGAACCACCAAAATAGAGATAAATTGATGATGCAGGAGCAGAATAATAAAGGTAATACTAATCATTGCTCTTTGATATGACTTTGATTTTTATAGGCACATGTAATAGCAAAATGGACATGAATTTTGAAGATATGAGGAAAGCATGAAGCAGAGACCTCTATAAAAACTAGAGATCAAGTTTAATGTTGAACAAAAGGAGTATTGTTTTTTGTTTTTGCTTCCATATGAATTGTTACCCTTTGGAAAATGTTGAAATTCAAGAGGGTGAAATTCATAGGGAAGTAACATTAGAGATAATTTTTGAAGTAGAACTTTCCCTTTCTAACGTTTTACCTTTCATCCCATCCATTCATTTATTCTCATATTTTTCACTCCTTTCACTCCATTCTTTCCATCTCCTTTTCATTCATCCTTTCCCTTTCTTTCATTTTTATTCATGATCACTTCATTCATTCATTCAACCCACCTTCATTCATTTTTTTATCCCATACCATTTCCACATTTCCATTCATTTATTCTTTGACTTCATTCACCCAAAAAATAAGCCTCTGAGTTCTATAACTTTACAAGCAAAGTTCCCCAAGAGGCACCAATAATGTAGGCCAAAATGGCCACATCACAAAGAGGCCAGCCAAAACAATCAAATATCTGGCTAAGTATGGTGAAAATGTCTCAAAACCATAATTTTTCTCAAAATTGCAGCCAAATGTAGGTCAATGTTGTCCAACAGGAAGAAGATCACGGTCATGCGACACCAACTTGCTCAAAACTATGGTCATTTTGGTCAAAATGAGGATAAGCTACAAAAGGATCATGGTTGTGAGGTTTTGCTCAAAACCATGATCACAAGGAGATAAAGGGATTCCTAGCTAAAAGATATCATGATTTTGGGATATCATCATCTTGAAATCATGGAAAGCACATACAATTTTCATGGAGTATGAAGGTTACTCAAGGTCATGAATTTCCTCGAATCTGTGGTCAAAATGGTCAACATTAGAGATTTTTTTATTTTTGATTATGGCCATAAGCCATATATTCTAGGCAGTGGTGGAAGGTGAAAGGCTCAAAACCATAAATGACACACTCAAAATTCTTGTAAAGTGAAGTAGGATCATGGCCACGATTTTCCTCGAAACCATGGTTAAAATGGTCAATATAAGTTAAAAGTGATTTTGGACCACGATCGTAAGCATTTATTTGGAAGCTAAGGTCTTAAAACCATGATTGACATGGTAAAATAAAGAGCTTCTTTTCAAAAGACCTATGGCCATGATTTTCCTTGAAACCATGGTCATCGATTTTGAAGCATGGCTATGATCTTGGCTATTGAATGTGAGAGTTTTTCCCAAAATCGTGACCATCACTAAGAAAAAAAGGTTTTCTTTTGAGTGACCCACGACCACAAGTAGGTTCTCTATTGTGGTCGACATGGTCAACATAAGGTCTCCATGAAAATTGGTCATGGCTTAGAGCATTCTTGGAACCACGGTCAATAGGGTTAACATAGAAAATTCTAAAAGGTGCATCACGACCATGAACCAAACCTTCTCAAGAAAGTGATAGGAGAGGCAGACCATGAATTTCCTTGAGACCATGGTCAAAGTAGTCAAATATATCATGTTCAAAAATTGGGTAAGGTTTTGAGATGACAAGGAAATAAAGCTAATGTCTCACGGTTGTGGGTAAGATGATCGAAGACATCAAAAGTGAAACCTCTAGCATAGTTTTGAGAAGGTCAAAAAACTTTGACTAGGGAACACACCAAATCCAAGAATCAAACTTGATCACGTCCATTCAAGTTCAGATCAATGAACGGGATTGAATTTCTCCAAGAATTCAATTAAAATCATATTTTTCACCATGTCTTCATGATAGATAAAAGAATTAAGTGAAGTCAAAGTAGTTTTCCAAATTTTTTGGTGGAAGATGAAACGTCGGACCTAGAAGGTGAAGTGTCTTGATCTAAAAGCTTCTAGAATGATCTGATTAAAAAAATTCTATTGTGTGATCTACAGTGATGAACGACCGCAATAATAGGGGATGACTCTTTGCTAGTTGATCTCAACCATTTCAATAAACACAACCAGAGGCCATTGATTTTAGGCAAGTTGTAGAGAACCAATTACAACCAAAAATATCCTTGTAATGCTCATATTCATATTCATTGTAAAATCTATAAATATAGGTCAAACCCTCATTTTAAAGGGTTGGATCTGAAGTATTTGCTTGCTATGCTATATAAATTCTTCTGTAAATCAATAAAGGAGCATTACTTAGGATGTTTACCTCTAATTTGTGCTTCTTCATTTATCTGGTAACAAATCTATGAATTCATTTTTGTTAATGTTGTTAGGTTAATCTATTCTACTGATATTGGATTGTTGACCTAGGGTAATTAGAATGATTCATATATGAATGCATGCTTCTGAGAATTTATTTTTGTTAGTCAAAGTACTAGTTTATTCTGTTGATATTGGATTTCTAGTACCTTAGATGTTTGGAATGATTCTTAAAGTGTACAATGAGCATTAACTTTGAAGATAACAAATGATGAATGTTGTTAGTTTCATTAATCTCTCTATATTTGATTTATAAGAGGATTTAACAAAATCTATGTTATTAGCTTTATCTATCCAATTATCCTTTTATATTTATCACCCTCTCTTATTTCTATATCTATCCTTATACCATTTCAATTGAGCTTTAAGAGAGTCAACATTCAGTAAGTTGACAAGGAATCAACCTACTCTAGAGATTGGGTTAAAATAGTTTTGAATCATCCAATGTTTGGCTTAGGATGCAACTAGCGAGTGCTCGCATTTGGAAAATCTTGACAGATAATAGTTGTAATACACTAGGTGTCAATCTGAGCCACAATAGTTACATCCAATGGGAGAATGAGAGAAGCTAAAATGTCTAAGGTGAAGAGCTAAATCTAAGGCTCTTTTCTCGAGTGTTCATCAGTTTTTTGAGAGAGACTTTAGAAGACTTCTCATTCAAGGTGACTCCTTGAACATCATTTAAGATTTATAGGTTGGAAATACTGACAATTGTTTCATCCTAAATATTATTAAGGACACATCAAAGATTCTGGAAGTTATGTTAGAATTTAATATGGAGCATATTTATAGGGAAGGTAACCAGGCTGCTGATGTTATGGCCAATTTGGGGTGGATAGTGGCCAGTTTAGAATTTGGGAAGACAATTTTCCTTCGTAGTTAATGATAATTGTTTCTTTGGAAGCATTGGGCCTAGCTATCCAATAGGTATTTTTATTGTCTTTATGCTTGGATGAGATCTCAGTTGTGTTCTAATGATCCTCTCTTTGGGGGCTCTTTTTTGGGGGGTTGGCCCTTTTGCTTCCTGGTGGTCACCATTCTCAAGGAATATGTTTGGTGTTTTATCTTCATCCTTGCTCTTTGAGTTTAGATTTTTATTATCTGCATCTTGATGTATTTACTACCCTTCCAGTATTATGCAAAAATAGAGTAGGATCGTTGGTGTCTCTAAAATAAAGTTGAATAAAAAATCTCTTTTATGCCTTGCTAAGTGGTGGGTTGGTCTTTGCTTTTGGATGGTTGTTTTAGTTTAATTTTTATTTCTTTTGGCCTTGGAGGCTGGCCTTTGCTTAATTAGCCTTATCTTTCTCTGCCTCCTCTAATGTAAAAGCTTTTGGGACCTTTAAAAACCCTGCTTTTCATCATTAATCAAAAAAATTATTATTATTATTATTTATTTATATATTTTTAAATAATATTCTTTCAAAATAAAAAATAAACACAAACTTATCAAACAAGCATGCACCTAGTGCAATTAATTTTTTAGTCAAACATAATGCAAACATAACTGCCAAGCAACCATAGCATAATGCAATTACAGGTAAAATAATTCTATATGCAATCACAGGTAGGATGCTACTATATGTGTTTGTTTTCAATGAGCTTCCATGTACTCACGAGCCATGGTGCATTAAGCATTGCATATCATATCCCACCTTACCTCATGCAAACAACCATTACCTTTCTACCATAAGGTAGGCACCTAGTTCATCAGTTTTGCTTGTTAGAGGTGAACACCTGCTCCCGCACTCATAAAATTTATCAGCAGTATCTCATTCTAAAAATATTAGCAAGCAGAAAAATAGCAAAATGGAGGGTATGTTACACTCTATATATCAAATTAACAAATTTTAGCCACTCAAATTTACTAAAAAACTCAAAATCATAGAACATATTAATAATGATATCACTTTTTTGGAGGCTGACAAGCCTATTTTCTTGCATAAATTTTGACATAGGATCAAAATTTTAGAATAGTGCATTATATGTAGTGTTCATTTTAATAGAAGACATAAACCATGAGGTTGACCACTACAAGTCATTAGTTTTGACAACGAGATGGGACAAACAAGTCCACAAAGAATTATCTATGTACACATTTGAAGATATTGGTTGCATGGAATGTAATGTATGGGTTGCTTTTCGCATACATGTTTCAATTTCATCAGAGAAAGAAGTTATGAAATATATATAAATCACATAATGTTTGCACTTGACATTAGAGGAATCATGTTTGTTCCATGATTCAATTGGGCCTATAACATGTGAAAGGTGCATAAAATAAGAGAGACATGTAGAGGGATCAAATACAACCTTTACCAATACCATAGAATGTTGAAAGGAAGGAAGGAATGCATTTCAATATTACCCATAAAAAATTGCAATGATTAAATCTTTGAGAGACTTCACATGATACTATTACAACTTATTTTTGGATACGATAGATTAGAGCGATACATTTGGGTACAGTCTTCACAAAAGGGGTGCCAACCCTAGGTGCAATCAAGTATTGCAGGAAGAGAGTTGTTCATAGCCCATTTTCTATACTCAAGAGAACATTAGTCACTCTTCAGTCTATGAGAAAACCTCTTTGATCAGAAGAAATATCTCTTAGGGATCTTTGGATTTGCAGGTGGAGTTTTCTAATGAACCTCTACCCTGTATCAGGATTTTTAAGGATGAATTTGGGTTGGATCTAAGTGATCATGAAGCTCAAGAAATTATCTACAAACTCAAGGGCAAAGGACCAGGCCTAGAGGATCTCAAAGGATACATTAAATATTGGTGCACCAGTAAAGAATTCCAAGTAACTTTGCTATCCAAAAATTTCTTTTTTATTTTTTTTCTTATTTAGCGAATAGAGATAGGGTAACATATTATAGATACAATTGGTTTTTTTGTAAAAGGGGTGTCTATATAAGACCTTAGACTCCCAGTCTCAACCTCTTTATAGAATAATTTGATGTCTTCCCAATCTAGTTGAATCTATATGCTCTCCTTGTGGAGTTTTGGGGAGAGAATATATTTACCAAAATCGATAATCCCTTGGTGCATTTCGGTATATGGATACCCAAACAAAGGAAAATTTATCCAGTAAAATTAATAAGTAAAACAAGATTGGTTGTTTGGATGGATGTTTTAGTTCCTTGGACTTAATCCATCACTATCTCCTCAAGCAAAGGTGAATGGATCTAAAATATTGAATATAAAAACTTCTCCTTGATATGTTATGGCTATCAACAATAAAGCCACCTAAAAAAGAGATGCTCAATCATCCAATCCTCCTTGGTGGAGGAGAAGGTTGTACACACAAATGATCCTATACCTTCAAATATCCTAGTTCAAAAGGAAGAATCTCATCCTCTAGATGCACCAATTATCCAACAAGAATCAAGCAAGCACCAAAAGACTCAACCTCGAAATAAGAATTCAAATCAAAACATTAATAAAATATAAATGGTTACTGAAGACCATCCGATCGATTTCATGGAAAATATTAGCACCTTAGATGGTATTATTGAAGCTAATTATGAAACAATTGATGACATTCAATTTTTGAAAATGAAGATCCTACAAAATGTGTTACAACTAGATATTACCTCAGGAGCTTGAAGTGCAAAATTGCATTCTCATATCTGTTGAGCAAGGTGTAGCGACAGTATTGTCATTGTTGTCAACATAGTCAGATAGATCGGTTGATGCAGTGGACAAGAGTTTAGAGGTTATTTAGAGTATGTACAGTGATGTTATTTGCATATTTTCTAAGAAGACCGAAGTGGCCCATATGCTAAAGATCAAAGAAAAAGCAAAACACCGCAAAGAAAACAAGTGTCGCGATATCACGACATGTTGCATTTTCACGATCCAAAGCAAAGAGAAAATGCAAGGAGAAAAAGTGTCGTGATATCATGACATGTTGCATTTTCGTGGTCCAAAGCAAAGAGAAAATGCAAGGAGAAAAAGTGTCGCGATATCGTGACATGTTGCATTTTCACGATCCAAAGCAAAGAGAAAATGCAAGGAGAAAAAGTGTCACGATATCACGACATGTTGCATTTTCATGGTCCAAAGCAAAGAGAAAATGCAAGGAGAAAAAGTGTCGCGATATCGCGACATGTTGCATTTTCGCGGTCCAAAGCAAAGAGAAAATGCAAGGAGAAAAAGTGTCACGATATCGCAACATGTTGCATTTTCGTGGTCCAAGGCAAAGAGAAAATGCAAGGAGAAAAAAGTGTCGCGACATGATGCATTTTCGCGGTCCAAAGCAAAGAGAAAAACAAGGAGAAAAAAGTGTCGCGATATCGCGACATGTTGCATTTTCACGGGCCAAAGCAAAGAGAAAGAGCAAGGAGGAAAAAGTGTCGCGATATCGCGACATGTTGTATTTTCGCGGTCCAAAGCAAAGAGAAAGAGCAAGAAGGAAAAAGTGTCGTGATATCGCGACATGTCACATTTTCGCAACTCAAAAAGGGTAGGCAGGAAGAGAAACAAAAGTGTCACGATATCGTGACATGTCGCATTTTCACGACTCAAAAAGGGCAGGCAGGTAGAGAAACAAAAGTGTTGCGATATCGCGACATGTTGCATTTTTGCCAAAGGAACAGTCATCGAAGGAGAAAAAGAACAGTCATGAAGGAGAAAACGAACAGTCATCGAAGGAGAAAACGAACAATCATGAAGGAGAAAACGAACAGTCATGGAAGGAGAAACGAACAGTCATGGAAGGAGAAAACGAACAGTCATCGAATGAGAAAATGAACAGTCATGAAGGAGAAAATGAACAGTCATCAAAGGAGAAAACGAACATTCATCGAAGGAGAAAACGAACAGTCATGGAAGGAGAAAATGAACAGTCATGGTAGGAGAATATTGTGTCATAAAGGAGTTACATAAAGAAGGTGTTACAATTGACGAGTGGCATATGAGAATATGAAAGAAGGTGTTACAATTGACAAGTGGCGTATGAGAATATGAAAGGATTTACAATTGGAGTTACAAAGAGAAAGGATAGTTATAAAAGGAGTGTTTCTTGGAGAATTTTAGTTGGGGGATTTTATTTTGTGAAGTGCGATGAGTGTGTGTGTTTTGTGAATTGTGGTAGACATTAGGTAAGCAATAGACCAGTCAGGGTCTTGTAAAAGTGAAGGCATTTTTATGTCAATCTTCTAGTTTCAAAATTGAAGTCCAAGTTGGTGCTTGGCATCAGGGGTTGGTGCTCCTTCCAGTTGGTGCTGGTAAATCAGGGGTTGGTGCTCCTTTCTTTTGGTGTAGATAAATCAAGGGTTGGTGCTCCTTTCTGTTGGTGCAGATAAATCAGGGGTTGGTGCTCGTTCCAGCGGGTGCTGGTAAATTGATTGTAAAGTTGGTGCTTTGCAAAGGCTAGATTTGGATGGGAGTCTAAACAATAATTTTGAGGAGTAGCCAAATCGGTGAACCTCGGTACATCTTATGTTGTGTGATGTTATCTTTTTATATTTGCTTTATTTGGTTTTAAGTTTTCATTATTTCGGCTTTAAGAGTTGACGATTTAAATAACAAGAGATACACTGATTCACCCCCCCATCTCAGTGTCATTGTGAGACTAACAATATCTTGCCACTCTGAAGAAGGAAGAAAATTTGCTATAAAATAAAAATAATAAAAAAATCCAATGACTATGAACTCTATAATAGTTACAATGGTTATGAACTCTGTAATAGTCCCAAAGGCCATAAAATTTGTAATAGTTCCAACAACTATTTTTGTAGCTACAATTATTTTAAGTTTTTGTTTTGGAAGTGGTCTAGTAATCTATCATGTTTTGGAAGTTGTTTTGTCGATATGTGGTATTCTAAGGTTTAGTCGTAGTAGTAAATGGATGATAGTATTTTGTTCAATTTGTTGCAGTATATTGCATTATCTTACACAACTTGATTTGGGGATCCTAAAACCCCTTCTTACCCTAGTAAACAAATACTATTACAACTTAAATATTTTTAAAACAAAAATAAATAGTATATTAGCACAACTATCTATGATCTACAAAAACCTCTAATCAAATATAAAAAATAATAAAAATCTTCTTATTTTTCAATATATTTTAAATAAATAACAATAAAATAAAATTTTATCCTCATAAAAAAAAAATATTCTACCTTTGATACCAATAACTAAAATCTAATAACATGAGAAACATAAGCAAATTCTTGATTTAGATTGACCATTATATTCTTTACCATAGTGAAAATAATTTTTTTATGCCCACTCAAGTTAGACAAGGATCGCAAGGAATTGTGATGTGTCCCTTTTCTTTAACAGGAAAAGAGTTATATATTGATACTAAAATTTACAAAGAAAAGAGTACCAATAACCAGCTTATAGATCACAAGATTGTTGTCCGAAAGGAGGAACAAGCAACAAAGAAAATTTAAAAACTCCAAAAAGTGCACCAATATACAAAGGGTGTCAAAATCACCGAGAAAACCTAAAACACCAAAAGCTCCATAATCAAGCAATGTTCCAAGGTTTCCCAAAGGCATAGGAATATCAAAGGGCATCAGAATCTTCAAAGACTCCCAAATATCCAAAGGCTCTAAAATCACCATATGCTTCCTATCATCTATGCCACTCATGTTTGTTCTTCTTTTTTCTTATTACTCTGATTTGCAAATAGGCTATGTTTATGGCCTCATTTGCAAGGTGATCAAACACCATATTGTGTCTCCTTTCAATGTGGGAGTATTGTATATATTAAAATTTGTGCTCCAATTATTTGTCTTCTTTAAACTATTCATAGTTGGACTGATGAGAATTATTTCTCCTTAGATAGGGAAGAGATCACAAGTCTCGAATCACTATACACATAAAGTTGTTTAATTCCTTGCTCCTAAGCCAATTTTTGTCTCATTTCGTAGCCTATCAATTCTACAACATTATTGGTTATTTTCCCCAAATTTATTTTGTTCTGAAGCATTTCATGGTGTGGTGCCACTAGTATCACACCACCAGTCGTTGTGTGGCATGGGTTTGATTTAGAGGCTCCATCAAAGAAAAATGCAGGGGACTTTATCTATGGAGGTTTAATTTTTCTAACTTGTAATCCAAAATTTAGGAGATTTTAGAGTTCTATTTGGTGTAACAGTTGTAACTCCCTTTTTCTTTATTTCCTAATATCTTGTTTTTTATGATATATAGTTTTTGTGTTCAAGACTATATCTCTTAACACTTTATTGATTAGCACTATAAAATTGGTTTTTTTCCAAAAAACAAATCTTGTTTCTATCCTTCCAAATGTGCCAAATGATGAATATTGGCACTAAATACCAAATCTTCTTGATAAGGTGGTTATCCTTTAGTTCTCATTTGTACACTTAGCCCAACTGGTTAGGCACTTTTATGAGTTGAAGGTTCCTAATATTGTTGATCCTAGCTACTTGGTTATTTCAATCCAGATTGTAATTGCTTTTGTACATTGAAAGAACTTATGTGGTGTTGTTTCATTTTTCTTAAGAAACCTATGGAAAATATGAGATCCCATGATACTCCTCTTGATGAGGTTATCTCCAATAAGAATCTTTTTTTGGAGCACTAACCAAAGAAAGGCTTGAAGTTTGGAAGGAATTTTGTAATTTCATACCTTAGCTATGGTTGAGTTCTTCTAACCCTGTTGTTGTAACAACACCCCTTGGATGATTGTGTAAACACTTGATCCACTCATAGAGCCCCATATAAGCTAGTCTACGATTTGGAAAGACAGTTTAATTCCTTTAGTTTGGATGTGCAAGTCAATATGTGGCTAGGGTGGATCTCTCACCCATTCAATTAAGCTTGCAAGAGAGTTAACACCTGACTATTACAAGTCCATTTTTATTTTTGAGGAACATAATGATTGGAGATCCTCCCAAGATTAGATTATCCCATAAATTAATTTGTTTACCATCCCTTGGAATCCAAGAGGTATAATTTAATATAATATCTTTAGCTTCCATAATATATTTCCAAATTGAGGAGGAGTCTACTATGTTTTTCACACTTTTTAGGAGTTGGATTCCATTAGAGTTATTTGGATATTTGCATTTTAGGTTTTTCTTCCATGGAGAGTCTAGTAGATTGAGTAGGTTCTAAATAGCTTAGAACTTAGTACCTTGCTAACAATCATTATTTTCCTAATTCCTAGGCCTCCATGCTCCTTTGGCTTGGTAATAGCCTCCCAATTGACCAAATGAATCATTTTTCTATCCAATTGTCTTCCTCCTCACTATAGGAAAGTTCTTAGCATTACATCTAAATTTTGTAAGATATATAAGGGTGCGTGATATGCCAACAATTGATATATGAGAAGACTTGCTAGTATTGATTTGATTAAAATAGTTCTTCTGGCCAAGCTCAACCAACCATTGCTATATTGTTGTTTTCTCCTTGACATATTTTTTAGAATCACATTCCAGGTTTCCTTTTTTTAATGAAATTCCATAGGAACACCTAGGTATTTAAATACATCACTATCTTTGTTAAATCCTAAAAATTGAGAGAAACCTCTATCTTATGATGTTGAAGTATTTATAATGTAAAATCTATTATTTTGGGTGTTTATCTCTACCCTTGTGGTTGAGGAGAAGTAATCTAAAACTTATTTAATCAACCTGGCTTTTAGTTTTGTGGCTTCCCCAAATAAAATATTGTCATCTACAAATTGAGCATGAGTGATTATTCTATATCCTATAGTTGCTCTGATTCCCAGGATTTCCTTCTTCTTCTCATTTTGGTCAAGGTCTTCCCTAAAATTTTAGCTAGAAGGATATAAAGGTAAGGGGAGAGAGGACACCCTTGCCTTAATCCTCTAGTGGCTATAAAAAAATTAAAAATATCCATATTGATTAGAAGGGCTATCAAGGGTTCTGTTGTGGCCATCGCACAACATACCCCAAATTTGGGGATCCACCTTGAATTTTGAAATTTTGGGAATGTTGGGTCTTATTTGAGTGATAATTTTGATAGACCCATGCCAATGGAGGTAGTTATGTAGTTTTATGGGTTGTTTGGTATTGCCTTTTAATTTCTTTTAATTTGTCTTAGTTTGGTTGAAAATGTTTTGATTAATTTTAACACTTTGTATTAAATCAATTCAAATAATTAAAATTAATTAAATTTGATCAAAGGAAATTAATTATATATATATATATATATATATAAGTTTCCTTAGTCTTTAATTTAGGAAAATTTTAAGTTCTGTAGTTCTAATTGTTTTGGAAATCGTTTAGACTTGTTAGTTTAGTTTTATAATTTTAGTGGTTTTAGAATGGTTAATTTAGGTGTTGGGATTTTAGTTAGGTGTGTTAATTTAGATGTTGGGATTTTAGTCAGGGAACACGCCTAACACAGGATAGGTGGCACGGTTTTCGAGGAGGAAGGTAGGTCAGATTAGCGGATGCAACACTCAGGTGCGATCAACGGGCCCAAATTCCAACATGATTCAATGCATGAGTTTTGAGAGGCCACCCAGTGGATCAATTGAGTTATATGTAGGTGCATGAGCGTTGATATACCACCCATCGCCCCATTACTGAACGTATGTGGGATCAAACTCGTAGCTTGTAATGCTTCTTGTGCCACCCAAATATTTGAATCTGGTTTGGATCAGGGCAAATAGTGATCAAGCATACCAAAATTGATTTTCCAAATGGATATACAGGGTCTTCGTATTTCGAACACATGGAATCTAGAATCATCGGGTTACATGTTGGAAAAATTATGGTAGTGGAAGATTCGTAGAATAGGGAGGAAAATAAAATATTTCACCATATCAAAGCACGGTAACTTCCATGTTATATCAATACCATTGTGGGTGTTGCTCTTGAGATGGGATCCGTTTCAGCATCCAAATGCAAAGTGGTTTCACTGTACCAACATACAGTTTCACATGCGGGAGCAGCACAAGCTTAGAATTTACACAAGAGAATGGAGTGTTCAGATTTTACACATGAGGTCCCTCAAATACGTGCAACATTGTGGAGGTATGAACATAGAGATAACTCATCAAACGAACATTGCTGACTCGAACACAGTGATGATTTGGATACGAGAAGGTGTATGGCTTACGAGCTGGTGAAAGGGTTGGGAACTCATTACTGGAGGCATCCATGGTTACCAAAACTAACATCCGTGTTCGCTCTACGGACTCACAATTCATAGGTACATTAAATTTTGATGGAGAAAACGTATGCCTCCTCCATCTATCGTATCACAATAAGATCCACTACAACAACCTGAAACCAATATATGCATAATTAGAATCATGCTCTAGAAGGTGGCTTGGGATCATTTCCATGAGGTTATGCAAGTAAACTGAACATGAAAGCTAGATGTAAACTAGCGATGAGATTTAGAGCTGACCCTATGACATATTTATGAGGCAGTTTGCATTTATCAACATCTAGGCGACGTTTATGTGAAGCTTCAGTGACACTCAACAACTATATATTACTCTCAGCTTGGCACGTAGGGCCTAGATGGGTAATAATGTTCAGGAGTTACATGGGGTGTGCATTTGGAGACAATTGAGCCTTGGGTTATCAAAACATAGACAAAAATAGAATGTGCAGTGTGGTATTCTGCTCTGGAAGATGATCCGCGATCAGGGACATGGGATTCAAGGTCCAAAAAAAGAAGGGTAAGCTTATATAAGTGTAAACTAACCCAACAAATCTAGCAAAATGGACACCTCTGCGTGGCCACAAAAATATTTGAGTAACCCTGTGTGTGCATGTAGTAGAGACGCAAAAACCCACAGGGTATAAAATATTATTATTATTTTTAGAGAATAAATCTATCCAATAATCTTAGCACAAAGAACCTCTCCACATGCAAGCATAATTATAAATATTGGTATTGGACGTCTATGCAGAAGGACCGGTCTGGACAAGGAAAGCTTATGTCAATTTTTGAAACATAGAATACATGATGTTAAAGCATATTTTGTAGAAATGAAGGAGCCCTCCCCACATCCACTTACGTCAATTCTACGACATAAACAAATTTTTCATCATGGACATCCTGGATAAGCTCTTGCTGGAATTCAATTACACTGCGTAGAGCATAAGTAGAAGTTGTCCCTCGCTAGTGAAGGGAGCCAAAGTGAAGGGAATCAAATTTGACACTTAGTGTAGGTAATATTATAGGGATTGAACTTTGTTGCCATCGAGAACCACCAGCCATCTTTGTAGCTATGATTTTTACATGGTGGGAAGCAATTTTGAGACTATAATCCACGTTCGAATTCTCCATAATTCAACTAAGTGGACCCTCTATAGCAGAATGTTGTAGCTTTGCCAGTCAATGGCTAATATGTCATCAGATGCACGACGAACGACCTTGGAGCTAGGATAATGCACTGTCACTCGTGTAGCGGTGGAAACATTTGGCATTAATTTTTGACTAGTATAATAATATCCATGGTACATCTCTGACACTATGGATTTTTTCCTTCTAGTGTGGTTAGTATGGTTAGCAAACGGAGCCAACCAATTCATGTTAGCATGTCGTTAGCCAGGGGCCATGTACCCCTACTGATAAAAACACAGTGATTTTTGTATACAATAAATGCCAACATGCCACATGTATTGGGGGTTATAAAAAAATATGCTCGTAGGTAGGATTAATTAAAGTTTTAATAAATAAAATGAACCTAAAGAATTTACCAACGATAGAATAAATAAAGGGAATGACTACTACCTCGTTAATGGAAGCCAATCAATGAAGAAAGTGCTACTAAAAGATACTTTTGAGATTGAAGAAATAATTAGGCCTATATGCTATAAAATACGAAGTAAAATGCACCATGGGAGTAACTGTTACAAGGCTAAACGGTTGGCTTGATTATGAATAGAAAGTGGAAAAGAAGAGCGAAATAGTGAAATTAAGAGAAGCGTTACAAAGTAAGCATTATGAAGGAAATAAAGGGCCATGTCAGAATTAGGAAGCAAATAGAGGAGAGAAGATAAAACAGGAAATGAAAACATTACAAAAACCAAGAGTTGGGGGAAAAGCAAAACGAAGAGTTTTGGAAAAAATTTAAATACAGTATTGAAACAGAGTGGAGGGTCGAAGAATTTTTACATAAAATGCATGTTGGAAACTAGGTTGATGTGGAAGACATTTATCCTCCCAAGTTGTGGACTGCACCATTTCACCATAGGATGCCATTGAAGTTGGTATTCTACATTTGTATTGGATTTTTCTAAAAATATTTCTTTGCTAATACATTGGAAATTTAGTGAGTTTTTATGCATGTTAATGGTAGACTTGTCTATGATTTTTAATGTATTGCATTCTTTTCCTTAGAATATAACACCTCATTGAATGTTGGACTGCGTGAATACGGGTCACATTAATGTTGGTTTTATGCAGGATATTAATGTTTGCAGGGTCTGTGTGGAATTTTAGAGTTACAACGATTAATTTTATTTTCTTTTATTTTTTAACCCTATTTTTTTCATTTTTTTTAAACTTCATCAAATAAAATAAAAAATACAAAAAAAAAACATACATGGGTTCCAAGATTAAGTTTTAAATTCTTAATTTAAGCAATTTCACTTTTATTTTAAAGAAAATTTGAAATTCCAAAATTTCACATAAAGTTCAAATTTTAAAAAGAATTTTGTTATTTCAAAGCTTTACATGATTTCACATTTTAAAGGAGAGTCAAAATTTTAAGCTTTGTACTTTGTTTTCAAGCAATAAATTAGCTTCACTTTATGAAAATTAAAATACCACCAATTTTCACTAAAGGGGGGTGATTTATATGGTATTACAAAGGCTACTATATTTCAAAGTTAGTCACTTACTTCTTTTCTTTCATGCTCAAAGCAAAGCTTAACAATACAAGATAAAATTCATTCTCCAAGCAAGATAAAGTGAATCCACTCATCATTCAATGTTCACACTTTAGAGATAGATTTTAGTCTTTTCTTTCATGCTTAAAGCAAGGTTTAACAAAAAAGATAAAATTTGTTAAAATCTACTTAACAAAAGAAGATAAAATCAACCTAAAAAAACTCCGAGATAAAATGAACTAAATCACTATTCTAGGATGGTCATATGAAGGTCAATCACATCACATTTTATTTTCTTTTAAAGTTTCATGAACAATAAAAACATGGCAAAATCAAAGTAATACCAACATAGGCCCCTTGTTAACAATTACTTACAAATCACTAAGGTATTCTAAGCACTTATTTGACACATTTTCACAAGCATGCAAGCACACATTAGTTAAACAAGAACCTTGGAGAAATTTGAATTTATTTGCAAGAGGGTTTTCTAATAATACCCTATCTGTGATGGTAGTTTTGCAATTGGGCAAAATTATCACTCAACAAAATTGGTGCTAGAAGGAGGGCCTGAATTGGTCATTTTATTGCTACTTAAATGCTAAATTGTTCATTGTTATTTGAAAGGTTATTGAAGGTATTGGTCTTGACTAACGATGTTTGTTGACAAGTGATCACATGCATTTGATTGGAGAAGGCTCTAATTGATGATAAATTAATGCTAACTTTTTTTTTACAAATTCGAGAATTGGTCTAATTATTAAGGTTTTATTAATGCATTATAATAGATGAACATGATGATTTATTCATTTGTACATTTGAAACTGTTAGTCATTTCATGCATCTTTGCAAGACATTTATTTGACTAACAAAATTGGTACTAAAATTTTCTTTAAGGTCCACTAATGGCAATGTTTACTCCCATGATGACAGATAGTCCTTTGAACATGCCTGGGTCTTCACATGATGTTCCTATAGATCTTATGTGTTATCTACCTCAGTTTAGGCATGATGTGGTATCGACTGAGGAACATATTCAGAGATACAAGAACATTTTAATTTATTGCAAATAATACATGAAGATGTTGCTTGTAGGATATTTCCATACACATTGGATAAGGTTGTGTATGATTGGTACATCAAATTACCTCTAGGTTCTATCACCTCTTGGGTTCAACTAGAAGCAATATTTCTCAACCATTTTGGAAAATTGGTTGACCCAGTTATGATATTAAATCAGTTTGTCTCTATTCATAAAGAACCTAATGAATCCATGAAACTATTCAATGATAGGTTCCATAGGTTGTATACCGAAGTGGTGACACATTACATCATTTTAGAAGAAAGAGCCACTCAAATATACATGGGAGCCTTAGACCCCTTTACTTCTATGTTTTTGGGGAGACTTCTTAAAATTCCATCCTTGCCTAGAGCCTACAATGAGGTAGTAATAGTAGAACAGTGGGGGGTTTTAAAAGGTATCAATGTGGGTCAATTAACATTGCTTAGACTTTAAGCTCGTGATCAGATACCACAAATGAGTCAGGCTAATGCACAACCTTCTCCCATGATGAACTATGTTCCAAGAGATATGTATCCCAACCAATACCAACTAGTCAATTTAGCACCCTTGGATCAAATGATGTCTAATATGAGCAATCAACATGATGAAATTGACTATCCATATGTTACAACTACCTTAGATATCATTCAAAATGAGGTGCAATTTTCAAATTCACTACCCATCAATGAGGATTGTGATGATCAAGTTAACCAAAATGTAGAGATTGACTCAGTTTTGGAAACATATGAACCTTTAGAAATAAAAAGCTTAGAGTCATTATTTACAAGTGAGGATTGGGATAATCATAGAAAATTAAATATAAGGATTGATCCACTTTTAGAAACAAGTGAGCCATCAAAGGAAAATTTTGAAAGGTGGATTACAAATGAGGATTGTGGTGATCACGTAAATCTGAATACAAGAATTGATTCCACTGTAGAAACCCTTGAGCCACCAAAAATGGTTGAAGGTAAATTTGAAAAATATTTTCTCGAAGAAGCTGAAGAAGGTCATAGCCTAAGTTGTAGCCTAAATGAGCTTGAATCTGAAGAAGAAATTGAATATGGTATGAAATAATGAGAATGACTCACTTTGTTCCCATTTGAGGTACAAGAAATTGAAAGCCCTATCCCACCCAACAATCCTACAATGCCTATGTTACCTCAGATAGAGAAAAATTCAGAACATGAGTGGTTCAGATTTGATATAGTTGATGATATAGAGGAAAATATTACTTTATTCGAGATGACTCAAGCCATTTATCAGAAAGATGTGTTATTTGACATCTCCCTTGATCGACAAGAGTTTTGGTTTGAGAATGATGGGTGTATTTTTAATTGGGTGACTAATTTTGATGTTATTGAAAAACAGGTAATTGATGAAGATGAAGGGCTAGATAATGATGATGGAGAAGCCCACAAAGAAAAGGAAGAAATTACAACGGCTCACCAAGTCTTGGTAAATGAAAATGTACAAAAGGTAGAATCTCGGCCTTTATGTTCGACCATTCGAATTCTAGGTAAAAGTTTACATCATGGTATGTTGGATTCAGATGTGATTAATGATCAAATGTCATTTGCAGTTGATAAATAAGTTGAGTTGATTTCTCCTCACACCAATAATAAGGTTGCTTTGTTAAACAAGATAGAAGTGAATGTCTTTGAGTTGCTAGATCAAATTCATCAATAATTGATAATAGAATCTAGGATAAAAATTTACAATGATCCTCACATGTTAGATATCCTAGATGCTTGTCAAATTTTGTGTGGTTTTGATTGGCCTAAATACATAGATAATGACTTGGCTTCAAAATTTTTAGAAATAGCCTCCTATTTGAAAGAAATCATATTTGTTTGTGAAAATGAGAACTCAAGTCGGAGTGATGAATCAAGTTTGGAAATTTACACCTCATTGAATAAGCAAAATATAGTTGAAAATCATGTATTCACTTGCAAGTTTAATGAATCAAAGTCTCAACATGGAATTGCTAATATCATTGAATCAAATTGGTGGGGTGAGAGAGGTAAAATGAGAGTTTTTGTATTGCGTGGCCTAATCTTATTTTGGTTGGAATTCTATAAAACTTGGCATGCATGTCATAGTAGATGTCTTTTAAATTGTGGTAATCGTGTTTGGGATCCAGGGAAGTGATAGCCTAAATTTTACATCTTGTACATATATTGTATATAGCTTGTGGGTTTTCATGATTTCACTTTTTTGTGGCACTTTTGTGCATAATTCCATGTTTTGCAAGTTTTTGCTATTTGCTTTCTTGTCAATTTTCATTAGGTTAGGATCTGGTTTATTTTCAAGTGCTTTAGGTTGGTTTCTCCAATTGAGGTGATGTTTGGTGATAGCTACTAACTTCTGGTTTCTTTGTTGATAGTGTTTCTTTGTCATGTAGGTTGGATGGCCTAGTTTGGAATCTAGGGGAATTGAGAAAAAGGGGAATGAAGTTGTTTAGTAATCATTCTTAGATTTTGGACTAATATGGTGGAAGGTGGAACAATGAAACATTTCGTTGAAGCTCCACATATAACTCACATATTAAAGTGTATTCTTTGAAATCTTGAAGGATAAAGTCATTTTGGTTTGCAAATTAAGGCAAAAATCTAACACACTCCATATTTAGCCTTGAATGGTCTCTAACCCAGGTGGCAGGTGAATTTTGCAAAGCAATACAATGCTCAATAAAAAAAGAAGGAAAGAAAAGCCAAATCAATCAAAGGTTTAGGTCATCTCCATCGGGGCTATAAACGCCTGGCTGGCAGTGGAGCAATGTCTAGAAAAGAAAAAGATAAAAAAAAAAGTAAAAGCAAAATTAACCTAATACCTAGGTGATTCGAATAATATCTACCGAGGCTATAGACGCTTGGATGGTAGTAGAGCAAGATCTAGTAGAGATCAAGGTCATCTCCACCAGGGCTATAGACACTTGGATGGTAGTGGAGTAATGCAGAGGTACATTTTAATGAGTGACATTCTATAGCCTAAATGTGAAACAAATGATGGAATCTTGATTGTTTTAGGAATGTCAAAATGAATCACGATTCACACACTGAGCATAAGCAAATGGTTCATTCATTTTCATTTGAAGTTGTCTAACTCCATCTTCTCTGGATATTGCTAGGTAATTTTTTTTCTAATCTTTATTTTTTTGTTTCAGATCAGGTTCTTCATTCGAAATGCTTAGGAGCATTTCCCAATAAAGTTACCATTTATCGTGGCCATTGCACAACATACCCTAAATTTGGGGACCCACCTTGAATTTTGAAATTTTGGGAACGTTGGGTCAAATTTGAGTGATAATTTTGATAGGCCCATGCCAATGGGGGTAGTTATGTAGGTTTGTGGGTTTTTTGGTATTGCCTTTTAATTTATTTTATTTTGTCTTCGTTTGGTTGGAAATGTTTTGATTAATTTTAATACTTTGGATTAAATCAATTCAAACAATTAAATTTGATCAAAGGAAATTAAATAAATAAATAAATATAATAATTATAATATATATATATATATATATATATATAAGTTTCCTTAGTCTTTAATTTAGGAAAATTTCAAGTTCTATAGTTCTAATTGTTTTGGAGATTGTCGGTTGTTTTGGAAATCGTTTAGACTTGTTAGTTTAGTTTTATAATTTTAGTAGTTTTAGAATGGTTAATTTAGGTGTTGGAGTTTAGCCGATCCAAATGTTTAAAAATTATTTGTTCTACAGGTGCATGAAATGCAACTAACACAGGATACATGGCACAATTTTTAAGGAGGAAGGCAGGCTAGACCAGTGGATGCAGTGCTCACGCATGATCAATGGGCTTGAATTCCAACATGATTCAATGCACAAGTTTTGAGAGGCCACCTAGTGGTTCAGTTGAGTCATATGATGGTAGGTGCATGAGCGTTGATATACCATCCATCACCCCATTGTTAGACACATGTGGGATCAAACTCGCAGTTTGTAATGCTTCTTGTGTTGTCCGAATATTTGAATTTGGTTTGGATCAGGGAAAGTGATGATCAAGCATACCAAAATCAATTTCCCAAATGAATATACGAGGTCTTCGTATTTTGAACACATGGAGTCCATAATCATCGAGTTGTGTGTTGGCAAAATTATGGTATTGGAAGATTCGTAGAATTAGGAGGAAAATAAAATGTTTCACCGTATCAAATCATCGATAATTTCCATGTTATATCAATACCATTGTGGGCATCACTCTTGATATGGGATTCATTTCAACATCCAAATGCGAAGTGGTTTCATTATATCGACATACAGTTTCACGTGTGAAAGTAGCATAGGCTTAGCATTTACACAAGGGAATGGATTGTTCAAATTTTACACATGAGGTCCCTCAAATGTGTGAGATAACTCATCAAACGAACATTATTGACTTGGATATAGTGATGATCTAGACACAAGAAGATGTATGGCTTACAAGCTGGTGAAAGGATTTGGAACTCATTATCAGGAGCCTCCATGGTTACCAAAACTAACCTTTGTGTTCGCTCTATGGACTCGCAATCCACAGGCATACTAGAGAAAACGTACGCCTCCTCCATCTATCGTATCACAATAAGACCCACTACAACAAATTGAAACCAACATATGCATAATCAAAATTATGCTTTAAAAGGTGGCTTGGGATCATTTCCATGAGGTTATGCAAGTAAATTGAAAGTGAAAGCTAGACGTAAACTGACGGCAAGATTGAGAGCTGACCTAATGACATATCGATGAGGTGGTTTGCATTTATCAACAACGTCTAGGCGATGTTGATGTGAAGCTTCAGTGATACTTAGCAATGCATGTATTACTCTCAGCTCAGTATGCGGGGCCTAGATGGGTAATAATATTCAGGAATTACATGGGGTGTGCAGTTGGAGATAGTTGAGCCTTAGGTTATAAAAACACAGATGAAAATAGAATGTGTAGTGTGGGAGTGTTCTCCGAAAGATGATCCACGATCAAGGATATGAGATTCGAGGTCCAAAAAATGAAGGGTAAGCTTATATGAGTGCAGACTAACCTAAAAATCAAGCAAAATGGACACCTCTACGTGGCTACAAAAATGTTTGAGGTAACCCCATGTGTGCATGTAGTAGAGACACAAAACCCACAAGATATAAAATATTATTGCTTTTTAGAGAGAAAATCTATCCAATAATCTTAGTGCGGAGAACCTCTCCACGTGCAAATAAAATTCTAAAGATTTGTACGGGATGTCTACGCAGAAGAAGCTTGCTATGCATATTGCTGAGGACTAGTCTGGCCAAGAAAATCTTATGTCAGTTTTTGAAATGCAGATTACATAATGTTGAAGCATGTTCTGTAGAAATGAAGGAGTCCTCCCCGCATCCACTTACGTCGATTCTATGACATAAACGGAGTTTTCATCATTTACGTCCTAGATAAGCTCTTGCTAAAATTCAATTACACTACGTAGAGCATAAGTAGAAGTCGTCCCTCTCTGGTAAAGGGATACAAAGTGGAAGGAATCAAATTCGAAACTTAGTGTAAGTAATGTTATAGGGATTGAAATTTGTTGCCATCGAGAACCACCAACCATCTTCAAAGCTGTAATTTTTACATGGTGGGAAGCAGTTTTGAGACTATAATCCATGTATGGATTCTCTATAATTTGACTAAGTGGACCCTCTTCAATAGAACGATGTAGCTCTGCAAGTCAATGGTTGAGCTATCATCAGATGTGCGATGGACGACCTTGGAGCTAGGATAATGGACTATCGCTCATGTAGCGATGGAAACATTTGGCATTAATTTTTGACAAGTATAATAATATTCGTGGTACGTCTTTGACATTGCAGATTCCTTCTAGCATGGCAAGGATGGTCAACAAGCGGAGCCAACCAATTCATGTTGTTCTATTGTTAGCTGGGGGCCATGTACTCCTATCGACAAACACATAGTGAGTCTCGTCTGCAATAAATACTGACATGCCACATGTACTAGGGGTTATAAATAAAAATATGCTCGTAGGTAAGATTGATCAAAGTTTTAATGAAGAAAATGAACCTAAAGAATTTACCAGTGATAAAATAAATAAATGGAATGACTACTACCTCGTGAAGGGAATCCAAACAATGACGAAAGCGCTACTAAAAGATACTTTTGAGATAGAAGAAATAATTAGAACTATAAAATGCACCGTGGGAGTAACGGTTACAAGGCTAAACAATTGGCTTGATTATGAATAGAAAGTGGAAAAGAAGAACAGAATAGTGAAATTAAGAGAAGCATTACAAAGTAAGCATTATGAAGGAAATAAAGGACCATGTCAGAATTACAAAGCAAACAAAGGAGAGAAGACATAACAGGAAATGAAAAAATCACAAAAATGAAGAGTTGGAGGGAAGAGTAAAACGAAGAGTTTTGGAAAAAAATTAAAATACTACATTGAAATTGAGTAGAGGGTCGAAGAATTTTTGCAGGAAATACATGTTGGAAACCGGGTTTATGTGGAAGATATTTCTCCTCCCAAGTTTTTGGACTGCACCATTTCACCATAGGATGCCATTGAAGTTGGTATTCTGCATTTGTATTGGATTTTTCTAAAAATATTTCTTTGCTAATACATTGGAAATTTAGTGAGTTTTTATGCATGTTAATGGTAGACTCGTCTATGATTTTTAATGTATTACATTCTTTTCCTTAGAAGATAGCACCTCATTGAATGTTGGACTACATGAATACGGGTCACATTAATGTTGGTTTTATGTAGGATATTAATGTTTACGAGGTTTGTGTAGAATTTTAGAGCTACAACAACTTGTTTTATTTTCTTTTATTTTTTTAACCCTATCCTTTTTTATTTTTTTAAACTTCATCAAATAAAATAAATTAAATTAAATTAAATTAAAAAAAAAAGATACATGGGTTCCAAGATTAAGCTTTAAATTCTTATTTTAAGCAATTTCACTTTTATTTTAAAGGAAATTCGAAATTCCAAAATTTCACATAAAGTTCACATTTTAAAAGGAATTTTATAATTTCAAAGCTTTACATGATTTCACATTTTAAAGGAGAGTCAAAATTTCAAGCTTTGCACTTTTGTTTTCAAGCAATAAATTAGCTTCACTTTATGAAAATTAAAATTCCAATTTCAAATTTTCACTAAAGGGGGGTAATTTATATGGCATTCCAAAGGCTACTACATTTCAAAGTTAGTCACTTAGTTATTTTATTTCATGCTCAAAGCAAAGCTTAACAATACAAGATAAAATTCATTCACCAAGCAAGATAAAATGAATCCACTCATCATTCAATGTTCACACTTTAGAGATAGATTTTAGTCTTTTCTTTTATGCTTAAAGCAAGATTTAACAAAAAAGATAAAATTTGTTAAAATTTGCTTAACAAAAGAAGATAAAATCTACCTAAAACACTCTAAGATAAAATGAACTAAATCACCATTCCAGGATGGTCATGAAGGCCAATCACATCTCATTTTCTTTTCTTTTAAAGTTTCATGAACAATAAAAACATGGCAAAATCAAAGTAATACCAACACAGGTCCCTTGTTAACAGTTAGTTGCAAATCACTAAGGTATTCTAAGCACTTATTTGACACATTTTCACAAGAATGCAAGCACACATTAATTAAACAAGAACCTTGGAGAAATTTGAATTTATTTGCAAGAGATGGTTTTTTAATAATATCCTATTTGTGATGGTAGTTTAGTAATTGGGCAAAATTATCACTCAACAAGTTCTTCTATGCAAGCTCTTATCCAATCTATCATTTGAACTAGAAATCCAAATTTAGCTAACACCTATTTTAGAAAGCCAATGTCTACTCTATCAATTAGCCATATCAAGTTTAATGGCTATTATTTTCTTTTTGGACTTGGGATTTGAGTGTTGGGCTTCATGAATCATTATTATGTTATCGTATATATGTTTCCCTAGAATAAACCCCCTTTTCTTGACTCTATCAAATCATTAATCTACCTTTTAATTATGTTTGATAGTATTTTAGTCATTAACTTATAAGAGCAATTGCACAAAGAGATAGATTTGAATCTGTCAAAATTAACTGTATTTTTTTCTTTTGGAATTAAAGCTAAGAAAGTGGATTTGATCACCCAGATAGCTTACTTCTAATCCTTGTCTCTTCTATCATTGCCAACAGGTCATATCCTATAATTTTATAAAATTGTTGATAAAAATTGTTGGTGAAGCCATATGGTCCTGGAGCTTTGTCCTTGGGTAGTGAACGTATAACTTCTTCCAACTCTTATCTGGTTACCACTGAAGAGAGATCTTCTTTGTCTCTATTTTTTTTAATCAAAGGAGGGTTGTTGTCCAGGAGAGTGGCCTAAGCCTATTGATTTATTGTTGTCTTTGTGAAAAGGATCAAATAATGATCTCTTACTAGTTCCTTTATGATTGATTGTACAAAATAATTTTCTTTACCTTTTTTAATTTCTTTGATAGTATTTTGTTGGTAGTGTTGCATTGTTTTTAGATGAAAGTAATTTGTTTTTGTCTCCTTTCTTGAGCCATATCATTCTTGATCGAAATCTTCAATGTGCCTCTTCTTCTTTGAAAGCTTGATCAATTTCTTAGTTCAATTGGAGTCTTCTCTCTTCCTGTTGAAGGGTTGTATGTTGATCACCTATCTCTTTCTCCACTTCCTCCATATGTTGTAGCAATATTCTTGACCTATTTAAAACTTTGTTCTTATAGGTAATCCATTCCTTAATGGTTTTCTTGAGATTGAAAATTTTAACTTTCCATACCTCTTGGGGACTATTAGCACAAACATGATGCTTTCAAATACTTTCTACTAAAAGTGCAAACTCCTCATACTTCATCCGTTTTGGATTGTATTTGAAAGGAATCTTCCTTTTCCCAAGATCACTATCACCCGTATCCAAATAGATGGGCTTGTGATCTGAAACCAAACTTTGAATTATGCCACTTGATACAAATGAATACTTGAACAATATATCTTCTTATATTAGAAATCTATCTAATCTTTCTGCAGTTAATTTAATTCCAATTCTTCTGTTTGTCCATGCAAATTTTCCTTTTTTGGGGATTATGTCTTGAATTTTCTACTTAGTTATGATTTGCATACCTAGGTCCTTAAAAGGGTCTTTTGAGGGAATACCTCATTTTTTCTTCCATTAGGCTAAAGTCACATTTAGGTCCGTTGATATGATTAAATTTGGGGGTATTTTCTGACAAATCTAGCGTTGAAGACTTTTCCAAGCCTCCTGTTTTAGGACTATGTTATTTGGTCCATAGAAATTGACTATGGTTCAAGTCCGTCCATGTGGAGAGGAGAAAGAAGTTGCTATCCAATTTGAGTTTCTTGTTTTGTTAATACATATCAGGTGTTGTGGATCCCATGCAAGGAGAAGCCCCCTGAGGCACTTGATGAATCTATTGCTTCTAGGTATGAGGATCTCCATATATTTTTCTATTCTATTCTTTTCAACTACTCTGTTAATTTAGTTTCTTGAATGTGGATAACCATTGGCTTATGTTGGGCTAATAATTGAATTAAGTAGTTTTTCTTTAGAAGACTATCCAATCCCCTTCCATTCCATGATAGAACCTCCATTTCTTAAGTGGCTTCTTAGCCTTGTTAAAGTCTAAAGTTGTTTGTGCTTTTATTTTGAATCTCTATATTTGTTTGTTTTGTTCTTACCTCTTGATTAAATTTCTTCCCTCTGATAGAAGATTTGGTGGTTGGGGTACTTCCTAGAATAATTATTGTTTCTAACTGAAGATTTGGTGGTTGGGGTACTTCCTAGAATAATTATTGTTTCTAACTGAGTCTCTTCTATTTCTTCAAACTCCTCTTCTTGAAGGTTTTATTTTGTAGACTAAGTTTCCTCCACTTCATCTTCTAATTTAAGATCTAATGGATTTTCCTCTTTTTTAGATGGCCTTGGATGTTCCTCTTCCTCATTTTGTGATAAAACAAAAAATCATTATTTTGTATTTTTGGCTATGGTTAAGGCCTCCTTCTACTTTTAAATCTTCTCTACTATTTTCTTCTTACTAGTTGAAAGTCTTGATCTTCCTCCTTTGTCTCATGTTGTACCTTAATAGGATAGTTCCTTAAGAAATGACCATATTGATGTCAGCTAATACATTTAAAAGGAATGTGATCATAATCTAAGGCTAGGTATGGATCCAATCCAAGACTTTGATACCTATGTTTTCAAGAACCCTTTTTTAGATTGACTTGAGCACACAATCTAACACAAGTTGCATTATTGGCCTTCGGAGGAACCCAGTCTATAAATATGCCAATAGAGTTACCTATCATCTCAAGAGTTGGTTTATTCCATAAATGTAGGGGTAAAATGATAATCTTGCCCAAATTAAGACTTATTCTATCTAGTTGTGGGTCGAAACTGATTAACCAAGGGGTTATGTAGAGGGCTTGATCCAAGGAACCAGGGCCCTCCTTGAAACATTGCATCTCTTTCCTCTATGGAGTTGAAAATAACTATGAAATATCCTTTCCCTGTCATCATGAATTTATAGATAGATATTTTAGATCCCCAAAAAGAGGTGATCCAGTTTTAAATGGTTATTAGGCTAGGTCAAATACCCACAAATTTGCAAGCAATATCTCTCTTAGTTAGGGTGAGGATTAGACTCTGAATATAGTCTGAAGGAATCTCCACCACTAGAGAATCATCCAACTTAGGAACAAAGGAGCCTTTGTTACTTGATTGGAACTGTTCTGGCCTCTTCATATTTAGAGCTTTGATCATATTTTCTAGTTTTGATTGGTCAAACAAAGGAGGTAGTGAAAATAAGAAAAACAAGCCATGGTCAGCGTAGCGTTCTTGAGTATGGAGGCAGTTGTCATGGTAACATCTTGGAATAAGGGTTTTGGGAGGGGGGAGGGATCTTCCCCATCGCCATTACCATGATATGGCTTCAAAGGTGATCAAAACCCTAATATGAGCCAAGAGAGAAAACCCTCGCCAAAATCTAAGATATTTTATTCATCAACTCACTTCCCCTATTAAATTCATGGAAAAACCATGAATTCAAAAGCAACGAAAACTAGCAAAGGAAGAAACAAAAGATCTTAAACTAAATAACTGCAAAAAAATTACAAATAGTCATAAGCATGTAAAGGATAATACGTCGGATGACATGAACCCTTGTCCAAAAACTAGGTCTAAGCATCAACAATGGATAGCATAATCAAAACTAACACTGTTGTAACTCTCATAAAAATTGTATAATGTTCTCAACAATCACAGGCTCAAAGCACTACATAATCCTCACTGGGAGTGAATTTGTTTCATTTTCTATGCTTCAATAAATATTTGGTCGTGGAGGACTACATATAACTAGGCCTCTTGTTTTTGTGATATGTTTTTAACCTTAAAGTAGACCATAACTCTTATTAGTTCATATGAAGTATAAGTTAAAAAATTATTTTAAGCTTATATTATATAAAATAATAACTAATACAAATTAAATATAATAATATTTATGAATAAAATAATTTTTTTTTTTTTTGTAAAGAGGTTGAAAAGCGGGGATATGTTAGGGCCACCCTTTTTGTGAAATTAACTTAGGTCTCTGCTAAAAGAACCCAATAACTTTTACCATTACGGAAATAAATCTATCTTTATAATTAATTTTATAAACTAAATAAATCTATCTTTATAATAATTAAAAAATTATAAATTAAAAAATAATTTTGAAAATAACTTGTAAACACAAAATAATTAAATATAAAAGCAAAGCTTCACACCTAAAGACATTTATAATCTTAAACTTTCATCCCAAAAAAATCAAATTCAAAAACAAAACAAAAAAACCGAGCTTAAAGACCTTTTGATTTTAAACTAGGAGTATTTACGCCTAAAACCACGTTTCAAAACACATCTTAGTGATTAGGAAACCCAAACTTAAATCAGGGTGAGCTCTGATGTATAAAACAAAGAGCACGAAGAGCACATAAATTATTGTGCGTTAAAAAAAATTAAAAAATTAAAATAGTGAGGACAAATCAAAAGTTTGGGGATCAGGGGCAAATTTAATAATTAAAATAATTTTGCGGGATCCTTTTATTTATGGAATCAGTAATGTTTTTTCCAGATTTAATTATTGGATACATGATCAGACATTTTTTTAAAAAGTTATCTTTATTTATAAGTTAAATTATTGGAACTGTTTTAATAACTTCTGTCTGATCTAGGTAAATGTAAATGAGAGTGAGGAAGACCTTCAGTTTGATACTGTTTGAGACCTGTCGGCAAATAATTTGTAAACTTTAAAACTGCATATGGGATGTGGTCTACTGATAAGAACATCATTTGTATTATCAATGATAATACTCCATATCAAGCAGCAATGATCGTGTATAAAAAATATTGATTAAAAAATAAAAATTGAGACCCTATGATGCACACTCCTCTTCTTTTACCAGGAATGAAACCCAATATCAACCTAAAAACAAATGTATATAAGAAATATTGATAAAAAAAAAATAAGACCGCATTAAGCACACTCACTCTTCTTTTACCCAATTTTGCTTGTAAGACCACATAGCAGTGTTCGATTCCCGGGAAACTGATCAAGTTTGTCGAAGCAGAAATGGCGCGGCTGGTTTTGAATAGAACAGTTTTCTCTTTCCACAGTGGCCAAGGACAAGGATGAGAATTATAGCGTTCTTGATATCGGTGTTACGAAATTTGAGCAGATACGAAGCAAAGAAGAGTGCGGGAATCGGATTAGAAGTAAAAGAAGAGGTGTTAACAGCTCGAGGAGTAGCGGGGACTCGCGCCGGCACCGCAACATCTTTGTCGTGTCTTCTCAGGACCTGGCGGCGCGGGTGAGTTTCGAACCCCCGATACCTTAGGATTACGATACTTTATTGAAAAAGAATGAGATTTGATTCAAAATGTAAGCTTGTGGAAAATGATGAGGTCGGCCACGTGGCATGGCATGAATATTTACTTGACTGTGTGATTCACAACTCCTTCCTAAAAGAGACATTTCAATATACAGCTAGTTGGGGGAGATTATATTAATTGGAGATTTCAATGCAAAGACAACAAATAAGCAAGTTAATATTCTAGAAGGTAGTGAAGATATTGAGATTAATCCTCTTTGGATGTTAGAAGAGGAAAATCAGAAGTGGACTAAGACTTCAGAAGATAAGCATGGGGCTATCACGCAATATGGAGAAGAGTTGTTAGGCCTTTGCAGCATATACAATTTGATTATTTGCAATGGGATGAACAAATGGAAAAATTCAGGAAAGTATACATGCAAAACATATAAGGGACAAAGTGTAATAGACTATGTAATATGCTCACAGAATTACATACCAAAAATAGAGGAGCTAGAAGTGGAAGATTCTCCGGTGGAACTTAAGTCAGATCACAACCCAATTGTTATGAAACTTCGAATGCATGGAGACAAACCAAGGGAAAAACACTTGCAAGGCAATCAAAATAAATATCCTCACAAGGGAAACATTCTCTTAACAGATGAAAATCGGCAGAATTTTAGAGCAGTATTAAATAACAAGTTACAGGAAAGGGAAGAACTACATCACAGTAGTAGAGATTACAATAAGAGTGAATGGTTAATGCACGTTATTCAAGAAGCTCTAAACAAATGCAAGAGAGCTAAACCTAAAAAGAAAGAAAGGAATAGCTTCCCAACCAACCCATGGTTCGATGAAGATTGCAAAAAAATGCGAAGATTACTAAAGGAACCAACGGGTAAAACAAGAGCAAACAAAAAAGCATATGAGAAACTGGTAAGGGCAAAAAAAGAAGAATACACTAGAACAAGGAGGAAAGAATTGATTTACTTAGGGAAGCATGAACCAAAGAAATTTTGGAAGGAACTAAGCGTGAAAAGGATGCAAACTGAAAATAACATAATAGTTAATCAGTGGTTGGAGTATTCAAAACAATTGTATCAGCGTAGTAACCAACAGGAGACACCCCCTACTATCATTGTCAAGAAAGAACTTTTCACAATTGAAGACATTATTCAAGGGATAAAAAAGTTAGCAACTGGTAAAGCCCGTGACATAGACAATCTTCAAGCAGAGCATATAAAATGGGGGGTAGATATCTTGGCACCGCAAATCAAAGAAATTTTCAATGAGGTCATACAAAATGGCTTCCCTATCGAGTGGACAACTAGCTTGACCATTCCTTTGTTTAAAAGTGGAGATGTAAATAATCCCTCAAACTATCGAACTATCATGATCAACCCTCTCTTTGCAAAGTTGTTTGGGAGTATGATAGAGCGTAGGATCAACATATGGGCAGAAGAAAAGGGAAAGAGAGCAAAGGGGCAAGCGGGTTTTAGGCCCAAGCACTCAACTATTGATCACTGTATCACGCTCGGACACATAGTGGAAAAAATATGGGACAAAAAAGAGGAGGCTTTTTGTTGTTTTGTAGACTTCAAAAAGGCATTTGACACGGTGCCAAGGAAAAAATTATGGAGCAGAATGGAAGAGCTAGAGGTTCCAATTCACTACGAGGCAGCAATTCACGAGACTATATGAGCATGTAAAGGCTAGAATCAGAACACGGGAAGGGTTATCTGAATGTTTTGGTAGTGACATAGGTGTCAAACAAGGTTGCCCTCTATCTCCGACCTTATTTGGGTTGTACATTGACAAGTTAGAAGAATGGATAAACAAATTTGGGGGAGAGGGTGTGCATTTAGCCAAATATGTGGTAAAACTCCTCATGTATGCAGATGATGTAATTCTTGTGGCCAAAACAACCAAAGATCTAGAAGATCACCTTCAAGCTCTAGAACTCTTTTGTAAAGAAGTTGGGATGCAGGTGAACACGAGCAAAACAAAAATTATGATTTTTTCAACAAAAAAGAAGCAACAACTCAAATTTCAGTTTGCAGGAGAACCGCTTGATGTAGTAGTAGAATACAAATACCTGGGCATAGACTTTCATGACAAACTTAATTGGAATACATGTAGGATGAAAAGAACTCAAAGTGGTTGGAGAGCACTATATGCACTTCAAAACAGGTGTAGGAATGCCGAGTTGTGGGATTGGAAGACCACCAAGGTCTTATTTGGCCTACTTGTTACACCGGTTCTGTTGTATGGTTGCGAGGTGTGGGCTAGTGGCACAACAAATGCAAAATGGAGGCAAATAGAAAGGATTCAAAAATATCTAATCACAAACTTTCTCAAAATTAAGGCCACAACCCCTTATGAAATTATTCTAGCTGAAACTGGAATGTTCCCTTTAGAAGCAATTGCTATGACCAAGCTGTTATGTTACTTGAAAAAAAAGAAAACATGACAAATGATAGATGGCCTAGGGCAGCTAGGGATGAAGAGTTGCATAGGCGAAAGAATACATGGATGAAACAAAATCAGAAATGGATGAAACGTTGGGAAATCAACATAAATGAATGCCCAAATGTCAACAAAGACATAAAAATTATGTGAATGAAAAGTTTAGAAGTGGAATGTGGAAAAATGCAAGCAGGAAAAGACAATATTATATTGCAAATTTTAACCCAACGTATGACCACAAGGAAAAAACGTATATAGGCGCTGAAATCAAGTGGAAGGAAAAAATACTCATTGCTCAGATAAGGACTAGCTCTCATAGGCTTAGATGTGAAACAGGGAGATGGACAACGCCCAAAGAACAATGGGAAGAAAGGATATGTACTCTATGCAACACAGGGGCAATAGAGACAGAGGAACACTTCATCTATAAATGCCCGAGTTTTTCAGATATCCGTGACAAATACAAAGAAACACTTGGGAACGAGTTTATGGCAGATTTATTTGAAGACAGTAAAATAAAAAAAGTTGGGGAATTGCTAACACAAATCAGCAGGAGAAGGAACAACCTTCTCAAAGATATTAAAGATCATATGATATGATTTGAGTAATTGTACTTCCATATTTGAGGTCCCATAGACCATATTTGGGTCTCATGGACGTAATTAAAATCTTTCATTTCACAATTCATTATCACAAAATGCCATTTACATTTAACAAACTTCATCCCTATATAGATTTTATAAAGTATTGATAAAAATAAAATAAAAGTGGCATAATATAAATATATAAAAAAAAACTTTATAAAGAATAAGTAAATCTTCTAAAAATAAGGTTGAAGGAAAAGCTTCTATTATATTAGATGTTTGGTTAGGGTTGTATAAAATGTCATATGGTCTATAGTCTTAGGATGTTAAAAATTAGGTTAACAATTTATATGGTAAATTGTATGCATATAAAAAAAGGTTATAATTTTGAAATGAAATGAAAGATTTTAATTACGTCCACGAGACCCAAATATGGTCTATGGGACCTCAAATATGGAAGTACAATTACTCAAATCATATCATATGATCTTTAATATCTTTGAGAAGGTTGTTCCTTCTCCTGTTGATTTGGGTTAGCAATTCTTCAACTTTTTTTATTTTACTGTCTTCAAATAACTCTGCCATAGACCCGTTTCCAAGTGTTTCTTTGTATTTGCCATGGATATCTGAAAAACTCGGGCATTTATAGATGAAGTGTTCCTCTGTCTCTACTGCCCTTGTGCTGCATAGAGTACATATCCTTTCTTCCCATTGTTCTTTGGGCGTTGTCCATCTCCCTGTTTCACATCTAAGCCTATGAGAGCTAGTCCTTATCTGAGCAATGAGGATTTTTTCCTTCCACTTGATTTCAACGCCTATATACGCTTTTTCCTTGTGGTCATACGTTGGGTTAAACTTTGCAATATAATATTGTCTTTTCCTGCTTGCATTTTTCCACATTCCACTTCTAAACTTTTCATTCACATAATTTTTTATGTCTTTGTTGACATTTGGGCATTCATTTATGTTGATTTCCCAACGTTTCATCCATTTTTGATTTTGTTTCATCCATGTATTCTTTCGCCTATGCAACTCTTCGTCCCTAGCTGCCCTAGGCCATCTATCATTTTTCATGTTTTCTATTTTTTTCAAGTAACATAACAACTTGGTCATAGCAATTGCTTCTAAAGGGAACATTCCAGTTTTAGCTAGAATAATTTCATAAGGGGTTGTGGCCTTAATTTTGAGAAAATTTGTGATTAGATATTTTTGAATCCTTTCTATTTGCCTCCATTTTGCATTTGTTGTGCCACTAGCCCACACCTCGCAACCATACAACAAAATCGGTGTAACAAGTAGGCCAAATAAGACCTTGGTGGTCTTCCAGTCCCACAACTCGGCATTCCTACACCTGTTTTGAAGTGCATATAGTGCTCTCCAACCACTTTGAGTTCTTTTCATCCTACATGTATTCCAATTAAGTTTGTCATGAAAGTCTATGCCCAGGTATTTGTATTCTACTACTACCTCAAGCGGTTCTCCTGCAAACTGAAATTCGAGTTGTTGCTTCTTCTTTTTTGCTAAAAAATCATAATTTTTGTTTTGCTCGTGTTCACCTGCATCCCAACTTCCTTACAAAAGAGTTCTAGAGCTCGAAGGTGATCTTCTAGATCTTTGGCTGTTTTGGCCACAAGAATTACATCATCTGCATACATGAGGAGTTTTACCACATATTTGGCTAAGTGCACACCCTCTCCCCCAAATTTGTTTATCCATTCTTCTAACTTGTCAATGTACAACCCAAATAAGGTCGGAGATAGAGGGCAACCTTGTTTGACACCTATGTCACTACCAAAACATTCAGATAACCCTTCCTGTGTTTTGATTCTAGCCTTTACATGCTCATATAGTCTGTGAATTGCTGCCCTGTAGTGAATTGGAACCTCTAGCTCTTCCATTCTGCTCCATAATTTTTTCCTTGGCACTATGTCAAATGCCTTTTTGAAGTCTACAAAACAACAAAAAGCCTCCTCTTTTTTGTCCCATATTTTTTCCACTATGTGTCTGAGCGTGATACAATGATCAATAGTTGAGTGCTTGGGCCTAAAACCTGCTTGCCCCTTTGCTCTCTTTCCCTTTTCTTCTGCCCATATGTTGATCCTACGCTCTATCATACTCCCAAACAACTTTGCAAAGAGAGGGTTGATCATGATAGTTCGATAGTTTGAGGGATTATTTACATCTCCACTTTTAAACAAAGGAATGGTCAAGCTAGTTGTCCACTCGGTAGGGAAGCCATTTTGTATGACCTCATTGAAAATTTCTTTGATCTGCGGTGCCAGAATATCTACCCCCATTTTATATGCTCTGCTTGAAGATTGTCTATGTCACGGGCTTTACCAATTGCTAACTTTTTTATCCCTTGAATAATGTCTTCATTTGTGAAAAGTTCTTTCTTGACAATGATAGTAGGGGGTGTCTCCTGCTGGTTACTACGTTGATACAATTGTTTTGAATACTCCAACCACTGATTAACTGTTATGTTATTTTCAGTTTGCATCCTTTTCACGCTTAGTTCCTTCCAAAATTTCTTTGGTTCATGCTTCCCTAAGTAAATCAATTCTTTCCTCCTTGTTCTAGTGTATTCTTCTTTTTTTGCCCTTACCAGTTTCTCATATGCTTTTCTGTTTGCTCTTGTTTTACCCGTTGGTTCCTTTAGTAATCTTCGTGCTTTTTTGCAATCTTCATCGAACCATGGGTTGGTTGGGAAGCTATTCCTTTCTTTCTTTTTAGGTTTAGCTCTCTTGCATTTGTTTAGAGCTTCTTGGATAACGTGCATTAACCATTCACTCTTATTGTAATCTCTGCTACTGTGAGGTAGTTCTTCCCTTTCCTGTAACTTGTTATTTAATACTTGCTCTAAAATTCTGTCGATTTTCATCTGTTAAGAGAATGTTTCCCTTGTGAGGATATTTATTTTGATTGCCTTGCAAGTGTTTTTCCCTTGGTTTGTCTCCATGCATTCAAAGTTTCATAACAATTGGGTTGTGATCTGACTTAAGTTCCACTGGAGAATCTTCCACTTCTAGCTCCTCTATTTTTGGTATGTAATTTTGTGAGCATATTACATAGTCTATTACACTTTGTCCCTTATATGTTTTGCATGTATACTTTCCTGAATTTTTCCATTTGTTCATCCCATTGCAAATAATCAAGTTGTGTATGTTGCAGAGGCCTAACAACTCTTCTCCATATTGCGTGATAGCCCCATGCTCATCTTCTTAAGTCCTGGTCCACTGTTGATTTTCCTCTTCTGGCATCCAAAGAGGATTAATCTCAATATCTTCGTTACCTTCTAGAATGTTAGCTTGCTTATTTGTTGTCCTTGCATTGAAATCTCCAATTAATATAATCTCCCCCAACTTACTGTATATTGAAATGTCTCTTTTTAGGGAGGAGTATGGGTCTTCTCTGTTAAGGTCATGTTTCTTATAGAATTTAGAATTCTTGGGAGCAAAATAACATGTTGCTATGCTAATAACTGACTTATTTTCTAGGATCTTTATCCAGATGTACTTGTTTGTTTTCATCTTGTTTTTCAATTTTAATGACCCCACCCACCCCTCTTAAAAACAAAACACCCCACCCCTTTGCCATTACCCAACCTACCCCCCCCCCCCTTTTTTGTATCCCACAAATTTTGGAGTCCTACATCCATCGTGTTCATGTGTTTTCGTCAATATGATTATATCTTTGTCTCTAGCAATGGGCCCTAACCCGGGTCCTCTTCTCCAAGGGTAACCTCTACAGTTCCAACTTACCATTGTAAGATGTTCCCGGGCGGGCCATACTCCCTATTTGTTTTGGGTTTGTTTAGATGTGATGTATGCCTTTCCATTTCTTAAATATGCCCGTTTCCCTTCATTCCTTGCTGCCCTCACCTTTTCCCATTCCTTATTTCTTTCTTCCTGTTGTAAAAATGTTAGGTCATCATCTAAATAGAATTGTGACCCTCTCAACATGCCTCTGTTTTTTAGTAACCTTGTTTTATCCTCGTAGCTCATCAATGTGACCCGAATATGTCTATCTCTGCCTCCTTCTCTCAGCCTACCAATTCTGCTTACTTTTTTTATCTGACCCTTCCATTGTAATCGATCTGACAAGAAGTCCCTGGTTAAACGATTTGTGTCTTCCCTGTCCCCATAATCTTTCAACCCTTTGATGATTATATTTGATAACTTCTCATGTCTTTCTTTCTCTTCTGTTATTTGAATTTTTACTTGCTTCTCTATCAACACTCTTTTGTTGATTGACTGGTTCTTTTACTACTTGAGACCATGTCTTTGCCTTTGCTAATTCATTTCGTAGCTCATTTTCTCTTGTTTCCATGTTTTGGAGTGTTTCTTGTACCTCTTTTATTTGATTTGCATTTGTTTTTTCCACCTCTATTGCATCATTGATTGGGGGGTGGATGGCTTGTTTGAGGACATGCCATTCACGTTGACCCATGTTTGCAAGGTTTTGTAGCTTTGACACTTGCTCCTTGAGTTGGTTGTTTTCCTTTTCCAACCTTCGAATGGTGTTTATAACCTCATCCGATTTAGTATCTCTTAATTTCTCCCTCCTTTCCATGCTTTCAAGTTTCTCTTTCATCTTCATTAGCTCTTGCACATAAAGTCTTGGTGCCCACATGAGTGGTGTGGTTGTGGGACTGTAAGTTTCTTCCTCATCTGAAAACTCATTTTGGTGATCCATTTCCATGTTGAATGCTTCTGCGTTATTTCGATTTTTCTCCCGCTTGTTTCCTTCATATTCTCTTGTGTCATTGCCTCATCACCCCAAACCCCATGATGGTTGTGCCTTTGATTGTTCCTTATTCTCCACCTGTTTATGTGGTAGAATATTTTTTATTTTTATTTTTTGATATGTCCTCTTCATTGTTGTTGCCCTTGCTCGAGCTTGTCGATGCCTTAATATCCTCCAATATTGTTTCTCATTGACATATATTGGTTCTTGCAATTGTTGCTTCCCTTCTTCCATTGTCGAACCCTTTATACTATTGATCCGATGAAATAGATGTGTAATAAAACCCTCCACTGCAAACCCTCCTTGCTCTGCAAACCCTCCTCCACTGCAAACCCTTGTCGAACCCCCTATACTATTGATCCGATGAAATATATATAATAAAACCCTCCGCCGCAAACCCTCCTTGCTTTGCAAATCCTCCTCCATTGCAAACCCGTTGAACGAATTTGTGTATATATATATGTGCAAACCCTCCTCTGTTGCAACCCTCCTCCACTACAAACCCGTTGAAATAGACTCGACCCTCACTGTTTTGTGACGGGAAAATATTTGTCGTATGTTTTGCGTTGCTGTTTTTGCCGTATGTTTTTCTGAGGGTGACTAAAACCCTTTTCAAATTTTTTGTTCTAGCTAAAAGCTAGTGGAGCTCGCAACTGGGGTGTTGAATGAAGGAACTATATGTCCACGTATTTCTCCTATCTACTTAAATTGTTTTATAAATCGAAAGAGGATGAAAAATGTGCTTACCCGATGAGATAGATGTGTAATACAACACTCCACCGCAAACCCTCCTTGCTTTGCAAAAGCACTCCATCGCAAAAAACACTTTGCCACAAAACAAAAAACCCTTCGCTACAAACCCTCCTCACTCTGTAGACCCTCCTCCGCTGCAAGCTCTTGCCGAACCCCCTATAGTTATCGTTGGCTGGATAATCATGAATTTTATATATTATAATTTTAATATATATAGGGTTTACTTTCTTGGAAAAAAATTGCATGTATTCTAGTTTGTGAGTGCTTTGTTTAGTTTGCAACAACAATTGTTTTCTCATCGTGACCAACTCTCCTATGTAATAAAAACAATTGTTTTCTCAATTAAAAAGCGGATTAGCCAACAAGAGGATATTTTTTCCTTCTTATTTTTGACAATCCACATGCCCAAAAAGATATATTAATTTTCTAATTCAACTATGCACAAAAAAAAAGAAAAAAAAAACATAATCGAATGAAAAATATAGTTAAATGATCTAAGACAAAATAGAGTGAATTTTAGTTGAAACTCATGGATTAAGTGACAAATATGTTCGAACTTCTCATGGGAGAACACTTCACCAATTCTTTCTCTTCATTTGTCCCAATTGTCCAACTTGCCTTTAAGTTGGACATTGAGATATCCATTCATCATTTTGATGGTAAAATTGATGGGATACAGTGGATATTTAGGTTTGCATTCTAGATGCATATTTTAAAATGCCATAAAAGGTTTTGGTGGCTAAAGTCCATATGGATGATAAAATTCTAATTTGGTGGCAATCCCACATCAAGCTTATGGAAGCAATAAAAAAACAAGAAATTGCTATGTAGAAAGAGTTCCAAACAAATTTATGGTCATTCTTTTATCCCCTTTAATATACAAAGGATTTATTGGTTGTTTGGCTTCATATTTGTAAAAAAATTAGCTAATCAGTCAAACATTACATCGAGGACTTCAATTGATTATCTATCAAGTTGATGTAGTTGAACTTGATGATGTCCTTTGCATTAAATTTATCTTTGAATTGTTTTCACATCTCTGAAAGGAGATAAAGGTTATCACCATCACCTCTTTAGAGCATGCTAACCAACTTGCTCTAAAGGTGGAAGTTAGTCAATAAAGGAAAAACACTATTAATTCTTTTGCCTTTTATGAAAAAACACCTCTACCCCCAACAAACTTCTCAAACCTTGCCACCCTATCCAAGAATGAAAATTCTTCTCAATGTGGCTCCATTAAGAATTTTTAACAATGACAAGAATTTTTATGCTTATCATAAACATGTTGGACATTCTACTAAAGAATGTCATGTCTTGCTGTCAAAGAAGGCCAATGCCCATCTAGCTAATTTAGTCACAGTTGCAGCCACAACACAAATATTTAAATATTGATGTAACCAATTCCAACACTTCAATTCATTAAATTTTTCATCTAAATTCAATGCATTAATTCTAACAAGTTAAAGAAAATATAGAGAACTCAAAACAAATTGTTCTTCTTGATTTTGTTTTGTAACGATTCTACTTGCATGAATTAGTTGAACCTGTAATAAAACTCATAAAGAAACAAAATTCTAGAAAATGATATACAAATAGCAATAAATTTATTGATAACTCTAAAGAGTTTACATTATATCATAGGTCGCTTCAAGGGGGAAACCTCCTTTATGAGAAAATATCAATACAATATGATTCTTTAGGATACAACAATATCTCTTATAATGGAAATTATAAAGATCATTCAACCTACCTTGATGCTCTAGGATTAGCCAAAAAAATATTAAACTAAAATAGCTATTTGAGCTATCTAACCCTAACCCTAATGATCAAGGGATCACCTTTACATTCAAAATATTTACCCATTAATTACTAACTAAACCATTACAATATAACAAATAGAAAGTATTACAACGTGAGATCCTAACATTGCCTTCCCCTAAAAAAAAATCCCTCAAAGTTGGAGATGATGAACCTATTATTGGAGTTGGTGTAGTAGTTCCCACTTGGCATCTTCAGGGTGTAATCCTCACCATTGTACCTGTAAATTTTCCTAACCCTAGATAACAATTGTCCTATGTTATTTTAAAATAAATCAAATTCAAAAATTATTTATTCAAACATGCAACAATCACACAGATGGCTAGAAAAATAAATAGCATGAACAACGGAAGTTAAATATATTTTTGAACCTGCAATATTACAGTTAAGAGAGGCTACAACTACAACGGAGCACACTGCTCTCTTGATACCTTTCTAGAAATCAATTTCACTGTTCTTCTTCTCCTAAGCTTGCAATTCTCCTTCTGAAATTTGTTCTATTTTTCCTCTTTCTGTGTGTAAAAAAACTCTCGACATTCTCCTTTTATCCTTGAAAAAGGTAACCCTAATCTCTCTAACCCTTAGATTATATCTCATCTCATATTGAGATGTAAGGTTAAAAATAGAAAATCACTTAAGTGAATTTCAAAATAGAATCATTTAAGTGAATTACAAAATATAATCACTTAAGTGAACTTGAAAATAGAAAATCACTTAAGTGAATTTCAAAATAGAATCACTTAATTGAATTACAAAATAGAATCACTTAAGTGAACTTAAAAATAGAAAATCACTTTAGTGAATTTCAAAATAGAATCACTTAATTGAATTACAAAATAGAATCACTTAAGTGAACTTAAAAATAGAAAATCACTTAAGTGAATTTCAAAATAGAATTAGAAATGTCTCGAACCACTTCTAGCACGTTCATACTGAAGCCTATGCAAGAAGTTCCTATTCGAGCTACATTTCTCAACACTCCCTCTTAGTGAGGAAGGAATTCTGCACCAATCCAAGTTTGTCTTTGAATGCTTCAAACTTCCCTTTCACTAAGGACTTGGTCAGAATATCAGCTACCTGCTAATCTGTGGGAATATACTAGAGTTTTATAGCTCCCTTCTGAATCATGTATCGTATGAAGTGATATTTGATGTCCATGTGTTTGGACTTGTCATGAAATATTGGATTCTCAAAGAGTTTTATACAACTCTGATTATCATGGTATATCATCGTGGGATCCAACTCATGATAAATCAATATTGTAAGCAACTTGCAAAGCCAGATGGCCTCACAACTAGAAATACTGGCTGCCATGTATTCGGTCTCTATTGAGCTACGTAAACCAGGATATCATGCCTGATCCCAAGCTAAAGCAACACCCTGAGGTGTTCTTTCTATCTACTACATTGCATGCCCAATCTGAGTTTGTATACCCATGCAACCTCCACCATCTCCAAGATATCTCAAACCATACTCCACCGTGCCCCTCAAGTATTTGAGCACATGTTTTGCTGCTACCCAATGCTCCTGCCTTGGCTCCACCATGAACTGAATCAAGTTGTTCACTGCAAAACATATATCTGGTCGAATGTTGACCAAATACATCAAGGATCCTATCAGTTTCCTGTACAATGTAGGGTCCACCAATTTTGAATTTGAAGTTTTCACCTTCTTCATATTAGTGATTATGGATGTGGTCATAGGTTTGCATTCCTCCATCCAAAACCTCTTCAAGATTTCAACTGCATACTTAACCTGCCAAAGGAATATCTCCCATGATCTCTGCCATCTCAAACTCAACTACCATATCTTCTTTGCACCCTACAATGAGCTTCTTTGCACCTATAAGAAACAATTCATCTACATATAGGACTAAAATGAGTAGATCAATTCCAACATATATATAATAAATATTAGGATCTGCATAACTTTTGGTGAAGGCCACACTCTGCAAGTATCCATCTATCCTGAAATACCATGTTATCGGTGCCTGTTTGAGTCCATATAAGGATTTCTTCAACCTACAAACATGGGACTCCTTCCCATTTACCTCAAAGCCCTAATGCTGCTCTATGTACACTTCTTCCTCAATGATCCCATTAAGGAAATTTATCTTCACATCCATTTTATGGATCCACCATCCCATAGATGAAGCTAAAGACATAACTGCTCTAATGTAAGTGTATCTGGCAACTAGAGCAAACGTCTCCTCATAGTCCACTCTCTCTTTTTGGGAGAACCCTCTTGCCATAAACCTTACCTTGAATTTATCGATGCTACCATATACAACATGCTTAATTTTGTAGAGCCACTTGGAAATCACAACTGACTTCCCCTTTGGTCCTGGAACTATGTCCCACACATCATTCTTCATGATGGAGGTGTACTCTTCCACCATGGCATCTTGCCAAATCTGCTGGTCTATTACCTCTTGAAAACTAGAAGTCTCTAAATTTATGATGTTAATGCCATGTAGTTTGAAAACTTCCTTGTAGGTCTACTCTCCCTAATCATGTTTTAGGAGCCTCAACATACTTTTGAGCATCCCTCAATGTTTGTGTAAGCCACCGAGGTCTCTTGATAGAACTGGAAGAGGCTAATGTCTCCACCTCCTCACTTGAAGGTTGTTGTCATGAACTGGAAACCATTGGTGTCTTTGGTGGCCCTAGCTCAACCTTTGGATATTCCTGCTTCTCATTATCTATCACTAGAATAAGCTCATGGTACTTCCTGGATGCAATGTCCTCCTCAAAATTTACATCCTTGCTCACTACTGTCTTCCTCTTCTCTAGAATATAAACCTTGTAAGCTTTTGAAGTCTCACTGTATCCTACAAATAAACCCTTCCTACTGGAGGGCTCTAACTTGGTCCTCTTATCTACCAAAACTAGATATAAAATGTTGGAAATTACCATTAGTAAAAGGTTAAAAAATTTGATTTTACCTAGGGTAAAGGTAACTTACCTTTTACCTTACCTGGACGGCAGTGGACGGCAGCATTTGGGCGGCAAGAGAATTCCTTCCATCCTTCTTTTCCCCCAATTTCTCCTTTTCCCCTTTCTTTCTCGAATAGGTTATTTACCGCCTATTTAATCTATGTAACCTAAGTTTGAAGGTTAATGCAATTAATCCTTTTTTCGTAAACACTCACCTTTCACATTTGGTATCAGAGCGGCACGATTCCCGAGGCGGTGGGGCCCGCAGTTCGAGGTGGCGGCACGGATCCCGAGGCGGCCCGTAGGAGCCGAGGCTGATCGACACGTTTTTCGAGGCATTGGTGGAGCTGGACGAGGCGGCCCGCAGGAGCAGCAGATCGGCACGATTCTCGAGGTGCTGTTGACGTGGCAGCCCGAGGCACGATTCTCGAGGCGCAGATTGACGTGGCAGCCGTGGCGACGTGTGGGGGGCCCGAGGTGTGGTGACGTGGAGCTGGTGCACGGCCCGAGGAGGGTGACGTGGCGATCCGTGAAGTGTGGTGACGTGGCGCTGGTGCGCGGCCCGAGGAGGGTGACGTGGCGATCCGCGAAGTGTGGTGACGTGGCGCTGGCGCGTGGCCCGAGTGGTGACGTGGCAAAAGGAACCTGCGTGTTCGTGACTGCCCGCAGGCAGTCAAAGCACTGTATGTGCTTAGTTATTTTTAAATAACTCAAACATCGCCCTACGGGCGATGTGGGACAAATAGTCCCAATAATATTAAGCTTCGCGCCGAAGCGCGAAGCCAACCTTAGCTTCGCGCTCGACGCGAAAGCTAAAGGGCGGGGAGCACGCATTGCTCCCGGATCAGCCCGGTAGCGCAGCGGCTACCCTCAGCCCTGACACCCGCGAGGTCGCAGGATCGACTCTCGGCGGGGTCAATAGATAATTAAATTAAAAAATTAAAAAAAAACTAAGGAATAGTTTAAATTTAAAAATATATATAATATTTTTTTTGTGTAATTTCCTAAGAGGAAATATCTGTTCATTAGTTTTTATAAAAAAAAAAAAAATTTGTTGATTGAAATTTCCTGAGAGGAAATAAATGTAAAGTTTTAAAAAAAAAAAAAACTTAGAAAGTTAATTTTTTTTATTACTATTTCCTAAGAGGAAATCTTTGTAAAAGAAAATTTCTGGGAAATTTTCTTAAATGATAAGATCGGAAGGTTGTTATCATGCCCTCTGCAAGTTGTTACTGAGAACAACTCCTGAAAACTTTGATAGGCACGTGAAAACACTAGGACTTAATACAGCTTTTTTCACAGCTTGCAAAACGCGGTTATTGCACACCGGAGAAATCCCGATCAAGGATACGAAGCGGATTCGAAGATAACTCCTTTGGCAGCAAGATTTGAACAATCCAATACAGCTTGCAATTGCTTCACAAGGATCCGAATATACTCATTATAGTAATTCAGCTTGAAATCCTACAACCTCCTTCTCCTGAAATAATATTGATCGATGACGATGATGAACAAGTCGCTGACAATTTTGTAATTGCTGAACAAGTTTGAGTTGTTTATGATTGTAAATCAAGCAGGGCTTGATAGTTTGTAAAGTCTTTTTTGCAATAAGACTATAAAAGAGAGGTTTTTTGTTTTAGTAGATAAATGGGATCACATAATAATCTACCAATTCCCGAATTCAGAGGGGATAATTATGAGTACTGGTCCATCAAGATGAGGACATTACTCATCGGAAAAGGACTATGGGATATTATTGAAGACGGATACATTGCTCCAACAGATTGGACTACCTTAAGTGCAAATGATAAGAAGATCTACAAAGATGCACAGAAAAATAATTCATTTGCCTTATACCATCTTCAATCAGCATTAGATCCAAGTATCTTTCCGAGAATTGCATCTTACTTAACTGCTACAGATGCATGGAATGCCTTGAAAGAAGGATTCCAAGGAAGTGATAAAGTAAAGCAAGTCAGGCTTCAGACTTTGAAAAGAGATTTTGAAAATCTCATAATGAAGGAAAATGAAAGAGTTGGAGACTACTGTGTTCGAGTTAAAGCAGTAGTTGATATGATGCAAACTTTAGGTGAAGACACAAAAAATGAAACAATTGTGAAGAAAGTGTTGAGAACACTTCTTCCTAAGTGGAATCACATTGCAATCATAATTGAAGAATCCAAAGATCTTTCTACTCTTACATTTGATAGTTTGATTGGATCATTAACATCACATGAAGAGCGACTTCAAGGTGCACCTTCAACAAGCTATGGAGGTGATGACAAAGCCTTCACTTCGAATGAAAGTGCAAGACGAGGACAAGGAAGAGGCCGAGGCAGAGGTCAACAACAAAGAGGCAAGGGCCAAAGCAACTCCTACAGAGGAGGTAATCAAAACAGAGGTGGAAATCAAAACAGAGGAGCCAATCAGAACCAAAGCGGCAATGCAGGCCGTGGAAATCAAGGACGAGGAAGTAACAAGTCTAAAACAACTTGTTTCAATTGTGGGAAACAAGGCCACTTCGCTCGTGACTGCTGGTCAAAGTCTTCAAAAGATCAAAGCAATCAATATGGCTCATTCTACGGAGAAGAAGAAGGTCCACCAAACCTTTTTCTCTCTTATGGACAGCCGGATCAAAATCTAAATGATACATGGATTTTGGATACTGGTTGCTCCAACCACATGAGTGGCAAAGAAAATCTCTTTGCTACATTAGATTCAAATTACAAATCTCATGTTAAGTTAGGGGATAATAAATCCTTGCAAGTTGAAGGCATAGGAGCTATGGAAGTTCCCACAAAAGAAGGTCTTAAAAATGTGAATGACATATACTATACTCCACAGCTACAACACAATTTGTTAAGTGTTGGCCAAATGATGGAGAAGCATTACAAATTAGTTTTTGATGAAAGAAAATGTACAATCTTTGATAAAAACAATTGTAACCGGGTCATCACGAAGTACCTATGACAAAGAATAGGTTGTTCCCTCTAAATTTTGGTGAGCCAGGGGGAGCTCAACTTGCAAACATTGCTATTTCAAATCCAAGTGAATTGTGGCACTTGAGATATGGTCACCTCAATTCCGCTAGCTTGAAAATGTTAACATCACAAGCTATGGTGACAGGACTACCAAAAATTCCAGAACATAAAAAGGTATGCGAAGCATGTGCTTTGGGAAAGCACCTCAAAACGAAGTTTCCAAGAGGCCGAGCGTGGAGAGCAAGCTATCCTCTTCAACTAGTACATTCGGACATCTGTGGTCCAATGCAAACAAAGAGCCTTGGAAACAATTCTTATTTTCTAACATTCATAGATGATTATTCTAGAATGTGTTGGCTCTATTTTCTGAAACACAAAGATGAAGCATTTGATTGCTTCATAGACTTCAGAAATAATGTAGAAAAGCAAAGTGACTATTATGTCAAATGTCTTCGCACTGATAAAGGAGGAGAGTACTCCTCAAATGAATTTCTTCATTATTGTAAGCAAAATGGGATAAAAAGGCAGTTCACCATTGCCTACACCCCACAACAGAACGGTGTGGCTGAGAGAAAGAACCGCACCCTTGTTGAAATGGCACGAACAATGCTTCAGGCAAAACATCTCACAAACAGCTATTGGGCAGATGCAGTGAGAACAAGTGCATATATTCTAAATAGAAGTCCGACTTCTAGTTTAGATGGTATCACTCCTTATGAAGGATGGTACGGTAAGAAACCAAATGTCAAACATTTCATAGTATTTGGTTCTTTAGCTTATGCACACATTCCCGAGGAGAAGAGAAAGAAGCTTGATCCAAAGAGTCAAGCATGTGTTTTTGTAGGGTATTGTGATTCAACCAAAGGGTATAGATTGTACAATCCCACGACACATAAAATCATTATCTCCAGGGATGTAATTTTTGATGAAGGGGGAGAATGGGGTCATAAAAAATTTGTTGATTTTGACTCTAATTCGGACAATTCCACATTAGTACCTCCCATATTGGTACAACCCAAGAAAAGCAGTGTAAAAAGTCCTCCTCCACAAATTCCACATCAGGAAACTTCATCAAGTACATCAAGTGGTACACCAAGTCCAAGAGGGAATTTGTTGGCACCCCCAAATTCTCCAAAACGATTTCAAAGATCTGTAAGCGCTCCAAGCCCGATGGATATTGATTCAGTTTCTCAAAGGAAAGAGACAAATAGAGGAAAGCGCATACTACAGAGTCATCCATCTACTCAAATGTTGGATAGGAATTTCCAACAAAGATACACTAGGAGTCAAGCTAGTGAGATGGATGACATTTTGTCAAGACTTGAAAATCTTCAAATGTCATGGGATGATGAGTCTCATGAACCAAGGGGTGATGTAGTCAATTATGCTTTGTTGGCTGCCGCACAGCCTAGAACCATCTAGCTATGAAAAAGCATGCACCGAAAATATATGGCAAGATGCCATGGAAGAGGAAATATCCTCAATTAAAAAGAATGATACTTGGGAGCTTGTGAAGCTTCCCAAGGGAAAAAAATGTGTTGGATGTAAATGGGTCTATAAGACCAAATTCAATGCCGATGGAAGCATTGAAAGGCACAAGGCAAGATTAGTAGCTAAAGGTTTTACTCAGAAATATGGAATAGATTATGAGGAAACCTTTGCTCCAGCTTGCTCGACAAGAAACAATTAGAACCTGCTTCTTTCCTTGGCAGCCCATAAAGGATGGAAAATTCAACACATGGATGTGAAAAGTGCATTTTTAAATGGATACCCGACAGAAGAGGTGTATGTTCAACAACCTCAAGGTTTCCAAGAACCAGGAAATGAGAACCTTGTTTATAAATTGAAAAAAGCACTTTATGGCCTCAAGCAAGCACCAAGAGCATGGTACTCACGAATTGACGGCTATTTCAGCAAATATGGTTTCACAAAAAGCAAGAGTGAACCAACATTATACTACCTAAAAATGGAGTAGATATCCTCATAGTTTGTTTATATGTGGATGATCTAATATTCATGGGTAGTAATGATAAAATGAATATGGAGTTCAAAAACTCCATGATGAATCAGTTTGAGATGAAGGATCTCGGATTAATGAGATACTTTCTAGGAATGGAAGTACATCAATCAAAGAATGGGATCTTCATATGTCAACAGAAATATGCTCATGACATGATCAAGAAATTTGCTATGCAGAAGTGCAAATCAGCTGCAACACCAACTCGGACATGGAATCCAACTAAGCAAAGAAGATGGAGCACCAAAAGTTGACTTGACCAATTACGTAAGCATGGTTGGGAGTTTAATGTTTCTCACCAACACTAGGCCATATATACAGTATGTTGTTTCTCTTGTATCACGATTTATGGCATGCCCATCCGAGCTGCATCTTCAAGCAACCAAACGAATTTTACGATATGTAAAAGGTACATTGGATTTTGGAATCCATTACCACAAGTCTAACTCTGTGAAGTTATTTGGTTATAGTGACAACGATTGGGGCAGTAATATAGATGACAGAAAATCTACATCAGGGAACTGTTTTAGTCTAGGATCAGGACTAATAACTTGGAGTTCCAAGAAGCAATCTGTTGTAGCATTATCATCTACAGAAGTTGAGTACATAGCCATTACTCATGCAAGTACTCAGATCCTCTGGTTGAGGAAAATCCTTGAAGAGATTGGCGAAAAACAAATTGGTCCAACCAAACCGAATTGTGATAATATAAGTGCCATACAAGCTTGGCATATAATCCGATCCACCACAAAAGGTCAAAACATTTTGATATGAAGTATCACTTCATAAGAGATATGGTGGAACAACAGATAGCTGAGCTTCAATATTGTAGCACTTTGGATAATCTAGCAGACATCTTCACCAAAGGCATGGCTAAAGCTCAATTTATAAAGCTGAGAGACTATATAGTTAGTCCTCTCAACTTTAAGGGGGAGAATGTTGGAAATTACCATTAGTAAAAGGTTAAAAAATTTGATTTTACCTAGGGTAAAGGTAACTTACCTTTTACCTTACCTGGACGGCAGTGGACGGCAGCATTTGGGCGGCAAGAGAATTCCTTCCATCCTTCTTTTCCCCCAATTTCTCCTTTTCCCCTTTCTTTCTCGAATAGGTTATTTACCGCCTATTTAATCTATGTAACCTAAGTTTGAAGGTTAATGCAATTAATCCTTTTTTCGTAAACACTCACCTTTCACAAAATGGACATCGAAAGATGCAAAAATGACTCACCTTTGGTTTCACACTAGTTAATGCCTCCTCTGGTGTCTTGTCCTCCAAGATCTTGTGAGGACACCTGTTCTGGATGTAGACTACTGTGTTGCATGCTTCTGCCCAAATAAACATTGGCAAGCCTTGGTTTGGTTACATAGTTTTCATGATCATCGATCCAAAATAGCCTCTGGTATGAGAATGATTGAGCCTTCATCATCTAGTTTAGGTGATTTTGGCTAAAGTCAAATATATTATCATAAGCTCTCCTTCAAGCAAGATACATGTAAGACAAGATGTATTTTGGAATATGGTGACAAGTATAACTTATATGCAATAGTGTCAATCTATTTTAATAGTTGGTAGGGCCCATAGAACTTGGGTGTAAGCGTGTGACTTCCTTTTATCCTTAAGGATGTTTGTTTGTATAGCTATAATTTGAGAAATACCAAATATACTTTAGAAAACTCTTACTCCAATCTATATTGATATGCCTATTATTTCATCATGTTCTGGGCCATTGCTAGATTCTCCTTAAGAGATCAAACTAGGGCATCCTAATTTCTAAGAGTAGAATCAACAACCTATACATGGGAACTGCCTAGAAGATACAAGGAAATCGATGGTGGTAGAAGGCCATATACTACTTCATATGGTGTCATCTTGGTTGTCGTATGATAAGTGGTATTATACTACCATTTTGTTAATGCCCTCCATTTGGTCCAATGCATTTGATGCTCTGAAGCAAACCAATATAAGTAAGCCTACATGCACTTGTTGACAATTTAAGTCTAGTCATTTGTCTATAGATGTATTCCAAGATCATTCTCAATTGGTTTTGTGCAAATTGAAGAGTTCCTTCAAAATATTACTAGTGAATATCGAGTCATAGTCACAGATTATAAAGGAGGTCATGGCCTAAAGTCAAAAAATGTGGTTAATGAATGTTTGGCCAATAGTGGAGGTTGTGTATGGATGTTCAAGACGACAAAAATGGGCATACTTTAAGAGGTAATCCACAACAACCAAAATAAAATCCATGGAAATGTTATTTTGTATTGTCATTGGAATAGATAAGGGTTGGAGAGTATCTAGAACTAGAATTTCTACCTTTTGTGACACTACCAAATATTTTCTTCCTAAAAAAAATTCTTAATATTCAGTTTCATCCCTTCCTAGAAGAATTCCCTTCTTATGCATTGATAGTTTTTTAAAAACCCAGAATGTCTAGTTGAAGGTGACATGTAATTGCTATGATATTTTATCACACAACATAATTTCTAGTAAGGACAATGCGTCAATTATAGTGCAAGTATTGGACATCCCATGAATCTATTGAGTCCACATTGAAGTTTGTGGATAACTTTTGAATTAGTTGTTGTATGCTTGGATCTCTTTGCCACTCTTATTGGACATTGGGAAACCAATTTGGATTTGGTGTGGATAGTGCACACAATGTAGCTTGGTCATCAAACTTGCATGATAGGGCATCAAGTACAACATTATCTTTTCCTTTTTTTTAGAGGATCTCATAATCATAACCTAATATTTTAGTCACCTGTATTTTTTGTATGGGAGAAGAGACTTGTTTCTCTAAGACGTATTTAAGGCTATGATAGTTTTGATATAAACCACAAGATATGATCACCAATGTGTTGCCATATGCAAGATAGTCATTATTTCCTTCTCATATGTTAACTTTCCCAAATGCTTTCCTATGAGGGATTTATCGATGAAAGCTAATGGTTTCCCTTGTTGCATGAGTACTGCTTCAATTCCATTCCTTGATGCATCATATTCAATGATAAAGGGTTAATAGTTGAGAAGAGCAAGTGTGGGAATGGTGCACATATTCTAGTTGATAATTTAGAAAGCATGTTCTACTACCTCAATACACCTGATTTAATCTTTTTTGAAACATGTTTGTTAGAGGAGCTACAATATTTCCATGAATCCTTGACAAACTTATGATTGTAGCTGATGAGACCAACAAGTCCTCGTAAAATTTTAAGGATCTTAGGTTTAGGTCAATTTTGCATATCCTTAATTTTTTAAGGGTCTACCTTTATCCCTTCTTCTGGTACGTTATGTTTTAGATATTTAACCTCCTTTTGAGCTAGAGAGCACTTGGAATGCTTGGCATATAATTGATTTTCCAAATATAACTTTAGGGCTTGATCCAAGTGAGTCAAATGCTTTTTCCAAGTCTTGTTATAAATAAGAATGTCATAAAAGAATAATAAGATGAATTTTTAGAGGAAGCAACCAAAATTTGCGTTCATTAGATTTTGAAATGTGGATGGAGCATTTGTTAGATCAAAAGGTATGAGAAAAAAATTGCAGTTTCCATCATGTGTCCTAAACGTTGTCTTAGGAACATCCTCATTATGGATGTTTGGTAGCATGCTAACCTCAAATCTAGCTTGAAGAAAATATGGTCAACATCATCCAAGAGCTCATCTAATTGGAATTAGAAACTTGTCCTTAATAGTGATTTTGTTCAATGCCCAAAAATCCATGCACAATCTCCATAACCCAAATTTCCTTTGCATCAAAAGTATGAGTGACAAATGAAGCTAGTGCTCAGTTGAATCGCCTTTGTTTTTAATAGTTTTGGACCAACCTTTCAATTTTTTACTTTTGTGCATAGGGATATCTATAAGGGCATATATTGGGTGGTGGATTTCCTTAAATTGTTGAGTTGACATGATCATGCGTGCATTATGGGGGAAGTCCATGAGGTTCTTGAAACACATTAAATTATTTATTAAGAAGTATTTGTAGTTAGAGGAATTGATTAATTTTGTGAACTTCTATAGACTACATTATGAAAAACTAATCCATGATTCTATGAGTTCCATTTTTAAGAAAATTTTCCATGCTGTTCTACAAACTGCATCATGAAAATTTGAGCCATGATTCCACGAGTTCCCTTTTTAATTAATTTTTCCATGCAATGAGAATTGATTACCATTGCTAGTCCATTTGTTAGCCCCATGAGAGTGTATTATCTATCTTCTATTGTGAATTACATCCACATTTATGAAATGTCCCATAAGATAGGGACCAAAGTGCACAATCACTAAGCTCCTGAAACTATGTCACATCCTCCTAAAAAAAGCAAAAACATATCAATTTTTAGATTATAGTCTCCCACATTAACGTTATGACATTTTTGTTTGTAAGGTAGAGTACCTCCATTTGCTATCATGGCTTAAAATTTATTGCATGGTGGCAATATACTCATTTCTCCAACTTGGGATCAATAAAGTTATGAGTGTTACCTTTGTCAATGAAAATGGTTAGAGAACATTTTTAGAAATATCCTTGCACCTTAATAATCTAAAGGGTAATCATACTAGCTAGGGCTTGCAAAGATATGATAGGTGTAGGCTCTTTTGCAATAATGATGTCTTCTTGTTGTTCACCATCTAAGTTGTCATTAGTTGCATTAGGCCTAGGAGAGGTAGTGGTTGACTCACCATCTTGTAGGTATAATTTCTATTTAATTCATTTATGCCCTAGACTATATTTTCGTCACAATTGTAGCAGAGGTCCTTATATTAGCAAGTTTTCATATCTATCTCACTTAGTCATTTGATGGGAATGGTTTTATTTCCTGCACCAAGGGACATTAGAAATTTTGGAAAAAAATTGAACTAGGGCAGCTAACATGCACGACCTTATGCTACCACTTTTTCTTCATCCAACCTTGCTAATCCTATGACTTCCATCATATTCTTCTATTTATGCCTTGGATTGTTTTTTCATCAAAATTGTAGTAGAGACCTTTATCTTGGCAAGTTTTCATATCTATCTCACTTAGTTGTTTGATAAAAATGGTTTTCTTTCCTACACTAAGGGGCATAGAAGGTTTGAATTTTTTTTATCTAGGGCATCTTATATGCACGACATTATGCTACCATTTTTTCTTCATCCAACCTTTGTTAATCCTATGGATTCCATCATATTCTTCCATTTATGCCTTGGACTGTATTTTCATCACAATTATAGTAGAGGCCCTTATCTTGGCAAGTTTTCATATCTATCTCACTTTGTCGTTTGATGGGAATAGTTTTATTTTTTACACCAAGGGACACTAGAAGTTTTGAATTTTTTTTTAACTAGGGCAACTTATACGGACAACATTATGCTACCATTTTTCTTAATCAACCTTTCTAACCCTATCGCTTCCATCATATTATTTGGGTTGAACATCTTTACTTCCATCTTCATTTCCTCTTTTAAACCAATGATGAAGAAACTTGTAAATAATACATCATTTAACCCTTTTGTCCTTTTTGTCAAATTTTCAAATTCCTTATGGTAGTCTTAAATTGTGTAATTTTGCTTAGCTTAGTCAAAGCTCTTGTAAAATCCTCATATTTACTAGGATCAAATCAAATGAGTAACTTTCTGCAAAATTTGTGCCATGCAAGTGTTTTTCCCTTAGATTTATGGAACCATTAATACTATTTTATTACATCATGTTTCAAATTGAAAGAGCCTACAAGTACTTTTAGAGTGACATGAGTTTGATATAGATTAAAAAATTGATTTGTGCGATATATCAAACTAGTACATCTTCATCATCAAACTTGGGAAAATCTAATTTTGTGGTACATGGTGCATTGATTAAGGTATTTTGTCTTCCTAAAATATTTTATGGATTTCCTATAGAATTAGTGGAGCTATTCTGGAGTCCACCTTGTTGTATTAGTTCATGTAGATCCTAGACAAATGTGTAAGGATTGACAATGATTATTTGGATGTTTTGTATATTTTGTTGTAGTTGATCTATCATCTTGAGCTTTTGCATTCCTCTAATTAGGGTTTCCCAATCAAAAAATTTAAATTGAGTCTTACATTCATGTATGTCCTTCACCTCTTCACTCACTTTTTCTAAAGTAATATTCTATGATCTATGTCCTGATGCCATTTAACGGTAAATCAAGTGTCCAAAATGTGTTTTAGGTGCTATATACAAAAATCATTAGTGTGAATAGGCTATCGTAGTGCACCAAGCTAAAATTTGACCCTTTTTGGTAGTCAAAAAAATATTGTTGGTGATATATCAAAATGATCATTGCGCCAATACAGTCATAATAAAATAGATCTTGAATTGACATTTTCCAAAAACTAGTGTTTTTTGGTGTGTAGCTTTAGCCCTTAATTAAGGCAATTTTTAGGGGGTTTGTCTTGTCAAAATCACAAAATTCCTTAGTTTGTGAGATGTTGGGCCTAAAAATTTTCACCTTTTCCTTTGTACCCTTATAAAAACCCTTACAAACCCTTGTTGCTTTGTTATTTCTATCCTATAACTATTGCTACAACTCTCTTACCCTGCTCAATTAAGTTTTCTCTTTTCCCTCTAACTTTGTTGCCTATTCCTCCCTACCCTAGTTTTGAAAATTTTATTCTGTTGAAGCAAGTATTATGGCTAGGTCAAAATTCTAGCGATATTCGAATCACTCTCTTAGTATGCCTATAAGTCCTTGCATTTTTTTTGGGTGTTAGGCCTAGGTTTGTTTGGTTTGTTGGCTTGTAGATATACTAATCTTGTTCATAATAATGCTTGACCTAATATTTCAAGGAACTAACTACAAATAATTCCACCATTCCCATAGCTATACTACTCGTCTCTAAGGTACAATGCAAGTAACTTCTTAGGGCTAACCGCTTATTTGTGCACCATAAAACACAAATGATTGATGTCTTCCTATGGGTAAAAGGCTTCTTATACTCCTAGAGGGTCTCCTTATATACTCAAGAGTACATGGAAACTTGTAGAACTCGTAGTCATGTACAAGTGTTGTCTAACACCCATGTATTAGAGTCTGATCACCCCTTACTTCACCAAACACTTTATGGGTAGTCTAGCTTGACCAAAAATGATAACTCTTCATGATATTTTAAATTCCCTGCAAAGGGTTTCTAACCTAATAAATTTAAGGGAAAAATTTAATTGTTGTAAAATTGCTATGAAACTAATATTAAAAATAAAATCACTCACACAAAATACTGTAAAAAAAAAAAAATCATCAATTAACAGAATAACACTATGCAAAAAGTAATTGCAGAATTGAAACAATCTCAAATAAGAACTTAGTATCACGGGTCTCTTTGAGGGGGCAATATCTTTCAATATTTCATTAACTTGCAAAAATATACATTTGTACATGGCTCCATGTCTTTTAAAGAAAACTTTCATGCAACCCTAACCCTAAGCTCAAGAGTTGGATTACATGCAAAATGCCACTTGAGCTAGAATCTTCTACCAAACATCGGTTACATTCTTGATAATGTTTACATGAAATGGCCCCACTTTTCTAGGTGCCTTACATGCCACATACGGTTACGAAATTATTACAAAATAACATTATAAGTGGGTACCCACGTTGGAAGTGGGTCATTACATACTCAAATGAGAATTACAAAAATAAAGTTAGGATGGGATTATAACAAATGTTATGATCCTGGTGTATTCAAATTTTACTAATGCCTTGAGGTTTTGGTGTAATGGTTCATTACATTTGGTATTAGAGCAACCACTCGGGTTCGAGTCACGAAGAGGGTGATAAGGAGGTCTATTGGCCCAAAGTCCAGAGTCTGGTTCCCAGAGTGGTCCACAAAGCGAATCGGGTGACAAGGAGGTCTGCCAGCCTAGAGTTTGGGATATGAAAGTCTAGTGGGATGTTATGATCTTAGTGCATTCGAATTTCACTAACACCTCGAGGTTTTGCTTACAAAATTATGAGGTTTATGAGTTGCAAATAGTTATAATTTTTTTACTAAGATGGATGTGTTGTGGTTGATAGGAAAAAAAATAAAAATCTCACTACCACAATCGAACCATACTTGGATTGAGCTTTGATATAAGACGTAATGATTATGCTTGCATGAACTAATTGAAACAACAATAAAACTCTCATAAAAGCACAATGCTACAGAATAAAGACAAATAATAGTAATTTTATTAATAAAGTTTGAAGAGTTTACAATGTATCTTAGGTTACTTTGAGGAGGCAACCTCCTTTATGAGCAAATCTTAATACAATATAATTCTTCAAGATACCTTGATCTCTCTTTCAATTTAATATAGAAAGATAATTGAGCCTATACTAATGTTCAAGGATTAGCAAAAATAAATTAAGCCAAAAAAACTTTTTAAGTTATCTAAACCTAATCCTAATTATCAAGGGTCACCTTTACATTCAAACAAAGTGTTGACTAATTACTAACTAAAATGTTAGTGTAAAATAAATAAAAAGGGTTAAGATATAAAGTCGTAACATATTGTATGTCTATGTCCTTGTACAAATCACGTTAAAAAAATTATAGTATTGATGATATATTATTTATTAATTTACAACCCACCACTCTAACATTAAGCCCATTCCAAGGATCTAACATTAACAAATACATTGTAATATGTTTCTTTGTTTTCCTTACCTCATGAATTGATGGGCTACATGGAGGGGCACTACCTAAATAGGTCACATATGATTTTGGCTTATAGATGTCAAAAAAATCACAAAATAGAGTTCTAAGAATGAATCTATATACCATTAGTTTAAATCATAAAGATTATTTTATTTGTACATACTTTGTTGATCAATCTCTATGGAGTATCCATCAAATTAACCAATTTTATCCATTCAAGTTTACTAAAAAGCTCAAGATCGTAGAACACATTAATCATGATATCACTTTTTTTAAGGTTGACAAGCTTTTTTTCTTGCCTAAATTTTGACATGGGATCAAACTTTTAGAATAGTGCTTGATATGTAATGTTCTACTTCAATAGAAGACATAAAGCATGAGGTTGACCACTACAAGAAATTAGTTTTGACAACTGGATGGGACAAGCAAGTCCACAAAGAATTATCTATGTATACAATTGAAGACCATGGAATCTAATGTTTGGGTTTGTTTTAGTTGACATGTTTCTATTTCATCAAGAAAGAAGTCATTAACAATATAAATCACATGATGTTTGCACTTGACATTAGAGGAAGTATGTTGTTTGTTCTACAATTGAACTGAGCCTATAACATGTGAAATATGTAGAAAACGAGAGACATGCATGGGTCAAATGCAACCTTTGTAAATTCACCTAATACCACTGAATGTTGAAAGGAAAGGGAGGAATGCATTTCAATCTTACACAGAATTTGAAATGACTAAATCTCTAGAGACTTCAGAGTAATACTATTACAACTTAAATATTTAAAAGATGTGTTGCAAGGATACAATAGTGATGTGTTGTTGGACTATTGTTATCTAAGTAACCCAAGTTCAAATCATAAGGAGGGAGACCCAAATTGTGCCACCCGTTGTACTTCAAATTTAAAAAATTATTTAAAACAACAATAAATAATATACGAGTACAACTATCTATGATTTTCAAAACCTTTGATCAAATTTAAAATTGCTTGAAATAATATAAATCTTCTTATTTTTAATAAATTAAAAAACAACAAAATAATATATTTTTTTTTAATGTAAAGGCCTAACTTTTAATTAATTTAAAAATACAAGTCTTTACAACAAAAAAAATGGTGGATAGGCACACCCAATAGGTAGTCACACTAACTCAGGTTGAGTTAGGAAGCGGTTACTCAAAACAACAAAAAAATAGGGTTAAACCCATCACAAACCACAACACCAAAAAGCATGCATTAAACCCGTCACCAACCACAACATCAAAAAGCATGCATTAAATCAAGTCAATCATGGGGGTATGCTCACGAGGTGAGCTACCAATCGGTATTAGAAGGAATGGAAATGATCCACCCATCCTCCCCAAGTGTACGAACATTATCACCTGTATTAGAGCCATCAATGCCATCAGATACACCCCAACCCACCACATTAGATGGAGCGACTAGGCACGTGGGAATGGGATCTCCCCAACCAACAACTGGGCTAGCTCCACCTGGCGAACCTTCGAGCCACTGCCATGATGATATGTACTATTGCCAATGTTGCCTTGGGGTTGGTGAACAGGAGACGACTGAGACCAATGTCTTTCTACAAATCGAGAGGGAAGTTGCCGATGAGAGTGCGAATGAAAAATTTTGTGGGATAGAGAAGGCTCTGTAGAAGACATTCAACTGACCGTACATGGGACATTACCCCTGTGTTGTATAAGAGTGCGAAGATGCTCCACCTCCATATGAACTTTGGCCACTTGAACTAAAATCTTGAGCCAAAAATCAAAATAAACCATGCACTTATCAGCAATTGAAAATTCATCTGAACTATGTTGCTGAGAAAAAAGAACTTTGATACGAGTTTTCCAAATATGAAAGAGCACACTGATGCAAAGAATGTTCCACACTTCCAACAAGGGCAAGGAAAAATCTGGTGGGCCGCCAAGCAAAGCATGCATGATGCCAGGTGAATAAACTGGCCATATGAGGCCGAAAGAAGGACTCAAGCCAATCCTAGGCCATTCGAGCTTTCTTGCACTGCCAAAAAATATGAAGAGGGTCTTGTGGAGCACAACAAAAATGGTAGGAAGGATTCTCTATTCCAAGGTATTTTGGTCTTTGTCCAAGAGAAAGACCATAGGATAATAAGCTTCAGACAAAGAAAGTTTATTTGGTTTCAATATGTCCTGCCCAAGCCATTTTAAATCTTAGACTCCAAAGAGTTTGAGTGGAAAGAAGATCCCACCGCTCATTCAGTCTTTGAACAAAATAATATTTTACCCTCGAGAACAAAAACAATTCTATAGTTAATACCAATAACTACAATATCAAAACATGAGAAATATAAGCAAAATGGTTGATTTAGACCGACCACTATATTATTTACCATAGTGAAAAGAGTAATTTTTTTTATTTTATATCTGCTTGTGTAGAGCAGTTGGTGAAAGTCTTGGGTGCTAGTAGAGGCCGACCTAGATTCCATTCTACCTATGTCCACCCTACAGATACAAGGTGCAGTTGGAAATGTCTTATGTGTTGGTAGAGGCCAATAAGGCTCCATTCACTATGTGCCCACCTTGTTGATATCCAAATGGCTCTATGCTATTCCCCTATTGTCAAGTGTAGCTCTCGACATTACAAGGGGTCATGGTTGGGAGGGGACTACTTAGCCCTATGCGTCGGTCATAGGGATTTATCACACTAACCACAATTGTTTTGCCTTCGAGGGCTAGGTGGATTGGCAAGTGCTTGTTTGGCCAAACACTTACCAAGAAGACACCCATGTTCAAACTTCGAGGGCAACTTGTTTGCAAAGGTAGTAGTCTAATCTGAATCCTTTGAGTGCACTTTACCTTCGAGGGCTAGGTGGATTGGTAAGTGCTTGTATGACTAGACACTTACCAAGAAGACACTTGTGTTCAAACTTCGGGGGTAGCTTGTTTGCAAAGGTAGTAGTCTAATCTAAATCCATTGAGTGCACGCCAGACCAACGATGATAAAATCCTGAATGGTCGGTGGCTTCCTTCACATCGGGTCAACAATAACAAGGCGAAATAGGTTTGGTGGAAGCAACCCTTATGGTTTGAACCCTACACTTGTCGGTTACTAAAAATAGTGTGGTTGTGACCAACTCTTCTTCTATGTAACCAATTTTTTTTTTTTAATATAATTTAAAAGTCCACTCAACTTAGACAAGAGTCACAAGGAATTCTGATGTATCGATAAGTCTTATTAGTTTATATGAAGTATAATTTTAATAAGAGTCACAGGGAAATTCTGATGTATTATAAGTCTTATTAGTTTATATTAAGTATAAGTTTAATAAGAGTCTTTTTAGTACCATTATTGTTCTTATTAAAACGAGTATAAATTAAATATTTATTTTAAATTTATAGTCTAAATTTTTGTAATATGAAAGTGTGAATACTTTTTCCATAAAGGTGTTCTTATTAAAACAAGTATAAATTAAATATTTATTTTAAATTTTTAGTCCAGTTTTTTTTGTAATATGAAAGTGTTGAAGTGATTTTTTTTTTTTAATTTGGTTATTGTAAGAAACCTCTATGATCGACGCACAGGGCTGAGTCGTCTCCTCTCAACCATGACCCCTCGTAAATCCAAGAGCTATACTTATCAATATATAATTTAACGCAAAGCCACCACACACCCACCCCCTCACACACTTGCCCACGCCACGGTTTGAAAGTGTTGAAGTGATTTTTAGTCCACGAATGTTAAAAAAAAAAAATAAGACCCTTTCAAAACACCTTTCTTTTTTTTTTATTTGTGGAAAACATCCCAAAAGGGATGCCACTTTCGGGTAAGACCCAAGGAGGCAGGGGTATCCATTCCGCCAAAAACGCCCAGGACTCGGACCTGGCCTACCACCTTTGACATACTCAAGGAGCAAACAAACACACAAAACCAATTTAAAAATAAGTAAATAACAACAAAAATAATAAAATAAAATAAAAAACATGCTCCTTGAGTGTGTCAAAAACAAAAGCACAACCAAACACGCACAATAAGAAAAAAGAAACCACAACACAAACCACATAGAAAAACACAAGAACCACATAACAAAACACAAACAAGACAAAAACAACAGAACACTACAAAGACATAACCCAAAAAAAACATGAAAAATAAACACAACCAAAACCTAAAAAATAAAATAAATAAAATAAAAATAAAAATAAAAAACAACCAACAACAGACAATAAACAAAAACAAAAAACATAGAAAACACTCACACATAAAAACACGAAATAACACAAACAAAGAGAAACCCAAGAACAAGAACGAAAAAAACACAAGAACAATAACAAAAAACATAAAAAAAAACAAAACAACAAAAACACAAGAACAACGAAAAAAAAACAACACAAAGAACACAAAAACAAAACAAAACAAAAGAACCCACCCACCTTAAAAAACTAAACAAAAAAAACAAAGAAGAAAAAAGAAAAAGAAAAAAAAAATAATGAACAAAACAATGACCTATCTAGACCAGAAGACTATTAAGGCAAGAATCAACAGAGGAAACAAAATAAAGAATAGAATGAGCTAGGGAACTAAAAAAAACTGAATGAACCAAAGAGAAGCAAAAAAAAAAACAAGAAGAAACTAGGTACCTTCGTAACCGGAGCCATCCAAAGAAATGATAGAAAGAAGAGCTTCCCTAATTTGAGAAGCCCACCATATAGGAGGGTGGCCATAACAAGTAAGATCACCTTTGTCCAAAGCCCAATTAGCTAAAGCATCAACACTCTTGTTTTGATCTCTCGACCACATGATTGTAATCAACTTTCAAAAATCCCATCCGGATTAACCGAATCTTCTCAATAATTCTTTTTATTCTCCAATCCACCTTATGATTCTTAGAAGGAGTCTTCAAGAGATTAATCATAAGTTGAGAGTCGACTCAACTAACACCTTTTCCCATCCAACCTTAGTAGCCTCCTCGAAGGCCTCTCGAGGATACCATACCCCTCAACAAGGTTATTGGAAAGAATACCCAAATTCTCAAAGAAAAGTAAAAACCAGGGAGCCATCTCGAAAGTCTACCAATTCCTCCCACACCGGCTTTTCCAGGGTTCCCTCTAGAGGCTCCATCAGCATTGACTTTTCCAAAATCCTTAGGAGGAGGTTGCCAATTTCTAGTCCTATCCATCTTACTAATACTCACATTCCCTTTAAGTTGGTTGCCCTTAGAAGGTTTAATCTTCAATCTTTGCATCACTTGATCCCATCTTTGGTGGGAGTTTTGGGGGTGATTAAGGAGTTGATGGACCGATTCAACTAAGTTGGCTATGGTCTTTTGCCAAATATAGTGAATATCCTTCCTATCTTGATTAAAAATTTGGTTGTTCCTTTCATTCCAAATATTCCAAAGAAGAATGGTAGAACCCATCCAAACTAATTGCCTAATAAAATGATCAACACCCTCTTGATTAGGCCAATCCCTCCAAAGTCTGTTCAAAAGTAAAAAAATTGGACCACTGTAAGCCAAGTAAAGTGGCCATTCTCCTCCATAGCTCGGAGGCTAAAGTACACTCAATAAAAATATGGTTGATATTTTCTACATTCTCTTCACACATTTCACATCTAAAAGGGCCATGAAAACCACGCTTCATAAGTTGCTCACCAATAAGCACCCTACGATGCAATAAAAGCCAATTAAAGAACCTCACCTTAGGCCAAAGCTTTTGAGCCCACAATTGAGAAAATATGTCAGAAGAATGGTTGGGATTATTATGGCATAAGGTCAAATAACCTTGAGCAACGGAATACTCACCCTTAGTAGTGTTGTTCCATCCAAAACAATCTTTTTCATGGGACCAAGAGAGGGATCTCATATGAAGGATGCCTTGGATATCTTGTCTTTGCCTTTCTGGGATTTGAATAGGCCAGTCCTCAATAGGGATCCAATATCTACCAACCTTTGAATTACCAAGATGGTACCGACAGTAATTAGCCACCTTTATCCAATTAGCTCGGTGAAGCTCCTCCATCAAAGGCCTCCAATCGGGAAACTGAGTTATCAAAGGCTTGTGACCATCCCAAGAATCTGTCCAAAAATTTGCATGTTGACCATTATGAATGATCCAAAATAATTTTTTCTTTATCAAATCCTCACCAGCCTTAAGAACTCGCTAAAATGGGAGAACCTTTGGTAGGAAGTTGATAGCGAACAAGGTCTTCAGGACTTTTGTTCTCAAGATATTTAGCACGGAGATTATTGGCCCAAAGAGCATTGGGGTTATGCAACATCCTCCAATATAATTTAGCAACTAAAGCTTTGTTGTTATTAATTGAAGACCGGAATCCTAACCCCCCTTCACTCTTAGGAAGACATAAAGTATCCCATTTCACCAAGGCCCATTTTCTTTTCTCCTTAGTACCACTCCAAAGGAAACGATGACTCGATTTGATCCAATTCTCGAAGAACAACCTTTGGGATATTCAAAACGGAAGAAACATAAATAGGAATAGCTTGAAGGACTGATTTTACCAAGGTGATTCTACCCCCGTAAGAAAGCCACTTGTTGGTCCACTTTCCAATTTTCTTCTTGACTTTGTCCAACAACCAATTCCAATCTTTATTTTTCTCGCCTTTGAATATTTATGGGAATACCTAAATAAGTGATTGGAAGAGAGGTCTTCTTATATCTTAATTTATCCAAGACCATGGATTCCTCGTCTAGCAGAGCAGTGAAAGAAAATAACTTTAGATTTGTCTTCATTGATCAACCGCCCAAGTAGCCTTAGAAAAACAGCTAATGATTTGCTTAATATTAGAAGCTTCCTTAACCGTAGCTTTACCTAAAAGAGTAGAGTCATCCACAAATTGAAGATGAGAGATAGGTCTAGCTCCATGAGCAATGGTAACTCCCTCAAGGGTTTTGTTTTCCCTCTTTTTGGTTATAGTCCTACCCAAGCATTCAACAAGAATGATGAATAAATAAGGGGATAGCGGGTCACCTTGCCTAATACCTCTGGAAGCCGGGAAAGACCGAGAAGGCCTGCCATTGATAAGAACTAAGTAGGAAACTGAAGAGATACATCCCATAATCCAATCCATCCAATCCTTAGAGAAACCAAATTGCCTCAAAACTTTGATAAGGAAGTGCCAATCCACTCTGTCATAAGCTTTGGATAAGTCTAACCGAATGAACATAGAAGGAGAATTTTGCATATCCATGGAATGGATGGCTTCCCGAGCAAGAACTATCTCATCTACTATTTGACGTCCTTCCACATATCCCCCTTGCTCGGGGAAATAATCTTATGCAAAAGAGGCTTCAACCTTCTCTGCCATGATTTTAGTAATGATTTTGAGAAGAACATTACATAAAGCAATAGGTCTAAAAGCTGAGATATGATCAACCTCTTGAGCTTTTGGAACAAGAGTAATATAAGTTTTATTGATAACCTTCAAAATTTCTTTGGCTTTCCTGGCTTCTTCCACCACCTCTAATAAATCAACATGAAGGATATCCCATAACTCTTGGTAGAACTCAATAGGAAAACCATCAGGACCTCGGGGTTTTCCCTTTTTACATTTTAAAAACTACTTGTTGAAGCTCATTGATAGTAACAGGAGCAAGTCAAAATAGAGTTCTCCTCATAAGTGATAAGAGAAGGGATTGCTTGAAGAACATTTTGTTGAGAAGCCGAGTCAAGAGGAGTAGCAAGAAAAATATTGGAAAAGTAATCGACAACAATAGAGTTCATGCCATCCCAAGTATAAACAACATCTCCAAAGATCTCGAATTTAAGGAAGAAATAAAGTTGTGAGATCTTCGAGCTAGAAGAGATTTGTGAAAGAAATTTGTGTTTCGATCTCCTTCTTTGAGCCATTGAATTCTAGATTTTTGCTTCCATAAGATTTCTTCTCTTTTTTCCCATTCCTCTAACCGAGTTGTGAGTTTAATTTCATCTCGCACTTCTCTTCTCTCGTGAGGCCATCTAAACGGATTTTCTTATTCAAATTTTCAAGATGAGCAATAACTTCATGTTTTTTTTTATGAACATCCCCAAACTCTTTCCAGTTCCAAGTCTTGATTTTGGATTTAATGTATTGCAGTCTTTTGGCAAAACAGAACATCTTAGTCCCATGCCTAGGTTTACCTTCCTTCCACCATTGTTGCACACGAGGTCTGAAGGAAATGTCTCTAAGCCACATTAATTGAAAACGAAAAGGAGAGAAACTCACATTGGTTTTCCACATTTCCACCATGATCGGCCAATGATCCGAACCAACATTATTAAGAGTCTTCACTTTAGGAATGTGACCATGGATTAAGAAATTTTCAGAGAGCAAAAACCTATCCAATCTCTCCATTATACAAGCTAAGCCTTGCCTTCTGTTAGACCAAGTCATAAGGCCATTATCTCGGTTGGATATCCACAAGATGGAGGTTTGTAATATATTCGCTCATGAGGTCGGTGCTTTTGTCCAAATTTCTATTTCCCCCATTTTCTCATCCAGAGAGAGGATGGTATTGAAATCTCCTCCGATCAAGATCCAAGATTTAGTAAAATGAGAGATAATATGAGTAATATCCTTCCACCTGCCTTCTTTTTTCCTCCAAAGAAGTCGGGGCATAAACAAGTAATGCAGAGCATAATCTGGCTGGAATGTCTACTTTGAATAGCTATAGCCAACAAACCCCAACCGCCAACCATATGGTGAATAACTACCTCTTTTGGGTCCCAAAGACAAGCAATGCCACCCGAAGTCCCTTGGGAACCGAGGGAAACCACTTTTCCAGCTGGCCAAATTTTACCGGCAATTAAGTCCATATCCTCCATTGACATCTTTGTTTCTTGAAGGAAAACAAGATGTGGATGATTTATCCGAATCATTCTTCTAATTTCATTTTGTTTTGAAAGACTCCCTTTGAGTCCTCTAATATTCCAAGTGATGATCTTCATTAATACCAGGGCTAAAAAAGTTGGGAAGGGCATTAATCTTACCTTCCTCTACAAGCTTTTCACCTTCTTTTACCATATGATATTGATTGGTCTTGCGACCTATTTTTTGATTGGAATCCATCTTCAATTTTTTTTTCCTTGTTTCTTGACTTATTCCAATTGAATCTGAGATGGCTTCTAACCTTGAAGAATGCTCATACACAACCAAAATTTTACCAGATTGGTTCAAGGGAGTCTATATTGGGACCCCGCATTATTTGAAGTTTTGACATTTGAAATATTGTTTTTCTTGTGTAAATTTTCTCCTTTTTTTTTTTCTCGTTGAAAACCTTTGATTTGTTGGTTTGTCTCTGAGTTCTCCCTTCATATTTAAATTGTGTTTCTAAGATTTCAGTTTCCATTATTTCCTCTTCCTCACTTGGGACATCATTTGTGGAAAGTATTTCAAACATATTAGCAAATGACTTTGATTGATCCTTCATAACCGTTTTTTTTTTAGTGTTCTTCTTCTTAGGTATTTGGAAACCTGCTGAGTTTATATCTTCTTTCTTTTGATCAGGAATTTTATTTGGGCAAGCACTGGCCAAATGACCATATTCATGGCAAATTCTACAACGAAAAGGAATGTTCTCATAGTCCACTACTTGCTCCCAAGTGTCTTCCCCAAATTGTAATGTGATCTTTTTAGGAAGGGGTTTGTCAAAATCCATTAAAACACAAATTCGAGCATAAATAATATGTTCAAAATTTTGAGTACAATCAACAATCATCATAAAAGTTCCTAAAGAGTTTCCAATTGAAGAAAAAATAGTAGGATTCCAAAATTCAATAGGGAGGCCAAAGAGTCTAACCCACACGGGAGCTATAGAAGGCATCTCTTCTTCGGCTTTAAATTTAGTATGCCAGGGCTTCATGAAAAGCCCCGCCCTTCCAAAAAACCAAGGACCCCCTTGAAAAGTTTTCTCTCTATCTTCATTATTAGCAAATAAAACAAGAAAATAACCATTTGGATAAATAGAGATTTGTAACTCACCTTTAGTTTTCCAGCTTTTTGCAGCCCAGACTTTGAAAGCGGATAGACTCGGACGAAAACCCACGAACCGACAAATTAGTCCTCTTTTTTCTAAATCTTCAATGCCAGTCCGAATGTTACCCATATCAAGCTTAACAATAGGAGTTCCATCACCGCTTTAAGACATCCCGACTCCGTTTTCCCGGGATCAATCTTAGGCATTCTTAGAGGTTTATGGGAAGCCCTAATATTGATATTAGCATTGGGCCGAGGCTGTCCACCACGAAGGGCATCCCTAAAATTCATTTTTGGGACCGAGTCTTCAAAATTCTTACCCTTGACAAGGGTTTTCACAATAGAATTATTTTGTGGGTGCACCTTAGCACCAGATTCACTTGAGATATGAGCCATTTTTTGATCAACTGCTTGAAACTTGTTTCGTGATCTCTTTAATCCTTGCCCTAGACGCCGTGGAAAGGTATGGTTTTCACTTTTCTTTTGAGCAACAAATTGGAAGCCGTTGTCACTCAAGTTCACAGTATGATCCGTTGAAAGACAAATTTCTAACCCATCTTGTATCCCCCGCAACATTTCCTGCTAAAATATTGAGCATAAACCACAAAAATATTAGCCGCTAGGGCCCGAAGGCCCTAAAAACCAACCTCCGGAGCCGCTTGCACTCAACCCGGATGAAACCCTCGCATAGCCGCTTGCCAAATATATCGTTCACACATAGGGATGCGCTAGGATCTGTGTTGCTCCAAATGATATGAAAATTGGTGGAGACGTTCTAGGGTTTTTCAGGCATCTACCCTCAAAATTTCAGCTCAATCCGAGTTCGGATGAGTGAGATATGGCCGAAACGAGTTCGGCAGTTTGGGCAGTCCTGCGAAAAACGTCCAGCTTCTAAATCTGCTTCCTTGTCATCAAACTTAGAACCCCTTTCAAAACACCTTTCATTTACAATAATTTAACAAAATAAAATAAAATAATAATTAATATTTTTAATATTTTTTTTATACATAGAGGAGTTGGTTACAACCATGCTATTTTTAGAAACTAGCAAGCCCAGGGTTCAAACCACAAGCGCTGCTCCCAACAAGCCCATTCATCTTCTTGTTGTTGACCCGACGTGAGATGGAGATCACCAGTCGCTGGAGGTTCATACCTTCATCGTCCCTTTGATGCAAACTCAAAGAATTCGAATCACAATACTACCTTTGCAAATCGACACCCCCAAGGTTTGAACCCATGTTTCTTCTTGGTAAGTGCCTAGTCAAACAAGCACTTATCAATCCACCTAGCCTTTGGGAGCATTAATAAAAATATAATAACTTTATTTTTTTATACATAGAGTAAGTAACAACTACCTTTCCTTTTTGAAACAACTAGTCACTGGGTCAAGTTACATTGCCTTCATGGCGTCAAATCATGGTGCTACCACTATAACCCCTACTTCATCTCAGTAAACACAGTTCGGAGTGAGGGAGACCCCGACGGTTCGGGGTTTGGTACCGCCGTCATCAAACAACTTACTACCTTTGCAAATTAGCACCCCCAAGGTTTGAACCCACGTCTCTTCTTGGTAAGTGCCTAGCCAAACAAGAATTTATCAATCCACCTAGCCTTTAGGAGCATTAATTAATTAATTAATTAATTATATATATATATATATATACAACCACCTTTCATTTTTGAACAACTTGTCACAAAATCAAGTCACATTCCCTCCGATTGTAGCATCAAATCATGGTGCTATCACTATAACCCCTACTTCGCCTTGGTGTAAGTGCTACCACTATAACCCCTACCTCGCCTCGGTTTACACGATACAAAGTGAGGGAGACCCTCGGTATAGGAATCGACAACTACCTTTCATTTTTGAACAACTTGTCACAAAATCAAAGTCACATTCCCTCCGATTGTAGCGTCAAATCATGGTGCTACCACTATAACCCCTACCTCGCCTTGGTATAAGTGCTACCACTATAACCCCTACCTCGCCTCGGTTTACATGATACAGAGTGAGGGAGACCCTAGGTGGCTCGGAGTTGGTACTGCCTTCATAAACTCAGGTCAGACTACTACCTTTGCCCAAATTAAACATGCCCGCAACGTTTGAACTTAGTTCTCCTTCTAGTAAATGCCCAACTTCTTACCAATCCACCTAACCCTCACGAACCAAAAAAATAAAAAATATTTATAAATAAAATAAATTTATCTTTCTACATTAATAATAGTTTGTTAAACCAAATCTCTAAATTTTTCATTGACACCTACCTTTATAAACTTTAGTCAACTTTAACTGGTGACTAAAAACAAACACAACAAACAGTCGATAAAACCTATCCTCTAAAAACATCCAACCTATCCCTTTCAACTCAGAACCTTAAGATTTTCATCAACAGCAGGATACTAAAAACAAAGAGCACATAGATCGTGTGATAAAAAAAATAAAAACCAGTAGAGGACAAATCAAAGTTTGGCGGATACGTCATTCGCCAAAACACTCTGACAGAAGGAGGGGAATTTAATAATTAAGAGATAATTTTGCGGGACCCCTGTATGATGTCTGCAAATAATTTGCAAAATTTGAGACCGCAAGAAGTACACTCACTCTTGTTTTACCCCTAAACAATTTTGCTTGTAAGACCGCATAGCAGTGGTTCGATTCCCGGGAAAACGGATCAAGTTTGTCGAAGCAGAAATGGCGCGGCTGGTTTTGAATAGAACAATTTTCTCTTTCCATGGTGCCAAGGATGAGAATTATGGCGTTCTTGATATCGGAGTCACGAAATTTGTGCAGATACGATGCAAAGAAGAGGGAGGGAATAGGATTAGAAGTACAAGAAGAGGTGTTAACAGCTCGAGGACTAGCAGGGACTCGCGTCGGCACCGCAACATCTTCGCCGTGTCTTCTCAGGACCTGGCGGCCCCGGTGAGTTTCGAACCCCCGATACCTTGGGATTACGATACTCTATTTTTGAAAAGAGTGGGATTGATCCAAAATGTTAGCTTGTGGAAAATGATGAGGTCGGTCATGTGGTATGGCATGGCATGGCTTTCGTGAAGGCCGCAGTGCCATGTCACTGACGTGGGATCCATTGAAGGCGCTTGACGTATGGCAGCATTTGTACGTTTGATTATGCGTACGAATATCTATGTATGCTTATTTGCACTTGGGTATGGGATTTACATGACTGATAAGTACAACTAAAAAATGGCACGGCGAGGGGGCAATTAAAAGAATTTTATAAAAAATATCGTGGCATAATATAAACATAAATTATTAAGAACTTGTGGGGAATAAGTAAATTTAAAAAAGTTCAAGAAAGCTTCTAATTATGTTGAATAAATGTATATAGAATAAACAATATATTCTATGGAATTGTTCAGTTTTGGAACGTTAAAACTTTAACAGTTTATATAACAAATTGAATGTGTATCAAACAAAAATTTAAATGTTATAATTTTAAATGTATTATAGATTTTAAATATTGTAATTTATTTTCTTGAAAAAAAAAAATTCATGCAATGGGTGCTCTATTTAGTCTGCAGCAACAATTGTTTTTTTCCACATAAAAAAAAATAATCTTATTTTTGACAACCCACATCCATACTCAATTTCTAATTAAACTATTAAAAAAACAAAAACATATTTGAATGAAAAGATATAGTTGAATGATCTAGGACGACGACAACAACACAACAGAGTGAATATCAACTGAAACTCATGGATTAATTGACAAATATGTTCCGGCTTCTCATGGGAGAACACTCCACCAATTCTTTCTCTTCATTTGTCCCACTTGTCCAACTTGCCTTCAAGTTGGACAACAACAGAGTGAAATTCAGCATTCTTTCTTTTCATTTGTCTCAATTGTCCAACTTACCTTTAAGTTGGACAACAACAGAGTGAAATTCAACTGAAATTCATGGATTAATTGACAAATATGTTCCAACTTCTCATGGGAGAACACTCCAATTCTTTCTCTTCATTTGTCCCAATTGTCCAACTTGTCTTTAAGTTGGACACCAAGATATCCATTCCTCATTTTGATGGCAGAATCAATGGAATAAAGTGGATGCTTGGGTTCGCATTCTAGATGCATATTTCAAAATGCCATAAAAGATTATGGTGGCTGAAGTCCATGATCAAACCCTCACTTGGTGGCAATCACACATCAAGCTTATTGAAGCCATAAAGCAACGAGAAATTGTTATATGGAAAGAGTTCCAAACCACTTTATGGTCATTCTTTTATCCCCTTGATATACAGAGGATTTACTGGCTGTTTGGCTTCATATTTGTCAAAAAAACTGGCTAATCACTCAAGCAATACATTGAGGTGTTTAATCGACTATCTATCAAGTTGGATGTGGCTGAACCTGATGATATCCTTTGCATTAAATGTGTCTTTGGATTGTTTTCTCATATCTGAAAGGAGAGAGGTTATCACCATTACTTCTGTAGAGCATGCTAACCAACTTGCTCTAAAGGTGGAAGTCAAAGGAAAAAACACCAATAATTCTCTTGCCTCTTATGAAAAGCACACTTCTACCCCAGCTAACTTCTCAAACCCTGCCACCCTATCCAAGAATAAAAATTCTTCTCAATGTGGCTCCACTAAGAATTTTTAACAATGACAAGAATTTTTGTTCTTATCATAAGCACGTTGTACATTCTACCAAAGAATGCCATGTCTTGCTGTTAAAGAAGGCCAATGTCCATCTTGCTAAGTCACAACAATAATCATAGCCACAACATGAAGATTTAAAGATCAATGAAACCGATTCTAACACTTAAAATTGTTAACTTTCTCATGGTCAATATTTATGATGCATACAATCGGGAAGCTTTGTTTACACAAAAATTTCAAATTACGGACATATTGGTGGAGCTCATCCTTGATAATGGTAGTCAAAAGAACCTGATTTCACAAAAATTGGTGGATGACCTTCGTTACTAACTACAAAGCATCCATGCCCATACCTGTTGGGATGGAAAATAGGAAGGGCAGCTTGCTGTTGTCACTCGATAATGTTCTATGACATCTGCCATTGAGCCATTCCAAGACATGGTGGTACGTGATGTTGCTCCCTTGGACTGATGTAGTTTGCTACTTGGAGCTTATATCAATATAATTGTAAGGTTTTTTTTATGGCTTTCACAAGACCTACTTGTTATACAAGGATGGTAAAGTGTATAAATTCACTTTGTTAATCTTTTGTTTATGTGGCAGACCTGCAATGAAACAAGTCAATTATACAAATTTCTTACTCTTTGTAATCTTCTAGAAGATGCTCGTTGTAGTGCTCCTATGTCTGATCCCCCTCACATATGACAACTGTTAATCCTTGAGACAAACGCTTCTCAGTATGCCATGGATGTGGTTCTTAAGCAGGGAAGACATCCAATCTATGATGCCTTTCAACCCTTGGCCCTTATTCCAGTAGCTCTTCTAGCTCCACATTCAACCCATGAACAAAATGAGCAATATGAAGTTTAGGCTATTCTTCAGCATCTACAAATCACATTCAAGGCACTTCACGACAGACTTCGATTATCTCATTTTTTACAAGTTGCTGACCATGTTTGGCTTTACTGTGATAAATATAGGTCTCACAACCATGTCATTTGGAGGAGGTTTCCATCACTCATCTTGAAGATCCAATTCCATATTTTCAGCAATCCTTGGTGGATGATACTTTGCTTGATATTCGGATTCGTATTAAATCGCAAGTAGCATGCCACTTACTTGGTGAGCTGCAAAGGCACTTTGCCTAAGCAAACCAAGTGGTTTTTCGAGTCCGCTCTTGCTGCAAAGTTTCCTCATCTATTATAAAACTTGGGAACAGCTTCCAAGGATCTGTACTAACAACAAGCACACTGCTAGTAACTTGGTGGGCTGCAAAGGAACTTTATCTAAGCAAACCAAGTGGTTCTTCGAGTTAGCTCTTGCTAAAAAGTTTCCTGATCTATTGCAAATCCTAGGGACAACTTAGAATAAGTGGGAGGAAATGATAGCCATGCAAATTAATATCTTAATGATTTGCAAATGAACATCTTTTTAATTAGAAGTTTCTATCTTTCTAATTAGTATCTCGTGCATGTGCTTTGTTGCCTTATCTAGCAAGCACATCTATATCCTTGTACATCTATGTAATACTTTCCAATAAATAGTGTAGATCATCAGTTTTGGTGCCTATCTTCTCTCATTTGCCCTACACTTAGTGATTTCTTTTGTTTCCATACTATATCATGATATTAGAAGCCTATCTGCTAACAATCAAAATCATAGTTGAGAAAATCTGCAAAAAATCCCGATTTTGCCGATTTTTTCCCGATTCATAGGCTAGCCGATTTTTTCCCGAAAAATTCTGATATGCATGAAAAAAACTTTTTTTCAATGAAAATTTGCATTTTCTTCGGTTTTGTCAATAAAAAATGCCGATTTTTTGCCGATTTTTTACCGATTCCGATTCTTTGCCGATTTTTAAACCAGCCGATTTACTACCCGATTCCCATTTTCTCAACTATGATCAAAATTATCTCTGTGGTTGTGCTTATGTAAAGGGAAAAGGAGAGGACTTTTAACAAACTTTATAGAGAGAAGTGGTTTGCAAGATCTAACATTCTGGACAAGTTATTTTGAGTGTACACTTTCGAAATCTATTTTCAAACTGTTGTTTGGTTGTGAATGCATTTTCAGATAGTGCTTGGTCCTCTTGACTTGGAATTCTATATATTGAATTGCATTTCAGATATTTGTGTAATTGTGTCTAATAGTATTGTCTAGTTGAAATTTAGAAAAGGGTGAAATTCACCTTTTGCTTTAAATAAGTCAAATTTTACAATTTTTTAGTTCTCACGGTGCCTAAATGTTGGTTTATCTGTCAACAATTTTTTTGTTTTCACAGGGTGCCTGAAAGTTGGGCAATCTATCAATGTCACCCTGTGGTTCACTTGTGTGAAGCTACTTTTAGTTTAGGTTAAGTCTAGCTGACCACAAAGTTTGGCTGTCACATTTCAACTTTAGAGGATGAGGTGGGCTGAGTACCTATAAGGGGTTCTATACAAATAAAACTCCCATGCTTCTTTTTAAAACCATATATGCTTTGTTACCATTCAACTAAAGTTACAATTAGCTTACGGAATCATACTTTCTTTGAGTTCCCATTGGGTGTGGGCCCCTAAATATTCTGTGATTAGACACATGCACTGTAATTACAGCCATAGTAGCAGTGATATTGTTTACAATCATAAAGGCTATGCCAAATGCAATCTCAATGCAGTCTACTATGATGTAAGTGATAGCATTACCTGTATTGCTTCTAAAATATGTAAGAGGATCTAGACAATATGCTTTAACCGTGGAATGGACTAAGACCATTAACTCACACTGAGCAGACCACCTCCACTGTTTTATCCCAAATCGTTGTATTATCTATCTGTATGCACATAAGCTAGAAGGGAAATTATCAAGATTACATATCAAATCACCTGACTACTTCATATGAGCAGTTGAACAGCAAACTGAAGCATACTGCTAAAATAAGATCTAAGGTGCTTGCAACGTGTAGTGTCTTTCTCAAAAGAGAAGCCATACAAGCCACTTGCAGCAAAAGCAAACTTGTTATGACAGTTGCTAATCATATAGATATGCATCATTCAATCATGGGGGGTTCCTCCTTTTTGGGGACACTGAAGTAAATGCTCAAACTCACAGCAGTTTCACAAAGAGTGCGACATGTGTTCCCTCCATGGTTTTAGCTATTCCTTTGAACTATGCTTTAGAGTTTAGACTACCCACTCTGACCTGCAGGTTATCTACTCTTGGATGCTTTCTTTACATTGTTCGTGCTTCTTGGATTCCTGCACCACCTTTTCCATCTGTCGTGTTAAATTCCTTGAGGGATTGCTCTAGATCACTATTCCCATGTTGCAACTCTGATGGGAAGTCCATCACAACAGGCAACTGTTGCCACAGGTCAAACACAATAAGAAGTCATTGCTGTTTGGCAGAGGGGGAGGAGTTTCCAATGAAAAGTTTTGTAACAACAGGCTTTCTGTGTGTGTTTCAAAATTAGTGGCCTGAGGCTCTCCCACATAAAATTTCTTTCCTTTTCAGTTTTAAATCATACCACAACTATTTTGGTTGAAGGTTTTGTAGCATGCAGAGAGTATTCCCAATAGAAAGCAATCCACAAGGAGATCAATAGAGGAAAAAAGGAAAAAAGAAAACACAAGCTAGTACACAATCAATAAACGTATCAAGAAATGTGTCTTTATTCCTATAAATTTCCAATAGATATGTCAATATTAACAAGAAAAATTTAAGAAAGAGTGTTCACTATCCACATGGAATTTAAGAAAGAGTGCTCACTATCCAATCTCATTTGGAGTACATATAATCATGAAGGAAAGAGGTAGCAGAAGCAACAAATGTACAACCTCTCATCCTTTTGTACACAAAACAAAAAGTTGCCCTTCTAGCAAAGGGTCACCAGCCCAAAATACATTGTGCTATTTATTTCTTCTTTTATTCTGGGTACCATAACAAATATAACAACCAAAGACTCGTGACTTTTATTTCTCTATTTGTATATATCCCTTTTATACGGTCATAAGCATCCCTACAAACGGACCAACCAAACCACTAGGGAAGGTGGGATCTGATTCATGTGTCATTTGAGGTGGTGGGAGTAGTAGTTAGCCGATACAAGGCTAGGAGTTATTGCTATTTAAGTGTTTGCCTCTTCAAGCTCCTTTGATCTCATAATGCTTTTGTATATCTCCTCTTGAGGCATCTAGCTGCCTTGAAACATTCCTTCCATGACCTTTGGGCAACCCTCAAATCTTGCTCCTTTGCATTGAATTGTGCTCTAATGATATTTGGTGCTTAGTTGTGTTGTCAACTTTTCAATTGATTGGTCTATATTGCTCACTCATGAACTAGCTCTCCTCTCCTCATTCTTTCCTCATCCAATTGTCATTGTAAATCCTTTATCTTACTCCACTATTGGTCCACCCTATGAATATCATGTTACATACCCGACACTTGTAATACATTTGGGTATATGTTATTGTAATAAGGTGGACCATGTATTTAGTTAGAAATGGATCACATGTTAAGTTAGGAGAGTGTGTTGTCATAGAATCTTGTATATAATTGCTTTGTCATAGAATCTCTTTGTTGTCATAGAATTATGAATGTAACCGCCGATATTATGAATGTAACTCGTTGGTCATCAAATTTGCCTAGGAAAGGATTTTGGGTAAATGTATGCGCCCTAGACCTGGACCAACATTGAAAGGCCGAAGGGAAGAGATGCCCCTCGTGCCAATCTCCGGAGAAAGGCCGGCTCCTATGCTAAACTACTTTGGTGTTTTGAGATAAGGGTGCAGGAAAGAGATAAATAGAGTAAGGGTTAGAGAAAGAAATAAAAAGGAGTAAGGGAAGAGAGATCGGTGATTTAAGGTGGGAGAGAACAGGAAGCACGATCACTAACTAACAACTTGAATAGCAGCAAGGAACACCAAGAATAAACGAAAGAAACGCCACATTAACCTTCCTATGTATCCTCTGGGCGAGCTCACAGGGATTCTCCTTCTCCTTTTCGTCAAAATTCAGGGTTCAGAGTAACGACGATTAGGACAAGTGAATGTAACGTAAACCACAACCCACCAGGCAGCATAAAAGAAAACCAATATAGCGTTTTTCCTCTCCTATGTATCCTTCGAAGCGAGTTTCAGGGTGCAGTCCCCAATCGCACACCGGATTCAGGATTCAGAGTCTCAGTATACAAATGAAGAAAAACAAAAGAATCAAACACAGAAGGTAGCATAAAAGAAAGGAATTGAGCCCAAAGCTCTTTAGTATTAATCGCAGGACATCAAGTTACAGCAGCTTTCTAGCAGATAGTTCCCCCCCTTCTTACATTACAATGCCTGGGTTTTTATAGAGGACCCGACCCTCTGAGTCATTATTACACGGAATGGCGAAGCATACTCTTGAGATCTGAGAAGTCGGCTCCTCGCGGCCCTCGTGATCGAGCTTTCAAATCCATTACCGGAAGCGGCAATCGTGACCGAGTCAACCGCGGAAATATACATTGATGAGCCGTCTGAGTGTCCTTGGTTTCTGGGTGCAATGCTCGAGTGGCCGCCATGCTTGCCGGGCTTCTCCTTCAGGGACTGATACTTCGCTTCCAATTGCCAAAAATGAGCAGCGAGCTTACCGGGCAAGTAAGAATGCATTTATGAGGCACTTGATCGTCTCGGGAAAATACCCGGCTTGAAGCGCGTGCCCCTTTTCAGTCGCGAAAAAGCAACATGTCGCGATATTGCGACATTTCTATGTCTTCAGCTTCTTTTGTTGCTTTTGGTCGCGAGAATGCAACATGTCGCGATATCGCGACACTTTTCTTCTTTTGGTCGCGAGAATGCAACATGTCACGATATCGTGACACTTTTCTTCTTTTGGTCGCGAGAATGCAACATGTCGCGATATCGCGACACTTTTCCTCTTTTGGTCGCGAGAATGCAACATGTCGTGATATCGCGACACTTTTTCCTTCCTTGCTCCTCTTGTCGCTCTGAGCCGCGAAAATGCAACATGTCGCGATATCGTGACACCTTTTCCTTCTTGCTCTTGCTATTGCTTTCGGCCGCAAAAATGCAACATGTCGCGATATCGCGACACTTTTCTTTCTTGCTCTGCCTCCTTGCTTTCGGCTGCGAAAATGCGACATGTCGCGATATCGCGACACTTTTCTTTCTTGCTCTGCCTCCTTGCTTTCGGCCGCGAAAATGCGACATGTCGCGATATCACGACACTTTTTCTTTCAAGCTCTTTCTTGTTGCTCTCAGCTGTGAAAATGCAACATGTCGCGATATCGTGACACTTTTTCTTTCAAGCTCTTTCTTGTCGTTCTCAGCCTCGAAAATGCAACATGTCGCGATATTGCGACACTTTTTCTTTCTTTTGGCGAGGCTATCTTCTTTGGCTCTTTTGGCAGCGAAGCTTTTTCTTCTCCATTTTATGTACAAGGGGGTGGCATTGAAAGCCAAAATTGCTGCAACACTTACAAAACTTTCGAAGCAACAAAAAAAACACTTTACAAAGAGAAATTTTTTGATTTTTTTCTACCCCTCTATGCAATGTGACAAAATTGTCAACAGTAACCACCGGTATTATGAATGTAGCTGTCATAGCAGGATGTCATAGAATATTGTCATAAGATGTCAAGAAATATTCTTGTAAATGTTATAAAATGAGAAGGATGTAACTCTCATGGGTTAGAGAAGAATTTGCATATTTTGTAAGGAGGTTGCCCCCTCGAAGAGGCCTACGATAGTAACATTTCTCATTCTGAATTCCTGCAATTATTGTTCTTATGTTTCATGCATGTATGTTTTTGTTATCGAAATGAATGTTGCTTTCATTAATATTCTGTGAATCATGGTTATATTATCCTTGGCATTGAATTTCTTATCTCAGTTCAGCTTTGCGCTAAGGATTTGAGGTGAAATATTGGCACGAGCAGAAGAGGTGCATTGCAAGTGGTATCAGAGCCCTTTTTGGGGCTTGGTAAGCTTCTGCTATGAGCAATTTTTTTTTTCTGTTTATCCTAGGTCTATAGGTTAGAAATGATGTTTTAACCATTTTAAAATAATATAGAGGAGTTATCATTATTGGCTAAGCTAGATTGCCCATAAAGCATCTAGTGAAGTGAGGGGCGATCAAGCTCCAATACCTAGGCCTCAGACAACACCCGTACATGGATTTGAGCTCCCATGTATCTTTGAGTATATCAAGAGACCCCTATAGGAACCCCTAGCCAAACCTTCATATATAGGAAACTAGTTAACCATGTAAAATCCATAGTGCACCGAGCACAACACTCGATAAGATTACCCTCCTATACTATCAAAGAGGTGGGTAGTGTGCTCAAGGGTATGTGTGGAATCCTCCTTGGGTAGTGGCCTAAAATATTGGTCTGAGCACTATCATTCATCACTATAGTATAATAGAGGGCTATGGAGATTACACAAACCCTAACCTAGAATCCATCCCTTCCTTACTCACCATATCAGTAGCAGAGCTCACAAGACAAAAAAAGTGAAATTCAAAGAGTTTGGGAGCAGATACACAACCTAAAAACCCCTTAAAAAATAGTTTACCAAAAATATCATTTTGGGATATAGCTCATTATGATCCTCTCACTAAGCTGATCATTTTGATATATAGCACCCAAACACTTTTTAAGACCCTTACTAAAAATAGTAGTCTAGGTTGCCAAAAATTATCATTTTGGGATATAGCCCATTACGATCATCTCATTAAGCTGATTGTATTGGTATATAGCACCCATACACTATTTTGGGACCCTTACTAAAAATAGTAACTACTAAAAATAACATTTATATTTTTAGTAAATGCCCTTAAAGACCCATTATCAAGCAATGGAGTCCAGAATGAACAAGATGGAGGAGCAAATTTCCAAACTAGATGCCATCATGGATCTCAAGGATCAACTATCTTCTCTTGTCACCATGCTAGTAGATTGCCAACATAAGCAGGATCAGATGAGTCAAGACATTGAGGTGCTCAAGATTAGAAATCCAAATTTTGATGGGTCTAATGAGAATAGTCCAAATGCTCAGAAGGGAAAAACTATTGACCACCCTGATTATTCTAGAGTCTTTAATGAAGAGAACACTCAATGACAATCAAGCAATAGAGGCATGACTCCATGACTTCCTAAAATAGATTTTCCAAGGTTTGATGGAACAGAGCCACAGAGTTGGTTGATTAAGGTTGAGCAATGGTATGAGCTACATGAAACTCCCTTTGACCAAAGGATTTTTATAGCTGCATTTCATTTTGACTTGGAAGCACTACATTGGTACCAATGGTTGAGAAAACAACTTCCCAATATTGGTTGGACATAGTTCAAGAGAGAACTCCTTAGTCGATTTGGGCCATCTAAGTTTGAAGACTTTACTAGAGCACTCACTAAGTTGAGACAAACAAGCACTGTGCCCGAGTATATCATTACTTTTGAGAAGTTGGCCAATAGAACTGAAGCCCTTCCTGATGAATTTTTCAAGAGTTGTTTTATTAGTGGCCTTAAGGAAGAGATAAGGACTGAGGTGCAAATGCTTAAACCAACCACTTATATGATGGCCATAGGGCTAGCCAAACTTGTAGAGAACAAATGGAATGCTCAAAGGAAGGCTTCTAGACCCCCTACATTTCAAAATAGAACTTTTGCATCCACCAATAACAATGCTCCAAAAGCTCCAGTGGTTAAGAGGTTAACACCAGAGGAGATGGCCAATCATAGAGCCAAGGGACTCTGCTATAACTATGATGAAAAATGGGCCATGGGACACAAATGCAAAACCCAACGCCTCTACCTCTTGGATATGAGCAATCCTTCAGATTATTCTATAGACATAAGGGAAGACTTTATGGATTCAGTGGAAGAACACCTAGATTCAATGGATGTAGAACCTCCAACCGATAATCAAGAAGAAGAAATTCCCATTATTTCTCTAAATGCCATCATCAAAATATCCACCCCATAATGTATGATAGTCCAAGGATTTCTCAAAGGGCATAAGGTTTTGATCCTATTGGACTTTGGTAGCACTGATAATTTTATTGATCCAACTATGGAAAAATGGGTAGATTGCTTCATTTATGGTCATGAATGAGTCCAAGTGAAAATTGCCAATGGGGACATCATGACTTGTACTAGGAAGTGTCAAAATGCTCACCTATCCATTGGTGACTATCATTATCAGACTGATCTCTATGCAGTCCCATTGGGTGGAGTCAATATGGTATTGGGGTGCCCCTAGTTATAAACATTGGGAATAATGTCCTAGAATTTTTTAGAACTTTGGATGTAGTTCACTATCAACAATAGAACCCATACTATTTAGGGTGTGAAAACTGGCAATCCCAAGCTTGTAACATCCCACCAGATGCAATGACTAATTAAGAAGGGCCATCGACCAATTATGGGAAGATTTTGTTAGATGTAATTATGTGTTATTCAGGATGAGCAGGTGTCCTCAAAATTGTCAATGATCCTAATTAAGAATCAATAGGTCTTCCTTGAACCCAAACAACTACCACCCAATCGATAGGAAGATCATAGAATCAATTTAATTCCTAGGAGTCAACCTCCAAACATTCGACCATATAGGTACCCCTATCACCAAAAGAATGAGATTGAGCAATTGGTAAAGGAATTATTAGATGCAGGATTCATCCATCCAAGCACAAGCCCATTTTTAGCTCTAGTCTTACTGGTTAAGAAGAAGGATGGGTCATGGAGAATGTGTGTAGACTTTCATGAACTCAATCATATCACCATCAAGGATAAGTTTCCCATTCCAATGATTGATGACTTGTTGGATGAGTTGCATGGTGCTCAGTATTTCACCAAGTTGGACCTCAGATCAGGCTATCACCAAATTTGAGTTCACAAGGATGACATCCCTAAAATAACTTTCAGAACCCATGAGAGGCATTATGAGTTCTTGGTCATGCCTTTTGGCCTCACCAATGCACCATCAACTTTCCAAAGCTTGATGAATCGGGTTTTAAAACCCTACCTCCAAAAATTTGCATTGGTCTTTTTTGATGACATATTGATCTACAACAAAACATGGGAAGAGCACCTACAACATGTCGATCAGGTTTTGAAGCTCCTACAATAGAACCAATTGTATTTCAAGCAATCTAAATGCACCTTTGGGGCAACTGAAGTAGAATATTTGGGGTATGTCATGGCCAGAGATGGTGTCCGAGTAGATCCAAGTAAAATTGAGGCAATGAAGGAGTGGCCCAAGCCCAAAATATTGAAGAGCCTTCGAGGATTTCTTGGCCTTACTAGATATTACCAAAAGTTTGTCAAGGACTATGGGAAGATAACAGCTCCTTTAACAACTGTGCTTAAGAAGGATGCATTCACATGGAACAATGTAGTTGAGCAAGCTTTTCTGACTTTGAAGGATGCCATGTGTCGTACACCAGTCCTAGCTATACCAGATTTTTCCAAAATATTTATCATTGAAAGTGATGCCTCAGGAGTTGGATTGGGGGCAGTACTTATGCAAGAAGGTCGACCACTTGCTTTCATAAGCAAGGCCCTCTCAGGGCAGAACCTTGCCAAATCAACTTATGAGAAGGAGATGATGGCCATTGTCTTTATCATCCTCCATTGGCGACCATACTTATTGGGGTGACACTTCATCATCAAGACCGATCATCACAGCCTTAAGTATCTCTTGGAGCAGATAATTTCTTCCCTTGAGTAGCAAAAATGGGTCACTAAGCTCTTGGGATATGACTACGAGATAGTCTATCGCAAAGGGAAGGAAAATGTCATCATTGATGCTCTTTCTAGGTTGCCTGAAACACAAGATAGCCTATATGCAGTGTCCATCATTAAGGCTGATTGGTTAGATACACTTAAGTCTGAATGGTAGGTAGACCCCACACTTGCAAAGATTATTCAAGATTTACAGATAATAGCAAGGGACCATCCCAATTATTCCTGGAAATAAGGGGAGCTATGCTATAAGCATCGGATTGTTGTTCCACCTTCCTCCCAACTTAAATCTCAGATTCTCCAAGAGCTCCATTCCTCTCCAATAGGGGGACACACAGGTTTCTTACGAACCTATGAATGGGTAAAGCATAGTTTCTATTGGCCAGGGTTGAAATCAGATATCAAGCAGTTTATGGATAGTTGTGACACTTGTCAATACCAAAAGGGGGAAACAGTTAGTACACCAAGATTACTTCAACCTTTACCCATTCCAAAGTCCCCATGGACAGATATCTCCATGGAATTCATTGAAGGCCTTCCTCTCTCAAGAGGTAAATCAGTCATAATGGTAATCATGGATCGATTGACCAAATATGCTCATTTTTTATCCCTCAATCATCCCTATACTTCCAAGACAATAGCACAGATTTTCATGGATCAGATCTTTCGACTCCATGGGAGCCCACATTCCATAATCAATGACCATGATAAGATATTCACTAGTAAATTTTAGGAGGAGCTACATCGCATTCAAGGGACCCAATTGAAAAGAAGCACATCATATCACCCCCAAACAGATGGCCAGACAAAGGTGGTGAATAAATGTCTTGAGATCTATCTCCATTGTTTTGTTTCAGATAATCAATCCAAGTGGAGTCAATGGCTTCCCTTAGCCGAATGGTGGTATAATACCACTTTTCACACTGCCACAAGGATGACACCATATGAAGTTGTGTATGGTCAACCACCCCCAACACTCACCTCTTACTTGCCAGGTAGTTCAAAGGTAGATGTAGTGGACACAATCTTTAGTCGTAGGTAGGAAGTCTTAGCAGCTCTTAAGCAGAATTTGACCATCACCCAGAACCGCATGAAACAACAAGCAGACAAACACAAAACTGAGAGGGAGTTTGTAGAAGGTGACATGGTTTTCCTTCATCTTCAACCTTATAAACAATTGTCCCTCAAACAAAAGGGTCGACATAAGTTGGCACCCAAGTTTTATGGGCCCTACAAGATACTACATCAGATAGGGGAGGTTGCTTACAAGTTGGAACTACCAACCACATCCAAGATTCACCCAATTTTCCATGTATCTTGCTTGAAGAAGGTGGTAGGCACACATACTCAAGTACAAACTATCCTTCCTGAATTGGATGAAGAGGGATCCATTCTTTTGTAGCCTGCAACCATTCTGGATCGTCGAACCCGACATCTCCGCTCATGGGATATCACTGAGGTGTTGGTGCAGTGGCAAGGGTTACCACCAGAAGATGCCACATGGGAGCCATTGCAGGACTTTTAGCAGTAGTTTCCCACCTTTCAGCTTTGAGGACAAAGCTTCTTTAAGGGGGTGGCATGTTACATACCGACACTTGTAATACATTGGGGTATATGTTATTGTAATAAGGTGGACCATGTATTTAGTTAGAAATGGGCCACATGTTAAGTTAGGAGAGTGTGTTGTCATAGAATCTCTTTGTTGTCATAGAATTATGAATGTAACCTTGGTATTATGAATGTAATTGTTAATTATGAATGTAACTATTATGAATGTAACTGTGATAGCAGGATGTCATAGAATATTGTCATAAGATGTCAAGAAATATTCTTGTAAATGTTATAAAATGAGAAGGATGTAACTCTCACGGGTTAGAGAAGAATTTGCATATTTTGTAAGGAGGTTGCCCCCTCAAAGAGGCCTATGATAGTAACATTTCTCATTCCAAATTCCTGCAATTACTGTTCTTATGTTTTCATGCATGTATGTTTTTGTTATCGAAATGAATGTTGCTTTCATTAATATTCTATGAATCATGGTTATATTATCCTTGGCATTGAATTTCTTATCTCAGTTCAGCTTTGCGCTAAGGATTTGAGGTGAAATATTGGCACGAGCAGAAGAGGTGCATTGCATATCATAAATTTGTTTCCATCTCTCCTGAGCTTGTGACTTTGGTACGACCTGAGTGGGCCTAATGGTGAAGGCTTGGGTACTCTAAATAGGAGATCCAAGGTTTTAAATTGGAAGGGTGTAGGATATGTGCCCTATTGGTGGATACAACAACACGAGTGCATCCCCCCATGCATAGTGTACCTAAGGAGTCACTGATATGTTCAATGCTTGTGGACCTTAAAAGTACTTTACTTATTTGCTTGGGTTTTGGATCTTCACTCCTTGAGTTGCCTCAAGTTATTTTTTTGAGGCCTCCCCACGATTTGCTACCAAATAAAATAAATTTGGCTTTCGTATGTAGAGAAGTTGATAGGACTTCAACATTGGAAGCACAACTAGTGTCACATTTCGAGTTCTTTGTAAGTAACACAATCCTTTGGGAGGCTTCTCTACAAGATATGCTTTCAGTGCTATTCAATTGATACAAGGCACCATTCACAACCATTCACATACCCTATTTTGCTCATGTGTAATGCTTTGTTGTTACATGCCAACCATGAAGGATCTTTATCCTATGACTAGCTTCCTTGTCCTCGATCATCGTAGTAGGAAGTGGTTGTCACAAATGTCGTCCCACACTCTGCCAGACATCATGATCACTTGGATGAAAATTGTCTCCACGCGCAAATGTTCCACATCACCAGATCAAACCTTGTTGCTTACTATTGGAAGCATAATTAGGCAATCTTCATTGTTCTCTAGTTCATCCTCCTTTGGGTACTCCTGATTCAAAGGGGTGTGCTTTGAGCGGACTTTTCAGTTTCCTCCTCTTCACCAATTGTCTCCTCTAGCTATGCAATCTCAACTAGTTGTGTTGCTTATGTCAGGGTCTTAAGACCCTCATTTTTAGCATCCCTCTTCATCTACTTTGGTGAATCATTGGGTGGATCTCCTAGTCTCAATTGCTTCCTTTCTTAAGGACATGCTGATATGGGGATCAAACACTTCTTCCATCACATCTAAATTATTTGGTTGTAGGATACTCTCACCTTTTCTATCTAAGCTAATTTTGACGCACATAGGTCCCTTCCATGTCTTTGTAGTGATGAATAAGTGAAGTGGGGTACCCCACTACCCAATATACTACTATGCATGTTAGTGGATAGAGGATGACTAGGAGTAGGTGAAGATCTAGGAGGGGTGTAGGATTTCCCATTGTGACTACGGCCCAACTTACTTGGAGGAACATCCTTTGGAATCATAATAACATCACCATCTAGTAAATTAACTCAAGGAGAAAGAGATTTTCCTTGAGAAATGAAATGAAATATTATTAATGTCCGTGGTGGGCCAAAATAAGACCCAAGGGACTATAAGAAGGACAATAATGACTGCCAGCTAGCAGGCTAAAAAGCTCAACAAAGAAAATAACTAAGATAAATACAAGATGAAACTCGACAAACGGGCCAAAGAGAAAGGGAAAAGAAAAGAAAAGGGAGAGCAGAGGGGGGAGGGTTGCAATCCAACAGAGAGGAGTGCACGCCAAGAAGAACGAAGAGAGAGAAGGAGGGTGGAGGGAGCAGCCCGAGGGGGGCAAGCTCCAAGAACCCGCCAGAAACTACTCTCTCCTAATAGTTGAGGCCAAAGTACCGGAGCTGAAGAAGTCCATGATATGTCTCTGCCCATTGCTAGTTCGGAACCCTGACAAACTGTTGATGCGCTATCTAGTGACCCTACTTCTGTCCGAACTGGAAGATGTGGGGTGTTTTCGATTGAAGTCACCTGGTCCGTCGGAGTTGGTGAAGTATGTTGTGATGAGCCAATGTTGAGGAGGGTGAGATCCATTTGGAGAACTTTTATGTCGTCGAAGCTGAGTTATCTCCCTAAGAAAGAGTGCGAGACAACGCTGGTCCGGGTATCTGAAGAAGGTAGAAATAGATTGAGAGTTGTCCCTGAAAAGGCAATGGAACCTACCTCGGATCTCATAATAAATGGGACAACAAAAAATAAAGTGATGAAGGGTTTCAACTTCACCCAAGGAGCAAAACAAGCAAATCTGCTCCTCCGTCGGAAGATGGTGATCTGACTCAATCCGGAGTTGGTGAGAACACACCCCGAGTTGCCCAATAGTGATCCGAAGACTATGCATTGTGTGCTGTTGAAGGTATTGTGGAGGAACTATTCTGCCTTCCTGAATCTGTAAGAAGTGCTCATGGTAGAAAGACAACTTGGGGTAAAGAGGGGCAACAGGAGATCCATGTACATCTGGTGTACTGGAGACTAACATCCTTCCGAATCTCGTGGAGCATCTTCTCCTTACTAAGCCGAAAGGGGGGGAGAACCCCCAAATAATAAGGCGGGAGCCTGTCTATCCGTATCTGAATGCTAGCCAGGAGAGTAGAAACTTGAAAATACCAGCTCCTCCGGCCTCCTCGAGAACTCGGAGAGAGGTCCATCGAGGAGTGAAAAGCAAGGTAAGGGTACCGCCTGCAACCCTCAGGGGTATCTTCGAAAGTACGGATCCTGTGAAGATAACCGATAATCAAGAAGATAATCTCAAGCTGGAGAGGAGAAGCCCCAAACTCTGCCAGAATAATAGAGCAGGGGACTGTGCCCTTGCAGCGAATGAATCGTTGAAGAAAGAGTGTCTGGACTCGTACAACCCGTGACCACTCAGTCGGTCCAAGGCTAGGATCCCAAACCACTGACCCATAAGTAATAGTTGGCTTGACCAAGGCATCAAAAATCCTCATGTTCACAGGTATATCCTGAAAATGTGCTTTGAAGCAATTCCTCTCTAGCAAAGACAGAGCTGCATATCCCTTACACACCCGGGCCTGGGCTGCGGGTTTCATACTAAAAGTGGGACCGGTGAAAAGAACCCCCAAGTACACATAAGAGGTGGTGATCTTGACCTCCCGACCTTGGAAAGAGAAGTGGAGATGAGATAGAGCCTCTTTGGTAGTATTGAATACCATAACCTTGGTCTTAGAAAGATTCACCGTCAACTATCTCGAGTCACAAAAAGCGGCAAGCTTGTCCAAATGGCGCTGAAGTCCCTCAGGAGAAGAGGCCAAAAGAACAACATCATCAGCAAAGAGGAGAATAGAAATCAACACATAGTGAAGAAGGCAACCATCCTCTGCATGAGCGTTCTCCTTAATAAAAGTCTCAAGGTCGTCGATAAAGATCCCAAAAAGTGTCGGGGAAAGGGGGCACCCCTGTTTCACTCCTATGGTGCTAAGAATACTGTCTGAAAGCCCTTGAGGGGAGCGAAACCGACCTTTCACGGTCTCATATAATCGTGTAACCGCTATCAAAAGTTGCCCAGAGATGCCAACTGACCGTAGTCTCTCAAGAAGTAAATGCCGAGGCACCGTGTCGAAGGCTTTCCTAAAGTCAACAAAGCAACAATAAACCTTCGAGGACCTAGAACGCGCCTCCTCAATAATAGCTCTGAGGACTAGAATGTGATTTGTGGTCTGGTGATCTTGATGAAAACTAGCTTGGCCAAGAGCACTGAAACCCCCCTCCTCCAACCTTCGGGAGAGAAGCACATCAATGCTGTGGCATAGAGCTTGGCAAAGATATGCCCAATCATGATAGTCTTGTAGTTATTAGGTTCATGGGGATAACCTGCCTTATGAATGGGGTGAATGATTTGCTGAGTCCAGGAATCAGGAAACCCAGAACAGATAGAGAGATTGAAGAGATCAGTGAGGGGCCCAACAAGAGGGTGAATACCATGCTTCAAAAATTCTGCATGTAACCCATCCAAATCTGTTGCTTTGCTCGTACAGAGTTTCCAGATAGCCTGCTTGACAAGACCAGTAGGAAAGAGGTGGCACGAAGAAGGGGGGGAGGGAACAGTAATAGGAGGTTTATTTGGGATGGTATAGAGGGAAGAGGCATGAATGGTCCAAGAGGAAAGATCGATCCCATGAGTAATCCGATCACGGGGGAGGATAAGGCGCCACAAGGATTTAGGAGTGTAATGTCCTTTTTCTGGGGTTCTAGAGATTTCTAATAAAATTCCAATTTTTTGCAGGTAATAAAATTACAATAAAAATGCAGATTTAATTCTAGATTGCAGAACAACAATTTCCAATAAATTCCCAAGGCTGAATTTTATTAACAATTGCAACACAACAATGCTTCAACAATCCACAATCTGATTTTTATTAAAATTGAAGGCATACCAGATTTACAATGACAAATCCCATTCAATAAGTTCTGATTTAATACTTGAATGCTATCAATATATTACCAGGAATGGGACGCTGGCCTCCAGGAGATGATAAAGTGTTGGCTGATCTTCAAAATATGCTTAGGACAGCTACCAGATGGGACGCTGGACTGATTGGGGTCTTGTAGTACTGAATTTGTCCTCAAAACTGCTAAAATACTCTGCCAAACTGGGACGCTGCTCTCCAGATAGGAATTAATGCTGAATCTACTCAAAATCACCTCAAATACAGCCCCAATATGGGACGTGTAACCTGGAATGACTGTGAAATCTGATGTTAACCCCAAATCTGCCTTGTATGCTGTCTTGGAGTGGGACGTTGGGTCCTAATTAGCTTAATGGCAGTCCACAACTCCTTCAATCTGCAGATACACCTCTGAAAGTGGGACGCTGCCTTCTACAAAATTCAAATACTGAGAATAACCCACTAATCTGCTAATGTATGGCCAGTAGATGGGACGTTGGGCAGGTAAGCCACCCAATGGCTGATTGAACCCTCACAATGTGTAGATATGAGCTTGGTAATGGGACGCCAGGTTTCTAGATACTTCAATCTGCTGTTATAAGTCTTCAAACCTGCTAATACTTCCTCCAGATGTGGGACGTCCAGCTCTTGAGCTGTAGTAACTTCAAAACTGACTCCAAGTTCCTCAACTAAAATCTCCAAACTGTCCAATTAACCTCCCAGAATTGCAATGTTCCTGTCACAAAGGCTGAATGCTGATAACAATAATGATATTTGCCTCAAACCAATAACAAACCCTCTCCTAGGGCAAATATGAATGAAGAACAATGCAATAACCCTCTCTTAGGGCAGAATGCAATTGAAGAGCAGTAGAGACTCCAAGGTTTTCGTCTTAGAGCTCCTCAGCTTAAAGGGTTTTTCGTCCTTCAGCTGACTCCTGCAGGGTTTCGTCCGTAGAAGGGATCTCTTGTAGGGTTTCGTCCACAAGAGAAGAGTAATTTAGCTTCTCAGCCAAATTCCACAAGAGAAAGAAATAATCAAATGTCCAAGATACCAAATGAATGCTCCAATCCTTCTTTTATAAACTCCAAACCCTAATTTGTCGTTGAGAAGCTTTTATTTTTATTTTAATAATAATAATAATATAATGGAGTTATATTATTATATTATTATCCTTAATATAACGCATACCCCTTATTACTCCCCCTTTTATTATTTTTTATTTATTTTCCCTTTATATCACACCAAACTTTATAAAAATAACATTATTACTAACGCACACCACACCACATGTATGTACAAGGAGAATTCCAAAAATGGGTCATTACAATACATCCCCTCCTGAGATTGCTTGTCCTCAAGCAATCGAATCATAAACTCCATCAAATCAATTTGTAACATGATCAAGGACAATCCCAGGGTCCCAAATGAGTCTCATAAAACATTTGCCATGCTGAGATAATACCACCTCAAAAGTGAATGCTTTGGAGCAAAGTAGTTTCCTGTTTTTCTTCCCAATGCCCATGTATGCTGCAAGCCTTACCAGGAATGCCATTATTGATTCATCACAATCATCATCTCTTCTAAATTCTGCTGTAGACATGGTCCCATTAAATTCACTCCACAAGAGATGATTAATTGCCTTCAATACACTTAGTGGAAAAGAGTAGTGGCTGGTCCAAAACCAACAATGGTCTTCATATTGGAGTCACTAATGATGAAATGGCCATGGTGCTCTCATCTTGTGGTGGTACCTCTACTGTTTTGTCTTCATCTAGAGTACCAATTGGTGAAAAGAATGACGCCCATTGTAGCCCCTGCAAAGAATTATTTTCTGCTACTAAAACAGTCTTTAAATATTGCATTATGCTTCCCAATTGGTTATCAATAGGAAAGATATCAACCTGTATTTGCCTTCCAATATTTATATCTTCAAAACAGTCCACATGCCCAAATTCATAGTATTCATTCTGTTGTGTAAACAACTCCTTGCATTCTCTTTTGTATGGCCATCCCCATAACAATCTTCAAAAGTGTTATTCTTTTATTTTAAATGCTCTTCATTAGAGGCTTGTATATTGTACATCCATCGGTTCCTAAGTCTTCTCCTTTAAAATCCCCATGCATACTTGCTTTCAAGAAATTAAAACTTTGTATCAAAGTTTGAATCAGAAATTGATTTCTTCTTCCTTTTGTCATTGATAACAGATGATTGAACTAATAGCACAAGATGTGGGACAATTTCATACCTCTTCTAGATATGAAGCAATAGTATCTTTATTGGGAAAGTCACTTTCCAACATCATCTTGATGGTGCCAATTTCTGATTCCATTACCAAAGAGTGGTTCTCATTGTCATCAAGGTCTTCATCAAATTTTGGCTCTCTACAATCATCAAATTTGGGTTCTCCCTTATACAACACTTTGTTCCCATGTTCTTCATCATTATTCTTATGAATGGAAGGGCTGCATAACGTTGATACACTACTAGCAAACAAATCAGAATTTATCTTATCATTTTCAATTGCAACTTGCTCATTGAATTCTTCAATGTTGGGCTTTGAAGTATGACCAATTAATTCTGATTTACTGGGAATATTTTCTGGTTTGACTTCTTCATTTTGTGGCACCCTGTTTTCAAACTTGTCTTCCCAAGAAAATGATTCAGCTTGACTTTTTCCTTCTTCAACCACTTCACTAGGTGTAACACCATCATCTCCACTATTCTCAATATTGATAGAGCTGGATGAAGTGAATACATCGCTACCATGTAAATCAGAATTGACCTTATTTGTTTCATCTTCACCCTCAAAACTTAACTCATTTTCAATGTTAAGCCTTTGATCATGATCATCACATACCAATTTATCTTCACCTTTTGCTGTTTTGTTTTCTTTATTTGGCTGAACTTTTTCTTCAAAAGTGCTTGCAAATGATTCAAATTCATGGAGTAAAGACACGGCATCATAATGTCTACTTCCATCATACAAAATTCTCACAATGTTTTCCTGTCCATACTCTTTCCCATATTCTGAAATAACTGAAAGTTCATTACTTTTGTCATATTTTAAATAAACTGTTATGGGTTTTTGAATCACATGTGTGGCCATGAGAATTTCTGGTTCTCCTCCCCATACACCTGGCTGTCTCATATTCTGAACATAAGTGTCAAAATTACCTTCTACAAACCATTTCATTACTGCTTTTCTTTTTAGGAGCTCATCTGCAACTTTTTCTCTTAAGTCTTGGGCTAGATTCTTCAAGGTGCTATCATCTGGACATGGTTCTTTTCTTTGCACACAAAGCCCATAAGCAATGGCTCTGAATAAGCAGTTTCCATCACCTATCATTTCTGAAACTATGAGATCTTCATAATCCTCTGATTCCTTACCTGCTTTATCCTTTCCACATACATGCCCATTACTCCAAGACTCTTCACATTTGAAACAAAGTTGCTCCTTTCTCAACTGGTTCTTGCTCTTTTGTTTATGTTCTGAATTCTGTAATTCTTTAGTGACTTTTTGCTGCATGTTTTCCTTATTCTTCCTTTGAGCTTTGTCTTCTTTTCTTGACTTTGGTGGAGATCTAGATTTTGGTGGTGATCTTGGTGGAGAACCTCCCTTATTTACTACGCCATGTAGTTGCAAGTAACTTCTGAAAGAAAGATGCTTCCTGAATTCTGGTGATTTCCTTTGGTACCTGTCATACAAAGCATCTACTTCTGGAACTCCACTACCCAATGGCTGAATTTGCTCTTCTGTTGAATTTTTGTTCTGAGGTGTTTGTGGTGAAGATTTTTTATTCTGTTTTGCCGGTGAATCTGCATGTGTAATTTTCTTAGAATCTGAATTTTTATGACTTTGGGGAGATGTGTATTCTACCATCTGTTCCATTAATTTCACCATAGCATCCAGTTGCTCTGAATTAAATTTCATAGTGGCTGAAATAAAATGAATTCTGCAGCAAACCCTTACTCTGCTGAAAGCTGAAAACACCCAAAATCTGGAAACCTGAAAATCTGAAAACCCTAGTTTTCTGCTATACCCAGAACCTGAAATTGTTGATTCTCAAATACCCAGATGTTCAAATGTCAAAATCTGCAATACCCAGAAACTTTTTTCCACAAACCCTGGCCCAAAAATTATTTCTGGCTAGATCTTTCCACAGGCTGGCAAGAACATAGCTCTGATACCACTTGTAATGTCCTTTTTCTGGGGTTCTAGAGATTTCTAATAAAATTCCAATTTTTTGCAGGTAATAAAATTACAATAAAAATGCAGATTTAATTCTAGATTGCAGAACAACAATTTCCAATAAATTCCCAAGGCTGAATTTTATTAACAATTGCAACACAACAATGCTTCAACAATCCACAATCTGATTTTTATTAAAATTGAAGGCATACCAGATTTACAATGACAAATCCCATTCAATAAGTTCTGATTTAATACTTGAATGCTATCAATATATTACCAGAGGAATGGGACGCTGGCCTCCAGGAGATGATAAAGTGTTGGCTGATCTTCAAAATATGCTTAGGACAGCTACCAGATGGGACGCTGGACTGATTGGGGTCTTGTAGTACTGAATTTGTCCTCAAAACTGCTAAAATACTCTGCCAAACTGGGACGCTGCTCTCCAGATAGGAATTAATGCTGAATCTACTCAAAATCACCTCAAATACAGCCCCAATATGGGACGTGTAACCTGGAATGACTGTGAAATCTGATGTTAACCCCAAATCTGCCTTGTATGTTGTCTTGGAGTGGGACGTTGGGTCCTAATTAGCTTAATGGCAGTCCACAACTCCTTCAATCTGCAGATACACCTCTGAAAGTGGGACGCTGCCTTCTACAAAATTCAAATACTGAGAATAACCCACTAATCTGCTAATGTATGGCCAGTAGATGGGACGTTGGGCAGGTAAGCCACCCAATGGCTGATTGAACCCTCTCAATGTGTAGATATGAGCTTGGTAATGGGACGCCAGGTTTCTAGATACTTCAATCTGTTGTTATAAGTCTTCAAACCTGCTAATACTTCCTCCAGATATGGGACGTCCAGCTCCTGAGCTGTAGTAACTTCAAAACTGACTCCAAGTTCCTCAACTAAAATCTCCAAACTGTCCAATTAACCTCCCAGAATTGCAATGTTCCTGTCACAAAGGCTGAATGCTGATAACAATAATGATATTTGCCTCAAACCAATAACAAACCCTCTCCTAGGGCAAATATGAATGAAGAACAATGCAATAACCCTCTCTTAGGGCAGAATGCAATTGAAGAGCAATAGAGACTCCAAGGTTTTCGTCTTAGAGCTCCTCAGCTTAAAGGGTTTTTCGTCCTTCAGCTGACTCCTGCAGGGTTTCGTCCGCAGAAGGGATCTCTTGTAGGGTTTCGTCCACAAGAGAAGAGTAATTTAGCTTCTCAGCCAAATTCCACAAGAGAAAGAAATAATCAAATGTCCAAGATACCAAATGAATGCTCCAATCCTTCTTTTATAAACTCCAAACCCTAATTTGTCGTTGAGAAGCTTTTATTTTTATTTTAATAATAATAATAATATAATGGAGTTATATTATTATATTATTATCCTTAATATAACGCATACCCCTTATTACTCCCCCTTTTATTATTTTTTATTTATTTTCCCTTTATATCACACCAAACTTTATAAAAATAACATTATTACTAACGCACACCACACCACATGTATGTACAAGGAGAATTCGAAAAATGGGTCATTACAAGGAGACTGCTGAAGGGAGTGGATAAGATCAAGTCGATGTCGAGAGAGGAAGAGACGCTTCTTCTTTCGAAGAAGCAAAGAAGAAGCATCCTGTAGTCTTTGTGAGAAATGGTATCGAGCTGGGAAGGATTCTGAATGGCATATTTCCACCTTCGGTGGGCAGACTTACATACCTCATCATACCAGATGTTCATGGGGCAATGACCAGGGGGACAAGGACGAGGGGGAGGACGAATAGTGTGGGGGTACGAGTCCAAAGCAGCCTTCCAAATAGTTTGGACCAAGCAAGCAGAACGATTGGAAACATTGGGAAGAGAAGAGACCTTGGGGAGAACCTGACGCAACCGGTCCATGTAGGTAAAGGAATAATAATAGTCAAAGTCTTTAATGACTCGAGGGGTTGAAGGGGAGGGAGGAGGGGGAGGACTAACAGGAAGGGAAACAGTGGATAACGTAAGAGAAAGAACTGAATGATCGGTAAGGGGGGGAGGGTGATCAGAGACGTTGAATCGGGAAATGAATGGAATGAGGGTGGTAGAGGAAATAACATAGTCGACGACACTGGCTGCACGACTATGAGGAAAGCAAGTAAACCCACTGGAATCCGGAAAACAAGATATACCATTAAGAAGAACTAGCTTGTTGGATTCACCCAACTCAATAAGATGCTTACCGTAAGTAGTCACCTGTGTGTCGTTGGAGGTTCGAACAAAACCAAGGTCCTCAAGATCCAATTCCCGAGTCTGCATCTCATCGGTTGTGAGGCCATGAAGAGAAACCTGCATAGGTCCGGTCCGAGCTTTGAAATCTCCCAACAGAAGTATCTTCCTAGAAGCCAAGTATCTAGTATTGTCCTCATAGAGATCCTAGAAAGGGTCCCCGTTCGAGTGAATAGCAAAATTGGACGTGGTGGGGGGAAAGTAACAGGTGGCAATGTAGATATCCCAAAGAGGTGGGTGACGATGGATTTTAATCCATAAAAACCTGGAGTGGGGGTCAGTTGAAACCAGGGATACCGAACCTTGGAGCCTATCCCTGATAAGAGCAGCAACACCTCTTGATACTCGAAACCCCCCAGAGCGTCGAGTGAGTTGCCGACAACTGGACCACCAAAAGTAACCAGAGATAATTGGAAGGGCTCGCTCAAGACTCTCGTGTGTCTCACAGATAAGAATGATGTCATGTCTGCCAATCACATCAAGAAAGGACCCTGGGGCAGACCACATCATACCATTGCAATTCCAGCAAGCTATAGCTAGCTTATCTGCCACCCCCCTTCCATGCCGATGGAGTCATTTGTTAGGCAAGGGTTTGGACCACCCAGGTGGGGGAGAGTCCCTAATCACTGCACGCAAATTACGAATAATTGCCCATTTGTTGGCTTTCCTGGTTGCGGCTACTTGTTCCCTGGCTTTCTTCAATTCTTCAACCTAGAGTTGCGTAAGGTCCTCATCAAGGTAGATCTTGTCCTGAAGAGTAAATAATTTCCATTTGGCCCTCAATGCCTTCATATGCTCTTCCGTATTTTTGAAGCGTATGATTAATGTGGAGTCGGGAGAGAACCATGCTCTCTCGAGAGTAACGTCTATTAACTCAAGAGTTTTGTGAATGAAGGCATTTCCAGCTTGAAGCGGATCGGTAGGTTTGGGCACCCCACGAACCCTGAGATTGAGCGCTTTCGTATTACGGATCCTTTCTTCTTCAAATTTAGCTTGGGCAGCCAACTCGACTATGGGGGGGAGGTTCTTCTTTCCGATTACAACCTGAACCCAAGATCGTTGGTTGGCTAATTTTTGGCTTTGTGCAGTTGATGCTTCCTTTAGACGTTCCTGCTCAACAAGAAGAACAACCTGTTCATCTCGAATTTTTAAAATTTCAGAGTGTAAATTCACAAAATTCTGAGGAGGCTATTTTGTATGTGCAGTTTGCAATTGAGTAATGATGGCTTGCTGATCTTGAAGTTTAATTTAAAGATCCGTGATAATGCGGCCACCGTATTTCACTTGGTCTTGCAAGGAGAGTATAATACTAGCTTGCGTCTCTAGCTGTTTCTGGAGAGAATTAATCTGTTTAGAAAAATGCTGATATGAAACTGTTGTGTGAAGGCGTTGGACAGATTTAAGAGGAGAAGCCCGCGTCTCCTCCATTCCTCCTCCTTCAAGTATCCCCATAACACCAAGAACACCGGGCTGCTAAACAATTCACAATGAGGACAACTAGGACATGCTAGGGCACGACCGGGGCTGCGCTAGGGCACACACAGAAATACACCTTGAGCGCAGTAGAAATCCACCTCGAGTGCAGCAGAAATCCACCCAGAGCGCAGCAGAAATCCACCAGAGCGCAGCAGAAATCCACCTCCAGCGCAACAGAAATCCACCTCCCGAGCGCAGCAGAAATCCCCCTCAATGCAGCAGAAATCCCCCTTGAGCGCAGCGGAAATTCACCTTAGCGTAGCAGAATTCCACCTTCGGAGCGCAGCAAAAATCCCCCTCTCGAGCGCATCAGAAATCCCTCAAGTGCAGCAGAAATCCACCTCAAGCGCAGTAGAAAACCACCTCCCGAACGCAGCAGAAATCCCCTCCCGAATGCAGCAGAAATCCCCTCCCGAGCGCAGTAGAAATCCCCCGAGCACAGGAGAAAACCACCTCAGCGCAGCAAAAATCCACCTCCCGAGCGCAGCAGAAATCCACCTCCCTAGCGCAGCAGAAATCCCCCGAGCGCAGAAGAAAACCACCTCAACGCAGCAGAAATCCCCTCATGAACGCAGCGGAAATCCCCTCCCGAACGCAACAGAAAACCACCTCCCGAACGCAGCAGAAATCCCCTCCTAAGCACAACAAAAATCCCCCTAGCGCAGCAGAAATCCACCTCCCGAGCGCAGCAGAAATCCCCGAGAAGAGGATTGTCATTAACCCACAAACACAACTTTAACCCACTATTGTTGCTCTCAATTCAATGAATGTCCACAGATGGCCAAAGTAGGCCAATGGGACTCATTGAAAAGAGCTATTACAAATTACAATGCATTGTAGTAACCACAAAGTACTACGAAAATAAGCTAAACTAGAGTAAAGAATCTAGTGTAAATTGCTTTAAAGTGGAACAATTGTATGGCATAAAATTATAGCCTCAACGGTTACCCAAAATGGATAAACCCTAACATGCTAAGAGTAATGATTAAGAGAGATCTAAAAATACAACAAAGATAGAAAGGACCTCCAATGGATCCAAGCGCCAACATTAATCTATAGTGGGATGTAAATTAGAAGCATAGTTGTTGTTGTCACCAACTATCCCAAAAGGGCCAACACAGGATCTAATGATGCTTCCAAGAGAATGGCTAGGACTAAGAAGGCTTGGTTGGATAATCCTCAGAGGACATGGAGTTGACACTTCAAGACTCTTCTAGCATCCATGGCTATGGAACCAATAGAAGAGGACAAGAAACTAGTAAGTTGTGCTTCTCTACAACTCCTTGGTATGTGAGGGGTGGCTGAAACTTGATGTCAAAGAGTTGTAGTCTTGTCTTGTCGGAATCAAGAAATAATTGAATCCCTAGTAGCCACTCTTATATGCAGACAAGGGCACACAAATCTGTCATTAATATTTTGGATAGTTGTAGCTTCCAATGAGCACTTATTACTCTTGACTACAAAAATAGGGTGAAAGAATGAGGTGATTAGTTGAGTAGTAGTTTGTCTCCCCTATAATAACCGACGCAAAAGAGTCAGCTTCCTTGAGGTAAAGAACCAAGCATCTTTGGTCAAGATAGCTGAAAAAAGTGGCAAGCAATTCACTCGAGTCTCTATACAAGCAATAGTACCTCCTTGTTGTGGCGATTTTTTGTGTCCTTAAGAATTTGGGTTGTCACGACATAAGAAAACCATTTATTCACAATCAACACTGTGGACTCTGGTGGATCCACCTCTTTAACTCGGGAAAATATTATCACAAAGACTCTAGACAGACCGAGTAAGGTAAGGAAACCTTGGAGGTGAGCCTACAATATTTCTTATATGCTCATGCTCATCCAAATTTGCAAAATATGAAAAACTGCAACATAAAATTTGACCAAGTTTGAAAGTAATTGTAGGCAGCAAATCCACCTCACAGAAGAAGAAAAGGTGACTTGCTAAATTTTGACAGTTTTGGGATGATTTGCTCAAGTTTTGGGAAACCGTACAGTGGGAGCAAATCGTATAGGGGATTGTACAACTGAAGTGGCAAACTGTACAGAGCAGTGGCAAATCGTACAGGGTGCACCGAAATTCACTCAGATGCAAAGGAAATTTAATTTCGGGATGAAATGTCGCATGGATTTGCTAACCTAAGGTGTAAACTTAGGAAATTTCCAAAATAATGTATTCAGTTGTAGATGGGCAGTTGTGAATAACGGATTGTCTCAGGAACCGCTTTGGAACGGCCTGGGCAACGTTATATAAGGCCCCATTTTTGAATTTGTAGGTCTGGCTACTAGTTTACTTGTTATTAGTTGCTAGAGTAGAGAGAGACATATTTCTGAGTTATTGCAATTACTATGAGAGAGTTTTCCACATTGTAACTGAGTTGATAACCATTAATGAGAATAATTGACGTTGTGGATGACAGTGTACGATCCTGTTGTGTATGGTTGATGCATTGTGGATGATCATTGTGTAATTGAGTTTCTTCCTTACTGTTATATGTTAGTTGTAGGCTTTGTTGCAGCTTTGTGAGCAGATTGTTACTGGTGGAATCATGGAGAATGATCTAGGAGTATGATGATGTTGGCAAAGACGTACTGAAGTAGACTGTACGATTTATGGGCGTAATTGCTTGGATGGAATCTCTCACTAGTCCGGATTGGATGTTTTGCTTGTGAATGAAACTATCTTGTTTAGGTTGTTAAACCTTTACAAAACATCCCGGAGAGAGATTGGAGTAGAAGAGTATAGTAATTAACATCCTGCTGTACCTTTGGATCGTACATATCGTACATCGTACAAAGAGTTATTACCCGATTTGGTAAAACAGACGATTGACAGGAACTTACCTAATTTGGCAGTTTTGGTAAATCAACTTGAACGATTACAAAAATGTGTACGACAGCCCCCAAACCAGGATCTGTCAGTTTTGTTGAGTGCAAGATCGTACCATCTTGGTCACTGTACGATATGAGATCGTACAGTGTATGTATTTGAGGTCCGTACAAGCAATTGATAGATCGTACAGGGGTCATTCGGGGAATTAGAAGACTGTTCGATTTGGTAGACTCAACCTAGGAATCATTCTTACCTCTAGAAAACACCTCCCCATCGGGAATACTCCACCGCTGTGTTACAGTAACTCCCAGCTAGTGCTTCAAGATGCAGACCGATGCCTTATCCATTGGGCAATTGTAGCCAGACTTAAAAGGTGGGGAAGAAAGAAGGGGGAGGAGATAAAACTGAGCCAATTACATCCATTCAAATAATGTAACAGAGATGATTAAGCATGCCAACGAAAGAAGATGCCATTTACACATTCAAATGATGTAACATATAAATGGGATCACACACAAAATTGCTAAAAGGAGGAAGCAGGATTGTATTAATCAATAGATTATGACTATGGGAGTTTGATCATAATAACTAGATCTCACTCAACAAATACAAATGAGTTTTCTATTCAAAAGATGTAATAGAAAACTATAACTCTTTTTTCAAATGATGTAACAAAGAGCCTCCTAGCTTCCGGTCTCAGCCACTGGAAATGATCTCAGCAAACTGGGCACCTCCTCAACAAAACCTACACAATAACTGGGAAGAAAAAGGGGGTGACTAGACAAGACATACAAGGAAAATACAACTGACAAGGATAGACACTCTGGTATACCTCTTGTAGAATTATTGTGCAAAAAACTTCCCCCTTTTTCCCCCTTTGCAACTTCATATAGCCTGCAAATTGGTTCTCATTTAAGGCTTGATGATGGTCCATAATTGCGAAAAACCGTAACTGTTCTGAAGGTGATTCGTGACTGTAACCGCCTTCGTACTTGATCCGCAACATTGATTGCATTACGACTCTCTTGATAGTGGTCTCTATTTTAATATAACACAACTTTTTAATTAGTTTTTGCCTTTATTTTAATCGTAGTGGCCAACTTTAGCCATCATAAAAAAAAAATGGTTGGAGACTAGCCGTTGCAAACATTTTCCATTTTTTAACAGCTAGCGCCTGCCCCTTAATCATTTACTTTTGCAACCTTATAAGTCGCGCACTCAACCAAAAATATGTTTGAATTAAATATCCGCGACTGTGCAGGCCACTGTTACATCTAATAATGACCATCAATAAGCATACGTGGAGTCAAAGGCCCTTGGCGTGCCCAGGTGGGTCCCTTGAGCTGGCGCCGCCAACAGTTGCCCACCATGGAAGGGAGCCCACAAAGGAGGTGCCCCGACCACCGAGAGGTGGTCAATCCATCATGGGCACCTCCATGCTTTTAAAGCATATGTGCTCGCCCGCATATTAGATGTGGGACAAAAACTTGGAAAAAAAAAACCCCACCACAAATCTTTGTCCATTGCGCACATTCAAGCTTGAAACCTGTTAGTTGTCATGTGGCATTCAATCGTTAAAGTTCCAAATTTATACGCCCAAGCCCGCTCCGTTAGATCGATGAACCTTCACGCACGTGGTCGATTGACTAGACCAATTGGTAGCTTCCACTTGTCACTTGTTGGAGTCTTCCTTGTTCGCTCGCCTAGGTCCGCTTTGTCGGATCGTCGGGTTTACACGCATCGTAGATCGTGTCGTCCAACCTTTCACTGCCACCTGTTCGCGTTCCCTGTTGAAGCGTTGAAACCATTTGCCCAAGCCTGCTCCGTCAGTTCGACGAACCTTCACTCGCGTCGTCAATTGACTAGACCAATCGGTCGCTGCCACCTGTCGCTTGTTGGAATCTTCCCTGTTCGCCCGCCTAGGTCCGCTCCGTCGGATCGTCGGGTTTACACACGCACCGTAGATCGTGTCGACCAACCTTTCACTGCCACCTGTTCGCGTTCCCGTTGTTTGGATTTTGTGTATATTGACAAGATTAAATCGTGCTTTGGAACCTAAGGGAAGTGATGACCAAGGTGGGGGAATGTGGGATGGTTTAGTTTAGGATGTAGGAAAAATAAAAGTTTTAACTTCCTAAGGGGTTAGGGGGGGAAACAATGGAATGAAGGGAGGTGTGCAGACTAGGGAGTAGGATAGGGGAAAAAGGTGTTTAGGAAAGGAAGGGGGATAAGGAGCAATAATAAGGGGGAAGGGGTCCTCACTACTTTATTATATATTTAAGTATATATGTATACATATAAAGTTTTAATTAAATATAAAACTAAATATAAAATTTAATTTAATTAAATATAATTAAATTAAATTATATATTTAATTAGATACATAATCAAACATTATTAAAAGGGAGAATTTTTAAATAAAAAATTAAGACTTTTTGGGGGTCAAAAATACTTAATTTAAATTTGATTAAGGCTCAAAAAGGCTGACATGAGACAAAAATGACGACCGAACCTCGATGACACAAAAATTTCAAAAATGCCCTCGGAAAGACGAGACAGGACTAGAAAAGACTCGAGGACTCGAAAATTTATTGAACGGAGACAGACTAGGGCAAAAATGCAAGGGCTCATAGGATATCAAATTTTCAAAAATTGGGGGCGAATTAAGTTGGATTCTGAGGATCCAACACAGGCTTTGATTGGGACAGGTGATGAAAAAGACTTTTGGACAATGAATCACCTGAGAACTTCAGAATCTCCAGCGGACCAAAAAGACAAAACTCACCTAATCACCTAAAAGAACACCTTAATCACCTAGAAGGGACACCTTAGTCACCTAAAAAGGATGCCTTAATCACCTACATGAAACACCTTAATCACCTAAAGAGAACTCCTTAATCACCTAAAGACTGAAACACACTTTTTTTTTTGTGTGGCTTCTCAAGCCCTTTGTACAAAATGATACAATTTCAGATGCTGGCCATTGATAGGAATTGAAAATTCTGTATCATCCAGAGTTCGCAATTTGTAAGTATGCTGGCCTACCATCTGAAGGATTTGATAGGGACCAAGCCATTTTGGTTCCCACTTCCCTTTTTCCCCATGCTTGTCATTTTTTTTTTTTTTTGAGTAATACTTCTTATACACATCCACCATGGGGATTGAACCCTGGTCACATCCACCATGCTTGTCATTCTTAGGATCCCAATACAGCACTATATCTCCTTCCTAAAAAGGTTTGCCTTTGGCCTTCTTATTGAACAACTGCGCTGTTTTGTGAGTCTATTCAGTTATTTTCACCAATATATCTTTTCTTTCTTCCTGCAACTTCACAATTTGATCAAGTCTTCTCTGCAAAACATTTGGATTTACATGATCCAGAAGAAGCAAAGATAAAGCATGACTTTCTAATGATCCAGAAGAAGCAAAGATAAAGCATGACTTTCTACCTGAGGGGGTAATAGAGCATTCTCACAATAAACTAGTTCATAAGGAGATTTTCCTGTGCTTCTTTTGACAGATATTCTATCAACCCATAAAGCAAGCTTCAGTTCACTGTCCCAACTCCTCTTGTTTCTGCACAATGCTCTTCCGATTCTTGTGATCAAATTATTGTTTGAGGATTCTGCTAATCCATTTCCTTGAGGATAGTAATTCACAGAATGAGAAAACTCTATGCTGTACCTAGCACAAAATTCAATCATTTCAAAAGAAGTGAAGTAGTTACCATTGTCTGTGACTAACTTCTTAGGGATCCCAAATCTTGTCAATATTTGTTCTTCTAAAAACTTGATGACCACTCCAGTAGTGGATTTCTTGAGAGGTGTTGCTTCTACCCACTTGGTAAAATAGTCTGTCGTTGTGATGATACCTGTGACCTCCAAAAGAATGGTTAATCTCACCTATGAGATCTATTCCCCATTGAGCAAAAGGAGCTTCAACAATCACTGGCTTCAAGGGCATGAATGACAAATTCTTTTTCCTTGCAAAAATTTGACAGTTATGACAACTTCTAACAAAATGGTAGACATATTTAAACGGGGAGGGCCAATAATAACCAGCTCTCATGAATTGTGAGCAGTGGCCTTTGGGGCAAAGTAGCCTCCACAAAAACCATAATGATATTCTTTCAACACTTGAGGGACTTCTTTCTCAAACAAATAGAGAAGCAACACTCCATCTGGATGCCTCCAATATAGTCTACCTCCCTAAATGTAATATCTTTGAGCCAATTGCTTGATAGACCTTTTGTTTTGGGACATATCTCCTGGAAATGACAAGTTCTTGAAGTAAAAGATTATGCCATAATACCATCTAAAATCAGAATTATCAATTTCTCTTGCTTCTTGCTGCTCATCTACTTCAATAGTGTTATTCATATCCTCTCCCTCTTTGTTAGCCAAGTACTTTGCCAGTCCTTGTCCTTTGACAATATGCACTGCTTTGAACTCCACATCATATTGTAGTAATTTGGCCATCCACCTTGCAGGGTTGCCTAAGGGTTCATGCTGAGTAAAAACATCTTTAATAGCAATGTAGGGGATACAGGCCATTACCTTATTGGACCCAGAGATACACTTGAAATGATCCAATGCTCTGATTAATGCATAAGTCTGTTTTTCCAAAATAGGAAATTTTAGTTGTGCACCCTTCAATCCTGTACTCATAAAGGCTATAGGCCTTTCATTTTTCTCTTCATCTTGCTGAGTTAAAACTGCAGCAATAGTGTGTTCAAAAGCAAATGAGTAGATTTGGAAATCTTTGGAGTAGTTAGGGCAATTCAATACTGGAGCCTTAGTGATTGTATTTTTGATCTTCTGAAAAGCTGCAGTATTTTCCTTTGTCCATCTTATTTCTCGATTTTTCTTGATCATGTCATTTATTGGCTTGGCAATCTGAGCAAAATCAGGGACAATCCTCCTAATAAAGTTAAGATTCTTAGGGGGGGAATTTTAGCAATGGCTTCTACTCTTTGTGGATCAATGCTAATCCCATATTTTGAAACAATATGCCCAAGCAGTTTACCTTGTGTGGCCCCAAAAACATATTTTGTAGGATTCAAAGATATGCCAAACTCCTTGCACCTGTCAAACACTTGAGTTAGATGTGCAAAATGATCTTCAGGATTTTTTGAAAAACTGTAATGTCATCAAGATATACTACCACTATCTTGAACATCAATCCTTTAAATGCAACATCCATTGCTCTCTGAAATGTTGCCCCTGCGTTCATCAATCCAAAGGTTATCCTAAGATATTCAAATGTTCCCCATGGTGTAGTGAAAGTTGTTTTGTTCCTGTCTTCTGGATTCACTGCGATCTAATTGTAATTGTTGGTCACAAATCTGCCACAGGAAAGGATTTTGGCAATTATACGCGCCCTAGACCTGGACCAACATTGAAAGGCCGGAGGGAAGAGATGCCCTCCGTGCCAATCTCCGGAGAAAGGCCGACTCCTTTACTAAACTACTTGGGGTTTTAAGCTAAGAGTGCGGGAAAGAGATAAAAAGAGAAAGGGTGCAGGAAAGAAATAAAAAGAGTAGGGTGCAGGAAAGAGATAAAAGGTACAAAAAGAAATGTAAATGGATGTTTTAAAAGGGGAAGAACCGACAACACGATTACTAACTAATAGCTTGAAGTAACAGCAATAAATATGAAGAATAAAATAAAATGAACGCCGCACTAGCCTTCCTATGTATCCTCTGGACGAGTTCCAGGATTCACCTACCCCCCTACGCCTAAATCCAGATTTCAGAATTACAGCAGTTAGGAAATAAGTGAATATAGCAGAAACACTACCCACAGGCAGCATACAAGAAAACTATCCCAGCATTTTCTCCCCTATGTATCCTCCAGGAGAATTCCAGGGTTCTGTCCCCAATCACACACCTAAATCCAGGATTCAGAATTACAGTATGCAAATGAAGAAACAGAATAGCAGAAATAATCACAGAAGGCGGCATACAAGAGAGAAATGAGGCCCAAAGTTCTTAATATCAATTGCAAAAATCAAGTTACAGCAACTTTCTAGCAAAAGTTTTCCCCCTTTTTCATTACAATTCATGGGTTTTTATAGAGGACCCGACCCTCTGAGCCATCATTGCGCAAAATCTAGCAGTACGCCCTCGAAAAACTGGAAAATCTGCCTTCGCTCCTCCCGTGACTGAGCTCTCACATCCGTTTCCACATTTAGCAGTTACGGCCGCATTAGCCGGGGAAACTCTCATTAATGGGCCGCCTGACTCGTCCTGAATCTCTGGGTGCAGTGCTCGAGTGGCTGCCGGGTCCATCGGGTTTTCCTCCTGCGGCTGACCTTTCCTTTTCCATTGCTGAAAATGAGTCCCGGGTCTTTCGGGCAAGTAAAGATGCATTTATGAACCACTCAATTGCCTCGAAGAAATACCCAGCCTTGGGGTGTGTGCCCTGGAGAACTTCGCTGAATTTTAGTTCGGGAGGCTGCTTCGCCATGGATGAGAGCCGAAGCGGGATAGACTTCTTTATATTGGTGCTTCGCAGCGAAGGGACATCCAGAAACGGCTTCGCTGCGAACCTTCTTTCAAAATGGCCGTTCGGGGGTTTCTTGGCCGAAGTAGAATTTTGCCTTAGAATATTTGGGCATACAATTAGGCTTCTAACGAGGGAGCTTCGCACAAAATTCAGCCGAAGTGGACTTACAAAATTGCTTCGCCGCGAACCGTTTCAAAAACAGCCATTCGGGGAAAATTCAAGCGAAGCTCCTCCATGCCTTAGAAAATTTTCAGGGACAACCAGCCTTCGGAGGGGGAAGCTTCGCACTTGAGTCGCTCGAAGCAGGTGCTTCGGGAAGATTTTGAGCGAAGTAGATTTTTTTGAGGGATGGTTCGCCAAAAGGGACGGCCGAAGCAGGTGCTTCGCTAGCATTTCTGCGAAGTGTTTTTCCACACTTAGGAATTTGTTTTGGCATTTTACTGTACATTGTATGCTTCGCAAAACTTCGGCCCGAAGCTAGTTTTGTGGGGGCTTCGCTTGCGAAGCTCTTTCTGTGCCTTAGAAAATTTGGCTTGCACCTATGTTTTTCCTGTCTGCTGTTTGCGAAGCTCCTTTTTCTTGCTATACTGTGGGCGAAGCTCTTTCAAATTCAGTTATTTACAAGGGGGATTCAAAAAATGACAGCCAAAATTGTTGTAACACTACTATCAACAAAAATAAGGAAAACTATATCAAGAAAATCAACATCATCAAATTTCACTACCCCTTCAGAAGCAATGTGACAAAACTTGTCAACATTCTTGGCGGCTCGCGGGGCAACGAGCTCGCCTCGGTGTGAGAACCCTCTAGCTTTCATCCATTGGGCCAGAGTCACCTCCAGACCCTTCTCCTCTTTGCTTTTCTGATTCCGGGGGCACCTCATCAACTGCTTTTGTTCCTTTTCCATCTCCTTCGCCAGGTATCTGCTCCAACGGCGGCGGTGGAAGGCGGTCACGGATCCTCTCCATGGTTCGGCGAATATGAGCCCACGCACCTTTCTGGAAAGGCTCTCGGTCTTGCAATGCCTTAACCAGGACATGGAACCTGTCAATCTGCCCAATGTCAGCAGATTTGGCCCTAGTGCTCAAGTCATTTAAGCACGCCGCGATCCTACAATATCTCAAAATAAAATCTGTGACCTGGCCTTCCGTAACTGGCTCTTTCCACTGATCAATCTCAGAGACATCGCTCTCAAAGCTGAGCCAGGCAGGTTTCAATTCTTCTTTTGTCAAAAGGTTCCCGTCATCGTCAGTGAAACTCGGGAAACCCGGTTCTGAAAGATTTTGAAAATACCCCAGAGAGGTACGTTGCTCCTGTTCAAATATATCCAGAAGTTGCTTCGCCTTCTGTGCCTTTCTCACCTTGGAGAAGAAGGCGCGGACCGTGGCCTGGGCGGTGGACCAATCTCGGGCCATCCGACTCATAGCTGCGACTTGCAAGTCTTGGTACTTTATGCTCTGCACTTCAAAAGCTAAGCCGAGCCGACTTCTAATCTCCTGGATAATTTCGTCCACTATTGGCCCCTTTTGAGAAGCAACGTTCTGGGCTTCTGTAATATATGACAATATTGAGAGGGCACTAGAGGCCCGAGATCTGAAATTCCTGAGCAAATGAGAGCGGATATCCTTAATCCTGTTCTTGTCGAACAGTTCCAAGCTCTCCTTTTCGTACAACTGCAGTTGCATCTGCAAGATCCGGTCCTCAAACTCCTTGGCCTTCAATTCAGCCTCGGCCTGGGTCTTGCTATGATCTCCTACTTTACTTTGCAGTTGTTCTATCTGTTGTTTTAAGGCATCCCTTTCATCCTTTAATTGCTCACATTGCCTCAGAGCATCCTCCAGCTGAGAGCGTATCCTAGCTAGATCCTCCTCCAGCTTGACATTGGCATTTTCCGCCTCACAGCGGCGCTGGTTGGCGATTTGGGCATGTGCGCGGAAGGTCTCTATTCTCACATGCATTGATTATGATTCATTATCAATGTCTATATGTTCTAGGTCCTTGACCTTCTCCTGATACTCATAATCTGCAGAGGTCATTTCGTCCAAGGGTTTCTGAACCTTGGGAATCTTCTTGACCTTGTGCAATTTCCCATTCTTCAAATCAATGACCGCGCACTTCTCTTGTCTTGCCAATGAACGCCCCCTCTTTCTCCTCGCCTCCTTGAGCATATTATCAGTATTTTGGCGGGCTCGGATCAACTTCTTCGCTAGAGGGCTCTCCTTGATCATGGTTAATTCGTTTTCTAATAAGGCTGGGTTGACAGCCGAAGGGGTAAGCAGGTACAAAGACTGAATCGGTGACGTGTCGCCAGTGGGCTCAGTGGTGGGTGTAGTGGATGGTGAAGCTACGGTATGTGTGGATGCGAGGCGGGGGTCGGGATTTGGGGACGAAGTGTTGCCTTTAGTCTGGCCAAGTACCAACGGGATGGTGGTATGGGTGAGCGAAGCGGCGGCTGCGAACACGTCCCGGCCTGATGACTCGGACTGGGTGGAAACACATACGGGAGCGGCGGAACCATGCGACACATTCGTAATAGCTAGAGAAACTTCATGTTGGGGTGACTGTACAACTGGATAAGCAACTTTTGGAGAAGGCTCAGAGGGACCTTCGGTCGGGACTAGAGTTGACACAAGTTGGGAAACGGGAGCAGGAGAAGAAGAATGCGTACCTGCGTGCTCTAATGGCAGAGCAGAAGTGGCAAATTCCTGCGTATTGGGTTCGCTGCTTCCCACGGTTCCTACATTTTCAACATTTTCGACCCTTTCTCCAACGTCTCCCGCCTCTTGTAGGAATTCCTCCACATCAATGACATTTATTTCAACACTTCCCTCGGTCTGTTGAGATGCTGTTTTTTCCGCATTGGCTTCCGCTGAGCCCGCTGCAGATTGTTCATTAGAAGCGTCGGAGGGTTTGGTGCGGGGCCGCTTCGGGTGAGGAGGAGGCATTTGGACCTGTCCAGGTCTCTTTCTTTTCTTTGCATCCTCTTTCCCTTGTTGCTGCGATGGCCTTTCGACCTCAACTTCGGAACCTCCCACAGGCTCCTTGAGCGGCTCCTGAGATGTTGCTACAACTTCATCTTCCTCTTCTTGTTCGAATCATCGGTCACTCTCCGGGGTGCGCCCGAACCTGGGGACTGGGAGGAATAAAATCAGCAAACGCGAGAGGTTGCCATGATCCGACATTTGCTTCATAATAAATGGCGAAATCTTTGTCCATCTCCAAGAGTCCATATGATTTCTGCTTACGTCGATGGACTCTCATTATCCACCATTCTTTGAGTCGTGGCCCTAAGTCAACTGAAAAACATCCCCTTTCCGCTCATTGACCACTTTGTCCCTAAGGTCCACGGGCACTCGAGGGCAAGAACCCTGCAGTAGCTGAAGAGCAGGTCCTAAAAATTGTTGATTAAACACATAATATGACCCCGTCCTGGCTAGGAGGGGGGTCCACTGGTACACCGGCAGCGGGGCTCCGTCTTTGCCACTCTGAGTAATGGCAATATGAGGAAAATGCCTGTGGGTGTGACAGAAAAAGAGCCAGATTAGGAAAGAGCACGGCCCAAAATATTGGCCTGTTCCGGCATTCTTCAAACTCACCAGCCGCGTGTGCAAGGTCCGCGCTACCCATTCTGCCCAGTCAAAGAAAACCGGGTTCGTGTTTGGCCTTGAGGGGTCTGGAGCGTAGAACTCTCCTCGGGAAATGCATTCGGCCAGGGACACTTGCCAGGGATAAACGTCGGCGTCTGTAGACAGACCCGCGACCCATGCAATAATGGAAAAGATATTTGTGCTCTTGAAGTCTTGCAGAAGGCGAGGCATCTGGGGTAGCTTGCCTGAAGGTAGCCCATCCTTAAGACTTTCCTTCAAAAATTTCACAATGTGGTTGGAGGCGTTAAATCTGTCCATTTGTTCATTCAATAGAACATTGCGCACCAAATACCCCTTGGGTGGCCCTTGCAAAGGGGCGAAAGCTACTTGCACATCTTCCTTAAAAATCGAAAATAACTTATTACCCGCAGCGTCCAGAACTTGTCTGGTGGACGGCTGGTAATTCTGGGCTATCGCGCAGATTAATTCAGGACAGTGGTGAGTTGGTGGAGTCAGATACCAGTATATCTGCGAGTAGTATGCGGCAGCCCTCTTATTTTCTGCAGATAATCGACTCTTCATGTAGTCGATAGTGTATCGCAGTTCTGCGATGCTTTTTGAAAGTTCGGTGTCTCTTATCTTCTCCCACCCATCAATGGGAGGTTCTGGAAGTTGCTCATCCTCTGATTCCTCCCCTTCTTCTATGGGCTGCTTCTCAGGGCGCAAGTTCAGGTCAACCTTTTTGGGCCTATGTTTCTTTTCTTCCTTGCCCTTCTTGGTCTTCTCTGGAGTCGCTACTTCAGGTTCCTTCCCCTTTTCCTTGGAGTTCTTCTTCCCCATCGCGTTTTTCAAGAGCAGAATTTTAAAACGCAGAGAATGGAAAAGAAACGCAGAGTTCTTGGCCAAATTTATCACAGTCGTGCTTGTACGCGGGTGAATAACCTTTTCCTTGGTGCAGCTCTGGCTTTATAGCCGAAGGTTACAGCCACCATCATTTATGGCAACTACCGAAATTAAAATCGAAAATCGGGGGAAGGGATTGCCTTGTTTTTCTATTGGCTTTGCGGCGAGGGTGCACGCGGGACGATGTACTTTGAGAACCTGGCCCGGCTTTGAAGATCTAATCCCCCTGCCACCTCGTACTTGGGCACAACTTTTAATCATAACGACATTCTCTTGGAATGTGCTCCGCCACCTTTGCATTAAACCTGCACGTCCTGGACGGTTTCCTAGATTGTAGTTGGCACACGTTTCAAGGCGTGCTTTAATTGCTCCTACGGCCGCGGTGGAAAACCCTTCGCGGCGAACCTCCGATTTTTCTTTGTCTTTTACGCTTCGGACCCGAAGCTGTCTTACTGGACGCTTCGCGTAAGATTAGCCCCGAAGGGGGACTTAGAACATCTTCGAAGCGAAGCGCGCTCGTCCCGAAAATGATTCGCAAGACTTCCCCTTTGAATGTGCTTCGCACAGCTATTTTTTGCGAAGCGTCTTTTATGCCTTTGTATTTTTTTGGAGAAGTGTTTCTCTTGTTTCTTGTTGACGACATATTGTATTCTGGCCTCCTTCACATTTCTCCTTAAAGGTGCTTCGCAGCGAACCGGCTCACGTCGGCTGCTTCGTGCGGAAAAACTCCGAAGGAGACTTTACCTTTGGTTCGGCTGGGCTAAACCTTAGTCATGCGGCAGAACTTTTGCTGTTACGACGGCATGAAAATACAATCTACCTCTAACTACATGTTTAGATCTAAGGCCTTTTAAAAAAAGTTTGTACAAGTATAAACACATTATATACAAGAGTAAGAGATTTTTTTTTTTTTTTAGAGAAGACTTTCAATGATAAAAGGTCTTCAGGTGAAGACCATTCACGGGAATGGGCAGAGTCTGACCAGCTGCGTTCTTAAGGATGAAGGAGTTGGCCGAGTTTACTTTGGCGATCTCGAACGGCCCTTCCCAGAATGCGTCCAGTTTATCATGATTGCCAGGCTTAACCTTCCACGAATCCCATTTCCACACCAAGTCTCCTACTTTGAATGTTCGGACAAAGGACTTCTTCCTGAACCAGTCCTGAGTAATTTGGGCATGCTTCGCGAAGTTCTGATATGCTTTATCCCGGTCTTCCTCTAACTGCAACAATTGGGTCAGCCTCACCTCCATAGGACCGGATTCGGCTTCCTCGTCTCTCAATATTTTTAATGCAGGGATCTCTATATGAATTGGCAGGATAGCCTCCTTGCCGTATACTAGGGCGTACGGGGAGGTTTTGATCGACTTTTTGATGGATATTCGATCGGCCCATAAGGCTTGATCTAAGAGAAGATGCCAAGTCCTTTTGTTTTTGTCTATGAGCTTTCTCAGCAACTTCAACAGGGTCTTATTTGTTGACTCTGCTAATCCGTTACCTTGTGGATAGTAATTGGAGCTGACCTTGCGGTATATCCCATATTTACAGGTGAATTCATTAATTCTGGCGCCTATGAATCCGGGGCCATTATCCGTTACTATTGCTTCGGGGATGCCGAACCGGGTGATCAAGCCTTCTAGGAAAGTGACTACCGTTTCTTGATCAGCGTGTTTGGTGGGCACTGCTTCGGCCCATCTGGTGAAGTAATCGGTCGCGGTCAGGATGAATTTATGTCCTGCAGAAGAGTTCGGCGAGATGACCCCTATGAAGTCCAATCCCCACTGTTGAAATGGTGCTTCCACTTGTATTGGCTGGAGGGGCATGGGAGCATTTTTGCTTCGCCCGGCAAACTTCTGACACTGTTCGCACTTTCTGCAAACCGCGAAGGCATCGGCAAAGAGCGAGGGCCAATAGTAGCCCGCCTTGATTATCTTTAAAGCAGTTGTCCTTCCTGCAGAGTGGCCCCCTGATAAACCTGAGTGGAATTCACCAAGGACCCATTTCTTATCACCCTCCCTTATACACTTCAGAAGAACGCCATCGATATTTCGGTAGAACAGGCCCTCGGGGCGTAAGACATAGCGAAGGGCCTTCAGCCTGAAGTGTCTTCGCTGCGAAGCATTTAAATGCGAAGGACATATCCCAGTGCTGAAATATTCTACTATTTCATTGACCCAGTATTTTTCATCCTCGTCTCGGTTTGCGAAGCTCTCTTCTGCCGCCAAGTCATCCCACTGACAAGCTGTTACTTCGGCTGCTACACTCTTCGCGAGCTCCTGGCATAGCGCGCGACCGCGAACCAACTTTGTGGGTCTGATTTCAATGTCAAATTCCTGTATTTTGTTGACCCAACCAGCCCTTTTGCTGCCCAACTCTCCTTGGATAATGAAGTTGCGTACATCAGGATGGATGACGAACACTGTAACCCGACTTTGGGAGACGAAATGTTTGAATTTCCTTAGGGATTTCATGACAGCATGCACCTGTCTTTCTATGAAGTTGTATTTCTCCTCGTGGGGGTGTATTACCTGGCTTAGAAACGCAATGGGGCGCTCTTCGCCATCTTCTCCTTTTTGCGTCAGGACTGCGGCATAACTTTCGGGTTCTCCTACAACATATAGGATGAAATCCCTACTGTAGTCAAGGTTAGTCAGGACGGGTGCCTGAGCGATTCGGGCCTTGATTTCTTCAAATGCTTCCCTTCTTTCATCAGTCCAGACAAATTCGGCATCTTTCTTTAAAAGTTGGGACATCGGCTTGATGATTTGGGCGAAGTCTGGTACAAACTTCCTCACGAAATTAATTTGCCCGAAGAAGGACTGCAGCCCCTTCTTATTCATTGGTAATGGAAGTTTTAGGAGAGCCTCAGCCCGGTCAGGGTCTATCGCGAGCCCCTTTTCCGATATAAGATGTCCCAGCAGTTTTCCTTCATTCACTGCAAAGATGGACTTCTTCGGATTGATTGAGATGCCAAATTCTCGGCATTTTTCAAATATTTGCTGCAGGTGCGAGGGATGATCCTCTCTTTTTCGGGAAAAGACGGTCATGTCATCCAAATAGATGACGATAACCTTGTTCAGCAGTTCTCCAAATGCTAAGTCCATAGCTCTCTGGAAGGTAGCTCCTGCGTTCGAAAGGCCAAACGGCATCCGCTGGTAAGCGAACGTCCCCCACTTAGTAGTAAAGGTTGTTTTGTGCTGGTCTTCATCTCTAACCCAAATCTGGTTATACCCTGAAAAACCATCGAGTAGGGAGAAACGCTGGGCTCCAGCTACTGAGTGCAAGATTTGATCAATCTGCGGGAGGGGGTAGTGGTCTTTGAGCGAAGCCTGATTTAAGTTGCGGAAGTCCACACATAGCCGAATATCCCCATTTTTCTTCCTGACAGGAACTAAGTTCGCCACCCAAGAAGAATGCTTTATGGGATAGATGATCTTTGCTTCAAGCATTTTCAGAAGTTCGGCTTTCATCAGAGCTTCGATCTTTGGGTTGACCGGCCTTTGCCTCTGTCTGAAGGGTTTTACCCCTTCTTGTAGCTCGATGGTGTGTTGAACCAACCTTCGGTCATAGCCCTTTAGGTCTTGGTAAGACCAGGCTACTATATCTGGATACTTTCTGCATAGAGACCGGATTTGTTCCAACTCAGCCATGGTACAATCCGTTCCAACTTTTATCACCTTCCCGGTTTCGAGTTCTAAATCTTGATACTGCCTAGCGTCAACTTTGATTTTGCAAGAAAATGCTCTGTCATTCTGATCGAACAGGCTCTCTAGAGTGATTAGTCCCGTAGGGACATTGTTGTTTTTTAATTGGACCAGTCCTTCACATTCCTCGTCTTTTGGGTCCCTTCCTTCAACGATGGATTGCTTCTTGTACCAAAAAATTGATGATCTGTTCATCGTTGTCAAAAACTTGCCAATGCATGTCCCTATCCGGTACAGAGGGCCTATAAATCATCCTTACGGCCTTCGGCTTGTGCACCATGTCGTCGGTTGGGGAATATCTAGCCGCGATGGAGGCCAAGACATCAGCGTGCCTATTTTTCTCTCGCGGGATGGATTGCAGGTTGAGTGATTCAAACTGTTCAAGCAAGTCCCATACTCTGTTGCGGTAGGCTTTAAGGTAATGCTTCTTGGAGATGCATTTGTTGGTGACCTGATTGCATACCGGTTTGAATCTCCAAAAATTTTGAGGTGTTTTACGCCTAGCTTTTCCGCTTTTTTCAGTCCTAGGCATAGGGCTTCATACTCTGCTGCATTGTTGGTGCAGCTCCAAACTAATCTATAGCAATATTCTTTCTGTTCTCCGGATGGTGACACTAGAAGGATCCTTGCCCCGACTCTGTTTTTGCACCGGGCACCATCAAAGAATAATTGCCATAATTCTCCTTGGGCAGGTACTTTATCTTCTGACTTAATGTGTTTCTCTGGCTCTGCAATGGTGTAACACCCTATTTCTGTCTCTATCATAGCATTAAAGTCTGTCAATGAAAATTCATCTTCAGAACTTAGTTGTGCAAGGGACTCCTCTACTAAGTCCACTCGTTCAATTTCTTCTGTTATCGCATGGACGAGATCATTGCATTCTTCTTCGGTCATTTTCTGTACGAGAAACGTGGAAGGTTTCTCGTTGTAAATCTTGACCTTCTTCCCCTTGAATGGGACCTCTAAATGTGAATAGTCCATGGACAGGTATCCCCCTAGCTTCGCTGTGAATTCCCTCGAAAGACACATGCTAAAATAGGGTTCTAGATCTACTACTACCACTTCCTGTATCACCACAATTTGGGGCACTTTGTGCAGTCGAATGGGTATATCTTTGATTACCCCGACGGTCTTCACAGGAGTGCCATCCAGTTGGAGTACGCCATGGCTGCTTCTTGTATACTCCATCCCTATTTCTTCGCAGACCGCTTTAGGCATGACCGTCGTTGCTGCCCCTGAATCAATCATACAGTTATGGACAATGTGACCTTCCATTTGTAATGACAAGTAAAACGGGGGAGGCCTGTTCTTTCCTGTTATGGACGTGGACAGAGTTTGCACTATGGCGGGCGGCATTGATTGCCCAGCTTTCGCGGACTTCAAAGACTCCTGCAACAGGTCTACCTGTCCCGGTAGTTGCAAAGCATCATATAAACTAATCTTGGCAGGGGTCTTTTTTAGCTCATCCACGATATTATACCTTATGGGGGTATGCACTTCGGGCTCTTTTTTAGCTTCGTACTTTGTGTGATATTGCTCCGTGGCTTCGACTCTTTGCCGCTTGGTTAGCGAAGGGAACTTAAGCTTTTCCCTTGCCTGCTCTTTAGTTTCGGCCTGAGGCGGGGCTGCGGAGACTTGCTGGGTCTTCTCTTTTGCTGGCGCTGGATGTGAAACTTTGTCTGGGGCTTTAGCAGGTTGCTGCTCCTTTTCGCGGCGGGTATATACCTTCAAGGGAGCCATTTGAGCTGCATCCACTTCCATTGGTCTTTTTCCCTCCCTAGTAAGCACCGAAACTTGCTCTTCTTCGTCCACGACCAGGTTCTGATCTGTTTGTCTTATCATGTTGACTTGTCCGCTGGGGTTGTTTCCTGACAGCGTCTGCACAAAATGTTGATGCAACATACAGGTGTTTTCCTCATGCGGGTCATTGCATGTAGAACACCAATGCACATGGTCAGAAGTGCTTGTTCCTTCATTGATGGCAGCGTTTCTTGCCGAAGACTTCCCCGGTTGAACCACTTGATCTTTGGTGAGCGCTGGCGGTGGGTAAGACCTCCTTGGAAGAAATTCTTGTTGTGCTTGTTTCTTCTTCATGATAATCATATCGTTGGACAAAGTCTGTACAGTAGAGTTCAAAGACTGAACTTCCTGTAATATTTTAGCCTGCATATCTTCAGCTTTGGGGGCCTGCGGCAATGGAGCCATCGTAGGTATTGGGGGCAAAGCGGGGTATTGAGGTGGTGTCGGTAACGCGGGAACGGTAGGCTGTGGCGTTGAATATGCGGGGAAATGCACTTGTGGAGTAACGATTTGGGTTACAACGGGGTTAGGATTCCATGATGAGAGGGGATATACAGGGGTTATGGAGGCTTGCGACGTAGCTGCATTCAAGCATTGTGTCTGCGGAAACTCCGGGAATATAGGCATCGGCATCCTTTGGGGAAGCTTTCCTACGGCTATCAGGTCCATTTCCGCTTTTTGGGCTAATTCATAGAGCTCAGGGAAAGTATTCACATTCGAATACCTTACCATCACACTGATATCTGGATTGAGGGCCCTAAGGTAGTAGTATGTTGCAGCCTCGCTGGTTGGCCGAAGTCCAGTAGGTACTCTTTGCCAAGTCCGAGCGAACCTCACATTGAAGTCTGCAATTTCCTCCTGCGGGTGTCTCTGAATTGTCGTAAATTGATGCAAGAGGGAGGAAGGGTCAGCAGACTCGTTGAAACCTCTCATCAGTTGTCCAGCTAACTGGTCCCAACTTGTTATGGTGCCAGGCGGAAGCGATCTATACCAATAGAGGAGCTTTCCTCGGAGGGACAGAACCAGAAGCTTCACCATCACTCCTTCGGTGATGTTGTGTATTGCCGCCAGAGAAACTATGTCTTGAATGTGTTCCAGAGCTGTCTTCCCCGTACCATCGAAGGTAGGAATTTTCTTCATCGCAGCAGGTGGAACCTGTCCTTGTCCCGCCAGGTTTAATGGTCCGGAAGAGTTCCATGCCGGGAACAACCTGGGTTGTTGTTGCTGTGGCGGCAGCTGCTGCTGCTGCTGTTGCTGGTGTGCCATGCCTGCGCTTGGAGTCGGAAAGATAGGGATTCCCGAAGTCCCTTGTGGGTGACTGACTGAAGCGGAAGCGCTTGGATGATCGGGGGAGTTAGGAGGATTAGGGGGAAGACTAGCTGTTGTGCTGTCGGAAGTCAGGCCCTCTTCATCAAATACAGCTTCTTGCGAAGGCGCTCTTCGTAACAGCTGTTCGGGTGTTATCAGCCTAGGGTGTTCTCCGAAAGCATCAATGTCGAGTTCAAAGAACTCAGTTCCTTCTCCACTATTCCTAACTCGATATCTTGTTTGCATGAAGGCACGGATACTTTGGTATCGGTCTCAACGACTTTGAGATTTCCAGGTTAAGCAGAGTCGCCAGATGCTAGAGTCTGTTCGGTAATGAGATAAGCATCGGCTCTCACTACCACTCACAAGGTGAGACTGACCGGGTCCCACCGGCGTGCCAAAAACTGTTGGTCACAAATCTGCCACAGGAAAGGATTTTGGCAATTATACGCGCCCTAGACCTGGACCAACATTGAAAGGCCGGAGGGAAGAGATGCCCTCCGTGCCAATCTCCGGAGAAAGGCCGGCTCCTTTACTAAACTACTTGGGATTTTAAGCTAAGAGTGCAGGAAAGAGATAAAAAGAGAAAGGGTGCAGGAAAGAAATAAAAAGGGTAGGGTGCAGGAAAGAGATAAAAGGTACAGAAAGAAATGTAAATGGATGTTTTAAAAGGGGAAGAACCGGCAGCACGATTACTAACTAATAGCTTGAAGTAACAACAATAAATATGAAGAATAAAATGAAATGAACGCCGCACTAGCCTTCCTATGTATCCTCTGGACGAGTTCCAGGATTCACCTACCCCCTACGCCTAAATCCAGATTTCAGAATTACAGCAGTTAGGAAATAAGTGAATATAGCAGAAACACTACCCACAGGCAGCATACAAGAAAACTATCCCAGCATTTTCTCCCCTATGTATCCTCCAGGGAAATTCCAGAGTTCTGTCCCCAATCACACACCTAAATCCAGGATTCAGAATTACAGTATGCAAATGAAGAAACAGAATAGCAGAAATAATCACAGAAGGCAGCATACAAGAGAGAAATGAGGCACAAAGTTCTTAATATCAATTGCAAAAATCAAGTTACAGCAGCTTTCTAGCAAAAGTTCCCCCCTTTTTCATTACAATTCATGGGTTTTTATAGAGGACCCGACCCTCTGAGCCATCATTGCGCAAAACCTAGCAGTACGCCCTCGAAAAACTGGAAAATCTGCCTTCGCTCCTCCCGTGACTGAGCTCTCACATCCGTTTCCACATTTAGCAGTTACGGCCGCATTAGCCGGGGAAACTCTCATTAATGGGCCGCCCGACTCGTCCCGAATCTCTCGGGTGCAGTGCTCGAGTGGCTGCCGGGTCCATCGGGTTTTCCTCCTGCGGCTGACCTTTCCTTTTCCATTGCTGAAAATGAGTCCCGGGTCTTTCGGGCAAGTAAAGATGCATTTATGAACCACTCAATTGCCTCGAAGAAATACCCAGCCTTGGGGTGTGTGCCCTGGAGAACTTCGCTGAATTTTAGTTCGGGGAGCTGCTTCGCCATGGATGAGAGCCGAAGCGGGATAGACTTCTTTGTATTGGTGCTTCGCAGCGAAGGGACATCCAGAAACAGCTTCGCTGCGAACCTTCTTTCAAAATGGCCGTTCGGGGGTTTCTTGGCCGAAGTAGAATTTTGCCTTAGAATATTTGGGCATACAGTTAGGCTTCTACTGAGGGAGCTTCGCACAAAATTCAGCCGAAGTGGACTTACAAAATTGCTTCGCCGCGAACCGTTTCAAAAACAGCCGTTCGGGGAAAATTCAAGCGAAGCTCCTCCATGCCTTAGAAAATTTTCAGGGACAACCAGCCTTCGGAGGGAGAAGCTTCGCACTTGAGTCGCTCGAAGCAGGTGCTTCGGGAAGATTTTGAGCGAAGTAGATTTTTTCTGAGGGATGGTTCGCCAAAAGGGACGGCCGAAGCAGGTGCTTCGCTAGCATTTCTGCGAAGTGTTTTTCCACACTTAGGAATTTGTTTTGGCATTTTACTTTACATTGTATGCTTCGCAAAACTTCGGCCCGAAGCTAGTTTTGTGGGGGCTTCGCTTGCGAAGCTCTTTCTGTGCCTTAGAAAATTTGGCTTGCACCTATGTTTTTCCTGTCTGTTGTTTGCGAAGCTCCTTTTTCTTGCTATACTGTGGGCGAAGCTCTTTCAAATTCAGTTATTTACAAGGGGGATTCAAAAAATGACAGCCAAAATTGCTGTAACACTACTATCAACAAAAATAAGGAAAACTATATCAAGAAAACCAACATCATCAAATTTCGCTACCCCTTCAGAAGCAATGTGACAAAACTTGTCAACAAGTAACCTGAAAATCCATCCAGTAAAGACATTCTTGATGACCCAAGCACTGCTTGAAGAAACTAATCCATGTTTGGAAGTGGATAGTTATCTTTGAGAGAGCTCTTATTCAGATTCCTGAAATCTACACAAAGCTTGATCTCACCATTCTTTTTTCTAACTGGAACCAGATTTGCCAACCAAGTAGAAAATCTAACCTTCCTGATTATCTTGGCATCCAGTAACTTCCGCACCTCTTTCTGCATAACTGGGTGCAAAGTAGGATTGAAATTTCTTTGCTTCTGCCTGAAAGGCTTAGTATCTTTTTGAAGAGGTATTATGTGAGTCATTACCTTTGTTTTGAAGGTTTTCAGATCCTCATAACTCCAAGTAAAAGCATCCATATTCTTTTTCAGGTAGTTGATATACTGCTGCTTCTCTTTTTCTGAAAGAGCTTTAATGATCCTAACAATCTTGGGCTCTTCCTCTGTTCCAATCTTAACTTCATCTACTTCAGATTCCTGGACCAAAGGTTTATATGCTCTATCAAAGTCATCAAACTAGCTTTTTAAAGATACCAACCCCTAGGGATCCTGTTGGTCTTTAGTTGTATGACTTCTGTAGGCTCTCCAATAACATATTTCAATTTTTCTTCATCACTTTCATCACAAATAACATCAGAAAATTCATTCTGCATAGTCATAAAATCATTAATGTGTATATCATCATGAAAAAATTGTAAATATACCACATTATCAGGGATAGATGGCTTATAAACAGATATGGTTGGGAACCTTTCCATAAACCAAGTGTCTATCTCAAGATTTTTTGCTCCAAAAGCATTAATGACCAACAAATTAGCATTGTGATTCTGTGTTCTAGGAATTAATTGCAGATCAAAAGTCAAAAATCTATCTTTTTCATCCAACATTGCCTGCTTATATTGCTTTAGTCTAGGGTGCTTTGTTTGATATTTCCCTTTGATTTGTTGAATTATTAGCTCAGCATCCCCACTAACTTTGAGGTAATTAATACCCAATTCCTTGGCCTTCCTTAGCCTGAGCAATAATTTGTACAAGAAAATTCTAACCTATACGGTATGCCAAGATAGCTGCCATTGATGTCCGTTAACAATACTCTAGCTCCTGCTCCTGCTTTAGATTTTGCCCCATCAAAGGTCATAGTCCATATCTCAGAAGTCAGAATTCTATCAGTTTCTGCATCTGCTTCAGCCTTCAGTTTTGGATCCATGTTCTCAGCATTAGGTACTTCCAACAAGAAAGGAGAATGCCAGATAGAGTAAACTCCCATGTCTTTTTCCTCAACAAAATTCATGACATTAACCATATTATCATTAGGATCTCTGAATTCAACTGAATACCTGTTGAAGGGTTCTCTTTTCAATATCACTTTCTCCTTACCCTGCATTGGAATAGTGGCATATGACCAATCTAACTGAATAGTACCACCTAACTGCTCTGCCCAATGCCTAGAGAGTAATATAGAAAAGAAAGGGTCCACATCTACAACTGCAACATCCATCACCACTCCTTTCTTAGGATATTGTTCAAGATGGACAAGAAGTCCAATGATAATGCCTACACAAGGTACTCTCCTGTTATCCATGACAGAAATAGGAGGATGCTCTTTTTGACAAATCAAACCTAATTGATCAGCTACTTGTTTTGACATTACATTCATGGAAGCACCACTATCAAGCATGCAATTATGAATAACATATTGGTCCCTATAGCCTAATGTATACCTTAGTGAGATGTAAAATGGCTTAACTGAAGATGGGGCTCTAACTGCATTATTCACAAGGCCTATGGGGTTTTGAGGCTTTCCTCCTGATTGATTAATTAATTTGAAGGCTTTACATACCTGATACCGATACTTTGAAATAGTCATTAATTCTTCAAAAGTGATGCTGACCTTTTGCTTGGCAACTTCTATACCTAGATCAAACTGATCTTTCTTATCGTCAATTCCTTTTCTAGTTTTCTGATTAGCCAAGTCATTTTGCTTGTTTTGGATAATCTCTTCTACATCAGGATCTTCAGGAATCATTTGCAGCTTCATCTGATTTATCTTTTTTTGTAAAATCATTCCAGTAGCTTTCTCCTTTTGTGTAGGCCCTTCATCAACTTTGTCCTCCACTGTTCTGTTCCTGAGATTGATAGCATGTATTCTTTCCAGAGACTCAACCTCTCCTGCTGTAGGTGTAAGCTTCCCTTGCTTCATTCTATCAAATATGGTATTAGGAGGCTCACTTGAGATTGATGCCTCTCCAAATACTAAGGCTCTTTTCTCAAGATTACTGGAACATATGTCCATGTCCCTTTCAAATTCTTGTTCTCTGGTTTCATCCTCCTGAGTCCAACATACATTAATTCTAATATCTTCATTCTCAGATGCAACATTTGAATCAACATTAGAATGCATACTTAGATAAATACCACAATCAACAGGGTTATGTGGTGCATCACAAGTAGAGCAATAAAAGGAATGATTTGATGCTATATTATTTGATGGCATGGGATTTGGAACATAATCTAGATCTCTCTCTACTTTCTTTTTCCAATTTCCATTCCGATTCTTGTTTCCTTCCTCATTTCCATTGTTATTCCAGTTTCTATTAAAATTCCTCCTGAAGGGAGGCCTGTTATCTTCCTGCTCTCTATTATTACCCTATGAAGTTTCTGCAATGCTGTCCTTACCCTTTTCAAGTCTAGCCAACCTGTTATTCAAAGTAGTAAACATCTCACTCAACTGATTAGCTATTTTGTTCATTGGATCTTGATCTGTTTTCTTAGAGAAATCGACCTTCTTAGGATTTCTTTTAGGTTGATTGGGTTCCAGAGAGTATGATTTCATCTTACCACTATCAATCATATGTCTCTCTATTTCAATAGCTCTTTCCATACATATATCAATGTTGGCTGTTGCTTGCTGCCTTAGCTCGTAACTGAAATCTTCAGGGAAAGCATTTTTGTAGAATCAAATGGACTGATCATCATTTGGCCTAAATGCTTCTGGAATCTTATTTCTGGTCTTAAAGAACCTTCTATTGAAATCTTCCATTGTTTCATTTTCCTTCTTTTTCATGGTAGCCAATTATGTCAACAAGGATTGTTCATTCTTCCTCTCTCCATATTTCCTAAGGAAAGTGTGCTCTAGCTCTTGAAAATTACGGATAGTAGCAGCTCCAAGGTTGTTAAATCATTCTCGAGCATCCTTCTCTAAAGTTTGAAAGAACAATCTAAGGACAACATCTTCATCATCTACCTCAAGACTATCCATGGCATACAGGAAATCCTTAATATGATCTTCACCAGTAACAACATTGTTTTCTTGGAATGTAGGCAAGTACTTATGAGCTTTACCAGGGAGAGGATTCAGATTTGCAGGTAAAACAAAAGCTCTATATCTATTTGTTCTCCACTGGTTAACATTAGCTTGGCATTTTGATTGACATTGACATTTTGGTTTACATTAGGGGCTGCCATACTCACTATAGGTTGATTTACTGCAGGTATTTGAATCACAGTAGGAGAAGACAGATTCGAACCAGGATTTCAAATAGGAAAAACAGGAATTGAAAATGAAATTTTCCCGTGGGATTTGAAGAATACCTCAGGGTTTGGCACTCCAGCAAGCATTTCTTTGCCACTTCTTCTTGTAGATGCCAGATCTAGCTCCTCCTTTATTGATTTTTAAATTTTTGAGTTCATTCGGAGTCGCCAACACGCATGTGCAAAGAAGGAACAAGATCTTCAACAATACTTGGGCCAAGATTGCTCAGCCTGATATTTACTCAACTCTCACAAATCCCACTCTAGGAAAAACTACAAAAAATACAAAACACACAATAATACTAAGCCGCCAAAAACTGTTGGCTGACTGTTGCCACATAAAAAGTTTTAGAATCATCCCCGGCAATAGCGCCAAAAATTGTTGTGATTTTCTGTGTCCTTAAGAATTTGGGTTGTCACGCCACAAGAAAACCACTTATTCACAATCAGCATTGTGGACTCTGGTGGATCCACCTCTTTAACTCGGGAAAAGATTATCACAAAGACTCTAGACAGACCGAGTAAGGTATGGAAACTCCGAAGGTGAGTCTACAATATTTCTTATATGCTCATGCTCATCCAGATTTGCAAAATATGAAAAACTGCAACATAAAATTTGACTAAGTTTGAAAGTAACTCCCAGCTAGTGCTTCTAGCTGCAGACCGGTGCCTTATCCATTGGGCAATTGTAGCCAGACTTAAAAGGTGGGGAAAAAAGAAGGGGGAGGAGATAAAACTGAGCCAATCACATTCATTCAAATAATGTAACAGAGATGATTAAGCATGCCAGCGAAAGAATACGCCATTTACACATTCAAATGATGTAACATATAAATGGGATCACACACAAAACTGCACGCAGAACTGCTAAAAGGAGGAAGAAAGATTGTATTAATCAACAAATTATGAAAATGGGAGTCTGATCAGAATAACCAGATCTCACTCAACAAATACAAATGAGTTTTCTATTCAAAATATGTAACAGAAAATTGCAACTCTTCGTTCAAATGATGTAACAAAGAGCCTCCTAGCTTTCGGCCTCGGCCATTGGAAATGATCTCAGCAAACTGGGCACCTCCTCAACAAAACCTGCACAATAACGGGGAAGAAAAAGGGGGTGACTAGACAAGACACACAAGGAAAATACAATTGACAAGGACAGACACTCTGGTACACCTCTTGTAGAATTACTGTGCAAAAAACATAGTTGTGGAGTGGAGTCTTGATGTGTTTTGGTGTGTTAAGAGTATTTTTGGTGAAATTTGGCAATTAAATAATAAAAAGGGGGAAATGAGGGTGTATGCCCCATTAGGAGAATAAATATCATTTTATTATTATTTTCTAAGGTATTATTAAGTGAAATCAAAAAGTGCAACCTCAATAAAGAATTAAAAGAATGTCTATATAAAGAGGAGTAGGGGGCTCATTTGAGGGAGCTTGGATTATTTTATCTCTTCTACATTGTTGTATTTGGCTTTGCAGCTATTACACTTTTCTCTTGTGGACGAAACCCTACGAGAGAATTCTCTCTTGCGGACGAAACCCTGCAAGGGATAGCTTTGAGGACGAAAACCCTCTTGGCTAGAAACCTAGGACGAAAACCCTAGAGTTTCTTTGAGGTAAATCCAGCCAGGGTTTACAATTGGGTTTATTGAGACATTCTGCATCATTTATTGAGGATTTCTTCGACAGCATTCATATCAGATTTGGGGAGATCATATTTGGGGTTTTGGGAACCCTTCTTGGTGTGGTATTTCAGATTTGGTGTGGCATTATAGTTTCAGATTTTTGCAGCAGAGTTTAGCAGTTTTGTGGTTGGGCATTTGTGAGTTGTTTTCATTCAATAATTTAGCAGAGGTTGTGTTGTTTGTTCAGCATCCAGGATTTTATATTAATGTTTTGGGTATGATCTATGTAATTGTGATTCCAGGAAAAATAATAAAAATATTGTGGTATGTTTGTGAGAAATCTTAGAGTTTTATGGTGAACTTTTCTCGGGTATTTGTAGATCTGATTGATATCTGCATGATTCAGTATTTTCTGGGTATTTGTAGATCTGATTGATATCTGCATGATTCAAAATTTTATTTGATATAAATTGCATAGTTAGGGTTTTTCCTTAGTTGGATTTTTTTCATTTTGGAACCCAAAATTGAAACCTAGCTCTTTGGGTAGCAAATTTATTTGCCTTCGAAAGGGGTAGGACATTACAGTGGTATCAGAGCCAAAGATTTTGCCAGCCTGTCTGGGTTCTTTATCTAGTGTGTTTCCTCACAATAGTTGCAGCTGAGAGTTGGTTAGTTCAATGTGAAGATGGAGCCACACAGTGATTGGGATAGGTTTCAGCGTGAGTTTTGGCAAGGTCAGAGAGAGTTGCAGCAAACTCTCAAGTAGTTGATAGTTGCTATGTCACCTAAGTCAGCACCTATGGTTTCCTCTAAGGCTAAGGTTGAGCCCACCATCTCAGAGTTATAGGATCAGTTTGTTCAAGAATGGACCAATGCTAGTGGGAAATTCAAAGAAATGATGTCTCTTCATGATTGGGTGGACATGAGGATGAGGCAACAACCTAATCGGAGAGGTAAACATCATCAACAAGAGTTGCACAGGAAGGAGAGAAAAGATGAACCAATGTCTCCCACCTCAATTACTATCCAAAGAAACGTTGTTGGGTACAATAAGGTCGAGATGATAGAAGAACTTGTTCCAGAAAACTTTAAAAGGCAGTTGGCAGAAAAAGAAATGGTTTTTAGTGGTTTACAGGTCGCAGGACTACCACGGATGAGAAAGAACCAAATGAGACATGAGCACAGGTGTTTCACATGTCAGGAATCTTGGACACTTGGCCACACATGTGAAATTGACAAGGAGAATGACTTATTGCATCCAAGTAAAGTTATGGACAGCAGGGAGGTTGAGACCTTAGAGCTAGAAACAGATGCTTCTCCTCATGCGGTAAGCATGGCAGAGACCCAGGATGACTTTAATAATGATGGGAATGATAGGACAGCAGTTGTGGAATTGTTTCCAGAGCAATCCAGTGGGGTCTGTGAGACCTTGGACATAAGGTATGATGAGCCTTGCACTTTTTCGAGCAGCAGTTCATTGGTGCATGATGGTGTGTCTACTTATGGAGAAGTGTATGATGGTCATCATGAGATTATTGAGATCATGGGATATGCTGATTTGGAGGATGTTAAATCAGCAGTTGATGAGGTTGTTTCCTCATGTGTCTCTGCAAGCAAACAGAAGAACACAAGTCTTCCTGACAGTACGGTGATTAAGGGGTATGTTGATTTAGAATTTGCCAAATCAGCAAATATTGAAACATCATATGAAGATGAGGAAGGAAAGAAATTAATCATTCTTCCAACAAACACAGAAGATGTAACGAGGAACCAGAAAATGTGTGATGAGTGGCTAAGGAGAGCCAAGGAAGCTAAAATGATAGCTTCTCAAGCAAAACAACACTTACAAAAAATCAAGGAGAAGGTTGCTTGCATTGACTGTTCCTATGACAGCTTGGAACATGAAAAGAATGTTTCAAATCTAGGAGTGGCTTTTATGGGAACACTCATTAGTTCCGAAGGCACTATTGGTGACAGTATCAGGATATGGGACTCAGGAGCAGTTCCAAAATCTGAGTTGGAGCAGAATTTAAAAGGGAATGAATTGTTAGACAAATCAGAAAATTTCATGCATGATGCGGATTCTAATTGGAACCCAAGGGATGAAGATGTTTCTTATGTCAAAAAAGAGACACTTGGAGCTCGGAGTAGCCTGATAGACACTGCTGAAAGGTATGCTGCTGCTCCTCTTTTTATCAGCCACCATATATATCCATTTGTGATCATACAAATGGATTGGAAAGAAATTTTGAACAAGGATTGGATGCTTGATGAGTTAGTAACTTTTTGGGACACATTTTCCGTTAATGTGGTCAGTGTTAGCATTCCAATGGACATATTTCAGATATGCAGTAGTGGTGATATATGTGGTATGCTGATTTTCCAAAAATCAGACCATATGATGACATTTTCAGTTTTGGACAGAAGTAGGACTGCTCTATTTGGGAACATTCAGCTGGATGGTAAGGTTGGATTTTGTTATTACATGATTGTTGCAGCTAACTCAATTCAGTTTTGGAGGAGCATTTGGGTTTCCAAAGTATGTTGTAACAGTCACCCCTTGCTTATGAATGATACAACTTGTAATGATGCTCTCTTACTTGTTGTTGTTCACTCTTTGAGCAGTCATGTTATGAATCCATATGTGTTTATACAAGTGGATTGGAGGGAGGTAAATTTTGAAGGAGTAACTATTTCAGCCTTAAAACAAGGAAACATGCCCATGGATTACATCACCAAATTGGCCAAAGATAGAGGTAACAATTATATGAGGGTTGTAATGAATGAATTTGCTCATTTCCCTATTGTTACAGTCGTCTTAACAACAATAGAGGAGTTTCATTTGTTCTTTGGAAGGGTATGTAGATCTCATAGCATACATGGGGATATTGTGAATATTTGGGACAGCAGATTCACACCTTGGGATCCGGGTATATTGGCACCTAGATGTGAGGAAGTACCCATGGGGAATGAATGCCCTATTGACTTCAATACCATCCACATTTCATTTCAGAGTTCCAAAAACTCAGTTTTGAATTTCCAAGAAGTTCGTCCTATTTTTGAGAGTCTTTGGGTGAGCTTGGGAAACATTCCCCCCTTGGAGCCACTCTTGAGCCATGGGGAGGCACAAAGCAGCCTTAAGGAAGTTGCAAGAAGGTATGTTATCAGTTCTGATTTTTGTTGGCAATATAACAGTAGTTCTCCATTTATGGGCAGCATTAGCATTGTGGAAAAAGAGACATTGATGGCACCTATGGTTGCATTCTTGTTGAGACCTAAGACTGCATTTTTGGTAATGAATGAGGATGCATCTTTGATGATAGAATGGACTGAGTTTTTGTTCAAAATGACTACATCACTGATGGAGATTGAGGCTGCACATTTCATGTTCTATGAGGACATACACTTCTTGATAAAAGAGGCTGTGTTTGTGACTTCTGTGTCTAATCTTACCACTCTGTTTGAGACGCCTTGGTCTGCATCTTTCATAACTAATGAGGCTATTTTTCTAAGGGCAACTTGGACTGATTGTTCACTGATTTTTGAGGTTGCATCTTCTCTGTCTTTTAGGACTATTTTTGTGATGAATTCTGGGACAGAGTTGGAGATGTATGGGACTACATGTTGGTTGATTTGTGAGACTGCATATTTGTCTTTGGAGGCAACATCTGTTGAGAGAGTTAAGACTGAAATGTTGACAACATACTGGACTGCATTTTTTATGACCGATGGGGCTGTGTTTTTGACTCATTGGACAGCACTTTTGAGGGAAGCTTTGGCCAAGTTTTTTATTAAGAAGACTGCAAACTCCATGACAAATAGGACTGCAATAATGATGACTGATGCAGCTGCGTTGACAATGAGTTTTGGGGCTACATGTGACACATTGTTTGGGACAATTCCTCCCAAGCTAATTGAGATCTTCATGAGGTTTGAATTGGCACTTTACATGATGTATAAGAAGGTGTTTTGCATGTTGTTTAGGACTGTCTTTTCTTCAAAAATTAGAGCTGTGTTTCTTGAGGAGCTATTTTGGGCAGCATTGGTAAGGGCATTTGAGGTAAATGGCAAGTTTGGCATTGGTATTATCACATGGTGGGCCTTAGAAACATTCATAGGATGGAAAATAGGGACTGCAAACATTGGGAAGATAGACGTTGCATCCCGGGAGCCTTGGAAGGTTGCTAATGGCGTCCTGAAAGCAACCATAATTTATTCTGTTGATAACACATTGATGGCTGCCATTTCTATAAGAAGGACTGCAATTTTGATCAGCCATGGGACATTACATTCTGATCAGCCTTGCTTAGATTGTTTTGATAAGGAGGAGGAAGATACCATTTCATTCTTGGATAATCTTGGGAACACATCTTCAGTATTGGGGTGTTTGGGGGAAAACGTTCTTCTCTTGGGGTCACTTTTGCACCACTTGAAGACATGGATCAGCCATGATACTACTTACATAAGGTATGACATTCATTCTGATTTTTATGACAGCTGTTTGAAGAGTTTTGGCATTCATGAGTTGGTTACATTGATAAGTTATGGGAATGAAAGATTGATGATGGATGGAGCTGGTAATTGGTATGGCATAATCACGTCATGTGGAAGAAATTGGGCTGCATTATGGAGTATTTTTGAGAGCAGGACATTAGCATTTGGAGATGATATCTTGCTAATTCTCAGAACTGATTTTTGGGCAGCCATTGGAACTGTTTTTGGGAATAAAAAGTTGGCATCGCTGGTAATTCATTGGGATTCATTTTGCATTCAAACTATGACTGCACCTACAACACTTTGTGAGACAGAATTGGAAACAGTTTTCACTTTGTATAGGCTAATTGATGAGACATCAGGGGCTGCGCTTCATATCAGGTCTGATTTTCTCATATTTGCTGTGTTTTACTTGATTAGAAGGGCTGCTACATCACACCAAATTTCAGTTTTGATTGAGAGGGGGAATGAAATTGTTCATGATAGAAAGTGTGCAGGAATGTTTTTCATGATGTCAAAGACTGCTTTTCATTCAGAAATCAGAACTGAGTTTGTTTCGAAAAGGGAAATTGAGGAACATGAATTGGTAGACTTCATATACACTTATTTGCAAAACATGAAAGATGAAGCATATATGGCAAAGATAGTACTTCAGAAATCAGCATGTATGGACCTTGGAGTGGCCTTGATGGATACTTGGAGAATTGTGTCTCTACATGTTGATGCTGCCAAGAAGAAGACAGTGGCGCAACATCAGCATGATGGACCTACTCCTTTAACATTTATTTGGGATCCTGGAATCACCATTGGTTTCAGCTTGATGATGAGAAGATGGTGTTGGAATTGCTTGAGGACAAGCAATTTTGGGAGGGGTGGTATTGTAATGTCCCCATTTTTCATATTTTTATTATACATAGTTGTGGAGTGGAGTCTTGATGTGTTTTGGTGTGTTAAGAGTATTTTTGGTGAAATTTGGCAATTAAATAATAAAAAGGGGGAAATGAGGGTGTATGCCCCATTAGGAGAATAAATATCATTTTATTATTATTTTCTAAGGTATTATTAAGTGAAATCAAAAAGTGCAACCTCAATAAAGAATTAAAAGAATGTCTATATAAAGAGGAGTAGGGGGCTCATTTGAGGGAGCTTGGATTATTTTATCTCTTCTACATTGTTGTATTTGGCTTTGCAGCTAATACACTTTTCTCTTGTGGACGAAACCCTACGAGAGAATTCTCTCTTACGGACGAAACCCTGCAAGGGATAGCTTTGAGGACGAAAACCCTCTTGGCTAGAAACCTAGGACGAAAACCCTAGAGTTTCTTTGAGGTAAATCCAGCCACAATTGGGTTCATTGAGACATTCTGCATCATTTATTGAGGATTTCTTCGGCAGCATTCATATCAGATTTGGGGAGATCAGATTTGGGGTTTTGGGAACCCTTCTTGGTGTGGTATTTCAGATTTGGTGTGGCATTATAGTTTCAGATTTTTGCAGCAGAGTTTAGCAGTTTTGTGGCTGGGCATTTGTGAGTTGTTTTCATTCAATAATTTAGCAGAGGTTGTGTTGTTTGTTCAGCATCCAGGATTTTATATTAATGTTTTGGGTATGATCTATGTAATTGTGATTCCAGGAAAAATAATAAAAATATTGTGGTATGTTTGTGAGAAATCTTAGAGTTTTGTGGTGAACTTTTCTGGGTATTTGTAGACCTGATTGATATCTGCATGATTCAGTATTTTCTGGGTATTTGTAGATCTGATTGATATCTGCATGATTCAAAATTTTATTTGATATAAATTGCATAGTTAGGGTTTTTCCTTAGTTGGGTTTTTTTCATTTTGGAACCCAAGATCGGAACCTGGCTCTTTGGGTGGCAAATTTATTTGCCTTCGAAAGGGGTAGGACATTACAATAACGGGGAAGAAAAAGGGGGTGACTAGACAAGACACACAAGGAAAATACAATTGACAAGGACAGACACTCTGGTATACCTCTTGTAGAATTACTGTGCAAAAAACATCCCCTTCTTTCCCCCTTTGCAACTTCTTCATATAGCCTGCAAATTGGTTCTCATTCAAGGCTTGACGATGGTCCATAATTGCGAAAAACCGTAACTGTTCTGAAGGTGATTCATGACTGTAACCGCCTCCATACTTGATCCACAACGTTGATTGCATTACGACTCTCCTGATAGTGGTCTCTATTTTAATATAACACAACTTTTTAATTAGTTTTGGCCTTTATTTTAATCGTAGTGGCTAACTTTAGCCATCATAAAAAAAAATGGTCGGTGACTAGCCGTTGCAAATTTTTTCCATTTTTTTAACAGCTAGCGCTTGCCTCTCAGTCATTTACTTTTGCGACCTTATAAGTCACGCACTCGACCAAAAATATGTTTGAATTAAATATCCACGACTGTGCGGGCCACTGTTACATCTAATAACGACCATCAATAAGAATACGTGGAGTCAAAGGCCCTTGGCGCGCCCAGGTGGGTCCTATGAGTTGGCGCCGCCAACAGTTGCCTACCATGGAAGGAAGCCCACAAAGGAGGCGTCCCGAACACCGAGAGGTGGTCAATCCATCATGGGCGCCTACATGCTTTTAAAGCATATGTGCTCGCCCGCATATTAGATGCGGGACAAAAACTTGGAAAAAAAAACCCACCACAAATCTTCGCCCATTGCGCACATTCAAGCTTGAAGCCTGTCAGTTGCCATGTGGCATTCAATCGTTAAAGCGCCGAATTTATCTGCCCAAGACCGCTCCGTCAGATCGACGAACCTCACGCACGTCATCGATTGACTAGATTAATTGATCACTACCACCTGTTGCTTGTTGGAGTCTTCCCTGTTCGCCCGCCTAGGTCTGCTTAGTTGGATCGTCAGGTTTACACACGCACCGTAGATTGTGTCGGCCAACCTTTCACTGCCACCTGTTCACGTTCCCTATTGAAGCGTTGAAACCATTCGCCCAAGCCCGCTCCGTCAGATCGATGAACTTTCACGCGCGTCATCGATTGACTAGACCAATCGGTCGTTGCCACCTGTTGCTTGTTGGAGTCTTCCTTGTTCGCCCGCCTAGGTCCACTCCATCGGATCGTTGGGTTTACATGCACCGTAGATCGTGTCAGCCAACCTTTCATTGCCGCCTGTGTTGCGTTCCCTTTATTTGAATTTTGTATATATTGACAAGATTAAATCGTGCTTTGGAACCTAAGGGAAGTGATGACCAAGGTGGGGGAGTGTGGGATGGTTTAGTTTAGGACTTAGGAAAAATAAAAGATTTAAATTCCTAAAGGGTTAGGGGGGGAAACGATGGAATGAAGGGAGGTGGGCAGACTAGGGAGTAGGATAGGGGAAGAAGGTGTTTAGAAAAGGAAGGGGGGATGAGGATCAATAATAAGGGGGAAGGGGCCCTCACTACTTTATTATATATATAAGTATATATGTATACATATAAAGTTTTAATTAAAAATAAAACTAAATATAAAATTTAATTTAATTTAATCAAATATAATTAAATTAAATTATATATTTAATTAGATACATAATCAAACTTCATTAAAAGGGAGAATATTTAAATAAAAAATTAAGACTTTTTGGGGGTCAAAAATACTTAATTTAAATTTGATTAAGGCTCAAAAAGGCTGAGATGAGACCAAAACGACGACCAGACCTTGGCGACACAAAAATTAAAAAAATGCCCTTGAAAATACGAGACAAGACTGGAAAAGACCCGAGGACTCAAAAATTTATTGAACGGAGACAGACTAGGGCAAAAATGCAAGGGTTCATAGGACATCAAATTTTCAAAAACTGGGGGTGAATTAAGTTGGATTCTGAGGATCCAACACTCCCTTGAATCTCAATATAGTGTTCTTTGCCATTTTTTTCAAATCCTTCTTACTCATTTAGTCCTTGACTTGCTTTCGCACGGATCCTATTTGTGCTTTGTTTTGTGGAGTAATGGGAGCCACATTCTCCTAGAAAAACACAGTGTGTCTCATTGCCTCTAGTGTTGTTGGATACCCCCACTTTGGTCAATTAATCTTCTACTCTTCGGCTACATCCAAGATGAGCACACTTGCATGAAGGGAGACGTAGAATCTCATTATCATTGTCATAAATAAAACATCAATGTGCTCTGTCAAAAATGTAGCCTAGTCGTACTTGGTATTGTCCATGGTACTTTGCATATATCACATCTACTAACCTTTGACAAGGCATGATTTCCCATCTAGTTTAGAAATCACTACATCTCCAAAGCACGATTCTTGTTCTACAATAGATGCATCTTCAAGATTATAAATTTTGTCCTTAGAGGTGAAGCGATTTTTGTTAGCCTCCCTTTCATTATAGAAGTCACATTACTACTGAAGGCACACCTTTTACTATTCGGGCAAGATATTAACCTTCTTGACCCATTGCACATCATTGACCCTAAAATGTTGAAAACATTAACAAAATCAAGAGGGGTTAATGTCATCACCAAGTACAAAGTGCCTCTTGTAGACTTAAGCGTCTTGGTCTGAGACTCATACCAACATACCATCTCTACTAGGTACCTTTGACAACGATTCCTCTTGAACTAGAGCATAAGTATCATGTGATGGAGAAAAGCATGTCCAAAATCTACTTTCAACTCATGATCATCCAAGTTACTTTGCTACCATGCTTTGCACTTGTGCCTTGATGGCATATATCACTGTAGCTCATCCAACAAGACTTTTTCTTTTTTCCATTGGTCACTACCCCTTCTCCCTTTTGCCTAGAAGTAGACATGGCATTGCTAGTTTAAATTAGGATTGCTAAATGCATTCATCTCAATTCCATATTTTGCTTGAGAATTTTTTCAATTCCTTTGCTACCACTAAACTTAAGTATGGGATTTGCGAAGGGACTTTGTTTGTGCCTTGTCCTTGTCTTTATTAATCACCACACCTTCATCTTAGCCATATTCATGACCTCTGCAAATTTGGAATCATTAAACCCTGTGGAGAATTTGCATTGAGACATATAGCTAGAGGATTCAGGCAACAATTGAGAAGTTGCTTTCGGGTAATGGAGTAGCTCCTTGGTGTTCTTATGGTGGATAGCATGAGGATAAGTCAGTTAACATTGCTCATGTCAATAGACTAGCAGGTTTAGACAAGCACGCTTTTCTAGACTTATCTTTGCATTCTCCAATCATGGTCCACCTCTTCCCAAGAACAAGTCATATACGATAGTGTGAACCCCAGTAGTGTCATTCCTATATTTTACTTGTATTATATATGTACTGTATGAGATGCATATGTTTCACATAAAGCCCATCTACACATCGACATGTTCTGCCTATTTTAGGTTGAAGTTTGTATTCTAGGTCTCCTTGTACTCTGTATTGGAGTATTATTTTTGGATCCTCATATGTTGTTATAACCAGGTATAATATTTGGTTCCCATTGCTACACTTTGGTCATCCATGGACATTAATGAAATTTCTTTCTTTCGTTGTATTCATGTTGTGGATGCAACCCCAAATATGCTTGAGCCATATCAAGTCACATTAAATTCAGCCTAGATACAAGCATTTGTTTGGATATGTTTGGATACTGTTTCTATGATGTGTCATATCCATATCCATATCCAATGTACAAATACATATACCCGGGTAAGAGGGGTGTTGTATTTAATAACTCTAGTCATGTCCCTTTGTAGTAGCAAGTAAGGTTATGTGGTAAAATATGAAAAATAAATATTGAAGTTCTACAAATGAACCTCCAATTCCAGTGAGACCAATTCGCTCTAGTTTAAGAACCACTATCAAATGTTAGAATTGAAAGAAATCCATATAAGCTGACTTAATCCTCATTTGATCAGTGCTATACATGTACATGTAGGCCACCATTCGCATGGAAAATCACAAAAGATATGCATTAATAGGGAAAGCACGTCATAATCCTAGAGCAGATCATTAAAGATTGAATCTGGTATATTTACGATGACAATGCATATGATATTTGAAGGGACGCTTGCCACTTCCTTCAAAAAATAGATTAATTGTTAATTAATTATTTTTTTTAACAAGCTATATGTGGCTTTTATTGGGGGCCACTCCCATCAAAAGACCAAAATATTATATTTGTTGTCAAGTCAATTAAACTATATATGCATCTTGCCCTTTTATGAAAGATATTGTTCATTTCCATTTCTGTCAAATATATTCTTCGTCTTCCTCAGACTGCTATGTTTTGCAATCAGTTCCTTGACATCATTTTCATTAAGAGATAAAATCTCATTTGGCTAGATGCCTTCTAAAATTTGAATTTCACCAAGATGAAGATCAACACCATGATTGGCTAAATTATTTGTTGCTTGATTTCCTTCTCTAAAGATATACTAACATTTCCAAGAGATTACCTCCATTAATAGTTAATGAACATTAGCAATAATTCAATCCCCACATCCATTTTTATTGATAGCATTGATGATAATTTGTGAATCCTCTGAATTGAAATAATTTCCATCTTTTTTCAAATGCAATTTTGATCCCTGTAAGAAGTGCCCTAGCCTCTGCATAATTGTTAGTTGAAGCTCGATACGTTTTTGAGTAACTAAGGAGAATTTTACCTTCATTATTTCAAAAAACACCACCTCCATGAGATTTTCGTAGATTTCTTTTGGAAGCACCATCAAAATAAATTTTGATAAACCCAATTTTTGGACATTTTCGTTTTAACATAAATCGAAGCAAATTCTGTGTTAACTCCACTATTGTAGATGACCCTTCCATGTATATTCAACGCCTGTAACCAAGAGGTTACCACCTCTTTCTCTGAACTCGAGGCTTCCCATGGTGAGCACCATGTTTGTAAACATTATGCAAGAGAGGCAATAATACAGTTCCAAACTTGGGCATGATTTTAAGATGATGACAAATTGGCAATTCATTCATTGAGGCAAGAGCCTATTTAATAAATGCCTTAGGGTTGCAAATCGGAAGATTGATACTCTTGATTAGGACATTGTTACATGCAAGAAATATTAAAATAATATCCCACCTAAAAATGGATGACCTAATCATCTTAAGATGCATGACCTAATCATCTAAAGATGCATGACCTAATTATAATATTAAAATAATGTAATAAAATATTCCTAACATCCCCCCTTATTACATTATTTGAGATAGGAAATAATAGGACCCCCCCTAAGTTAGAGCAGTCTATGCTCTGGCTCTTGCTTTGGCTCTTGGCTCTTGGATTTTGGCTTGTTGGCTCTCGCCTCTTGGCTTTAGCTCCTGGCTCTAGCTCTTGGTTGGGTAAACACCTTTGGTCCACCTTTCATCTATTGCCTTTGGGGCTGCGTCTGGGTTTGCCACTAGGTTGGCCATTGGGTTTGCCACTAGGTTTGCCTCTGGGTTTGTTGCCTCTAGGTTCGCCTCTGGGTCTGCCACTAAGCCTGCCTTTGGGTCAGCCATTGGGTTTGCCTTTGGGTCTGTTGCCTCTGGGTCGGCCTCTGGGTCTGCTGCCTCTGGGTCGGCCACATTCTTTTATAGAATCTATTCAACATTGCTTTCATGTTGTCCCATTGTGTGACAATCAATATGTACCTTGTTGGTCATTTTTTGTTTGTGCCAACATATGGTTCTAGGAGTTGCATGGGATTCTGATTTCATGAACTTAGTGTTACTAGTTCTTGCTTGACCATCATAGCCAAGGCCTTCATTCTTTGGCCTTATACTTGGCATTATGGGCTTTCTTATGCCTTGCCCATATTTGCCCAATCATGTGCCATTATAACCCATTTGTTTCATTAGCTTGGAGCCAATTCCTTTGGTGTGCTTTTCAAAGCACCCAAGTTCTTGTTCTTCAACATGGCTTTCAACACCTGTAGTAATATGGCCTTTGTCATGGCCACCACTATCATCAATAGCATTCAAGTCATTAGTATCACAAGCTAAATCTATCATAGTGATAAGATCACTTCAAGCATCTGACATTAAGGGATTGAGGTTGCTTGTGTCACAACAAGTATTTGCCATCATGGGCTTGACCTTCAACTGCTCCTTTATGTCCTCTTTCCTTTGATCCTTACAGATGTCTAGTGTGATTAATGCCATGTATACTATCCTTACAACATCAATAGGGATTATAACACCAGTTGTATGAAGATCTTTGCAAACATCAACATCTTTGAGAATTGTTTGCAAACAACTCCTTAGAGTGATGAATTTTCCATCTTCATAAAGATCCTTCCCTTTTGGGAAATAAAGACCCTTAAGACCCTTATATAGTGTGGCACACTCATGAACATCTGGTGGATTCTTGGTATGGTTTCTCTTTGCCTTTCCCATGCTTGAAGGTGTCGTTCTCCGCCGAAAATGCACCTTTTACAATATTTGATGAATTTTGCAAGGTTGAAGGTGTCAAACTCCTGATATTGCACTTTTTATAATATTTGATGAATTTTGCAATAGGGATGAAGGTATCCGACTCTACCGATATTACACGTTTTACAATCACAATTTTTTTTTTGGTACACCCTTAAATCAACAACAATAGAGGTCAAACATTGCACTTTTACACCCTTATCAATGCAAACGAATTCCAATCATATACCCTTATACCTCCGAAATTCACTTATAATTGAAGTGCATGAAAAAAATTACTTTTCACTAATTTTATTATAAAAAAGAATTATTTTAAAAAAAACATATTAAAAAAAATTCTCCCCTTTTTTCTTTTTCTTTTTAATTAAAAAAACATGCATTTAAAAAAAAAATTAAAAAGCAACTTTTTTTCTAAATGCACTTGAAAAAAAAAATGCTCTTTTCTTTTTCCCTCTTTTGTATAAGCATCATTTTTTTTTTAAAACATAAAGGCCCCCATTAATTAAAAAAAAAATCATGCGCGTTACTGGTTTTTTTTTTAAATTAAAAAATTAAAGCAATTAAAAAAGAGCGCTTATGGGTTTTGAACTTGGGTGGTTTGGCTGGGAAGGAAAACATGCACCACATGCTAATCCTAAATAGAGGCCAACTTTACTATGGGTGAGGGCTTCGCCATGAATTGGTTGGTGTTTATCCCGATCCTCTGCACGTGCTGAATGAGTGGGCCATGTGTCACGGTTTGCCTCTGTTTGCTATAGAGGATTATTTGAGCAAGATACAAACAAAGGCAAACCTCAGTTTTTTTTTTGTGGATGCCCTTATCTCCTACGTGCTCCAACATTAACACTCGGTAACTTGTAGGCAGAAATAATAAAAAAACCGCTTTAGTTCACGAAACAGTCGTCTTGCCCAGTCTTCAATCCTCCTATTTGTCGTCGCCTTCCTGCTCAGTTGACGATTGGATCCATGAAGGTTGCCTATCAAAACTTGCATGTATCAAACGAGTAAGGGCATGTCGTCAGATGGCGATGATTGTCCCTTCTCTCAGACCTCACACACTTTCCCCACTGGTGCACTTGAGCCAAGGATTCCTTTATGATAAACTAGATTAGCTTAATGTCGTAGGTTTAGGGTATACTCGGATTACCCTGCTCTGGTATCAATGATGGCAAATTAGTTTATTCATTCATTGAGGCAAGAATCTATTTAATATATGCCTTAGGGTTACAAACTGGAAGATCGATAATCCCGATTAGGAGATCGTTATATGCAAGAAATATTTTTTAAAAAACAACCCAAAATGCTATAAGCAAAGGGACAATGAAGAAGTAAAAAGTATGATGTTTCCAGATCCTTCTCACACAAGGCACACCTGAAAGGTGTATGATATCCTCTTCTTTGTAGATACTCTCCTATAAGAATCTTACTTTGGGATGCTAACCAAAGGAATATTGAGGCCTTAGTGAGGGCCTCTAGTGACCAAACTTTCTTCCAAGGGAAATCATTGAGAGTAGGAAATTCTGATTGCTCTAAATCTTCATATCCCAACTTGATCGTGTATCCACCATCTTTTGATAGATTCCAAAGCAGCTCATCCTTCCACATAAAATAAAGAAATTGAACTCTTGAAGCATATTTTGAAGCTCATTTGCTATTTTTTTGAGTTCCTCTCCTTCAACAAAATTACTAATAGAAATCCATGATCTGAAATTGTTATCCACATTAATAAAATCTTTGATCTTTGGACCTTTGAAAGCTCGACATGCCTGAGCCAATAGTTGTAGACAACAGTTCTAAGTTTGCAAGCATCAGATTCAAAGGAGGCTGAGACCCCAATAGAACAACACAAGAAGTCGTTGAGGACATCGACTAATGTAAAGGGGAGGATAGATGTAGACAACAGTTCTAAGAAGAAATAAAATGTTTGTAAAAAGGTCTACGTAATAAAGTGGCATGAAATATAGTCAAATGGCATGTAACACGGTCAAATGTAATGTCATAATACAATGTTAAATGTAATTGGAAGTGCAACAAAATGAAACGCAATGTAATATAGTCGTCATATAGTAACGGTTGTGTTGTCTAGCATTTGTTAAGGCTGCGTTAGGGAAGTAGTTTTGGTAGTTTGGCTTGGTTGGTTGTAGTAACTACCAAAGCCACAAGTATAAATAGACCTCCTTTACATTTCAATTGATATCCATTGCATGAGTAGAGCAAGCAATTGTAAGAGAGAGACGCTAGATTGGTAATGCTGGCATGGGATTGCTGCAGTCATAAGACTGAACTGTATTCATCTCCATGATAGTGCAAGATCACTCTTTTGTGCCAAGTATGTCTCCATGATGCTTGTAGTATGTTCGATCTCTGGTATGTGTTATAGTTGTTGCAAGTAGGAAGATTCATACGAATTGCAGGTAAACCGGTTAGTTACAGGAACTAATGTCGTCACAAGTCAATGCCGACATCGTGCCGATACAGTGTCGACACCGTTTAGACCAGCCAGGGGGAATCTGACATCTACATCGTTGTCATGCCTGGTGCCGACATGAAGGAAGTCGTCATGCATGTTGAGCTGCCGTCAGTCAAGTGCCGTCACACCAAGGGAGCTGACATGCCATCATGACTAAGCCGACATCAGTCATTTGCTGTCACGAGTAGGTGTCGTCTTGGAACCAACCGTCAAGGCTTATTCGTCATCAGACAGTGCCGTCTGGAGCTGGCCGACATCATACTTGTCGTCTAAGTTATGCAGCCGACATAACTGTGTTCCTTTAGGATGCATCGTCAATTCCCCTCCCACTAAACTATCATTCCCTCGTTTCGGGAAGTCCTCACCACTGTCTACAATAGTTGCCATTTTGAATAAAAAATAAGAGGATACGGCTTCAAATAAGCACCGAACCAAAAATTTGTGGAATCCCTATAATTGACTGACCATTTAATATGTTTCTTGATCAATTGCAAACTATGTGATATGAAGTTCCATGTTGTTGATCTGTTTGGTAGGGTTCATTTCTTGAATAATTTAATTGCATGAAGAGATCTTATATATCTTTGAAGTAATATTTTTGTCCAACTCTTTCCTTGATCTTTGGTAATATCTAGCCAAGTTTTTCCTCTAAGGATAAACTCATAAATCTGCAATTCCACATATCTGCCCCTCCATTTTTATTTCCTTTGCAAACCCTATCCCACTTACAAAGAGGAAACCTGAATTTTTCCACACATATGTTAAGGTTCACCCTTGGGATTTGAACCTTTGTCTACGATGTGAAACTCTTCTCTCACAACCACTTGCTCTAAAGCCCATGGGCAATAGTTAATTAAATTTTTCTTATAATTATGTTTTTGTTTTACTTTTTGTGATATTTGCTCTGATATAACTTGAACCAGCATCTGATAGAAACAGTATACCTATGAGAGAAGAAGGTCCTATAAAAATGTTGAACTTCATGTTTGTATTTTTAAAATAAAATGAATCATGCTTAGAGTTGGATTTTTTACACATATACCTATTCCTGAGTCATAGCCGCATACCTTTTTCCCTGGTTTTCTCTTTATGCAAGCTCCTTCAAGGACAATTTCTCCACTACAAGGTGACTGTCATCCTCTGTATGACCGCTAGAGAGAGCAGTGCGACAAGGAATTAGTTAGAAAGAGCAGCAAAACTGGTGCTTTATGTATAATAAGATAAATCTTACTCTTGAACACTGTCCTCATATCAGAAGCAAATGTTCAATTGGGTTTTAACATTTATGAAAAATTGTTTGTCTCATGCTAACTACTTATCAGATATATGGCCCTTTTTCTTTCTTGTGATCACCTGTTCTATGACCATTCATTTAACTCTGTTGGTAAGAATCAAATAGTCCATTGTTGATCATTATAAAGAGAATAGTCCATTTGAATCTTTACCATTGGTGTTAGAAGAAAAATATCTAACAGTCTTTTTCCATTATTTACTAATTTTATTTTGTTTTCGTATATTTGCATTTTCAACTGGATTTGTATCTCTAGCAGGAACAAGGAAACTTTGCATCCAGGGACATTCAGGAGTACAATGAAGATAGTTCAATTGATATGTGGAAAACAAGTCTACAACGGAAGACAAAAACTGTGTGCACAATAGGCCCTTCTACAAGCACATGCGAAATGATTTGGAAGCTTGCTGAAGAAGGGATGAATGTTGCCCGTTTGAATATGTCCCATGGAGATCATGCATCTCATAAAAAAGTTATCGATATTGTGAAAGAATACAATGCACAGTGTGCAAATAATGTCATTGCTGTTATGCTGGACACAAAGGTTAGTTTTATAGAACTTGGGTTCTATTTCTTTACAATGTTATGTATGAAAAACATCAAAATATCATGTTAAGCAATCTTAGCATCTCCATTGCATTGAAAAATATGAATAGCTAATTTTGTGTGTTTGGGAGATTGATAGACATATATTGTGCAAATGGCAAGTTTGATTGATTCTTAGCATATTGATCTGGAGTTTTATTTATTAATCCCCATACTAATGTCAGTAAAATTGCTTCAGATTTTTAACATATCCACAGATTCAGACAGTTTAGAGGTGTGTTCATATATTGGTCATAATTACTGTATGGTATTAAGTTTGTGTGTGTGTAAACGTAGTGTTCTGTTTGATCATATAGGATTGACAATCTTTTTGTGCTTGTTAGAAGTGTAACAATGCTTGACATCAATATTAAGGATAGTGGATTGCAAGAAATTACACTGCCAAAATCTTGTAGTGACAAAGTATTATTCTGGCAGAAGGAATGCAAATCACTTCATGTCTTGACATATTTCATTAGTAACTCTGAAGTGTCTTTAATTGTGTGTTTGGAAGGAAACAAACATTACTCAATTTCATATAATATGTTGTGCTTGTGTTTTATTTTGTTCCTACGATCATTATGGCTTTAATTAGCATTTTCATCAACTTGTTTCCAGATGTTTGATGGTAAACTATTTCCCTTCCTCCCTCTTTCCCCCCATGGCAATTATGTTCCCTTCTATTTGATTTGTCTGAATTAAATCACCAATTGTTTTGCACTCAAAATAAATTTCCAGCTATCACGTTGTACTCTTTACAAAACTCATATTATCATTAATTCTTAATCATTATTTTCAGGGGCCTGAAGTTAGAAGTGGGGATTTACCGATGCCTATCAAACTTGTGCGCGGCCAAGCATTCACTTTCACTACAAAGCGAGGAGTGAGCTCTGAAAATTGTGTTAGCGTAAATTATGACGGTTTTGTGAATGATGTGGAAGAGGGAGACATAATTCTAGTGGATGGTATCTTCTGCTGCTATTGCTTTGTTGCAATTTTAACGAAAATGTAAAGTTACACTGTGTCTTGTCAAAAAGAAACACAGAAGGCAAGGATAACTGCAAATGAACTTGGATTTTATGAAGCAAGAAATTGTAATTTGTTCTATTAATGTGTCTAGTAAAGATGATTAAGAAAGACCATAGATGTCATAGCATTTAGGATTTTCATGGTATCTTTAAAAGATCAATAGGAAACTGATTTTAAAAAGTGCCAGCTTAATAAAGGGGCACTGAAATAAAGTATTAGGTGTCTTCATATGCCACAAATTACATACAATATTAAAATTCAATATAGAATATATTAACACAGCCTTTCATCTTTCTTTCTTAATAAGGAATATGCAAAAATGATCCTCTACACTATAGACATGTTGTTCCACTGAATCTGACCAATTCATCTTACAATGCTTTTTGCTGGTCTCCTATCTAGTAAATTTGCGTAGTACTAAATGTTGACTGTATTTCCTTACATATCTATAGTTGAATCTTTTGAAAGTATGTAATATTTGTCTAGCAATGTCACAAGAGAAATTGCTTGTTACACTCGAGATGTTATCTCTGCACCAAATTTAAATGCTGTCATAGATGATGCCAATCCAATTCTTTTGTACTTCTATTTCTTCTTTTTGTCTCAAGTAAACTAATTCCTGCCTCCAAGTTAAAATCATGACTTCTATCTAATTCCCTTTTCAAGTTGAACAAATAAAATAATCATTTATTCAGTGAGCCCCCCTATAGTAACCTAGACATGCTTTTATCTTTAAGTCATAAGGCAAGTTAAAGCGTGTACTCTGCTTATCTCAAACTTACCCTCATATGTTTGGCTTTGTCTGCTTTTTATTTGGATGGCTTAGACATCCAATATTTATCAATATGTTGCATATGCAAGAGGTAAGGAGAAAAAAATGAAAAAAGACAAATTACAAACTTGTTCTTTGAACATCCTTGTAATTTTGCTAAACTTGGTGAAATACAGGAGGAATGATGTCTTTAATGGTGAAGTCAAAAACATCAAACTCTGTCAACTGTGAAGTCAAAGATGGGGGAGAGCTTACATCACGGCGTCATTTAAATGTTCGTGGCAAAAGTGCAACACTGCCTTCTATAACAGGTTAACATCAAGGAACTTGTACTGCCATTTAGAGATTAGTTTTTTTCCATTAAAGCTATTAATTCAGTATTTTTGTCTGTAATTTTATGCTTTGTGACAAGTTTAGTGGTGTTCCTTATTCAGAAGTTGAGTGTCCTCATCCACTAATTTTCAACCTTAGATACATATGTTTTGTACTTATTGATGGAATTTACGGTTTACCTCTTTATAGCTAAATAGTAAACTTGTCATAATTTAGAATACACTTCACATAATTTTAGAATCTGTTCAAGGTCATCGCTTTTAATTTGTTTCACAGTCTGATATGGTCTAAGAAACATATGTTGATCATATGTATTTTCCTTTTTTATTTATGTTTGCTGCAGAGAAAGATTGGGAAGACATTAAGTTTGGTGTGGAGAATGAAGTGGATTTTTTTGCTGTTTCCTTCGTGAAGGATGCTAAGGTTGTTCATGAATTGAAAAACTATCTTAAAAGTAATTTTCTCAAAGCTGACTTTTTCATTAGATTTCACTTGTGAAAGTACTTTTCATAGATGTTTTGAAGGTTCACTAGTGAGGAATATTGATTCAGACTAAGTTTGTTCTGAAATTTAATTAATAATAGAAAATTCATAAAATATTTACTGTCCTAGGCTGAGAACTAACTATATGCAAATCATTGATAGATTGCAGTGCAGATATAAAAGTGATACCCAAGATTGAAAGTGCCGACTCGGTTCCAAATCTTCAATCAATTATTTCTGCATCTGATGGAGTAAGTAGACTCTCCATTTAAGACTGACTTGAATTGAGAGCTATGCTGATTTCTTAAATTGGAGAGGTATGTTGATTCTATGTATAGTGTCCTTTTCATTTGCGTTGAATATTCAATCATTAGTCTGAAATTAAAAGAGTAACCTGGTTCTTATAACATCTCTTGGTAAGCAAGCACTCATCTAGATGATAACTTGTGAGATGTATTAGCAAAGGCATACAAAACCAACAATTTCCCTTAGAACATGTTATAATTCATCTGATTGCTATACTGTAATGATCTGCCTTGTTTGAAATTTGTAGTTCTTGCAAGTGTTTTTGGGTTTTTGATATATTCTGATTTTTTTTCTTTGTAGTTTTTTTTTTTTTTAAATATGGAAAGAAAATTGCAAGTACAGAAAACTAAACAAACGACCAACTTGAACAAATCATAACTTTCACAATACTAATCGAAATCACTTGAAATTCGGAAACCAAAGTACAAACCCTTTTAAGGAAATAATGAAAGAACAAAGTACCAGGCTACAATAAATTTCTGAAATCAGAACTCTGGGCTGCTGGTACAGGTGGTACAATGCCTCACGTTTTTGTTTGCAACTTCCAATGTAAGGGTTTCTCCACCAAATGGATCTCATGGAGGGGTCACTCAGACCTGGGCGCCATTATAAAATGCAAGAGTGGCACCAAAAAGCAAGAGAAATAAATACCAAAGCTCACGCTAGCATGGAGTATGTACGGTAGTCCTGGGAGAGAGGTACGGCCTTAGTAAATGCTTGTCAACTCTTCAAATCCTACCAACAATGGCTCCGTTCTGATCTTCAAACCCCCGAAACTGCATAACGTCCCACTATCACTCAAACCCTTGTGTCAATATGTATTGAAACCGCTGCAATAATGTGCTGGAATAGTTCGAACTTCACAAAATCAGGCACAACAACTATAACTCTCATAAAATACCACCAACTGTAGTCCCAATCCCTTCGAAACCTCTGAAATATATCACCAATGCAATATCAACGCATCCTCTGAAGCAAGAATGCCCAAAACCATTCTGAGAGTGTCTCTCAACTCCGAAAATGGTGTTCTTGAGGGTGGTTTTCGTCACCAACAAGCTTCAAAAACCCTGCAAGTGTTATTTGCAAGTGCTCTCCAGATTTCTCCCCAAAAACATATGCCAAAAGATCCTCAAGAATGACCCCCAAACCTCTATTTATTCTTTCCTCCAAGCCAACGTTGAGTTTCTAGATGCTTCTATAGAGGAAATAAACATTAAATTCTCACCTTTTACTTTTAATCTTTAAATTTGCATCCTCCAAGGGATCGACCACCCTTTCTAGGCCCGTTAAACATTACTTTATGAAATTATCTTTCCATCAAGTGGTTATAAGACCACTTTATGCATATAATATTAAATTATAACATTAACTATGTAATATTAATTTAATATCACATAATTAAACTATTCATATTAAAATTTTGGCCTTCCACCTGTCATCCCGACAAACTGAACATAGAAACGGATACCCTTTTTGTCGTAGATCAACATCCCACTGTCCGCTTCCATGAAACCCCATCTTCACCGACTTACTAAAAATAGTAAGTCCCTTCCAAAACTGTCCAGAATGGCCTGGAAAGGAAACTCGAAACATCTGCACATACTGGAACATCATACTGACATCAACTGGGCTCCCAACCCACTGATTCCTGCCTACGGGAACCCTGGAGTAGGCAAGTTCATACTCTCCCTCGATACTGACTAGGATGGGGCCATTACAGTCCTCCCTCCCCAAGATTGCTTGTCCTCAAGCAATCGGAGTGCTGGATGCTGTAGAATTTGCTCGTCCTCCCAAGTAGCATCCTCAATCGGCAAATCCTTCCACTTAATAAAATACTCCCTAATCGTTCGTCTCTTGAGAATACGCTCCCTGCTGTCAATTATAGCCTCTGGTATTAGAATCAGCTTACCCTCGTCATCCAATGGTGGTGTTGGTTACGAATCTGCCATGAGGAAAGGATTTGGTATAATGCGCCCAGATTCGCCCACCAGATTGAAAGGCCGAAAGGAAGGAATGCCTTCCGTGTCAATCTCCGAAGAAGGCCGGCTTCCTGTGGGTTTTAGTGTTTTAAGCTAAGAGTGCAAGGAAAGAGATAAAAATACGGAAAGAGAATCCAAATGTGATTGGAGTTGGGTGGGGGGAATAAGCAGCACGACAACGATCAATCACCACTACTAACAACATTCCTATACAAAACACACATTGAAACTACAACTATCATGCATCCTATGTATCCTCTATCTATGCATTCCAGGAATACTTAATCATCAAATACTGAAGTCCAGAGTTCAGTATAACAGTAAGCAATGAAATAAGAAACATGGGGCAGAAATGACAAGGAGAGGCAGCATACAAAATGAAGACAGTAAGCAGAGCCAAGTATGTATCTTGTATTTAGAAGCAAACGCACAGCTACAATGGTTCCCTAGCAGTATATTCCCCTTCCACCCTTTACAATGAAAATGTGGTGGCTATTTATAGCCCCAGTTCCCCCCGATTACAATCACGGGCACAAAGTCCCAGACTGGACATTAGCTGACAAAAGCGGCAGAGGAGTTGCTGATGCTGACTTCTGTCGGCGAGGACTGCACCTGCAGCATGTTCTCCCTGAAAGCTGTACAGCTACGTGGCAATGCGTTGGGTGGAACTTCAAATCAGCGGGAATGCGGGTAGTTGTGGCAGATGGCACTTCACATCAGCTTTAATGGTGGTAGTTGGCGTAGATAGTGCGGTCCATGCTTGTCCTTTTCCCGGTCATGTCTTGGCTCGAATCCCGAGGTTGGACACTTGTCGGATGCTGATGAGTGACACATGGCTGCCTTGAAAGGCAGTTTATCCAACTTCGCCTAGGTTTAGAGCGTTGTCGGGTTGCGCAGGTGGAAAACAGCGCAGTTGGGGAGGCCTCCGTGCCTTAGTCAATTTCTGGGTTTACTTGCCCAACTGCGCACCGGTCAGAGGGCGCAGCCCGACTTCGCTGCGAAGTCGGGTTGCGCACCGGTACTTTGTTGTCTTTACCGCCGTTCGGACTGCGCACCAAAAGGGGGGCGCACCCCGACTTCGCTGCGAAGTCGGGTTGCGCCCCAGCACTTAGCCGATTTTCTGCACACTGCTTTCCCAAGTGCGCCTAGGAAGAAGGGCGCACCCCGACTTCACTGCGAAGTCGGGTTGCGCTCCCATACTTAGTCAAATTTTGCTCCGTTTCGACCTGCCTTCGCACTTCGCCTTCCCTACTGCACACTGATCTGAAGGCGCACCCCGACTTCGCTGTGAAGTCGGGTTGCGCCCTGACACTTAGAATTTTTCAGGGACACTTGCTCAGTTTTGGGAACTTGACTGGGGGAAGTACAAGGGAGAAAAAAGGGGGAAATGAAACTGTAGGAAAGGGAAAAAGGAAATATGGAGAAAGGGAAGAAAGAGGAGGAGGGAAGGAAGAGCAGTATTTTTAGAAAACATGGCACCCCGTGCAAAATGTGACAAGTCCCTCCTGCTCCAAAAAGATTGCACAAGTGAAGAAAAGTTCTTGTTCAAAGAGCTATGTGCCAAATATAATGACGTGATAGGGTGGAGCTATGAAGACCTTAAGGTTTATGACAAAAGTGTAATTGAGCACACTATTGACCTAGAATCGGGAGCTAAACCATTCGGGCAGAAGTAGAGGCCGATTAACCCTAAAATAGAAGTTGTGATGAAAGGGAATTTGCTAAACTTTTTGCAAGCACAAATAATATTTCCAATTAAACACTTGACCTAGTTGGTAAATTTGGTGCTCGTCAAAAAGAACATGGATATTCGATTGTGTGTGGACTTTAAGAATTTGAATAGGGCTTTGTTGAAGGATTGTTATCCCCTGCTCCCAATGGAACAAATATTGCAAAAGGTTCTAGGTTTGCAAATATTATCCCTAATTGACAGATTCTTAGTATACAATCAGATTTGGATCCAGGATGAAGACCAATAGAAGACGACGTTTACCAGGAAGTGGGTAACATTTGCATAGCAAAGGATGCCATTCGCGTTGTCGAATGCAGGAGCCATTTTCTAGAGGGCCATGGACATGGCTTTTATAGGATTGTTGGAAGACATCATTCTGATAAACCTGGATGATATAACTGTATTTTTGAAGGACAAAAGCAAGCATTTGGAGATGGTTTTTGAGCACTGTTGAGAGTTTGGCGTCTCAACGCCAAGAAGTCTATCTTCTTGGTCAAGGAGGGAAAATTGTTGGGTCATGGTGTAACGAAGGATGGAATCGATATCTATCTAGATAGAATCAAGGCCATACAACAACTACCTTTACCATCATCAGTGAAGGGATTTCAATCTTTTGTGGGTTAGATTCAATTTGCTTCCCACTTCATCACAAACTTTGTTGAGATGGTTAGGTCGATAACAAAAATGTTGAAAAAAGATTTAAACTTTGCTTGGATAGAAGGAAAGTAGTCATTTCAAAACATCAAGGATGTGATCACTAAGGCCCCAATGCTTGTAAACCTAGATTTCTCAAAGGATTTTAGATTGTATCTATTCAGGACTAGTGTCAGTATGACTACAGTTCTCACGTAGAAAGATGATAAAGGAGACAAGCATCCTATATCCTTCATGAGTCAAACTCTGCACAATTATGAGAGATACACTTTCATCGAAAAGCAGGTGTTCGTGACAATGAAGGATCTAAGGAAGTGAAAGACTATAGTGTTTGTGGTCCATCTTGATTGCAAGTCTACTATCCTGCAAGGAGAGTTAGGAGAAAAGAGAGCTGGTTGGATTGACAAGATTCAGGAGTTCGACATTGAGATCAAGCCAACCAAGAAGAACAAGTGGCATTTATAGAGGAATCTGAGTAGTTAGATAGATAGACAATCAAGAAACAAAGGTCAAAATGGATGGATGACATAAGAGAGTACCTCCTAACCAGCATAGTCCCTAGTAGGAAAATGTGAATTGAGAGGAGGTGTTTCAAGAGGCATGCAATAAATTACGTGCTAGTGAATAATATTTTGTTCCAAAGAGGGTATGATGACATTTTCTTGAGATGCGTTGAAGGGGAGAAGATAGATGATCTGTTGAAAGCTTTTCATGATGATGGAGGGCATTACTCAACGTATACAAACGCTCACAAAAATTTGAGGGCGAGGTATTATTGGCCTAGAATTATTTCAGATACCTTTTGGTGGGTGAAGGGGTGCAATTTGTGTTGCATGTTTGTGGGGAAGAGGAAGAAAGCTCCACTACCTCTGCAACCTATCATTGTCACATAACCTTTCCAACAATGGGGCTTGGATTTCATAGGCAAAATCAACCCTCTCTTTAGTGCATCGCATGGGTGGATCCTGACAACCATAGATTAATTTACCAAGTGGGTGGAAGCAATTCCAGTCAAGGAGGCAAATCAAGAGACAATGACATAGTTGTTGGAAGGCATCATAACCTGTTTTGGGGCCCCTTTTGGTGTTATCACTGATAACGTGTTAGTCTTCACTGGGGGCAAAATGATTAAGTTTCCACTTCAAAACAATTTTGTGCTAAATATATCCTCAAACTACTATCCACAAGGGAATGGTTTGGCTGAATCTACAAACAAGAATTTGATCAATATCCTGAAGAGGACAATTGCAAAATCTCATAGGAATTGGCACACGTAGCTAAGGCACTATGAGCGGACAAGGTAACTTCAAAAGCCTCCACTGGGTACTCAACATACAAATTGGTGTATGGCAAAGAAGTTGTGTTGTCTATCAACTTGGAACTCCTGTCTTTGCAACTTTCGTAGCAACTCGAACTGGAGGACATAGATGTAACACCTTTGCAAGTTAGGCTGAATGAATTACTTTTCCTTGAAGAGGAAAGAGAAAAGGCATTCACAAAGTGTATAGAGCATCAAGTTGCAGTGAAGAGGTGGTATAACAAAAAAGCAACACCACTCGATCTCAAGTAAAGGGACCTGATATGGAAGTGGGATGAAGAGTTAACCAAGCCTAATCAACACACAAAGTTTGACTCTTTGTTGTCTTGGTCATTTAAGGTCATTCAAACGAAGAGCGCCAGTGCCTTCAAATTGGCAACTTTGGAAGGATTCCCATTGTCCATCTCGGTTAGTGGGCAACATTTGAGGCACCTGTAGACCGCTTTTGATAAACAAAAAGTGGCCTATGTTTAGGAGCATCCTGTTTGGGGATGCTTCCCACTTGACGATAAAAGAAAAGAACCCATCTTGATAGAGTGAAAATTTCAAACCGAAAAGTTCGATGTCTCTTCTCTGTCGATCCTTTTCTAAAATTTTTCTCTTTTACATCTTTTTTTATTAATAATTAAAAGAGAGAGAGAGAGAGAAAAATATAGTTTACGTTTTTCTATTTAAGGCTGCCCTTTTTCATTTTAGAAGAAGAGCCTTGGATACCTTTTTCCACTCACACACACACACAAAAGTAAAGGTGAAAGTGAAAAAAGAAAAGCAAAAAGGGGCCCAACATCACTTTTCATCTTTTATACTCCAAAGCCCCTATTTCCACTTAGAGGTGGTGAAAGTGTAATCTAACTTATGGACAAGGCCGACATTGTATGATGCAATCTTGTATAGGGAGAAGGGCATTCATTATAAATTGTGTTTAATTTATTGTAATATTTTATAATGTAAGCCCCATGGGCTGTGGTTAACCTTGTCATGGTTAAACCCAACTTATAACTTGTAATTAATCTTAAAGCCTTCTTGTTATGTTGGCTCAAATTAAACTCATTTCTATAATTAGGGATTTGGTATTGGTATAATACCCCCACCACTCAATCCATTGTAATGGAGTGCTGTGATTCTTATCTTTGGATAATATGGTAATTATTTATGGTATCCATGGGTGTCCACCATGTCTTTCCCTCTTTCGTCATTTTTTACGCTTTATGTGTAAGATTGAGTGGATGGATTGCTTCTGTTCATTTCTAGAAATAGGTGTGAATTCCAACAAGAGGAGATTTTTCATAGCCATCAATCCGCTCAAAGGATTCCGATTCCACAAGAGACCCATTTGAGCATGAAGGAGGACACAACACACTGTTTCATATTTTGGGAAAAGCCCTCCAAAGCACGATTTTCAGCACCATATCAGCTTGAGGGTTTGCTTGTTTGTTTGGAGCAATCGGCTGGTTTTTGGAGCAGCAAACTCTTCGAGGGGGACAATGAAACAAAGGGGAAGTTGCAGCCAGTTAATTTCAATTTTCTTTTGCACCTATAGAGATGCGAATCTCTTCGGTAATCTTAGGGATTTACTATTATCATTGAGCTGTCACAGTAACCTCATTCCATTTCCTAGTTTTCCTTTCATTTTCTTGTTCCCCATTTTCCCATGGCGTGTTCCCTTCCCATCTCTCAAACCATTTCCCGTATGAAATTCTTCTTGAATCCCTCTTTCCATTTGAACATTTTTCCAAGTCCCAAATCGTCTCTCTTAGAGCACCCTGCTCTCAGGATGTCCTACTCATTAGTGAGTTTGACTCTACTGATTTGTGTGCCCGATTTCCCTACGTGATGCACCTCGCCAGAAGATCTTGTGCAACAATATGGAGACTACAATAGCAAGCAATGGCTCTTTGGTTGAAAACATTTAACAAACCTTGGAAAATATGGCAGATTTTGATCTACCACCTAACGTCGAGATGACAAAGTTTTAGGCTAGTAATGAAGATGAAGAGTATGAACCCTCGCATCCAAGTCAACCCCAGGATAGCAAAAAGAGGAAGAGGAACAATGGAGATAGAAGAGAGCCAGTGGAGAAGTCCCATGGGTCAACATATCATGATCCATATATTGGTATCCGTAAGGGAGAATATTAGTATCCTTTTGGCTTAGTGAGGAAGGAGGCTCTCAGTCGTTACAATTTTGGCCTATAAACCGATTCGTGGTCCATTTGTAGAGTGTGGACTTTTGGACTGGGCAAGTTTCTAGTTCCTCAACTTTGGGGGTGCCCAAAAATCATATAGTATTGCGCCTAGAGATATGACAATAAAAACAAGATAATCAAGATCCCGAGAGATATTTGTGAGGATTTGGGATGGCTTTGTTGTTGAGGCAAAAGCCATGTGTAGCATAGAAAAAGTTGCTACATCTAAGAAGGCAAAGGGAGGTGCTGCCCCATCAAAAATAAGGGTAAAGTTCAACCAGGTCTAGAGACAAGAAGATGAACAGGGTGTAAAGAGGTAGCAAATCAAAGGAAAAGGAAAGAAGCTAGTGCCTAAAAAACCATTGCAGATCCGGGATGAACAAGCCAACGAAGAAGGGGAAATAACTCAGAGGCCTCAACGGATGCACACTGAGATAGATCAACTGATCTCTTTGGAAGATAAAAGTGATGCTGTTTTCCAAAATATGGCTCCTCTTGAGATAGAAACAATTGTACGTCGTTTCGCCAATGAAGAAATAGTTGAAGTAGGAGCAGTGATTGTAGAGGCTCATAATGATCTTGACCCCCCTTCTCATGACCCCCTCACTTTCACTTCATTCACATTTTCTTTTGTTTCCTATACTTCTTTCCTACCTTCTTCAATTCTCGCTTTTGATATCCCCCTCAATTCTTCTACTATGCTCCATCCACCATTGTCAAGCACAACCATTCCAACAACAGAGGCAAGTTCATTTGCCACTCTTTCTCATGGATGTGCATTTGTTGAACAATTGCCACTGTCCACACCAATTGCATTACAAGGGCATATGTCTATTTTCTCTTAGCCAATAGTGTCCATGCTCGGTAGGGAACAAATCATTGCATCCACCACACAAACTTTCCCTCCTTCCACCTCTTCCTCTCAACCTTCCCCACCTGATTGTCACGTCATGATATTTCTACATACTGACATTGATCCTAATGTCCCGTTCTATCATTTAGGATTAGAAGTACCAATTGGGCGCCTAGACTCCTATCCAATCAGTTCTTCACCATGAACATCCTAGAAATGTTGAATCCAATACGCCTAACTTTGAAAACCAGATTGTCATGAATAAAGGAAGAGGCAAGGCATTATAGGGGACAAGCTAAGGAGAGAACCAAGGAGCTACATCAAGTACAAGTATGGTGGCTTTTGAAGCCTTAATGTTAATGTAAAACTCATAGGATAAATTCCACAAGATCAAATATAAGCCACAATATAGTCAAATCAAGATAATGATGTAAGCAGAATAATTTGAGCACTTTAATATGTACATCAAGGCTTACAATATATCAAATAACATTCATTAATAAGCAAAAATATGAATGTAATAGCCTGAAATTTGAATCATACATGTAAGAAGCATGTAACAATTTTTACAATACTAATCTCTCAAATGTATGCAATCCTTTATTACTCCACTTTCCCTTACAAATGTAGTACTTGACTCTCTGATATTCGATATTCTATGCTTCTCTATGGAGTATTATATAGCCATAGTAGAATGACTCTTTGGATACTTGACTATTCCTTTCCATATGCCAAGTCTCATGACTCTTGGCTTCTCTACTTGACACTTGCATACACATGACTCTATCTTGTATGCACACCTAGACATGACTCTTCACTTAGCACTCTCTAATCTAAAGACACTTGTGCACACTTACATATAAGACACTTGTGCACATATACTCACATTACACTTGCACACTTACTCACATGACACTTGTGCATTTCCTGCACATTATTACATTACATAAAATATTACTCACACTCTAATCTAAGACTTGACCCTAGTCTAATATTTACAAGCATGTACCATGAAGGTACCATGGGGGTACATTAGCATGTACCAAATAATGTAATATTCTCCAACGAAACAACCATTATGCATGAACGGGAAATGGTTACCCAATTGGGCCAACTAGTGGAAATAGCTCTCAAGGAAAGGGAGGAGTATAGACAACCAGTAGAGCAGGAGAGGCAGTGCTGTGAGGAGCAAGTGCGACAACTTGAGCTTCAAAAAGAAGAGCTGCAAATGTTGCTTGAAGCTGAAAAGAGTTAGGGAAAGCAGAAAGCCGAACAAGAAATCACAACTTTGAAAGAAGAAGAAATGAAGCAACAAGTAGCTGCCATCAGAGCACAAGCAAAGGAGGAAATGAGTCAGATGAGGCAAAGACAGGAAGGAAGGGAACATGATCTGCATGAACATATAAAGCAATTGGAAGCCATTGCACAAGAGCTAGAGGAGTAGAAAAATAAGGAAATTATGCAACTCAAGCAAGTGTGGGCAGGGGCAAAGAAAAGGATAGTAGAATTGGAGTCTTAAACGTCAATGCATAATCAGATGTGCCTCCTTTGGGATATGATTGGTGATGAAATTCAATGTGCTAACAATTATTTTTCATACCTTAAAGAGTGCATGGAGCTAGTGGACCAAGTGGTCCCAAAGATAGAACAAAACAAGATATAGTTGGAAGCAAGAAGGGGACACAACGATATCATGCAACAAGTTCGTAAAATGACTGTTCACTAGGTAAAGTAGCAAGGTTTGACATACAAATTTGTCCTTATTGGGCAACTTAAAAACTTTACTTGCAGAGCATGTTGGAGAGTTGTGAAGATAACATCACCAAGCTACATGAAACAATTGGGGAGGCACAAAAGAAGATCAGCCAGATGATGGGGAAAGGGTTTTTGGATCTTGATGTTCTCATGACGGAACAACTTGTTGAAGTCATTGCAAAGCAAAAGGAAAAGAATGTTAAATCAAACCAATTGCAAGATGTCATAAGCAGGCTTGAAGAGCTGCATGAACAAATGAAACAAATGGCAACAATGGTGGAAGATCTTTAGAGGGGCACATACAAAGAGCTGACAAAGGACATTGATGCGTTGAATGGTTTCTCGATTCCCTCTGATGTAGATTGGGGAATTATAAGAACATTAAACTGTCCAAGGTAATGATTACAAGAGGAATTCAGCAAAAGACTTCAACGCCCAATGGATAAAGCACCTTTTGGGATCTCCCGTTGATCAGGATCAACATCCCCACAAGTTACTAGAATTGTAGTCACAAACTCCTACCATCACCTCCAGGCAAACATTGTGCAAAACGAGATAGAGAACAAAAAGAAAGACCGAATCAGAGTTTCAAAGGCACCTTACTCCAAACAATGCAATCAACTCAAGTGTGCACCGCTTCCTAGAACATCCTTCTCGGAGCAAGTTCTAAGGATCGCCCTGCTTAGAACAAGTTTCTAGGAAGCGCCTCACTTAGAGCGACTTCCCTAGAGCACCCCTCTTGGAGCGACTTCCTTGGAACACCCCGCTTAGAGTGACTTTTTTGGAGAGCCCCGCTCGAAGTGAGTTTTCGGAGTGCCTGTTGCCACATTTTGCTAAGGGGTAAAAATTTTGAAAATTTTGAAAAGATACTGCTGCAATTTTTCGGACCAGATTCTTCCCTTCCTCCTTCCTTTCCAGCTTTGTCCAGGCAGTCTTCAGGTTTTCAGTTTTCAGTTTCGATTTCCAAGTGTTCAGCAGATTCTGCAAAGTTTGGGAAAAGCTCTGATTTTCCTAAGTCAGGGGCACTCCCTTGGTCGCTCCCTCTTTTCAGCGATTCCCAGCTTTGCCTCTCTCTCCGGCGACCGACGACAACACCAAACAGCAGAGCAAGCGGGAAAAAATTGTCAAAATTTGTCTAAGTATGGACTTCCCGCGAGTCGCTCCATTCTGGAGCGACTCCCGTCGTCGCCGACCTCCTCCAGCGACCCTCGGCGTCAGCGACCGTCAGCAACAAGCGAAGGCATGAAAAAATCCTAAGGCATGAGCAGTTGACGCCGGTCGCTCAATTCTGGAGCGAACCCCGTCATCGCCCTTCCTTTTCAGCGACGCCCGTCGTCGCTCCTATTTTCAGCGACCGTGGGCAACGGGGAGAAAATGATGAAAAAGTTCTAAGTGTTGGTCAACGGCGGTCGCTCCATTTTGGAGCGACTCCCGTCGTCGCCCGACTCTTCCAGCGACGTCCGTCGTCGCTCATTTTTCCAGCGACCGCCAGCAAGTGCAGTGCTTTAAGAGTTGACCGAGGTCGCTCCACTTTGGAGCGACTCCCGTCGTCGCCATTCCTTTCAGCGACCGCGGGCGAAGGGTTCTAAAAAGTTCTAAGGCATTCGGTTTGGAGTGTCGACGCCGGTCGCTCGGTTGTTGAGCGACTCCCGTCGTCGCTGCTTTCTCCTGGCGACTCCCGTCGTCGCCCCCCCCATTCAGCGACCGCGAGCAGAAAAGGACAAAGTCGCACGTTTTTTCTAAGGCAAAGTGCGTCCCGGGTTCGCTCCATTCTGGAGCGACTCCCGGGGTCGCTGTTTCTTTTGAGCGACTCTTGTCAACCACCCCTATTTCAGCGAACCTCAGACTTGGGCCAAAAACATGCAGATTTCGGGATTTGAACCAGTCTTATCAGAGCTGAAGGCGTACTTCAAGGACAGGGTAGGTGAGCATTGATAGCAGATATTCAACGGCAAATTGTACTGCACCTACCGCATTAATCAGACGCGCCTTCTCAACCACCATATCTGTCCGGAGCTGTACCAAATTCAGGTGAATCTTGTTGCAGGTACGCTCACGGCCAGCAGGGGTCAAATCTCGACAGCTTTTGCAGTCTTTGGGTTTTGTGCATCATTGTAATTGGGGGGAAATTTCTGCTATAAATAGCAGTGAGCTTTCATTGTAAAAGGGGGGAACATATTGCTAAGAAAGCTCTGCTGTAAACAAACACTTGCTTCTAATACAAAGCATCCTTGGCTCTGACATTTGTCTCTTTCTTTTATGCTGCCTTCTGCAAGTATTTCTGCTCTGCATTCATTTATTTTTCTGATTGCTGTAATTCTGCACTCTGGATTAAAGCATTGGCAATTAAGTGAATCTGGAATGCTGAATGAAGGATACATAGGAAGGAATAACGGTGTTGGTTTCTGTTACATGTTTTGTTTTGATTGTTGTTGGTTTGGGTATTAGCTAGTAATCGTGTTGCTTGTTCTTTCCCACCATAACCACATGCTATTTACATTTCTTTCTGCATTTTACAATCTCTTTCCTGTTCTCTTATCTTAAACCATAGTAGATTAGTATAGGAGCCGGCCTTCTCCGGAGATTGGCACGGAAGGCATCCCTTCCTTCCGGCCTTTCAATCTGTTGGGCGAATCTAGGGCGCAAAAGACCAAAATCCTTTCCTAAATGGCAGATTCGTAACCAACAGTTTCTCTGGCACGCCCGGTGGGACACGAGTGTTCCACCTCATAAGCGGTATTGAAGTAACGGTGTTCGCTTCAGTGCTGTCAAATTTGAACACCTGGCGACTCTGTTGAACCTGAATACTCTCCGAGTCTCGAAGACCGGTCCAAGCTTTCAAGCCCTTCATGCATACAAGATGGAGAGTTAGACACACGGAGGAAGAGCCCGAGTTCTACGAGCTTGATATCACCGCCTTCGGAGAACGCCCCAGGCTAGTTGGGTCCAGTATCCCTCTAGGCGAAGCATCTTCGCAGGAAGCCGTGGTTGACGAGCAAGGTCCAACTTCGGATAGTACTGACAATTATCCTCCAAATCCTCCGAACTCTCCGGACCATCAGGCCGATCCGGTGCAACCTGATCTGCAATTAGTTGTTTTTGGGATACCTGTTCAGCCCAACCCGAACGCGAATATGGCGAACGTGCCACCAAATCAGAATCACCACCGAATCCACACAAATCCAAATCAAACAACAAAATCAACCGCTCGGTTGCCCTCCTCGAGTTATTTCCAGCCTGGAATTCTACCGGACCTCTCAATCTAGCCGGGCAAGCCGCTGTTCCAGCTGCCGCCTTGAAGGCCATACCCACGTACGATGGTACCGGGAAGACGGCCTACGAGCACATCCAAGACATCGTGGCCCTGGCCGCGCTTCACAACATCACAGATGAAAGTGTCATGGTCCGACTGTTGGCTCTGTCTCTGCGCGGAAAGCTCCTGTATTGGTATAGATCCTTGCCGCCTGGCGCTATCACCGGGTGGGGTCAATTGGCGGGACAACTGGTGAAGGGATTCAATGAGTCCGCGGATCCATCATCTTTGCTGCATCAGTTCACGACCATCCAACGACATCCGCACGAGGAGATAGCGGATTTTAATGTAAGGTTCGCGAGGTCCTGGCAAAGAGTACCCATCGAACTGCGACCGACTGCCGGACAAGCTGCCTACTATTACCTCAGAGCCTTCAACTCGGACATCAGCATGATCATCAAGTTCTCCAACGTCAACACTTTCCCCGAGTTGTACGAGTTGGCTCAAAAGGCGGAGTTGGATTTGATTGCCATTGGTAGACTTCCACCTAGGATGCCGATGCCGATTTACCCCGATTTTCCTCAATCGCAGTATCCTAGTGCTTCGGCCCAATCACCTTCTACGTCTTCCACACACCAAAATCCGTCATGGAACCCCGCACCGGTGGTCTCTCAATTCTCCGCTCCCCAAGTGCATTTTCCTACTCCACAGGCGCCACAACTTCCATCCCCTCCGCAGTATCCAGCACTTCCTGCTCCTCCACAGTACCCGACATTGCCCCCAGCTCCACCGTTGGCCCCATTGCCTCCACCAGCTCAATCGGCACCACCAGCCGTTGATGTGCAGGCCAAGATTCTGCAAGAAGTACAGTCCCTTGCTTCTGTCTACCGAACGTTGTCCAATGACATGGCTGTTATGAAGAAGAAGCAGGCTCAGCAAGAGTTCATCCCTAGGAGACCATACCCTCCTCCGGCGCTGACAAGAGACCAAGTGCCTCAAGCCAACAGGCCTCCAGCGAGGAATGCTGCTATCAACGAAGAGCCGAGCACTTCAGACTACGTGCACTGGTGCTCCACATGCAATGACCCTCACGGGGAAGACAGCTGCATGCTTCACCAGCATTATGTCCAAACTCTAGCAAGCAGCGGCCCGGGTGATCAAGTCAACATGATTAGGGAGGCGGATCGCAATTTCGCGGTCTCAGAGGAGGAGCCGGTGTCAATCTTGACCAAAGGAGGTAAGAAGCCAATCGAAGTGGACGCGGCCCAGATGCAGCCTTTGAAGGTGTATACCAGACGAGAAAAGGAGCAGCCTACCGCGAAAGCTCCTGACAAGGTTCCTTTGCCTCCGCCGGCGAAAGAGAAACCACCACCGGCAAAGGCTCCAGCGACTCAACCTCCGGCTGAAACCAAGGAGCAGGCGCGAGAAAAGCTCAAGTACCCGTCATTGACTAAGCGGCAAAGGGTTGAGGCAACGCAGCAGTATCGCACCAAGTATGAACCGGCGAAAGAAATAGAAGGGTCTGGTACTTCGGCCTATAACATTGTTGACGAACTCAAAAGGACCCCGGCCAAGATAAGCATGTATGATGCCCTACAGCTCCCTGGGCAGGTGGATCTGTTGCAAGAATCTCTGAAATCTGTCAAAGGAGGAAAGCCACCACAACCCGTGTTAGCTCAGCCCTTGACTACTTCAATCACGGGAAAAAACAGACCGTCGCCTTTTTATTTGTCTCTGCGGATGGAGGGGTGTGTGGTGCATAACTGCATGATTGATTCCGGCGCATCAACCACCGTCATGCCGAGGGCAGTCTGCGAGGAAATCGGCATGGAGTACACGCGAAGCAGCCAAGGTGTCCTGCAACTAGATGGCACTCCTGTGAAAACGGTGGGCGTCATTAAGGATATCCCTATCCAGCTGCACAAGGCGCCTGAGATCGTTGTGATTCAAGAAGTTGTGGTCGTTGACCTGGAGCCCTATTTCGGCATGTGCCTCTCGAGGGAATTCACCGCCAAGCTGGGCGGATACCTGTCCCTTGACTACTCTCATATGGAGGTCCCTTTCAAAGGGAGAAAAGTGAAGATCTACAATGAAAAACCCTCCACTTTCCTGGTTGAAAAAATGCTCGAGGAGGGGCAGCAGGATGAGTCGGTTCACCTGATGACAGAAGAGTTAGAAGAAGTGGACCTGGTGGAAGAGGCCATAGAGGAGCTGCAAGTGGAGGATGAATTCTCCTTGCTTGACTTTAATGCCATGATCGAATCAGATATAGGCTGCTACTCTATCACCCAGCCTGAGAAGCCGAAGGAGACAACAAAAGAAGACATAGGCCCTGCCCCAAATGAGCTATGGAAGCTGTACTTTGATGGCGCCCGATGCAAGAACGGCGCCGGGGCAGGGGTGCTCCTAGTTTCACCTTCGGGAGAAGAGAAAGATTATTGCTACAGGCTGGCCTGGAGTTGCACTAACAATGCGGCCGAATACGAAGCCCTTTGCCTAGGTTTGAAGAAGGCAGAAAAGTTGGGGATCAAGCAGCTGCAAATCTTTGGAGATTCAGAGCTGGTGTGCAAGCAGATTACCGACAAGTGCACCGCAAAAAAGCACTATCTCAAAGCTTACCGCAATCGGGTCTGGGATTTGTTGGAGTCATTTGAGGCCCTTAATGTTCAATCCATCCCCCGAGAGAAAAACAGACATGCCGATATCTTAGCGTCTATTGGAGCCAGATACTCCCCGGCTGATGACATGATGCAGAAGCCAAAGGCGGTAAGAACTATCTACAGGCCTTCTGTGCCTGATAAGGACACCCACTGGCAGGTGTTCGATTGTGACGAGCAGATCGTCAATTTTTTGATTCATGAAGCTAGCACTATTGAAGGTAGAGACCTTGATGACGAGCAGTATGAGGGGTTGATACAGTTGAAGAATAATCATGTCCCAAAAGGACTGATTACTTTGGAGAGTCTCTTTGATCAGAACGATAGAGCCATATCTCACCGAATCAAGGTGGATGCCAAGCAATACATGGACCTGGAGCTCGAGCCCGGAAAAGTGATCAAAGTCGGAACAGACTGCACTCCAGAAGAATTGGAGCAGATTCGGGCCTTGTGCAGAGAGTATCCTGACATTGTTGCTTGGTGTTATCAAGACTTGAAAGGGTATGACAGAGAGATCATCCAACACACCATAGAACTGGAAGAAGGGGTTAAGCCCTGCAGACAGAAACAGAGGCCAGTCAACCCGAAAATCGAGGTTCTGATGAGAGCCGAACTCCTGAAGATGCTGGAAGCGAAAATCATCTATCCCATCAAGCATTCTTCTTGGGTCGCAAATCTGGTTCCTGTCAGAAAGAAGAACGGGGACATTCGCCTCTGTGTTGATTTTCGTAACTTAAACCAGGCCTCGCTGAAAGACCACTATCCGCTCCCACAGATTGATCAGATTCTCCACGTGGTCGCAGGAGCTCAGCGGTTCTCTCTCTTGGATGGCTTCTCTGGCTATAATCAGATATGGGTGAAGGACGAGGATCAACACAAGACGGCGTTCACCACCAAATGGGGGACGTTCGCCTATCAACGCATGCCCTTTGGCCTCTCCAATGCGGGGGCCACATTCCAGAGAGCCATGGATATTGCATTCCATGAGCTATTGAACAAAATCATTGTCATTTATTTGGATGACATGACTGTGTTTTCACACAGAAGAGAAGAACACTCCTCTCACCTACGGCAAGTGTTTGAAAGATGTCGTGAATTCGGCATATCTATTAATCCTAAGAAGTCGGTCTTTGCAGTGAAGGAGGGGAAGCTTCTAGGCCACGTCATTTCAGAAAAGGGCCTGGCAGTTGACCCTGACAGAGCAGAGGCTCTTCTCCGACTCCCAATCCCAGTGAACAAGAAAGGGCTGCAGTCCTTCTTTGGACAGATCAACTTTGTAAGGAAGTTCGTGCCGGATTTCGCCCAAGTCATTAAGCCAATGGCCGAACTCCTAAAGAAGGATGCTGAGTTTGTCTGGACTGAGGAGAGGAAAAAAGCCTTTGAAGAGATTAAGGCAAGGATTGCCCAGGCACCTGTGCTGATAAACCCGGATTACTCCAAGGATTTCATCCTATATGCAGTTGGAGAGCCTGAGAGCTATGCAGCGGTTCTAACACAGAAAGGAGATGACGGTGAAGAGCGGCCAATAGCCTTCTTGAGCCAGGTGATCCAGCCGCATGAAGAGAGGTACAACTTCATTGAACGACAAGTGCATGCAGTCATGAGGTCCTTAAAGAAGTTCAAGCACTTTGTCTCCCAGAGCAGGACGACCGTGTTCGTTGTCCACCCAGATGTTAGAAGTTTTATCATACAGGGAGAGCTGGGCAACAAAAGGGCCGGCTGGATCGCCAAGATTCAGGAGTTTGATATAGAGGTTCGACCCACCAAGCTAATCAGAGGTCGGGCACTCTGTCAAGAACTAGCAAGGAGTGTTGCTGCAGAGGTAGCCGCCTGTCAGTGGGAGGACCCAGTCCTAGAAGGCAACTTCGCCAATTCCTCAGCAGAGGACAGTGACTGGGCCGATGAAATAATTTGGTATTTCAGCACCGGGAGGCTCCCAGATCACTTCAATGCCAGTCAGAGGAGGAGATTCAGGCTCCAAGCTCAGAAATATGTACTGCGCCCCGAGGGGCTGTATTTCAAAAATGTGGACGGCATCCTCTTGCGATGCGTCAAGGAAACAGACAAACGGAAGGTCCTAGGCGAATTCCATTCTGGAATGTCGGGAGGACACCTTTCAGGAAGGCCTACGGCCTTGAAAATCATCAGAGCGGGCTACTATTGGCCCACCCTCTTTGCAGATGCGTATGCAGTCTGCCAAAAATGTGAGAAATGTCAAAGGTTCGCCGGCAGAAATAGGAATGCACCTATGCCCCTCCAGCCAATTCAGGCTGAGGCTCCCTTCCAGCAATGGGGCCTAGATTTCATCGGGACAATATCGCCAAATTCCTCGGCAGGGCATAAGTTCATCCTGACTGCCACGGATTACTTCACCCGATGGGCTGAGGCGATACCTACCAAGCATGCTGACCAGGAAACGGTCATTGCCTTCCTTGAAAGCCTAATCACTCGCTTCGGGATCCCAGAAGCAATAGTGACAGACAACGGTCCAGGGTTCACAGGGGCTAAACTCACAGAGTTTACTTGCAAGTATGGGATTTACCATAAGGCTTCCTCCAACTACTACCCACAGGGAAATGGCCTAGCCGAGTCTACAAACAAGAATTTGATGAAGATCATAAAGAAGACTTGGAGAGGAACAAAAGATCCTGGCATTTGTACCTGGATCAGGCGCTATGGGCAGATCGCATATCTGTTAAAAGATCCATCAAGACATCGCCATACGCGCTTGTTTACGGAAAAGAAGCCGTCCTGCCCACTCATGTCGAGATGCCCGCACTCTGGCTGTTAGACAATGAAAAGGGTAACCTGGATCCTGTTGATGCCCGACTGGCTCAGTTGTTGCAGCTTGAAGAGGAGAGAGAAAAAGCTTATGAAGCTTTTATGAAGCACACCGAGACCACCCGAAACTGGTTTGCGAAAGGGACTACAGCCAGGGTCTTCAAGATCGGGGACCAGACCGTGGTTCAAAGGTGGAAGGCAAAACCAGGGGAACCATGACAAATTTGACGCCTTCTGGGAAGGCCCCTTCCAGGTTGCCCGAGTGAACCAGTTCAACTCCTTTGTGCTGCGAGATATGGAGGGCCAGATCCTCCCAATACCAGTCAATGGCTTTCATCTGAAAGCCTATCATCATTAAGAAATACCAGAAGGTTCTCCTGTGTACATACTTTCATTTCTGCAGTTTAAATTTGTTTTTCTGAATGTAAATATTGCTTTTCAGTAAAGGTAGTTTCCTGCTTTTAGCCTTAGCGTCCGGCCTTCGGGTTGGAAATTTTGTTCCAAGAAAAAAGAGCCAAGTTTCTTGTGTAGAAGATGTTCTCTGTTAGCAGAACAGCAGTACAAAGTTTGTCCGGTTCCTTGGGCGGAGGCAATCATCAGGGTTTAAAAATTGGAAAATTCCACTAAGTGCCCATGTAAGTAAAGCTGCCAGAGTTCGCCCAAATTAGCCAGCGACAACGGTTATCGCTCAAGTTTAGCGAACTTCAGCCATGTTCAAGGGGTTGCCCAATCTAAAGGAGGCGATAAAAAGTGTTTAACTGCCTAAACGCCTAGAGTCGCTCAATTTTTCAGCGACTCCGAGAGTCGCCCGTAATTTCAAGCGATCCAGGGAATCACCAGGTTTACGGGCAGCAACTACAGGGCTCCAGAAAGAGAAAATTATTGCTAAGGCAAGGAGCCCGTGCTGAAAATCGCTCCACATCAAGGCGACGACCGAAATCGCTCCCAAAAGTTAGCGACCCGAGAGGCGCCGAAATCGGATCAAGGATGGAGAGGGCTGCGAGTCGCTTAAAAATCCTCAAGACGCAAATCGCTCAATTTTCCAGCGATCCCAGGAATCGTTTCAGTTTCAAGGCGACCGTCGTCTCCAGTGCAAATTTCAGTTTCCAACAAACCTTGGAATGTGTGCCAAAGTGGCGGCGGGTGACGTCTTCGAGGCGCACGTTGTAAAGGAGGGTGCTTGCACGGTTTTCAAAGCAGATTTCATTAAAAGAAAGGACAAGCCCAGGACCAATAATCGAGAGGTTGCGCTACCAAAGGAGATCTTGTGCACAGCCACCGAAGAATAACGACGCGCCCACCCACTTCGTGCACCCTGTCTTTAACTCGAGCGTTCGCCATTAATGACAAGCTTTTTACCCATCCCCATAAAAGCTCAGTCGCTCATTTCATCCTGCCAGTTACACCCAGGCGCACTCCAAGCTGCACCAGAGATTAAACTCAGAATCATTTACCAGCAAGCAGCAATGAATTTGAATTCTTTCATCACCATGGGTAAAAGGGAGACTGAGGAGAAGGGTAAAGCAGCTGAACAGGCAGCTTCAGGCACACCTGAGAGTGGAAAGAAAAAAGAAAAGAGAGACAAGGGGAAAGCAAAGGCGTCACAAGCAGCGTCAGGGAGAAAAGGCCAATCAGGGCCAGCAAGACAAGTTCCTCCGCCGCCTGTAGACAATTTGATAAAACTCAGGGACGGCATCTACTCTCACAGCATCGAACAACTCCGGCGCACCGTAGAGGATTGGCGAGAAAAAGTTCCTGCTTCGCATCCTTTCGCCGCAGCTTACCATTCGCGCCTATATTGGTTTTTATGCCCACCGGTGCACCATTGTCCAGAGCTGGTTGCGGCCGTCGCCAGAAATTACAAACCAAGCACCAGGCAGGTCCGGGACCATGAGGGAACTGTTCTGTTCTCGCTCTATAAAGAAACTGTCCAAATGGCCTTCGCGCCTCGTCAGTCGCCGGACAGGAATTATACGGTCAGAAGCATCAATCTCGGTGAGCAGGCTGAGAGGTATGTGGACAACCCAAAAATGCGGTCTTTCATGGAGTCCCAGCTGCGCGAGCCGCCCTTGCCCAAACGGTGGCCAGAGTTGCCAATGCCCCTGGAAAATTTTAAAAGCAAGGCCCTCTACTCTATGTTGGCCTGGGTCTTGGGCTGCGGTACAGATGCGGTAGTTCATCCCTACCAGGTCGCTATCGCAGAATGCATCTTACATGGGGAATTCTATGACCCCAGTGCCATGAAGCCAGAAACCAAGCCAGTTTTCTTCGACTGGGCAGATTGCGTAGCGCGCGGTTTGCATTCGCGCCTTCAAGACCTGAAAGAGGGAAGGACCCAGTCCTTCAGGCAGTGTTCGTTCCTGGCCTGGCTCTTTCTGTTCCACATGCACAACAAGATGAAGACAATTCCTGTTCAGTGCAAAGACAAGGATGGCGCACAACTCCCAGTGTATGAATGGACTCGGGTCTTGTCAAGGAGGGAATCATATTACAAGTTTAATTTGGCATTTTTGGGCCCTGCCCTATCCATCCTCAACGGCTCTTGCCCGCGTGTCCCCCGTCAGATGAGAGACAGAATTGTGCGGCAAAATGTGGGCGACACTTTTAGACTGACACAAGGGTTTGTTATCAGAATTTTTGGGTTCACAGGCAAACCCTTCCTCCTGCCGTATTTCGCCACAGAATACTTGTTCGGCTTGGAGGCATACGGTCAGGGGAGGTATGACCCCCTCAATACGGTCAGGGGAGGTATGACCCCCTCAATATAGTAATCCGAACAACTCCTGGGATCGCTTCAAAGGTGAGCGACCATTCGTCTGTAAACCTGGGTGTCTGTTTTGTGAGCCTCGTTATTGACCGGGTCATACTCTGCCTCAACAAAATAGAAATCATGCCATGGTACGCATTCTCTTTCCCTACTTCAATCTTCTGAATCATTGCCTGCGACACCCTCTTCCACCTCTGCCGAACCCATCCCCGCTGCCGTTCCCTTAGGTAGCAAATCAGCCGCCACCGTCTCCATTGCAGAATCTCACTCTCCCCCCACAGAAGCCCAACCTTCCGCTGCTATCCAGCACGACCAGCAGGCATTCGACGTATTGTCCTCAGATCCCGCATTTGAAACCCTAGGCCACACCCAGCCAGGTGCCGCTGCTGAAGGCCCACCGCATTCTCCCCATCCTTCATCTTCAGCAGGCGCATTAACTGAGAACCCGTCTTCGCATCTTGAAGAACCTCCTGCCGCTACCCAAGCTGAGCCATCCCCAAAGGCCCCTGAACCCTCAAGCGTCGTTTCCCCTCATCTGTTCGCAGACGAACAGATGCCCCAACAAGATTTACCTTTGGCCTATCCTATGTTCGGGGAAATGGAGCTCGGCGAACCACAGTTGGAAATGATGGAGCACCTACCCATGGCGGCTCAAGCAGAGCAGAGCTCCCTCAGATGGCTCAAGGACATGAAAAAGAGAAAAGGCGATGAGCTTGCCGGAGTGGAGAAGCGCGCCAGGTTCGACCTGAAGAACATGCTGCTCCATAAAGAAAAGAAAGTTCCCAAGGTGAAGAAGCCCCTGAAAGACATGACTCCAGATGATTACGAGTACCACCGTAAAGCCAAGGACCTGAATGATATCAGCGTGGAGAATGAAATAGGGGGCATCCATCTGAGGGCTGATACATTATTTGTAAACCATCACCAGATGAAGGAGCGCTTCTACAAGGTGGAGAATGAAAAAATGAAGCTTGAGGAAGATATGGCGAAAATGCAAGCACAGCTAGAAGATGCCCAGGATGAATCCCAAAAGCTGAAGCAACGACTAGCAGCCTTGGAAAAGGAGGTAACTGATCAAAAAGAGGTTGCAGAACAGCGGGCCAGAGAGAAAGAGGAAGCGCAGGCCCAAATAGTTGAACTACAGAGCCAGCTTCAGGGAGTTCAGCAGCAGCTAGAGGAAAAGGCTACACAGGTTGCGGTCTTCTCAAAAGACCGAGTCAAAGAAATCCGCGCTGGCCTGCTGAAGGGTTTCAGAACCCGAGTCGCCAGATCTCTCTCGGTTCTCATGTTCATCTCCAAAGTACAAGAAGTATCTGCCCAGGGCAAGCCTGTGGTAGAGGAGGCCGAACGCCAAGCTCAGCGATGGCTCGACTTGGCTGTTAAAACTGAAGGATATGAGCGCCAGGGCCTCCGATTTGTCCCCATGTCTCAGATTGCCCTTGATTGGGCCACTGCAAGGGCAACCTTGCATTCATACTTTGAAAAATCAGAAAAGATTCGGAAAGCCAGGAGACTGCTGGATGCATTGGAGAAAGAGAAAAGCATCTGCCTGGTCCCTTTCCAAACCCTTGCATCGCTTGGGTTCCCGAATTTCATGAATGAAGATGGAAACTGCTTGCCTAGAGAGGAGTTGAAGCCAATCTGGGAAGCCTTCAAGACAGATACAACAAAGATTGATAACTGGGCAGACCCGATTCTAGAGGCGCAGGTGACACAGTTGATTTCTCGGTTCTGCCAGATCAGCGCCTGCCTCACCGAGTTGAGCGAAAGGGTCAGCACGGTCGATATGCTCCAGGTCGAAGCCTTCAGGTGCATGTTGAAGGATATCAGCGACCTCGAGCCATTCTAGGAAGGAGCATGGACTCAGGTTCAGGCTACTTATGAACGCATCCACGACCGCCTTGCCCCCATATCAGGAAGAAGAAGAAGGCGAGGAGCAGTCGGAAGGAGAAACGAAAGAAGAAGAATCAAAGGAAGAGTCCGAAGATGATAGTGCTCAAGAAGAAGAGCAGCAGGAAATAGAGCAACAGAAAGAAGGGCAGCAACAAGGAGAAGCAGGAACCGGGGGTGACTCCGGGCCCAAAGGATGAAGGCATGGGTCCTTGCATCGAGGCGAGCTCGATACCCCGTGAGCCGCCAAGAATGTTGCCACATTTTGCTAAGGGGTAAAAATTTTGAAAAATTTGAAAAAATATTGCTGCAATTTTTCGGATCAGATTCTTCCCTTCCTCCTTCCTTTCTAGCTTTGTCCAGGCAGTCTTCATGTTTTCAGTTTTTAGTTTCGATTTCCAAGTGGTCAGCAGATTCTGCAAAGTTTGGGAAAAGCTCTGATTTTCCTAAGTCAAGGGCACTCCCTTGGTCGCTCCCTCTTTTCAGCGATTCCCAGCTTCGCCCCTCTCTCCGACGATCGACGACAACACCAAACAGCAGAGCAAGCGGAAAAAAAAATCGTCAAAATTTGTCTAAGTATGGACTTTCCGCGAGTCGCTCCATTCTGGAGCGACTCCCGTCGTCGCCGACCTCCTCTAGCGACCCTCGGCGTCAGCGACCGTCAGCAACAAGCAAAGAAATGAAAAAATCCTAAGGCATGAGCAGTTGACGCCGGTCGCTCAATTCTGGAGCGAACCCCGTCATCACCCTTCCTTTTCAGCGATGCCCGTCGTCGCTCCTATTTTCAGCGACCGTGGGCAACGGGGAAAAATGATGAAAAAGTTTCTAAGTGTTGGTCGACGCCGGTCGCTCCATTTGGCAGCGACTCCCGTCGTCGCCCAACTTTGCCAGCGATCTCCAGCAGCTGCAGTTTGGAACGGTTGACGTCGGTCTCTCCATTTTGGAGCGACTCCCGTCGTCGCCCGGCTCTGCCAACGACGCCCATCGTCGCTCATTTTTCCAGCAACCGCCAGCAAGCACAAGGGTTTTTAAAATTGACACCGATCGCTCCGTTTTAGAGTGACTCCCAGCGTCGCCGTTGCATTTCAACGATCGCGGGCGAAGGGTTCTAAAAATTTCTAAGGCATTCTGTTTGGAGTGTCGACGCCGGTCATTTGGTTGTTGAGCGACTCCCGTTGTCGCTGTCGTCTCCTGGCGACTCCTGTCGTCACCCCCCCATTCGGCGACCGCAAGCAGAAAAGGATGAAGTCGCACGATTTTTCTAAGGCAAAGTGCGTCCCGGGTTCGCTCCATTTTGGAGAGACTCCCAGGGTCATTGTTTCTTTTGAGCGACTCTTGTCAACCACCCCTATTTCAGCGAACCTCAGACTTGGGCCAAAAACATGCAGATTTCGGGATTTGAACCAGTCTTATCAAAGTTGAAGGCGTACTTCAAAGACAGGGTAGGTGAGCATTGATGGTGTGTCTTCAGAGGCAAATTGTACTTCACCTACCACATTAACGGGACGCGCCTTCTCAACCACCATATCTGTCAGGAGTCTTACCAAATTCAGGTGAATCTTGCTGCAGGTACGGTCATGGCCAGTAGGGGTCAAATCTCGACAGCTTTTGCAGTCTTTGGGTTTTGTGCATCATTGTAATTGGGGGAAATTTCTGCTATAAATAGCAGTGAACTTTCATTGTAAAAGGGGGGGAACATATTGCTAAGAAAGCTTTGCTGTAAACAAACACTTGCTTCCAATACAAAGCATCCTTGGCTCTGACATTTGTCTCTTTCTTTTATGCTGCCTTCTGCAAGTATTTCTGCTCCGCGTTCATTTATTTTTCTGATTGCTGTAATTCTGCACTCTGGATTAAAGCATTGGCAATTAAGTGAATCTGGAATGCTGAATGAAGGATACATAGGAAGGAATAACGGTGTTGGTTTCTGTTACATGTTTTGTTTTGATTGCTGTTGGTTTGGGTATTAGCTAGTGATCGTGCTGCTTGTTCTTTCCCACCATAACCACATGCTATTTACATTTCTTTCTGCATTTTACAATCTCTTTCCTGTTCTCTTATCTTAAACCATAGTAGATTAGTATAGGATCCAGCCTTCTCCGGAGATTGGCACGGAAGGCATCACTTCCTTCCACCCTTTCAATTTGTTGGGCGAATCTAGGGCGCAAAAGATCATAATATTTTTCTAAATGGCAGATTCGTAACCAACAGTGCCCTGCTCGGAGCGAGTTTCTGGAGCACCTCCCTTTAGTTGTGCATCTATCTTTGGGTGTTGTACCGACATGAGATTTTCAACTACCAGTTCAAAATTAGATTAGGTTTTTACTTTTCAGAACCCAGAATATTAGAGCTACTCTTCAGAGAATATATTGTACTTGACATGTTTAAGAAAACACCAACCAATAAAAGAATGTGCATGACATCTTAAATCAATTGTCTCCAACCTTATGTCTTGGATGTATGAAATCAGTGACTCTGCCCTATTTTCTTTTGTTAGTCCTTTCTCTTAATGTTGCTGTAGGTTGTTTGAAGATCTTACGGTTTACACATTGAAGTTATTCGGTCACTGTTGGACATCCCAATTGCACCAACCTATATCTCGGTACGGCTTTAGCCGTATTTCTTTTCTTTCTTGTATTCTTTCCCTCACAAAGTAGATTAGATTTTCTTTTATGCACTTGATTAGATTTAATTTTCTGCAATTGACTTTGCTTTTGGGCTTATTCTAGTTAACTTTGCTGCTTGAAGTTGATGTGGTCTGTTTAGTGCCCATCCCCCAATCCTGCTCTGGGATCTTGATTTCCTTCCAGGTCTGATAAATAATTTATGTAGTTCCTGGCATTATAATCAAATATTTTAGACCAACATGCTTGGCTTTTCCTAGTTTGACACATTTCCTTCGACTTACACTATAGCATTCTGGTTTTGTCTGTCTGTTAGGAGATATTAGAGAATACAATTAAAAAAAGTAGCAAATAACTCTGGACCGAGATATAAGATACATATGTTTTAAGTCAAATAGTCAGCAAATACAGTTGACACTCTTTCTGCTTCTGATCCAAACATATATGGACTGAAAAACTTCCCTACTCACCCTTCTGGAACCCAGTATACATTAAAAGATTTGAAAAGGAATTAAAAATGGCAGTTTAAGGTTAACAAAGGACAAGAAACTCCCACAGTCTTCACATCAAAACATATAACATTTTCCAAATAAGTGGAATGAACGTACTAACCCTTATAGAAGGCATTTTTTGATGGAAAGTGTAGGTTTCAGCCATCAAATTTCATCTTCTTTTCATTGCTGAAATAATCTTTGTCCTTGTCCAACATATATCTTTATTTTTCCAAGACAAAATAATTGTTGGCTCGAAAATCCTTAGCTACAAGCCTTTTATTCACACTTGGATATGAAATTGGTTTAAAATGCATGCCTCATTGCCTGGTTTCCACTGGTGCTCTTCAAAAACATGAAATTAACACTAAACCTGACCTATCATAGATATTTATCCTTCTAAAAACTGAAATACACCCGCTATTAAGCATCTGAGACATCTCTTAGCAGAAGAGTATTTTCTCCAAGGCAGACAGTGTTTCAACCTGAAACATATTTCTACTTTACTATGAAGTTGGTGCAGTGAACTCTTATACTTGTTAGCCGACAAGTCCATCTTGAGATAGTCATTTCGCTGGTTGTTTATAGTGTCCAAACATTGACCACCTTACTTTTCTTACCATGTGATTTTCCCAACAGCACCTCTATGGCTTCAACCTCTTTAATGACACAATAATGCAATCCGTTTGGCCTTGCGAGTAAAAATTATAGAACAAAGTAGGGAACCGGATCATTAATAACCACAAAATCTGAAAGATGAATATGCCAGTTTTGCTTGTGACAACATGAGACAAGTCCAAGACTGCCCTTCCAACACACTTGACCTTGGAACGCATTCATTTGTCACAGGTATCATCCACATAGACAATGCCTTGATTTGTTTCTGACAATTTTGGATCTGTTAAATAGACAACAAATACTAACCAACCCTATTTTTTTATCCTAGTGATGCTTAATCTCTAGCAGATATCTATGTGTTTGCTCTACACTCAACTAGAACCTGCAGGTTAGAGGATATAGATCCTTACATACCATATGTAGATTTCTAAATCTCTGACTCTGTCATTTTCACAGTTGTTGCAGAAACGCTTTTATACAATTCATAGGCACTTTAGTACAATAACTCATGGACACAACACAGCAGATAATCTATATGATCATTTGATTTTGTGAGTATTAAATGCATTATAAAGATCTTGAAGCAAGCTATCAAACGATGATATAAATTCTTAAGTATCTCTTTTGATGCAGGCTATGGTTGCTCGTGGTGATCTTGGAGCAGAACTTCCCATCGAGGATGTTCCTTTGATTCAGGTAAACTTTTTGAGCCTTGCTAAAAGTAAAGAAATTTTGGGTAATAGTAACTCAAGTATTGGAAGAATTCATAATATTGCTACTTGGAGGTTGGTTTGAATTTAGCAACATATTAGAGGACATCAAGTGGAAGATGATATCAACACAACATTACACTGAACACAATAAACATGAGTTTTTTTTTAAAGTTGGAATGAGCACTGTTGCCACATTTTGCACGGGGTGCCATGTCTTGAAAATTTTGTAAGGATGCTGCTTTGCCTTCCCTCTTTCTTCCTTCCCTTTCTTCTTCATGTCCCTTCTACTAAACAGCCATCAAATTTCACGTTCTCCATCTTCCATTGCATGTTTCTGACTGTTTCTGTGAGTGGGCAAAATTGCCCAAAAATATTCTAAGTATAGAGTCCGCCCGACTGCGCAGCGCAGCCGGGCGGTGCTCGTCACTTTTTGCGCACAAGGGCAGGGTTAATGATAAAGGCCCCTAAAATTGTCTAAGTCTTGGGCCCGCCCGACTTCGCAGTGAAGTCGGGCGGCGCCAAGGATTTGGTGCGCACCCGGGCGGTCAAAGGTGAGAGGGCGGCCCAAATATTTCTAAGTGTTGGAGCCGCCCGACTTCGCAGCGAAGTCGGGCGGCACCCTGAAGACAGCGCGCACTGGGGCGGCCACCTCGGAGACTTGCTGAGAAAACACCGCCCAAATATTTCTAAATGTCAGGCCACCCGACTTCGCACCGAAGTCGGGCAGCGTTCATTCATTTGTGCACAGTTGGGCGGAAAGACAGGAAAGAGCTGCTAAAAAGATTCTAAGGCACGAAGGCCCGTCCGACTGCGCTGTTTTCGCCTTGCGCCGTCCGGCTGCGCTCCAGTTTTGTACGCAGTCAGGCGGGATAGAAATACAGAGGATGAGCTTCTAAGCTCTGTTTTTCTCCCCCCCATTAGATGCTGACAGGTGTTCGGTCTTGGGATCAAAGTCAAGATGTGACAGAAGGTGTGCCACCAGGGTACAGGACAGATGAGCGTGAACTGACAAACTGTACCACATCTGCCCCCATTCAGACTGACTCAATTTCTCACCTACCGAATTACCACGTAGTTGCCATATTTTCAGGTGGACCTTGCTGCAAGTACATTCCTTGCCCGCAAAGGTCAAACATCAGCCGCTTTTGTCAGCTTTTGCAACTTTTGTCAGGTCTGGGATTCTGTGCCCAAATTGTAATCGGGGGGGAAAATTGCGCTATAAATAGCAGCCTCATTTCATTGTACAAGGGTGGAAGGGGGATATACTGCTAAGGAACTTTTATAGCTGTGCACTTGCTTTTGAATGCAAAGTATATTTGGCTCTATTAGTTGTGTTTATCTTGTATGCTGCCTTTATTAAGTATTTATGCCTCATGTTGCTTATATTTCTGATTACTGCTATTTTGCTTTTCTGGATATCAGTATTGGTAATTAAGTATATCTGGAATACTAAAGTAAAGGATACATAGGATAGAATAACACTAATAGTTTCTGCTACATACATTGTTTTGATTGTTGTTGGTAGTAGTGATTGGTTAGTTGTTGTGCTGCTTATCTTCCCCACCCGAAACAAGCATATTTATGTTTCTTTCCGTACTTTATAATTTCTTTCCTGCACTCTGAGCTAAACCCCCCAATTGAGAAAACATAGGAAGCCGGCCTTCTCCGGAGATTGGTGCGGAAGGCATTCCTTTCGGCCTTTCAATCTGCTGGGCGAATCTAGGGCGCAAATAGATTAAAATCCTATCCTAGTGGCAGATTCGTAACCAACAGTTTCTCTGGCACGCTCGGTGGGACACAAAGGTTTCCCACCCCAAATAGAATTGAAGCATCGGTGTTCGCTTCATTGCTGTTAAATCTAGAACACCTGGCGACTCTGCTGAACCTGAGTATAATCTGAGTCTGTGAGACTGGTCCAATATCAAAAACGCCTTCATGCATACAAGAAGGTGGAGAGCTAGAAATCCAGGACAACAGCCTGATTTTTACGAAATCGACATCAACGCTATTGGAGAACACTCGAGGCTGGCTGACTACCAAGCTCACCAAGACGATAGGTTCAAGCACGAATCTGAAGCTGGAATCGAAGCTGAAGTGGAAGAAGTTGAGGAGGCCGAAGTTGAAGAACAGCCTACAACTTCAGACAGTACTGATACCGACTACACCATTGACCAGCTCGAAGAAGAGGAAGAAGACATGGCTGCCCAGAATCAACAGAATGATAATGACCTCTTCCCGGCTGTTGATTCCACAGGGCCCCTTGCTCTAGCCGGACAAGAAGTTGTTCCGCCTGCTGCCTTAAAATCCATTCCTACATATGATGGCACGGGGAAGACAACATATGAGCATATCCAAGGCATTCTGGCCTTGGCTGCGCTGCACTCTATCACAAATGAGAGTGTTAAAACTCGACTGTTAGCTCTCTCTCTGCGAGGAAAGCTTCTCTACTGGTGGAGATCCTTGCCGGAGGGGACTGTCACAGGATGGCCCCAGCTGGCTGGAAGGTTTAGTTAAGGGATTTAATGAGTCCGCTGATCCCTCCTCGTTGCTGCACCAATTTCAAAGCATTCAATGCCATCCGCAAGAGGAGATATCGGACTTTAACGTGAGGTTCGCGAGGTCCTAGAAAAGAGTACCCCCTGAGCTGTGTCCTTCCGCAGGACAGGCTGCTCATTATTACCTGAGAGCTTTCAACTTGAACATTTGTCTAGTTATCAAGTTAGCCCGGGTCAACACTTTCCCCGCATTATATGAGGCTGCTCAGCAGGCAGAACTCGACATGATTGCTATAGGCAGGATCCCTCATAAAATGCAACCTTCGATCTACCCGGATTTCCTTAGTCCCAATATCCGCCCGCATCGGGTGGGACGCCATCCTCATCCAATCAGTACCCCCATCAGCCGTGGAATCCTGCGCCAGTCATTGACCCGTACGGTCCGCCTCAGATCCATTATCCTAGTCTGCCACCTCCGCAACATCCAATGCTCCCCACTCCCCCTCAATATCCGACATTTTCTGCTCCACCATTAGCCGCATTACCTCCGCCAGGTCGACCGGCGCCTACCGATAATGATATACAAAATAAGATCCTTAAGGAAGTACGGGCCCTCGCCTTCGGTTACCGTACAATATCCAATGACATGACAATCATGAAGAAGAAGTAGGCTCAGATGGAGTTTGTCCCTAGAAGGCCATACCCTCCTACGCTAACAAAAGATCAAGCAGCTCAAGCGCAAAGGCCTCCGGCAAGAAATGCTGTCGGCAATGCTCAACCGGGCGCTTTTGACCGCATCAACTGGTGCTCTACTTGCAACGACCCCCCTGGAGAAGAGAGTTGCATGCTGCATCAGCATTATATTCAGTCCCTTGCGGGTAGCGCCATAGAGGATGAATCATACATGATTCGTGATGATGAGGGTAACTTTGCAGCCCCTGAAGAAGATCTCGTATCCCTCTTAACCAAAGAGGGCAAAAAGCCGATTGAGGCAACCCCGGCCCAAATGAAGTCGTTAAAGGTGTATGCAAGAAGGGAGAAGACGCAGCCTATTGTGGCAACTCTTGATAAGCCGCATTTACCTCCGACTGCCAAAGAGAAGCCCCCGGCGCTCAAGACTCCTGTAGTCAAGGCTCCAACGACCCAACCTCTAGCTAAAACAAAAGAGCAAGCTCAGGAGAAGCTGAGGTACCTGTCGCTGACAAAGAGGCAGAGAGTCAAAGCCACGTAGCAGTACCGCACCAAGTACGAGCCAGCAAAGGAGGCGGAAGGGGCCAGTACTTCGACCTATAATATAGTCGATGAGCTCAAGAAAACTCCAGCAAAAATAAGCATGTACGATGCTCTTCAGCTCCCAGGACAGGTAGACCTGTTGCAGGAATCCTTGAAGAATGTAAAAGACGGGAAGCCACCGCAGCCTACTGTGTTAGCTCAACCCTTGACGACTTCTGCTACCGGAAAGAACAGACCGCCACCTTTTTATCTGTCTCTACGAATGGAAGGCCATATAGTGCATAACTGCATGGTCGACTCCGGTGCTTCGACGACTGTCATGCCAAGGGCTGTCTACGAAGAAATTGGTATGGAATACACGAGGAGCAGCCAAGGTGTGCTACAGTTGGATGGCACTCCCGTGAAGACAGTTGGTGTCATCAAGGACATTCCCATTCGGCTGCATAAAGCACTTGACATTGTGGTAATCCAAGAGGTCGTGGTGGTGGACTTGGAGCCCTACTTTGGTATGTGTCTCTCAAGGGAGTTCACAGCCAAGCTGGGCGGATATCTGTCGCTGGACTATTCACATATGGAGGTACCTTTCAAAGGGAGGTTGAAAATTTATAATGAGAAACCTTCCACTTTTCTGGTCGAGAAGATACCCGGGGAGGAGCAACAAAATGACATGGTTCATCTGACGACCGAGGAGCTAGTAGAAGTGGACCTGGCGGGAGAAACCCTAGAACGGCTGCAAGTGGAGGACGGTTCTCCTTGTTAGATTTCAATGCCATGATCGAAACTGAACTGGGTTGCTACTCCGTCACTCAGCCTGAAAGACATGACCAGACGGTGAAGAAGGATGTAGGACCTGCCCCAGACAAGCTGTGGAAGTTGTACTTTGATGGTGCCCGATGCAAGAACGATGCCGGGGCAGGTGTCCTTTTGGTCTCACCATCCGGCATTCAAAAGGACTATTGTTATAGGTTGGCTTGGAGTTGCACTAATAATGCGGCAGAGTACGAAGCCCTGTGCTTAGGCTTAAATAAGGCAGAGAGGCTTGGGATTAAGCACTTACAAATCTTTGGCGACTCAAAGCTGGTGTGCAACCAGATTACTAATAAGTGCGCCTCCAAGAAGCACTACCTCAAGGCGTACCGTAACCGTGTCTGGGATCTGATGGAGTCATTTGACTCCTTGAATGTCAAAGCCATCTCTCGTGAAAAGAATAAACATGCTGACATTCTGGCGTCTGTTGGAGCTAGATACGTCTCGGCTGATGACACTGTGCAGAATCCGAAGCCAGTTCGTATTGTTTATAGGCCTTTTGTGCCTGACAAGGACACCCACTGGCAGGTGTTCGACTATGAAGAGGACATCGTCACCTTTATGATACACGAAGCTAGTTCAATCGAAGGTAGAGACCCTGAGGACGAGCAGTATGAGGGGTTATACAGTTAAAGAATAATCACGTCTCAAAAGGACTGATTACCTTGGAGAGCCTCTTTGATCAGAATGATAGAGCCATATCCCATAGGATCAAAGTGGACCCGAAGTAGTACATGGACCTAGAATTGGAACCTGGAAAGGTGATCAAGGTCGGAACAGATTGCACCGATGAAGAGTTAGAACAGATCCGAGCTCTATGCAAAGAGTACCCAGATATTGTAAGTGCCTCGCAAACTCCGACCGTTAGCAGGTCAAGCCGCCTACTACTACCTGAGGTCCTTCAACTCAGACATTTACCTGCTGCTGAAGGTGGCCAGAATCAACACATTCCCTGCTCTGTACGAAGCTGCCCAGCAAGTTGAAATGGACATCATCTCCATCGGCAGGCTTCCGCACAGAGAACAACCGCCCATCTACCCTGATTTTCCCCGATCACAGTATCCATCAGCTTCTGGTTCAGAACCGTCCACTTCAGGGCAGCAACCCCAGCAGCAATGGAATCCGGCGCCGGTCGTGAATTCTTACGGCCCGCCACAGATTCATTATCCGCCTCCCCGACCTCCGCGTCTTCCAGCACTTCCTGCTCCCCCGCAGCATGCACAATATTCAACTCCTCCTCCATTGGCCGCATTACCTCCCCCAGCTCAGTTGCCGCCGCCTCCGAACCATGATATCCAGAATCAAATTCTACAGGAGGTACGGGCTCTGGCCTCTGGCTATCACACCATGTCTAATGACATGACTGTCCTAAAAAAGAAGCAGGCCCAGATGGACCTGGCTCCAAGGAGGCCATATCCGCCCCCGACATTGACAAAGGATCGGCCCCCCGAGCAACATTTGCAACGGCGGCCCCCTCCGAGGAATGCTGCCATAGAGGATGAACCTGGTACATCTGACCAGGTCAACTGGTGCACCACGTGCAACGACCCGCATGATGAGGAAGATTGTACCCTACACCAGCACTACCTCCAGACTTTGGCCGGCAGCGCCATTGAAGACGAAGAACTCTATATGATCCTGGGCGACGAAAGCAATTTTGCCGTTTCAGACGAAGTTCCAATGCCGCCTCCTGCCAAGGAAAGCAAGAAGTCTGCCGAAGCTGCAGCCAAACCCTTAAAGGTGTACGCCAGAAGAGACAAGGCGCAACCCGAGGAGATACCACCGTATAAGAGGCTGTGGCCCTACACAGCCAAAGAGAAGACTCCTCCGGCGAAGACTCCCGCAGTCAAGCCTCCCATTGCCAAAGCTCTTCCGGCTAAAGCCCCCGCTGCTCAGCCTCCAGCTGAAACAAAAGAACAAGCTCAGGAGAGGCTGAGATATCCGTCTCTGACCAAGAGACAGAGAGTTGAGGCCACTCAACAGTACCGGACGAAGTACGAGCCGGCGAAGGAAGCGGAAGGGGCGAGCACTTCGGGCTACAGCATAGTAGACGAGCTGAAGAGAACTCCCGCAAGAATCAGCATGTATGATGCTCTTCAGCTCCCAGGCCAAGTTGACCTGCTGCAAGAATCCCTGAAAATCATGAAGAGCGGCAAGCAGATACAACCTGCTGTCCTGGTACAACCCCTGACAGTCTCAACCATTGGGAAGAACAGACCACCTCCCTTCTATCTGTCATTACGGATGCAAGGGTACATAGTACACAACTGTATGGTGGACTCTGGTGCTTCCACTACTGTTATGCCAAGAGCCGTCTGCGATGAGATCGGGATGGAGTACACAAGGAGCAGCCAAGGCGTGCTGCAACTAGACGGCACCCCTGTCAAGACAGTCGGTGTCATCAAAGACATCCCCATTCGGCTGCACAAAGCTCTGGACATCGTGGTCATCCAAGAGGTTGTGGTCGTCGACTTGGAACCCTACTTCGGCATGTGTCTCTCCAGGGAGTTCACTGCGAAGTTGGGCGGGTATTTGTCTCTGGACTACTCTCACATGGAAGTGCCCTTCAAAGGAAGGAGACTGAAAATCTTCAATGAGAAGCCTTCCACTTTCTTAGTAGAGAAGATACCCGGAGAAGAGCCTGAGGACTGCATGGTTCAGCTGACGGAGGAGGAACTGGTGACAGTGGACATGACGGAGCAAGCTCTCGAGCAGCTGCAAGTAGAAGATGAATTCTCCTTGCGGGACTTCAACGCCGTGATTGAAACAGAGCAAGGCTGTTACACCATTGTTCAGCCTGAGAGGCTTGACAAGTCAGCCAGGAGAGAAGTAGGACCTGCACCTGAGAAGTTGTGGAAGCTTTTCTTTGACGGCGCGCGATGCAAAAATGGCGCCGGTGTCGGAGTACTTTTGGTTTCCCCAACCGGGATCCAGAAGGATTACACCTACAGGCTGGCTTGGAGCTGTACCAACAACGCGGCGGAGTATGAAGCCCTGTGCTTGGGTTTGCGAAAGGCGGAGAGGTTGGGAATCAAGCACCTGCAGATATACGGAGACTCAGAACTGGTGTGCCACCAGATCACGAATAAGTGCGCCTCCAAAAAGCACTATCTCAAGGCGTACCGAAATCGGGTCTGGGATTTGATGGAGTCTTTTGACTCGCTGAATGTCAAGGCTATTTCACGAGAGAAAAACAAGCATGCTGACATCCTGGCGTCTGTTGGAGCCAGGTACGTTCCGGCTGATGACACTGTCCAAAAGCCGAAGCCGGTTCGCACCATTTACAGGCCTTCTGTGCCTGATAAGGACACCCACTGGCAGGTGTTTAGCTGTGACGAGGAGATCGTCACATTTTTGGTAAATGAAGCACTTTCAATCGAAGGTAGAGACCCTGATGACGAGCAATATGAGGGGTTGATACAACTGAAAAATAATCATGTCCCGAAAGGACTGATTACCCTAGAGAGCCTATTTGATCAGAATGACAGAGCCATATCTCATCGGATCAAAGTAGACCCGAAGCAGTATGCTGACTTGGAGCTGGAATCTGGCAAATCAATCAAGGTCGGGACAGACTGCACCACAGAGGAACTCGAGCAGATCAGAGCATTATGTCGAGAGTTCCCTGACATAGTAGCCTGGAGCTACCAAGACTTGAAGGGGTATGACAGAGAAATAATCCAGCATACCATCGAGCTAGAAGATGGCGCCAAGCCATTCCGGCAAAAGCAGAGGGCCGTCAATCCAAAAATCGAGGCCATGATGAAAGCCGAGCTCTTGAAGATGTTGGAGGCTAAAATCATCTACCCCATCAAGCATTCATCCTGGGTTGCGAACCTGGTTCCTGTGAGGAAGAAGAACGGAGACATTCGTCTCTGTGTGGATTTCAGAAATCTAAATCAGGCCTCCCTCAAGGACCATTACCCGCTTCCCCAAATTGATCAGATCCTCCATATAGTTGCTGGAGCCCAGAGATTTTCCCTCTTAGACGGCTTTTCCGGCTACAACCAGATATGGGTCAAGGATGAGGACCAGCACAAGACGGCGTTCACCACCAAATGGGGGACGTTCGCCTATCAGCGCATGCCATTTGGCTTATCCAATGCTGGCGCCACATTCCAAAGAGCCATGGACCTGGCCTTCCGAGAGCTGCTCAACAAAGTGATTGTCATCTACTTAGATGACATGACTGTTTTCTCTCACAAGCGAGAAGATCATGTTCCCCACCTGCGGCAAATATTCGAAAGGTGTCGTGAATTCGGCATCTCCATAAACCCGAAGAAATCTGTCTTCGCGGTGAAAGAAGGAAAGCTGTTGGGGCATGTCATCTCCGAGAAAGGCCTGGCTATAGATCCTGACAGAGCAGAGGCTCTTCTCCGCTTGCCCGCCCCAATCGACAAGAAGGGACTACAGTCCTTCTTCGGCCAAATCAACTTCGTGCGGAAGTTCATACCGGACTTCGCACAGGTAATCAAGCCCATGGCCGAGTTGCTGAAAAAGAACGCAGAATTCCTGTGGACTGAAGAAAGGGAGCAAGCCTTCGAGGAGATCAAAGCTCGCATTGCACAAGCACCGGTGTTGATAAACCCGGACTATTCCAAGGATTTCATCCTGTACGCGGTAGGAGAACCAGAGAGTTACGCCGCAGTCCTGACCCAAAAGGGAGAAGATGGCGAGGAGCGCCCCATCGCGTTCCTGAGCCAAGTAATCCAGCCGCATGAAGAAAAGTACAACTTTATAGAGCGGCAGGTACACGCTGTCATGAAATCTCTTCGTAAGTTCAGGCACTTTGTCTCCCAGAGCAAGATCACCGTCTTCGTGATCCACCCTGACGTTCGAAGCTTTATTATACAAGGGGAACCGGGTCACAAGAGGGCAGGATGGATTGCCAAAATCCAGGAGTTCGACATCGAAGTGCGGCCAACCAAGCTAGTCAGAGGCCGAGCCTTGTGCCAGGAGCTAGCCCGAAGCGCGGCAGCCGAGATATCCGCCTGCGAGTGGGAGGACCCAGCAACACGCATCAACCTAGCTAACTCCTTACCCGAGGAGTGCGACTGGACAGATGAACTGGTGAGATATTTCTGCACCGGAAGATGCCCAGACCACACGAATGCCTCACAAAGAAGGAGGTTTCGGCTAGGTGCACTAAAGTACACTCTTCGCCCCGAGGGGCTTTACTTTAAAAACATCGACGACATCCTGTTGCGGTGCGTCAGAAAAGCAGACCAGTCTAGGGTCCTCGAAGAATTTCATTCCGGGATGCCTGGAGGTCACCATTCTGCAAGGCCCACGACCTTGAAAATAATCAGAGCTGGGTACTACTGGCCCACTCTGTTTACAGACGCTCATGCAGTCTGTAGCAAATGTGATCAATGCCAGAGGTTTGCCGGCGTAAATGCAAAAGCACCCCTACCCCTTCAACCGATCCAATTCGAGACTCCGTTTCAAAGCAATGGGGCCTCGGACTTCATCGGGGTGATTTCGCCGAACTCTGCAGCCGGGCCACAAGTTTATCTTAACCGCCACCGATTACTTCACACGGTGGGCAGAGGCGATCCCTACAAAGAACGCCGACCAAGAGACGGTCATCAGGTTCCTCGAAAGCTTGATCACCCGTTTCGGGGTCCCCGAGTCAATAGTGACGGACAATGGTCCGGGGTTCGCAGGCGCAGTACTCACGGAGTACACCAGCAAATTTGGCATCTATCACAAGATGTCTTCCAACTACTACCCGCAGGGGAACGGTCTTGCCGAGTCCACCAATAAGAACCTACTGAAGATCATTCGAAGGACGGTGGAGAATAACAAGAGGACTTGGCACCTACTCCTGAATCGGGCGCTATGGGCGGACAAAATTTCATTCAAGAAGTCCATCAAAACGTCCCCTTATGCGCTCGTGTATGGCAAAGAAGTTGTCTTGCCAACGCACATTGAGATACCCGCTCTCTGGATGCTTGACGAGGAAAGAAACGGCGGGGATCCGGTAGACGACAGACTTTGCCAGCTGCTGCAGTTGGAGGAAGACAGAGAGAAAGCGTACCAGGCCTTCACAAAACACGCTGAATCAACTCAAGGCTGGTTCGCAAAAGGCACCACAGCCCGGGTTTTCAAAATCGGGGACCTGGTGCTGAAGTGGGACTCGTTCAAGGCCAAACCCGGCAACCATGGAAAGTTTGATGCCCTCTGGGAGGGCCCCTATCAGATTGCCCGGGTAAACCAATTCAACGCATATGTGCTCCGGGACATGGAGGGACATCCTCTCCCCATTCCCGTCAACGGGTTTCACCTCAAATTGTACCACCACTGAAGGCGCCGAAGGGGCCCTTCTTTGTACAGATTTCCCTTTTTGCATTTTAAAGTTTTCAGCATGTAAATATTTCAAGTTTTTCAGTTTAGTTTTCCAAGTAGCCCAAGTAGGTCCGAGGCAAATGCCTGACTTCGCAGCGAAGTCAGGCAGCGCTCATCAAATGGGGCGAAGAAGGGAACAGAGCAGTTAAAAGGAGCTGAAATGCCTAACTCTGGCTGCCCACCCGACTTCGCAGCGAAGTCGGGCTGCGCCTTCTCCAAAGAGCGCAGTCGGGTAGCAGATTACAAATAAAGTGCCTAGAGACGGCCAGCGCCCATGTTGATGGGCGAAGTCGGACAGCGCCCCTTTTTCGGGCAAAGTCCGCGCTGCGCCCGTTTTTGGGGCGAACCTCGAACTGCGCCCATTTTCGGGCGAAGTCCGAGTGAGCGAAGTCTGAGTAGGTAAGCTGGCGAAAAAGATTGAAGTGTAAAACCCGTGCTGCGCCCGTTTGTTTGGCGAAGTCCGTGCCGCGCCCGTTTTGGGCGAAGTTCGGGTTGCGCCCAAAAAACGGGCGAAGTCCGACTTGCGCCCCTTTTTCGGGCGAAGTCGGACCGCGCCCCGGATTCCGGGCGAAGCACGAACGTCTCATCACGGACGGCGCCAAGTATGGGCCCGTTGCAAAGCCCGACACATGGCAAGGTGTGGTTAATTAATTGTAAAGTCTTTTGGAAAGTGTGCCCAATTGACGGCAGTGACGTCAGCTACGGCACATGGTTCAAGAGAGTTTAAATGATTGCGCTTTTACCTATGAAGATACATTTAAAGGGTAAGGCGCGCTGGGGCCAACGACTAATAGGAACGTTTTTCAAAAAAACGGGCCCGTGCGCAGCCGCCAAGATCATAACGTCGCCACCAACCCAAAGCAAACGGCCCTAACTTCCTCCCTCGCGCCATTAATGCTGGCAGTTGCTGTCTACAAGAAGGCCCTGACGCAGCCAAAAAATTCATGAGTTCAAAGCTGGCTCCCGGACTGCAGAGAATAAAACTGACAAGCTCTGAAGCTGCTGCTCCTATCTCTGATTCTTTTCAACAAGGATGGATAAGGGGAAAGCGCCCGTACAGGCACAATCTAGCGAAGATCCGTGCGAAGCTGAGGAATCTCCAGACTCCAGCGCCCATGAGAGCGCAGCGCCTCGAAAAGATAAAAAAGCAAAATCCAGAACGAAGAGGCGTGTAGCTGGTCAGACTCCGCCGCCGCCAATCAATCGTCTGTCCGGGTATAAAGATGGCGCATTCTCCATCAGTCTCACAAAGCTGCGTCTGACCATCGCAAAGTGGGTGGGTAAGGTTCCGCCTTCTCACCACCTCGGAGCCGCATATAATTCAAATCTTCACTGTTTCCTGTGCCCTCCGACACACTGGTGCCCGGAGCTGGTTGAAGTGATTGCTGAATATTACAAACCAGCTGCGCGGCAAGTCTGCGATAACAAAGGAAGAGTGCTCTTCACTCTCTTCCGAGAAAGCGTCCAGCCGGCGTTCGCCCCAGGGCTCCAATACAGCCCAGACGCAATTGTCAGAAGGGTGAGCATCGAAGAACAGACCGGCAGATTTTCGCAGACGAAGCGGATGAGAGAGTTCCTTAACTCAGAGCTGAAGACTCCGCTAAATCCTGGACAGTGGCCGACTGGCCCCATACCGCTGGATCGATTTGAGAACAAATATATTTATATCATTCTGGCATGGGTCCTTGGCTGCGACTCAGACAGAGTGGTGCGGCCGTTTCAGCTGGCGATGGCCGAGTGCATCCTGCACGGGGAGTTCTACAACTCCACGGCGCAGAAGAGCGGGAAGCGCCCAATCTTCTACGATTGGGCGGACTGGTTGGCCTACGCGATTCATGCGAGCCTGGTAAGACTGCAGCAAAGGCAGTCTACGGAATTCCGGTTTTGCTCATTCCTCACATGGCTATGCCTGTACCATATGCATTACCGGATGAACGTCCCTAACCTGAGGAAAGCGAACGAGCAAGGAAAGCCGCTCCCCGTGTACGAATGGACTGAGGCCCTGTACCGGAAGGGCTCGTTCTACGAGTTTAATGTTGGTTTTCTGGGCCAGGCAATGGGACTGTTCAGCCGTGGCGCGACTCGCCCACCAGCGGCTATGACAAAGCATCTGACAGACAACAAGCTTGGTGATACCTTTCGGCTGACTCAGGGCATTGTCGTCCGAATCTACGGATTCAAGGGGAAACCATGTCTGCTGCCCTACTTCTGCACAGACCATCAGTTCGGGATGGAGGTGGCGCGGCAAATGGACTACGTCGAAGAGGAATTTGGCCAAGGGAAGAAGAGAGGTCACATATTCAAATATCCTATGACCTGGGCCAATATTCAGGTCTTCGAAATCGGGCAGCACATTTACCTTGAGCAGGAGCTGCTGGAGATGGGCCTAATAATGCTGCCCCAGCGCTGGAAATACGACCCAATCGGAGTCCGGGGAAAGTTTACGCACATCTGTCCGAGACCTGAGATCATGCAAGAAAGAAGGAACTTGACAGGTGCAGATCTCTACTGGCGCATTCATTTGATGCAGTCATGGCCACCGTGGCATGAATTTTACTGCGAAGAGGTCGCTTACGATCCTGAACGAAACCCGGACCACCGAATGGAGTCAGCGGGATTCAAGAAGTTCCTCGCTAAGGTGGCACCGCTTAACTGGCATAAAGACAAAATCCTCGAATGCTGGAAAATGAGGTGTCGCACGCAACACGACAAATCAAGCCGGAGGAATCTTGCCGTTGATGATGAGTTTTCGGCATTATATGATCAACACGTCGACACGTGGCAGCCCTTCGAATTTCGCGTTTGCGTTCCCCGAGGCGCGAACATAAGGTATAAAAGGAGGGCTACCCCCAGTCATTGTCAACCCCGGCGACTTCCAGCACGACTCCATCCGGCAGTCAAGTGGGCCCAACTCCTTCCAGCAGTCAAGCGGGCCCGATGCAGCCTGTTGCTTCTGCGGCAGCGCCCGAAGTGGCGCAAGGTTCAGAGCGGTCAACTCCTGAGCTGGCCCCTCCATCAACAGAGAAGACGCTCACACCGCCAGCCAGTGGACCAAGTGCGGCAGGTATTTTACCAGCGCGACCCAGGTACAAATTTACCGTGGGGACATCAGCGCCTGCCGCCCCTCTATTGCCGCTCCCTTCTGGACCAGCCACGGCGTCGGGAGAAAAGAAAAAGAAAAAGGTCGAAAGGACCAAACGACCCCTGGAGCCAATGCAGCAGACGCCTGCAGAACAACCACAAGCAGCAGCGCCGGAGGTTGTCTCTTTAGACAGCCCCGAACCAGTAGCAGACATCCAGGTTGCAACCATTCCTTCAACGACGGCTCAGGCGGAGCCCGCAGGTACGTCCTCTGTACCATTTGCCCAAGTCCATGTCGGCCCTGCAAAAACCCCGACTCCCACTTCATCAGGGCAAGCCGTAGCCGCATCCTCCGCATCTCAAGTCACCCCGCCGTCCAGCGACTTTCACTCCTTTGACCAGTTTGCCCAGGACCCCAATGCTTTCCAATCCCTTGGACAAACCCAAGAGCCTTCACCCGCGGTCAGCGCTGAGGCCACTACCTCATCTCCACATCCTTCGCCCCAGCCAACTGAAACCCTACCAGCACCGTCTAGCCAGACCCCTGTCACTCCTAGGACCCGGTCGCCCTCGAAGGTTACTACCCCCTCTGGTATCCCACCTACTTCATTGTTCGCGGGAAAAATGCCGCAGCAGGCCCAGGAGCTGGAAGATCTTGATTTCATGAGCATCATTGAGGACCAGCCTCTGGCAGTAAGAGCCGCAGGGGGATCTGCCTCCTTTCTTCAAGGAGTTAAGCGCAGAAGGGCCGAAGGGATAGCTGCCCCGGTCAAACGCACAAAGTTTGACCTGAATCGGAGAGTGCTTACAACGGAAAAGCTGATTCCTAAGGTGAAAAAGCCTCTCCGTGATATGACCGAGGCGGACTACGAGCTCCAGACAAAGGAGAAGAACTTCGATGACATCAACGAAGAGTATGAGATCCGCGGTATTCGCCGCAGAACAGACAACCTCCTTGTCAAGCATCTCGAAACCCAGGAGGCGCTTTTCCAGCTGCAGAATACTTCCAGGCAGCTTGAAGAAGACTTGGCGAGGGCTACGGCCCAGTTGGGGTCAGCACAGCAAGAAGTTGAAGATCTTAAGGCCCAGCTGGCCGCCGCTCAGCAGACAGCCGAACAAGAGAGGAAAGAAGCGCTGGAGCAGATTTCACAACTGCAGGGTTCACTGAAACAGGCGCAGTCGCAGCTAGCAGAGCAAGCATTACAAGCGGCGACCTTCTCAAAGAGCAAGGCGAAGGAGGTGCGCGCAAGTCTGCTACAAGGTTGCAAGCCCAACCTTGTCAAGTCCTTGACAGTTCTGGATTTCTTATCCAGAATTGAAGAAATATCTGCCCAGGGCAAGCCTGTGGTAGAGGAAGCCGAACACCAAGCGAGGCAATTGCTAGACCTGGCCATGAAACTTGAGAAGATAGAGCGCGATGGCTTCCGAATCTCCCCTATGTCCCGTCTTGCCTCAGAGTGGGCAAATGCAAGGGTAACCTTGCACACTTACTTCGCCCGGACGGAAAGGATCAGAACAGCCAGGCAGGCGCTGGACGCCTTAGAACAGGAAAGACAAATTCTCCTGGCTCCTTTTCGTATTCTGTCCGAGCATGGGTGCCCGAGCTACGTCAAAGATGACGAACTCCTCACCCTTGAACAGGTAAAAGAGAACTGGCTGTCCTTTGAGGCAGATACAGCTGAAATCGATAGCTGGATAGAGCCAGTTCATGAAGCGCAGGTCACTCAAATGGTGGCAAAGTACTGCAAAATCAACTCTTCTCTTGAAGAGTTGGGCAAAAGATATAACACCATTGACCTGCACACGGTCGCTGCATTCCACGCAGTACTCAGAGAAATCAGCGACCCCTCTCCTTTCCAAGCCGCAGTCTGGGATCAAGCTAAGACTGTGGTCGAACGCATCAGCAAGCGAGAGGCCGGAAGCGGAGAGCCTTCTGATTCAGAAGGCGAGACTGAGGAGGCAACTGGTGAAAGCGAAAACGAAGAAGAACAGTTGCCCCAAGGGAAACGACCAGAGCAGCAGAAGACAGGGGAAGGAAGTTCCTCTGCACCCAAAGGATAAAGGCATGGTTCTTTGCGTCGAGGCGAGCTCGACACCCCGCGAGCCGCCAGGAATGTTGTCACATTTTGCACAGGGGTGCCATGTTTTTGGTTTCCGCAAGTGAGCTGCTCTTTTCCTTCTCCTTCTCCTCATTTTCCCTGTCTTCTTCTCTCCCTTTCTTCCTCTTCCTCGCAGCTTCATTCCCTCTTCTTCTTTCTCCCTTTTCTTCTCCCTAGTAAGTTTCCAACACAGGTGCTCTGAAAATTCTAAGTGTTGGAGCGACACCCGACTTCGCAGCGAAGTCGGAGTGCGCCCCTCAGTTGGAGCACAGTAGGGAACCCGAAGTACGCACCCAGACAGGAAATGTTGAAAAATTGACTAAGTGTCAGGGCGCAACCCGACTTCGCAGCGAAGTCGGAGTGCGCCCTTCTTCCTGGGCGCACTAAGGGAACAGTCTGTCAGAAAGTCAGCCAAGTGCTGGGGCGCAACCCGACTTCGCAGCGAAGTCAGAGTGCGCCCCTTTTCCAGTGCGCAGTCCGAGCAACGGATGAAGACAGCCAAGCACCGGTGCGCAACCCGACTTCGCAGCCGAAGTCGGAGTGCGCACTTTGACCGGTGCGCAGTTGGGTAAAGTCAACTCGGAAATTTGCTAAGGCAAGAAGGCCTTCCAACTGCGCTGTTTTCCTCCTGCGCAGCCCGATAGCGCCCGAACCCCCGGCGAAGTTGGATAAACTGCCTTTCAAGGCAGACACGTGTCACGCTTCAGCATCCGACAAGTATCCACCTTCGGGATTCGAGCCAAGACTTGACCGTGCAAGGACAAAGCATGGGCTTCACTACCGGCGTCATCTGTCACCATTTAAGCCGATGTGAAGTACCATCTGCCGCACCTACCCGCATTCCTGTTGACTGAAGACTTGTCCCAACGCGCTGCCACGTAGCTGTACCGCCTTCAGGGACACCATGCTGCAAGGACAGTCCGGTCCGACAGAAGTCAGCATCAGCAGCTCCTCAGCCGCTCGTGTCAGCTACTGTCTTGTCTGGGACTCCGTGCCCATGAATGTAATCGGGGGGAATGGGCTATAAATACCCACCACATTTTCATTGTAAGTGGTGGAAGGGGAATATATTGCTAGGGAACAATTGTAGCTGTGCGTTTGCCTCAAATATAAGCATATACTTGGCTCTGCTTACTGTCTTTTATCTTGTATGCTGCCTCTCCTTGTCATTTCTTCCTCATGTTTCTTGTGTCATTGCTTGTTGTTGTACTCGAACTCGGACTCCGGCATTTGGTGGCCAAGTATTCCTGGAATGCATAGATAGAGGATACATAGGATCGCTGATAGCTGTAGTTTCGATGTATGCTTGTAGATGAATGTTGTTTGTAGTGGTGATTGATTCGTTGCCGTGCTGCTTATTCCCCCCACCCAACTCCAATCCCATTTGAAATCTCTTTCTGCACTTTTATCTCTTTCCCGCACTCTTATCTCATTTTATCTCTTTCCTGCACTCTTATCTCAATCCAACCCCCATAGGAGCCGGCCTTCTCCGGAGATTGGCACGGAAGGCATTCCTTCCTTCCGGCCTTTCAATCTGGTGGGCGAATCTGGGCGCATTGACGACAAGTCCTTTCCTCATGGCAGATTCGTAACCAACGTAACCTTGTATGATGTCTTGACATGAATTATTGCTTTTATTGCAATATTTGATTTGCATAATGTTAATTCATTGTAATATGCATGAAAAAACTTTTTTTCAATGAAAATTTTCGTTTTCTTCGGTTTTTTTTTTGCCGACTCTTTGCTAATTTTTTCCCTGATTCTTTGTCGATTCCCGATTTTTGCTGATTCCAATTTTCTCAACTATGGAATTAACACTATACAAATCAAATATTAATACTGTAAGGGGTACAAGCTTAAACTACACATGAAAATGACAAGTGATACAAGCTTAAAGCCAAAGTTTTAAACTACTACACATGAAAGTGACAAAACACATCTTGTATTGCTTATAATATAAAATGGTACAAATTACAAAATGTGTCATGAGTCATGACAAATGTCAAATACAATGCCTCAATCAATGTCTTTGAAGGCCTTTGCCCTTTGCCCTAGCAGAAGCTCTAGTCTCTCTTTGTTGCTTTGCCCGTGCCTCTTCTTGTGCCTTGGTTGCCATCTCCTCCACTAGGTTTTCAAAGTTTTCAAATTCATCCATGGTGAAGAGATCTTGTTGCTACTCCTCCTATGCCTGTATGATCCATTTGTTATATGGATCAATCTCGTCTAGGTCAAAGGCCTCGGTACTTGTGCCTTAATTTTCTTATGGTGAAGGCAAAGGTTGTAATGAACAAACACAAAATCATTCAAATTTTCTTGTGTAAGCCTATTGCACTTCTTGGAGTGTGTGTGCTCAAACATACTCCAATTGTGCTCACAGCCTGAAGCACTGCATGTTTGAGATAAAACTTAGATGGCGAAGTGTTGTCGATTGGGCATATATGCACCAAAGTCCTCCCACCATAAATCTAGAAACAACTAAGAAAAAAGAAATTTAATAATTCACATGTAAAACCGTAAATTGAGATTATTTTTTAAAACAAAATCAAAAGACAATAAACAATAATTCAATGAGGATTTACCTAGCCTCATAATTGACCTTGATCAAATGCAGGAGGATGGGAAAAGGATGCCCTCACATTTATTTTAAGCATGCATATTAGACTATATTTTAACCCTCATTTCTTCATCAGGGTACATGCGGTCAACACAAAATCGGAGGCCCGCCATCACCTCATAGTCGACATGGAATGTACTTGAGTAAAAAATTTTGGGGTTGAGGTAGTACCCTGTTGCATGAAGAGGACTATGGAGCTTCGATGTCCATGGCTTATCAATAATATCCCAAATGGGACCATAGTTGGTTTGGATATGTCCATAAATTTAGGCAATTGCCTCTTTTGCCCTATCCATACCTTCATATACATGTGCCATTGGTGATTCTTCTCCATCAACAAGATGGAGAACCTTCACCAAAGGTTTTGACACCTGAAAAAAAGGGAAAATAATTAAATTAAAAATATTGTACAATACAAGATTTGCAAATAAAAAAAAAAATTAAATTAAAAAAATAAATTTAAAAACTTAGTCTTGTACCTTGATGGCCTCATCCATGGCTATCCAAAAGGGCTTCTCAAACAAATAGTCATATACCTTCTCCCCCTCACTAGAGAATCGGTATCTAGCAACTTGCTTAGAATTCTAGTCATCGCTCACAAACATTTGCTTCAATGACCCTCTTGCATTATAGATGCTCTGCAATGTCACGAAGTTTGTGGCAAAGCGTGTAACTCCCGCCCGCCCTAGCTCCCTCCCACCAGTAAAATGCCTTATGCGGTTGAGGACCCCGTTGCCACATTTTGCACGGGGTGCCATGTTTTTGGTTTCTGTAAGTGAGCTGCTCTTTTCCTTTCCTTCTCCTCATTTCCCCTTTCTTCATTTCTCCCTTTCTCCCTCTTCCTTGCAGTTTCATTCCCCCTTCTTCTTTCTCCCTTTCTTCCCCCAGTAAGTTTCCGAGAGAGGTGTTCCTTGAAAATTCTAAGTGTTGGGGCGACACCCGACTTCGCGGCGAAGTCGGAGTGCGCCCCTCGAGTGGAGCGCAGTAGGGAGCCCGAAGTGCGCAATCAGGCAGGAACAAACCGAAAATTTGACTAAGTGTCAGGGGCGACACCCGACTTCGCAGCGAAGTCGGGGTGCGCCCTTCTTCCGGGCGCACTAGGGGAGCGGTCTGGCAGATAATCAGCTAAGTGTTGGGGCGACACCCGACTTCGCAGCGAAGTCGGAGTGCGCCCTTTTCCGATGCGCGATCCGAACAGCGGAAGAAGACAGCAAGCATCGGTGCGACACCCGACTTCGCAGCGAAGTCGGAGTGCGCCCTCTGACCGGTGCGCAGTTGGGTAAAGCCAACTCAGAGAATGCTAAGGCAAGAAGGCCTTCCAACTGCGCTGTTTTCAAACTGCGCAACCCGATAGCGCCCGAATCCTGGGCGAAGTTGGATAAGCTGCCTTTCAAGGCAGACACGTGTCATACCTCAGCATCCGACAAGTATCCATCTTCGGGATTCGAGCCAAGACTTGACCGCGCAAGGACAAAGCATGGGCTACACTACCGGCGCCATCTGTCACCATTTAAGCCGATGTGAAGTGCCATCTGCCGCACCTACCCGCATTCCTGTTGACCGAAGATTTGACCCAACGCGCTGCCACGTAGGCTGTACCGCCTTCAGGGACACCATGCTGCAAGTACAGTCCTGCCGAGACAAGTCAGCATCAGCAGCTCCTCAGCCGCTCGTGTCAGCTACTGTCTTGTCTGGGACTTTGTGCCCATGAATGTAATCGGGGGAAATTGGGCTATAAATACCCACCACGTTTTCATTGTAAGGTGGTGGAAGGGGAATATATTGCTAGGGAACAATTGTAGCTGTGCGTTTGCCTCAAATACAAACATATACTTGGCTCTGCTTACTGTCTTTTATCTTGTATGCTGCCTCTCCTTGTCATTTCTGCCTCATGTTTCTTGTGTCATTGCTTGCTGTTGTACTGAACTCTGGACTCCGGCATTTGGTGGCCAAGTATTCCTGGAATGCATAGATAGAGGATACATAGGATCGCTGATAGCTGTAGTTTCAATGTATGTTTGTAGATGAATGTTGTTAGTAGTGGTGATTGATTCGTTGTCGTGCTGCTTATTCCCCCCACCCAACTCCAATCACATTTGGAATCTCTTTCTGCACTTTTATCTCTTTCTGTACTTTTATCTCTTTCCTGCACTCTTATCTTAACACAAACCCCATAGGAAGCCGGCCTTCTCCGGAGATTGGCACGGAAGGCATTCCTTCCTTCCGGCCTTTCAATCTGGTGGGCGAATCTGGGCGCATTAACAACAAATCCTTTCCTCATGGCAGATTCGTAACCAACAGTTTCTCTGGCACGCCCGGTGGGACAAGTACTATTCCAATCTGATAAACCCACCTGTGCCACCAGTTTCTTGGCCTTAGCCGGTGGGACATGGTAGTTTCCCACCCCCAAACAGAATCGAAGTACTAGTGCTCGCTTCATTGCTGTTCAAAATCAGAGCACCTGGCGACTCTGCAAATATCTGAACACTCTCTGAGTCCGTGAAGACCGGTCCTAACGCCTTCATGCAAACGAGAAGGTGGCGAGCAAGGAATCCGGAGAACCCGCCTGACTTTTACGAACTTGACATTGACGCTCCAGGCGAGCGCGTCAGGCTGGCTGATTACCAAGCTCGCGAAGAAGAAATCCAAGAAGAGGCCGAGGCTGAAATCCAAGAAGCCGAGGCTGAAATTGAAGAAGTTGAGGCCGAAGAAGAATCCACATCTTCGGACAGTTCCGATACCGAGTACACTACCGGGTCAGAAGCAGACATGGCTGATCATCAGGATGATGATGACCTCTTCCCGGCGGTGGATTCTACGGGGCCCTTGGCCCTAGTCGGACAGCAAGTTGTGCCCCCTGCTGCCTTAAAGTCTATCCCTACGTACGACGGCTACGGCAAGACGGCGTATGAACACATCCAGGACATTCTTGCCCTGGCTGCGCTACACTCCATTAGCGACGAAAGTGTGAAGACCCGTCTGCTGGCCCTTTCCCTAAGGGGAAAGCTTCTCTACTGGTGGAGATCGCTGCCAGAGGGATCCATCACAGGGTGGCGACAGTTAGCCGGCAGGCTCGTGAAAGGATGCAACGAGTCTGCTGATCCCTCTTCTTTGTTGCATCGGTTCCAAAGTATTCAGAGACACCCCCAAGAGGAGGTGTCAGACTTCAACATCAGGTTTGCGAGGTCTTGGAAACGAGTGCCTCGCGAACTCCGACCGTCAGCAGGTCAGGCCGCCTACTACTACCTGAGATCTTTCAACTCAGACATTTGCCTACTGCTGAAGCTTACAGAATCAACACTTTCCCCGCTCTGTACGAAGCTGCCCAGCAAGCTGAAATGGATATCATCTCCATCGGCGAGGCTTCCGCACAGAGTGCAACCGCCCATCTACCCTGATTTTCCCCGATCGCAGTATCCATCAGCTTCTGGTTCGGAGCCGTCCACTTCAGGACAGCAACCCCAGCAGCAATGGAATCCGGCGCCGGTCGTGAATCCTTACGGCCCGCCGCAAATTCATTATCCGCCTCCTCGTCCTCCGCGTTTTCCAGCACTTCCTGCTCCCCCGCAGCATGCACAATATTCAACTCCTCCTCCATTGGCTGCATTGCCTCCCCCAGCTCAGTTGTCGCCGCCTCCTGACCATGATATTCAGAATCAAATCCTTCAGGAGGTCCGGGCTCTGGCCTCTGGCTATCACACCATGTCCAACGACATGATTGTCCTGAAAAAGAAGCAGGCCCAGATGGACCTGGCTCCAAGGAGGCCATACCCGCCCCGGCATTGACAAAAGATCGGCCCCCCGAGCAACAATTGCAAAGGCGGCCCCCTCCGAGGAATGCTGCCATTGAAGATGAACCTGGTACTTCTGACCAGGTCAACTGGTGCACCACGTGCAATGACCCGCATGCCGAGGAAGATTGTACTCTGCATCAACACTACCTCCAGACCTTGGCCGGCAGCGCCATAGAGGACGAAGAACTCTACATGATCCTGGGCGACGAAAGTAATTTCGCCGTTTCAGAGGAAGTTCCGATGCCGCCTCCTGCCAAGGAAAGCAAAAAGTCTGCCGAAGCTGCAGCAAAACCCTTAAAGGTGTACGCCAGAAGAGATAAGGCGCAACCTGAGGAGCTACCACCCTACAAGAGGCTGTGGCCCTACACAGCCAAAGAGAAGACTCCTCCGGCGAAGACTCCCGCAGTCAAGCCTCCCATAGCCAAAGCTCTTCCGGCTAAAGCTCCCACTGCTCAGCCTCCAGCTGAAACAAAAGAACAAGCTCAGGGAGAAGGCTGAGATATCCGTCTCTGACCAAGAGACAGAGAGTTGAGGCCACTCAACAGTACCGGACGAAGTATGAGCCGGCAAAAGAAGCGGAAGGAGCTAGCACTTCGGGCTACAGCATAGTAGACGAGTTGAAGAGAACCCCCGCAAGAATCAGCATGTATGATGCTCTTCAGCTCCCAGGCCAGGTTGATCTGCTGCAGGAATCTCTGAAAATCATGAAGAATGGCAAGCAGATACAGCCCGCTGTCCTGGTGCAACCCCTGACAGTCTCAGCCACTGGGAAGAACAGACCACCTCCCTTCTATCTGTCATTACGGATGCAAGGGTACATAGTGCACAACTGCATGGTGGACTCTGGTGCTTCTACGACCGTAATGCCGAGAGCCGTCTGCGACGAAATCGGGATGGAGTACACAAGGAGCAGCCAAGGCGTGCTGCAACTAGACGGCACCCCTGTCAAGACAGTCGGTGTCATTAAAGACATCCCTATTCGGCTGCACAAAGCTCTCGACATCGTGGTCATCCAAGAGGTTGTGGTCGTCGACTTGGAACCCTACTTCGGCATGTGTCTCTCCAGGGAGTTCACTGCGAAGTTGGGAGGGTATCTGTCTCTGGACTACTCGCACATGGAAGTGCCCTTTAAAGGAAGGAGACTGAAAATCTTCAATGAGAAGCCTTCCACTTTCTTAGTAGAGAAGATACCCGGAGAAGAGCCTGAGGATTGCATGGTTCAGCTGACGGAGGAAGAAGCGGTGACAGTGGACATGACGGAGCAAGCTCTCGAGCAGTTGCAAGTAGAAGACGAATTCTCCTTGCGGGACTTCAACGCCGTGATTGAAACAGAGCAAGGCTGCTACACCATTGTTCAGCCTGAGAGGCTTGACAAGTCAGCCAGAAGAGAAGTGGGACCTGCACCTGAAAAGTTGTGGAAGCTTTTCTTTGACGGCGCACGATGCAAAAATGGCGCCGGTGTTGGAGTACTTTTGGTTTCCCCAACCGGGATCCAGAAGGATTACACCTACAGGCTGGCTTGGAGCTGTACCAACAACGCGGCGGAGTACGAAGCCCTGTGCTTGGGTTTGCGAAAGGCGGAGAGGCTAGGGATTAAACATCTGCAGATCTACGGAGACTCAGAGCTGGTGTGCCACCAGATCACGAACAAGTGCGCCTCCAAAAAGCACTATCTCAAGGCGTACCGAAATCGGGTCTGGGATCTGATGGAGTCTTTTGACTCATTGAATGTCAAGGCTATTTCACGCGAGAAAAACAAGCATGCTGACATTCTGGCGTCTGTTGGAGCCAGGTACGTTCCGGCTGATGACACTGTCCAGAAGCCGAAGCCGGTTCGTACCATTTACAGGCCTTCTGTGCCTGATAAGGATACCCACTGGCAGGTGTTCGATCGTGACGAGGAGATCGTCACATTTTTGATAAATGAAGCCTGTTCAATCGAAGGTAGAGACCCTGATGACGAGCAATATGAGGGGTTGATACAGTTGAAAAATAATCATGTCCCAAAAGGACTGATTACTCTAGAAAGTCTATTTGATCAGAATGACAGAGCCATATCTCACCGGATCAAAGTAGACCCGAAACAGTATGCCGACCTGGAGCTGGAACCCGGAAAATCAATCAAGGTTGGAACAGACTGCACCACAGAGGAACTCGAGCGAGATCGAGCATTATGTCGAGAGTTCCACGACATAGTAGCCTGGAGCTACCGGGACTTGAAGGGGTATGACGAGAGAAATAATCCAGCATACCATTGAGCTAGAAGATGGTGCCAAGCCATTCCGACAGAAGTAGAGGGCCGTCAATCCAAAAATCGAGGCCATGATGAAAGCCGAGCTCTTGAAGATCTTTGGAGGCCAAGATCATCTACCCCATCAAGCATTCATCCTGGGTTGCGAACTTGGTTCCTGTGAGGAAGAAGAACGGAGACATTCGTCTCTGCGTGGATTTCAGAAATCTAAATCAGGCCTCCCTCAAGGACCATTACCCGCTTCCCCAGATCGATCAGATCCTCCATATAGTTGCTGGAGCCCAGAGATTTTCCCTCTTAGACGGTTTTTCCGGCTACAACCGGATATGGGTCAAGGATGAGGACCGAGCACAAGACGGCGTTCACCACCAAATGGGGAACGTTCGCCTATCAGCGCATGCCTTTCGGCTTATCCAATGCTGGCGCCACATTCCAAAGAGCCATGGACCTGGCCTTCGAGAGCTGCTCAACAAAGTGATTGTCATCTACTTGGATGACATGATTGTTTTCTCTCACAAGCGAGAAGATCATGTTCCCCACCTGCGGCAAATATTCGAAAGGTGTCGTGAATTCGGCATCTCCATAAACCCGAAGAAGTCTGTCTTCGCGGTGAAAGAAGGAAAGCTGCTGGGGCATGTCATCTCCGAAAAAGGCCTAGCCGTGGACCCTGATAGAGCAGAGGCCCTCCTCCGCTTGCCCGCCCCAATCGACAAGAAAGGGCTGCGGTCCTTCTTCGGCCAAATCAACTTCGTGCGGAAGTTCATACCGGACTTCGCACAGGTAATCAGGCCTATGGCCGAGTTGCTGAAAAAGAATACAGAATTTCTATGGACTGAAGAAAGGGGGCAAGCCTTCGAGGAAATCAAAGCTCGAATTGCACAGGCACCGGTGTTGATAAACCCGGACTACTCCAAGGATTTCATCCTGTACGCGGTGGGAGAACCGAGAGAGTTACGCCGCGGTCCCGACCCAAAAGGGAGATGATGGCGAGGAGCGCCCCATAGCGTTCCTGAGCCAAGTGATCCAGCCACACGAAGAAAAGTACAACTTTATAGAGCGGCAGGTTCACGCAGTCATGAAATCTCTCCGAAAGTTCAGGCACTTTGTCTCCCAGAGCAAGATCATTGTCTTTGTGATCCACCCGGACGTTCGAAGCTTCATCATACAAGGAGAGCCGGGTCACAAGAGAGCGGGATGGATTGCTAAAATCCAGGAGTTCGACATCGAAGTGCGGCCAACCAAGCTAATCAGAGGCCGAGCCTTGTGCCAGGAGCTAGCCCGAAGCGCGGCAGCCGAGATATCCGCCTGCGAGTGGGAGGATCCAGCAACACGCATCAACCTAGCCAACTCCTTACCCGAGGAGTGCGACTGGACAGATGAGCTGGTGAGATACTTCTGCACCGGAAGATGTCCAGACCACATGAATGCCTCACAAAGAAGGAGGTTTCGGCTAGGTGCACTGAAGTACACTCTTCGCCCCGAGGGGCTTTACTTTAAAAACATTGACGGCATCCTGTTGCGGTGCGTCAGAAAATCAGACCACTCTAGGGTCCTTGGAGAATTTCACTCCGGGATGCCTGGGGGTCACCATTCCGCAAGGCCTACGGCCTTAAAAATAATTAGAGTTGGGTACTATTGGCCCACTCTATTTACAGACGCTCATGCGGTCTGTACCAAGTGTGATCAATGCCAGAGATTTGCTGGCAGAAATAGAAAAGCACCCCTGCCCCTTCAACCGATCCAAGCCGAGACTCCTTTTCAGCAATGGGGTCTGGACTTCATCGGGGTGATTTCGCCGAACTCTGCAGCGGGACACAAGTTTATCTTAACCGCCACCGACTACTTCACGCGGTGGGCAGAGGCGATCCCCACAAAGAACGCCGACCAAGAGACGGTCATCAGATTCCTCGAGAGCCTGATTACCCGTTTCGGGGTCCCCGAGTCAATAGTAACGGACAATGGTCCGGGGTTCGCAGGCGCTGTACTCACGGAGTACACCAGCAAATTTGGCATCTATCACAAGATGTCTTCCAACTACTACCCGCAAGGGAACGGTCTCGCCGAGTCCACCAACAAGAATCTACTGAAGATCATCCGAAGGACAGTAGAGAATAACAAGAGGACTTGGCACCTACTCCTGGATCGGGCGCTATGGGCGGACAGAATTTCATTCAAAAAGTCCATCAAAACGTCCCCTTATGCGCTCGTATACGGCAAAGAAGCTGTCTTGCCAACTCACATTGAAATACCCGCTCTCTGGATGCTTGATGAGGAAAGAAGCAGCGGGGATCCAGTAGAAGACAGACTTTGCCAACTGCTGCAGTTGGAGGAAGACAGAGAGAAAGCGTACCAGGCCTTCACCAAGCACGCTGAAGCAACCCAAGGCTGGTTCGCAAAAGGCACCACCGCCCGAGTTTTCAAAATCGGGGACCTGGTGCTGAAATGGGACTCGTTGAAGGCGAAACCCGGCAACCATGGAAAGTTTGATGCCCTCTGGGAGGGCCCCTATCAGATTGCCCGGGTTAATCAGTTCAATGCATATGTGCTCCGGGACATGGAGGGACATCCTCTCCCCATTCCCGTCAACGGGTTCCACCTGAAAATGTACCACCACTGAAGGCACCCGAAGGGGTCCTTCCTTGTACAGATTTCCCTTTTTGTATTTTTTTTTAGCATGTAAATATTTTAGTTTTTAGTTTTTAATTTTCCAAGTAGCCCAAGTAGGTTTGAGGCAAATCCTCGACTTCGCAGCGAAGTCGGGTAGCGCTCATCAAATGGTGCGAAGTAGGGAAGAAAGCAGTTGAAAAAGAGCTAAAATGTCTAAGTCTGGCTGCCCAACCCGACTTCGCAGCGAAGTCGGGCTGCGCCCTCTCCAAAGGGCGCAGTTGGGTAGCAGACTACAAGGAAATGCCAAGTGTCGGACTGCGCCCTTGTTGCTGGGCGAAGTCGGATTGCGCCCGTTTTTCGGGCGAAGTCCGAGTGCGCCCCATTCTCGGGCGCACCCGGTGATCAGTGAAAGAAACGTCAAGTCAAGTGCGCCCGTTTTTCGGGCGAAGTTCGAGTGCGCCCATTTTTTGGGCGAAGTTCGAGTGCGCCCGCTTGAGGCGAAGTCAGAAGTGGGCCCAGGGCGAAGTTCGGCACAAGGCTAAGTTGGGTTGTGGACTTGAAAATTCTTCTTTGAAAAGTGTGCCCGAATGGTGGCGGTGACGTCAGCAGCGGCACAACGATCAAGGAAGGTTTTAAATGATTGCGCAATTACCAATGATGATGCATTTAAAGGGTAAGGTGCGTTTTGGGCCAACGACTAATAAAGCACGCTTTTCTAAAAAAGGCCCATGCGCAGCCGCCAAAATCATAACGCCTCCACCAACCCAGAGTTAACTGCCCTAACTCCCTCCCTCGCGCCATTAATGTTGCAGTCACTGTCTACAAAAAGGACCCTGGCGCGGCCAGAAAATTCATATTGTTCGAGCTGACTCCCTGACTGCAAGGAATAAATCTGACAAGCTCAGAAGCCGTAGCTCCTGCCTCTGTTGTTTCGACAAGGATGGACAAGGGGAAAGCGCCCGTACAGGCGCAATCGAGTGAAGAACCGCGCGAAGCTGAGGAGTCTCCAGAGTCGAGTGCTCATGAGAGCGCGGCGCCGCAGAAGGACAAGAAAGCGAAATCCCGAACGAAGAGGCGCGTAGTTGGCCAGACTCCGCCTCCACCAATCAATCGCTTGTCTGGATACAAAGATGGTTCCTTTTCCATCAGTCTCTTGAAGCTGCGTCTGAACATCGCAAAGTGGGTGGATAAGGTTTCGCCTTCCCACCACCTCGGAGCTGCGTACAAGTCAAACCTTTACTGGTTCCTGTGCCCTCCGACCCACTGGTGCCCGGAGCTGGTTGAAGCGATTGCTGAATACTACAAACCAGCTGCGCGGCAGGTCTGCGATAACAAAGGAAGGGTGTTGTTCACTCTTTTCGAGAGAGTATCCAGCCGGCGTTCGCCCCAGGGCTTCAGTACAGCCCAGACGCAATTATCAGAAGGGTGAACATAGAAGAGCAGACCGGCAGATTTTCTCAGACAAAGCGGATGAGAGAGTTCCTGGACTCAGAGCTGAAGACTCCGCTAAATGCTGGACAGTGGCCGACCGGCCCCATACCGCTGGATCGATTTGAAAACAGATATATCTATATCATCCTGGCGTGGGTCCTCGGCTGCGACTCAGACAGAGTGGTGCGGCCTTTCCAGCTGGCGATGGCCGAGTGTATCCTGCACGGGGAGTTCTACGACTCCACGGCGCAGAAAAGTGGGAAGCGCCCTATCTTCTACGACTGGGCGGACTGGTTGGCATACGCGATTCATGCGAGCCTGGTGAGACTGCAGCAGAAGCAGTCGACGGACTTCCGGTTTTGCTCCTTCCTCACATGGCTATGCCTGTATCACATGCATTACCGGATGAACGTCCCTAACCTGAAGAAAGTGAGCGAACAAGGAGAGCCGCTCCCCGTGTACGAGTGGACTGAGGTCCTGTACCGGAAGGGCTCATTTTATGATTTTAATATTCAATTTCTGGGCCAGGCCATGGGATTGTTCAACCGTGGCGCGACTCGCCCACCAGCGGTTATGACGAAGTATCTGTGGAACAATGAGTTCGGGGATACCTTCAGGCTGACTCAGGGCATTGTTGTCCGAATCTACGGGTTCAAGGGAAAGCCGTGTTTGCTGCCCTACTTCTGCACTGACCATCAGTTCGGGATGGAGGTGGCGCGGCAGATGGATTACGTCGAAGAGGAATTTGGCCAGGGAAAAAAGAAGGGTCACATATTTAAATATCCTATGACCTGGGCCAATATTCAAGTCTTCGAAATCGGGCAGCACGTTTATCTTGAGCGGGAGCTGATTGATATGGGCCTGATTATGTTACCGCAACGCTGGAAGTACGACCCAATCGGGGTCCGGGGAAAGTTCACTCACATCTGTCCTAGAGCTGAAATCATGCAAGAAAGAAGAAACAGGACAGGTGCAGACCTCCACTGGCGCATTCACTTGATGCAATCATGGCCACCATGGCATGAGTTTTACTGTGAGGAGGTCACCTACGATCCAGAGCGAAACCCGGACCATCGAATGGAGTCAGCTGGCTTCAAGAAGTTCCTCGCTAAGGTGGCGCCACTCAACTGGCATAAGGACAAAATCCTCGAATGCTGGAAGATGAGGTGTCGCACGCAACACGACAAATCAAGCCGGAGGAACCTTGCTGTTGATGATGAGTTTTCGGCACTTTATGATGAACACGTCGACACGTGGCAGCCCTTTGAATTTCGCAATTGCGTTCCCCGAGGCGCAAATATAAGGTATAAAAGAAGGGCTACCTCTCAGTCATTGTCAACTCCAGCATCTTCCAGCGCGACTCCAACCAGCAGCCAAGTGGGCCCGATGCAGCCTGTAGCTCCTGTGGCAGTGCCCGAAGCGGCGCAAAGTTCAAAACGGTCAACTCCTGAGCTGGCCCCTCCAGCGGAAAAGGCGTCAGTACCGCCAACCGGCGGACCAAGTGCGGCAGGTATTCTTCCAGCGCGACCCAGGTACAAGTTTACCGTGGGGACATCAGCGCCTGCCGCCCCTTTATTGCCGCTTTCTTCTGGACCAGCCACAGCGTCGGGAGAAAAGAAAAGGAAAAAGGTCGAGAGGACCAAGCGACCTAAGGAGCCAGTGCAGCAATCGGCCGCAGAGCAGCCGCAAGCAGCAGCGCCGGAGGTTGTCTCTTTAGACAGCCCCGAACCAGAAGCAGACATCCAGGCTGCGACCATCCCTCCAGCGTCGGCTCAGGCGGAGCCCGCAGGTACGTCCTCTGTTCCTCTTGCCCAAGTCCGCGTCAGCCCTGCAAAAGCCCCATCTCCCACTCCATCAGGGCAAGCCGTAGCCGTGTCTTCCGCCTCACAAGCTACCCCGCCGTCCAGCGGCCTGCACTCATTTGACCAGTTTGCTCAGGATCCCAACGCCTTTCAATCCCTGAGTCAAACCCTAGAGCCTTCACCCGCAGCCAGTGCTGAAGCTGCTCCCTCATCTCCGCATCCTTTGCCCCAGCCGACCGAAACCCTACCGGCGCCATCCACTCAGACTCCTGTCACCCCTAGGACCCGGTCGCCCTCAAAGGCTGCTACCCCCTCTGGTATCCCTCCTACTTCATTGTTCGCGGGAAAAATGCCGCAGCAAGCCCAGGCGTTGGAAGACCTCGATTTCATGAGTATCACCGAGGACCAGCCTCTAGCAGTAAGAGCCGTGGGGGGATCAGCCTCCTTTCTTCAAGGCGTTAAGCGCAGAAGGGCCGAAGAGATAGCCGCCCCGGTCAAACGCACAAAGTTTGACCTAGATCGGAGAGTGCTTACAACAGAAAAGTTGGTCCCAAAGGTAAAGAAGCCTCTCCGTGACATGACCGAGGCTGACTATGAGCTTCAGACAAAGGAGAAGAACTTTGATGACATCAACGAGGAATACGAAATCCGCGGTATTCGTCGTAGAACAGACAACCTCCTTGTCAAGCATCTCGAGACCCAGGAGGCGCTTTTCCAGCTGCAGAATACCACAAGGCAGCTCGAAGAAGACTTGGCTAGGGCTACTGCGCAGTTGGGGTCAGCGCAGCAAGAAGTAGAAGATCTTAAGGCTCAGCTGGCCGCCTCTCAGCAGGAGACCGCAGAAGAGAAAAGAGCAGCGCTAGAGCAGATTTCACAACTGCAAGATTCGCTGAAACAGGCGCAGTCGCAGCTTACAGAGAAAGCATCACAAGCGACGGCCTTTTCAAAGAGCAAAGCAAAGGAGATGCGCGCTAGTCTGCTACAAGGTTGCAAGCCCAACCTTGTCAAGTCCTTGTCAGTTCTGGATTTCGTATCCAGAATTGAAGAAGTATCCGCCCAGGGGAGGCCTGTGGTAGAGGAAGCCGAACACCAGGCGAGGCAATGGCTGGACCTGGCTGTGAAACTCGAGGAATTAGAGCGCAAAGGCTTCCAAGTCCCCCCATGTCACAACTTGCCTCAGAGTGGGCAGATGCAAGGGTAACCTTGCACACTTATTTTGCCAGGACAGAAAAGATCAGAACGGCCAGGAAGGCGCTGGACGCCTTAGAGCATGAAAGACACATTCTCCTGGCGCCCTTTCACATTCTGTCCGAGCACGGGTGTCCGAGCTACGTCAGAGATGGCGAGTTCCTCACCCTTGAGCAGGTAAAGAAGAACTGGCTGTCCTTCGAGGCAGATACAGCTGAAATTGATAGCTGGACAGAGCCAGTTCAAGAAGCGCAGGTCGCTCAAATGGTGGCAAAGTACTGCAAAATCAACTCTTCTCTTGAGGAGTTGGGAAAAAGATATAACACCATTGACCTGCACGCGGTCGCTGCATTCCACGCAGTACTCAGGGAGATCAGCGACCCCACACCATTCCAAGCCGCAGTCTGGGATCAAGCTAAGGCTGCGTTCGAACGCATAAGCAAGCGGGAGGCCGAAAGTGGAGAACCCTCAGATTCAGAAGGCGGGACCGAGGAGGCAACTGGTGAAAGTGAACCCGAAGAAGAACGGTTGCCCCAAGGGAAGCTACCAGAGCAGCAGAAAGCGGGGGAAGGAAGTTCCTCTGCACCCAAAGGATAAAGGCATGGTTCTTTGCGTCGAGGCGAGCTCGACACCCCGCGAGCCGCCAGGAATGTTGCCACATTTTGCACGGGGTGCCATGTTTTTGGTTTCTATGAGTGAGCTGCTCTTTTCCTTTCCTTCTCCTCATTTCCCCTTTCTTCATTTCTCCCTTTCTCCCTCTTCCTTGCAATTTCATTCCCTCTTCTTCTTTCTCCCTTTCTTCCCCCAGTAAAATTTCGGAGCAGAGGTGTTCCTTGAAAATTCTAAGTGTTGGGGCGACACCCGACTTCGCAGCGAAGTCGGAGTGCGCCCTCGATTGGAGCGCAGTAGGGAGCCCGAAGTGCGCAATCAGGCAGGAACAAACCGAAAATTTGACTAAGTGTCAGGGGCGACACCCGACTTCGCAGCGAAGTCGGGGTGCGCCCTTCTTCCTGGGCGCACTAGGGGAGCGGTCTAGCAGATAATCAGCTAAGTGCTGGGGCGACACCCGACTTCGCAGCGAAGTCGGAGTGCGCCCCTTTTCCAGTGCGCAGTCCGAGCAGCGGAAGAAGACAGCAAGCATCGGTGCGACACCCGACTTCGCAGCGAAGTCGGAGTGCGCCCTCTGACCGGTGCGCAGTTGGGTAAAGCTAACTCAGAAAATGCTAAGGCAAGAAGGCCTTCCAACTGCGCTGTTTTCAAACTGCGCAACCCGATAGCGCCCGAATCCTGGGCGAAGTTGGATAAGCTGCCTTTCAAGGCAGACACGTGTCATACCTCAGCATCCGACAAGTATCCATCTTCGGGATTCGAGCCAAGACTTGACCGCGCAAGGACAAAGCATGGGCTACACTACCGGCGCCATCTGTCACCATTTAAGCCGATGTGAAGTGCCATCTGCCGCACCTACCCGCATTCCTGCTGACCGAAGATTTGACCCAACGCGCTGCCACGTAGCTGTACCGCCTTCAGGGACACCATGCTGCAAGTACAGTCTGCCAGACAGAAGTCAGCATCAGCAGCTCCTCAGCCGCTCGTGTCGGCTACTGTCTTGTCTGGGACTTTGTGCCCATGAATGTAATCGGGGGAAATTGGGCTATAAATACCCACCACTTTTTCATTGTAAGGTGGTGGAAGGGGAATATATTGCTAGGGAACAATTGTAGCTGTGCGTTTGCCTCAAATACAAACATATACTTGGCTCTGCTTACTGTCTTTTATCTTGTATGCTGCCTCTCCTTGTCATTTCTGCCTCATGTTTCTTGTGTCATTGCTTGTTGTTGTACTGAACTCTGGACTCCGGCATTTGGTGGCCAAGTATTCCTGGAATGCATAGATAGAGGATACATAGGATCGCTGATAGCTGTAGTTTCAATGTATGTTTGTAGATGAATGTTGTTAGTAGTGGTGATTGATTCGTTGTCGTCTTTGCTTATTCCCCCCACCCAACTCCAATCACATTTGGAATTTCTTTCTGCACTTTTATCTCTTTCTGTACTTTTATCTCTTTCCCTGCACTCTTATCTTAACACAAACCCCATAGGAAGCCGGCCTTCTCCGGAGATTGGCACGGAAGGCATTCCTTCCTTCCGGCCTTTCAATCTGGTGGGCGAATCTGGGCGCATTAACAACAAATCCTTTCCTCATGGCAAACCCATGCATGGTTGCCGATAAATTTTGTAATTGCCCTAGACTTTTGTACAACCTTTGACACCCAAGTTAATTTCCCAATGTCTTCGAGGAGCAAATCGAGACAATGGGCTGCACATGGGGATCCAAAAATGGTGGGAAATCTCTCCAACAAACTGCTACATATGTTGTTGTGTTGTTCGTGATGACTTGGACAACATTATCCACCCCGACCTCCATCACAACCTCCCCCAACAACCCTGCAAGCACTTTGACACTCCCATTGGTCCAATGCATCCACTGACTTGAGGAATGCCATTCCTCCTATAGAAGAAACCAAAAAATTAATTAAGGTTCTCCCCCTCCCATTGGTCCACCCATTGGACATGATAGTGCAATTGTTAGTGCTCCACACCTTGCGCTGCTCATCAAGAACCTGAATGGCATCCATGCATTCACGAAGGAGAGGGCCCCTAATGTCGTCATAAGTTGGCGGCTTAAATCCTGTGCCATAACTTGCGATGGCATCTACCATGCTCTTCTAGTATGGAGACCTTGCCACATTGAAGGGAAAGTCGGAAAAATACCAAAAAGTGCCAATGGCCTTCCTCGCTGCCCTATGCCTCTCTTGGTTCCATGCGACCATACCCTCAAGCGTGGGTTGTTCCCCTTGCGTGGAATGTTCCTCGATATTGGAGTCATTCATCCCACTCCTTGGGTGTGCAACTGATGGACTCAAGTTGTCTTGGTGAAATCGGCTAGACAACTTTGTGTTGCTTTCATAATCTGTAGTTGTACGAGGTTGAGAAGGGGGGATGACATGGCCTCACTTTGTCTTCGTTTGATCTCTTTTTTCTCCACTTTTTCAGTGATGATTGCCATGCATTCTCTCTCAACGTCCTTGTTGCCACATTTTGCACGGGGTGCCATGTCTTGAAAATTTTGTAAGGATGCTGCTTTGCCTTCCCTCTTTCTTCTTTCCCTTTCTTCATCATGTCCCTTCTACTCTTTAGCCATCTAATTTCTGGTTCTCCATCGCCTATTTTCATATTTCTGACTGTTTCTGTAAGTGGGCAAATTTGCCCAAAAAAATCTTCTAAGTGTTGAAATCCGCCCGACTGCGCAACGCATTTGGGCTGCGCTTGTCTCCTTTTGCGTACCTGGGTAGTATTGTTAAGCCTTTGCCCAAAAAATTGGCTAAGTCATGGAGCCGCCCGACTTCGCAGCGAAGTCGGGCGGCGCTCATAATCCGGTGCGCACCTGGGCGGCCTCATGGGAAAAGTAGCAAAATTTGACTAAGTGTTGGGCCCGCCCGACTTCGCAGCGAAGTCGGGCGGCGCCCTGAAGACGGTGCGCACTCGGACGGCAGTGTCGGGGCAGAAAGTTTCTAAGTACTGAGCCGCCCGACTTCGCTGCGAAGTCGGGCTGCGCTCGTCAAATGGTGCGCACTCGGGCGGAAGGACAGGAAAATGCTGTCAAAATATTCTAAGTGTCGGATTCCGTCCGACTGCGTTGCCCCGCCCAACTACGCTCCAGTTTTCTTGCGCCATCCGACGAGAAGTAGAGGGCTGCTGAAAAGATGCTAAGGCACGGAGGCCCGCCCAACTGCGTTGTTTTCACCTTGCGCCGTCCGGTTGCACTCCTTTTTTGTGCGCAGTCGGGCGGAATAGAAATACAAAGGATAAGATTCAAAGGATGAGCTTCTTAGCTCGGTTTTTCTCCCCCCATCAAATGCTGACAGGTGTTCGGTCTTGGGATTCGGGTCGAGATGTGACAGAAGGTGTGTCACCAGGGTACAGGACAGATGAGCGTGAACTGACAGATTGTACCGCATCTGCCCCCATTCAAACTGACTTGATTTCTCACCTACCGGATTGTCACGTGGCTGCCATATTTTCAGGTGAACCTTGTTGCAAGTACATTCCTTGTCCGTAGAGGTCAAACATCAGCCGCTTTTGTCAGCTTTTGGCAGCTTTTGTCAGGTCTGGGATTATGTGCCCAAATTGTAATCCGGGGGGTGGAGAATTGCGCTATAAATAGCAGCCTTATTTCATTGTATAAGGGTGGAAGGGGGATATACTGCTAAGGAACTCCTGTAGCTGTGCACTTGCTTTTGAATGCAAAGTATATTTGGCTCTATTAGTTGTGTTTATCTTGTAAGCTGCCTTTATTAAGTATTTCTGCCTCATGTTGCTTATATTGTTGATTATTGCTATTCTGCTTTTTTGGATATCAGTATTGGTGATTAAGTATATCTGGAATGCTGAAGTAAAGGATACATAGGATAGAATTGCTCTAATAGTTTCTGCTACATACATTGTTTTGATTGTTGTTGGTAGTAGTGATTGGTTAGTTGTTGTGTTGCTTATCTTCCCCACCCGAAACAAGCATATTTATGTTTCTTTCCGTACTTTCTAATTTCTTTCCTACACTTTGAACTAAACCCCTAATTGAGAAAACATAGGAAGCCGACCTTCTCCGGAGATTGGCGCGGAAGGCATTCTTTCCTTCCGGCCTTTCAATCTGCTGGGCGAATCTAGGGCCCAAATAGATTAAAATCCTATCTTAGTGGTAGATTCGTAACCAACAGTTTCTCTGGCACTCCCGGTGGGACACGAAGGTTTCCCACCCCAAAATAGAATCGAAGCATTGGTGTTCGATTCATTGCTATCAAATCAGAACACCTGGCGACTCTGTTGTACCTGAACATTCTCTGATTCTGTAAGACTGGTCCAATATCAAAAACGCCTTCATGCACACAAGAAGGTGGAGAGCTAGGAATCCAGGACAACAGCTTGATTTTTACGAAATTGACATCAACGCTGCTAGAGAGCGCGTAAGGCTGGCCAATTACCAAGCTCACCAAGACGATAGGTTCGAGCACAAATTTGAAGCTGAAATCGAAGCTGAAGTGGAATAAATTGAAGAAGTTGAGGAGGCCGAAGTTGAAGAACAGCCTACAACTTCAGACAGTACTGATACCGACTACACCACTGACCAGCTCGAAGAAGAGGAAGAAGACATGGCTGCCCAGAATCAGCAGAATGATAATGACCTCTTCCCGGCTGTTGATTCCACAGGCCCCCTTGCTCTAGTCGGACAAGAAGTTGTTCCGCCTGTTGCCTTAAAATCCATTCCTACCTATGACGGCACGGGGAAGACAACATATGAGCATATCCAAGACATTCTGGCCTTGGCTGCGCTGCACTCTATCACAAATGAGAGTGTTAAAACCCGACTGTTAGCTCTCTCTCTGCGAGGAAAGCTTCTCTACTGGTGGAGATCCTTGCCGGAGGGGACTATCACGGGATGGCCCCGTTGCCACATTTTGCACGGGGTGCCATGTTTTCAAATTTTGTAAGTATGCTGCTCTCCCTTCCTTCCATCCTTCTTCCCTTTCTCCACTTTTCCCTTCTTCCCTTTCCTTCAGTTTCATTCCTCCCTTTTCCCCTTGTACTTCCCCCAGTCAAAACCCCAGAACAGAGCAAGCATTCCCTGAAAAATTCTAAGTGTCAGGGCGCAACCCGACTTCGCAGCGAAGTCGGGGTGCGCCCTCAAGTTGGAGCGCACTAGGGAATGCGAAGTGCGAAAACAGGCTGAAAAGGAGCAGAATTTGGCTAAGTGTCAGAGCGCAACCCGACTTCGCAGCGAAGTCGGGGTGCGCTCTTCTTCCTGTGCGCACTTGGGAAGCAGTGTTTGCAAAATTCAGCTAAGTGCCGGAGCGCAACCCGACTTCGCAGCGAAGTCGGGGTGCGCTCCCCCTTTTGTGCGCAGTCCGAACAGCGGCCGAAACAACCAAGTGCTGAAGTGCGCAACCCGACTTCGCAGCGAAGTCGGGCTGCGCCCTCTGACCGGTGCGCAGTTGGGCAAGATCCATCAAGCAGCCCAGAAATTGGCTAAGGCACGGAGGCCTCCCCAACTGCGTTGTTCCCCACCTGCGCTACCCGATGGCGCTCTGATCCCAGGCGAAGTTGGACAAACTGCCTTTCAAGGCAGACATGTGTCACTCATCAAAATTCGACAAGTGTCCAGCCTCGGGATTCGAGCCGAGATGTGACGGGAAAAAGGACAAGCATGGGCCGAACTACCTACGCCAGCTGCCTCCATTTAAGCTGATGCAAAGTTCCATCTACCATAGCTACCCGCATTCCTGCTGACTAGAAGTTTCACCCGACGCACTGCCACGTAGCTGTACAGCTTTCAGGGAGACCTTGCTGCAAGTACAGTCCTCGCCGACAGGAGTCAGCATCAGCAGCTCTTCTGCCGCTTTTGTCAGCTATTGTCCGGTCTGGGACTTTGTGCCCGTAATTGTAATCGGGGGGAACTTGGGCTATAAATAGCCACACCATTTCATTGTAAAAGGGTGGAAGGGGAATATCTTGCTAGGGAACCATTGTAGCTATACGTTTGCTTCGAATGCAAGACACATACTTGGCTACGCTTATTGTCATCATCTTTTATGCTGCCTTTCCTTGTCATTTCTGCCTCATGTTTCTTATTTCATTGCTTACTGTTATACTGAACTCTGGATTCCAGTATTTGATGATTAAGTATTCCTGGAATGCATAGATAGAGGATACATAGGATGCATGATAGCTGTAGTTTCTATGGTGTGTTTTGTATTTAATTGTTGTTAGTAGTGGTGATTGATCGTTGTCGTGCTGCTTATTCCCCCCACCCAACTCCAATCACATTTGGATCTCTTTCCGCACTTTATCTCTTTCCTGTACCCTTAGCTAAAACACTAAAAAACCCACAGGAAGCCGGCCTTCTCCGGAGATTGGCACGGAAGGCATTCCTTCCTTCCGGCCTTTCAATCTGGTGGGCGAATCTGGGGCGCATTATACCAAATCCTTTCCTAATGGCAGATTCGTAACCAACAGTTTCTCTGGCACGCCCGGTGGGACATGGAAGTTTCCCACCCCAAAACAGAATCGAAGCACTGGTGTTCGCTTCATTGCTGTTAAAATCAGAACACCTGGCGACTCTGCAAGTACCTGAATATTCTCTGAGTCCGTGAAGACCGGTCCGAACGCCTTCATGCAAACGAGAAGGTGGAGAGCAAGGAATCCGGGAAACCAGCCTGATCTTTACGAAATTGACATTGCCGCTCCAGGAGAGCGCGTCAGGCTGGCTGACCGCCAAGCTCGCATAGACGAATCCGAGCCCGAAATCGAAGAGGCCGAGGCTGAAGAGCAATCTACATCCTCGGACGGTACCGATACCGAGTACACTACCGGAGGAGAAGAAGAAATGGCTGCTCAGCAGAATGACGATGATCTCTTCCCGGCGGTAGACTCCACGGGGCCCTTGGCCCTAGTCGGACAGCAAGCTGTGCCCCCCGCTGCCTTAAAGTCCATCCCTACCTATGATGGCTACGGCAAGACGGCGTACGAACACATCCAGGACATTCTGGCCCTGGCTGCGCTACATTCCATTACAGACGAGAGTGTCAAGACCCGTCTACTGGCCCTTTCCCTAAGGGGAAAGCTTCTCTACTGGTGGAGATCTCTGCCAGAGGGATCTATCACGGGGTGGCGCCAGCTGGCTGGCAGGCTCGTAAAAGGATGCAACGAGTCTGCTGATCCCTCTTCTTTGTTGCATCAGTTCCAAAGCATCCAGCGACACCCCCAAGAGGAGGTGTCGGACTTCAACATACGGTTTGCGAGGTCTTGGAAACGAGTACCTCGCAAACTGCGACCTTCGACGGGTCAGGCTGCGCACTACTACCTGAGGTCTTTCAACTCAGACATCCGCTGCTGTTGAAGATAGCCCGAGTCGACTCATTCCCTGCCCTGTACGAAGCTGCCCAACAAGCTGAAATGGACATAATCTCCATAGGCAGACTCCCGCATAGGGTACAACCACCCATTTACCCTGACTTTCCTCAATCCCAGTACCCATCGGCCTCTGGTGTGATGCCGTCATCTTCAGGACAGCACCCCCAGCAGCAATGGAATCCGGCGCCGGTCGTAAATCCCTACGGCCCGCCACAAATTCATTATCCTAACCCGCCGCCTCCTCCGCATTATCCAGCACTCCCAGCTCCCCCTCAGTATGCGCAGTATTTTGCACCTCCTCCATTGGCTGCATTACCTCCGCCAGCTCAGTTGCCGCCTCCAGACAATGATATTCAGAACAAAATCCTCCAAGAGGTACGGGCTCTGGCCTCTGGATATCATACCATGTCAAATGACATGACTATACTGAAGAAGAAGCAGGCCCAGATGGAATCTGTTCCAAGGAGGCCATATCCTCCTCCGACACTGACAAAAGATCAAGTCGTAGAACGGCAAGTTCAGAGGCGCCCCCTGCAAGAAATGCTGCCATCGAGGACCAACCTGGCACTTCTGACCAGGTTAACTGGTGCTCCACGTGCAACGACCCGCATTCAGAAGAAGATTGCACACTGCACCAGCATTACCTCCAGACTCTGGCGGGCAGCGCCATAGAAGATGAAGAACTTTACATGATCCTGGACGATGAAGGCAACTTTGCCGTCCCAGAGGAAGATCTGGCGTTGCCCCCTGCCAAAGAAGACAGAAAGCCTGTTGAAGCTGCTGCAAAGCCATTGAAGGTATACGCCAGGAGAGAAAAGGCGCAACCTGCTGGGCTACCACCTGACAAGAGGCTGTGGCCTCACACGGCCAAGGAAAAATTCCTGCAGCCAAGCCTCCCGCAGCAAAAGCTCCCGCAGCTCAGCCTCCAGCTGAGACCAAAGAACAAGCCCAGGAGAAGCTGAGATATCCGTCTCTGACAAAGAGACAGAGAGTCGAAGCCACGCAGCAATACCGGACCAAGTATGAGCCTGCGAAAGAAACGGAGGGAGCTAGCACTTCAGGCTACAGCATAGTGGATGAGCTAAAGAGGACTCCCGCAAGGATAAGCATGTATGACGCTCTTCTGCTCCCAGGGCAAGTTGATCTGCTGCAGGAGTCTTTGAAGAGCATGAAATATGGCAAGCAGATACAACCTGCTGTTCTGGTTCAACCCCTGACAGTCTCCGCCACTGGGAAGAACAGACCACCTCCCTTCTATCTGTCATTACGGATGCAAGGGTATATCGTACACAACTGTATGGTGGATTCTGGTGCCTCCACGACTGTTATGCCAAGGGCCGTCTGCGACGAAATCGGGATGGAATATACAAGGAGCAGCCAAGGTGTGCTGCAACTAGACGGCACCCCTGTCAAGACAGTCGGTGTCATTAAAGATATCCTGATCCTGCTGCACAAAGCTCTTGACATAGTGGTCATTCAAGAAGTCGTGGTTGTCGACTTGGAACCCTACTTCGGCATGTGTCTCTCCAGGGAGTTCACTGCGAAGCTGGGTGGGTATCTGTCTCTGGATTACTCGCATATGGAAGTGCCCTTCAAAGGAAGGAGATTGAAGATCTACAACGAGAAGCCTTCCACATTTCTAGTGGAGAAGATACCCGGAGAAGAGTCGCAGGACTGCATGGTTCAGCTGACAGCGGAAGAACTGGTGGTGGTAGACATGACAGAGCAAGCTCTTGAGCTGTTGCAAGTGGAGGATGAGTTCTCCTTGCTGGATTTCAACGCCATGATCGAGACTGAGCAAGGCTGCTACACCGTCATTCAGCCTGAGAGGCTTGACCAATCAGCCAAGAAAGAAGTAGGACCTGCACCAGAAAAGCTATGGCAGCTCTTCTTTGATGGCGCCCGATGCAAAAATGGCGCCGGTGCAGGCGTACTCTTGGTTTCCCCGACCGGGATCCAAAAGGACTACACCTACAGGTTGGCTTGGAGCTGTACCAACAACGCGGCAGAGTATGAAGCCCTATGCTTGGGTTTGAGAAAAGCGGAGAGGCTGGGGATAAAGCATCTACAGATCTTTGGCGACTCAGAGCTGGTGTGCAACCAGATTACGAACAAGTGCGCCTCCAAGAAGCACTACCTCAAGGCGTACCGTAATCGGGTCTGGGACCTGATGGAGTCATTCGACTCATTGAATGTCAAAGCCATATCACGTGAGAAAAACAAGCACGCTGACATTCTGGCGTCTGTTGGAGCCAGGTACGTTCCGGCTGATGACACTGTCCAGAAGCCGAAGCCGGTTCGTACCATCTACAGGCCTTCTGTGCCTGATAAAGACACCCACTGGCAGGTGTTTGATTGTGACGAGGAGATCGTCACTTTTTTGGTTACCGAAGCATGTACAATCGAAGGTAGAGACCTTGATGACGAGCAATATGAGGGGTTGATACAGTTAAAGAATAATCATGTCCCGAAAGGACTGATTACACTAGAAAGTCTCTTTGATCAGAATGACAGAGCGATATCACACAGGATCAAAGTAGACCCCAAGCAGTACGTCGACCTGGAGCTTGAACCCGGAAAAACAATCAAGGTCGGGACGGACTGCACTGAAGAGGAACTCGGGCAAATCAGATCATTATGCAGAGAGTTCCCCGATATAGTAGCCTGGTGCTACCAGGACTTGAAGGGGTATGATAGACAGATAATCCAGCATACCATTGAGCTAGAAGATGGTGCGAAACCATTCCGACAGAAGCAGAGGGCTGTAAACCCGAAGATTGAAGCCATGATGAAAGCCGAGCTCCTGAAAATGCTGGAAGCCAAGATAATCTACCCCATCAAGCATTCATCCTGGGTTGCGAATCTGGTTCCTGTGAGGAAGAAAAACGGAGACATTCGTCTCTGCGTAGATTTCAGAAATCTAAATCAGGCCTCACTAAAGGACCATTACCCGCTTCCCCAAATCGATCAGATCCTCCACATAGTTGCTGGAGCACAGAGATTCTCCCTCTTAGACGGATTTTCTGGGTACAACCAGATCTGGGTCAAAGATGAGGACCAGCATAAGACAACGTTCACCACCAAATGGGGAACGTTCGCCTATCAGCGCATGCCCTTCGGCTTGTCCAATGCTGGCGCCACATTCCAGAGAGCCATGGACCTGGCCTTCCGAGAGCTGCTTAACAAGATCATTGTCATCTACTTGGATGACATGACTGTATTCTCTCACAGAAGAGAGGACCATGCTTCCCACCTGCGGCAGATATTTGAGAGATGTCGTGAATTCGGCATTTCCATTAACCCGAAGAAATCAGTCTTCGCGGTAAGAGAAGGTAAGCTGCTGGGACATGTCATCTCCGAGAAAGGCACCCAATGGGTCCTTCTTTGTACAGTTTTCTTTTCTGCATGTATATATTTATTTCAGCATTTCGGTTGTTAGTTTTCAAGGGCCCAAGAAAAACTTAAAGCAAACCCCGACTTCGCAGCGAAGTCGGGTATCGCTCCTTGGATCGTGCGAAGTTTGAGAGAAAGCAGCCGACAAAAGGGGCAAGAATTTGACTAAGTGCTGGGTGCGAAGTCGGTGCTGGGTGCGCAACCCGACTTCGCAGCGAAGTCGGGCTGCGCACTGTCTTGGGAGCGCAGTCGGGGAACATGAAGCGGAAAATCGGCTAAGTGTCAAGTCAGACTGCGCAACTTTTCTGAGCGAAGTCTGACTGCGCAGTCAAACCTGGGCGAAGTCGGAGTGCGCTCATTTTCTGGGCGAAGTCCGAGTGCGCCCTCAGTTTTAGGCGCACCCTGAATGGCCTATCACAGGAAACATGAAAAAATTCTAAGTGTGGGCCCAGATAACGCAGTACGACACAGTGCGAAGTTGGGTCCTGGGCCAGAAATTCTCCCTCAAAAGGTGTGCCCAGGCAGCGGCTATGACGTCATCAAAGGCACGAAGTCCGAAGAAGTTTTAATGATTGCGCGACTTTCAAAAATGATGTCATTAAGAAAGCAAGGCGCATTAGGACCAACTGCAACTAGGGTACGCTTTTCAAGGTTAAACCCATGCACAACCGCCAAAATATTATAACGCTCCCACCAACTTCCGGCAAATCACCTTAACCCCTGCCCTGGCGCCATTAATGCTGAAATCCTTGCCTAGAAAAAGGGCAAATCACCTTAACCCCTACCCCGGCTTACTCAGGGGATCCAAATTGTCTAACCGACTCTGAGCTGCAAAGTCCAAAATTGAGCAATCAATAGCCAAAATCTCTGTCTCTGCCAATTCCAGCAGAAAAGAAACGATGGACAAGGGGAAAGCGCCAATGTCGGCGCAGTCCAGTGACGCAGAACCTGAAGCTGAGGAGCAGACAGAGTCCAATGCTCCTGAGAGCGAAGCGCCGCAAGAGCAGACAAGGAAAACCCGAACGAAGAGAAGCCGAGGGCAAATTCCGTCGCCCATCAACCGCCTGGCCGGGTACAAAGATGGCGAATTTTCTATCAGCCTCACCAAGCTGCGGCTGAATATTGCGAAGTGGGCTGACAAAGTTTCGCCCTCACATCATGTCGGGGCTGCGTACAAGTCGAACCTGTACTGGTTCTTCTGCCCTCCCGTCCATCAATGCCCGGAGCTGATTGAGTCCATTGCGGCATATTACAAACCAGCTGCCCGGCAAGTCTGCGACAACAAGGGAAGAGTTTTATTCACACTCTTCAGGGAGAGCGTTCGCCCCAGGGCTTCAGTACGACCCCGGCGCGATTGTCAAGAGGATTAATCTGGATGAACAGACGGGCAGATTCACGCAGACAAAGAGGATGAGAGAATTCCTCGACTCGGAGCTGAAGACTCCGCTGGCAGCCGGACAGTGGCCGACAGGCCCCATACCCTTGGACAGGTTCGAGAACAAATACATATACATCATCCTGGCATGGGTACTCGGCTGCGATTCTGACAGAGTTGTACGCCCGTACCAGCTGGCGCTGGCAGAATGCATCCTGCATGGCGAGTTCTACGACTCCACGGCGCAAAGGAGTGGGAAGCGCCCTATTTTCTTCGACTGGGCAGACTGGCTGGCATACGCCATGCATTCCAACCTGGTCAAATTGCAGCAGAAGCAGACGACAGAATTTCGGCTCTGTTCGTTTCTAACATGGTTGTGCCTGTACCACACTCACTACCGGATCAGAGTTCCCGACTTGAAGAAGGTAAACCAAGGTTCCACGAGCCTGGGGGACGGGTTTCCGGGGACGGCGGGGGACGGCAGGTCGATTTTAGGGGACGGCTCGGGGACGGCTGGGGGGGACGGCTGGTATAATACTATAAAAAATGAAATTTTTTAGAAATTTAGAATAATCTACACATTCAAAATTCTACACCCAACAAAAATGATATTTCATATTACTAATCAATTATGTAAGTGCAGCCATTCATATTCAGATTCGTTACTAACACATAAGTGCAGCCATAATTGAGTCATTTCACATTTTCATGTTCATATTAGTTACTAATTTGCAGCCATTTAATTGTTTCAAGTTCAACAACTATAACTTGAAGGTTCAGCCAAGGATATCAAGTGCAAACAATGTTCAAACAGTCATCATTTTAAGTAATAACAGTCATCATTTTTTCAGCCACCAATGTTCAAACAAAGACTGTCATGTTTAAAAATTTTCAGTCACTAACTGTTCATTGTGTTCAAATATGACAGCAATAAGAAATTTGAAATAGTCATAGTATCAATGCTCATTTGCAACAAAAAGACTCAAAACTAAAATAGTAAAGGAGTATTATATTTTCCTACGTTTTGGTATATTTGTATTTGGTCTATTCCAATCCTGTCATATTTCTTAGTAGCCAGAAATGCATGAGGTGACTGTTGTGCTTGTCCTCGAGTCTATTGGATTTGTGCCCTAGTTTGATGGAAAATACTGACCTTAAGATGCTGATTTCGCTTCCTCTAACTTTGACTGCACAACATTTTGCTCTATCCTTGTTTATCTATTTAAAATGTTGCTTAGGGAAGGGAATAGCACTGTGTATATTGTGTTTTACTTCACTTATCAATATACCCTAGTTGTGCTTATTAAACAGGTTAGACTCAAAAGCGTTAGCCTTGCAATGCTTTTATGATTTTAACGTTTTAAACATACCCTTTTGGCTGTATGTTATATTAACCTTTTGGGATGTGTGTGGATGTTAAGGAAGTTTGATGCTCTTTATAATCGCTGTTCCCCCCCACCTTTTTTATACTGAACATTGAGCTTGTATGGCATCCTTTCTGCAATCTTCTGGATGCACTTTCTATGATCTTTGATTCCCAAATCGATCCTGACATGTGGCAGAGATCATAGGGAAATGCATGGTGTGTTTATAGTATTTCTACCCTTCTATTTCATGGCTGTAACAAACCTCTTTTTCAGCCATTTTCTCGGAATTATTTTAGAAGCATTCAACATGTGTTTATGACATTTTGGCTTGACGTGCATGACTGCTGTACTTTGGAGGATATAGGTCTGTTGAAGTTTGTTTAAAACCACCTTTTACCATGCCATATTTGCTTAAGAAGTTGTTTTCATATTTGGCATTGCTATGAAAACTGAAACAATATAGAATATCCCAGCCATGCCATTTTGCTTCATTTATTATTTCAGAACGATAGATATTAATTGAGTTTATATATGGCTAGTTTTATTGGTGAGCTGTAGCTTGCTTTACTTTCGTTATTTCTTTTTGGGACTCTTGAATGCATTTTATCTTGCGAAGGCCCAATCTCAGACCTTGTCTGGGTAGAATGTATATGTGTGATTGTGCAGAATGTAGACATGTGCCTGGGACAGAACTTAACAGTGGTTACTGAATAGAGCAAAACTCTGTCATAAATGATGTGCCTCTCTTAATAATGGAATCCATTTTCTGAGAGATCTTGAAACATTTTACTTAACTCCAAACTGGAGTTGTTGACTATCCAAGCTGAGATGAAAAAATGGCAGTATTTAATAGTTCATTTGTGCATGAAATTCTCGACACTCATGTTGAAAAGAACTATAAACCTATACCTCATGTGGGGGACGGCTGGGCCCCATGAAAGGGGGTCGTCCCGGGGACGGGAGGCCACAGGCCTCAGCCGTCCCCCAAAAGGGGGACAGGGGGAAACATCCCCCTTGCCGTCCCCCCGTCCTTGGGGACGTGGGAAACGGGGGGACGCGTCCCCGTGGAACACTGAGGTAAACGAAAAAGGAGAGTCGCTGCCCGTGTATGAATGGACCGAGATCCTGTACAGAAAAGGGTCATTCTATGAGTTTAATTTTAAATTTTTGTGCATGGTCCTGGGACTGTTCAATCGTGAGGCATCTCGCCCGCCAGAGGTCATGACAAGCTATCTGAGGAAGCACAAGTACGGGGACACCTTCCGGCTGACGCAGGGCATTGTAGTCAGAATCTATGGATTCAAGGGGAAGCCGTTCCTGCTGCCCTATTTCTGCACTGACCATCAGTACGGAATGGAGATTGCACGACAAATGGACTATGTCGAGGAAGAGTTCGGCCAGGGAAAGAAAAGGGGCCATATTTTCCAATACCCTATTACCTGGGCGAATATTCAAGTACGCGAGATTGGACAACATGTCTACCTCGAACGGGAACTTATCGACATGGGCCTAATAATGCTGCCGCAGCGCTGGAAGTACGACCCAATTGGGGTCAGGGGTAAATTTGCACACATCTGCCCCCGAGCAGAGATCATGCAGGAAAGGTGCAACAAAACAGGTGCAGACCTCGAATGGCACATTGAGCAGATGCAATCATGGCCTCCATGGCATGATTTTTACTGCGAAGAGGTGACGTATGACCCAGAGCGAAACCCGGATCACCGGTTAGATTCAGCGGGCTTCAAGAAATTCCTCTCCAAGGTGGCGCCCCTCAACTGGCAAAAGGACAAAATCACTGAATGTTGGAAGATGAGATGCCGCACGCAGCACGATAAATCCAACCGGAAAACGCTGGCCGTTGATGATGAGTTTTCGGCCCTATATGATCAATATGCTGACACGTGGCGGCCTTTCACATTTCGAGATTGCGTTCCCCGAGGCGCTAGGAAGAGGTATAAAAGGAGGTCCTCCCAGCAATTGTCTACTCTCGGAACTTCCAGCGCAACGCCAGCAAGCAGTCAAGTGGGCCCAATGTTGCCTCCAGCTCCTGAAGCATTATCCGAAAGGGCGCAGCAGCCAGAAAAGTCAACTCCAGAAGTGGCACCCCAGGCGGAAAAAGCGACAGAACAGCCAGCTAGTGGAGCGGCCGCGGCGAACATCCTCCCGTCTAGACCCTGGTACAAGTTTACCGTGGGCACATCGCAACCTGCCGCCCCAACCTCCTCTCTCTCTTTTGAACCAGCCGCAGTGCCGGAAGAAAAGAAAAGGAAGAGGAGCGAAAAGGCCAAGCGGCCTAGGGAGTCTGCACAACAACCGGCCGCGGCACGGACAGGAGCAGCCGCGCCGGAAATCGTCTCTTTGGACAGCCCTGAAGCAGAAGCAGAAACTTGGGCTGCAGACGTTCTCCAAGCAGCGGCTCAGGCGGAGCCCGCAGGTACGTCCACTTCCCCGCTCCCCCAAATCCCAGTCGGCCCTGCCGTAACGCCATCTCCCATTGTATCAGGGCAAGCCCTAGTCCCATCTTCTTCATCTCAGACCACTCAACCCTCGCACAACCCACATTCCTTTGACCAGTTCGCCCAAGACCCGAACGCTTTCCAGTCTCTCAGCCAAACCCTAGAACCCTCGCCCGCGGCCAGTGCCGAAGCTGTGCATACATCGCCGCGTCGTTCACCTCCATTGTTCAAAACCCCACCAACGCCCTCCACTCAGCCGCTCACTTCCCCTAGGGCCCGGTCGCCCTCAAAAGTGACCACAGCTTCTGGAATACCTCCTACTTTGCTGTTTGCAGGGAAAATGCCGCAGCAAGATCAGATGCTGGAAGACCTCGACTTCATGCAGATCGCAGATGACCAGCCTCTGGCAGCAAGAGCCGCAGGGTGTTCCGCCTCTTTCCTTCAGGGCATCAAATGCAGGAGGGCCGAGGAAATAGCTGCCCCGGTGAAGCGCACCAAGTATGACTTGGACAGGAGGGTGCTGAGAACTGAAAAATTGGTTCCAAAAGTGAAGAAGCCCCTCCGGGAAATGACCGAGGCAGACTATGAGCATCAAGTCAAGGAGAAGAGCTTTGATGACATCAACGAGGAATACGAAATCAACGGCATTCGTCGCAGAACCGATAATCTCCTTGTCAAGCGACTTGAGAATCAGGAGGCGCTGTTTCAGATGCAAAATACTTCAAGGCAGCTGGAGGAGGATCTGGCCAAGGCCACTACGCAGCTGGGGTCTGCACAGCAGGAGATCGATGAACTAAAAGCCCAGCTGGCCGCCTCTCAGCAGGCGGCCGCAGCGCAAAAACAGACAACCGAACAGCTGTCAGAGGAGAAAAAGGCAGCAGCGGGAGCGGGTCTCTCGGCTCCGGGATTCATTGAAACAGGCTCTGTCACAGCTTGAGGAGAAAACATCACAGACGGCGGCCTTTTCAAAGAACAAGATCAAGGTGATGCGGGCTGGTTTGCTACAGGGTTGCAGGGCCAACGTTGTCAGGTCCATATCGGTCCTGGATTTCACGTCCAGGATCCAAGAAGTATCTGCCCAGGGAAAGCCTGTGGTAGAGGAGGCCGAACGCCAAGCGAAGCAGGGGCTGGACTTGGCAATGAAACTTGAGGAGTACGAGCGCAAGGGCCTCCGATTTCCCCCTATGTCCCGAATTACCCTAGAATGGGCAGATGCAAGGGTAACCTTGCATTATTATTTTGATAAACTAGAAAAAATAAGGGCAGCCAGGAAAATGCTGGACGCATTAGACCATGAGATGTACATTTGCCTGGCCCCCTTCAACGCTCTTTCTGAGCACGGTTGCCCGAGCTTCATCAAGGATGGAGAATTTTTGACCCTTGAGCAGGTGAAACTGAATTGGCTGTCCTTCGAGGCAGACACAGCAGAAATTGACAGTTGGGCTGAGCCAATTCAGGAAGCTCAGGTCACCCAGATGGTATCTAGGTACTGCAAGATCAACACCTCCCTCAAGGAGTTGGGAGAAAGATACCACACCATCGACATGCATGCGGTCGCAGCATTCAGAGCAGCGCTGAAAGATGTCAGCGACTTAGGGCCATTTCAGGCAGCAGCCTGGGACCAAGCCAGGACCGCATACAATCTTGTCCTTGAGCGGGAACAGCCGGCCGAGCAAGAAGGTGACAGCGGCAACCATTCAGGTTCAGAAGGAGGAGAAACAGAAGAAGCAACTGCCGAAAGCGGATCTGAAGAAGAGCAGTTGCCCAAGAAAAAGCAGTCAGAGCAGCGGAAGGCAGGGGAAGGGAGTTCCTCTGCGCCCAAAGGATGAAGGCTTGGTTCTTTGCGTCGAGGCGAGCTCGACACCCCGCGAGCCGCCAGGAATGTTGCCACATTTTGCACGGGGTGCCATGTTTTCAAATTTTGTAAGTATGCTGCTCTCCCTTCCTTCCATCCTTCTTCCCTTTCTCCACTTTTCCCTTCTTCCCTTTCCTTCAGTTTCATTCCTCCCTTTTCCCCTTGTACTTCCCCCAGTCAAAACCCCAGAACAGAGCAAGCATTCCCTGAAAAATTCTAAGTGTCAGGGCGCAACCCGACTTCGCAGCGAAGTCGGGGTGCGCCCTCAAGTTGGAGCGCACTAGGGAATGCGAAGTGCAGAAACAGGCTGAAAAGGAGCAGAATTTGGCTAAGTGTCAGAGTGCAACCCGACTTCGCAGCGAAGTCGGGGTGCGCTCTTCTTCCTGTGCGCACTTGGGAAACAGTGTTTGCAAAATTCAGCTAAGTGCCGGAGCGCAACCCGACTTCGCAGCGAAGTCGGGGTGCGCTCCCCCTTTTGTGCGCAGTCCGAACAGCGGCCGAAACAACCAAGTGCTGAAGTGCGCAACCCGACTTCGCAGCGAAGTCGGGCTGCACCCTCTGACCGGTGCGCAGTTGGGCAAGATCCATCAAGCAGCCCAGAAATCGGCTAAGGCACGGAGGCCTCCCCAACTGCACTGTTCCCCACCTGCGCTACCCGATGGCGCTCTGATCCCAGGCGAAGTTGGACAAACTGCCTTTCAAGGCAGACATGTGTCACTCATCAGAATTCGACAAGTGTCCATCCTCGGGATTCGAGCCGAGATGTGACGGGAAAAGGGACAAGCATGGGCCGAACTACCTACGCCAGCTGCCTCCATTTAAGCTGATGCAAAGTTCCACCTACCACAGCTACCCGCATTCCTGCTGACTAGAAGTTTCACCCGACGCACTGCCACGTAGCTGTACAGCTTTCAGGGAGACCTTGCTGCAAGTATAGTCCTCGCCGACAGGAGTCAACATCAGCAGTTCTTCTGCCGCTTTTGTCAGCTATTGTCCGGTCTGGGACTTTGTGCCCGTAATTGTAATCGGGGGGAACTTGGGCTATAAATAGCCACACCATTTCATTGTAAAAGGGTGGAAGGGGAATATACTGCTAGGGAACCATTGTAGCTATACGTTTGCTTCTGAATGCAAGACACATACTTGGCTCTGCTTACTGTCATCATCTTTTATGCTGCCTTGTCATTTCTGCCTCATGTTTCTTATTTCATTGCTTACTGTTATACTAAACTCTGGATTCCAGTATTTGATGATTAAGTATTCTTGGAATGCATAGATAGAGGATACATAGGATGCATGATAGCTGTAGTTTCTATGGTGTGTTTTGTATTTAATTGTTGTTAGTAGTGGTGATTGATCGTTGTCGTGTTGCTTATTCCCCCCACCCAACTCCAATCACATTTGGATCTCTTTCCGCACTTTATCTCTTTCCTGTACCCTTAGCTAAAACACTAAAAAACCCACAGGAAGCCGGCCTTCTCCGGAGATTGGCACGGAAGGCATTCCTTCCTTCCGGCCTTTCAATATGGTGGGCGAATTTGGGGCGCATTATACCAAATCCTTTCCTAATGGCAGATTCGTAACCAACGAGGCCCCAGCTAGCTGGAAGGCTAGTTAAGGGATTCAATGAGTCCGCTGATTCCTCCTCGTTGCTGCACCAATTTCAAAGCATTCAACGCCTTCCGCAAGAGGAGATATCAGACTTTAACGTAAGGTTCACGAGGTCCTGGAAAAGAGTACCCCCCGAGCTGCGTCCTCCTTAAGACAGGCTGCTCATTATTACCTGAGAGCTTTCAACTCGGACATTTGTCTAGTTATCAAGTTAGCCCGGGTCAACACTTTTCCCGCATTATATGAGGCTGCTCAGCAGGCAGAACTAGACATGATTGCTATAGGCAGGCTCCCTCATAAAATGCAGCCTCCGATCTACCCGGATTTCCCTTAGTCCCAATATCCGCCCGCGTCGGGTGGGGCGCCATCCTCATCCAATCAGCACCCCCATCAGCCGTGGAATCATGCACCAACCATTGCTCCCTACGGTCCGCCTCAGATCCATTATACTAATCCGCCACCTCCGCAACATCCAACACTCCCCGCTCCCCCTCAATATCGAGCGTTTCATGCTCCTCCACCATTAGCCACATTACCTCCGCCCGGCCCGGCCGGCGCCTGCCGATAATGATATACAAAATAAGATCCTTCAGGAAGTGCGGGCTCTTGCCTCCGGTTACCATACAATCTCCAATGACATGACAATCATGAAGAAGAAGCAGGCTCAGATGGAGTTTGTTCCTAGAAGGCCATACCCTCCTCTTGCGCTAACAAAAGATCAAGCAGCTCAAGCGCAAAGGCCTCCGACAAGAAATGCTGAAGGCAATGCTCAGACTGGCACTTCTGACCGCGTCAACTGGTGCTCTACTTGCAACGACCCCCATGGAGAAGAGAGTTGCATGTTGCATCAGCATTATATTCAGACCCTTGCGGGTAGCGCCATAGAGGATGAAGCATACATGATTCGTGATGACGAGGGTAACTTTGCAGTCCCTGAAGAAGATCTCGTATCCCTCTTAACCAAAGAGGGCAAAAAGCCGATTGAGGCCACTCCGGCCCAAATGAAGCCGTTAAAGGTGTATGCAAGAAGGGAGAAGACACAGCCTGCTGTGGCAGCTCCTGATAAGCCGCCTTTACCTCCGACTACCAAAGAGAAGCTCCCGGCGCTCAAGGCTCCCGTAGTCAAGGCTCCAACGACCCAACCTCCAGCTGAAACAAAAGAGCAAGCTCAGGAGAAGCTGAGGTACCCGTCGCTGACAAAGAGGCAGAGGGTCGAAGCCACGCAACAGTACCGCACCAAGTACGAGCCAGCAAAGGAGGCGGAAGGGGCCGGTACTTCTACCTATAATATAGTCGATGAGCTCAAGAAAACTCCAGCAAAAATAAGCATGTACGATGCTCTTCAGCTCCCAGGACAGGTAGACCTGTTGCAGGAATCCTTGAAGAATGTAAAAGACGGGAAGCCGACACAGCCTACTGTGTTAGCTCAGCCCTTGACGACTTTTGCTACCGGAAAGAACAGACCGCCACCTTTTTATCTATCTTTGCGGATGGAAGGTCACATAGTGCATAACTGCATGGTGGACTCCGGTGCTTCGACTACTATCATGCCAAGGGTTGTCTGCGAGGAAATTGGTATGGAATACACAAGGAGCAGCCAAGGTGTGCTACAGTTGGACGACACTCCTGTGAAGACAGTTGGTGTCATCAAGGACATCCCCATCCGGTTGCATAAAGCGCTTGACATTGTGGTCATCCAAGAGGTCGTAGTGGTTGACTTGGAACCCTACTTCGGCATGTGTCTCTCAAGGGAGTTCACTGCGAAGCTGGGTGGATATTTGTCGCTGGACTATTCACATATGGAGGTACCTTTCAAAGGAAGGAGGTTGAAAATTTATAATGAGAAACCTTCCACTTTTCTAGTCGAGAAGATACCCGGGGAGGAGCAGCAAAATGACATGGTTCATCTGACGACCGAGGAGCTGGTAGAAGTAGACCTGGCGGGAGAAACCCTGGAACTGCTGCAAGTGGAGGACGAGTTCTCCTTGTTAGATTTCAACGCCATGATCGAAACCGAACTGGGTTGCTACTCCGTCACTCAGCCTGAGAGGCTTGACCAGACTGCTCAGAAGGATGTAGGACCTGCCCCAGACAAGCTGTGGAAGGCTGTACTTTGATGGTGCCCGATGCAAGAATGGCGTCGGGGCAGGTGTCCTTTTGGTCTCACCATCCGACATTCAAAAGGACTATTGTTATAGGCTGGCTTGGAGTTGCACTAACAATGCGGCAGAGTATGAAGCCCTGTGCTTAGGCTTAAGGAAGGCAGAGAGGCTTGGGATTAAACACTTGCAGATCTTTGGCGACTCAGAGCTGGTGTGCAACCAGATTACTAATAAGTGCGCCTCCAAGAAGCACTACCTCAAGGCGTACCGTAACCGTGTCTGGGATCTGATGGAGTCATTTGACTCACTGAATGTCAAAGCCATCTCTCGTGAAAAGAATAAACATGCTGACATTTTGGCGTCTGTTGGAGCCAAGTACGTCCCGGCTGATGACACTGTGCAGAAGCCGAAGCCGGTTCGTACTATTTACAGGCCTTCTGTGCCTGACAAGGACACCCATTGGCAGGTGTTCGACTGTGACGAGGATATCGTCACCTTTTTGATACATGAAGCTAGTACAATCGAAGGTAGAGACCCTGATGACGAGCAGTATGAGGGGTTAATACAGTTAAAGAATAATCACGTCCCAAAAGGACTGATTACCCTAGAGAGCCTCTTTTATCGGAATGATAGAGCCATATCCCACAGGATCAAAGTAGACCCCAAGCAGTACATGGACCTGGAATTGGAACCTGGAAAGGTGATCAAGGTTGGAACAGATTGCACCGATGAAGAGTTAGAGCAGATCCGAGCTCTATGCAAAGAGTACCCAGATATTGTAGCCTGGTGCTACCAAGACCTGAAAGGGTACGACAGAGAGATGATCCAACACACCATAGAGCTGGAAGAGCAGGCAAAGCCCTTCAGGCAGAAGCAAAGGGCGATAAATCCGAAAATTGAAGCCATGATGAAAGCCGAGCTCATGAAGATGCTTGGAAGCAAAAATCATCTATCCTATCAAGCATTCTTCTTGGGTCGCAAATCTGGTTCCCGTAAGGAAAAAGAATGGAGACATCCGTCTCTGCGTAGATTTCAGGAATCTTAACCAGGCTTCATTGAAGGATCATTACCCACTCCCTCAGATTGATCAAATCCTTCACGTGGTTGCGGGAGCCCAGAGATTCTCTCTCCTGGATGGATTTTCAGGCTATAATCAGATTTGGGTGAAAGATGAAGACCAGCATAAGACGGCGTTCACCACCAAATGGGGAACGTTCGCATATCAGCGCATGCCCTTCGGTCTTTCCAATGTCGGGGCTACATTTCAAAGGGCTATGGACTTGGCGTTCCGCGAGTTGCTCAACAAAATCATTGTCATCTATTTGGACGACATGACTGTGTTTTCACATAAGAGAGAGGACCATGCCTCCCACTTGCGGCAAGTATTTGAAAGATGTCGCGAATTCGGCATATCCATCAACCCAAAGAAGTCAGTCTTTGCGGTGAAGGAAGGCAAGCTGCTAGGCCATGTTATTTCTGAAAAAGGCCTTGCGGTTGACCCCGACAGAGCGGAGGCTCTTCTTCGCTTGTCCATCCCAGTCGACAAAAAAGGGCTGCAGTCATTTTTTGGCCAAATCAACTTCGTAAGGAAGTTTGTGCCTGACTTTGCACAAGTAATCAAGCCCATGGCTGAGCTCCTGAAGAAAGATGCTGAATTTATCTGGACTGAAGAGAGGAAGCAAGCCTTTGAAGAGATCAAGGCCAGGATTGCCCAGGCCCAGTCTTTGATAAATCCAGATTACTCCAAGGACTTCATCCTTTACGCGGTAGGAGAGCCCAAAAGCTACGCTGCGGTTCGACTCAGAAGGGAGATGATGGCGAGGAGCGTCCAATAGCATTCCTAAGCCAGGTGATCCAGCCGCACGAAGAAAGGTATAATTTTATTGAGCGGCAAGTTCATGCGGTTATGAGATCCCTGAGAAAGTTCAAGCACTTTGTCTCCCAGAGCCGGATAACTGTCTTCGTGATACACCCGGATGTCAGAAATTTCATCATCCAAGGGGAGCCTGGTCACAAGAGGGCGGGATGGATTGCCAAAATCCAAGAGTTTGACATAGAGGTACGACCCACAAAGTTAATCCGAGGTCGGGCTCTATGCCAGGAATTGGCCCGAAGTGCTGCAGCTGAAGTCTCTGCTTGTCAGTGGGAGAATCCAATGACAGAAATCAATCTTGCCAACTCCTTATCAGAGGAGAGTGATTGGACAAATGACCTGGTGTGGTATTTTAACACAGGGAGATGTCCAGATCATCTCAATGCCTCACAAAGAAGGAGGTTTAGGCTTAATGCCTTAAAGTATATACTACGCCCCGAGGGGCTGTATTTCAAAAATATTGACGGCATCCTGTTGCGGTGCGTCAAGGAATCAGATCAGCCGAAGGTCCTCGGAGAATTCCACTCTGGGATGCCAGGAGGACATCATTCAGGAAGGCCGACGGCCTTAAAAATCATCAGAGCGGGCTATTATTGGCCCACCCTCTTCACAGATGCGCATGCGGTGTGTCAAAAATGCGAGAAATGCCAGAGGTTCGCCGACAGAAATAGGAAAGCACCCTTGCCCCTCCAGCCAATTCAAGCTGAGACTCCATTTCAGCAGTGGGGTCTGGACTTCATCGGGACGATAACGCCCAACTCTTCGGCGGGGCATAAGTTTATCCTAACAGCCACAGATTACTTTACCCGATGGGCCGAGGCAGCGCCTACAAAGCATGCTGACCAAGAAACGGTCATTGGTTTCTTAGAGAGCCTCATCACCCGTTTCGGGATTCCAGAGGCAATTGTCACAGACAATGGTCCAGGGTTTGCAGGGGCTGTACTCACCGAGTTTACCAGCAAGTATGGCATTTACCACAAGATGTCTTCAAACTACTATCCGCAAGGAAACGGTCTGGCCGAGTCCACCAACAAAAATCTCTTGAAGATTATAAAGAAGACTGTGGAAAGGAACAAGAGGTCGTGGCACCTGCTTCTGGACCGAGCGTTATGGGCGGACCGTATCTCTTTCAAGAAGTCCATCAAGACGTCCCCTTATGCGCTCGTGTACGACAAAGAGGCTGTCTTGCCCACCCACATAGAAATGCCCGCACTCTGGTTGTTAGAAGATGAGAAAGGTGACAGGGACCCCGTGGATGCCCGACTGGCTCAGTTGTTGCAACTGGAAGAGGAAAGGGAAAAGGCGTATCAGGCTTTTACCAAGCACGCCGAGATGACCCAGAACTGGTTTTCGAAGGGAACCACCGCCTGAGTCTTCAAGATTGGAGACTTAGTGCTGAAATGGGACTCACTTAAGGCGAAACCGGGCAACCATGACAAGTTTGATGCCTTCTGGGAAGGCCCCTACCAAATCGCCCGAGTAAACCAGTTCAATGCATTCGTGTTAAGAGACATGGAGGGTCAGATCCTCCCGATCCCCGTTAATGGCTTTCATCTGAAAGCCTACTACCACTGAAGGTTACCAAAGGTTTTCCCCTTGTACATATTTTTATTTCCTGCAGTTCAGTTTTATTTCCGAATGTAAATATTGCTTTCAGTTTAGTTAGTTTCCTGCTTTGATTCAAAAAAGAGAGCTGAACGTCCTCAAAAGAATGGTGCATGGCAGTCCCTAAAATGGCTAAGGCAGGAAAAGTCACCCGACTTCGCAGCGAAGTCGGGCATCGCCCTTAAGTTTGTGCGACGTCGGGAGGTTCCAAGGCAAGAGCAAGTGGGAAAAGGTTCGAGAATTTTTCTAAGTGTTGGGGAAGCCGCCCGACTTCGCAGCGAAGTCGGACGGCGCACCCTATCTTGAGCGCAGCCGGACGGGAACAAAGCAAGAAAATGCAAAAGCGACTAAGTGTCCCGCCCGACTGCGCAATTTTTCCCTGCGCCGCCCGACTGCGCACACAAAAATTTGCGCACTCCGACGGGCGCGTCCTAGAGGCATGGTGTATGACGGAAAATATTTCTAAGTGTTGGCCTCCCAAAGGCGCATCTTCCATAGTGCGAAGTCGGACTGCGCTCGTTTTTTGGGCGCACTTGGTCGGGGAGTTTAAAAAATTTGCTAGCTTGCCTAAGGTTTCACAACACGCTTCCCCAGTTAAATGCCTCGAAGCGTGTGCCCAGTTGGCACCCATGACGTCATTAAAAGCACGGGTTTCGAAGACTTTAAGGAATGATTGCGCAATTTTCGAAGCAGATGTCATAAATGAAAAAGCGCATCAGGGTGCAATGATGTACAAGTCGCGCTTTCCAACAGTGGATCCCACGCGCGGCCGTCGAGGAATAACGGCGCTTCTCACCCACTTCGGGCAAAAAACTTTAAATTCCCCTCGCGCCATTAATGTTGCTTTCCCCATTTTTAGAAAAAGGCTTCTTACTTACTCAGAGCATCAGAATTACCAAAGTGAATTCGAGCTGCGTTGTGAAAGAGGAGAAAGTGCGAAGTTTTACTAAGTTACAGCTGTAATTTCTGTTGATTCCCAGCGCCATGAGTGAGAGGCCGAGTACAGACAAAGGGAAAGCGCCCATGCAGGCGGACCCTAGTGATTCAGAGCAGGAACCTGAGGAGCAGACCGACTCGGGCGCTCATGAAAGTGAAGCGCCGAAGGAGAAAAGAGGAAAATCCAGGGCGAGAAGCTCCAAGAAGCAAGGTCCTCCCCCGCCGCCCATAGACCGCCTGGCCGAGTACAGAGACGGCGATTACTCCATTAGTATCACGAAGCTGCGCCCTAATGTCAAGGAATGGGCAGACAAGGTGTCGCCCTCACACCATCTCGGGGCCGCCTACAGGTCGAACCTTTACTGGTTCTTGTGCCCTCCTGTTCACCACTGCCCAGAGCTGGTCGAGTCAATTGTAACATATTACAAACCAGCCACCCGGCAGGTCTGCGACTGCCAAGGGAGGGTGTTGTTTACCCTCTTCAAGGAGAGCGTACAACCAGCTTTCGCGCCGGGGCTCGAATTCGACCCGAACGCCATTGTCAGGAAGATCAATTTGGAAGAGCAAGCGGGCAGGTTCAGCCAAGGCAAAAGGATGAGGGAGTTTCTTAATTCGGAGCTGAAGTGTCCACTACCGGCTGCAAAATGGCCGTCGGGTCCTATACCCCTGGCAAATTTCAACAGCAAGTATATCTATACTATTCTTGCCTGGGTTCTGGGCTGCGGCACTGACGCAGAAGTGCACCCATACCAGCTGGCGCTCGCAGAATGTATTCTGCATGGGGAGTTGTATGACCCCAATGCCCTAAAAAGCGGAAGGCGCCCAATCTATTTCGATTGGGCAGACTGGGTGGCGTACGCCATTCATTCAAGTCTGGTGAAGATACAGCAGAAGAAGACGACGGAATTCAGGCACTGCTCATTTCTTGTATGGTTGTGCTTGTACCACATGCATTACCGGATGAATATCGTCGGGCTTAAGAAAGTGGATGAGCAGGGCGCGCCGCTGCCAGTATATGAGTGGACGGAACTGTTGTATAGGAGGGGGTCGTATTATGACTTTAATTTCAAATTTTTGGGTATGACCCTGGCACTTTTCAACGGCAAGGCGAGTCGCCCTCCTCATGTTATGACGAGGTACCTGTCAAGGAGCAAATTTGGGGATACTTTCCGGTTGACCCAGGGCATCATCATCAGAATTTACGGGTTTAAAGGGAAGCCATTCCTGCTGCCCTATTTTTGTATTGAATATCACTTTGGCCTCGAGGCAGCGCGGCAAATGGACTGCGTTGAAGAAGAATTCGGCCAGGGAAAGAAGAGGGGCCACATCTTCAAGTATCCTTTTACCTGGGGAGACATTGAGGTCCACGAAATTGGGCAGCATGTATACCTAGAGCAGACCCTCCTCAACTTGGGCCTGGTGTAGTTGCCGCAACGCTGGAAATATGACCCAATCGGGGTAAGGGGAAAATTCGTGCACGTCTGCCCGCGGAAGGAAATCATGGAAGAAAGGTGTAATAAGACAGGGGCAGACCTAGAATGGCACATTGAGCAGATGCAGTCGTGGCCACCATGGCATGATTTTTACTGTGTGGAAGTAGACTATGATCCCGAGCACAATGATGATCACAAACCGGGATCAGTTGGTTTCGAAGACTGCTCGCGAAGGTGGCGCACCTGGGCTGGACAAAAGACAAAATCATCGAATGTTGGAAAATGAGGTGTCGCACGCGGCACGATAAATCAAAGAAAAAGACGCTGGCCATAGACGATGAGTTTTCCACCTTGTATGATAAATACGCTGACAAGTGGCAGCCGTTCGTATTCCGAGATTACGTTCCCCTAGGCGCCCGGAAAAGGTATAAAAGGAAGCCCCCTCCTCAGCATTTGCCCGTTCGAAAGACGTCCAACAGCAAAGCGTCAAAAGGCAAGGAGGTGGGCCCAATGTTGTCCTCAACGCCTGAAAAGTCGCCTCAGACAGAGAAGGAGCCCGAAAAGTCAGCCAGCGAGGCAGCAGTAGAGGGCACAGATCCGACAAGGCCTAAGTACAAATTCACCGTAGGCACCCCGGCCCCTGACGTATCAACCGCCTCTGCTCCCCCCGAGCAAACAACCGCTCCAAAACAGAAGAAAAGAAAAAGGGGCGAAAAAACCAAAGAAAGGCGGCCCAAGAAGGAGGCTGCGCAGCAGATAGTGGTGGCCCCACGAGCGAGTGCGGCTGCAAGCGAAATAATCTCGGTCGAGGATAGTCCTCAGAGAGAGGCAGAGGCCTGGGCCGCGGGAGTCATTCAAGCACCAGCTCAGGCGGAGCACGCAGGTACGTCCTCTTCCCCTGTGCAACAAACCCTAGCTAGCCCTGTTGTTACGCCCTCATCTTCCACATCTGGGCACATTTTGGCTGCCTCGTCCTCTTCACCAATCACGCAGTCCCAGCACAGCCCTCGGTCCTTTGGCCGCTTCGCCCAAGACCCCAATATTTTCCAAACCCTGGGTCAAACCCTAGGTCTCTCTCCCGCGGCTAGCACTGAAGCAGTCTCCCCGTCCCCACGCCGCTCACCCGCCGCCGATACCGCCTTCCAAACCCCATCTCCACCTCCTCAGCAACCGCCCACTTCCCCTAGGTCCCGGTCGCCCTCAAGAGCGGCCTTGTCTTCCGGCGTACCACCCGCCTCATTGTTTTCAATGAGGATGCCGCAGCAGGATTTGGCCTCGGCGTACCCCATGTTGGCAGAACTGGAGCTGATGGATAAACAGCTGCAAGTCACGGATGATCAGCCCTTAGCTGCAAAGGCCGCAGGGGGTTCTGTTGCTTTCCTCCAGGGCGTAAAAAAGAGAAGGGCCGAGGAGATTGCCATACCAGTAAAGCGCACCAAGTATGACTTGGACAGAAGGGTGCTCCGAACAGAAAAGTTGGTGCCTAAAGTCAAGAAGCCCCTCCAGGAGATGACCGAGGCGGACTATGAGCACCAGATCAAAGAGAAGAGCTTTGACGACATAAGCGAGGAGTACGAAATAAGCGGGATCCGCCGAAGGACTGACAATCTCCTCGTCAAGCGGCTCGAAACCCAGGAGAAGCTGTATCAGCTTCAGAATGATTCAAGACAGCTGGAGGAGAATCTGGCCAAGACGACTACGCAGCTGGAGTCCGCTCAGGAGGAAGTAAAAAAGTTGAAGGATCAGCTCGCGGCATCCCAGCAGGAGACGGCAGCCCAGAAAAAAGCAGCTGATCAGCTAGCAGAAGATAAGAAAGCAGCGCTGGTGCATGTTGCCCAGTTGCAGAATCAGCTCCAGCAGACTCAGGCGCTGCTAGAAGAGAAGGCGTCTCAGGCGGCCGCTTTTTCGAAGGACAAGATCAAAGAAATGAGGGCTGGCCTGCTGACAGGTTGCAGGGCCAATGTTGTCAGGTCCCTATCCGTCCTGGATTTCATCTCCAGGATACAAGAAGTTTCTGCCGAGGGTAAGCCTACGGTAGAGGAGGCCGAACGTCAAGCGCGACAATGGCTAGACTTGGCGATAAAACTTGAGGAGTATGAGCGCAAGGGCCTCCGATTCCCACCAATGTCACGGATTGCCCTAGACTGGGCAGATGCAAGGGTTACCTTGCAAAATTATTTTGAAAAATCTGAGAAGATTAGGGCTGCCAGAAAGATGCTGGATGTGTTGACCCATGAGAAGAACATCTGCCTGGCCCCCTTTAACACTCTTTCTGCGCTCGGATTTCCGAGCTTTGTCAAAGATGGAGAGTTTTTGCCTCTGGAGCAAGTAAAGCAGGACTGGCAGGTTTATGAGGCAGACACCTCCGAGATTGATGGTTGGACTGACCCAGTCCAAGAGGCACAGGTGACCCAGATGGTGTCTAAGTTCTGTAAGATCAATACTTGCCTCCAGGAGCTGGGAGAGAGGTACGACACCATCGATGTGCATATGGTCGCGGCATTCAAAAGGGCGCTGAAGGATATCAGCGACTTAGAGCCCTTCCAGGAAGCAGCTTGGGATCAAGCTAAGGCTGCTTATGAGCACGTCCGTGAGCGGGTTCAACGCAAGAAGGGGACAGTGGCGCTGAGCAATCAGGCTCAGAGAGAGAGGAAGAGGAAGGTACAGAAGAAGAGACCGCTGAGAGCGAACAGGAGGAAGAACAGCTACCCAAGCGAGGGGCTCAGCAGCGGCAGCGACAGAAGGATGCAGGGGCCGGGAGTGCCTCTGTGCCCAAGGGATAAAGGCCTGGTTCGTTGCATCGAGGCGAGCTCGACACCTCGCGAGCCGCCAGGAATGTTGCCACATTTTGCACGGGGTGCCATGTCTTGAAAATTTTGTAAGGATGTTGCTTTGCCTTCCCTCTTTCTTCTTTCCCTTTCTTCTTCATGTCCCTTCTACTCTTCAGCCATCAGATTTCTGGTTCTCCATCTTCTATTTTCATGTTTCTGATTGTTTCTGTGAGTGGGCAAATTTGCCCAAAAAATCTTCTAAGTGTTGGAATCCGCCCGACTGCGCAGCGCAGTCGGGCTGCGCTTGTCTACTTTTGCGCACCTGGGCAGTATTGTTAAGACTTTGCCCAGAAAATTGGCTAAGTCATGGAGCCGCCCGACTTCGCAGCGAAGTCGGGCGGCGCTCATAGTCCGGTGCGCACCTGGGCGGCCTCATGGAAAAAGCAGCCAAAAATTGACTAAGTGTTGGGCCCGCCCGACTTCGCAGCGAAGTCGGACGGCGCCCTGAAGACGGTGCGCACTTGGGCGGCATTGTCGAGGCATCAAGATTCTAAGTGCTGAGCCGCCCGACTTCGCAGCGAAGTCGGGCTGCGCTCATCTAATTGTGCGCACTCGGGCGGAAGGACAGGAAAATGCTGCTAAAATATTCTAAGTGTCGGACTCCGTCCGACTGCGCTGCCCCGCCCAACTGCGCTCCTGTTTTGCTGCGCCATCGGACGAGAAGTAGAGGGCTGCTGAAAAGATTCTAAGGCACGAAGGCCCGCCCAACTGCGCTGTTTTCACCCTGCGCCGTCCGGCTGCGCTCCAGTTTTGTGCGCAGTCGGGCGGGATAGAAATACAAAGGATAAGCTTCAAAGGATGAGCTTCTAAGCTCAGTTTTTCTCCCCCCATCAGATGCTGACAGGTGTTCGGTCTTGGGATCCGGGTCAAGATGTGACAGAAGGTGTGCCACCAGGGTACAGGACAGATGAGCGTGAACTGACAGATTGTACCGCATCTGCCCCCATTCAAACTGACTCGATTTCTCACCTACCGGATTGCCACGTGGCTGCCATATTTTCAGGTGAACCTTGCTGCAAGTACATTCCTTGCCCGCAGAGGTCAAACATCAGCCGCTTTTGCCGCTTTTGTCAGCTTTTGTCAGGTCTGGGATTCCGTGCCCAAATTGTAATCGGGGGGAGAATTGCGCTATAAATAGCAGCCTTATTTCATTGTACAAGGGTGGAAAGGGGATATATTGCTAAGGAACTTCTGTAGCTGTGCACTTGCTTTTGAATGCAAAGTATATTTGGCTCTATTAGTTGTGTTTATCTTGTATGCTGCCTTTATTAAGTATTTCTGCCTCATGTTGCTTATATTGCTGATTATTGCTATTCTGCTTTTTTGGATATCAGTATTGGTGATTAAGTATATCTAGAATGCTGAAGTAAAGGATACATAGGATAGAATTGCTCTAATAGTTTTTGCTACATACGTTGTTTTGATTGTTGTTGGTAGTAGTGATTGGTTAGTTGTTGTGCTGCTTATCTTCCCCACCCGAAACAAGCATATTTATGTTTCTTTCCGTACTTTATAATTTCTTTCCTGCACTCTGAGCTAAACCCCCCAATTGAGAAAACATAGGAAGCCGGCCTTCTCCGGAGATTGGCGCGGAAGGCATTCCTTCCTTCCGGCCTTTCAATCTGTTGGGCGAATCTAGGGCGCAAATAGATTAAAATCCTATCCTAGTGGCAGATTCGTAACCAACAGTCCTTTGGCACATGTGGGTATAACCTGACATTTTCGCCTGGTTTCCTTGCCAAATGGAATTTGAGGTGATATATGCCTCCATTCATCATAGACCCACAAAAATTGCAATAGACTTCTCCTTTATTTTCCCCTTCCCTTGCATACTTCCCTGCTGCATCTCTTTTCGATGACGTTTTCTTGTGACTACACATAGAAACAAATAACAACAAACAATTACTTAAAAAGAAAAGAAAAAAGAAAACACTAACCCCTAAACTCTAGTTTGAAGTTTAAAACTTTAAACATTGACAGCTGAAAAGATGGACTTGCACCAATATTATTGGCAGCAAATAACAGCAAACAATTACTTCAAAAAAAAAACCCTAAACCCTAGTTTGAACTTTTGAAGTTTAAACATTGACAGCTGAAAAGATGGACTTGCATACATATTTTAGGCAGCAAATAACAGCAAACAACTACTTAACAAAAAAACTAAATCCTAAACCCTAGTTTTAAACATTGATAGCTGAAAAGATGGACTTGCATACATGTTTCAGGCAGCAAATAACAACAAACAATTACTTTAAAAAAAAAAAACTAAATCCTAAACCCTAGTTTAAAGTTTAAACATTGACAGCTGAAAAGATGGACTTGCATACATGTTTCAGGCAGCAAATAACAACAAACAATTACTTGGAAAAAAAAACTAAAACCTAAACCCTAGTTTAAAGTTTAAACATTGACAGCTGAAAAGATGGACTTGCATACATGTTTCAGGCAACAAATAACAACAAACAATTACTTATTAAAAAAAAATCCTAAACCCTAAACCCTAGTTTGTTGCATTTGGTTTTACACAAAAAAAAAACAAAAAATATGCTTGGAATAGAATAAGAGAAAAAAAATCAGTTTGCTTACCTCAAATGAATCCTTTGGGTAGATGTTGGTGGCTGTTGGATTCCTTCAAACTCCCAAAAATCCACTATTAGGATGCATTTTAGGGTTTTGTTTGGTGTGTTAGCAGGTAGGCAAACCTCTCTCTTAAGTTTGGAAGAAGCGCAATGAGGAAAATTTGAAAAAAAAATAAGAACTTTTATGCCATGCTTATTGAGTTGAAATAGTTTTGGTAGATGACTCTGTCTTCCAGTGATGGCGCACCATTATGGCTCAACTACTTGTTTTGGGAGATTGTGCGCCATTACTCATATCCCCCTCTTTTGTTCCGATGAGTTCCTGTTTGTTAGAGCAATGGATCACCCCTTTGGAACTTCTTTCTTCCTTTTTCTCGGAGGTTTTACCTGATAGGATCTGCTTATTGGAACTTTTGTATCTTTTTACTTTGAAGCTTTCACAAGTTTCAATGGCAGCTTTATCAGACTTTTATTTTCTGCCTGGTCCTATTTCCCCAAAACCTTTGATTAGCCTTTGTTCGCGCCTTCTTTAAAACATTCACCAACTTTTGCCTTCTGATCGGATGTTTTCCTTATCTTCTTTTAAGACAGGGGTCTTTGGAGTCCCACATAGTGCAAACTATAGATAATGACATTTAGTCCGCGGGACTGTCTACCCAGTATATCTCTATGTCAACAACTTTGCTATCATCTTGACTTGCCCCTCATTTTGGATGAGCTGCTAGTGCAAAGAAGCTTCACCTTGGCGGAATTTTGCTAAATGTGAGGAAGTAGATGTCTAATGAGGTCTCTTGATGTAGAGCTCCCGCAAGTTTTTTGTCTTCTTCCTCCAGTTGCAGATTTCCCTTCAGCCATCCCTCAGTATTAGATACTATCTTGAAGGTGTGGTGGAGAGATGAGGCATGAGGAGCCTAAAGCCGTGGTCCCAAACAAATGTGGAAGAGAGTCAATTTTGTTGGCTCATTCACGATCATTGTTTGGGTTGAACTTTTGCCATTGATAGGGTTTTTTCAGTTATCATTGAAAAGGCTCATTAGCCACCTTCCACAGTGAAATGGGGGGGGTGAGGGGGTGTTTGGGCTTGGCAAGTCCAGGGGATGAGATCTGCAGCACTGTTGTAGCTTGTGGCTGCCTTTCCCTTCTTTCTTCTTCTTCCAGGGCTTTCTATAGGGGCTCCTTTTGTCCTAGAACCGCTAGAAGCTCCCAACTAGGACCGGTACCATGGACCTTTTCAAGTGATCCACTACTGTGAAAGATCCAAGAGACACAACCCTCTATGGGATGAATCATGGCCTTTCTTCAATCAGTTGGGTGCTTTTGGTGCTGGTGGTGATATTTGTTGCCTCGGGACCATTGGGGTGCTTTGCTCAACAAATGTCGAGACTTTTGATAATGCAACTGCAAGAAATCCTGAGTCATTGTTGGCTATCTTAACTTGGCTTCCTGGAGCCTTCTGGCCTCTTTGCTGAATGATAGTAGGAGGCACAGGTGCCCTTGACTGTTGAGATGTTGTAGCTGGAGGTTGCCATTGTGGTTGGGCTGGCTTGTGCTAACTGCCAAGGGTCATTGAGTTGCCTTTGTCTCTTTCCTCCATTGCCCTCTTCTTAGACCACGTCAGATAGTCTGATTGGACTTGTGGTCTTTTGGCCATTAGATTACCCATCTTGTCGGTCATAGCATAGATCTCTTCTTCATCCCAGGTTACCAAGACTCGTTCTTGGGGGGAGTAATTAGGTTTTGAGACAGAGGAAGTGGAAGTATGTTGCTTTGACATTTGGCTCCCACTCCCTGAATATGAAGTGGATGCCTGAGACGACATTATTTCAATCGTTGCAATAGCAAGAAGTTGAGACATTTCATTTTGACTGAAGTTTACATCTGAAAGGGGGCAATACCAAGAGGTAGACTCGTATACATAATTGTTATGGATAGGGGCTATTTCCCTAGCATGGTTAGGGAGCTTTGTTTGTAGAGGAGTCACTACCAAGACTATTTGATGACTTTGGCCTTGGGCTTGACCATTTTCCCGACTATCCTGAAACTTAGGCCTTGGATACCCATTAGATGGGGCTCCATGTCCATGATTTCCTTGTAGGAAAGGAGGTCTCAAATTGTTTTGATAAGGGTACCTTTGGGTATTTTGTTCCCTCCTCATGGCCAATATTTCATTGGCAATTAATGTAAGCAACTTGTGTGATGCTTCCTTTTTTGGGTCCTTTGGAGCAGGTGATATTAGAGTTTGTGGGGCAACACTAACTGTGGGTGAGATTGAGGATGCCTGAAAGGTTGTTGGTTGAGCAACCAAAGTAGGTTGGTAAGGGGGTTGCATATTGGGACACAAGGGCATGGGTGGCCTAGGGGTTAGCCTTCCAATTTGAATCAAACCATGCTCGACTTGAATGGCTACTCCATAAGCTTCTAGTAGAGAATTTCCACCTTAGGCCTTAAATCATCAATGAGCTTTCAGAATCTAAGGCCTTTAAGTAATATACAAATGCTATACCTAGGGGAGGACGAAGCTCTTGTTGTCACATTTTTGCACGGGGTGCAATGTCTTCAATGTTGTTTTGTAACAGTGCTGCTCTTCTTTTCCTCCTTTCGTTTTTCTCGCTTCTCTCCCTTTCCTTTTCTTTCCCATTCTCTTTCTCTCCCCCCTTTTTTCCATGGAGTTCCCCAGTTGATTTTCCAGCTTTCCAGCAGGTCTATCTGAAATTGGCTAAGTTTTGGTGCGAAGTTCGCACTTCGCCCAGTTTTGGTGCGAAGTGCGCACTTCGCCCAGTTTTGGTGCGAAGTTCGCACTTCGCCCCACCTCCTGGGCGCACCTTGCACTAGCAGACTGACAGGTCAATGCAGAAAAAAGGTAAAATGCCGGAGCAGGTCCATATGGCGGCAGACACCAGTGTTCGCTCGTGCGCAGCTTCGACTTCTCAACGGAGCGGGAATGCGCCCTTGACAGGTGTACAGTAGGGGAACAAACCCGGAATTTGACCAAGGCTTGAAGGCCTTCCCCGACTGCACTGATTTTTGCACGCATCCCAAGGAGCCCCGATCCCAAGCAAAGATAGAATGCCCTCTAAGGCAGGCATGTGTCACACGGCATAACCCATCATCAGACAAGTGTCCAGCTTCAGGATTTGAACCAAGACTGCCGACCAAAAGGGATAAGCATGGGCTGCCTGCACCGCCTGCGTTAATAGCCACATTCAAAGCTGATCTGAGGTTTCACCGCTCCAGCTACTAGCAACCCTGCCGACTTGAAGAATTACCCAGCACTCCGCCACGTAGCTGTCCAATTTCCAGGAAGACCATGCTGCGGGTACAGCCCAGTCCGACAAAAGGTCAGCATTTGCAGCTCTTTCGCCGCTTCTGTCAGCTCATGTTTGACTGGGACTCTGTGCCCATTAATGTAACAAGTGGGACTCGGGCTATAAAAGCCCATCTGAAATTCATTGTAAAGGGTGGAAGGGGAATGTTTGTTAGGGAACTACTGTAGCTTATCATGTAATTGTACTTCTGCTTATAAATACAATCTGTATGCCTGGTTCTGTTCTACTATCTTTATTCTTTTATGCTGTCTTTCATTATATGCCTTAGGCCCACCTGTGTCGCTGCTCGTTAATTCACTTTGGCATTTGGCGATCAGGTTCCTCTAGCATTGCTTGCTTAAAGCACCTTATGTACTTCATTATTTAAAGCATTCATTATAAATTTGGTAGCAGTTCCATCAGTTGTGTGTGACGTTGCTGGCCCGTATCTGGTGATTGATGCGATCCCTCGTTGTTAGTTCCTTGTAGGGAATGTTTGCTAGGGAGCCATTGAAGTCGTGCGTTAAACTCTCTACCTAACACATATACCTGGCTCTGGCATCTCTAGGTTTACTTTCTACCCCTGTCAGTGTATGTATCTGGTGATTGATACGATCCCCTGTTGTTAGTTCCTTGTAGGGAATGTTTGCTAGGGAGCTATTGAAGCTGTGCATACGCTGCTGGTGTATCGGAAGTACGCCTAGGTTTTGCAGTTCCTTGTCATGCTCTGTGTTTGTATGCGGTAAGTAGCGGTGATTGGTGTGTTCCCGTCATTGTTAGTTCCCCCCACCAACCTTTGGACATATTTGTATCTCTTCTGTACATTTGTCTCTTTCTGTTCCTTTATTTCTTTCCTGTTCCCTTTAGCTTAAATCCCCCCCCAAAAAGGAGCCGGCCTTCTCCGGAGATTGGCTCGGAAGGCATCTCTTCCTTCCGGCCTTTCATGCTGGTGGGCGAATCTGGGCGCATTAACCAAAAATCCTTTCCTCATGGCAGATTCGTAACCAACAGTTTCTCTGGCACGCCCGGTGGGACGCTTGTCCCACGATTTAAAGAAAGAGTGCCCATCCAGTTTCCACCTAGCGCAACAGTTTCTCTGCCACGCTCGGCGGAACACGGGTCCCACATCTGACGAGAGATTTTCTGATCAGTCTTCACCTGGCGCTGACAGTTCCTGAGCTCTTGGTGAGACAAGGAAGTTTCTCACCCCCGACAGAATCGAAGCACCGGTGTTCGCTTCATTGCTGTTCCAAATCTGAACACCTGGCGACTCTGCACGAACAAATCCTCTGAGTCTAGAAGACCGGTCCGGTCACCTTCATGCACACGAGAAGGTGGCGAACAAGAAATCCGAGAAGCCCGCCTGAGTTCTACGAACTAGACATCCACGCTCGAGGCGAGATACCCAGGCTGGCTGATCCGCGAGCTCATTTCGACGAAGCCGAGGCTGAGATCCAAGAAGAGGCCGAAGCTGAGGTCGGAAGAGCCGAGTACGAAGTAGAAGAGGCCGAGGAAGAGGAAAATCTTGTATCCTCGGAAAGTACCGATACCGAGTACACAACCGACGGCGGAGAAGAAGAAGAAATGGCTGATCAACAGCCGAATGACGATGATCTCTTCCCGGCGGTGGACTCTACAGGGCCTTTGGCCCTGATCGGTCAGCAAGCTGTGCCCCCTGCTGCTTTAAAGTCTATTCCCACATACGACGGCTACGGTAAGACGGCGTACGAGCACATCCAGGACATCCTTGCCCTGGCCGCACTGCATACCATCACCGATGAAAGTGTGAAGACCCGTCTCGCCGGCCCTTTCCCCGAGGGGAAAGCTTCTCTATCGGTGGAGATCGCCGCGGAGGGATCCATCACCGGTTGGCCCTGACTTGCCGGGAGGATCGTAAAAGGATGCAACGAGTCTGCTGATCCTACCTCTCTACTGCATCAGTTCCAAGCAATCCAGAGGCATCCTCAAGAGGAGGTGTCTGATTTTAACATTAGGTTTGCGAGATCCTGGAAACGGGTACCTCGCGAACTTCGGCCTTCAGCCGGCATGGCTGCTCACTACTATCTGAGGTCCTTCAACTCAGACATATGCCTGCTGCTGAAGATTGCCCGAATTGACGAGTTCCCTGCACTGTACGAAGCTGCCCAGCAAGCTGAAGCTGACATTATCTCCATCGGCAGGCTTCCGTCCAGAGTGCAGGAGCCGATTCATCCCGACTTTCCAAGATCGCAGTATCCTTCTGCTTCTGGTGGTGTGCCGTCTACTTCAGGGCAGCAGCCCCAGCCGCAGTGGAATCCGGCGCCGGTCGTAACTCAATACGGCCCGCCTCAGTTGCATTACCCTCATCCGCCTCCTCCCGCTCCGCATTTTCCAGCGCTTCCTGCTCCCCCGCAGTATGCGTCTTATTCTAACCCTCCTCCATTGGCCGCTTTGCCTCCACCGGCACAGTTGCCGCCTCCCGACAGCAGCATCCAGAACACGATTCTACAAGAAGTGCGGGCTTTGGCCTCCGGATATCATGCCATGTCGAATGACATGACAGCTATGAAAAAGAAGCAGGCCCAAATGGACTTTGCTCCTAGAAGGCCGTATGCGCCGCCGGCATTGACAAAAGATAAAGCCCCAGAAAACCAACCGCAGAGGCGTCCGCCTCCGAGAAATGCTGCTATAGATGACCCACCTGGTCCTCCTGACCAGGTCAACTGGTGCACTACTTGCAATGACCCGCATTCGGAGGAAGATTGCACTTTGCACCGCCAGAAGAGAACCCAGTGACGCCCGCCAAGGAAGAAAAGAAAGCTGCGGACACGGCTAAACCTTTGCAGGTATACACGAGAAGAGAAAGACCGCAGCCCAATGGGCTGCCACCGTACAAGCGGCTGTGGCCTTACACAGCCCAGGAGAAGGCATCCAAAGATAAATCTCCCGCTAAACCTTCTCCAGCAAAGACCGCTGCTGTTCCAGCTAAGCCTCCAGCAAAGGCCCCAACTCCCGCTAAGCTCCCTGTACTTCAGCCCCCAGCCGAAACCAAAGAACAAGCCCAGGAGAAGCTGAGGTACCCGTCTCTGACCAAGAGACAGCGAGTTGAGGCCACCCAACAGTACCGGACCAAGTATGAACCAGCTAAACCAGCAGAAGGAGCTAGTACCTCGGGCTACGACATTGTAGACGAGTTAAAGAAGACTCCGCCAGAATCAGCATGTACGATGCTCTTCTGCTTCCGAGCCGGGTAGATCCGTTGCAAGAATCACTAAAAAACATGAAGAACGGCAAGCGGATGCAGCACTGCTGTCTCGGTTCAACCTTTGACGATCTCCACCACCGGGAAGAACAGGACCGCCACCCTTTTATCTCGTCTTTGCGGATGCAAGGGCACATAGTTCACAACTGCATGGTGGATTCTGGTGCTTCCTCGACTGTGATGCCGAAGGCCGTCTGCGATGAGATCGGGATGGAATACACACGGAGCAGCCAAGGTGTGCTGCAATTAGACGGCACCCCTGTCAAGACAGTTGGTGTCATAAAGGACATCCCTATCCGGCTGCACAAAGCTCTCGACATTGTGGTCATCCAAGAGGTCGTGATTGTTGACTCGGAGCCTTACTTCGGCATGTGTCTCTCTCGGGAGTTCACTGCGAAGTTGGGCGGGTACCTGTCTCTAGACTACTCGCACATGGAAGTGCCTTTCAAAGGAAGGAGACTGAAAATTTTCAATGAGAAGCCTTCTCCTTTTCTAGTAGACAAGATACCCGGCGGAGAGATGGACTGCATGGTCCAGTTGTCAGAAGAAGAACTGGTGACAGTAGAACTGACCGAGCAAGCTCTCGAAGTGCTACAGCTAGAAGACGAGTTCTCGTTGCGGGATTTTAATGCCGTAATCGGGACAGAGCAGGGCTGTTATTCCATTAAGCAGCCCGAGGAGCTTGACGTGTCCGTTGCGAAGGAGGTAGGACCTGCACCCGAAGAGCTGTGGAAGCTTTTCTTTGACGGCGCCCGTTGCAAGAATGGCGCCGGTGCAGGGGTCCTCCTGGTTTCTCCAACCGGAGTCCAGAGGGACTATGCCTACAGGCTGGCCTGGAGCTGTACTAACAATTCGGCGGAATACGAAGCCCTCTGCTTAGGTCTGCGAAAGGCGGAAAGGCTCGGAATCAAGCATCTCCAAATTTTCGGAGATTCAGAGTTAGTGTGTCATCAAGTTACGAATAAATGCGCGTCTAAGCATCACTATCTTAGAGCGTACCGCAATCGGGTCTGGGACTTGATGGAATCGTTTGACTCATTGAACGTTAAGGCAATATCGCGTGAGAGAAACAAGCACGCGGATATTACGGCGTCTCGTTGGAGCAGTACGTTCCGGCTGAAGACGTCGTCCAGAAACTGAAGCCGGTCCGCACCATTTACAGGCCTTCTGTGCCTGATAGGGATACCTTTCGGCGAGTATTCAGCTGTGACGAGGAGATCGTCACATTCCTGGTTAACGAAGTGTGTGTAATCGAAGGTAGAGACCATGATGACGAGCAATATGAGGGGTTGATACAGTTACGGAATAATCACGTCCCAAAAGGATTGATTACATTAGAAAGTCTCTTTGATCGGAATGACAGAGCCATATCCCACAGGATCAAAGTAGACCCGAGGCAGTATGCTGACCTGGAGCTCGAACCTGATAAAACCATCAAGGTCGGAACAGACTGCACGTCGGAGGAGCGGGTGTAGATTAGATCACTGTGCCAGGAGTTCCCCGACATCGTGGCCTGGTGCTATGAAGATTTGAGGGGGTATGACAGATCTGTCATCCAGCATACCATCGAGCTAGAGGATGGCGCCAAGCCGTTCCGACAAAAGCAAAGGGCCGTAAATCCAAAGGTTGAGGCCATGATGAAGACCGAGCTCTTGAAGATGCTGGAGGCCAAGATCATCTACCCCATCAAACATTCATCCTGGGTCGCGAATCTGGTGCCCGTGAGGAAAAAGAATGGCGACATACGTCTCTGTGTCGACTTCAGAAACCTAAATCAGGTTTCCCTCCGGGACCACTATCCGCTTCCCCAAATCGACCAAATTTTGCATATCGTTGCTGGAGCCCAGAGATTTTCACTTTTAGATGGATTTTCCGGCTACAACCAGATTTGGGTTAAAGACGAAGACCAGCATAAGACGGCGTTTACCACCAAGTGGGGGACGTTCGCCTATCAGCGCATGCCGTTTGGTTTATCCAATGCTGGTGCCACGTTCCAAAGGGCCATGGACCTGGCCTTCCGAGAGCTGCTCAACAAGATTATTGTCATCTATCTTGATGACATGACTGTTTTCTCTCACCGACGAGAAGATCATGTTTCGCACCTGCGGCAGATATTTGAAAGTTGTCGAGAATTCGGCATCTCTATAAACCCGAAGAAGTCCGTCTTCGCGGTAAAGGAAGGAAAGGCTGTCGGGACATGTCATCTCCGAGGAAGGCCTCGCCATTGACCCCGACGGAGCACAAGCCCTCGTTCGCTTGCCAGCCCCCACCGATAAAAAAGGTCTGCAGTCCTTCTTCGGTCAGATTAACTTCGTGCGGAAGTTCATTCCGGACTTCGCACGGGTGATCAAGCCTATGGCCGAATTGTTGAAGAAAGATACACCTTACGAATGGATCGGTGAGAGAGAGCAAGCTTTCGAGGAAATCAAGGCTCGGATTGCGCAAGCTCCGGTGTTGACAAACCCGGACTACTCCAAGGACTTCATCCTGTATGCAGTGGGAGAACCCGAAAGTTACGCTGCAGTCCTGACTCAGAAGGGAGACGACGGTGAGGAGCGCCCCATTGCGTTCCTAAGCCAAGTGATTACGCCACACGAAGAGAAGTACAATTTTATAGAGCGGCGGGTCCATGCGGTCATGAAGTCCCTTCGAAAGCTCAGGCACTTTGTCTCCCAAAGTAAGACCACCGTCTTTGTGATTCATCCCGATGTTCGCAGTTTCATCTTGCAAGGGGAACCGGGTCACAAGAGAGCGGGATGGATTGCCAAGATCCAGGAGTTTGACATCGAAGTACGGCCCACCAAGCTTATCAGAGGCCGAGCCTTGTGTCAGGAATTGGCCCGAAGCGCTGTAGCCGGCATCTCCGCCTGTAAGTGGGAGGACACAGCGACACGCGTCTACCTAACCAACTCCTTATCGGAGGGGAGTGATTGGACAGATGAACTGGTGAGATACTTCTGCACCGGAAGATGTCCCGATCACCTGAACGCCTCACAACGAAGGAGATTTCGGCTAGGTGCACTTAAGTACACTCTTCGCCCCGAGGGGCTTTACTTTAAAAACATTGACGGCATCCTGTTGCGGTGCGTCTTAAAATCTGACCAGCCTAGGGTCCTCGGAGAATTTCATTCTGGGATGCCTGGGGGTCACCATTCTTCAAGGCCAACGGCCTTAAAAATAATAAGGGCTGGATACTATTGGCCCACTCTGTTCGCAGACGCGTATGCGGTCTGTGCCAAGTGTGATCAATGCCAGAGGTATGCTGGCCGAAACAGAAAAGCACCCCTGCCCCTTCAATCGATTCAAGCCGAAGCTCCGTTCCAGCAATGGGGTCTGGACTTCATTGGGGTGATTTCTCCTAACTCCTCCGCCGGCCACAAGTTTATTCTCACGACTATCGACTATTTCACACGGTGGACGGAGGCGATCCCGACCAAGAACGCCGACCAAGAAACGGTCATCGGGTTCATTGAGAGCCCGATTACCCGCTCGGGGGTTCCGAGTCGATTGTGACGGACAACGGTCCGGGATTTGTAGGCGCTGTACTCACGGAGTACACCGGCGGCCTTGGCATCTATCACAAGATGTCTTCTAATTACTACCCGCGGGGGAATGGCCTTGCCGAGTCTACTAACAAGAACCTCCTGAAAATTCTCCGGAGGACCATTGAAAAAAATAAGCGGACTTGGCACTTGCTCCTGAACCGGGCGCTATGGGCGGACAGAGTTGCGTTCAAGAAATCCCTCAAGACGTCCCCCTACGCGCTCGTCTATGGCAAGCAAGCTGTTATGCCATCACACATTGAAATCCCCGCCATGTGGATGATTGACGAAGACAGGAGCAGCGGAGACCCGGTAGACGACAGGTTGTGCCAACTCCTGCAGTTGGAAGAAGACAGAGAAAGTGCATACCAGGCCTTCGCCGATCACATTGCAGCCACTAAAGGCTGGTTTGCCAAAGGCACCACTGCCCGAGTTTTCAAAGTCGGGGACCTGGTGCTGAAGTGGGACTCATACAAGGCAAAACCGGGTAATCATGGAAAATTTGATGCTCTCTGGGAGGGCCCTTATCAGATTGCCCGGGTGAATCAGTTCAATGCCTACATACTTTCGGATATGGAGGGTCAGCTCCTCCCCATCCCCGTCAACGGGTTCCACTTGAAGCTTTATCGCTGTTGAAGGCGCCCGAGTGGCCCTTCCCTGTAAAAATTTTGCCTTGTGTTTTTATTTTTCCCCGCATGTATAGTTTCCAGTTTTAGCATTCAGTTTATTTTTCCTTCTTTGAGCTTAAATGCGGCATGGGAGAGAAAGACAGACTTCGCAACGAAGTCTATCGTTGCCCCGCAGGAGGGGCGAAGTTCGGCTATGCAGAAAAAGAAAGGAGAAAAAAGAGCAGAAATCGACTAAGTGTTGACCGAAGTCCGACTTCGCAGCGACGCCGGACTTCGGCCCAGCCGAATTGCGAAGTTTGTCCCAGCAAGCTGAAGCAGACTAAAGTTCGCACTGCGCAACCCTTCGTGCGAAGTACGAACTTCGCGCAAAGTTTGTGCGAAGTACGAACTTCGCACCGAAGTCCGACTTCGGCCAGCGCCCGTGCGAAGTGCGCGCTGCGCTCAAAACTTGGGCGAAGTGCGAACTTCGCGCGAAGTTCGCACTTCGCCTCAAGTTTCGGCCGAAGTCCGAACAAAGCGGCCAGCGCCCGTGCGAAGTCCATAAGGCGGCAAAGACCCAGATCGCGCGCGAAGTTCGCACTTCGCCTCAAGTTTCGGCCGAAGTCCGAACAAAGCGGCCAGCGCCCGTGCGAAGTCCATCTAAAGATCAAAGGCGGCAAAGACCCAGATCGCGCCCAAACCTTGGGCGCAGCTAAAAACAGAGGTAGAACAGTTCAAGCACGCGCTTCGCGCGAAGTTCGCACTTCGCCCAGTTTTGGTGCGAAGTTCGTACTCGCCCGATTTTAGTGCGAAGTTCGTACTCGCCCGAATTCGGGCGAAGTCCGACTTCGCCGGCGAGGTCGGGCCGTGCCCAACTCCGGGCGAAGTCCGGCTGCGCCTAGTTTTCCGGGCCAGTATTGGGACGCGGTTTAAAGAATAATAAAAAAAAAAAAAAAATTTCAAAAACCCCAAGCTGGGCCCAGGGCGCGTTTGCACTTGTTTTAATGTGGGTTTCCGCACCGAAGGTTTTGTCTTGATCAGCGTGCCCAAGTGGTGGCAGCAACGTCAACCATGGTGCAGTCCCCAACGCTGAGTTAATGATTGCGCGTTTTTCAAGCGAAAACGCAACTAAAAAAGCAAGGGACGGCTGCCGGGGCGCGTCTTTTCCTAAACGTTCTCCTGCGCGGCCACCAAGGGTTTTAACTCAGCCGACCTACCCCTCCTGCGTTGCATTAATGACGCTGTTTTTATCTAGAAAAGGGGGTCAGAATCATGCCAACATTCCAGATTGCAGAGATTATTCCTCGGACAATGCTAATTATTCTTCTGATAGCGAAATTTGTTGCAGACAGCCTGAACTTGTCATTATTGCTGACTCGGAGAGATGGACAAGGGAAAAATGCCGTGTCAGCGCAGTCCAGCGGCAGCAGCGAACAGGGGATTTGCCGCGGCCAGGAGTTTTCAAAGGCGATCCTCCGCCAGAGAAAAAGTCAAAGGCCCGGACGAAGAAGGTACAGCGTGGGCAATCCCCACCACCTCCGGTGAATTACCTGGCGGGATATGTGGACGGCTCGTTTTCCATGAGCCTAACTCAGCTGAGAGCGAATGTGGAGAGTTGGGCTGACAAGGTTTCGCCCTCCCATCATTTTGGAGCGGCGTACAAATCAAACCTCTTCAGATTCATGTGCCCTCCTGTCCACCAATGCCCGGAGCTGATAGACTTAATTGTCAGACACTATAAACCAGCTTCCCGGCAAATCTGCAATTCCAGCGGCAAACCCTTGTTCGCACTGCGCAGGGAGACTGTGCAGCCAGCTTTTGCCCCAAGGCTGGAGTACGACTCCAGCACCATCCTCAGAAAAATCAATTTGGGCGAACAAGCGGGACGTTTCACGCACACCAAGCGAATGAGGGATTTCCTCAATTCGGAAGCTGAGCGCCCGCTTCCGGCCGGACAATGGCCGACCGGCCCCATGCCTTTGGTAAAATTTCGAGCAAGTATCTATATACCATCTTGGCATGGATCCTCGAGTTGCGACTCCGATGAGCTGGTACACCCGTACCAGCTGGCGCTGGCAGAATGCCTCCTGTGTGGAGAATCTTACGAACCAGCGGCGCAGCGGAGCGGAAAACGCCCCATCTCTTTCGACTGGGCAGACTGGCTGGCTTACGCCATTCATTCCAGTCTGCTGAAGATCCAGAAGCGCCAGTCAACCAATTTTCGTTTCAGTTCTGTTCTGGTCTGGCTCTGCTTGTACCATCTGCACCCCCAAATGCCGATCCTGAACCTGAAGAAGGTTAACGAGAAGGGAGAACCCCAGCCCGTCTATAACTGGACGGATGACTTATACCGGAAAGGGTCCTACTACAAGTTCAACTTCAACTTTCTGGGATTCGTCATGTCAGTCTTCACCGAAAGTGAAATCCCCCGTCCCCGAGAGAAATGACGAGTGCTTTGATAAATCAGAAGCTCGGGGACGTTTCGAGTCGACGCGAGGGATTGTGATCGGAATCTACGGATTCAAGGGCAAACCCTATTTGCTGCCCTATTGGTGCTCAGAGCATCTGTTCGGGATGGAAGTTGCCCGACAGATGGACTATGTGGAAGAAGAGTTCGGCCTAGGGAAGAAAAGAGGACAGATTTTTCAATATCCTCTTTCCTGGGCCAATGTTGAGATTATTGAGGTAGGACAACATGTCTACCTAGGGCAAGCGCTGTCCCGGATTGGCCTGGTTTTGCTGCCAACAATATTGGAAGTATGACCCTCATGGGATAAGGGGAAAGTTTGCACATCTGTGCCCCGGGACATAACCGAAGATAGATGCGACGTGGTCCATGTGGACCTTGACTGGGAGATTGAATTAATGGAAGCTTCTCCCCCTTGGCAGGATTTCTACTGCGAGGAGGTGACATATGACCCCAAGAGAAACCGGGACCATCACTTCTCATCTCCAGGGTTCAAAAAATTTCTGTCCAAGATTGCAGGCCTTAAGCTGGTCTAAAGAAAAGATTATTGAATGCTTGGAAAATGAGATGCCGCACACGACACGATAAATCCACAAGGAGAAACCCGGCCGTAGATGACGACTTCTCGGTTCTCTATGACCAGCATCATGACAGCTGGCGGCCATTCGCATATCAAGGTTACGTTCCCCGAGGCCCCTTTGAGGATTATAAAAGTGGGTCTCCTCCCAAACAGTTGTACACTTCGGCAACTGCCAGCGCCGGCCCAGCAAGTACCCAGGCCGATCCAATGCAGTTCGTAGCTCCTAAGGCGGCGCCTGAAAAGGCGAAAAAGTTAGCCGAGGCAGCGCCAGAGGCACTTCCTCAGGCAAGAAAAGCACCAGCACCGCCAGAACGCAGACCGGTTGCGGCAGACCTTCTGCAAGTCAAACCCCGGTACAAGTTTACCGTGGGGGCATCAGCGCCTGCTGCACCTGCTTCGTCTCCTTCCCCTGATCCGACAGTTGTTCCAGAAGAAAAGAAGCGGAGGAGAGTTGAGAAAATCAGGCGACCTAGCCTGATAGTGCAGCAGCCAGTCGCAGAGCCGCAGCCGCGTCCGCGCCGCCGCAGAGGCAGTTCCTTTGGGCAGTCCCAAGCCGACCGCCGAGACAATAAGAGAAGACATTCACCCGGCATCGGCTCAGGCGGAGCCCGCAGGTACGTTTGCTGTCCCTGTCTCTCTTGTCTCACCCAGTTCTACTTCTACTCAGTCCCCCGCTCAATCTGGGCGAGCCATGACCACATCCTCCTCCCCGTCTCCGCGCCCTTCTAGCGGTCCCCATTCTTTCGACCAGTTTGCTCAGAACCCTAACGTCTCTCTTTCTCTGAGCACAACTCCAAACCCTTCGCCCGAGGTTAGTGCTGAGGCTGTCCATTCACCATCACATCCTCCGCCTCAGCCGCTTCAAACCCTCACAATCTCAGCCTCTCCCATTTCCGTTTCCCGGTCGCCCCCACAAGCGACCGATTCTTCCAAGGTCTGTCCGGTTCCTCCTGATCCCATCCCCGCAGGAGAGACGTCTCAGCAGATCCCTAAGCTGGGGGAACCAGATTTTATGGACGACCTCCGAACTCGGATGACTTGCCCCCGGCAACGAGAGCCGTAGAGTATTCGGTCTCTTTCCGCCAAGACACGAAGCGGAGGAGACATGAAGAGATAGCCGCCCCGGCAAAACGCGCAAAGTATGATTTCGGAAGGAGAGTGATTACAACGGAGAAAATAATCCCAATAGTGAAGAAGCCTCTCCGAGAAATGACTAAGGCGGACTACGTGCTCCAGACAAAGGAGAAAAGCTTTGATGACATTGATAAACAGTATGAGATTCAGACGATCATGCGCAAAGCTGACAATCTCTTTGTCAAGAGTCTGGAGGAGCAGGAAGAACTTTTTGCGTTGCAGGACAAAGTAAGGCAACTTGAAGAGGACCTATCTAGGTCCACTGAGCAGCTGGAAGCGGCGCGGCGAGAAACCGATGAATTCAAAGCCCGGCTAGCCGCTTCTCGACGAACGAGCCGCAACCGAAAAGAAAGCAGCCTCGGAGTAGATTTCTCGGCTCCGGGAGTCTTTGAAGCGAGCACGATCGCGAGCTTGCGGAAAAAACATCTCAAGCGGTCTGTCTTTTCAAAGGCAAAAGTTAAGGAAATGAGGGCTGGTTTCTTTGAGGGAATGCAAGCCCCATACCTTTAAGGCGATGGCAGTCCTGGACTTCGCATCCGAGGATTCAAGAAGTTTACGCCGGGGAAAGCTTCGTGGTAGAGGAGGCCGAGCGCCGAGCAAAGCAATGGCTGGACCTGGCGATAAACCTTCAGGAGCGCGAGCGCGACGGCGTCCTTTTTTCCCCCGTGTCCTCATTCGCTGCAGAATGGGCAGGTGCAAGGGTGACCTTGCACAAATATTTTAGAAAAGTTGAAGAGGTGAGAGTGGCCAGACGAATGCTTGATGCATTCGGGCATGAAAAAGATATCTGTCTGGCCCCCTTTCACGCTCTTACAGAAATTGGGTGTCCAGGTTTTGTTGAGAATGGCGAGCTCCTTACCCTAGATCGGGTAAAGAGGAATTGGCAGTCCTTTGAAGCAGATACAGCTGAAATTGATAGCTGGACAGAGCCAATTCAAGACAGTCAGGTCACTCAGATGGTGTCCAGATATTCCAGGATCCGCTCCTATTTTCAGGAGTTAGAGAAAAGATACCTCACCATCGACCTGCACGCGGTCGCTGCTTTTCACGGAGCATTAGAAGACATAGCTGACCGCAAGCCATTCGAAGCGGAAGCCTGGCGCTCAGCCCAGGAGGCGTACACTCGCATGTGCGAGGCAGAAGCAGGAAATGGAGACCTTTCAGAAGGAGATACTGATGAGGCGACTGACAAAGATGAATCTGAAGAACAGTTGCCGCAAGGAGAATAGTTAGAGCAGAAAAAGGCAGGGGAGGCAAGTTCCTCTGCACCCAAAGGATGAAGGCATGGATTCTTTGCGCCGAGGCGAGCTCGACACCCCGCGAGCCGCCAGAAATGTTGTCACATTTTTGCACGGGGTGCAATGTCTTCAATGTTGTTTTGTAACAGTGCTGCTCTTCTTTTCCTCCTTCCGTTTTTCTCGCTTCTCTCCCTTTCCTTTTCTTTCCCATTCTCTTTCTCTCCCCCCTTTTTTCCATGGAGTTCCCCAGTTGATTTTCCAGCTTTCCAACAGGTCTATCTGAAATTGGCTAAGTCTGGGTGCGAAGTTCGCACTTCGCCCAGTTTTGGTGCGAAGTTCGCACTTCGCCCAGTTTTGGTGCGAAGTGCGCACTTCGCCCGATTTTGGTGCGAAGTTCGCACTTCGCCCCACCTCCTGGGCGCACCTTGCACTGGCGGTCGACGAGTCAATGCGAAAAAAAGGTAAAATGCCGGAGCGAGTCCATATGGCGGCGGACACCGGTGTTCGCCTGTGCGCGATTCGACTTCTCAACGGAGCGGGAATGCGCCCTTGAGCGGGTGTACAGTAGGGGAACAAACCCGGAATTTGACCAAGGCTTGAAGGCCTTCCCCGACTGCACTGATTTTTGCACGCATCCCAAGGAGCCCCGATCCCAAGCAAAGATAGAATGCCCTCTAAGGCAGGCATGTGTCACACGGCATAACCCATCATCAGACAAGTGTCCAGCTTCGGGATTTGAACCAAGACTGCCGACCAAAAGGGATAAGCATGGGCTGCCTGCACCGCCTGCGTTAATAGCCACATTCAAAGCTGATCTGAGGTTTCACCTGCTCCAGCTACTAGCAACCCTGCCGACTTGAAGAATTACCCAGCACTCCGCCACGTAGCTGTCCAATTTCCAGGAAGACCATGCTGCGGGTACAGCCCAGTCCGACAAAAGGTCAGCATTTGCAGCTCTTTCGCCGCTTCTGTCAGCTCATGTTTGACTGGGACTCTGTGCCCATTAATGTAACAAGTGGGACTCGGGCTATAAAAGCCCATCTGAAATTCATTGTAAAGGGTGGAAGGGGAATGTTTGTTAGGGAACTACTGTGCTTATTGTGTATCGTACTTCCTTATAAATACAATCTGTATGCCCGGTTCTGTTCTACTATCTTTATTCTTTTATGCTGTCTTTCATTATATGCCTTAGGCCCACCAGTGTCGCTGCTCGTTAATTCACTTTGGCATTTGGCGATCAGGTTCCTCTAGCATTGCTTGCTTAAAGCACCTTCTGTACTTCATTATTTAAAGCATTCATTATAAATTTGGTAGCAGTTCCATCAGTTGTGTGTGACGTTGCTGGCCCGTATCTGGTGATTGATGCGATCCCCTGCTGTTAGTTCCTTGTAGGGAATGTTTGCTAGGGAGCCATTGAAGCTGTGCGGTTAAACTCTCTACCTAACACATATACCTGGCTCTGGCATCTCTAGGTTTACTTTCTACCCCTGTCAGTGTATGTATCTGGTGATTGATACGATCCCCTGCTGTTAGTTCCTTGTAGGGAATGTTTGCTAGGGAGCTATTGAAGCTGTGCATACGGCTGCTGGTGTATCGGAAGTACGCCTAGGTTTTGCGGTTCCTTGTCATGCTCTGTGTTTGTATGCAGTAAGTAGCGGTGATTGGTGTGTTCCCGTACTGTTAGTTCCCCCCCACCAACCTTTGGACATATTTGTATCTCTTTCTGTACATTTGTCTCTTTCTGTTCCTTTATTTCTTTCCTGTTCCCTTTAGCTTAAATCCCCCCCCCCAAAAAGGAGCCGGCCTTCTCCGGAGATTGGCTCGGAAGGCATCTCTTCCTTCCGGCCTTTCATGCTGGTGGGCGAATCTGGGCGCATTAACCAAAAATCCTTTCCTCATGGCAGATTCGTAACCAACAGCTCTTAAGGTATTTTGTGCCAGGACTTGTGAATTCCTCTACTACCTCCATGGGAGCTCGTTGGATGGTTGACAATTGCTCCAGGAGTGATACCCCATCTGCCTTCTTTTTGAACCTTTCAACAAACACATTGCTAAGCTCGTTCCAGCTGGCTATCAAACTGGATTGGAGCGTAAGATACTAGTCTCAAGCTTTTCCCCTGAAAGAGGTTGCTAGCAGTCTTAGAGCCATGTTTTGCTTTGATATATTATGAATTGTGCATATGCTTGCCACATGGTTCAAATGCTAAATAGTAGTGAGAGCTTCCTCAGTGAAGTGAGAGACTTCAAAGCAGATTGGGGTATCTCATCCCATACTTCATGTGGAGTTGGAGGTGCCAAAGGACCTCTATTATTCCAGGTAGGGAATGTTTTGATTAGACTCTCACCAAGTCTAAGCCTAACTTGTTGTTGCGATTATGGGATCCCAACAAGCGTGTCATTAGATTGTTGTCCTCTCTAATTGTCCTAGTTGGAACAATCACGCCTTGCGTGGAGCGACACGACTGGGCCTTAGCTGAGAGCGTATGGTTCGGCTCAATCGGGGGCCTCGAGGAGTTTTTACAAGGTCGTCTCCTTGTTATGATGTTACATTTTAGGCGCACTTGAACTCAAGGGAAAAGGGATGCGAGAGATAAAAATAAACAACTCAAAGAAAAGAAAAACCTAAGCTAACAAAGGTGGCGATGCGCCAAAATATCCGCTAAGATCTCTCTGCACAACAGGCCTAAACGCTATGTGCTAGTGGTGAATATTTCCTCTCCTTGACACAGGTAAGCGCAGATGAGAGTTACCAACATATATGTGCATAAAGAAACAGGTCAAATCTTGGGAACCACAAATGCCTAGCCAAAAAATTGACCTAGGCCTCTCACACATGCAAATAATACCCAAGATTCAGGTAAAAACTACAAACACATACACATACAGAAATGGGTCAGCATGAGCGCCACGTATGGCTAGTCAGAAAATTGACAAAGGCCTCCATATATATATATGCAAATAATTTTTACAAGGATTGTTCCAGGAGCGGGGGTTCGATTTGCCCACAAGCCGCTTAGGAGTCGACTGCTCTACAGAAAGAAATGAAAGGAAACCTTACAAAAGATTACAAATGCAAACTTGCTGATCCTTTTTACATCCGAGATTACTAATATTTATAGATACAATGGGGAGAGTTTCCCTCCAAAATTGCAGGTGATTTTGACTCTTTCAACTACCTCTTCTGGGGATTTTGAAAATTACATGTAGGTATCCTCTGCCATATCTTGTGTCAATCCGGAGCTGCCATTGTTACAGGTGCCATCTCTTCGTTTTTAAATATTTCACCTACCTATTCTTGAGCTTGTCCTAGTGATAGCGCACCATTCTGGCTCAACTACTTCTGGGAGTCTGTGCGCCATTACTCATATTCCCCCCTTTTGTGCTGATGAGTTCCTGTTTGTTAGAGCAATGGATCGCTCCTTTGGAACTTCTTTCTTCCTTTTTCTCGAAGGTTTTACTTGATAGTACCCATGTATTGGAACTTTTGTCTCTTTATACTTTGAAGCTTTCACAAGTTCCGATGGCAACTTTATCAGACTTTTATTTTCTGCCAGTACTGTTTCCCCAGAAACCTCTGATTATCTTTTGTTCGCGCCTTCTAATTGAATGTTTTCCTTATCTTCTTGTAAGGCAGGGGTCTTTGGAGTCCCACATAGTGCAAACTATAGATGACAACATTTAGTCTACGGGATTGTGTACCCAGTATATCTCCATGTCAGCAACTCTGCTATCATCTTGACTTGCCCCTTTTGCTGGATGAGTGGCTGGTGCAAAGAAGCTTCACCTTGGTGGCTTTTTGTTAAATGTGGGGAAGTAGATATCTAATGAGGTCTCTTGATGTAGAGCTCTCGCAAGTTTTTTGTCTTCTTCCTCCAGTTGCAGATTTCCCTTCAGCCATCCCTCACCATCAGATACTATCTTGAACGTGTGGTGGAGAGATGAGGCATGAGGAGCCTAAAGCCGCGGTCCCAAACAAATGTGGATGAGAGTCAATTCTGCTGGCTCATTCATGACCGTTGTTTGGGTTGAACTTCTACCGTTGATGGGGCTTTTACAGTTATCACCGAAAAGGCTCATTAGCCATCATCCACAGTGAAGTTTAGCTCAGATATCACTGAAAGGGCTAGGCTAAACATTGTGGACCATCATCTCATAATGGCTTGGTGGTCGACTTGCCCGCATAGTGTGAGGGTTTTTACAATTGCTTCACCCTTTGGAGATATCTATTTGGTGATTTTTGACATGGAACTCCTAAAAGTTGGTGATGGTCAAAATGCTCGTCTTTGCTCTGGACTTTGCATTATTTCTCAAATGTAACCTGGCAGGATTGTAGTGAATCTTCATTACAGGGGTCAAATTGATCAACTATTACACAAGTGAAAGAATCGATGGACCACTCTATAGGCAACTTGTGGGAAGCCTGATTTTTCTAGGTTATAGTCTTCTTGACATTATTTGTGCTCTCAATCTTGTGTCTAGATTTATGGAAGATTGAAGGGATAGTCTCTAGTAGGCAACAAAGTAAATTGTCAAGTATTTGAAGTGGATTCCAACATCAGGGGTAAAATATGCTAGATATGCACAATTATAATAACATACTACACTGACCTTACTTGGGCCAAGGTATTAATTCAAGGAAGTCTGCTTCAAGTTATGTCTTCAACCTTGGGTCAAGGCTTATTGGTTGATTGTCCAAAAGGCAACCAATTGTTGCCTTGTCTATGAGTAAAGCAAACTGTAAAGAAGCTCTTGTTTGAATGCAAGAAGCAAGGTGGATTGAAAACCTGCTTGAGAAGATTATATACTACAATAGGACCTGACTACCATCTATTGTAACATCGACACTATCCAAGTAGAAGAGAACCTTGTTGCACACAAGAAGATGAAGCATATTGAGGTTATGCCTAGTTATTGTGAGATACAGGAGGTGTTTATTTCCCTTGTTTGGTGCAGGACTAAGCAAACATTTTCATGAAATCATTGACCAAGGAGAAGTTTATGAAGTTTCAAGAAATGATGGTCTTCAAGAAGCTATCATGTGGGGGGGGTGACAGTGTAATGTCACCTTCCTGGCCCCTCAGGCTATGTTTAAGTTGGTGAGTGTGTAGATCATAGTTACACCATCCGTCTAAAGACACTGTTCTAGGGAAGAAGACACTGGGAAAACAGTTGAACACAAGCAGAGTGGAGTGCATATGATTTGCAGGAAAATAGGAACATAGAGAAGAGCTGCTCATGAACTCATGTAGACCATAGCCACCCAGTGCACAAAGTTTGAATGCTGATTGCCACAAATGCAATTGCAGGGAACGTCATCTACAAGTGAAGAGGTTTTGGGTTCTGAAATTTTTTTAGGCAAAGCCAATTTTGAGTGTGCAGCTTTAAAGTATGAGGCTTGCTGCCTTACCTTCTTTCCCAAAGACACTGATGTAGGGATTTTAATGCTTATGGTCTTCTTTTTACATTTGTTTAGATCACATTCATAGAATTTTTGTTTAATTGGTTACATCAGGACTGTGTTATCATGGAATTTCAAAAAACCAGAGTGGTATTTGGCAAAAATTGTATATATCACCTGACAAGATTTAAACTTAGATCTTTGCCTTGAAAGTCCACATTTTTAACCAGTTAGAGCTCATGCCATTTGATTTCATACATATCATTTTGATATATAATATTTTATCATTTTCATAAAGCGTGTTGGGTTTTAATTTGTTCTATAATTGTTAATTATGTTAGTTTATGGGCTTATTTTTTTATCTTGAAGACTAGCAAATTTTACCTTTGATACTATAAATATAAATTTATCTTATAATAATACAAAAATATTATTTTATTTAAAATTATAATAATTCATAGTTAATATCATAAATAGTTTCAAAAAATGTTTTTATATGTTTAGTTTTTACTTATTATATGATATTATTTTTAATATTATATAATTTGAAATATAAAATTATATTTTTCCAAACTGAAGCGAACCTTTTTTTTTTTAATCCGAACCTCCAAACTTTTTCACTTCTTGGCTCAGACCAAACTTTTCAAACATTGTAACTATGGTGTAAACTTGCTTGTTGGGTCCTTTGGGAACTTTTATAATTGACCTTTAGGTTGTCTTTTTCTAGGCCTCTGGGGATTTTTCATTATAGTGGTTAAGGCCTAATTTTCTATTCCTAACCACATTAAGCCTATGCAACAATGGCATTAGATTTTTTTATTGTAATAATCTCATTATCACCTGTTTTATTCAATTCCTATTTAGCAATGTGTTATTAAGGTCTTCATATGCACACCTGGGGGAAATCATACAAGGTATACTTTGCTAGAAATCAAGAGTTAGTTTAATTTAGAGTTCTCATTTATTGGTGGACAAATAGTCTTTTAACTACCATCAATGTGATTGAAATATTTTTTAATAATCCCTTTCTTCCTTAAGGCCCTTCATTGTTTTGAAGAGCAGAAGGATGTGACTTTCCTATGGGAGTAAGTCCAAAATGCTATAGATGATATTGGGCCCTTTAATGTCATATAATTAGTGAGAGCTAGTTCATAAGCGTTCTGATCAGCAAGGTTACTTTTTGAGGGAACGTGCAATTTTCTTTTATTTGGAACCCAATGTTATGCATATGTTTTAAAAAAAATGTGCTGGAAAATATTTGAAATTGATTGGATATTGTATTCCTTCTCTATTTATAGGTCCTACACAAGGAGAAAATCCTCAAGCCCAATGATACTAAATATTCTAGCTATCATATTTCTCTTGGAGAGGTTGCTTCAGGTGCTGACAGTGGCTGTTAGTATTGGATGATCAAAGTGAAAAAAGACAAAGATAGAAGAAAGAAAGGAAGAGAAGCAATTATGTGTTGTATGAATTGGTGAGTAGACTGCAGGTACTTGGGTCTCATTTTTACCCATGGTTGAGGTTATCATACAAATTTCCTAGACTTAAAGAGGTTTATAAGACTTTGGACATCATGATGGTCATGTGGCAGTTGCCATTGTGAAAGGGAGTCCCAATTAGTGTTTCTCACACGTAAATCTATCGTTCAACATAAGTGGAGCCATATAGCTACAACCTTGCACCCAACTGCTTATGCACCTATTCCAAGGTAAGCTTGGAAGAATATTTCTAAGAAGACTAGGCGGTAAAGGTGGGCTAAAATCCGCGTGTGTGTGGTCTACTGGCAAGGGTGCCACTTGCATTATCAGTGATGAGACCTGGATTCAACACCATGGCAGATATGTATAATAAGTATCGATAATAATAAAAAAAAAGGTGGGGCTAAAAGTTGCTATTGGAAAGATGTTATTTTACAACATTTAAGGGCTCTTTCAATACATTGGAAGCAAAGGAGGATTGAAAATATCTACCTCAGAAGTCCAAAGCTTCACAAACTAGCTGCTTATTGTCATTTCAAATTACTATTTTCTCAACAATGGAGAAGAGTTGGTCCATGTACAGCTTCATACACAAGACGAACACACTTCCCTCTAAAAGAGGGCAGTTACTGCTTCCAGCACATAGTGCCTTACACCTTCACCATTAGAAGAAACTTGGGTATTCATGTAGACTAACAACTAATGGGATTGTTAATCCTGAAGATACTATGTCTAGATAGATAAGGAGATGGGTGGTGACACACAAAAAATATTGTTGTGGGTACCTTTAAGCATCTTCCACAAGGTGATTGAAGACTATTATAAAGTGATTATCTTAATATCAATGCGCAGAGCTATGCCATGGATGAGAATAAAGTATCCTTGAGGCACATAGATGCAGAAGATGAAGCATAGGCTTCATAAACTTAGTAGTTAGTTTGTATCTTTTATTATTTGCTTGTGCTTATAGACATCATTCTTGACTCATGATGCATCACTGTATTTCAATGTGTCTTGTCATTTAGCATTTTAATGAGGTCTCTGCTTAGAAATTGGAGATGCAATGATTACCATTTTTTGACATGACACTTTTACACATAATTTTGTATCTCCAATAGAATCACAGATAGCATTGTGTCTGCTTAATTTATTTATATAAATCGTGACACGTCATAAGTTAGAAAAGGGAGCTCTAGATAAAATAGCAGCTTTTATATATTTTTAGGCCTGCATGACTGACAATTTCTCCCCTAATTTGAGGTCACTCCAGACATCCTGGAAATAAGTCCCTGCATGCAAGAAACTTCTAAAAACATTAATCTTCATTCTCCCTTCAGGTTTGGAAAATTTCCAAAATGCAACCTTCTTCCATGGAGTTTACTGCTTGCATGCTCCCAATTCCAAATTCTGAATAAGACTTCTGCTTCTCCTTCAGGCATCAGGTTGTGTGTTTTTGGGACTTCAACCATTGACATGTCTAGGTGGAGCTTGTCGCTTGTATGCCTCAAACTCTGAATTCCAAATTGGACTTGCCCAATTTTCTGTCTTATTCACACTGTGAGATTTTGGACGGACATCATTTTTTCTTCTTGCATCCTATCATTTATATTTAACCGACCCCAAATTATGAACAGTTTGACTGGGGAATTGGCTGATTTTTCCCGCTATCATTGGACTTGGATTTTCAACCTGAAAACACACCTTGGCTCATACACCTTGCCCCTGAATTTTCGAGTTTTCAACCTAGAGCATACCTAAGCTTATACACCTCATACCTTGCATTTCCTAATTTCTGAATTTCAAGCGGAGCTTGGACTCAGCAATGTAAAAACATAACTTCTTTAACTTTCAGGAGGTGTCATCATCTTCAGATTGCCAAAACCCACTGTAATGCTAGCTAACTCAAGTGGCATAAAGCCATACTTAAAAAAAGGCTATGATCTGCTTTCTCTAGTGCATGCAGAATAGTAGTACTTGCACTTTAAAAGGAAAAGTGCACACTTCCTGTTCTGGTGTGCATCTCTTGTCTGTCTGTTGGGCTCTGTGGAACAATTTCACAATTTCTTCCCTGATCTTACAGCACATCACTTTCAAATGTTGCATGAACCCGTCTTACATAATGCTCATTATTTCCACCTTAGTGTATCTGATAGTCCTGGGATTCTGTGCAGTAAGAATTAGTCACATATTTACATAAATTAGGAGCAATACCCTTAAGCTAAATTTGTTGCCTTCTTTGTCTGTTGACTGAAAGAATTGAATCATATATAGTTAGTGACTAATGGAAATGAAATTTAAAGAGGCATTTTATCATTTTATATGTATTTAAACATCTCAGGAAGAAATTGTCAAATTGTGTCATAGTATGAGAAAGCCAGTTATAGTGGCTACAAATATGTTGGAAAGCATGATCAATCATCCAACACCAACTCGGGCAGAGGTTTCAGATATTGCCATTGCAGTACGAGAAGGAGCTGATGCAATCATGCTTTCTGGGGAAACTGCACATGGAAAGTACACACTTTTTCCATTACTGTGATTTGGTTTGAAAGGAAATGTTTTCAAAGGTGGCATAATTTTTGGTTAGAAATTAGGATTCTGCATGTTGCAGTATAATTTTGTTTTGAAGTGAACTAGGAACAAAGAAGCAAATAATCCACTTGAATTATGCTGTAGATATCCACTAAAAGCTGTGAAGGTGATGCATAAAGTTGCAACCCACACTGAAGCAACAATGTTAAATGAACAACCTCCTGCTCAACTTGATCATTTTTTCAAGGTTTGTGGTTTTCACATGATTTTTTTTTATATCTGAAAGCCTTCCAGATTTATAAGGTACTTCTAATCTTGGTCTTTCAAGCTTTGCATTTATTTAATTATTGGGTCATGCTTCACATGAATCTTTTTACATCTGAAAGCTTTCAGATCTATAAGGAACTCCAACATGCTGGTCTGCTCTTTTGAATCAAATGCACGTGGATTTTTTACTGAAGCCATTTATTTTCAGGGAAATATGAGTGAGATGTTTGCATTCCATGCAACTATGATGTCAAAAACACTTGGCACATCAGTTGTGGTATTTACCAGAACAGCTTCTATGGCTATCCTTCTCAGCCATTATCGCCCATATGGGACTATATTTGCTTTTACAAATGAGTATTTTTCTTGACTATGGCTTTGTTCTTATTTAAAATTTCATGTTGAGTTTTTTTCTTGTGTGCTTTTAAAAGCTGTTGTTTTTGGTTCCTTTGGCACCTGATATATGGGAGTTAAAGTGATCATTTCATGCTGGCACCAGAAAACGAGTGCGACAAAGGCTTGCTCTTTATCATGGGGTGCGACCAATATACATTATATTCTCTGATAATGCTGAAGAGACATTTTCCAAAGCTCTTTCATTGCTACGAGTGAGGCAAACGTTTTCAGATTCTTAGAGCTGTATTGCAGGGTCCCTATTTAGAAATGAAGCTTTTAAGATTTCAGTTCAGTTCCTTTTGGAGTTATTTAACTTTGTTTATGAAGCGTGGCATTTTGTTTTAGTTTGTCGTTCATGATACTAATGTCCTGGATCAGAATTTTGAAGCTGCATATAACATAAAAGAGAATTTGATATGCATGTGTGCTGGCCACAGGAGTCGGGCATGCTTAAGGCAGGTGAGGAGGTTACCATTGTTCAGAGTGGGAAACATGCCATCTGGCGCTCAGAATCCATACATCATATCCAAGTCCGAAGAGTGTGAAGCTAACTGCTTTTCAAACGATCATCTTCCCAGTAAGATGACTGATATTTATTATAAATTAAACTAGTTTTTTATTCTTGGTCTTTTCTTGAATTGAATCTTATATAGATGGTTTTAGAGAGAGTTGTACCATTTGAAATAGACTTCTATATATTAACAGTTTAAATTATGTCTCTTTAGATAAAGAGATCATACAATTCTTTGACATATAGGACCCTGTAAACCACTAAGTGAATTGAAGGTCCGATCAATCAAACAAATCAGATTAAGCTGCAAATGAGTCTTCAGCTGGCAGATCATTTCTATTAATATTTTTATCAGGTCAATTTGTAACCTAATTTCTGAAATAGTTTATTAATATAAAGGCATTTTTGGTCGCCACTGCACTTCAGTGTAGTTCTGCTTGAGAAACATTCTAGAACAAAAAAATTTATATGTGATCAACAGAAAAGCAATATTGATAGCCTTGAACTAGCAGCAGAAACCAATTTGTATTGTGTCTTCCCAGAAAATATGCCTCGCCCGGTGTCATTAATCCAACTTTTCCAGGAAACTGCTGATCTATTTTCATCTTTGCTTAGTAAAAAAATGCATGATGAAAATTTTGCTTAATAATCCAAAATGGAATGTCATAACTTACTAGATATCAAAATTCAAATCCAAAAGTGAGTAATATAAGAAACATTCCTTCAACATAAATAAAATTTCAATGTCATTTTCCTGCAGTGCATGTTATTTTAATATTTTCTACTTAAAAATAATAGTTCTGCAAGAATCAGCAAAATTTTTCTCATTTCTGGATTTGGAGAAACAACAGCAGACATTGATCACAAAACAAAGTTGGACAAGGCCTCAGCTTCCCAGGATGGCACATCCACTTATAAAAAAACTTTTTAATAATGTATTTTGCAACCAATGTATGATATGAATATTGTGACTGCTAGTCCTATTGCTGCACTGAATTTTTGAACGTCATCTGCAGAACATCTAACGATGTTTAAATAACATTGAACCATTCCATATATATTGGCAGCAAAGTTTATAAAACTATAAGCTAAATTGAAGTAAACATAACAGACCAAGGAGCACCAAAACTAATTATGTGTGGCAACAAATGTTCCTAAGCACATTTTATGTTATAAAGTTTTGTCTCCATCAGAAATAGACTACATGGCAGAAATTCTAATCTCATAACATAACTGTGAAAAAGAAAATTGATCACCAATCAACCATAGTTTCAGTCAAAAAACCCAACTACTAAACGCAGATCAACACAAAAATAATGCCAGCTTTCTCATCACAATCCAACCATACAATAAATGGACATTTGAATCTAAGATGACAAAAAAATGCTGAGAGACTTTTTCTCTTTTTTCCCCTTGTCTTCTTTTACAAAATCAATGTCTCATAAACTCCACAGAATAAGTCTCAATCTGTGCTATTTAAACTCATCTCAGAATACCACGTACTTATCAAAAAAACCCAAATCCAAAAAACAAAAATAAGAAACTTGGATCTGACCAAACAACGCTACAAATAGCTTTCTATCTTCTTCAGCTTCCATCAGCACTTCCCTTCTTTTTGCCCAAATGTTTTATCTTCTCCCAGCCTTGCTTGATTACATGTTTCATTTTCTTCAGTCTCTTAGGCAAGGACTTCTTGAACTCTGCTATCTTTTCTTTTATGTCTGCCATGTATGCCAGTGCTCTGCACACCAGAAAAATTCAAGATCAAAGTGCAAAACCGAGTTGGATGTTATCCAACAACTGCACTCACGATTTACACAAATCTTTGCAATCCAAAACAAAAGAAACTAACGCTGTATACCACACTGCAGCGGCCTATGGCAAGGAAAACCCCCAACAAAATATAAAACCCTTCCAACTCATCCACATGGATGAATCCAAACTTCAACAACAAGGTTATTTATTGTAACCAAAAGCAAACCAATGAACCAACTTAGTTGTTGACAACAACTTTTTTTGTATTTTGCCTACTTGCTTTCCTAGTGGGATGTGAGTGATCATGAACACCTTGCAATGATACCGACAAAGCAGGCCCTAAAACCATCATTAGCCCAACGAAGGAGTAGAAGAAAGGATGATGGGGAGGACAAAAACAATCAAATAAAAGTGTTTTCAAAGGTACTGTTCATGGCCGAAACACAAGGCACAAATCATGCATTATAATCTTGGATCTTTTTTTATGCTTTTTAAAAAGAAACAAAGTCACATGCTCTGATGATTTTCAAGAAGAAGATGAAGATCATATTCGCTCCACAAGCTAGAATAACGGCCACTTTGACCCTAAATAAAAAGCAGCCAATTGTCACAAGGACATACGTGCTTTTGCCTTAGTTTTCAAGAGACAAATCTTTACGTAAACTAATGAGCTTTTTTTTTCCTTTGTGTGCATACCTGTCAATCCAACCCTTATAGAATATGCTTATTTTTCCAGCTCATGAAGTATCAATTGTCTTGCAAGTGAGGCGGAGGGGATATTATTAAAGAAAAAGTGAGATGTGGTCGGAAAGTGTTTGGCTTCACATTGTATATATTGTCTATGTTTTCCTGTATGTGGCTAATCAATTTATTAGGTTTAACATAGGCATTCTATCAGGTGGGTCATGATCGTGAAGGGTCATAATTAGTGTACTTTATTTCTTTTTCCCTTCTTTTCGAACGTTGTTATGGGTTATAAATGGGTCGTTGGTACAGGTTATTTTGTTTTAAAGATCTTAATTAATATCGAAAGAATATTGTTTTGTTTGGACATCGAATTAGTTGCGTTCAGGGTAAGCTACCGATTCGATTCCGTAGCAGAATATATATATATATAAATTCAAAATACAGAACAGTATAAATAACCTGTTATGTTTCCATTTGAAAAAAAACCAAGAAAACACTGTTGAATAACAAAGAAATTCTAACTTTCAAATTAGTCGAAGACTCCTTTTAAACGCTCTCTCTTGAATTTCGGTAATTCTTGAATGAGCATGATCGATTGACTTGTCTTTCAACACCTGTTTAACGGCAACTTGGTTGTCTTGTCAATCGACATTTCTTTAATGGTAACGTTATTTTTTTCCCAAAGATCGGTTTATTAGATGTCAGCCAATGTTCAAATTTTTATAATCAATGTTAGGCTCTGGGCTTTTTAAATTTTTATAATCAATGTTAGGCTTTGGGTTTTTTAAATTTTTATAATCAATGTTAGGCTTTGGGCTTCTCCATCCAATTTTATTTGCAATGTTTAATTTTTTATAATTAATGTTAGGTTTTGAGCTTCCTTTATTCAATGTTTTTTTTGTTATATAAATGAATTGGTTACAATTATAATTTTTAGTATCCGCAGTGCAACCGACAAGGTTCAAACTATCAGCTAAGGCTTCCAACACATCCATTCAAACTATCAGCTAAGGCTTCCAACACATCCACCCGTCTCGTTAATGATAATCAATGTTAGGCTTTGAATTTCTCCATCCAATATTATTTGCAATGTTTAAACTTTTATAATCCATGTTAGGCATTGGAGCTTCCTCCATCCAATTTTATTTGCAATATTTAAATTTTTGTAATCAATGTTAGGCTTTGGGGCTTCCTCCATTTAATTTTATTTGTAACTTTTAAATTTTTATAATTAATGTTAGGGTGTGGGGCTTCCTCAATTGAATGTTTAAATTTTATAATCAATGTTAGCTTTGGGGCTTCCTCCATCCAATTTTATTTGCAATGTTTAAATTTTATAACCAATGTTAGGCTTTGGGGCTTCTTCCATCCAATTTTTTGTTTTGCAAAGGCAAATACTAAAGGTGCATGGAAATGTGGACATAATCCTTCTTACATGAGCACCCTAGTTCAATGCTAAAAATTGAGAATATATATTTTTAATTTTTTTTTTTAAATATGGAAAATAATTTATATTGTTTATAGGTTATACGAAGTATTATTTAATGAAATCGAAATTATATTGTTTTTATGAGATATATGGAATTGGAATAGGCTTTACCCATAGCACATTATAGTTATATAGTGATATTGTAATAACTTCTATCTATGTATCACTTATAAGATTTGAACCTCAGTCTCCTTGAAAGTTGATAATATATGTATATTGTTAATACAATATGTTGCATCATTATATAGATTGTTGAAATATTACAATTCCCATTATATATATATATATATATATATATATATATATATATATATATATATATATATATATATATATATTAAAAAAGGGACAGGTTTAATTCTATATAATATGTCTGTGTGGGTCTAGGTGGATTGGTAAGTTGGAGCGCTTACCAAGAGGAGACCTAGGTTCCAATCCTACGGGCGTGCCCATGCATAGCCAGTAGTCTGATCCGACTCTTCTACGTGTTGCACCTAATTGATGACGACGATCTATTTCCTGCTTGTCCGATGGTTCTCTTCATGCCACGTGTTGAACCAGACTGATGAAGACAGTGCGAACCTTGTGCGTTTGGTGGTCCCCATCTCACGTCGGGTTACCATTAACGAGACGGTGGGTGTGTTGGAAGCCTTCACTGATAGTTTGAACCTTGCCAGCTGTGCTGGCAGATACTAAAAATTGTGATTGTAACCAATTCATCTATGTAACCAAAAAAAAAAAATCTATATAATATAAAAATATAAATAAAAATTCATAACTTTATGCATGTAATATATTTTTTAGTGAAATTTTATTATTTAATTATATATAACTTCATGATTTAATAGTATACATTAAGCTAAGAGTGGGTGCAAGTTGGAAGCAAAATTTACATTTTTCTTGTTTTAAAAAATAAGCAAGTGTTATAGGTACGAGAAGGAAGCAAAGTGTGAGCAAAGAGTGAGGGCCACTTCTTATTCTAGATCTAAGGAGAAACTTGAAAACTAAAGGATTCATGTGAAGGAAATGTAGATAACATTACGGGAAAGTCATTTTTGAAAATATTTACTAGAAGTGAGGATGTCCTAGGTGGAGTATGGACACCCTAGTTAGTGATAAGAGGAAGAATGAATCTATGACAAACCTTATCTAGGTAGTAGATGTTACACCATAAGTGACTATTAAGGATTAGATGATCATGATACAATGATTCTTAAAAGTAAAGGGTTAATATGTAAGTTCCATAGATATTGGTCAGGTTTTTCGGAGATTCAAAATTGGATAGATTGAAAGTGAGGGTTGAATTCAAACTAATCTATGATTTTTATTCCAAAAGTATTTTTCCTCGTTATCTTCTCCATTCCAGACACTAGGGGTAAAATAATGGATGGTGACCCTTGGTTTAGGGGCAAAGATGCATTATATTTAAGACTATGGAGTGAGAATTTTTATGTGAAAATAGACTATTAAAAAGCTTCAAGTGCATATTAGGCTATTTACACTTCCTTATTAACTTATCAATAAGGAGGTTTTGAAGAATACCAACAATAATCTAGGGGAGTTGATCAAGGAGGGACCAACTAGTGAGAAGAGAAGGCATATTGTATGCACTCAAATATGTGTTGCCATGGATATTTCAAAACCTTTACCATAGTCCATTAGGATTAAATCTAGATCAGTAGAATGAAATCAACAAGTGAATTATGAAAGCATTGCATTTTGATGTCGTAAATATTATAAGATGAGATACATAGTAAAAGATTGCAAAGTGCAAATGATAGGGAAAGAGCTGGAAATTTCTGGGCATGAAACAAAATTCCACATGAAGCAAGGATATCATATCATAGTAGAAGCTATGTCAAATCAAGGAATTTCCACTCTTAAGAAAGTAGCAAAAAATCCTTCTGCATCATTAAATGACAAAGGCCATTACAGGTCACTTGAATCAACCATTAAAAGAAATAATTGATAGAAGGTATGAGGAAGTACAATGTGCAAGTTTAAATTTAGGAGTTAAAGGTGCGAAGAAATATGGGAACGCAAACTTTAGAGTGAATAAGGGAAATGAGACCAAGGTTGTAATGACCCACAAAACAAGAAACAAGAAAACACACAAAAACAAAAAGAAAAGTTTATATTATTTTTTTTGACTAAGGAGAAGGATTCATAAATCCCTAACCAACCTTAGACCAACTTAATGTTTGACATCCCCTAAGTTTCTCAAGAACTATACCACACGAGATTCCCCTCACGCAAGTCCCTTCTGTGTAGGCCTATCTCATGTCATGCACATAAGTCCATCCATCTCATCATTCTTGATGAGCTAGACTTACCACCCTCGATCATTGGAAGGTATACACACATCTCCATACTTCACACAAACCATTATGTGTGGGTATGCTACGTGTATTGTGAGTTAAGCTATCAATCTCGTCCTCTGACAAGCTATCTTAACTCTTGGTACAATCTTCTAAACCTAGATACCCAATCTCCCTAAGGGGGTCTCAAGCCCTTAGGTCATCCTCTAAGTTCACCTAGAAATTACACACACACACACACACACACACACACACACACACACACATATATATATATATATATTTTTAAAAATCTCATAAGAATACAAAGGATAAATCTAGATACTAAATCTAACAAAACATGCAGTAATAAATAGGTGAGATTAACCAAAACATAAAGCATTCATTAAAGGGAAAACATGTGGTAAACGAATAAATATCATTGCAAACGAGAAGGTTATCAAAATACAATAATCAACAATGTTCATTTAATACATAAGCATGTATGGCAAACCCCATACTTTCAATAATTACTTTACATTTATTCCATTGGGGAAATCTCCCCACAAATCTAATCTATTGCATAATCAAGCAAGAAGTAAGGTAGAGAGCAAACTTGCGAAGTGGTCCATCTCATGACTTTGGTCCTCCCGCTCTTCCATCGATCAAGTGAGGATAGTAGGGGATCAGGACACTCATGGATCCGGATAGACATGCTTCTAAATGCATTTACTTATTTTATTGTCAAATTGCAACTATACAAACAACCCAAGCAATTCAACTTTCTAATGCATAGCTATTATCATAGAACTACCCTTTCTATGACCCCTCTCATCTACTCATGAGAGGCATTCCACCATGCATCCTACCATATGCTTTATTTGCAATAAATGATCCAACCCTTAACAATTAAAGTCCCATACCCTTAATTGTTAAATGAACTGGGTTCATGCATCTTATTTAATTAAAGCAAACCACTTTAATTCTACCAATAAACATTTCCTATCATTTCATAAAGTAAGGTCCCATACCCTTATTTTACAAAACAAACCATAATCATATTTATTATCCAATTAAATCCATCTACTCTAATTTTCAAATAAACCTTTTTCTTCATTTCATAAAGCAAGGTCCCATACCCTCATTTTACAAAATGAACCATAATCATAATTAAAGCCATCTACTTTAATTTCCATAAAACCCTTTTCATTTCATAAAGCAAGGTCCCATACCCTCATTTTACAAAATGAACCATAATCATAATTAAAGCCATCTACTTTAATTTCCATAAAACCCTTTTCATTTCATAAAGCAAGGTCCCATACCCTCATTTTACAAAATGAACCATAATCATAATTAAAGCCATCTACTTTAATTTCCATAAAACCCTTTTCATTTCATAAAGCAAGGTCCCATACCCTCATTTTACAAAATGAACCATAATCATAATTAAAGCCATCTACTTTAATTTCCATAAAACCCTTTTCATTTCATAAAGCAAGGTCCCATACCCTCATTTTACAAAATGAACCATAATCATAATTAAAGCCATCTACTTTAATTTCCATAAAACCCTTTTCATTTCATAAAGCAAGGTCCCATACCCTCATTTTACAAAATGAACCATAATCATAATTAAAGCCATCTACTTTAATTTCCATAAAACCCTTCTTTCGTCCCATACCCTCATTTTACAAAATGAACCATAATCATAATTAAAGCTATCTACTTTAATTTCCATAAACCTTTTTCATTTCATTAATCTAAAATCATTAATTAACTAATGAAACTACCACTAAGGGAATCCTTTTTCCCTTAACAAACTTCCCTACTCGACTATGAACCAACCAAGGATTTTCCTACCTATCACCCTACGACATTCCAAGGCAGCGCTCTATGCTAAAACCAACACTGCATGGATAGAACACAAGTCAATTATAGGGTGGATATGAGGTGGTTCCCAAAGTTTCTAATAGAAGCTATGCTCCACACAGAGCTATGGCTATAATGGTGCTATGCTATACAACAACTATATCACTACGAGCTACGACTCTAATGGTGTTATGCCATACATAGTAGAGCTACGACTCTAATGGTGCTATGCCATACACAACAGAGCTATGACTCTAATGGTGCTATGCCATACACAACAGAGCTACGACTCTAATGGTGCTATGTCATACACAACAGGGCTACGACTCTAATTACGATATGCCATACACAACAGAGCTATGACTTTAATGGCGCTATGTCATACATAACATAGATATGACTCTAATGGCTCTATGGCATACACATCAGAGCTACGACTGTAATGGCGCTATGCCATACATAGTAGAGCTACGACTCTAATGGAAACTAAGCTACTAAACACAGCAAGGAGAACCATGAACGCATTGTAACCAACCTGGTCGCCTTTGCCATTGATTTCCTTTGGTCATTCTAGCTGAGCTTGAGCACCTCCTCCTTTCATTTGTGTAGTGCTTTTCTTTTCTTCCTCACATGTAGAGCTCTCTCTCCCTCAACACCAAGCTCCCTCCTTTGGCGTCTATCCCTATTCTCCTTTCTTGGCTTCCATCTGCCACCTACTTACCATTACTCCCATGCCTTTCATCAGGTGGTAGAGGGGATGTCTCTTCCTCTCACCTTCCCAAGATGTAACCTGCATTGAAGTCCCTCCTCTTCACGTAGATGAAACCATCGCTTCACGCGGTGGAGCCATCCCTAGCGTTAATGGGCCATCCCTTCATGTCAACCGAACTCTACCTGGTTGGCCCGACCCAAATCGTCGATTCATTATTTTAATGAAATCCATCAACCATTCACTCAGGAATAAGATTTATTTATCACTTTTAAAATAAATTCTCCATTTATCTAAAATGGATATCTATTTATCATAATCACTCTTTTATTCAAGAATAAGATTGATTTAACACTTTAACATAAATTCACCATTTATCTAAAATGAATGTCTATTTATCATAGATCAATATTTTATTCAAGAATAAGATTTATTTAACATTTTAACATAAATTCACCATTTATCTAAAATGAATGTCTATTTATCATAGATCAATATTTTATTCAAGAATAAGATTTATTTAACATTTTAACATAAATTCACCATTTATCTAAAATGAATATCTATTTATCATAGATCAATATTTCATTCAAGAATATCCAAGGAGTCATGAAGGCAATTCATTCATTTATGTTTTTCCACATTATAGAGGTACAATGTTGAAGTGGAAGACAAACAAGCATGTGCAACAAACAAAGAGGGAGATATTTCCATCAATTTAGTCACCTGTCTCTACCTCGAGAACTTATGATAGCTACTAGGCCATCAGTCTGGGGCTCAAGGTGACTATCTATTGATGATTATCCCTAACCGAATGCATGCCTATATGAAGGTATCTATCCTTGTTACCTTCGAGTTGTCATATCATCATTTCCCCCAACCTCAAGTACCCTCATCCTCGGTGGATGACTCAACTTCTTCCACTTACGAGTGCACCTGATCCTACACATTGGCAATTTGTTAGAAGTAACATATTCTTCATTATCTAATAATATTGCATAACTGCTTTATTGCACAAAAATCGAGTATTAAAGCATCATACGTTAATACATTGTTTCTCCATGTTCAAAAGTCCATCTGGGAGGGTCATGACATCCTCCCCCACTAGGACTAACACCATCCTCGGTGTTGTTTTTCTTTTAACATAGGTAAATGTAGCCAATACACAAATTATCACACAAAAATTTTCTTTAGAGTTCATCAAACAAAAAAGGAAAATGTTTTTGCATATCCGCCACTTTTTCCCAAGTGGCATTTCTTTTAGAGAAACGGTCCCACTGGACCTTACATTGCTCAAGGGTCTGATTCCATATAGCCTTAGAGAGAAATTCGAGAATCCTCACTAGCATTACTTCAATTGCCTCTGGGTTTGCCATCTGCAAATTAGAAACATCCCACACATGGTCAGGGTCAACAACATATTTTCTAAGCAAAGATATGTGGAAAGTGTCATGGATTTTTGACAAATTAGGAGGTAAGGTGAGTTGGTATGCAACCAGACTAATCTTCTCAATGATCTCAAAGGGTCCTACAAACCATGGATCCAATTTTGTGGATTTGATCACACTTTTCATTGGTTTGACCCTTAGGAACACTTTATCTCCCACCGAGTACTCTCTGGGAGTCCTCTTTAGATCAACATAACTCTTCTACCTATCAACAACTTCCTTGAGTCTTTTCCTGATCACCTTAATTTGCTCTTCCATTTCCCTGACCATTTTCGGTCCAATCATAGTTCTATATTTAGGGTTATCCCATGACAGTGGTGTTCTACACTTTCATCCATACAAGGCATCGAAAGGTGCCATCCCTAGAGAAGAGTGATACCCATTATTGTAGGAAAATTCCACCAATGGTAGATAGTCTTCCCATCGAACCTTGTGGTCCATGCAATACATGCGGAGCATATCTTCTAGTACTTGGTTTACCCACTCCATCTGACCATCTATTTTAGGGTGGTATGCTAAACTCATGTGCAATTTTGTGCCTATTGCCTGGTGAAGGGCTCTCCAAAATTTGGAAGTGAACTTGGAATCCCTATCCGATATGATTACTTCTAGAAATCCATGCAATCGGAACACTTCCTTGACAAATATGTTAGCCACTATTTGAGCATCATCATTGGTGCTCCCAGGTATGAAGTGTGCAACCTTGGTCAGTTTGTCAACTACTACAAAGATTGCATCATGTTGGTACCTGGTTTTTGGTAAACCCACTATGAAGTCCATTGATATGACCTACCATTTCTGAGTAGGTATACTATGAGGGTACAAATATCCTATGGGATGCTTACGTTTTGCTTTGACCTTCTGACATTCAAGGCACCGAGCTACAAATTCTACAATATCCTTCTTCATTCCTACCCAAAAGAAGGTCCTCTTCAGGTTTTCCCTCATTTTTACCCCTCCGGGGTGAGTTGTATAAGGAGACCTATGGGCTTCTTGCATTAATAGCCTCTTTGAATCCCCTGACTTTGGTATGATGATTCTTCCTTTGAAACACAGAAGGTTATCTATCATCCCAAACTCTTTATTGGCCTTAGGATCCTTGCTCATTCTAGCTCAAATTTCTTGGCAATACTCATCCTGATCTTGCTCCTGCCTTACTTGGTCCATGAGCTTTACATGACTCCTGGTTAGGGCTGCTATGTGTCTTCTTCTACTCAAAGCATCTACCACCTTATTCTCTTTTCCTTTTATGTACTCAATTTCAAAGTCATACTCAATGAGAAACTCGACCCACCTTCTCTACCTCGCATTGAGTATTGGTTGGGTGAATATGTACCTTAGGCTTTGATGATCTATTTTTAGTTCAAAGGGTCTTCCTACCAGATAGTGGTGCTAGACCTTTAGGGTGTGTACTACAATGACTAATTCTAAATCATGAGTAGCATAATTGACTTCGTGCTTCTTAAGATTTCTTGAAGTATAAGCCACTACAGATTCTCCTTGCATGAGTACTCCCCCTAATCCTTCCAATGATGCATCAGTGCATACTGTAAAATCTCCTTGAGGGTCTGGAATATTCAATATTGGTGTGGTAGTGAGTTTTTGCTTCAACAAAGTGAAAGTAGTTTCACACCTTGTCATCCATTTGAATTCCTTTCCTTTCTTCTGGAGGTTAGTTATTGTCGAGGCAATCTTTGAGAAATCCTTTATATGGCATCTGTAATAGCTCGTTAACCCCATGAAGCTTCTTACTTTAGTAACATTGGTAGGAGGTGGCCAGTTTAACATGGCTTCAATTTTCTCTGGATCCATGGTGATCCCCTTAGCTGATATGATATGCCCTAAATAGCGCACCTCTAAAACATAGAACTCACTTTTGGCTAGGTTCCCATAGAGATGATTTTTCCTTTAGTAGTTCCAACATGATCTTGAGATGCCTGTCATGCTCTTCCTTGTTTTAAGAGTATATTAGGATGTCATCTAGAAATACAAGGACAAACTGGTCTAGATGCCTTTTGAACACATTGTTCATTAAGTTCATGAAGGCAGCGGGAGCATTAGTCAGCCCAAAAGGTAGGACGGTGAACTCATAATGCCCATACCTTGTTTTAAATGTCATCTTATGAGTGTCTTCCTCACGTATCCTCAATTGGTGATACCTTGATCTTAAATCTATCTTGGTAAATACTATGGCATCTCTTAATTGGTCGAATAAATCTTTGATCCTGGGTAGGGGGTACCGATTCTTGATTGTAGCCTTATTCAACATTTTGTAGTCGATACACAATCTTAAAGACCCATCCTTATTTTTTACAAATAAAATGGGTGCACCCCAAGGTGACACACTTGGTTTTATCAACCCCTTCTCTAATAGTCCTTGCAATTGTACCTTTAACTCTTGCATTTCAATGGGTGACATCCTATACGGAGATCGGTGAATGGGTTTCGCTCCTGGCATAAGATCAATAGTGAAATCAAATTCTCGTACAGGAGGGAGCCCAAGTAGATCCTCAGGAAATACATCCCAGAATTCTTGTAAAATTGGGTGTGCCCCTAACACCTCTTCCTTTCGATCCTTTTTAACTTCATTCAACTTTACTACATAGATGATCCCTCCTTTCCTGAGGGCTTTCTTTAACTACATAGCTGACAACATCTGGGGTTTAAATGCCCCCTGATCACTATGAATTCATAACCTTGCCTTACCTTCCTTCAAATACTCGATCCACCTATCTTGGAAATTGATTACGACTTTATGGGCCTGTAGCCAATCCATTCCTAGAATCACATCGAAGGCATGAAGTGGGGCTACATATAAGCATCCTTCCATGGTCCCACCAACTAAGGTAATTTCCATCATTGGGAAACATTGGTTTATGGAGTAGGTCTATCCAGATCCATACTCAACCTTCCATCCATGAGCCAAATACCCTGGTCTTTTCAGCATATCTTTGGCTAACTTACAAGAAATGAAACTATCAGTGGCTCCACTATCTATTAAGATATTTACTTGTTTATCAAAAATCTTACCTTTTATGACCAATGGGGTGGTTTGCCCTTCCAGTTTTTGACTCCCAATCACCGCATAGATCTTATGCATTGGTTCCTTTCCCTTAGTGTTGGTAACCTCCTCTAATTTTAGGGCATAAAAATGCTCGATGAGGAACTTCTTCTTGAAGATGACTATAAATTCCTTCCATGGGATACCTACTGGCCCAACCTTAGCCCCCTCATGGTATGTTTTCCACCAATTTAGGGTAGCTCCTTCAAGGTGGATAGTAGCCCAAGCAATCCGGGCCCCTAAGGAATATCCCTTTACCGTGAAGAAAACTTCTAGTTCCCTTAACCAAGCCTCAGCCACATCCTCCTCTCCTTCTCCATTGAATTTGGAGATACAAACATTATTTAGGTCTCTCACCATCTCCTTTTCTAAGAGGGTTCTTGCTTGCTTTTGTTCCATTGTCAGCCCCTCAACTTGGTTGACTTCTAAATCTCTAGCTTGCAAATTTTGATTTGCCATAGTTTCTAGTACTTGTCTTAACTGGTCTTGTAATTCAACAATTGTGGTAGTAAGTTCTTCTATTCCCATATTGGGATTTCCTGGATCCTCATTCTGGATCTCTTCTTTGACATCACTTTGTCGAGTCTATCTAGGTGGAGGCCCTTTTATCCTGGCCTTAGGTGGCATCTTGATCTGGTTCCAACCAAGAAAAGAATTAGATCCTAGTTTATCTTGTTGAGTTACTAATTCAAACCACATTACAGAGTTCTTCTTGCTACCTATTTAGAAATCTAATTAGAATAGGGTTCCAAGGTTATGATGTATTATCGACACCGAAGCCCATACTAAGGTATCATAACATTCATCTTTCCTTGGGGTCGACTCCATTTAGATTCTAATTAAGTAGAGACTCTAGGTTATCCCAACCCTTTAGCTTAACCTTAAGCAGGATTTCATTGGACACACCCGAATCTCATTTTTGCACATAAGAAGCTCTATACCCTCGAACCTAGAGCTCTGATACCAAATGTAATGACCCACAAAACAAGAAACAAGAAAACACACAAAAATAGAAAGAAAAGTTTATATTATTATTTTTTTTGACTAAGGAGAAGGATTCATAAATCCCTAACCAACCTTAGACCAACTTAATGTTTGACATCCCCTAAGTTTCTCAAGAACTATACCACACGAGATTCCCCTCATGCAAGTCCCTTCTACGTAGGCCTATCTCATGTCATGCACATAAGTCCATCCATCTCATCATTCTTGATGAGCTAGACTTACCACCCTTGATCATTGGAAGGTATACACGCATCTCCATACTTCACACAAACCATTATGTGTGGGTATGCTACGTGTATTATGAGTTAAGCTATCAATCTCATCCTCTGACAAGCTATCTTAACTCTTGGTACGATCTTCTAAACCTAGATACCCAATCTCCCTAAGGGGGTCTCAAGCCCTTAGGTCATCCTCTAAGTTCACCTAGAACTTACACATATATATTTATTTAAAAACTCATAAGAATACAAAGGATAAATCTAGATACTAAATCTAACAAAACATGCAATAATAAATAGGTGAGATTAACCAAAACATAAAGCATTCATTAAAGGGAAAACATGCGGTAAACGAATAAATATCTTTGCAAACGAGAAGGTTATCAAAATACAATAATAAACAATGTTCATTTAATACATAAGCATGTATGGCAAACCCCATACTTTCAATAATTACTTTACATTTATTCCATTGGGGAAATCTCCCCACAAATCTAATCTATTGCATAATCAAGCAAGAAGTAAGGTAGAGAGCAAACTTGTGAAGTGGTCCATCTCATGACTTTGGTCCTCCCGCTCTTCCATCGATCAAGTGAGGATAGTAGGGGATCAAGACACTCATGGATCCGGATAGACATGCTTCTAAATGCATTTACTTATTTTATTGCCAAATTGCAACTATACAAACAACCCAAGCAATTCAACTTTCTAATGCATAGCTATTATCATAGAACTACCCTTTCTATGACCCCTCTCATCTACTCATGAGAGGCATTCCACCATGCATCCTACCATATGCTTTATTTGCAATAAATGATCCAACCCTTACTTAACAATTAAAGTCCCATACCCTTAATTGTTAAATGAACTGGGTTCATGCATCTTATTTAATTAAAGCAAACCACTTTAATTCTACCAATAAACATTTCCTATCATTTCATAAAGTAAGGTCCCATACCCTTATTTTACAAAACAAACCATAATCATATTTATTATCCAATTAAAGCCATCTACTCTAATTTTCAAATAAACCTTTTTCTTCATTTCATAAAGCAAGGTCCCATACCCTCATTTTACAAAATGAACCATAATCATAATTAAAGCCATCTACTTTAATTTCCATAAAACCCTTTTCATTTCATAAAGCAAGGTCCCATACCCTCATTTTACAAAATGAACCATAATCATAATTAAAGCCATCTACTTTAATTTCCATAAAACCCTTTTCATTTCATAAAGCAAGGTCCCATACCCTCATTTTACAAAATGAACCATAATCATAATTAAAGCCATCTACTTTAATTTCCATAAAACCCTTTTCATTTCATAAAGCAAGGTCCCATACCCTCATTTTACAAAATGAACCATAATCATAATTAAAGCTATCTACTTTAATTTCCATAAAACCCTTTTCATTTCATAAAGCAAGGTCCCATACCCTCATTTTACAAAATGAACCATAATCATAATTAAAGCCATCTACTTTAATTTCCATAAACCCTTTTCATTTCATTAATCTAAAATCATTAATTAACTAATGAAACTACCACTAAGGGAATCCTTTTTCCCTTAACAAACTTCCCTACTTGACTATGAACCAACTAGGGGTTTTCTTACCTATCACCCTACACTAATGGCGCTATGCCATACACAACAGAGCTACGACTCTAATGGTGCTATGTCATACACAATAGAGCTACGACTCTAATGGTGTTATGTCATACACAACAGAGTTACAACTCTAATGGTGCTATGCCATACACAGTAGATCTGCGACTCTAATGGCTCTATGCCATACACAGTAGAGCTACGACTCTAATGGCGCTATGCCATACACAACAAAGCTATGACTCTAATGGAAACTAAGATACTAAACACAAGGAGAACCATGAACACATTGTAACCAGCCTAGTCGCCTTTGCCATCGATTTCCTTTAGCCGTTCTGGTCAAGCTTGAGCACCTTCTCCTTTTGTTTGTGCAGTGCTTTTCTTTTCTTCCTCACACGAAGCTTTCTCTCCCTCAACACCAAGCTTCCCTCCTTTGGCGTCTATCCTTATTCTCATTTCTTGGCTTCTGTCTACCACTTATTTACCATTACTCCCACATATTTTGTCAGGTGATAGAGGGGGCGTCTCTTCCTATCACCTTCCTAAGACTCAACCTGCATTGAAGTCCCTTCTCTTCATGTAGACGAAACCATCGCTTCACGTGGTGGAGCCATCACTGGCATTAATGGACCATCCCTTCAATCAGACTCTGCCTGGTCAGCCCGACCCAAATCATCGATTTATTATTTTAATGAGACCCATCAACCATTTACTCAGGAATAAGATTTATTTATCACTTTTAAAATAAATTCCTCATTTATCTAAAATAGATATCAATTTATCATATGTGAAGCAAAAAGCACGACACTATGCAATAACATAAATAAACAAATCTGACAAAATAAAGACAATTGCACAAAATGGATTATATTTGAATAATGGGGGGAGCTGAAAAACTCCTTTTGTACAATGAATTTTGTCTTGATAGAATGTTTATGATACAATAAATACTGATTTTCAGGGTTCTCCGAAACCCTAGCTACAATGGTGGAGTGTCTTCAGAGTGCTTCACTCCCAACAGAGTGAGTGGGCTTCAAGTATCCGATGTTGGGCCACTCGAGCTTCAACAGCTATCCAAAAACAATAATAACTTGTAGATCTGCAAATACACAAACAACCAAAGATATCAGTAACACCTGTGAGGGCTCCACAGTGTGAGGCCCTCAGATATTAATAAAACCCTAACTATTAATAAATCAAAACAACACATGAAAACCTACATATTGCATAATAAAATAACAAATAAACTGATTTACCTTGCTTGGATGATAATTCTTCTATGATTGTCAGTTGATTGGATGCCCTAGAAGTAATAGCAGATCGATGCAGCAGGCTTGGGGGTGCACCTATGTTACAACAGATCGGGTATGGCGATGGATTCGGACAACGAGGATGAATGACGTAGATGGAGGCAGACTATGAGGAATGGCTGGAATGAAAGAATCCTAGGGCAAGTTAAGGCTATGGATCAACTCTCCTAAGTGGATTTGGCAATGGCGGTCTTCAGATCTCTGTAACCTTCTATCTCGCGAGGATTTCTTCAATAGTATCTCTAGGGCACAAAAACATTCCAGGGTTTGAGCATTATGAGTGCTCTTATTTATAATCTAGCTTAGGGTTTACTTAGGGTTTTAGCCTTACACTTTTAATCGTGTGGCTAAGATTAAATCAGATCCTAAGGCTGAGATTACACTTTAGATGTGGCATGGATTAATGAATATGGATGGTGGAGATTAGATTAGATCGGATGGTTGTGGTTAATTGGGTTTATAAATACATATTTTATAATAAATATATTATAATATAATATAAAATATTATATTAAATATAAAATAATATAAAATAATATTAAAATAAGCCCAATTGGGTTAGGAAATGGTGGGAAAGGGCTAAAGTGGGCCTTTTGAAGGCGGGAAGGGCTAAAAGTGGCTAAATGGATGGCGGGGAAGGTGTATGGTGGACAAGTGGGTGGTGGGATGGTTAGGATGGAGGATTAATGGTTGTAATTTGGTGTCTATAGATGCCCCTTTTTGTACCATGTTGCGTAAAACACAATATGGTGCAAAAATACGAGACACCTACCTGGGTTGCGGGCACAAAAGCAACTTCTCTTGTTGGATTTGAGCACTAGCGTTGAAGGCAAAAGATTAAAGAATTTTGGAGTTTTGCGTAGCTTACCCCCTCAATTGGCGAATGAGAAAATTCTCACAAGCCAATTGAAAATGAATTTGTGCAAGTGATGAAAGATGTGGTGAATATGTGCAAATGATGAATGAATGATGTGAAATACGATGTGATTGCAGATGATATGAATGATGTAAAATGCTTTGGATGATATGAATGATGTAAAATGTGACACCATTTTGCCCCAATGGTGGAAAGGGGTTGGTGTAAAGTACCATGATGTTCGTGGATAAATGATGATGTCAAATGCGATATCATTTTTGCCCCAATGGTGAAAAGAAAGGGGGTTGGTGTATAATACCATGATGCTTGTAGATGATATGGATGATGTAACATGTGATGAATGATGTGATACCATTTTTGCCCCAATGGGGGTTTTTGTCAAGAGTAGATGTCATGATCATGTAAGATGTATCCCATTGTGGGAGGATCAAAAACAAATTTGGTTGCCCCAAATTTTGGGATGATTCGATGCTTTTGAAAAATATGTCTTCTAGCATCATTGAGTATGCAGGTTATGAAGATGCAGGATGACTGAGTCAACATAGGGGCCAAACAGTGACTATGGAAAATTCTTTGCCAATTCCACAATGGAACCAATCAACCTGGCGGGCTTACCTGTCTTGTGACTATAGTCAAATGAATGAGTGATTTTGATATTAATTATCCATGTTTTCTTGCCCCACGGAAGAGGACATCAATGACTACTTTTGAGCAATTTGTTCTTGGCAAGGTTTCACCCTTAAAATGTGAATTACCAAATGTGATTGTGATCTTGGACAATGAGATGATTGATGATGATCATGATCAAGTGTCCTTATGGTAGGCTATCCATCTTACCGAGTTGCATGGATTCCCATCGTTGCAATCGTCGAGTTTATAGGATAACCCACTAGATACGAGGTTCACTTGCATGCTACTTGAACTTGATAAATGTTGGATGAAATGATTGATGGATTTTATGGTGATTGAAGAATGTTGGATGAAGAAGTGTGTTGATGGATGCAGAGTTCACTTATGAATGGAGGATGTTGAATGTATATATGATTCGATTTTTGCCCCAACAGATGAAGGGGTTGTTGATGATGAAATATGGAATGATTATGTATGTTCTTTGACCTTAAAAGATAAAGGGGTTTTTGATGATGAAAAATGAAATTATTGTGTCTGTTCTTTGCCCTTAATAGATAAAGAGGTTTTTGATGATGTAAAATGAAATGATTGGTGTCTGTGTTTCTAGCCCCACAAACAAGGACATTAATGATGATGAACTATGATTTTATGTTTTTTCTTTGCCCTTAAAAGATAAAGGGGTTGTTGATGATGTAATGATTTGTGTCTGTTCGTTGCCCTTAATAGATAAAGACATTTTTGATGATTTGTGTCTGTTCTTTACCCTTAATAGATAAAGGGGTTTTTGATGATTTGTGTCTGTTCTTTGCCCTTAATAGATAAAGGGGTTTTTGATGATTTAAAAATGAAATGATTTATGTCTATTATTTGCCCTTAACATATAAAGGGGTTTTTGAAATGATGAAAAATGAGATGATTTTGTTTTTGTTCTTTGCCCTTAACAGATAAAGGGATTTTTGATGATGTAAGTGTCCTTATGGTAATCTATCCATCCTACCGGATTGCATGGATAACTAGTCATTGCAATCGCCAGGTTTCTAGGATAAACCACTAAATACAAGGTTCACTTATGAATTTGTGTATAATCTACGATAAGATGAACGGGTTTATGATGTTAAATTAAAATAATTAGTCTATTTTTGTCCCTAACATATGAAGGGGATTTTGCAATATTTAAAATGTGATTATTGGTGTCTATGTTTCTAGCCCCAAAAACAAGGACATTAATGATGATGAGCTATGATTTTGTGTATGTTCTTTGCCCTTAACAGATAAAGGGGTTTTTGATGATGAAAATAAAATGATTTGTGTCTATTCTTTGCCCTTAACAGATAAAGGGATTTTTGATGATGTAAGTGTCCTTATGGTAATCTATCCATCCTACCAGATTGCATGGATAACCAGTCGCTACAACCACCAAGTTTCTAGGATAAACCACTAAATACAAGGTTCACTTATGAATTTTGCATAATGATAAATGAATGGATAATGTTGAATGTAAATGTTATCTATTTTTGCCCCAACAGATGAAGGGATTTTTGCTATTAGGATGATGTGAATGCAAGGCAAAGGGCGCAACCTTTGACAAAAGAACATAGTCTTTTGAACCTAGCAAGTGATGTGGATGATTTGAATGCAAGGCAAAGGGCACAACCTTTGACAAAAGAACGCAGTATTTTGAACCTAGCAATTGACTTGTTGATGATGTGATGTGATTGAATGATTGAATTATTTATTGAATTGGTGGGGAAGGTGTGGAACCTTGAGCACCCCCAAGTTGTGATGATGTTTTCTTGATTGAGGGAAAGGTGTGAAACCTTGAGCACCCCCTAGTTATGATGATGTTTTATTAGGGGAAAGGTGTGAAACCTTGAACACCCCCAAGTTGTGATGATGTTTGATTAGGGGAAAGGTGTGAAACATTGAACACCCCCAAGTTGTGCTGATGTTTGTTTGATTGGGGGAAAGGTGTGAAACCTTGAGCACCATTGATTTGTGATCTTGTTTGCTTGATTGGGGGAAAGGTGTGAAACCTTGAGCACCCTCGATTTGTGATCTTGTTTGCTTTATTGGGGGAAAGGTGTGAAACCTTGAGCACCCCCTAGTTGTGATGATGTTTGAACTTTCTAGCGATCTTTGCATATGCGAGTTAGATATATATATATATATATATATATATACTATGGCTTTGATTTTTGTGTGAATGCAATGCCTATTTTATGAATGTTTTATGCATGTTTTATGGATGATTAATGTAGCGACATGCTTATATTAATGTAAGCTAAATATGATGTGCATGCAAAATGTTTATATGGATGACTAAGGCAAGCTACATGGTGAATATAAATGCAATGGCAAATGCTTATATGGCTGATTAATGCAAGCTAATGGTAAATGAATGCAAACTTATATGATAGGAATGCATGTTGTTCGTATGATCTTTTATAGTTCAAAAATATTATTGGCCATTTTTGTTGTCCATTGTTTAGCCATCGAGGGTACCGAATTTGGTGGTGTTATGCAACTTGACTATGGAAGACATGGATGTTGACATGAAAGAATATATGGATGTTGATATGGAAGAAGATATGGATGTTGATATGGAAAAAGATATGGATGTTGATATGGAATGAGTACTACAGGATTTTCAAAGACTCAAACATACTAGTGTCCTCAACCAAACTCACTAAGGTTGTCTAACTTTCTTTAGGACCAATGTGTGTGCAAGTGAGGTTCATGTACCAAATCTTGAGCGTGACAATGACCCTATCCAATCAAGCACCAGTGTGTGTGCATGTGAAGTTCATTAACCCATTATGAGTAAATTAGGCATGACCTATTATGGAGATGACCCAGAGGCTAGCCTATCCTTATGTGCGGTTAGAGGTCTCTCTTTTTGCGAGAGAGACATGTCGCCTCGCATGAGCTTACTCCACTGCTAGTCAAGCATCTATAGCCCCGGTGGAGATTCACTCCATAGTCCAATGGGATTGATCTTTCAGGTCTTGGGGATGACTACCCATCCTTCTCAGGGACGTGTAGTACGATCCTTACAACTTTAGGGATCAAGGGTGTTTTGGATTTAATTTGTTAATTTTGTATAGAGCTTTGGGGAATCGGATTCTCAACCGAAGTGTGATGAGAATGTTGACCCTATCCTTACTACTCTATGTTTTTATGTTTATGTTTGGAGAACAATTGTGGTAGTGGTGAAAACCACTATTTTTGGACTATGTTGCATGATGGGACAAGCGAGGGATATCTCCTTTTTGCCTCAAGGTGCTACCCAAGTATGGTACTAACCCTCCTTAACTCAAAATGTTCTTAAGATGTGAGGAAATGTGGTTGGTTCAGGATTGTATTCGGAATCAATCGACAATGCTCAAGACTTTCTTAGTGTGTAAAGTGTGTTTTTGGTCCTAAAGAAAATCGGACATCCGTTTGGAGGTTGCTTGCTACACTAGTAATGGTTGAGTGACTGAAAATCTAGGCTTTGTGATTTTGACATATGGTATTGTTGGCTTATGTTTTTTGTGAAAGTTGCATGATTGCTTTAAACTAGGTACCCCCAATTGTTATAACTTGACTTTTTGTTTATGGCCATATCATCATTACTATGCAAGATCATTGAACATGGGATGGGATGAATGCAATTTGTAAAATGAATGAATGTAGCGGAGTGCAAAATGCATGTGGAATGGATGCAAATATGTATGTATATATATGAATGCAATAAATACATGCGAAAATGCCTATATGAAAATGCAAGATGTATGCCATGGAAATATGCTGATGTGAATGCAATTTGTTTTTGTTGTTTTTTTTTATTAGCCATGTATATATATACATATATAGTAATCACATTAAGCATGGAACGCTTTCAAGTGCATGATGTTCATTGGCTCGGGTTTTTCTACTCCCCCTAACCTAGTAAGCTTATGACCAAAGGAATTGGGTACCTTTGGGGCTTTTTGAAATTGAATGTGACCAAAGGGGTTAAGTCCTTTGGGGCTTTTTGAAATTGAATGTGACCAAAGGGGTTAAGACCCTTTGGAGCTTTTTGAAATTGAATGTGACCAAAGGGGTTAAGACCTTTGGAGCTTTTTGAAATTGAATGTGACCAAAGGGGTTAAGACCTTTGGGGCTTTTTGAAATTGAATGTGACCAAAGGGGTTAAGACCTTTGGAGCTTTTTGAAATTGAAATGTGACCAAAGGGGTTAAGGCCTTTGGGGATTTTTGAAATTGAATGTGACCAAAGGGGTTAAGACCCTTTGGAGCCTTTTGAAATTGATATGTGACCAAAGGGGTTAGGACCTTTGGGGCTTTTTGAAATTGATATGTGACCAAAGGGGTTAAGAACCTTTGGGGTTTTTTGAAATTGAATGTGACCAAAGGGGTTAAGACCCTTTGGGGCTTTTTGAAATTGAATGTGACCAAAGGGATTAAGACCCTTTGGGGCCTTTTGAAATTGAATGTGTGACCAAAGGGATTAGGACCTTTGGGGCTTTTTGAAATTGAATGTGTGACCAAAGGGGTTAAGACCCTTTGGGGCTTTTTGAAAATTGAATGTGACCAAAGGGGTTAAGACCTTTGGGGCTTTTTGAAAATTGAATGTGACCAAAGGGGTTAGGACCTTTGGGGATTTTTGAAATTGATATGTGACCAAAGGGGTTAAGAACCTTTGGGGCTTTTTGAAATTGAATGTGACCAAAGGGGTTAAGACCTTTGGGGATTTTTTGAAATTGAATGTGACCAAAGGGATTAAGACCTTTGGGGCTTTTTGAAATTGATATGTGACCAAAGGGATTAGGAACCTTTGGAGATTTTTGAAATTGATATGTGTGACCAAAGGGATTAAGAACCTTTGGAGCTTTTTGGTTGGTGATGTAGATGACTAGGAGGATGTGATATCCTGAGAATCCCCACTTTCCTTGGTGATTGAGTTGGTGCCGGTGTCCTGATCAGATGAGTTAGTTGGACCGTTTGGGGTGAAGACTTTCAGATCAATAAGTTCTTGGACAACATTTTTGAATACTTTACAATCATTGATGTTATGGCCCGATTGTCGATGATAAGGACAGTACAAGTGTTCCTTATAATTTTTTCCATGTGGCTTGTTAAGATCACTTGCTTTGATTTTTGGTAGTACAATATTTTGTGCTTCATAAAGCCTTTGAAAAATGGTTGCATAAGATTATGAAAGTCTTGTGTAGTTGCGATGAGGATTTTTGGGGTGCTTGGTGCTTGTGTCCAATTGTGTTGGACTTTGAATTTGTGGTACAGGTGTAAAAACCTGAGATGTGGATTGTGAACTTGGATGTTTCAACTGTTGTGGTTGCTGACCTTGAAGATGACTCAACTATAACTCAATGTTAGTGAGTCGAGTTAAAATTTGTTGTAGAATTTTTGTGTGTTGACAATCTGAATGTAAGCCTTGGTTGGCTTTTTGAGTGATTTGAGATGTGGTGAATGGATTAATGAATGGATGAAATTGAATGTGTTGTTGGAGGTGTGATGAATTGGGGGTCATGGAATGAATTTGATGATGATGGGGTTGGTGAGGAAATTATTGTGAATGAAGAAAAGGATATGATGTATGAGGACTATGGATGGGTGGACTCATAGGAATGGAATGGGTTGATGGAGGCATGGAAATGGATACCTCCGAAGATTGGGGTATCCAAGTTGGGTTTTGGTTGGTTACTATGGGTTGGGTTGGAACAACATGGAGCATAGTATCTTCATGAACTTGCCTTTGTTCCTGAAGTTCCTGATCTGACATGGTGGAAAGGGACATGGTCATGGCTAGGTTAGATGATGGAGGGGTTGATGAAGAAGGATGGGAAGACATGGGCATGGAGCAAGTTGCATTTGATGTGACAACTTGGGGGTTGGGTACTTGTGAGGTAGCATTGACATACTCCTCATACAAGGGGTTGGAATAGGTGGATGAAGGGTTTGGATTTTGATATGATGGGCTTGGGGAAGAAGGTATACCATATTCATAAGTAGAATTATGATGTCCTTGGGTTGGGCAAGATGTAGCCAGTTTAGGTTGTTCAAAACCCTCTTGGCTAAGGGGCTCTAAGACATAGTTGGAAGACCTGTAGATGGCCTTCACCTTGTCCATGTCTATGTGTGTTGTGGGTGGTTCCACATTGTGTGGAAGGTATCCTACTTGTGGTAGGGATGGATATGGAGGTCCAAACGAAGTAGTTTGAATCCCACTGGATGGGTTTGCCACTGAAGTAGCGGGAGAATGGGGAATGTTTTCCATTAAACAATTTTGGTTTATTACTTTCTTTTGTTGTCTTGTTAAAACCATAAAGTATTTAAACCAAAAATTTAAAGCTTATCAAAATAACACAAACTGAAAACTCGTACAAAATTTGAAATAAAAGAAAACAATCAATGCTAAGTTTCACCATGTGTGGCTTACCTTGTTCATTAATTATTTTCTTTGTTTAATGTGAGATTCCTTTTAGAGTTATAGGCTTGTGTGTTTTGATGTACCCTAATCTTGCTTAATAAAAACAAAGGAGAAAAACTATGGCTGGTTGGGGCAATGAGATTCTTGTTGGTAATGACCTCCAACAAGTTTTCTTGGGGGTATCCTAAGGTGTCTAGGGTAGATATTGGTGGATGGAAATGACTGCCACCATCACCAAATCTCAAGCAATGGTTGGTGATGAAATCCAACCACTACTGTTTAAAAGTGCCACGTGTAGTGTGTGATAAATTTTATTAAATTTCTTGTTCTTTATTGTGTTCAAACAATGTTAAAGATGACTAACTTTATTCATCTAAATTAGAAGCCAACATCAAGATGCAAATTTCACCTAAAGAGAGTGGAGTACACCGCTCAAAACCCCCTACCTACAAATGATACCAAATGATATCAAAAGAGCAACCGGAGGGTTCGTCCACCTCTCTACCAAAGGGGCCAACCTAGGGCAGGATTAATTTATGCGTCTTAGTATTGTTCCTACTTATATGTATAAAATAAAGTAATATTTAACTCCTAAAATAATGCAAAATGTAAGTAATGCCTTTTCTTTTTCAATGCAAACAAAATGCAAGCAATCACTCAAATTTGCAATTTTAGAACAAGAAATTAAATTTATGTGAAATGAATGCATGCAAAAACCTAAATGCAACATGCTATGAATTCCTTCCCATATTACTTAATTTGTGTTCATTTTATACTCATAATTTGAAAGACACAACAGAAAACTCAAAAAAATGTAAAGCAAAATGAGAAAACAAATGGATGAAGGACTTACAAAAAATCCTACATTTTTCTGAGGTTCTTATGAGATCTATGCCACTCCAATTGATCTAAAAATTTTATGGAGACATGATAGGATGTGTTAGGAACCTACCCTCCAAATTTTAGCTCAATATGACTCCGGATGAGTGAGATATGGCCAAAACCGTCGAGGTATGTTGTGTAGGAAAACGGTACGTTTTTCGTCCCTGTACGTTTTTCGTCCCTAAAAACCCCTGTAACAGACCAGAAAAATAAAGTCAGCAAAGTAAATCAAATCAGTAAATGAAACCCTTGTGGGGTCCCACCGTGATCACCATTTGTGAAGCAAAAAGCACGACACTATGCAATAACAAAAATAAACAAATCTGACAAAATAAAGACAATTGCACAAAATGGATTATATTTGAATAATGGAGGGGGGGAGCTGAAAAACTCCTTTTGTACAATGAATTATGTCTTGAAAGAATGTTTATGATACAATAAATATTGATTTCTAGGGTTCTCCGAAACCCTAGCTACAATGGTGGAGTGTCTTCAGAGTGCTTCGCTCCCAATAGAGTGAGTGGGCTTCAAGTATCCGATGTCGGGCCACTCGAGCTTCAACAACTATCCAAAAACAATAATAACCTATAGATCTACAAATACACAAACAACCAAAGATATCAATAACACCTGTGAGGGCTCCATAGTGTGAGGCCCTCAGATATTAGTAAAACCCTAACTGTTAATAAATCAAAACAACACATGAAAACCTATAGATTGCATAATAAAATAATAAATAAACTGATTTACCTTGCTTGGATGATAATTCTTCTGTGGTTGTCAGTTGATTGGATGCCCTAGCAACTGTAGCAAATCGACGCAGTAGGCTCGAGGGTGCACCTACGTTACAACAGATCATGTATGACAGCGAATTCGGACAGGGAGGATGAATGACGCAAATGGAGGTAGACTATGAGGAATGGCTGGAATGAAAGAATCCTAGGGCAAGTTAAGGCTATGGATCAACTCTCCTAAGTGGATTTGGAAATGGCGGTCTTCAAATATCTGTAACCTTCTATCTCACGAGGATTTCTTCAATAGTATCTCTAGGGCACAAAAACATTCCAGGGTTTGAGCATTATGAATGCTCTTATTTATAATCTAGCTTAGGGTTTACTTAGGGTTTTAGCCTTACACTTTTAATCATGTGGCTAAGATTAAATCAGATCCTAAGGCTGAGATTACACTTTAGATGTGGCATGGATTAATGAATATGGACGGTGGAGATTAGATTAGATCGGATGGCTATGGTTAATTGGGTTTATAAATACATATTTTATAATAAATATATTATAATATAATATAAAATATTATATAATATAATATAAAATAATATAAAAATAAGCCCAATTGGGTTAGGAAATGGTGGGAAAGGGCTAAAGTGGGCCTTTTGAAGGCGGGAAAGGGCTAAAGTGGGCCTTTTGAAGGTGGGAAGGGCTTAAGTGGGCCTTTTGAAGGTGGGAAGGGCTTAAGTGGGCCTTTTGAAGGTGGGAAGGGCTAAAAGTGGCTAAATGGATGGTGGAGAAGGTGCTTCGCTCCCAACAGAGTGAGTGGGCTTCAATTATCCGATGTCGGGCCACTCGAGCTTCAAAAACTATCCAAAAACAATAATAACTTGTAGATATGCAAATACACAAACAACCAAAGATATCAGTAACACCTGTGAGGGCTCCACAATGTAAGACCCTCAGATAAGTAAAACCCTAACTGTTAATAAATCAAAACAACACATGAAAACCTATAAATTGTACAATAAAATAACAAATAAATTGATTTACCTTGCTTAGATGATAATTCTTCTATGGTTGTCAGTTGATTGGATGCCCTAGCAGTAGCAGCAGATCGACGCAGCAGGCTCGGGGGTGCACTTGCATTACAACAGATCATGTATGGCGGTGAATTTGGACAATGAGGATGAATGACACAGATGGAGGCAGACTATGAGGAATGGCTCGAATGAAAGAATCCTAGGGCAAGTTAAGGCTATGGATCAACTCTCCTAAGTGGATTTGGCAATGGTGGTCTTCAGATCTCTGTAACCTTCTCTTGCGAGGATTTCTTCAATAGTATCTCTAGGGCACAAAAATATTCCAGGGGTTGAGCATTATGAGTGCTCTCATTTATAATCTAACTTAGGGTTTACTTAGGGTTTTAGCCTTACACTTTTAATCGTGTGGCTAAGATTAAATCATATCCTAAGGCTGAGATTACACTTTAGATGTGGCATGGATTAATGAAGATGGACGGTGGAGATTAGATTAGATCGGATGACTATGGTTAATTGGGTTTATAAATACATATTTTATAATAAATATAATATAAAATATTATATTAAATATAATTTAATATAAAATAATATAAAAATAAGCCTAATTGGGTTAGGAAATGGGGAGAAAGGGCTAAAGTGGGCCTTTTGATGGCGGGAAAGGTGTATGGTGGACAAGTGGGTGGTGGGATAGTTAGGATGAAGGATAAGTGGGTGGTGGGATGGTTAGGATGGAGGATTAATGACTGTAATTTTGTGTCTACATCATAATCACTCTTTTATTTAAGAATAAGATTGATTTAACACTTTGACATAAATTCACCATTTATCTAAAATGAATGTCTATTTATCATAGATCAATTTTTTATTTAAGAATAAGATTTGTTTTAACATTTTAACAAAAATTCACTATTTATGTAAAATGAATATCTATTTATCATAGATCAATATTTCATTCAAGAATATCCAAGGAGTCATGAAGGCAATTCATTCATTTATGTTTTTCCACATTATAGAGGTACAATTCTGAAGTGGAAGATAAACAAGCATGTGCAACAAACAAAGAGGGAGATCTTTCCATCAATTTAGTCACCTGTCTCTGCCTCGAGAACTTATGATAGCCACTCGACCATCAATCTGGAGCTCAAGGTAACTATCTATTGACGATTATCCCTAACCGAATGCATACCTATATGAAGGTATCTATCCTTGTTACCTTCAAGTTGTCATATCATCATTTTCTTCAACTTCAAGTACCCTTGTCCTCGGTGGATGACTCAACTTCTTCTACTTACGAGTGTACCTGATCTTACACATTGGCAATTTGTTAATAGTAACATATTCTTCATTATCAAATAATATTGCATAATTCCTTTATTGCACAAGAATCGAGTATTAAAGCATCATACATTAACACATTGTTTCTCCATGTTCAAAAGTCCGTCTAGGAGGGTCATGACAAAGATAATCCAAGTAAATCATCTTCATTTTTTTCAAGTAGCATAAAATCCTCTCCTTACAATAAAAATGAATGTAGTACAAAGAGTATTTGTTGCACTTTAGGGTTTCAAGAGCACCATAGTAAAGAAATGCATATGGAAATTATTTGTGGAAATTTAGGTTTTCTAGAACAACACAAGAAAGTAATTATTATGAAGGATCATCCTTATACTTTAGGTTTTCCAAGGTAACATAAATAAGAAAGTGTTTATTAGACTATTCCTTGCATTTCAAATTCTTTAGGGCAACATAAATCTTTAGAAGATAAGTCTCATTATGAACAATATAGAAAAATAGAAGAGATTGATGAAAATGAAAATATTGGTGGAATGGAAAAAGGAGAGAAAAACGATCAAAATATGGACAGAGAAAAAAGGAAACTCAAAGGGATATCAATTTAGAAAACCAAATAAAAATATCACATGTTTTAACAAAAAAAACTAGTCCACTAATAAAAATAAAAAGTAATAATGACATTGATATCATAAATATTAAAGATATAAATAATACCAAAAAAGAGTTATTAAAAAATTAATAAATTAATAAAAAATAAAAATAACATAAAATATTTAATTAACTTTTATGCTTTTTATTATTCTTATATTATACCCAAACATATAATTAATTCATATTTTTATAGAAGCTTAACTCTTCTGCTTAAAATAACTTCATTCAGCTTATTTTTAATTCATATGATTTGGTTGCAGTTTAAAGGATCTTCATATCTTGTAAGTTTGACATCTCGAATACCTATATAATCCTATAAATTAATAAAGTTATCAATTTAAAATTTATAAAAAATTAACACTAAGGTAACTTCATTTAGTTTATTTTTAATTCATATAATTTGGCTGCATTTTGAAAGATCTTAGTGTCGTGTAAGTTTGACATCTGGAATATCTACATAATCTTATAAATCAGTAAAGTTTTTTTTTTTTTTTTAAGTAGGAGAGTTAGTCACAATTACATTATTTTTAAAAATTAATAAATGCACGGTTTAAATTGTAGGGTTGCTTCCACCAAACCTATTCCGCTTTGTTATTGTTGACCTTGCGTGAAGGGGACCACCGGTCGTTGGAGATTCACGGGGTTACTTCCACCAAACCTATTCCACTTTGTTATTGTTGACCCGACATGAAGGGGACCACCGATCGTTGGAAATTCGTACTGTCATCGTCGGTCTGACTTGCACCCAAACTTGCCCCCCGAAATTTGAACCTGGATATCTTCTTAGTAAATGCTTAACCAAGCATTTACCAATCCACTAATCCTCAGATGCATAAATTAATAAAGTTACCAATCTAAAATTTATTTTAGAGCAAGAATGTGCATAAATTAATAAAGTTACCAATCTAAAAATTATATTAGAGCAAGAATTTATGCAGGAAAATCCTACACTATTGGAAACTCCCCCTCCCCCTTTCGGCAATTCCAATCTTGCTCTTCTAGGTGGGTCCTCATCCGCACTCTTGGTGAGGGCGTTGTATTCACCACCTGACTATGGTCGAGAGGTCGCAATCTATGTCTATTGGGTGGACGTTAATCTGTCAACCGGCAGAGGAGTTTTTCCATTCGGTTATCTGTGAAAATAATACAGGTCGCGTTTGGACGACTCTCTACTCCATGTAAACGTCCTCTCCTCCGTGTTATATTGTTTTCCGCTGCAAAACTTTCTCGACGTGTGTTGTATTCCATCAGGGTTTGGCGTCAGCCTGTAACGGTGCTTGGAGGATGGAAATATTTCCCGTCTGATGTTGACGGACGTAAAACCTAAACCGTAGTCAATCTAAATCGACTGCGAGCATTTGAGCCAATCAGCCGACTGTGGAGGTTAAGTTGTGGACAACCGCAGATTAAACACCAGCGCAGCACACACCTGGCAATCTTTGTTCGGAACATGGCATGTGGCAGTGTGTTTAATGCTAGCATTCAGTTTTGACAGGTGACGTTAGCTTATGTGGCGCTGTTTTAGTCCTTCACCTTGGATGAATCGAGTGGGCCGTTGGACAGCTCTCCTCCTCTTATTTGTCGTTGGTCGAAAAAGGTTATGTTACTTTAGCAAGGGCTAAAGTCAACACTTTTATTTGATTAATTAATTAAATTAATTACTTTTATGTTTGTACACCTTTAATTAATTAATTGTTTAATAGATAATAATTGTTTTTATCCCACCAACAGGTGTCTAAATAAATCTTTGTATGCTTTTTAGCATTTGTATTCACTTAAACTCGTGGAATTGTAAAACGATTATTGGATCAATTAGAGGTTTGCACTCTCTTTTTCATCTTCTAATTTGGGTTCTTGCACCCTTCTAAGTATACTTCCTTGAAAGTATTATGATTTGTGGATTTGTAATGTGGGGTGTAAGCTCGGTGGTACCCGACACTTCATCTTTTTCTTCAAGTCTACTTATATGCTATTTGAGCATTTTTATACTCCCTTAGTAGGAGTTGAAGTCACCATTGTCACTTTTTGAAGGCATCACTCCAATTCATGTCTTCTAGAAATTTAGCAAGCACCTTGCAAGTCACTTCTACTTTCAATATTGGCATATTTGTCTTGTCTTCCTAGGATTACTTCAACCTCGGCTTCGAGTGCTTTAGTCGTGGTGGGTATCTTGACAAGACGTTCTTCATTCTTGGTGACAACCTTTGCCTTATCTTTCTACAGATACTTGACTTTGGTCTCGAGTATATTGGCCTTAGTGGGTACCATGATGAGACATTGGTCATTCCTAGCCACAAGGATTGTTGCCATGTATTTGATCACAAGGATTTGTGCCCTTTATCCTTTCTTTGTTGCAATTTTTCCCATAGTGATTCGATTACAATTTGAGGTGCCTACATGACAGGAAAGGGAATCGACTGTTGGTTTGCTACACATGCTTCTAGTTTTGAAGCATGAATGATGTGAAAAGGAGGCAACATTTTGTGAAGATGATTGAAGACATTTACTACCATGGTCCTTTTAGCCTTGTTTGCTTATGAGTACTCCCTTTGCAGGAGTAGTATTCCCTTCTCCATTTCATTGGGATGATTGTATGCTCTCAAGCAGAGTCTTCAACGATTGTATGTTGTTTATAATCGAGCAGAGCTTCAAGATGATTGTATGCTCTCTATTATCGAGTAGAGCTTTTCAAGGGGTCTCTGTATTCTTCACCACGTTCGAGGATTGCATTTTGGGCATTTGCACATGTTCTCTCCCACTTTCTTGTACAAGCATTGGAGTCCAATGCTTCTAAGGTGGGGAGGAATGATAAGAAATAAGGATGTCATAGAATATTTAATTAGTTTTTTATGCTTATTCCTATATCAAACTTGAGCATATAATTAACTCATGTTAAATCTATAGAAGCTTAGCACTTATGCCTAAGATAACTTTAGTTAGTTTATTTTTGGCCCATATGATTTGATCTTCCTAAGATATCACTTCATTGTAGTTCGGAGGATCTTCATATTTTGTAATTTTGGCATCTCGAATGCCTATATAATCTTGTAAATTAAAAATAGTTATCAATTTGGGATTTATCCCTAACACATGTTATAGTCTTGAGTTTATTCTTATTGTATTAACAAAATTTAGTAATGAGGAATATAAGCATGCTTTTAAAAATATTTGGAAGGTGGGGGACTGTATGATAGTTTCTTCTACAGGATATTCCAATGTTTTGTAACAATATGGGGCAAATTCCAATGGGATGGATAATTGCTATAAGCAAAAAGTAATTAGGTTGTTGTACTATTTTGTGGAAAAGAGGAAAACATCAAAGTTGGGGTTATAAATGTATATGCTCCAACTATAATTACTCCTCAAAACAAGATGTTGGAAGGACCTTGACATATTTTTATCAAATACAATGATGATTCATAATTGTGATCTATGGATTCTTGGGTGTGACTTCAACGCAATTCTCCCTCCTTTGGAAAAAAAGGGTGGTACTCCTTAATGGTCTACATCAATGCAAGATTTTGCTTCATTTGTCAATTAAAATGACCTTTGGGATATTATTCCTTCAAGTTTTTAATAGTAATGGGATAATAGACACATTGGCGAACTCATATAGTAGAAAGATTAGATAGATTCTTGTTACCCAACACATGGTTGCAAACAAAGTATACAATCTCTTTAGATATTTTATAACAAGTAGGATTAAATAAAAAATCCATTCTTTTGACTTATGATTTGCTCAATAATGGTCATCCAAAGTCATTTTGCTTCTAGTCTATGGCTCCAAGACCTTAATTTCTTCTAAATGGTTATGTTATAGTGGGATGAAGCAAAATTTGAAGGATCATGTATGTACATGCTTGTTCAAAAGAATGAAATACCTAAAGGGACAAATGAATATTTGGAATGACAAACCTTTAACAACATTTTTAAGAAAAGAAGGAAATTGAATCAAAGCTTTAAAATTTACAAGAATATAGAAATTAAAGAAATGGAAAAAGATTCTTATTTGCAAGAAAAATTTACTTTATGATTATCATAATGCATAGAAAAAAGAGTCATATTAGTTCCAAAAATATAGGGAGAAATGACTCAAGGAAGGAGATAGAAACACGAAAATTTTCATGCCACAATAAAAAATAAATTTTCTTTTTGTCACATCAAAAATATATTTTACTTTAGATGGAAGAAATATTGAGGAAGAAGAAGACATCAAGAAAGAAGCAATTAATTCTTTCAAAAATATTTTGTCAAATTTTGGGTAAGATAAGGAGGCACAGGGTAATATTTTGCAAAATATTCCATCAATTATCATATAGAGACAAAATGAAAGCTTGGTGAAGAAGATATCTATGGAGGAGCTAAATGAAGCAGTTTTCTCTTTCCATCCTAACAAGGCACCTAGCCTTGATGATTTTCCTACAGATTTCTTTTGAAATCTTTGGAATTTATTGAAGAGTCATATGTTGGTTGTAGTTGAAGAGGCTCAAAAAAAGAAAACTACAACAAGTGAGATCAATGCCACTTTTATTACATTGGTTCCTAAAAAAGTCAAGATAATATTTTGATAATTTTTGTCCAATAAGCAACTGCAAGCTTACTGAGTGGTAAGGGCTTTGGCCTCTCTTTGAGAGGTCCGAGGTTCAAACCACACTTAGTATGAGGGGACCAGGACCCCTTATAAAAACCTGTGTAAACTCATTGAATCAAGTGGCATTAGTTCAACCAGTTAGATTCCTCAAAATTTGAGGGGACCAAGGTTCAAATCTTGCCAAGTGATACATGGATAATATCCAAGCTTTGTTGTAATACCACTATATCGTGATGATGTAATGCAGGTGGCATCCGTTTCAATCCCATATAACCAATTGATTTTTTTTTGTCCAATAAACCTTTGTAATATGATTTATAAGATCATTTCAAAAATTATGGCAAGTAGGTTGAAATACATTTGAGATTGTGTTATCTTAGAGGAACAAGGTGGTTTTGTTCATGGTAAATAAATTCTTGATGGTGTAATCATTGCATAGGAGACAATACATCCTCTTCATTCCATGAAAAACCATTGTATGCTTATGAAATTAGATATGAACAAAGCATATGATAGGGTTTGTTGGAGTTTTCTACACAATATTCCAAAAAAAATTTTGGTTATGACCAAGCTTGGTGTCAATGGATTAAATGTTTGCTATAACACTCTCAAAGATTATATTTTGGTCAATGGTTCCCTTGTTGGTTACTTTAAGTCATCTCATGGAGTCCGCCAAGGTGATCCACTATTTCCTTGCCTATTTATTGCTCTTGTAGGGACATAGGGAGAGTTTTCTCAAAGGCAAAAATTACTTAAAAAACAAAGGTATTCAAGTTGCAAAAATTGATACCTTCAAATTTCATTTCCAAGTTATTAATGATAATTTTTTTTTGGTCATCCCTCAGTTAGTGAGGCCATGGAGTTTAAATCAATATTATCATGCTATGAGAAAGCTACTAAATAGTTAATTGATACTATAAAATCCAAGTTTTTTTCAATAGCCTGTCCTATATTGACAACAAATTATTATGGATATTTTAGGGTTTAAAATTGAAAATTTTCCATCAACTTACTTAGGTATTTGTCTCATAAAGGAAATAAAAAGGAGCTTTGGATATCTTGTTTGGATAGAAGGAAAGCTTGTATGGTAGGTTGGAAATATAAGTTCTTAACCATGACTACAACTCATAAAGACTACATTGCAATCCATCCCTGTTTATATGAATTCATTTTCAAGATTACTAGTATGTATAACATCAAAAATTGATAAAATTTGAAGAGACTTTCTTTGGAAACGATGTGAGAAAATTTTTAGGTTTTCTCTTTGTAAGTGGGATAGGGTTTACAAAGGAAAGAATATTTGAGGGGTAGGCTTACATAATTGTAGATTTATGAGTTTGTCCTTAACGAAAAAACTTGGGTGAAGATTATTGAAAGATCAAAGAAAGAGTTGTGGAAAATGTTTGAAAATATATAGTTTCTTTTGATGCAATGAAATTATTCCAAAAAAACTTTACCTAAAGGATTGCCAACATGGAACTTCATATTAGATAGTTTATAATTGATTAAGAAACATATTATAAGGTCAGTTAATAAGGGGAAATATGCAAATTTCTTGTCTAATGCTTGGTTGAAGTCTTATCCTCTTATATCTAATTCAAAATGACAATCATTGGTTGGGCATGTCTAGATTGTAGAGGTCCAAAGGTCAAAGAATATATTAATGCAAGCAACAACTCTAGATTAACAACCTAATTTAAGGAGAGGATCTAAAAAAAATGTAAATGAGATTCAAAAGATGCTTCAAGAGTTTTATTCACCTATTGTCACATGAAAGGATGAGTTGGTTTGGAATCTATCAAAAGATGGTGGATACTCAATCAAGTTGAGATATGAGAATTTAGAGAAATCATAATTTCTTACTCCTAAATATTTTCATTGGAAGAATGTTTGGCCACTAGAGGCTCTTCCTAAGTTCTTCCTTTTGTTAGCAGTTCAAAGTAAGATTCTTATCGAAGAGAGTTTATAAAAAAGAGGATATCATGGACCTTTTAGATATACCTTGTATGAGAAGGATTTGGAAACATAAAACCATTTACTGTTAGGAGCCTATTATTAAAAATAAGCTCACTCACACAAAATACTATAAATAAATAGAAATGCATCAAATAATAGAATAACACTATGTGGAAAGTAATTGCAGAATTGAAACAATCTCACAAATAACTTAGTATTGCAGGCCTCTTCAAGGGGGAAACCTCATTCAATATTTCATTAACTTGTAAAAAGATACATTCGTACATGGCTTCAAATATTTTAAAGAACAACTTTATACGACCCTAACCCTAAGCTCAAGAGGTGGCTTACATGCAAAATGCCACTTGAGCTAGAATATTTTATCAATATCGGCTACATTCTTGATAACGGTTACATGAAATGGACCCACTTATCTAGGTGCCTTACTTGCCACATATCATTACAAAATTATTACAAAATAACATTATAAGGGTGTCCCCCACATTGGACGTGGGTCATTACATAAGCAATTGAGAATTACAACAATAATGTTAGGATGGGTTCCTAACATGTTCTTCCCCTTCAAAAATATTTGTCCTAAAAGTTGTAGATGAGAAATCTGGTGGAGAGAATCCTATGTAGCATCTTTCGGTTGTAGACCTTGCCACTAAACAATGACTTAAGTAATGGCTCAGTTGTGAAGCTTGCGCATTTGACAATCCAACAATTGGTCTAGCTTGAGCACAATCGAACCTTCTTCATCCAATTATGGGAGGGTAGATTGAACTTGTATTTTATTCTTCATAACCTTCTTGAGATAGGAGACATGAAAGTAGGGTGGAGCTTGGATTTCTATGGGAGGGCCAATTTATAGGTCGTGGTACCAATCCACTGTAAAACCTAGTAGGGTCCATAGTTCTTGGATGCAAGTTTTTGGTACCAACAAAGTTGGAGAGATGATTTTTTATATGGCTGCAAGCGAAGGAAGACCATATCACCAACATCAAAGCTATGCTTAGAACAATGTTGATCAACTTGTTGATGCATCTGGTTTTGAGTCGCTTCCAAATTCATCTTCAATTGATAGAGGACTTTGGCATGTTGGCTGAGTGTAGTGTCGACTGCATGGACCTTAGAGCTACCTGGAATGTAGGAGGAGGGTGTGCATGGAGGATGACCATAAACTAATTCAAAAGGGGTGATCTTGGTCATCGTGTGATAAGAAGTATTGTACCACCACTCGACCAAGGGAATCCACTTCGCCCATTGTGTAGGATGATTAGAGATAAAACAACGAAGGTAGGTCTCCAAACATTTATTGATAATATTTATTTGGCCATCGGATGATAAGATGAACTCATCTTGAGATGAGTTCCCTACAATTTAAACAATTCTTTCTAGAAATGACTAGTGAATGTAGGGTCACGATTGGATACAATGGAGGCAGGCCTACCATGAAGGCAAAAAATAGAATTAAAAAAAAATTAGGTAATGGTAAAGGCCATGTAAGGATGGGAGAGGGAACAAAACTGAACATACTTTGAAAGACGATCCACTACCATAAAAATAACTAATTTGCCTCTAGACTTAGGTAACCCATCAATAAAGTTAGGAATCGATAATGGTTGGAGAGTTCCTAGAGAATGCATTGTTTCACCCTTCATTCGTTGACATGTGTCACATAACACCACAAAATTTTGTATGTCCTTATTCATACCCTTAAAAGAAAAGGTATGCTTGATTATTTCATACATTTTGAGGAATCCAAAATGGCCTATAGTGGGAGAAGCATACATTTCCTTCATCAAAAGTTCCAGTGAGGATGTATGAGGAACAACAAGACGTTGATGGTAGCATAAATCCTATCCATCCCAAGTGTATCCATGACACGAAGTGGGTTCTATTTGAAGAGAATAAACCAAGGTTTGCAAGCCAAAATCCTTAAGCACATCCTCATGAAGAGAAGTTATCCATTGGGGAATGGGGGATGAAATGACACATAATATACTGTGAGCCTCAAACTGATGAGAGAGGGCATCTGTCACAATGTTCTCCTTGCAATTTTTATAAGTAATACCATAATCATAGCCCATGAAATTAGAAACCCACTTTTGTTGTTCAGGAGTGGCTACCTACTGCTCTAGGAAGTATTTGAGACTTTGATGATCAGTTTTAATGGAGAAATTATGCCCAATGAGATAAGGTCGCCAATGAGTGATCTCATGCAAAATTGCAAGCATTTCCTTAGCATAAGTGGATTAACTTAGATTACGATTGGAAATAACTTCACTAGTGAAAGCCAAGGGGCGCCCTTCCTGTATCAACACCATGCCAATACCATTGCATGAAGCATCACTTTAAATTACAAAAGGCTTAAAAAATTAGGCATTGCTAAGATGAGAGTGGTTGTCATAGCGCACTTCAACTCTAGAAAAGCTTGTTTTGTTGGACCAGTCCAAGTAAAAGAATCCCTTTTCAACATGGATGTTAAAGGAGCAATAATGTTTTCATAATTGCGGATAAATTTGTGGTAATAGCCTGTAAGCCCTAAAAATCCATGAAGACCTTTTAGAGTGCGAGCTTTCAACCACTCTTAAACTGCTTGAATCTTCTTGGAATCAACTTTAACAACATATTTGGTGACAATGTGTCTCAAATATTCCACTTTATCAACCCAAAATAACACTTCGACTACTTAGCATAAAGGTGATGTTGTGCCAACAATTGGAGAATCTGATCCACATGTCGGAGATGCTTTGCCCAAGAGCGACTATAAATCAAAATGTCATAAAAGAAAACTAGAATTAGTTTACAAAGAAATGGATGAAAAATGTTGCTAATGAGACTTTGAAATGTGGAAGGTGCATTGTTCAAACCAAATGGCATCAACAAAAACTCATAGTGATCCTCATGAGTACGAAATGCGGTTTTTAGAATATCTTCATCCTTGAGCTTGATCTGATGGTACCCAAAGTGAAGATCTAATTTAGAGAAAAACATAGTCCCATTGAACACATCTAGTAGTTCATCCACCAATGGAATAGGAAACTTATCCTTGATGGTTAGCTTATTGAGCTCACAAAAATTAATACATAATCGTCGTGATCCATATTTATTTCATACCAATAAGACAGGAGAAGAGTAAGGGCTATTAATTGGATGGATTATGCCGAATTTTAACAATTCCTGTACTAGCTTCTCTATCTTAGACTTAAGGGCATGAGGATATTAGTATGGTCTAATGTTATATGGTACACTACCAGGTACCAATGGAATAACGTGGTCATGGGAGCGACATGGTGGCACATCTATTTGTTCAACAAAAACTACATTATGCTTTGTCAAAACCAGTTGCAAATCTTTAGGTATTTGGTCCACTTCTGTAGTAGGTGGTTGGATGAAAAATATTTGTGCAATGATCCCACAAGAAGATATTTTAAATTTTTTTCCATATGGTTAGAATTGATAATCTAATGAGGCCTTGATTTTGAACCATGAAGGGTGTATGACTGTCCATTTTGTGAAAACTGTATCCATAGTTCTACAAAGTTCTATGAGATAGTGCCTAAGGTACCCAACCACTGAGCTCCTAACAGAATATCACATCCTATAATTGAAGGGAAAACATATATTGTTTGAGCTCATAATCCCAATTTTTAATTTGACATTACGACATTTACCTTTGCAAGGTAAGGTCCCTCCATTTGCCACCATGACCTTAAAGGAATTGCATGTGTGCATGTAACAATTGGTCTGCTTAGCAATTCGAGGATCAATAAAGTTGTGTGTACTACTTGAATCAATAAGGATTGTAAGGCGTTGGTCTTTGAATAAACCCACCACTTTCATGGTTTGTGGAGTAGTAATCCCTGCAAGGGTGTTGACAAATTTTTTTGCTTGGTGTTGTTCATGTGTTTTCTCTTTATTTTGAGGTTGTTAATCGGTTTGGTCTTCTTCATCATCACTTTGGTCACTGCTGGCAAGGTCCTATACATTTATTAGGAACAAATTATTTTGGGCACACCTATGCCCACTAACATATTTTTTATCACAATTATAACACAACCCTTGGGCTCATTGAGAATCCATTTCCTCGATGGTCAAGCGTTAGAGGGTATAGATTTATTTTCATGATTGCTTGTAAATTTGGGAGGAAAAGAGGGTTTGGTTGGTTAAAATTTAGATGTCCTCCTTTGATCTACAAATTTGGCTTCAGCCAACCGTTCTAGGCTTATGGTATACATCATTAGTTTTGGATTAAACATCTTAACCTTGGTGTGAAGATCATACCTTAAGCCAATAATGAAACAATTCATAAAAAACCCTTCATTCAACCCCTTGGTTTTGTTAGATAATTTTTTAAATTGGGCCTGGTAGTCACGAACTATAGAATTTTGTCTCAACTTGGTCACTGCACCTTGGAAATCATCATACATTCTAGGGTCAAAGCGAGTAAGTAGTTGTGATTCAAAATTTTACCAAGAAGGGTTAGTAACAGTTTATCGAAAGATTGGTACCACTACAAAGTTTTCAATTCAATATTGAAAGAAGCCATCTTGATCCAATAAAATTGAGGGACATTGTGGAGTTGGAAAAATTGATCAATACGACATAACCATCCTTTTATGTCTTTCCCATTTAACTTTGGAAAGTCTAGCTTAGGCATTGTGAAGGTGGTATCACAGTCCATGTTAAGGTAAAATTTATCCTATTCCTTATGGGGTCCTTTTCCTCACCCTAACTATTCAGTCTCATGATACTCTAAAACCTTGAGGATCGACTTGAAACTTGGATTCCACCTCTAAAATTTGTTCAAGTAGTTCAGATTTGGAGGAATTGTCCTCTTTTCTAAAACTTTGGATATCTGTCATGATTGATTGATTGTCTTGAAGAATGAATTGGACTTGTTTTATGATGGTGTCCAATGTTACACACAAAACCTAGCCGTCGGCTAGGTATTCCAAGAGTAAACATTTCATATTTTACGGCTAGGTTTGGTGTGTAACATCCAATGTGGTGGCTTATTCCATATTTTACTGGTGTCCATGAGTACCAAAAACCATTTTGGTTTGTTTGGGTTGACTACCAGTGACTTACTTAAAATTGAAGTGTGATTTCAAGGGTTACTATTTTTAGTAATAAGTCCAAAAAGTGCTTAGGTGTTATATATAAAAAATGTTTAGCTCGAAAAGATGGTCATAACGAGCTATATCCCACAACACTAATTTTGGGTACCCCAATTTTTTTTGGGGGGTGAATTAGGTTGAAACACTTATTTTAGGATAGGGATCTCTTTGATGGTCACTTGATTTGAGTGCTCAGTGAGGAGATATACTGACTTCTTTGACTTTTTGTGATCTCCTAGTTTGGTGTAAGTCAATGTCGGGACAATTTCTTCAATTTGGACTTAAAAATTCATAGGTGGGTCCTTGAGGGTCTTTGGTGCAGAATAATGAGCTACTTCTAGTCCCAAAATTTTGAGTCAAATTGATTGACCATTAGGAATTTATGGCCTTAACAAGAAAATCAACAATTGCCAATTTTGGGAAAATTAGTGCAAAATTTGACCAGACGCTGCCAAGGACAATTTTGTCTGAAATAGAATGTAGAGTTGTTCGTTTGATTTGGAGTCAATTTGAGCTCTAAGTGAAGATATATCCCTGTTTGAGTAAAACCCCATATGTTTTGACTATTGAACACTCCTGTCATTGTCATGTCTCTATCCCTATCACCAGTACTACGCTATCGATAATATTTAGTCATTGACTTTGAAATTCTCTATACTATGTAGTTACAAACACTATCTACTCTATTTTCATCACCAAGAATCTTGTAATACTGACTGTTACTACCATTATCGACCTGATTATTACGAATACTAACCAACTATTACCGTCACTGACTGAAATATTTCTTGATTATCACAAACACTTGCAAGTTATGTCCTAACTATTTGGTGCATGTAGTTTGTTTTCACAATATAAAAGTATTTCTCCATATGCTCACTTTTGCAAGAAAATATTATACGTTTAGTAATATAGGAAGGCTTCGTTTTTATAGATTGATAATATTTGTATTGAAAAAACTAAGGTATGCTAGGAAAAGGAGTATGTAATACCCATAGGCCCTTTGTTATTTCACAATGACAAACAATAGTGCTCGAACCAATATTTTAGGTCACTACCCAAGGAGGATTCCACACATACTCTTGAGCACACTATCTACCTCTTTGACAACACGATAGGGTAATATTTTGGAATGTTGTGTCCCGTGTACTATGGATAATACAAGACTGAAAATATTTCTAATGGATAATTTTTTTTTAACCCTAGATGGTGTCCTTAAATACTTGAAGATACATGGGAGCTCGATTCCATGCACGGGTGCTATCTAAGGCCTAGGTATTGGAGCCTGATCACCCCTCACTTCACTAGATGTTTTATGGATTATCTAGCTTTGCCAACAATGATAGCTCCTCTGCGATATTTTAAAACTCTCAGCATAGGGTTTCTAACCTACTCAACTACTGTAAAAAGAAAGACCGTTTTTTGCTTTTTTTTGGTTTTTGTTGATTTTTTATTAAATAAAGGAAAATAGAAACAAAAAACATGAGAAAATTATATCTAATAGTTGGAATGGATGGGCAAGAATTGTTGTAGTTGCTGTAGAACTCAGCCTTGGAAAGCTCTCTGATACCACTTGTTAGGAACCTGCTATTAAAAATAATCTCACTCATACAAAATACTATAAATAAACAAAAATGCATCAAATAATAGAATAACACTACATAAAGTAATTGTAAAATTGAAACAATCTCACAAATATCTTAGTATCGCGGGCCTCTTTGAGGGGGCAACCTCCTTCAATATTTCATTAACTTGCACAAAGATACATTCGTACATGTCTTCACATCTTTTAAAGAACAACTTCATGCAACCCTAACTCTAAGCTCAAGAGGTGGCTTACATGCAAAATGCCACTCGAGCTAGAATATTCTACCAATATTGGCTACATTCTTGATAACGGTTACATGAAATGGCCACACTTGTCTAGGCACCTTACTTACCACATATCATTAGAAAAATATTACAAAATAACACTATGAGGGTGTCCCCCACGTTGGATTTAGGTCATTACATAAGTAATTGAGAATTACAAAAATAATGTTAGGATGGGTTCCTAACATTTACTTCTACATTGTCCCTTGCTCACACCATTTGGAGTTGCTTTTTTGAAACTATGATAATATATTGGGTAGCTTTGTCAACATTGAAAGAGATGAAATGTTGGATTAATGATTTCAATGTGAAAACATTATGTATTCTATGGATAATTTGTCTTGCCATCATTTGTTGGAATTTATGGTTTGAAAGGAATAATAGTGTTTTCAAAAAGAAATATCGACATTTTGTCCAAGTTTAAAATCATATTATTGTATGTATTGCAATTTGTTTATAGATAGGTGCTTATCATGGGAAGTCTCAAGTGTGGATAAAGAGGTGCTAGCCACTTGGTTATAGGATTTGAATACACATAGAAGAGTCATTTATGAAAATGGCATTAAAACAAAGGATTTGCTTCAATTTATGGTAAAATGAAAATCTCCAGAAATTGGGTGTATCAAAATTAATTTTGATGGTGCTTCCAATTTTTTTAAGAAAAAGTCGATGGATGTGGCATTTTTTAAAATAATGAAGGTAAATTTCTTCACTTAAAATCATATGGACCTTACCCAGGTGTTGTAGGTGAGTTGGAGAGGAGACGACAATCCTCTAAAGGAGGTCCCAGGTTCAAATCTCCACCCTACCAAAAAGCTAAATTGGGTATCCAAAATCCAATTGATAATGTTGGTGTGGGCAGGGTTGGGTGCGAATCTCGGGTGACTTTGATGGTGTAGAACCCCTCGTTCGTGGTCTCTCAGACCAAGGCGGCTCCGCAAGGGGTTTTTCGCTTTAAAAAAAAAAAAAAAAATCATATGGACCTCAACTAACAACTATGCAGAGGCTAGGGTATATCTTATCAGAGTTAAAATTATAATTAAAAAATGTTGGAAATATATCTCAATTGAAGGGGATTTATAGATTATCATTAATGTTATCAATATAATTGGATGTGGGTATTGGATAAAAATAATCTTATTTATGTTCATCTTCTATTATTGGAGATATTGTTTTTGAAATGTGAGCATATTCATAGAGAAGAAAATCAAGTAGAAAATAATTTAGCTGGTTGAGTGATGTTTTATCTCTTAATGAAAATGATATGAAGGACCTGATTGGAGAAACAAAACACTTTAAGGAAGATGAAGAATACATTCGATAGAAAAGGAAATGAAGAATATATTTGATAAGAGGGAAAGCTGGATATGGTTTAATTAATATAACAAAAAATGTAATATTAGGGTATTTTGATGGGAGTGGCCCCTAATAGAAGCCACATATGGCTTATTAAAAAATAAAAATAAAATGGAAGCAAAGAGCCTTGATAGACGAAGTCAAGTCATCAAATGGAATTATGATGTTGGGGATAGGAGAAAAAAAAGAAGACAAAGAAATAAATACAATTGATGCCCCTAATATGAAGTGGAAACCACCAGATTTGGAGTTGGTCAAATTGAATTTTGATGGAGCATCTAAAGGAAATCCAATGCCAAGAGGAGGAGGAATAATTAGAAATAATAGAGATTTTATCTCATTACACTTTCAATAGTGGATTTAAGACAAATAATGAAGTTGAAGTTTGGGTGGCTTTGGAAGTGTTAGAAATATGCAAACAATTGATGGAATGAAGTATGGATGGAAGGTGATTCACCCATAGTAATAAATACAATTTTGAGGAAAGAAAGAGCTCCATGTAACATACAAGAGATAATTGTGGAAATTCAAGACATTGCTATAGATTTTGAAGAAATAAGGTTTACACATACATTAATGGAAGAAAAAATGTACAAATAGGCTATCCAATAGAGGGGTTTTAATTGAGAATCGTGAAGTTAAATTCTCTTTTCCTTGTTTAGAAGTAGTAAGTTAAATTGAAGTTGACAAGAAAATATTGATTGCCTAAATCAAATAATGATTAAGATTTATTTTAATGTTTTTCATTGGTAATATCTATTTTATTTTATAAAATTAATGCACTTTCATATATATACTACTTATTACAATTTTTGTGGTTGCACTTGTGCTTCAGGAAGGAAACTAGCAATCTAAATCTGGTAAAGTAGGCTATTATAATGTGATGTTTTGAAAATATTACTCTACTAATATGTAATACATAGATAGTAGAGGTGAATTTTTAGTATCGTGAAGGCTGATGTAGGAAGATGTCAAAAAGGATGCTGAATTTGAGAATATTTATATTCACACATAAATTTAAAAAAGTTTATGAAAATGAAAATAAAGAATTCAAACATTTTATGTTAAATGATGTAGGTTTCTAGCTATAGCAACTCAATTGAGATGAGAATTGAAACTGTTAGTAAAATATCATGCTCGAAAGAAGAGAGTTGTGATTTTTCAAGGGTAGGGGACCCGAGTACAACCCCTTGTTCTCCAGTGAAAAAAAGAAAAAAGAAAATAAAAAGTAAATAATATGCATTAAAATATTCAAAATCTAGAACTAGAACTTGATACATATGTTTTATCCCATTTTGGATCCCAACCTTAAACCTTATGTCTAATATGAATTAAATTATTTAGACTTTGATGCTAGAATTTAATATATATATCCTAGTTTTCTTTTGAATTCCAACTTTAAAACCTTATTTGAAACACCTAAACCTTCTTTGTAGTACTTTATTTTTTTTAAGACTTTCTTTGAAGTATCTAAGAAAGTAAAAGATCAACCTTAAACATCCTATTCGGAGTACTTAAACCTTCACTTGCAAGGTTTTCCTTGAAGTATCTAAGAAAGAGAATGATTCTTTCTTACAATCTTAAAAGAAATATGATTAGGATATAACATGATATATTTACACATAAATTATTCTTTGCAAATATATAAAGTAATGTTTATAAACATAGATTGAAATTACACTTAAGTTATATGTATAAAATAATTTATATGTGTCTTCTATTGGGGTCACTTTCATCAAAATACCAAAATATTATATTTGTTATTAGGTCTATTTTTTAATGGGTTATATGGGATTGAAATGTGCCCCACCCGTATTACATCATCACCACAAAGTGGTATTACAACAAATCTTGGATATTATCCATGTATTGTTTGGAAATATTCGAACCTAGTTATCCTCCTTGAAATATTGAGTTATCTAAACGGTTGAGCTAATACCACTTGATTATAAAATTTTACACAGGTTTTTATTGGGGGTCCTGGTCCCCTCATACTGAGTGGGGTTTTAACCTTGGACCTCCTAAAGAGAGATCAATTTGTTAATAGGTCAATTAAACCATATCCAATTTACCTTTTTATCAAAGATATTTTGCATTTCCCTTTCTATCAAATATATATTCTTCATCTTCCTAAAGGTGCTATGTTTCTGCAACCAATTTTGGAATTAGTTCCTTGACATCATTTTCATTAAGAGATAAAATCTCACTCAATCAATTGCCTTCTAAAATTTGAATTTCACCAAGAATATCAACACTTTTATTGACTAAATTATTTACTACTCAATTTATTTCTCTATAGATATGCTCATATTTATAAGAGATTACCTCTAATAATACATGATGAACATCAACAATAATATTATTTTTTATTCAAATCTCACATCCATTTTGTTGATAGCATTAATGATAATTTATGCATCCCTCTCTATTGAAATACATTTTTATTAATTTTCAATTGTAATTTTAATCCCTCTAAGAAGTGCCCTAGCTTTTGCATAGTTGTTAATTGAAGTTCCATATGATTATGAGTGAGTATAATTTTGCCTTCATTGTTTTGAAATATATACACTTATATTATTAGCTATAATTTCAGGATGTTTATAAATACATTGATAGTTACATGAACTCATGTTTAAGAAGAATAATGAAATGAAAGATAATTGATATCTTTTAAAGCAACATAATATTTACCCAGGTGTTGTAGGTGAGTTGGAGAGGAGAGGGCAATCCTCCAAGGGAGGTCCCAGGTTCAAATCTCCACCCTACCAAAAAGCTGAATTGGGTATCCAAAATCCAATTGATAATGTTGGTGTGGGCAGGGTCGGGTGCGACTCTCGGGTGACTTTGACTGTGTAGAATCCCCTGTTCGTGGTCTCTCAGGCCAAGGTGGCCCCGCAAGGGGTTTTTCGCTTAAAAAAAAAAAAACATAATATTTTATTTATAAAAATATGATTATTAAATTATTAAAAAATATTAATCTATTTTTATTCTTAAAAGGTATAACATGCCATAACCATTTTGGAGTTATTCTTCCTTATTTTTAATTGTAACCTAACCATTGGATTGTAATCAAAATAATAACCAAGTAAAAAACAAGGAGTTTTGTAAGTTGGTTAAATTTAGTTTTGATATAATAGTAAAATTTATTGGTTGATAATCAAATGGCATGACCTTATCAGTTAAATTTCTTGAGTTTTATGGGGGAGATCAATTTTAAATTTTTATCAAGCAATATTTGTATAATTGTCAAATTGTTATAATACACCTAAATGATTAAAAATAAAATAAAAATAAAACATATACTTGTTGGTCACAAATCCATCTAGTTTCAAAATCTATGCTTTGTGCGCCTTAGACCTGGCCAAAGGTTGGAGTAAAGAAATGTCCTCCGGGCCAATATATAGAGAGGGTTGGATCCTATTCTAATCTAATTTGGTTGAAATCTTAGGGTAATAGGAAAGAAATAGGAAAATATGGCTATAATCTAGCAATATAAGATGGGGATAGACTAACAGTCAAAATTCCTCCAAGCAACAATTAGCAACACACAATAGAAATACAAGCATAGGAACTTCTTACAGTTATGTAAGGACAACCTCCAAAAGACATCTCAGTATTCACTCCCTCACCAGCAAAGATTAAATTCAAAAGCATAATTTAAACACAACAAATAATTAAAATGAATGTAATAAAAAATGACACACAAAATATTATCAAATGCAACACCACTCAAAGAACCAGAAGCCGAAGTCTTTCAGTTGATGCATAAAACTTGAAGTTTTTTTTTGTAGAGTGTCCATCCTCCTTTCTTACATGAATATGATTAGTATTTATAGAGATTTGTGCCTCTTTCATTTAATGCACTTACAAACAAAATGCTGGTAGATAAAAAACCAACAAAAATAATTTCCTCCTTGGCATAAACAATGTATATTCTTGATGGAAACCATGATCCAGATTTGATGGGAAATTAGTATGATTAAATTATGGAAAGCAACCTTGAGCGTCGGTGCATTGGGATGCAACGAAATCACCTAAAAATTGGGAGCTTGTTCATTGAATTTGCTTTGCCCTTGCACCTTGGAACTCCACCTTCACTAGGAAAGTCCACTAAGCATTAAATCTATATTGAAAAATAGCAAGGTCGATGGGTGGTGTGTTGAAAATAAACAAGAATGGGTTCTACACTTACAATTTCAAAGCAAAAATCTTGGAAACACTGCTTACATTGCTTTGAAAATTAAATTCCATTCTTCCTTGACCCTTCTTGAGAGGATCTGTAAAAATAGTGCTTTGGAAAGCAACACTCTTGAGAATAACTTCCAAGGAATTGATTTCGCTCGAAAATAGGGTGCAACAACATTTTCAGAGCCCTAATGGGCGATGACGACAACTTCATTCAGCTTCTAACTAATGCCTTGGTGACTTTACCCCAAACACTCCTTCCTCTTATCATCTCCTTTTTCTCAAAGAAAACACCTTATTCCTTTGAAGTTTGACTGCATTCTTTATTTCGTCTTCAACAACGATCAAGGCCAGATTACAACCTTAATCACAACAAAATTTATTGTTTTCACCCCTCCTAGAAGGCAACAGGGACTTTCACCCCTTTTGGAAGGTGACATCGACTTTGACTACTTTGCTTTAGGATGAGCACGCGCTAAACTTCCTTTCACTCAAAATTTATTTTAAAACTTCATTCGTCCCTTGGAGAGGCGAAACCACGTGGTGCCTCTCAATAGGGGTGCCTTTGACTTGCTATGCCTTAAATTCGGGCTAAATGCTTCCCTTTTATCTTTTCCCCATCATGGGCAAAAACACCAACGCATTTTAAAATAGGGCCCACATTGTTACTTAGATTTTGCATTGAAAAATTTTAATATGGCCTTTTCGACCCAAGGGGTGACAATGAGTTTTGCCCCTCACTTGGGGCAAAAGCCCTCTACTATTTTCTTTTTGAAAACTTACAACGTTCGCCATTTTTTCTTGAAATTCGTGACTTTCACCCCTTTTCTTCCGTTGCGTGAATTTACTATATTTTAATTATGTTTTGCCTCCAAGAGGGGCAAAAGTTATTTTTGCCCCTCAATTGGGGTGAAACTCATATTATTACTCATTTTAACCTTCCTCTTGGATTAAGTTACAATTTTCATATCTTCTTGGGGTGAAATCCCTTTGCAAGCAAAGTTTTTGGTGAAAACACATAAATTTGTTGCTCTTCCTTATAATTCTACTGCCAATTTAAAACCAAGAATTCTTTCCTCAGCTTTGATTCGTTTAAGGCAAAACCATCCTTGTGTCATCCTTCACCTCTAAAATATGCGAAAAGGACTTTTATCCTTGGCTAGGGGTAAAATGAGTTGTTTCTTCTTTCTGGAGTGCTTCTCCTTTTAAAATTAATCTCATTCCAATGCTTTTACCTCTTAAACATTTTTCAACATAGTTCTTCATTGCATTCATGAATTCTATTTGTAGACACCTAAAATACGTCATGTTTAGGGGGCTACTCATATGGGCATCGTAGCAGACCATATGAATGATATGGACCTTTCCAGATCAAAGTAGTGATTCTAACCACTCAATTTAGGCATCTTTGGCCTATTCAACCTTAGCCATGGGTGACACTCGCAACTAAGATCTCAGCCACGATTAACACCTGCGACTAGGATTCGAGCTACACTTAAGAGCCACGACTAGCTCTGCAACTGTCTCAAACTCTTGAGCCAAGCCAAAATTAGTTACAACGGTCATGGAAGTGGATTTTGAATGGTTTCAAGCAAGGAAGCTTATGGATTATTCCTCCCAACTAGTCCAACCTCCTAGTTCTTGATCTTGGCTTTCCAAGGAAGGTAGGATTAGGAATTAAGAGTGCTATAAGACCCCCATACAAATTAGGGAGAAATGCCATAAGAGTTTTCAATTGAATGCAGTGAAGCCCTGTCGAATTGGAGAGCCACTTACAATTCTTGAGGAGTGTCTACATGTTGCCAATTTGGAGAATCATGACTACATTTGAAGTTATGGATGGTTCAAGAGATTGAAGAGGTCATTTATCCCCAATTGAACCACTTCCACTGCAAATTCAAATAATCTACATCGCCAATTCATTCCAGGAACAAAAAGGTGATCCTTGATCATTAATTCTTTGAAGAAATTTTGAGTTTCAAGTCCTGGTTACAATAGAAAAAGCACTTTCACCTCAGTTGCGGTTGTCAACCGCAACTAACAGAGCTAGCTACATATAAAACCTGTGGCTAGGGTTTGATACTCAATTTCCTTTGTTTTAGCCATAGGAATTTCATTTCAAGTATGCAATTAGGTAGATCTACCTTAGATTAGCCTTCATTTATGCTTTTGTATGGTTAATTGTAGAAATTAGAGGTAGCTTTGCTCTTATTTCATCGTATTTGCTAATTTGCATTTAACTTTCTAGATTAGATCTATTTCTTGTTTTAGTTAAAAATTACACATAAAATTAGTTAGATTTACTGCTTTCCTAGCATGCTTTATCATAATTTAGAGATTTGGTGATCATATTTATAAGTATTTATGCTTTCTTTGCATATTTGTTCTAATTCATGCAAATCTTCAGCAAGAGCCTCATCATGAGAGGCCCTATATGATTCTAATTGTGCTATGTTGTTTCTTGAATGCAGGATCACAAGTTTTTAACATCTTCAAGATATTATTTGCATAAAATTACTCCAAGCAAGTGAGAAGAAGGTATTCATAAGCCTTGAGAAGTTCATCTCTACTCTAAAAGCCTATGGATTGCACCATCCCCATTTAGGGGATTCAAATTTGTATTAATTGTATCAAGATTTTGGTATCCCTAAGAGGGACCTACTTGTAATCGAGATTTGCAATGATTTAATAAAAGAAGCCTTCATATTCTTGTTAATTCATTGTTATACATGCTTTATTGCTTTAATCTTTGGTATAATGATGCAATAGCTTAGGTGCATACTTTTTAGGATGGTACAGATGGTGATCATGGTGAAAACCTGCAAAATGTGCTGTTAGTTACTGATATTTTTGTGTTTATGTTTTGCAGGTCTTAGCCGTGCATGACAACTACGATGCACAATGTTAGCTACATTTAACAATACACAGGTAGCATCTCAGCCATGCTTGACAATCGCGACTAGCATAAATCAAAGAAATAGATAGTAAGTAGCTTGTCTCTTCATCAGATGAGGGATTCTAGGTAATTTTACCTTCTTTGTGATTTCCATATCTCAGTGTTTTTCTTTCTAGTAGGCTAATTAGATCATTTAGCCAAATTTAGAGGGAAAATAATGAAAATTGCCTCATCTACTGCTAGCTAGGGCTGACAACAACAACTAGCACTGTTAGATGTGACTGTCACCCATAGCTAAGAATCAATTATCTGTTAGCTATGGCACAAAACAACAACTAGCATTAAATATCTGTGTTAGGGTTTACTTTCTTGGGGCCTATCTAAAGGCCAACCTCTCATATAATTTTACATTCTTTGATTTATAAAATAGCATTTAGTTTTGCATCTTTCTGAATTCAAACGTAAATTTCCTAGGCATATAGGAAAAATCATGGGTGCTCTTTGATGCATTTTCCATTTTTACACAAAGTTAAAATGAACCCTCACACACCACGTAACATATAAATGCTAGTGAGTTGGAATTCACACCCAACCACTAGTAGAGTTCAATGACAATGGGCGTCATATCCATCCGTTGGCTCAAATCCCATGAACCCATTCTATTGGCCAACATCGACTTCGAGATCCATCCTATCTATGCAAAATAGCATGCATTCCTCTTTAGAGGGATGTATCACTACGCACAGTATGTTAGGTGAGGATCAATAGGACCTATGCTCCCTGACTAGGTGTGGTCTTCATATCCACACTTTGGTGGATTTACGTGATCGTGACTTTCATTACCGATTGTTGAGATACGAGCATACAAGTGAAATCCATTAAACTAAACAAGTATATCATCAATAAATTTGAAAACACAATGAGAGTTAGTTTATGATACAACACACGTGAAACAGTTTAGGGATCACAAAGAAGCTTTAAAAGAGATAATCACATTTGTTGGCTTTATTTTCTCTAAAATCTACATGGAGATAATTAAAATTACAATTAATACATGGAGAGGCTGATATTGGTGCATAACCAAGGTCAAAGCCGAAGCTCCACCAAACACACAAGACAACACGTTGAACTCTCAACCACAAAATCCTCTCGAATGATGTTCAACGAGTATTAGAGGGGACAATTCAGCATGTAGGGATTCTATTCAGAACACCCCAGTTAGAGGAGGTAATGCACACTCCTCAAGGGATAGATATTAGGGTGGCTCAAGGCCCCCCACCATCCCAAGATAGAAAATAAGAAAATCCACCCAATAAGGGTTAGGAATAAAGGGATGCGTTAGAGCGTAGATCTATGAAGATGCCAAACCCTAGTGGACCTGGAAAGTTCACTATAGATTTGGCCACATTAGGAGCTAATGGTACACCACCAAAGCAACCCTAGAGAACTAGACAGTTGGATAGACTAGATTAAGTCCTAGGCCAACTAGGGTATAAAGCATCAATGACTCCTCGCTCTGCAATTTCACGTGGTGCAAGCACACATAGACAAATCATTGAGCTAGGAGAGTGCTCAAAGTGCTCCCGAAGCATGTGTACCCCATCCATACAGAGAGGTATAAATAATAGACTAATGCTAAACATGAATGCCATATAAACAGATAGAGGCAAGAGTATTACAGATAAATCTGTTGGGGCTTACACCAAAAAAGTAGCCCAAACTAAGCTAAACCACTAGAGACCACATATTGTCGATCTTATAAATTGATTGCAAAAATTGGTGTTAGAGCAAAGATAATGTATCTTCCAAGATCAATTGGAAGACGTACACATAGAGCATAAGTACATTGAAAATGAGGATACTTAATGGTAGAGGTTGTTAAGGCAACGTCTATATGAGCAACACATGCGCGAGCAACATATCCTTAACTAAAAGGAGCGTGCAAAGAGAAGATAGATTGGCTCAAACCAATTTACCTCCTCAAAGTGAATACAGGGAGTTCCATAATAGATGAGATACTTCATAGCTTGAATTTCTCTCTAAGCATACTGGAAATCATACTCATTATATGGCCCAAAATACATTACAGTGACAAGCACTCGAACACCATGGGCATACTCAGTACGAGGAAGTAGAAGGAGACAACAGAGAATAGGAATACCCTGAGATCTCCTTAGTGGATGTGGAGGATGAGCCTAGTCCTCCACCTTTATCAAAGAATAATCTTCCTCCAAAGGCTCCTCAAAGACCTCTTAGGGAAGAGATTTTATCTTTGCAGGCCTACAAGGCCTTGGAAGAAAAGGTAAGAGCCATTGAAAAATAAGGTATGACTTATCAAAGGCCTACCTTGAACAAAATCCATAATGCGCCTTTATGCCCATCAGTGCCTACTCCACTGTATCCCGATAACTTTGAGATGCAAAATAACCTGTAGATCTGCAAATACACAAACAACCAAAGATATCAGTAACACCTGTGAGGGCTCCACAGTGTGAGACCCTCAGATATTAGTAAAACCCTAACTGTTAATAAATCAAAACAACACATGAAAACCTATAAATTGTACACTAAAATAACAAAATAGATTGATTTACCTTGCTTGGATGATAATTCTTCTATGGTTGTCAGTTGATTGGATGCCTTAGCAGTAGCAGCAAATCGACGTAGTAGGCTCGGGGGTGCACCTGCATTATAGCAGGTCGTGTATGGCAGCGGATTCAGACGAGGATGAATGACACAGATGGAGGCAAACTACAAGGAATGGCTAGAATGAAAGAATCCTAGGGCAAGTTAAGGCTATGGATCAACTCTTCTAAGTGGATTTGGCAATGGTGGTATTCAGATCTCTGTAACCTTCTCTCGCGAGGATTTCTTCAATAGTATCTCTAGGGCACAAAAACATTCCAGGGGTTGAGCATTATGAGTGCTCTCATTTATAATCTAGCTTAGGGTTTACTTAGGGTTTTAGCCTTACACTTTTAATCATGTGGCTAAGATTAAATCAGATCCTAAGGTTGAGATTACACTTTAGATGTGGCATGGATTAATGAAGATGGACGGTGGAGATTAGATTAGATCGGATGGCTATGGTTAATTGGGTTTATAAATACATATTTTATAATAAATATAATATAATATAATATAAAATATTATATTAAATATAATTTAATATAAAATAATATAAAAATAAGCCCAATTGGGTTAGGAAATGGCAAGAAAGGGCTAAAGTGGGCCTTTTGACGACGAGAAAGGTGTATGGTGGACAAGTGGGTGGTGGGATAGTTAGGATGAAGGATAAGTGGGTGGTGGGATGGTTAGGATGGAGGATTAATGGCTGTAATTTGGTGTCTACATCATAATCACTCTTTTATTTAAGAATAAGATTGATTTAACACTTTGACATAAATTCACCATTTATCTAAAATGAATGTCTATTTATCATAGATCAATATTTTATTTAAGAATAAGATTTGTTTTAACATTTTAACAAAAATTCACTATTTATGTAAAATGAATATCTATTTATCATAGATCAATCTTTCATTCAAGAATATCCAAGGTTTTGAAGGCAATTCATTCATTTATGTTTTTCCACATTATAGAGGTACAATTATGAAGTGGAAGACAAACAAGCATGTGCAACAAACAAAGAGGGAGATCTTTTCGTCAATTTAGTCACCTGTCTCTGCCTCGAGAACTTATGATAGCTACTCGGCCATCAGTCTGGAGCTCAAGGTAACTATCTATTGACGATTATCCCTAGCCGAATGCATACCTATATGAAGGTATCTATCCTTGTTACCTTCAAGTTGTCATATCATCATTTCCCTCAACTTCAAGTACCCTCATCCTCGGTGGATGACTCAACTTCTTCCACTTACAAGTGTACCTGATCCTACACATTGGCAATTTGCTAATAGTAACATATTCTTCATTATCAAATAATATTGCATAATTCCTTTATTGCACAAGAACCGAGAATTAAAGCATCATACGTTAACACATTGTTTCTCCATGTTCAAAAGTCCGTCTGGGAGGGTCATGACAAAGATAATCCAAGTAAATCATCTTCATTTTTTTCAAGTAGCATAAAATCCTCTCCTTACAATAAGAATGAATGTAGTACAAAGAGTATTTGTTGCACTTTAGGGTTTCAATAGCACCATAGTAAAGAAATGCATATAGAAATTATTTGTGGAAATTTAGGTTTTCTAGAACAACATAAGAAAATAATTATTATGAAGGATCATCCTTATACTTTAAGTTTTCCAAGGTAACATAAATAAGAAAGTGTTTATTAGACTATTCCTTGCATTTCAAATTCTTTAGGGCAACATAAATCTTTAGAAGATAAGTCTCATTATCAACAATATAGAAAAATAGAAGAAATTGATGAAATTGAAAATGTTGATGGAATAGAAAAAAGAGAGAAAAGCGATCAAGATATGGATAAAGAAAAAAGGAAACTCAAAAAAATATCAATTTGGAAAACCAAATAAAAATATCACATGTTTTAACAAAAAAGCTAGTCCACTAATAAAAATAGAAAGTGATAATGACAATGATATCATAAAATATTAAAGATATAAATAATACCAAAAAAGAGTTATTAAAAAATTAATAAGTTAATAAAAAATAAAAATAACATAAAATATTTAATTAACTTTTATGCTTTTTATTATTCTTATATTATACCCAAACATATAATTAATTCATATTAATTTTACAGAAGCTTAACTCTTCTGCTTAAAATAACTTCATTCAGCTTAATTCATATGATTTGGTTGCAGTTTAAAGGATCTTCATATCTTGTAAGTTTGACATCTCGAATACCTATATAATCCTATAAATTAATAAAGTTATCAATCTAAAATTTATAAAAAATTAACACCAAGGTAACTTCATTTAGTTTATTTTTCATTCATATAATTTGGCTGCATTTTGAAAGATCTTAGTATCGTGCAAGTTTGACATCACGAATATCTACATAATCTTATAAATTAGTAATTTTTTTTTTTTTTTTTTAAAGTAGAAGAGTTAGTCACAATTACATTATTTTTAGTAATTGACAAGTGCAGGATTCAAATTGCAGGGTTGCTTCCACCAAACCTATTCCGCTTTGTTATTGTTGACCTTGCGTGAAGGGGACCACAGGTCGTTGGAGATTCACAGGGTTGCTTCCACCAAACCTATTCCACTTTGTTATTGTTGACCTGACGTGAAAGGGACCACCTATCGTTGGAGATTCGTACTGTCATCGTCGGTCTAACGCACACCCAAACTTCCCCAAACTTGGATATCTTCTTAGTAAATGCTTAACCAAGCATTTACCAATTCACTACTCCTCGGGTGCGTAAATTAATAAAGTTACCAATCTAAAATTTATATTAGAGCAAGAATGTGCATAAATTAATAAAGTTACCAATCTAAAAATTATATTAGAGCAAGAATTTATGCAGGAAAATCCTACACTATTGGAAACTCCCCCTCCCCCTTTCGGCAATTCCAATCTTGCTCTTCTAGGTGGGTCCTCATCCGCACTCTTGGTGAGGGCGTTGTATTCACCACCTGACTATGGTCGAGAGGTCGCAGTCTATGTCTATTGGGTGGACGTTAATCTGTCAACCGGCAGAGGAGTTTTTCCATTCGGTTATCTGTGAAAATAATACAGGTCGCGTTTGGACGACTCTCTACTCCATGTAAACGTCCTCTCCTCCGTGTTATATTGTTTTCCGCTGCAAAACTTTCTCGACCGCTCTTCGTGTGTTGTATTCCATCAGGGTTTGGCGTCAGCCTGTAACGGTGCTTGGAGGGTGGAAATATTTCCCGTCTGATGTTGACGGACGTAAAACCTAAACCGTAGTCAATCTAAATCGACTGCGAGCATTTGAGCCAATCAGCCGACTGTGGAGGTTAAGTTGTGGACAACCGCAGATTAAACACCAGCGCAGCACACACCTGGCAATCTTTGTTCGGAACATGGCATGTGGCAGTGTGTTTAATGCTAGCATTCAGTTTTGACAGGTGACGTTAGCTTATGTGGCGCTGTTTTAGTCCTTCACCTTGGATGAATCGAGTGGGCCGTTGGACGCTCTCCTCCTCTTATTTGCCGTTGGTCGAAAAAGGTTATGTTACTTTAGCAAGGGCTAAAGTCAACACTTTTATTTGATTAATTAATTAAATTAATTACTTTTATGTTTGCACACCTTTAATTAATTAATTGTTTATTAAATAATAATTTTTTTTATCCCACCAACAGGTGTCTAAATAAATCTTTGTATGCTTTTTAGCATTTGTATTCACTTAAACTCGTGGAATTATAAAACGATTATTGGATCAATTAGAGGTTTGCACTCTCTTTTTCATCTTCTAATTTGGGTTCTTACACCCTTCTATGTATACTTCCTTGAAAGTGTTATGATTTGTGGATTTGTAATGTGGGGTGTAAGCTCGGTGGTACCTGACACTTCATCCTTTTCTTCAAGTCCACTTATATGCTATTTGAGCATTTTTATACTCCCTTAGTAGGAGTTGAAGTCACCATTGTCACTTTTTGAAGGCATCACTCCAATTCATGTTTTCTAGAAATTTAGCAAGCACCTTGCAAGTCACTTCTACTTTCAATATTGGCATATTTGTCTTGTCTTCCTAGGATTACTTCAACCTCGGCTTCGAGTGCTTTAGTCGTGGTGGGTATCTTGACAAGACGTTCTTCATTCTTGGTGACAACCTTTGCCTTATCTTTCTACAGATACTTGACTTTGGTCTCGAGTATATTGGCCTTAGTGGGTACCATGATGAGACATTGGTCATTCCTAGCCACAAGGATTGTTGCCATGTATTTGATCACAAGGATTTGTGCCCTTTATCCTTTCTTTGTTGCAATTTTTCCCATAGTGATTCGATTACAATTTGAGGTGCCTACATGACAGGAAAGGGAATCGACTGTTGGTTTGCTACACATGCTTCTAGTTTTGAAGCATGAATGATGTGAAAAGGAGGCAACATTTTGTGAAGATGATTGAAGACATTTACTACCATGGTCCTTTTAGCCTTGTTTGCTTATGAGTACTCCCTTTGCAGGAGTAGTATTCTCTTCTCCATTTCATTGGGATGATTGTATTCTCTCAAGCAGAGTCTTCAACAATTGTATGTTGTTTATAATCGAGCAGAGCTTCAAGATGATTGTATGCTCTCTATTATCGAGTAGAGCTTTCCAAGGGGTCTCTCTCTTCTTCATCACGTTTGAGGATTGCATTTTGGGCACTTGCACATGTTCTCTCCCACTTTCTTGTACAAGCATTGGAGTCCAATGCTTCTAAGGTGGGGAGGAATGATAAGAAATAAGGATGTCATAGAATATTTAATTAGTTTTTTATGCTTATTCCTATATCAAACTTGAGCATATAATTAACTCATGTTAAATCTATAGAAGCTTAGCACTTATGCCTAAGATAACTTTAGTTAGTTTATTTTTGGCCCATATGATTTGATCTTCCTAAGATATCACTTCATTGTAGTTCGGAGGATCTTCATATTTTGTAAGTTTGGCATCTCGAATGCTTATATAATCTTGTAAATTAATAAAGTTATCAATTTGGGATTTATCCCTAACACATGTTATAGTCTTGCGTTTATTCTTATTGTATTAACAAAATTTAGTAATGAGGAATATAAGCATGCTTTTAAAAATATTTGGAAGGTGGGGGACTGTCTGATAGTTTCTTCTACAGGATATTCCAATGTTTTGTAACAATATGGGGCAAATTCCAATAGGATGGATAATTGCTATAAGCAAAAAGTAATGGGGTTGTTGTACTATTTTGTGGAAAAGAGGAAAACATCAAAGTTGGGGTTATAAATGTATATGCTCCAACTATAATTACACCTCAAAAAAAGATGTTGGAGGACCTTGACATATTTTTATCAAATACAATGATGATTCATAATTGTGATCTATGGATTCTTGGGTGTGACTTCAACGCAATTCTCCCTTCTTTGGAAAAAAAGGGTGGTACTCCTTAATGGTCTACATCAATGCAAGATTTTGCTTCATTTGTCAATTAAAATGACCTTTGGGATATTATTCCTTCAAGTTTTTAATAGTAATGGGATAATAGACACATTGGCGAACTCATATAGTAGAAAGATTAGATAGATTCTTGTTACCCAACACATGGTTGCAAACAAAGTATACAATCTCTTCAGATATTTTATAACAAGTAGGATTAAATAAAAAATCCATTCTTTTGACTTATGATTTGCTCAATAATGGTCATCCAAAGTCATTTTGCTTCTAGTCTATGGCTCCAAGACCTTAATTTCTTCTAAATGGTTATGTTATAGTGGGATGAAGCAAAATTTGAAGGATCATGTATGTACATGCTTGTTCAAAAGAATGAAATACCTAAAGGGACAAATGAATATTTGGAATGACAAACCTTTAACAATATTTTTAAGAAAAGAAGGAAATTGAATAAAAGCTCAAAAATTTACAAGAAAATAGAAATTAAAGAAATGGACAAAGATTCTTATTTGCAAGAAAAATTTACTTTATGATTATCATAATGCATAGAAAAAAGAGTCATATTAGTTCCAAAAATATAGGGAGAAATGACTCAAGGAAGGAGATAGAAACACGAAAATTTTCATGCCACAATAAAAAATAAATTTTCTTTTTGTCACATCAAAAATATATTTTACTTTAGATGGAAGAAATATTGAGGAAGAAGAAGACATCAAGAAAGAAGCAATTAATTCTTTCAAAAATATTTTGTCAAATTTTGGGTAAGATAAGGAGGCACAGGGTAATATTTTGCAAAATATTCCATCAATTATCATATAGAGACAAAATGAAAGCTTGGTGAAGAAGATATCTATGGAGGAGCTAAATGAAGCAGTTTTCTCTTTCCATCCTAACAAGGCACCTAGCCTTGATGATTTTCCTACAGATTTCTTTTGAAATCTTTGGAATTTATTGAAGAGTCATATGTTGGTTGTAGTTGAAGAGGCTCAAAAAAAGAAAACTACAAAAAGTGAGATCAATGCCACTTTTATTACATTGGTTCCTAAAAAAGTCAATATAATATTTTGATAATTTTTGTCCAATAAGCAACTGCAAGCTTACTGAGTGGTAAGGGCTTTGGCCTCTCTTTGAGAGGTCCGAGGTTCAAACTGCACTTAGTATGAGGGGACCAGGACCCCTTATAAAGACCTGTGTAAACTCATTGAATCAAGTGGCATTAGTTCAACCAGTTAGATTCCTCAACATTTAATGAGGGGACTAAGGTTCAAATCTTGCCAAGCGATACATGGATAATATCCAAGCTTTGTTGTAATACCACTATATCGTGATGATGTAATGCAGGTGGCATCCATTTCAATCCCATATAACCAATTGATTTTTTTTTGTCCAATAAACCTTTGTAATATGATTTATAAGATCATTTCAAAAATTATGGCAAGTAGGTTGAAATACATTTGAGATTGTGTTATCTTAGAGGAACAAGGTGGTTTTGTTCATGGTAAATAAATTCTTGATGGTGTAATCATTGCATAGGAGACAATACATCCTCTTCATTCCATGAAAAACCATTGTATGCTTATGAAATTAGATATGACCAAAGCCTATGATAGGGTTTGTTGGAGTTTTCTACACAATATTCCAAAAAAAAGTTTGGTTATGACCAAGCTTGGTGTCAATGGATTAAATGTTTGCTATAACACTCTCAAAGATTATATTTTGGTCAATGGTTCCCTTGTTGGTTACTTTAAGTCATCTCATGGAGTCCGCCAAGGTGATCCACTATTTCCTTGCCTATTTATTGCTCTTGTAGGGACATAGGGAGAGTTTTCTCAAAGGCAAAAATTACTTAAAAAACAAAGGTATTCAAGTTGCAAAAATTGATACCTTCAAATTTCATCTCCAAATTATTAATGATAGTTTTTTTTTGGTGAGGCCATGGAGTTTAAATCAATATTATCATGCTATGAGAAAGCTACTAAATAGTTAATTGATACTATAAAATCCAAGTTTTTTTCAATAGCTTGTCCTATATTGACAACAAATTATTATGGAGATTTTAGGGTTTAAAATTGAAAATTTTCCATCAACCTACTTAGGTATTTGTCTCATAAAGGAAATAAAAAGGAGCTTTGGGTATCTTGTTTGGATAGAATGAAAGCTTGTATGGTAGGTTGGAAATATAAGTTCTTAACCATGACTACAACTCATAAAGACTACATTGCAATCCATCCATGTTTATATGAATTCATTTTCAAGATTACTAGTATGTATAGCATCAAAAATTGATAAAATTTGAAGAGACTTTCTTTGGAAAGGATGTGAGAAAATTTTTAGGTTTTCTCTTTGTAAGTGGGATAGGGTTTACAAAGGAAAGAATATTTGAGGGGTAGGCTTACATAATTGTAGATTTATGAGTTTGTCCTTAAGGAAAAAACTTGGGTGAAGATTATTGAAAGATCAAAGAAAGAGTTGTGGAAAATGTTTGAAAATATATAGTTTCTTTTGATGCAATGAAATTATTCCAAAAAAACTTTACCTAAAGGATTGCCAACATTGAACTTCATATTAGATAGTTTATAATTGATTAAGAAACATATTATAAGGTCAGTTAATAAGGGGAAATATGCAAATTTCTGGTCTAATGCTTGGTTGAAGTCTTATCCTCTTATATCTAATTCAAAATGACAATCATTGGTTGGGCATGTCTAGATTGTAGAGGTCCAAAGGTCAAAGAATATATTAATGCAAGCAACAACTCTAGATTAACAACCTAATTTAAGGAGAGGATCTAAAAAAAATGTAAATGAGATTCAAAAGATGCTTCAAGAGTTTTATTCACCTATTTTCACATGTAAGGATGAGTTGGTTTGGAATCTATCAAAAGATGGTGGATACTCAATCAAGTTGAGATATGAGACTTTAGAGAAATCATAATTTCTTACTCCTAAATATTTTCATTGGAAGAATGTTTGGCCACTAGAGGCTCTTCCTAAGTTCTTCCTTTTGTTAGCAGTTCAAAGTAAGATTCTTATCGAAGAGAGTTTATAAAAAAGAGGATATCATGGACCTTTTAGATATACCTTGTATGAGAAGGATTTGGAAACATAAAACCATTTACTGCTAGGAGCCTATTATTAAAAATAAGCTCACTCACACAAAATACTATAAATAAATAGAAATGAATCAAATAATAGAATAACACTATGTGGAAAGTAATTGCAGAATTGAAACAATCTCACAAATAACTTAGTATTGCAGGCCTCTTCAAGGGGGCAACCTCATTCAATATTTCATTAACTTGTAAAAATATACATTCGTACATGGCTTCAAATATTTTAAAGAACAAATTTATACGACCCTAACCCTAAGCTCAAGAGGTGGCTTACATGCAAAATGCCACTTGAGCTAGAATATTTTATCAATATCGGCTACATTCTTGATAACGGTTACATGAAATGGACCCACTTATCTAGGTGCCTTACTTGCCACATATCATTACAAAAGTATTACAAAATAACATTATAAGGGTGTCCCCCACATTGGACGTGGGTCATTACATAAGCAATTGAGAATTACAACAATAATGTTAGGATGGGTTCCTAACATGTTCTTCCCCTTCAAAAATATTTGTCCTAAAAGTTGTAGATGAGAAATATGGTGGAGAGAATCCTATGTAGCATCTTTCGGTTGTAGACCCTGCCACTAAACAATGACTTAAGTAATGGCTCGGTTGTGAAGCTTGCGCATTTGACAATCCAACAATTGGTCTACCTTGAGCACGATCGAACCTTCTTCATCCAATTATGGGAGGGTAGATTGAACTTGTATTTTATTATCCATAACCTTCTTGAGATAGGAGACATGAAAGTAGGGTGGAGCTTGGATTTCGATGGGAGGGCCAATTTATAGGTCGTGGTACCAATCCACTGTAAAACCTAGTAGGGTCCATAGTTCTTGGATGCAAGTTTTTGGTACCAACAAAGTTGGAGAGATGATTTTTTATATGGCTACAAGCGAAGGAAGACCATATCACCAACATCAAAGCTATGCTTAGAACAATGTTGATCAACTTGTTGATGCATCTGGTTTTGAGTCGCTTCCAAATTCATCTTCAATTGATTGAGGACTTTGGCATGTTTGCTGAGTGTAGTGTCGACTGCATGGACCTTAGAGCTACCTAGAATGTAGGAGGAGGGTGTGCATGGAGGATGACCATAAACTAATTCAAAAGGGGTGATCTTGGTCATCGTGTGATAAGAAATATTGTACCACCACTCGACCAAGGGAATCCACTTCGCCCATTGTGTAGGATGATTAGAGATAAAACAACGAAGGTAGGTCTCCAAATATTTATTGATAATATTGATTTGGCCATCCATTTGTGGATAATAAGATGAACTCATCTTGAGATGAGTTCCCTACAATTTAAACAATTCTTTCTAGAAATGACTAGTGAATGTAGGGTCACGATCGGATACAATGGAGGTAGGCCTACCATGAAGGCAAAAAATAGAATTAAAAAAAAATTAGGTAATGGTAAAGGACATGTAAGGATGGGAGAGGGAACAAAACTGAACCTACTTTGAAAGATGATCCACTACCATAAAAATAACTGATTTGCCTCTAGACTTAGGTAACCCTTCAATAAAGTTAGGAATCGATAATGGTTGGAGAGTTCCTGGAGAATGCATTGTTTCACCCTTCATTCGTTGACATGTGTCACATAACACCACAAAATTTTGTATGTACTTCTTCATACCCTTACAAGAAAAGGTATGCTTGATTATTTCATAAATTTTGAGGAATCCGAAATGGCCTGTAGTGGGAGAAGCATACATTTCCTTCATCAAAATTTCCAGTGAGGATGTATGAGGAACAACAAGACGTTGATGGTAGCATAAATCCTATCCATCCCAAGTGTATCCATGACATGAAGTGGGTTCTATTTGAAGAGAATAAACCAAGGTTTGCAAGCCAAAATCCTTAAGCACCTCCTCATGAAGAGAAGTTATCCATTGGGGAATGGGGGATGAAATGACACATAATATACTGTGAGCCTCAAATTGATGAGAGAGGGCATTTTTCATAATGTTCTCCTTGCAATTTTTATAAGTAATACCATAATCATAGCCCATGAAATTAGAAACCCACTTTTGTTGTTCAGGAGTGGCTACATACTGCTCTAGGAAGTATTTGAGACTTTGATGATAATTTTTAATGGAGAAATGATGCCCAATGAGATAAGGTCGCCAATGAGTGATCTCATGCAAAATTGCAAGCATTTCCTTAGCATAAGTGGATTTACTTAGATTACGATTGGAAATAACTTCACTAGTGAAAGCCAAGGGGCGCCCTTCTTGTATCAACACCATGCCAATACCATTGCATGAAGCATCACTTTAAATTACAAAAGGCTTAAAAAATTAGGCATTGCTAAGACGAGAGTGGTTGTCATAGAGCACTTCAACTCTAAAAAAGCTTGTTTTGTTGGACCAGTCCAAGTAAAAGAATCCCTTTTCAACATGGATGTTAAAGGAGCAATAATGTTTTCATAATTGCGGATAAATTTGTGGTAATAGCCTGTAAGCCCTAAAAATCCATGAAGACCTTTTAGAGTGCGAGCTTTCAACCACTCTTAAACTGCTTGAATCTTCTTGGAATCAACTTTAACAACATATTTGGTGACAATGTGTCTCAAATATTCCACTTTATCAACCCAAAATAACACTTCGACTACTTAGCATAAAGGTGATGTTGTGCCAACAATTGGACAATCTTATCCACATGTCGGAGATGCTTTACCCAAGAGCGACTATAAATCAAAATGTCATAAAATAAAACTAGAATCAGTTTACAAAGAAATGGATGAAAAATGTTGCTAATGAGACTTTGAAATGTGGAAGGCGCATTGGTCAAACCAAATGGCATCAACAAAAACTCATAGTGATCCTCATGAGTACGAAATGCGGTTTTTAGAATATCTTCATCCTTGAGCTTGATCTGATGGTACCCGAAGCGAAGATCTAATTTAGAGAAAAACATAGTCCCATTGAACACATCTAGTAGTTCATCCACCAATGGAATAGGAAACTTATCCTTGATGGTTAGCTTATTGAGCTCACAAAAATTAATACATAATCACCGTGATCCATATTTATTTCATACCAATAAGACAGGAGAAGAGTAAGGGCTATTAATTGGATGGATTATGCCGAATTTTAACAATTCTTGTACTAGCTTCTCTATCTTAGACTTAAGGGCATGAGGATATTAGTATGGTCTAATGTTATATGGTACACTACCAGGTACCAATGGAATAACGTGGTCATGGGAGCGACATGGTGGCACATCTATTGGTTCAACAAAAACTACATTGTGCTTTGTCAAAACCAGTTGCAAATCTTTAGGTATTTGGTCCACTTCTGTAGTAGGTGGTTGGATGAAAAATATTTGTGCAATGATCCCACGAGAAGATATTTTTAAAATTTTTCCATATGGTTAGAATTGATAATCTAATGAGGCCTTGATTTTGAACCATGAAGGGTGTATGACTGTCCATTTTGTGAAAACTGCATCCATAGTTCTACAAAGTTCTATGAGATAGTGCCTAAGGTACCCAACAATTGAGCTCCTAATAGAATATCACATCCTATAATTGAAGGGAAAACATATATTGTTTGAGCTCATAATCCCAATTTTTAATTTGACATTACGACATTTACCTTTGCAAGGTAAGGTCCCTCCATTTGCCACCATGACCTTAAAGGAATTGCATGTGTGCATGTAACAATTGGTCTGCTTAGCAATTCGAGGATCAATAAAGTTGTGTGTACTACTTGAATCAATAAGGATTGTAAGGTGTTGGTCTTTGAATATTGAGAATATACATAAATGGACACCATTGTTTTTCGTTTGTGGACTAATTAATAGGCTCATTCAGTTTAGGTTTCTTCTTAAAATGCTTCTCCAACTTGGAATTTTGCGGAGTATGTGAGGTTATAAAAAGGGAGTGTATAGTCGAATTAGTGTGAGACGAACAATTAAAGAAGATGAAACTCTAGTTTATTTAACACTGCTGTATCATATTAGACGGCTTTTCCTCAACCCACACCCCGAAGCAGAAAAACAGCATCAGCCTCTTCGTCAGCCTTGGACTGTGTGTTGTATTCCATCAGGGTTTGGCGTCAGCCTGTAACGGTGCTTGGAGGATGGAAATATTTCCCGTCTGAAGTTGACGGAAGTAAAACCTAAACCGTAGTCAATCTAAATCGACTGCGAGCATTTGAGCCAATCAGCCGACTGTGGAGGTTAAGTTGTGGACAACCGCAGATTAAACACCAGCGCAGCACACACCTGGCAATCTTTGTTCGCAACATGGCATGTGGCAGTGTGTTTAATGCTAGCATTCAGTTTTGACAGGTGACGTTAGCTTATGTGGCGCTGTTTTAGTCCTTCACCTTGGATGAATCGAGTGGGCCGTTGGACGCTCTCCTCCTCTTATTTGCCGTTGGTCGAAAAAGGTTATGTTACTTTAGCAAGGGCTAAAGTCAACACTTTTATTTGATTAATTAATTAAATTAATTACTTTTATGTTTGCACACCTTTAATTAATTAATTGTTTATTAAATAATAATTTTTTTTATCCCACCAACAGGTGTCTAAATAAATCTTTGTATGCTTTTTAGCATTTGTATTCACTTAAACTCGTGGAATTATAAAACGATTATTGGATCAATTAGAGGTTTGCACTCTCTTTTTCATCTTCTAATTTGGGTTCTTACACCCTTCTATGTATACTTCCTTGAAAGTGTTATGATTTGTGGATTTGTAATGTGGGGTGTAAGCTCGGTGGTACCTGACACTTCATCCTTTTCTTCAAGTCCACTTATATGCTATTTGAGCATTTTTATACTCCCTTAGTAGGAGTTGAAGTCACCATTGTCACTTTTTGAAGGCATCACTCCAATTCATGTTTTCTAGAAATTTAGCAAGCACCTTGCAAGTCACTTCTACTTTCAATATTGGCATATTTGTCTTGTCTTCCTAGGATTACTTCAACCTCGGCTTCGAGTGCTTTAGTCGTGGTGGGTATCTTGACAAGACGTTCTTCATTCTTGGTGACAACCTTTGCCTTATCTTTCTACAGATACTTGACTTTGGTCTCGAGTATATTGGCCTTAGTGGGTACCATGATGAGACATTGGTCATTCCTAGCCACAAGGATTGTTGCCATGTATTTGATCACAAGGATTTGTGCCCTTTATCCTTTCTTTGTTGCAATTTTTCCCATAGTGATTCGATTACAATTTGAGGTGCCTACATGACAGGAAAGGGAATCGACTGTTGGTTTGCTACACATGCTTCTAGTTTTGAAGCATGAATGATGTGAAAAGGAGGCAACATTTTGTGAAGATGATTGAAGACATTTACTACCATGGTCCTTTTAGCCTTGTTTGCTTATGAGTACTCCCTTTGCAGGAGTAGTATTCTCTTCTCCATTTCATTGGGATGATTGTATTCTCTCAAGCAGAGTCTTCAACAATTGTATGTTGTTTATAATCGAGCAGAGCTTCAAGATGATTGTATGCTCTCTATTATCGAGTAGAGCTTTTCAAGGGGTCTCTGTCTTCTTCACCACGTTCGAGGATTGCATTTTGGGCATTTGCACATGTTCTCTCCCACTTTCTTGTACAAGCATTGGAGTCCAATGCTTCTAAGGTGGGGAGGAATGATAAGAAATAAGGATGTCATAGAATATTTAATTAGTTTTTTATGCTTATTCCTATATCAAACTTGAGCATATAATTAACTCATGTTAAATCTATAGAAGCTTAGCACTTATGCCTAAGATAACTTTAGTTAGTTTATTTTTGGCCCATATGATTTGATCTTCCTAAGATATCACTTCATTGTAGTTCGGAGGATCTTCATATTTTGTAAGTTTGGCATCTCGAATGCTTATATAATCTTGTAAATTAATAAAGTTATCAATTTGGGATTTATCCCTAACACATGTTATAGTCTTGCGTTTATTCTTATTGTATTAACAAAATTTAGTAATGAGGAATATAAGCATGCTTTTAAAAATATTTGGAAGGTGGGGGACTGTCTGATAGTTTCTTCTACAGGATATTCCAATGTTTTGTAACAATATGGGGCAAATTCCAATAGGATGGATAATTGCTATAAGCAAAAAGTAATGGGGTTGTTGTACTATTTTGTGGAAAAGAGGAAAACATCAAAGTTGGGGTTATAAATGTATATGCTCCAACTATAATTACACCTCAAAAAAAGATGTTGGAGGACCTTGACATATTTTTATCAAATACAATGATGATTCATAATTGTGATCTATGGATTCTTGGGTGTGACTTCAACGCAATTCTCCCTTCTTTGGAAAAAAAGGGTGGTACTCCTTAATGGTCTACATCAATGCAAGATTTTGCTTCATTTGTCAATTAAAATGACCTTTGGGATATTATTCCTTCAAGTTTTTAATAGTAATGGGATAATAGACACATTGGCGAACTCATATAGTAGAAAGATTAGATAGATTCTTGTTACCCAACACATGGTTGCAAACAAAGTATACAATCTCTTCAGATATTTTATAACAAGTAGGATTAAATAAAAAATCCATTCTTTTGACTTATGATTTGCTCAATAATGGTCATCCAAAGTCATTTTGCTTCTAGTCTATGGCTCCAAGACCTTAATTTCTTCTAAATGGTTATGTTATAGTGGGATGAAGCAAAATTTGAAGGATCATGTATGTACATGCTTGTTCAAAAGAATGAAATACCTAAAGGGACAAATGAATATTTGGAATGACAAACCTTTAACAATATTTTTAAGAAAAGAAGGAAATTGAATAAAAGCTCAAAAATTTACAAGAAAATAGAAATTAAAGAAATGGACAAAGATTCTTATTTGCAAGAAAAATTTACTTTATGATTATCATAATGCATAGAAAAAAGAGTCATATTAGTTCCAAAAATATAGGGAGAAATGACTCAAGGAAGGAGATAGAAACACGAAAATTTTCATGCCACAATAAAAAATAAATTTTCTTTTTGTCACATCAAAAATATATTTTACTTTAGATGGAAGAAATATTGAGGAAGAAGAAGACATCAAGAAAGAAGCAATTAATTCTTTCAAAAATATTTTGTCAAATTTTGGGTAAGATAAGGAGGCACAGGGTAATATTTTGCAAAATATTCCATCAATTATCATATAGAGACAAAATGAAAGCTTGGTGAAGAAGATATCTATGGAGGAGCTAAATGAAGCAGTTTTCTCTTTCCATCCTAACAAGGCACCTAGCCTTGATGATTTTCCTACAGATTTCTTTTGAAATCTTTGGAATTTATGGAAGAGTCATATGTTGGTTGTAGTTGAAGAGGCTAAAAAAAATAAAACTACAACAAGTGAGATCAATGCCACTTTTATTACATTGGTTCCTAAAAAAGTCAAGATAATATTTTGATAATTTTTGTCCAATTAGCAACTGCAAGCTTACTGAGTGGTAAGGGCTTTGGCCTCTCTTTGAGAGGTCCGAGGTTCAAACCACACTTAGTATGAGGGGACCAGGACCCCTTATAAAAACCTGTGTAAACTCATTGAATCAAGTGGCATTAGTTCAACCAGTTAGATTCCTCAAAATTTGAGGGGACCAAGGTTCAAATATTGCCAAGTGATACATGGATAATATCCAAGCTTTGTTGTAATACCACTATATCGTGATGATGTAATGCAGGTGGCATCCGTTTCAATCCCATATAACCAATTGATTTTTTTTTGTCCAATAAACCTTTGTAATATGATTTATAAGATCATTTCAAAAATTATGGCAAATAGGTTGAAATACATTTGAGATTGTGTTATCTTAGAGGAACAAGGTGGTTTTGTTCATGGTAAATAAATTATTGATGGTGTAATCATTGCATAGGAGACAATACATCCTCTTCATTCCATGAAAAACCATTGTATGCTTATGAAATTAGATATGAACAAAGCATATGATAGGGTTTGTTGGAGTTTTCTACACAATATTCCAAAATTTTTTTTGGTTATGACCAAGCTTGGTGTCAATGGATTAAATGTTTGCTATAACACTCTCAAAGATTATATTTTGGTCAATGGTTCCCTTGTTGGTTACTTTAAGTCATCTCATGGAGTCCGCCAAGGTGATCCACTATTTCCTTGCCTATTTATTGCTCTTGTAGGGACATAGGGAGAGTTTTCTCAAAGGCAAAAATTACTTAAAAAAAAAAGGTATTCAAGTTGCAAAAATTGATACCTTCAAATTTCATTTCCAAGTTATTAATGATAATTTTTTTTTGGTCATCCCTCAGTTAGTGAGGCCATGGAGTTTAAATCAATATTATCATGCTATGAGAAAGCTACTAAATAGTTAATTGATACTATAAAATCCAAGTTTTTTTCAATAGCCTGTCCTATATTGACAACAAATTATTATGGATATTTTAGGGTTTAAAATTGAAAATTTTCCATCAACTTACTTAGGTATTTGTCTCATAAAGGAAATAAAAAGGAGCTTTGGATATCTTGTTTGGATAGAATGAAAGCTTGTATGGTAGGTTGGAAATATAAGTTCTTAACCATGACTACAACTCATAAAGACTACATTGCAATCCATCCCTGTTTATATGAATTCATTTTCAAGATTACTAGTATGTATAACATCAAAAATTGATAAAATTTGAAGAGACTTTCTTTGGAAACGATGTGAGAAAATTTTTAGGTTTTCTCTTTGTAAGTGGGATAGGGTTTACAAAGGAAAGAATATTTGAGGGGTAGGCTTACATAATTGTAGATTTATGAGTTTGTCCTTAACGAAAAAACTTGGGTGAAGATTATTGAAAGATCAAAGAAAGAGTTGTGGAAAATGTTTGAAAATATATAGTTTCTTTTGATGCAATGAAATTATTCCAAAAAAACTTTACCTAAAGGATTGCCAACATGGAACTTCATATTAGATAGTTTATAATTGATTAAGAAACATATTATAAGGTCAGTTAATAAGGGGAAATATGCAAATTTCTGGTCTAATGCTTGGTTGAAGTCTTATCCTCTTATATCTAATTCAAAATGACAATCATTGGCTGGGCATGTCTAGATTGTAGAGGTCCAAAGGTCAAAGAATATATTAATGCAAGCAACAACTCTAGATTAACAACCTAATTTAAGGAGAGAATCTAAAAAAAATGTAAATGAGATTCAAAAGATGCTTCAAGAGTTTTATTCACCTATTGTCACATGAAAGGATGAGTTGGTTTGGAATCTATCAAAAGATGGTGGATACTCAATCAAGTTGAGATATGAGAATTTAGAGAAATCATAATTTCTAACTCCTAAATATTTTCATTGGAAGAATGTTTGGCCACTAGAGGCTCTTCCTAAGTTCTTCCTTTTGTTAGCAGTTCAAAGTAAGATTCTTATCGAAGAGAGTTTATAAAAAAGAGGATATCATGGACCTTTTAGATATACCTTGTATGAGAAGGATTTGGAAACATAAAACCATTTCTTGTTAGGAACCTACTATTAAAAATAAGCTCACTCACACAAAATATTGTAAATAAATAGAAATGCATCAAATAATAGAATAACACTATGTGGAAAGTAATTGCAGAATTGAAACAATCTCACAAATAACTTAGTATTGCAGGCCTCTTCGAGGGGGAAACCTCCTTCAATATTTCATTAACTTGTAAAAAGATACATTCGTACATGGCTTCACATATTTTAAAGAACAACTTCATGCAACCCTAACCCTAAGCTCAAGAGGTGGCTTACATGCAAAATGCCACTCGAGCTAGAATCTTCTACCAATATCGGTTACATTCTTGATAACGGTTACATGAAATGGCCCCACTTGTCTAGGTGCCTTACTTGCCACATATCATTACAAAAGTATTACAAAATAACATTATAAGGGTGTCCCCCACGTTGGACGTGGGTCATTACATAAGCAATTGAGAATTACAAAAATAATGTTAGGATGGGTTCCTAACATGTCCTTCCCCTTCAAAAAGCTTTGTCCTCAAAGTTGTAGATGAGAAATGAAGCTGGTGGAGAGACTCCCATGTAGCATCTTTCGGTTGTAGACCACGCCACTAAACAAGGACCTCAGTAATGGCTCGGTTGTGAAGCATGCGCATTCTACGATCCAACAATTGGTCTAGCTCGAGCAAGATAGAACCTTATTCATCCAATTCTGGGAGGGTAGATTGAACTTGTACCTAATTTCCCACAACCTTCTTGAGAGAGGAGACATGAAAATAGGGTGGAGCTTGGATGTCGATGGGAGGGCCAATTTGTAGGTCGTGGCACCAATCCATTGTAAAACCTAGTAGGATCCATAGTACTTGGCTGCAAGTTTTTGGCACCTACGAAGTTGGAGAGATGATTGTTTGTATGGTTGCAAGTGAAGGAAGACCATATCACCAACATCAAAGCTATGCTCAGAACGATGTTGATCAACTTGTTGATGCATCCGATTTTGGGTCGCTTCCAAATTCATCTTCAACTGATAGAGGACTTTGGCATGTTGGTTGAGTGTAGTGTCGATTGCATGGACCTTAGAGCTACCTGGAATGTAGGAGGAGGGCGTGCATGGAGGTTGACCATAAACTACTTCAAAAGGGGTGACCTTGGTCATCATGTGATAAGAAGTATTATACCACCACTCGGCCAAGGGAAGCCACTTCACCCATTGTGTAGGATGATCAGAGGTAAAACAATGAAGGTAGGTCTCCAAACATTTGTTGATAATCTCGATCTAGCCATCCATTTGTGGATGATAAGATGAACTCATCTTGAGATGAGTTCCCTACAACTTAAACAATTCTTGCTAAAAATGACTAGTGAATGTAGGGTCACGATTAGACACAATGGAGGTGGGCATACCATGAAGGCAAAATATAGAATCAAAGAAAATTTGGGCAATGGTAGAGGCCATGTAAGGATGGGAGAGGGAACAAAAATGAGCATACTTTGAAAGACGATCCACTACCATAAAAATAACCGATTTGCCTCTAGACTTAGGTAACCCTTCAATAAAGTCCATTGAAATATCTGTCCAAACTTGGTTAGGAATCGATAATGGCTGGAGAGTTCCTGGAGAATGCATTGTTTCACCCTTCATTCATTGACAAGTGTCACATGCCACCACAAAATTTTGTATGTCCTTCTTCATACCCTTCCAAGAAAAGGTACGCTTAATTCTTTCATACGTTTTGAGGAACCCAAAATGGCCTGTAGTGGGAGAAGCATGCATTTCCTTCATCAAAAGTTCTCAAAGTGAGGATGTATGAGGAACAACAAGGCGTTGATGGTAGCATAAATCCTATCCATCCCAAGTGTATCCAGGACATGAAGTGGGTTCTATTTGAAGGGAAGAAACCAAGGTTTGCAAGCCAAAATCCTTAAGCACCTCCTCATGAAGAGAAGTTATCCATTGGGGAATGGGGGATGAAATGGCACATAGCATATTGTGAGCCTCAAACTGATGAGAGAGGGCATCTGCCACAATGTTCTCCTTGCCCTTTTTATAAGTAATATCATAATCATAGCCCATGAGCTTAGAAACCCACTTTTGTTGTTCGGGAGTGGCAACCCGTTGCTCTAAGAAATATTTGAGACTTTGATGATCAGTTTTAATGGAGAAATGATGCCCAATGAGATAAGGTCGCCAACGGGTGACCGCATGCAAAATTGCAAGCATTTCCTTAGCATAAGTGGATTTACCTAGATTGCGACTGGAAAGCGCTTGACTAGTGAAAGCCAAGGGGCGCCCTTCCTGCATCAACACCATGCCAATACCATTGCCTGAAGCATCACTTTCAATTACAAAAGGCTTAGAAAAATTAGGCATTGCTAAGATGAGAGTGGTTGTCATAGCGTGCTTCAACTCTAGGAAAGCTTGTTCAGTTGGACCAGTCCAAGTAAAAGAATCCTTTTTCAACATGGATGTTAAGGGAGCGGTAATTTTTCCATAATTGCGGATAAATTTGTGGTAATAGCCTGTAAGCCCTAAAAATCCACGAAGACCTTTTAGAGTGCGAGGTTTCAACCACTCTTGAACTGCTTGAATCTTCTTGGGATCAACTTTAACACCATCTTTGGTGACAATGTGTCCCAAATATTCCACTTTTATCAACCCAAAAGAACACTTGGACCACTTAGCATAAAGGTGATGTTGTGCCAACAATTGGAGAGTCTGATCCACATGGAGGAGATGCTCTTCCCAAGAGTGACTATAAACCAAAATGTCATCAAAGAAAACTAGAATGAATTTACAAAGAAATGGATGAAAAATGTTGTTCATGAGACTTTGAAATGTGGAAGGTGCATTGGTCAAACCAAATGGCATCACCAAAAACTCATAGTGACCCTCATGAGTACGAAATGTGGTTTTTGGAATATCTTCATCCTTGAGCCTGATCTGATGGTACCCAGAGCGAAGATCTAATTTAGAGAAAAACATAGTCCCATGCAGCTCATCCAGTAGTTCATCCACCACTGGAATAGGAAACTTATCCTTGATGGTGAGCTTATTGAGCTCACAAAAATCAATACATAATCGCCATGATCCATATTTATTTCATACCAATAAGATAGGAGAAGAGTAAGGGTTGTTACTTGGGTGGATTACGCTAACTTTTAACAATTCTTGTACTAGCTTCTCTATCTTGGACTTAAGGGCATGAGGATATTGGTATGGTCTAATGTTAGGTGGTACACTACTAGGTACCAATGGAATAGCATGGTCATGGGAGCGACATGGTGGCAATCTATTGGTTCAACAAAAACTACATTGTGCTTTGTCAAAACCAGTTGCAAATCTTTAGGTATTTGGTCCACTTTTGTAGTAGGTGGTTGGATGGAAAATATTTGTGCAATGATCCCACGAGAAGATTTTTTTAACAACTTTTCCATACGGTTAGAACTGATAATCTAAGGAGGCCTACTTTTGAACCATGAAGGGTGTATGACTATCCATTCTATGAAAATTGCATCCATAGTTCTACAAAGTTCCATGAGATGGTGCCCAAGGTACCCAACCACTGAGCTCCTAACACAATATCACATCCCCCTAATTGAAGGGCAAACATATCTTGTTTGAGCTCATAATCCCCAATTTTCAATTTGACATTACGACATTTACCTTTGCAAGGTAAGGTCCCTCCATTTGCCACCATGACCTCAAAGGAATTGCATGTGTGTATGTAACAATTGGCCTGCTTAGCAATTCGAGGATCAATAAAGTTGTGTGTGCTACTTGAATCAATAAGGATTGTAAGGCGTTGGCCTTTGAAGAAACCCACAACTTTCATGGTTTGTGGAGTAGTAATCCCTGCAAGAGTGTGGACCAAAATTTTTGCTTGGTGTTCTTCATGTGTTTCCTCTTCCTTTTGAGGTTGTTCTTCGGTTGTGTCTTCTTCATCATCATTGTGGTCACTGCTGGCGGGGTCCTCTACATCTATTAGGAACAACTTATTTTGGGCACACCTATGCCCCCTAACATATTTTTCATCACAATTATAACACAACCCTTGGGCTCATCGAGCATCCATTTCCTCGGTGGTCAAGCGTTTTGAGGGGATAGATTTATTTTCATGATTGCTTGTAAACTTGGGAGGAAAAGAGGGTTTGGTTGGTTGAAATTTAGATGTCCTCCTTTGAGCTGCAAATTTGGATTCGACCAACCATGCTAGGCTTATGGCTTGCATCATTATTTTTGGATTAAACATCTTAACCTCGGCTTGAAGATCATCCCTTAAGCCACTAATGAAACAACTCATAAAAAACCCTTCATTCAACCCCTTGGTTCTGTTAGCTAATTTTTCAAATTGGGCCTAGTAGTCTCGAACTGTAGAAGTTTGTCTCAACTTGGTCAATGCTCCTTGGAAATCATCATACACGCTAGGGCCAAAGCGAGTAAGTAGTTGTGATTCAAAATCTTCCCAAGAAGGGTCAGTAACAGTTTGTCGAAACCATTGGTACCACTGCAAAGCTTTCGATTCAAGATTGAAAGAAGCCATCTTGATCCAATAAAATTTAGGGACATTGTGGAGTTGGAAAAATTGATCAATACGACATAACCATCCTTCTACGTCTTTCCCATTGAACTTTGGAAAGTCCAGCTTAGGCATCTTGAAGGTGGTATCACGATCCATGTTAAGGTGAAAACTATCCTGTTCCTTATGGGGTCCTTTTCCTCGCCCTGACTATTCAGTCTCATGATACTCAAAAACCTGAGGATCGACTTGAAACTTGGATTCCACCTCTAGAATTTGTTCAAGTAGTTCAATTTTGGAGGAAATGTACTCTTTTCTAAAACTTTGGATATCCGCCCTGATTGATTGATTGTCTTGAAGAATGGATTGGAGTTGTTTTGTGATGGTGTCCAATGTTATGGCTTGTTCCATATTTTCTTGGTGTCCATGAGTACCAACAACCATTTTGGTTTGTTTGGGTTGACTACCAGTGACTTACTAAAAATAGAAGTGTGATTTCAGGGGTTACTATTTTTAGTAATAAGTCCAAAAAAGTGCTTGGGTGTTATATATCAAAATGATTAGCTCGAAAAGATGGTCACAATGAGCTATATCCCACAACACTGATTTTGGGCACCCCAAACCTTTTTTTTGTTTGGGAATTAGGTTGAAACACTTATTTTAGGATAGGGACCACTTCGATGGCCGCTCGGTCTGAGTGCTCAGTGAGGAGATATACTGACTTCTTTGACTTTTTGTGATCTCCTGGTTTGGTGCAAGTCGATGTCGGGATAATTTCTTCAACTTGGACTTAAAAATTCATAGGTGGGTCCTTGAGGGTCTTTGGTGCAGAATAATGAGCTGCTTCTAGTCCCAAAATTTTGGGTCAAATTGACTGACCATTGGGAAGTTATGGCCTTAACAAGAAAAATAAAAAATTGCCAATTTTGGGAAAATTGGTGCAAAATTTGACTAGGAGCTGCCAAGGACAATTTTGTCTGAAATAGAATGTAGAGTTGTCTGCTAAATTTTGGAGTCAATCTGAGCTCTGAGTGAAGAGATATCCCTGTTTGAGTAAAATTTCAATAAGACGTACCCTATATGTTTTGACTACTGACCACTCCTATCACTTGTCTTGTCTCTATCCCTATCACTAGTACTACGCTACTAACAATATTTAGTCATTGACTCTGAAATTCTCTGTACTATGTAGTTACTGACACTGTCTACTCTATTTTCATCACTGACAACCCTGTAATCTATATGATTGTTACTACCACTATCGACCTGACTATTACGGTTACTAACCGACTATTACTGTCATTGACTGAAATATTTCTTGACTATCACAAACACTTGCAAACTCTGTCCTAACTATTTGGTGCATGCAATTTGTTTTCATGATAGGAAAGTCTTTCTCCGTATGCTCACTTTTGCGAGAAAAAATTATAGGTTTAGCAAAATAGGAAGGCTTCGTTTTTGTAGGTTGAAAATGTTTATTTTGATAGAACCAAGGTATGCTAGGAAAAGGAGTATGTAATACCCATAGGCCCTCTGTTATACCGCAGTGACGAACAATAGTGCTCGAACCAATATTTTAGGCCACTACCCAAGGAGGATTCCACACATACCCTTGAGCACACTATCTACCTCTCTGACAATACGAGAGGGTAATATTTTGGGATGTTGTGTCCCATGTACTATGGATAATACAAGGCCGAAAAGCTTCCTAATGGATAAAATTTTGTTTAACCCTAGATGGTCTCCCTAAATACCCAAAGATACGTGGGAGCTCGATTCCATGCACGGGTGTTGTCTAAGGCCTGGGTATTGGAGCTTGATCACCCCTCACTTCACTAGATGCTTTATGGGCTATCTAGCTTAGCCAATAATGATAACTCCTCCACGATATTTTAAAACCCTCGACATAGGGTTTCTAGCCTACTCAACTACTATAAAAAGAAAGACTGTATTTTTACTTTTTTTGGTTTTTGTTGATTTTTTTTAAATAAAGGAAAACAGAAACAAAAAACATGAGAAAATTATACCTAATAATTGGAATGGATGGGCAAGAATTGTTGTAGTTGTAGTAGAACTCGGCCTTGGAAAGCGCTCTGATACCACTTGTTAGGAACCTACTATTAAAAATAAGCTCACTCACACAAAATACTATAAATAAATAGAAATGCATCAAATAACAGAATAACACTATGCAAAAAGTAATTGTAGAATTGAAACAATCTCACAAATAACTCAGTATCGCGGGCCTCTTCGAGGGGGCAACCTCCTTCAATATTTCATTAACTTGCAAAAAGATACATTCGTACATGGCTTCACATCTTTTAAAGAACAACTTCATGCAACCCTAACCCTAAGCTCAAGAGGTGGCTTACATGCAAAATGCCACTCGAGCTAGAATCTTCTACCAATATTGGTTACATTCTTGATAACGGTTACATGAAATGGCCCCACTTGTCTAGGTGCCTTACTTACCACATATCATTACAAAAATATTACAAAATAACATTATAAGGGTGTCCCCCACGTTGGATTTAGGATGGGTTCCTAACATTTACTTCTACATTGTCCCTTGCTCACACCATTTGGAGTTGCTTTTTTGAAACTATGATAATATATTGGGTAGCTTTGTCAACATTGAAAGAGATGAAATGTTGGATTAATGATTTCAATGTGAAAACATTATGTATTCTATGGATAATTTGTCTTGCCATCATTTGTTGGAATTTATGGTTTGAAAGGAATAATAGTGTTTTCAAAAAGAAATATCGACATTTTGTCCAAGTTTAAAATCATATTATTGTATGTATTGCAATTTGTTTATAGATAGGTGCTTATCATGGGAAGTCTCAAGTGTGGATAAAGAGGTGCTAGCCACTTGGTTATAGGATTTGAATACTCATAGAAGAGTCATTTATGAAAATGGCATTAAAACAAAGGATTTGCTTCAATTTATGGTAAAATGAAAATCTCCAGAAATTGGGTGTATCAAAATTAATTTTGATGGTGCTTCCAATTTTTTTAAGAAAAAGTCGATGGATGTGGCATTTTTTAAAATAATGAAGGTAAATTTCTTCACTTAAAATCATATGGACCTTACCCAGGTGTTGTAGGTGAGTTGGAGAGGAGACGACAATCCTCTAAAGGAGGTCCCAGGTTCAAATCTCCACCCTACCAAAAAGCTAAATTGGGTATCCAAAATCCAATTGATAATGTTGGTGTGGGCAGGGTTGGGTGCGACTCTCGGGTGACTTTGATGGTGTAGAACCCCCTGTTCGTGGTCTCTCAGACCAAGGCGGCTCCGCAAGGGGTTTTTCGCTTTAAAAAAAAAAAAAAAAAAAAAAATCATATGGACCTCAACTAACAACTATGCAGAGGCTAGGGTATATCTTATCAGAGTTAAAATTATAATTAAAAAATGTTGGAAATATATCTCAATTGAAGGGGATTTATAGATTATCATTAATGTTATCAATATAATTGGATGTGGGTATTGGATAAAAATAATCTTATTTATGTTCATCTTCTATTATTGGAGATATTGTTTTTGAAATGTGAGCATATTCATAGAGAAGAAAATCAAGTA